>CM073001.1:95130257-97820131 GCA_037038555.1 Rhynchonycteris naso
ATGGTGACATGGAAGTCAGAAAAAGTTGTCGTTCCAGGAAAAACAGATTTGAAAGCGTGAACCAGAGTTTGTTATTTGATCAACTAGTGAATAGGTATGAGTGCTTATGCAGTAAACAGTTTCATTTAATGATTTGATTTTTTTAAGCCAGTTATGTTTTTGAAAATAACTTAAGCACTAAGTAATAAATACAATTATTTTATAATGTAATTTGAATTAACAGCAGTTAGCAGTGATTGTCAGTTTCTAGTCAGTTTACTAGATTTAAAACAATTTATGTAACAGCTAAATTTTTCTCATCCTTTTAAGCTCTTGTTTATATAGATACTATAAAAAGTAATTTTATTGTATCTTCACCATAGTCATTTAATATTTCCTCATTTAACATTTGTATTCTTGACAATTTTCAAGCAACATTAAGTTCTATTATTGATAGATAGTTTTGCTTAGTTAAGATTTTGAATTGAAGGTCTTTTTTAGACTGGGTATGTAGGATGTAGGTGGAGAGCCAGCCTAGCTAATTGCTCAGTGTCTCATTCTTCGCAGATAATAAATTATACTACTTAATCCTTGCAAAGTGCTGGAGGAGGGAGGTCAGTATAATCCCTATTAGGAGAGGAAATTATATTCTATAGTGATACTGTCAAATTTAAGTACTAGTTAGTATTTTTCTTTTTTAATGTTTTTTCCATTTTAAAAATGTTTGTTTTGTTGATTTTAGAGAGAGGAAGGGGAAAGAGCAGGAAAGAAACAGGAACATCTATCTGTTCCTGTACGTACCCTGCCCTGGGATTGAACCGGCAACCTCTGCATTCTGGGATGATGCTCTAATCAACCGAGCTATCTGGCCAGGGCCTATTTTTTTCTTTCTTTTTACATTTTTTTATTAAAGTTTACATTCATTATTATTTTGTATTAGTGTCAGATGTAGGTTTGTTAAATACTTAGATCGGTGTCTGGAAATAATAGTGTTTAAAAGATAAAATGTAGTAATGTCAGCATGTGTTTGGTGGATGTCATTGTTCTCTAATTTCTAAAAATACCTATTCTGTTACTTATTGGTTTTAAACATTTTACGAATCCTTTATCCTATATAATTCTTACCACCATCTTCAAATAAAAAGATTAAATTATTTTTTTTTCAGTGTCATGGATCTGGTAATTAGTTATTTGTAGTGACATTCTGCATTTAAATATTTGAAGCCTTATAAACAAAAGTCTCTTATTTTGTAAGTTTTACTTTTATAAATATATTAAGGTAGAAGATGTTTTGGTTCCATCTTTTCTGGAGGCATTAACTTCTGATGGATGACAGTTGAGAAAAGGTTGTTATATACAGTGACATAAACAGAGATGATTCAGTTATGCTTTGGTGAAGATCTCCTTTACGTGTACGACACAGTCTATGGTTCCACAATTGTCTAAACCCTACTTTTATTTTATGGTTGTAGTACTGCTGAGGCTGTATTGCAGGAAATGGACAACATTAACATCAGACGGAATCGTCGATCAGGAGAAGTGGAGCGACTTCGAATGTGGACAGATACAGAATTTGTGAGTATACTAACTTCAAAAACCTTTGCAATTTTTAATTTTTATTGAGGACTAAAAAGGGAGAATGGACACCATTTGGAGTTTTTTTGGTTAATAGCATTGTTACTTCTTTGTTTTTAGCTTGGGATTTTATTGCGTTCTTGCTTCTTTATCCATACCCTGCTTTGCCCAACCTTCCTCTAAAGATCTCCTCAGCCCTGGCTGGGTGGTTCAGTGAATAAAGCGTCGACCTGGCATGCTAGACATCATGGTTTGACCCCCGATCAGGGCATATCTAGAAGCAATCAGTGAGTACACTAAATGGAACAACCAAGTGACACAGCAACTTGATGCTTCTTTCTCTTTTTCTCTCTCTCTCTCAAAATCAATGGAAAAATTAAAACAAAACAAAAAGGATCCTCTCTATGCTTTTGCCAGAAAAGTCATCTGAAAGTATAGCTCTGATTCTATAACTTTTCTCACATGAACCTTTAATGGTTTTGTGTTGTGTACTGAATTCATTAAAAATACTTTGGCTTTTGTAACCTGGTTTCATCTTTATCTTCTCACACACTATTGCCCAAATATAAACAAGTCATTCTTCTACCTTTTCCACCTCTTTAATACTCTGGTTAGGGACTGATGCAATCCTACATTGTTTCAAGGTTCATTTCAAACTTTGTCTCTTTATCCTGCTCTTACCATGAGGAAGTCTTTTCTTTGAATTCTACTTGTACCTTTCCTTATGGCATTTAACTTGTTTTACTTTCTTTTATACTTACCTTTGGTTTATTCCATCCTAGCCTGTAATTTATTTGAGGGAGAAAGTAGCTCATGGCATTATAGTTTACAATTTTCAGATATTTTATAACTTTTGTTTATTGTCTTGTTCCTTGTATTTATTGAATTCGGGAAACTCTGTTTTCATGAATCTGTGCCTTAATAGGTGCTCAGTAAATTTTATTGAGCGGGCATGTCCCATTGAGTTATAATATTTATAACCAGGAATAAATTTCATGTTAATACTTGACAGATTTCTTTCTTTAAAAGGAAAACATGGATATGTATTCAAGAGTGAAAAGGCGAAGAAAGTCACTGAGAAGAAATAGTTATGGAATACAAAATCATCATGAAGTCTCTACTGAAGGTGAAGAAGAAGGTTTGTAAAACACTTTATGAAATAAATACTAGAAAGTTCAAGTGGAAGGAAAGATAAAATATATCTGGTCTTTCCTGTGAACTAATTTGCTTGTTATGCAAGACCTCTTTTGTATTTAGGTACCTTCTAATGAGAAGCCTCTATCCCAAGTCACCTTCTATCCATAGCCTTTAAATCTCTGATTATTGGGACCCCAAATTTAGTTATAAACTGAGGAGCAAATGGTGAAGTTCAGAGAAAGAGGGACTGGTAGTACTAGTAGAGTGGGTTCTACTTTTCTGGGGCATGTCTGGGTTTCAAACTGAAGACCTACAAATCCTGAATTTATAGAGCTAGAGCTGGTAACATGATGGAAGTACGTTTGCCCTAAGAATTATAAATTAATGATCAGTACATCTGTAGAATTTAATTCTGTAGAAGTTAATCCTCTTTAGTGAAGTGGATTTTTAGAAGATTTGGTATACTGTAAATACAGGGTACTTGTAAATTTTTTTTTTTTTTTTTTTACAGGGACAGAGAGAGAGTCAGAGAGAGGGATAGATAGGGACAGACAGACAGGAACGGAGAGAGGTGAGAAGCATCAATCATTAGTTTTTCGTTGCCGTTGCAACACCTTAGTTGTTCATTGATTGCTTTCTCACATGTGCCTTGACTGCGGGCTTTCAGCAGATCCAGTAACCCCTTGCTGGAGCCAGCAACCTTGAGTCCAAGCTGACGAGCTTTTTTGCTCAAGCCAGATGGGCCCGCGCTCAAGCTGGTGAGCTCGGGGTCTCAAACCTAGGTCTTCCGCATCCCAGTCCAACACTCTATCCACTGCGCCACCGCCTGGTCAGGCACTACTTGTATTTTACCAGGAAATCTTACTAGTTCTATTTGTGTAGCTTAAATGGAGAAGGTTTATTTTGCATATTCTGTAATTAATATGTTCTTAGCAGGTTATGAAAAGCTGATATTTCTAAGGAAGGAACTTTATTGAACACATATTATTGTGTTACAGCTAGCACCTTCATATTGCTTCCTTTGCAGAGAACCAGGATAGGTGAGACAGATTTATAATGTGATTTTTACCTTTTCATTAACTGAACACATATGTGGAGTTTTCAAAGTAGATTTGATACATACGGAATTTCTTCCCATAGTTAACAATGTTATTGTGCAGGCATTTTTTCAGAAAGTATTTTTTTTAATGTTTAGGAAACTTATTTGGGCACAAGTAATTATTTAGATAAGCAATATTTTATTTGCTGATTTTCTCTATAACCTAATAATAAAAAAATTAAAAACCTAGAGTAAGCTTTCAGATGCCAGGAATAAAATGAAAAGTCCTTTGCATTTTTAGTCTTTTTTTCATTCAGTATCACTGGCAATTAAAACATTTTTCCTATGCCTTAATAATTTGTGTAATATTGATAATTCTTGTGGTCAAAAGTTAATCATAAAGTGTATTGCACTTGCGGAGCTTAAGCCTATGAATTTTCATTAACATTTTATTAAACTGTAATAGATGGCACTTCACAGCTATAGCCAAACAGTTTTTTAAACCACTTTTTAAAAATAAACTTTTAGGACTTAAGTGTAATTTATTGTTTACACCTGTAGCTAGGTGAATTATCAAAAGGCAATCACTAATGTCAAGAAATAAACTACAGTGTTATTACTACCCTGGAAAACTGCTCCATACTCCCAGTTCCTACTTGCATTTTCCTACCAAATTAACTAATCCATGCTTACCTGTTGTCAATAGGCCTAACTTATTACAGTGCCAACAAAAACCACTTTTGCTGTAACATTAGCAATTATCTTATAAACACATTTTTTGAACTGCTAAGTGGTATTTGAATACTAACCCAATTCAGTGGTTAATTGACCATTGATTGAAGTTTGCTGTAATAAAATTCTGAATCATAAGTAAATTCAGAGGTCAAATATGGCCCTGGTCAGATAGCTTGGTTGGTTAGATCGTCCTGAAGTGCAGAGAGGTTGCTGGTTCAATCCCTGGTTAGGGCACATACAGGAACAGATCTATGTTCCTCTCTTTTCCTCCCCCCTCCCCTCTTTAAAATCAATCAATTAAAAAAAAAAGTAAAATATGATCATAGTGCTTCATTAGCAGAAAACTATTATCAATTATTTGTAGGAAAGGAATTTTCTTTTATATCTATCTAAGTTGATTTTTAATTTTATTGATTTATGCTATATCATAAAATGTTGATACTTTTAAATGCCACCTTTGCAGAAAGAGTAAAAGATAAAATGTAAATATTCAGTTCTAGAGTAGACCAATCCTGTGGATTAAAATAGTGCTTTTTTTTCTTTTGTATGGGGAAACTAGAATCTCAAGAGGAGGATGGAGATATAGAAGTTGAAGAGGCAGAAGGAGAAGAAAATGATAGACCATATAATTTGAGACAAAGAAAAACAGTGGATCGATACCAAGCACCTCCAATAGGTAGAAGACTCTAAATAACTTATTTCTTTTTGTAGTTGAGTAGCTTATCCTGCTCCATCTCTTTAAAAAATTAGTAGTGTTGAATTTAAAAGAATGAAATCTCTAGTAGGTTCCATATATCTTTTCTTGCATAGTCTTCTGTTTACACACACAATAGGGAGAAATTTGAAGTTCTTAGTTGCAATATTATAGGATTACATAGAGCACATACATTTTATTTAAAGAACTGTAAATTTAATAATAAATACTGTTCTTTTGTATTACTTTATAGCAGTGGTTCTTAACCTGGGTTCTATCGAACCCTAGGGGTTCGATGAGTCAGTCTCAGGGGTTCGGAGAAGCCTCTCCCGCGGAGGCCAGAATAAAGTAATACTATAATTTGTTGTGAGTTCATGCACTTTGTTGGTTTTGTTCTTTCAGCAAGGTGATGTTCATGCATGGCTCATTTTGTGCACCAGTAAAAAAACATATACCTATGTCTTGAATTTGGAAAAAGAATCATATTTTATTTATCACTAAAGAAGGGTTCGGTGAATGCGCATATGAAACTGGTGGGTTGGGTACCTCAAAAAAGGTTAAGAAACACTGCTTTATAGTTTATTGAGTAACTCCACTTACAGCAGTTCTTTAGGACAAATATCTCTATGTTCCCAGTGGGTGAGTAAGTAATTTAGTCCCAAAAGTGGTACATGGCTGCAGCTTGGCCAATAACAGTTTTTTCTTTTGAATGAAAATATTTAAATCTAATGGCAACTAATAAAGTCCACATGGACTATTTTATTGACTTTTTCTAGCTCTTCGGAAATTTCATCACTTTTGATTTCATGCAAATTTTTAAAAATTGAGATATAATTCACATACGAGATTCACCATTTTTGCTGGTTTTTAATACGCACAATTCATTGCTTTTTGTATATTCACAAGTGTGTGCAGTCATCATCATTATCTAATTCCAGAAGATTTTATTACTTCCACACTTTCTCCCCACGCTCAGCCCTTGGCAACTATTACTATGCTTTCTGTCTCTCTAGATTTGCCTATAAATGACCTTTTGTGTTTAGCTTCTTTCACTTAGTATAATGCTTTCAAGAAAGAACCTAGATCTTTTTATTCAAACTCCTATTTTCTAAAGACAATTATTGATTCTCTGAACGGGGTCTGTCAGAGTTATCTCATTAGAAGCTTGCTAAAGTATGTGGATACTTCTCTACTTAAGAGTTTCTATCACAGGAAGTCTTGTTAATGATGGGGGAGGTGTTTTGGAACAAAAAAAAGACTGAACCATTTTTCTGGATTGAAAACAAACCTTATTGAGGTATAATGAGTAATAGTCCATTGCCATTACACATATTTAATGTGTGTAAGTTGGCATGTTTGAAATATCTTAGGTATATTCCTATGAAACTGTCACCACAGGCAGATAATTAACATGTTCATCAACCCCCAAAATTTCAGTCTGCCTATTTGTAATTTACTCCTAATCTTTTTGTGCCTTCCCCCTCCCAGTCCTTAGGCAGTCACTGATCTGATCTGCTTTCTTTCACTATAGATTACACAATCTTTTTTTTTGTTCGACTTCTTTCACTCAGCATAATTATTGTAAGACTTATCCATGTTGTTGAACATAACAATAGTGTGCTTCTTTTATTGCTGAGTAGCATTCCATTGTATGGATATATCACAATTTGTTTATCCATTTTTTGGTGGATATTAGGATTATTGACATTTCTAGTGTTGGCTATTATAGATAAAATATTTATAAACATTCATGAGAAAATCTTTTTTTAGACAGATGTTTTCATTCATGTTTTTTATTTCATAAGAAATAATCACCTAGGAGTGGAATGGCTAGGTTTTATGATTAAATTTCTAAGAAACTGCCAACTGTTTCTCCCTCTCACTAAGAGTATATGAGAGTTTCTATATTTGGTTCATATTTTTGTCAACACTTGGCATGGTCAGTTTTAAAAATTAATTTTAATATGTTTTTACTGTAGTTTTAATTTATATTTCCCTATTGACTAATGATTTTGAGCACCTTTTTATGTGATAATTTGCCAGTGTTTTCTCTGGTGAAGTGTCTGTTCAAATTTCTAATGCATTTTTTCAATTGAGTTGTTTATTTTCTTATTATTGAATTTTGAGAGTTTCTCATGCAATGTAGATATCAGCCCATTATCAGATAGGTGATTTGCAAATATTTTCTTGTCTATAGCTTGTTTTTTAATCCTCTTTACAGTGTCTTTCAAAGAGCAGAATTTATAATTTTGAAGAATTCCCAATTTATCAATTTTTTAAAAATGTGTATTTGGTATCTAAGAAATCCTTGCTTGACCCATACTTACAAAGACTTAATTTAACATCTTTTTAGAATATATATTAACAACTTACACCACAAAGTTTTTCTTTTTTATTGTGCTCCTTCTAGGCATTATTTAGAACTTGAAAACGTATGACTATCTTCTATCCAGAAAGTTAATGGGAGAATTTCTACCCCTTTCATATATCAACTTATTTTATTATTAATTTCTATATTATCCTTTTTTTCCTTTAAGTACCAGCTCATCAAAAAAAGAGGGAAAATACACTGTTTGATATTCACAGGTCTCCAGCAAGAAGAAGCCATATCAGGTATGTTTTGTTGGTTTTTGAAAGGAGGAAATATTTACATCTGTCATTTAGATATGTATATACTTTAAATAATACATAATTTAATGCCTTTTAATTATAATATAGGTATTGATGGTATAAATGATGATGCCAGGGAGGGACTAAATAGCATCTTTCTTTTTTTTTTAATTTTATTTTTTTGTTATAGTTGTCATTTGATATTATTTTATATTAGTTTTAGTGGTTAGATAGTTATATAATTTATAAGTGGTCCCTCTGATAATTCAAATGCCCATCTGGTCCCATACATAGTTATTACTATATTATTGACTGTGCTGTACTTTACATCCCCATGACCCTTTTGTAACTACCAATTTGTACTTCTTAATACCTTCACCTTTTTTACCCATCCCTCAAACCACCCATCTTCTCTCTGGCATCCAACAGTTTGTTCTCTATATTTATGAGTCTGTTTCTGTTGTTTGTTTATTTATTCTGTTCTTTAGATTGCACATGTAAGTGAAATTATATGATGTTTGTTTTGCACTACCTGACTTATTTCACTTTGTGCAATACCCTCTAAGGTAGTATTTTTCAACCATGTGTCTGTGGACTGATGCCAGTATGTATGAGTCATTGAGTCTATAATCTTTGATCCTCATACAACATCAGAGCAGTTAACTTTTGTGGACTGGCACGAAATTTCTGGTGGACTGGTGGTTGAAAAAACACTGCTCTAAGGTCCATCCATGTTGTTGCAAGTGATCAGATTTTATTCTTTTTTTTATTGCCAAATAATATTCCACATTTTTATCCCCTCATATATTGATGGGTGCTTGAGTTGCTTGCATATCTTGGTGATTGTAAATAACACTACCGTGATCACAGGTGTGCATATATCTTTTCGAATTAGTGTTTTGAAATTTTTCAGATATATACCCCGAAGTGGAATTGCTGGGTCATATGGCAGTTCCATTTTTAACATTTTGAGGAACCTCCATGGGGTTTTCCATAGTGACTATACCATTTTGCATTCCCACTAATAGCGCATGAGGGTTTCTTTTTCTCCACAGACTCACTAGTTCTTGTTTGCTTATTTATTGATAGTCACTCTGACAGGTGTGAGGTGATATTTCATTGTGGTTTGATGACTGGTGATGTAGACCATTTTTTCATGTTTATTGGCCATATGTAAATAGCTTCTTTCTTTAATTAGTGACTAATGATTATTTTCATATGTATGACTGTTATCTTCCTGATTCAGTTTGCCTGGAATAATTAGTTTTAACAATATTGTTTTTTAAAGTTACATAGTTCTCTGGTCCCTTTGTATGGTTGAATCTAAGAGACACACATTGCTTTCATTCAAAGCATTGGTTTAGTAGTTAGTCTTTACTACTTTTTTTTGCTTTTTCTCTTTCTTTTACATATAGATACAAAGGAAACTTTTTGTGTTTGAATTTTCTTTTTTTTAACAGGGACAGAGAGAGAGTCAGAGAGAGGGATAGATAGGGACAGACAGATAGAAACAGAGAGAGATGAGAAGCATCAATCATTAGTTTTTCGTTGCCGTTGCGACACCATAGTTGTTCATTGATTGCTCTCTCACATGTGCCTTGACTGCGGGCCTTCAGCAGACCGAGCCACCCCTTGCTGGAGCCAGCGACCTTGGGTCCAAGCTGGCGAGCTTTTGCTCAAACCAGATGGGCCCATGCTCAAGCTGTCGACCTCGGGGTCTCCAACCAGGGTCTTTCGCATCCCAGTCTGATGCTCTATCCACTGTACCACCGCCTGGTCAGGCTATGTTTGAAATTTTTCATGTCTAATTATGATTCCTGAAATGGTAATGTATTATTTCCCATGGTTCAAGAAAATTGTTTTAGGCCCTGGCCAGATAAGTTAGTTGGTTAGCATGTTGTCCTGGTAGGCCAAGGTTGCAGGTTTAATGCCTGGTCAGGGCACATACAAGAATAAACTATTGAATAAATAAATAAGTGGAACAACAAGTCAATGTTTCTCTCTCTCCCTCTAAAAATCAGTAAATGAAATAAAGTTAAAAAATGAACATGAAAACTTTTTTTCTAGCCTCAGTGGTCTCTCATTTTATCATACTAACATTATTATTAGTTTATATATCCTTTGACAATATGTTCATATATATGTGGAAATACACATATCGATTGCTACCCCTTCTTTCTGCATAAAATGTACAGTGTACATTGTCCTTTACCGTTTTTTCACTTAATTTATTTTAACTGTCTCTTTAGTGAAAATTTACATTTATGTATTACCATCGTCTTCGCCATATCACTGTTCACTTTTTGCAGTCTCACAGTATCGTGGATTTTTAAATTGTATATAATTTTGTATTACTGATTTTTCGCTATACCGAGGAATTTTGCAGTATATAGGTATTATTATATATTTATTATTTTAATTACTTTTGCAGTAAAATAAGCATTTTTAGCCTAAAACATTGAAAACAATATAAAGAATGTAGAAACATATTAAAGTATATTAATATTCACTAGTAAGTACTCAGATAGAATTTTACATGTTAAAATTACATAGGTTTAAGAGTGTAGAAAGTGTTTAAGAGGATAGGAAGTATTTATAACAGTGTGGGAAAGGTTAATAACAGTGTGGGAAAGATTTATAAGAGTGTGGGGTTTATAAAGCCTTAAAATATATAAACAATAAAATAAATAAAAGGTCACTACTTCAAGGATTTTTGCCTATCATGGGGGGTTCTGGAATCTAACCCCTGTGATAGATGAGGGACCACTGCAGTTGGATAATATTACATTTGTAGATATACTATACTTTTTATTTATTTATTTATTTTTATAGGGAAAGAGAGAGAGTCAGAGAGAGGGATAGATAGGGACAGACAGACAGGAATGGACAGAGATGAGAAGCATTAATTATTAATTTTTTGTTGCCATTGTGACACCTTAATTATTTATTGATTACTTTTTCACATGTGCCTTGACTTCAGTAGACCGAGCAACACCTTGCTGGAGCCAGCGATCTTGGGTCCAAGCTGGCGAGCTTTTTCGCAAGCCAGATGGACCCGCACTCAAGCTGGTGACCTTAGGGTCTTGAACCTGGGTCTTCCACATCCCAGTTGAACACTCTATCCACTGCACCACCGCCTGGTCAGGCGATATACTATACTTTTAAAAACTAGTCCTTTATTTAGAATAGAGTTGTTTTCAGTCCTTTGCTATCGTAAAGTATGATATAATGAATATGCTTGCATAATTGTCATTTTACATGTTTCTTTCTAAACTACCCTATTTAAAAAATTGTAGGCTCCCTAGTCTTCTCCATTTTTACTCTTTTCTTCTGTGACACTTACTATGTTTATACTTTATTCATTGTGTACTGCACAGATGCAGGGAGCTTAATAACCATTACTAAATGAATGGATGAATGTATGTAATAAAAAAATCCTTTGCTTCTGTAATAATTTTAAGAATTCTTTTTAAATAGGAGAAAGAAGCATGCTATTCATAGTAGTGACACAACTTCTTCTGATGAAGAACGCTTTGAAAGAAGAAAATCAAAGAGCATGGCAAGAGCAAGAAATAGGTTAGTAACTTTTTTTTTTTCTTTTTTAGGTTAGTAACTTTTTAATTGTTACTTTCCCGGTGAAAAAAAAGAACAGTTTTTATATATATATATATATATATATATATATATATATATATATATATATATATATTTCCATTTTAAAGTCATTTTTATTTTTCAATTACAGTTGACATGCATTATTATATTAGTTTCAGATGTACACCCTGGTGATTAGACATTACATAACTTACTAAGGGATCATCTGGTAAATCTCGCACCCATCTGACAACATACATAGTAATTAGAATATATCCCCTATGCTGTACTTTACATCCCCATGACTGTGCTGTAAGTACCAATTTGTATTTCTAATCCCTTCACCTTTTTCACTCATCCCCCCAACTCCCCTCCCTCCCATCTGGAATCTGTCAAAATGTTCTCTGTATCTATGAGCCACTTTCTGTTTTGCTTGTTCATTTATTTTGTTTTTATTTTTTTAGATCCAGTTATTTTTACATATGTATTTATTGCCATTTTCTTGTTCATATTTTCTTGTTTTCATTCTCCTTAATGAAGATCCTTTAATGTTTCATATAGTACTGGTTTGGTACTGATGAACTTCAGTTATTTTCTTGTCTGGGAAGCTCTTTATCTTTCCTTCAATTCTAAATGATAGTTTTTCTGGGTAGAATAATCTTGGTTCATCACTTTGAATTTTGAGTTTCATCACTTTGAATGTTTCTTTCTACTCTCTTCTGGCCTGCAAAGTTTCTGTTGAGAAATGAGCTGACAGTCTTATGGGAGCTCCCTTGTAGTTAACTGCTTTTCTCTTGCTACTTTTAAGATTCTCTCTTTGTTTTAATCTTTTTTTCTTTTTAAAAAAAAGAACCAAATTTTATTTATTTATTTATTTATTTATTTTTAACAGGGACAGAGAGAGAGTCAGAGAGAGGGACAGATAGGGACAGACAGACAGGAACAGAGAGAGGTGAGAAGCATCAATCATTAGTTTTTCGTTGCCATTGCGACACCTTAGTTGTTCATTGATTGCTTTCTCACATGTGCCTTGACTGCAGGCCTTCAGCGGACCAAAGCAACCCCTTGCTGGAGCCAGCGACCTTGGGTCCAAACTGGCAAGCCTTCGCTCAAGCCAGATGGGCCCGTGCTCAAGCTGGCGAGCTCGGGGTCTCGAACCGGGGTCCTCTGCATTCCAGTCCGACGCTCTATCCACTGCGCCACCGCCTGGTCAGGCTGTTTTAATCTTTTGCATTTTAATTATGATGTGTCTTGGTTTTAGTCTCTTTGGGTTCATCTTGTTTGGAAATATCTGTGCTTCCTGGACTTGTATGTCTATTTTTCTCACCAGGTTAGGGAAGTTTTCTGTCATTATTTTTTCAAATAGGTTTTCAATATCTTGCTCTTTCTCTTCTTTTGGTACCCCCATGATGCAAATGTTGGTACACTTGATGTTGTCCCTTAGATTTCTTAAACTGTCTTTCACTTTTATTTATTTTTTTTCTTTTTGCTGTTCTGATTAGGTGTATTTTGCTTCCTAATATTCCAAATCACAAATTTGATTTTTGGCTTTATCTACTCTATTACTGTTTCACTGTAAATTATTCTTTATTTCACTTAGTGAATTCTTCATTTTTGATTGGTCCTTTCTTATGCTGTTGAAGTTTTCACTAAGTTCATTCAGTATTTTTATAACCAGTATTCTTGAACTCTGTATCTAGTAGATTGCTTATCTCCATTTTGTTTAGTTCTTTTTCTGAAGTTTTGTTCTGTTCTTTTATTTGGGACATGTTTCTTTGTCCCATCATTTTGGCAGTTTCCCTGTCTTTGTTTTTATGTATTAAGTAGAGCTGCTATGCCTCCCTGGCTTGGAAGAGTGGCCTAATGTGTGTTTTCTTTTGGTTCCAGTGGCACAGCCTGCCTAATCACTCAAGCTGGGCACTCAGGGTATCCCCCAGTGTTGGCTGTGTACATCCTCCTCTTGTAGTTGAACCTTGATTACTGTTCGCACACTAATGGGAGTGATTTACTCCTAGGCTTATCAGCTGCAAAATCTGGCAGTGACTGCTACTCCCCAACTTCTGACCACTGTGGGGGATCAGCAGTGCAGGAGCCAATCCCACAGAGCAGGACTTCCTTCAGCGGGGCTCTGGTGCCTGCTGAGTCTACTGCTTGAATGTGTTACTTGTGGAGGTGGCTGGTTGATGAAGCTTTGACATGGTCTGAAGCTGTTCACTTGGGTATGCTGGCTCTGGGGCCCTTTGGGAGACGCAGGCCAAGGGCAGCCGCTGCCTGTTTTCGGCTTGGGGCCACTGGGATTGAGCTACAAAGTGATCTGCAGATGGCTGCTGCTTGTGCTGGGCTTGGAGGTTCCCAGGAGAGGCCAAGCTGTGAAGCAAGGCCAGCTGCTGCTAGTGCTAGGGATGGGATTACTTTAGCAAGAGGTAGGAGGCATGGTGAGGCGAGGTGCTGCTTGTTTGAGAGATTTTAGGAAAATCTGAATTTTGAATTATATGGAAACAGCTTGAGTGGCCCTGAAAGTTGAGTGGGGTGGGGATTCAGGGAATCACCAGGGTGGGGCAAACAGTGTGAGCCTGTTTGATATAGTCTAAGATATAGTATCTACCTGCCATCTCTGTGGAGGGAGGCCTCATCAAAAGAACAATGGCTTCTGCCAGTACTTCTGTCTGGGAGAATGCTGTCTCTCACCCCACTAGCTCTCACCTTAATGCTGGGCAATCCAGTTCCTTCCTGTATGTCTCTGATGCCTTTCAAGCTGCTGACCCAGTGCTGGAGCTTAGAAAAAGTGAGTCTGAGTAAGTCTGTGTGTGGGCCCTTTAAAAGAAACTGCTTGGTACTCCAGCAGTCTTCTGTCTCTCTCAGCCTCAGTCCCTGCTGGTTTTTTTATTTTTTATTTATTTATTTATTTTATTAACTTTAATGGGGTGACACCAATAAATCAGGGTACATATATACAATGAAAACATCTCCAGATTATCTTATCATTCAATTGTGCTGCATACCCCTTACCCAAAGTCAAATTGTCCTCTGTCACCTTCTATCTGGTTTTCCCTGTACCCCTCCCCTTCTCCCTATTCCACCCTCCCTTCCCTCCCCCCATCCCGTAACCACCACACTCTTGTCCATGTCTCATAGTCTCACTTTAATGTCCCACCTATGTATGAAATCATGCTGTTCTCAGATTTTTTTTTTTCTGATTCACTTATTTCACTCTGTTTAATGTTATCAAGGTACATCCATTTTGTTGTAAATGATCCGATGTCATCATTTCTTATGGCTGAATATTATTCCATAGTATATATATACCAAAACTTTTTAATCCACTCGTCTTCTGACGGACACTTGGGCTGTTTCCAGATCTTCGCTATTGTGAACAATGCTGCCACGAACATGGGGGTGCATTTCTTCTTTTCGAACAGTGTTATGGTGTTCTTAGGGTATATTCCTAAAAGTGGGATAGCCGGGTCAAAAGGCAGTTCGACTTTTAATTTTTTGAGGAATCTCCAAACTATTTTCCACAGTGTCTGCACCAGTCTGCATTCTCACCAGCAGTGCAGAAGGGTTCCCTTTTCTCCACATCCTCGCCAGCACTTGTTCTGTGTTGTTTTGCTGATGAGTGCCATTCTGACTGGTGTGAGGTGATATCTCATTGTGGTTTTAATTTGCATTTCTGTAATGATTAGTGATGTTGAGCATTTTTTCATATGTCTTTTGGCCATCTGTATGTCTTCTTTGGAGAAATTTCTATTCATTTCTTTTGCCCATTTTTTGATTGGATTGTTTGTCTTCCTGGTGTTGAGTTTTATAAGTTCTTTATAAATTTTGGTTATTAACCCCTTATCAGACGTGCTGTCGAATATGTTCTCCCATTGTGTGGTTTGTCTTTTTATTCTGTTCTTATTGTCTTTAGCTGTGCAAAAGCTTTTTAGTTTGCTATAGTCCCATTTGTTTATCTTGCCTTTTATTTCATTTGCCCGTGGAAATAAATCGGCAAATAAGTTGCTGCTACAGATGTCGGAGAGCTTGCTGCCTATGTTTTCTTCTAAGATGCTTATAGTTTCACAGCTTATGTTTAAGTCTTTTATCCATTTTGAATTTATTTTTGTGCATGGAGTAAGTTGATGGTCTAGTTTCATTTTTTTGCAGGTAGATGTCCAATTTTCCCAGCACCATTTGTTAAAGAGGCTGTCTTTACTCCATTGTATGTTCTTTCCTCCTTTGTCAAATATCAGTTGTCCATAAAGCTGTGGGTTTATTTCTGGGTTTTCTGTTCTGTTCCATTGATCACTGTGCCTGTTCTTATGCCAGTACCAGGCAGTCTTGAGTATAATGGCCTTGTAGTAAACCTTGATATCCGGAAGAGTGATGCCTCCTGCTTTATTTTTTCTTTTTAAGATTGCTGAGGCTATTCGTGTTCTTTTTTGGTTCCATATAAATTTTTGGAATATGTGTTCTATATCTTTGAAGTATGTCATTGGTATTTTAATTGGTATAGCATTGAATTTATAAATTGCTTTGGGTAACATAGACATTTTAATGATGTTTATTCTTCCTAGCCATGAGCACGGTATATGCTTCCACTTGTTTGTATCTTCCTTGATTTCTTTTATCAATGTTTTATAATTTTCCGAGTACAAGTCCTTAACCTCCTTGGTTAAATTTACTCCTAGGTATTTTATTTTTTTGGCTGCAATAGTGAAGGGGATTGTTTCCTTAATTTCTTTTGCTGACAGTTCATTGTTTGTATATAGAAATGCCTCTGATTTCTGAGTATTAATTTTATATCCTGCCACCTTGCTGAATTCATTTATAAGGTCCAGTAGTTTTTTGACTGCGACTTTAGCGCTTTCTATGTACAATATCATATCATCTGCAAATAGTGACAGTTTTACTTCTTCTTTTCCAATTTGGATGCCTTTTATTTCTTCTTTTTGTCTGATTGCTGTAGCTAGGACTTCCAGAACTATGTTGAATAAAAGTGGTGAAAGTGGGCACCCCTGCCTGGTTCCTGATCTTAAGGGGATTGCTTTTAATTTTTGTCCATTTAGTGTGATGTTTGCTGTGGGTTTGTCGTAGACGGCCTTTATCATGTTAAGGAATGTTCCTTGTATTCCCACTTTACTGAGAGTTTTAAGCATGAATGGGTGGTGGATTTTATCAAATGCCTTTTCTGCATCTATTGAAATTATCATGTGATTTTTGTCCTTCCTTTTGTTTATGTGATGAATCACATTGATTGATTTGCGAATATTGAACCAGCCTTGCCTCTCCATAATAAATCCCACTTGATCATGGTGTATGATTTTTTTCATATATTGCTGAATCCGGTTGGCTAATATTTTGTTGAGAATTTTAGCGTCTAAATTCATCAGGGATATAGGCCTATAATTTTCTTTCTTTGTGTTGTCTTTGCCCGGTTTTGGGATCAGAATTATGCTCGCCTCATAAAAGGAGTTTGGAAGTCTTCCTTCCTCTTGAATTTTTTGAAATAGCTTGAGGAGGATAGGAGTTAGTTCTTCTTTGAATTTTTGATAGAATTCACTTGTGAAGCCATTAGGCCCAGGACTTTTCTTTTTTGGGAGTTTTTTGATAACTGTTTCGATCTCATCTGTTGTAATTGGTCTGTTTAGGTGTTCTGATTCTTCCAGATTGATTTTTGGAAGTTTATATGATTCAAGAAATTTGTCCATTTCATCTAGATTGTCTAATTTTTTGGCATAGAGTTCTTCATAGTATTTTCTTACAATGCTTTGTATCTCTGTTGTATTAGTTGTAATTTCTCCACTGTCCTTTCTAATTTTATCTATTTGAGACCTCTCTCTTTTTTTCTTGGTGAGTCTAGTTAAGGGTTCATCAATCTTGTTTACCTTTTCAAAGAACCGGCTTCTGGTTTCATTGATCCTCTGTATTGTTTCCTTAGCCTCTATGTCATTTATTTCTGCCCTGATCTTTATTATTTCCTTCTTTTTACTTGTCTTGGGTTTTATTTGTTGTTGTTTTTCTAGTTCTTTTAGCTGCAGGGTTAAGTTGCTTATATGATCTTTTTCTAGCTTCTTATGATATGCCTGTAGTGCAATAACCTTCCCTCTCAGAACTGCTTTTGCTGTGTCCCATAGATTTTGAGTTGACGTATGCTCATTATCATTTGTTTCTAGAAACTTTTTTATTTCTTCTTTGATCTCAATGTTAATCCATTCATTATCTAATATCATGCTATTTAGTTTCCAAGTGTTTGAGTATTTTTCAGTTTTTCTTTTTTGGTTAATTTCTAGTTTCATGGCATTGTGATCAGAGAAAATGCTTGATATGATTTCAATCTTCTCAAATTTATTGAGACCATTTTTGTGTCCTAACATGTGGTCTATCCTAGAAAACGTACCATGAGCGCTTGAGAAGAATGTATATTCTACTGCTTTAGGGTGAAAAGTTCTGAATATATCTATTAAATCAAGTTGATCTAGTGTATCCTTTAAGTCTGCTGTTTCTTTATTAATTTTCTTTCTTGTGGATCTATCCAGTGTTGTTAGTGGGGTATTGAAATCCCCTACTATGATAGTATTACTGTTAATCTCGCCCTTTATATCCATCAAAGTCTGCTTTATGAATGTCGGGGCTCCTATATTTGGTGCATAGATATTTATAATAGTTATATCTTCCTGTTGAATTGTTCCCTTTATCATTATGTAGTGTCCTTCTTTATCTCTTACTACAGTCTTTGTTTTAAAGTCTATTTTGTCAGATATAAGTACTGCTACCCCTGCTTTTTTTTCATTTCCATTTGCATGAAATATTTTTTTCCATCCTTTTACCTTTAGTTTATGTGCATCTTTTGTTTGAAGGTGTGTCTCTTGTAGACAGCATATGTATGGGTCCTGTTTCTTTATCCACGCTGCTACCCTGTGTCTTTTGATTGGATCATTTAATCCATTTACATTTAAGGTTATTATTGATATGTAGTTGTTTATTGCCATTTTATTCTTTAAAGCTGTATTTTTTTTTTTTTCTATATTCTTTCCTCCCTTTGAACTGTTCACACTAGGCCCCTTAGAATCTCTTGCAGGATTGGTTTGGTTTTAATGAATTCCTTGAGGTTTTCTTTGTCTGGAAAGCTCTTTATTTCTCCTTCAATTTTAAACGTTAGCCTTGCTGGATAGAGTAGTCTTGGTTGTAGGTTCTTGTTCTGCATTACTTTGATTATACCTTGCCATTCCCTTCTGGCCTCAAGTGTTTCTGTTGAGAAGTCCGACGTCATCCTAATGGGGGCTCCTTTGTAGGTGAGAGTCTTTTTTTCTCTAGCAGCTTTTAAGATTTTTTCTTTATCTATTAGCTTTGGTATTTTAACTATGATGTGTCTTGGTGTAGATCTTTTTGGGTTTCTCTTTAATGGAGTTCTGTGTGCCTCATGAACATGTGGAATGTTTCCCAGCCTTAATTTAGGGAAGTTTTCTGCTATGATTTGATTGAACACAGTTTCCATTTCCTGTCCTCTTTCCTCTTCTTCAGGCACCCCTATGATGCAAATATTGTTTCTCTTCATGTTGTCACAGAGCTCCCTTAGAGTTTCCTCACATTTTTTGAATCTCTTTTCCTTTTTTTTCTCTGCTTCTGTAACTATGTTTTTTGTGTCCTCTAACTCGCTGATTCGATCCTCAGCGTGATTCATCCTGCTTTTAATTTCTTCCATTGTGGTCTTCAGTTCTGATACTGTATTTGTCATTTCTGTCTGGTTCTTTTTTATTATTTCAATTTCATTTTTTATACTTCTTATCTCTTTATTTAGGTACTCATAGTGACTATCCATTGTTGCTCTAATTTCTTTGAACATCCTAATTATCATTATTCTAAAATCTGCTTCTGGTAGTTTGGTTATATCTGGTTCATTCAGGTCCTTCTCTGGGGATTTCTCTTGGTTCATTTGGTTTGCATTCCTCTGCCTGCCCATTTTATCTGAGTGTAAGCAAGTTGTGGCCACTGGAGTCCGGTATGTGTTGCCTTTGTGTTCTCTAGGTGTGGTCTGTCTGCAGGCTTGCCACCCCCTCTGCCGCTGCCTAGGGCGGTTGGGTGTGGGTGTTGCCAGCGCTGGCTCACTGCAGCTATTGCTGTGATTTCTGCCTCTCCTTTGCGGGAGGGGCTGTCACTCAAGTCACTAGCTTTAGCACCCAGGGCAGAGGTGAGCACCTTTGCTCAGCTGCGGAACCAGCCTTTTTCCGGAAGGCTTACGCCCAGCCCCCTCAGTCAGATCCTGCTCGCCACCGTTTCGTGGGTTGGGCGGGGCTTTTGACGTGCTCTCAGCTGTGAGCCTTTGCCCGTCCAGAATTTAGCCCTGCCCTCGAGGTCAGGGTCCTCCTGCGCAGGGGATTATTTGGCTGGGCGTGTTTGCTGGCGTGAGCTCAGCTGCTAGCTTCCGGTCGTTCGGGATCCTACCCCGCCCCCACGCTCGGAGCAAGCTTGGACACGTAGGGTGGTACTCTGCAGTTTCTCCGCCCGGGCAGGCGAGCAGCGTGAGCTCAGCCGCAAACTTCCGCTGGTCTCAGTGTCTTTCTCGCCCCCGCCTTAGGAGCCTGCTTGCGCACACAGATGGTACACCGCGGTTTCTCCGTCTGGGCGGGGTTGGCAGGGTGAGCTCAGCCGCGGGCCCCTCGCCCGTCCCTGGTCTTAGCCCCGTTCCCCCGGTCAGGGCCGGCTAGCGCAGGGTCGCAGAGCTGATCTCTGACCGTATTTTTCCCCACAAGTGGGGTCACAGGCGGCCCGCAGCTGCCAACAGCTTTTTCGCGTCCTCTATAGGCTAGCCTGAGCTCACACTGTTCCGCCCACACCGACAGCACCGCGTTTCAGCGTCCTGTCCCAACCATAGGCTTCAGCAACTTCAGGGGGCTAGAAGTGCCCTAAGTCTCCACACTGTAGGCCTGGGAGCTCCCTCCCAGTAAGCAGCTCTGCTCTAATTGCCGCGGGAGAGCTTGTTTGGCTAGTGTCCTGTCTCCATTTGCTGGTATTGCTAGTTCCAGGGAAAATATTCGTTTTCGATTAGGGAAGTGACTTAGCCCATGGGTCGGGGTGGCTGTCCCTCAGAGTGTCTCCGTGCCTTTAGTCCACTCTTTGTTCCCGCTTCTCTGTTCCTCTCCTCTGTCCCAGTTCCCCGGAGCCCCAGGTGCGTGGTTGTGAGAGAGGCTTTCTGAGCTGTCCCTTTATTTTGTTTAATTTTTTTTAATTATTTTATTCATTTTAGAGAGGAGACACAGAGTGAGAAAGAGAGAGAGAGAAAGAAAGAGAAAGGGGGGAGGAGCTGGAAGCTCAACTCCCATATGTGCCTTGACCAGACCAGTGCAAGGTTTTGAACTGGCAACCTCAGTGTTCTCAGGTCGACGCTTTATCCACTGCGCCACCAAAGGTCAGACTGAGCTGTCCCTTTAAAAAGATTTTTGGGTCTGAGAAAACTCTCTCTTTTTCACAAATAGTATCCTCACTTGCTTCACAGCTCGATACTGTCCAAACGCCTCTTCTAGGCTCTGGGACTGCAGGCTGGGGCTTGGTTCCTGGGGCCCAGGTCTCTCCCTCTCCGCCAAACTCTCCTCTAGCCACGCGGGTCTCTCCGGGCTGCCGTTTGGTCCGGAGAGCTGGGCAGCCCTCTTCGCGTTTTCGCTATTCTTACCAGTCTCAATGTGGCTTCTGCAGTGTTCCTTGGTTGAAGAGTCCACTTAGTTTAGCTCAAAGTTGGTTTATCCAGATGATGGTTCTTAAAATTGAGTTATAATCCACTTTGGTTCTGGGAGTTGGAAGTTGGTACGTCCGCCTACTCCATCGCCATCTTCTCCTCCCTCCGGTTTTTCCCTGCTGGTTTTTATAGTCAGAATTATGGGAACTTCTGGCACTGGATCCCTGGGTTGGGAGGCCTGGTGTGGGGCTTGGATCCCTTGCTCCTTATCAGGGACTTCTGCAACTGAAATATGCCTCCTAACTTTTATCCACCACATGTGAATGTGGGGTCAGCCTGTTTGTATGTCTGTCTCTTCCACTGTTGGCAGGTATTAGACCAGTGGGGTCAGTCCTGACCTTGGTTCAGAGACCTCAGTACTTGAGTTGAATTCAGAGCCAAGACACAAAATATAAGAGAAAGTTTATTTAGAAAGTCACAGAGGTAGAAGAAATGGGCTTTAGGAGACAAGTTACAGAGGCAAAAGAAGGAGCCATTGAAGCTTTGGAGAGAGAAGGGTAAAGGTAACGTGCCTCGGAGTCTGGGAAGAGGAGGAGAAGGGGAAGGGCAGGGAGAGTAAGTGCACTGGGCCCTCTGTACTCAGGGCTTTTAAGGGTGGAGCTATTAGGGGAGGTTCCAGGGAAGCATCTCAATAGACTATCAGTCCTCCAGGTATATATTTTTAAGGTTGTGGTCTTTACTGATTGATCAGTGTCAGGGCAGGGGTACTTAATCAGTGCAGCTGGTCCTGAGGTCAGCTGTGGAGTTGCTGGTCTTTTTGTAGCTTCTCTGGGCCTGTAGCTGAAAGACAACTGGGGGTTGGCCTATTATCCTTGTTCTGGTGACCTCTGTACCTGGTCCACCATCCTTACTTTGCTCATGTCGGTCCAACTGCCTACCACACTACCAAACTCAATGTAGTTTCTTTTTTAATTCTTTAGTTGTAGGACTTCCATTCAGCTAAATTTCAGGTCGTTCTGAGTGATGGTGGTCTGTAGTTTAATTGTAATTTTGATGTGGTTATGGTAGGAAGCAAGTACTGCATTTACCTACTTCTTCTTAATCGGTAGTTCTGTTTTTATGTTTTGAATGGGATTCTTGTCTCTACTGGCATTTTGCTAACACTGATACTCAACACATATTTTAATTGTTTTAAATTAATTTATTGATTTTAGAGAGAGGAGAGAAGAGAGACAATGAGTAGGAGAGGAGCAGGATGCATCAACTCATAGTAGTAGTTGCTTCCATGTGTGCCTTGGCCAGGCACGTATGAAACCTGGGTTCTCAAACTGATGACCTCAGCATTCCAGGTCAACACTTTATCCACTGCGCCACCACAGGTCAGGCTCAATAGTGCACTAACTTGGTATTTAATTTTTAGAGAAGACATCTGACCTTGGGTTACTTACTGTTTAAGTGTTCAGTAAAATATTGTGTGGAAGGTAAAGGAAGAAGAGCCACTGGGAAGAGGCCAACCTGTGTGGCAGTATTTTTATCTGTACCTTTTCTCTATCTCAGATTCATTTAATGAGGCTGACTTTATTCATTTATTTTTTACTTTATTGATTTTATATAGAGAAGAAGGGAGATAAAGAAGAGAGAGAGACAGACAGACAGGCAGGAACACAGATATGTTCCTGTGTTTGCCCTGACCAGGGATTGAACCAGCAACCTCTGTGCTTTGGGATGACACTGAGCTATCTGGCCAGGGCAAAGCTGATTTTATTAAAAAAAATTTTTTTTTTTAACAAGGCTGATTTTGCCTGACCTGTGGTGGCGCAGTGGATAAAGTGTCAACCTGGGGACACTGAGGTCGCCAGTTCAAAACCCTGCACTGGTCTGCTCAAGGCACATATGGGAGTTGATGCTTCCAGCTTCTCTCCCCTTTCTCTCTCTCTCTCTCTCTCTCTCTCTGTGTCTCCTCTCTAAAATGAATAAAATTGAAATAAAATAAAAATAAATAAAACTTAAAAAAAAAAACAAGGCTGATTTTGTTTTTTTTGAGAGAGAGGAAGAGAAAGAGAGAAAGAGAGAGAGAAGTATCAACTGGTTGTTCCATTAGTTGTGTCATTGATCACTTCTCATATGTGCCCTGACCAGTGCTTGAACTGTTACCTCAGGGGTCAAGGTGGCACCCTTAGGGTTGAACTCTGAGTGGGGCCCAAACTGACAACCTTGGGGTTGAACTGACATCCTTGGGATCAAGCAGGCAACCCTAGGCTCAAGATGGTGATCCCAGGATTGAATGGGCGACCCTGGGATTGAATGGGCGACCTTAGTGCTCCAGGATTACACTCTATCTTCTGTGTCACCAGCCAGGGCACTCACTGAGGCTGAATTTAGATGCATATAATGATTATAGCACTCAGTAAGGATTTGCCTTCTAATAGAATTATCTCAGGAGCCATTGAATTTTTATTGGAAAATTTTGTTTTAGTTTTGGTTGAATGAGTACCTCTGGTGGTCTTTGCCTAACTAGGGTATGTGACTGATTAATACATGGCTCCCTAAAACCTCAAAAGTTTTCACTGGGGGTATTTTATTTAGTAAATAATTAACGCTTCAGATTATAATTTGTTCTTTAAAATGAGTTAGTTTTATAGCTTATAGTTATAATACTAAGGATAGATTATATTTTGAAAATTTACATCTGGTCAAGTGCATTTCTTTAATTTCTTTAATTTGGTATTATATATTCATTGTAAAAATACCAAGTTTTTATTTAGCAGGTCTTTTTTTTTTTTCCTTTACAGGGACAGAGAGAGAGTCAGAGAGAGGGATAGATAGGGACAGACAGGAACAGAGAGAGATGAGAAGCATCAATCATCAGTTTTTCATTGCGACACCTTAGTTGTTCATTGATTGCTTTCTCATATGTGCCTTGACCATGGGCCTTCAGCAGACCGAGTAACCCCTTGCTCAAGCCAGCAACCTTGGGTCCAAGTTGGTGAGCTTTTGCTCAAGCCAGATGGGCCCATGCTCAAGCTGGCGACCTTGGGGTCTCAAACCTGGGTCCTCCGCATCCCAGTCCGACGCTCTATCCACTGCGCCACCGCCTGGTCAGGCTTTAGCAGGTCTTGAAAACAAGTTTGGAGTGGTGTAGATTGCCTGCAGACAGAAATTCTTTATGTAGATGATGGAAAGAAAATGTAAGAAAAATGTAAGTTTAAATAAAAGAATTTAATGCCTATTTAATCTGAACTATTCTGATATCTGCTTTGGAAATACATTTTTTAAGACAAGGTAGTACTCAGAAATGTTATCAAAGTTACAGTCATTATAGAAGCTATACTTTTTATTGAGGCTGTCATTTTTTAGTGTTCACCTAAGATTAGAAGCAGATGTAGATTTTTTTTCTTAGGGGTAATAAAATTAACTAACCCAGTATAAGATTTTTGGTAAAGATCTATATTAAGGTAGTTACACAAAAGATAAAGCTTAGTTCTCAAAAGGTGGTCTAGACTTGGTTTCCTTTGAATAAAAGGGAAAGTTCTTAAGTAATGTGAACTGAGTGGACATATTCACATGATATCTGAGGATAAGTTTAAATATTATTATAAAGCTTGAGTTCATTTAATGTCATATTATAGTACACAGAGTCAATCTGTAATTTTATTTTATACTTGTATAACATAGATTATCAGATAGGTTAAGTTTTCTAAATTCAAATAGATTAGCCTTTTTGAACAGATCATTGGCTTTGTTTGCTTTATCTAGTGAATAAATTTATTTTTGGTCTGTTGAATTTAGAAAAAGTAGTTTAAAAATATGAAATCTTTTGATGTTATTTTCTGGTTTAGGATAAAAAGGAAAAAGGTAAACATATTTCATAGATTTAAACTGACTTTGGAGTTAAAAATGTGAACCTTTTAATGCTATTTACTTGAATTTTTATAAATTTCAGATGTTTGCCTATGAATATAAGAACAGAAGATTTAGCTAGTGGTATTCTTCGAGAACGTGTCAAAGTGGGTGCAAGCTTGGCTGATGTTGATCCAATGAACATTGATAAATCAGTAAGTTTTGTAAATGTTTTTCTAGAAGTATCTTTTTTTTGTGTGTGGTTTTTTTTTTGTGTGTGTGTGTGTGTGTGCGTGTGTGTGTGACAGAGACAGAGAGAGAGACAGATAGGGACAGACAGACAGGAAGGGAGAAAGATAAGAAGCATGAATTCTTCGTTGTGGCATGTTAGTTGTTCATTGATTGCTTTCTCATATGTGCCTTGACCCGGGGGGGCTACAGCAGACTGAGTGACCCCGTGCTCAAGCCAGAGACCCTGGGTTCAACTGGTGAGCCTTGCTCAAACCAGATGAGCCTGTGCTCGAGCTGGCGACCTCAGGGTTTTGAACCTGGGTCCTCTGTGTCCCAGTCTGATGCTCTATCCACTGTGCCACCACCTGGTCAGGCATAGAAGTACCTTTTTTTAAAGGTCATTTCTTATTTCTAAAGCTATACACAATAAAAATAGAAAGTCTGGGTATCACTATTATTAGTTTTGTTTTTTGTCTTTTGTTTTTTTTTTTACAGGGACACAGAGAGATAGATAGGGACAGACAGACAGGAACGGAGAGAGGTGAGAAGCATCAATCATTAGTTTTTCATTGCCGTCGCAACACCTTAGTTGTTCATTGATTGCTTTCTCACATGTGCCTTGACCACGGGCCTTCAGCAGAACGAGCAACCCCTTGCTGGAGCAAGCGACCTTGCGTCCAAGCTGACGAGCTTTTGCTCAAGCCAGATGGGCCTGCGCTCAAGCAGGTGAGCTCTGGGTCTTGAACCTGGGTCTTATGCATCCCAGTTCGATGCTCTATCCACTGCGCCACCGCCTGGTCAGGCCATTATTAGTTTTTTTGATGTATAGATTTTAGAACCTAGATCTCTGGTCACATATGATATTTATTCAAGTTTTTCCTTTTTTCCCCATTTCAGTGTTAATGGAGTATATAGTAAAAAATGTTAGGAAATGAGGCTGAGCTTTATAAACCAAGAATGTATTTGATTATTTTTTCTCTGATCCCATAAACCTTTCTATTCAATGTAATATCACTGATTCTCACATAAAAGACTTAAGTTAAAAAAATAAAGTTGTGTACATATTTGAAAATGAAATGTTAGCTATCTCAAATCTGAAGTCATAGGGGAAAATATTTTCTCAGTGAGGAAATTTAAGAATCTCATGTCTAGTAGTTCACATTCTCAGAGAACTTTACTCAAAGATCTTTGCTTATTTGGTTTGTCAGCACCTTATTCTCCTGAATCTAGTTAATTTTAGACATCTCTGCCAGTTAATTAGAGTAAATTTATTATATGCAAGAAAATTTGCTACTTTTAGAATGTTTGATATTTAGACTCTGTATTTTTCTAGATTACTTGAGCATTGTTTATCATAGTAATATATTCATTGTAAAACATTTTTTAAATTTATTTTTAAAATTATAGCTTTTTTTTCCTTTATTAATTTTAATGGGGTGACATTAATAAATCAGGGTACATATATGTTCAAAGAAAACATCTCCAGGTTATCTTATCATTCAATTATGTTGCATACCCATCACCCAAAGTCAAATTGTCCTCTGTCACCTTCTATCTGGTTTTTTTTGTGTCCCTCCCCTTCCCCCTGTAAAACATTTTAAAGTACCATAACAGAATGAAGAATAAGGGAGGAATTCTCCCAGCACTCAATGGTTAGAGGTGTTCACTATTAATATTTTGGCACTATTTTCTTTTATTTTTATTTTTATTTTTACAGGGACAGAGAGAGAGTCAGAGAGAGGGATAGATAGGGACAGACAGACAGCAACTGAGAGAGATGAGAAGCGTCAATCATTAGTTTTTGTTGCCGTTGTGACACCATAGTTGTTCATTGATTGCTTTCTCACATGTGCCTTGACCACGGGCCTTCAGCAGACCGAGCCACCCTTTGCTGGAGCCAGCGACCTTGGGTCCAAGCTGACGAGCTTTTTGCTCAAGCCAAATGGACCCGCGCTTGAACCTAGGTCTTCCGCATCCCAGTCCGACACTCTATCCACTGCGCCACTGCCTGGTCAGGCGACACTATTTTCTTCAAGCACTTTCTTCTGTACTGTTTTTTAATTTACAAACTGTTTTAGATATTTAAACTCTTAGGGGTAGAAAAAATAATCTCTGTTGTGTTTTGTGATAGATTAGTGTTTCTCAAACTGTTTGTTATTGTTTTCTAAGGACAAAAACTAAATTCCTTTTTATCTAGATGAATTAGTATTAATGATTGAGAGTTTGTCTTGTAAAGTTGAGTTTTGGAGGGTCACAAACCATTGTAATAGCGGAGATTTTGTTTTTACCCTACTTCTGGACCAGTTTTTGCCCTATTGGGCACGATGTTACCCCTGCTGAGAATGCATGTGATAGATCAAGGGTAATCAACCTTTTTATACCTACCACCCACTTTTGTATTTCTGTTAGTAGTAAAATTTTCTAACTGCCCACTGGTTCCACAGTAATGGTGATTTATAAAGTAGGGAAGTAACTTTGCTTTATAAAATTTATAAAGCAGAGTTACAGCAAGTTAAAGCATATAATAATAATTACTTACCAAGTACTTTATGTCAGATTTTCTCTTAAGTTTGGCAGAATAAATCTTTATAAAACAACTTACTATAGTTAAATCTTTTTTTTTTGTTTGTTTTTTTTTTTTTGTTACAGAGACAGAGATAGTCAGAGAGAGGGATAGACAGGAATGGAGAGATGAGAAGCATCAATCATCAGTTTTTTTGTTTTGACACCTTAGTTGTTCATTGATTGCTTTCTCACATGTGCCTTGACCACGGGCCTTCAGCAGAGCGAGTAACCTCTTGCTCAAGGCAGGAACCTTGGACTCAAGCTGGTGAGCTTTTGCTCAAACCAGATGAGCCTGCGCTAAAGCTGGTGATCTCGAGGTCTCGAACCTGGGCCCTTCTGCATCCCAGGCCGACGCTCTATCCACTGTGCCACAGCCTGGTCAGACTAAATCTATCTTTTTATTTATACTTTGGTTGCTCCGCTACTGCCAACAATGAAAGCTGGAGCGCCCACTAGTGGGCGGTAGGGATCAGGTTGATTACCACTGTGATAGATAGTAATTTGAAAGTCATTTAATTTACTAGAGTGTATATAGAACATAATGCCTCCTAGAGATAATCATTAAAATGTTGGATTGGGCATTAACTTGGTCCTTAGTTACTAGAAGATTAAATAATGATTGCTTTATTTGGCTTGTCTGAAATGTACACTTGAATTTTACTGCCAACTTTATTTTTCTATTTTTATTTCAAATGTGTAATTTTTTTTAACTTTATGATTAGTAGTTCCAATTGAGGCATGTATTTCTGAATAAGACTATCTCATGTATTTTTAAAAATCTGTTGAACAGTTAAAATAATTTTATTTTAAAATTTCCCCCTTCTTTCCAAGGTGCGGTTTGATAGCATAGGTGGATTGAGCCATCACATTCATGCACTAAAGGAAATGGTAGTATTCCCACTATTATATCCAGAAATTTTTGAAAAATTTAAAATTCAGCCTCCACGGTGAGTATTGTTATTGCTATTAATTTACTAAATTTTAACTAGTAAAGGATTATAAATATAAATATTTCAGATGTATTATTTGATATGTTCTAGCAATGAGAATTAGAAAAGAAATTTTATTTTTTAGGCTTCTAAGGTTTTAGATAACTGTGTTCTTGAAGTTTACATTTCCACATTTTAGGATCAGGCACAAAATGAGCTTCTTTATATAGTCCTGTAATATACAAGTGGATTGCCCAAATAGATTTTTCTTAATTTGGCTTCCAGATAGCATTGAGTTTGATGCTATATTGTTTAGTATTTGGAAGCACAATTTCAATAAAGTTTTTCTTTCACTTAATGATGGGGTATTTTTGAAATAGTAAACTTGATCATTTATTTTTATGATTATTTTAATTGTGTTTGATCATGAGCTGGTTAGCTAGTTAAATATTAGGAAAGGCTTACCCTGGCCTGGTAGCTCAGTTGGTTGGAGCGTCATCTTGATATGCCAAGGTTGCGGGTTCAGTTCCTAGTAAGGGCACATACAAGATTCAACCAGTGAATGGATAAATAAGTGGAACAGCAAATTAATGTTTCTCTCTCTCTCTAAAAATCAATAAGTAAAATTTAAAAAATATTAGAAAGGGCTAAGAAATTATCTTAAAGGAAATTGGGCAGAATAAAATATTCTGAAGATGTACATTTATAGACTATTATATTTAAACTGCTAAATTGTTTTTTATTTAGTAGGAGGTACTTTTTTTATTTTAATTTTTATTTTTATTTATTCATTTTAGAGAGGAGACCCAGAGTGAGAGTGAGAGTGAGAGAGAGAGAGAGAGAGAGAGAGAAGGGGGGAGGAGCTAGAAGCATCAACTCCCATATGTGCCTTAACCAGACCAGTGCAGGGTTTTGAACTAGCGACCTCAGTGTTCCCAGGTCGACGCTTTATCCACTGCGCCACCACAGGTCAGGCAGTAGGAGGTACTTTTTAGTCAGTTATGGTTCCAAGTTATTTTCCTTGTGTTTAAGGATATAAACAAATCTTCTATTAAAGAGTCATCTTCTGTTTGAGTGGTTTAAAAAGTTGCCTTATAGCCTGACCAGGCGGTGGCGCAGTGGATAGAGCGTTGGACTGGGATGCGGAAGACCCAGGTTGGAGACCCTGAGTTCGCTGGCTTGAGCGCGGGCCCATCTGGCTTGAGTAAAAGCTTGCCAGCTTGGCCCCAAGGTCGCTGGCTCCAGCAAGGGGTTGCTTGGTCTGCTGAAGGCCCGTGGTGAAGGCACATGTGAGAAAGCAATCAATGAACAACTAAGGTGCTGCAACGGCAACGAAAAACTAATGATTGATGCTTCTCATCTCTCTCTGTACCTGTCTGTCTGTCCCTATCTATCTCTCCGTGTCCCTGTAAAAAAAAAAAAAAAAAGAAATTAAACATTGCCTTATAATTCTACAGTGACCTTTAAAAATCATAATGGCAATTTATTTCTTTTTTATATGATATAAATTGAATTTAAAAATAATAACTACTTTTAGTATAGCCTTTGGAGAAACATAAATAAAACAGGGTTATAAAGAGAAAGTGTCGCCTGACCAGGCGGTGACGCAGTGGATAGAGCGTCGGACCGGGATGCGGAAAACCCAGGTTCGAGACCCTGAGGTCACCAGCTTGAGCAAAAAGCTCACCAGCTTGGACCCAAGGTCGCTGACTCCAGCAAGGGTTTACTTGTTTTGCTGAAGGCCCACTGTCAAGGCACATAGGAGAAAGCAATCAATGAACAACTAAGGTGTCGCAACGGAAAACTTATGATTGATGCTTCTCATCTCTCTTCGTTCCTTTCTGTCTCTATCTATCCCTCTCTCTGACACTGCAAAATGGGGGGGAAAAAGAGAGAAAGTATCTTAAGCAGAAAGTAATTCTCCTTACGGAAGAACAATTTTATATATTCTTTATGGGTTTCTTTTTTTTTTTCTTAGCGAGAGACGTAGAGACAGAGACAGACAGGAAGGAGAGAAATGAGAAGCATCAACTTACACTTGTGGCATTTGTTCACTGATTGCTTCTCATAAGTGCCTTTACCAGCAGGGGAGTTCCAGCTGAGCCAGTGACTCCTTGCTCAAGCCAGCGACCTTAGGCTCAAGCAGTTATCATGGGATCATGCCCATCATCCCACACTCAATCCAGAGACCCCATGCTCAAGCTGATGATCTCAGGACTTTGAACCTGTGTCCCCAGCATCCCAGGTTGATGCTCTATCTATTGCACCACCACCTGGTCAGGCTACCGATTTCTTTTATACATCTATGCGTAGACATATTAAATTTATGTTTTGCCTGTGTTATACACATATAAACGAGACTACTCAACAGTACTCTTACATAACTTTGTTTTTAATTCTATAATGTATTCTAGACACCTTTCATACTGATAATGTAGATATTATTTTTGAAACCATACCAGTGTTTTATAGATGTAATAGTGTATCTTTCGCTTGTTAATGGATATTATTTAAATTTTTTTACTTTTTCAATTAGAAACTGCTCTGTTGAGCATTCATTTAAAATTTTTAAAATGACATTTGTTTGAGTATTTCTATGTGATACATTCTAAGATGTAATATTCCTGGGTCACAGGAAAAACACATTTACAATTTTGATATATCTTTCCACATTACTGTCTACTCTGATTTAGTTTTTTTACCTACCAAAGTTTGGTGCTTTGAGAGCATTCTTGATGATTCTCGTCAAAGAGCAACTTTTGTTAATATACCACAAAAGCTTTATTAGTGTCTAATAATTTTAATATATGTTAATACAAAATTATATGGATATGCATTATTTTATATTGGTTATTAGTGGTGGTGATAACATTAATTTACTTTTATTAATATTTTATTCCTGTAGAGGCTGTCTGTTTTATGGCCCTCCTGGCACAGGTAAAACGTTGGTGGCCAGAGCATTAGCTAATGAGTGCAGTCAAGGAGACAAAAAGGTGGCTTTTTTTATGCGAAAAGGAGCAGACTGTCTGAGCAAGTGGGTTGGTGAATCAGAACGGCAACTTAGGCTTCTTTTTGATCAGGTAAATGAAATCAGCTAATTTGGGAATATCTTCTTTAGCACATTTAATGTACTTAGTCTGCAAACTGTTCATGAGGAGGCATATTTTCCAATCAGAATGTTGAATTTAGGATCAGTAATCTGAATTTGAATGACTTAGAGGTATTTAGTAGTTTTACTAGTATGAATTTATAACACATTTATTGAGGTGGCTAAATGTGCTGGAAGAATTCAGTAGTAGATGAATGCTTTAAAAAGAAGAAGGTGAATGAATATTGTGTAGGCTGTCTTTACTATTTATACATAACATTTACTTAAACATATTATTTCCTAATGTTTATAAAAAGTAATCCTGATACAAGTTCACTTTGGATGATTTCAGTTAGGGAATGAAGCTATTCATATTTGGCACTGCAGCCTACATTTCATTGTGCTTAAGCAATTCACATGAAATAAAAACACAGCTTTTAACACGCATTCCCATTGTTGAGTTGTGTGTCAGTCCTTTGTCATTGGTAAAACCAATCAAATATTATTTTGTTATTAGTATTGAAAATGGCTGTGTTTATGTAATGGATCTAGAAAGAGGAATAGGGTAAAATTCTTACCTTCAAGGTGCTTATGTTTATTGGGAAGTCAAACATATGCAATATGTATGCTTCAAGAGAATTTAATAATAATTGAAATAGATAAATATAAAATAACATTGGTGGATGAGGGAAGCATTAATTTGGGAATGCAGACATTGTCCAATTTCTTGATTAAAAATTTTCTTTTTTAATTTAAAAAATTTGACAGTTATTTTAGCCACTTTATGCTGGAGACTATGTCTTGGTTTCATTTAAAACTACCATAAATTATGTTGCTTTTTAAATTTAGTTTTGCTCTATTTGTGTTTCATACTTTTCTTTGTGGGTAAGAACGTGGAAATGTTTGCTTTCTTTTGTAAAGTAATTGCTGATGGTTATTCTTATCTTTTTAAATGAAAGAGCCTACATGCCTAAATTAGGCACATGATCTATGCACTAAATGAAATGAAGGAGGTATATAATATGAGAGTTTGGCCTTTGGTGTCAGAAAGATGTTAGTTTATATTTGGCTTTACTATTCAGTATATAACTTTAAGTAAAGGGAAGCATTTGACCCTCAGTTGCCTTTTCTATAAGACAGGAAATAATACTTATCTCACTGGACTACGAGGAATTTTATTGAAAGAAAGTATATAAAGTGCTTGTTGCAGTAACAAGCATATAGTAAATTGTACTTCCTTTTTGAAATTTTGTAGTTTTAAGAAAGAGCTGTGTGTCACATATATAAAAGTAATAATAAAATATTTATAGTTTTTCTCTTATTACATAATTTAGTCTCAGAAAATCTTTTCTCGAAACCTAAATTTGTTCATTTCAAATAACACTGGGGAGCCTGACCAGGCAGTGGCGCAGTGGATAGAGCATCGGACTGGGATGCGGAAGACTCAGGTTCGAGACCCCGAGGTCGCCAGCTTGAACGCGAGCCCATCTGGTTTGAGCAAAGAGCTCGCCAGCTTGGACCCAAGGTCGCTGGCTCCAGCAAGGGGTTGTTCGGTCTGCTGAAGGCCCGCGGTCAAGGCACATGTGAGAAAGCAATCAATGAACAACTAAGGTGTTGCAACGGCAATGAAAAACTAATGATTGATGCTTCTCACCTTTCTCCTTTCCTGTCTCTCTGTCCCTATCTATCCCTCTCTCTGACTCTCTCTCTGTCCCTGTAAAAAAGAAAAAAAAATTACACTGGGGAACAATTTTTTTTCTCATTTTTCTGTTGCATGAGGTTTTAGAATTTTTTCTATATATTTCTGCATCGCTGATTCCAAATCTGAAATTCGTTTTTTGGTGCATGTTCTAGTTTTTATGCCATTTTAATTTCTTTTTGTTACAGTTAATGGCATGCATTGGTTTTTCAATTGGAGTTAAAGGGCAACAACTCTTGGATTGAACATAACCACAAGGCAATTAATATTTTACAAACATCACTTTTACATAATTGTAGTTTTTAAATGTAAAAAATTATTATCTGATGAAAACACCCTCTTATTTTGTTTTAAGATTGAATCATGGCTTCTTTGAGTAGGTGTAAATGTAAGAATAATCCTGACACCTTCTATTATATATCTGGCTGTTACACACTTCAACGTCAAAGGTGTAATATTTCATCATTTGTGACACGTGCATATATTGCCTATTTTCAAGTTCCCCTTGGCAATCAAGACAAGAATTGGGCTCCTCATATTGTGTGTCATAATTGTGAGGAAATGCTTTGTGACTGGACAAAAAGAAAACGCCAAGTAATGCCTTTTGGTATTTCCATGGTTTGGCGTGAACCTAAGGACCACAGCAGTGATTGTTATTTTTGTCCGATCCATACAAAGGGCACCAGCAAGAAAAAACAGCTTATGATTGCATATCCTAATATTTCTCCCGCAATACGACCTATCCCACACTCTGAGACACTCCCAGTTTCAGTTTTCAATGGTTTTATTTCTTCTAAGGATGAAGAAAGTGAACATGGTGATCAAGTGTATTTTGATAAGATTCATGAGGAAATGGTTGTAGAATCTGAAGGGTCTTCTTCTGATGCCAAGCAGTCATTAACCCCTCAGCAATTTAGCCAACCCGAATTGAATGACTTAGTAAGAGATTTGGGCCTGTCAACAAAGCAGCTGAGTTATTAGGCTCCAGGCTTCAAGAAAATGTACTTCACCGGTCTGCTAAAGCATCCCATTTCAGGAAGCACGAACAAATTTTTGTGAACTTTTTTTCCCATGACTAAGACTTTGTTTACTGTCATAATATCAGTAGTCTTCTCAGCCAGCTAGATGTTACCACTTACAGTCCAACAGAATGGCAGCTATTTCTTGACAGCTCTAAACGGAGTCTGAATGGTGTTCTCCTACACAACGGTAATGTTTATGCAGCGGTTCCAATTGGTTATTCAGCTCATCTGCGAAAAGATTCTAATGACATAAAAATTGTCCTCCACTTTCTGAAGTATGAGGAGCATAACTGGATCATTTGTGTGGATCTTAAAATGGTAAATTTCCTGCTAGGACAACAGAAAGATTTCATGAAGTATCCTTGCTTTCTGTGTTTGTGAGACAGCCGAGCTCAGTAGAAACACTGGACACAGAAGGAGTGGCCGAAATGTGAAGCTCTGGAAGTAGGGATGCAAAATATTGTGAATGAACCTGTAAGGTAATTGAGACAGGATCATTTTCCCCCACTTCACATCAAACTTGGCTTAATGAAGCAGTTTGTTCAGGCTTTGAATAGAGAAAGTGAATGCTTTCAACATATTATTTCTGCTTTTCCTACCTTGTCTTTCGAGAAGATAAAAGCAGGTGTATTCGATGAACCTCAAATTCAAACCCTCAAACATGATGAAGAATTTGCCAGGAAGATGAATAAGGAGGAGAAAGCAGCATGGCAGTCTTTTGTGGCAGTTACAAAGAACTTCCTTGGCAACAAGAAAGCAGAAAACTATGAACTTCTGGTTCAGAGGATGCTGTTGGCTTTCTGCAACATTAGATGTAACATGAGCATTAAGATTCACCTCCTGAACAGTCACCTTGATAAGTTTCCCGAAAATCTTAGAGCTGTTAGTGATGAGCAGGGAGAATACTTTCATCAAGATCTGAAGACGATGGAAGAACGTTATCAGGGGCGATGGGACAGATGGCAGACTACTGCTGGAGCATCAAACAAGATTGTCCTCAACAAGTACACAAATGCAAGAGCTACAAAGGCAAATTTTTGCCTGAATAGAATTTAAATAAGTTTTGTGCAAATTTTATGATTAAAATAAGTGTTTTAATATGTTCTATTTCAAACTTGTAGACAAATTCTGATGCAATCATATCTTTTAGTGTATTAGCTTATTTACTGCATTATATAAATTATTATATTTTCACAAAGATGATGCCCAAGAAGACCTTCTCCTTCATTATGTTAAATTAAATGTTGAAAATTTTACAATAAGATGAAAACCTAAAATCTTGAATTGCAAAAGAACTGTAGCTTACAGAGAAAAACTAATGTCAGATTTGAGATCAGCACACTCAAATTAGGGTAAGAACAAGTGTTTTAGTGGATGCAACAAAAAATTATTTTCCAGTGTTATTAGAAAACAATGGAAATTTAATGTGTACCGTATTAGGACAAAATGAAAAATTTGTATCTATTCTTGAGTAAACTGACCTTCCTGTGAACTAGTATTACTAAGAAGTAATTTTGAGACAAACTATATTGAAGAACTAGTATAAAAAGGACTTTTCATGTGTAATCTAATATTTATTTTTCTTAAGTCAAATTAAGTTTCTTTTGGATCTAAAATTTAAGTGAGAAAAATGACACTGTGAAAGTACCAGGATAATTTTGTTTCTCAAAGTTGGGAGAGTGGCCTGACCGGGCAGTGGCACAGTGGATAGAGCTTCGGACTGGGATGCAGAGGACCCAGGTTTGAGACCTGGAGGTTGCCAGCTTGAGCGCGGGCTTATCTTGCTTGAGCAAAAGCTCGCTAGCTTAGACCCAAGGTCACTGGCTCGAGCAAGGGGTTTACTCGATCTGCTGAAAGCCCGTGGTCAAGGCACATATGAGAAAGCAATCAATGAGCAACTAAGGTGTCGCATCGAAAAACTGATGATTGATGCTTTTCATCTCTCTTTGTTCCTGTCTGTCTGTCCCTATCTATCCCTCTTTCTGACTTTCTCTCTCTCTGTCCCTGTAAAAAAAAAAAAGTTGGAAGAGTGTAACTATGGAAGAAAAAATCCACTCTATAAAAATTTTTTTGAGGTTCTACATGGCAACAAAATATTGTAAGCAAAACCAAAAGATATATAATACCCCTTACAGAAAAAATTTTGCATTTCCTTTCACAAAGAGAGATTTAATTTTTTTTTTTTTTTTTACAGGGACAGAGAGAGAGAGTCAGAGAGAGGGATAGATAGGGACAGACAGACAGGAACGGAGAGAGGTGAGAAGCACCAATCATTATTTTTTCGTTGCCGTCACAACACCTTAGTTGTTCATTGATTGCTTTCTCACATGTGCCTTGAGTGCGGGCCTTCAGCAGCCTGAGTAACCCCTTGCTGGAGCCAGCAACCTTGGGTCCAAGCTGATGAGCTTTTGCTCAAGCCAGATGGGCCTGCGCTCAAGCTGGCGACCTCGGGGTCTCAAACCTGGGTCTTCCACATCCCTGTCCGATGCTCTATCCACTGCGCCACCTCCTTGTCAGGCGAGATTTAATTTTTAATATAAATAGCTCTTAGAAATTAGTAAGCAAAAGGCTAATACTCCAATAGAAAAATTGGCAAACAATATGAAAAACTTTCATAGAATATTTTAAGTGTGTCTTAAACATATGAAGAGTACTCATCTTAATTGATAATAGAAATAAAAATTAGAATGAAAATGAGATAACATTATTTAAAATATTAGGATCTAGAAGTTTGATAATACATTGCAGGTGAACACACTCAAATATTGCTGATGACAGGGTAAATTGGCACACCACTAGCAGGTAGTTTGCAAATGTCTAACTAAATTAGAAATGACACATGTCTTTGGAAGCAATGGTTCCACTTTTAGAATTTACTGTAGTGATGTGTTTACACTCATGATGGTGTCAGCACTGACAAGCGTATCCATTTTCAATGACACGCGGCTGCATACCAGAGAAGTATGGGGCCGCATGCCGAGAAGGACGTTTCATCTTCGGCTCCTGCACGGCCAGGTGCAGGAGCCGAGGATAAAACATTTGCTGTAGTGTAGACAGTCTGTGCTGGAGGTCTGTAGGCCAAAACAACAGAACTCCAACACAGAGCGTCTAGTTCTGGGACTTACGGTTAAGGCGTTTTTCTCGAAGTGACACACCACCCGAGTTATGCTCGTTTTTTTTGGCAAATTTTGACACCACGCTCAAAAGATTGCCCATCACTGGTTTACACTAATATGAAATGTTCAGTATACACAAATATTCATTCAAGCATTGTTGACAATAGGAAAAGGTTGAAAACGCTCTAAATGCCCATGAGTAGGGCCGTAATTTAGTTATGGCACATTTTTGCAGTGGGGAATGTTTTAGTTGTTTAAAAAATAATTTAGGAAGTCTTTATCTATTTAGATGGAAGCTAATTAAAATATAGTTTCATAAAATAGGCTGTGTTATATATAAAAAGCAATGTGTATAGTTTAAATACATTTAAAATGCATGAAATAAAAACTGGATTTAAATGATATGTATGGAAGAATAAAGAAACTGAAAACAATAGATACCTAATGGGAGAACACCTTGTGGTTGGAGATGGGGAGGGCAGTAAAGAGGTTTTTGTTTTACTCCATAATCTTTCTTACCTGCTGCATGTTGTATCATATGCTTATACAGTGGTACCTTGAGATACGAATTTATTTTGTTCTGTAACTGAGCTTGAAAGTCAGTCAACTTGTATATCAAACTGCTGATACTGGACCCGTGCATGGACGCCCCAACTAATGGCAGCTTCCCAAATCATTACTCGTATCTCGGAATTTCGCTTGGATCTCAAGCAAAAATATGGATCGAGTCGCAGCTCATATCTTAAAAATAAAAATTCGTGTGTTGGTCTGTTTGTATCTCAAGGTACCACTGTATTAGCTATTAATAAGACATGGTAATTAAATATAAAAAATGGAAAATAATACAATAAATAACTTTTCTTTTTTTATGCTAGGCATATTTGATGAGACCTTCTATAATATTTTTTGATGAAATAGATGGATTAGCTCCAGTTCGCTCTAGCAGACAAGATCAGATTCACAGGTAATTATTTTTTAATTTGATTAAGATAGTCTTTTCACTCATTGACATAGTATTTAGCCTTAGCCCTTGGATGAGTGCTATGAGGCTTATAAAATGTGATCTGTGTCCTTGAGGAAGAGTTCAGTTATCACAGGGATCAGCCAAACCACATATGACCTTTGGGCCAAACCTAGCTTCCTGCTTGTTTTTGTAAATGGTGTTTTATTGGAACACAGTCGTGTTTAATACTTTTTCCACTGTAGATGTCTGCTTATGCACTATAAGAGCAGAATTGAGTTGTGAGAGAAAGATCAGATGGTTTGCCAAACCTAAAACATTTACTTTCTGGCTCTTTACAAAAAGTGTTTCCTAACCCTGATTTAGCATAATAATGTTCTTGACATTTATCCATGTGATCTGTACTAATATTTTCTTCCTTTTCGTTTCTGATTAGTATTCCTTGGAGAGTACAAAGAAAAAAACTATTTATTTGTTAATCCATGTGATGGAGACTTCATTTGCTTCTCTTTTTGGCTATTAATAATAAAGCTACTGTGAACATTTACATACACTTTATGTGGACATACATTTTCATTTCTGTTGGGTAAATACCTAAAAGGAGTGGCTAGATCCTATTGTAAATGTATGTTTGAATCGATACTGTTTTCCAGAGTGGTTGTATTTACATTTTATGTTCTTACCTGTAATGTATGAAAATTTGGGTTACTCCTCATTTTTGCAACATTTGGTATTGTTACTGTGTTTAAGTTTAGCCATTCTAGAGCTTATGGATTAATTTTTGTTTTCCTTATATGTAATAATATTGAGTAAATTTGCATGTACTTATAGTCTACTTGGATATTTTCTTTTGTGAAATGTCTGTTAAAATCTGTTACACCCTTTAAAATAAAAACCAGTTTGTACATCTTATTGTAAGAATATGTACTCTCAAGACAAGTCCTTTGTAAGATTTATGCTTTGAAAATTTTCTATTAGCTTGTCTTTTTGTTTGCTTAACTCTTGACTTTTGTAAAACAAAGTATCTGAATCTTTGTGAAGCCCATTATATAAAATTTTTATATATATATTTTTGTTTTGGGAATAATTGCTTAAACCAATTTGTTAGCAATTCTGTTTTCTTCTAAAATATTTAATATTTAGCTCTTAAACTTTGATCAATGATTAATTTTAAGTTCATATTTATATGTCAATATAAAGTAAGGGTTTGAGTTAGTTTTTATAGATGATACAAGGTATGCACTGAAGTTTTTTTTTTTTTCAGTTCCAGGACCATTTATTGAAAAGGTTACCTTGTCTCCATTAAGTTTCGTGGTATCTTTCTCAGAAATTAATTGACCACCTTTTAAATTGTCATGTTATTTGGTTCCATTGATCTATATATTTATCTTTGTTATTGTCTTGATTATTCTAGCTTTAGATTAAGTCTTGATATAATAAGTCCTCCAACCTTATTCTTTTAAACTTTTAATGAAGTTTTTTAGAGCAGTTTTAGATTGACAGCAAAATTGAGGGGAAGGTACAGAGATTTTCCATATACTGTGTGCTCACACACGTGCATAACCTCTCTCATGATCAACATCTTTCCCCAGAACGTACATACATACAGTAAAACTGAGGAACTAAATTGACAACTTTTAAATGAGATTAAAAATATGTAATACTTTAAAGAACTATTAATGTAGTTACCATTTCTTTTGTACCTGTCTGTATTGCCATGTGCTGTACTTTTTGTTTTGCTTACATTCCTACAGTGTAGATCCACAAGGTTCAAAATTTTTCAGCCTTTCCATGTTCGATACAGCCTTTACTTAATCCTTTAAAAAAACTTTGTTATATTTTATATATTGTAAAATCCCCCCATTTGAATGTAAAATTAATGGTTTTTGAAATAACTATTTCTAGTATTATAACCATTAGAATAGATTGTTTTAGAATACTTTCTCCCTGTAAGAGATCCAGCCTATTTTCAGTAAAACCTTGTGTTTACCCCCTGTCCAACTCGTTATGTCTGTCTCTATACAGTTGATTTTTCTGGAAATACCAACTAAATGGGGTTATACACTATGTGGTCTCTCTTTTGCCCTGGATTTCAAATCGGTGACCTCAGCATTTCAAATTGATGCTCTGTCCATTGCACCACCACAGGCCAATATGTAGTCTTTTATGTCTGATTTCTTTCACTAAATATGGTGGTTGTGAGGAGCATCCATGATTTAGCATTGGTCAGTATTCTTTCCTTTTTGTTGCTCAGTAGTATTCATTGTATGGATAACACTGCACACTGGATAGATATGTAGGTTGTTGGCAGTTTTTTGGCTATGATGAATAATGCTGTTATGAACATTCATGTGCAAGTCTTTGTGTGAACATATATTTATATCTCTTTTGAGTAGATACCTAAGAGTTGAATTGTTTGGCTATATAGTAGTTTTATGGTCACTTTTTGAGAAACTTAGCCTGTGTTTTTGAAGAATATTTTCTCTGGGTATAGAATTGAATTTTATCCTTTTTCTCCTTTTTAGTACTTAAAAGATATTGGTCTTCTGTCCTTGCCCTAATCCATTTTGTTTAAGTAAAGAGTTCTTTGTTTCTTTGTTTGTAATATCTTTTTCCTTAGACTGCTTTTAATCGTTTTTCCTTCTTCATCCCTGGTTTTACACAATTTGTTTAATGATGTTCCTTAGTAGAGTTTTCTTTTTTAAAAAAGTTATTTATTGATTTAGACAGGGAGGGAGGGAGGGAAAGAGAGAGACAGAGAGAGAAAGAGAAAAAGAGAAAGAAACATCGATCTGTTTCTCTGTGTGCCCTGACTGAGGATCAAACCACAACCTTTGCATATCGGTTGACACTTGAAGCAACTGAGCTATCTGGCAAGGCACTTGGTAGAGTTTTCTGATTCTTGGATCAAACTGCCTAAGTTTGTGAACTTCTTCTTTTCATCAATCACAGTTGTAATATTTTGGCCATTTCTCAAGTTTCTTGATACAATTCCATTGTTCATTGACAGTTTGCTAATTTTACTTTAAACTCTTATTTTTTATGTTTCTTTTCTTTCCTTCTTCCTTTCCAAGCGAGAGGGGGGGAGATCGAGAGGCAGCCTCTTGCATGTGCCCTGACTGGGGTCCACCTGGCAACCTCCATCTGGGGCCAATGCTGTGCCCATCTGGGGCCATGCTCATAGCAAGCTATTTTTAGCTCCTGAGGTAAAGGTTCCACAGACCTATCCCCACCACCTGGGGCCGATGCACTCAGAACAATCAAGCCATTGTTGTGGGAGGAGGAAGAGAAGGTGTGTGTGTGGTGGGGGGAGGGAGTGAGGGAGAGAGAGAGAGAGAAGATGGAGAGGTAGAGAAGCAGAGATGTTTGCAGTTGCATCTCCTGAGTGCCCTGACCGGGAATCGAACCCAGGACATCCACATGCTGGGCTGACATTCTGCTACTGAGCAAACTGGCCAGGGCTTTTATATTTTATTTAGGATAGTTTTTATTGCTCTGTCTTCTAAATAACTAATCTTTTCTTTCTTCAGTGTTTAATTTGTCATTAATCCCAATCATTATATTTTTTACTTACATATTTTTGTTTTTATCTTAAGAAGTTCTATTGAGGTCTGTTTTATATCTTCTGTATGAAGATATAAAGAACTGTTCAACATATGGAATGCAGTTATAATAATTACATTAATATTCTTATTTGCCTATTTTAATATCTTCTGGTTGGTTTTATTTGATTTCCGTGCTTCTTTGTGTACCTGGCAATTTTTTTTGGAAGCCACACATGCACATGATACATTTCACCTTGTTGAGTGCTAGATGTAATATTATAAGTAAATACTCTTGATTTTTTTGTGGGGGGGCACAGTTAACTTACTTGAAAACAGTTTGATTCCTTAGAATTTTGCTTTTAAGATTTATTGATCTGGAGTAGTCTTCACTGTAGAACTAATTATTCCCCATTAATAGAGTAGGTTTCTTTTGTATATTATGCACAATGACCCATGAATCATGAGGTTTACCAGTCTGGCTCATGGGAGCTGGCAATATTCCTGGCTCTCTGTGAGTGTAAAGTACTGTTACTTATAGTATTTTTTTCCCCTGTGACTTGAGTAAATTTCTCACATGTGTGCACTGATAAATACATATTTAGCTAAAGTATTGAGGGGCTGTGTGTGTGTGTGTGTGTTTATCTTCTAAGTTCATCCTCTGTGCAGTGGTCTCCTCTCTGATACTTTTTTCTGTGAATGCTGCTCCTTTTGGTCTCAGCTCTGATTCTTTCACTTAATGGACCAGCTAGTCCCTATCAGGATTTTATTTCCCCTACATTGCAACATGATAGTGGAAAGCCATTAATTGGATCATTGTTCCCATGCTTTATGTTTTTTTCTTTCTTTCAATATTTGCTCTGTTTTTTTTTTAATCACTTTAGCTATGATATGCCTCAGTTTGGGATTTGTGTTTATTCTGATTGGTGTTTATCATGTATGTATCTGCAGATTTTTATTTTATTTTAGTCTTTCTTCCCTTGGATAGTTTTCATTGATCTATCTTCAGTCAGTCTTCACTTTTTTTTGTCATGTCTGTTTTTGCTGTTTTGTCCAGCCAATACATTTTTTATTTCAGAAATTATATTTTTTAGTTATAGGACTTACATTCAGTTCTTTTTCATTATTTTTTCTACTGTGATTTTCATGCATTTAAAATTTAGTATTCATCAAGATAATAGTTACTTTAAAATCTTCTTGTGTTAGTTTCAGCACTGGTTCACCTAATGTTTAGACCTGTTTGATTTTCTTTTGAAAATGTGTTCTGTTTTGGTTCTTTATTTGTTAGACAATTTCTGATTGCATCTTAGAGGCTGTAGAGTCTTATTTTTTTTATGAGTTGTATTTCCTTTGTTTTAGCACATAATTTTCTGTATTAGGCTTGAAATGCAGACTGTTTCCTGGTAGCATTTTTGGTTTCCTTTCAGATCTTTTCTCTTTTACCTAATCCTTTAAGTTCTCTGTGTCCTTGTTAGGAATTATTCAGAGATGTGGGTAGATAGAGTTTGAGGATATCCTCACTGGCTCTGGCCCTTGTGTGATTCCCCACATTCTGTAGTGTTAACGGTTTTCTACCTTTTCTTTTCTGAACTCTCAGACTGGAAAGTTAAGGGATTTCCCCACATAATCTTCTTCTCCCACTACACTTAGCTTCATGCTAAAAGCCAAAGAGAGAGGAACTTGTTTTCTGTATCTTTCTCCAAATGACTCTGAACTCCCTCCAAATCTCTGTCCCTGTTTGCTCACCAGTTCCTTCAGCTATTATGTATTATTATATACAGGCTTTATAGTGTCTTATGGGTGTACCATATATATACATATATATATATATATATATATAACATGGGTGGACCTCAAAGGCTTTATGCTAAGTGAAATAAGCCAGACAAAATAGGTCACATTATTGTACTATTTTATTTATATAAGAGTTTACAGAATAGTCAAATTTATAAAATGGCATAAAAATATATCAAGTAAATACAAATAGAAAGCTGCTATAACTATGTTAGTATTAAACAAAAAAAAGACTATAAGGCAAAAGTATTATTCATATAAAGAAGAGCAACTTATAATGATATAAGCTTCAATTTATTAGAAGGTATAATAGTTGAAAACTTGTATGTAGTTATTAACATTTCAAACTATATAAAACAAAAATTGATAGACTGCAAAGTAAGATTCATATTGGTAATCATTGTGAGAGATATCATGTACTTCTGAGTAGTTGACAGACCAAATGAGCAAAATAAACAAATTAATGCTCTATAGATTTTTTGAACAGCCTTATATTATAAATTTGATCTACTAGGTATACTAATTCAAGACAAATATAAAATGAACACTATTTTCAAACATATGGAGTATGTATAAAAATTGATCAGAAGTTGTGCCTTAAATCATAACTAATTTCTAAAATTAAGTAATATACAGAATTCAAGAAACAAAACGATAAGCAGAGAATTTTATATTTGTTACTAAGAGAGAACTATTGCTCTAATTTTAAATAACCTATGTTACTAGTAAAACAAAAAATTATAGCAAACCATATATGAACTGAAAAGACACAGAAATATCAAGGACTCCTAAGGTTGCTTCTTTGAAAAAAACTAATAAAACTGATAAACGCCTCAGCAATAATAAGAGAACACAGATCAGTGGTTGACTGGGGATTGGGTAGAAGTTAAAGAGGAGCAGTAGGGATTGATTACAAAAGGACATGAGGAAGGGCATGAAGGATGTGCTACTTATGTTCATTGTGGCGATAGTGTCACAGGAGTATACACACTTCAGAACTTATTAGATTATATATTTAAATGTGTTCTGTGGATTATATGTCAAGATATCTTCAAAAGACCCTGTTTGGCCTGACCTGTGGTGGCGCAGTGGATAAAGCGTCAACCTGGGAACACTGAGGTCGCCAGTTCAAGACGCTGTGCTGGTCTGGTCAAGGCACATATGGGAGTTGATGCTTCCAGCTCCTCCCCCCTTTCTCTCTTTCTCTCTCTCTCTCTCACTCTGTGTCTCCTCTCTAAAATGAATAAATAGGCCTGACCTGTGGTGGCGCAGTGGATAAAGCGTCGACCTGGGAACACTGAGGTCGCCAGTTCAAAACCCTGCACTGGTCTGGTCAAGGCACATATGGGAGTTGAGCTTCCAGCTCCTCCCCTCTTTCTCTCTCTCTCTCACTCTGTGTCTCCTCTCTAAAATGAATAAAATAAAAAAAATAAATAAATAAAATGAATAAATAAAAAGAAAATTAAAAAAAAAAAGACCCTGTTTGAACAGTATGAGAAAGTTAATTGGAAGCCAGTTTTCTTGCGAACATGGATATAAAAATTCCCCCAAAATAGTAACTCATGATATCCAGGAAGATATGAGAAGAATAATATTTCATGACCAAGTTGATTTTATTTCAAATATACAAGGTTTGTTTAACATGAGAGAAATTAATTAAGGTAAATTAATCATATTATCCTATTAATGAAAAATCTGACCATCTCAAAAGTGTGGAGGAAATGTTTGATAAAATTTAATATTCATGATAAGATCTTTTAGATTAGAGTATAAGATATGTAAGGGTACTTCCTTAAAAGTATCTATAAAATAACCTATAACAAACATACTTAATGTTTATTTTTTCCCCACAACATTTACAGCCTTGATTGATAGGATATAGCCCTTATTCCAAAATTCAGCCATCAATATACTGTACAACCTTATTTTTCATCTACAATTAATGGGAATATATTTTACTTTAAATTGAACATAGAGGCAAAGTGCCAAAAATTAAAGTACAACCTTAAAATCTTAAATTTACACTTCAAATATCAAAAGAAGCAGTTCCCAAAACCATGAAAACATGAAGTAACTACACAGAAAAATAATGGACATTTAAATCATTTCACTTTTTATTTATTTATTGACAGAGACAGAGAGTCAGAGAGAGGGACAGATAGGGACAGACAGACAGGAAGGGAGAGAGAAGAAGCATCAATTCTTTGTTGTGGCTACTTAGTTGTTCATTGATTGCTTTCTCATCTGTGCCTTGACCGGGGGCTACAGCAGAGCATGTGACCCCTTGCTCAAGCCAGCATAGTTGGGCTTCAAGCCAGGGACCTTTGGGCTCAAGCCGGCAACCATGGGTTCATGTCTGTGATCCCACGTTCAAGCCAGCAATCCCACACTTACGCTGGTGAGCCCCTGCTCAAGCCGGCAACCTTGGGGTTTCAAACCTGGGTCCTCCACGTCCCAGTCTGATGCTCTATCCACTGCACCACCTCCTGGTCAAGCTCACTTTTTCTTGTATATAGTTTAAATAGATGTATTTATAACTTCAGCCTTCAGAAAGCATACTTCATAGTCATTATTCATTTCAAATAGACAAATGTTTTAACTTAAATTTCATAGTTGATTATAAAATGGTACTTGAAAAGTTGACCTATATGAGGAAATAAGAGTCCTGTTGAGAGAGATAGTAAACTATAAATATAGAATATACCACAATGTTAAAAACCTCATAGTGCTCTATAGGAAAATCAATAAAGATAACTTAATATTTCTAGGGAAAATGTATTTTGAATTATAAATTTAAATGTAAATTTTATGTATGAACTCAATGAGGAATTCATTTAAGCTGTGCATTGTCATATAATCATCTATTTTGTGTAAAATAACAAAAATTATGTACTTATTTATTTATTTTACAGGGACAGAGAGAGAGTCAGAGAAAGGGATAGATAGGGACAGACAGACAGGAACGGAGAGATATGAGAAGCATCAATCATCAGTTTTTCATTGCGACACCTTAGTTGTTCATTGATTGCTTTCTCACATGTGCCTTGACTATGGGTCTTCAGCAGACCGAGCAACCCCTTGCTGGAGAGCCAGCGATCTTGGGTCCAAGCTGGCGAGCTTTTGCTCAAGCCAGATGGGCCTGTGCTCAAGCTGGTGACCTCGGGGTCTCGAACCTGGGTCCTCCACATCTCAGTTCGATGCTCTATCCACTGCGCCACCGCCTGGTCAGGTATGATGTACTTTTTGAACATGTGTACATTAAAACCAAAAGGCTATTTTTTTCTTTTTTCCTTCATTGGCAATTTTGGCTGCATTTTTAGGTTTTGGTTCCCAGAGGGCATTTTTACAAATCTTGAAGCTGCACCTACGTGCTCAGCTTGGCAGCCTTTTTCTTGCCTGTTATTTCCTTGACTCTGTTCATCTGTATTCTTGATTCTAATCCCTGCTTTACTGGATGTTCCTTAGGATTAACTCCCCAAGTTGCCAAACAAACCCAAAGCATTGAATTTTATGTGTAAACAGAAACTAAATTTACTTTTTCTTTGTCAAATGGATCCAACTTCTGAGACATCTCATTTCTAGAAACAGACATCGTGGTCTTCATTATGTCACCTACAGCACCAGTGGAATTTTCAAATGCTGTTAAGTACTCATGAATTTCTGCTGATAGTCTTCATTTAGTTCTTCTTCTGCCCTTCTGACCAACTCACTGGCCTTTTATTCCTGTCTCCCAGAAAAGTAGTCGGCGGTGGTGACATCAATGAGTCACTGACTCTACCTGTGGCACTAGTGCCACTTTCTATAACAAATGTACTTAATGTTGAAAAATGAAAACTTTGATATAGGGAATTGCAAGCATGGCTACTGTGAACACTTCTGATTAACACTCCAAGTAGATCCCAGTTAGGGTAGTCTGGTAAGACACAATCATACAAGGTGTGTGTATAGAAGAGGAATAAACAATACTATTATCATTTGTAGATGATATCATTTTTATGTAGAAATTTCAAAGCAATCTCTAGATAACTTCTTAGATATAGTAATGAACATTCAGCGAGATTAGACTAATCAATAGAATATTTTTTGATGTGTAGTGGTAATTATGTAAAACTGGATAATTACTATTGACAATCCCCTTAAAAAGGAAGTTACTAGGGAAAAATTTGAAAGGTTTCATATAATATTTCTGGAAAAAATAATAAAACCTGATTCAGGAACATTACAGGAAGACTAAATAAATGGAGAGAAATACCAATGGAGTTGGAAGACTGAATATTTTTAAGTTGTTTGTTCTTCCACATTGATTAATAAATAGATTTGGTATAATCCTGTTCAAAATCACAACGTTTTTGTGGAAACTTGATGAAAAGATTCTGAAATTTATTGGAAATACAAAGGATAAGAAGAGTGAAGACTTTTTTGGAAGAACAAAGTGGGAAGACTTTCTTTACTGGTTACTAAGGCTTCTTAGGGTTAGATATTTTGATATTGTCAAAGACTATACAAATAGGCTAATGGAACAGAGCCCAGAACCATATATGAATCCACACATACATGAATGCTTGGTTTATAATAAAACAGGCAGTGTAGTGCTGTTAGGAAAGGATGACCTTTTCAATAAATAATGCTGGAAAATTGATTATCTAGTTGGTGAAAAAATAAAACTGAATTCTTCACATTATATACCATATTTCTCCATGTATAAGGCACGCCCTTTCCCCCAAAAATTGGGGTCTAAAAACTGGGTGCGTCTTTCAGAGTGGTTGGTTGTGGCATTCGTGCCTCAAGTGAAACTGAGGATGAGGCAATATATGAAGACGGTGATTCGTCATCAGACACAGATGAGGACAAGCTAATGGATGAGAGTTTTGACAGTGATGAGGAGTTGTATGAATTTTATAATGAATAATGAATAAAGTTCAATAACTTTATGTAATACATTTTTTTTTAAATTTCAGACCCCAAAATTAAGGTGCATCTTATACATGGGGAAATACAGTAAAACAATTCCTGTTGGAAATTTAGATCCATATTTGAAAGATAATACAAATGCTTTTAGAAGATAATATAGAAGGCTTAGGGCAGGCAACTAGGCCTCAAATATAGTATTACCGTAAGTAGGTTGGACTTATTTTAAACATAATAAGGGTTACTAAAGTATTTTGATCCAGGAGCTGATAATTAAAAATTGGTAGAAATTAAGCTAGACTGTAATTCTGTTTCTGGCCATGTTTGAGACTTGGTTTTCTCATAACCCCTGTACAAAACATTTTAAAAATGTTGATAAATCCTGGCAAACATTTGAAATGTTTCTCTGTGATTGGAATATACTAAGGAAAAGTTTGAGGTTAAATATGAGCTAATGCTTAAGGATGCTTATTTCTCACCCCTTACATATTGAGTGAGGCAAGAATGTCATTAACTGTCAGTTATTCAATAGAAAAGTAAGGCACAAATGCATGTATACTGGGTCTCTAGCATTTTGGTTCCATTGTTAGATTTGGGAAACAGAACAGTTTATTTAGGAGCGAGAATGATTTCTTTAACATGTTAGCATATTGGAGAAGTTATTTCAGGTTGATGTTAGCAGTAAGGACAAAGGGATAGAAGTGAGAACAGTTGGAAAACACTAAGAAGACCATTGTTAATTAGAACTATGGTTTATCTTATAATTAGACATAAAACATTCCTATTTAGTAATGTTTGAAGTCATAGCTATAAAAATCTAAAATGTGTACAAAATGATTTTGAGTTGAACTTAGTTAAAATGGTAGCCATCCTAAAGAAATTGTCTAAAAAGTATAACAGTAATGCAAATGTAAATCTATGGGAACTCTAAAAATATAAATTGACAGACATTATTACCCCAGCCAAGATTGGTATTAAAAATGACTGATGTATTTCATTTTCTTTTCTTAAAAACAGCTTTATTGAGATACTGTTCACATATACAGTTAATTCAATTAAACTATATGATTCAGTAGTTTCATTTATTTACAGAGTTGTGTAACCATTACCACAATCTGTTATTGAACATTTTAATCTCCCCAGAAAGAAGCCTTATCTACTCTTTAGCCATCACTTTGCAACCTCCACCTATCTCCCACCAAGCCCTTAGGCAACCAGTGACATACTTGAAGTTTCTATAGATATTCCTATTTTAGACTTTTCATATAAATGGGATCATACAATTTGTGGACTTTTGTGGCTGGCTTCTTTCAATGAGCTCTGTGAGCACAGTGTTTTCAAGGTTCACCCATATTGTAGCATTTAACAATACCATTTTTTATTGACAAATAATACTCTGTTGTATGGATATGCCACGTTTTATTTATTCATGACTTTTTGGCTGTTATAAGTAAAACTATGAATACTTCTGTACAAGTTTTTTGTGGATATTGCTGGATCATATGGTAACTCTGTTTAGTGGTTTAGGAAAGTGTCAGACTCTTTCCCAAAGAAGCACACATTTGACAAACAGTGTATGAGTGTTCCAATTTTTCCACATTTTTATCTACACTTGTTATTTTCTTGCTTATTATTATAACCATAATAGTGATTTTAAAATGGTATCTTATTTGGTTTTGATTTGGATATCGCTAATGACTAATTCTGGGTCCTTTGTATATCTTCTGTGGAGAAATTTCTATTTATATGTTTTGACTGTTTTTAAATTATTTTCTTCTTATTGTGAGTTATAATTGTTCTTTATATAGTCTTGACCCTAAACCCTTATTAAATATATAATTTGCAAATACTTTCTCCTATTCTTTAGGTTGCCCTTTTTACTTTCTTGATAGTGTCCTTTTGAATCAGAAAACCTTTTAATTTTAATGCAGTCCATTTTATCTTTTTGGTTGTTGCTGTATTTTAAGGTATCTATTAACGTATTGTTTCAGTACTTCTGAAAATGGTTTCTGTATCTTAACTTGATCTTGAATTAAGATGTAATTATGCTGTAAATTTATTGGCATTTTAAGGCTGATTAAAAAGTCAGTATAAGCGGCATGTTTTTTACAATTTTTTCTTTCATTCAAAAAATTTTTAATTTTGTCTGAAAATTTTGTTACAGCTCCATAGTGTCAACCCTGCTTGCTCTTATGGATGGATTAGACAATAGGGGTGAAATTGTTGTTATTGGTGCTACAAACAGACTTGATTCTATAGATCCTGCTCTCAGGAGACCTGGTCGTTTTGACAGAGAATTCCTTTTCAACTTGCCTGATCAAAAGGTAGGAGTTCCGTTTTTTTGTTTGTTTTGTGACAGACAGAGAGAGGGACAGATAGGAACAGATAGACAGGAAGGAAGAGATGAGAAGCATCAGTTCTTCATTGTGGCTCCTTAGTTCATTGATTACTTTCTCAAATGTGCCTTGACTGGGGGGCTACAGCAGACAGTGACCCCTTGTTCAAGCTGGTGAGCCTTGCTCAAACCAGATGGGCCCGCGCTCAAGTTGGTGTCCTCAGGACCTCGAACCTGGATCCTCTGCATCCCAGTCCAACACTCTATCCACTGTGCCACTGCCTGGTCAGGCAGGAGTTCTGTTTTTGATATATTAGAAGTTATTTGTGATTCAATTATGAAACATACATATACTTTGAGAGTGTTATTTTATAAATTTTTATTTTTAAAATTAGGTGCTTATGGGATATCCTGGTTAATTCTTTAAAATACCTTGTAATTATTAAATAATTTGGTCTTTTTCTATTAACAGTTATCAGAAAATTTATGGGTTTTTTTTTTTTTTTTTACAGGTACAGAGAGAGAGTTAGAGAGAGGGATAGATAGGGACAGACAGATAGGAACGGAGAGAGGTGAGAACCATCAATTATTAGTTTTTCACTGCCATTACAATACCTTAGTTGTTCATTGATTGCTTTCTCACATGTGCCTTGACCGCGGCCCTTCAGCATACCGAGCCATCCCTTGCTGGAGCCAGCGACCTTGGGTCCAAGCTGGCAAGCTCTTTGCTCAAGCCAGATGGACCCCCGCTCAAGCTGGCGAGCTCGGGGTCTCGAACCTGGGTCTTCCACATCCCAGTCTGACGTTCTATTCCCTGCGCCACCGCCTGGTCAGGCGAGAGGTTGATATATTTTATTGTACTTTTTTTTTTTTTTTTTTTTTTTTACAAGGACAGAGAGTCAGAGAGAGAGAGGGATAGACAGGGACAGACAGACAGGAACGGAGAGAGATGAGAAGCATCAATCATTAGTTTTTGTTGCTGTTGCGACACCTTAGTTGTTCATTGATTGCTTTCTCACATGTACGTGCCTTGACTGCGGGCCTTCAGCAGACCGAGCCACCACTTGCTGGAGCCAGCGACCTTGGGTCCAAGCTAGCGAGCTTTTTCTCAAGCCAGATGGGCCCGCGCTCAAGCTGGTGACCTCGGGGTCTCAAACCTGGGTCTTCCGCATTCTAGTCTGACGCTCTATCCACTGTGCCACAGCCTGGTCAGGCTACTTTTTTTTTAAAGACAGGAAATTTATTGACCTGTGTTTTTTTGTTTTGTTTTGTCAAGGCAAGAAAACACATACTACAGATTCATACCAGAGACTGGAATCCAAAATTGTCAGATGCTTTTTTAGGTGAATTGGCTGAAAAATGTGTTGGTGAGTACCACTATTTTAATTCTTTGTCATTGTTTGTTCCTTTCGGCTTTCCTTTCCCCTTATGTTTGGAATGTGAATGAATATAGTTATGAATCCTATCTTTGTGCAATAGATGGCTGTACCTTTAAATGTAAAAATTATTTTAAGCATTGCACTTAAAATTTGAACACTACTGTGTTAGGATTTTAGCTGCCATTAGGTGATTTACTAACAAAGCTTAGTAATAATATTACTTCATTGAGTGCTGGATTTCCATAATGTTACTATAGTGTTTCCTTTTAGGAAATGTTTCCCGTTCAGAAATTTTACTAAGAAAAGTATGTAACTGTAAACTTGAGAGATAAAGGTTCATGTCAAAGGCAGGACTGTTTAGTCTTTCCCTTTGCGGATCATATGATGGACTCATCTTCATGAAGTTGAGTGAGAAGAGTCTTCAAAGAACATACTTAATGGCATCTGCTAGTATTTCCCCAAATATAAAACTTTCCAATTTAATGTTAAGTTTTTAACAGAGTGGAAGGTCTCTCCACAGAGTAAATGAAAACTACTTTTCCTACAAGGATGTGGTGAGAATATTTTGTGTATATAAATAACTGTACATAGGAGATGGAATTTAGGGTTTGGGCTCTAATCAGGTCTGAAATAAAGTACGTATTTAAGCAATCACGTATACACATAGGTATTTTTTTCTTCATTCTTTTCCTGTCTTTTGTCTATTTTCCTCTAATTTTTCTCAAAAATATAAAAGATCTCTCTCCATGAACTTTTAAAACATTATGAAGAAATTCCCCAAAATAAGTCCACTAACCATCAACAGCCTATTGGGAGAACTTTAAAGTTACCAAAACCAAAAAGAACAACTAGTTAAAAAAAACATTGTAATCCACCATCAATTATTAATTAAAAGTTAAATAGAACATTAGTCCATTCAGTTAGCTACATCCGAATTATCCTCTTCATCCACAGGGACCTCCATCTCCGAAGCAGCATCTCTCAGCTTTTGAACCTCAAAGAACTCGACATCTTCTGGTGAGGAGAAAACGTAAATCTCTCCAGCACTACTCCAGTTTAAGCTTTGCCTGGTATCAGAGAGCATGCGCCAAACCTATTTCATGTACATTTGGCTTGACCTTTGCAAAGCCCTGTGCTGCTTTAAGGGAAAGGGTGGTATTTGGTGCGGAATCCAGTCTTTTCGCATTTTGAAATTGGACCCCTTTTATTTCCTGCTATTTTTATGATATTGTATTTGAGTACAGATCAGACTGGGGAATCTTTGTAGATTCTTCTGTGAATTTATCACAGAATGATCCTAAACTGAAAAACCTGAAGTCTTCAAATAATTTTGGAAACTCCCTAAAACATAGGTATTTAAAAATTACTTTCTATTACCCTATCTACTATGTGAAATATATACTCTTAATTCTTCATCCTGTTAGAATCTTAGTTTCCTTTTTCATTTCCAAAGACCACTGCATACCATTTTCCCAAGTGATTTATTTTTAGCCTTTAGTCAGTTTCTCAAGTTAAAAAAAAATTAAGACATAATTTCTTATAGAACTGAAAAACTTCTCTTGCCTTTTTTTGGGTGGTGGTTTAGAACCTACGCACACATGCACACACACACCATTTTCTTCTTGGAAAAAGACATAAAAGCCCATTATAGTTTTTGACTGTGACATTTATTTCATTTAAAACACCAGTTTATTTAAAAAAAATCAAAGACAAATCTTCACAGAAGAATGAAATAGTAATTAATTTTAAATTCATTATGAGCTTACCACTTTGTGTATCCCAGACATGTTTTAACATGTATGGGTTCAGTTCAGGCCTAACAAAGAGTATGCAGTCTTGTTGAACAACAGCAAAGATAGCTGACCTCTTCTTAGAGGTTATGGATTTGGTAACTTTTACCATGAAATAAATTCACAAGTACTTGGAGGTGTTTGCATGCATAGTAGGTGTGATTTTTAAGTAATACTCAAATAATTTTGGTATCCAGAACATATACACAAATAGTAGGAGCTTAGTGTTAATAAGAAGTTGAAACTGAGTCATATTTCTCTACTCATTTTCACTAAAAGGGCCAAAACAAAGTGTATCTTTGAGGCGTCTGTCTTGCGAGCCTTCATTTATTATATTTGATGTTTTACTTAAAAATAACTTATAAAACTTTATTATTGCCTACTTCTTGTCTGTATCCTCCTTGGATAGATTAATCAGACAAATTTCCATCTTAATAGCTATATTCAAAAGTGCTTTTTTCTTGGTTAATAGATATTTAGGTTCATCAGAGTTTTAGAATTGTAATGGTAGAATTAGTATGTTATAGAATTTATATGATAAAGATGTTGATTTTTTTCCCTTAACATCAACTTTTACCTTTCAAAAGGCTATAGTATATTTTCAGTATTTCTAGCATGTTTATATCATCTATTTTTCTAAACCAGGACTCTTTCGAGAATGAAAACATATGCTCTTAATTATGACAAGACAAGAGGCCTAAACCAGGGCACTTGGTCACCCGAAATGTAACCTGTTTAGCCATAGTTTTGTTGTACTTTTAATTCTGTTTTAGAGTCTCATAATGGAAGTATATTATTAATTCAGTAGTTACTGATTTTTTGTATTTACCAGAATCACTTGTAAAGCTTACTCAAAATACACATTTATAATATTAAAACCACAAGAGATTCTGATTTACTAAGTTTGTTGGGAATATGTTTTTGTTTCAGGTTTATGGTTTATTCAGATGATATTCCAGGTTGTGCACCACAGATAAAAACTAATAATTCTCATTCATGAGCAAATGTAAAGAAGATAAATACTATTTTTTATAGTCTATTTATGATAATCCTTGTGAAAATTTTCTTCTTTAAATGCTATTATTGCTAAGCTTTTAAATTATCTTTAATAAATTAAGAAAATGAGCAATACATTGCTCTTATATATATTAAAATTATTATTTCAAACAAATGTTATGGGCAACATTTACTACATAAAATACCTTTTAGTGGCTTTTTGTTTTGTTTTGCATTGTTTCTGAATTCTTTTCTTTTTTAACTTAGATATTGCACTCAAAATTAGGATCATATATATATATATATATATATATATATATATATATATATATATATATATGGTATGTTCACTGTGTATATCCTTTTTTTTTTTTTTTACAGGGACAGAGAGAGAGAATCAGGGAAGTATAGATAGGGACAGACAAACAGGAATGGAGAGAGATAAGAAGCATCAGTCATTAGTTTTTTGTTGCTGTTGCGACACCTTAGTTGTTCATTGATTGCTTTCTCACATGTGCCTTGACTGTGGGCCCTCAGCAGACTGAGCAACCCCTTGCTGGAGCCAGCCACCTTGGGTCTAAGCCGGTGAGCTTTTGCTCAAGCCAGATGGGCCTGCGCTCAAGCTGGCGAGCTCACGGTCTCAAACCTGGGTCTTCCACATCCCAATCCAATGCTCTATCCACTGCGCCACCGCCTGGTCAGGCGTGTATATACTTTTAAAGAAGAAAAAGAAATGTAGTTTATATTGTTAAAAGATGGTAGTTTTTTCTTTACTTTCTCTGAAATGGATTATTTCATTAAGTATTTATAACTGAGCTGGTGTTCTACAGTTAGTATGTTAAATTAATTTAACAGATATGTATGGCACAGGAAAAGATAATTTTATTTTCAGGGTTATTCACAGAGAAATAGAAAATAAAATGAGAGAATAATGGTAAATTTTGTTATTTTGCAGAATTATTTGAGAGATTAATTGCTGTCATGGAACAGTTTTAATGTTTAATCTTATTATAGTTTTCTGAATTAAATTCTCACCAGTCATAGTAAGTTTTCTTCTAACTCTGAGTAAATGTTTCTTTAAGAATGCAGTACTTTCTGTGTTTTTCATAATTTTATTAAAGTTGTTACATAGTGATTAAGTTACTTTAATAATAAAATTATTTAGATTTCTTAGAAGAAAAGAAGAGCTCTGTGGATATAATTTATCTACTTTTTTTGTAGTACATAGTAACCTAACAGATATCTTCCTAAACTGTAAACTTGGAGTTATTCTTTTCTCTTTCCATTCATTCTTTCACTCAAGAAATATTTATTGGATATCTACTGAATGCTAGACATCATTCTCTGTATTTGAGAACCATTAGTGATCAAAACAAAATGCCCCTACTTTCACAGAGCTCACATTCTGATTGGGGACGGCAGACAGTAAACATAATAGGTAATTGAGTAGGTGGTGAGTACTATGGGAAAAAGAGAGCAAGGTAAAGAGGATTTTTCTTTTATTTGTAGGACTTGATTAATAAGATCATTTGCCCTACTAATAATAGGGATATAGTTCATTGTAGATGTGTGAATCACTTGCAGTTTGATTTGTATAGGTTTCCCCTTTAATGTTCTTTTTCTACCAGTTAGTCTAGAGCCATTTCTTCTCTCCTTATAGCTTTCCTGTCTAATCACCATTTTTATTTCAGTACTTAAGTATTTAAGGAGATCATTGTGAGAAATAAAAAGATAACTAACCTGATGCCACTCTTGGAAGAGTTTAGGGACTAAATGTTCTATAACTGGTTCGAGTGGTTCCTTCTGCTGGCATAACTGATAAAGGTGGTCAAATGCAAGTTTAATTGGTGATATAAAAAAGTTTGAGTTTTATTTCTTTTTGTGGTAAAGACCTAACAGTTCCTGTACTTTTGTATGTATTTTTTGGTCAAGTGAATGAAATGACTTAAAAGCTCTGGGGAGTTGATCTGTTGTTTAACTATTATAATTTAAGTATGTGTAATGGCTAATATCCCTTAGAACTAGATTACCAGTAATTTTAAGCTAAAAAAAAAGATATGAAGTTACATGAAAAATCAATGGATTCTTATTCTCTTTAATACTGTTGAAACTATCAGTGATGATTACAACTTTAAAATAAAAGTTTTGGGGTAATTAGATATTAATTTGCTTATGAGTTGCACTCAAAGTTCTAGCAGAATGCTTTGTTTTTGAACTTTCTGCATATATACTACTTTGTACTATATTATATGTGTTTGGACATTAGTGATATTGGAATATGGATAGGTAAGTGTAATGTCATAAAGACTAAAGTAATGATTGAGAATATTGGTGAAGGATTGAGATGAAACTATTATTTCTTTTAAAAATTTTCTGGAAGAAAAGTTGTACATTATAGTCAGTGGTATTGGTAGAAAATATATGACTTGTTTTAATATTATTAGTTCATGAGTTTGTTAATTAAATATTTAAAACATTTTTAGCTTTGATGAGTAAACAATTTAATTAGTTGATTTTAAATGATCAGACTTAATTTTGCTGATAAAATTATAAATGATTATTGCTCTTGTATTATTTCCTTAGGTAAAGATGTGTACAGTTGCAAAACATAATTAGTACTTAAAAGAATGACCTTTGTTGTCCTTTTCCTTTTGTGTATTAGGGTATTGTGGAGCTGATATCAAGGCCCTGTGTACTGAAGCTGCCCTGATTGCCCTGCGGAGACGTTACCCCCAGATCTATGCTAGCAGCCATAAACTACAGCTAGACGTTTCCTCAATAGTACTCAATGCCCAAGACTTTTATCATGCAATGCAGAATATTGTGCCTGCTTCCCAGCGTGCTGTCATGTCTTCAGGGCATGCACTATCCCCCATCATAAGGCCACTGCTAGAAAGAAGCTTCAACAACATCCTAGCAATCTTGCAAAAAGTGTTTCCTCATGCAGAAATTAGCCAGAGTGACAAGAAAGAAGGTACTATAAATTATTTTTTATACTATTAAAATGAAATAAGCATAGTCATAAATAAATTTTAAATTTTCTCATAAGCTTATTTATATATTTTTTATATTTTTCATGAATATTGAAAATGTCTTTTTTATTCACATCTCTATTCCAGACCTGTCCTAGAATATAGTAGTTGCCTAGTAAATGTTTGTTTTTTTTTAAAAAAAAGAGTGAATGTTTGTTTATTGGTTCTTGGGACATTTTTATTGTCTTAATGTTGATGTTGACTATAATAATAAAATGACTTATATTTATTTTATTATTGTGAAGCCCTTACATAAATTGTCATTTGTTAATCCTCGTTATAATCTTGTGGGGTAGGTATTCTTATTTTATAAAAGAGAACATTGGGAGACTAAGAAAGGTATTCACTTATATAGGATCACTCATTGAGTTCTAAGGCTTATGCAAACCCAGAGATCCTGATTCCAGAACCCATGTTTTTAACTGTGATGCTATAAAGTCCCTCTGGAGTCTACTCATCAAAAATATATTTTGTTGTTACTGGCAGGGCAGTCTGCAGGTTGCTGTGCTAATGGAGTGTACATTTTTAGTGAGGGTGTAAATTAGAACCTGGTTGTAAAAGGTCTTGAATTCTAGCCTCAAGATTGTAGTTCAGAACTTAGGAAAAAACAGAAAACTACCTTTAAAGACGCCACATTTACAGGAAGACTTTAGTAAAAACCATCATAAATCAAATTTTCAGAAACTTAATTTTTTAAGGATGGATGCTCATGAAATATTATGTGGTTTACTCAATTTATTAAATCGGTCAAATAGGGAAGGGAATATTTTATTATTTTGAGCCAAGTACTCTGCCATAAATTGAACATTTCTTTTTCTTTTTTTAGTTTTTCTTTATTGATTTTATGGGGAGGGGGGAGAGGGAGGAAATGAGAAGTAGTTTTTTTATTCTAGCTTTTCTTTTGTTCTTGTGTGCCCTGACTGGGAATCAAACCTGGGACATTCATACCCTGGGCCAAACACTCTATCAACTGAGCCAACTGGCCAGGGCCAGCATTAGTTGTTTTTTTTGTTTTTTTACAGACCGCGGGCCTTCAGCAGACTGAGCAACCCCTTGCTGGAGCCAGCGACTTTGGGTCCAAGCTGGCGAGCTTTTGCTCAAGCCAGATAGGTCCGCGCTCAAGCCAGATGGGTCCGCGCTCAAGCTGGCGAGCTCGGGGTCTCGAACCTGGCTCTTCCGCATCCCAGTCTGACGCTCTATCCACTGCGCCACCGCCTGGTCAGGCAGCATTAGTTTTTATTGAATAAATTGAAGACTTGTTAGGTGTGGGCGAAGTACAGGTATTAATATTTTAGGTTGTAGTCCAGGTGAATTTTTAAGTATTGTATTTTTGATAGGGATTTCAGTTTGTTAGTCCATTGAATAATAACTTCAGACCCAAATAGAGAAACTAGTGTTACTTGAATGAGTAACTCCTTTCTCAACTAGTCTACGTTTTCCTTGAAAATGTGTACCATGTGAAAAAATAAGGGTCAGTTTGTTTCTTGTTATTGTTTTTGTAAGAACTGGCCATAACTCAAGTGCCCTATTCTTTTTTGGGGTTTTCTCCTCTTCTTTTGTTTGGGGCATGTTTCTTTGTTTTGTCTGCCTCTCGGTATTTGTTTCTGTGTGTTAGTAGATTTTCTATATCTCCCACTCTTGGTAGGGTGACCCAGTAAGTGTTCTGTGGCTCAGTGGTATAGTCTCCTTGATCATGCTGAGCTAGGTGTTCCAGGAATGTCCCTTGTGTAGATTATGTGAGCTCTCCTATCGTAATTGAGTCTTGATTACGGTTGGCCTGGCTGTGGATGGGGTTGACCCTCAGGCTGGCTTGCTGTGAGGATTGACCCGGAGCGCAGTGTAGAACTTCTGTGCAGGTGTTGGCCACATGAAGCAGAATTCATTTCACTGGGATTGGGTGCCTGCGGAGGTCTCCCTTTGCAATGTGCCAACTGTGCAGCTCACTGGGTTGTGCTCTGGGTGAAGCCAGCCAGTGGTGTTGGTTCTGGCTCAGCTGCCTTATTGATTATACCAGATAGCTTCGATGAAATGTAATGGTTTTGGTCAAAATTAACTTACAGATTTTTAATAAGTAAATGGGTATTTTATGAGAGGGCCTTTTTCCAATTTTTTTTTTTTTTTTTTTTTTTTTTTTTTTTTTTACAGGGACAGAGAGAAGGATAGATAGGGACAGACAGACAGGAACAGAAAGAGGTGAGAAGCATCAATCATTAGTTTTTCATTGCCATTGCAACACCTTAGTTGTTCATTGATTGCTTTCTCACATGTGCCTTGACCGTGGGCCTTCAGCAGACCAAGCCACCCCTTGTTGGAGCCAGTGGCTAAGCCACCCCTTGTTGGGTCCAAGCTGGCGAGCTTTTTTTGCTCAAGCCAGATGGGCCCGTGCTCAAGCTGGGGAGCTCGAGGTCTCCAACCTGGGTCTTCTGCACCCCAGTCCAATGCTCTATCTACTGCGCCACCGCCTGGTCAGGCCCAAATTACATCTTATAATATTTAAGTATTCTGTAAAAGTGAAAGAATTACATTTATTTCAGTTTTATATTATCTAAAACGTTGTGTTTGTCAATTTGCCTGCTTAATCTGTATTATTTGATAGATAACTTATTAATGTCATTTGATTTTTAAATGCTTTTTTAAGAGCTTTTGTAGAGCACAAATATTAAATGGCTTTATAAGCTTCTATCTTTGTGATTATTTGTTTTTGAACAGATATAGCTACTCTAATTTTAGATGATAGTGAAGATGAGAATGCTTTATCAATTTTTGAGACCAGTTGTCACTCAGAATCACCAAAGAAACAGTCATCAGCTGCTGCTGTGCATAAATCCTACCTTCATTTTACAATGTAAGTAACTTATATCAAATTTCTTCCCATTTAGCATGACTTTTACTACTTTATAGTTAGAATTATGGTATGTTTTTACTTATGGTTTATACCTTGAGGACTTTGATTTTCTGTTGTTGGTGTACAATTCTGGAACCCTTACTGTGTATAATTTTTCATGTGGTAATAAATTGGCTAATTGGTGAACTGTAAAGTGTTTTTTCCTAAACTGATTGTGTGATTTTTATTTAAACTAGGGTGAAAGAAAGGGTTATCTTTAGAAAATCAACTCATATCCCCTACTTTATTGCTTTTTATTTGAACTAAAATGAACAGAAGGGAAATATATATTTGCCATGGTCTACAGTAATTTAATTTGTAATAAATATCATGATAATTTAGGGACTCTGTTGGTACTAAAGAAATTTTGAATTAGAAATTGCTTAGTAATTAAATAACTTTTTGATTCTCCAAAATTCCATTTAGTTTACACTTTTCCTAATTTAGATTTATGGTTTTTCTATTTAAGTTTCTCTTTATCTCTATTAAAGTAGCTTTTGCTGTGCACTTTACCAGGTAAGCAGTTTTAGTGCTAATCTAATTTTAAATTAAGGGACCAAATAGTTTTTAAATACTAATAGCATTATCACTTGAATTTACATATTTATCATGAAAGTTAAAAGACCATAATGCTCCAGTCAGGTAGGTTTAATTGCACTTTTATTCAAAGGTGTTGGGTTGAATGTACTTTTAAGTAATTTTTCTTTTGACATTTTGAAAAAAAATTTTTCTCACCATTAAAATTCTTTTTATTGCTGTTTCAATAAAATGTAAGTGTTCCCAAAGTCCTGAGTCCAGTGTTTCTTCTTAGTTTTCCAGCAGCACGATGATTTTTCTTATTTTGGTCTATGCAGTAGAAAGTGAACTCTCTGAAACGGAACATCATTGTTAAAACCTTTCACATAGCCTGACCTGTGGTGGCGCAGTAGATAAAGCGTCGACCTGGGAACACTGAGGTCGCCAGTTCAAAACCCTGCACTGGTTTGGTCAAGGCACATATGGGAGTTGATGCTTCCAGCTCCTCCCCCCTTTCTCTCTCTCTCTCCTTCTGTCTCTCACTCTGTGTCTCCTCTAAAATGAATAAAATAAAAAAATTAAAATGTATGAAGAATCCTTTTCTTTTTAAAAAAAAACACCTTTCACATCATATCCTCGATGGTTTCATAAAGGGGCTTATTTTGTGTGCCCCAAAATATATTTTTACTAATGTTATTTTGATAAGCTTGTGCAATCAGTGCCAAAGTATTTAACTGGTAGCAGAAAAAGGAAAAGTTCTCCATCTGCGATCACGCCCTGAGAAACCAAAGGCCGAGTAACATCTGCTTCGCTCCAGAATCCTTGACAGGTAGCTTGTGCCCTCCAGTAGGAGCAAAAAATGCTTGCAGTAGCATTATCTCTAGAAACAACTTCTATCTGATCAGCAGTTTTGTTTCAATAGCCTTTTCCTTTTTAATTTGTAATGTAATAGGTGAAACAGTATGGATCTATTGTCTTTGAGTCAATAAATATGGTATTTTCATATTGTCTTTTGAATGATGGAAGTTTGTCTGGCTTACAGTTCATAATGGGGATTTCTATAGGTACAGAATAATCCAGTGGCACAAACTCGGAGTTGTTTGGATATTCATATCTGGTTGTGTGGTTTATCATTTATTTGGTAGCTCAGAGCATCAACTCGACATTTCCAATGACTGCGAGGTATAATTTCTTCACCATCAGTAAAAGTAAACGGGGCGTTTACAATCGAGGGGGGTGATGGCCAGGACTGGGTTGTTCGTGCTGGGCTGACCCAAGAGGGCGCGCACCAGCTGGTCCAGGATGATCGAAGCGGCGGCCTCCTTGTTGGGATAGACGGGCGCATGCTCCTTGAGCGGCAGATAGAAGTGCTCCTGTAGGAGGCGGTCGCGGGCTGGTGCGGCGTGGGTGTGGGTGCTGGCGCAGCGGCCGCCGGCGACAGGCCAGACAGAAACACGTGTGGTTTTGGGGAAGCCCTGGTACCAGCTGTCGGCATTCAGGGCCACGGTCTCCTGGCAAACCACGTACTTCGTGAACTGCATCTTGGTGAAGATTCCTATCTTCTCATCCACGGAGTGGGCGGCGTCTACCGTCTCCAGCCACCATTCCATGCGCTCCCACTGTGCAGCCTTGATTTTGGCAGGTGGGGAGGCCATATTAGATGGGTAGTGCTCCCCAGGGGCCGTGGCGACATCTGCGCTGGTGATGTCTGGAGTCCTGACGGCGGCCTCGGCTGTGGTGTACAGTGACGGCCTTGGACCGCGGGCTTCAGCCGCCTCCACCTGGCCGCCGCCATCTTTGCCTGTGGTTATTTTGAACAAATTTTAAGTTTTCAACTTGAAGTTTTTTTCCATGTAGATTTTGGTAAAGTGTTAATTTGATTATTTGCATTGATAACTCTTGCTTATTTTTCATTTTTAGAAATGAGACTAAATTGCTTTCATTTACTCTTTTTTTCTTTAGCAGAAAAGCTTCTATTAGAAACTTTTTTTACTCTGGGTCCTTTCTCTTATGCCCTAGGGAAGTTTTCTTAGACTATTTCAGTAATTTTACAGATCTGTTTCATTAATGGCTAAGGAAAGCCAAATAGTCATTGTTTTCCCACCTGGCTATCCTGCGTGTGTGTGTTTGGGGGGCGGGTGTATGTGTGTGCATGTATGATTTGACAATTTTATTTATTTAGATTTGAAATACATGATGCAGAGCTAAGAAACTGTCGAAAGATAGATGTTCCAGTTTTATAAGATAGCTCTGTTGTCAGTAATGATACAGAGATAGACTGGTATGAGAAAACTTCACATGCAGTTTTGAGTTTGACTTTCATTAAGAATATTCTCTGCCATTGATTTAATGGCTATTTCTGGTAAACCTCCTTTTGTTTGTTTTAGCCTTTATGAAATTCATTTAATTTTAGCTTCCTTGACATAAGCCTTTCTAGTTCTGCTTTGACTTTGATTTAATAGTGCGACAGCTATATCCTAGAATAAACCTTTTTGTTGTAGATGTTTTGATAACTTTCATTTTATTTATGCAGCCATTTTGCCTATTTTTATGTGTTTCTTTTGTGACAGGCACTGTAGTAGGTGCTAAAAACATAAGCATGATTAAGGTACAGTCTAGTTCTTACTCTGGAGAAGTTCTTGTTGGGGGTGACAGACATTGTGATTTGACTGAAGTGCTATGAAAGTAGAACTAAGAAACTTTTATTGGGAAGTCCAGAAGGGCTTCACAGGAGAAATTATGACATTTGCTGGTTTTTGAATCTGAAGGGACGGGAGTTAGCATCTGATTAATACAAACTAGACATGTGGTAAATACACTGCTCACAAAAATTAGGGGATATTTTACAATGAATATGAAGCAATAAAATATCCCCCTAATTTTTGTGAGCAGTGTACTATATAAAACTTGGAGCTTTATATATGATCATTCATGTAGGTTTCTCAGTAATCATATAGCTAATTTGTAGTATCATTATTTTATAAATGATGAAACTGAAACACTAAATTATAAATTGCCCATGATTATGCTGCTAGCAGGTGGCAGAACCAGGGCCTGTACTGTTTGTTTACTGGGATCACATAGTATTTTTTTCCCTTATACTCTGCAGTTTCCAAATTGATTTCTGGATTTTCTATGTACAGTAGATAGGAAAATGTATTGCTTTTCTGCATAGGTTGGACAATTAAGGTTTTTCACATTTTCAAATATAGGCCTTTAATAAGAGCTAAACATGCTTTCTTTTTTTAATTGGTTTGCTTTGGCTTCTCATTTGAATAACAGGTAAGCATGCCGGATCAATACCAAAAAGCTGCTGGACACAAAAAAGCATGACTTTAATTCTGGTCTCCAGTAACACTAGTTTAAACATTGCTGGTGGGTTTCTGTTTCTAGGAATAGTTTTCTAAAAAAATGTTGAAATCTTTTATTTAGATTTAAGATGAAATATAATAAAGACATTTAAGGTCTATCAATCTGGTAGAGAACCCTTATAATGGAAAATAAGTTGTTTTCTAATTATATATTACCAGAAGGGGAATAGAAATATAGCTCTATGATGTTTTCCAAATGAAAATAGCTTTGTTTTTTGTAATGAGAAAGATGATATACTTTGTAGAAAATTAAAGTAATGAAGAAAGTAAAAATTAAAACCAAAGCATCTGAAGGTAATATTTGTTAAAGTTTTGATGACTCCATACTTCCATATTCTCTCTCTGAATGTAGAGACAGACCCACATATTGTATTTTTATAAATTATATCTTCCTTATAACGTTTTTAATATATCTTGCTCTCCCCCCGCCCATGTTGGGAATGTTACTTCATGTCACTATTTAATAACATTCTTTTAAAATAGCTGCATAGTACTTTATTTTTGAATGTTCCTTAATTTATATAACATTACTGGTAGAAGTTGAGGTTTTCAATTTTCCTTTTTTATAAATAGTACTGTGATAGACATATTTCTAAGTATACATCTGTATACCATTATTTGATTCAGAGCTTAGGGTAAATTTTTAAAACTTTGCTGTGTTAGAGATTATATATATTCAAAAACTTGGTACAGGTTGTTAAATTGCCTTCCAGAAAGCTTGTACCAATTTCATTTTCATCACTATTATATAAGAGTGATTTTTTTTTTCTACATCCTTGTCAATTCTGAGCACGGTTTATCTTTTTAAATCTTTGCCAACCAGATAGATGAAAATAACATCTTGTTTATTTGAATCATTTGTTTCATATATTCATTCATTCATTTATTCAGTTATTGAGTTATTTTGTCAAAGTGCCCATATGTGCCAGATGTTGTCCTAGCTACCTAGTATATGTTAGTAAGCAAAGTGGGCTATAATTCCTGCTCTCTCATTCAGGTTACATTTTAGATTGAGACAGACAGTAAAATAATAGATAAAATGTTAGAAGATAAAACACAGAAGAAAAAACTTAGAGAATGCTAAGAGGTAAAGGAGTTTTGGGGAGTGAGATGAGTTGCAAATATCCTTGGATATACATTTTGGTATATGTTTGATGTACCTGCCAAGTTTAATTTTAGAAAATTGTATTTATTTTGCACTCCCACTAGTCATGAAAATGCCAATTTTCTTATCATCTACTAATAATGAGTAATAAAATTAACTTTTAGTTTATCAATCTAACAGATTAAAGCCATTTTTTTTTTAAGTGAGAGGTGGAGAGATAGGAAGACAGACTCCTCCTGCATGTGCCTGGATGGGGATCCACCCTGCAGCCCCTGTCTGGGGCTGATGCTCTAATCAGCTGAGCTGCTTTTAGCACCTAAAGCTGAGCTTGGACCAACAAGCTATTTTCAGTGCCCACGCTGATGCTTGAATCACTTGAGCCACTGGCAGTGGGAGGGGAAGTGGCTGTGGGAGGGGAAGAGGGAGAGGAAGAGAAGCAGATGGTTTCTTCTGTGTGCCCTGAATGGGAATTGAACCCAGGATGTCCATATGCCAGGCCAATGCTCTATCCACTGATTAAGCGGGCCAGGGTCCCATTTTTCATAATTTTTCATCTGTTAATAACTGAAATTTTCCTCAGGCCTAGATCACGCTTGAACCTTAAATCCTGTACCCTTTTTTGTGCCTTGGGTCTTTTAGTATATACTGGACTGTGTCCCCCTTCTCTTCCTATGAGCTATTATTTATTTAGTCATCCCAACTAGAATTGGCCATCATCATCAACTTCCTCCTCTTTCTCCCCTTCTGTATCTAGTCAGTGACCAAGTCCTGACTAAAGTTTCCTCTCAGGGTGTTCTTTCTCAACTCTATGACACTGTTCTTGTCTAGATTGTCATCGACATCTCATGCTCAAGTTATTAAAGCAAATCACTAACTGGTCATATTTCCTTTGTTTTGCCTTCTTTCAAAATCGTTTCTTATACTGACATTCTCAGCTAGTGTTATCTTATGAAAACATGTCAGATTATGTCACTTTTCCTGCTTAAGCATCTTAGTGCATTCTCATTGTCTTCAGTGAACATTCCAAACTTTTAACATGGTTTATAAAACCCTTCATAGCCTGATTCTCCTTTCTGCTTCCCTTTGCTAACCTCCTAGTACCTTTACCCCTACATTGTCTTAAGACCTTAAAAGAAGCTGGCTGTGTGAGCCATATCCATTAGCCTAAAGGGTCAAGACCTTTTTAGCCTCTGGTCCCTTGCACATCCTGTTTTTATTTCTTGGAATTCATTTTTTCTGCTTCCAGTGTTGGGTTTGTGCTTCAGTAAGACGACTAGGAAAGCCTTCTATGAGTCTGTAGTTGGGAACTCTCATAGCACCCTACACAGAAATAATTATGCCTCTTAGTAAAGCACACTGTATTATAGCAATTTGTGTATCTATCTCCTTTTCCTGCTAAATAACATTCAATAATGAACTCTGTGATAACAGTGGTATTGTTTTATACCTAGGGTCAGAACATTCAGCATAAGAAGCAGTATATAGTTGTTAAATGAGAACATTTTTCTAAAATGTTATCTATTTGTATTTTTTTTTTAACAGACAGATAGGAAGGGAGAGAGATGAGAAGCATCAGTTCTTCATTGTGGCACCTTAGTTGTTCATTGATTGCTTTCTCATATGTGCCTTGACTAGGGGGCCACAGCGGAGCGAGTGACCCCTTGCTCAAGCCAGTGACCTTGGGCTCACGTCAGGGACCATGGGGTCATGCCTATGATCCCATGCTTAAGCCAGCGACCCTGCACTCAAACTGATGAGCCTGCACTCAAGCCTGCGACCTCAGGTTTTCGAACCTGGGTCCTCTGCATCGCAGTCCAATGCTCTTATCTACTGTGGCACTGCCTAGTCATGCTGTCTGTATCTTTTTTTGTTTGTGTTTTTAAGTGAGAGGAGGGGAGATGATGAGACAGACTCCCACATGCGCCTGGACTGGAGTCCATTCTGCAGCCCCTGTCTGGGGCTGATGCTGGAATCAACTGAGCTATTTTTAGTGCCTGAGGCTGACATGCTCGGACCAACTGAACTATACTCAGCATCAGGCCGATGCTCTACCCACTGAGCCAACTGGCCAGAACCAATATTGATTCTTCATGGTGTTTAGGAAATCTTTTGACTTTTCTATTTCCATCTTTTGTCTTATTACTTTGTTGGTAGATTGTGACAGCTTTTAGGTGATTCTCTTAGACTTTTTAGTACATAATCATCCTTCATAAGTAACAGTGTTTTTCCTATTTCTTTCCATTAGTTCTATTTATTTGCTTTATTATTATTGCATTGCTTAGAATTTCCTTCATTATCTGTAGTGATCAATTAAATTTGTTTCATTTATTTGAGTTTCATTAATATATTTTCCTGTATTTACCTTCTCTAGTGTAGGGCTTTAGATGTCATGTATTAGGGTAAAATAGTTTTTATTGGCCTAGAAACAAAATTTGCTGCCACTGAAAGAGTACTACTTTTTTTCTTCTATTTTAAAAATTATGGTTAAAGATTTTACATTTTAACCACTAAGAAAAAATAGTTCTACATTTTGGGCAATCTTCAGAAGTACCTCCTTGTTGGAGAAGTGAGATCCTTAGCATTGGACCATGTATAATTAATAAATAAATTATGCTTAGTGTCTGAAGCATTTTCCAAATTAATACAGTATTTGTGGTATGATACCCACATATTTTTACTTTCTTTTAGAATAGATTTTTATACTTTTATCTCTTGATTATTAATGTGGTCAGAGAGATCAACATTTTAAAACTTAATTTAAAAAAGTAATTTACTGTACTTAAAAAATAAGATAGGGAAGTTGTATTAATTTGGAGTTATATATTCTTTCAATGTAAATATATTGCCTAACATTTCATATTGATCTTCAGAGTGCATGGTTTCAAATAATTATTATGTCTCACCTGTATTGCAGGTCACCATATCATCAGCCAACCTCTTACAGGCCAAGATTATTGCTGTCTGGAGAACGAGGCTCAGGTCAAACTTCTCACCTTGCTCCAGCACTTTTGCACACTCTAGAAAAATTCTCTGTGCACAGACTAGATCTCCCAGCACTTTATTCAGTTAGTGCCAAAACACCTGAAGAATCATGTGCACAGGTAGGTCTGTACTCTATGAAGCCTTCTGACCATCTTACTGTGTATCTCGGTAGTGTTTATAGACAAAGTTTTTCAAAGAACAGTAATGTAAATATTAACTTTTCCTTATTTGTTAACAGAATATTAAGACAGTATCCTTTCAATATGTAACATTTTTCAAAGTGAGCACATTGCTTTTACCATGATACTTCATTCATTTCTGAAGTTTAATATTTTGTTTCCTATATTAAAGCTTAATTAAACAGTGTAGAAAGGGAGCTTCTTAAGCCTTTTTTCTGACTCTCTTTTCAGCACTGTGGTTTCAGGGCCTTTTTAGACTTCTCTCTGTACTGAGAGCCTTGTTATAGGAAGGGAAATGCTATCCAATTTGAGATGCCAGGACTTAAAATTTATACAAAAATGTAATATAAGTTTAAAATTATATGGAATTATATTAACAGTCAAAGTGTGTTTGATATTTGATTTTCAACTACTTCATATTAGCTAGTTGTGATGCAAATTTCTAGTGGGGCTGTTTATATTTCTTGAGATTGTAATATACAACTATGAATTTATTATGAGTGTGTCATGTTGTAATTAGAGGTGAGGAGAATAAGTGTTTTGAGCCAAGGGTTCGTGTCTTCATCATTTCTGTGTCTCGGACACAATGCCCAGCTCATAGTAGGTGCTCATTGAATGTTTGATTAATGTTTCTTATAAATAAGCTAGAGAGAGAAATGTCACTTTCTACTTTGATATTTGTCCTACTTTTAGAGATTAGATGACTGGAGTAGTAACATAACACTTAGAAGCATTGCACACAATTTTGTTTTTTTAGTTATATTTTATAAATATTTAATACATATACGTGTACAGTTATTTTCTTATTTTTATTTTTTTTGGGGGGAGAGACAGGAAGGGAGAGAGATGAGAAGCATCAACTCGTGGTTGCGTCACTTCAGTTATTAATTGATTGCTTCTCATATGTACCTTGACCAAGGGGTTCCAGCCAAGCCAGTGACTCCTTGCTCAAGCCAGTGACCTTTGGACTCAAGTCAGCAATCATGGGATCATTTCAGTGATTCCACAGTCAAGCTTGCAAGCCTGTGCTCAAGTCAGATGAGCCTCTGCTCAAGCTGGTGACCTCGGGGTTTTGAACCTGGGACCTTAGTGTCCCAGGTTGCCACTCTATTTACTGCACCAGCACCAGTCAGGCTACATATACTGTTGAAAACCATTCTTCACCTTGAGGCAAGAAATATTTTTAAAACTTTTAAATGTTTTATTTTTTTTTAGAATTCTTTTTATTTTATTTTATTTTATTTATTCATTTTAGAGAGGAGACACAGAGTGAGAGAGAGAAAGAGAGAAAGGGGGGAGGAGCTGGAAGCATCAACTCCCATATGTGCCTTGACCAGACCAGTGCAGGGTTTTGAACTGGCGACCTCAGTATTCCCAGGTCGACGCTTTATCCACTGCGCCACCACAGGTCAGGCTTTAAATGTTTTATTAAAACTTTTTTTTTAATTGATTTGAGAGAGAGAGAGACATTGATTTGTTGTTCTACTTATCCATGCATTCATTATTTGTTCCTTGTATGTGCCCTGACCGAGGTCTGAATACTAGTTAAACTATTTTAAAGAATAGAAAAAGAAGGAAATCTGAAATCAACAAAAATAGTGATTTTACATCTTTGAAAGACATACAAAGAAAACTGTAGACTAATCTTATACTCAGTTGTCATAAAGTGATACAAATGGAATCTAGGAGCACATCAACAGAGTAACATGCCATTATTAAGGCATATGTAATTAATTCAGTTAAACATTGAAAGATAATATTGGAATGGACACATTGAAGTTATAATTATTTGCCCATAATATAATTGTATACTTAGAAAACCTATAGTATCAACTGAAAAACTATTAGGGGCAATAAAAGAATTTCATAAGGGGACACTTTGAGTTAACATTTTAAAATCAATAGTGTTCTATTATATAAATAGCAACAAGTTGAAAATATTATGGAAGAAGATGTCCCATTTAAAATAGCAACCAATATACCTAGGAATTTACTTAAATAGTTAATTTGCAGGGCCTAAGAAGAACCCTAAAATTTCAGTTGAGGACAGTTGGAATAACGAAAGACACACTTTGTTTTTAATTATATACTATAATTTGAAGTGTGGACTCAATTCAAATTGCACAGATAAAATCTCAGTTACTTTGTTTGTTGGTGTGGCCTTGTACATGTTGCTTAACCTTTCTGAGCCTTTATTTTTTTATCGATAAAATGAAAGTAATGATGCCACCTAAGTTGTGGGTTATTTTTGAGAGGTGGTTGTGATTACTAAAGTAAGCTTGGCATACAGTACCTAGCAGATATTAGCAGCTTCTTTCACAGCTATTCAGACTCAAAATTGGAAAGCCATGAGTTCTTTTCTAATTCAATTTATAAATTAAGTGCAATCTCAATTATAATTTCTCCAAAATTTAAGTGAAGTTAAAAAAGGACTGCATGTTTCCTGTAGATAATAAATATGAGTCTGACCAGGCGGTGGCACAGTGGATAGAGCATCGGACTGGGATGCGGAAGGACCTGGGTTTGAGACCCTGAGGTCGCCAGCTTGAGTGCGGGCTCATCTAGTTTGAGCAAAAGCTCACCAGCTTGGACCCAGGGTCACTGGCTCCAGCAAGGGGTTGCTCGGTCTGCTGAAGGCCTGCGGTCAAGGCACATGTGAGAAAGCAATCAATGAACAACTAAGGTGTCGCAGCGGCAACAAAAAACAGATGATTGATGCTTCTCACCTCTCTCCGTTCCTGTCTGTCTGTCCCTATCTGTACCTTTCTCTGACTCACTGTGTCTGTAATAAATAAATAAATAAATAAATAAGAGTATAGTAAGGTGAATTCTAGAGGGAAAAGTACATAGATGGAGGGAGTCCTGCCTGGTTTTAAAAGATGTAATAGAACTAGAGTAAAGAATTTTTATCAGTTCAGGGATCAATAGACAGAGGAAGAGAACAAAAGAGAATTCACTTAGGCCTGTATAGAAATTAGTATCTGATGTTGATGATGATATTTGATATTAGTAGATAGAATAGATGGATTATGTAATAAATGGTCTTGGAAAACTGGCTGGCTCAATGAGGGGAAAACAAACAAAACTGGATTTTTCTACCTTTCTCTGCAGCACATAAATTCTAGATTGTCAGTGGAACTATAAAAGGTATTAGGAGAATTCTCAAGGTCAGTATATTTATTATCTTGGATGTGAGATAATTCTAAGCGATGGACAAAATCCAGAAAACAAAGATATGAGCAAATTTGATTTTGTAAAATTTTTAAATTACATTTGGCTAAAAACATTCTTTAAATAAATTAATAGACATAGTCTGTTAAAAAGTATGTTTGTAACACACATGTCAAGGACAAGTTTCCTAAACATAAAAGAAATGTTAATGTCAATAAGAAGAAATAATAACAACCTAATGTAAAAACTGGCAAAATAGGAGAATGTCATTTATAGGGAGGAAAAAAAATACAGTAACCAATAAAAATTTGAAAAGATTCTTAGCCAAACTTAGAGGGAAAAAATATGCAAATTAAAGCAACAAAATGCCATCTTAAAACTATTATTATTGTGGCCAGTTGGCTCAGTGGATAGAGCATTGGCTTGGTGTACAGATGTCCTGGGTTTGTTTGCTGGTCAGGGCACACATGAGAAGCGACCACCCGCTTCTCTCTTCTCTTGAAGCCAGCGGCTAGATAGGTTTGAGCATCAGCCCCAGGCTCTGAGGATAATGCGATTGATTGAAGCATTGGCCACAGACAGGGATTGCCAGATAGATCACAGTCAGGGCTCATGGACGAGTCTGTTTTTCTATTTCCCCTCCTCTCACTTAAAAACAAACAATTATTATGTAAATAAAAAGCTTGATAATGCTGAGCATTGGAGATAGTAGAAATATAAATATATTTAACAATTTTGGAATGTAGTTTGGTACTGTTTTTTCTTTATTTCAAGTAGATATCCCATTTGACCCAGGAATTTTCCTTAAAGGTATATTACCTATAAGTATTCACTACTGAGCGTATGAGGATATTCATCATAGCATTGTATAAAATTGCCAAACAAAATAAGACAGAAACAAACTGAATGTCCTTTAATAGTAGACTGGCTAACATAAATTATGTTATATTCTGACATGCAGAGGAATACTGTAAAGCCATTAACAAGATTGAGATAGATTTACATAAGCTGATATAGAAAGATGAAGGAGATATTAGTGAAAAAGCAAGTTTTAAATCAACCTAAGTTTGATCTTCTTTGTATAAAAAAACCTTGAAAATTCTATATTTGTGCTTATATACAATCTAAAATACCCCTCCCCCTCAAAAAAAACGTTGTTATTATTCATTGCTTTGGCTTTTGGGAAGGAATTTGGAGAATTGGGAAAATGGATAAACTTTGTCATTTTACATAGTTTATACTCTGCTGTAAAGTTTGGAGTGCTTTTTTCTTTTTAGTGTATATTTGATAGTATCAAGCAAACTAAAGTTTGAATCACATTGAAAGAAGAACACTTTCAAAGTGAGAGGGTATTCTGTCATTTCCTATGGCTAATATGTGTACATATTCACGAACACATTACTGGCTTAGGTATTAGTTAAGGAAATTCTTAGGAAGCATTGATGTTGCTGGTATCCTAGAATTTTCCCTGTGAATACTAGTTGGCATCATTGGGCTAAATATGAATTTTAACTGCATAATCTTTGGTCTCTTTCACATTTCTTGGCTTTACTACATTTTTGTTGAGTGGGTGGGGAGGACAGAGAAAGCGGCTGCTAATGTTAGTGGAAGACAACAGGAGCCCACCATTTACTGCTTAGCGGTGTTACCTGCACCTAGTGCCTCAAGCTTCTCGCTCTGCTTTCACCTGCAAGCATCTGGGTAGGAGTAGAGCTTTATTCGTCAGTGACCATCTCCTGGATGCCCAGTTTGCCCGGAACTACCGTGTTTCCCCATGTATAAGACGTACCTTAATTGTGGGGCCTGAAATTTGAAAAAAAGACAAGTGCGAAAAAGTGTAAAGTGCAAGTAAAATAAATCTACAACAATGAGTGCAAAAACAAGCGCAAAAGAAGTGGGAAATGCAAGTAAAAGAAATCTACAATCACTGTATAAGACGCACCCAGTTTTTAGATCCAAAAATTTTCAAAAAGAGTGCATCTTATACATGGGACTCTTGTAGTCATGGTAGCTAAAGCTCGTACTTCCTTGGAACATGGGCCATAGATGAGATAAACTGGCCTGGTTAATTCCTCTTTGTATCTGAAGTGCATATTTAATATATAAAATGTGTGGGTGGTACCCATTTTTCATTTCTTTTTCTTTTCTTTTTTTTTTTTTTTTTACAGGGACAGAGCGAAAGTCAGAGAGGGATAGATAGGGACAGACAAACAGGAATGGAGAGAGATGAGAAGCATCAGTCATCAGTTTTTCATTGCCGTTGTGACACCTTAGTTGTTCATTGATTGCTTTCTCACATGTGCCTTGACCGTGGGCCTTCAGCAGACTGAGCAACCCCTCGCCAGTGACCTTGGGTCCAAGCTGGCGATCTCGGGGTCTCGAACCTGGGTCTTCTGCATCCTAGTCTGACACTCTATCCACTGCGCCACCGCCTGGTCAGGCTTAAGTGCATATTTAAAATTAATTTTAAATTCATGAACATACAGTCTGTTCAAAAAAATTCAAAAAGAAGCTATTATATGATGAAACTAGGAACTTATTCTTAATTTGTAGATTGGCAAGCATGGGTATAAGGAGGTTTAAGAGTCCTAGGGAAGAGAGAGTGCAGGAGGCTGGTGCTGAGATGCTGGGGAGATGAGAAACCCTTTCTCTCCACTTCTGTTCTATTTTTCCTTTATTTTCTTACCATTTGCTTACTTCCCTTGGAAGGTAGTCTTGTTGGCAGGATTATCTCAGAATAGATGTGAAACATAAAGGTTCAGTCTGTGGCAAATTATTCTGTGCTCTTTTCTTTTCTCTGTTCTCTAAGATGCTTAGTTTAAATTGAAATTGGTTACTAAATACTGTAACACAAACAGAGGTTGAAAAACACTGCCAACATGAGATGTAATCTTAAAGAAAAGTTCTAAATCACCTTTAAAGGACTGTATTTATATGTGTGATAAGATGGGAATGGGAAAGAGCCTTACTTGGTATTTCTTTATTCTGTAGGAATCATGTTTAATTCTTTGTCATATAAAATATATCCATACATAAGCATATTTATGACAAAACTTCCTTCTCTCCTTTCAACTGCCTCAGCTATTGATTAATATCATCAACTGGGTGAAAAATAATAGAGGAGTCAGTGTCTGCTGTAGGGTTTTTTCATTATTTCTTAAGATTCAGTGAATATAAGAATTTTTTGGAGATACTTATTAAAATTTCTGATTCCTTGGCTCCACACCCACAGATTCTGATTAGTTAAATTTGGAGAAACCCCAGGAATCTGCACTTTAAATATCTCAGGTGTTACTATTTTAGGTCTTCTCTAGATCCTACTTGAAATGTGGTATTTTTGCTGATTCTTGGACACTAGTTAGACATGTATTACTGAAACATTTGCCAGAGCTCATAAAGTGGCTGTGTGTGCATGTTCATGTATATACATGTTTCATAGTTTTCCAAAGGCTCTAGCAGGAGAAGGGAAAACCCAGGTAAATCCTGGAAGATTTATGGTTGTCCCATTAAGTTCACAATTGATTATTGAGCCCTACAAGACCAGAGATGTCAATATCTGTAGTAAGAGACTTATCTATATTAACACTTTTAAAAACAACAATAGCAACAACTATGATTCCCTTTTTCTTACATCTTCAAATGTATTTTTTTGCCTTTTGTATTATTTCTATTGTTGATTTAGGCAAAAAGTGGTTGATTTGTGTGCTTTATTTTATATTTCTCATTAATACAGAAGTATAATTGGATTGATTTATATATATATATTGTATATTAAATTATATATTCATATAATTTATATATGGTTTGTCAGAGCCTTGAATTTGGGCCTGTATAGTGTTATGAATAATTTAAAGTGGTCAATAAGATCTTTTTTCAGTGAAAATTTTAGTACTTTTCTTTCCTTAGGAAGAAAACGTATTTGGAAATGCTAAGAGAAAATCCTTTTTGTTTAAGTAGCATTCAGGCACTAATATAATAAAACCTGTGTGTTTACTTTGGATTCTCTTGTGTTTGTGCAGAGGGGTTTCTGGATTTGTCCTAGCAGTCTGTCTATACTTTGTATACTCTTGTGTTTGTGTACATGGCTTTCTGTGTTTTACTAGAGTAACAAATTTTTTTTTTTTAGTTGTAAACAAATTGTATTATACTGGTCTAGAGTGTACCAGATTTATGGAAATTTTTGAACTTTTTAGGCAATGAAAATATGAGTGAGGAAATTTGGATGATTTAATTTTTTTTATATAGGTTCAGAGAGAGAGTCAGAGAGAGGGATAGATAGGGACAGACAGACAGGAACGGAGAGAGGTGAGAAGCATCAATCATTAGTTTGTTTTTTTAGTTTTTTTTTTTTTTCAGGGACAGAGAGAGAGTCAGAGAGAGGGATAGATAGGGACAGACAGACAGGAGAGGAGAAAGGTGAGAAGCATCAATCATTAGTTTCTCATTGCCATTGCGACATCATAGTTGTTCATTGATTGCTTTCTCACATGTGCCTTGACTGCGGGCCTTCAGCAGACCCAGCAACCCCTTGCTTGAGCCAGCGACCTTGGGTCCGAGCTGGCAAGCTTTTTGTTCAAGCCAGATGGGCCCGCGCTCAAGCTGGTGAGCTCGAGGTCTCGAACCTGGGTCTTCCGCATCCCAGTCTGACGCTCTATCCACTGCGCCACCGCCTGGTCAGGCGTGATTTAATTTTCATAACATTTATTTGTATTACAACCACTACTCAGAAATTCTAGTATAGTTGTGGTTTTACAACAGGCTGATTTTGCGTGCTTGTAAAGAAACTAGTCACTTTATTTCTTATTCATGGATCTTTGCAGACGGTGCCTTCATTTCACAGAGGTGCTCAATAAATCTTAGGTAAAGAGAATATAAATGGAGTAAAATTATATATATGGAACAAAGATAGCAATATAGATCTTTACTTTAATATTTTGTGATAGTATGTAAGGAATTAAATTTAATAGTGATTTATTTTTTTGTAAAAATTGAGACTTTTAGCCTCCAAGACTTTCCTTTTTCTTATGTTTTATAAATTTAGTACAGTCATAATACTGTAAATGTGACCAAGACAAATTTTGGAAGTTTACTGATGACAGAAAATTTTTTCCTCTTTCATATACAGCCCCTTTTAGGTAAGTGAAAGGCTTGGAATGTCTGCTCTGTTCACATTGGTATTTAAATTATTCTAGGTTTCAGGTTCTGAAGAAAATGGCATGGGCTGTATATTCTTAATTTTTAAAATATAGTAAGTTCTTTTTATATATATATTTTATTATTATTAATTCTAATGGGGTGACACCAATAAATCAGGGTACATATGTACAATGAAAACATCTCCAGGTTATCTTATCATTCAATTGTGTTGCATACTCGTCACCCAAAGTCAAATTGTCCTCTGTCACTTTCTATCTGGTTTTCCCTGTGCCCCTCCCCTCCTCCCTATCCCACCCTTCCCTCCCTCCCTCCACCCCGTAACCACCACTCTCTTGTCCATGTCTCATAGTCTCACTTTTACGTCCCACCTATGCATGAAATCATGCTCGTCTCAGTTTTTCTTTTTTTCTGATTTACTTAATTTCACTCCGTATAATGTTATCAGGGTCCATCCACTTTGTTATAAATGATCCGATGTCATCATTTCTTATGGCTGAGTAGTATTCCATAGTATATATGTACCATAGCTTTTTAATCCACTCGTCTTCTGACGGACACTTGGGCTGGTTCCAGATCTTCGCTATTGTGAACAATGCTGCCACGAACATGGGGGCGCATTTCTTCTTTTCGAACAGTGCTATGGTGTTCTTAGGGTATATTCCTATAAGTGGGATAGCTGGGTCAAAAGGCAGTTCGATTTTTAATTTTTTGAGGAATCTCCAAACTGTTTTTCACAGTGGCTGCACCAGTCTGCATTAAAATATAGTAAGTTTTTATGCCCTGAATATTTTAATTTGGCCGCTAAAGTACTAACTTGAAAGTTTAGCTTCTGAGATGGTAAAGACTATTTTAGTGTTTCCTTATATGGCTACTTCTAACTTTAGTGGCCTGATTTTTGTCTTTCATAGCTTTAATATTCAGAAGGAGTAATTTGTGATTATTTTTAAATGAAGAAACAAAAATATGTTATATAAGGGACCATGATGTCTGGGGCAAGAAGCCAGAAGGAAATAAGAGTATACTGTTTAAAGACAGTCACGCCTGACCAGGGGAATCAACATGGACAGTTCCCATACACTGATGCTTGTTCATTTTATTTGTGCAAGAGTGCTGGTCATGTCAGAGGTTTTTGAAACGGTTGGTTCAGTAATTTGGCCTACTGTCTTTTTTTCTCTATAACAGTTTTTCTGTTTTCTACACCTTGCACATCCACCAATCCAAGACACCCGTAGGTGAGTATTTTCTAGTTATCAAATGGCATCACCAGTTCCCAAGACAGTTGCTGCTTCTTTGAAATTAGACTTTATTTTTCTACTTGGAATTATCTGGTTAATTGATTTCACAGAATGTATCTTATTCTACTTTAAAAGTTACCAGCAAACTGCTGAAGAACTGTTTTTGTATTATAGAAAAATCACAATAGGATAAACATTTTTCTGAATTTTAAAATACTATTCTCAGACAGTATTTTTTGAATTTTCATTATATAAAGAAAGCTGGAGAACTAGAGTAGGTTGAGTGTATATATGAAGAAAATATGAAGTTTTATTACTCTGAGATACCATGATATAGGGAATCTAAAAGAAAACTTGTTTTAGTAGTGCTTTTAATTTTTTTTAGAAATTAAGGATGTTTTCCCTCTAAAGACTAAGGAGAAAAATAATGAAAAAACTCTCAACTCTTATAGAGTTTATAGAGTTGATGATGCTTATATATATCTAGTTATGCCTTACAAATAAGTTTAAAACACCTGAAGTACCACATATTCAACTTCTGGCTCTGTAAAGTTTGTGGGGTTTTTTTTTGTTTGTTTTTTTATTTTGAAGTGAGAGGAAGGGAGATAGACTCCTGCATGCACCCTGACTGGGATCCACCCAGCAACCCCCGTGTGGGACCGATGCTAGAATCAACTGAGCTCTCATCAGTGCCTGAGGACGATGCTCGGACCAACCGAGTTATCATCAGCACCTGGGGCCGATGCTCAAACAAATTGAGCCACTGGCTGCGAAAGGGGAAGAGGATAAGAAGGGGGAGAAAGATGGGAAGAGAAGCAAATGGTCACTTCTCATGTGTGCCCTGATTGAGGATCGAACCCAGGAAGTATGCATGCCAGGCTGACACTCTATCCACTGTACACACTGGCCAGGGCCTTTGTAAAGTTTTTATTATCACTTAACTTTGTGTTGCTTTGCTCATACTCTTTGATACTTGTTAGCAGCTACATGTTCTCAACAAATACTCTGAGAAAACCTAAGCAACAATTACTAGAACAAAAGGCAAACTTTCATTTTTTAAAAAAGCATGGGTTTCTCGTCTATCCCTGTGCACATAGTAACTTGCATGTCTGAATTAGGTTTCTCAGTAAACTGTATAGCTTGTTAGTTTTTTTCCATATAGTCCCCTTTCCCTGCTGACTCTCCCTAGTTGTACCAGCACAGAGTGGGAGTTGGAAAGTGACAAAAAGCGTCGGTCACTGTCTTCCACATACCATGCCTAATTTGGGTGGCATGTAATATATATATATATATATATATATATATATATATTTGAATCAAATGTCTCACTTGGCTTTGTGCTGCTGTGTGGTTCCTTTGTTTTGCCGATATTTACACTTGCTTTACAAATCTTCTACAAGAACTTTGGAAAACAGTAATCCTTGGATTTTCAAGATCCAGGATAAGAGGGTGCATGTTTGCAGAAAAGGTCAAAATTTGAGTCCTGAAGGAGTACTATACAACTGTTCTGGATTGGTGGATATGCAAATGTTAAAGGAAGAGAAGGAGCAAATAATTACTTTTGATATGAGTGATCATTGCATCTACATTTCCAGTTTGGGGGAAACACTTTATTTGAGCATCTTTCATCTGGTTCATTATAAAATTGACAATATATTTTAGGAGATTTAAACCTATATAAAATGTAATATTTGAAAAATTCATGTAACTGGTAGGTTTCTCATTAAGAAAAATAATTCTTTTGATTTTTAGGAATATTTATATTAATCCTAATAATTTTAAATACTAAATTCTTATTTCTGTATCTTGTACATTATGCAGATTAATTGAAATGTATTTTAAAGAAAGAAAAAATAGTAGATAATTTTAGAAATTGTTCAAAGTTGTAGGGAGGTGTCATATTAACCTATGAGAATTTACTGATGGACTGTTGACCCTGTTGTTGATGTATATGTTAAAGGCAGTAAGTAGCTCTGCATGGTAGTTTACTGATAGCCAACCGTTCTACTGGTGTGTATTGGCAGAGTGTGGCTGAAACTATGGTTAGGACTCCTTTTAACACCTGAGAAACTTTATTTTGTTTTTTATGACACTAAAAGTGTCTCAGAGCTTTTTGCTAATATATTTATTGCTCTTTATATTTATTGTATTTTGTGACAGTTTCAAATTGAAGGTTAAATTAAGGTAATGGGAGGTAACGATGTGCTTCAGTGGGTAGTTTGTTAATTTTAGAAGTCTAGGGTGGTATGTTTTATTTAAAATGTCTACTTCATATGTTTAGTGGTTCTGGGCAGTGGGCATAAATATGCACACTGTCTTTGTGCTTGCTAATAGCACTATCAGTGGTGACATACCTATCCCTTCATTTGTAGCATACTTTATAGTGGTGTTTTCTTTTGTTTGTTTTGGTTTTTTGCAGGGACAGAGAGTCAAAGAGAGGGACAGATAGACAGGAACGGAGAGAGATGAGAAGCATCAATCATTAGTTTTTCGTTGCCGTTGCGACACCTTAGTTGTTCATTGATTGCTTTCTCACATGTGCCTTGACCTTGGGCCTTCAGCAGACCAAGCCAAGCCTTGCTGGAGCCAGCGACCTTGGGTCCAAGCTGGCGAGCTTTTTGCTCAAGCCAGATGGGCCCCGCGCTCAAGCTGACGAGCTCGGGGTCTCAAACCTGGGTCTTCCACATCCCAGTCTTACGCTCTATCCTCTGCGCCACCGCCTGGTCAGACTATAGTGGTGTTTTGCTTTATCTTTACATGATAGATAAATGCAATAATTTGATATGTTTATACTACTACTAATATACTGACTAAGAATAATAAAATGACAAAAAAAACTTTAGGTGGGGCAAGGGTAGATAGAAGTTGTATGTGAGGTTTGTGTATTGGATCTTACTGGGCTGAAGACAATTACCCTAAGAGTTCTGACACATTTCATGTATCTGGGGCTTACTGGGTAGACTTTAGAATAATATCAGTTTGAATTTTTAATTCCAGTTCTTTCTTTAATTAGATTTTTCGTGAAGCTCGAAGAACAGTACCTAGTATTGTGTACATGCCTCACATTGGTGATTGGTGGGAAGCTGTCAGTGAAACTGTGAGAGCAACTTTTCTGACTTTACTACAAGATATACCATCCTTTTCACCTATATTTTTGTTGTCTACCTCTGAAACCATGTACAGTGAACTGCCTGAAGAGGTAAGAACTGATTGAATGTCCATCTTCATTATATTGTTTTAAAATAGTTGACCTTTTATATTTGACATTTTAATGACTGTGAAATGAATACTGTCAGGATTCATGCCTTGGTTTGTACCATTTACAAGTTAGTTAACATTTAAGTTTGTTTCTTTTTTGGTATAATAGTGATGTTTTCCTTACTATTGGGAATATTGAGATCATTCCAGACCATGTCTAGTCCCCCTGAGAAGATGTTAGGTGTATGATCATCACTGCCATTATAATTATCTTTCTCATCCAACGTTGACCCTTCAGCTTCTTCATTGGCAGCAAGTTGAATATTATTATTATGGTGTATATTATTCAAATCTGATATTTAGCTTTTGAGTTCAAATTTAACTCATATTTAATATATTAAAACCAAAAGTAAAATCACTGTTGTTTTAGAGAATATTAGTAGATTAACTCAGGTGAATGAAATTGATTCTTTATTTTATTTTATTTTATTATTATTAATTTTAATGGGGTGACACCAATAAATCAGGGTACATATGTACAATGAAAACATCTCCAGGTTGTCTTATCATTCAATTGTGTTGCATACCCATCACCCAAAGTCAAATTGTCCTCTGTCACCTTCTATCTGGTTTTCCCTGTGACCCTCCCATCCTCCCTATCCCAACCTTCCCTCCCACCCCCCACCCCCTACCCCATAACCACCGCTCTCTTGTCCATGTCTCATAGTCTCACTTTTATGTCCCACCTATGTATGAAATCATGCTGTTCTCAGTTTTTCTTTTTTTCTGATTTACTTATTTCACTCCGTATAATGTTATCAAGGTCCATTCATTTTGTTATAAATGATCCGATGTCATCATTTCTTATGGCTGAGTAGTATTCCATAGTATATATGTACCATAGCTTTTTAATCCACTCGTCTTCTGACGGACACTTGGGCTGGTTCCAGTTCTTCGCTATTGTGAACAATGCTGCCACGAACATGGGGGCGCATTTCTTCTTTTCGAACAGTGCTACGGTGTTCTTAGGGTATATTCCTATAAGTGGGATAGCTGGGTCAAAAGGCAGTTCGATTTTTAATTTTTTGAGGAATCTCCAAACTGTTTTCCACAGTGGCTGCACCAGTCTGCATTCCCACCAGCAGTGCAGAAGGGTTCCCTTTTCTCCACATCCTCGCCAGCACTTATTCTGTGTGGTTTGGCTGATGAGTGCCATTCTGACTGGTGTGAGGTGATATCTCATTGTGGTTTTAATTTGCATTTCTCTAATGATTAGTGATGTTGAGCATTTTTTCATATGCCTATTGGCCATCTGTATGTCCTCTTTGGAGAAATTTCTATTCATTTCTTTTGCCCATTTTTTGATTGGATTGTTTGTCTTCCTGGTGTTGAGTTTTATAAGTTCTTTATAAATTTTAGTTATTAACCCCTTATCAGACATGTTGTCAAATATGTTCTCCCATTGTGTGGTTTGTCTTTTTATTCTGTTCTTATTGTCTTTAGCTGTGCAAAAACTTTTTAGTTTGATATAGTCCCATTTATTTATCTTGCCTTCTATTTCATTTGCCCATGGAGATAAATCAGCAAATATATTGCTGCTACAGATTTCGGAGAGCTTGCTGCCTATGTTTTCTTCTAGGATGCTTATGGTTTCACGGCTTACGTTTAAATCTTTTATCCATTTTGAGTTTGTTTTTGTGAATGGTGTAAGTTGATGGTCTAGTTTCATTTTTTTGCAGGTAGATGTCCAATTTTCCCAACACCATTTGTTAAAGAGGCTGTCTTTACTCCATTGTATGTTCTTTCCTCCTTTGTCAAGTATCAGTTGTCCATAAAGGTGTGGGTTTATTTCTGGGTTCTCTGTTCTGTTCCATTGATCTATGTGCCTGTTCTTATGCCAGTACCAGGCTGTCTTGAGTATAATGGCCTTGTAGTAAACCTTGATATCTGAAAGAGTGATATCTCCTGCTTTATTTTTTCTTTTTAAGATTGCTGAGGCTATTCGTGTTCTTTTTTGGTTCCATATAAATTTTTGGAATATGTGTTCTATATCTTTGAAGTATGTCATTGGTATTTTAATTGGTATTGCATTGAATTTATAAATTGCTTTGGGTAATATAGACATTTTAATGATGTTTATTTTCCTAGCCATGAGCACAGTGTATGCTTCCACTTCTTTGTATCTTCCTTGATTTCTTTTATCAATGTTTTATAATTTTCCGAGTATAAGTCCTTGACCTCCTTGGTTAAATGTACTCCTACGTACTTTATTTTTTTGGCTGCAATAGTGAAGGGGATTGTTTCCTTAATTTCTTTTGCTGACAGTTCATTGTTTGTATATAGAAATGCCTCTGATTTCTGAGTATTAATTTTATATTCTGCCACCTTGCTGAATTCATATAAGGTCCAGTAGTTTTTTGAGTGAGACTTTAGGGTTTTCTATATACAATATCATATCATCTGCAAATAATGACAGATTTACTTCTTCTTTTCCAATTTGGATGCCTTTTATTTCTTTTTCTTGTCTGATTGCTATAGCTAGGACTTCCAGAACTATGTTGAATAAGAGTGGTGAAAGGGGACACCCCTGCCTGGTTCCTGATCTTAAGGGGATTGCTTTTAATTTTTGTCCATTTAGTATGATGTTTGTTGTGGGTTTGTCGTAGATGGCCTTTATCATGTTAAGGAATGTTCTCTGTATTCCCACTTTACTGAGAGTTTTGAGCATGAATGGGTGCTGAATTTTATCAAATGCCTTTTCTGCATCTATTGAAATTATCATGTGATTTTTGTCCTTCCTTTTGTTTATGTGATGAATCACATTGATTGATTTGCGAATATTGAACCAGCCTTGCCTCTCCAGAATAAATCCCACTTGATCATGGTGTATGATTTTTTTTCATATATTGCTGGATCTGGTTGGCTAATATTTTGTTGAGAATTTTAGCGTCTAAATTCATCAGGGATATAGGCCTATATTTTTCTTTCTTTGTTTTGTCTTTGCTCGGTTTTGGGATCAGAATTATGCTTGCCTCATAAAAGGAGTTTGGAAGTCTTCCTTCCTCTTGAATTTTTTGAAATAGTTTGAGGTGGATAGGAGTTAGTTCTTCTTTGAATTTTTGGTAGAATTCACTTGTGAAGGCATCAGGCCCAGGACTTTTCTTTTTTGGGAGTTTTTTGATAACTGTTTCGATCTCATTTGCTATAATTCGTCTGTTTAGGTGTTCTGATTCTTCCAGATTGGTTTTTGGAAGGTTATATGATTCAAGAAATTTGTCCATTTCACCAAGATTGTCTAATTTTTTGGCATATAGTTCTTCATAGTATTTTCTTACAATGCTTTGTATTTCTGTTGTGTCAGTTGTTATTTCTCCACTGTCTTTTCTAATTTTATTTATTTGAGTCCTCTCTCTTTTTTTCTTGGTGAGTCTAGTTAAAGGTTCATCAATCTTGTTTACCTTTTCAAAGAACCAGCTTCTGGTTTCATTGATCCTCTGTATTGTTTCCTTCGCCTCTATGTCATTTATTTCTGCTCTGATCTTTATTATTTTCTTCCTTCTACTTGTCTTGGGTTTTATTTGTTGTTGTTTTTCTAGTTCTTTTAGATGCAGGGTCAGGTTGCTTATTTGAGCTTTTTCTAGCTTCTTATGATATGCCTGTAGTGCAATAAACTTCCCTCTTAGAACTGCTTTTGCTGTGTCCCATAAATTTTGAGTTGATGTATGCTCATTATCATTTGTTTCTAGAAACTTTTTTATTTCTTCTTTGATCTCATTGTTAATCCATTCATTATTTAATATCATGCTATTTAGTTTCCAAGTGTTTGAGTATTTTTCAGTTTTTCTTTTGTGGTTAATTACTAGTTTCATGGCATTGTGATCAGAGAAAATGCTTGATATGATTTCAATCTTCTCAAATTTATTGAGACCATTTTTGTGTCCTAACATGTGGTCTATCCTAGAAAACGTACCATGGGCACTTGAGAAGAATGTATATTCTACTGCTTTAGGGTGAAAAGTTCTGAAGATATCTATTAAATCAAGTTGATCTAGTGTCTCCTTTAAGTCTGCTGTTTCTTTATTAATTTTCTTTCTTGAGGATCTATCCAGTGTTGTTAGAGGGGTATTGAAATCCCCTACTATGATAGTATTGCTGTTAATCTTGCCCTTTATATCCATCAAAGTCTGCTTTATGTATGTTGGGGCTCCTATATTTGGTGCATAGATATTTATAATAGTTATATCTTCCTGTTGAATTGTTCCCTTTATCATTATGTAATGTCCTTCTTTATCTCTTACTACAGTCTTTGTTTTAAAGTCCATTTAGTCAGATATAAGTACTGCTACTCCTGCTTTTTTTTCATTTCCATTTGCATGAAATATTTTTTTCCATCCTTTTACCTTCAGTCTATGTGTATCTTTTGTTTTAAGGTGTGTCTCTTGTAGACAGCATGTGTATGGGTCCTGTTTCTTTATCCATGCAGCTACCCTATGTCTTTTGATTGGATCATTTAATCCATTTACATTTAAGGTTATTATTGATTTGTAGTTGTTTATTGCCATTTTATTCTTTAAAGCTGTATTCTTCTTTTGCTATATTCTTTCCTCCCTTTAAACTGTTCACAACAGGCCCCTTAGTATCTCTTGCAGAATTGGTTTGGTTTTAAATTTATTCATTTTAGAGAGGAGACATAGAGTGAGAGTGAGAGAGAGAGAGAGAGAGAGAGAGAGAGGGAGAGAGAGAAAGGAAGGAGGAGCTGAAAGCATCAACTCCCATATGTGCCTTGACCAGACCAGTGCAGGGTTTTGAACTGGCGACCTCATTGTTCCCAGGTCGACGCTTTATTCACTGCGTCACCACAGGTCAGGCAGAATTGGTTTGGTTTTAATGAATTCCTTGAGGTTTTCTTTTTCTGAAAAGCTCTTTATTTCTCCTTCAATTTTAAACGTTATCCTTGCTGGATAGAGTAGTCTTGGTTGTAGGTTCTTGTTCTGCATTACTTTGATTATATCTTGCCATTCCCTTCTGGCCTCAAGTGTTTCTGTTGAGAAGTCCGATGTCATCCTTATGGCGGCTCCTTTGTAGGTGATAGCCTTTTTTTCTCTAGCAGCTTTTAAAATTTTTTCTTTATCTATTAGCTTTGGTATTTTAACTATGATGTGTCTTGGTGTAGATCTTTTTGGGTTTCTCTTTAATGGAGTTCTGTGTGCTTCTTGAACGTGTAGAGTGTTTCCCAGCCTTAATTTAGGGAAGTTTTCTGCTATGATTTGATTGAACAAAGTTTCCATTTCCTGTCCTCTTTCCTCTTCTTCAGGCACCCCTATGATGCGAATGTTGTTTCTCTTCAGGTTGTCACAGAGCTCCCTTAGAGTTTCCTCACATTTTTTGAGTCTCTTTTCCTTTTTCTGCTCTGCTTCTGTGCCTTTGTTTATTGTGTCCTCTAACTCGCTGATTCTATCCTCAGCGTGATTCATCCTCCTTTTAATTTCTTCCATTGTGGTCTTCAGTTCTGATACTGTATTTGTCATTTCTGTCTGATTCTTTTTTATTATTTTAATTTTGTTTTTTATAGTTTTTATCTCTTTATTTAGGTGTTCATAATGACTATCCATTGTTTCTCTAAGCTCTTTGAACATCCTAAGTATCATTATTCTAAATTCTGCTTCTGGAAATTTGGGTATATCTGGTTCATTCAGGTCCTTCTCTGGGGATTTCTCTTGATTCATTTGGTTTGCATTCCTCTGCCTGCCCATTTTTTCTGTGTATAAGCACGTTGTGGCCACTGGAGTCCAGTAGGTGTTTCCTTTGTGTTCTCTAGGGTGGTCTGTCTGCAGGCCCGCCACCCCCTCTGCCTCTGCCTAGGGCGGTTGGGTATGGGCGTTGCCAGCGCCGGCCCATTGCAGCTTTTGCTGTGATTTCTGCCTCTCCTCCTTGGGAGGGGCTGTCACTCAAGCCACAAGCCTCAGCACCAAAGGTAGAGGTGAACACCTTTGCTCAGCTGCGGACCCAGCCTGTTTCTGGACTTCCGCCCAGAACCCTCAGTCAGAGCCTGCTCGCCACAGTTTCACGGGTTGGGCCGGGCTTTTGATGTGCTCTGAGATGTGAGCCTTTGCCCGTCCAGAATTTAGCCCTGCCCTCGAGGTCAGGGCCCTTCTGTGCAGGGTCGCAAACCAAGGTTTATTGTGCCGGGCATGTTTGCTGGCTTCCGCTCAGCTGTGAGCTTCTGCTCTCCGGGACTCTACCCCGGCCCCGTGTTCGGAGCCGCTCGTGCACGCAGGATGGCAAACTGTGGTTTTTCCGGCTGGGCGGGGCTGGTAGCTTGAGCTCAGTCGCGAGCCCCTGCCTGTTCTTGGTCCTAGCGCCGTCCCTGCGGCCAGGGCCAGCCTGCGCAGGGATGCAGAGCAGATTTCTGCCCGTTCCTGGCCTCCTGCTTTTCCCTGCAGGTGGGATTACAGGCGGGCCCACAGCTGCTGTACCGCTTTCGCGCGTCCCCTCCACCCCTGCTGTGCTAGATTAAGGTCACACCAGCTTGGCCTCCGCCCAAGCGGACAGAACCACGTTTCAGCGTCCTGCCGCCACCATACCCTTAAGCAACCCTCGGCAGAGTAGGAAGGGCCCTAATACTCCACACTGTAGGCCTGGGAGCTCCCTCACTTGTTTCTCAGCTCAAAACTGTCCAAACACCTCTTCTAGGCTCTGGGATTGTAGGCGGGGGCTTGGTTCCTGGGACCCAGGTCCCTCCCTCTCCGCCAACCTCTCCTCCCTCCACGCGGGTCTCTCTGGGCTGCCATTTGCTCCGGGGAGCTGGGCAGCCCTTTTCACGTTTTTGCTATTCCTACCAGTCTCAATGTGGCTTCTTCTGTGTTCCTTGGTTGAAGAGTCCACTTAGTTTATAGTTCAAAGTTGGTTTATCCAGATGATGGTTCTTAAAATTGAGTTATAATCCACTTTGGTTCTGGGAGTTAGAAGTTGGTACGTCCGCCTACTCCGTCGCCATCTTGCTCCGCCCCCCTACGGGAGGTTTCTTGATTAAAAATTTGGTAGGTTGGTTCCAAGCACTTCTTCCCGAATTGGGCAATTCTTTAAGGTCTTCTGACAGCTGCAATGACGTGATGGACGCCTCGGGTCCCTTCTCTCCTTCTGTCCCTGTCCCTCTTTCTCTGGATTCAATAGTCACCTGTAGGTAGCCGGACCCCAGCAGAAGGTCATATGCACTGCGCGGGAGTGTGCAGCCCCAGGCAGTCTGCGGCATCGCCTGCAGAGGGGACGTAGCCGCAGACTTAGCTCTGACTCCTCTCCCGGCGCTGCACGGGTGAAATTGATTCTTAAAAGTTATTTTAGCCTGACCAGGCTGTGGCGCAGTGGCTAGAGCATTGGACTGGGATGTGGAAGACCCCGGTTTGAGACCCTGAGGTTGCCAGCTTGAGCATGGGCTCATCTGGCTTGAGCAAATAAAAAAGCTCACCAGCTTGGACCTAAGGTCGCTGGCTGTAGCAAGGGGTTGCTCGCTCTGCTTAAGGCCCATGGTCAAGGCACATATGAGAAAGCAATCAATGAACAACTAAGGTGTCACAACGAAAAACTGATGATTGATGCATGCTTCTCATCTCTCTCTGTTTCTGTCTGTCTGTCCCTATCTATCCCTCTCTCTGACTCTCTCTCTCTGTCCCTGTAAAAAAAAAAAAATTACTTTAACACCCTGAGCTTACTAGATTTTGTTTTTTGGGTTTTTTTTTTTGTGTGTTTTGGGGTGTTTTTTTTTTGTATTTTTCTGAAGTGAGAAGCAGGAAGGCAGAGAGATATACTCTTGCATGCACCCGACCGGGATCCACCCGGCAAACCCACTAGGGGGCATTGCTTTGTTGCAACTGGAGACATTTTATTGCCTGATGCGGAGGCCTTGGAGTCATCCTCAGCGCCAGGGTCAACTTTGCTCTAATGGAGCCTTTGCTGTGGGAAGGGAAGAGAGAGATAGAGAGGAAGGAGAGAGGGAGTGGTGGAGAAGCAGATGGGTGCTTCTCCTGTGTGCCCTGGCCGGGAATCGAACCTGGGACATCAACATGCTGGGCCAACGCTCTACCCTTGAACCAACCGGCCAGGGCGAGCTTACTAGATTTTGAAGTAATCTTCTTGAGAAATATTTTGCCCAGATGACACAATTTCTATAAAGGATTTGCGTGTTTTAAATGCTCTAATATAAATCTTGATTATGTAGGATTTTATGATTAAGATATGTTTATTGTATTCTTTTGTTCTGTTTCATTGCTTATTAGTAGTCTTCCTAAAGTGGATTTGTACAACTTACTATTTTTGTAAGAAAGTATATTCTATGTAGAAACTTTTTTTTTTCCAAATAGAAAGAGCTTTAGTGTTTTTCTGATTATGAAAATTACACAGTCACTGGAAAAACATCAAAAAAGATAAAAAAAATAAAACTCATCCATAATCTCACTTTCAGGTCATTTTATTAAATATTTTAAGGGATGTACCATATTTTTTGCTCCATAAGACACACCTAGGGTTTTAAGGAGAAAAATAAGAAATAAAATATGTAGAAACTCATTTTTATTCAGAATATAATATTTGAAGACCTTTAATCAAAATATTTTTTTATCATAGGGGCAGTAACATTTAGTAGAATGCTGTATGTAGTAAGAGTCAGGAAAACCAAAGTACTGACATACTAGACTTTTGATCTTTGATAAGTGTTTGAACTTAGAGTAGCTTCAGTTTCCTCATCTCTGAGATGTGGATAATAACAGGCTTGTTGTGAGATAATATATGTGAATCTATTTTGAAAACCACAGAACTATAAACTGTTTGGTATTATAGTAGTATTATTATATAAAGTAGGAGTGTACTTGAAATTGGTTTAGAAAAATGGATGGAACCTGGACTTAACCTAGGAGCTAGTTTTAAAATTTAGATCCTCACCGTCAAGTAGGGTTTTTTTTGTTTTTTTTTTTTAATTTTTATTTCTTTTTATTTATTTATTTTAGAGAGGAGACACAGTGTGTGTGTGTGTGTGTGTGAGAGAGAGAGAGAGAGAGAGAGAGAGAGAAATGGGGGAGGAGCTAGAAGCATCAACTCCCATATGTGCTTTGACCAGACCAGTGCAGAGTTTCAAACTGGCGACCTCAGTGTTCCCAGGTCGACGCTTTATCCACTGCACCACCACAGGTCAGGCATCAAGTAGTTTTATTATCATTTTCTAAGACATAAAATTAGGAATAATTAGGGGTTCTGGCTAGGAATATGGAATACCTGAACTTTCCCTTTCATTGTTTGAAAATTTGTAAATAAAAGTCTTATGAACTCATCTGCTTGATATAGCAATGTAACTTTTGCTTACTACTGTTGTTTATTTGCATATGTGAGTTTATTGTTTTAATTTTAAAGCTCACATCACATCACATTTTCAGTGTTGCTGTATTGTTGTCATAATTTTCAATCTTTTTTTTTCTTCTTTTTTTTTTCCAGGGAGAGAGTGAAAGTCAGAGAGAGGGATAGATAGGGACAGACAGACAGGAACGGAGATTGGTGAGAAGCATCAATCGTTAGTTTTTCGTTGCCATTGCGACACCTTAGTTGTTCATTGATTGCTCTCTCACATGTGCCTTGACCGCAGGCCTTTAGCAGACTGAGCAACCCCTTGCTGGAGCCAGCGACCTTGGGTCCAAGCTGACGAGCTTTTGCTCAAGCCAAATGAGCCCACGCTCAAGCTGGCGACCTCGGGGTCTCGAACCTGGGTCTTCCGCATCCCAGTTCTACACTCTATCCACTGCGCCACTGCCTGGTCAGGCATAATTTTCAATTTTAGCTGCTAATCAAGGATACCAATATCCTTGATTAGCAGCTAAAATATTAGAAATTTTAGCCTTGAATCTTGAGATTTAATCTCTTTTTTCTCTTTGTCTTCTGTATTCTCTGTTCTTATTAACCAAGTAACTATTATTGATATTCACATTTGTGGGATAAAGATGATGGGAATTCTTTCAGACCAATGATGACATGTTTTAACTCATTGTCCTTGTGAAAACCTCCTCTGCCCCAATCCTTTAATTTAGACTGAGCCATTAGAATGACTTGCTTGGTGTAGGTCACAAACCAAGACCAAAAGGACTGGTCACTATGGTACTAATGTGTTATTAGGAATATAAAACTGCTTTCTCTCTGTGAGACAAAAAGAATCTCAACTCTTAGAGCCCCTTTAACATTCTCTTATAAATGTATCTTTGTATATATCTCTCTCCTAATTCAGTAGTCTCCAAAATAAATTTTTACTCAGGACAATGCAGTGGGATATTAAGGAAAACATTAGAACTCCTATTTATTTTATTTTTCATATTATCTAAAATGTTTTATGTGTATGTGTTTATAATAGAAATAATATTAGTAGAATAGTATATTTAAATAAAAATGCCTATAGTTGGAATATTTTCAAATAGAGAAATGCAAATCAAAACCAAAATGAGATACTACTTTATATCCATTAAGATGACTCCTAAAAATAGACAGTGTGTTGGACAGGATGTGAAGAAATTAGAATCCTTGTGCATTGCTGGTGGGAATGTAAAATTGTGCAGACTGTAAAAAATAAATGTTATGGTGATTTAAAAAAATATTAAACAGAATTACCATATGGTCCAACAACCCCACTTCTGGTATATACTCAAAGAAGTGAAAGCAAGGATTCAAATAGATGTTTGTCCAGCCACATTCATAGCAGCATTATTCCCAATAGCCAAAAGGTAGGTAGAACAGAAGTGTTCATTGACAGATGAATGGATAAACAAAATGTGGCATATACATGCAGTATAACATTATTTAGCTTTAAAAAGGAAGGAAATTTTGACATATGCTACCTACATACATAAACCTTAAAGACATTATGCTAAGTGAAATAAGCCCGGCCCTGGCTGGTTGACTCAGTGGTAGGGCATCAGCCCAGCATGTGGAAGTCCAGGTTCGATTCCAGGTCAGGGCACACAGGAGAAGCAACCATCTGCTTTTCCACCTCTCCCTCTCCCTTACTCTCCCCCTCTTTCTCTCTCCTTCCTCTGCAGCCTTGGCTTGATTAGTTCGAGCAAAGTTGGCCCCAGGCACTGAGGATGGCTCCATGGCCTCCCCTCAGGTGCTAAAAATAGCTCAGTTGCTGAGCAACAGAGCAGTAGCCCTAGATGGGAAGAGCATTCCCTGGTAGGAGGCTTGCCAGGTGGATCCCAGTTGGGGTGCATGTGGGAGTCTGTCTCTCTGCCTCCCACCTCTCATTTAATAAAAAAATAAATCAATCACAAAAGGACAAATATTATATGATTCTTCTTAATATGTAGACGGGAACTTTTTGGAGGTTAATGGAAATGTTCTAAAACTGACTTGTGATGGTTATACAACTGAATTAATTTACTAAAAACCATTGAGCTTGAAAAAGGTTTAATGAGAGGTATTAGAAAGTATGCCTAAGTGTATCTGGGAAAGTTAGAGACAGCATCACCCAAAAAGCATCAGCTTAAATGGAGAATTGAAAAGCAGTTTAGGACAGTGAATAGCATGTGTAAAGACCAGTGTGAACCACTGTGAAAGACAGCATGTTTTTTTTCAGGGAATTATACAAGGCTTTTCTTCTTGAAGGATAAATTTTGTGGCTCAGAATGTCAGAAAATAGGAGTAAATTGAAAGAAAAATAATTTAGCCTACTTATAAAATTATGGATTCTGAGATGTTTGTAATAATCTGGTGGGAGTATCATGGGATTATAGTAGATTTACTCTTGGTATATTTTGTATTCACAAAGTTTAACACAGTGTTGAAAGTTTTAAGAAGGAAGAATTTTTTTTTTTTTTTTTTTTACAGGAACAGAGAGAGAGAGTCAGAGAGAGGGATAGATAGGGACAGACAGACAGGAGCAGAGAGAGGTGAGAAGCATCAATCATTAGTTTTTCGTTGCTGTTGTGACACCTTAGTTGTTCATTGATTGCTTTCTCACACGTGCCTTTACCGCGGGCCTTCAGCAGACCAAGCCACCCCTTGCCAGAGCCAGCGACCTTGGGTCCAAGCTGGCGAGCTTTTTGCTCAAGCCAGATGGGCCCACGCTCAAGCTGACGAGCTCGGGGTCTCGAACCTGGGTCTTCCACATCCCAGTCTGATGCTCTATCCACTGCGCCACCGCCTGGTCAGGCGAGAAGGAAGAATATTTAAAACTGAAAATAAATGTTTTACTACCTTTGAACAAAATCCTGGTACTTCCAGGGTATTGTGTTCTGTTTATTTTTCAAGACATAGTTAATATTAGCTATTACAGCTATGTCTTGTCTAATGCCTCTTCACTCTTGCAGGGTGTCCTCTATATTTCTCTACCTCTGTGGTATTATAATGCTTCCTTATGAGACTCCTAAGATCTTGGTAGCAGGAAATAAGTGTATATCTTCTTCTCTGTTTATTCCTTTTGTGGCCTTAAGCCAGTTACTTCAACCTTTCCAAGTTTTATTTTTAAAGTGAGGATGCCTTCATTCCTCATTGTTGAAAGATTGAAGTAATATTTATGAAATTCTTAGTATTCAATTCATAGTCTTAAGTTCATTAAGTGGCTATACAGAACAAACTGAATGGATAGCCAATGTTTACCACAATGTGTGGCTACATTTGGGCTAAAATCTGATGCCTTAAGTTTCAATTCAGTATTTCCATACTGTCATGGTTGGCACTTTTCATATTAGTGTTCATATTAGTGACTTCTTCCCATTTTAATTGCAGTTTCCAGTTTGACATGGAATGGGGAACAGAATCACAAGCTTTACCCATTTAGTACATGCTTGTTCATTACTGTGTGCCAGGCACTGTGGTCGGGTATAGGAAAATAGATGAATGAGAAATGTTCTATTCTCAGGGAGTTTGTTATCTAGAAATGGAAAGTAGACCTTCAAGGAAAAAAGAAATAAATTAAGTGTGCAGACAAATGTGGATGATATAAAGAGAATTTCAAAAGCATACCTTGTAAGGGCGTCATCTGAAGTTAAAGTCTTTATAGAGCAGCTGAACTAAGGAGTGGTATGGTAGTCACCGGCTGGAAGAACTAACTTAATTTTGCTTGGGAGTTTTGCATGGCAGGTGATATTTTGGAGCAGTCTGTCATGAAACCGAAAGTATAGTTTATCGGCAGTCAAACCAGGATTTCAGAACATACAGTGGAATAGACTTGGTGTGGAAAGAACCCAGGAGGGGAAGTCAGGAGAGGAAGTACACAGAAACAGCATAAAGAAGGCAGTGTTGGTGCCATCCTTCTGGCTGTCTGTTGTAGATGCTAGGTAATTATTTTTCAGTGTGAAAAGCCCTTTGAGATTGTTGCCATTTGACTACCTATATTACAATCACCTGTCCTTTTTGCTATTGTCTGACTCTTCTAGCTATGGTATAATTCATTAATGACTTGGGCAACTGAATCATTTTTCCATTCTTGTTTAGTCCATGAGGTTGGGTCTTTCAGTAGTATAGCCCAAGGACTAGGTCAGTGATGGGCAATCTTTTGAGCTTGGTGTGTCAAAATTCACCAAAAAGCCGAGCATAACTCAGGTGGTACGTCACTTCGAGAAAAACGGCCTAACCGGAAGCCCCAGAACTAGACGCTCTGTGCCGGAGTTCTGTTGTTTTGGCCTACAGACCTCCGGCACAGAGTGTCTACACTACAGCAAATGTTTTATCCTCGGCATGCGGCCCCATACTTCTCTGGTATGCGGCCACGTGTCATTGAAAATGGCTACGTGTGTCAGTGCTGACACGTGTGTCATAGGTTCGCCATCATGGGACTAGGTTAACCCTGACCCCACGTGAATCTTAAATAAATACTGAGGATGATACTGGAGAATGAAGAAATTGTAATTTGGGCCCTGGCTGGTTGGCTCAGCGGTAGAGCATCGGCTCACCATGTGGAAGTCCCAGGTTCGATTCCCAGTCAGGGCAAACAGGAGAAGCGCTCATCTGCTTCTCCACCCTTCCCCCTGCTCTTCCTCTCTCTTTCTCTCTCTCTCTCTTCCCCTCCTTAAGCCAAGGCTCCATTGGAGCAAAGTTGTTCCGGGCACTGAGGATGGCTTCATGGCCTCTGCCTCAGACACTAGAATGGCTCCTATTGCAGTGGAGCGATGCCCCCTCGTGAGCATGTCAGATGGATCCCAGTCGGGCTCATGCGGGAGTCTGTCTGTCTCCCTGCTTCTCACTTTGGGAAAAAAACAAAAAAAGATTTAAAAAATTATAACTTGGTGTAATACATAAGCTTTTAATTCTCTCTATATTAAATGTCTTTGTGTGTGTTTGTAGGTTAAATGTATCTTTAGAATACAGTATGAAGAGGTCTTGTATATTCAAAGACCTATTGAAGAAGACAGAAGAAAATTTTTCCAAGAATTGATTCTCAATCAGGCATCAATGGCTCCACCGCGAAGGAAACACACTGGTAAAGTTCTTAAAACCTTTAGGGAAATGGGGTAGGAGGTGGAGTTAAGAAATAGCTTTTCTTGGAGTCATTTTTTTAAAAACCATTTCTTTGTGGAAGTGGAAACAGGTTTTCAGGTCCTGTTTATCTTTAAATGGACTCGTGTGGAAGTGGCCATTGTGTTCACCTAACCTAAGGCCATTGGGGAGTTACAGCCTTATTGTTAAAGCTTAGTAATAGATGGCTGTTAATGAAGTATCCCCCTTAGCATCCATCCAGATGTCCTTGTTAGATTTCACATTCTGAGGTTCAAAAAGTCAAAGAAAAAATGACTTTGTTTCTGCTCTGTTTTAGTCACTTTTAAGTAAGGAGGATGTGAACTGTCAGGTTGTGAATACCAGGTGTTGTGCTGATTACTTGTGGTGGCCTACCCTATGGGCCAGGGTAGGTTTGATGAGCCAAGAGCTGATTAGAACATTTGCCTTTTCTGGTTTATTTATTGATTAATTTTTCAAATATTTATTGAGCACCTATTACTATCTTAGATACTTTATGCTACCTAGGCACTTGGAAATAGGCTTTTTTTTTTTTTTCTTTTAGTGAGAGAGACAGACAGGAATGGAGAGGGATGAGAAGTACTGACTTGCAGTTGTGGCACCTTAGTTGTTCATTGGTTGCTTTTCATATGTTCCTTGACTGGGGAGCTCAAGCTGAGCCGTGACCTTGGGCTTTAAGCCATTAACCTTTGGGCTCAAGCCAGTGACCGTGGGATCATGTCTACGATCCCATGCTCAAGCCGGTGATCCCACATGCAAGCTGGTAACCCTGTGCTCAAGTCAGCGACCTCAGGATTTCAACCCTGGGTCCTTAGCATCTCAGGTTGACGGTCTATCCACTGTGCCACCACCCGTCATGCTATTATGGCTTTCATTTAAACATTATGGTTTTCTTAGATTTGAGTTCATAGCATTAAGAGGGGGCCTCAGAATTTGTCAGATTTCAGAATCCTCCTGCCTTACATAAAGACTGAATTATAAGTCATTCAAAAGAGTTTTTTTCCTAATCCTAAAGATATGAAAAAGATAAGATCCACTTACTTACTTAATCTTTTAGCCTCTTCTAGAAAATAGCAATTTTGTTTCTTAAAAAAAATTTAAGGCTCTTTCCCCTTGTTCTTTTATATTTCTATTAGCTGTTCTTGTAGGATGTTAAATAAATACATTTCCTATCCCTGCCAGGTGTTTGCTTTTCCATATTCGTTCTACTTGTTTGTTATTCACTGGTTATATTCTCCAACACATTAATAATTTTATGGTCTTTTAGTGCTCTTTTTCACATTTTCTGAGTGTTTTAAAAATGAACACCTATCAAATGGCTATAGGGGTTTTTTCCCCCAGAAACCTTGGAAAATTCAATCTGGACTTTATATCTTGTGATTATTGACTGTTGTCTTCTATATTTCTCAGTAACAGTATTTAAAATACTTCATTATGAAAATGATTCATTGTAATGAGGTATCTTGCATGCTCCTAGACATATTTTAGTCCCATAGGTCTGAATTTTCTGTGTTAAGGATTAATAGAATTCTATTTCTTTTTGAATTGCTTCTATTGGCTTTCATTTTTCATCTTAGAGGCTGTTTGAAATCAGCAAGAATCCTTAGAATTATAATCCTGAGCTTCAGTATAATACCAGGAAAATCTTTTAAGGAGTTAGAGAACTAGGATTTAAAAGTTAATACTTTACCTTTTAAATATTTTTTTGTTTTTTTGGAGAGAGGGAGTAGATAGTGAAAACCACAGATTTTATATGTAACACTTTAGACTCAGTTTTCTATGTTCCCTCTGTGTCTTAGGAATTCTCTTTTTAGTTTCTACTCCCCCCCCCCCGGCCCCCCGCAGGTGCCATTTACTATCCCTACTGTGTTGCATTATGAATATGAGGGTAGGGCACTAAAATCAGAATTCTTTTGGGAGGAGGAAGAATCAAAGAATTGTTACTTGCCCATCTCACGTTCATGCATATAAGGCAACCCCATTTTGAGAAGCAGTTTTTAAACAAGGCAACTTAATCACTCTGCAGTATTTCACCTGAAAATATTTATGTTAGTTTGAAATCTTTTTCGTAAGTTGTATGTAAATGATATTTTAAAATGAAATTATTTAAAATCATCATTTGCCCTTTAAAAGAGTCCTATTGTGAGTTATTTCATAAGTAAAGCTGTTTTCTAATATACTTCTGGTTTCCATTCAAATTTTTACTTGCTGGACTTGCATGGTTCATCGATGTTTGGAATTTTCCTTTTCTTAAAAGAACATTTTGAGCCTGACCTGTGGTGGCGCAGTGGATAAAGCGTCGACCTGGGAACACTGAGGTCGCCAGTTCAAAACCCTGCACTGGTCTGGTCAAGGCACATATGGGAGTTGATGCTTCCAGCTCCCCCCCCCCCTCTCTGTGTGTGTCTCCTCTCTAAAATGAATAAAATAAAAATTTAAAAAAAACCAAAAAAACCCTGGGCTTGCCCGGTTAAGGCATATACGAGAAGCATGAGTTGATGCTTCCCACTCCTCTGTCCCACTCTTTCTATCTCTCTCTTTAAAAAAAAAAAAAAAAAGAACATTTTGAGGCAGAGTTTGCCAGTGCGCACCCAAGGTCAAACAATTCGTTATTTTTGTGGTCAAGTGTGCTGAATCAAGTGGCATTGTAGCATAGACAATAGCTGCAGTTGATAACTGAAATGTGTCCAGGCTGTTTGTAAAACAAAATAATTGTTTTATTTGCGATATAACCCCTTCAAGCTCATTCTATTAATTAAATATTGTTTTGATTGATTGTGATACAGTTTGGATATTTATATGGTATGTAATTATTTTTATCAAAATATATTTTTATTAAAAAAAGAGAACATTTTGAGAGAATGCCAGAAAAGAAATTGAGGTCCTGGATGTGGCGAATTGGAATCAACATTTTCTTCAATTTTCTTTAGGTCTTTGTGCTCTGGAGGTGCTTCCTCTTGCGCTACCTTCTCCACCTCGTCAGTTATCAGAGTCAGAAAAAATTCGGATGGAGGACCAGGAGGAAAACACTTTAAGAGAGTTGCGGTTGTTTCTCAGGGATGTAACCAAGAGGCTGGCCACAGATAAACGCTTTAACATCTTCAGCAAACCGGTGGATATTGAAGAGGTCTTGTTTCAGTAGTGTGCAAACAGTGAAGTTGAACTGGCTAAAAGAAAAAATATTTTGACATCTTTTTTTGGAAGGAAAAAAAGCAAAGGCATGGATGAATAATTACCCCTAGCCTGTAAAGTTTTAATCCATGTGATAACTACTGGTGTCATCAGCAAACATCTGGTGACTTTGGATAAAATTAGTGACCAATTTGTATATGTCCTCTTAATATCTCTTACTTTTCAATTTAAGAAGAGGATTAAAAGTTACTTTAGTGAAATGTCCATACTAGACTATTTTTACCCAGGATAAATTCTCTCAAATAGTATATCGGTATTAACCAAACAATAGCAGTTAATATTGGCATTTTCCAAATTATGTATACTTTATTGGAAGAGGTGGCTAAGAAATTTGAAACGTGTCTTTTATAGTTTAGAAATGCCAGTGACTAAGATGCTATTTGAAGTTAAGCATATCCTACGCAGCTTAAATTATTTTTCTCAGCGTTTTTTCTGCTTCTGGTGGAAAATTTCTCACTTCTATGTGCATTGTTTTGTGTCCTTGTGGGAGCATGGCTTGTGATGAAAAGAAATTTTCCATTTGGAATTTACTATAATACTGTAGATTAAATTTTTTGCTTTTGTTTTTTTATCCTGGGATAATATAGTGTGTGGATGAACACAGTATAATCTTTACTGGCCTTCTTCTTATAGTTCAGACTCCATGTTTGAACGGTTTTGGTGTTTTAATTTTAATTTTTTCTTCATATTTTTTTTAAATTTGAATTTTGAAATTATTCAAAGTTTAATGTTGCGTTCTTGTGAAATCTGTACTTTTGGATATGAGCAGATTTCTTTGGAAGAATTACCTATCTGTAACTGGGAAAATGAGCTAGTGTTACGTTTTTTTTACCCCCCTCAGCAAGTCTAAAGATACCTGTTTTTTCTTTTCTTTTGAAATAAAGGAACCATCTGTAATTTTACTTGTGTATTTATCTACATAATACATAGTTTTATCCACTTGATCCTTTCAGCAATCTCACAAGGTCCTTATTGTTTTCATGTTGCTACTAAGGAAACTGAAGTTTTTAAAAATTTAAAGCCCACATTCTTTACATTACTTTACAGCTACCTTTTGTCTTTTCCTGCTGGAATGACAGAACTTGCCAAACTTGCTTTTGTAATTAATACATACTATTTTATATTTGTGGGGCAGTTTATTTTCATTCTAGTGTTATCAGATAATCTTAAAACTATCTGCCCACTTTAAAGATTATTTTCAGTGTTTATTTTTATTTCAAATTGGGATGCGATTCTGGCACTTAATTTTAAGGGATGCCTCCATGTTAGCCTCCTGTCCTGAGAGTAAACAATTTTGCATTGCCAGGGAAAAATCTTTTTCTTTCTAACCAGAAGAGAGTGTCATATTTCAAATGCCATCTGTGATAAAGATTTTATAAATGATGGTAAGGTACTGGACAGGGACAGAAAATATTGGTCAAATAAAACTTTTATTTAAGGGCTATATTTTCTCTAGTTTTCTCTTTGGTTCATTCTACTCATGGTTCTTTGCTTTTAAAACTGGAAATATAGGGATCTCTGGGAAGGACAGAGGAGAAAACAAGGTAACATTTAGATAACCTAAAGCACAAAAATTTCTATTCAAGTAATGAATATGAAATGTCTAAAACTTTATATAATTCCGAAGCAGACTGCAGAGAACACAAATGTTTAGAAAGTAAATATTGAATTTAATAGTAAGCATAGGTGATGATATGAATAAAGCATTTTCCACATGTATACAAGGTATGCCAAGTGCCAGAGCCAAGAATCCAACTAATATCTTCTGAACTCTTGCTTATTCAGTATAGCTTTACTACCTCCCCTAGAAGGAGATTAACTGGCTTTTCATATAGAGGGTGAAAAATAAAATGCAGACACCTACCAAAAATTGTAAAAACATATTAAATACGTGTTTGTGCATATATACTGGTATATCTGCATATATTTGTGCCTTTATATATATATATGTAAGTTTTAAATAAGCCATCAATGCCATCTGCAGTGGAGAAAACTAGCCTATAGTTTCTTAAGCAGAAATCACTCTGCCCCCAGATTGTGGTCCTGGACTAATTAGATATTTCTAATTAGTAATTTTGTAACAGACCTAATTACTTGATTTGAGGTTTGCATAGGGGAAAGGAATAGATATATAAGTTGTTAGGGCTTTCTTATAGTCAGGGGATATAAAACATAAATCATTGTGTACAGCATGACTTAATATCTTCTATTTTGGGTTATTGCCCAGAAAATCTACATATGCAGCAAAATGTATGTTGTTTTTTTTTTTTTTTTTTTTTTACAGGGACAAAGAGAGAGCCAGAGACAGGGATAGATAGGGATAGACAGACAGGAACGGAGAGAGGTGAGAAGCATCAGTTTTTCGTTGTCATTGCGACACCATAGTTGTTCATCGATCACTTTCTCACATGTGCCTTGACTGCAGGCCTTCAGCAGTCTGAGCAAACCCCTTGCTGGAGCCAGCGACCTTGGGCCCAAGCTGGCGAGTTTTGCTTAAGCCAGAAGGGCCCACGCTCAAGCTGGCGAGCTCGGGGTCTCGAACCTGGGTCTTCCGCATCCCAGTTCGATGCTCTATCCACTGCACCACTGCCTGGTCAGGCATACAAAATGTATTTTTTTACTTGTAGATTTATTTATATTCGTGGGCAAGTCCGGCAAATCTTTTACTAGTCATGAAAGCAAGACTTGTTTTTGTTATGTAATTGGGTCAGAATGTTTGTAATGACTCCAAAGGAGCAGAAAACACTTTCCATGAAAAGATTTACCAGAGAAATAATATAAAAGAAAGTATTTTCCTTTAAAAGGGTTTTTTTGTTTTTAGGTAACATTTATTGATGCTTATTAGTGCTTTTACCTATACATTCTCTTCTCAGGTATGTCCAAAGCATTAAAAAATAAAATAGCTGACAATTGGTTTCATAGTTCATGATGAGAACATTCAGAGTTGATTTAGATCTGATTTGGAAAGGAAGCTTTTCATGGAAAGTATGACATAGTAACTTTAGGAGCATAAATTACTCTGTAATTTTATATTCTTATCTAATTATTTCTTAGATATGTAGATTTAATTTTTAAAATAACTATGTGGTTTTCTGTTGTGTTTTTATGAGTAGATATATGAAATACCATAAGTAATTTTCATGAAAATATCATATTTGTTTTAGGTTTCAGATTATCTTGAAGTAATCAAGGAACCAATGGATTTATCAACAGTCATAACTAAAATTGATAAGCATAATTACCTGACTGCTAAGGATTTCCTGAAAGACATTGACCTCATCTGTAGCAATGCTTTAGAGTATAATCCAGATAAGGATCCAGGAGGTAAGCACACAATGGGCAGGCTTCACTTTGGTGATTGAGCAGTTTCAAGATGAAATACTAAAGCATGCCCATGTTTCAGATAGATCAGTTATAAAGACATTATTAATTCCTCTTGATAAGGAACTAATATACTTAAATTATTAATTTGTTAAATAATGTACTTAAATTAGAGGATTTTATTATTCTATATATTACGTTCAGGGTGTTCAGTTACCTTTCACTTTTTTCTTTCTTTTTTTTTTTTTTTACAGGGACAGAGAGAGGGATAGACAGGGACAGACAGACAGGAATGGAGAGAGATGAGAAGCATCAATCATCAGTTTTTCGTTGTGACACCTTAGTTGTTCATTGATCGCTTTCTCATATGTGCCTTGACTGTGAGCCTTCAGACTGAGCAACCCCTTGCTTTGTGCCTTGACTGCGGGCCTTCAGCAGACTGAGCACTCCCTTGCTGGAGCCAGTGACCTTGGGTCCAAGTTGGCGAGCTTTTGCTCAAGCCAGATGGGCCCGCACTCTAGCTGGTGACCTTGGGGTCTCGAACTTGGGTCTTTGGCATCCCAGTCCAATGCTCTATCCACTGCGCCACCTCCTGGTCAGGCTACCTTTCACTTTTTATATTTAGATTCCTATTTTGTCTAGGTAAGATGGAGAACTGATTGAGAATTTAAACATTTATTATTTATTCAGTATCATCAGTGCTGATAAACACTGGGAATTTTGAATTTGTGGGAGCTCATTATAGGATAATTACATATCAAAAGACCTCTTTAGGTAGACATTATCTGTTTTATAAATTGTGGGTATTTTTATGTAATTTTATTATTTTACTCCAAATCCTACCCAATACTCAAGTCTGTAGTCCCAGCTCTTCCAGTACCTTCCAGGGAAGATTGCAAGGAACATATCTGTAGTTTAACAGGTGAATGTATTGATTCATGGTAATCAGTGGAAATATATATATATTAAGTGGAGCCTTGTAGGATTTGCGTTTGTAATAAGTGATTTTGGGGAGGAATGAAAGAAGAAGGATTTTTTAGTGGATTGGACACTTTTAGGAAGTGGGGGTAATTTTATGATGAGGTAGTTTAAGAACCTGGAAGGCGAGAAGACTGGAGAAAGACTAAATAAAGCTGATGGGTAAAGAAGCAGCAGTCATTCATACTATCCATGGGAGGATTTTATTTGGTTATTTTTGTGGATAGGACAATATTTAGACATTATTATGGGATGGTCTTGTGTTTATTTTGTCCATCATGGTCACAGAGTAGCCTTTTCTGACATTGGTGTTCTATAAATTTGTTTATATTTAACATGGGTAGACCAGGGTCTAGTTGGTGGTGCCTGGCCAGCTCCCAGTTAACAAGGACTGATATTCTTTTTTGTATTCTATTGAGAATTCTGTTTCTTCACAGGTGATAAACAAATGCGATACTTTTTATTTTTTTTTTAATGTATTTGTTTCAGTTATCTGATAGTGAAAAATGAATTTGAGTGGTTAGAAAAAGCCAGTTGAAAAGATCAGTTCATATATTTCCACTTATGTAACTTAATTATAATTGTATTGAAATAATATTGCTTTTAAGAAAGAAGCAGAGATTTCTGGTGCATGATAACCTTTTACTACAGAATGCAGTTGTAATCAAAGAACATGACTGTATCTCACAGTTACATTTGACATGGTACATTTGTAACTTTACTCCACTGTTGTAATCTTTTTTTTTTTTTTTTTTACAGGGACAGAGATAGAGTCAGAGAGAGGGATAGACAGGGACAGACAGACAGGAACAGAGAGAGATGAGAAGCATCAATCATCAGTTTTTCGTTGCGACACCTTAGTTCTTCATTGATTGCTTTCTCACATGTGCCTTGACCACGGGCCTTCAGTAGACTGAGCAACCCCTTCCTGGAGCCAGCGACCTTGGGTCCAAGCTGGCAAGCTTTTGCTCAAACCAGATGGGCCCGCACTCAAGCTGGTGAGCTCAGGGTCTCGAACCTGGGTCTTCCGCATCCCAGTCCGACGCTCTATCCACTGTGCCACCGCCTGGTTAGGCTGCTCCACTGTTTTAGATAGAAAAATTCAAAAAGCATGATTTTGGTTTTGTTCAGATTATTTCAAGAGGCCTTTTTTTTTCCATAGCAACAGAACTGCTTGTTATGTATTAAAAAAACCACCTCAGAGTCTGTTGTGTAGCAAGTGGAAATTACATGAATGTTGTATTACTCTTAAAAGCTCCCGTGAGGTTTTTTTGTTGTTTTTTTTTTAATTAACTTGAATGGGGTGACACCAATAAATCAGGGTACAGATGTACAATGAAAACATCTCCCGATTATCTTATCATTCAATTGTGTTGCATACCCATCACCCAATGTCAAATTGTCCTCTGTCACCTTCTATCTGGTTTTCCCTGTGCCCCTCCCCTTCTCCCTATCCCACCCTCCCCTCCCTCCCCCCACCCCGTAACCACCACTCTCTTGTCCATGTCTCATAGTCTCACTTTTATGTCCCACCTATGTATGAAATCATGCTGTTCTCAGGTTTTTTTTTCTGATTTACTTATTTCACTCCGTATAATGTTATCAAGGTACATCCATTTTGTTGTAAATGATCCGATGTCATCATTTCTTATGGCTGAGTAGTATTCCATAGTATATATGTACCAAAGCTTTTTAATCCACTCGTTCCCGTGAGTTTTTGAAGGCTCACCGTGTTCTGTTTTGCCAAATAGTTGGCCATTTGTGTAAAAAAAAAAAACTAGCATATACATAAAAGACAAAAGCATACATAGATGGTAAAAGCAAAGATTTTGAAAGCTATAATGTGTTGCCTAAGTGTTTATCTGGATTCGCTCCCTTGAAAATAATGTGGACAGAAATTAACTGTTAGCCAGAGATTTTTAATCTGTAGATTCTAAATGTGTTCAGTATCAGACATTTGATCATAATTAATATCTTTTGTGATATATGATGTTTAACTGTTTCTCATTCTTTGTCTTATAGTGCATCCCTTCTCTAGCCCTCAATCACATACCATTATTTAGCTAATTTTTGCTGAAATTTTAGCCCTAATTTTGCAATCTCCTCTCAAAATCTTCTATTTTGTGCCAGTTACTTAGGAATAAAGCTTACAGATTTACAAGCTTTTAGAGCTCTCTGTGGGCTGTGCTTCAGCCAAACTCATTCATATTTTCTTTAGTATTTGTGAATACCATGTGCTAGTTACTGAGCTGGGTGCTTACAGTACAAAGATGAATATGACAGTTCTTGCCTCTTGAAATAGAGATATTCAGATCACTAATACATATTGAATAATGACTACGTGGCAGACATCATGCTATATTATGGTATTAGTTTGCTAGGGCTTTAATAACAAAATATTACAGGTGGCTTAAACAAATGTATTTATTTTCTCATAGTTCTGGAGGTGGTGTCGGCCGGTTTGGTTTCCCCTGAGAGGCCTCTCTCCTTGGCTTGCAGAAGGTTATCTTCTGGGTGTGTCCTCACATGGTCTTTTCTCTGTGAGCGTGCACTCTTGGTATATCCAAATTTCCTCTTATAAGGACATAGATGAGATTGGATTAGGACCTAGTCATGTGACCTTATTTTACCTTAATTATCTCTTTAAAGGTTCTATTCCAAATATAGTCACATCTGAGGTACTGGGAGAGCTTCAACATATGAATTTTTTTGGGAGGTGACACAATTTAGCTCATAACCATTTATATATTTATATATATATACTCATATTTATATATACTCATATATTTATATATACATACAGAGATAAACATAGTTGCCTTGCTATCTAAAAACTCACTGTTTTTTAGTAATGACAAATACCTAATTATTGATAAGTAAAATAAAAATGTAATTAAGGTATAGAGATAGCATTGAAGTGGCAACAGATGATATTAATGCAATTTCATAAGGTTAGTATTAGAAATATGTGCACAGTGTGTGTGGAGCACAGAGATGAAGCCATTGCCTTGAGTTGAATGAGGGTAGGAAGGGTATTCATCTTAGGCTGAGAGAAGACGTGTATAAGTAGTGTATGAAGGTATGAAAGAAATAACATGGCTGGAGAACAGAGTGCCTGAGGAGGAGTGCTGGGAAATTCTCCCACTTCGCTATCAGTCTGGACATATAGCTACTTATAAGGATGTTCATTATAGTTTCTTGTTTGTAGTAGCTAAAATTTGAATCATCTTAAAACATTCAAAAATAGAGCAATAGGTCTGAAAATTAAGGTACATTCTTCTTTGGATTGTTACATAGCCATTAGAGTTTGGTTTTCAAAGAATGAAGAAAAGAAAAACAGCAAAATATGTGAAAAAATAATTTTGAAGCCATTGGATATCAGAAAATTAAGGAAAGTGATTTTTAAAAGAGGAGAAACTGAGAAGTTGAGCACTATAATTGCCTGGAAAGTTTCTAGACTGTGACATGGGAAGGAAGAACCCAAACAGAGTCTGGGATTTGCCCCTAGTAAAAGAGAGCTAAGAATATAAGGAGGCCAAAGTGGGTAGAGATGTCAGGGCAGAGTACCAGAAAGAAGAGAGCTATGTGGAGAGAGCACTCAGTGGTCTGCAGAAGATCCTCCTCCAGGCTTCAGTTGGACACTGATCATTGTATACATGTGAGGAAACTACCAGAGGCCAGAGAAAGAAAGAGAATATTCTTTGAAGATCACCAGGGTTAAGGCCTTGTCCAGTTTGCTCAGAGGATAGAGCATAGACCCAGCATGTGAACATCCTGGGTTCGATCCCAGGTCAGGGCACACAGGAGAAGTGACCATCTGCTTCTTTTTCCCTCCCTCTTCCTCTTATCTCTCTCTCACCTTTTTTGCAGCCAGTGGCTTTATTGTTTTGAGCATTGGCCCCAGGCACTGAGGATAGCTCAGTTGTTCTAAGTGTTGGCCTTAGATGCTGAAGATAGCTGGGTTGATTCTAGCATCAGCTCCCAATGGGGGCAGCTGGGTGGAGAGGGAGTGCATGTGGGAGTCTAGCTCACTATCTTCCCTTCTCTCACTTTAAAAAAAATGATCACGAGGGTTAGCAATAGAGTTAATAATCCAACGAGATAAAATGGAATTATAAATATGTGTGTGTGTATAAAATCTAAAACAAGTGAGAAAAAGATGAAAAAATGAATAAATACCAACTAAATTGATAATCACATAAATCACATTAAATGTAAATGGTCTAGGCCCCTGGTTGGAAAACTGGCTCGCGAGCCACATGCAGCGTTTTGGCCCTTTGAGTGTGGCTCTTCCACAAAATACCACGTGCGGGCGCCACCTTGATAAGGAATGTACCTACTTATATAGTTAAAGTTTAAAAAATTTGGCTCTCAAAAGAAATTTCAATCGTACTGTTGATACTTGGCTCTGTTGACTAATGAGTTTGCCGACCACTGGTCTAGGCAGATCCAAGATGGCAGTGGAATAGGTTGATGTTACACTCATCTCCTCCCAGAACCAAACTGGAATTACAACTAAAATATAGAACAGTCAACCTGAATAACCAGTTGAATACTAGCTGAAGAGAATTCTTATAACCAAGGATTTACAGAAGAAGCCACACTTGACGCTGGTAGATGTGAAAAGAGCAGACCCTGCTCCTATGGCTTGGCTGAGATGCAGGAGGGATATTTCATCTGCAAAGTTTCCCCTGAGGAGCTGGGGTCTCAACCCCAAGCTGGGCTTCCCAGCCCAGAGCACATTTGGCTGTGTTAATATCTAAAATTTATAAAGAATTTATACAACTCAACACCAAAAACCCAAACAGTCCATTTTAAAAATGGGCAAAGAACCTGAATAGATACTTCTCCGAAGAGGACATAGAGATGGCCAATAAACTTATGAAAAGATGTTCAACAACTCTAATCATCAGGGAAAGTGCAAATTAAAACCGCAATGAGATACCACCTCATACCTGTTAGAATGGCCATCATCATTAAGTCAACAAACAAGTGTTGGCGAAGATGTGAAGAAAAGGAAATCCTTGTGCTCTGTGGTGGGAATACAGGTTGGTGCGTACTAGAAAGCAGTATGGAGTTACCTCAAAATATTAAAAATGGAACTGCCTTATCACCCAAGTGATTCCACTTCTGGGAATCTATTCAGGGTAACCTGAAACTTATTTGAAAGGATATATGCACACCTGTGTTTGTTGCAATGTTAGGTACAATAGCCAACACTAGGAAGCAGCCCTAGTTCCCATCAGTGGATAAAAAAAATCTGTGGTACCTTTACATAATAAAATAGTCCATAGCCATAAAAAAGGAAGGAAATCTTGCCTTTTGTGACAGTGTGGATGGTCCTGGAGAGTATTATGCTAAGTGAAATAAGCCAGTCAGAGGAAGACAGATACCATCTGATTTTACTTATATGTGGAATCTAATGAACAAAATAGAAACAGATTCATAGATGGGAAAAGATTGATAGTTGTTAGAGGTGATGGTGGTTGCAGGGCTAGGTGAAAAAAAGTAAAGGGATTTTAAAAATCTCTTAAGACGACAGTATGGTGATTACCAGAGGGAAGGGAATGGGAGAAGTGGGAGGCAGAGAGAATGGAGGGGGAATAAGGTAATGGAAGGAGACTCTGTGAGGTGAACACACAAGACAGTTTACAAATGATGTATTAAAGATTTTTTTTTTTTTTTTAGGGACAGAGAGAGAGAGAGGGATAGATAGGGACAGACAGACAGACAGGAACGGAGAGAGGTGAGAAGCATCAATTATTAGGTTTTCGTTGCCGTTGCGACACCATAGTTGTTCATTGATTGCTTTCTCACATGTGCCTTGACAGCAGGCCTTCATTAGACCGAGCAACCCCTTGCTGGAGCCAGCGACCTTGAGTCCAAACTGGCGAGCTTTTGCTCAAGCCAGATGGGCCCCGCGCTCAAGCTGGCGAGCTCAGGGTCTCGAACCTGGGTCTTCCGCATCCCAGTCCAACGTTCTATCCACTGCGCCACCGCCTGGTCAGGCTGCATTAAAGAATTTTATATCTAAAAAATTTTATTAACTAATGTCTCTCCAGTAAATTCAAAAAAATTGAAAATTAGTGTAAATAGTATAAACCAGGAATAACAAACTGGCTTTATAAATGAAGTTTTTTTTGTCTTTTTTTTAAACAGGAAGACAACCACGCATACATATATGTAATATTGTCTGTGGCTGGTTTTGTACTACTAGGACAATTTTGAGTACTTGGCAGAAACCCTGTGACCTGTGAAGTCTAACATATTTACTCTCTGGCCCTATATAAAAAAGTTGCTGACCCCCAGCATGGACATCCCAGATAAAAGCAATGGTGATCAGACTGAATAAAAAAAGCAAAGATCCAACCAAATGCCGTTTACAAGAAACCCAGTTTATGAGACTGACACATTCGTTACCTGCTGTGCTAATGAGGCATCTTTCTAAGAACCCCACTTTAAGTATGAGGCTACAGATAGGTTAAAAGAGAAGTTGAAAAAGATATATTAATACCTAGCAAAGGGAAGCTGGTATGGTTATATAAATACTAACGTAGGTTTCAGATGAAAGACCTGGGATAAAGAAGATTATTTCATAATCAACCAAATAATTTAACAGTTCCAAACATTTATGCCTCTGATAACAAAGCTTCAAAATTCATTAAGCAAAAACTGATAGAACTGCAAGGAAATATATAATTAAACTTGAAGATCTTTTGAAGATTTCAATTAAGTCATGTTATTTTCCTGCTCAGATCTTTTGAATGACTTTTTATTGCTCTTAGGATAAAATCTAAAAGCCTTTAAATATGGTCAGATTCCTGTTTGCCTCTTGCTGACTGTGTTCTAAGCACACAGATTATCTTTCATTTTCTTGAAGTCTCCAAGATCGTTTTACTCCAGAACTTTCTCGTGGTATTATCTGAGCCTGCACTGGCTTTTCTCGACTTTGAGTGGCTGTTCCAGTGCATGCTTCAGGTCTCAGCCTCAGCTTCCATTTCAGAGAGCCTTTTCCAGACTAGCCCAGCCTTGGTGGGCACCCACATCAATACCCTATAGGTTTTTATCGTAGCTATTATTCAGGGGTTTGGGGGTTGGGGTGGTGTTTATATGTGTGTGTGAGGTTATTTCGTTAATACCTCTTTCGTATACTAGTTTAAAAAATTTAAAAAGCCCCTTGAAAGTGAATATATGTCTGTTTTGTTCACCACTATGTAGCCATCACCTACTCAGTTCCTGGTATAGTTGATAACATATATTGAATGAATATTTAAAGAAAAATATATTGAAAGGAAATCTATCACTGGTTGCCTTTTGAGAACTGCATGCTTGTTTTTGTAAGATTTCCGCAATGAACTATGAGTTTCTAATAAGAAAATTATAAATGTCTTTATACTTTTTGTATTTTCTAGAAATGAAAAGGCAAATGTTATTTTGAGATTTGGGGTTCTAGATTTTGATACTGTTAAAAAGTAAGAACCTTTGACATACTATTTACTTGGCTTTTTATATCTTGGAGCTGCATAGCTCTAGAGGGCGCTGTTTACATTGTATTGTTTATGAATGAGGACTTCTGGATAAGCATAAAACAGACACTGCTTTTAGTACCAATTTTAGGTCTAGTTTACCTTGAACTATGTAAGCTTTCATATCTGAAGAGGGTTATTGTTCATGAGCTTACAGCCAAAAAATACTAGTATTTCTCTTCCTGGATCTACCTACAATTTTTATACCATCTTGCATTCTGTTGCTTAAAATATCTTTCTGTATTTGTCTGTTTCTGTCATGGTTTTTAAAGATCACCTTTACTTGGACTATATTCTTCAGCACAGTTTTGACCAGTTTTCACTTATGGAGATAGTTACGTAAGAATTTCTCAATTCTCAGAATCCATGTATGGGAACTCTGGTGCTGGGTATATGGTGAATATCCTAGATCTTTTTAAAGATTTTATTGAAACTCATACAGTTTTGTTTTCAAAATGTAAAATAAAATATATTTGAGGTAATAATTTGTTAAATGAACTTAGTACTTTGAAGTTCTGAAAGTTTAGTTTTCAGAGAATTATCAACTTGATTGAATAGCTTATATTTTCTCGTCACTTAAATGAACTCATAAATGCTTTGTACAATTTTATTTAAATGTTTGTAATTTTTTTACCTCTTATTAAAATGTCCTTTGTTAATGTCATTTCATTTGTACATATACTAAATGTATATCAATGTTTTTAACAGACAAAATAATTAGGCACAGGGCTTGCACCCTGAAGGACACTGCACACGCCATCATTGCTGCGGAACTGGACCCAGAGTTTAATAAACTCTGTGAAGAAATTAAGGAAGCAAGAATAAAAAGAGGTAAGTTATAGACATGGACTTGCTGCCGAAGACTGAGACTCATTGGGTATCCTTGGACGCTGTTTCCTCAGGATTCCTGGTGTCGTGAAAATAATGTATTTTCCGGCACAGTCTTTAATTTCTGATTCTGATATGTGTCATGTAAATTCTCAAAACTTTACTTTCTGTTAATGTTTTAGTGTGACAGTTCAAGTTGCTAAAATAAAGTGCTTTCTTTTTTTTATTAATTTTAATGGGGTGACATTAATAAATCAGGGTACATACGTTCAAAGAAAACATCTCCAGGTTATCTTATCATTCAATTATGTTGCATACCCATCACCCAAAGTCAAATTGTCCTCTGTCACCTTCTCTGATTTTCTTTGTGCCCCTCCCCTCCACTCTCTCCCAACCTCTCCTCCATCCCTCCACCCTGTAACCACCACACTCTTGTTTATGTCTCATAGTCTCACTTTTATGTCCCACCTATATATGAAATCATGCTGTTCTCAGTTTTTTTCTGTTTTACTTATTTTACTCCGTATAATGTTATCAAGGTCCATATATTTTGTTGTAAATGTTCCAATCTCATAGTTTCTTATGGCTGAGTAGTATTCCATAGTATATATGTACCAAAACTTTTTAATACACTCGTCCTCTGATGGACACTTGGGCTGTTTCCAGATTTCCCTATTGTGAACAATGCTGCCACGAACATGGGGGCGCATTTCTTCTTTTCAAACAGTGCTATGGTGTTCTTAGGGTATATTCCTATAAGTGGGATAGCTGGGTCAAAAGGCAGTTCGATTTTTAATTTTTTAAGGAATCTCCAAACTGTTTTCCACAGTGGCTGCACCAGTCTGCATTCCCACCAGCAGTGCAGAAGGGTTCCCTTTTCTCCGCATCCTCGCCAGCACTTGTTCTGTGTTGTTTTGCTGATGAGTGCCATTCTGACTGGTGTGAGGTGATATCTCATTGTGGTTTTAATTTGCATTTCTGTAATGATTAGTGATGTTGAGCATTTTTTCATATGCCTATTGGCCATCTGTATGTCCTCTTTGGAGAAATTTCTATTCATTTCTTTTGCCCATTTTTTGATTGGATTGTTTGTCTTCCTGGTGTTGAGTTTTATAAGTTCTTTATAAATTTTAGTTATTAACCCCTTATCAGACATGTTGTCGAATATGTTCTCCCATTGTGTGGTTTGTCTTTTTATTCTATTCTTATTGTCTTTAGCTGTGCAAAATCTTTTTAGTTTTATATAGTCTCGTTTGTTTATCTTGTCTTTTATTTCATTTGCCTGTGGAGATAAATCGGCAAATATATTGCTGCTACAGATGTTGGAGAGCTTGCTTCCTATGTTTTCTTCTAAGATGCTTATGGTTTCATGGCTTACATTTAAGTCTTTTATGCATTTTGAGTTTGTTTTTGTGAATGGTGTAAGTTGATGGTCTAGTTTCATTTTTTTGCAGGTAGATGTCCAATTTTCCCAACACCATTTGTTAAAGAGGCTGTCTTTACTCCATTGTATGTTCTTTCCTCCTTTGTCAAGTATCAGTTGTCCATAAAGGTGTGGGTATATTTCTGGGTTCTCTGTTCTTTTCCATTGATCTATGTGTCTGTTCTTATGCCAGTACCAGGCTGCCTTGAGTACAATGGCCTTGTAGTAAACCTTGATATCCGGAAGAGTGATACCTCCTGCTTTATTTTTTCTGTTTAAGATTGCTGAGGCTATTCGTGTTCTTTTTTGGTTCCATATAAATTTTTGGAATATGTGTTCTATATCTTTGAAGTATGTCATTGGTATTTTAATTGGTATTGCATTGAATTTATAAATTGCTTTGGGTAATATAGACATTTTAATGATGTTTATTCTTCCTAACCATGGTGTATGATTTTTTTTTCATATATTGCTGGATCTGGTTGGCTAATATTTCGTTGAGAATTTTAGCATCTAAATTCATCAGGGATATTGGCCTATAATTTTTCTTTCTTTGTGTTGTCTTTGCCTGGTTTCGGGATCAGAATTATGCTCGCCTCATAAAAGGAGCTTGGAAGTCTTCCTTCCTCTTGAATTTTTTGAAATAGCTTGAGGAGGATAGGAGTTAGTTCTTCTTTGAATTTTTGGTAGAATTCACTTGTGAAGCCATCAGGCCAGGACTTTTCTTTTTTGGGAGTTGTTCTTTGATAACTGTTTCGATCTCATTTGTTGTAATTGGTCTGTTTAGGTGTTCTGATTCTTCCAGATTGATTTTTGGAAGATTATATGATTCAATAAATTTGTCCATTTCACCCAGGTTATCTAATATTTTGGCATAGAGTAAGTTCTTCATAGTATTTTCTTACAATACTTTGTATTTCTGTTGTGTCAGTTGTTATTTCTCCACTGTCCTTTCTAATTTTATTTATTTGAGTCCTCTCTCTTTTTTTCTTGGTGAGTCTAGTTAAAGGTTCATCAGTCTTGTTTACTTTTTCAAAGAACCAGCCCTGGTTTCATTGATCCTCTGTATTGCTTCCTTAGCCTCTATGTCATTTATTTCTGCTCTGATCTTTATTATTTCCTTCCTTCTACTGGTCCTGGGCTTTATTTGCTGTATTTTTTCTAGTTCTTTTAGATGCAGGGTCAGGTTGCTTATTTGAGCATTTTCTAGCGTCTTATGGTAGAAAGCGTCTTACGGTAGATGCAGGGTCAGGTTGCTTATTTGAGCATTTTCTAGCGTCTTACGGTAGAAAGCAGTACTGAGGGGAAGTGCAATGAACTTCCCCTTAGTACTGCTTTTGCTGTGTCCCATAAACTTTGAGTTGATGTATGCTCATTTTCATTCGTTTCTAGAAACTTTTTTATTTCTTCTTTGATCTCATTGTTAATCCGTTCATTATTTAATATCTTGCTGTTTAGTTTCCAAGACTGAGTATTTTTCAGTTTTTCTTTTGTGGTTAATTACTAGTTTCATGGCATTGTGATCAGAGAAAATGCTTGATATGATTTCAGTCTTCTTAAATTTATTGAGACCATTTTTGTGTCCTAACATGTGGTCTATCCTAGAAAATGTACCATGAGCGCTTGAGAAGAATGTATATTCTACTTCTTTAGGGTGAAAAGTTCTGAAGATATCTATTAAATCTAATTGATTAGTGTATCCTTTAAGTCTGCTGTTTCTTTGTTAATTTTCTTTCTTGAGGATCTATCCAGTGATCTTAGAGGGGTATTGAAATCCCCTACTATGATAGTATTGCTGTTAATCTGGCCCTTTATATCCATGAAAGTCTGCTTTATATATGTCGGGGCTCCTATGTTTGGAGCGTAGATATGTATAATTCTTATATCTTCCTGTTGAATTGTTCTCTTTATCATTATGTAGTGTCCTTCTTTATCTCTTACTACAGCCTTTGTTTTAATGTCCATTTTGTCAGATATAAGTATTGCTACCCGGCTTTTTTTTCATTTCCATTTGCATGAAATATTTTTTTCCATCCTTTTACCTTCAGTCTCTGTGCATCTTTTGTTTTAAGGTGTGTCCCTTGTAGACAGCATATGTATGGGTCCTCTTTCTTTATACACGCAGCAACCCTATGTCTTTTGATTGGATCATTTAATCCATTTAGATTTAAGGTTATTATTGATATGTAGTTGTTTATTGCCATTTTATTCTTTAAAGCTGTATTCTTCTTTTGCTATATTCTTTCTCTCCTTTGAACTGTTCACAACAGGCCCCTTAGCATCTCTTGCAGAACTGGTTTGGTTTTAATGAATTCCTTGAGGCTTTTTTTTGTCTGGGAAGCTCTTTATTTCTCCTTCAATTTTAAACGTTAGCCTTGCTGGATAGAGTAGTCTTGGTTGTAGGTTCTTGTTCTGCATTACTTTGAATATATCTTGCCATTCCCTTTTGGCCTCTAGTGTTTCTGTTGAGAAGTCCGATGCCATCCTTATGGCGGCTCCTTTTTAGGTGATAGCCTTTTTTTCTCTAGCAGCTTTTAAAATTTTCTCTTTATCCCATAGCTTTGGTAGTTTAACTATGATGTGTCTTGGTGTAGATTTCTTTGGGTTTCTCTTTAGTGGAGTTCTCTATTCTTCTTGAACATGTGAAATGTTTTTCAGTCTTAATTTAGGGAAGTTTTCTGCTATGATTTGATTGAACAAAGTTTCTATTTTTTGTTCTCTCTCCTCTTCTTCAGGAAACCCTATGATGCGGATTTTATTTCTCTTCATGTTGTCACAGAGTTCCCTTAGAGTTTCCTCACATTTTTTGAGTCTCTTTTCTTTTTTTCTGCTCTGCTTCTGTGCCTTTGATTATTGTGTCCTCTAATCGCTGATTCGATCCTCAGCGTCATTCTTCCTGCTTTTAATTCCTTCCATTGTGGTCTTCATTTCTGATACTATTATTTGTCATTTCTGTCTGATTCTTTTTTATTATTTCAATTTCGTTTCTTATACTTGTTATCTCTTTTTTTAGGTGTTCATAATCACTCTCCATTGTTGTTCTTAGCTCTTTGAACATCCTAACTATCATTATTTTAAATTCTGCATCTGGTAATTTGGTTATATCTGGTTCATTCAGGTCCTTCTCTGGGGATTTCTTTTGATTCATTTGGGTTGCATTTCTCTGCCTGCCCATTTTGTCTTGTGTATACAAAGGGTCTGGCCACTGGAGTCCAATGGGTGTAGCCTTTGTGTTCTCTAAGTGTGGTCTGTCTGCAGGCCCGCCACCCCCTCTGCCGCTGCCTAGGGCGGTTGGTTATGTTCCTTGCCAGCGCCAGCACACTGCGGTTCTTGCTGTGATTTCCGCCTCTCCTCTGCGGGAGGGGCTGTGTTCTGGTGCCCAGCTCTACAAGCCTCAGCCTGCCTGGGCCTTCGCCTCTCCCCTACAGATGGGGTTGCGCACTGCACTGAAGCTACAAGCCGCAGCACCAAGGGTAGAGGTGAGCACCTTTGCTTAGCTGCGGACCCAATCTGTTCCTGGGTTTCCGATCAGCCTCTGCGGTCAGAGCCTGTTTGCCACAGTTTCTCGGGTTGGACTGGGCTGCTGGCATGCACTCAGCTGTGACCCTGTGCCTGTCCCGAGCTTTAGCCCCGCCTCCGAGGCCAGGGCCTATGTGCGCAGGATCGCAAACCGCGGTTTCTTGGGCTGGGCGGGGCTGCCGGCGTGTGTTCAGCTGCGAGCCTTCTATCCTCTTGGGCTTCAGGCCCGCCCCCACGGTCAGAGCCAACTCAGGCATGCAGGATGGCAAACCGCGGTTTCTTGGGCCGGGCCAGGCTGATGGCGTGTGCTCAGCCGCGAGCCTCCACCTGTCCCTGGTTCTAGCCCCGCCCCTGCGGTCAGGGCCGGCTTGCTCAGGATCGCAGAGCAGATCTCTGCCTGTTCCTGGTCTCCTGCTTTTTCCCTGTAGGTGGGGCTGCACATGGGCCTACAGCTACCGGACTGCTTTCATGCGTCCCCTCCACCTCTGCTGGGCTAGACAGAGCTCACACCCTCACACCGGCCCAACAGAACCGTGTTTCAGCGTCCAGCCACCACCATCCCTCCAGCCAGCCCTCAGCAGTATGGGTAGGGGCACTGCATCTCAGACCCTAACACTTCATACTGTAGTCCTGGAAGCTCCCTCCATCTAAGCGCCGCGGGAGAGTTTGTTTGGCTGGTTTCCGGTCTCCCTTTGCTGGTATTGCTAGTTCCAGGGGAAATACTCGTTTTCGATTAGGAAGTAACTCAGCCCAGGGGTTAGGGTGGCTATCCCTCAGAGTGTTTCTCCCTGTGCCTTCCAGTCCACACACTCTTCCTGCTGCTCTGGTCCTCTCCTCTGTCCCTGTTCCCCGGATCCCCAGGTGAGTGGTTGTGAGAGAGGTTTTCTGTGCTGTCCCTTTAAGAAGAATCTTGGGCCTAAGAAAATTGTCTCTTTCTCACAAACAGTATCTTCACTTGTTTCACAGCTCAATACTGTCCAAATGCCTCTTCTAGGCTCTGGGGCTGCAGGCTGGGGCTTTGTTCCTGGGACCCAAGTCCCTCCCTCTCTGCCAAACTCTCCTCCCGCCACGCGGGTCTCTCTGGGCTGCCATTCGCTCTGGGAGCTGGGTAGCCCTCTCACGTTTTCGCTTTTCCTACTAGTCTCAATGTGGCTTCAGACAGTGTTCCTTGGTTGAGAGTCCACTTAGTTTAGTTCAAAGTTGGTTTATCCAGATGATGATTCTTAAAATTAAGTTATAATCCACTTTGGTTCTGGGAGTTGGAAGTTGGTACATCCTCCTACTCCATCGCCATCTTGCCAAAATAAAGTGCTTCTTACTGAAATTTCTTTTTGTTACTTATTTCTGTTCTTAAAAGATTTAGATAGACTTTCATATCTGAAGACGGTTTATTGGTCATTAGCTTGCACCCAATAGTAGTACTTTAAAAAATATTTTTAGGAATACTTTTTTTCTCTCTTTCCCTGTTGAAGTTAATGGGCAGTTTTGTTAACATAAACACAATTAGCAAATATGGTTTGTTCATTCACTAAAAAAATCCTTTCCTTGAGGAACTCACATTTGAGTAGGAGAGAGAGTGAAATCCAGTACAGTGTGGTGTATGCTCTGGTTGGAGTGTGTTTGTGGCACAGGGAAGAGACCCCCTCTAGGGGGCCCCGCATTTTGATCAGAGTTTGGGGAAGGACGTAGGAGAGCTCTGGTTCGTGGAGTAGAGTAAGGTAGCAGAGACAAAGGAGGATGAAGAGTTTGTAAGCACAGAGACAGTAGCATGTACAGAGGCACAGAGATGTTAAACCATGTGGTATATTAGAACTGCACACTGTTTGGTATTGCGAAGGATGTATAAAATGGTGAGAAATGGGGCTCAAGAGGTGAGCTGCTTCCAGGACCCTGAAATTATTATTATTATTATTATTTTTTTTTGGTTTTTAATTTCTTTTTATTTTATTCATTTTAGAGAGGAGACACAGAGTGATATATATATATATATATATATATATATATATATACACACACACACACACATATATATATATATGTATATATATAGAGAGAGAGAGAGAGAGAAAGAGAGAAAGGGGGGAGGAGCTGGAAGTATCAACTCCCATATGTGCCTTGACCAGACCAGTGCAGGGTTTTGAACTGGCGACCTCAGTGTTCCCAGGTCGACTCTTTATCCTCTGCGCCACCACAGGTCAGGCGGGCCCTGAAATTATTAAGAAGCTTTTCTACTTCTTTAGAGGTGCATGTACTGGCCACCTAATCTAATTAGGTTCCGGTCGTCATAGCACTTTGCATTGTGGTGCTCCTCCCTTCCTTATTTGGTGCTGTGAATGTCTTGTTCATAGCCCCACCGCAGTCCCCAGAGTTGTATCTAGTACACAACATGTCTTCTGTAAACACCTGAGTAGATTGATGCCTGGCTAAGGAACCTGGACTTTTATCTATTGGCCAGTGTTTTTTGTAGTGGAGCGCCTATTACCCACATTAACTTAGACCCAATGAGTTAGGCTCTCTGAGAGTAGTAAGGCTGAGGACTCTTCACTTAAACTATTTAAGGTTTTATATACACTAGAGGCTGAGAACCATTGCCATAGCCAGTCGGAGTCATTAGAGTATTTTAAGCTGTGGAATGAATTGGTAAATTGCCCTGGCAGCAGGAAATAGCAAGGTCTCAAGTGTGGAGGGTAGGAAAATGACAGACCAGTTTAAAACTCTTGGAGCCAGTGTAGAAAACAGTTTGGCAGTTCTAAAAAGTTAAACTTAACATTTACCATATGACCCAGTGATTCTACTCCTAAGAATCTACTCAAGAGAAATGAAAACATGTCTATATAAAGACTTTGAAATGAATGTTCCTAGCAGTATTAATCACAACAACTAAAATGTGGAAGCAGCCCAAATGTCTGTCAGTTGAGTGGTAAGCAAAACGGTACATCATACATGGTATACTGCTCAGCCATAAAAAGGAGCACAGTACTGGTACATGCTACAACATAGATGTGCTTCAGAAACATTTGTGAAGTGAAAGAAGCCAGCCCAAAAAGACCACATACTGTATGATTTCATGTCTAAGAAATGCTCACAAAGGCAAGGATGTAGAGCTAGAAAGTGGATTAGCGGTTTCCTGGGGTAGTTACCCAAGATTGGGTTGCTGTGATGATTGCAGAGTGCTGTAACTTCACTAGAAAGCTTTAAGTGTATGATTTTTACATTATGTACACTGTACCTTACTAAAGCTGCTGTAGTAATCGAGTTTTAATTAGTGAAATGCGGATGAAGATAGAATTAACATAAGAGATACGTGGCTGCAGGGCTGAAGGGCTTCGTGAAGGGAACGAAGAGTCAACATTGGCTGCCCTGTTACTGGTTTAATGTTAGCGGATGCTAATGCCACCAGTAGTGATAGGGGGTATATAAGAATTTCTTTTTTTTACAGGGACAGAGAGAGAGAGTCAGAGAGAGGAATAGATAGGGACAGACAGACAGGAACGGAGAGAGATGAGAAGCATCAATCAGTTTTTCGTTGCCATCGCAACACCTTAGTTGTTCATTGATTGCTTTCTCACATGTGACTTGATCCCGGGCCTTCAGCAAACCGAGCAACCCCTTGCTGAAGCCAGCAACCTTGGGTCCAAGCTGACGAGCTTTTGCTCAAGCCAGATGGGCCCGCGCTTAAGCTGGTGTGACCTCGGGGTCTCGAACCTGGGTCTTCTGCATCCCAATTCGATGCTCTATTCACTGCGCCACTGTCTGGTTAGGCTATAAGAGTTTTTTAAACAGGTTTTTTTGTGGGGAAGGATAACTTGACCTATCTTTAGGATAGCCAGTGGGAGAGCTCAAATAGGCAGTTGACTGTATGGATTAGGACAGTGCCAGACACGCCTGGGCTAGAGCTGTGGATTTGGGGATTACTGTATAATAGTAGTAGAGACTGAAGGCGGGAGTGCCACCTTGTGATTCAGGACTGAGAAGAACAAGGATTCCAGACACAACCCTGGGAAACGTCAACGTTGAGGGATCATAGAGCACGAAGAGGTCTGGTGAAAACTGAGATGGAACAGTTGCTCTTACGGAGGTCAGTGCAGGAAAACCGGACTTCACTGCAGTGTGGTGTGACAGGCAGCAGATCAGATGGAAACAGTTTGTGTGAACGAGGTTTACTGGCCCAGTAAACTCATGGTCTAAGATGGCAGAAATCATAACTTTTAAAATATCTTATCTAGAATCTATAAAAATGTGAACTGTGTTGCTTTGCAAATTAACATGAGTATATACATGGGATCCCTTTGGGGATTAAGTGTAAGCATTGCCTGCCAGGTTATTTTATTTTTATGATTTTATATCTAGTTTCCTTCCCATCTTAAAACAAAAGATACTATTTTCATCCAAATTACAAACTGTCCAAGTATAATTAATGACTTTAAAACTTGGTTCCGTGTTTCCGACTCTTTTTGAACCTCGGTGGTGTATGTAGCTAGGAATATTTAAATAGGTACTGCTTATCTTCTGTGTGCAGGCTTATCGGTAACGGCGGAACAAATAAACCCTCATGGTACTGGAGCTCGGAAGGCAGACACTAGAGTTGAAGAGGCGTTTCGGCACAAACAAAGAAATCCAATGGATGTCTGGCACAACTCCGCAAATAAATGTGCGTGTGAGTGTTTGAGACCATGTTATCCAGCAGTGGGAACAACTGAGACTGATGTGGGTTTCTTAGGAACTGGGTACGCATACCAAAGCGGGGCTGTCCCCACAGCTCTTTTCATCTTCTCTCCCTTCAGAGGTGAAGAGCTTGTGGGGTAAGAGGCTGAATTATAAACGTATTTCTTTAACCCTAGTTACTCTTTTCTATCCCCATTCAGTATTTGCTGTTTGTTGTAAATGAATGAAGCTTGAATGTTTTTACTTTCAAACTTTGGAATTAGGGTAAAGATGTGGAGCTGAGAGATTTTTTTTTATCTACCCGTCTCCAACCCCAACCCCTTGCTGTATGCAACGCGGGATGTTGTCTTTATGGTGGCAATGGAAATTCTCACTGAAGAGAGGGGCTGCTTTGATAGCAGGAAGTTCATTTTTCTAAACTGTTTTGTGCTGAGTTCAAAAAATCTGTACAGCCTCCTTTATCTAATTTTGTTTAGAAGATCTATTTATAGAGGGAATATTTAGTGTTTAGGTTGTCTTCATTTTTTTCTTATTCATGGTGATCTGTAAAATTTCTTAAAGACCAGTGTTAATAAACATAGCATCTTGGTAGTAAGGTACTTAGGTCTCACTGCAGGTAGCCGTCCTTGGTAGAGAGGCGCTATCTGCAAAGCTGGTAGTCACAACCTGCTCTTTCAACAATGGCACTGAATTTGCATGAATGAACTGTCCCTACTTTTTAGCTTGTCCTCTTTGGTATAAGGCCTTCATATATGAGACATTTTTTTTTTCTTGCACATCATGGTGCATTTAGTTTCATGAAACTGGTTAAAGTTATTTGGCCCAGTTGTATCTCAGATGATGACCTGGATTATGTAACACAACACTGATTTAAAACTTAAAATCCTTTACATTCTCTGTACCTGATACAAATATTTAGTAACTCAAACAAGTTGTATATGGGCTTTAAGCAATTTAAGTTTCTTTAAGTATTAAAATGTTCCTTTAATCTACAAATGAGTTTTGTTTTCTCTTACCAGTAGATGGCATATTTGACTCATGATGTGTCATGTTTTACATTAACTTAATCCATAAATCTAAATGTCCCTAAAACAGAGTTGCTTTCCTAAGGTCTTAATTTTGGAAACAAGCTCAAAGATACTATAAAAATTGACTCTAAAGATTGTGCCTCTAAATGGGCTTTTCACATAAGCACCCCTGAAAAGGGAAGTAGTATGTAAATACATACATACCCCGGCCATAAACATGTGCTGTGGATATTGGGTAGCGACTCTGTTCTGGTAGAACTTATACAATATTTTTTTTATTTTACTAAAATCATACTGACTGTTAGAAATAGTTATATAAGGAGTGAGAAAATTTCTCTATTTGGATCTCTTCCCCAAATGAGAACGGTTTTTCTGTTCTTAACTGGGATGAAAGCGTTAGAAGTAAAACTAGCTTCAGGAGGCTTCTGGCCTTTGCTTAATGAACTACATACATATCAAGTAATTGGGCTGGCTCTTGACTGAGCAGGGTCAGCCTCTCGCTCTGGAGTTCCATGGCTTTAATGAGGAAAGAAAGGGGACTGTTTGTACTTTTGGTTACGTCGCTGGAGAATAAGTGAGGCCACATGTCAGGAGTGCCTTGTTAGTAGTTCTACCTTTTAGAGAAAGAGCAAGCTAAATATGTTTCTTTCATATTAGTTTTTTTATTTTATAATTAATGGAATGCTTATGAATGTCCATCACTTTAGCTTTTGTCCAGCTTTTTTTTCTTTTTTTTTTTTTTACAGGGACAGAGAGAGGGATAGATAGGGACAGACAGACAGGAATGGAGAGAGGTGAGAAGCATCAGTCATTAGTTTTTCGTTGCTGTGGCAACACCTTAGTTGTTCATTGATTGCTTTCTCACATGTGCCTTGACTGCGGCCTTCAGCAGACTGAGCAACCCCTTGCTGGAGCCAGGGGCCTTGGGTCCAAGCTGATGGGCTTTTGCTCAAGCCAGATGGGCCCGCGCTCAAGCTGGTGAGCTCGGGGTCTCGAACCTGGGTCTTCCGCATCCCAGTCCGACGCTCTATCCACTGTGCCACCGCCTGGTCAGGCAGCCTTTGTCCAGCTTTTAACAGACTAATACAGAACTGTCTTTTCCAATTAACCTTGTGATTGTAAATTATAAACAGAAATTACAGGGGTAAAAGGAATGGAAAGATGATTCTAATGATATTACAGTTTTTAAGGGAAAATATATTTTGAGCCAAGCGACTAACTTGAATTTTGGAAATGATTTCAGAAACCTTTAGTAGATTTATTCTTAGATGAGAAAGAAGAGTAATATATATATATCACAATTTGTTCATTTCTTGTGAATATCTTGGTATCTTTATAGACTTAGTACAGATTAAAAATGAAAGAATGAAAAATGTATGTAAACACACTATACGCTGTTGCTGGATTATACATTCATATTAAGCAGTAGGATATAAGAAACAAAGGTTGTCATAAGGCCCTTTTGCCTTCTACTTTTTCAAAAGCAATTTTTAAACTGTGGATTAAACAGTCTACATTTAGTGATCTCATGTTTGTATTTCCTTTTTTAAATGTCTTTGCCAGGAAGATGTTCAACTTTTATATATTAAAAGTATATATTGGCCCTGGCCAGTAGTCCAGTGGCTAGATCGTTGGTCCAGTGTATGGATGTCCCAGGTTTGATTCCCAGTTTCTCTTCCTCTTTCTTCCTGCAGCCAGTGACTCAGTTGTTTTGAGCATGGCCCTAGGTGCTAAAAATAGTAGCTTGGTATTTGAGCATCAGCCCCAGACAGCATTGCCGGGTAGATCCCAGTTGGGCACATGTGGAAGTTGATTTCACTCTCTCCCTTCCTCTCACCTTAAAAAGAAAAGTGTAATCATTTTAATAATCAAGCCACACTTGACATTACTTTTATAGCCTTGGGAAAAAATGAATTGTTTTTACCCTGATGGCTTTCTGTGTGTGTGTGTGTGTGTGTGTGACAGAGACAGAGAGAGAGAGGGACAGGTAGGGACAAACAGACAGGAAGGAGGGAGAGAGATGAGAAGCGTCAGTTCTTCATTGTGGCACCTTAGTTCATTGATTGCTTTCTCATATGTGCCTTGACCGGGGGGCTACAGCAGACTGAGTGACCCCTTGCTCAAACCAGATGAGCCCGCACTCAAGCTGGCGGGCAACCTTGGGGTTTAGAACCTGGGCCCTCTGCGTCCCAGTCTGACGCTCTATCCACTGTGCCACCACCTGGTCAGGCCCTGATGGCTTTCAACAAACTAATATTTAGAATTTGGTGTCAGATATCAAAAGTAACAGGTGTCTAGTTATGCTTTAATAACTTTTATATTTAAATTTCTTTGTGCCTCTGTCCCAAATTACAGAATAAGAGTTCACTTTTTGCTTATTTAAGGGACGGTGGGATAGACTGGTATAACCAGGTATCTTTGATAAATACATGGGTAATTAAAGATTCCTGGGTCCACCATACGTGCAAGTGCCAGCTGTGGACTCATAAAGCTCAGGATAGTTTATAGCATCTAAGAGTATAATTCTTTTTTTTGTTTCATTCAGTGAGAGGAAGGGAGGCAGAGAGACAGATTCCTGCATGCGTCCTGACCAGGGCTCCTGCATGTGTCCTGACTGGGATCCAGTTGCCACTGGAGGTGATGCTCAGCCCATCTGGGCATTGCTTCATTGCACAGCAACTGATTTCTTAGTGTCTGAGGCGGAGGCCATGGAGCCACCCTCAGTGCCCAGGGCCAACTCGCTCCAATTGAGCCATGGCTGCAGGATGAGGCGAGAGAGAGAAAGAGAGAGAGAGAGGGAGAGAAGTAAGGTGGAGGAGGGGTGCAGAAGCAGATGGGTACTTCTCCTGTGTGCCCTGATTGGGAATCAAACCCGGGACATCCACACACCTGGCCGATGCTTACCACTAAGCCAACTGGCCAGAGCTTAAGAGTATAATTACAACATTGGTAGGTCTTTCTTTTCACATAATTGATCAGACCTTTATTTTCAATGTTTTGTTAGTGTTATTGTTGCTACTTTGATGGCAGACAGCTTAATTTTTCTAATATTATCAAATAACTTTGCAAGAAATCAATGCTACTAGGTGAACTGTTTGTGGTAGAGGGGCTAATAGTTGGCTAACCAGATGGTCCCTATGACCTACCCAGGGCTTCTGTCCATGACTGTATTAAATATGGGTTATTCTGTTTTCTGGAAGGAGAGGCAGTGAGATACCTGTAACTATTCTGTCATGATATACTGGCTCATGCCTTTATTTCTTTTCAGATTTATGTGCTTTTGGGTTATCTTGGTAACCAAACACTCACCTTTCTGGTGAAATCTAGGGCTGTCACTCCACACCGTGCAGGCACCCTGGCAATCTGGTCATTTCTTAAATGTATATATTATATGCTTGGCCTCTGTATGTTAAGAACAGCTGTAAAGTGGAATCTAGGGTAACAAAAAAATTAATGCCAGGCAATAAATAGGACATGAATTTAACAAATTTCTGTTCTTCAGAGTTCATCTCCAACTTCTTACCTGCTCCACTTCTGGTTGTGAGGGTTAGTGAGCATAGGTGTCAAGATCTCAGTAGTTTTTGCTTGTGTGCTATACCAGTATGGGTTTACTTTCTTTTGAGTCTTAGTTAATGTGCATTTGTAAAACAAGTATTGCTCTCCCAAGTTCTACATATCTTTTTCCTTCCTTATAAAATAGTTCGAGTTCGGAGAAAATCGAGGCGGCGATCACAGTGGGGTAAAGGAATTATTAAGAAAAGAAAAGTCAATAATTTAAAAAAAGATGAAGAGGACAACAAATTTGCAGACTATGAGAACCATACAGAGGGCAGGAAATTGCTAGAGAATGGAGAGTTTGAGGTCAGCACTGACTGCCACGAGGAAAATGGAGAGGAGACTGCAGACTTATCTATGACCAATGACGAATCGTCATGTGACGTCATGGACATGGACCAGGGACAGAGGCTCAACAGTGGAGCGGGCACAAAAGAGAACTTTGCGTCTACTGAAGAGGAAAGTTCGAATGAGTCTCTGCTCGTCAACAGCAGCAGTTCTCTAAATCCAGACCAGACTTCCAGGAAAGAGCTGTTCCTTAAAGGAAGCTGTCTCAACGGTGAGGTCTCCACTGACAGTTTTGAAGGAATACCAGTTCTAGAGTGTCAGAACAGCAAAGCCGAAGTAGTTTCTTTCTGTAGTAGTGGAGATAAATGTGTTTCTGAGCAAAAGATTCTTCTGGAGGACCAGCCAAAAGAAAAAGCAGAACCTTCGAATGAAAGTCATGGAGATGATCCTGAGAAACTCGAAGCACTGGAGTGTAGCAATAATGAGAAGTCAGAGCCTGGCCCCGATGTGGAGGTCAAAGATGCAGAACTGGATAAAGAAGGTAGAGATAATATTTCAATAAGTCTTCTGAAGGTTTGCACTCCAGAGTTAGTTAACTGGATGCTTTGTCTAGTCTTCAGGAATAATAGTTGCCAAATAACTTTACCCCTTTGAGAATCTGTTAAAGTTTTCATCCCTTTTCCCTAGAAAAGTTGACATATACATACTACGTTTTGGTGGGTGTTTCAGAGGGTTTATGGTCCAGAATGCTTTGCTTTCCTGGCCACTTACACTTCTGGCTCCCACCTGATTATTTTTTCTATCCTAATGGATTTATGAATAAAAGCTGAGTACATTGCAAGTGTCAAGAAGATGGAATTCTAACAAAAATTGCTGGGGTGAATTTGAGGTAGTCTGAGAAGACTTAGATATTATAGCAGCGTGGTATATTCAAATCATGTAGACCACACTAAATTACCACTCCTGTTCATTATAATCATGTGACTTAGAGCTAATTACTATACTCTCCAACCCTATTTTTTCATCTTTTAAATTAAACTTGATAATGGTGTCACTGCAGGGATCACGTATGTCACGTATGTTAATTCCCTCTTAGTACCTGGCATATACTGAGCTGTATTCATTCCAGGCAGTCACTGGTAGTTGAATCTGAGGGATGTTTAATCTACGAGGCTCCATTGCTTTTTAGTACCAATGGTTGAGGAAAGCCGCTGACCCCTCTTCTTCCAGGCAGGGCACTCTGCCAGCTCCTGGCTGTGGGATTCTCTTAAGAAGAAGCGGAAAGGGGAATTGAGGATTTCTAGTCCCAAGTTGTTGGTCGTTATTCTTTAGCCCATAGTGGGATGGAGTGAGTTAGAAATCTACCCTGTGCCATATATGTACAGTTTCTTCCTGAACAGGTACTCTTCTTATAGTAGGCTATTTTGAAATTGTGCTCTCTAAGCCATACAGAATGGAGGCGTTAGCCTGGAATTCAGGTTAGGTGGGAAAAGTCCTTTGCTGCCAGTTTATGTGAACCCTCCAGCAGAATTAGGAGGCTGGAAGATACTACTCAAAGTCGTAGAATTCTTTTAATGGATAAAGAGAGATAGATGTACTGTTCTTAAGTACTATTCTTAAGTAATTTTTCTTTTTCAGTATTTAATAATAGAAAATAGTTGTGTGTTTTTTTTGTTTTTACAGAGACAGAGAGTCAGAGAGAGGGATAGATAGGGACAGACAGAAATGGAGAGAGATGAGAAGCATCAATCATCAGTTTTTCGTTGCGACACCTTAGTTGTTCACTGATTGCTTTCTCACATGTGCCTTGATCCCGGGCCTTCAGCAGACCAAATAACCCCTTGCTGGAGCCAGCGACCTTGGGTCCAAGCTGGTGACCTTTTGCTCAAACCAGATGAGCCCATGCTCAAGCTGGCGACATCGGGGTCTCGAACCGGGGTCTTCTGCATCCCAGTTCGATTCTCTATCCACTGCGCCACCGCTTGGTCAGGCAAAAGTAGTTTTTAAGAGCTGCTGGCTGATCATAGAGCCAGGATTTTGAAACTGTGTTAATCTAAGGTTAAATGATGAGTGGGGCAGAGTAGGAAAGAGGGAGATCTGTGTGATGAGGTAGGATGGGTGTGCAGGAGGAACCTTTTCTAATACTACTTCACTAGAGATCTTCGCTTGCAGAAAAGCTGTAACTCAGTATTACGTTCAGTTGGTGATCTCAAAGTGTTAGAGATATTTGTTGAGCACAGCTTTACCTGAAGTTCTCATTTGTAATTGTCGGGCAGTGTTACCTAATGCATTGTTTCCTGATTGAAGCACTCAGGCCTCTAGAAGTCTATGAATGTAGGAGTAGTGTCAGCATGGTCTTAACAAAACTCCTAGTGTATGTTAATTGAATCATAAAGCAAAGCTTTCATTCTAAATGTTGTCTGAAATTTAAAATTTTCAGGTGTATTGTGGAATATGCTTTTGAAGGCAACATTTTAGCTCTTAACTTACATATAAAGTAGGCATTGATGAGAAGGAATTGTTTTGATGACTTGGGAATAAGAGGACTAATGCAAGAGGGAGGAGGGAAGCTCCTCTTGGGGTCTCAGACATGGGCCAGGTCCTTTGTAAACTTCTGAAATAGTCCAAGTTTGTCTTCGTGCTCTTCTCTCTTAGCTTCCTCTCACGAGTACTCCTACTTAGGGGAGCAAAGGGTTCCATGGTCTGCCCACTCTCTTGAGCCCCAGAAGTGCCAGGTGCTCTCAAGTTATACTCAGCTACCTCAGTACTTTGGTTTGTTTCAGTATGTTTTATCTTAGCAAGATGTTGGGAAGAAAGTAATTAATTTATACTATTGTAGTTAGTGCTTATAGATAGTTTGCTTTTGTCTTTCTTTTAGTGGATATATTTATTAGATGATACTATGGTATGACTAGGCTTTCCTAATTGAGGTTTAGTTCTCTTTAATTTGGATTATTCATTCTTACTAAAAAAAGAGCATTTATCATTTAAAGAATACACTCATTCCAAGAAGGATTTATGGTAGATAAACAATTTATAGTTGCTTGAACCTAATTTTTGTTAACTTTTACTTGCTGCAGTGCATTATTTTCTTTTTTTCCCTCAATTGTAGGTGCTTCTAAAGTAAAGAAATATCGTAAGTTAATTTTAGAGCAGACAAAAACAACAACCCTGGAGCTGGTTCCAGAAGAACCATCTGAGCCTGTGCCGCCACTTATAGTTGATCACGAGAGGTTGAAGGTAAGCTTGGCTATTCCTAGTTTTAAATGAGTGGAAAGAGATTTGAATATATTTTCTAGGCAACGGAATAAAACTTTTGATAACCTTTTGCTTTAGCTGGGAATATATGTGCTTTAGGGCTGCTAGTAAAACAATAAAGGTTATCTATTCTTTGTGGGGTTTAGAAATATAAGCATTGTCTTGGTAATAAAGTTAAGCTTTAGAATCTTCTAAACTCAGGTGCTACTGTTACACCATAACCTGTAGTGTCTGTAGCCTAGCCATTGAATATAACTGTTGCAGTTTGAATAATGAAATCAAACTATTTTCTTCTTTTTTCTAATTTTTCTTAGAAATTGCTTGATTTGTTGGTAGATAAAAGCAACAATCTGGCAGTTGATCAACTTGAGAGGTTATATTCTCTTCTTAGTCAGTGCATCTATCATCATCGTAAAGATTATGACAAATCACAACTCGTAGAGGTAAGTTCTTGACTCATGTAGAACAAACAAATATGTGCTCTTACTTGTCCCCCCAAAATTATTTTAGTCTTTTACCAAGTAACCAAAGAATGTTTTAAAGGTTTAAAATTAGAAGAAGCATTAAGAGTGTGATTTGAATAAAGTCTTTTGTACCATTTTGTCTTAGGACAGAAGAAATCTGGAGTTTTTTGTTTATCAAAACACAGGAATTCATGAGTCTGGATTGACAGATACACTGAATGGCATGTGACAATTCTCCCCTCCCTTATTACTGACATCACTGAGTAGGTTATCTCTGGGCCTGCTCAGTATGGGCGTGGCCTCTCAGTATTGACCACTGCTCCCTAGGCAGCTACTGCTGGTTGAAAGGTGTTGGTATGGGCAGTAAGACCTATTGGTCACCCAGTTCATGATTGGAAGAAAACTTAAAAGTCATCTCACTTAATCAGATTTAGTTCTGTAAAGTAGTCATGTGAAGGAGTGGTTGTCTTTTTGCTTAGACACTTTAAACTAGTCCAGTTCTAAACAACTTTGGGTTGTAATAAAGTGCTTCCTTTTAAATATGAGTTTATATCTGTGTTCATATACTTTACATCACGAAACCATGCTTCTGCTTTTTGAGGCCGTCTGCTCACTAAAGGCTAAATGACTTTGCTAGACTGTCTTTGTTCATTTACCTGTTAGTTTGTTTATCTGGTGGTCTAATTACTAAGTATTTATTAAGGACCTGCAGGTCCAGATACTGTGCTTGGTGTTTGGGATGCAAAACCTGAGGAAGACAAAGCCCTGCTCTCAAGGAGTATTTCTAGTGTATGAGAGATTTATGTCTGAATGGCATGACTATCCCCTTGTGTAGTAAGGAATATTGGACTTGAATCAAAGTAAGAGAGCATTTAAAAACTAATCACATTCTTATAAGTCATAGTTTTATGAATTATACTGTCATTACATAATATATAGAAATAATAGAAAAGCACAAGTGAGAAAATAAGAACATCACCCACATTCTCCCATCTAGAGGAAACTTAGTGTCAATCTTTTGGAATAAATTGCATCCTTTAGAAATGTCTAGATGTGTATAAGATGTGTAAGTATGTGAATATGTATTTTAAATTAGGATCGTGTTGTATACTATTTCACAAACTGGCTTTTTTCCTACCCTGCTATATATGATAAGATATTTAGCAGGAGTGATTCTGATCATGTAAAAGAACTTTTTGATCAGGTGTTAATCTGTTAGTATAGCCTATTAGTTCTATAGAATATAGATTATAATATCTTTGGAGGTAGAAGACCAAATACATGTCTTAGATGTATTTGATATTTGCCCATCTGATTGGAATGTGTGGAGTAGAGTTCTTTACTTTTCCCCCTTATTCTAGAACTTATTTGTTTATCTCGTTGATATTTGATTAGCTTGAATGGATTGAGTACTCTATAACAGTGAGACGTCTTTGAGTATGGTGCTTGGAACCCTGTTTTCTGGAGGCCTTCTTTAGAAAGGGGAGGGACCTCTAGCAGAATCAACAGTCAGTGCCATTCCTGGTGGTAGTAATGAGAGTGACTCCTGGGGTTTATTTGTTTGTTTGTTTTTCTGACCCCTGGTTGGAGTGAGCAGCAGTGGGATCAGGGTATATTCTGCTTCTGGTACAAGTTTTACTGTACTCAGTGCATTCATTTTGCTTTGGGAGTTAGTTGAATGTAATGGGTAAGGAATTTATTAGCTGACAAATTATTTGCACATATACAATATCTGGCATAATAAGAACTCTTTGAATGTTACTAGCATCATCCTCATCAGCCTAAATATAAAATGGGAGGCATTTGAAAGTGTAGGGCAGATAATCTTACAGAGTAGCAACGGTATTGTAATCAGGAAGATACTTAAAGCTTAACTTGTATCTGAAATTCTTTTTTCAGAAAGTTAATTTAGAGTGAATTTTCCCATAGTAACTCATCTTTCTTTTAATAGATGACATGTACTTTTTTTCCCTTATAGGAGATGGAAAGAACAGTTCATATGTTTGAGACATTCCTATGAGCTTTTCAAGATGAGTGGTTTATCCTCTCCAACCTGCTCCTGACAGAGCAGTCTTCTGAGCCATTCAATTTAAAATTGCACCAATTCTGTGCAGAGCCTTGGTGTGAAGTGCTCTCTCCCTCATTCTTTCTCTCTGTTGAATTTGGTGCTATTGTCTCAGGTACCTGAAACCAACCAGCCTACAAGAACCAAACCGAACTTCAGAAACATGTTGTATTTTCCACAAATAAAAAATACAACCCCCCAGATTGGAGATTTTGGTGCTACAGAAACTGCTCTCGCTTCTGCTCCTCTCTCGTGCACTCTCTTTTGGAAGCTTCTCTCTTAGGAAGTGAGCAGACCAGCAAACAGGAGGAACCTGGAGGGGCAGTTCTAACCGAGGTGGAGTGTTTAAACAGTGGGCAACCTGTTCTGTTTTTTCTCTTTTCTACCCTTTTATTGCATTTGTGTCTATTTTTTTCCTCTGGGTAAAATAGGAACTGAAACCTGTTTAGGAGTTGGCTATGGTATATTCTAATGGGAAACTGAAGAAACTGGATGAAATTAGATTAGGCTCTTTAGAACTGCCTTTAATGTGCCTTTTTATTCATTTGAGAAAGATAAGGCTAAACAAAAGGATGGGCTTGTTTGTAGCAGGTGAACTAGAAGCTTTTCTTTGGTCACAACCTTAAAAAGAAGTTTTGATACTCAGTGTCATTAAGAGGTAACCAGTATTTTGGTGTAAAATGCCTATCTTGTGTTCAAAACTCAACTAAGATACTCGGTAAGCCACATAATATATTAAAAGGGTAGTTTTCCTGAACGGTTTGTTTCTGTTTTAAAAACACTTAATAAAGCAACAACAAAATAATCCACAGTCCACCAATAACCCACACACTTTTCGGTATTGCGGACAGTGATGACCAGAAAATAGATAGGGACATTGTTTCTTCTGTCAGTGGCAATTTACTTGTTACTCATGTTTGAGTTCCCAGAGAAGAATGATTGTCACAGAGTGAATTGTTACTGTTTCATTTTAAAGCCAGGGCTTGCCAAAAGGCCAGTTTGTCAGAAGCTATGTCAGATGCATTTTTTAAAGCATACTTGTGAGGGAGCTCGGGTGTGGTCCTTCAAATAACAGTATTAAATATTTAAATCCCTTACCTTAAGCTTAACCTTTTCACAACTCTTCATTTTGATTGGAACCCATTTTGGATCTGTTGAGTGATTTCTGTGAGTTGTACTAACCTAAAATTAATTATGGGTTACTAATTTTACAAAACTTTCTACAAATTTAGAGACACAGTCTAGGCAGTTGCAAAAGGCAAAGGGAGTACAGTGACATTTTTTATCAGATGATTTTTAAACAAAAAGTAGAAAATTTTGACAAGTTGGCTTGATACCTTCATTCATTATACCTGTCAGCTGCAGGTGTGTCTTTCTGGTATATGCAACACATGTAGTTCGGGTTTTAGTTAGAGCAAATGGTCTTGGACTGCTGCAGAGATACCGAGCTACCTCAGCTTTTTGTGTTTTAGTTACCAACAGTCAGTGCTTACAGGATCCTGTAATCACTTTGCCACCGTTTACATGCTGAAGCTAAGGTACTTATCTCCTGCCTTGAAGCTGCAGGACGAGGGGAGGAAGGGGAGCGGGCACACTTTGACCATGGGCTACTGCAGTAACTCCTAAGTGCTTCTTTGTGTTTGCATTAACATCCTACGCCTTCTAATTCTAGCTTAATTTTTGAAAAATGCCACTTGTTTTCTTTATACCTAGTCTAAAATTTTCATAATATTCAGCTAGTCATATAATTCAAGATGCTACCCATGTAGACACACTGTATTTTTAAGGTAGGCAAGTGAGATTAACGATGAACCATTTTAAAGGGGAGGTTATTTGAGACCTCTTGATTATTGGGAGGATTATCATGCTTTCTTTAGTATTTATTGCCATCATACCAGTTTAGACTATTTTACTGTCGAATACATTAGCATTTTGTATTTTGATGGAAATTGTTACAGAATTTAAAGATTTGATGAAGAAATAAGATGTAGCAGATTTTTTGTAGCAAGTTTCTGGTAAAAGGGTTTTTTGCAAGTCTCAGGTTCTTGCTGCACTATTTTTTTTTTAACTATTTATTCCAGTTACTCTAATTCAGAAGCATTCTGTTCAAGTAACAGCAGCACTTGTGAAAGGAAAGTAAAAATGCACGTTAGTAGGTCACTAAATTTGTACAAGTTTATTAAGATTTTAGCCATCAGTGAGTTTGACAAGGAAAATTTATTTATGTTCAGCATTAAAATGCTTCCAAAAGATCACGTTTTTCTTTCTTTTTTTAAAAAAAAATATTTAAAAATTTTAACCTTAATATAGATGGAGAAATAGGAGGCAAACTCAGTATGATAAGAACTGCCACTTTGAACAGTTTAGGTCTTCAAGAGAAAGCCAATCAAATGCCAAGGGGAGAAAAATGAGCTGAAATTGTACCAACTCCTCCAGCCCCTTCTTCCCCCAAAAGAAATACAGTATACCAGTTTCACTTATTTTATAGGTATCTGGTGGTTCTCTAGTTCAAAGCAGCTTGTGAAATTATTCAAGTGGACTCGATTTTGTTTACCTTTCTGTAAGTTCTTAGTTTTTGCTGTATAGCATTGGCAAAAATATGTACAAATTGACCTCTGTTCTTACTTCCTATTGTGAGCATTATAAATGATGAGCTCCTGTGTAAAACCTTGCTCTCAGATCAATAAACTGTATCACAGCCCAGCCCAGCAATAGCTGATGCGCAGCTGTGGGGACCGTGGGGGCCGCGTGAAGATGATGGAACCGCACTAGGATTGAAACTGATGGCTGTGGAATTCATTGTGTTTTTGAGCTTAAATCTCACCTGTGATTAAGTTTATTTTTGTTTTGTTTTATGTCCTTTCATGACTTGATTTTTCTCATATGCCAACGTATTTGTAGGTTTACTGGATTTTCTTTTTAGGGAGTGGGATGGTGTTATCTTCCCACTTTTTGATTAAGTTGATTCAGCTATGGTGCTATTCAGTATCGTCAGTGTCAAGTCCCGTAGCTGAATGCCATTGTTGTAATTATCTTTTGTAATCACATTGTAAGCTTGAACTTGGGCTTTACCGCATCTTCTGTATTTTTGTACATTTGGTTATTTAGACTTTGGGAGTCCTCTTTGGTTTCAGTCATGTGTGTATCTACTTTGTAGATTTAAGCAGACTTCACTATGGTCTATTTTGGGTTTGTAGTTTAATTTAGAATTGTGTTAAATCGATGTTCTGCATTTGACTTCATTTTACATTAGTTTGAAGTAAATTATTTAATTTTTGAATTCTGGAATTTTGAACATTTACTGTAATTTGTAATATAACTGCTGTGAAATACTTGAATAAAGATGACAAGAAAAACATGTCTTTCTGTAGCTTAATTATGATGACTGCTGGCTGCCGATGCAGTAGCTCTCCCTGCTGAATTCATGGGTGTTGCAGCAAGGGCACAGTGCTGTTTATTAGGCATCCAGCAAGTTTGTTATGTCCCCCTAGCTCTAAGCAGCTCTGAGTCTATTTAGCTAAAAGAGTTTGTACTGAGAAAGTGTGGTTTTAATTTAAGTTGAAGATTGGCTACATTTTGTTGTGTAGAAGCAAATGGGTTACTAAATTGAAGAACTATGCTACATAGATGATTGAGCAGTATGGTTTACTTATTTTATAGTGGTTTCCCTTTGATCATCACATAGTTATCAGTATACTTGGAACAGTACATGGAATTAAAATAGGGAAAGATTTCATACCAGAATTTGAAGGGCTTGTTGCTTCAAGTAAACAGAATGTTCCTGGCTTTAGACCACCCATGTTTTTGCTGTCTACTAGGAAGTACCTTTCTATGTTCCAAGATTAGTTATGGTAATTTTCCTCAATACAAATTTTTACTTTTAATCTCAGTAAAAAGGGGCTTGTTGAATTTGAAGAAGGCTTTTTCTTTAATTTTTTCTTTTGCAGATTGTATAATTTTTACTTTTGACTGTATATACAGGGATACTTCAGAAGTATTGCAGTTACGTTCCAGACCGCTGCTCTGAAGCTAGTAGTGCAGTAAAATACATCACATGAGTTGTTTTGGTTTCCCAGTGCATATAAAGTTATATTTACACTATATATACTGTAGTCTATTAAGTGTATATTAGCATTATGTCTAAAAAAACACTACATGCCAATTAAAAAATACTTTAGTGCTAAAAAATGCTGACTATCTGAGCCTCCAGCAAGTTGTGATCTTTTTGCAAGTGGAGAGTCTTACATTCAATTGTAAAAAGTGCAACATCTGCAAAGCACAACAGAACAAGGTATCCTTGTGTATCAAAGACTGGTGAGGATAAATCTGGGGAACATTTTGAAAATTTTTATTTGAATGTTTAGATAAGGAGTTTATAATTGCATTTGAGTCTCAGTCAAGTTTTTAGGGCTCTGGACATGAGGTTGGGTTTATTTTTCCAGCTTTAGTTTGCATCAGACTCACAATTACTGTAAAGCGAGAGGTTAACCTTGAAATATCTACTTCATCTTATCCCTGTACCCTGCCACCTGCAAACTTATCTGTTGGCTTTTAAAAATATATGTTCCTCCTTTTCCCCACACATACTATGTCTTTTATGTCCCAGGCATTCTGCTGGGCATACGTGACACATAGATGACACTCTCTGTCATTAGGTAGCTTCTGGTCTGCAGGGGGGTGCGTATACCAGTAATAATGATTCAGAATGAGCAGTGCTCAGAGTTCTGAGAAGGAACTGGTTTCTCTGTTTAGGAGTGGGGAGAATGAGATCAAGTTTCAGAGAGAGCTGACTTTACCAAAACTTTTTCTTGGTTTCTCAGGACCTTTTTATTATTACATCATATCACTTTATTCAGTTGTCACTCGGGAATATCTTTACTTTGACTTGTTCAAATCTTCCTCATTTCACGGTGAGGCTTAGAGTCAACACCAATAAACCTCCTTACTGTGACAGCCTATGCTGATCTTTCTTCCTCAGAACTTAGCTGCATTTTTTACTGCATGAATGTAAACTAGTGTTATGCAAAACTTGGTAATTTATTCATACAGAAAGGAGATAGAAAGGAAGTATCCTATTCTGTATTTTCTGTAGAAATTTAAAACTGCTGGACACATAGTAGAGGCTTATTTAATTCTCTTGGTTTAATTGATGTGAAAGCTGAAATTTACCTAAATTATCCTTTTATTGAGTCAACAAATACATTTCAACTCTTTACTATGTTCTAGGTACTGTCAAGTTACTGGAAACAAGCAGACAGAAAAAGTCTGTCTTCATGGAGCTTAAATTTTTTTAGAATTAATACCACATTTCTGTCATGGTTGATGAGGGTTCAGATGATCTTGTTAAAGTGTTCTTTAGGCGTTGAGGGAAGCATTTTGCTATTAAAATTATGCCAAGAACTCTCCCTTTTCCTCTTTGTTCTTGTATTTCACATTTTAGTGACTAGAACCATATACAACAAATATCCAAATGCTGAAACTTAGATGGCATCATATATTTTATCTTTTTTATGGTCTATCTTATTCACGTAGCATGTCCTATTAACACCCCCCCACCAAAAAAAAAAAACATGTTTTATACCCATTTTCCCTTCTCCATCTTCCTTGCGGTGACTTCGGGCGATAAACCTTTAGTTTGGACTAGTGGCAAGCATAAATCTGGGGGGAAATAAACACGGGCACGACATTGCATCTGTCTGCAGCAAGCTTTCCATACTGGAACACGCATCACGTTTGCTAGGCTCTAGGGACTGCTCGGCCTGCTCCACAAAGAGAGCACAGGCTCTTTTAGTCCAGAACCTTGTGCAATAATAGGTGTTGTTGTCAAGAAACTGAGGCTGAAGTAATGTGCCCAAGGTCACAGAGCCAGGCTTCAAAGGCAGGCCATCTGGCTCCAGAGTTGATGCCCTGAATCACTATGCTTGACTGCTGCTTCTGGGGTGGACAGCCCCTCAGGACGGGGCGGCACGTGTTGCTCACGGTTGAGTTAGGCATAAGGCACTAGAGGTGCACAGTCGAGGAGCGTGCCACCCGACCTCAAGGAAGCCTCTCTGGTAGACCTGACACCGAGCAGAAGCATCAAGATGGGAGAGGCCTTTTAGGCAGGAGGGACAACAGAAGCATGGCAGGGATGTGAACAAACAGGGCAGCAGCAGGGCAAGTACAGGCAGTTCCGTGTCACCACAGATTAACACTTGAACACATTTTTTTAGCCACTGCCACTTGCCAAGCACAGCTCTTGGCATTCAAGTTATAACCAAGGATAGGACAGCAAGATCCTGGTTCTCTTGGAACTTACAATCTAGAGGACATTACCTAATGGTGGCCATTGGTAGGGTGACCAGAAGTAAGGTAGTAGTAATGGCAGCAAATATCTGAGAGCTAGGTACTGTTTTCAGAATGAACCACTTAGCTATCACAGCATCTCTGAGAAATAAGTACTGTTGTTAGTCCCACTTCCCAGGAGGGGAACGGAAACAGAGATGGAGAAGCAGCTTGCCCAAAGTCGCACAGCTGTGTGGTTTCAAAGCTTGGGTTCTTAACTGATCTGTCATTAGGTGAGTTACAAATTCATTGGTTCTTAGTTTTTTCTCTCCTATTAATATTTTTTAAACTATAGAATACAGGCAATCCCTGGGTTTCAAACAAGATAGGTTTGAAAACGTTTAGGTATTTATATGCAGAGAAAGCTAAAAATAAATACTATGTTAAGACAAACATCTAAGTTGCATTTAATAGATAGATGTACTTGTTGCAACTTACATACACATTCAACCTAAGCACAAACCTACAGAAGTTATCTTGTTCGTAACCCCGGACTGCCGCCTCTACTGCAGAGAATGATACAATGTGCATGTGTCCACCATCCAGAACAGGTTTTCATATTTCAGTTCTTATACAGTAGAAAATAAAAAATTTAGGTGAGCAGAGAATGATACAATGTGCATGTGTCCACCATCCAGAACAGGTTTTCATATTTCAGTTCTTATACAGTAGAAAATAAAAAATTTAGGTGAGGTTGAAGTTTCCTTCCTATCCTCCCCAGTCCCATTCTTTCCTTTCTTCCCCAGAGGGACCCACTTGGACGACCGCATGAACAGCTCTCCTGTATTTTTAGTTCATTACTTGAGGAAGTAATAGGGTGTGTGCTGAAGCCAGACTGTGTTTGAGTCGTAACTACGCCCCTTCCTGGATGTGCAATAGGCAGCAAACTCGTTTCTCTGCACATCTCTGAGATGGGGGATCGTGATAACACCAAACCCATGCTGTGGTTATCGTGAGCCTTCCTGTCAACAGCAGTAAAGCACTTAGAACAGGACCAGAGTGTCCAATAAGTCTTAGTCATTTCTTCTCCAATTATTACAACTATATTTGTATGTATCCATAAAAATGGTGGTTTGGGAGTTTAAAAATGTACTAAAAAGTTAAAAGGTGGAATTATTTTTTTTTACATCTTGCTTTTATATATATATAAAATGTTTAAGTATTTATATGCAGAGAAAGGTAAAAATAAATACTATGTTAAGACAAACATCTGTCTAAATTGCATTTAATAGATAAATGTACTTATTCCAACTTACATACAAATTCATATATTTTTTTTAATTTATTTAAATCAGAAACATATGGCTCTCCCCAGAGACAGTTATTCTCTATACCTCTCACTGGTTGTTTTAGTACAAAGGTATCTCTTAAGTGCTATTCTTATATGGCTACTATCTCATATGCTGGGTTTTGCCGCTCTCTTTTGACTTCCTTGTATGGAAGAGGTGGTCACACCTGTCTCTGACACACTCCCACGCTTGTACTCATCCTCCCCGTTGGTTATAATTTTTACTAAATCATTTTTCAGTATTTACATTATTTTGACTATACAAAAACTATTGACAGCTGAACTCTTTAGCATAGTATGATTAGTTTTTCTGTATACTTTTTGTTGTTGTTATGAATTGCCTTTATTTGCCTACTTTATATGTATTAACTGCTGGTTTGCACCTAAATTTGTCCCCAGCAGTCCAAGTTTTCTTAGTGTCTTAATAATACATAAGGTATTCCAGCACTTCATCCTTTTGAGAAAATTTCCCTTGGAGCATTCCAACCTTTTCCAGGTGTGCGCTGGTATGTCCTGAGGTGTGGCACGGCCATTTTCTCAGGACCTCCCTTCAATGGCATCTTTTCCCTTTCTCTTATTGTCACTTATGTCCTTTGTTGCTGCTGAAACTCCAGGTCTATTCTGAGTCCCAACTCTCCTCCCCCCCGCCCCCTGCCTAAAGTTTTTTTAGAATCTTCACGTTTTCCCTGATGGAATGTCACAGACATGTCTTGGGTGCTTGTCTGTGCTGGACTCAGCCTCTCCATTCTGAGAAATTTCCCTGAGTTGTTTCCTTATGCTTTGCTGACCTGTGTTCTCTTCTTTCTCTATTTCTAGAGCCACTATTAATTCAGATACTGGCCTTTCTCGACTGTCTTCTAAGTTCAATTTCCTTCCCAGTTTTAATTTCTATAATTAATTTTTATTTTTGTTCTCTTGATGTTTAAAGTATCATTTTCTTCTTGTTTCATGAATGCAAAAGTCAGCTCATCTCTCTGAGGATATTAATGATTTTTTCTTGGTTTTTCTTCTCCCTGCATGGAGTCTGATCTCCAAGTTGCTTTTCCTGTTTGTTTTGGCCCCGGTGAAGTGTTAGAGCTTTTCTCAAGTGTCTGGTCATTCTTTGCTCTCTGTTCATATTAAAGAACAGGGGGACTGAAAAGCTGCTGATAGAACCGAGGGCAAGACTCTCCAGATAGGAAAGCAGCAGAGCCCTCCCTGGGAAGTAACCCTTAGACCAACAAGGGAACAGCTACTATGTATGGTAACATTGGGCTCCCTTGTGAGACCAGCCAGATCCTGGGACACAGTTGTATAAGTTAGAAATAATAAGCACAAAGTTGACTAAATGTTGGCTACTTTAATATCACTGGTCTTATATGAACTGACCTGAAACTTTGTAGTTTGGTTGGTTATCTGACTAGAAGTCTCTTTAGTGGGAATGCCTTTTCAAATTGTTTTTACAAATGAGTTTTAGACTTTTGAATATTCATATGTAGTTTTTTTGTTTGTTGTCAACTTTGCCCTCCTAACCTCATTTTCCTCTCACTAGGGCCAGTCTGTTAGATACAAAAACTCAGAGGGAAATGGTTTTGGAAGATTTTGCACTGATGGCTTCTCCTTCCTTTAGGAGCAACAATTATCTGCACAGTCCTTGGAGGTGATGTAGTCAGGCCTTCTCTTTTCTTTGACTTCTACTAATGCCACCTGTTTTACTGACAGCACCTGTCCCAGAAACAGAAACGACTGGTCTGTGCAGAACCACTTGGGTTAATGGCTCTTCCTATTAATGGCTAACGAGGTAGGTCTGACAGGCTTCACACCCAACGTCCTAAGATACCCCGGTTTTCTTACTGGAATTTTTATTTCCTTCTGGAATTCTATATACCTATAACCTTTTCAAGTTAGTGTTTCAATCTCTCTTTTGATTAAAAGAAGAAGCTTGATTTCAGGGGAAGACACTAATCCTTTCTAGTTCTGATGAGCTTCAAGCCAAGGAAGATGGAGGAAGACTGGACTGGAGGGAAAAGGTGAGTAAAGCAGGTAAAAAACTCAGGTTTTCTTACATATGTGTTGTCTTTTATAAATTAAACAAAAAGCTAATCTTGGCTTTCCCCCTACTGTTCATCTGCAGGAGCTAGGGAAGCTAGGTGTATGACCATTCCGTTCAGGTATCCATGACAACGGTGTTGTTAAATACACAGCATTATAGATTGCTAGTGTGCTGCTAAGTAAATATTAACTTTGAAAGGCCACATTTTTATGGGTTATAATGATTTGAGAAAGAAGTAGGGGTCAAAGAGTTGTTTCAGAAGACAGTAGTTTAGAATCAAAGATGTAAAAATAGCCTTTGCTGGATAGCTCGGTTGGTTAGAACATCACACTGAAGTGCAGAGGTTGCGGGTTCAATCCCTGGTCAGGGCACATACAGGAACAGCTCAGTGTTCCTGTCTCTTTCTGTCTCTCTCTGCCCTCGCTCCCTAAAATCAATAGATGTTTTTAAAAAATGTAAAAATAGATGTATATGAAAAGGTGATGGAAGATAAACTGTATACATAGTTTAGCATCTTGTTATGGAGGACCAGGCTAGAGGTACTTGTATTTTAGTATGTGAAAATCCTTGAATTTTTTTTTTTAATTTTCTATTGATTTGAGAGGGAGAAGCATCAACCCATTGTTCTACTTAGTTGTTCCATTTAGTTGTGCGCTCATTGATTCCTTCTTGTATGTGCCCTAACTGGGGATTGAACCCGCAACCTCAGTGTGCTAGGACGATGCTCTATCCACTGAGCCAGCAGGCCAGGGTAATCTTTGAATATTTTTGAACAGTACCAGGACATGATGAAAATGAAATTTTAGAAATATTAATTTGACAGGAATATACAAAATGGAAAATAATATAGGACTACCTGTTATATGCCAAGTATGTGTTAGGCACTGGAGTTACACAGCAAAGTAAAAGAGTTCCTGCCCTTGGAAACAACTATTTAATAGAAGACACATTAAGAGAAAAGAAAATTTTAAAATTAGTTAAGTGCAATGATAATAGTTTAGCTGACGGGCTGTTGGAGCACATATAGGGGGAGTAAAATTAACCCGCCTGAGAATTCCTGAGTAGAGTTAGGGTAGACTTACTCAATCTTAACCAGAACCAGAAGTTTCTTTATTTCTTTGTTAGCTTATAAAAATGTCCTGCCTTCCTCCCCTCCATTTGCCTGAAGGCTTTATCTATTTTTTTAAACTTACATGTTCTTTCTAATTTAGCATACATTTCTAAAATGGTATTTTCTAGTTCTTTCCTGAAGTTATTTCACATCCTTTGTGAATTTTTCTAATTCTGGTTTATATTGTTCTTTCATTCTTCTATTATCGTTTTGTGTCCTGCTTGTTTGGAAATGGTAGGTTATAATTTTCATGTATTTTATAGGCATGCTTCCTGGAGGGCCGTTGTTGCCTATGGGTAGCCTTCTTTTAGAATTTATCCTTGTAATGTATTTGTATGCGATTTTCCCTCAATCTCTCACTGCTCATTTTTATATGAGATTCCTTTTCTTGCTTCTAGAAGGAAGGAAGCCTGAATTCCATGTCTCCTAGAGCTCTTTCCTTTATTTATGTGAAGTGTTTAAATGTATGGCTGCCTACTGTGTGGAATGTGACTTGGTTTCACTCCGGTACTTGATTCTGGATCTCTCTTTTGTCCCTGTGCTATTCAGTTTAGGTCTGTCCCTAACACTTTTGTCTTAGTGTAGGGCTTGGTCCTGAAAGCGGGGCTTTGGCTGGTTTGTTTTGAGGCTTACGAGACTCGTACTTACCAGGGACCCTGCGCTCACCTGAGAGCCGGAGTCTGCAGTTTCCATGCAGTGGCAGGTGTGCAACCCAACTGTCCCCCTCCAGCCTTCCAGCGGGTACTGGGGGGACTCTTAATTCTGTCATGCCAATGACTCTCATCTACTTCCTCCCTCACACTTACCACACGGGTTCCTAGGTGCTCGTGGTGTGTCCTACTCATTTGGGATTTGGTATTTTGAAGATTTCTTGTGATTTGGATGTTAGCTGTGAGTCTTTGAATTTTTCATCCTGATTTCTCTGTTTTTAATGGGTAACTCAGGAAGATTAAAAGAAAAAACTGTGTTGACACTGCCATTGTCCTCCACCTCAGCTACTTAGATGAAAGCTGTGCTCTTCCACTGCAAGTGAGGGTTTCTGAGCAAGAAATTGAAGGGGGAGGCTAGTAGGTTTAGGATATTTACCGATGGCAATGGAAAGGGTACTCTCTGGGAACAGATGAGAGTAAGGTGAGGGCACGTGGGAGGGCAGGGGCATCTCTTAGTAGTGGGGTCTGCCTTTGTGAATGTGGACACCTTGCAAGTATCATCCCAAATGAAGCCTCAGAGGAGGTTGATAGTTGGATTAGGATTGCAGTTAGGATTGTACATTTGCCTCGTTCACATTGAAGGACCAGAGTGTTATAGGTGGTTGAGACAGCTTTTGGAAGAGGAATTTCATTCCTGGGTATGAATGTAAGGGAAAGAAGGGTGTGGCTGCTCAATGAGGAGAGGATGGAAAGGACCTAGGAGTGGAGTGTCTGTCTGGAAATGAAAGAACAAATGCAGTGGGAGGGGCATGTGAGTGCACTGCATGGAGGGACACTTGTCATAGCACTGAGTTTAAGTTTTTTTTCTTTTTTTGTCTGACCAGGCTGTGGTGTAGTAGATAGAGCATTGGACTGGGATGCTGAGGACCCAGGTTCGAAGCCCCAAGGACACTAGCTTGAGTGCAGCTTATCCAGCTTGAGTGTGGGCTCACCTGCTTGAGCGTGGGGTCGCTGGCTTGAGCAAGGGGTTACTTGCTCTGCTGTAGCCCCCAGGTCAAGGCACATATGAGAAAGCAATTAATGAACAACTAAGGTGCCACAATGAAGAATTGATGCTTCTCATCTCTCTCCCTCCTATCTGTCCCTCCATCTTTCTCTGTCATAAAATAAAAAGATTTAATTTTAATTTTTAATTTATTGTGTTGACATGGTTTCAAGTGTCCTACTCAATGTCTCCCCTAAGATTTCTTAGGTAGAAAAATGCTGGTTAAAGAAAATTTCAGTGTCAGCTGTGGTTTAATGTATTCCATCCCTATATATTAATTATTAAGTGCTTTGGAATACCAAGTTTCTCAACTAATGATAACTCAATAAACATTACTCTAGAATTTTACATGGTCATAGGCTCTTAAGAGCTACAAGGAAAACCAAAGGCTAAGAATCTTTGGAACAAGTTTTCATAAAAAACACATGACTAGCCTGACCAGGCAGTAGTGCAGTGCATAGAGCATCAGACTGGGATGCTGAGGACTCAGGTTCGAAACCTCAAGTTCACCAGCTTGAGCATTGGCTCACCAGCTTGAGCACGGGGTTGTTGGCTTGAGCATGAGATCATAGACATGACCCCATAGTTGCTGGCTTGAGCCCAAAGGTTGCTGGCTTGAAGCCCAAGGTTGCTGGCTTGAGCAAGGGGTCACTCGCTCTGCTGTAGCCCCCAGCTCCCGTCAAGGCATATATGAGAAAGCAATCAATGAATAACTTAGGAGCTACAACAAAGAATTGATGCTTCTCATCTCTCTCCCTTCCTATCTGTCCCTCTCTCTGCTGTCTCTCTTTGTCTTTGTCACAAAAAACCCCCCAAAAAACAAAAAAACACATGACCAGCCCAAGTTGTGTGTCTGTAGCACTCTGCAGAGAGTGCAGAGCTTTTCTTACACATTGTGGTGGCAGTGAGGTGACATTCATTTTGATAAGAGGTAGCATCAGTTCTAAACATTGTGTATAGTTATTTTTCGTATAGCTTAATATTCCTTGAGAAAGTGTTGGAAATTAATTACAAATTTTTATTTTAGCACTTTAATGAATGCGAAGTATTTTAACAAGATTTTGCAAACAGAATGTTTTTTATTTTATAAAAAAAGAAATGTGACAAGTCCCAAGTAACACTGTACATAATATGTTACTGAAAGAAAGGTTATTTGTAGTAAGAAGTCTCAAATACTTCATGTATTTAAAGGAAACAGTAAGCTGTCAGCCCTGAAGTATACCACTGTTTAATAAAGAAATTCCTTTAATAAGATAGTTTGAAATGAAGTTTGTAGCAAAGAAAGGGATAATTGCTTGTCACACTATTATAAAAATCAGTTGCACATCTCTGGAATGTTTTTTACACTGATTTCCACATTATTTGAACTTACGTCTCTACAGAAACAAAACAGCAACCAATCTTTTTAATAAAAAGCTTTTTCTTTTCTTTTTCTCCACAGTCAAGCTTTTATTGCTGGAATTGAGATTTTGTCTCACTATTAACAAATATTACATAGAATGTTTTTATGTTTTACTATGTTATCTAATGAGAATACTGGAATGCAGATGTTTCGAATTTTAAATATTGATGGGACAGTGATTGTGTTATCTGTTCTTTGCTACAACTGACTTTCGAGAAGATTTTCATGTTGTTCAAAATTAACAAAGCACAAAATTTCCAAGAATCTTTTCAGAAAATATCAGGTCACACTTTTGCAACTATCACGGCACATGTGGGTTGGGTATTTCAGTTGTTGTGTAGAGCAGTTGTTATGTGATTGTTTATTTCAGTTTCTCCCCAATTTTTTAACATTACTGTTTAAATAGAGATGCTAAGGTCTTTTGGGGACTTAGAAAATTATGGTGAAACATTTTGCTGTATTCAGAAGGATTTTGTTGACTTTAAAGAGTACTGATCTTGTTTTTCTGTTACCATATAAAAATGTATCAATTTTTCTTAAGAAATATTTTGACAGTTCTAAAGATGAGCAAACATATCGATCCCAGGATCCCATGTGACTGTTTGAACTGTCATAATTTAGAGAAGAAAAGTTTTTTAGATTTTTGGCCAAGTAAATTTGAAACACTGCCTCATGCATAATAAAATTAAGGTGAATGTTAGTCTGTTTTTGGCTCTGAGAAATCCTATAGTAAAGAAACCCGTTTAAACTTGTTAAACCCGGCATTTCCCAAATTTATTTAATATCATACCTTGTACAGTATACAAATGTTTATTGCAGTATTATTTCTAATAGTTAAAAGTCCATCAGCTGATGAATGGATATTCAAAGTGTATCCGTTTTTATATATATCCATTTTATATTTATATATCTTTATCTGTTTGGTGGAATATTATTTGGCCATGAATAGGAACGGAGTACTGATTCATGTTACAACATGACGAATCCTGAGAACATGATGCTAAGTGAAAGAAGCCCGAGGTAAAAGAACACACTGTATGATTCCATCTCCAGGAAGTGTCTGTCCATCACAGGCAAACCCATAGAGACAGAAAGGAGATCAGGGTTAGCCCTAGGCTGGGGGCAAGGGAGGGGGAGTGTGACTGCCCATGGATACAGGTTCCTTTTTGACAGGATGAGCATTTTCTGGAATTAGTGGTGGTGACTGTTTAACTCTGTGAATGGACTAAAACCCACCACCTTGTATACACTTGAAAAGGGTGAATTTTATCATAGGTGGATTGTATGTCGATAAAGCTGTGATGTTAAAGGAAGAGGCTATGATAAGAACCAAGGTGAGGAGTGATGAGGGCTTAAGGCAGATGGAAAGATACTTAGAGAACACGGGGTAAATTGAAGCACCTCAGTGACGGAGTTTCACTGACATGGATGCAGGGTCCCCAGAGCCAAAACCCCAGAGAGAAAAGAGCAATGGCTCCCCTGGTGCATGGGTTCACCCTGGAGCGGTGGCTGGCATTGCGGGGGGGAGGAAGGGTTCTGTATACGTAGTAAACACAGCCCCTTTAACAAAAACGATGCTTACTGTAGTCCTCTGTGGGCAATAGGGAGGGTGGCCGCAGTGCACAAAGCAGAGGCCTTGCACTTCTACTTTTTATAATGGAACACATTTTCTCTGCTGCCACAGAGTCTGGGTAATCTGTCATTACTTATCAGGGTGAGGTGTTCTGTGGGTGCAGAAGGACATGTCCCTTGCCTGCCAAGAACGTAGTCTTTCTTTAGTATGATCCACTCAAAGGCTGTGTCCTCACCTGTCATGAGGCAAGACACCCAAGTGACCAGCCCAGTGTTAGAGGGCAGCAGAGTCCGTGGTTACATGGTTATACATTCAGGTGAACACAGAGTACTGGGCGATCTTATGTCTGCTGCCCTGGAAAAGGCGGACTTCTTGGAGATGGGTCCTCATTTGAGTTAGCTCCTTGACCCTGGTATGAAAACACTTAAAAAAAAAACACCACCACAAAAAACAGAAATCAACAACTTTTAAATATATTTTTAATGAACATAAAATGTAATGGAGCAAAAAAAACCCCATTCACAGAAGTAACAAAAACTAGAAAACAACAGGATTAAACTTCAAAAAGAATACAGAACACCTATCTTAAAACAAACTTATTTAGAAGATGTTATTAATACTTCAAAATAACCTAGAGATTTTTGGAGTTTTTTAAAATTACATCTAAAAAATAATTACAGAATGATATTTGCCATAGAAAATATCAAGATTTATTATAAAATTAGGATGGAGAGAGAGAGAGAGGCAATTGGATTAATAGATTAATAGACCAAAACAGGTTTATATCTATGGGAATAATATAAGATAAAGTTGGCATCTCAAATCAAAAAGATTAATTAATGGGAGCCAGATTAATGGGTAATCCATGGAGTGAAGGGAAATGTTAGTGTTCTATCTTGCATCTTATACAAAGACATTTCAGGATAGTGGATTTAAGAAGTAAACATGGAAAAAAAAATGGTAGGATAAAAATAGAGATAAGAGAATTAAAAAACATATACTCAGGGTAAAGGAAATCATTCTGAACTATAAAAGCTAGATTTGACTATATAGCAATTTAAGACCCTCTACAATGAAGGCCAAATTTCAAAGACAAATGATGAAGTGGGGGAAAATATATATTTACTGTGTATACAACCGAGAGAGGGTTATTAAGGGTTATAAGACATAAAGAGATCCCATAAATAAAACACAACTCAATAGTAAATAAAAACACAAGAAACTAGCAAAAGATATAAAGGAAGTTTTTGCTCAAGCATTAGTACAAGTACAAGAGGCCAAAAAATACTTTTCATGTGTGATATTAGCAAAAATTTTAGTCTGCCAATATTTAGTACTAGCTGTACCTGGCCACACATAGCTGTCGCTCAGTCTGGTTAAATGAAAAGAAAGAAAAGAGAAAGCGCATGTTTCTAATATGTTTAATTTCACAATGCTTGTGGGTTTACAATATTTTTTGTTGTTCAATTTTCTGTGCTGATATAAGAGATTGGTTTGCCGACTCTAGAACACGCAACATATAATTGTCCATGTGAGAAGCAATCTGTGTCTAGATCTAAACCGCACAATTCTAAAGATTGGCCCTGAGCTTTGTTGATGGTGATTGCAAATGCCAATCAAGTTGGGAGTTGCAATCTCATAAATTGAAATGGCATATCCGTTGGAATCATAGGAATGCGAGGAATGAGGACTTCCTCACCTTTGAAAGGTCCTGTCAAGATTGTTGTTTCTACGACGTTGCTCATTAATATTTTTACTGCAAGCCGCGTGCCGTTGCGAAGCTTTGGCTGGTTGATATTTCACAATGTGATAATTGGCATACTGATTTTCAATTGCAGTACATGCGATGGCATCCCTGGCAGATCGAGTGAATTAAAAAATTCTGTTGGATAATTAACCTCTTCATCTGCTTCCACAACAGTGTTGACGGACTTGTACGTGACTGCCTCGCTTTGAATGTTAGACTGAATAATATTGTGAAGTTCATAGACGTCTTTGTTCTTGGCCGCAAGAATAGCTTGTTCACTCAGCCAATCGTCATTCTGATAATTGGTTTGAATATTGGGAATACTTTTCAACCAATTCTTCTTTTGACATCACTAAATTGCAGAAGTTATGAGGTGATGAAATTCGTCCTAAGGTCAGATCAACTGGCACCTTTCATTCCCAATTTCCAGCAATTGATGTGAGAATATCTCAGCTGATCAATCGTTTTGCATCTGGACACGCATATTTGTAGTTAATTTTAATGTCTTTATGTGTCACCACAAAGTAGAGTATTTCAGGCAAGCATTTATTTCATCCGCTGGTGTCGATCGAGAAATTACAGGTAATGTTTGCCTGACATCTCCTGCAAGCAATATTAATGCGTTCCTAAACGGTCTGATGTTTCCACGCAAATCTTGCAAAGATCGATCAAGAGCCTTAAGCAAATTTTTGTGCACCATTGTGCATTCATCCCAAACAATAAGTTTGCATTTCTGTAATACTTTTCCCATACCGGATGCTTTGGAAATGTTGCACGTGGAAGTTTCAATGAATTGCATGTTCAGTGGCAATTTCAAAGTGAAATGAGCAGTTCTTCCACCTGGTAGCAATGTTGCAGCTATTCTGGACGACGCAAGAGCTAAGGCTATGTCATTTTGGGACTAAATTGCTGCCAGAATCAATCTAATTAGGAATGTTTTACCAGTTCCTCCTGGCGCATCTAAGAAGATTTCTCCAACCCTATTATTGACAGTTTGCATTATCTGATCGTAAATGCCTTTTTGCTCAAGCATTAGCTTAGGAATATTTGATTGCACATATGACAAAAAATCACCCGTGTTGTAATTTTGTTCACGACGCAATTCTACATCAAACGAAGCAGCAGCAGATCGATTCGGTGATGGCATTCCCAATTGATTGAGAAGAGTAAAGATGATGCCCTGTGCCTTTGAGGATAATTGAGAGGATAAAAAGAGATAATGTGTGCTGTTATGTTATATAAATATAGATCCTGCTCACTAATTCTCGAGTTTAGCACTCATAGATGTATCCTTATGTTGAACTAGAATTTTCCCTCCTTCATTTTGTCCTTTTCATCTTATTTGACCTTCCAAGAACACAAAGAATACACACACACACACACACACACACACATATATATATATATATATATATAATTAGCAAGAAAGAGAGGGAGAGACAGGGAGATGAGAAGCATCAACTTGTAGTTGCATCACTTTATTTGTTCATTGACTACTTCTCATATGTGCATTGATGGTGGGTGGGGGGTTGCTCCAGCCAGTGACCATGGGATCATGTTGGTGATGCCACACTCAAGCCGGTGACCCTGCACTCAAGCTGCTGAGCCCACGCTCAAGCCAGTGACCTTGGGGTTTTGAACCTGGGACTTCAGTGTCCCAGGTTGCTGCTCTATCCACTGCGCCACCACCAGTCAGGCAACACAGAGAATAATTTGATGATTATTTTCTCTCAGGGACTGAAATACATAATCCATTCACCCCTAACCTTTAGGTTTTAAAAATAAGTCTTGCTTATTACTAGCAATCATTTTCTTATGTGTAATTCTTTCTTATTTTACTCTGAACCCTAATGTCTCCATCGCTTATTATGGTGTCCAAAGTAGGAAGTAATCTTTGACAATTTTTCAGACTATAGGGGAAAGATTACTTTCCATCCCTCATTCCTCACTTAAAATAAAATAGTTATCTTTATTATAAAAGTAATGTCATCACTTTATATATGTTTTGGAGAAAAGGGAAGAAAAATTGCCCACAATCCCATCAGTACGATGAATAAAATGTAAACTTGTTGTTTTTAGATACATATTGTACATAACCACGGTCATATCCAAACATGAATCTTGCTTTTCCCCTCATCTAATGTTTTCCATATTGCTGCATCTCTTTCACACCTGTCTTGGAGAACTGGGAAGATTCCAAGCTTTAAGTGCTCAGCATGGAGTCTGACATAGACTATCAATAAATGGGAGTTGTTCTTCTGTGACTTACCCAGAGTTTGTATTATTTCCTAGATGCCCAGAAGTGTATTTCCTGGGTCAGTTACTCTTTAGGCTTTTGATGCATGGCACCTGACACATTGCTTCCTAAGAGGGCCATTCTATTTACAAAGGCCTTAGCACAACTTGTGTGTGTGTGTGTGTGGGGTGACTCACCAGTCCTCAGCAGTTCTTCAAGTCCCCTACCACTACTTATTGTTAGCATTGGTAAGCTGATTCAGTAGGTGAAGATGTTACCTCGTTATTTTAAGTTTCATTATTTAACAACTACCAGGGTTGTTGTTTTTTGTGGAATATTTATTAACAATGTTTTCTCTTTGTGGGATCTGTTTATGATTCACAGTTGGAATCACTTAACATTTTCTTATTGAATTACATGGGCTCTTTAATAAGAATATTAATCCTTTGTCATATAAACTGCAAATATTTTTCCTGACTTATCCTGGCTATGAGTTTTTTAAAAATACTCTCTGCCACACACACACACATACACACACTGTGAACCATTTCCTGTTGGTGGCTGTCACAGTGAACTTTTTTACTGTCCAGACCAGGTCTGATGGCAGTCCCTTGAGTCCAACAGGAGAGAGACTCCCCATGGTTCCGTGGGCTCCTAACATAGTGGACACACATGTCTATAAAATGTAACCTGTTTATTACCCCAGAGTTAAGTCCAAAGGACACAGGCTCTTCAGAGAGACCCAGAGAATATGTTCCCCTTGATTTAGGAAAATAGAGGAGATGAGGAAGGAGCTGACAAACCTATTGCTTGGTTTTTATGACAGGTTGTAACTTTGGCACATCACGGTTGGACTCTTCTCGACATCCTTCCTCCTTTGGTCTAGGACTGATGTTTCTGAAGATAGCACTGCAGAGACTCACTGAGCAAGTACAGCATCCACTCATCCTAAGGCCTCAGCCAAGTTCTCTGGACTCCCATTCTCACCTGCTGTGGCCCATCTTTTTCAGATTTATTTTTTTCTTGCAAAGAGAAATTAGGTCTTGGTGAAATTTGGGGATTAAGAAATGCTGGTAAATCTACCTTCTCCTACTAACCTAAGCTTCTTTCCCTGCAAGAGGGTGTGCAGTCCTATCTAGTGGGACTATTTTCTACTTGGGAAGCCTTGCAGTGGTGCCCTTAGCAAAGTCCGCCTATGTGACACATTAGAGAACAGCCTTGGGCGTGACGGCAGAAGGCAGGGAGGCCACCTGGTCTGAATTTAGGATGGAAGCCATGCCTTGTTGTTCTTGCTGGAGGAATCATGTTGCGTTTCTTCTCGGCTTAACGAGTTGGAGTTGCCATGTGGCTTTGGCACAGTCCCCCCAAAAAGGATCCCAGACAGGGGAGCTAGACCCATGGGAAGCTAACTTTGCAGCGGTTCTGCTGCCCACGTACAGTAAGAAGTCCGTTACAAGAGAAGGGAGGTCCTCCGAGCCCATCCCAGACTGCTTGCAAGGCCCCGTCAACACTGACCTTTCATTGCCCGTTATTCTGGGCTTCCTTTCAGCTGTCTCCGCTCCCTTGCTAAGGAGTCTGAGCCTCTCTAGTCACCCAGATCTGCACAGAAGTCTGTGATGGTGCCAGGCAGCTGGCATGCGGGGATGAGCCGGCCTACACCGGGGCTTCCCATCCCCGTGGTGAGGATGGAGGCACACGCAGATAGCACATCGACTCCCGAGTCTAGATCTATAAATATATTTATTATAACAAGAACTTAACAATAAACATATACTATGTACAATAATACCATTACAGAGAACCCTGTTTATATCATTCACAGAAATAGCCAGTTTTGCTCCAGTGGGATTGGTGAGGAGAGAAGCAGCGTGTCAATGCCATCTGCGTTGAGTCCTGCTGGCCACTAGCACCTCCTTTGGAGGCAGACGCACTCCACGCTAACATTAGCCCTGATCTGGGCAGTTAGAGATTTGTGCTCCAGTCCTTGGGTTCACACTTGCACCCTGTTTGACATAAATACTTTAAATGACATACAATGTATGTAGTTTTGTGCTTATTACTTTTTTAAAAGAATAAATAATATTAAAAACTGCATATCGAAGCTCGGCATCTTGTCCCGGCGGGAGGGAGCCACACTCGTGAGTGCTAGAAGTTGACGCCGGGTGTGAGAGCTGGAAGTTTGTGTCATCAAACACTGAACTATGGCAAGCGTGTCCTGTCCTTGTCTCCTTATAAGTAATGTGATTTTTTAAAATTTATTTTTTATCATGAAATGACAGCAAGTTGACTTTCCAGATATAAAAATGGTAGATGTGTATTTGGTACCAACTTGAACTGACACAGCACAGTGGTGATGGCATTCCACTTGCCCTAAAATGGAAACTGATAACTATGTGAGGTCTGAGGGTCTGAGGACTGGCGGAAAGGTCTTTCTCATTTGAGCCACGGTGTCTCCTCCCTCCTGGCTTCCCTTTCTCAGGTTCCTATGCTCTGCGGAGAGGGATTCTGCTCGTGCCCCTCAGTCCCTGGGCTGTCATGGCTCGGTGTAAGAAGGCTGTCCCCATCCTGAGAGCTCTGGGGCAGGTACCTTAACATATAGCTACAAGTATCAAAAATAGTCCCTGTGCTTTGTGGACACTCACCCTGCCCTCCTCCCCCGCTCCTGCCCGCCTGGGTCCTCAGCTTTACCTCATGGAGGGAGCTGGATCGGTGTTTAATTCTAGAGCAGAACTTTCTTTTTTTATTTCCTTCAACAATGCCCCCAGGAGGCACAGCTTTTGGGGGCTGTCTGGGAGTTACTCTTTCTAAAAATAAAATGGGGGCACCCACCCCTAACCCCCAGGAGAGCTCCTCTATTTTGCACATAGAAAAATGAGAGCAAATGCCCCCTGCTCCAGTACTGCCTACAGAGAGCTTTGGGAATTTCCGCCTTCTCCCTCCCATGGCCACCTCTTCTCAGTACTTAAAAATAGCCTTTTGTTTATCAAGAAAATGCCTTGGAAATCTAAATAATTCATATTGGATAAGAGAAAGCTAGTACGGTCAACTTGTCCTTCTTCAGCAAAAATGTGGGAGACCTGTGATGGATGGAAGGCTCTCCCGGCCGTCCCTCTGGTGGCCCCTGCCACGCCTGGCTCTGTACAGGTGGCTGGACCTCTTTCTTCAGCCTGGTGGGGACCAGCAACCTTCTCGGCCCCCTGACGCACAGCCTTGTCCCTTTTTTTCTCTCATCCACTGGGAGTGTAGATTGGTTAAAAACAAAAGTAGGAATCAAAGTGGTAAGGACACTTTGTATTCCAAGAGAGCCCGATATTGTCATAGGGTAAGTGATCGATGGTGGTATCAGGGGTCAAGCTTGCTCTGCAGGAAGGAAAATATCACCTTCTCTCTCCCAGTTGAAAAATATGTGAGACTATTGCACTGGGCAGAGTGAGTACCTCTGTTCAGAGCAAGTTCTGCCAGAGCCCCAAGGCCCCACTCGCTGGATGGTCACGGTACCTGCTGCTTGGAGTGCCAAGCCCAGTCTCCCCAAAGGCAAGGATGACGTTCTACATTCAACGTAGAGAGTATTCAAATGTTTAGTGCAGTGAGTTCCTTGATTGTGTCTGTCAGCCTCTTATGGGTGTTCCTGAAAATTAATCATTATGAGTCGTATTTGCCTCACCAGACTTGTCCCCAGTCTCATGTGGGCATTGCTGATGTCAGCCGCTCTGAATATATTTCTTTATCACGACGCAGCCGTGTCTGAACACAGGGCAGGGCATGTGGGAGAGGAGGGTCCACGTGTTGGTGGTGGGCTCGTAAGCCTCCATGTTGCCCAGTGCCGGCCCCTCACTGCTGACAACGCCCCCCGTCACATAGATCTTGCCATCCAGAACCACGGCACTGTCAGGGAAAGCAGGGAGAACGTGAGCTGCTGGACTTCTACCTCGGACCGGAGACGGAGCCCTGTGAGGCCCTGCCTGGTCACAGGCTGCCTCTCCTCCTTTGCAAAAGGCATACGGGATCTCGCTGTGCTTGTCTGCTTCTGATTCACGCTGGTGTAAGAAAAACACCTTTCCTGTGGAGCCAATCAGGATGCCCTACTGAACTACCCTGGGAGCTGTGGGTGACTCTTATTTACACTGGGTGCCCTGGACCTGCCAGACTGACTGAAGATGGCCAGAGATGAATAACCTCTGTGTATAGGCTCCCAGCTCGGGGGCACAGAGTCCCATCATGCCTGTTGCCCATACGGAACTTTCCTACCGCTCAAATCATGCTAGGAACATAACTCACAGGACAGCAGACAGGACAATATGAACCTAAGTCATAACTGAGAGCTGGCCACTTGACTACAATTTTCACCCTTTCCTGCCAGGGCCCAGGGTGCTATCTGCAGTGTGACCATGTGGACCCTGTGTACTGCCATTGGCTTGGTCCTGCTTCAGTTGTCCCTCCTGTGAGCTCTGCATGTCCCCCCTGCCTGCCTGGCAGCCACCTTGTCACATAGATGCACATTTCTAGCCTGCACTGCTCTCTCATTTGAGTGAATGGCCATGTCTTCTTGGCCATCCCTGAAGCTGAACAGATACCCTTTGAAAGTCTTCACCCATTCTGAAATTCTGAGTCTTGAACAGAACATGCCAATCTTGACTTCTGAGCAGCCTTCTCTCTCAATTGCTCCATGCTGTCTGGCCTGCATATTCCCTCTGGGGCCTATGTTTTCCCTGCTTTTCTTGCAAGACTCAGCTTACATCTCCCCTCAGGCATTAAGTCTTCCTGAACCCACTCTGAATCTCAGATGAGGTTGGGAGTCCTCCCACAGTCCTGCTCAAAGTCCAGCTGTCTTTATCAGTGGGGAGTATAGTCAGAGTTGGCCTGCACATTGCCATTAATTAGAGGATGTGACAGAAAAGTAAGGCTGGAATCCTCATGTGACCAGGCCCTTAGCAGCTGTCTTATCCAATGGCCTGTTTCATAGAACTTTCCCAGAAGGGGAAAATTCCTTGTCCAAAGTCACGTGACAGGTCAGTAGAAGCTTATAGCTTTTCTTTTTTTTAAAGCTATGCCTGCCCCTCAAACTCAGCAAGTACTTCAGGCTTTATACATACTGAGGACTTGGTGACTACTTCTGCAGCGGCACGAGATGTCTTCAGGAGAAATCTGCTATAGAAACGTTAACAAGGGGCTCTGAGGCTCCTTTTTATTTCTTGTTCCTATTATTCCAGGGGAAAAAATGGGGTAGAGGAGCAAGATCTGTGTCTCACTGCCCAGGGGAGTTTAATTTTTCTGAACTACAGGGCTAGGATGACTAGGAACTAAGCCATACTCTGACCTCTGCCTTTCTTCTCCCGGGGCGGGGCTGGTGCATGTGTGTTTCTGCCCAGTCAGCTTTCAGGCTCCAGGTGCCACTTGCTCGGTCCAGCTCCAAAAGGCCATCAGGATCATCATATCACTAGAACATTGCCCCAAAAGCCACTTATCCCATGTAGGACATTGCACAGCTCTGGCCTGGCACTGCTTCCTGTCTGCAATGGGGCAGGTGGTCTTGGGGGAGAGTTGACCTCACAGCACTATCTCACCGCCTGCTGAGAGACGGTGTGGCCTTGAAGGACCTGGGCCTGCTCCCTGTCAGAAGTCCTTCATCTCAGGCTTTGAGATGGAGTCAGTCATAGCCACAGGGCTGGCCTTCTGTGCAGGTGGCTGCCCCTTGGCGCATCACACTCTAATAACCACACCTGCGGTGGGCAGGGGGTGCTATTCTGGGTCTGGAACTGCTTTGGTCAGTGAATGGTGGTCACTCATTGTGCTCAAACAGCTCCTCTTGTCCCTCCCTCTCCTCCTCCTTTCTAGCCTTGGCCGAATTGCTGCAGCCTGCTTACCTGCAGAATTGGCGAGAGTGATTCATGTTTGGGCCCGCTTTAATGTTCCCTTTCTCAGGGTCGTAGATGGTAGTGGCTCTGGCGTAAGCCCCACCCAGAATGAACACAAAGCCATTGAGGGTGACAGCGGGAGCATACTTGTTGTCTGTGGGGAGAGAAGGGCGGGTGGGTCAGGGCATGGCTTCTAGGCCATCTCCCCCTTTGTCTTTCCCTGGGGATCTCTGAAGGAAGGGAGCAGGAAAGACTGCCCTGAGGACAAGGCCTGGGGCCAGGAGGCACCTGGCACATGGTACAGCTTGCCCTCTGTCCAGGGGGTGGGGTCCACAGCTCCACCTGGGCTGGGGTTTGCCTCCCCCTCCCACCATGGACTTGGGTTTGCAGAAGCTATGGGCCGAGCCTGCCCAACTTGGGCTATTGAGACCAAGTGAAATAATAAGGTAGCGGTGCTGAACTGGGACAGCTGGTTCTCACCAATCATTGGGGACTCGATGAAGCTCCACGTGTTTGTCTGTGGAACATAGGACTGGAGGACACCTGCCGCTCGGCCAGCCTCATTCACGCCACCAAATACATAGATCTTGCCGCCGCACACCGTGGCTGCAGCAGAGTGCACTGCCTTGGGCAGAGGGGCCACAGCCTCCCACTGGTTGGTGATGGTGTCATACCTGCCGAGGGAGGAGAGAAAGAGCCCAGGGTCAAAGTGGGTCCCATATGGGGCACGGGCCGCCACGAAGTCAGCAGACGTCAGGAGCATCACCATCTGCTTCCTGCCTGGACAGCACTGGCACTTACTGAGACCATACAGGTGGGGCCCTTGGATGAATCACTCAAAGCCACCAATGGTCTGGCCCAAATCAGCCCTCTGAGCCTTCCTCCTGAACCTGAAGAGGTGACGGGCCGAGTTCCAGACGAGACAGGGAAAACCGTGAGAACAGGAAGCAGCTGAGAGGGAGAGGAGAACTGGGATTCAGCGGACTGGTCATCTGAGGATCTTCAAGGGCTTTCTTCCAGGGGCAGCTTGGGACTCAGTCCTCAGCGTCCGCGTCGTGTTCCTTGTGTGCCGACTGCAAAAGCACTCGCTCCGGGCCTCCCCCAGCTGGGCCCGTCACCACACTGTTGACCACTTTGCCGAGGGCTCTGGAGCCAAGGCGGGACCCAGTGTGGGTGTGCTGCCCCACCACACCTGGATTCCCCAGCACATCCTTCCTGGGAAGCACATGGGTGCTTCCTGGGCCCACTTGTTCCCATGAACCTCCTGGAGCGTGACCATAACACGGTCATAGCTCAGTGACCTGGGAAGACAGCCTTTCTTTGCTGGTGACCCGGGCTCTGGGAGGGGGATGAGGGAACAGCTGACACATCCAGCTCTGAGCCTGTGAAGACCCAGGCTCTGAGAAGAGGCTGAAATACCTTAAAGGGCAGCAGAGCTTCAATGAATTAAGCCCCAGCTGAATGATACGTGCTAGCAGGTGGTGCAGTAAGTGTCTTTTTGGACAGTGTCAGAAGTTCAGGTATCTGTTTTTGAAGCCAATATGGCTGAGATCCAAAGAGCTCCTCCAGAAGGAGCTGGGAGACTGGAAGACTGTGTGACTGTTAGTCTTCAGGCTTTCAGTATAATGGCACATTCTACCAAATGCAAATGTCCTGAGAGCTTGGTGTTCCAGGTGGCTGATTGCCAAACCACAGCTCCTCTGTCAACTCAATCTGTCAGCTTCCTGCTTGAGAATGATATGCTAATGACATGCAAATGGCCCACCAGCAAGGTGCTCCACTATCATTTATCCAGTAACAACAGCTACTGAGATACATTGTTATAAAATATTAGACCCAGTTATTTATAGAATAATATAATACAGGTGTGTCTATTGCAGTGTTGTTTTAATCCATAATTACACAATCTTGCTCTATTCCTGTAATACAGTAATGTAATATAATTATAATGCACCTTACATCTCATTCATTATCGATATAAGAGCAATTTGTACCATTAGCGCTTCCTGGAGAGCAAAGCACCCTGGTGTCTGGCCCCGTTACCCTATGCGGCACAGAACGTGATTTGCCCAAAGGGTTCAGCTGTGCTCCTTGGGAGCCCTGCACCTTCCACCTTACTTGAGCACACACACCCAGGCATCTTCAAGTCTGTCCAGTTCCTACAAGGACAGATGACAGACTGTAGTGGGGTGATGAAGGGCTCAGAGCTCCTCATGGTACTCTGCTGTCCTGGGCTGCTCCTGAGTCTACGGGGTCCCAGGCTGGTCTTGTCACACCCCCTGCCCCCAAAAGCCCACATAGGCTGCTCCCAGGCCTTGGAGAACAACTCCCAGGCCCAAGGGGAGTGGGACTTACCCCTCTTTTTGATCCTCCAAAAAATCCTTGTATTTATCAACAAGCATAAGTTTGCAAAATGAGTAATCAATGTCTTAGGAGATTAAAAATAGCTGACACAAGCAAGACAGGGTGACAGATCTAGCTCAGTTTACTCCTACCTAGAAAATGTCTCCTGTTTCATGTGTTCATTACTGGATGACAAATGAGTGGCCATCCAATAATAAATGGGTGCTTCTGGAAGGCTTGGGGTGTAGTGGCCATGCGGCGAGTCTCATTGAAGGCTTTCGGCACCAGGGCCGACTCACGTTCTGAGGCAGTATTAACATCCTCGTCATCACACAGGAATTCCTCATTGTCTCCCAATCAATATGACAATTAAATGTTGTTACTGAGCCATCTCTGGGCTCCACTTTTAAAAGCCCATAGTGAACATACCCAGCCTGTCTCATTCTGAAACTATCATTGCTGTAACATTTGTCAAGTGTCCAATTAGCCACCAAGGAGGAAGGACATATTGAGGGGTATGTGTACTCCATAGGGAAAAGCTGCCACATGGGGAGACAGTCTTTCTGTGGGAGCTGTTGAGTGGGCCGGGGAGGGGGGCTAGGGTGTGGGAAGGACATGGGAAAGGGCTCTGGCGATCTTGGCTGCAACTTGGGGCCAACTCAGCCTGACCACGTCACCCTCCGGGGCACTTCTTTTTCTTTCTTTTTTATTTAGTGAGAGGAGGGGAAGCAGATACAGATTGCCGCATGTGCCCTGACCCGGATCCTCAGATAATCCACTAGGGGGCCATGCTCTGCCCATCTGGGGCCCTTGCTCCATTGCAACCAGAGCCATTCTTTTTTAGCCTCTGAGGTAGAGGCCATAGAGCCATCCTCAGCATCCGGGTCAACTCACTCCAATGGAGCTATGACTGGAGGAGGGAAGGAGGGGAGGAGGGGGAGGGTGGAGAAGTAGATGGGCACTTCTCCTGTGTGCCCTGACTGGGAATCAAACCCGGGACATCCACACACCAGGTGGATGCTCTACCACCGAGTCAACTGATCAGGACTAGCACTTGTTTTTCAAAAGCAGGACTGCACCGAAGCCTCTACCCACTCCACTGCTGGCTCCTCTGCCTACACCTGACCTCTGTATGTGTGTTTCCAGTGGCCCGGGGAAGCCAGCCTGGGACTTCCAGACTAGGTCGAGCTTATACATGTGGTTCTGGGGCCCATTGGCTTAGTCTCTTCTGGAGATTTATAGATGGTTGGCCAGATCTGTGTGTGGTCCTTCCCAATGTCACAGACTTCCTGGTATGTGTGGGATGGAGGGAGAAAGGGAGCTCCCTGGTGTGTACCCTCCCACTTGACCGGGACACAGTGGCATAGTCATCAGCATGGCACACATTTGGACCATTGATTCTGACTTTGCCCTAATTCCAGTGAGTCTCTGGGCTGGTGCTTCTAGTCCCAGTGCATTCACTGGCTGCCAGGTCAGGCCCGCGAAACCCATCCAGTACCTTCCCATCACTGGGTTTGTCTGATATCTGAAGGTCAGCAACTGGCAGCTGCTGCCTTTCTACTTCCCCATCCCCAGTCCTCTTTGCTGTGTTTGAAGAGCCTGGGATAGTCACCTTACAAATGGCCACTTTCTAGTCTCAGTTGAGTGGCTGTTGGGAAGGAGGAGCAGTGACATTTTAGCTTTCGGTGAATGTCTGAGGATGCCCCGGTGTGATCGTGGCCCCATTACCTCTCCACGTGGTCCACGTTGCCTGCCACACCAAGTCCCCCTAGGGTGTAAACCTTCCCGTCATAAACAAGGCTGTTGTGCCGACAGCGAGGGACCGTCATTCTGGAGACGAGGTTCCAGTTATCAAGCAGGGACATGTAGCACCAGACGTCGGCCAGCGTCACCCCTGATTCCATCCCACCTGTAGCAATATGGGAGGTTCAGAGAGTAGGCAGGGAGTAAGGAAGGGCCCGTGGCCAGGCAGGCCCCGCCCAAGGGTCAGGAGAAGTCTCCACCTTCGAAGCAGACACTCCTGGGCCTTGGCCTTCCTCAGCCCCATTGGGAAGCCCGCACCCAGCCCCTAGCCCCCAGCACCCAGCCCCCAGCTTAGCTCTGAGGGGCCTCACCTGAGAGGTAGATGTTGTCCCCGGCGCTCACTACACTGAAGAACTCACGGTCATAGAAAGGCAGTGAGGCCAAGGGGTACCACTTGTTGTTCTGTGGGTTCCAGCAGGTGACGGCCACCAGTGAGCGCTGGGTCATCCCCACCATCTGGCGGCCCCCTACCAAAACGATGACTTCAGCCACACCTGCAGGGACACAGAGGGGCACCCTTCAGAACAACTCGACACTTTCATCATCTGTCCCCAGTGCCTCTCTGGGGGAGCACACAGAGTCCTGCTGACGCCACCACCTGCATCTGGGGGGTTTGGGCATGTCCTCACTACCTGCTGAGAGGCGGGGCCGCGTGCGGGGAGTCTGCATCTCCTGGCGGGCGTGGGGCAGCATGTGGTAGCGTTTGGCCTCGTTGACCAGGTCCCGACATGCTTCGGACGACTTGATCAGTTCCTCGTTGTCGACCACGTTGAGCAGGTAGCTGGGGTGGATGAAGGGCAGGCGGACTACGGCCAGGAGCTCTGCTGCATACTGTGGGATCAAGGAGACACGCATCTCAGATTGTGCAGATGGAGCCACTGCTCACGGCTTGTCTTGGGACTGCATGGCATGGCTACTCAGTCCGTGTTTGGCTTGGGAGTGTAGCCACTCTGCTCCGCCAGCCTCGACAGAGCCAAACAAAGCTCCCAGCAGCTAGAGGTGAGAAGAGGAAGGACAAGGGGTCGGGCCAGCGACAGCTGCCCCTGGGGCAGGCCATCCATTTGTCTTATCGGCACCTTACTCCCACCCTTGCCCCAGGCATGCGCGTGCCCTGCACGCTAGGCTGCAGGCAGCTAAAATCGAGGCGGGCTCCATGCCCGAGGAGGTGTGCGTGCACAGGTGGGAGGACCCAGGGAAGCTGACAGTGATTAGCTTTGGAAAGGAGATGGTGATTGACAAGGTCGCAGGTCACAGAACCCGTGTCTTTCCGAGACTGACAAACCCTTCAGTGGTGTTGCATTGCCTCAGACTGGCACCTGGACCCTGCCACTCTGTGGGGGAGCTGCAGGGTGGAAATGAATCTGGAGGAAGAGGAGAGGCGGGACCACCACTCAGACATGACTACAGGAATCCCGGGGAGATCAGGGAGGCCTTGGTGGGGAGAGGAAGTTGACCCACTTAAAGGGCAGGGGGGAAGCACAAGGGAAGTAGGTGACTCGGGTGCGTGGGCAGCTACACTGACTCCCAGGGGCTCCTCACATGTCAGTACCAAGGAAATCCCATTCTCAGCGGGGCCTCCAGCCAGTGCTTTCTGGCTCCGAGACCCTGCCGAGAGGTGCTTGGTTTCTTGAGACTCAGGTGCCCCTCCTAGGGACACTGCCCTCCCTTCCTTTGCCCTGGACCCTGGTTCTCATCCCTCCAGCTGTCCCCTTCAAGGGACTCGCCCCCTTCCAGTCATGTGTGCAGCGCTTTCCCTGCAGCCAGATGCTGGCCACCTTCTCAATAACCTGAGCATGGGCGGGGCCCCTTCTGCTGGTTTGAGCTCATGGGGCTCCAGGCCACTTTCTCCCTAAAGGGCCCTGATGCTGGCCACCAGGTCCTGCGGCCTTTGGGATGACTCAGGTCTCCTGCAGATGGAATACCAGCCCTGGAGAACCCATGGTAACCGATTTCTCATCTCCCATCCCTCCTTTTACCTGTCCCCTGGCCACGGGAGCAGTTTCAGCCTCCTTGTGCCCGGGCCTACTGGCTCCCGCTGTGGGTCAGACCAGGCAGCTGGCCCCCTTGACCTTCCTTCATCCTGGCCTGATGCCTGAGAAGGGAGGGGCAGGCCTCACCTGGGTGCGGGATGTAGGATCCTTCTTGATCCACTTGATGACGGTCTCGTACACCAGCTCCTCGGCCTTGGTGTTGAGGCTGTCGTTGGAGATGTAGGTGATGAAGTCGTCCTTGGAGATGCTGAGGATCTCCTCCTGGGCGGCCACCTCAGGGAAGATCTGTAGTGCGAAGGCCTTGGCCATGTGGTAGAGCTCGCTGCACTGCATGGCCTCGGCCATTGCCAGCACCCCTAGGCAGTTGCTGGCCGTCAGCTGCTTCTCTGGGGGCGAGAGCACATGACCACTGACCCTAGGTCCCTGGATGGGTGCCACCTGTTCCCGTTGCCTGTCACTCTGTAGTCCTCTCTGGGCCCCTGTCTTTGTGACCTGCCTCAGAACCAGAGTCCCCATGAGCCCACTTGCTGTGTCCATTTCCTGGGGGTTCTTTTGCACTGTCTCATGCTGGCTATCCCAGGGCCTGCCTCTGACCCTGCAGGTCCCAGCAGAAGACTGTGAGGTATGGAGTGTTGGCACCAGGCTTGCAGCTTTCTTATTGCCTGTGGGCCATGAGGTAGGGCATGGGGTCACATTTTGGAGGCTTATTGTATCTTCCATAAGTGTGGCAGGCATGTCTGGGGCCATAGACTCCTACTTTAGAGTTGTGGGAACAGTAACACCCCACACATGCCCACCCACCGTCTCCTATGGGCCTCAGTCTCACCCCACCTGACCTTTAACCTGAGGTCAGTCTGGTCAGCTCTCCTGAGAGCCCACTAATGGTTATACTTGCTTAGGAGTGTCTGGGTCCCAGGACACCGATGCTTTTGGGACCCTTACTCTGAAGCTGTAGTGTCTAACCCTTCTAGATCACTCTGTTCTCCCAGAGTCACATCTCAGGCCCCTGGCCATCACTGCCTGACTGCTCCTGTCCGTAGGCTCAGCCCTTAGTTCTCTCTCTACACTCCATGCCCAGGCCATGGTTTCTTGTGATTCTTGTCCTTACCCATGTTCCCTACTCTCACCCAAGCAGGGCAGCTCCAAACTATAAAAGAAGTGTGCTCTCTGGGTGGGGGCCTGCTGGATAGGCCCTGACACTCAGATCCCTATCCTGGACAGCAGGTCTGGATGTGCAAGGACAGTCCCCACTTCTAGACCTGTGTAGTTATCTAGTGTGGTGCAAAAATTACATATGCTAAAGGGATCAAAGGTTTGTGGTTCCTTTGTTCCGTGTTTAGAGAACAGGGCTGTGAGGCTGGGGGCAGGCTTCCCGTGAATGGACCACTCACACACCCATCTGTCCTCACAAAGCTGCGCAGTTGTGGGGAGGCAACGCAGAGGGCCCTGCCATCCATGTTGGTGAGCAGAGGTCCTTGCATACAGCTATGAGAGTTATCATCTTGAAACTGCTTTGTGAGCTCCGGCGTCACCTGGCGTGCGGGCGCACACACAGCCCTCCACTCTCAGTCCGCGCGGCTTCTGTTTTCCCCATGTCTGCACTGTCTCCCCCAGGTGACACATATGCTCCCCGGGCTCACCCAGAAAGGACACGCAGACTTTGCAGAAGGTGTGGAACTGGAACTTGCTGGCCGCCTCCAGCAGGGTCTTGGCATTGGCCGAATCAATGACCAGGGAGCCCGTGTACACGAACTCCAGCAGCAGCTCGAGGACGTCGGCCTGCAGGTTGGACAGGACAAGCTCCAGCTTCTCCCGGCCGCTCTGGCTGCCATCCTGCACCGACCTAGGCACAGAAGCCAGGGTGTTCTTACCTGCACCCCGTGCCCACGGTGCCACCTCCTCACAGGGCTGGGTCTCCCTGCATGCCTCGCTCACACCCTTCATTTTAGGACTCAAAGGACATGGCAATGACATGCCTGAACCTAATGACCTTACACGGGATCTGAAAGAGAAGAGTCTGACCAGAGACGCCCAAAAAGAACAGAAAGCCCTGCTTATCACTACTCAGCATGTCCATGCAAAGAAAGATGCAAATCAAAACGCATGAGCTGTGGATGGGGACTAGGACCAGGACTGGCCTCAAAGGGAAACAATACGGGTTCAGCCCCGCTCTCGGCCCGTGTCTCTGCCAAATGCGGCCAAGCAGGTGCAGCGCCTGGCGCCGGTCTGCCTCCGACGGTGACTGAGGCTCTCAACGGGTAGTGCTCACAGCCAACCCGGAGGCTTCCTCCAACGCCCCAAAACTGAGGGCCCCAAGCTATCCTGGAACTCTGATCCAACCCACTGCTTTCCAAAACATATTGTTTCCTTTTAGGCCCGGAAAGGACGCCCTTCGTGACATTGCTTTTAAACTGAGGACAAGACGAGACACACGGACAGAATGGTTAGAGCTGGGAGGAGGGGGAAGGGGAACAACCAAGGACTTCCGCCACAGACAGCCAGCAGCCATGACCTGGGACCTGGCCCGGGGCGGGGCCCTCCTGCCACATGGAACACGGGGTCAGAGGTCAGAGTGGCCTGCGTGTAGAGTGTGCGTCGGGCTTGTGAACTGGGGGTGGGGGTGGGGGAGGGACACAAATATATAAATGTTTATATCTGGTGTCTACAGAAATACAAAACCATTGCAAAGGCTCCTAAGGCCTGGCAGCCACGCCCTACAGCTGGACCTAGAAGGAAACAGATAAGATGAAGCAAGAGTCACACCAGTACAGAAGTTACCGGGAGGAAATAAACCCAGAGCATTAAGTCAGGAGGCAGGCTTCACAGTGATCAGCTGGGCACCCGTCTCGGCTGCTCTGGCCAGCCCTGCTTCTCTCCGAGCCTGGTTCTGCCCAGGGATGGGTTCAGCCACAGGTCCTGGGGAATGACCTCTGCATGCCCCCACTGCTGAGGAGGCCAGAGGCCAAGACTCTTGTGCCTGGTCCCTCGGGTGCACCTGTGGCTGGCAGCAGGGTGTGGAGGTGTCTGTCAGGGAGCTGGCTAGCCCTAGAGAGAGCCCTCCCTCCCATGTGAGCAGGGAGCTAAGCGACCTGGGTGCCACAGCTCTGTCACTGACAGGCGGGCAGCCATGACCTCTCTGGCCCTCAAACCCCCTCTTCTGCAAAACAAGAGGGCTGACCTGGACGACGTCTAAAATCCTGTAGGCAGATGACATGACAGAAGCTGGAAAACAACCTTCCCATGAGTCTCTGCTCTTCACATAGTACTCGAAATGCCACTATTCGGGCAATGCTCTCTCTGGTGGGCGCTGGCCACCCAGAGCCTTTATAACACAGATATGACCTGGCAGGGGACAGGTACAGCTGCTCTCCTGCTGCCTGAACAAGTGTCCAGGGCTCCCTCACCACAGAATGACTCACCGACCAGGGGTTTGAAAGGGCATTCTTCCCCCCAGCCCTGAGGCGGCTGAGAGGGGCAGGTACTGCTAGAGTCTGAGCAGACCCACACACAGGTGTGTGTGAGGTATAACACACATAGTCTTCTGTATTGGGATGGATGTGCACACTTGAGCGACTTGGTTAAGTATAAAAAGAGTTCATTATGTGATCACTTGAAGCCATGGAAATTCTGAACAGCCCAGGCCTCAGGGGCTATCTGGTCAACCTCTTTCTCTTAGTCTTTGCTGCCTCTGCCCTCATTCCTACATGCCCATCTGCCAGTCCTTCTCATGCCCTTCACGATCTGCAGAGGTCATGCCAGGCCACAGCTGGGTTCGGGCTGACAAGGCCCCAGGAGGGCTGCTCACCTCTCCCAAGGCCCCCAGCCACTGCTGTCTCCAACTCTGGCCAGCCCTCCTGCCTACCACAAGTCCTCTGCAAAGAAACTTAAACTCAGTGAACAGCTGAGATGGGACTTCAGGATGCACACACACTCACACATGCATTGAAATGCGTGTGATATGTGATCCTGAGAAACCCAGAATCACCTGTGAGGAGGGGTGTGGAGCAGATGGCAGGTCAGTGGAGCCCACGGTCCCAAGTGAGTGATGGGACCAAAGTGGCTGTTCCTCTGCAGATTCCTGTCTGCCCAGAGTCTGAGCCAGGGAGAGGGCTGGGGACAAGGTAGTGCCCACATGGGAATGCATGGGGAGGCAAACAGGATGCCAGCCACCATAGGTACTGTCCATGGTTGGAAAGGACCAATGTCCCTTATGACCTACAGCTGTGGCTCTGCTCCTCCAGGTACCCTGGTGTGGGGCACCCATGGGGAAAAGGGGGTCACTGGGTAAAGGAGTAGCTGGAGGCCCTGGGGCAAGATGCCAGATGCTGAGAGCTAAATCGGTATTGCACTCGGCCACAGAGGGAGACTTGGGAATGTGATGGAGGCTTTATCGGGTGTCCAAGTTCCAGATATGCAGGGTGGAGACCCCGGACTGTGAGGCCCCATGCAGCTCACGTGCACATACTTGCTTTTCTGCAGATGTTTGGGTGTAGCCCAGACAGCTGTGGGAGCTCAGGGAGGCCAGAGGTCACTCTTCAGCCATGACCATCGGACTATCTTGGGACTAAATGTCAGTGCTCCTTAGGCCTCTTCCCTCCGAGTAGGAAGACCCTGAGAAGCATCACCCCTGATGGGTGACCCTAGTCACTGGTGGGGAGCTGTGTCTTTCATAGAGGATCATCTGTCCCTGTCTTAAGCTGCATCTTGGGGTCCAGAGTCCTGTTCCACCTCAGCCCCATGGAGGAACTGCTGGGAAGTTGGGGCTAAGGCAGCACCTTGGAGGGAGGGGAACAGGGTAGGAAAGGGTAGTGATAACCCTGCCAAGTTGGGACTATGAATCTCACACTTGTGCATAAGACTGTGGGAATGAGGGGTAGCCCACACAGGGCCCATGGGTTCTGTTAGAAGACAACGATTCCTGGGGCCACCCTATCCCAAGGCAGTGTGTGGCCCAGGGAGAGACCAGGGGTATGGGAAACAGCAGGCCTGGGTTTATATGCCAGGAATGCTCATCCCAAGTATTAGAATGTTTGACACCCCACCATTAGCAATTTCCTCATGTGGGATGAGAACTGCCTTCTCCAGCCTTCAGGACAGAGTCCCTTACCTACCTCCCACTCCTCAATGAGCAGATGTTTTCATTTTGCAAGTTGGATCGGTAATAATGGAAGGGAACTGTGGGGCCATGCTGAGCGGGGGCCAGCTTGTTAAAAGCAGGTGATGAAGTTCAGGAGGATGACCCCATCCTTCCAATGTGATTCCCACCCTGCCCCATGCAGAGGAGCTTGGTCACATTATCAGTACCAGGGACATCAGCTCCAGGCACAAACATGGGCACACACCTATCTCCCTGGATCCTGAGGACTCTGCAGCTCTGACAGGCCCTGGCCCACTCACAGTCACCTGGTGATGGGCCTGGCTCACCTCATTCTGCCAGCCTCCGAGATGTGTGGGTCTCTCCTTTTGTTATCTGGTTTTCCAGACATACCTGTCTGTTCTACCAGTAAAGGGGCAGACTGCGACTCATAGCTGCCTGACTTCACCGGGAAGGAGAGGGGAGGCGAGCGGCTTGCCTATTGCACTGAAGTCTAGCAGGCGCCCTTATGTCTATGTCTGAGCCTCTCAGGTCCTTTCAACTTCCCTGAAGAGGGAGATGGACGAGCAGCCCAGAGCTGGTACATGGAGTGTGTGACAAATCAATTTGTCCATTGATTAGCATTCAATAAGAACAGAGACTGTAGTTCAAGTGTACCACTGGGCCCATGAGGCTGTGATTTGGGAGGGACAGGGTCAGGCTTCTGCCCTGTTTGGTATTATGAGGAGGTGTCTCCTCTCTGTGGCTGTCCATTTCCTCCCTCACCCGGACCTGGGAATGTGTTCGGAAGTGCTGGCAGGGAGGGTGGCGCCCCCACTGTCTCCAAAGACAAAGAAACGGTCCCTTGTCCTCGCTGATGGGGCCTGCGGCCTGTCAGGCCATCCCTGAGAGGTCCCCGGCATCCAGGGAGTAAAGGGGAGGACTTCTTGTCCAGGGTCCAAACAATAAATGCTTGTCGGGATTCAGAAGTGACCCTGGACTTGGGAGGCTGCACCCTAGCACCCCACTAGGTCTAGTCTGCTCAAAATGTCCTTCTTCCTTCCCAAAGCCTGGGGCTCTCCTCTATGAAATCCTGCCAGGTCTTCCCTTCTGGCCTGGATGCAGCTATGGCATGGTCCTTACGCAGCACCAGGCCTCACATTATCCAGAGACAAAGCCACAGCTCCTTCTCCTGCGGGGTTTCCACCGATTGTCATAGGGACTCAGTGGGGCTACAGAGGGAGGGTAGGGCAGGGCCGGCACTCTTAGCACAGGCTCTGAGCTCCCCAACAGCCTCATGCGCATGTCCCCAAGGCCCCCTCAGCCTCCAGGCCACAGTCCAGAGGGCGCAGCTGCCTTGCAGGTGTGGGGTGCGTGCCTGCAACTCAGGTCCCTGCCTCAGGTGGGGTACATCTGTCTACTATGGGTAAGATCCTATGGCCAACAGATACATGCATGTACATACATGTACACATATACACACACACTCTGCATCCTTTTCCCTTGCATGCCTGTCCATAGTGTCAGCTCTGAGACTTCGCTTTCCTTCCTCAAGGACCTTGTGTACAAATAAGTACTATAAGTACTAGACTTCATTCTTCTTGGGATTAGCAATGGAGGGTAAGAGTGTGGGCCTTGGGGTCAGACCTGTATTCTAATCCCAGCTTCCTCCTCTGTGTACACTTGGCTTTGATTTCCCCACCTATAAAGTGGGGATTCTCAGGGTACCTGCTTCTTGGGTTAATAGTCAGATTTTCAGGTTGACAGGAGATATCTCTACAAGGCTCCTGTGGACTGGTCTTGCCCTCATCAGAAGAAGAAGACAAGTTTGGAACTAAATAAGGGAGGCTAAGAAAAAGAAGCTGCCGTAGGCTCACCAAAGGTATGAACACATGTGAAGAAAGAGCATGTGGACAGAGTGCAGTGGTCTACATCTCTCCAGCTGGGCCACTTTGGCCCCTGCACGTTCAGTCTCCAGGGTCATGGACTTGAGGGGACTGAAATCACAGTAACACCACCAGCTGCTCCCTGACCTCTAAGATGTGAAATCCTCTGGGACCTTACATGGCCAGAAAGGAAATCACCCTGTGCAGTCTATCTCCTCCCCATGGAAGGAATTTGTTTGTAGCTCTCAGCAGAAATGGGCGGCACATGCCCATGGTGAGGACAAGCAAAGTACAATTTAAAATGGCTACAAACTAACATTTTGATCTGTAGGCATAGCTGCTCCTCTGGGCTTTGCCTCGGGCTCCCCTCCTCCCTGAGGGGCCCTCCTGTCTCCCAGACCCCAGACCTCTCTGTGCTCCATCTGACTGCCTACCAGGCATCTCTACTTGGTTGTCCTTCAGGTTGCTAAAACGTGACATGCCAAACACTCATCCCATCATGTTTTCCCCAGCTCCCCTGACACTGGTCCAGGGACCTGCCTTCCCCCACGTGACTTCATTCTTCGGGCGTCCTCATGCTTGCACCTGGAAAGCCTCTCCAGGGCTGGTCCTGCCCACCCCTTAAGGTCACCTGGATGTCAGACCTGGAAGGAAACCTGGGTACCGTCTGAACCAGCCCCCTGTTTTACAGATGAGAAAACCCAAGGCCTGAGAGAGAGGAAGTGACTTGCATGGGGTCACAGGACAAGGGGTAGAGTCAGGTGTAGAACTCAGGTCTCCTAGCTCCCAAGGCAGTGCCCTCTCTCCTCCAGCGACTGCCTTAGCCCCAGCACCCCCTGTTCAGTTAGGGTCACTGAGGCACATCCCAAGCTCTCCCACCATCAGGTGGGCACCCCTCCCCCTTGCTCCTGATGGCCCCTACCAGACCAGGGCCCTCACCCAGAAGTCAGGGCTTGTCTGCCATGCCACATATGTCATGCCCATCTCTGGGAAGGCCATCACCCCCTACCCCCTCATGACTGTCTCTGTTCTCAGCTCTCATTCCAGCAACCTACTGCATATTGTGTGCGAGAGCCTGACTTTCCATGTGAGTTCTCTGAGGACAAAGGGCCTCTGCACTCTTCCTGCACTCCTTTCTAGCTCAGGGCCGGGCCACTGTTCAGTACCAACCTGCCCCTGCAGCCTACCCTTCTGTGCTCTTCAGCAGGTCTGGAGAGGGGACCAAGGCCCTAGGATGCCACATTCAGCAGACAGGCACCGTCGATGCCAGTTCCAGAATTTGCCAGGAGTAGAAGCACAGAGATCTCCCTTGGCCTGAAGAAGACACTGGACATGCCCCATTGCCCAGAGCTCATGCCCCTGGCCCATTTTCGGACAGAGGGAACCCAAGCAGCGGGGGTGGGAGACCCAAGCTGTCCGTGAGACCGGAAGTCACAGGGAGCCGGCCCCTTCTGGCGTGGCTGGGGCCAGCGCGCTGGGCAGGGCTGTGCACGCAGGGTAGCTCAGCTCTAAGTGAAAGGACACAACGATTGGAAAGGAGATGCGAGCCAGTGTGCCATCCTGAAACAAAACACAGTCACTCTGTGATTAGTTGGCAAGTCCAAACACAGCATTGGGAAGCAAGCAGAGGTCCTGTCCTCCCCCTCTGAGCACAGTCCCGGCTCAGCATCCGCCCCGGAGAGGCTGCAAGGCAAAATGAGCAGCGGCATTAATCTGCTGATGGGTGAGAGAAACAGGGGTGTGACCCTGGGCTGGCCCCTCCGCAGCTCTCCCTCATTAAGGAGCTAGAAGGTGGCCCCTGACTTCTTTGCAAGGGCATAAAGCAGACAATTTAAAAAAGTCAACGGAATGGAAAAATAACAACAACAAAAAAAAGATGCTCATGCACCATTAAGACTCATTCAGGTAGAAATAGCCAGGGCAGAGGGCAGGTGGGGAGAAGCAAACGCTGAGAAAGACCGTGTTTAGGACACAGCTGGTCTGGGCTCAGTGGACAAGTATGAAGACATGCGGCATGAATGAGGCTTTGGCTACAAGTCTTTTCTCCCCGACTTGGGCTGCAGAAAAGGGGCCCTGTGACGCCCCCTGCTCCTCAGCAGGGGTAGGTCTGGTCGAGGTGCTTTTCTGGCATTAAGTTCACCATCGACAGCCGACAGCCGTGACGACGGTGCCGGGTCCCCCCGTGCGAGCCCAGTGGGGGCAGTGTGCAGTGGTCCCTTAACATGGTGGAGTCTACAGTTCCCCTAATCTCAGGGAGGGCTTGTGAGCCACTGAGAACTCAGGCTCGTCAGGGCTGGGCAGGGGGTGGTCTACTGCTGGCAGAGGCCCCTGGTGACCAGCCATGCTGTGAGGGGCGGGCTGGGGGCAGTGGCTGCTCTGAGGCTGCGTGTGAGGGGGCGCTGGGGCGGGAGGGGGAGGAGAGATGGCTACTGGCTCTGTGACAAGGAGTCACACTTCAGGAACCTGCAAGAGAGGGGAGGAGAAAAGCGACACAAAAGCGTCCTACAAAGGAACAGACCCGACCACAGCTGGAAGGAAGGCAAACCTTTGAATCAGGTCCTTGAAATACAAGCTGCAGGAAGCTAGAACATTTTGGTGGACTTCAAACTCTCTGCCTTCAACAACAATTTTCAGGTCTGTAAAGGCTTTCGCTCTGCGCTGCTGGTTCAATTCCTTCAACATTTCTGCAGAACAGAGAAGACAGACAGGGCCAGGTTCCCATTAAGAGGTTTTTTTTTTAATTAAAAAAATTTCTTTTTCAAGAAGTAGAGAAATAGGAAAATACTTGATACTGTTTCTTGGCAAGACTGGCTCAACACTGACAGTCAAAAGAAGTCACAAACATAATGCATAAACAAGCAGCAATGGGGAGGGGCTGCGTAACCAAAGGAACCACAACTTTCAAAAGCAAAAAAAAAAAAAAAACAAAAACAAAAAACAACACCCTAAAACAAATACAATAAAAAAAAAAATTAAACCCATAACTTGAAAGGTCCGGGGAAGAGAGTCCCATAGTGACAATTGGAAACAGCGAATATGTTCTCACAGACAACTAAAAACTCTTGTATCACTATAGAACAAGTTCTCCAAATGCCAATGAGTGCCGATGTAATGATACCAAGTAAAGCATGGCATTGTGATGTAAGATGGGCTGGATATGGTTCAAAGGAATAAAACCCACAAAACCTGCAAAAACAGCGTCCCTTATGTTAGACACTCACAGCCATGGCTGGGGAGAGTTTCTTAGGGAGGGAGGGAGTCCCTCGAAAGGAAGGTTGAAGTGGGGAGCTGGTGAGCATTTCTTTCCATTTTATACTCCGGGGACTGCTTGGGGGCAGCAAGCCAGAGGTAGGGACTGCCTGCCCCCCCTTCCACATCCTGGGATCCCACCCTTGTTTGGGGCTTCAGCATGGTACAGCCGGGCTTGCATACCCTGGGGGTCCCAAGCAGTGACCTCCGGGGCCTTCCCACTCTGATGCACACCTACCTTTGCCTGATGTGTTGGCCACCTGGGGCTGGCACAGAGAATGCCCCACACCCCTGGGCTCCAAACCTGGGGCTGTCAAAAGTTTCTCCCAGAACCACCTGCAGGCTCAGCAAGAGGAAGGAGGACGGCCTGACCACTGCTCTGCTTAGTTTATATAAATTCTTTCACTTGCAAAAGTTCCAGTGTTCCCACAAGCCTTGCCTTGCCTGTTTGCCCCCTGGACCTCTGGGCAGAACCTGAGCTTAGCATTGCTGGTAGCTGGAGATCACAGGCCCAGATTTTGGGGCCAGAATGACCTAGACTGTGCACAGATAGGTTGTGTCTTTTGGCAGGTGAATGGGAGAGGGTGGTCTGTAAAAATGAGCTCTGCCCCCTAAGTCCCTACCATGACCGCAAGCCCTCCAGGTCTGTGCTGAACTCTGGCTGGTGTCCTGGCCTTAACCTCCATTGTACCCTGCTTTTATCTGACTAGTCATCACTGTTCACACGGGCCAGTGTCAGCTGTCTGCCAAGGTGTCCTGCCGAGCCCAGCACTGCCTCTGACACCTGAATGTCCTTGTCTGTGGGGAAGCCCCTGGGCTCCCTGAGCCTCTGTTTCTACATCTGAGAAGTGGGGATGCTGGCTTCCGCTCTATTCCCAGAGCCCAGTGAAGTTCAGCTGCTCGGGGAGGAGCAAGGGCCTCTGGGCATGGTGAGGACGCACTGGCCCCTGACTCTGATAAGACCATGCAGGATGGTGAGGCAGAGGGCCTGGAGCACCCTCCACACAGGGCACTGAGGTGTGTGGCATTGGAAAGTCACTGAGCCCCCCATCCCCACATCCGACCAGGCTTTTGCAGAGGGCCACCTGCAGGGCTGTGTGTGTGTGTGGGGGGGCGCTGCTGGCTGAGGCCGTTGGAAGGCCACTCGCAGGTGCGCTCAGACTAGCAGCAGGGCACAAAGCGCAGAGCGGAGAGCAGGGAGGAGGTACCCGCAAGGCAGACAGGGAAACAGACCCAGGGAACTATGGGAGCCATGGGTGAGCAGGCAGAAACTTTTGAGGGAACTCCAGCCTAGCCTTCGGGGCACCAGGGAGCCACCAAGGATTCTGTGCTGGGAGTGACAGGTTAGATCTGGGTTTCAGACAGATGGCTCTGGCAGCCACATTAGAGGCAGGACAGGGAGTGGCAGGTGGAGGCAGGAAGCTGGACCTCGGAGTCAGACCCAGGAGAACTCTGCCTCCCATCAGCTGTGTGACGTTGGAAGGTAATTAATGTCCTTGTGAGCCAGGGGCCTGGCACACAGTAAGTGCCTAGGGAACGTGAGGTGGGCTCACTGTTATTGTTGATGATGGTGATGGTTCAATAATCCACGTGGGAAGTGACAAAGGCCTGAACTGTAACAGTCACAGAAGGACAGAGAGAGGCGAGTATTTTGTCTTTGGACACTATGGTCCTCAGTGCTGGAGGGGACATGGCAGGAAGAGGTGTGAAGGTCACTTCCAGGTTTCTGGAGGGACATTGGGATGATGGGTTTGGTTTTGGGGTCAAGGTTAGGGTCTGTGGGACATGGAGGGGTTGGAGGGAGACGGTCAGGATGGTGCAGGAGGCGTTGGCTAGGGCTTGGCTGGAGGTGAGGCAGTGGCACCTGCACCATTAGTGTGTGGCCTGGGCATGGAGGGACAGCTTAGTGGAAGCCTGTGGGGTCAGGCTGGGTGAAGGCTGAACTGTTTAGTCCCACATCAGCTCTCAAAAGAGCCACCAACCAAATTCATTCCCAAACCGTGAACCAGGTGGAGGATGTCACCTTTTGAGTGAAGCAGTGTGTGTGTGTGTGTGTGTGTGTGTGGTGGGGGGAAGAGTTCCGGGCTGGAATTCCAAAGATCTGGATGCTGGTTCTCATTCCAGTTCTGCTATTAGCTGGCTTTGTGACCCTGAGCACACTGCCAAGTGACAGACGCAGCCCTGCATGCCTGCTGAGCTGACCAGGGTTAGGGAGTCAGAAAACACAGCGATACATACAATGGCACTCCCTCTGGGCCCAAAGCATTCTTTTTGTTGGAAAGGTTTTACTCCTGAACCAAGGTCCCAGCGATGATGGTACGCCCAGCCCCAGCCCCAGCCCCAGCATAATACCTCCTTGCCCCTGTCTGGGAATTCTGGGAGGATCTGGAAGGTACTTGGAGATCTAGGTCATTGTAACTAGGTGTTGTCTACTCCCACATTGTGTAGATCTGGATTCAATAGCTGTGCAGGATTACACAGTTTCAGAAAAAATTTTCAATTGATGAACACACTCACTGAAGGATTCCTTTTCACAGCAGGGCCCTGAGTGCATTCAAAGTATTGATCAGTCGGTATGTGTCTACTGCCACTTGCGGAGCATCCAGCCAGAGAGGTAGCATTTGGGGACATTGTGACCTAGGATACATAGGAGGAATCCAGCACCAGCTCTGGGCACAAGCTGCCCTCCTGCCCACCCCCTTAATGTCTGAGGGGTGTGGCAGACTGTGGGCTCCTGGGGAAGGCTTCTAGCCAGCCACCAGTGCATGGGGTGGGTGGTCTGCAGGCCTGTTGGGGGGAGGGCAGCCAGTGCTGGGTCATCAGAGTGAACTCCAGTAGCACCCCAGTACACTGCAGAATTTGGCTGCTGCAGGCTTGTGGAGGACAGGGTGGCCCAGACACCCTCTGGGTCTCCTCTGGGAGAGTGTGGTGAGGCTGGCTGAGTGACAGGCCAGCCAGCCTGAGCCACAGTGGAGTTGGGCTCCATCCCACCTGGGGAGAGAGAAGCTTTGCCTTCAGGGTCCCTCTCTGTCGGCCGCTTTCTGGTCTTTGAGTCATCTTTCCTAGTTTGGAGCAGAATGTCCCTCCTATACCTGTAAAACCCCCTGGTGCCCTTGCTCACCCACACAAGTGGCTTCACCCTGCCCCTGGACCCTCTGCAGGGAACCCTCCCGGCTGACACCAGGAAAGCACAGGCCAGCCTGCCTGGTCCTTAGGTAGACTCTTTGGCCCCTCCCCTCCCCTCCCACACCAGGTCCATTCTCACTGGCCCACTCAGGCCAGCGTCCTGTTGGAGCCCACCACCCTCTTTCACCTGAGGTACTGCAGTGGCCCATCCCTTTCTAAGCCACTGCCACCCAGCAACTCTGCCATGGGCCCCTGCTTAAACAAACCCATCTGGTTTGAGCAGGAAAGCAAGTCCCCCTTCGTCCCCCCAGGTCCTCCACTTCAGGGCGGGCCCTTCTCTCTCCACTGAACCCTCCCCCAGGCAGGTCCCCTTCCAGCCCATACCTTTCCACCTGGCTTTTTCTCCTGACTAATGACAGTTATTCTTCAATACCAGTTGAAGTACTATTATGTCCCTGTGCCCACTGCTGTCTTCGGCAGGTGCAGCAAGCACCCTGGGCTTACCTTTAGAGCATTCTATCTGCTGTAATGATTTATTTACATGCCTCATGCACTTCACGGCATCTTATTCATATTTTTTCATCTTTAACACTTAGCACAAGGCCTGGTGTATATATAGTGTATGTGGTAGAGAGCAAAAATTCTTTGCACCCCTTCCCAGCAAGGGGTGGAGTTCATCTCCCCACCCTTTGAATTTTGACTAGCCCTGTGACTTGTTTTGGACCATAGAATATGGTCCGAAGAACAGTGCGTGGTTGTGAGCCTCATTCTCTCTGGACCCTGCCACTAGCACTATCTGAACAAATCTGGCTAGTCTGTTGGGGGCTGAGAGACCTTGTGGAGCAGAGACAGAGCCACCCCAGATTAACCATTTACACACAGCTGGCCCCCCAGTATCAGCTGAGCCTGACACAAACTATAAACCAGAATCCTAACCTACATAAGTGGTTGTTGGTTTATGCCACTCAATCTTCGATCGGTTATTTATGCAGTGAGAGCCGGGTGATCTAGAAAGCACGTGATATATGGCATCACAGAGTATACAACAGACCTCAGCGTTCGTTCAGAGAGCTTTCTCTGGGTCAGTTTCTCCTTTGCTTGTTCAGTTTGGAGCTAATTATTATTACTTTATTATGGTAGCAAATTTCACCATCTTAACCATTTTTGAAGTGTATGGTTGTGCTGTGTTAAGTACATTTCTACTGTTGTGCAATCAACTTCTGGAAGTATTTTTATCTCGCAAAACTGAAACTCTGTACCCATTAATCCACAACACACTCCCTCCCCAGGCCCTGGCAGGCGCCACTCTATTTTCTGTCTCTATGAACTGAGCTGCTCTAGGCACCTCATCACAAATGTGGAATCATACAGTATTGGCCTTTTGTAAGTGGTTTATCTCACTGAGCGTAAAGTCCTCCAGGCCCACGCATTTGTAGCATACATCAAAATTTTATTCCTTTTTAAGGCTGAATATTATTCCACTGTATGCATGTAACACATGGTATTTATCCATTCATCTGCTGGGGGATTGCTCCCACCTTTTGGCTAATTCTTAATATTGTACCTCATACAAATCAATATTTCTCTAGCTGTTTAATTCTGCTGCGTTGCTTTTAGTCTTTTTTTTTATAGGGACAGAGAGAGAGTCAGAGAGAGGGATAGACAGACAGGAGCAGAGAGAGGTGAGAAGCATCAATCATCAGTTTTTTGTTGCCGTTGCAATACCTTAGTTGTTCATTGATTGCTTTCTCACATGTGCCTTGACCACGGGCCTTCAGCAGACCGAGCAACCCCTTGCTGGAGCCAGCGACCTTGGGTCCAAGCTGGTGAGCTTTTGCTCAAGCCAGATGGGCCCGCACTCAAGCTGGCGAGCTTGGGGTCTCGAACCTGGGTCCTCCGCATCCCAGTCTGACGCTCTATCCACTGCGCCACCGCCTGGTCAGGCTCTTTTGGCTAATTCTTAACACCCAGTTATGGACATCTTTAAATACCCCATCTCATGCCCCGTTATAAATGGTTAGTGTACCCTGGTTCTGTGGACCCAGCCACAGGTGGCACCAGAGGGAAAACGGTCCCTGGTGAGGGCTGGCCCAGAGCTGGGTGCTTTGTTTAGAGGAGAGTGAGGTCACAAACAGAACCAAGACTGAAGATGAAGTTGCAGCCAAACTTCTGCTTATTTTTCACCAAATGACACAAGTTATTTGTCAGAGACTAATGGGCTCTTCCCAGCTGGGCTAGAAGGGCTGTCCAAGGTGGTAATAAAGAGGAAGCAATGTCAAATATTAAAAGGAAACGAATTTCAGTGGCTTCGCAGCCGGGCAGTCCATTAAATCAGAGCCCTGAGAAAGGTTGTGCAGCCAAGTAATTTTTTCCGGAGCTCAAGTAAGAACCCAGCTAGGTGATAAATGCTGCCGATCCCATTGGTGTTTATGACACATATTTGATAGAGGACCTGAGAAAATTATAGACTCCGAGCAGTCGTGAAGCAGATGGAGAAAGCCCAGTGAAGACCGTGTCGTGCAGGCCCGGGAGGAGCAGAGGAGTTTGACACAGGCAGACACAGTGGGGACAAACGGTGGCTTTATACCTGCTGCTGCTGCTCAGTGGGGACGCAGTGGTCAGAGAGACTCTGAGCAGACAAGTTCTCAGGCTGAATTCTTCCTCCTCCTCCTCCTCCTCTTTCCTCAGCTGATGAGGTTATCCATACCTCCCCTTCCCCTTTTCTGCACCGGGCTCAGAATTGACTGAAGGGCTCTGTTGGGTTCCAGCTCCCAGGCAGGATGGACTCAAACAACCCGTGTGCATCCAGCCCGCGTCGGAAGGGAGGGTCCTCCACCGGGAAGTCACACCTGCCAGAGCCACGCAGGCAAACCGTGCCAGGAAATGGGGTTGTTCAGAGAAGGGAGTTCCAGAGAAGACTCAGACTTCTTGCCTGACCTAGAATTTTACTGAGGAGACCTCCTGGCTGTTCTTTAGTCCACATGAAAAGTCTTGCCATTTATCCGAAAGGGTAATGGAAAAGTCCTGAGAACAGTCACCACCAAGGAAAAAGCTTGCCTTTTTCCTGGTTGTCCAACACTGGGTGACAAGAACTATTTCTTAAATAGTGAAATTGGGCACCCAAGGTCCTTTCTGTGCCTGCAGCCCCCTAACCCACGGCTGCACACTGGAGGGTGCGTGACGTGTGTGTGCTAGGTGGGACTGAAGATTACTTCCCAGCTGGACACTCTCACGCCCTTCGAGATGATATGTCATTTAAATTTATTTTCCTTAAAAATATTTGAAACCCTCATGAAACTAACAGGAACACTACCTTCCCCTCCCCTGGGTTTGTGCTTTTGTGTCTCAGGCCCAAGGAATGACCAGTGGCAGCTGCCAGCCCAGGCTTGCTGGGCCCGGCATGATGCAGATCCCAGACCCAGCCACAGAAGCCCCACAATGCCCCTGTGACCTTGAGTAAAGGCTTTTTCCTTATCCAGAAGTCCACCCAGTCAAGACTTATTATTCCTGGTCCCTTATTCCTGAACTCCTCACCATTGGCCCTCAAGACCTCCTATGACCTGTTCCTACCTCTGTTCATCACTTCAACCTTTAATCTCATCCCCACATACCCCTCACACCTCTAAGTTCATACCCAGCATGCCCTATCCCTCCAGTGGCTCGCTTCCAAGATCAGGCGAGGTCAGGCGTGCTCAGGGTGGCATGGCTGTAACCTTCCTTCACATTGGTCACTTCTTTTTCTGCCCCTTGATCAAGTCTTCCCCAGCACACGTTTCTTAGGGTCCCACCCACCCCTTAAGCCCCAGCTTAACCCCATCCTATAAGAATCCTTATTGGGTTCCTGGCCACAGACGTCTCGTCAGTGCCCCCACTACGCCAGACGCCTCCGGCCCCTCTCTCCAGAAGAATACCTGTCTGTCTCCTTCCTCGGTTGTAATCTCCTCGAGGCGTGTCTCCCTGGGCTCCTGAGCATCTGCATCATGCTTTGCACAAAAAGTTCCTTTCTGATTAGAATTCGAGGTGGGTTGCAGACCAGATGCAAACATGTTCTTGGTGGTAAGAATAATTTCCCTAAAAGATGACCCATAGAACTGTCTGAAATGTCAGTTGTGTGGAGTTGAACAGAAAGAATTCAAAAACCAAGCCCTCTCTAATGTCAGTAGACACCAGTGTTAGTAACAGCGGTGATGACCTTACAATGTGTATGCCAGTCTATGACTGCTAACACATCGTTAACTTCATTGTCTAGGACCTCCCTGGGAAGGGATTGATCTATTCTGTTGGCTCCAGTGGCTGTGAAGAGCCCTGAGTGGTCCTCCTGGGAAAGACTGACCACCTCCTCAGCTCCACTGAGCACAGGTGCAGCCTAAAGGCCTCAGGGCAACTCTGCAGACTAGGAGCCTGCACACGCAGTGGCCAGAGAGGTTCCCAATTGCCTGAATGGTAAGATTTGCCCAACACAGGCCAATAACTGGTCACTTTCACTGACAGCTCTTGCCTTGTGGCGGCAGAGTAGGAGCCCAATTGAAGGGCTCTATTGTGTGGAAGGATAGGGGAGGGCAGGGGGCAGACTGTTAGGACCCCAGCACCAGCTCAAGGAACCTGGCCAGAGGGTGATCATCGCAGAGGTGGGGCCGACTCTTGGCTGAGCAGGGTAGACCACTGGGCAAACGTTGAGGCTGCGGTTGGAGGGAAGTGCCCTGGTTAGGTTAACACCAGCAGCGGTTAGTCCTTTCTGCCCCCAGTAAGGAAGCTTCTACCTGGCTCCTTCCCCTACTTAGAAAATGGAGGCCGAGGGGATGATAGGAACACTCTGAGCAGAAGAGGATGAACATTTCATGTGGTATCAGGTCTCAGAGACTTTGGAAAAATGCCAGAGTTTGGGAGAGTCATGTGAGAAAACAGGTCAAAACGAGGGTGCTGAGAGCTCTGTGGGAGCTGGGATTCCAGCGTGGCATGCCAGAGCTGGGCTGGCGGTGCCAGTGAATTAGATCTGAGTGAGGGAGGTCAGGGTGCTGAAGAGCTCTATGGGGAACAGAGCCTAAGGGTGGGGTTTCAGAAGGGCCAGTGGGGGGGCAAGGCAGATAAGCTGGGAGCAGCTAGGGGTTGGGGGCTTGGAGGGAAGGCATTCCTACAGTTACTCTGTGATGTACGTGTCCCTTCTGGGGGTTAGACCTTGGCCTCAGGACCACGGGAGGGTGAGACTTGTGTCTGGCCCTATGGACAGAGTTGAATCTGATGTCTGGGGTTGAGATGGGGAACTAAGTCCTCCCTCTGGGTTCTCACAATGCTCTGTGCCTCTATGAAGCTGTGTTCTGCACACAGTATAGTCAGAAGTATTTCTTCTTTCCATCAGAGGGTGGACCTTGGAAGGCAGTAGGTGATTCTGTCTGGAAGGGTCTAGAGTCAAGAAGCCAGGACAGAGAGTTGGGGCCAAGAGAGACCCAAGTTCAGCGCCTTGGAGAACTCCACGTGCCCAGGGGACGTGGCAGAAAGCAGGGACGGCTCTAGAGAAGTCGGGGTGCCCTGCAGAGGTGACAGAGTCCACAGCTGAATGAAGCTTAGGGCTGCCCATCTCAGAGGCAGACTGAGGTCTCGAGTTCTGGGAACTACGGCAGCTTGTGTCAGTTTGGCCTACTCGTTTATCCATTAAAGAGGTGTATGTCTCGTCTCCTGTGTGCTGGGCATTGGGTGGGGTACTGGGGACACATGTGAGTGGAGATGTCATGGTTTAATGGGGGGCACATTAACTCTGAGAAGGGTTTTACTGGGCAAGCATTAGGCAGAGGGGTGCAGGGAGGGGAGGCTGGCTCTGCTCAGCAGGGTGCAGGGAAGCTCCCACAGGGTGGATGGTGAAGGAAACACTCAAAAGGTAAGTAGGAGCTCACCAGGTGGGCTGGAGGGGCGACGTGTGAACGACAGGGCCATGCATGTGTTGGGAGCTGAGAGACCTTGTGGAGCAGAGACAGAAAGTGTTGGAGTGTGTGGCATGCGTAAGTATGTGCGTATGAGTGTAAGCTATGTGAGCATGTGTGTATGCATGTGTACAAGCATGTGTGTGCTTGAATGGGTGGTGTGTGCATGTGAGCTACACGGAGAGAAGCTACAGAGAAAGGCAGGCCCATACCGGATTGTGAAAGAAACACACTCACCCATGATTTTTATCCCACAGGAGACTGGGCGCTGTTGGTGGGTTTTACGGGAAAGAGCGAAGAGGTAGGTCTGCCTCTGACCCTCAGAGGTCACTCAGAATCCCCCTCTGCTCCCCTGTGGCATGCCATCATACACCCCTTCTCCCATGCTGCCCTCTCTCGTCCAGCCCCTCTGATACCCCTTCTCCAGTCAGCCAAGCACATTTGTTGGGTGCCTGCAAGGTGTAAGTCCCTGAGCTGAGCAGGGGAGGGCAGGGAAGGGGGTTGCAGAGGAGAGAGGGCATAGAAGAGCACATAAATCAATAACTTTAAAGGGTTTGTAAGAATTAGTGAACTGGAGCTGGGAGGACAATCAGTTCTGTTACCCAGTTAAAGAGGAAAGTGGAATGGGAACCCCAGGAGCCAAGGCTAATGGCAGCTCAGAGCTCTGCGAACCCCATCATGGGAGAGCACACGCAGTTGAGAGGACCAGGGTGAGGAGGCAGGGGGAGCGGTCCTGTGAGGTTGTGTGTGTGTGGACCCCTCTCTGTTCCACTTGAGCCTTCTGTGTCTCTCAGGAGGGGCTGTCTCTCTGTGGCTGTCTACCTGTGGGTCTGTCTGTGCCCACCCCGCTTGCTGGGCCGGCCCAGGGTCGGGTCTGGGGCAACACATCACTGCCTGCCATTCCAGAAAGCCTAGGCATCATTTAAGATTTTTATATTGCAAGTGGTCTTTAACCATCATGCAAGCCATTGCCATGATCATTATAGATTAGAAAATCCAGATAAACAAAAAGAAGAAGGGCTGTGCCCTCTTGGTAATCAGGAGCCACCTGTAAGGACAGAGGGTCAGGTCTGATGTAAAGTGTCCGCTGGGACCCCAGGCATCTCGCCCAGGGAGTGACCATGGCCACCAGGGTGGAGGAGCTGGCTCTGGCCAGCCTCAGTTGGACCCACTCTCTCCATGCCCTCACCTACCGGCCATCATGTCCTGCATACCTACCCCACTATCACCCTGGCTGGCAGGGTCCTCCACGCTCCAGCCTGCAGAAAAGGCACCCAGCCACAGCCGCAGAGGGCCCTTGCAAAGGTCCACAGGCAGGTTTTGCTGACACCCTCCCATCCGATCCCCCTTTGACCCTGCCTCCTGTCTGTCTTTCAGCTCAGGACTCTCCTGGTCAATTCCTTCCTCTTCGATGTGTGATCTTTGCTGGCTGAACTCTGTGTTTGGTTAGACTGAGCACTAATGGGGTGGAGGTGCTGCCTTTCAGCCCCTGTCCCCAGAGCCCAGAGCAGCCCAGAGAAGCCCACAGGATGGGTTCCAGCATGGCCCCCCAAAGCTGCGCTCCAGCAATGACAGACGCACCTGATGTGGGAAGGGTGGGCCCGTTTGGGCACGCTGGTTGTGCTCCATGACCTTCCGATGGATTTTCCAGACATAGGCCCTTCACACTGCGCCCACCCCCTCAGCTGAGCTGCTAGGGTTAATGACACCCCTCTTCGCCCAGTTACTTCCCCACACTTATTTACCCGACAGTCTATTTTTCTTGAGAAGTTGAACCTATTAGATCCTATAATAAAGCCAGGGTACTACTGTTTGTACAAACTCTCATTAGAAGTAACTACCTAAGAGGAGCCAGGCTGCACGGGCTGGGCCTGTGTCTCAGCTGCAGCCCTGGGTTTGGGGCCCATTTGCTCAGGGTGGACACTGTGGCCACCTGCTACTGTGCTCTGAGGTTGAACGAAGGTGGGCCCATGGGGTGGCTCCAGCCCCAGCACGGACACCAGAGCTGAGAGGACGAGTCCTCCCCCACCCCCCCAGTCTGTCCCCATGGGCTGTGTCCAACACCATCACCCACAACCTCAGAGCACTGTGGTGTGCAGGTGGGGAGTTGAAAGCAACCCAGCTGTTCTGCTTTCTGCACTCGTGAGCCCTCTTGGCATGACGAGCAATGATATACTCACTGGGACACAGGTAGTTGGAAGGGAAGTGAGGGGTGCAGTGTGAATGTGGAAACCAGCACCCAGGCTGCTCTTTGCTTAGGCAGTTTCCTTTGTCTGAAATGTTCTCCTTTTCCTCATCCAGAAAATTTAGCCCCATCCTGTAAGCCTGGAAGTTTTAAAAAAAATGCTGCTATCTAGGTCCTACCCCCAAAGTTTCTATTAATAGTATGAGGGTGACCTCAGCACCAGGGGAGCTAAAAGCTCCCTAGAAAATTGTAATATGCAGCCAACTTTGAGAACCTCTGGTCTTGTGCCTCAGTGCTGGTGCCATTTTGTCTTTTTGTTCTTAGTTCCAAAGTGTCCAGAGCTGTGCTCTGAGCTCAAGAAAATTACCAAAATAAAATAAAATAAAATTAAGGAACAACAGCTCTAGGTGCCAGCAATTTATGCAAATGAATGCAAATAAATACACACTTCCATACATATGTTCATGCAAATATTCTTGTGGTCCTTGCAAATCACTCACCCGCCTGCAAGCAGCTGCCTATGATTTTCTTGGTGAGAATCCTGGGCAGGGTGCCCAGGTTAATGACAGGTGGTATCATGACCTCTCACAACAGACATCTCTATTAGCAAACTCATCCCAGAAGTCCCCCAGGGAACTGCTCACTGAGCCCAGCTCCTGACCCCAAATCCCCTCCCATACTCGCTCAGGCCTCAGGGCTCACTCAAGGCCACAGGTCAGGGAGGGGTCAGAAACAGCTGCTGGTGGGCACTCCAAGGCTAGCAGGGCTGTGGGCAACTGCCAGGGGTTGGATAGCTGTTGGAAGACAGGTCTGATTGCCAGGTGCCAGACGGGCTTTGACTCTGTGCCAGGCTGGGTGGACTGGCATGTGCCTAGGCACTGGAGTCCACTCAGACAGGGTGCCCACACGTGCTGTCTGCCTGGCCAGGCCCTACAGCCATTTACATAGCCCAGTGGGAGACACGGGACTTGAGAAGAAAACTTTCCCAGTTGAGATGAGAGAGTGTTTCCCCTCCATGGCCATTTCCTCCAGGGATGCTAATGAGATTCCAGCACTGGTTTATAACCCCTTCTACCAGGGCTCGTGGAACAGTTATGGCTGCTAGAACTTTGGGATACCTTTGCTTTACCGCCTGAAAAATGAGTCAGTTCTACAGCACACTGAGCCCTGGCTCTGCTCCCTGAGAAGGACTGGGAGAAACTGAGACCGCCCTGCTCTCTTCCTGCAGGCTCATGCTCAGCCAGGGTGCACTCCAAGCTGCACACTCCCCAGGGAGTGGCCTGCAGTGGAGGGAGCCCCCCACACGGGGCTGGGATGTGACTCTGAACATCCACCTAAGTACTGGTCCCTGGACTTTAGGATCCTTGCTTGGCCTTCTCTGGACAGCCCTGGAAAGGTCACACTCAAATTCTTATGTCCCTGGTTGCTGCCACCATAAGCATTTGGGACGCTTGGGGGAGTCAGGAGGTGAGCTCCATGAGGGTGGAGTTCTGTCTGTCAGGCACGGTGGGCATGCACGACATTCATGCTGACTGACAGAATGAAAGCAGCTGTCCTGTGACTTCAAGCACACCCGGGGACAGGGGAGACATGGTCTGTTCCCCTGAGAGTACTCAACTCCTGGAGGGAAGCTGTGCACAGCCCCCTCCCAAGGACCCAGCGCACAGCTGTGTCAGGACAAGCCTCCCTCATCAAAGAGGCCAGTTAACTGAGCACAGCTCTCCCTTCGGGAGGTGCTGGAGGTGGGGAGGTGGCAGAGGGGTGTCAGGCCAAGATGGAAACTCAGCGATGAGGGCTCCAGTGGGTGCCAGATGTGAGTTCAAGAATGAATCATGTGCCTGACCAGGCGGTGGCACAGTGGATGGAGCGTCGGACTGGGAAGCGGAATACCCAGGTTCGAGACCCCGGGTCGCCAGCTTGAGTGCAGGCCCATCTGGCTTGAGCAAAAAAAGCTCGTCAGCTTGGACCCAGGGTCGCTGGCTCCAGCAAGGGGTTCCTCGGTCTGCTGAGGGCCCACGGTCAAGGCACATGTGAAAAGGCAATCAATGAACAACTATGGTGTCGCAAGGGCAGCGAGAAACTAATGATTGATGCTTCTCACCTCTCTCTGTTCCTGTCCGTCTGTCCCTATCTATCCCTCTCTCTGACTCTCTTTCTGTCCTTGGAAAAAAATTAATTAATTAAAAAAAAAAAAGAATGAATCATGTCTCAGCAAACACCTGTGACCACTGTCCATCAAGCTAAAAAATCTGAGCCCCCAGTGACAACCCATCAATCCAAGCCCTAAGGTGCCCTGGGATTTCAGTCCAATGGAGAGAAGTCCACCATGTTGTGTTGGGAGACAGAGCTTGACCTCACTGCCCTCAAAGGTCACTCTTAGTTTTGACTGGCTCAGGTTCTCAAGAGAAACAGAGCTTTCATGCTTAGAAAGTTCTCTGCCTGGATCCCTGCAGGCTCCAGCTCGGCTACCGTCCTGCCGGAAGTGCCACCCAGGTCTCTCATAGATAGCAGCACTATCTCCCTGCTGCCTGCCTCAAGCTTGCTGGCGAGAATCTTGCTTCTAAAGGGCAATTTTATTAGTTATCATTTCAGCCTGACCCTTCACCTCTTCAGCTTTTCTGGGCTGTCTGGCAGATTCCCTGGAGTTCTGGGCACTCAGCTGTGTGATAAGGAACAAAGAATATGAAGGCGTCTCCTTAGGAGGGAAAGGAAGAGTGACCATGGTTGGTTGGCCCTGGGCCTGGCCAATGAGTCTGGGGTCTGTTTCACGGCAGGTTGTTGTTTTGAATGATCAGCCTTTGACCACATGCTAACCACCAGGCAGGTCAACCATAAGCATATCCAGTGTTTTCCTCCTTTCTTGCTGGAAAGTAGCTGAAATGGTGAGAGGTGACGAGGGGGCACTCGGGGTGAATTTCTTTGGTCAACTGGATTCATCACGCTGAGACTGTTAGAAAACATTTTTCCCCTCCTTCCGGTACAGGGTATAGACATACTGTGAGACCATCTCACTCAGGACCCAGGGACCTGGGATGGGTTGCCCAGAATCTAGAGTCCAGAGCCCAGAACTGGTCCACAGCCCAGAGCCAACCTAGAGACTAGAACAAACTCAAAATTTATATCTAGAGCCCAGAACTTAAAATTTAGCACCTAAAACCCCAGCCAGACCTTGACCCAGAGACTAGATTCCTGATTTACAAACCTGGAAGCCGGACACCTGGACTGAATCCTGAGAACCCTCTTGGGCCAAGTGTGATAGAGAGTTCCTTCGCTGCCCCTAGCCAGCTGACTGGCACCTGACAGTGTGCGGAGTATTAATTATGGTCAGAGCTTTTCAACATGCAATAAAAAGCCTTTTAAACAAGTCCGATGGGAAGTGATTAATTCTATTAAGTGGCATTATGGATCTTCCTATCTGTTGCTTTCATAAACAGAGTTGTAGGCAGAATGTTTTATTGTGGGCATAAAAATGTCCCACACTACAATGCATAATCATATATTGATGTTATATTTCTTTACTGTGCTGCACACCCCAGTCCCCAACCACTCAGAAAAGAAACTACACGTCTTAATAATTTATGCTGCAAGTTTTAACCAGAATTATCAATGGTAGCTTTTGAGTTTTCTCTTTTGGCAACACAATAGATCATAGTAAAAATGCACCGACAAGCAATGTGTCCATTTGATTTTTTTCCACCTGAATCAGCAGCCCAAACTCCAGACACAGCAGTTTCAGGCAAGCAGCACACTGAAGAATTTAAGTCTAAGCATTTAATCTGTTCTTTCCATAAATTTCTGCTGCTTGTGCTTTATAATGATTCTACCAGAGTAAGTTTATTTATATCGCAGATTTTCAGCATCAGCACATTGAGAACACAACAGCGATCGCTCAGTCAATAGCTTACAGCCATGTATAATATCACTCCGGAAATCAAAAGCCCATTTGAAGAAAAGAAGGCGCAGATTAAAGTCACTTTAAGACATCAATAACTTGGAACTGGCTGAAGAGAAGTTATAAATATCCAGCCCGCGCATATGCAAATAAGCCTTGGCAGCCGAGCCCCACTGCTGCGCCCCGGGAACCTCCCGCGGCCCCACCCTCCCCGGCGGCAGCACGTGTGTCGCCCGGAACGCGCGGGCCCAAACGTCAGTAGAGGCGGGTCCTCCCTTCTCCCGCGGCGGGCGCCCACCCCCTGCGCAGGCGCCTCCGTCCAGCCCTACGGACTTGCTAGATCCGGGTCTTGGGCTGGGCCTTAACGTAGGCGACTATTAGGTACAGAAGAAGCCCAAATGCTGCATGGGTTGCTTACCACGTGTCAAGTGCTGGGCACTTTAATTATCACCTTTAAGACTGCTTACCCGTCGCATATGCCCACCAGCCTCCCCCCACACCCCACTGCACTTGGCTGGGGTGGGGTGGGAGAGAAGCAGGAAGCAACTGCACTTTGAAAAGCCCCTGGCATTCTTCCTGCCACCCCCTCTGAGATCCACTGATGACATGATTTCCTTTAATCCTCAAGGCTACTCTATGGCTGCTGGTCCCCATTTCACAGATGTGGAAAACGAAGCTCAGAGAGAGAGAGAGAGAGTAAGGTTCCTGGCCACAGGGTGGCAGAAGCAAGGTTTTAATCAAGCTCTATTTAATTCAAAGCCCTACTTTCAGAGTTTGAAACCACTGTATTCCACTGCTTTCTGCTTGCGGTAGCTGCCCTCAGGGCAGTGCAAACCCAGGGGACTAGGAAGATTTAAAGTCACTTAGGAAGGTGAGGCCCAGGGTCATGATGTGGACAAAGATGGGGTACCAGGGGTTGGGGCTGGTTGGAGTGGGCTCTGGAGGCAAGCTGGGGGTTGGCTGGCAGGGCCAGCTGGGGACACACTGGAAGAAGCCTGCGGCTGGGTGGGTGGAGCCAAGGGAAAGCTGAGACTGTAGATATGCAGCCAGTTTGGGGCTTGGGTTCTGGACTTGAGGTGATGAAGGGCCCTTAGGCTTCCAGGAAGGAGGGCAGCAGAATGGACCCATTGGGAGGGTGTGGGACTCCAGGTGGGGCTAGTGAGCTAAGCTGCACTACCCTGGGCAACCCTACAAATTGCTAAGGGCTTATGTGGCCAAAGCCCCTGAGCTCACAACTCCTCTGGAGAGAAACTGCTCACTGCCCAGGCGCATGATGTAGTCCTGACCAGGGCAAGGATTCATCACAGGGCAGGTTACCTGCAGTATGTGGGCAATAATAAGATAATGAGGTCAAACCCTACAGAAGTGTCCAGACAAGAGGAAAAGTAACAAAGTACATGACATTTGAATTAACTTACACAAAATCATAGGAACTGATGACTGAAAGAAGACAACTTCCTTCAGGACGACTTTTGCCTAAAGATGCCCTCACTCTGTGGTACCTCCATGTCCTTGCTCGGCCACCCTGTCTCCCTGGAGTCCCACCGTCCCTGCTCTGTACCCACAGCGGGTTTACACTTCAATACTATGGGCAGAACTGATCTCTTTTGGCGACAGTCACTCATTCATTCATTCATACATCCAGCAGATATTTATTGGCATCTACCACATCCCAGGCAGTAGGGATAGAGGGATAAACAAGAGACCAAAGCCTTGCTTCTGTGGAACAGAGTCTCAAGGCTGTTTGGTGACCTATCTTCTTCTCAAGGGCAGGTACGGTTTAGCTGGTTCAGTAGGACTGGGCAGCACAGTCATGCAGAGAGGTCCTTGATCACGCATTTGGCTGCAGTTGGTCCCAGAGCTCCCAGCAAAAGGCTTTTCAGAGCCTCAAGCTTCATGACTCAACATCTCTCTGCCCTTCCTCCTAAGACCCAGGGGGTTGCTGATTTTTTTTGGAGATCTTTCCTAGGACAAGGGTCAGTGGGGCGAGTGGATCTTTACTCCAAGATGGGTAAGACCACATCTTCCCAGATAAATGACATAGTCCTGGGAGGGGAGTTATACACTCATATTTCCCCTCCCTCTGCCCCAAAGCCAGGAGGGCTCTAAGATATGCCCAACATGGAAGGGAGAGCCCTGGCCCTCTGGTGACTGCCGAGGGAGGCCGGTGCATGCGTGCAGGTGCATCTACAGGGGCCGGGACACAGCTGGAGCCTTCCCAGGTTGGTCTCCTGGGTGTACAGAATATTCAGACCTTGGGCTTCTCTCCTTACTGACTGACCAGGGCAGAGGCTAGCTGGACGCCTCTGATCAACCCTAGTTCTTATTCCAGGCCCCAGTACTACCTGCCACCAGGGGTCTGGAACCTCCTGGGTTGGGGGCTGGGGAGACAGTCACCTGAGTCCTTCTCCCCTCTTTGGCTGTGAGAACTATTTCCTGTAGGGATGGAATAGAATTCTCTGTCCTTCCCAGAACACTCTGACAGGGACACTGTAATTCCTCGGCCCGCTGGTTTCTGTTTGACAGCTGCAGGGAGTCTGGGGACAGTGGCTGGGGACCTGGTGGGTAAACACGGGAAAGGGACTTTGTATTTCTCTCTTTTTTTTTTTTTTACTTCATTTTTTACAGGGACAGAGAGAGAGAGTCAGAGAGAGGGATAGATAGGAACAGACAGGAACGGAGAGAGGTGAGAAGCATCAATCATTAGTTTTTCATTGCCGTTGTGACACCTTAGTTGTTCATTGATTGCTTTCTCACATGTGCCTTGACTGCGGGCCTTCAGCAGACCGAGCAACCCCTTGCTGGAGCCAGTGACCTTGGGTCCAAGCTGGCGAGCTCTTTGATCAAGCCAGATGAGCCCGCGCTCAAGCTGGAGAGCTCAGGGTCTCGAACCTGGGTCTTTTGCATCCCAGTCTGACGCTCTATCCACTGAGCCACCTCCTGGTCAGGTGGGATTTTGTATTTCTGAACCCCGGTGTTCTCACCTGTAAGATGGAGGTTGACAGTTCCCACCTCAGGTTTGTTGTGAGAATTAAATGCGGTAATACCCGTAACATAAGGTGACCAGATTTTAAAATTGGTAAAGCGGGACACCATTGACAGGGGGCGGGGGTTCTTGATTAAAAATTTGGTTTATATGGAGCAAAAAAAATTTTCATAGAATGCAAAAATAGTATTGTAATATTTTTTTAAAATTTCAACATAAGTACAATTTATAAATACATTAAAAATTATGTATAGTATTATTTTATTCTTTGGCATATTTCTCATTTGAGTGAACTTTTTTAGTAGATTGCTGTCGTTGTTTAAAAGGTCATGAAAATTTTCACAAGAATTTGTTAAATTATATTTTACACATAAAATGGCTTTCAATGTCTCAACACTTAATTGTGATTTTTCTGATGTCCACACTTTATTTACCGTAGAAAAACCACATTCAGTCACAGCATTAGTTCCTGGTAAAGACAGCACGTATTCCACAATTTTTAGTGCATTATTGTATGAAACATGGTTTGTTTCAAAATGATGAAATATTTCTAAGCATTTGTTCTCTATTGTGATTTTTGCTGATGCCCAAGATTTAGCCTTTTCCTATCAATTTTTTTAAAATAATGATACCTCATTAAAAAGATCATTTTCGGAAATATTACTATATGGGAGATTTTGAGTGAGTCAGAGGGATCGGGTTACACGGTCCCGAAACCAATGAAACCAATGCCGGAGCTGCACGAGTGGGAGCAGGCAGGGCAGTGCCACCGGTGTGCTTGGCGACTGCGCTCCCTGCGTCCAGCCCCACCGCCCGCTGGAGACCCAGTGGCTTGTGCCTCGTGGAGCCTGGAGCCGCATGCCTGCGGGCCTATGGGTAGTGAGGGGACTTGACAGCCTCCGCCCCAGCAGGTACTTCCCGCCCGAAGTTCTTTGTTTCGGGGCCCCAAACGGGGCAGCCAGCTCTTGCAGCAGTGCGGGTGCTTCCAGGTCGAGGCGGGGTCTCCCCGCTGAAAACCGTATATTTCTTTCCCATTCTCCCGTCGTTTCCTAGCTTTTCGTCCATTCTTTCCAAAAATCGGGACTTTTTTAAAACGCCGCGGGACGCAGGACTAATTGTTAAAAATCGGCACTGTCCCGCCAAAAGCGGGACGTCTGGTCATCTTACCGTAACATGCTTAGAACAAGGCCTGGAAGGTAACACCTTCAAGGAGTAACTTACAAACTGCTCAAGTTGCATATTGCACACCTCCAGGGGGCACCATTAGCTTCTCAGTCATCATGATTTCTTTAGTTATTGTGACAATTTTCTGGTAGGCGGCAGGCAAGGGTCTTGAGAAAAGGGTATTTCTTAAAACTTCACAGCTGAGGATCGCATATTCCTGTCTTCCGTTTCTGGCTGAGGCTGCTGCCTTCGAGTTCTGGCTGGAAAGCTGGGGTTCCAGAAACCCTGTCTCCTGGGCAGTCTGGGGTTGACAGCCCCACTCCCAGACCTCCGCCTGTGCTGTCCAGACTGGCTGCCATGGGCAAGGCCACTGAGCTGCAGTTCAGCCTCCGAGAGGCCCCAGTCCCTCCCTCCACCTCAAACTGTCAATGATGAGCCCCCCTCCCTCTGCACTCAGTTCTGCTGTGGGCAACGCAGGCAGATACAACTAAATAACCAGAGGACCTCTGTTCCCTGCTCCCCAGCAGGTCCTGACTAGCTCATAAGTCACCTCTCACGTCCACCACAAGGCTGGCCCTGGTGCTCGTCCAGGATTCCTCAGTCTGGAGAGAATGGAGCCCATAGCCTCTGTTAGTGAAGGGGACACGGTGGCCCGTGCTGGGTACATACTGGCGGTTGTTGTGGGGGGCCCTAGAGTCAGGCTGGCCTCCTAAGACTTGCTGCTGACAGTCCAAACAGCAATTGGTGGGGGCCAGACCCAGACACCCCCAGACTGAACGACCTGTGCTGACGGGGACATCTTCCCCACTCTGGTGACCAGGGCTCAGGGGTGATTTCTAAAAGGGAGGGGTTTTCTTTCCAGACCCCTGAAGCTCAAGCTGGGGTTATGTTCTGGTGACACAAATTGTTGAATTCTGGAGGAGATAGACCTCGCCCCTGTGCTGGCCTTTGTTGGGGAGTGCTGGACTGTCAGTGGGAGTGAGCAGGGGAGGGGAAGGGAGGGAAGACGAGGAAAGGGGAAGGGACCAGAGGGGAGGGAAGAGAAATGAGGTGTTGGGAGGGAGTGTGAAGGCTCAGAGAAAGGGAGATCTTAGGTCCTGGTTCTGATGGTGATGCAGCTTATCACACCTCCCCAGGGCTCCTCCTGGGTCTTTGCCTCCAAAGTTTGGGTGTCCCTGAGGGCTTCTGTGGGGCTGCTGAGAGGCCAGGGGAAAAATATATCTTTAACCTCTCAGCTCCTCTGCCTGTCAGAGCCCTGGGGGCTGGAGGATAGTCAGGTGGCCAGCAGCTCAGTCAGGCTGGCTGATTTGGTCAGGGTGGGGCCAGTCCCTCCTCTGGAGGCTGAGCCCTCAGTGCTAGAGGGAGGGGGCAGCGGAGGGGATGTTAGGCAGACCTCCAGCTCTGTCCTTTAGGCCCTGGGGAGTCCTGAGCTCCCTCCCTGAGAGGGCCAGCAAATGTTTCCTGCTCTGCTGAGCTCCTTCAAAGATATCAACACATGGTTAATCTTCCTTCTGTTCAGAAATGCAGAGTAATTTGCCCAAACGGGGATTTCTGCATATTTATACTAATGTCTGTGTTTAAAGCTTATGAGACAGGGAATTGCTGAGAGATGTCCATTAGCAATATATACAGACTGCAATTATTTCTTTATGGTGTGTGGTTTGACTGCAGAATATTTTATTTCAATGAAAGTAGCAGGCTTTGCCTACTGTGTTTTCTTATGTCTCCCAAGAAATCAATAGGAACAGAAAAGAAATGAAATGAGGCAAGAATAATAGAACTGTGACCTTTTAGGATCCAGGAGCCCTGAATATACTGCACCAGGACCTGTCTGCATCCTTGGAATCTAAATGCATGCGTCCATGTGGAGGGAATTCAGTGTACTTAAGAATATGGATGAAAACCTGTGAGCCCTCCCCAGGATGGAGGCAAAGCTCTCAATTCATTCACCCCAAGATGAGCGGGAGAGGATGTTCTGTCAGGGACAAGCAGGAAAGAAAACAAGGGGCGTCCTGAGAGGGCCCCATTCCTGACCTCCAGCTCCCCTACCCCCATTTCCACCCCAGGATAGAAGCTAAGAAGAAAAGCAGGTTTTGATCTGAAACAAAATAAGGCTCAAGCCCAGAGGTTCACAGACCAAGGCTTTCTGGAATCTGCCTTGATTCTTTTTAAAAAAAGAAAAAGGAAACTAGACGTTTGTTGATGAGTACACACTAGAGTAGATGGATATCGAACTAGAACGCAGTACACTTGAAACATATTCAGTGTTATGAATCACTGTTACCTTAAAAAGCAACCCCACCCCACTCCTGAAACCAAAAATCCTTTTCCTGGGGGAGAGGGGCAAGAGCAGGTCTGCTTCATTTGGAAGCGAGGAGCTAGAACAGTCAGCATGAGACTGGGGATGACTGGGTGCCCAGCCTGGGACAGTGCAGCCAGAAGCCGGGGAAACTTCTTCTGTGAATGGAGAACGTCGTACCTGTAGCTCAGCATAGCTCCCTGTCCAGGCCCACCCTGCTTCTCCGGGGCTCTCAGGTGACTTTTCCATCCGGGTGCTGCCCACCTGGAGGTCAACAACTCCTGGGCAGGTCCCACAGACAGAGCAGAGAGAGAGACCCCTTGCGCTCTGGAAGAATGCCTCAATTATCAGCCATTGGGAGGAATCATTGAACCCAAGATGGTCCCCGGGGATGTTGAACTGTCCTCAAGAGTTTTTCGGAAAAAACAGTCCCGACAAGCCCAGTGGAGGAATGTAAGCAGGTGACGTTTGACTTTGCTCGACAGATATGTGCAAACTGCCATGGGCACTGTCCACACCTTTTCTTGTGGACCCCGGTGCCTCCTGGCCCTTCCCCTTCACCTGCCCTCACACCCCTCAATCTTGCCAGGCAGTCCTCTGCACGGCGGGAACATCTGGGCAGCACCATGGGCTGTTGTAGCATGTGTCCTTCCCACTGGTGTCACCATCATGGCCTCCACAGAGCCAGCTCTCAGTCCCCTTCCCCCTCGACTTCCCTCCGCAGGCACCTCTCTCTTCCAGCCTCAAAATATTTCCCTGGAGTCAGTGCTGACTTCTCACTGCCTTCTTGCACAGAAACCTTTTATAAGAGGCGTTGGGGTCCATCCAGAAGAGGGACAGATGGTCCCTTTCTTTTTATAACACGGCCAGTCTTTTGAAGTGAAGAGCTATGAACACAAGTTTTGCCTTCAGCAGATGCACTGTGGGCACAAGTACCACTTTTGCTCCTCAGCAGCTGTGAGCGGTGTTCACTGGGGAGGAATTGGGCAGAGCATGGGTGAGTGTTCAGGAGCCCACCGGACCACGTGTGACACTCCCTGCTCAGTCTGCAGCCAGATGTCGTGCTTCTGCTTGGCCAGTTTCGGGTCTGCACTTTCGGGAAACCGTGTCTGCCCACCTTGCCCGAGCTCAGGGACCATCCAGCACTAGGCCCACTGGTGCAGAGGCCATTTTTGAAGGGTTGGTGGTCTAGCTGTGTTCCTGGTCACCTCTCCCAGCTAGTCCTGAGGTCGGGTCTAAAGGTTGTGAGCCTGATGGGTTCTCTTCAAGAGATCCACGTTTCAAGTTGATCACTTTCTCCCTTGAGCTGTTTAGCATAGGGGTACCCAGGCCCCATGGCTGTCCTAGGCTGCTCTCAGCCTTTGCCAAGGATGAGAATGGCTGGCCAGACATGACATCCATTGAGATGAAGGCTGTGTGAGATGTTAGTGGAAAGCTAGTTCCCAGAGCTCTGCCCTGGTGGCTCCTCATCCATCGGTGACAGAGATGGGAGACATCAATAACTACTTCTAAATGAATGTGCTGCTGTTTGGTAGATTTCAAGAATTTCATTCATTTAAAAGGGCATAAGTTCAATTTATAGGCCTCATTAACTTCAAAGATGTATCATCTGTGTACCGAAATGGCTCCTTCGCAGGATGACTGACTCCATTAGCTTGATTGCATTGGCGATGCTTTGTGTAAGGCGGGGGAGATCCAGCAGCAAGACAGGCCCTCTGGGGCTGCCCGGCTCCCAAAACCGGTTTCTGTGGCAACCAGTGCCCTGTCCGCAGCTTCCTCAAAGTGACCAATTGGGAATTAAGTCCATCCCCACGCCCATTCATCCCACAACCTTTTGGAGATGAGGAAAGAACCCCAGAATCACCAGTTTATAGAGAGAAATATCAGGCACATGGCTCTGGAAGACATCGGGCGGCCATGGTGGGACTTGGCCATCTTTAGTCCAGACCAAGTTTGCTGATGACAAAGCCTGCTGATGACGTGGGTTGAAAGGGTGTGAGCAGAGGAGGCGGGCAGTTTGGATGCTGTCCCTTGGGCTCTCCTGCTTGTACCTGGGAAAGCATCTTCCTTAAGCCTTGGTTTTCTGTGGACCTGTCTCATGGGGCAGCTGCCAGGATTACATAAGTACAAAGTGAATCTATACTGAATATTTAAACGCCCACTCCGTTCCCTTCCAGAACACGTGGCTGCATTGACTAGCATTGCTCACCAGCTTCCCCGGAACGGCGGTCCCTGACCTGTAGCCTGAGACCACCCAGCAGGGCTAGCCTTCTGGTGCTGGCTGGTGTCATTACTGCAAAGACCCAGGGTGTTGGAGGGGGGGGACAACACATGTCTACTTCTCTGTTCTCTGTGATGATTAACATTAAGAATCTTGGAGTCACTGTGCACACCAAAAAAAACTTTACCTCATAAAGCAGTAATTTACTCTAGGACGGTAATGAACGTCTCCATAAAGAGGAAACTGAACTACAGGAATTATTTTTGGATCAAATAGAATTTCTGAAACCTGCCTGTTCAATTGGCCAGATCGAGCAGGAGCCTTCAAAATCGCCACAGGGTGGATCCTCAACTCAGGGGCTTCAGAGGTCCTCAGCCGCATGTCCTGTTTGTGGTTCACACGAAGAGGAGACATCCTGGGCCTGCTAACTGGGCCACTGTTTGGCTCTTAAAGATACTCTGGGCACTAATGGACAAGCATGGATGTCCATATACCAGCATTAAAGGTATTCATGTTTCCAGGAAGGAGCTGGGCTCTTTAAATGAACCTCAACTTACTGAAATAACCAGAATATAAGCATAGTTTCTGAAAACCACTAATTAAGAAACCAAAACAAAACAGTCCCCCAATATTCATAGAAACCTGGGCAGCAGGACTCTGCTCAGGAGGTTACAGAGAGGGTGGTGTGAAGAGAAGCCCCAACGAGGGGAGAAATGAGGTGAGGTAACGTAGCCTGAGCTGGAGTTCGTCCTTGTCACCTTTCCCTCTCCTTTCTGGGCAGTGTGTCCTCCTGGTGAAACTACACACGCAGAGCCAGCACTGATCGTGCCCACGTGGCACCATGTATGACTCGGGCCCCTGCTCAGCATGTGCGTGTCTTGTCCCCTCTTTCCTCTGTGGAGCAGCACATGCCCCTGTGGATGGTGTTCTTGGGTCTCAGCGCCCCATAGCAGGCCTGGGGAGACATGGTGGTGGGCCAGTGTGGCCCAAAGATGCTGGGCCTGTTTCTGTGCAGTTTTCAGTTTGTGGGGACAGAGAAGGATTCTGGGATGAGGAACTCTTAGAAGCACAGGAAGTAATTAGAGGACACCTACCTAGGGTAAGGTGACCAGACGTCCCGCTTTTGGTGGGACAGTTCCGATTTTTAATAATTTGTCCCACATCCCACGGCGTTTTAAAAAAGTCCTGATTTTTGGAAAGAATGCACGAAAAACTAGGGAACGGTGAGAGAACGGGAAGGGAATATATGGTTTGCGGAGGGGAGACCCCGCCTAGACCTGGAAGTGCCCGCACTGCCACAAGAGCTGACTGCTCCTTGTGGGGCCCTGAAACAAAGAACTTTGGATGGGACGTACCTGCTGGGGCGGCAGCTGTCAAGTCCCCTAACTACCCATAGGCCCTCCAGCGTGCGGCTCCGGGCTCCGCAAGGCGCAAGCCGCTCGGTCTCCAGTGGGTGGCGGGGCTGGACACAAGGAGCGCGGTCGCTGAGTGCACCCGTGGCGCTGCCCTGCCTGCTCCCACTCGTGCAGCTCCGGCATCGGTTTTGGGACCATGTAACCCGATCCCTCTGACTCACTCAAAATCTCCCATATAGTAATATTTCCGAAAATGATCTTTTTAATGAGGTATCATTATTAAAAAAATAAATTGATAAGGAAAAGGTTAAATCTTGGGCATCAGCAAAAATCACAATAGAGAACAAATGCTTAGAAATATTTCATCATTTTGAAACAAACCATGTTTCATACAATAATGCACTAAAAATTGTGGAATACGTGCCGCCTTTATCAGGAACTAATGCTGCAACTGAACACGGTTTTTCTATGGTAAATAAAGTGTGGACATCAGAAAAATCACAAATAAGTGTTGAAACATTGAAAGCCATTTTATGTGTGAAATATAATTTAACAAATTCTTGTGAAAAATTTCATGACCTTTTAAACAACGATAGCAATCTACTAAAAAAATTCACTCAAATGAGAAGTATGCTAAAGAATAAAATAATACTATACATAATTTTTAATGTATTATATTTGTAAATTGTACTTATGTTGAAATTTTAAAAAATATATTACAATACTATTTTTGCATTCTATGAAAATTTTTTTTGCTCCATATAGACCAAATTTTTAATCAAGAACACCCCTCCCCCGACTCCCCGTCAATGGTGTCCCGCTTTACCAATTTAAAAATCTGGTCAACTTAACCTAGGGAGTGGGTGTGGCTTCTCAGAGGGCTTTCTAGAGACAGTCTTGAGGTAATGGGCTATCTTTGTGACACCTCTGAATCTCAGTTTCCCCACCTGTAAAATGAAGTGGGATTTCTATATGACCCTCATGGTAAAATCTGACTTTGACATTAGGTGGTGGTGGGGAGGGATAGGCTGATGGGAGAAGGGGGTGGAAGTGTTGGGGACAGGCTGAAAGTATGGAGAAGGAGAGGGAGGGACTGTTGTTTGGAAACTTAATTCTCCCTACCGGTAGGAAGTGAGGAGCTGCTTAGGAGAGCACGGCTGGGCTGAGCCATTCAAATTCAGACTCAAAAGAAAGTACAGGTATTGATCGACTTACGACCTATGCAACTTACGACCATTCGACTTTCCGACCACAATCGCTAGACACAACTGATCTGCATCCGGCAGTGCAAACGTTGCAACAGTGCGTACAACAGTGCGGACCAGCTTCCGGCAGCACTACCATCTCCCCGTGCACCATTTCAACTGTTATCCCAGACTCGGTACAGCAATTTGTGTTTTGTGTCTTGGATATTTTTCATCAAACCCCTCCCAAGATGTCTACCACAAGGAAATTGTCTTTGTCTTTGACTTAAAGATTTTTATAACATCATTTCACAGTACTGTACATATAGCCTACTCAACTTACAACGAAATCGTATTACGACCGGTCTGTCGGAACCAAGCGTGGTCGTAAGTCGAGCACTAGCTGTAACTTAAAAACTGCAATGGAGAAGTTAACTTGTTGCCATGGCCAACCCTATGGGGCAAAAAGGCACAGAAGCAAAGGGGCTCTAAGAAAAGGGTGATAAAACAATCCTGATGAGAAAGCAGGGAAGGAGACGCCAGAGAAACCAGTGCCATGGACAGTAGGACTTTTGTGAGATTTTCTTTCTTAATTCGGAAGTTGGAGTATGTGTGTGCTTATATGTGTGTGTGTGTGTGTGTGTGTAATTGTGTATTTTATATAAATAAGTCATGATTGTCATAGAAAAGTTAAGGTAACAGTCCCCTCTCCCCTGGCCTGTCACCTGGTATTTGTGTCCTTTTTTTAAAAAAACTTTTTTTTTTTTTTTTTTTACAGGGACAGAGAGAGAGTCAGAGAGAGGGATAGATAGGGACAGACAGACAGGAATGGAGGGAGGTGAGAAGCATCAATCATTAGTTTTTTGTTGCCATCGCAACACCTTAGTTGTTTATTGATTGCTTTCTCACATGTGCCTTGACCACGGGCCTTTAGCAGACTGAGCAACCCCTTGCTAGAGCCAGTGACCTCGGGTCCAAGCTGACGAGCTTTTGCTCAAGCCAGATGGGCCCGCGTTCAAGCTGGCGACCTCGGGGTCTCGAACCTGGGTCCTCCGCATCCCAGTCCGATGCTCCATCCACTGCGCCACCGCATGGTCAGGCTGTTTGTATCCTTTTAAGAGGAACTTTGACTAGCTGAAGCAGGACCAGGGAGGACCCCAGCAAGGTAACAGAGGAGCATCTGAAGTCACTGGAGATATTTTATCTGTAGAAAAGGAAATCCTGCCACCATCACAAATCTGAAGGGCTATCATGTAGAACAGGGGCCTGTGCTGCTATGGATGGACCCAGAGGGCAGGACCATGGCAGGTACAGGAAGATAGCTCTTGACCACCGAGTAGGATAAACTATCTAGCAATCCATGGCGCCTGCTTTGTCCGCAGTGGTGAAGGGCAGATTCCTGCTTCCACTAGAGGGTTTCTGGTATCCCTCCTGACATGAAGGGTCTTTGGAAGTGATAAGTTATCCCCATATGTGGGTGATTCTAATAATGGAAAATATAGTCACTGCTCGGTTAACAGGGAACAGAGCAAGCAGCTAATAGGTGAACTGTGCTAAGAATGACAATAGTGCATTTATGGAAAGATCCAAATAACTATCACTACCGAAAAACATCCTCAGCCAAGGCATACAATGGTTGTGACTACATCGTACTTGTGCTGTGGTAGGAATCTACCCTTTTCATTTGTCAACTAGATTGACATGCAGCTGAATTGTGTCCCCTTCAAATTCCTATGTTGAAGCCTTAACCCCCAAGGCATCTAGCGATGGAGCCTTTAAGAAGTTATTAAAGTTGCCTGACCAGGCGGTGGCGCAGTGGATGGAGCATCGGACCGGGATGCGGAGGACCCTGGTCGAGACCCCGAGCTCGCCAGCTTAAGCGCGGGCCCATCTGGCTTGAGCAAAAGCTCGTCAGCTTGGACCCAAGGTCGCTGGCTCCAGCAAGGGGTGGCTCAGTCTGCTGAAGACCTGTGGTCAAGGCACATGTGAGAGAGCAATCAATGAACAACTAAGGTGTCGCAACGGCAACGAAAAACTAATGATTGACACTTCTCACCTCTCTCCGTTCCTGTCTGTCTGTCCCTATCTGTCCCTCTCTCTGACTCTCTCTCTGTCCCTGTAAAAAAAAAAAAAAAAAAAAAAAGAAGTTATTAAAGTTAAACGAGGCCATAAAGGTGGGAATCTAATCCACTATGACTAATAAGTAATAACTGTTGTTCTAGTAAGAGGAAGAGACATCAGGAGGCCAGGAGAGAACACACAGAGAAAACGACTATCTGCAAGCCAAGGAGAGAGGCCACAGCAGAACTCAACCCTGATGGCACCCTGACCTTGGACCTCCAGCTTCCAGAACTATAAGAAATTGAATTTCTGTTGTTTTAGCCCCCACCCCCAGTCCGTAGTGGCTTGTAATAGCAACCTTGGCATACTAACATACAGCCCATGGCATTGGCTCCACAGAAAGTGGTGAAAAACGAATACGTGTCTGCCTGGGATGTGCACAGACCTGGGTCTGAGACAGTGAGCAAAGATAGTGCTGAGTGGCCACTCAGAGGAGGGAGGAAAAGGCAGCGAGAGGCACCCTTCACGGCTCGGCCATGGGAGGTGGAGAAGAGCACCTCCTTGAAGATGCATTGAAAGCCTACACGTCCTTCTAAGACAGTGGTTCTTAACCTTTTTTGAGGTACTGAACCCACCGGTTTCATATGCGCATTCACTGAACCCTTCTTTAGTGATAAATAAAATATGTTTTTTTTCCAAATTCAAGACATAAGTATATGGTTTTTTAGTGGTGCACAAAATGAGCCATGTATGAACATCACCTTGCTCAAAGAACAAAACCAACAAAGTGCATGAACTCACAACAAATTACGGCCTCCATGGCAGAGGCTTCTCCGAACCCCTGAGATTGACTCATAGAACCCCTAGGGTTCGATAGAACCCAGGTTAAGAACCACTGTTCTAAGATATATTCTTTTAAAGGAAAAGAGAATTACTCTAAGGAAACAGGGAATGACAGCTATTTCAATAGATAACAACCTTTTGGCCAATTTTTTCCCTTCAGGCAATTTACACAATGTTTTGTATTCCTAACCTACTAGGCTGGTATTATTTTCACCTTTTATATTTCTAGATAAGCAAGTACGCTCCTGAATGGAAATGTAATTTCCACCAAACCGTTTCTTGTGAAGCCTGCGTGGCTCCACGCAGAAATTCTCCAGGTTTGTTTCACGGATTGGGGTACTATGACCTCCCCCTACCATGGCAACAGGCAGGCAGCTGGGATGCCACACCTCTGCCCAGTTCTCCTCCTCTCAAAATTCAATTCCAATGAAAATAACCCCAAAACAAATGAGCAAAGAAACCAAACTAAAAACAGACTCCAAGAAACAGAGCAGGAGGGGGAGGGGACTGGGTGAAAAGGCGAAGAGAAGTAAGAAACAGAGACTTCCAGCTATAAAACGAGGAAGCCATGGGGATGGCATGCACAGCCCAGGGAATACAGTCAATAATACTGTAATAACTGCACAGTGATAGACGGTTACTAGACTCAGTGCAGTGATCGCTGCATAAGGTATATAAATGTCAGATCACTATGCTGTACACCTGAAATGAATATGCTATTGTATGTCAACTACAATTTAATAAATTTAAAAAATCTCCCCCAAAACTCATTCCCAGACTCAAAAAATGGGAACACTCTAGGGATCAGCCTGACAGGGCAGGCCTTTCCTAGCAAAGATAGCAATAAGGTATAAGGAAACTAGCTATTGACCTCTGTCACAATAGCGGGGGGGGGGGGGGGTGTGGGGGGGAAGGTTTACAAAGAATTTCTGAACCATGTAAATTTGTGATTTCCCAGCCAGGGGTTAATCCCCTCTCCTCTCCCCCATTCTTCACTACATCAAAGCCCCTGAAGACAAAACAGGTCTTTAGCTGGCAGGATCAGAGTGGACTAGGGGACTGATAAGGAGCATGGGTCCCTAATGACCATCCCTAGCTGGGAAGACAAAGAAGCAGCAGGGCCTGACCAGGCAGTGGCGCAGGAGATAGAGCGTCCTCAGACTGGGATGCTGAGGACCCAGGTTCAAGGCCCCGAAGTTGCCAGCTTGAGTGTGGGTTCATCCAGTTTGAGCAGATGGTCACTTGGTCTGCTGTAACCCTCAGTTAAGGCACATATGAGAAAGCAATCAAAGAACAATTAAGGTGCCGCAATGAAGAATTGATGCTTCTCATCTCTCTCCCTTCCTGTCTGTCTGTTCCTCTCTCTGTCTCTGTCACACACACACACACACACACACACACACACACACACACACACACACACACACACGGCAGCAGGGTAGCCAGAGAGAAGCCCAGGAAAAGACTCATGTGCCAAGGATTCAGACAGAGGAATTCCTGGTTATGTAAGTGTGAATCAGTCACAGAACCTGTCTCGAAACAGGGCAGGCCCTGCGAGCTATGTGAGTAGAGGCCTGTGTTTGTGCAACTCTATGACAGATCAATCTATTGAGAAATCATTATTCTGTGTCCCTGGCACTTATCCCAAGCATTCTTCCTTAGGATTGGGCATTTGTAGAACTGCTTTCTGTGTGCTTCCCCTCCATCATTCTGACTGCTTTTAAAGATGCAGTCCACACTGACCTCTTTTCTCCAGCCCCTTATAGCTTATTGCTGGCACCCCTGAAATCCCCAAGTGGAGAACAGGCTCTTCCAGGGAGACCCTTATCCCTCCCAGGGCCTGGCATGGTGTCTGGAACAATGTGGGCATCACCACAGGGCCTATGTCAGCAGAAGCCGAGACCTGTCTGGGGATGCAGCCAGCACACTGCCTTGTAGCTATTGCCCGGGAGAAAGTAGGTGCACACAGTAGGTGACTAATACTACACACATTAGTTGCTCAATAAAAGCTTAATGATATAGCATGGTACGAGGTGATATGACTCAAAGCCCCAAGGGCTCTGAGTGTCCGTGAACTAGAATCTAGTCCTAGTGGTAATTCCTGCTGATGTCCACATGGCCACTGCTCCTGTGGGACAGTTAGGGTCAGAGCAGGATTTCTGACCTTGAAGATGCTCAGCAGGGATTTGGAGCTGAAGGCCCGTATGCCACTATCAGCTCCGTGTACTCAGCTCAGCGAGAAGGCCTGGGGGTCCTCACTCTGCCTCTGTTTCAAAGAGCAGTGGGGCCTATAGACAGGTATACCAGGGTTGGGGTGTGGGTGGGGGTCATCCCCTGCTCGGAGGAGTTCATGGTCTCTGGGTCATCTGGCTCTCTGCTTGCCTGGTTCACTCATTGTCGAATGATCTGTTAACAAAACTATTAAGTCCAGACAACCCTTCAATTAATGATTAACAAAGCCCTGGAGGACAGAGAGTGAAGGGGAGGAGGCTTTCAGAGGCAGGGCTGGGGCAGCACTGTACAGGCGAGGAGGAAAGACCTCGTGCAGATGGGACCTCAAATCCCAGAGGCTCTGACACGCACATCTCCTCGGGGAGGGTGTGCATGTCAGGGTGGGTGCTGGGAAGGGTCACAGCGGGGCTCTGGGCTTGGCTTCAGACCTGTGCTGAGGATTGTGTCAGTCAGATCTGGGGGATTATATTGGACAGTCTTGCTTTAAAAACAGTATTTCTTCTCTGGGATTCTTTAGAAATTACTGCAATGGCGGTAATACCAACAGCTGACATTATTGTGAGCTTACTTACTATGTGCCAGACACTGTGACTTTACATACATTATAAAACCCTCAGTGCATGCCGATGAGGACAGCACTGTCATATCTTCATGTTACAGATAAGGAAACTGAGGCTTGAGACACCAGCGTTCTAGCACAAATTCACTGGGTTAGCGGGTAGCGGAATTTGAATTCTACCAAATAAATCTGGTGCAGAACTGGGGCTCCTGACCACCAGGCACATGCTCTTTACCAACCCTCTCCACCTGTTGCCCTAGTTGGTTGATCCCTCTCATCTACCACTGTGGCCCCTGCAATGTCCTTGGCACCCTGATCTCAAGCTAAATGTCACAGGATGCTGAGAACCCCTGAGGGGAGTTAAGAGAAGCCCTCCTAAGACAAATAGTTCCTGGAATTAGAGGAAAGAGCCCAGTAACAGGCCTGGGTCCTTTTGGTTGTTGTAGTGATGGTAGAGATAAAATGTTACAGAGGTAGAAGAGAGACAAGTTTCTTCTGTTCAGAGTGGATTCTTGGGAACTAGGTGTTGTGGATATCACAATGTTAATGATGTTAATGCAATCTCCCGAGACTCTGGAAGGCAAACTGACCTTTGGTTGAGTCACATTTGAGCCCCTAAAAGACCATGGATACAGAAAGATGGCCCTGGTACCGGTGGTGAAAATAATAACAGCAGACATTTTTATAGCAATGACTATGTAATAGGCACCCTTCTCGGGCTTTATGTAAAATCACTCTTTTAATCATCACAACAACTGGAAGGAGTAGTTTCTATTATTATCACCCTCCTTTGATAGATGAAGAAACTGAGACAGAGTTTCAGATCCCACATTTTGGTGGAGGTGCTTGAGTATAGGAGTAGACGTACTTTTGTTCCCAGAAGTGTGGGAAATACATGGGTGGGTGACGGGCTGCAGAATGAAGTCCTACACAGGCACTTTGTTACATGCTCGGGGCCCTTAAATACCAACCTGCTTTCTCCACACAAAGGGAGGCAGCTGGGCAGAAGTCACAGGACCGTGGTGGTCATTCCCACCCAGGGTTTTGTGCCTTTATCCATCTCATGCTTCTTGAGTGTCCTTTAGAGCCAGGCCCTGGCTGGGGGACTGGGGGGGGTGTCACATGGGAATCAGAAAGAGTACTTGTGGGCCCCACCCTGGGGCTTGCAGCCTAGTTGGGAGAATGACTCAGGAACAGGTGCTCTGCCAAGGCCCCGAGCACAGCTGGATAGGAGAGAACCTAGAGAGTGGAGAGGCAGCAGGACAGCCTGTGAGCAGAACGACAAGAAAGGAGGGGAAGATGGGCAGGGGTCAGAAGCTGAAGGAACTGGTCCGGGGCTGGCACTGTCCTCAGAGGAGAGGGGCAGTGGATGTATTTGGCCAGGAGTGACAGGACCAGACCTGCATTTTGTAAAGCCTGGCTGCACTGTGGGCCTGGAGGTCACCAATACAGTACAGTGGCAAGGAGAGGACTGATTCACAGGAAGCAGAATCCAAGTAGTTTTCAGACTCAGTGCCTAAAGGAGAGAGGGCCAGTCAAGGACAACCACGGGCTGTGACTTTGAACTCCTGTACGGAGTCATGATGTCATTTCGGAGACAGAGACACAGGAAGAGCAGCAGTTCTGTGGGAAGACGCGTCCATAAGCAGGCAGAAGGCTTTGTCGCGCACTCCCAACTGCTCCCTGAAGGTTGATGAAGTTGCAGAGAGAGCAGGGAACCCTGGCATGTCAAAGGGCAGGGGAGGGAGATACAAGATCTCTGCTGGCTTCACGGCTGGGGACAACAGTCCCAAATCTCCCTACCAGGAAGCTGCTGTACCCCACTCCACTTAGGGAAGGGGGAATGGAGGTCCCATGAAGTGGCTTGATCAGGGGCTGCCAGCCCTGTGAACAAACTTGGGCTCCTTCCATCCCTTCTGCTCTGAGGAGGGGCCCTGGCTTTCCACCCCTTCACCAGCTTCTTTTCTTTGCTGAACTCTGCAGACCTGGTGCTACTGTTGACAGAACAACTGTTTTCGGTGTTAAGTGGATACAATACTATGTACGTTCATGTGTATGGTCTCATTAAATCCTCTTCTATGCTCGATGAGGGTAGATGGGGGAAAGGAGGCTCAGAGAGTTTAGGAGACTTGTCCCAGTCACACAGCTGTTTGTGGTGCCTCAAAGTACCCTTAGCAGATCCCGTGTTTGCCAAACAGAAAAGGCGGTGTAAGGACAGACAGCGCTCTGTGAGGTGGCAGGCCAGGGGCCAGGATGGGAAGCAAGGAGATGTGGAACCACACAAAGGGACATGCACACCCCACTGAGTGTTTGCTGACCCTGGGAATCCTCACGGCCCCTCACTCTGGGTCTATACAATCTAAAGTTGGAACAGACAAGCCTCCCCATTTCAGGTCAACTTGGACTTGCTTTTTGGTCCAGAAGCAAGTGGGAGCAGAAGCGGCCCGGTTCCTCTCTCCTGGGCCATGCAGGTGAAAATGTCATAGCCTTTTTGCAGCCCAGTACTGGGCCCGGGGTCCGGGGCTTTACAAGGTTTCAGGCTACCCCCCTAGCTACCAGTACTCCTCGTTGAAAGAAAGCCGGTGGAAAGAGTGACATCAATAGCTCGTACCTCAGCTGTGACACACTCAGCTGGGCTCACATGATACTCCTGCGGTGACATTAGGCTTGAAGGTTTCAAGGCCTACGGCTGGCCACCCACTCTGCCCATGGATAAGCTTGGGAGCTCCAGTTCAACAACAAGACAAATGGCTCAGGTATTTTATAACAGGATACAAATGGAACTAATTCTTTTTTCCTCCCTTATCACTTTGCACACAAGAAATCTATTTTAATTAGCTTTCAACATATACTCTTAAAAAAATAAGAAAGAAATCTCACAGATATCTCCTACCCTCAAATGGTTCTTAGTGAAAGAAAGATTTATCTTGGAAGTTTCTTAAGAAAATCGATATGTGCTCAATGCATTTAAATAACACTCATTAAAGGGAACTCCATGCAAGCTGCCTTCTCCAGTCACAGATGAGAGACATTCGCCTGACCTATTGCAAATCAAAAAGCAGTTTCACACCACCTTTATTTTTCAATTGGTTAAGTTTTAAATTAAAAGTCCCAACACACTTTTTGGGGGAGGCAGGCTAACATAAATAGCCCCCACCAAAATTTTAGCTCAGTCGATTAGAAGATAATTACAAGAACCAAAATGTGAAATTTTAAATCAGGGCACTAATGAAGTCTAAAAATACCGGTGGTCCATCCCTCTGACTGGCAAGACCCGCTCTTCATGGATGGGATTTCTCCATAATTACTCAGCCAGTGAGAGGCACGTTGTCACGTCAAACAACAGTAGGGAAAACCGTGGGACTTTAACGAGCTATATCTCAAGGCATGCTATGGTGGATCTGATTATAATGCTAGGCAAGGTTTCACACAGTGAACAGGAGGCAAGGAAAGTTCTTTATTTTTTAAAGGGGAGTTCAGACCAGTGTTGGCGCCATCATGCAGGAGAGGCCTCTTGGTCCCTGCTTGGCACTAGCTGTCTGTCACTTAAGACTGTGAAGTCAACTGGGCTCCGGAGATGTGAAATCCCGAGTGGCAAAATTAAAAGTGACCTAAACCCAAACCCACACAGTCTTGTTAGGAATGTGATGCTCACATGGTGGTACGTTTCAAAGATTTGGCTTTCAAAATTCGGGTTTCTTATTTTAAAAAATATGCCATTGTTTGACATCAGATCCGACAGACAAATTATAGCTTTAGCAATGAAGCCTTTTTAGGATTAAAAATGAAAGGAGAAATTACTTAAAAACACACATCAGAAAACCCAACAAACCCACCCAGGCATCTGAATGAACATGTTGCGTGGTCTTTCCTCACTCGAGTACAGGGAGAGAAGTCAGCTGACAAGGGCAGTATACAGAAAAGCAAGTTGGGTGTGATTTCTCAGGGAAACAGCTAGCTCTCTGGCCAAGCATGGAGGTCCACATGAGGGCTGTCACCGGCTACAGCTAGGGTTTTCACCGGCTCACCAGGGGGCGTCCACACTTTGAAGGCGCGCTGCACCCCTGGCCTCATGGAGCACTGAATCTACCCTTCAGGACTGGATGAGGAAAGCCCATTGAGGCTCCTCTTTCTTCTCCCCTCCAGTCCATGGGCTTGAACCCAGCACAGAGGATGGTTCACGTACTCTGGCCTCACAAAGATGTTACAGGTGTGGCTCTGTTATGACCTGCTGGCCCTGTGTGCCCGGGGGACAGGAGGGGCTCGTTTCTACCACCGTATCTTCCTGATCTTATGGACTCAGGTTCCCAATGGTGATGCCATGTGCCTGCCTGCTGGCAGCTTTGGGGAGGACCCCAGTTCCCTGCTAAACCCCAAATGAGGGACTCTAGTCCTGTCTGGGCCAGTTACCCTTTTGCACAGAACAAGTCCTTTTCCTAGATGCATGTCTGAAACCTGGCAAGGCGCAGAACCGTTCACCAGCCCCAGGAAGCCATCGGGATAGGGGGCTTGCACCCCTCTACATGGTGGGAAAAAGGGCGCCCACCCAGCACCTTGAGCTTTGGCAAAGCCTTAGAAGCAGCTGGGACACCTAGTGCCCATTGTGTCAGAGTGGGCAGTGCACGGACTGGGAGTAAGTGTTTTGCTTTTGTAAAAGGAGAGAGAGCTTAACCAAAACAATTCAAACAAAATATCAATTAAAAAAAAAAAAAAAGAAAAAGATCTTACACAAAGCAAGAGTTTACCAGAATTTTGATGTAATTTTCTATAATTTTATCATTTAAAATAGTGCTGATTTCCCAAACAAAGGCAGTCAAGGCACCGTCAGATTGGGAATTAAACCCAGGGAAGATCCAGACACAGCTTTGTTGCTGGGATGCTTGACAAGGCCTGGGAATCGCCCGGAAGAATGGAGTTAAAGATTCATGAGCTCAGGCGGGAAAGAGAATGGCTTGTGGCAGTCAATGGTTCGCTAAGTGGTTAAGTTAACCCCCCAAGATGCAGCCTCAAGGGGTTCTAAGTAAGGAGGCTGAGAATCATGCCCAGAGGTCCACATTTCCTAGGTCCATCTACCTTCCTTTCAAAGAAGGCCTGGATCTCCCAGCAGACAAACCACCTGCCACGTACCCTCCTGATGCATCTGGGCCCAGGCCTGGCTGCCGCCCCTCTGCACTCAGCAGGAGGACGGCACCCCTGTGCTCTTTCCCAGAGCCTCACGGAACCGCCCTTGGGTCCTTGGCTCAAGATGGTCTGGGAGTGTTTCCTGGGCCTCAGTGAAAACCCCAAGAGTTGCTTCCATTGGACGGTATAGCAGAGGGCGCTTTTCTGGGGAGGGACACAGACGGTTCCTATCCCTCTGTCCTTATGGGTAGAAGATGGAGAAGTCTCAAAGGGACTGTCCCATGGGGCAAGGGGAACAGATGATTCCTGCTCATTCTGCACTAGCCTGGCCTTGGGTTCAGGGGTAAGAATGGCCTAGGGCTTGAGCTGGAGGCGAAAAGACCCTGGACTTTGCAGACTCTCCCCTTTCTTCCTCTTGTCTGCTCACAATGCCTGCCTTCCTGGCCACGTCCTCCTCTTCTGCTTCCTCCGCCTGAGGCCGAGCCCAGGCCCTACCACAGACCCCCAGGAAGGAGAAGCCAGCAGGGCACTGCTGGAGAGCATAGAGCACCAGGAGCCACACTCCTGTCTTGCTGTGTCATCGTGACCACAGGGGATGGCACAGACTCAGGCACACAAGGAACATGTGGCAGCAGGACTTACCTTTGGGGTGCCCAGGGTCGGTGAACTCATACTTCCCCACACCAATGGTCCGCAGCATCTGCAGCCCGTGGGCTGAATCAGTCGTGGGGGGAGGGCCATTGGTGGCTGGGGCACCGCTGGGGACAGTGGCAGACGTCTGGGCTGGCGGTGGTAGAGGCAGTAGGGGCCCTGCCATATGACCGTTGCCTACTGCGGTGGGCCCCGGGCGGGCCACCTGTCCCACACCAGGCAGTGTGGAAACGGCCAGGGGCTGTGGGCTGGCATACAGGGCCTGGGCAGGCATGTTGACTACCACGCTGCTCAGTGGCTGAGACGGTGGCTGTGGGAGCGAGTAGTGGCCTGGCATCAGAGGAAGCTGGGGCCCCACGTGTGGAGGCAGTGAGGGGGTCACCCCGATGACTGGGGCCTGGACGTTCACAGCAGGGCTGAAGGTGGCAGGCTGGGCCATTCCATAAGAGTGTGCGATCAGGGTGGGCTGGCTCCCAGCAGCCACGGTAGTCACCCATGGCCCTGTGCCTGCAATGGAGATGGAGGAGACATCATCTGCCAGTTATACATTCACTCAACAAACGACTGCCCCAGACCTTTGGCTGGGTACTAGAGTCATCGAGCTGGACAAGATACCTGGGCCCAGGACCTCACAGAATAAGAATCTGTGGCTACAGTCACACTAGATAGGTGCCGCAGGAATATATAAACAGATGGCTGTGAGGGCTTAGAGCAGGAAGCACAACCTGCCCAGGAGAGGTCAAGAGGCAACAAAGCAGGAAGTAAAAAAGGGGAGATCTTCAAAGAGTTCTGGTTTCAAATCTTGGTTCTGCCACTTAACTAGCCAAGAGCCTGGGCAAGTTGCTTAACTTCTCTGAGCCTCATTCTTCCCATCTGTTACATGGAACTAGCGACACCTTCCTTGTAGGTCTTCTGGGAAGAACTGAGAGAGAAAAAGACATTAAAAACTCTAGCAGAGTGCCTAGTATGTGCCCAGTGTTCCACAGATGCTGGGAGAGTCTCTTCCTTTCTGGAGAATCAATCACTGTCTAGGAAAGGTTGAGGGTGACAGCTGGACTGTGATGACAGGTTTTCCTGGGCCAGGCAAGGGCAGCAGAGCCTGACCCCGTGCATGGGCCCTATGCTGCAGGAAGGCAGAGCCAGGGGTGGGGGTGGTATGGGAATGTGGAGAGGGGCTTCTCTCTATGGCCTTGCTGGGGGGCCAGGCAACTTCTGCATGGCTAGCCCTGGGGAAATCCTGAGAACAGGGGCATCCTGAGACCCAATACAAGACACAAGACCAGCTGTGCCCAGGTCAGGCAGAGCAGGGCCCAGGGTCCCCTGAGCCGAGCTGACACCGAGGTGACTCAAGCAGGCTTGTGAGTGAGACCAGAAGATAGTGTGATAAACAAGGCCAGTCTGGGTTGCCTCTGGCTGAATAACTGTAGATCCAGGTCTCTGTCCCCTGAAAGTCACCTTAGTTTTCATGATGGCTCTGGAGTGGCAGGACAGATTGAAGGTGAAGAGTTGAGGAAGGAGAGTGGGGGCTGGGGGCCACTCAGGACCACCAGCCCCAGAGGCTAGAAACTGAGGCTGGGAGCTCCCACACAGAAAGAAGATTAGGTGGCCTGGAAAGAACCAAGATGGCAGGGCGATATCACACCACCAGAGGGCGCTGTCCCTGAGAAGTCTTCCAAAGGGAGAGCATCTGGGCATGGTGGTGAACAGCTGGGCTTGAGTCAGAGGGACCGGACAGTAGTCCCAGTCTGCCCTCACTAGCTGAGGGACCTTAGGCACAAGTCCCTCTGCCCGTCGGTGTGCTCATCTGTAATGGGACAATAACAACACTGACTTTACAGGGCTGCTGCGAGCATCGCGATGACAGAGCAAGGAGCAGAACAGCAGAACACGGGTGCGACAAAGAGTGCTGACCCCGACAACGAGAGAGGTGGGAGGAACTTGGAAGCTGGCAAACACCGGTGAATCAGTCACCAGTAAGATTCTAGCATGGCTGCTTAGGGGGGTTGTCCCCCAGCCTGAAGGAGAGGAGGTGGCATCACTGGGAGCCAGCCTGGTGTCTTAAGGACAAGGCATGTCTTCCTAAGCTGGGTTTTCTCCAGGAGGAGCAGGGAGCCCAGAAAAACGCCCCAGGACTTCAGAGTGCAGCTGGCAAGGTCTCAGAGAGCTCTGTGGTAAAGACACCAGATAGTAGACACCTCAGCTGTTGCAGAAGTGACTGATTTGAGCTGAGGAACGGCCTAGAGGATGCTGGAGACCGAGAGAGAGAGACATCTAGTGATGTGAACCCAGCCCTTCCCACCATGTTTATCAACAATTTGGATGATGATGTAGAAGACATCATGTCTAAGTCTGCAAGTGACATAATAGTGGGAGTCTTAGGCCCAGGTCAGCAGGAAAAGCAGGGACCTAAGAAATCCTAAGGGTCACAAAAAGACATCAACAAGGTCTTGCCCTTGGGTCTCCCCACCCAGCTGCCTCACCACATTGTGAGGAGAGGAACAGCGGACCAAGTAGCCACTTGGCAGTATTGGATCTTACTGTTAAGACAGCACGTGATGTGGCTACCAGCAGAGCTGAAGTGACAGACGGCTGCGATGACTGATGATCATAGCAGAGGGGCTGGAAGAAGAAGGTACTGGGCAGACCAGACATGGATTCTGGCTGGAATGGCTGGGATCTCTGTTAAACAATGTGACTGCAGGAACTCCTTTGATAATAAAGGGACTGAAAACTACAAGCTCTGGGGCATGGCTGAAGGACTTGGGTATTTGTTCTGCAGAAGGCTTGGGCAGGGGGAATGAGTGAGATCTCCAGATATCTGTAGGCCAGAGGTATGGAGAGCTAAGTGGACTTGTCTGTGTATCCTAATGGGAGACAACAGGGGAGGCTTTTGTTATGGTCACAGTTGTCCAGAGAAGGTGGGGGTGCTGTAAGAGGTCTAAGTTCCCAGTCCTGGGGGTGCGGTGGGGGGTTGGGGCACCCTGTTCTTATGTAACCATTGGCAAGGCAGAACCTAATTGGAAGGTATAACTTGAAAAATTTGTTATAAATCAGGGCATTGATGTTTGGGAATAAGTAACTGTTCAAAATAACCCTAAGCAGATTCAAAGTCACTCCCACCAGGTCACTCTTACGCCCTGGCTTTCTCCCAAACACTTTTTTTTTTTTTTTTTACAGGGACAGAGAGAGAGTCAGAGAGAGGGATAGATAGGGACAGACAGACAGGAATGAGAGAGGTGAGAAGCATCAATCATTAGTTTCTCATTGCCATTGAGATACCATAGTTGTTCATTGATTGCTTTCTCACATGTGCCTTGACCGCGGGCCTTCAGCAGACAGAGCAACGCCTTGCTGGAGCCAGCGACCTTGGGTCCAAGCTGATGAGCTTTTGCTCAAGCCAGATGGGCCCGCGCTCAAGCTGGCGAGCTCGGGGTCTCGAACCTGGGTCTTCCGTATCCCAGTCCGACGCTCTATTCACTGCGCCACCGCCTGGTCAGGCTCTCCCAAACACTTTTTTGAGTAGCAGAGAAAGGGGTAGAGACACAGCTACTGCCCAGGAAATAACATGCACGGCCTGCCTTGCTGAGCACAGCCTGAGGCCTGGGCAGCTGCAGGCCCATGTGCACGCCCTGCTAAGGCGCTGGACACCCAGGAGGCCCCTAGCACCTCTCCCAGCTCTAGCGTAGGTGTCTCCGTCTATGGAGGAAGTACACACCTGGATTGTCACTCTCCCTCATCTGTTTGGCAGGTGGCTCATCAGTGTCCCAGGGCGTGGACTGATTGATGGGCGTCTGTCCCCACCGGATGCTGGTCGTGAGTCCCTGGGACTGACTGTCCGCTTTGGAGATGCCGGGCGCCTGGAGAGAAGCAGAACAGGACAATGAGCACAGCCTGGCCACTGTCCTGCCCTGGGATCCCCCTTCCCCCCAGCAGTCCTCCTGCTGCCTGAGCCACGGGGCCCGAGGCAGAGGCCTGGCCTGCACCCAGTCCCACAAGGGACTACAGAGTGTTTGGCACAGTAGCAGTAGCTGTGACCTTTGCTAAACTCCCACCTCCAGGAGCACCCAACCCAGTACTTTCCTGGCCACCCTCTGTGGCTATTCACTGCACTGAAGCTATCGCAAAGGAAAGAGCTTTCTGCCCCAAGATGTGAAGTCCCCCAACCTCTGGCCCATTAATAAACTACAACAACATCCACGCACATGCGCTGAGCACTAACTACTTAGCCCGGGCTCAGTGCCACCCGGTGCCTGGCCCTCTGACATATGAGAGGATGGCTCTCTAAAGCTCACCTATTAGGTCCCTTCCTGCCCCATACCGGCCTCGGAGACCCGAGAAGTCCCACTTCAGAGGAGACAGAGGGTGAGTGGGGACCCAGGCTAGTGGGAGGACAGCTCCCATCCTGCCACCAGGGAGAGAAGGCAGGAAACACCTTCACCAAGACCTCAGTTCCTCACAGCAGGCCAGAGGCAGATGTCCAGCTCCAGGATCTCACAGCCTAACGGATATTTAGATTAAAGAGAAAATGAACTTCAGGGTGAAAACAATTATTAGGTCCATGTTGGTCTCCCTGAGCCACAGCCTTATGGTGGAATAATATATAATCACTAAAAATCATGTTCGCTAGGAGTTCTTAATGAGATGGCAAAATACCTGCACTGTAATGTTAAATGAAGAAAGCAGGACACAAAATGACACAAATGTAACCTCACCATGTAAACAATATGTGCAGGAGGAAGCAACTAAAATGTTGGCAGGGATGCTATCCTTGGGTGAGAGGATTGTGGGTAACTTTTATTCTCTTGTCTACAAGTTTCTTTGTTTGCCAGATGTTCTACTACAGCCATTACCATTATAGGGCAGGGCAAAAGCGGGTTTACAGTTTTGAGTATGTGAAACACAGTTCATTCTTGTGCTATTATATATTAATTATTGTATTATTTTCCATACAAATAACTGTAAACCTACTTTTGCCCCTCCCTGTGTAATAAACAAAATCATTCCTGAAAGCATGTCGGAGAGCCTAGGACTGGAATAACTAGGATGGGTGTGGGTCTCAGCAGAGGTGGTTTTAGGAGTGACCATGGCTCCCAGCAGCACAGCTGGAGCCCAGCAAGTTTTGGGGTAAAGGGCGAGGTGGGGTGTTGGGGGGCAGAGGCAGCTGCCCATTGGAGACAGTCACAAAAGGCACCACCTGCAGGTCTTTTTTAGGTGAAGCCATGGTCCTGGTGTCTTCTGATGGAAGCTGACCCAGTGACCCAAGTGGGTGGGGGCCAGTGCCCCCTCCTGAGCCTCTGACCCCAGGCTGATGAGGGTCGGGTGGGGCAGTATGAGCTGGGAGGCAGATAGCTCTTGTGGGGACTTTATGCCTAATGCAGGGACAGCCATGTCTGCCCTGGGGCCTGCTGGGAGGCGGGGGAGCCATGTTCCATTAGGACCACAGGCTGCACCAAGCTAAATGCATTAGGCTGCACTTGATCTCTGGCCTGCATTTCAGATGCTCTGCGTCTGTGAACAGAGCAGGAAACAAAAGGAAACAGTGACCCTCCTGAGGAAAGAATATTCAGCAGACAAGCTTCCTGATCAGAAGCTCCTGCCCTGTTTGTCTGTGGGACAGATGTGGGCTTGGGGTGGGCAGGAAGGGTGGGGATTGTGTCCTGTCAGCAGCCCCTCTGGCTTCCGAGGTTCTTGGGGGTGCTGGGGGTTCAGAGGTTGCTTCCTTGCAATCAGACTCATCTGAGGGGGCAAGAGCCTGTGCGATGTCTGAAGGAGGAGGCTAGGGGCCTCCTCACCAGCACCCTCTTCCACTGATGAGACAAACCCCCCTCCTGCCAGTAGGGGGCGCTGCAGCCCCTTTCTGCTACCTGGGATTTCTGGAGGCCTCCCAGGCCAGAGGCAGGTTTGGTTCTTGGGACCTCCAATAGTCTCATTTCTCCTTGGCCAAATCAGCATCCCGGGCCCTGCCTGGTGCCTTGACAGGGTAGGCGAGGGCTCTGGAAACTTGGAGGCCCTGGGCCTGGCCCTTACAACAGGTGCTGCCTTCAGCAGAGGCAGCTGGGGCCTTCCCTCAAGAATGGATAACCAGATTCTGAACTCTGCAACTTCAGGAGTTCCTGTTTTTGCCCTAACATCAGTTCCAAAACAGCCCTGCCAGCTCAGTCATTTGCGTCTTTGTTAGTTGGTTTATTCAGTGAGCAAGTCCTGGACCCCTGTTCTGGGCCCAGCCCTGCCCAAGGCGCTGCGGTCACACGCCTCAGCAGAGTGGAGCACTCAGCCACCTCTGCAAACAGTGAGGGACTTAGACTCCAGAAGGAAGCTGGGTGCAGAGGCCCTGGGCACTGGGGAGACTGAGCGTGGCTACAGATGGTTTGCTGTCTGGCTGTCTTTCATGAATATTACAAGCGAGTTCTTATGTACGAAAAATGTGTTCTGCTGTGAGAAGAAAAACAGAATCTTATTTTTTTTTCTTTAGGAAAAATAAACAATGCCACTTGTATGGTACCTAGCACTAGCGGTTTCTGAAGCTGTGAGCAAGTCGCAGTTCAAGAATTTTTATTTATTCTATTAAAGTAATGACATGAACATTCCGTCCTCCACTCCCTCCAGGAAAAACACGGACACGGGCTGTGCACTTTGCCGAGGCGCCTGGACGCCCAGGTTGGGGGACATCCGGAGATGTGAGTCAGCTCGACCTGACCAGAGCCCTGCTTCCTGCAACAGGCTCCAGGTCCAAAATAAACTTGTGGTCCTAGGTTCTGAAGGCTTCTGGGGAATGTGTGTGGGTCGGCGGCTCCAGCTCTGAATAGCTCCTGCCATGCCTTTCCCCCACGGTCCGGTTCAGAGGTCCGAGATGCCACCAAAGGCTCTCCAGTCCACCCCCAGCCCAAATGGCAGGCCCCCTGGAGCTGTACTCCTCACCAGGGGCTGACCTGTACACAAGAATGCCACAGAAACCAACCAGAGGGACAGCTCAGGCTGGGGCAGGAAGGCAGGGCTGGGAGAGCCTCTCTTTGCCCCTGCCACTGCGGTCGCCTGCGACATAAGTGAGCCACCAAGACATCTGGCCTTTCCCCAGCGTTCCTGGCCATGCTTCTTCTGCTCCTGTGACATGATGGCACCTGGCAGAGAGAGGCAAATGAAGAGAGCCCTCCTCCTGCCTGGCGCCACGAAGTGGCCCTATCTGCCCATCATCCGGCCAAAGGAGGCTTCTCTCTGCTTCACTTTAATGAGATGCTAATGGGATGCATCATTAACGCAGCTGCTTTTAAACCCCAGCTCTTGTAAATTTTCAAAGGTCACATTTTTACGGTGGCTGACAGCATCCTGCTTCTTTCTGTGACTGAAGAACACTCAAGACCCTGATCCTTAATGGATGTGACTGAGAGGCGGCGGCATGGCTGAAGTGCCTGCTGCTCACAGGTGGAACCTCCTGGAACAAGCCTCCCCAAGGCCACCGGGCTATGTCTGTCAGCTTGGGGAGAGCCGGTTACACGGGGCTCACAGCGCTGCCCTGGGGTCTGCTCCGTGCAGGGGAAGGTGTGTGGGGAGCAGGTGGTACACTGTGCAGATATGCTTGGCAGAGGGGTGAGGGGCTGATACCACTGGGGACACAGAGGCATGTATCCTCCCACAGAGCATCGTTTGCTCACCAGACTGTGTGCCTAGGAAGCTGTGACAGCCCTGAGGGGCTGCTTTTTCTAACTTGTCCACTCAGAGGAAGCAGCTTTTCCTGCTGACACGAAGGTGCTGTACTGTATTGGCCAGCAGCATCTGGGTGGTCAGGGTGGTTTGAAAGGATGAGCCTCCCTGGGGGCCCTCATGTGCCTTGCTGCATCTCATCCCTACACCCTGTGTACACAACGATTGGTCACACTGCCTCTCAGGACTGTACCGACCCTGTACTGGTGGGCTGGTTCCATGAAAGCCGGAGCCTGGCTCAGCCTGTGCCCAGCCTGGTGAGGTGCCCAGCTGGGTACACTAGTGGGTGGGATATATTTGCACCAAAGAGAATGAGTGAATGAGGGCAGGGTCAACAGTAGGAACACGCATCACTGTAAGTTTAGTGAGTCTGTGAATGCATGGCATTCACTCAGGAAGAGTAAATACTGTGAGTAACAGAGCACAGGTGTGAAACAGCTTAGTGTGCTTGGGCAATGTAATGCAATGAGGTCCCCTCTTTGGGCTGATGAGGTTTCTAGACTGTGGGGCCTTGTGTGCTGAGACCCCCAACATCATTGCCCTGGAAGCTGCTTGGGGGCCTGATGCCCCAAACCACTGCCCCCGGCTCATGGGCATGAGTATTGTGAAACTGGATGCTGAGGTTGGTGCCCACCTCTGTGGGGCTAGGGTGGGGCGCTCACCTGGAGAAACCAGAACTCAGTCTCTTCTGCTGTTTACCAAGAAGATTGGTGAGTCAATGGAGTCTGGAAGTCAGGGAGAGCTTCCGGAATGCATGGGGTTGGTGTTGGGCCATAAGAACTAAACAGGATTGAATAAGGATGACAGATTTGGGCTGGAGTCAGTAACAAAGGACCCCACAGCACAACTAGTGTGCTTCCAGCCCACATACAAATGACAGGGCTAGGCTCATGCAGGGAAATGACATGGCCAGTACCCAAGTCCCTTTCCTGCTGATGAAACTGTTTCCACAGACTGAAACCTACAAGACGGACACTGCTGTCATTGTGTGGTACTGACAGGGCTGGCAGGGATGCCTTCTGCCAAGTGTCAGAGCCAGTCCTACCCCTTACGGTAATGAGACCCTCCCCTCCAGGGAGCCCAGAGTCCCCACCTTCACCTCGGTGTAATTGGTCAGACAATGCTTCCTTGTTTGCTCTGGGCCAGAAACACTGCTAGGCACTGGGACATAGTGATGGTCAAGGCACAATTCCTGCCCTTGGGGAATTTACACTAGTGGGTGGGATATATTTGCACCAAAGACTTGTGCAGGTGACACAGGTTGGGAGAGCAACCACAGGGAACAGAACCACGATGCTGTGTCACTATGCCAGCCCTGAGCCTCACCTTTGAAGAGAACTCATAACCTCTGGCTTGGTCTCTCAGATACTCCAAACCAAGCCAGCGGTCAGACGAATACCACCGAGTGATTCTAGTCAACATGGGAGTTTAGACGGTCCAGCTAAGACCTCTCAGAATGTCTGTGCACAAATTTGTGAGATGTGATAAAATGTTTAAAGCCACTAAAAACAAAAGGATGCACAGTCTACTGTGTGTATTGCAAAACAGTAAAAGATTGAAAGTCCTTTGTGTGCTGCTCTTGACATATAAGCACAACAGTGTTACATGCATCACTTTGTGTTTCACAGAGGATCAGAGGAAGGGTAACCATATCAGGGACTGTAGTTATATAAATGCTTAAACTAAGGTTGGTGTGCCTCTTCCCAGGCACATGCAGCTAGGTGTGGGGTGGGAACAGGAAGTGGCCTTGGATCATAACTGAGAAGCCACAGGGAGGACAACTGGAAAGCCATGGGTGACCTGGGGCAGACTGCACTCTGAGCTGGATCTGCAGCCTCGTTTTTATCTCATGACTCCCTGTAATTTCTGCATATATGGGGAAAGACAAGCTTTGGTGTGATACCCCATACCCCTTGGCTTTGGATTCTGACGGCACCTTCTGACGAAGGGTTGCTGATGTGTCCTGATCCCTGCAGTGGACCTTTGACACTTTTTCTGATTTGAAGCCAGGAAACATGCTCTGCCCACTTCCCATGCAGCTAGAGCACAGACACGTGCCTGCTGCTCAAACACACTGGGAGGTTTCAGTCTGGAAGTTGGGCAACATGAGGAAACCAGCACAGCTCCAAGTCCACGCTCTGCAGAGGCTGGGGGCAGAGGCATGTGGATTTGGGAGCATGCAGATGGGGGGGGGGTTCTGGTGTCCTGGGCCCAGCGTCAGGGTTCTCAGGTCTCCTCTGAGAACAGCAAGAGCAGGCTCTCCCATCACAGTGCTGCCAGCTCCAGACTGAGCCCAGCTGGGTGGGCCATTCCCTACAGAGTGGACGTGTCACTTCCTTTTCAGCACCCTCTCCACTGCAAGGCACTTAGGGTCTTCACAGTGTCCAGTTCACCTGTCCAGCTGGTGGGCGCCAGTATGTAGTAAACTCATTCAGACTGGTGTGTTGGGATGGAGACTGGGAACCTTTCAGGGGCCTTTGTACTGCAAAGGGAAAGCCCCAGAAAGGCAATTCTTACTGAAAGGAATGATAATGAAATGGTGGAATTTCAGGCATGAGGAAGAGCTCTATTGGTGTCTGATTTTTAAAATTTCTTTTTATTTTATTCATTTTAGAGAGGAGACACAGAGTGAGAGAGAAAGAGAGAGAGAAAGAGAGAAAGGGGGGAGGATCTGGAAGCATCAGCTCCCATATGTGCCTTGACCAGACCAGTGCAGGGTTTTGAACTGGCGACCTCAGTGTTCCCAGGTCGACACTTTATCCACTGCGCCACCACAGGTCAGAGGTGTCTGATTTTTAGATGATAGCTCATGGTTTATAAACCTAGACTGTTGGCTCTCTGGGATGGTCAGGTTTTCAATGTGGGCACTGATTCCAAGACCACACAGGTAAGGGCTCTCCAACGTCAGGGCGCATTTGTCTGGAGGGGGTAAGAATGCAGGTTTCGGGACCTACTTCCAGAGCTTCTGATTCAGGTCTGGGATGGGGAACCCCGAAATGTGACTCTTTAACAAGCTTTACCAGGTGATGCATGTAGTCCCTGGACCTCCCTCGGGGAGCAGTGAGAGTCTCAACATTCAAACTCTCAGGCCATTTGTGCCCTGAAAGGGGTAATCTTGGAGCCGAAACTGCTGGTCCTAAATGGGACAGACTTTTGGGTCTCGCTCTCGGGACTCACAAGCGCCAGCTCAGTGGTCATGCTGTCATGACAGGCTCCTGTTCCCAGCCCAGCTTTCAAGGGGTTAGAAGGACATGTTGACAGATACCAAAGCTATAAATCTGTGGCCTCCAGGAAGAGCAAATGACATTTACGAGTCTCTCAGTTCCCATTGCTACTGAACTACAAACAAGAGAATAATCACACACAAAACCCCACTTGGGGCTGGGGAGGCTCTCTGGAACTCCTCCTGCCCTCATTAATGAGGCAGTCCTCTCGGGCCCCCTGGCCCAGGCCAGTGCCCTCGGTCTGGTCTTCCCTTTGGAGCAGCGCCATAATGCGCTCCAGGGTTCGATGAAATTTCTAATAATACTAACCAATGATGTGTTAAATCGAGACACTTCTGGCTCGCATGCGGAAACTGCATGATGGTTTAAAGGACCAGCGCTTACCTTTCTCTATCAATTTGCTGCTAAATTACTGCTTTTGGAGCAACTTACAGAAAAGTAATTCTTTATTTAAATTTTAATTTCAATCTTGTCATTTTAAATATATATTCAGATTCCAATCATATTACAGTACGTGATGTCTCTGGAAGGCAAGCGTTCCTGCCGGGAGCTTGGGTGGGGACGAGTGAGGGATCTAAGTAAGAAAAGAGGGACCCCAGGGGGCAGCTTCATGAGGGCAGCCACAGGCTGGGTAAGAGAGAGAACTGCAGAGGCCTAGGGTCAACCTCTAACCTGGCCCTGTGATCCCAGGCTTTGTGATTTGCCCTGAGCACTACCTGTGAATACTTTAAGTTGGAACCACCAACTACTTCCTGTGCTGTCTCTCTCATTGGATCGCCATAGGGACCCGAGAAGCCCCAGCCATAAAGCGGCCTGGCCTGCTGCTGTCCTAACAGTTCACATGAATGAGTGCCTTCTAAAGGCCAGGCCCGGCCCGGACACGACATGATTTCCTTCCATGGGGAGTTCTGTGTGCCCACCTTCGCTTTGCGGATGAGGTAGTAAGGCCTGGAGCAGTGCCATAACAGCTAGAGCATGCCAGGCTTGGCACTCTAACCAGCCTATGCTGTCCTAAGACTCTGATATGGCTGGAATGTTCCCAGGCCATCTCTCTTCAGACTCCCTTGACCCTAGGCCAGTGATGTGTTCCCCCAACCTCTGCCAGTGTGGCCTTGGATCTTTTCACTGGGGCCAGTTCTTCAGTCTCAGACCAGAGCGGCACAGACTGACACCTCCACCCTCTCCAAAGCTGGCAGGGTCCATCCTTCACATCTTCTCTCTCTTCTTCTACTTCCCCCACCCCATCAGCCCCTTCCCCTTGGCTTTCCCACATGGAGACAGAAACACCCCTGTCTGAGCACTCCACTTGCCATCCCAGCACCTGTCTGCCTCCCCTCCTCTCCTTGTCATTCCCCCCCACGGGGGGCTCAGGACACCTGGGATTCTATTCCTGTTACTTTCACCTTTTAACACTGCCCCACCTCAGGACCGCAGTGAGACCGAGCCTCTGCATGAACAGTCACCTCCCGATGCCAGATCCAGTGGCTTTTCCTCAGCCTCTTTCTCTGACCCCACACCCTGGCTTCCTGCCTCTTCTTCCGAAACTCCTTCCCTCCCACTGCTGTAACAATGCTTCCCCCGCTTTCTGTCCCTTCCGCGCCATTCACTGGCTTCTCCTGCCTGTTCTCCCATGTGGACGTGCCGCAGGGCTCCTTCCACGCGTCTTCCCCTCCATCTCTCAGGCCCATGTTCTTTCATAATTATTTTTCTGATATGGTACATCTGTGTGGTAGCCACTGTCTTTGATAGGACCCAGCTTCCTATAGTATTCTGCAAGTATATTTGCTTTCCCGCTTTCCGACTTCAAAGTCTATACCTTAGAGACATTTTTGCTCAAAGTTCAGCACAGACGGCTGCCCTTGCACATGTAAAGCGACCACGGCTGGGGTTGGATTTCCACCGTGTTCTCATGTGTGCCCTGGAATCTGTCCCAATGGAGGGAGAGGCCCTTGTGGACAAAAGAAATGATAAATCTGGCCGAACCTTCAACTCAAAGCTTTCAACTTTCCTCTAACAACTTACAACGAAAAACTTCTTAGTCCCATTTTCCAAGTAACTTTTCATCCATTACAAAACCCACACAATTTTCAAAGGGGCTTTGAAATAAGATCACCTAGAAAAAAAAAGCCTATCACAAATGAAAGTATCTGAAAGATAGAGGCCCTTTCCTGGGCTTCAGCGCCCCTCCAATAGCAGCTTCCCTTTCATTCGGCTGAAAGGGGCAGGGCAGGCCTGGCCCTCAGAAGAAGCCTGTGATGTGAGCTAGCGGCCTGGGCGGACAGGCGAGGAGGGAGGCGAGGGCACCTGCTTGCAGAGCTGGGGTGGGCCTTCCATCGCCCCCCTTCCCTCGGCCCTTGCGGCTCCCCAACCTGCCAGACCTGCTCGGAGTCCCAGCCGCCCTGCCTGCTTCTGCTCACCTTGGCATCTGTGACAAGGCAGCTCTCGCTGGACTGCGGGGACCCTCGTCATTCTTATTGCTGAGATGGGCGGGAAGGTAGGCAGGGCAGGAGCAGTCCTGCTCTGGCCTTTGATGGGACATTTCCCAAATGCCAGCCCTGCAGGCAGTAACTCTGGGACCACCCCTCGCCCTCCCAGCCTGTGAATCTGTGACACGCCTGTCCCTCCCAGGGTCAGCTGCAGACTCACAGACACATATCAGACATCAGCCATTTCCAGGAGCCTTTGTTATTTGCAGGGTCGAAATCCCTGGTGAATCTGGGGAGGAAAAGCCCTCTGTGTGGGCGGCTGAGCTGAGCGAGAGCGTGGGGACACACGCAGGTCCCCAATGAGACTGTGTGATGCTCCCGCCTGGTCCTCAGACGCCTAGACTCTGAGTCCTAATATTAATTTCAAACTACACTAGAGAGCCCTCCTGTAGACCGTTGCTCACCGGCCCAGGGTAACCAGCATGCTCCTCAGAACAGCTCTGTCAGGGGCTGGCAGGGCCCCTCTACCCCCCCAAGATGGCATTCTCAGATAAAATAAGCCCCCTTGGGTGCAGGGCCCACCCAGAGCCAGAAAGGACCCCAAGACCGAGTCCTTGCCAACTGTCTGTACTTTTGCAAGATACCTTTTTCAAGAAACACCTGACACTCCTTAAAGCCCCCTCCATCCGCCTTCTGAGTGGTGGGCTTGGACAGAGTGCCACCTATTTCCATCACAAAGGCTTGCTGGCAACAGGAGCACTTCTGAGTCCTGAAGCCTCCTGTGCAACTCACACGCTGACTCTGAGCTCCACTCCACGCCCAGTACAGCATAGGCATCTTCATTGACCTCATTAGAGGCCTAACAAGAGAGAGGATTGTGGCAGGGTCAACCCGAGGTCAGGCAGGACAAAGAAACAAACAAGGCAGCACAAATGTCCCTGTGAGGCAGGTCCGCAGACGGGTGGCGCGGCTGAAGGAGCTGGAGCAGTTTTACAACCAGGACTCCAAGCTCTCCCCCTCCCCCCCGAAGCATGTCTGGGCCCGGGTGTGCGTTTAGGACCGGAGCCTGGCTTTGGAGACACAGTGAGCCTGGGAGCCCAGCGGACTGACCAGGTCTGCGGTGGAACTTTCCAGAAGCACACAACGAGTGGCCCCGTTTACATCTTCCCAGCTGCCTGGCTTCCCCCCTCCACTTGGGCTCAAGAGCCCCGGGCGGCCAGGCAGGGTGACCACAGACAGGAGTGTCCTCTGGTCACAGCCCAGCTCTGCTCCCTTCATGCAGAATCAAGGGGTTCAAGTGACTTTCTTGAAGGGAAATGGCACCCTTCTGCACCAGCCCCTCTCTTTGGGCTTTGGAATGCTTGTTGGGCAGGTAGAGTCCATGGAAACCCACTGGAGATCTGGGTGCAGAGGGCAAGGGGCAAGGTTCTCAGGAGGCGGTGGGAGGGGCCGGAGACACAAAGAAGAAGCCCTCCTGGGTACACAGACAGATCGACTTCTCTTTCTGGGCTGTGACCTGAGAGGAGGAGTGAGGCTCTGGGTGATGGGAATTGTGGGTCTGCCCTGCTTGGTGAGAGGCGGGGCAACCCCTGTCCCAACTCCTGGGCCCGCAGGGCCTAGTCCACCATGGAGAGGGCTGCCGGGTGTTCTGCCTGTGGCTGTTCGCCATGGGTACCTGGGTCAGGGGGAGGGGTCCCAGACAAGCACCCTCTACAATGCCCCTTCCTTAGCAGGGGACACATAGCCTGGGCCAGGCCTTCCTTCCCTTTACCTGCAAGAAGCGCCGCCTGGCTGCCACAGCTCCATCCACTTTGTGCAGGGGCCCATCACTTTCAGGTGCATCATTCATTTATTTATCTGTCCGTCCATCGTCCATTCACCCTACTCTTATTGAGAAGCTAGTCTGTATTGCAGACACAACAGTGAATAGTCTCTGGCCTAGGGGACCACACTGGCTAACAGAGGAATCGTAATTATAAGCATAACTGGAACAGCTACCGAACCCTTAGATGTGCCAGCTTATAACCCTCAGAACCCGAGAGTGTTTTGAAGCCAAGGTCTGGGTATCTGTCTCCATTCCCCACTGCAGTAGTCACCTCAGCTGCCATACAGAATACTGCAGACTGGGTGAGATAAAACAGAAGCTTATTTCTCACAGTTCTGGACATTCTAGAAGTCCCAGATCAGGGTTCTGGTTGGCTTCCAGTGAGAAATCCTCCTGGCTTGCAGACGGCTGCATTCATGCTGTGCTCTCACAGGGCAGAGAGAGAGAGAGAGAGAGAGAAAGAGAGAGAACAGTCTAGTCTCTTCCTCTTTCATAGTCTTATCATGGTGTCCCCATCCTCATGATCTCATCTAAACTAAATTATCTCCCAAAGGACCCATCTCTGAATACCATCACAGTGCAGCCAGGGACTCAGTAGATGAACTGGGGGACACAATTCAGTGCATTGCACCCACACAGCATGCATGGTGCAGGCGCTCAGAAAATGCTGGCTGAGTTTAATGCAGCTCTCTCTGCCTGTTGTTTCTCTGCTCCACTTTGTACTCCAGGCTCCAGGGTGGAGGGTTTTAAAGGAGGGACACCACAGGGCTGCCCAGCATATGGTCCTCCCTCCAGTCTGAGCTCTAATTTTCTTATGCTTTGCCTTTTTTCTTTCACAACATAATCTCCATGATCTCTAGTCTTTCCCAAACGCTGTTGAAAGGCTTGTTGTATTTATCTCCGGAGAATCTGCTGTGCCCTTGTGCAATTTTCCATTGTCATGGTTCATTTTAATTTCCTCTAAGGCTATTGGCCATTCTCGTGTTCAGAAATAGCTTGTTCCACTTAATAAAAACGCTTAAATATGCAGACCCGAGAAGTTTCCCTGGCGCACTCCTTAGCATCACAGGAAGGGGAGTGTGTTGCACGCCCTGCCTCGTGCAGTTAGGCTGAGCATACCCCAGGCGGCTTGTGAGCAAGGAACAACTCAGGATGAGAGGTGGGGGCAAAGCAGGACCGAAGAGCTTCTGCTGGAAGCCCAGCCAGCCTGGGTGGCCACACATCCATTGTCAGGCGAACAGCACGCAGGTCCCCTAACAGAATCATCAGAGCTCTCACCTGGCAGGCAGAAGGTCTGGGTTTGAGGTCTGCTCCCTCTCCAATTTGCCTTGTGACCTTGCACTAGCCCCCCTCCCCTTCTGCAGCTATGAAACAGGCATTTTAATTCTTCTTCCAAAGACTGATTTCAGTGAGGAGTGAAACTCCTCTGTTTCCAGGGCCTCGCACAGCAGCTGGGATAGAGCTCAGCAAATGGCAGCAAGTATTACTATGAGGGGCTCTCGCATGCCAGAAGGATGCTGTGCCCATGGCAGTTTTCTGTATCAGTTCTGTCCGGGTTGCTGGGCCCAGAAAATTCCCGATGAGGGGGGACAAGAAGAGAGGGTAACAGGCTGGATCCCACATCACACACCACGTCTACAGGAAGCCCGGATGTTTGGCCAGGAGACCAAAGCCAGGGCACTGCTGGCTCTGGTGGCAGCCGATCTGATTTCACGTTGAGGTCACAGAGCTGTGTGGAGCTTGCAGATCCAGTTAGCAGGGGCAGAGCCACAGGGCACCCTTCCTTGGCTTAAATAACAGCAGTTAGGAGCCAAGAGTCTAGGGTGACTGGTATTTGGGAACAGGAAGAGTGAGGCACAAGGCACTGACTCAAAATTCCCAGTAAATGGCAGCTAAAGGGCCTCTGTGTTATTGGCTCAGGAAGCCAGTTCCTACCCCGTGGCGCTGGCAGGACATCGAAGCCTCCTGGCCCTACAGAGAAACGCTAAGCTTAGCTGGGGGTGGGCGGCAGACAGGGCAATATAATCCTCCAGGTCATAGGTGCCCCAGAAAGGGAGGTTCCAGGCAGCTGTGTGCAGGTCATGCTCAATGCCAAGGCCCCCTTGTAAACATTACCTCTGGGGGCTATCAACCCATACCTACACAGGCCAGCCCTTCGCTCATCCTCATCTGGGTTCAGCACTGACATCACCATCTGCATTCATCAGGCAGGGTGAACATACAGAGTCATTTAGGGGCACAAATGTAAGCTGGGAGCAAAGATGGGAGACTCTCCAAACTTGAACTCTCCAGACTGTGACCACAGCCATCCTGCGGCCCCCTCTTTCTGCATGTCTCCTAAACACAAGGATCACCACCCATACTGTCTGTGTACTACAATCCCCCTCTGACAACACACATGCACTCACCTTCCTATACACCAAGCCCACACGTATTCCTACACACCCCCACACAAACTCACAGCTCCCCTGCCTGCTCAGGCTGGGGGGGCTGCAGCCCCCCCAGGGCAGGAGACGCTGGCAGATGCCCCTGCCTGTCCTCTTCAGTGGCTCTCAGACGGGGTCCCCATGGCCACTTGTCGCTTCCTCCCTTCCAGACACTTTTTCCTGAGCCCACATCCAGTCTGACTCATTTCAGTTTTAAAACAGAAAAATATCAACAAACACGATGGCGGGAAACAGATGGTAACAATTACAGGAGGGAGAGAGCAGAGCCGCTCCCTCTGCAGCGGCAGGCCTTCTGTACCCAGACCACTCCTGTGTAACCTGTACGCAGGGCTCCCCAGGCCCGCCCCCGCTTTGGAGGGTCCATGAAGGTCCACGCACTGTAGGGCAGGCCCACCAAACCCTGCAAGCTGCCAGGTCTCCAGGGAGGAAAGGATAGGCATTAAGACCTGGGGGAGCAGCAGCACTCCCTCCCCCCACTGCATGCTGGGCCGGTCCTCAGCAAGTCCTCACGTGGCTGTGCAGCAGCCTGAGGGCAGGAGTGCCTCTTCCTGTGGGTGGTGGTTAAAGCCAGGCTGCCTGGTTCAAATGCAAGTCCTGACAGTTACTAGTGGGGTGAGCTGGGGCAAGCCAATCTCTCTGTGCATTAGTCCCTTACCCAACAAATAAAGATAATTCTAGAACCTATACCATGGGATGATGAATTAATATGTGCAAGGAACTTAGTACTAAGCTGGCGCACAGGGGTGCGATGTGTGGAAGCTGTCTCGTTATTTCCCACGTGGAGAACTGCTTCTTGTCTGGTCCTCACTCGGTGTCAGGCAAGGCCTGCCAGGGGAGGGGTGAAGAGGCAGGCCTTAAGCTCTGCCCTGAAGGACGGATGGGCATTCCAAGCAGGGAGGACATGTGCAGAAGTTTGGATAAGTACTGCTGTTGGTGTGGGGTGTCTGAGGATCTGGGAGCAGATGCCCAGGTCTGTGATCTTGTGCCATGTTCCATCTCCTGGGACCACCCTTTAGTCCATCTTTTGTGGTTTGAGCAGGACAAGGCATCTGCCCTCTAGCAAATCAGATTGGTGGAGAGAAAGGCAAGGAATCTAGAGAGATCAAGTGCTGTGACAGAGGGTAGCACGCACTCCAGCTGAGTGGGTCCAAGAAAACTTTCTGCAGGAGGAGGCTGAGGCTGGAGTGACAGGAGGAGGGGTGTGGGGGTGCACAGAGAGCACAGTGCCTTTGAGAATGAGGGGTTTGAGTCATTACGTAGTGCTCCAGGCAAGGATTTAATGTCTCTGAGCCTCAATGTCCCCACGTGCACAAGATTTAGTCTCCTTCCCAGGCCTGTGAGGCATGGACGTCAGGATGTGTATCAAATGTCAACTTGGCTCTGGTTGGTTGGCTCAGTGGTAGAGCATTGGTTGGTGTGTGGATGTCCTGGGTTCGATTCCCAGTCAGGGCACACAGGAGAAGCACCCATCTGCTTCTCCACCCCTACCGCCCCCTCCCTCCTTTCTTCCTCTCCCGCAGCCATGGCTCGATTGGTTTGAGCAACTTGGCCTCAGGCACCGCGCTGAGGATGGCTTCCTGACCTCCATCTCAAGTGCTAAACAAATGGCTTGGTTGCTGAGCAACAAAGCAGTGGTCCCAGATGGGCAGAGCATCGCCCCCCTGGTGGGCTTGCTGGATGGATCCCAGTTGGGGTGCATGTGGGAGTCTGTCTCTCTGCTCTTTTGCTCTCACGAAAAAAAAAAGTGCTGGCTTGACTGAGTGCTCACCACAGTGACTGCTGTGACCCTTTTGGATGGGAATTGTCCCCTGTGTCCCGTTCTTAGATGCATTCACACACACAAGCTCTCATGTGGCACACACACTCCCTAGTCCCCAAGTTGATCACCAGTGTCCTCACCCTGCTATGAACTGAATGTTTCTGTCCTCCATAATTCTCATGTCGAAGTCCTAACCTCCATCTGATGGTTTCAGGCAGTGAGTCCTTGGGGAGCTGAGTAGGTCACAAACCCCTCATGAAAAGGACTGTGCCCTTACAAGAGGCCACGGGAGAGCTTGCATCCCCTTTCTTTCTCGACCTCGTGAGGACCCTACTTCTCCCCATGTGAGGAGAAGTAGGCAGTCGGCGTCCTGGAACAGGGCTCTCACCAGAAATGGATTGTTCTGGTGCCTCGATCAGCCTTCCAGCCCCCAGGACGGTAAGATACACATGTCTGTTCCTGAGCTGCCCAGGTTGTGGACTTTGCTAAGGCAGCCTGAGCTGACAAATGCTGCCTCTTGCATACCCACAGACAAGGGTGTAAAGAGATGTCAGTTGGCACGCACTATACACCCCAAAGCTCCCCATTTGCACACACCAAGTTCCCTTTCCCAACCCCTGAACTCTGCTGAGCCTGTAACCGCTGGGCGTGTGCTGTGGCCGCCCCTAGTCCAGGGCCCTGGATAAGGAGGGCTGCATTTACCCATCACAGAATAATATCATTCTGGGCTCATTTTGTGTGGTAGGCAGCAAGCAGGCCGCAGAGGCTTGGGAGGAAGGGAGGAAGGCTATATTTCATCCTTCCTCGCACCCCCGCCCCGGGGTTCATTACTCCCGAATGAGAATCAGGCAGCCTGTTTGGTAAGCACCCCCACAGTGCAGCAGGGAGGCTTTCTGCTACATCTTATTTTGGTAGTTCCTATTTTAAAACATGACGTTCCTTCTTATTCTCCTGGGGGAGTGGGTGGGGGGGGGGTATCTGCCCACTTTCCTGCCTGAAGGAGTCTGTCCCATTAGCACCAGGGACCGGCACACTCCGCTCCTCCCACATGCTGTAGCCACCCACTGCTGTCCCTGGGCTCCGCCCTCTGCCATGTGGTCCCCAAGCTTCCCTAGGGCAGCAGACGGGAAGTTGGAGGTCTGGGCTCTGTGTGACCTGGACAAGGCCCTTCTCACCTATGGGACTCATTAGAAAAATGGGCACTTGGAAACTAGCAGCAGGTCTGCGCTGTCCTTGCAGTGGAGATGTTGCCTTGAGCTGCCAGGCTGAGCACCATCTACAACAATGTCCCACTTGTTTCCTGAACGCTGGTCCCATTATGGGGGTCTGGCTTCCCAGGCAGGTCTGTCCATGTGGGTAGTTCTCACCCTCCGTGGTGGACAATGGCCTTTGTCTATAAATCCATCTCTGTGGCATTGTCTGTCTCTCTCTAAGTGTTGCTGTTTCTCAGGATGTTATAATGTGCTTCTCACATACCCAGATGGGCTGCTGCTCATGCTTCTAGACTTAAGTATTGCTCAACTGCCAGATCTGTGTCCCCTTTAAAGACTGTACCCCACGTATTCAAGTGCCCGCCGGACATCTCCACTTGGGTGTCCTGCCTGGACCTCCAGCTCAGTGTGTGCCCCACTAGGTTCCCAATCCATCGGAGCCCTTGTCATGGCCTGCAGGGATGGACACGATTCTCTAACCCACTCTCCTCATCCCCTGGTTGCTTTGAGGCCCCTGGCCCCTCCGAGAGCACCTAGTAACTCAAAGTATCCCACTGACCCAGGCAGGGACCATGTACTTAACCTCGCAGAAGAAGCTAGTCTTAGCTCTCAGCTTGCCTGGAGAAGCCCCCCTGTGTGATGTGTTAGGATTAGAGCCTCGCTTGCTGTGGGGACAATCACAAAACCGTTACTTTAAAACATTTCATTCACATTTCCTTCCCCTTCTTGTAGGGTGGTAAGCAGAGGGGCAGTCACTGGGTCTGAGGACAAAGGAGCTGGGGCTCTGAATGGAACCTGCCACATGCAATTGAGAGGGTGTCCTTCCCTGGCTGAGGAGCTGCAGGGACTCTGGGTGTGACTCCCTGCTCCATCTCCTGGCAGCCACAGGTTTGGTCTAGGGACAGGTATCAGGCAATAGGCTAGAGAGCAGAGACCCACAGACACAGTGCGGGGGGCAGTGACCGTATGTCTGTCCTTGTACAGCACCTTTCTCTGCTCACCTGAGTGGGCACCTGGACAAGGGTTATGTTCACCTGGCTGGGTGCCTGTGATGGTTAATTTTCTGTATCAATTTGAGTGGGCCATGATGCCCAGCTATGCGGTCATACATTACACTGGGTGTTTCAGTGACTGTTTGGGGTGAGATTTAAATTTAAATTGTTGAAATTTGAATAAACAAGATTGTCCTCCCTAATGTAGGTGGGCCTCACTTAATCAGTTGAAGGTCTATCTAGAACAAAAGACTGACCACCCTGAGCACGAGGAAATTCTGCTGGCAGATGGCTTTGAACTTGAACTGCAATGTTGACTCTTCTCTGGGTGTCCAGCCTGATAGGCAATCCTGTAGATTTTGGACTTGCTAAGCTCTATAATTACATGAGCCAATTAGTTAAAATAAATATTGGGTATTGTATATATATGCATATATACACAAACATGTGCACTGCATCTCTAGTGGATGCCGAGGCGTGCCCTGGCTTGAAGGACTCCAGATTCTGGTGGGTTAGGTCTCCGTGACGTTCTTAGAAGGGAGAATCAGTGCCACACCCCAGACTGGCTTCCCAAGGCAGGGAGCCCAGTAGGTTCCACCCGCTTTCCAAAAACGCAAACCTGGCCACACCGCTCCTTTTGCAAGCTCCTCAGGGGCCCTCAGCTGTTTTCAGGGCAAAGCTCAAGCCTTGCCGTGAAGCCCATGAGTCCATCCAGGACCGGGCTCAGTATGGTCTTCAGCCCAGGCCTCCCCACACTCCTTACCCTCTCTTGCACCCTCTCCATTCTTTTCTGGCGCCTCTGCCTTTGCAGTCACAGTGCTCTGCCACCATCTTTTTGCTTGCCTAGCTGGGACATGCATTTCACTATAGGCATTACCTCCTTCAGAAAGGCCTTCCCTGGTGATTCTCTATACCTAAGTCTGGGCTGTAATGGGTCTCAGGGCTGGTCCTGGTCTGGGGTTTTCTCCTCTAGCCTATGAGTTCCCCAAGGGCCTGGGCCAGGAACATAACTGGCATAATATGTGTTTGTTGAATGAATGAATGAATGAATGAGTACAAATGAAATCGGTCACGTCACATGGCTTCTCTGAGGGCTTCCCCCCTTAAAATATTTTAGTGGCTCACTCAGACTCATTTTTACACTATTTCCACAGACAGGATGCTGTTATTTTCAAGACCTGAAAGGTATGGGGTGTCTTAGGGGTATTGATACCTGGTAAAAAGTGCTGACAGTCTAAACAGAAAATGATAACATTTGATGGAGCACTAACCCTATTAAATACAGAGCGCAACTCTTTACTACACAATTGGATCTATTCCTCATAACAAGGTTCACAGGCAAGTCTCTGAGATATTACTTAACTTGCTCAGAAACTATGAAGCTGGATCTGATTAGAACACCTGTGTGCTTAATCACTGAACTACAGGGCCTAGGGTCATTTTCATTCTTGGTAAAAGTGCTTAGATGGGCTGTGGAGTCTGCATCAGTTGGAGCCCCTATCCCATAGGGACTCCATCAACAAACCCTCCAGACCACAGCTGCCCATTGGGTGTGGATGCCGGGGAGCCCTCGCCTCTGACTCAGGGATCTCAGCTTCTTTTGGACCCCAGTCTCAGGTTTGTGCGGCCACCCTTCCTGCCCCTCCCGCCAGCCCCAGGGCCCCATCGTCTGGGCAGAAACCGAGGCTGTGCTGGTAAAAAAAAAAAGGGTCAGGACCACTCTGTGGGAGCTACATTTGAGAGAGGGGGGCTGCCAGAGGCTGCTGGAGGGTTTTCTCCCCTCTCTCTCTTTTTTCCCACCAAAGCAGTCCTGAGGGTGTGGGAGGGACTCTTGGAAGGGTCTGGGTCTCAGTCATAGTCAAAGGGTGTCTGTGCACTCAGGCAGTGTTAAGTGTCACTTCCAGGAGCCGAACAGGACCAGGGTGCTGGGCCTACTACTGGGGAGGCTCAGGTCAGTCTGGGGGTGGGGGCCGTGGAGTGGGGCCTGGGTCCTTTGCTCTTCCAAGTGCATTGTGGGAGGAGGGGTGCGGTAGGTACCAGGTGAGAGAGGCCGGGGCCATGCACGTTTCCCTGTCCCGCATGTCACCCTCTCCTTGTTTCCATTCATGCAGTTCACAGCCTCTGACTTTCTCAGCAGAGAGGAATGGCCACAGAGCTTCCCGGAGACACTGGCCTCATTCTGAACACTTTGGGGATTCAGGGACTCTTTTTCTTTTCCTCATAGAGGAAACAGCTAATCTTGTCAGGTTATGAATTCAGGTAAGACTTTAATATTTCAGTCCCTGCCTTATTAATGTCATCTCCATAACTCAGGACTCTACAGGGAAATGAAGCCAACAGAATGTGTGTGTGTGTGTATATATACACACACACACATACATACATATATATGTATATATATATATATATGCATATAATTTATTGTAAGAAATTGGCCCACAGGATTATGGAGGCAGAGAAGTACCAAGACTGGCATGCAGCCGGCAAGCTGGGAACTCAGGCATTCAATGGTAGAAGTTCTGGTCCGAAGCTGGTCTGCACGAGGCCCGAGAAGAGCAGACATTTCAGTGCAAGTCCAGAGGCAGAAAAAAACAAACAAAATCAATGTCCCAGCTCAAACAGTCAGGCAGGAGGGTTTCCCTTTAACTTGTGGGGGTCTCAGTCAGCTTTTTGAATCATTCTGACCTTCCACTGATTCAATGAGGCCCACCCATGACAGGGAAAGCAGACTCCTGTCTTCATGCCAGGGAGTCAGATGCGCATCTCTTCCGGAAACACTCTCCAGGCACAGCCAGACTAATTAATGTTTGACCAAACGCCTGGGCACCCCTGGGCCCAGTCATGTTGACACACAAAATTAACCATCCCACTATAACTTCCACAATTAGATCACCTCTTTTATATGAACCTGTGCTTTGGGTAAGGCAGGATCAAAAACAAAGGCCCAAACAATAAGAATGCTAAACAAGGCTTGAGAATTCCTTCTGTAATGACAGAACTTTTTCTTCTGGCTTTCCCTTCGAAATAAATGTCGTCCACTCCCAGGAGAGGCAGGGCCTGCCTCCTCCCCACCACACCCCACCCTCCTGGCATAGAAAAGAAACAGTGCTGCTGCCCAGCCACATCTGCTCCCCCCATCTCAGCATGTGCCCTCCTCCCCCACCCAGCTGCATCCTAACTGCTCAGACTATATCAGGCAGAGCCTTCCAGACTTCCAGCCACCCTTGGGTACCTCTCCCGGCCCAGCCTTCCCAAGCAGCTGCTTTACGCATTACCCACAACATCAGAAATGTTCCACTGGCAGTTTCAAGATGCCTAAAAAATAGATTCAGAACACTTTAATACTCTCTGAAGAAGCAATATATCACAGAAAAAGCTGTAACCTTTGGTATTGCTGATATTATCCAGACTGAGGGCTGATTAGCAGACTCGCACTCGGCACAGCCACTGCCGGAGGTGCCCTGTAGCCATCCGCCTGCGTCGCCCTCTCAAGAAAGGGAGCTGCTGCATTTTCGAGTGTTTGCCTAATGTGCTTTTCTCTGATCCGAAAGAGAGTCACAGCGCTTGAAGGCAATATTTTCTAAGAAACAGCCCCGAAAATAACACAGACGGTTCCTACAGCAAGAACAAGTCCTGCTCGGACTTGCTTTTCCTACCTCTTCTCTCCCTGCCCCGCGGAGCCCTGAGCACAGAGCTGCACCAAGCCCTGCAGAGAGCCAGCTGGACAGAGCGCCCGCAGATGAGTGGTTATGGAGGTGACCTGCACAGTGACCGGCCAGCAAGGAGCTCCTTTCCCCCATTAAGATAGGGGACAGGTGTGGGGTGCGTGTGAGGCCTCCCTGCCAGGTAACTCCCTTGAGCGCCTGCTGCAGGTGCAGCCGGGAAATCAGGTGCTTGGATTCGCCTGGTTGTTTACCCTCATTTCTTTCCGAAGGTTAATGTTATGGGCAATCCAAGTAAGCCAAGGAGAAATGAATGGCAGAAAGATGGAAACCTTCCTGACCAGTGAAAGGCTTAGTTTACCATTTTGGTAAGTAAGAGTGCATTCATATTTTCACAAGGGATATTTCTGTTTTGCTAGCTCACAATTCAGACCGGTCTGGGTCAACATGGTGCGACACGGTCACAGCTCCCATTCAGAGAGAAAGTTCAGAAGTGGGAGACAGATACAGAACGTGGGATCCCACTGTGACCTTCCCTCCACTCTGGGACTCAGAATAGCTTCAGGTTGCAGCTGGTGCCCTACCTAGTAGGAGGCTCCACGTGGCCTTCTGGCTGCCTGCCTCCATCTGAGCGGGCCTCCACTGTAAGTGATCCTGGGAACAGTGCCAGACTCACCCAGACCTGGTGTGAGCCGCGGAACCACCACGCCCATGCTCTATGTCCTTGCACAGGTCGCCAGACATCTCTGAACCTGTCTCCTGATCTACAAGAAGAAAGAACATGGGGTGGGCAAGAAGGATGGACGCCAGACGCACAGCCCGGGGCTGGGCAGGGACTCTGCCCCTCCAAAATGATAGCTTTTGTTATTATCGTTATTCCAGACAACGTCTTTGTGAATTGTTTGCTTGGTGATTAAAACTTTGTTTCTTTTTAATAAAATCTCCATTTAAAAGAGGCCTGAAGGCACCCGTTTTCTTCTGCGAAATTGGGAGCGTGGTAAGGACACTATTTAGATACTCGCAAATCTCTCACGCTAACGTCCATTGCCACATTTTCTTTTTCTTCCTTTGGTTGCTCTCTCCACACCCTTTCCAGCCCCTGACAATTTAAGAAAGGTTATTTTAGGTGAAATAAGAGTTACGAGACTCCAGCAACCCCCATAGTGTTCCTGTCACAGAATTGAAGAATAAGATGAAGCATGGCTGGGCGTGATCGCTTTGTGGCGCGGAGTAGACTAGAAGCTGGGTCAGAAGAGGAAGGGTGCCTGCTCGCTGCGGCTGCCTGGGGCTGCCTGGGCGGAGGATCAGCAGACAGGCCCGGTGTGGCTGCGGGGAGGGGGTAACCTGTGCACATGCTGCCATATGGAGGGTGTGGTGGGAGCCAGCCTGGCTCAGTGGGGGGAATAGAGAGGTAGATACCCCTGGCGGGACCCACAGGCCAGCAAGGTCATGCTCAGGGGCAAGTGCATTGACCCTGAGATTTCTCATGAAAAGGAAGTGAGGCCACCAGGCCGGGAAGATCAGAAGCCACAGTGATCCTGATTCCCAAAAGAGGAAAGCAGGAGCGGGTCCTGTGCTCTGAGCAGGGGTGGAATGTTTGCTGGTTGGGGACAGAAATGAGCTGTGGCTTGTGTTGAACAAGGAGGACGTTAATTTTGCTCTGCTGAAGGCTGGCGCAGCCAAACCGGACTGATGTGGCCCACTGCATTTTAATCCCAAATGGCCAGTTCCCACCACGTCAACACCGTGACCCCAACAGGCACGTAATCATCTCACTGCAAATGCGAGTGTGCAGGTGATCGCGGGTGTGAAACCACCCATACTGGAATAATGGGTGTTCTCTAAGGAGCTGGGGTGGGAAGCCCATACAAAGTGAAGAGTCAGCAATGTTCCTTCCCACTCTGCGCTGCCCACACACCGGGCCTACTATCCACTGTTAGATGGACCCAGTTCCAAAGAGTCTGGGACCTCCTCCCTGGAATGAAGCCCCTTTCAACAAGGTCACTCTCAAGCAGAATTCAGTAGAGAGAGGCCCCTGGACATGTGGGCTCCCAGCCTTGGGCCATGAACGTGGCTTTATCTGAGGGTGTACTGATTTCAGCGAGCTCTGAAGACATCTAATCGCTCTGAAATCAAAAACAACCTTGGGGAAGGGACAGGTATTTTCCCCAAGCATGGACTAGCAGGATGCTGCAAACATGAAGGACTGAGAAAAGTGCTTTGACTTTTCTGCTAATTTTATTCAGGCATTTCAAACCATGATCAACTTCAAATAAACCCACCCAGTGTTAGAGATGTGCAAAGCCCACCAATTTGGAAGAGCCAGGATTGAGGCTCTGGGGCCATCTGTATCCAGAGTAGTTTCCAAAGCACCCGATACTCTCTCTGCTATTGCAGGAACTTGGAATTCTGGGTGTGGTGAACAGAGTGTGCCCCAGAGGTAAGAGACCCTGCGTGTGGCTCCTGAAGCTTCCTGGAGGGACCCCAGCTCACAATGTCTCTGAGTCTTAGTCTTTCCAACTATCAAATGGGATAATAATACCGGCCTCATTCAATCATTCATTCACCAAATAGTTATTAAGCTCCTGCCACAGTTCAGCATTATTCTAGCTGCTTGGGAGACAGAACTAGAAAACAAACACACAAAACCCGACAAGGACCCTGTATCCATTCTGATGGGTCTGGTGGGATTGAGAGACAAAAATGAAACAAGATGATTTAATGTATAATACGTTGCCAGGTAGTGAAGGATGCTGAAGGTATTATCCGGGGTGACTGGACATGCCTATGAAAGCCTCTGAACATCCCAACTGGTTTTCTGGGACCAGAGATACCTACAGGGTGGGAGGAAGACTGGTGACTGCTAGAGGTGGCTGTTTTGCAGACTGGGCCACCAGCAGAACCTGGTTTCAGTTCCAGTGGAAGGTTGTAGGAGCATCTGTAAGGAGAATGGGTTTTCAAAAGTGTTCACGTCCTGGAAACAGTTTTTCCATCTGTGAAATGGGAGTAATAATGCCTTTCTCCAGGTTCATGAGGGTGAGAGACAGCGCCTGACGGGGCAGGTATGCCGTGGGTCCACGGTGCGTGAGTGTCCCAGCGTGGCTGCAGGCCTTCCTCTCCATTCTCCTCGGAGTCTGCTGTGTGCGCTGAATCAGCAACTTGATGTCTTCTCAACGGTTTAGGAATGTTGTCACCCTTTATCTCCTGAACGATGGTTTCTGGCCCGTTTTCTCTCTCCCCTCTCTGTGGGATTCCGATCATCCTTATGTTAGCCCTTTCCCCTGCAGCCCCAGTGCCTCTCACCTTCTCTGTTTGGTTTCCCCCTCTCATCTCTCTGTACTTAATGTTGGACATTTCTTCTAACCAGTCTTTTTAGTTCACAATTTTCTCCTCAGTTGCGTCTGTTAAGCCCACTATTGAGTTCTTCATTGGGGTACTACTGACATTGGGTTCTTTTCAGAAGTACCATGTATATCTCTCTGCTGACAACCTGTTTTGTCTTTTAATGCCTCAGTTTGGATAAGTATAAAGCCTGTGTCTGATGACTCCAGTATATCTGGAGCCCCTGTGGAGTTCTGTTTCTAACTTCTGTTGTTTCCACTGATGTTTGCTCATCTTGCCTCCTTGTGTTTAGTTTTTTATTTTTTATTGTGTGTGAAACTGTCTTTGCACATTTCTTTAGTTTTTTATTTTTTACTGTGTGCTAGATTCTGTCTTTGCACATTACTTTAAGAAACAACTTGAGCCCTAGGGTGAGGTTATCTTCCTTGTAAGATGGTTTGTTTGCTTCCACGGGGCACCTGGGTGCACAAGCAAGCTGAGATCACCTTAATTCAGTCTGAAGAACTGAGACGATGTGATGTGGAGAGGGCCCCGGGTACAGCAAGTGGGGGGGGGGGGGTGTCACTGGTTTCCACTGGCCCTGGGGAGTCTTGGGACTCAGTGCTGTCCCTATGATCCCACAGGCTGTTGAAAGTCTTGATTAGCTCTCAGTTGTCCCTTCAGAACTGACTAACAGTCCAAGGGGGAAACTGACCCGGGATGCTGGGCTCAGCCCTGTGGCCTATGTCCTTCTCCACTACCTTGTTAACGCCCCAAGGAGCAGGATTGGTCAGAATTCCCTGTTTTACCATCTTGTACATGGAACTCACCAGCACTTCCTGTGATGTAACACATTATATATTTTTGTTACTGACTTCCTTATTGTCTTCCCATTCACTGGAAGCCAAGTTCCCTGACAGCAGTGCATCCCATCTGTTTAGTGCACAGCTCTATCCAGAGCACCCAAAACTGGGCTTGGTGCATAGTAGGTGCTGAACACATAGTGGGGCGAATACATGCCTGAAGCTATTATCTAACTCTACAGCCACAAGATTTACTCAACAGGCAGAAACTGGCATTTCTATTTTTATAGAAGCATGTGCGGTCCAGACAGTGAGGTGACTTGGGCCAAGTTTCTGAAGTGATTTGGGGTAAGTCAGGACCCAGGGCTTCAAAGTAGCATTTCAGGGTACTCATCCCCACTGCACGGAGCTACTTTCCTGTCCTGGGACCAAAGACAAGGCTGGAATGGTGACAAGGAGCAACAGGCTCCTCAGGTAACTGATGAAACTGAGACTTTCAGGATCAGACTCCACCAAGTCCCGCAGGACAGACGCAGAACGGGCCCATCAGAAGCAGAGGTTGAGGGGATGACTGTGTTTTTAAACTCGCTGCTCCCTGCAGCTCATTCTGTGCCATGCCTTCCAAAACACCAATTTATGAACTTTATTCCAGGCAAAATAATGAAGAAAATGTCCATAAGAAACTGTTCGAGAGTAGCCAACTCTCCATAAAAGCTACTCAGAGGGTGACGAGACAGGGAGCTGTGAGATCAATTGGTTCTCGAGGCGCACAAGAGCGAACACGTTGAATACGTCAGGGTGCACCGGGCATGGGGAACATAGTGACCGCCTGGTCTGGGAACAGCTCAGTGGGCCTGCGAGGGCAGAGGGAGGCTGCACCCCTGGGTACTTCTAAGCCTTGGGGAAAACGTCTTTGTGGACAGGGAGAAGGCCACCCTGGCAATACAGGTTCTCCACTGGAGCCCGAAGGACTGATGTGTGTATCATAACACTCATCTGTTACCTGAGTAACAAACTTCCCATCACCAAGGCACTGGATGTAGTAGTTGAGACCACCGGCTCTGAAATTAAGAAGGGATCTGGGTTCAAATCCAAACTGGAGTTTGGCTCATATTTGTCACTCAGATTAGTGGTGTGTCTTGGGCCCATCAATGAATGCCTTTGGGTCTTAGTTTCCTCACCCACAAAACAGGGATAATAGGTTTTGTTTAAAGAGTACACCATATAAACATGTAAAGCACTTACTCCTGGTCTGGCACATGGTATGAGCTCACTAAGTACATGTCCTTGTTATTACTATTGCCTTTCCCGAGTCTCTCGAACCCTCCCCTTCCTCTTTCCCCCACTGCTGTGTACAATGTCTGGGCCACCATCATCCTGAGTTTCTGCATCTGTCTCCATGCTGGTATCCTTCTTGCCCCCTGTCTCATGACATCATACTGCTAGTCAGAGAGAACATTCTGAAGTGCACACCTGACCGTTATCCCGATAAAACCTTCAGTGGCTCCCTACTGCCCTCAGGATGCTGTCCTAACTGGACTCTCCCACACACATCTGTTTGCTACCCTTCTCAGCAAAGGGACTGAGCTACTCTGAGTCCTCCAAAGCACTAAGTTCTTTTTCAACACTGGGCCTCCCCAGGAAACTCTCTCTCCCCCACTGGCCCACTTTCACCCTGTATCTCCGACTCATCCTGTAGGTCCCAGCTTGGACAGATATCCATAGGGCTCGCCACACCTACCACCGCCATTGCCGACCATATCACACCTCGCTGTAAGAGACATATACCTGTCTATAACCACTACCAGACCTAGAGAGGGGGGATAGCTCTAGTTACCATCACGCCCCAGCCTCTAGCACACTGCCTGGCACGTATGAGACACGTCATACATATTTGTCAAATGGATGAGTGACTGATTGATATCAGGGAACAGGTTAACTCCCAATTGAAGAATCTTCTAGAACCAGTTCTCCTATGAACCTCCTTGTAATTATTCTGTTTCTAGCTCAAGGCTCACAAAAAACCTGTATTTTGTTTCCCAATTGCATATCTGCACCTTAATCACACAGTGGTTTTATTGTTATTGTTATCATTATCATTATTATTAATGGTGGTAAATAAAACAGAGCATAAAAGTATTTCCAGAAAAAAAATTGCGTGATTCAGAATTTTTAATTAATAGGAGCTGGGTTTAGGACTGAGTGCTTGGTGCAAGAATGGATAATTGTCAGTGCCTCCCCGACAGGTTTGATATCTAAATGTTGCATATTGTAATTCACATCCTGTGGGGCCCAGAATGCTTAGAAAATCATCATTTCTCTGGTTATCTGGCTCCTATCAGCATCGCTTTCTCCAAATGAATGCATTTCAATTAAAGGAAGAATTTACCCAAGTACATGTGAGGTGTGTATTTTGTGAATTATAGCTCTAACTTTGAATAAACACAAAACAACAAACACTTTCGGAGCTCCTGTGATATTCTGGGCATTGGAGATAAGACAGAGGGAAGAGCTGGGCCCTCCCCCCACCCCGGAGGAGACCACAGCCTTGTTGGAGAAGCGGGGTGCACATCAAACCTAACCGCTGTTCAGCTGTGATTTTGGGGCACGGGCTCTCCCAGAGAGCTCCTGGCACAGGAAATATGTTGAAGATAGGTTTAGGAGGAAAACAAATTAAAAGACTAAAACTTCACCAGCAGACACTACCATTTTAGTGTTTACCGACACAGTGTTACTGCCTTCTGTACATAGTAACATCTTCCAAATTATTTCTGGGCATCGCCTTTTTTCCCTCGTCCTACCAGTAACAGAGACAGATACGACTGTGTTTGTGTAGACAACACTTATGTACAGATAACCTCTACAGAGAACCTCTCGGCTGCAGCCTCACCACCCCTCCTTCCATCCTGGGCCAGTTCAAGGTCCCCAGTGAAAGAGGGGCCTGTGAGAATCCACACCGGCCAGTGACAAACTGGGGAATGGCAGTCACGGCAGAGCCTTGCTCATGGAAGAAACAAGTTCAGGGCCCTTCAAGGAGTTAGGTACCAAGTATACGTGTTATTGAATATGATTCGACTTCAGATGTCTAGTTAAAATTAAGCGTTCCATTTGGTCCAAGACTGGAAGAACTGAAATGAGTCACTGGTAGTCTCCTACCTTCTTTTCTGCCCCGCCTGCACATTCCTCCATCATGTTTCCCTCCCAACCCTCTCGGTGCCCCCAGCAAGGGGAAGACAGTCTTCTCTGGGCTCAGAAGGTCTCCTTTCCCACTGCATGCCCCTCCTCTCTGCTTCTCTGTGCTCTGGGCACCAGGCTGGCTGGCTCTGAGGCACCGTCTCCTGTCTGCACAGTGGCATTGCCCTGACCACTCCTTGGGCAGAGACCCCTGAGTACCTACTGCATGCAAGGCCCAGTGTTGCAGTTGAAGCATGGCCTCTACTTATGCCATTTTCTGAGTATGAAAAGAATGTTCTGGAACCAGTCAATCAATCTCTTTCTCTTTTTCTCTACACACACCCATACCCCCCCCCCCAACACACACACTCACAGGTCCCTGACCCTGACTTCCATATACCCTAAACTGTCCTTCATGACAAGTTTCCCCAGTTTCTGAACACCTGGTAGAACTCCCCTATGCTGAAGGCCCTGAGAAAAAGGGATCTAGATACCTTTTCTGCTTTTATCATAGTTCCTCCTTCTTTCAGGCTCAGAGGAAAGGATATGTGTTGATTTACATGGGCAATTCATTTACTTATTAATTATTTTTAAAATTAAATTATTTGGGTGATATTGGTTAATAAAATCATGTAAGTTCCAGGTTTATAATTCTACAACACATCATCTGTATATTGTGTTGTGTTCACCAAGTCAATTCAAGTCTCCTCCCATCACCATTTATTCCCCTTTTACCCTCCGCTACCTCCCCCTAACCACCCTTTCCCTCTGGGAATTGCCACATTTGTCTGTGTCTATGAGGTGTTATTTTTTTTTTGCTTAATTCCTTCACCTTTTCATCCAGCTTCTACCTCATCCCCTCTGACAGCTGTCAGTCTGTTCTCTGTGCCTGTGAGTCTGTTTCTGCTTTGTTATTTTACTTTGTTCATTAGATTCCACATATAAGTGAAATGATTTATCTTTATCTGACTGGCTTATTTCACTTAGCACAGTGCTCTCCAGGTCCATCCATGCTGTCACAAACGGTAAGATTTCCTTTTTTTTTTTCCCAGCCAAGTAGTGTTCCATGTACCACAGCTTTTTTATCCATTTATCTACTGATGGAACTGATGGGAACTTGGGCTGCTTCCAAATCTTGACTCTTGTAAATAATGCTGCAATGAACATAGGATGAACATAGGGGTGTATATATTCTTTTGAATCAATGCTTTGGGTTTCTTCAGATATATTGCCAGAAGTGGAATTGCTGGATCATAAGGCAGTTCCATTTTTAATTATTTAAGGTAACTCACCCATACTGCTTTCCACAGTGGCTGCACCCATCTGCATCCCCACCAGCAGTTTATAAGGGTTCCCTTTTCTCCAGGCCCTTGCCAGCACTTCTTTGTGGATTTATTGATGATGGTCATTCTGACAGGGCTGAGGTGATACCTCATTGTGGTTTTAATTTACATGGGCAATTTAATTAATAAAGATTTACATTTTCTAAGAACATGATGAAATTTACTTTATATCTCAGAAAAATTGAGAGAAGATAAAGGGTGAGGGCTTCCTCCATGTGTCCTTCACAAGAAAGCAGTTCCTTGGGAGCCAGGGACGACGTTCTGTAGAGGACAAGGTTGGACACCTTGGGACATCCTCTAGGACCATGCTGTCCTCCAAGAGGTCAAGGACAGACTCGAGGGCCTCATGGAGCAAGGAGGTCAGGTCAGGCTGGATCAGGTTCCAAAAGGAAGATGGGGCCCTCAGCTGAGGGTCCTGTAAAACCTTCCTCTTTATCACAGAGGCGTGGCCATTAGGGCAGCTGCTTCCAGGCCTCAGCTTCAGCCCTGGGTAATGGTAGGGAGCCCTGGTAATGGTATGGGGTCCTCACGCCAACAGGTAGCCGAATGTAGAGAGGATGTAGTATGGGAGAGGAGGGGAAGGAGACAGGTGTCCAGGAAGGGGTCCTCTCTAGCTTCAGAGGGGTGGGGTAGCATTTGTGCATATTTTAAAATTCTATCTGTTCTCATGCCTGCTCTTGCTCCTCTATATGTACAATAAACTCAAATGACCCAAAGTGACTTGGTCTTTCCATTTTGCAGACGGGCACCTGGTGCTCCAGGGACCTGAGTCCTCAGGGCAAGTTCAGTGTCAAAATCAGAAAGAAAAGCTCTTGGTGTCTACCTCCAGGGCTCCTGCTATTGCCTGGAAGGGACACTTTCCCAATAAGTCTGCCACTTTCATCATTGTCCATTCTTTCCTCTGGTGATACACTTGTCTCAGTGGAACCACTTATCAGCAGGCCTTGTAATCAGCAGCAAGTGCCTCAGTTATAAGAGGAGAAATGATCATTCAGCTGCCCCATCATCCAAATGCCTCATGCTGGATGGTGACGGCCCCTTGGGGCTGTCCCCGCACCTGGGTGCTGAGTCTAGACCCACAGTCAGACTTTCTACCAGGCATGCAGACCTGTGGTACTGACTTCAGGGTGTCACTGACACCTCCCCACAAACCCAGGCATCGCCTCTGGGCACGGTCCTGCGGGAGGAGATGGAACAATGTTGGGTGACCAGGGGTGGCCGGCTGCACAAGACACGTCCCTGCACTGAGCTCTGGGAGCCGGGCTCAGACTCCTTTTCCCTGTGGACCCTGACAGCAGCTGCATTAAGGACTCTGATAATAGGTCCACCAGGCTCCACGGTCAGGTGGCTGCTCCCCAGGGTCTGGCAAATGTGAGACAGGTCCAGGGAGGGGCCGTGGGATATGGACACAAATGTGTGCATACGGCTTTCCTGGACCCCGGCGCCAGGGAGAGGGCATGCTGCCCTGGCCGCCCCGCCCCAGCCCCCTCTTTCAGAACATTATCCAGGGGAGATTCTTCCTTCAGACATCCAGGGCCTGGTAAAGGGCCTGCGAGTCAGAGCCCACCTGAACCCTGACGGCCGATAGGGAGACCTCGAGGCTTCTGGGGCTCTGGAATCTCTGATTTTGGGCTGAAACACAGAGCTCAGGGCCAGCTGGAGTCCGTCCGAGGCTCCAACAGCCCAGGGTCAGGCTGACCTCTTTGGGGCACACACTCTGTCCTGACCCCTTGATCCTTCAGTGCCCAGCTTAGGAACCCCCCTGCTTGCTGGGTAAGGGTGAGAGGCGACTTGTGGTTTGAGGCCCACCTCTGGCTGCCTTTTCTGGTCCGAATGGGCCCCAGGCCTATAGAGCACATAAGTGGGCACCAGAGCCCTTACAGGCGAGGCACACCCCTATATTCCATGTGCCGAGAATTCTGTCCAACTGAACTTCGGATCTCAGACCTGCTTTTCTAAGCCCTTACTTGCCCTGGGATTGGGGGTACACTGCCCTGACCTTGACCTACCCTGAGGAGTGGCACTGCTCTGATCCATGATCTCCTCCCTGATTGTACCACAGGCAGGGCACAGGGGACCGTGCTCCCCATATTCAGTGTCTCATTTGTCAATTGGCAAGAGCTGTGACATCTTTTCCTGAGAAATCAGCAGATTCCAGAGCTCCTGGACAGTTCATGGTGGCCTCTGAGCCACTGGGGTCCTTCCCCCGTTGAGCTATGGCCGGGTCTGGGCAGTACCTGAGATCCAGCCTCACACACCTCCAGGTCATTCCTTCAGACCCAAGAATCAGATCCTCAGGAGAGCAGAGTTTAAATAAGCATCTCACTTAGAACAGCTGCATGGAGCTGTCCCATGGCTGGGAGGGACAGTCACCAATTTATATGCCACAAGCCCTGGCTTTCCTGACCCCCTCTGTGCCACTGACCTCATCCAGGGTAGGAAGAAGGCCCCTGGGTGGGGTGGACACATTGACTCAGTGTCAGCCTTGTGGCCGCCAGGGACAGAATGTTTCCAGGAGGCATCTGTATGGCTGCCTAGCCAGCGCTGTTACTAAGAAAAGCCCAAGGAGAAAGGGCAACACAACATGCCTGCCCTGGACACGCCCTATGGAGGGAAAGGGGCAGATGACTCAGGAAACGCTCAAGGAGACACAGGGGCGATGTCATATCTAACTGTGTAGCACGTCTGTCCCCTTGTTAGGGTGAGGAGGCTCTGGTTGTCTCCAAATTCTTCAGAAACTAGGCATGGCCTAGGAAGCCCCTGGGGCCACAGAAGACCAGGGACACAACTAGAGACCTTTCCTATTGCCCTCCATCCCTGGGTGAGTTTCTCCAGGGCCGTGAGTGCCATGACCACTGGACCCTATCCCTCTGCCGTGCCTCAGCCTGGTCATTCACCCTCCCCTGGACCCAGGGCCCGAGAGTTTTCTTCACTGCGTGTCACGGAAGCTCTAGCTGTTTGGTGAGCCCCACATATGCCCAACACTGAAGAGGGCTCGGTGTGTTTCCAGCATGGTCCATAAAGGGTTCGGGCACAAAGAGGTGACCTGCTAGGATATGGGTGGAAGCCCTGGGGACAACACAGAATAGTCATCATCAGGCAAGAACATCTCAGTCAGTGTGGTGGACTAACCTAAAAACCTAACAGCCAAAGAAGCACTGTTTAGTAGGGGGGTTGTTATGGACTATGGACTGAATGTTTGTGCCCCCCATTCATATGTTGAAATCCTAACTCGTAATGTGATGCTATTAGGATGTGGGGCCCTTGGGAGGTCATGAGGGTGGAGTCCTTATGAATGGGATTAGTGCCTTTACAAGAGGAACCCTGGCGAGCTCGCTGTGCTCTTTCTGCCATGTAAGGATACAAGAAGTTGGCAGTTGGCAAGCTGGGAAAGAGACCTCATCAGAACCCCACTGTGCCGCCTGACCAGGCGGTGGCACAGTGGATGGAGCATCGGACTGGGATGCAGAAAAGACCCAGGTTCGAGACCCCGAGCTCGCCAGCTTGAGTGTGGGCCCGTCTGGCTTGAGCAAAAGCTCGCCAGCTTGGACCCAAGGTCCCTGGCTCCAGCAAGGGGTTGCTTGGTCTGCTGAAGGCCCGCAGTCAAGGCACATGTGAGAAAGCAATCAATGAACAACTAAGGTGTCTAACGGCAATGAAAAACTAATGATTGATGCTTCTCACCTCTCTCCGTTCCTGTCTGTCTGTCCCTATCTATCCCTGTCTCTGTCCCTGTAAAAAAAAAAAAGAAAGAACCCCCACTGTGCCGGCACCCTGATCTTGGGCTTCCAGTTCCCGGAAATGTGAGAAATAAAATTCTGTTGTTTAGAAGCTGCTCAGTCTACACCATTTTTGTTATTGCAGCCAGAACGAAGGCAGAAGTGCACTCACAATTCTGAGTGGGCATCTCAGAGCTAAGAGCACATCTCCCCACACTCCCGTGGTCTGGGCTGGAGGAATCTGTTCTTGTTCCAGAACTGAGAAGCTGGAAGGAAATCACATCTCTGCTCTCAGTGACCCTGGCCTGGCCCTGAATTCCCTGGGGACTGAGATGGTCCTTAAAGGGTCTGCCCTTAACTGAGGGCAGCGACCCCTGAGGGCCTCACTCACAAGCAGAAGCCTGGTTTAATAGGACCCCAAACTCACCAGGGCTCTCCTACGCCAGGCCACGCAGAGCGGAGGCATGAAGACAGATGCCCGTTCCAGTGTGGAAATTTGCTCCCTTATAGCCACATAAATTACTTCATCTCATTTAACTGCCATTAGCAAATGATTAATATAAACTCGCATGCCCAGAAAAATCACTGAACTCAGACACTTTACTATCAGGGATGCTTTTCCTCCCAACCAAAGCCTACTTAAAATGTGTGCGGATTTTAGCAGCAGAGCAAAACTTGCACTCCCACTGGCTGAGCTCTAGGAGGCATTCACAAGCTCTCTCCGTCTCGATGATGCTTTTCAGTCAATTCCGAGCGTGTGAATGTTCACGGGCTGCTACAGTACTGTGCAGGGGTCAGGTCTCCAGACTCAGGGGTCAGACAGATGCAGACTTAAATTCCAAACCATTTGAACATTAGCCAGCTGTAGATTAACTTCATTCAGCCTTAGTGTGTTTATCTGTAAAACAGGGATAACAATACTTACGTCCTAGGGTTCCCATGAGCCTCATATGAAGTGATAAAAATGAGGTGGCCCTCATTGCAGGGTCAGATACACTGTAGGCACTCAGGAATTGGTGGCTACCATTGTGGCTGTTATTATTACCTGTTACCTAAGTAAAGGTGATCTCTGACTCAGACAAGAACTTGATCAGAGGTCAAGAGCAGACTCTGGAATGGAGGGTTTGGTGGGAGACAGGCCTTTCTCCATCTATCTGCCTAACAGGTGCCATTCTTCTTTCCAGCTAGATTCTCCTATCCAGAGAAGAGCCTATTTAAGAAGGGTTGCACGGGTCTCAGCCACGCGTGAATAGAGGTGATTTCATCAAAAGGGCACAACTGCACAAAGAGCTGAGCTGTGGAGGAACAAAGATGGGGGAGGCCTTCCCAGGAAGGCCTGGGGGCCCTGCTGGACAATCGTGGATGTCGGCTCAGGATCCCGTGGGTAGAGACACTCATTAGGTGGGAGAATGGACCCCCACGGGCCCAGTGCCCAGGTTGGAAGGCCAAGGCCTTTCTGCTTCAGAAGTTGAGTCTTTAAGCCACTTGGCCTTTTCCTGTGACTCCGCTCCTGCTTTAACAATAATGTTATTTAACACGGGTCAGTCTGAAGAACTTTATTCTCCCCTTAGATCTATGCTTATAAAAAGATGCTATGTTGTCCAGACTGCCCATAATTCATTATGCCGAATTCCTTTCCATCTGGAGGCTTATTCAGTTGTTGAAAAGCTGTACTATAACCTATTGTCATTGCAACCTTTTATGAACCAACCTACATTTTTATGTCAAAAATTTATCTTAATGGCCTCACAGCTCTTACCTCCAATTATTTTGTTGTCACCAACCTCCAGCTTGGGCTGTGTTCCAGCTAATGTGCGGGGACGAGTTCCCTCTTCACTCCTACCCTAGCCCCACACGTAAGATATGAAGAGACCTTCCGGTTAATGTGCTGTGTCTTCTCAAGTGGCAGAGATGTATGTTTGCTGCAGAATGTGAGGGAGGGCTAGGGCCTTGGGGACACGCTGAGGAATGCTGTGGGGTGAGGAAACCTGAGCAGCCATGGCTGAACCCAGAGGCGCTCAACGTAACCAACTTGTGGAAGGAAGCGTAAAAGGGGACACAGCACCCAGAAGCACCTGGGAAAAAGGCTGGGCTCATTGTCCTTTGTTTTTCAGTTGCAAAAAGTAATACACACATGTCTCACCAGTGGTAGCACAGTGGACAGAGTGCTGACCTGGGACACTGAGGTCCCAGGTTTGAAACCCTGAGGTTGCTGGCTTGAGTGCAGGCTCACCAGCTTGAGAAAGGGATCATCAACATGATCCCAAGATCTCTGGCTCGAAGCCCAATGTCACTGGCTTGGCTGGAGCCTCCCAGTCAAAGCACATATGAGAAGCAACCAAGAACAACTAAAGTGCCGCAACTACGAGGTGATGCTTCTTATTTTCTCTCCCTTCTCTCCTTCTCTCTCAAAAATAAAAAAAGTAATATACACAATCCTTGACCACACAACAGAAAATGCTAGAGGACAAAAACCAAAACCAAAAACAAAACCAAACAAACCCAAAACAAAACAACTATGACTACAATTAAGAGTGAGTACTAGTATCCTCATTTAGTTAGTTATTTTTTTAAATTTTAATGTGTGAGGAGAGGAGATAGTGAGACAGACTCCCACATATGCCCTAATGGAGATCCACCCAGCAATCCCTTTCTAAGGCCGATGCTCAAATCAATTGAGCCACTTTTAGTGCCTGAGGTCAACACTCAGACCAACCAACGAGCTAATTTCAGTGCCCTAGGGCTGACACTTGAACCAATCGAGCCACTGGCTGCATGATGGGAAGAGGGAGAGAAGAGGGAAAAAGGAGAGAAGCAGATGGTTGCTTCTTCTGTGTCCCTGACTGGGAATAAAACCCAGAATGACTATATACTGGATCAATGTTCTATCCACTGAGCCAGCTGGCCAGGGTCAGTATCCTCATTTAGAATTCCTCTAGTTCTCTCTTTTCCAGAATACATATGTGTATGTGTGTGGGGTTTTTTTGTGTTTTATTTTGCTTTTTGTTTGTATTTTTCTGAAGTGACAAGTGGGGAGGCAGACAGACTCCTGCATGTGCCCAACTGGGATCCACCGGCATGCCCACTAGGAGGCGATGCTCTGCCCATCTGGGCTGTTGCTCTGATACAACCGGAGCCATTCTAGCGCCTGAGGTGGAAGCTGTGGAGCCATCCTCAGCGCCCGGGCCAACTTTGCTCTAATGGAGCCTTGGCTGTGGGAGGGGAAGAGAGAGACAGAGAGAAAGAAGAGGGGGAAGGCTGGAGAAGCAGATGGACACTTCTCCTGTGTGCCCTGGTCAGGAATCGAACCTTGGACTTCCACACGCCGGGCTAATGCTCTACCACTGAACCAACTGGCCAGGTCCTGTATATTTGTTTGTGTATATTTACATGTACACACACGTGGAACTATACAAATATTTAAATTTTCTATATTAAGTGTATAAGGTATATTACATAACATATAATATATTTTAATACATTTAAAGAGAGTTCACCCCTTTCAGAGTTGATGGTAATTGAAAAGGAGGCAAAAGAAACAGACGTTTCCTTCCATACCTTTTGTTTTTGTTATTTCTGGTGGGAGAAGGCCTGGCTTCCTCATTTGGAGAGCTCCTTGACATTTTCTGTAACTGCCTGTGAGCTATTGTATTTCTCCCACTTAATGAATCAGGAAGTGGGGATGAGACAGGCTAAGAGACTTCGGCAAGGCCAGAGGCACACCTGGGCCTTGAACCCCAGGCTGGAAGCGAACCCAGCGTCCTCGTCACCAGGGTCAGACCATTCTGCACGATGCTTTTTCTCTGCACTGCTCTCTGACCTTGTGCAACCTAACAGTTCCTCCTTCTCATGTCCCTGCCGGCCCCAGTGCAGCCACTCAAGTAATAGACACCCCTTATCATAGCAAAGAATGCTGGGGTAGGAATCGGGGGCTTCTGGGGACTCTTCCCCAGGCAAGCTGGCAGAATGGACAGAGTCCTAAGGGCTTCCAGGCCAGGCTGGCTCTCCCCTGTCCTCCTTTCCCCATGCCTTCTGGGTCTAAAGAAGGCCGCTCCTGTGATCTGTGCCTCATTTCAATGCCGGTCACTGCGAGCTGCAGGCTCCCAACATGGGCAAAATGCACTGTGGCCCAGGCGTCTGCTGAACCTTCCCCTGGGCCACCATGGGGCCAGAACAGGCACTCAAGCAGTGTTCTGTGGCAGAACCTGCTGCGCTGTGAGTTTGTGATCTGTCCTTGGCGAGGGGACATCAGTTCTCTCTGTGGTGGTGTGGTGAGAGATCCCACGCAGCCATCCACGACTGTTGGGGGTGCTGCACATCAGGGGATGTGGGTAAGACCAGGACAGGGCTGTGTGTGTCTGTGCACAGCAGGTATGTGAGTGTGCCCACATGTATGCAAGAAGTACAAGGAATGCCACCTAAATTTTCAGTTTCTTGGGGCAAACACAAGGTTGTTAAACTCTTACATATCTTTGGAGTCAGATGAACCTTAGAATTAAAACCTGGGCAGGTCATTTAATTTGCAAATGATCTTGGCAAGTGAACTTTCCTAAATCTCAGTTTTCTCATCTTAATATGGGGATAATAATACCTGTCTTAAAGGATTTAATACAAAAATGTGTGCATGGCACTTACTTATACCTGTAATGTCAATCATCATTACCGTTGCTCTTATGACCAATGTCACGTGAGCTCAGCCTGGTTATTAGTGTCCCTGTGATGTGGCGTCCTTTCCCCTATGCCCTGTGAGCCACCCAGCTGACTTTCTGGTGCCTCCAAGTCTGGCACAGCCAAGTGCAATCCCCTGATCGGAGAGGAGCAGCCTACACCGGGGGCCAGGCCCAGTGGTGGTCTGAGTTCCAAGGGGCAGCCGCCCCAGCGTGAGGTTCCAGGGCCCCTCAGGGAGGGTAGCAGAGGACCCAGGGACCAGAAGATGCATCTGTCTCCATGGGAGCCTTCTGTCTCATCTCTCTAGAAGAAGCTGCCGGGGCTGCCCACACCCTGTCCTGGAGTGGGAGCACATCGGGGGCATAGGAGACCTTGCAGACGCTTGTATTAGAGATGGGCGAAGGGACCCACAGAATCTGGAGGAGGTTGGAGCTTTGGACTTCGACTTTGGAACTGTTTTCCATGTGCAACTTCCCAAGCCCAGTGTCTCCTCCAGGTATCAGAGCCCTTGCTCTCTCCTCCGTCCCTCACGCAGCCTCATTCTCCCATTCTCTGGGGCTACCATCTGCTCCCGCCAGGCTGGTTCTCCTGACCATCCTGTTTCCCCTTGACCCGCCCTTCCCAGTCTCTGTCCACCCAAACCCGTCCTTTGCAGACACCTGCAGGATGCCACCATGCCTGCTGTCACCAGAAGCTTAGTTAGAAGCGGCCTCCTCGTGTTCCCTGACTTTCCCCTCACCTAGTTCTGCTTATGCAGCCAGACTGTGGGACCCTGAGGGCAGGTGCAGGGCTGAGCAGAGGAAACAGTACTCTCATCAGAGGCCTGGACCCACCTGGACCCTTAAGAAATAGTTCACAGAGCAGCTTTCAGGTTTGAGAGCAGGAGGCAAGTCTCTTCCCAGCTCCGTGAGTGGGCCGGCCCCTCAGTCACCGGGCTTCAACCCTCTCCTCTATGAAACAGGGTACACGCTAAACAAATGCCTAAGTTCACCCTTTAAAAGAAAGTTGAAAATGTCTTCTTAATGCACGGGTCTGGATTTCAGGGGATCCTGCCTCCTGAAAGCTGGGCGCCCTGTGTAAAATAGTAAGAGATCCAATGCTGAAAGCTATTTTATGTCCCTTCTCAGTGGGAATGGACTTCGCCATTAACTATTTAATTTGAAATGCAGCCCTGAGACTTCCAGCACCCCCAGGCGCCTATCTGGCTGGTACCGGTCCAGCAGTACCACTTACGTTAGTGCTGCGAGGAAGAAGGAAGGAAATCTGAAAAATGAGTAAAGTATACACCAGGAAGCTCTCATGCATTTGTCCTCTTGGGGGAGCCTGTGTCTGAGATGGAGAAAAGAATTTCATCATTCCAGGGAAGAGGTGGCTTTGCCCAACACTGCTGTCTTCCCAGTTCCCTTGTTTAGTGGGAGATACTTGCAGGAGAGGGATTCAAGATGCTCTGAAGAGGGCCATCCCTGCTCTGTCAGGGGACTTCCCCTCACACGCTGTATTCTCCGAAACACAGTCTCATCCTCTGATATGGAGAAGGATGACTCAGCCTGAGCTCTGTTTTCTCCTTATGTTTAAGCCACATGGTGCTTAAATGAGTGTGGTGGGGCCTCTAATCACAGTGAGTGCGTGTCTGAGCCACTTTGAGTGGCACTGACATAAGTGCAGTTATGAAACCAACCTTGTCCTCTCCCCCAGGACACAGTGACCAAGACATGAAGACCACTGCTTGGGGACTGAGACTCCTAGGGATTGACTTGTGGCAAGAGCCTGGACGAGAACTCAAGAAAACCCACGTAGAATGGAGCTGCAGTCATTTAAATTTCATATGTTTTCAACCTGCAAACAGCTCTAAGGGATGGGATGTGGCTAGCTGCCCAGGGAGGGCACTGGGTGTGAGACTGCTGCCCTGGCTGGTGGGAGAGGGCCTTCAATTACCATAGTGTGGCTCAAACCACTAAAGGGCCCAGCTTCTCCATGGCAACCCCAAAAAGCCTGCTCATTCCAGAGGCTATGTTGGCAGCAAAGTGGGCCTGGTCCCATAGAACGGTGTCCTCGTGACAAATGCTGGGGAGTGTAAAAAAACTTCCTGATTGACCTTTGCTGCCTTCTGGGGACATCTCCAGAGGATGCAGCATCCCAGGGAGGGTCTCGGAGAGGCGGGGACAGTGACTTATGCTAAGGAACTCTGGATATGGATGGGGATTCACCCTGTGCTGGGAGCTTGTAATTTACTGACTGGCAACCTCCTGAAAGAGATGAGGATCAGGTGAAAAAAAAGTGGTGGTGGGGGGAGACAATGGAGAGGGGAGTTCCACAAGATTCAGCCACCCAGGGAAGATCTGGAATACATTTTCTGTAGGTATACGGGGGACACTGTATGTAGACAGCACTGAGGCTCTCTGCCCCAAGACAAATGGGATGCTTCCCCATCTACCCGGATACACAGTCACACCCATAGCCTAGCCAGTGGCCGTGGTCCTCTGTCCAACCTGCGTGCTTCTTCCTTCTCTGTTTCTGCTCCCACCCATGCCGGCCAAAGTCTCCACCAGCCTCCGCCCAGGCCTGCTCATTGATGCCTGGCACAGAGAGGGCTTGGAGCAGAAAGGAAAAGGGCTCGGCCCTGGAATAAGACCCACTTGGCTCTGATCTTGTCCTTTGGATTTGAGAGGTTTCAGGTAAGTTAGTAATTATTCAGGAGCCTCTGTAAAGGAGAGATGAACACACTGGCTTTGAAGGCATTTTGTGGGGAACAAGTAGGGGGGATACACCTCATGACAGAAGGGGTTCATTTCCCTCCGCTGCATTCCAGCCTTTCCACACCCACTGTCCTCTTCCCTCCCAGCCAGTCCGCATGGCCCTCTTTCTGGGCACCTGTACAACATGATCAGAATTGGGAAAGGGGATCCCCAAAGGAGACGCGGGGAAGCCCACCGGGATGTGCCGGACACTCTGTCTCTGTTGTGGTTAGCAATGACTTTAATTTACAAAGCAGACGAACACTAAATCTTCATGAAATTAAAAACTATACTATTTATGTGAGTGGAAACGGAAAATGTCCCGGCGCCAGCAGCGATGCTGCTTTGTAGGAGGAACACTAATACAATTAAAACCATTCGTGCTTCAGTAATAAATAATGGTAATACATAAATGTCCTGACCTTAAGGGAAAATATAAAATTAAAATCCACTTGGTATGTAAATTCATTCAGGGTCTCCTAGCCCAGGACGGTGTGGGATGGAGAAAGAGTTCACTACATGAATTTTGAAAGGGAAATGAAAGAACAACAGAGTTTTGTGTGTATCGACTCATTATTCTGCTTTAATTCCATCTAATGCTGTGCAGAGCCCTGAGGCCGGGACATTAATTTCCTGCTTTTTTTTTTTTTTCCTGCTTCCACCAATTCCTCACAGAGATGAAGAAAAAGAATTTCAATCCTGGAGGCTGAAATCAGGGGAGGCCAGACGACTGTACTAGAGGTTGAGGCCTGAAACTTGGGAAGGCCATTTTATAACGTGTTTATAGAAAGAAGATGAAAAGAAGCTGGCCTGGAATGGCGCTGATGCTGGGGTGAGCTCTCCCGGGTCTGGGTGCAGGGTCCAGGTGGGAACCGTTCCAGGGCCCGCAGAAGCCGGGCAGGAAGTCTGCGGACGGCCTCTGGCTTTGGGAAGATGCCAATCTGTTCCAGATGCACCCCCCTCCCACCCCCAATGCCATGCCGACAGTCCAGCTTCTGTGGCCCAGTGAAATTATGCGCATTCCCTGAAGCCTGCATCTCTCTGGGCTCCCGGAGGCCAGCCCAGGGACACCAGGCAGAAACTCCAAAATGCTCAACTGCTGCTGTATAATAAACGTATCCACACCCCTTCCATTCTCCCACTCCAAGCCCGCCATACCTAGCCTCTCATTGCAGCCTTGTGAGGTGGGCGGGGCACAGGTGGTTATCCTGGCTGTACAGGCAGGGACACTGGGGCACAGGAGCTCAGAGGACGTGGTTCGTCTCAGGCTGGTGCTCTTGTGTAATTGGGGACCTCTATGTGAGAACGGAGAAGCTGACCACACACCCCTTGAGAGGTCTGACGTCCTCCCATTCCTTCACCCCTGCCCCAGAGGAGTGGTGGGAGAGATCACTTGGCACGGGAAAGAGAGGCCCACATACTCTGCCATCTGGGGGACCCAGAATTGGCAGCATCCCTGGAGCTGGCTCTCGGAGAGAGAAAGGCCGTGGCTCTGTCCCACCCCGACCCCGTTCACTCTCTTACACAGTGCACCACTTGTCCAGGTAAAGAAGAAGGTGAAGCACCGACCCATGTCCCTCAGGGTCTGAGCGGCTCCATACCACCCAGGTGTGCAAACAAAACACTGGAGAAAATGACTGGTTTTCTCCACTTCTGAATCTCAGACATCAGAAATCACAGACCTGTCAAACACACACCAGATGAGGTTCCTTGATGACGGAGATATTCTTTCTCTAGCTTGGGTGACAATCTGCCAAGTACTCCCAGAGCCCTTTCCCATGGGACATCTCTGGCCACCCTAATGCAGTGAGGACACTCAGGACCCTCTTCCTGCTTGCTCACTTCTGTGCAACCCCATGACGGACACAGATAAAGCCGTACCCCCAGCATGGCCACGGCGGAATAGGGCTGGTTATTCCTGCTAAGAAAGCTATCGGACCCCAAAGTGGGGGCTGACCTGAGGCAGACCCAGGCTGCAGTGGCCTGGTGGGTGCCTGGACAGATCTCTGTGCTCCCCAAGAGGCCTCGGGCCTGCAGACCCTGGGCTCCTCTCTGGGGTGGCTTCCCTGCACTCCCTGTTCCCCGGGTAACCATGGACCTGGGCAGCCACCCTAGGACACAGCTCTGGGAGGCTGAGCCCAGATGACTGGGTTGAACCTCTAGGACGCCTGGGTCTTTGGGTCAAAGTGACCTGCAGCTCTGGATGGGAAGCATGGGAGTCAACATGGGAATCACTCCCTGGGACTAAAGGACTCCGGTGCCCCTGCTCCGAGCTGCCATCCTGGAGCCTAATGCCCAGGCTTCTAACGCTGTCCTGAGGCCCTAGCCTTTTGTGAAGCCCACGGCTGCCACGGGCTGGCTGGGGGCGCCGACAAGGAGGGGCCCCTCCCCAGGAGGCTGCTCTCAGCCCTCTCTTCCCACAGCAGCAAGCGGGTGCGGGCTGGCTCAAGTAGGGACTCAAGACGCGCTCACTCGCTCATGGAGCATTTACTGCGCACTGTCCTTACCCGCAGCCCAGCAGGCCCCGAAACAGCCCAGACACCAAGGTGGACAGGTGCTGCAAGAAGGAGTTTGGGGGCCTTCAAGAGTCCTCATTGCTCCATTTGACATTCCCCAGGACTACGTATGTCAGACTGGGGAGAGAGAGAGGACGGAGATGCCATTCCACCTTTCAGGGGTCGGGGGCTGGCAGGAAAGACTCAGAGAGGAAGTGATGGGACCACGTCTTGGGAGACCAGTGAGCGTCCCCCAGGCGGGGTGAGGGGGCTCTTCAGGAGGAGGAAGGAGGAGGGGACAGGCTGAAATGCACCTGCACTGGGAATACCACACTGCTTCCCGGTGGCAGACGAGGGGTCAGGGTGAGAAACAGCCGATGAGGCTGGAGTAAAATGGGGGGGGGAGTTCCATGCTGGTGAGGAGGGGTCTTGGAGGTGGGAAGACAGGCCAGAGGGTAGGGACCAGATGCTGGGAGACCCAGGGAAGTCTGGGTGAGGATCTGGCACTGTGGCCACCAGAGGGAGAGGAAGGGCTGGGTGGGGAAGGGGGTGGAGGAGTCAGGGACGGCCACCTGGGTTGGACGTGGGTATCTGAGTCAGGAAACTCATCAGGAGGGTGAGCGTTGAAGGGCTCTGTGAGGGGAGTCTGCAGGGCCCAGAGGCACCCATGGCTTTGCCCAAGAAGCGGCTGGTTGTATGAACAGGGAGCCCAGGAAGAGGGCCAGCCTGACTGGCGGGGGTGTGGGAGCCTCTGAACTGTGTCCCAGCTCAGCCCCTGCCCCTTTCAGTTCCCTCCCTCTTGTGGCAGCCGGAGGGGTCCAGTCCCAGTGTCCCCGGCACCAGCCTCAGCACCGGCTGGCACACTTCTCCCTCGGGCCTTTCCACATTCTCACCCTCTGCCTTGAATGCTCCTGCCCTGCCCCGAAATCCACACAGTTCACCCGACTATCTCCAGGTCTTTGGTCAAATGTCATCGCAATAGGTCTTTAAAATCTCAGTGAACCCCGCTTTCCACCCTGGCCTCTCTGACTCCCTCTGTGCTTCATTGCTCTGCAGCACTTGCCACCACTCGACAGTCTGTCCCCATCCATGAACATGGTAAGTGCCATCAAGGCAGGGATGCTTGTTTGGTTAGGCACACAGTAGGAGCTAGGAGCTAAATAAACGTGTTTATCGAGTGAGGAGTGAATACATTCCTGTCCTTTGGCTAACCCTACCCCACTCCACTGAGTAAAGTACGCTTGGTTTGCTGCTGACTCAGGCTGGTGCCCTCCCAGCCTCGCTCTGGATCTGGGAGTTGGAAGGCTTCAGGTCCTAGAAGGACTCCTTGGGACCCTTCCTTCAAGGTGGCCTGGGCTTCCGATGCTGACCCTACTGTCTAGAGGCTGAAACACAGCCTCTCCCTCTCTGTGGGTGGTGGTATGAGCACGTGCTCAGCCACCCGGGGTCTCACACAGGTCTGGAGAGGAATGCAGTGCTGGGCAGCGCGACTGGGCTTCGGATGGAATTTATTGCTCTGAGGGCTCGCTGAGTTTTCAGGGCTTGAGCATCAACCTACATACCTTGGCAGGGGCAGAGGCAAAAAATAAAGCCTCAGACCTACAGGAAATACTCTGGGGAGAGCTGGACGGGAGCGTGAAATGGACAAAACGCAGGGGCCAACGCCTGAACAAACAGCAGGCAGAAGAGCCAGCCCAGCCTAGGGCCTCGAGAAAAACCCCATTCAGACTGCTGCTTGGGAAGAGACAGGAAACTCCAGAACATGGCTCCCTTCAAGGATGCACCCCTCACTGGCACAAGAGCAGGTAAAATGTAAGAAAAATCAAAGAAAAAAGGTAACAAGAGGCAGGAGGGGCCAGGAGGCCAGGTTATTCAGTCAGCTCTGTCAAAGATGGTAGGTGACCTTGGCCATGTCCCTCCCCTCCCTAGGCCTCTGTCTTTATCTGTACAGGAGAGGCTTAAGCACTGGGCCTGCCAGCTCTGCTAGCTGCTCCATCTCTTGGTATTCAGGTAGCCTCTTTCAGCAAGGAGAGATGGGCTCGTGCAGGATGCCAGTTGCGTCCCCTTGTAACTTATGAGAACGGTCAGGACCCAGAATGGAAGTCCACAGTCGTTGAGGGCAGCCTCATCTGGCCCACACGTCAGACACTAGCACCCCCTTTTAGGACCATCCAGCCCTGATATCTGGGAAGGCTCCTCCAACAACTGCTCTGGGTAATGGGGGTCCTGGATTTAGCTTCGGGGCTGTGTAGCATCCAGATGGCTGCTTGCTTGAACCTGCTTTGCTCAACTCAAGGTTTCTTCTGAAGTGGAAAGGAAAACCTTGCTCCCCTGCCGGTCCCGCGTAGGCCTTGTTTGAGGATACTGTGCGGCATCCAGCTGGAGTTTTAGGAGTTCTTTGCTGGAGTCCTGGGCCAGGGTTGCTCAGCTTGGCTCCCACTTAAAAGGTGACCTGGGTTGACACGGACACATTTCCTGTCTCTGTCTGCAGCAGTGCGAAGCGGACCCGAGCTGAGGTGGGAGGGCAGGTGGGATTTCCCCCAAAGTCCAAAGCTTCAGGGGGGCCCCACGCCTTGGCCTCTCCTGGCCTGGACATGCCAGGGCCGCCCCATTAATAGACCAGCTGGGAGAGCCCCACCTCCTTCAGTTTCCATTTCTCTTGCACTGGGTCTGGCCGTCCCAGTGGAGACAGCTTCCTTGCAAAACAAACAGCAGAATCAATATTTCCTTTACCAGGGGAGGTGTAAGGGCTTCCGATGACAGGCCAGGCCCTCCCTCCACCCTTGCTGGCTGGGTCCATGGCCAGGGGCACACAGGCTGCCAGGCCCTTTTCTGCCTCAATTCAGCAATTCTATTACATTAGATGAACAGACATTTATTGACCACCATCAACATGTCAAACCTGATCTCAAGGGAGAGAAGGATGAGTAAGACGGGTCCTGAGCCTGGAGGAGCCCTGTGTTGCAGGAGTTGCAGAAAACACATCTAAACGAAGAATTATGGTGTGACATATGGGGTGGGGGCAGGCAGGACGGGGCAAGAGGACCTGTGTCTGAAGTCATCCATCTGGGGCACAGTCAAGCGCCTGACATAAAGGTGAACCGGACCCGCCACACCCCCACAGGGCTCACAATAAGAGTGTGTGGGAAGGCCGTCTCAAAGGTGTCTTTGTTGAGGTAGCACCCCCAAACCTCACCAGGCCTAACAGGAGTGCTGGGGCTGAGGCAGGTTCTCCTGGACTGGAGGGTCTCCAGGTCTGGCCCAGTACCACTTCTCTCTGCCTCCCGCTGTATCCTTCAGCCCACCTGTGGAGACAGCCCAAAACAACCCTGGCCTCAGCCCTCTGTGCATAAAGCGTCCTGCGGGGGCTTGCCGGCCATGCAGAGCTAAGTGCAGTCCTAGTGCGTCAGAACCAGTAAACTCTGGTCGTGGAGAGGCAGCATCTGGGAATCTACCTGTTCCACAGGCACCTGGGGAATGGACTTGGGTTCCTGGGGCAAGGCTGGGGGCATCCATGCTCCCTCAGCCCCTATACTCCCTCCCGAGAATCCCCATGGCGTGGGGATCAGCAGTTGCTGAATGAAGTGCTCTGGATGACCCTCTCAGGGTGAGATAGTGTGGGTGAGCAGCAGCAAAGCTGGCCCCAGGCCACCTGATCCCACGCCACCCAACCTCTGCACTACACACCTGTGTGTCCACGTGTAGCCCCAGGAAACCTCCCCTGATAGTCACCTAGGGTGGAATCTTTCCAGTTTTGCGCTTACAGACCTCAAAGCCAGTGGAGCACGAGTGTGTGTGTGTATCAGAATCCTTGGTCCACGAAGAATTCAAATCCCACATTCCCAAAGATTTAATACAACCCACCCTTCCCTTATTCCTCAGGCGTCACAGGAGCTCTGGGGATGACGGGTATGATGGCCCCATCTGCCATGTCCTCCTGAGGAGGCGTGCTCATTTCTGGATGCTGTTTAACTTGCTGGCTGTCCTGAACCCCCCACTGGACTCCATTATGGGTAGGGTCCACATCAGCCTCACCCTTGAGGTGCCCAGTGCAGAGACTGCCGAGGGCTGGGCCCAGATCGAGCACCAGGATGGCTCTCAGTGAACCTAGCTGGCTTGTCTCTGGCTGGCGGCGGACCTCACCTGGCTGCTCCAGAGCTTGCCCTGTGCAAGGTGATTGGCTTCACAGTGTGCCACCTGGCACATGGTAGAGCTCTGCCAAGGGGGAGCTTCTTTTAAGGGGAGCCAGTCAGGAATTAGGGATTCAGGGCATTTTTCCATTTCTGGGGGTTAGAAACACTCAGCACACACAGTCACATTTTTTCCCCACAAATTGGGAGTCAATGTGACTGCTTAGCAGATGAGAGAGTCAACTGCTCTGTCTCCTAAAAACAGCTCCCTAATGACAGCCTCTGTCCCCAGAGAACCTCGGCAGGACTGGTCACAAAGATCACGGGGAGTGAGAAACCTAGAGGTACCGCCGTGTAGAGGGAAAACAGACCTGCCTGTGCCCGGAGCATCTGTCTACAATGCCCGGGTGCTGAGGGAGGCCCAGGAAGGCCTTGGTGTGGCTGGGGAGGACCCCTAGGAGCTCTGGCCTGGCAGCTGGTGAGGGGGGCTGAGGCCCCTCCTTGGCCTGCTCCCAAGTGGGCAGGTGCGTTTTCCCACTGGGCAAAGGGAGAGGCCTGGGCACCATGTGGCTTCTTCCCAATTCAGCCCCCAACTTGAAGTGCACGTGGTTTCCAGCTGGGCAGTGAGGAGGCCAGGAGGAAGAGCAGGCCTTGTCCTGGGTCCCTGCCCAGGGGCCACGTCAAGCCCACAGTGCACAGTGAAGACGAGGACAACCAGCATTGTCAGAGGTTTCTGTGAAGGCTGACCCGAGGTGGTGGGCCACAGCTGGGATTTGGGTGGAAGGCAGGAGAAACAGCTTTTCAGAAACAAGCCAGCACAGAGGAACAGGCCGGAAGACGCGTGAGAAAAATGCTCCAGCAGGGCCAGCATGCGGGCTGGTCCTTCTTCAGCCCCTCAGTTTTTGGTCAGTCACGACGGAACCTCTTTCCCTGCCCTTGTCAGGATCTGGTGTGGAGCAACAAGAAGCAGGACCACGCGGCTTGGGACCAGGACATGGAACAGCTTGGCTAGCACGCTGCAGGATCATAAAGAAGACTAATGGAGAAGCGGCGCTCCCTTCCCACAGAGCTCTGATTAAACTCTGGAATATGAGTGACATGTACACCAAGGAGGACACAGCACAGTAAGAATTCTGCCAGCAAACATTCTAAAATATTCATGAAACATGGGACAAGGCCTGACTGTTAACAGTGAAACTGGTTCGCTCCAATGAAGTGACAAATGGGCACCAAGCACTGTCATCTGTCCCTGTGATCTTTCCAGGTCCCGCCAGAGAGTGGAGGGGGGGATTGGGTGGCCCAGGGAGGCAGTGGAGAGGGACACTAGAGCTGAGCTCTCCGGTGGCTTATATATCCACGTAAAAGGGTGAGAAAACAGTGAATTTCTTTAGCCTGTCAGGCAAGAAAATTGATTATCCAAGTCTCACTCCATCAGGAGTGGCCAGTGGGGGCCCTGTGGGTCCATGCACCACACGCACCTCCTCTGTGGAAAGGGCATCACTATGTACACAGATCTCAACGAGTGGCACAGGCAGAAAGCAAACTGTCAAAAATATAAAAAAAGTAAAGTAGCATCTTTGAAGGAAAATAAGGAGGAAAAGAATAACACGATCTCCTGGCTTCCTTGGTGAAGAGCTTCCTTTCTCACAGTGCCCAGACGCGCCGAGAGGGACCCACTGTGCAAAATCGCAGCCATTACAGGGCACCCAATTAAAGAGAGCGGCGCGAAGGGCCTGCTCTTCCTGTGCTGGGATTTGCTTCCTTCAGGGCAGGGTTCAAATGTATGACAACGCAAGGGCAGAGTGACGTCCCAAAACACAAGAAGTAGCATCTCAGCTACTGAATTGCTGGCTTTTCTAGCCTTCTGTTCAATCAGTGTTTCTAGGACTTGTTTTGTGGCAGTGGCTAGGTTAGAAGTTGAGGTCACAGAGCACCTCTGGATATCGGTGCCACGGGGACACAGAGAGAGCTAAAACTACTACAGTACAGGGCGGTGTGCCCTTGGGCAATGGAGGCAGCTGCCTCCCGAGGAGGCCAGATCGTCAAGCACAAGGCCTTGCCCCTCCTCCTGCATGGGGCCAAGTGGGCATTCCATGTGTCCCTTCTGTGACCCTTCCCTAAAAAGAGAAGTAAGACTTCCAGGGAGCAGGGGATGAAGAGTGAGTGACTGCTGACTGGGTCTGGGCTTCCTTCCGGGGCAATAAAAACATTTTGGACCTGGAGAGTGATGACGGCTGTAAAACCTTGTGAACATACTAAATGCCGCTGAATTGTGCAATGGAAAACAGTAGATTTTATGTGTCTGTATGTTTTTACTCCGATTTTTTTTTTTTACAAAGTAATGTTTTCCAAGGTCTCATTTTATTTGAGCACTGGGTGCCATTTCCAGGGTTAGCCGAGAACCCCCGACACGGTGCAGCACCTCAGAGTTCAGTGAAGCCTTCTCGGAAGCTGGCCTCTTGCTCTCTCTGCACAGTCCTGGCCTTCGGCTGGGCTTACACACCAGAGAGGGAAGAAGCCCATGGGGCCATATCACAGCCACTCTCTGAAAGGTCACCACAAATTGCTCCCAACAGCATAATCTCTGGAACTTTGCCTGGTCTCATTTCAAACCCGCTCCTGTGACAGAGCTGTTTCTCTTGAGAGGAGTCTGCCATTGCAGAGAAGAAATTCACTTCTAGGAACATGGTGGTGGTGGTGTTGGTGGGGGGGTGGTTCAACATAGCCTCTCCTTCCTGTCACTCCTTACCGCCTCGGGACACCTGCCCACTGTTCGGGGGAGTTTGCCAAGCCAGAGAATCTGGGGAGGCCGCCAGGGCTTGGGGTGCCTGGGGGAGAAGAAAGGAAGGAGGTGGAGACAGAGCTCTCCTCAGACTGGCAGAGACCCTAAGCCAGATCCTTCCCTTGGACATGAACTTACCACCCAGCATTGAGCTCATCAGCTGAATCCCCCTTTCCCATGACTGCAAATATTTAGCTTCACCTTCATCCAGTCGGCAGTCCATCTGTTAACACGCTGGCTAGAGTGGGGCCTGATGGCACGGAACTGACCCAGAAGTAGGTATAATCCTCTCTTCTAAATGTGCTTAATACCATCGATAATCTTGTCACATTAATCTCTCAGTTAGCAGTGAGCTGTGGCTATTGCTGCTAACCTCCAAAAGTCTTTCAGTAACGGATTCCATCTCCTTCCTTATACTGACTTCACCTGCCATGTCGCTGAGCACTTGTGAGCACTGCCCTGACCTTTAAAGTCACTGTTTTCGGAGCAATCTTCTGCAAACTCGGAAAACTGAGCCAATCCGTTCATTCATATGGGCTTTCTGAGAAACTCTCAGTGTCCCGCTCCACATTCGTAGTTTCTACTGTGGGGTCTGGTCAGTACCCTGGTCTGTGGCTTCCACAGAATCTCCCTGTTTGTATGTAATTTTCTATACCAAGAGGTGGTGCTCTTGGTTTCTCTGTGACCCCTCCACCCCGTCACCCCCAAGTCTTTTTGCCTAAGGACGCGAGCACTGCCAACTTGGGGCTGCAATGCCACCAAAGGCTTGGAGGGACGTGGTTAGCTCAAATGGTTCATTTGTTTCTCTAAAGACATTAAACCCAAGTTGTTAAGTCACTTCCAAGACCTAAGTTAGCAGTGTGAACACCATTGGGCAGCCCAATACTTCCCAAATGCAGATCCTCTGCTCCCAGAGTTTCTGCCCTTCTTTCTAATGCCCAGAGGGCAAATCTGGGAGGAGAGGGGCTTTTTCCAGGAGCTCTGCTTCCAATCCCTAAGGCTGAGGAATAAATATCCTTTGACCAGCACTGCTGCCTTCTCCGGTGTGGGCTCTGGACCTCCAGCAACAGCTGGGTAAACAATTGGGCTGCAATCTAATTTCATACCCAGACTCCAGGGAACAGCTGGGGAAAAGACACAGTCCAGACCCGCTAGACTGACTGGAGCCTGCCTGGGGATCTCTTGTCCTCTGAAATAGGCCCATAACCCCTGGTTTCATTTGGGTACAGTGTAGTCGAGGTGGCTGCGTAGGTTGAGAGAGTCCTCTCTGCCTGTGGAGGGCCCACCTTGGATCATGGGACCAGCAACTGTTAGAAATGCCACAGCCAACGTGCGACCTTTGAAGAGGTGAAATGCCCAAGACCACCACCCTGGCAAATTTTTTCTCCTTTCAATTACTGCGAGATAGAAAGGGCTGGGGATGGCAGCAAGAGAATTTTCTTCTGAGTGAAAGTCAGGGAGGAGGGTGCGTTGGTGCTTGGAGTTTCTACTTGGCTGGTGGGTTTTTCTTTGTTGATTTAAAGACTGTTCTTGATGACTCAGAGTTTGACCAAGAGGCTTTGGCCAGAGGAGGTCACAGCAGAGCCTGTCCACCCCATTTCCTTATTCCCGCTGCAGGGACGCTCTTCAGATGGAGGCCACCGTGAAAGTCCCACCAGCACTCAGGCACCCACATCCTTTGTGGACACTGGCACATATAAATGAGAGGCTGGGCACCTCCCCATGCCGAGGGGACAGGGATGCTGCTGTAGGTTGTGAAAGGAAAGTGGGAGGCCGGGAGCTTCTCGCTTTCACTGGCCTTTGAAAGTTGTCCTAATTGGAGGTCATATGCAACCGGAAAGCAGGCAGGTGGCCGTCAGAAAGCTTGGGGAAACACTTTCTGACCTCAAGGAAAGAGGTGAGATGGTATTTCATGTCAATGAAGCAGAGAGGAGGTCAGCAGGCCATCCTTGCTCCTGGATTGAAGTCAGAGCATCAAGACCAGCCCCACTGGGTGGGCTTCCTTTAAGGAGATGCAAGCAAGAGAACCCATTCACAGAGCGAGGTAGTTTCCTGGGGCGGCCCCCACAAATTACCACAAACTGCATGGCTTCCACGACAGAAAGTTATTCTCTCTCAGTTCTGGAGGCCAGAAGCTCAAAGTCAAGGTGTCAGCAGGCCGCAATCTCTCTGAAGGCTCTCACAGAGAATGTTTTCATCTCTTTCAGCTTCTGATGGCCCCAGCTGTCTCTGGTTTATGACAGCATCACCCCCATCTCCTCCCCCGCCGTCTTCTCTCTGCCGAATCTTCTCTCCTTTCTCCTAAAAGAATACTTCCCCCTAGATTAAGGGCCCATCCTGATTCAGGATGATCCAATCTTGGGGATCTTACCTTAATTACACCTGCAAAGACCCTAATTCCAAACAAGGCCACACTTGGAGGTTCTGGGGAGACATACAACTTGGGGGCCACTATTCAAACCACTAGCCAGAGAATGCCCAGAAAGTAGAGTCATGTCCATTTAACCCTGCTTTCTTATCGATTCCAATTTTTAAAGAAGAGATGGGTTGCTGTGGGGGAGGCCGGTCCTAAAATAGAGCTCAGAGGCCTACCTGGGTGGCTCAGGAAACTGGCAAATCTTAGCAACATCACAAGAGGCCATAAGACAGGGTTGGGACACAAAGCCTAGACCCCCCCATTGTGTTCTGAGCCCACAAAGCAGATAGCTGACTGCATCCTGAGACATTTCCCGGGGGGCAGGGTGATCTCAGGCAGCCGAGGACGCACACGCTGGGCCTTGGGAGCCCCCAACACTAACACCTAATGTGTAGGCATCCTTGGGTGTTCTCATGCTCCACCCCCCTCACCACGCCTGACTCAGGGTTGGTGCCCAGAAATGTTAAATAACAATAATAATAACACATCTGAGTGTGACACTTTTATAGCCCATCTGTCATTTTCCTACTTTATGTCTGAGGTTTCAAGAACAGTGCCCTTCCTGCACAAAACATCAGGGTGCGTTTATATTAAAATATGAAACGTTTATATTAAAAATTAAAACGTTTGAAAACTATAAACCACACCACCATAAAACAGCAGCAGCCCTGTTTTTCCAGTCTAAAAAGAGTTTTCTTCCTTGTTTTGTTGCCTGCCCTGCTGAGTAAGCCCCTGGAGTTTGGGGGAGGGGCTCTGGAAGTGGGAGCCTAGAGGCAGGAGTGTTACATCTGAGCGAAACCTTTGGTTCCTACCCATGCAGCATCTGCTCTGGTTCTCTCATGTAGTCACCAGAGGGCCGGACCCAGAGTGGGGAGGCTGGAGGACAGGCTACACTTCAGGTCCTGACATCTCAACCCACTTTTTCAAAGATAAACACCAGTACTTTCACAGTCATTCTGTGGCTCCACAGGGCCAGGGTAGGGATGTGTGGATGCAACAGACAGTCTACAGACGGTCTACAGACGGTCACTGCCCACAACCCGCCATATCCTCATCACAGGACGCCCCGAAGGGAGGGCCTTGGCGCTAATCTCTAGCAGGGAGGCTGCCCCCACAGAAGTCCAAGCCAGACCGGCTGACGCACAGGAACTTTCCCAGTGGACAAAGTGAGCACATGTGTTGAATGAATGAATGAAGAGAGGAGGCTGGGATGTGTAAAATTTGGGGCAGGTGTGGGGGCAGGAGAGGCCGACCACCCACACCGAAAGGCCCGAGTTTCACACAAGGAGCGTCACGAGGCCAGAGCTGTGCGGCTCACTCAGGGGAACATGGGGAAAGAGCTGGCAAGACCACGTTCAGAGGTGTGGATTTTGTGTTTTCTCAGACAAGTCCATTGCTTTAAAAAATCAGCCCCCAGGAATTTATGTTTAAAACAAAACTCATATTTCACATACTGTCACCACCTGCACCTGCTGTTTGCCCAGTGATGAGCTAGGCTTTTTTTTTAACCTGGAATTTCTCTAATTCATATACAACTCTTGTACCTTAAATATGTTGTTATTCCTGTTTTACAGATGAGGAGAATGAGGGCACATACAGTTAAGCAACCTACCAAAGACGTGAGCCCCAGGCTGCCCATCTCTAAGGCCCGTGCTTACCCGGCTCTGCTGGGAACGGCCCCACGGGCACACACACTGCCCGTCTCTAAGGCCTGCCGGGCATGGCCCCACAGGCACACACAGGCACGCTCCAGCCTCTAGCCGGACTCACCTGCAGCAGTGTTGGGGCTTGCCGCTGATGTGTGGCTGAAATATGGGATATGGGGGTAGGGGGTGAGTGGAAATCCAGAGGTGAGGGGCAAGGCTTGGCAAGGTGAGCAGAGAGAGGATAACCAAGGGCCTTAAGCCACTTTATCCTCAGGGAAAGTGTGAAGAAATTACACTTTTTTTTTTCTTTTAAAGCAGAGGCGTGGCAAGCGCAGATTTGCGGTGGTGGGGAGAATGGATGGGAGGGAGCGGGCTGACTGGAGGCGGGGATACGGGCAAGGAGCCCGCCTCTGTTCCATAAGTGAGGTTCTGTGGTGGCCCGGATCACAGCAGGGAGAGTGAAAAAGGGGGGAATGGAGGAACCGAGAAACATCTGAAGGCAGGCCTGAAGGCAGGGTGGGCAGTGAGGAGAGGGGAGGAGCCGTCCCAGAGGTTTGCACAGCCAGGTAGAGACGCACCTGCCTCTCAGCCAAGTGTGCCGGGGAGGAGAACAGGTACGAGGCTGGGGATATGGAGTTTAATTCCGGGTATTTTACACTTGAGGCTCCTGGCAGATATCTAAGGGCAGACCTCCAGGGAAAAGTACTGGGAGTCAGAGACACAGGCTTGAGGCAGAAAGATCTGAGTTCAAACCTTACTTCTGCCTCTTATGAGCCAGAGCGCTCAGCACCTTCCCCAGGTTCTGAGTTTCCTCATGTGTAAAACGGAGATACTTGCAGACTGACCACATGGGGTTGTTGTCAGAACTGAGATAAAACATGTGAAGCTCTTGGTCTGTGCCTCTATAAATGATAAGGAAACAAAAGAAAACAACAATGACAACAATAAATACAACTACCACCACAACTGACCAAGATACAGAAGGTGGGCTGGAGCCCAGGTCTCGCGGGATGCGGGCTCCGGATTGGAGATCATTCAATAGGGAGATGAGATTTCGTGCCAGGAAGAACAATGACCACTTTGCAAAATACCTTCCTTGGGGATCTCGCAAATCGGTGAGGAGCTACGTGCATTTCAGATCTGCATTTAACGGGCTTGTAGGCTGCTGACTGCCCTCACAGAGCTGCCACACGAAGAACGAGAGAGTCAGAGAGCCTTTCTGAAGCAAGACCATATGACCGTGGACAAGTGGAATGTGATCTCCAAGCGTGCCCAGCTCTTTGTTCAGTAAAGCAAGTGCATCTCCATGACTACACCTCCTTCTACCCACAGTTCACTCTGATTGATCAACACATATTTACTAAGCACAGAGCAGGCAGGTGCGAGGTGCTAGCAATTTGAAACTGAAGAAGACAGGATCTGTTGGTGAAGGTTACTTACTAAAGGCCAGGGTGATAGTAACAGATCACGTCTACAGTGTATATGTTAGACTCCAGACCCTGGTGTACATATGTGCATTGTTAATTCAGTTAATTTTGCCTCCCACCTGCCCCACCATGACCCAATGAAACAGATAGTATTATCATCCCATTTTGCAGAAGAGGAAACCAGGCTCTCAGTGGGTAAGTAACTTGCTAAAGGTTACACAACTAGAAGGTAGAAGGGTCAGGAGTTGAACTTGGGAAGGCTGAATCTGGAGTGTGGATTTCCAACCCCATCACTGTGTTGGCAAAGAAATGTTCTAAGTCCTTATATACATATTGGTGGGCAGCAGGTATCCCAACCAGGATTGACTAATGTGATTGGCTAACCAACTAATCATTTCACTCTCCATGTGAGGGGCAGCCCTGATTGTCCCTTAAATGACAGCCCCTTCCCCTCCCCTTGGTCACCCCAGGCATGCCAGCCAACAGATGTTAAATTTGAAATTCTGGAACAACACCTCTAATGACAAGGGGGAATCACTAATTTACCAATGACCAGCTGTTTCAGAACTGCCCATAAAGTTGGCAGTGGTCATAAGAGAACTTCTCCAGCCCCCGGAGTCCCTAGATGGGGCAGGGTCAGCTATGGAGAGACTTTTGAACAGTCAAAGCCAGGACACAGAATGAGTGTCTACCTGTTCGGTCCTGTTCTGCAGGTGGGGCAAAGACTGAGCTTTTCTCCTTTCAGATTTCCCTTAGAGACGGTCACTCCTCTGCTCCAAGCCAGGTTCTTGGATTCGGTAACAAAAGACAGAACCAGGCCCCAGCCAGGAAGCCCCATTTATTATTCATAGGGGGAGACACCACACCAGGGGTCTGAGCTAAGAGGTGGCACAGCCAGGCCAACGGAGCAGGACTGAGAAGTCCCCTGGAGATGGGTGTTATCTGGCCAGAGCTCTTTCCACCAAGGCCGAAGCTGCTGATGCTTGACCAGCTGCCTGACATGGCTGCCTGGTTATTCAGATCCTTGCTAATGAGGTGAGCATGAATGGCGGTGGGTAGGCTGCTGCTGACTCGGACGTGCACCAGGGCCTATTGGGTCCCTGGCCATGAAGCCAGAGCTCCAGAGACTGGAGGTGAGAGAGGTAAATACCCGGACTTGGCAAGGTTGTGCAAGAAAGACCTGTAGTCTCATGCTGAAGGTTGCGGTTACTAATTTCCGCAGGGAGGAAGAGCATTTTTGAAAGTGTAATGCTTGTTTTGTGGCGCCTTCGGGCCTGCCAGGTGCAGGCTTTCCTTGTTGTCGTGGGACCTGTCAGATCAATGCGGGCCCCATCAGCCTGGGGAGGGAACTGCTGGGATCTCAAAAATGGATAATCCCAAACCCGAGCACCAGTTTCCTCCTCAATTATTCACAAGGAGTCCGATGTGATGCAGTAGAGTCAGTCTAATTTGTAACACCGTTTTAATGCCTTTAGAACACAAATTTCACAATATTCCCTTCTAATCTTGGCAGAGGACAAGTTGCCACTATTGAATTCCCATTAATATGAATTATGGATACTGTGTATTTTGCCCAATATCCTCTCCTCAGCCTAATATGGTGGGGGAATGAAAATCACACCCTCAGCATATTACTGATGCACGAAGTGACAGCGTCCAGGGTCTGTCTGCAACTGGCTGGGGCGGAGGCTCCGTGTTGGGTAGACGGTGGGCAAGGCCCACCTGCACAGTTGGGGAGAACGGGGGTGGATAAATCTTTCCTCCTCACTACCCTTTCCTCAGGATCACGCTCACCTCCAGAGCACCAGGTTGTCCCCACCTCACCACAGCCTGTGTCTCCACTTTACAGAATCATAATAAGGAATAGTGAGCTGGATGGTCCATGCTAGCCATGCAGGCCTGGACAAGTAGCTAGTCTCACTGTGGTTGGGGAATGAGGATGGTGATGGCACCTGCCTCGTACGATCTCTGTGGGATGCAGGGGGTTACCACAAGCAAAACCACTTAGAGCCTAGGCTGGCGTATAGTGAGCACTCAGTAACCACTAGTGGTGGTGATGGGGTGATAGTGATGGTGATGATGATGGTGATGGTGGTGATGATGGTGATGGTGATGGTGGTGATGGTGATGATGGTAATGGTGATGATGATGGTGGTGATGATGGTGATGGTGATGATGGTGATGGTGGTGATAATGGTGATGGTGGTGGTGATGATAATGGTGATGGTGATGATGGTGATGGTGGTGATGATGGTGGTGGTGGTGATGATGATGGTGATGGTAATGATGGTGATGGTCGTGGTGGTGATAATGGTGATGGTGGTGGTGATGATGGTATGATGGTGGTGGTGATGATGGTGATGGTGGTGGTGGTGATAATGGTGACGATAGTGATGGTGATGGTGGTGATGGTAATGGTGATGATGATGGTGATGGTGATGATGGTGATGATGATAATGGTGATGATAGTGATAGTGATGATGGTGGTGATGGTGATAGTAATGGTGATGATAGTGATAATGGTGATGGTGGTGATGATGATGGTGATGATAGTGATGATGGTGATGATGATGATGGTGATGATATTGATGATAGTGATGATGGTGATGGTGATGATGATGATGGTAATGGTGATAGTGATGGTGATGGTGGTGTTGGTGATGATAGTGATGGTGATGATGGTGATGGTGATGATGGTGGTGATGATGGTGATGGTGGTGATGATGGTGATGGTGATGATGGTGGTGATGGTGATGGTAATGGTGATGATGATGGTGATGATGGTGATAATAATGGTGATGGTGGTGAAGATGATGGTGATGGTGATGATAGTGATGGTGATGGTGATGGTAATGGTGATGATAGTGATTGTGATGATGGTGGTGATGATGGTGGTAATGATAATGGTGATGATGGTGGTGGTGATGATGGTGATGGTAATAATGGTGATGATGGTGGTGGTGATGATGGTGATGATGATAATGAGGGTGGTGGCAATCCCAAGGACATAGGTCGTGTCCAGGTTGGTGGTAGCACTGAGTTGCTTCCCAAGGTAGCTTCTGAATGCACAGAGTTAAAGGGCACACTTTTGCCAGGAAGGTACGCATTTCTAGCGTGCAGTCCCAGCTGCTGATGAGATTTATAATCGCCACTCAACAGCCTAGCTGAGCTTCACCTGTGTCCCCAGCTCTTGGGGTGCTGGTGAAAATGACCCAAACTAAGACCACTCATTGTTCCAGTTTCCCCCAGAACCCTAATTCTCAAAGGCCTGGCCTTCTCACTATGAGTGGCAGTCACCTTGCTGTTGCTGGGCAGTCTCAGAGCCCATGGGGGCTTCTGCAGTTGAGAGAGGACTGAGTGGGATGGCTGAGCTCCTCCCCAAGGCAGTCAGGCTGCCATGAGTCATGACGGGGACTCCTCTGTGACACCAACCCCACAATTACCCAGGTGGTCTTCCTGGAGGCTGGGTCACCGGCCCGCACTTGCTTCAGGAGTTCATTCCCATGTTTCGATCAAACCTATTGTTGGTCTGCAATAAGTGCCATCATTTGATTGGCTCCCATTGTGGCCACTGTGATTGGCACTCCCATTTCTTTTAATAAAGGAAATTACTTGATATGTCAACTCTCTCTGAATTCACAGGTATTTTCTCTCCTTTTTGATGGTGGAGCAGATACTTATCTAAAAATCTTTTTTATTGTGATAAAATAGATACGATATAAAATTTGCCCTTTTTACCATTTTTAAGTGTACAATTTAGGAGCATTCACTACATTCACAATGTCGTGCAACCATCACCACTATTCATTTCTGAAACCTTCTCTACCACCCCAAACAGAAACTCTGTACCCATTAAATAATAACATGCCATCCCCCATCCCTCCACTTGAGCCCCTGGTAACCTCTAATCTCGAATCTACTACTTTCTGTCTCTATGAATGACAGCATTTATTTATTTTTTAAATGTGCTTTTGCCTTGCTATTTCACATAGACCTCATAACAGCCCAGCAAAGTGGGTTGTGTGGTACCCTGCTCACAGGTAGGAAACTGAGTCTTGGAGAGCTCAAATGTTCCAATTGAGCTCACTCAGAGAGTGAAGTGTAGATGTGGGCCTGGAACCCCATCTGTTGCCTTTAGCCTAGGGTTTTTCCCTCACCCTAGGCTCCTTCTCAAATGTGGCCTTTCCCTCCATCCCTGGAGGACTGCCCTCTAATGATGAGGGGCTGGAGACAAAACCCCTGACAGACTGGAACCTTTCCTTTCTCTCTGTCCCTGAGAGCAGCACAGAGTCGGCAGAGAAGGCAGGAGCCATCAGGGCTGCTCCGACCTTCTCCAGCATTACGGGTCATCCATGATGCTACGGCACCTCCACTCCCCAGGCCACGTTTAAACCCACCAGACTAACTGAGGGACCAACAACACAAGGGAAACCCCCTACCCCCAGGAACGTGGGTATCGTTCCAAGCCCACCCCAAAATACTCGTGGGCTGTTGTGACAGCCTGTATTGCCCTTCTGGGGTGGAACAGGTCAAAGCAGTTCTGACAGCAGCTGGTCCAGCCATGCCCTTGTCCTGGACCAAAATCAGAAACTGAGAGGGAGAGGGAGAGAGGCTGTGCACTCAAGGCTTAGTGATCCCCATGATCCTACAGCTGAACAGGGTCTATGTGACCCACATGGCTGGGCTGTGAAGGAAAAAAGGTCAGCCAGTCAGAGAGAAAATGAACAGAACTGTGCCTGGGCCCCTAGCTGGTGTGGGGCAGGACCATGCATGCCCCCACGCACCGTGGTCCTGACATCTGAGGTTGTTTTAAACAGCCAATGAGCAAAATGGCTTCCGTGGGGAGCCTGCAGCCATCTGTCTAGGAGATGCCGCTAGCCCCAGAGATAGATGTTAGTGGAAAGATAACTAGCCAGTTGCCCAGTCAACAAATTTCACTGAGAGCATTCTGTCCCGGCCTGTGCAGAGCTACACGCCTGCAGTCAGCGTGATCGTGTAGGTGCTCCCGCCTGGCTGAGTGCTCCTTGGCAAGTCACTAGCCCTGCCCATCTCTGAGTGGCAGCGATCACAGTCACCTCAGTGGGCTATGAGGAAGACTTCAAAGCTAATGCTGGGAAGGTGCTTAGCATCATGACTGAAACAAAGTAATTGCTAGACAACACCTTGAATAAAATAAACAAATGCAAAAGGCTGCTGAGAAAGAAGTACAGGCCAATGAAAGAGCAATCCCCGGAACTATTAATATCTGAGAGGTGAGGTGGTAAATCCAAATGCTTTGGAACTGTGGGAGGGAGAGCAGAACCCAGGGCGGAGACCTGCACACGTGAGCCCGCACTGCTGGCATGGCTTCATTAGCTGCCCCATCAGCGAGCCCATGCTGGCTCACCATGCAGGCCTGTCCTCATCTTTGTCCTCATGGGCACCCACTGAAATACTCATGTTTTGAAGACTGATCCACTACGTAGGTAGAGATGATATCAAAGGCATTCATCCTTCCCACCTCATCAAGAGTGCCAGATAAATGAATCAATTCATTCCTGCGAATAAATGTACACATAGGCGTCAATTCACTCATTCTGTTCTCAAACTCTTACTGAGAACCTCTACATACTGGGCATCATGTGGGGATTGTCTCTACAGAGTTTGCTGCCTATATATGGCATAAGGACATAAACACAAGTTTTATGGGAACAAGAGAAAGAATAGAACTTTTCCCCCACTACAAAGCCGCCGATCGAGGAATGCACCTAGCTCCATCCCCAGCGTTCACAGTATTCACCCATCTCCCCCAAGAAGCAAGACAGGAGAGGCTGGGAACGTGGGACTCCTACCCCAGCCAGGAAAAAAGGTGTGTGGCAGTTGTCTCCCCATGCACGACTGACGCTTAGCGGAATTCTCGCGGCTCTTGATTTACAAGAGGAAAATGAGGTGTCTTGTCTGCAGGTTCTAGAGAGGCATATTCACACAGCAGGCCTGGCTGAGGTTGCCGCTGGACTGGTGCAGAGAGTTCTCCTAAGCCTTCATTATAGGGAAGCGAACGGAGTGTTGAAGCTGATTGATAACCTGCTACGTGACGTTGGCTGAGCTCTGCAGGGACTTCACAATGGTTCTTCTTGGTGACACTGTGCTTTGGGGAATTCATGCCAATTCGGCTGCCTGTGTCATGAAGGTGAGTAAAACAGGGCCAGGGCCAGTCTGGATTTGGAGGAAATTCTCTTTCTTGAAATGAAACTGAATCTGTAGATGCTGATAGAAGCAGAGGATACGGAGGGGCATTCAGCTCTCCTTTTTATGCTTGTTTCCCCGAGTTGCTTTTAGCACTACAGACAGTTCCCAGTTCATAAGTGGGTTGGGTTCTGAAAGTTTATTTGTAATTTGGTTGTTTAGATTTCGGAACATACCTTCCCGATAAGAAAAAAAAAAAAAGTTATAAATGATGATGAGATTTGCAGGCTAGTCCTTCAAAGCTTATTAAACACATAATGTAGCTTAAACACTGTCCTTTAGCAATGAAAAAAAATTGTTTAATTGCAACATGAGTAGTTAAATGAAACAAGGAAAACCATTAAAACCAAATAAGAAGTGGATTCATGTTCATCTTGAATGATGCTGTCTGCAGAAAACCTAATTTAATTTAAGAATAGGCCTTTCCAAGGGCTTTTTGGGAACTGCACGGGATTTACTCTATTAGGGAGAAAGAGCCATCAGGCTGTCCGATCTCCAGTTCCTGGGCATTTACATCACATAACAGGCTTCCTTTCCTGATTTCAGGCTCATCAGAAAGTCATCTGGTCAGAATTCATTTTCCCATGTGGATTCTCACTGGAAGAAAAATCACTGGTCACAATCCATGAAGGTGCTCTCCATGGGGTGGAGTTTTTATTCTGAATCAGGAGGTTAACATTTGTCCCTGTGAATGTCCTGTGAAGAGTGGTGTCCCAGTCCTATCAGCTCTGCAGCAGACAGGATCAAGTGTTCGAGCCTTCAAGACCGGGGCCAGGAACTGGCCAGTTGTGGACTGTCAAGGGAAATGCACTGCTGAGGTTCCCTGGGGGCCAGCTGCACCACTTTCTCTCTGGCCACACAATCCATGCTGGGTGTCTTCCCTCAGATGCCACCAGGCAGCTTTTGGTGTGGATGGGATGTGTGTAAGCCCAGATGTGTCCTGATTTCCAACATCAGGCCATGTAGAGGAGAGTAATAGACTGAGTTTATCCTTTCTGCCTGAGCCATGGAAGCTAGAGGGTAAATAACTGTGTTTAAGCAAGTGTGCTGGAAACATTTCAATGTCTTCCCTTTGCAATATGCCCTTGCAGCACCTCCTAATAGGAGGCAGGATTACCTTGGCCATTCTTTTAACCTGGCTTGACCATGTGATTGCTTCAGCCAATGGGATTCTAGCAAAAGTATCTCAAACAGAGATCTGAAAAGCACTTATGTTCTGAGCCTTGCCTTCTTGCTGCCCTTGGAAACCTCAAACTACCATGTGAATAAGCCTGAGCTAGCCAGATGGAGGATGACAGGCCACATGGAGGAGAACTGAGAAACCTTGGCCAACAGCCTGTTAAGTACAGATATGAGTGAGGCCATCCTAGATAAGCCACTAGCTACTAGCCACATGGCAACTGGCAACTGGCAACTGACCACAGACCAATGGGAGAACCCAGCAGAGATCAGCCAAGCCAACCCAGGCCAGAGCTGACAGCCAACCCACAGAGCTGGGATGGTTTTAAGCCGTAAAGTTTTGGGATGCTTGTTATGCAGCAAAAGCTAACTTATATACACATTTGGCTCCAATCAGTGGCCTCTTCTAATAACTTTCCTTTGGACTCCAGTTCATCCCTTAGAAACAGGAAAATAACACAATCTTCTCTCTTCTTTTTGGCCTCTGAAATTTAAGCCTGAATACCTCAAACTTACCCTCCCTAAACTGTAGACTTTGAAATGGGTGCTTTGGAATTTGTGACATCTTTCAGGTTTGTACACACTTCATGACAGATGGGTTTTAAGTCAATGAAGATGCAGTCCTAGCTGTGGTTGCAGCGTAAAGTACAAGGAAAGTCATTAGCCCAGGATGTGCACGCACAAGTTGTCTCACACGCATCACCAGTGCCTGTTAATTCATCACTAGGGAAACCACAGATTCTCATGCATGGAGCAAGAGAGAGTCCTCTGGGGAAAGTCACGCACTGTCTAGCAATTCACCACAAAAGGGCTCAAGTTATTCTCCCAACCAAACCTGCTCAGCAGCCCTTGGTTTTCCACACAAATAGAAGAGGAAAGCGGGTCTGACCCTCACTCTGTGCGACAGTGCCTTTGTCCATGCATGAACCCCCAGAACCACATGAGAAGAGCGTCCTCACGCTTACTCCTATGATTCCCCACAGAAATCCCAGACCACCTCCACCAAGAAGAATACCTCACTGGAAAATTTCTGGTGCATGGGGAGGACATGGTCTCTGGGGTCATCTTTATGATGACAAATAACCACCCTGAAAACCCTAAATGCCCAGAAGTGTCAAAACTCTGGGTGTTTGGTGCTCAGAGGACAGAGCCTACAAATTCAGACACCGGTGAAATTTCTCTCTGCCCCGCCCCGAATTACTTTCCAGGGCTTAGCTCCCAGGAATGAAGGGAGTGTTTCAGCAAGAATGCTCCTGACCACAACGAAGAAAAAAACAAAACCCAATACATTTCAGAGACATCTGCCAGGATTCTGCAAAGTCCATTCTTTCAAGAACAAAATGGTATTTTATGAAGCTGTCCCATTCCGGTTTAATCTGTCAAGCAGGTTGCTGAGAATAATTTAAATTTCATGCAGCCACCACTGCGGAGCAGCGTGGCTTCTTCTCCACCCACAGACAGGCTGCTGCTCAGCATGAACCACCCTGCCCCTAGGGCCTGACCACCTGGAGCTGAGCTCCCATAGCGGGCCAGGGACTGGTGCTGTCCCAGCTCTCAGCCTCACCTAGGGTCACATCCATCAGGGGAGGGGACAGTCCAGTGGGCCTCCCAACAGCCCACCAGCACCAACTGCCAGGGGGATTCGTTTCTCCCCGAATGTGTGTGTACTTGGTCTGACCAGATCTCTGATTTAACCTTTTTTCTTTCATTGTTCTCTGATTTAACTGTTTAAACTTAACTTTTATTGGGTACTTAACAAATGTCCTGTGCTATTCTGAGCTTTTCCACTCACACTAACTTAACTAATCCTCACCTTTCCATTGGGAAGATACTATTGTCATTTCCATGTTAAAAGACAAACTGAGACACAGAGACACACTCAGCCCCTAGGTGGCAAAGGCGGGGCTCCGGCCCACTCCTGTCTGAATTGAGAGATTGGAGCTCTCACCAGCAGTGCATGTAGGGTCCACTTAAACTTCGACCTAATTTTTCCCACCTCTAACACAGGAAGGAAATAACGTCGTGGATTGGTTCTAGGAAGTGGTGACCTTAGGCAAAATGATGTGTAACGAAACCACAGGCTAACTGATATATATGAGATTAAGTTCCTAAGGTATACGTCTGATCATAAAAACATCACCACACTTCTACATAAAGACCCCAAACATGTCTAATGTTAAATATTGAAATAAATGTATTAGATACATTTAAGAAAGGTGAATAAAAACAAGAAAGAGAATTCTTTTCCAATCCACTTACTCCAGTTCAGGTTCCCAGGTGGCCAGAACCTCTCCTGGCAGCTCAGGGAACAAGGTGGGACACCCCCTGGACAGGATACCCATCCATCACTGGGCCACTCACACACACACACACACTCACTCAGACTGAGGTTACTGACACACACCAATCCACCTCACACAGAATCTCTGGGATGTGGGGGAAACCAGGGTCCCCGGAGAAAACCCCCACAGACATGGGGAGCACGTGCCAACTCCACGCAGACAGGGCCCTGGCTAGGAAGGGATTTTTTTCTTGTCAATGTTATAATGAAATGATGTTGAACAAGTTATTCGGACACCTGAGGCATGCCCCTTTCTCACTGAGAGTCAGTATTTGCGGTCAGCTAGGTGGAGGAGAGGAGAGGAGAGGAGAGAAAAGTTCCCACCACAGTGCTACTATAGTGGTTACCATGGTGAATGCAACAGTATGCCAGGCAGCCTGGGCTGGGAAGGAGCCAGACCTGGCCTGTTCTGTTTCTTGCTCTTTAAGCGATCTTGGCAAATCTTGTTTTCTCTGGGCCTTACTCTTCTGACCTCAAAACGGAAGGGCTGGAGGCCTCATCACCCAGCACCACCTGGGCTCTGAGGATTGTGTCCTAGAGGTTCACAAACTGATACAGGCCCTAAGGAAGGAGGTTATTGGTCTAAGCAACGAGTGTGCAAGTCAGAGTGGTGTGCATGCGTGTGTGAGTGTGCATGTTGCGTCTGGCCAGGTCCTCCCCATGCCTCAGTGACCCAGGAGCCTGTGCTTGTCCAATCGGCCTTCATCAGAGACCTGCAAGAAGTTCTTAGGCCGTGGAAAAAGGAAGAAACAGAAAAATCAACCCTGGCTCAAAGGTAGCAGTGACAACAAGAATTGTTGTCACCTAGCAAGCCGCAGGGAGCACAACCATCCTTGCCCACCCGGTAGATCCCAGTGGACCCACCCACCGGGGATGAGCTCACCACTGGGTCCATGGGGCTGCAGGAAGGAGACAGGAAGGGGCAGGCTGTCTCTCCCCTGGAGTGGCAGCCTGGGTGCTAGTGGTTGTCCCCAGTCCCCAGCCCATGTGATGCTCACCCTGCTTCTCCAGGTCCAACCCAGGAGGGATGCTAAGGCCTGACAGTGTTGACACCTGTCCCTGAGTCCTTACGTATAACACTAGATTTTCACCAAGAAAGCCAGGCCCATACATTGAAGCAGTCTTCACCACACTCTGGGGAAGCAGGAACACACAGAGGGGAGGACACAGGGGAGCACACAGAGGAGCACACAGAGAGGAGCACACAGAAGAAAGCACACAGAGGAGCACACAGAAGATAGCACACAGAGGGGAGCACACAGAAGAGAGCACACAGAGGAGCACACAGAGAGGAGCATACAGAGGAGCACACAGAGGGGAGCACACAGAAGAGAGCACACAGAGGAGAACACAGAGAGGAGCACACAGAGGAGCACACAGAGGAGAACACAGAGAGGAGCACACAGAGGAGCACACAGAGGAGAACACAGAGAGGAGCACACAGAAGGAAGCACACAGAGGAGAACACAGAGAGGAGCACACAGAGGAGCACACAGAGGAGCACAGAGAGGAGCACACAGAAGATAGCACACAGAGGGGAGCACACAGAAGAGAGCACACAGAGGAGCACACAGAGAGGAGCACATAGAGAGGAGCACACAGAAGAGAGCACACAGAGGGGAGCACACAGAGGGGAGCACACAGAAGAGAGCACACAGAGGAGCACACAGAGAGGAGCACATAGAGAGGAGCACACAGAGAGGAGCACATAGAGAGGAGCACACAGAAGAGAGCACACAGAGGGGAGCACACAGAGGGGAGCACACAGCTCTGCCCTTGGCTGCTCTGCAGCTCCCTCCCACAGTCCTCGCTTTCCTCAGAGCAGGGTCTCAGCTCTGTTTACACACTGAGTTTTCCAGTGAGGACAGGACCCCATGGCTGGGAAGAGCGTTAATACCCTTCATGCAATCATCTGGTTTAGCAGGGTGCTGACTCAGTTTCAGTGGGGCGCCCACTAGAAGCCCTCTTCCTTCCAGCCCTTCTGCTGCCATGTCACCTGAGTCATGTCATACCTCTATGTCATAAGGTCACCTTGAGCCCCAAACACTCAGAAACACAATTTCCTTCCCCCACTCACTTGCTGTTTCTCATATGAAGACTTAGCTTGCCCTCTTTGTGAGGATAGAAATGATCATTGTTCCTTATAGGGACATGGACCTGTCCCATAGGTCTCGCCTGGGTAACAGGAACAATGGTGATGACAGGCACAACAATACATATATAGAACTCACCACGTGCCAGGCTTGACTCTGTTCTGAGCACTTCATATGTGTTTTAACCCACATGACCCTCACAACAACTCCGTTAGGCAGGTACTGCTACCTGTTCTCCTTGTATAGAAGTGAGGCCCAGAGAGGTTAGGTAGCTTATCCAAGGTAGCTCAGCTATAAAGTGATAGAGCAGAATTCAAATCCAGGCAGTCTGGCTCCAAAGTTTGTGTTTATTCACTCCACTGAGCTGCCTCTACCAATAACCTCAATGGGAGAGACATTCTCAGGTCATTTGGTCACCCTGTCCAGGCCACATATTTGTTCTAGCCCAGCCCGTGAACTCTCTGAGGGCAGGAGCAGCCCTTGGCTGCTCAGTAAGACTCTGTTTGTTGACCAGGGAAACCACAGATCTCTCAGTTCTATGTGGCTCTCACATGGGTTTAGACAAACACTGAGGGACAGGCATCTGGGGGCAGCGGCCAGGGCGGAATGGCAGCAAGGCGCCCGGCTCCACTTCACAGGAGCACCTGTGACAGGAGCCACTGCTGGCGGCTGCCCGCCCCTCCCCGCACGCCCCCTTCTCCTGAGCACCCAGAGAATGCAGGGCAGACCCAGGCACCATTGTTGGATGGGACAAGCCCCTGCAGGCTTAAGACTAGACTGGAGCTGGTTACAGAGGAGAAGGGTGCCAAGGAGCTGGCTGTGCGCACAGGCCTGAACTTTTGCCCCTTCTCCCCTCCTGGCCACTGGCCTCAGCTCTTGTCCAGCTGTTGTTTTCTGTCTGAGGCTGGGTTCCTTTCCTCCCATGTGCTGTGGTCTGGGGCCTGGCCAGGCAGGGATGGTGAATATTAAGCTGCTTGGGAGCAGAGTAGAGGCAGGGTAGCCCTCTGGGAGGCCCGCACTGTGGCGTCTCCTCCCCATCCCTGGCCTGGCAGGGCCCAACCCCCCACCTGGGCACAGCATGATGCCAGCCCTAACAAGGCCTCGGTCCTTGAGAGGGAAGAAACCATAAAGTGGGCATCCAGGTCCACTTTCTCTCTCCCCACCTGGAGCCTGCAGTGGTCAGCTCCAGAATCTGCCATTCTCCAGATGGCCAACAGTTGGCCTTGTGGAGTGGCGGCCAGATGTGACCTGTGGGGCCGCTGGCTGGGTCCAGAGGGCTCCACTTCGGGCCAGTCCTGGGGGCTGGCGCCTAGGGGACGAATGTGTCTGGGGGCATGGTGCCCAAATAATCCTCCCTTGCCTCTCCCCCATCCAACATTCCTTCCCTCCCCATCTCAGCGGGGTGGTGTTTTCATAATAGAAAAATAAAATCAATAAGCACTGCAGCGAGACGTCAGTGTGCTCCGAGCTGGCCTCCAGTAGCTCCATTGTCTCAGGCCTCACCAGACTCCGTGCCGGCAGCACTCACAGTTATTAATGGGAAGCAGGTCTGAAAGGGGTCTTTGAAAATCCCAGAGACAAAGGCGCAGCACACCTGGCGCGTGGCTTTCCAATGCCACAGGAGCCTCACAATGGCTGGGCCGGGCGCCCGCCTTTAACTTCTCTGGCAACTTATATGAAATCAGGAAAGAAAAGACAAGACATGCCCACACACACATACACACACTGTGTGCACGTGAGTACTCAGGCCCCGGGAGGGCCCCTGACAGGCGAACCGTGGAGCCCCTGTGTGGCCAGCCAAGGATGGATGATGAGGAACGGGCTTCCTGCCACCAGCCCCGGCCCCGGGGCTCTGAGCAGCATGACAGGGGACCAGCTCTAACCAAAGCCAGGCAAGAGCCTTGCTGACATTTTCATTTCGACATTTCAGTTCACAACACAGCCTGGAAACTGCTGTCATTCTCGAGGCTGGAGGCACCTCCTGAAGAGAGGGAATGACTTGCAGGGAATGTCCCCGAGTCTGACTGCTGTGGCCCAAAGCTTGATTGGGTCCCTGACCTTGGTGTACCTGCACATTCTCACCTGCAACACAGGGAAAGTGGACATGAGAATTCTCAGCACAACGGTGACTAAGTGGTGGGTTTATGATCATTTATGACGTACTGCCAGTCAGTACCTTCTTGCAAACCCAAGTTACCGGTGACAGCAGGGGGACTTGCCTGGTCTGCCTTCACCTATTTAGGGATCCTGTATGTTCAACTCACTGTTGTTTCACTCATTAAATAGCATTTAGTAAACATAGCATATGACAAGGAGTGGTCTCGGCACCTGCCTATCCTCCTCCCAGTCAGGCACAGAGAGGGTATTTATAAAACCAAGTTAATTTTAACTTAGACGGATGCCCAGCCCAGCTCTGGGGACGCCAGCACTCCGTAGAACGCAGCATCTCGTGCACAGGCTGAGCCTGTGGCGCTGACCCGGGCTGGCTCAGAGGACATAGGGTCTTACCTTGGTTGTGACGGCGGAGGCAGAGCTGGCCATGAGGCTGGTGATGGCGTCGCTACTACCTGTGGTGCAGGGAGCGGGTGCTGTGGCAGGCGTGGGCAGCCGGGAGGGCACCACCGGCAGTGGCAGGAGGCCGGGCCGAGCACTGAGGCTGCTGGCTGTACTGCCACCAGCCCCGGTGGTGGCACTGCAGATGCTGGTGGTCCCGTGCGTCCCATTGGCACTCCACTCGCGGCGGTCCCAGCCTACACGGTACTCTCTTTCAAAGCGGCTGTGGTGCCGGGACATCTCTATGGGCCACGGCGGCTCCTCACGGGGAAACAGAGGCCGAACCTGCTGGCACAGAGCGGAGAGGAGGGCGGTTTAGACAAACAGCAGTTACACTAGGACGCGAGGGGGCGGCAACACCTGTCAACACCTGGTCAGCACCTCCTGTGTGTGTGCCAGGAGACTTTCAGACATTAACTCACCTCACATCCTCAGCAAGCTCACCAAGTGCGAGCCACCAGCCCCACGTCCCAGCCAAGGACTAAACGACTTGCCCAACACCACATGACAAAGGTGAGGCAGACAGGATTTGAACCCAGTCACAGTGTAAAGTAATGCTTTTTGTTCTGCTGCATCACACTTCCCTGAATGGCACAGACTGGCGCACTTTAATTAGGGTTGGGATTTTATCCTGACCTCCCACTGTGAATGAGAGACCCCGTGGACTCCTCAGGCTACGTTTAGGGTGACAGCAACCAAGACCAGACTCACTTTATAATGGACAAAGCCCTTTGTGCAAATCTTGTTGATCCTCACAGTAGTTTGCGAGCTGGTAGCGGCTGGGCCAGCCCCAGTGTATGGACTAGATGGACCAGAGAGCTCATCAAGTACAAGTGATTCCTTCGAGGTCAGAGAACTGGAAGGTGAGCATGTGGCCAGGATCCCAGCATCCCTGCTGCTGCTGCTGCTCAACACAGGACTCAAGTCTGAGAAGGTGTTAAGCCTCTGGAAGTTAGACTTCTCCTTTATAAACCCATGATTCAGCTGTTGCCACCGGAGACCCTGTGCTCCTTGGCCTTTGTTAACCAGACCACCTCCCACGTGACTTTCCCCGAACAACAAGGCCCCGCCTGTTGTCATGGAGACTAAGACACACCAAGACCCTCAGAGGGCCTTCAGAATCGTGACGATTGTGTTCTGCCTGGCATTCCAGTGACTGGCCTGGCTCCCTGCCCAGCCGGCCCAATGCCCCCCTCGGTCAGGAAGGACGTAAAGACAGGAGAGGCTGTCTCAGACAAAGGGGCACCGTGAGGCAGAGAGCAGATGTTATAGTGGTGCCAGGACACAGACCGAGGGTTAGGGTGGCATCTACCCTGCACATCGCACACGCACTACTGGTCACGGCTGAGGCGTGACTTGCTTTTCTTCTACTCTTTTCCATTTTCCAGTCATGTCCTGTCTGGGGTAAGCTCCTGGAGGTTAACAATGGCTCCTGGCTCAATTCCCTTCCCGCCAGTCCATCTCTGCCCTGGTGGGGGCTTTGGGATTGTGGGCTAGTGGATGGACAGGCCACAAGCATGATCCTAATCAGGCTCTTGCATATCTAGACCTGGTTGTCAGTTTCTAGTGCCAGAGTGTGGGACAACCCCAGCATTCTGTTACCTGTGTCCCACTGTGTGGTTGGCCAGCCCCTGGCAGCCACTAATCCCTTCCTTGGTACTGTCCCCTCTGCCTGGCACATGGAGCAGAGCTGAGCTAAGCCTGAGATTCACCTGAAACAGAGCTGACCATGACTTAAGTTATACGGTAGGCTCACTGTCTATTTCACCATCATGCTTCATGGCTTATACAATGCCACAAAATGATGTCTTTAATAACAAAAAATACAAATGAATCCCCTCTTTGACCACCCCTCCCAGATTCTTCTTCAGAGGTGTGTCTACACTTGGCGCTGGCCACTTTTCCTCCTCTCGCTCAACCCGCTCTCGTGTGGCTTCCACTCTGGCCACACCTGGCAAGTCGTTTTCCTGCCGTGAAGGTTCTGCTGGTTCAGCCCAGTAAGCCATGTGTGTCCTTGTCTTTCCTCACTTCTCCCACGTTTGACGTGGTCGATCCCCTCTCTCTTTTTCTGGAAACATCTTGGTGGTTTCCGGGACCCCCTTCCTCTTTGCTGCTCCTCCTTTTTCTCTGCTCAGCCTGAGGATCCACATTCCCTCCCTACATACTTTCTCTGGTGGCCTCATTCAGCTGTCACCTCTTCACCAACGATTCCTTCCCCATCCTAAGCACCACACCCACCACCCTGCCGCCTGCAGTACACCTTTACCTGGCTGTTTCCCAGGTCCCTAAATCCTGCACGTCCCCAAATGAACTCATTGCTCTTTTGCCGGGACACTTACGTGCAGGAATTCCCTCTTAGGGAGGGCCACTGCCCCATTGCCACCTCCATATCCCACAGCAGGATCTTTGATTCTTCTGCCTCAGTCACTTCCCAAACCCGCCCCCCCCCTGCCACCTGCACACCTACCACCTGAGTCACCGTCTCACACATGGGTGACCTCAGCCAGTCTTCTTGCCCCTGGTCTCACTCTTCTTCCCCACCCCCACCCCCACCCAAAGGCCCAATGACATTCTGAAGCACAGATCTGATCATGATACTTGACTCTCCGGCTCTAAGTCCTATCTTTCAGAATAAGGTCCAGGCTCCTTGGGGGCCCCAGAGGACATGAGGGTCAGGGTGGCTCACTTTTCTAGTACTGCGGTCACTCTTGTCACCCCAGAGGTGAGGCCTGGCCACTCCAAATGCCTGACAGTGCCTGAAGGCACCTGTCAGCGCTGGGTCCGAGTCCACACTGCTCCTTTGCAGGAGTGGCTTCCCTCTCTTCCCCTGGCTACATTCTGCACATCTGTGATGACTCAGCTCAGGCACTGGCTGTAGCGGGAGGCTGCCCCGACCTGCCCCCTCCGGGTGTGGCAAGAGACCTCCCCTATCCCCCTGAACACCTGGTGCCCGCCATCCTCTCACCATAAATGCCTGTTGTATATTTGCTTCCTCGAAGAAAAGACATCATCTCCCTCCAGCTGGCCAAGGTGGAGATGGAGAGGGCGGGTTCTTTGGGTGCCCACAAATGGCAGAAGGTGCATGGGATCAGGTCAAAGGGGCCTCCTTAGCCCAGTGACATCTTTGACGCCAATGAAAGCTGCCTTGGGGACCCCTGCTGGACCATAGGGTGGCTCCACTGTCCTCACAGCCCCAGCAGTCCATGCTTCTGCCGCCCCCTACCCACCGCTCTTTTCTTCAAGTCCGCATTTGAAATGCTAGTGAGAAGATGAGACCCAGGCAGCCGGAGGCCATGCAATCTGGCTTCAGGCTCATGAAGTGTGTTCAAAACAAAGGTCAGCCGTTTGCATGTCAGGTTTGGGTTGGATTTCATCCCTCAATTTAATTACCTCTTTCAGATGGAATGAAAGACATGCTGCACAGTTTACCCTGGGTGAGCTGGTGGAGGGCTTGCTCCAGAGGTGGCAACTTAAGTTTCCCTGCTGGGCACAGAGCCATCACATCAACAGGGTCACACAGTGTGCTGGGCCGCTTGTGAGGGAGGCAGCAGGCCGTGCTCAACAGGCGGGAGGAGGTGTCTCAGAAGAGACTGGTCATGCAATCACAGACAAAACCCGCAGAACTGCTTCTTTGTCAAGGTGGGGCACCTTTGCCTGGCAGGCTGCCTGTGTACCCGCACAGCCTGGCCCTGAGGCCCTTCAGCAAGAGAGGGAGGCGATCTGGACAGTGGCCATTCCTCTGAGTGTGGTGGGGGAATATTTATAAAGAAGCCAGAACTCTGGGTGGCATGTGTTTAAATTACATGCACATGTGTGAAGAAAGAGCTCCGGGGTTGAGAAAATCTGGTATTGGTGGGCAGAGGCTGGCCACACCGTGGGCCAGGGTAGAGACATTTGGTGCAGGTCTGGATTTGATCTGAAAGGCCTCCCAAAAGGGGGCGTTTTATGTGCAGAACTCGGCTCTGGCCTCTGGGGTCCTGTGTGGCCTGGCCAAGCTGTTTCTCTGCCACAGGGACGCTGGGTTGGCAGAGAAGGGAAGGGGGGCTGGGTCCTTTCCAAGCGGGGCAGAACCCTATTTTGCTTGTCTGGAGTCTCAGGCTTGCACAGAACCTCCCACTTGATAAACTACATGTGCTTATAAAAGCTCACGTGGTGGCTCCATGTGCAGACATCCAGGTTTTTCCTCAGAGCCAAACCTGGACCCCGAGAGGCAGGGGCCTGGGAGCAGGACACTGCCACAGGAGCCAGCCGGCCTTCTGGTCCCCAGGTCCCTTCACCGTGCCCACACCTCTCCTCCTGCAGGGAGCAGAGGCCCTTGACAGAGCCAGAGGAAATGTCAAGATGGGGATGAATGCATCACGATGCTACAGGCCTGAGGGGAAGCATTCAGCCACTGGTCTTGCTGCTCAGCCCCGCCCCAGTCCCTCCTTCTGAGCCACACGTGCCAGTCCCTAAATACACACAGGCACAGCCCAATCCCAGGGACAGTGTCCTGTAGCATCCCAGAAACTCAGCAATGCCACAATGACCAGCTCAGTCATATCTGTCAAGCCCAGCTGCCTCGTGACAAAGATGTCCCCTCAGTAGTGGCACAGAGACCCCCCTAAGTGTGCCCAGTGGCACCCTGTTGCCCATGGGCTCCTCTTGGAGCGAGGGGAGCTACTCCTGTGGCCCGCTCCACCTTTGAGGAATGGGGTATGGCTCCCACAATGGCAGAGTGCCAACCGCAAAAGCCCCCACCCCAAGCGGGGCATCCCAGGGCCTCTCCACACCTGCTCACATTGGGCTCCTCTGGCCTCAGGAGTGAACAGAAGTCAGCGTCTCTGTGTGCTGGCTCCTGGCCCAAGTCCTCCGTTTGTCAGGTACCACCAGGGTGCCAGGGGACTGGGCACCAGGAGCAAGTGAGGGGACCACCTGCCCCTGGGCTCTTTCAGGTCCCTTGGAGGAGATGCCAGGTTGCTAATTAGGATAAAAACCAAATGACAGCTCTGGCCGGGTAGCTCAGTTGGTGGGAGTGTCATCCTGACACCCTAAGTTTGTGGGTTTGATCCTTGGTCAGGGAACATACAAGAATCAACTAATAAATGCATAAATAAGTGGAACAAATCGATGTTTCTCTCTTTCCCGCTTCCTCTCTCTATCGAAAACAAAATAAAATCAATAAAAGTCTTTTTGAAAAATGACAAAATTGCCTCAGCCCCTGACTTTTTTCAAGCTCCTATCCAAAACCTTTGTCCAAGGTCTGTCCCCAGAACCCCCATTTCCCTATAGCTCTGTTTCCTCTCTGCTCCTGACACCCAGCAAGCTAGCATGCTGGGGCTCTACTCCGCACCCCTTTTCTCTGTCCCCTCCACAGGGGCCTCCCCTGTTCAAAGGGCCTTATTCTGGGTATTGCTCAGGTCCTAAGGTCACAGGGCAAGGAATGAGAAGCCTGTGACTCCAAGGCTCACAGCGACTGGCTAGGATCCAGGACGAGAATAAAGGAGGCTGGCAGTTCTTAAGCTGTATGTGGTCTGGCATCTGACACCCACAGCATGGACTCCCGAGACACCTTGTGCTAGGTGGGCAGTACCTTGTAGGGGGCTCTGTCACCCAGGGACACTGAGATAACAGACTGGGAAGGGAGGAGGGCATCGTCAGGACTCCCATGACCTGGGGCTCACTTTTCAGGAACCCCAGAGCCTGCCTTAATGGGTGGGCTTCTTCTTGTGGTTCAGGGGTGTCCTAGTAAACTCAGGCGCTGGCTTACAAGAGGCTTGGGTCACCTGGGGCCTGAGGATGGCCTGGAGGAGGGAATTAGCTGACATCAGGCTCAGCCCCAGTGCATGGCTGTGCCTCTATAATTCTGTCTCCTGGACACTTGCTGGATACCTGGTCAGTGGCCCAGCCACACAGATTTGCATCATCATGAATAATTCATGAGTAAATAATTAGGAATATCATGTGCCACAGTCATTTGTACTGACCATGTGGGGCTGGAGCTCAGCAGCCGCTGTCCACAAACTCTGTGTCCGAGGACCCAGTCGGTGCAGTCCGGAAACCAGTCACGGCCTGCACCTCTGGCCATGTCCCCTTTGCGCGTGCTGTGCCTGGGATCACAGGTGGCTAATGACCCTTCCCTCATTCTTGTCATTAAGGCACGTGAAGGAGTGGGTGTGGGTCCCGGAGGCATGATTAATCCACAGGAAGGTCGGGGGTGCCGCGCTGCCTCGAGACGGAGAGTTGACGTGGCCCACCCAGCCCCAAATGGAAAAAGTATGATTCCGCATTTGGGGGCGACACATTGCCAAGTCGGGCGGAACAGCCTGTGCCCATCTTTCTTATTTTCATTTCCTTTTCTGCATCTTTTAGCCTTTCTTCTGGAACAAAATAATAAACACCAGTCAGAACACCATCTTGGCAAATGTAACACAAAGGAATTCTCCGGGCGGTTCTGAAGACGCCGGCCAGGAGTTGGTGCAAATCATTAGTAGGAGCAAGGGTGCCTCTTGGGAGTGCCTCTCTGCTCCCTGGGGCCACTCCAGCTCTCCCTGACCCCTAACTCCACCGAGCCCTTGCTGAGTCAAAAGACTTGCTTCTGGCTGAGGCTGGGGGATGAGTGGCCAGCCTCATCCTGTGGGAGTCCTTCCCTGACCAGCCCTCTCATCAGAGCTCACATGGGCAGGCCTATGATCCAGCGATGGACTGGCACATCGCCCATCCCCCCAGGTGAGTACAGCTTTTACAAGCGTGCTCCCTAAAGGGAGGACCACTCCTCATTTCCTTCATGTAGCAAACTGAACATAGGCTGGGCACTTGGGGTCGGGCTTAGGAAATGCTCCCAGAATTAGGAACAGATGCTTTCTAGCTTGGAGCACATGGCAGGTTGGGGACTAGGCTGAGGTGAGAAAAGTGCCCAGGGTGAAAATATGCCAGGCCTCCCTGGCAGGGTCTACTCTGTACTTGCAGCCCTGGAAGGGAAACTTCCTTGCATTTGCCTAGCCCACCCTGCCCTGGTCCTGGCCTTGCTTAACCGCCCCTAAGGGTGAGCTATCCCCCAGGGGCGTACAGGCGTTCAGCACCTTCAACAGGTATGAAATGTGCAGGTAGTAGGAGCCAGCATATATGGCAGCCTGGGCCCAAGACCTCCTTTCAAATCCTTTGGACCAGCTCAGAAGTCAAGAGAGCTCTGGAACTATCACAGGCCTCTCCCTGTTCTTTCTGCAGGATCAGTGACCTAAGATGTACTTTTATTGTAGTTTCTTTCTTTAAAAGACCAAGGTCCCACTGAGCTGAACAGTCTTTGTTCTCACATTTCACCTCTGCTCTGAAAGGGCCTTTCCCCTCCACCTCACTTTGCCCCAACAAGAGTGACCACTGCCCTCATGTGACTGTCCCCCCGAGCCCGTTTTCCCCAGCCACCTTCCCTGGCCACCTCCCTGTCAGGCCCTGCTCAGCAGGGCCAGTGTGGAGACTGTTGCTTAGCTTCCAGCAGGTTCCATCAAGACATGCAGTAGCCCCAGGTTCTAACCCAATCAAGCACTGCTCCACCAGGCCCTCCAGGCTGGGACGAGAGGGGAGTCAGGGGTGTGACACATCAGTGACCTCTGACCTCTGCTTCCACTCTCCAGGAGGCATCAGTCTCTGTAACAGAGGGCTGCAGGTTGTGAGCTTTACCTTTAAGGAGATGTGCCCAGGGGTGGGCTTGAGTTCCTGTGGACAGAGGTGGGGGTGCAGGGTGGATTCGGAGCCTCGGGCCTGGCAGGTGTTGCTGTGGTAGGCATCATCACCCAGCTTACCAGCCCACTGCTCTGGAACCTCAGCCACAAGAACTTGGGCCCACCCCATGCTCTGCCCAGCTGTTCCAGGCTACCTCCCTGTCCACCCTCTGTCTCATCCCAGCCCAGAGCAGTTGAACCAAGTCTATGAGTCATTTAGTATCCTAAGCCAGAGAAAGAGTGGGTCAAATCCTTTCTGAACCAAAATGCCAGACACCTTTGAGATGTCTTCAAAAGTGGGCGTTTGACCTTCCCTCTCTCCCAAAGGGGGGGGGGTTGCATTAAAATTATATGGGTTGTGCCAGAAATAAAGAGAAGATGGTAACCTGCACTATTCACTGCTAGCTAGACCCACATGCAATTCCCAGTCTCTGTCGGCCCAAAGCTTGGAGGAGACACAACCCAGCAGGTCTGAGACCCTACTCAGCAGGAAGGGAGTCCAGCAGTGGCCACAGCAACAACAGTATGGTCTCCTAGTCCTAACGGGTTCTTACTCTCTTCACAAGTAAGACAAGTAAGAGCTGCACGCCAGGGCGTAGGCAGGAATGCCCCAACGCTTCTCCTAAGTGAGCAAAACAAGATAAGAGGATGAAGCCGAGGGCTGGGAGAGTGGCGTTAGCCCCTGGACCCAGCATGGTGTCTGTGGTTTGTGGTATCCACACCACCTGAGTGCTTGTTAGAAACACATACTCTCGGCCCCGCCCCAGCAGAACTAAGTCAGAGTTTGTGTTTTTAACAAGACAGAGTGGGGTGGGGTGCAGTCCTTGGTGGGGATGGGACTCCAAAGCAGGTAAGAGCCTGAGATCTGGTCATCAGCAGGACCGGAGTTACCCTAGGACCCAGGCCACACTGTCAGTGCTCCCTGCTGCACTGTGGTCCTCAGATAGCCCTGGGGGACAGAGGTAGTTTGGGGAAAAGCCATATTCCACAATTACAGGGTTTAATATGTGAGCTAAAAGACAATGTTTCAAAAACGCTTTTCTGATAACAGGTTTTGGGAAAACTACCTATTCCTTTCCTGGGCACAATTTTTTGTGCAAAAAAAGCAGTCTCCCTGCCTCAGGAAGGTGGTACCCAGTGCCTGTTTTAGATGAACAATATTAAAAGAACAAGCCTTCCACTTCCCTCCCTTCCCAGGTGAACCTTTGCTTTGAGAAAATCTGGCTGTGGGTTTTGATGGAGTGATTTTTTTTTTTTTTCAAAAAGGCACACTTGATTCAGACTTTCCTCATGGGGCTCATTGACTACGCATTTGAGCTATTGCTACTGGTGTAAATTATTATAACGGTGATACTGAAAAATAAAAAAAGATTCCAGAAATGACAGTTGGCAACATAGTAGCCATAGTAAAAAGAGAGGCGTGTGTAAATTAGGGGCTTGGTAATATCAGGATAATGAGGTCGCTATGGAGGGTGGGTCTGGTTGGATGGTTTACAGGAAGGTTAACTAGAGTGACCATTATGAGTCACCACCTTTGCCCCTTCTGACCCTTCCTTCGTGGTGGCTCCACAGAGGATGGAAACATTAAAATGTGAAGCCCACTTTCTCACGGTCCTGCAAACACATGGTTGCCGTATTGGAGCTATGTTTTGCAGCTACTCTCTTCTCCATGAGGGCCTCCTGCCTCTCGCAGCCCATACCTGATTATTTCAAATCTTTCAGAACTGACCAATTCAAAGAGACCTCTCTGCATAGCAAACAGTGTATCGGTGACCAAGTGGATGCCTGGAGCCAGACCCAGAGCAAGAGTCGCAAAGAACAAAGTCTGTTGTTCACTTTCTATTTGGATGCCAAAAAAAAAAAAAAAAAAGGCTCTTGTTATTTGCTTTCTTCCAGGCAAGAATCTATTCAAAAGTCTATTTGGAAACATCAGGGAATGGCCGTCACATGGCTGGCAGATCACACTGCATATGATAGGGTATTATCTTCCTTGAGAGAAACTCCATCGCTCTTTTATTTCCCTGTGTAAGTCGGGTCTGGGCTGATGGCTGCAGAATTACTCTGAGGTCTGGGACATTCAACTCCTTGTCCAGGGTGGATGAAGAACCAACAGGTGCGCCAGCACGCAGGATCTGTTGACGCTCCACCCGTGTTAGTGGGAGCATGCTGCTGCTTGTCTCCACCTCTGGTGGGCTCTGTTGATCTGAATTCATCCCCTGGAAACCGGAGCGTAGCTGGCTTCCTCTTCCGGCACCACTCGAGAAGTCAGGACTCTGTGCCCCTTTTGCCTCCCAAGTAAACCTCTAGGCATGCCCTTGGGTTAAAAACGTGATCTGCACAGTCCTCTTTAAATCACATCAAGTTCACTGTCCACCCCTTGTCCCCTTACGCGGCTCTGTGCAAGACACTGAAAGCAGGCATGGACGGCCCCTGCCTTTGGGGACAGTGGGTCACTCAGGAGGACAATGCCAGTCAGGACACAGGAGAGCAGGCCAGGGCTCAGGGGAGGGAGCGGCCAGCCTGGGCTGGAGCATGTGGGTGACGGAGTGAATGCAGCATGGCTGGGCATGTGGGTGACGGAGTGAATGCAGCGTGGCCAAGGATGGAAATGCAGCTTTGCCCGCCATGCACCTGGCCTGCAGTGCTGCCCATGGACGTGGGCTGTAACACACCTTTTTGTGGTGTAACGGGGGCACCATAAAGGCCTTCGCTTTGCCACTAGATCTGACAGCCTACACTGCACATTGGGGCTCCCTCCAGGATCAGCAGGGGTCAGCGGGAAGAGGAAAGGTGTTTTGGGCCAACTGGGACTTTTGTCCCCTGGTTCTGGCCACTGACCCCTTGGTTTGGCCACACTCCTGCTGACCTCTCTGCCAAGGGTCAGGCTTGTCTCAGATTCCAGAGGCTCCTCAGCCTTTATTGTGGAGTTGCTGTCTTATCTCGATGTACTTGCCTCAGATTTTCACTGTCTTTATTCTGTGTCTGTGGTTCTAATTTAATTTAATTAAAAAAATGCACCCAGACCAGAGGGCAGCCTGTTGCGAGGTTATGTGTTTTATCACTACCCAAGCATGCAAATGAGGTAGCCTCTGTTGACAAGTTCACATCTCCAGTGCAGAACTGGCTGTTTGAACAGCTTGTGTGCAGTAATTGAAACATAGATTTTTGTTGCCTATCTGTTTATTTTTAGATTAACCAAGCAGAGAGGCTTGGCTCCCAGGCTGCCACTTCTACCTCTGTTGGGCAGCCTGGGACCACTGGCTCTGTGCCCGCCAGCAGTAAGGATCACCATCTGGTCCCCTGTGTCCTGGTTTTGTCCTGCACCAAACCCTGGGTTTGGTCTTCACCATGGCCCCCAGGGTCAAGGGCAGGGAAGCTAAAAAGTGCAGGATGCCTGCCAGCTGTTTCCAGACTCCCAGGTCCCGAAAGACTGCTCCAGCTACACTGTGCTGCATTCTCATGGCAGCTCTGGGGTTGGCAACCAACCCCCTTGGACAACAGTGAGAACTGAGGCACAGAGTATTAGGGCAGGGACAAAACTAGACCCTAGACCTGCCATTCCCAACCAAGCGAGCTCCCCTAGCCCACCCAGGTAGGAGGGCTAGCCGCCCAGGCCTTCTGTAGCACCCAGAACTGCTCTTGTCTCCTTCTGCAGATCCTATGAAGCAATAATCATCATATAATGGGATTATTAAATAGACTGAACTCAGTGGACTAGCAGCAGCAAGCAGATTTCTTTTCTTCCCATTACTATACTGTTGCATGCAAACAGCTTTTTTGGGGGGGCCATTTTGGGGTAGTACTTCTATTATTATTATTATTATTATTATTATTATTATTATCCCTGCTGCTACTACTTCTACTATCAACAGCCAATGCCTGCTGAGCACTTGCCGTGCCTAGCACTGTGCTCAGGGCTGCGTGTGAGTCAGCTACCTAGTCCTCCCTGGTTAAAGATTTTTTTTTTTTTTTTTACAGGGACAGAGAGAGAGAGTCAGAGAGAGGGATAGATAGGGACAGACAGACAGGAACGGAGAGAGGTGAGAAGCATCAATCATTAGTTTTTCATTGCCGTTGCAACACCTTAGTTGTTCATTGATTGCTTTCTCATATATGCCTTGACCGTGGGCCTTTAGCAGACTAAGCAACCCCTTGCTGGAGCCAGTGACCTTGGGTCCAAGCTGGCGAGCTTTTACTCAAGCCAGATGAGCCCGCGCTCAAGCTGGTGACGTCGGGTCTCGAACCTGGGTCTTCCACATCCCAGTCCGATGCTCTATCCACTGCGCCACCGCCTGGTCAGGCGTCCTCCCTGTTTAATGTGGGAGATTGGCGCCTTTCATGCTCAGCCTTGGGACTTGTCTGAGACTCCTAGACATAGGAAGAGTCTAATTTAAAATCTTGCTACAGATTAGTCACTCATTTTCCAGCTCGGTTCTCACCTCCTCCAGGAATCCTCCCTGATGATACCACATGGCCTTACCCTTTGGCTCCACTGCTTCTTAGCCCTGGTCCTGCAGGGTCCCACATGCTTGATCATGCACTACACTCTGCAAACACATCACATTGACTATCCCATACCAGTTGCCTTCAAAGAAATCCTACTTACACCGACCAGTCATGTCCTTTGTCCACAGTCCCATTTGTGCAGGTCCCAGCTGCACAGAGCTCAGTCCCAGGGTCTACTGATGGCAAGGGAATGGGTACCCTGAGGACAACTGGGGACAACCGGATCGGGGCCACTGACTGGGTGCTGGGGAGCTTTCTGCAGGCCAGATCTCAGCTGCAGCAGCCCCTGGGAGAGGGGTGAGATGGCCATCTGTTCGTGGCTCAGTGCAGCCCAGTCTGCACACACAAGTGGTCCATTTACAAGCACCAGTCTGCAGCGGGTGCCCAGAGCAGGGCCAACATCCACTATCTGGGACGCCACAAAGGTCTGGGCTAGGACGGGGGAGGGAGGAACGGAGTCCCTGCCTGAGTCTGGAGGACCTGGTGTCAGATGCCAGCCTGGCACCATCAAGATGGACTTCTGAGACCAGAATAAAAGAAGCTCAGTATAGCTCATGCCAGAGAAGAGGGCTGGCCTGGCACCCTTTCCCTGGCCTCCTAGAAAGTGACCCCGCCCCAGCAGCAGCATGTAGGGCATGCTCACTCTGAAGCCTCTAGGGCCTCCCACCTATGGGAGACCCATGAAGTCAGAGACGTTGGCATGAGCTGGTGCCTGCATCACTCTCCACACCCTGCGCTCTTGGGGGCCCTGCTCTGTCGTGTGGGGGCTCCCTCTCTTGGCTGCACAGACGGGGGAGGAGAGGCAGCAGCCTTTGCTGAGCACCTGCAGCGTGCCTCACTCTGAAAGTCACTTTCAACATAAGTCATAGCACTGCTTTTATTTTGTAGAGGGGGAAACTGAGGCTCAAAGATTAGCTGGCTTGCTCAAGGCCACAAATGGAGAAAGTAGTGGTACCAGGAACAAAGTTCTTGTATTTGGCTTTGAGGCCAGTGCTGATCATTTGCCCCAAACTCACTACGTTTCTTATAGGTTCACTCCCCTACACTGACAGCTATAAGTTACCTCCTGACTCAGACAACTTCTCCGTCCTCCTCACTTGGCCACCCTGGTCTGAGCTGCTAATATGTCTCATCTAGGTTTCTGCCAGAACCTCCTAACTCATCTCCCTCCTTCTCTTGCCCTCATTCAGCATAGTCTACACACAGCAGCTAAAGCCGTGATGGCGAACCTATGACACGCGTGTCAGCACTGACACGCGTATCCATTTTCAATGACAAGTGGCCACATACCAGAGATGTATGGGGCCTCATGCCAAGAAGGACGTTTCATCCTCGGCTCCTGCACAGCCAGGTGCAGTAGCCGAGGATAAAACATTTGCTGTAGTGTAGACACTCTGTGCCAGAGGTCTGTAGGCCAAAACAACAGAACTCCGGCACAGAGCGTCTAGTTCTGAGACTTCTGGTTAGGCCGTTTTTCTCCAAGTGACCCACCACCCGAGTTATGCTCAGTTTTTTGGCAAATTTTGACACACCAAGCTCAAGAGATTGCCCATCACTGAGCTAGAGTAATCCTGACAAAACCCAATTAAGTCACATGACTCTGAGGTTCAAGTCCCTGCAATGGCCGTCTACCTCACCCTGAGAAAAAGCCAAACTCTTCTAAGCTCCATGAGACCCTGACCCACTTTCCTCTCTTGCTTTATCTTTCTTTCAAGACTCTGCTCTGGCACACTGGCTTTTATTCAGCTCTTCTAGCATGATAAGGCCCCTCCTGCCTCAGGACCTTTGCTCATGTTGCTTGTGCTGCTATCCCACTCTTCCCTAGTCATCCACGTGGCTAGTGCTCTCATTTCCTTCAGGTCTCTTCTTAAACATCACCTCAATGAGGCTTTCGCTGTCTGTCTTATTTTAAAATGGCAAATTCTTTGCATGTTTTTTCTTTTTCTTTTTTTTTGATAGCTTCTTTTAGACGACATAATTTACTTTGATTTCTCTGTCTCCCCCTACTGGGTTGTAATTTCTATAACGGTAGTGTTTTTTATAAATATTGGTTCATTTAATCTGCAGAACAATCAACAATTATGATGGCTATCTCCATTTTCCAGACGGGGAAACTGAAGGACAGAAAGGTCAAGCAACTTGCCCAAACTCACCCAGCTAGCACACGGCAGAACCAGAACTTGAACCCAGGCAGTGCCGCTCTTGGCCCCCAGTTCTGTTTACTGATATATCTTGGCTCAGGCGGTGCCTGACCTTTTGTGGGCTCTTAGGAAACAATGAATGAAGGAAGGAATGAGTGAACGCTGAAGTCCCACGTCAGGGTGGTTCTGGTGCCGTCCTCTCTCCCTACAGACAGAGAGATCCTGCCTGTTGTCTGCTCTTATGCTGCCTCATCTACCAGGTCACCCATTCTGATGCTGATGGGGCAATGTCAGTCAAGGTCAGTTAAGGAAATGCATCTGCTCCTTAAATGCATCTGTGCCTTAAAGTGGTTCCTTCTGCTTATGGCCAGAGGGAAGGGATGGGCTTGGTGGACAAATTATCTCCTCAGAACTGTGGTCAAGACCCTCATGCGGCACAGCCAGGCTCCCACGCCTCTTTTCTGTTCAGTGCCCCCCCCCCCCCCGAAGCTTGGTGAGTCTTCTGGGCGCGTCTGGGGGAAGCATCACGAACACAGGGCGGGCATAGCTGGTGGGTTCCTGCAGCTCCGAGCACCCTGTTCAAAATGCTCCAGCAGTGCCGGCATGCAGAGGGGGCAGCCAGTGCCTCCCCTCCCCCAGAAGACAAGTCCACAGTGCAATTCCTTCCAGGAAAATTACTCAGGCAGCCATTTATTAAAACACAACTGCTCCGATGAGGCCTGTCAGACATAGAAATACCAAATAGCATTGAAGCCCTAGCCATCCTCAAAACCAATGGAGCGGGCTTCTAGGCACTATCGGACTTTTAATCTGCTCGCTGTTTCCCCATCTGCAAGGTCTAATGAAATGTTACACTGCAAGGAAACAAGGAAATAAGCAGACTCAGAGGTGAGGGACATATTTAATTTCTTGCCTTGGTCTCTGCTATTTGCATAAACCTCAAGGGAATAACCTCAAGAAAAGAAAAATAACAAGTTCTTTGTGTCTCCGGGGCCAGGCACTGTGCTTAAAAAAAACAGCTTATTCTATATTTAAGCTTCACAGGCAGCCTGGGCATCGCCATGTGATTGTTGTCTCTGTGGCAAAGGACACTGGTGCTCCCCATGTTGTTGTCCCCTCTTTCTTAGGGGCTAGAGTGGGACAGCACTCCCCAGGACCACTCGATTCTAGCTGGGCCATGTGGCTAGTTCTCACCACTGCATGCAAGATGTGTATAAGTGATGTAGGTGTCCCTAGGCTACATGGTCATGGGCAGGGCTGCCTTTCACCGTTTCTCATTCCCGGTCCGCTGCAGGGAGGACAAGGCCCAGATGCCAGAAGACACAGCACAGGAGAACGGGGAAGCCTTGCTTCCTGTCGGGCTCACAGAGTAGAGTTTCTTCTTGTCAACCCTATGCCCTGAGAAGGACACAAGCTTCTACTGGATTAAGCCACTACCTATTGGGGTTGTTTCCGCAGCTAGCCTGCCCTGACTAATGCAATCTTCATTTTACAGGTGGGGAAACGGACACTGAGAGACTTGAAAGTGACTTGCCCAAAGTCACCAAGCGCCTGGATCCAAACAAGCAGGAGCCATGGGAGTGTTGACAAGACCTGGTTAACCCTCTCCTCACTCAGACGTCCCAGGGGAGGGGCCAAGGCAGCTCAGCAACTGTCCTCCAGGTTCAGCTCCCCTGGGCTGTGCAACACCGAGGCTGACTCCGTGGGGATCCACACAGGAAACTGTCCCTCTCATGCCTCCACCCTGGGGAGAGAAAGCAGGAAGGACAGGGGCTAGATGCTGACTTCCCTGGGACTGTCTTCTCCCAAATGTCGACTAGCCCGACGGATAACACGTGCTCTGTAGAAAAGGTCAACTCCAGAAAGCAGAAGACTCAGCAAATCCCCAAACAGCTAAACCCTGAGGGAGGCCACCCCATTAGAGCACATGTGCTGTGTGGACACAGAACAAGAGATAGACAGAGGTGGGGAGTGCCCCCTGGGCAGACCTGGCAACAGCCAACAGGCTGACCCCCGCTCAGACGGGCCTCTCATCTGCAGGAGCATCCCTTGTGTACAGCTACCGGACAGAAAGCTCTACGGAGGCTGAAATAAGTCCTCTAGATGCCCAGTGAATTTTTGCTCCTTGATGAACACGTGCACAGAAAAAGATGCGATTAAAGAAAGGATGGGAAAATCAGTGACTGACCAGGGAAGAGACAGGAGGGTCAAATTCTGAGAGGGTATTTTAAACCAGAGATTAAAGCGATGAAAATTAAGGGAACAAAACAGAATACCATACCACCCCGGCTGCCTGACTGAGCCCTGTAGGCCCGTTACCTGCCTGCTGCTTGCCAAGGCCACCAGTACGGACAACACGTGCCCATACCCTGACCAATCCCAGGAGTGCTAATTACTTCCCAGGATTAATTCTTCAGTTTACTAGACAGTTCCAGCAGCGTGGTGCTGCAGCCACTGCCAGAAACAAGAGCTTCAGTGTGGGAGACAGGCCTCCCATTCCCTGGAGCTGGATCGGTGGACAGAACCCACACGTCCTCTCACATGAGGAAGAGGCACCAGCTTTGCTGCCGTCTGCCGGGAGCACCCGTTCTATGGACTTTCTAGCTTGGCCTTCTTACAATAGAGAACATGTTTTTAATTGTGAGGGCGTAAGTAATCTGAGTACAGTGTGCCTGGGACCAGGAACCCGGGGAGAGTTGTGGCCTCAGAGAATAACGCTGTGTGGCTGGTTGGCCCCTGTCTTACTGGCTCCTCTGAAGCAGAAGATGCATAACCTTGGCCAGTTCTCAGCACCGTGCCAGGGCTGTGGGGGGTGGCAGACAGACATTTGGCAGAGGGATGACCCTAAGGAGCCTCATTCTGACAGGGCTAGACCAGTCCTCAAGGGCATCTCAGAGCATCAGACAGGAAGAGCTGCTTCTGAGGGGTATGAGTGTGGGGAGACTCAAGGGCCCCTTGAGTTCTGGGACCTGTTTCTCTTCTCAGGCTTTCCCCACAGAAGCCCCAGAGTGTTACCTGGGCATTTATATACCCATCCTTCCGTCCATGCGTTCATCCCACACTTATTCTTCCGCCCACCCCTCCAGCACCCATTGATTCAGTTCTCCATCATTAGTGCTTCGACTGTTTGTTGATCATCTGTGCAGATCCTCTGCCTGAATCCGGAAGATCACCCTCAAATAAGGAAGGTGAGAGTGCTCACCCCTCCCCCATCTGAGAGCAGATCATTTCCTATGTGCAGCCCATCAGATATGGCTTGGGTGTTTTCGACTTACTACCGGGGAACTCACTACCGACTATCCCCTGGCCACGATTACTGAGTCAGTGTTTATCACCAAAACAGACCCAAATCTGATATATGAACTCAGAAAATGAGGGTGTCTCTGCCCTCGGATCGTGACAGTATGGATGCTGTAAGCTGGAACAGCTCTTGGCCACTGTCCTTCTTGCCATGGGGGAATGCAGCCAGACACAGAGACAAGCAGAGCTGAGGGGCTGACAGGAGTTTGGACGTTCTGTGAACTCCTGGGTCTAGCTGTGGCAGAAGCTGTTGCTAAACCTTTCAGGGACAAAAACTAACACATTCCCTTTTTGGTTTAAATTAATTTGGGTTAAGGACCTGCCTGTTGCAGTCAAGAGGTCTAACATGTTCTTATATACCCTCATAAAACTAAGCAAGCTGAAATTTGGGGCACACAGAGACTTCTCTGGGAAAAAGGGACAAGAGAAGAAGAGAGAAGGAAAGATGCTTGGAGTCAAAAAACAGGGTGGAGTAGCACTATCCGACACTGTCCTGCAAGGATGCCAGTGCTGTCATCGGTGCCACCCAACAGGGCAGCCACCAGCTACATGTGCCTACCAAGTGCTCAGAAATTGGCTAATATAATCGAAGAACTGAAGTTCTAAATTCTGTTTAATTTCAATTAATTTAAAGAGTATACCTGGCTGGAGGCTACCATACTGGACAATGTAGGTGTAAACCAAGGCCCTGGGAAGAGAGTGTGATGGAGAGGCAGCCCCTCTGAGGACCAGGGAAGACATGAGGAAGATGGGTTCCGGGTGCGGAACTGGAGACGGAGACCATCTGGTACGCTGATGCGAATAGCCCAGGGGAGGATGGATGAGGGTCTGCACTGTGGCAGAGACGACAGGGAGGAGGCAGGAATGAAAAGTTTCAAAGGGGAAGACACCAGAGCCAACTCACAGGGTTGGGGGATGGCAGGACCCTTCACCGCAGTGTGGCACGCCGGGAAGTGCAGGGTTTTGAGTCACGTATACAGACTCAGAGGCAGAAGGACACCAGTATGGGGAAGGCCGTTGCACAGGAAGTCAGACTCTGGAGACACAAGTGCTTGGATTCACTGGGATTTAGGGGGTCGGACTGGTCAAACTATAGAAAGATAAAAGTACTTCTTTTATCTTGCAAGGTTCCAACTGTGGCTAATACTCCCATCAACAGACCGGAAAAAGAGAGGACAAGGAAGAGAGATGTGAGGAGTAACCAGAAGGAGGCAGAAAAGGACAGTATGGCATCATCCACATCTGCTGGGATTAGGAGTGGAGGTCTCATTTTTTTTTTATATGCAGACATATTCCTGAGATAACTGAAATTGATTCCTTTAACTATCCAATCCTACACAAGAACAAAACATCTTCACCATTTTAAGGACCGAACATTCTGTAATATACGACATGCTTCCCAATACACTGAACAGAATTTAACCTAACAGAGACCTTGGGCTGCGACACAGCACTGTGCTTGGGCCCAAAGGAGCCCCGTAAGAACCGTGTCCCTGCACCAGCTGGCCCCAGGCTGCAGTGTCTCCAAAGACTGCACGTGGAAGTCTAGTGTTTTGCAGTTGCTTCATCTCCGATTAGCTTCTAGCAAATGTCTCCTGCTTCTGTTTTCTTTCTGACCCTTCTCCTTACTCTTGCCAGGTTGGGAGTGTGCAAAAATTGCTTCAAATTTAGAATCCAGGCAATCAATTGTATAAGCCAGTTTCTGTATATATTTTTAAAAGAACAATTTTATGAATGAATGCCCAAGGGGATTCATTGAGAATGAAGAAAGGACCAGATCTGGGGCACACACAATGGGGGGTCCCTATTTGCTTGGTTAGCCTCTCAGAACCGCTTTCTAGTCTTCTCTCAGCCTAGGCTCTGGGTGGGTCGGAGAGGGTTCCAGATAGGAGAGAATTGGTGGGAAAAGCAGAAGCCCTGACAGTCTTGGCGAGAAGCTGTTTTACTCTGAGAAATCAGTGGCAGGTACTGTCGCATCCTCGCATATGCAGAAGAAAGAAACTATCCACTAGAGTTAGTCCAGCTGCAGCCCTGACAACTAACAGAGTGACACACTCCACAAAGCATGCCTCCCTGCCACTGGAGGTCGTTTCTCATGCTCACCCCCACAGAGCCGCAGGCACCCTCCTCCCAATGTCTGGAACGCACGTGCCAGGCAGGATCCCAGCTTCCTGCCTGCCAGAGCCGGGGGGGGATCTGGGTAGCAAATCATTGACAAAGGGTGACAGATAACCTCCTAGTTGGGAGGTCTAGGCCAACAGCTTTGAGACATCTTGGTAAACATATAACAACAAGAATGGAGCCAAGTGGATACGAGCGAGAATGAGGTATTCCAGCTTCGCACCCAAACCACCCGGCATCCTGGCCAGTGACACTGTCTTTGGGCAGCTTTGTTTCTCAGGGCACGGTGCCAGGACCAGCAGTGACAGCATCACTTGAGAGCACATTAGAAACATAGAATTCCAGGCTCCCCGCCCCAGGCAACGGAATCAGATGCTGCATTTGAACAGGTCCTCAGATGAAACGGGTTCACTTTGAGAAGCGCTGCCTGAGCCAGTTCATGATCTGTTCATTACCCAGTTCAGAAAGCTGGCCAAAGGCCCCCTGTGTTGGGAGTCCCAGTTCTGTCGCTTATACATGGTGTGAATGTGGCTAAGTCCTTTCTCCTTTCTGGCCTGTTTTCCCAAATGCTAACCAGGGTCCAGCCCAGTGGGCTCAATTAGGCACCCACAGTCTGTCAATGTGAGGTCTGCAGGTGACCACATGTCAACAGAGCTTTCCCTTTACAGTCCAGAGTGTCCTTTCTCCTCATGGAGAAGTCATCACAGGATTTCAGAAGCATCTCTTGCTGTCACGAAAGCCTCCAGCAGCCCCAAATATCAAACCAAGGGTCCAGCAAGCATCATTAAGTCCAGCCCATCAGTCCCTGATGGTGTGCACAGAGGTACCAGGCTGGATCAAGACCTGCCCTTTTACCCCTCCACAGGTGGCTTGTTGCAGGTGGCCAAGCCCTAAATGTCAGAATCTCAGCAAGAGCCCCTGGACCGTTCCACCTCAAAGACTAGTTGGGACTTCCTGCTTTCTGTAGACCCCGTAGTTCTGAGCTCTAAATTCTGTCAACAGATAAATCCTGGTATATTTATTGTTCAAACAACTCTGCATTCCAAGCACTTAAGTCATGAGCAGTAACACAGGATGCCGCCCGCTGATCTGCTGGACATGTCTGTGTGTAACTGTGTGTAACATGTAGAGTGGCATGGAGTCTAGCTCCCTGCCCACTGCTGGACTCCACAACTGGAGCCCAACCGAGGAATGATCCTCCCATCCTAATGGGCTTTAAATGCCTTTCCCTTCACAGTAGCATGATGGAGGGGGCAAAGGATAGAAGCAGACCCTTACCCTGAATTTGCAGGCAGGTAGGCAGGGAGGGAGGCAGGCAGGCAGGCATTGAGGGAGGGAGGCAGGGAGGCAAGGAGGGAGGAAGGCAGGCAGGCAGGGAGGGAGGCAGGAAGGGAGGGAGGAAGGCAGGGAGGCAGGAAGGCAGGCAGGCAGGCAGGCAGGTAGGCCAGTAGCCACCCGAGGTTTGAAGCTACAAACGGCCCAAGAGTGAACTCAGGACAAATGCAAGCACAGAGACAGAAAGCCAGACTGTAGGAAAGTGACAACCAGGTGTAGGCTGGTGTGGGGCACTGGCAACGTCCACTCATCTGTGCTCCATCACTCAAGAGAGGATGCCAGGCAGGCCCAGAACAGCCCTTTTTACCATGCCTGGGAAGGGTGTGTGCATGTGTGTCCTTGCGTGTGTGCAGGTGTTTTGTTTTTCACTATTTATTAGGTGGGAGGAGAAGCCAGAAGTTTGTCTTAGAATGTTGCCATCCTTGTTTACAATATCAGTTACGTATTTATTTATACTGACCCTGGGGTACATAGTATATAGTTTCTTTCTATTACAAGGGTTCAGCCCTTTTTCAGAGATCCTCTCAACGCCTAAATGCAACAAGCCCAGAGCGATCAGGACTCAACGTTCCTGGGTTTTGGTTTATTTTAAAATTAATTTTAATGACATTAATCAATCAGGGTACATAGGTTCAGAGAAAACATCTCCAGGTTATTTTGTCATTTATGTTGCATACCCATCACCCAAAGTCATATAGTCTTCGTCCCCTTCTATCTGGTTTTCTTTGTGCCCCTCCTTGCCCCCATAACCACCACACTCTTGTCCATGTCCCTGAGTCTCATTTTTACGTCCCACCTATGTACGGAATCATATACGTCTTAGTTTTTTCTGATTTACTTATTTCACTCAGTATTGTTATCAAGGTCCATCCATGTTGTTGTAAATGACCCGATGTCATCATTTCTTATAGCTGAATAGTATTCCATAGTATATATGTACCACATCTTCTTTATCCAGTCATCTATTGAAGGGCTTTTTGGTTGTTTTTCAAACAAAAAGATCAGAAGCCCCTTGCAGAAGGCTGCTCTGCAGAGACGGTCCTCCTCCACTGTGCAAAGCGTCAGCCGTGAGTTTGAGGTGCTGTGGGAGCAGCGTCACAACATTCAAGAGACAAATCCAATCTGGGCCCCCAGCAGTGGTGGGAGAGGAGGTCTCCTTTAAACCCACTGCTTTCTGTCTGTCCTGGGCTTGGCTTCCCGCTGTGACAACTGCTAGGTGTCACTCTGAATTACCAGCTAAGAGCCAAACCACCGACAGCCAGGCCCCTTCGACAGACTGTGTGCTAATTTCTGCAGTTTGGGGATCCTGGGGTCTTGAGGACCGGGTCACTCCAATTATGATGCTGGGAGTTTCTGGAGTGACAAAGGAAAAGCCACCCTTGGTTGTCATGATTGAGGCCGCGGGTCGCTTGAGCATGTCAACACGAGAGCATCAAGTTAAATCAGTGGTGTGACTGTGTCTGTCTGGAAAAAAGGACGCTTGCTTTCTGGATGGATACTTGCCACTCTGAAAGGGCCTGTACTCTGACTTTAAGCCAGAGATGGCCTGCGTTTTCTACACCTTTGTCTTCATGACCGGAAATCAGATATCAGTAAAACGTCACTGCTGAAACAGCAGGCTTATTAGGCTCTGGATATTTCTTTATTGTGGTAAACTATACAGGGCACCAAATTGACAATTTTAACCATTTTAAGCGTATACTTTAATGGCATCCAGTACATTCACAATGTTATGTAACCATTGCCACTGCCCCTCTCTAGTACTTCTCATCTTCTCCAACTGAAATCACACTCATTAAACAATGCCTCTCTATTGCCCCCTCCTCGCCAGCCTCTGGCACCACCCTGTACTTCCTGTCTCTACGACTCTGTCTAGATGCCTCATATACATGGTATGCTACAATACTTGTCCTTTTGTGTCTAGCTTCTTTCATTTAGCATAATGTCTTCAAGGCTCATCTGTGTTGTATAAATACCCATGAGTGCAATAGTTTCTTCCCTTTTCAGGCTGAAATAATATCCCATTGTATGTCTATACCACATTTTATTTCTCATTCATTCATTTGATGATGGACATTTGGGTTGCTTCTACCTTTTGGCTGCTGTGAACACTGCTATTATACACACGATGTGTAAATGTCCATGGATGGGATGTCTGGAGGGGTCTTAGAGTTTACATTAGTGTGAACCCTCTCCCCTCTGGTGGGAGGTGGACTCTAGCTTGTGGCTGAGCAAGGCTGCAAAGCTGAGAGCTGGCGCTGGGCAGTTCTTCAAAGGCAGAAATGGGTGAGGACTCGGGGGTGGGGGACCAGGGGCACCTGTGCATGGAGGCCGAGCTCAGGATTGTGGGGACTAGCATTCCACAACACAGAGGCTGTCTGCCCCTTTTCTCCCAGAGCAATCCCGTGGCACGCTGATTTAGCCACACTTCATGGTGCCACCTCGCTCGCACAGCAGGAGGGAGGAGACAAAGACGGGAACAGGCCTCCACCTGGCCTGTCTGCATCTTTTAATTAACTGATTTGTGGAGGTGTAATTTCCACACAGTAACTTCTCAGGTCTTAGGAGTGCATCCTTGTAACCACCACACAATCAAGACCATTTCCATCAGCCCAGGAAGTTCCTTCATGCCAGACTGCATGTCAGCACCTTCCTCTAGGCCAGCCCATGCTGCTGCAGCATCGGCAGGGCTGGGGGCCTTATAAGAAGCCCGAGACTCCACAAAAGGCACTTAGTTCTCTTTCTAATTTTGCAGTACTATGGCAATGGAAGTCCTGAGCCACTGGAGCCCCCACACACTGTGGAACCTCAATTTCACTCAACAATTCAAAGCCCATTCCCTTATACAGGCCTGTCCTAAGCACCCACTCTATGCCAGGCATGGGGCTGGGCATTACCTTGCTAGCTGAATGGTAAAGAACGGTTCCTACAGGCACGGAACAGTGCAGCTGGGGAGACAGTGGGCAGAAGAGAGAGAGTATGACATGTGTGCGTCTTGTGATGCTACAAAGGCATGTGCTCCCCTGGCTGAGGCCAACAAGGAGGACTTTCTGGAGGCAGGAGCATTTGGGCCAGTCCTTTAAAGGATGCATGCACAAGGTTTCAAGAAACAGAAGAAAATCCTAGGATGGGAGGACAGCGTGTATTGACAAAAGTGATGAGACTTGGACGGCAAGATGGCGATGGAGTAGGCAGACATACCAACTTCCAACTCCCAGAACCAAAGTGGATTATAACTTAATTTTAAGAACCATCATCTGGATAAACTAACTTTGAACTAAACTAAGAGGACTCTTCAACCAAGGAACACTGAAGAAGCCACATTGAAACTGGTAGGAAAAGTGAAAACGTGGAAAGGGCTGCCCAGATCCCTGGAGTGAACGGCAGACTTGCATGGTGGGAAGAGAGTTTAGTGGAGAGGGAGGGACCTGGGCCCCAGGAACAAAGCCCCAGCTTTTAGCCCCAGAGCATAGTAGAGGCGTATGGACAGTAGTTAGCTGTGAAACAAGTAAGGATACTGTTTGTGAGAAAGAGACAGTTTTCTCAGACCCAGGATTCTTCTTAAAGGGACGGTGCAAGGATTCTTCTTAAAGGGACGGCGCAGAAAACCTCTCTCACAACCACTCACCTGGGGCTCTGGGAGACGGGGACAGAGGAGAGGACTGGAGCAGTAGGAAGAGAGTGCAGTCTGGAAGGCACAGGGAGAAAAGCTTTGAGGGACAGCCACCCTAAACCCTGGGCTGAGTCACTTCACAAATTGGAAACAAACATTTCCCATGGAACCAGCAATACCAACAAAGGGATGCAGGACACCAGCCAAACAAGCTCTCCCGTGCACTGAGAGCAGAGCTGTTTAGAAGGAAGGAGCTTCCAGGACTACAGTATAGAGTGTTAGGATCTGAGCTGCAGTGCCCCTACCCACACTGCTGAGGGCTTGCTGGAGGAATGGTAACAGTGGGACACAGAAATGCGGTTCTGTTGTCAGGGGCAGAGGCTGGGCTGAACCTGCTGGCCGTAACCTCGGTCTAGCCCAGCAGGGGCAAGGGGATGCGAGAAAGCGGTCAGGCAGCTGTGGGCCTGCCTGCAGTCCCACCTACACGGGGAAAAGCGGGAGCTGGGGAACAGGCAGAGATCTGCTGCTGAGCAGGGGTACGCTTGTGACCCTGCCCGAGCCAGCCCTGACCGTGGGGGCGGGGCAAAAGCCCAGGAACAGGCAGGGATCGCAGCTGAGCAAAGGTGCTCACCCCACCCTTGGTGCCGAGGCTTCGGGGTTGAGTGCAGTGCACAACCCCACCTGTGGGGGCTAGGCGAAGGCCAAGACAGGCTGAGGCTTGTAGAGCCAGGCACAAGAACACAGCTCTTCCCGCAGAGGAGAGGTGGAAACCGCAGCAACAGCCGCAGAGGGCTGGTGCTGGCAACGACCATACCCAACCGCTCTAGGCAGTGGCAGAAGGGGTGGTGGGCCTGCAGACAGACCACACCTAGAGAACACTAAGGCAACACCCATTGAATTCCAGTGGCCACAACATTCTTATACACAGACAAAATAGGCAGGCAGAGAAATGCAACCCAAATGAATTAAGAGAAATCCCCAGAGAAGGACCTGAATGAACCAGATATAACCAATGTACTGAATGCAGAGTTTAAAATAATGATAGTTAGGATGTTCAAAGAGCTTAGAGCAACAATGGATAGTCATTACGAACATCTAAATAAAGAGATAACAAATATAAAAAAGGAAATTGAAATAATAAAAAAGAATCAGACAGAAATGACAAATACAGTATCAGAACTGAAGACCACAATGGAAAGAATTAAAAGCAGAATGGATGAAGCTGAGGATCGCATCAGCGAGTTAGAGGACACAATAAACGAAGGCACAGAAACAGAGCAGAAAAAAGAAAAGAGATGCAAAAAGACTGAGGAAACTCTAAGGGAGCTCTGTGATAACATGAAGAGAAATAACATCCGCATCACAGGGGTTCCTGAAAAAGAGGAGAAAGAGCAAGGGATAGAAACTTTGTTCAATCAAATCATAGCTGAAAATTTCCCTAAATTAAGGCTGAAAAATGACTCACATATACAAGAAGCACAGAGAACTCCATTAAAGAGAAAAACAAATAAATCTACACCAAGACACATCATAGTTAAAATACCAAAGCTAAGTGATATAGAGAAAATATTAAAAGCTGGTAGAGAAAAAAAGGCTATCACCTACAAAGGAGCCCCCATAAGGAGGACATCCGACTTCTCAACAGAAACACTTGAGGACAGAAGGGAATGGCAAGACATATTCAAAGAAATGCAGAACAAGAACCTACAACTAAGACCACTTTATCCAGCACGGCTAACATTTAAAATTGAAGGAGAAATAAAGAGCTTCCCAGACAAAAAAAGCCTCAAGGAATTCATTAAAACCAAGTCAATCCTGCAAGAGATGCTAAGGGGCCTGTTGTGAACAGATCAAAGGGGGAAAAGAATATAGCAAAAGAGGAATACAGCCTTAAAGAATAAAATGGCAATAAACAACTACATATCAATGTAAATGAATTAAATGATCCAATCAAAAGACATAGGGTAGCTACATGGATAAGAAAACAGGACCCATACATATGCTGTCTACAAGAGACACACCTTAAAAAAAGATGCATGAAGACTGAAGGTAAAAGGATAGAAAAAAATATTTCATGCAAATAAAAATTAAAAAAAGCCGGGGAAGCAATACTTATATCTGACAAAATGGAATTTAAAACAAAGGCTGTAATAAGAGATAAAGAAGGACACTACATAATGATAAATGGAGCAATTCAACAGGAAGATATAACCATTATAAATATGTACGCACCAAATATAGGAGCCTCGACATACATAAAGCAGACTTTGATGGATATAAAGGGTGAGATCAACAGGAATACTATAATAGTAAGGGATTTCAATACCCTACTAACATCACTGGATAGATCCCCAAGAAAGAAAATTAACAAAGAAACAGCAGACTTAAAGGATACACTAGATCAACTCGATTTAATAGATATCTTCAGAACCTTTCACCCTAAAGGAGTAGAATATACATTTTTTTCAAGTGCTCATGGTACATTCTCTAGGATAGACCACATGTAAGGATGCAAAAGCCGTCTCAACAAATTAAAGAAGATTGAAATCATATCAAGCATTTTCTCTGATCACTATGGCATGAAACTAGAAATTAACCACAAAAGAAAAACTGAAAATTACTCAAACACTTGGAAACTAAATAGCATGATATTAAATAATGAATGGATTAACAATGAGATCAAAGAAGAAATAAAATGTTCCTAGAAATGAATGATAATCAGCATACATCAACTGAAAATTTGTGGGACACAGCAAAAGCTGTACTGAGAGGGAAATTCATAGCACTACAGGCATACCATGAGAAGCTAGAAAAAGCTCAAATAAACAACTTAACCTTGCATCTAAAAGAATTAGAAAAACAACAGCAAGCAAAGACCAGGACTGGTAGAAGAGAGGAAATAATGAAGATCAGAGTGGAAATAAATGATATACAGACTAAAGAAATGATACAGAGGATCAATGAAACCAGGAGCTGGTTCTTTGAAAAGGTAAACAAGATTAATGAACCTTGAACTAGACTCACCAAGAAAAAAAGAGAGAGGGCTCCAATAAATAAAATTAGAAAGGAGAGTGGAGAAATAACAACTGACACAACAGAAATACAAAATATTGTTAGAAAATACTATGAAGAATTGTATGCCAAAAAAGTAGACAACCTATATGAAATGGACAAATTCCTTGAAACATACAATATTCCAAAAATCAATCTGGAAGAATCAGAAACCCTAAACAGACCAATTACTACAAATGATATAGAAACAGTCATCAAAAAACTCCCAACAAAGAAAGTCCTGGGCCTGATGGCTTCACAAGTGAATTCTACCAAAAATTCAAAGAAGCACTAACTTCTATCCTTTTCAAGCTATTTCAAAAAATTCAAGAGGAAGGAAGACTTCCAAGCTCCTTTTATGAGAGAAGCATAATTCTGATTCCGAAACCAGGAAAAGACAACACAAAAAAGAAAATTATAGACCAATATCCCTGATGAATTTAGATGCTAAAGTCCTCAACAAAATATTAGCCAATTGGATCTAGCAATATATGAAAAAAATCATATACCATGATCAAATGGGATTTATTCTGGGGAGGCAAGGCTGGTTCAATATTCGCAATTCAATCAGTGTGATTTATCACATAAACAAAAGGAAGGACAAAAAACACATGATACTTTTAATAGATGCAGAAAAAGCATTTGATAAAATTCAGCATCCATTCATGATCAAAACTCTCAGTAAAGTGGAAATACAGGGAACATACCTTAACATGATGAAGGCCATCTATGACAAACCCACAGCAAACATCATACTCAATGGGCAAAAATTAAAAGTCTCCTTAAGGTCAGGAACAAGGCAGGGGTGCCACCTTTCACCATTCTTATTCAACATAGTTCTGGAAGTCCTAGCTATAGCATTCAGACAAGAAGAAGAAATAAAAGGCATTCAAATTGGAAAAGAAGAAGTAAAACTATCATTATTTGCAGATGATATGATATTGTATATAGAAAACCCTAAAGTCTCAGTGAACAAACTACTGGACCTTATAAATGAATTCAGCAAGGTGGCAGGATATAAAATTAATACTCAGAAATCAGAGGCATTTTTATACACCAACAATGAACTGTCAGGAAGAGAAATTAAGGAAACAATCCCCTTCACTATTACAACCAAAAAAATAAAGTACCTAGGAGTAAATTTAACCAAGGAGATTAAAGACTTGTACTCGGAAACTTATAAAACATTGATAAAAGAAATCAAGGAAGATACAAACATGTGGAAGCATATACCGTGCTCATGGCTAGGAAGAATAAACATCATTAAAATGTCTATATTACCCAAAGCAATTTATAAATTCAATGCAATACTAATTAAAATACCAATGACATACTTCAAAGATATAGAACACATATTCCAAAAATTTATATGTAACCAAAAAAGAACACGAATAGCCTCAGCAATATTAAAAAAGAAGAATAAAGCGGGAGGTATCACTCTTCCTGATATCAAGTTATACTACAAGGCTACTGTACTCAAGACAGCCTGGTACTGGCATAAGAACAGGCATATAGATCAATGGAACAGAAAAGAGAACCCAGAAATAAACCCACACCTTTATGGACAACTGATATTTGACAAAGGAGGTAAGAGCATAAAATGGAGTAAAGACAGCCTCTTTAACAAATAGTGTTGGGAAAATTGGACATCTACCTGCAAAAAAGTGAAACTAGACCATCAACTTACATCATTCACAAAAACAAACTCAAAATCGATAAAAGACTTAAATGTAAGCCTGAAACCATAAGCATCTTAGAAGAAAACATAGGCAATAAGCTCTCCGACATCTCTCTCAGCAATATATTTGCCGATTTATCTCCACGGACAAGTGAAATAAAAGAAAGGATAAACAAATGGGACTATATCAAACTAAAAAGTTTTTGCACAGCTAAAGACAATAAGAACAGAATAAAAAGACAAACCACACAATGGGAGAACATATTTGAAAATACATCTGATAAGGGGTTAATAACCAAAATTTATAAAGAACTTAATAAAATCAACACCAGAAAGACAAACAATCCAATCAAAAAATGGGCTAAAGAAATGAATAGACACTTCTCCAAAAAGGACATACAGATGGCCAATAGGCATATGAAAAAATGCTCAACATCACTAATCATTAGAGAAATGCAAATTAAAACCACAATGAGGTATCACCTCACACCAGTCAGAATGGCACTCATCAGCAAAACAACACAGAATAAGTGCTGGCGAGGATGTGGAGAAAAGGGAACCCTCCTGCACTGCTGGTGGGAATGCAGACTGGTGCAGCCACTGTGGAAAAACAGTTTGGAGATTCCTCAAAAAATAAAAAATCAAACTGCCTTTTGACCCAGCTATTCCACTTTTAGGAATATACCCTAAGAACACCATAGCACTGTTCGAAAAGAAGAAATGTGCCCCCATGTTTGTGGCAGCATTGTTCACAATAGTGAAGATCTGGAAACAGCCCAAGTGTTCGTCAGAGGACGAGTGGATTAAAAAGCTTTGGTACATATATACTATGGAATACTACTCAGTCATAAGAAATGATGTCATCGGATCATTTACAACAAAATGGATGGACCTTGGTAACATTATACAGAGTGAAATAAGTAAATCAGAAATAACTAAGAATATAAGATTCCATAATTGATGGTACATAAAAATGAGACTCAGAGACATGGACAAGAGTGTGCTGGCTATCCAGGGGGAGGAGGAGGAGAGAGAGGGAGAGAGGGAGAGAGGGAGAGGAGGGGCACAAATAAATCCAGATAGAAGGTGACGGAAGACAATTTGACTTTGGGTAATGGGTATGCATTATAATCAAATGTCAAAATAACCTGCAGATGTTTTCTCTGAACATATGTACCCTGATTTATCAATGTCACCCCATTAAAATAAAAATTAATAATAAAAAAAGTGATGAGACTTAAGAACTATCATTTATTGAATGCCTACTCCGCAACAGGCACTGGGCTCGGTTTTCACACATTCAGAATTTTGTTTAACAAAAATAAAATAATAAGGAAGACAAGTACCCCTACAGGGGAAGCCATGCGAGGTGCAGTGTGGCTAAGTGACGTGCCAGGCTTATGGAGCAGTGAACTTGGACTCAGCCCAGGTCTGGGTGTTTCTGCAGCCCATGTGGTTCTGCTGCGTACTGTGCTCTGGGAAAAAACGTGTGTGGGGAGAGAAATACACTAGAACGGAAGCGTCGGCCACCATGGGAGAGGGCCTGTCACCGCAATGAGTAGTGGCTTTCAGTGATCAGTGGTTCCTCCCTTGGTTCAGATTTCCTTTAAATGGCAGGAGCAATATTACCCTCACAGAAACTCTGTAAACTCTGCATCATGCATACATAGATCTGTTTCTTTTCCTTTTTTGTTAAGTGTCATAAGGGAAATCTCTTTTATTTAAAATAATGAGGGCTAATTAGTAACATTACTTTTTCTAAAAGCACTCATTTGGACAAAATGGCCCAAAGCAGGCTCAAAAAGTTTGGAAGTTCAGTTGGCCTGTAATGAGCACAACAATGCAGGAATGGATGTTCTAGAGAGCATGCTCGCACAGGGAAATTTTGTTTTCTGTATTACCGGGGATGTCCCTGATTCTTGCTTATAGTGTTAGTCCCAGGAGACGAGGGCATCCTCAAACTATCAAAAAATGTTACCATCCTTCCCTTCACTCCTAACGCCCTGCCCTACCCCCAGTCCAGAGCTGCCGGGAGAGGAGCATTCTAGAACCTCCCTGGCTTTTATACGCTGGTCAAGGTCAAGTCTCCCGAGAGGCCACACGGAAACTGTGTCCATGACCTGGAGCTCCTTATATTGCATCAGGAGCTTAACTCCTGGGTGAGGCTCACATAGTCTCTGACACCAAATGCAATGAGTCCTGCCTGGCCTGGAGCTTTGAGCATCCCCAGGACCCCAGTCCTGCTAACCCTAGCCTCTTCCCCAACATGGGTAAATCACCAGCCCAGAAGGGTGTTCTCAGAAAGATAGACATCCCTGATCAGAAGACCACGCTAAACCTGTAGCTTTAGGAATGGCCAATGAGCAGCCTATCATTGGGCACAGGTTACTTTTACATATCCAGATCTGTACGTGGGCATGCATGCTCATCCACACACACACATGGACACACAGCTTCTCTGCTGCCTTTGGCCAGCCAGGCCTGCCATAAGAATCAACCACTCTGCAAACATCTGCAAAATGTTTACGCTCATTGGAGGACTGAGAGCCGCTTTTCACACAGAGGGGCTGCTGTTCGGCAGAAAACCTCCTGAGCTCCCTAATGACTGGGCCATGTAACCCCCTGTCCTCCTCAGCTTGGGGTCTCTTGAGTTGCAGAGACGGGGAGGGAGCTCGCCCCTGGCCCCAGGACCCTTCCTCCCTGCCCATGTGCACACACAGCTGCGGAGATGCCTCCTTCTTCAACAAAAGTTCATCTCTCTCCAGTTGGCAGCCTGGAGCCAGGCCAATCCACTCCTACCCTCCGAGTGCCTTTCGATTTGCAGAGGCCTGCAGTGAACAACAACCAACTCTGCTGCCTGACGCTTCTCCCCGTGCAGAGGGTGGGGTGGGTGACTCTGGGAACACATCTCCTCCTGCCTGCCACGCACATGTGACCCACAAACCACAGGCCTCTAGTGTGAATGGGCCCTCCTCCCCAGGCCTCAGCCCTGTCTTGTAAGCTTATCACTCCCATGGTCTTGAAAGAAGTCTTTTAGTCTCAAAAGAAAGCAGAATTTAAATTTTAACATAGCCAGTTCAAGTCTCACCCTGGGATGTGCACCTCCACAATGGCCTGCTTGCAGGGTCCTGCTGGTGACCTGGGAGCAAGGAGCAGTGCTCAGTGTGGAGGGGGTAAGGGCTGCCACCCGCCTGTCTCTGCTCTGCTGCAAGGGAAGCCCGCTGCAGATGAGTCTCTTTCCCCCTCGCCAGTAGCCCCTGCTGTCTGTGCACTCCATGCGAAGGCCATTACAGGGAGCTAATAGAGTTTTAAATTTGTTTTTAAATTTTACAATGCAATTCATCAAATTCAGTGTCTGAGTACAGCCTTCACGTTCAGCTCAGGCATCCTGTGTCAGACTGGCCCCAGCCTTCCCCACCCTCCCTGCACCCCCCAATGAGGAAAGCTTAACTTTTTAGTGTAACTGCCAGACATGGCCTCAAACCAGGTGGAAAAAGGGCAGCAGGGCGGGTTCTGGTCTCCAGATTGTTCTAGAATCAGCCTCCTGGAAAGGCTGGTGACTTATCTGAGATGCTCTGGGCACCTTTCATGGCAGGGCAATAGAGGCTGTCCCAGGCCTTGGTGGCCTTGCTGAGCTGGCCACCTGGGCATCGCCTGACCTGGTTCTTTCTGTTACGGTACCAGGTGTTGGTGAGAATGAGAAAATACCCACGGCGTAGATGCGGGAAGCAAATGGCACAGTCTGCAGATCGGGGCTCGTGTGAGCACAAGTCTGCTATTTTTCACCTAGAAGGATTTCCTTTAAGGATGTGTTTGGCTGAACTTAGGATCATTATTGTAACTTGGGATCAGTTGCTGCTGAATTGGAAAGAAGTGAGATTTATGGAACCGCAGTTTTGCGAGGCACATATCGTGTGTCAGAGCTTGCAGCAGATTTTCTGTATCCCTAACTGCAGTCAATCGTGCCTTTTATTAAGCTTTAATAAGTGACTTCGGTTCTAGGGAAAGTTCTGGAATAGACATTGCTGGCAAGTGAAATCCTGTTAGTCTCAGAGCAGACTGCAATAAAACAGCCTCCTCCTGGTGGCTCTGACAGCAGGGCGGTCAGCTCCCCAGGCCACGGAGCCCCAAGGGGGTGGGTGGGGAGGGATGTCTTGCCCTGCATGTCCTGGCCGTGGGTGGGTGGTAGGGGCACTCTCAGAGCACAATCACCAGCGCACATCCTGGCACAGCACAGGCTTGATTTTGCAAGGGTCTGCTCTGACACAGGTCTGTTCACAGTCTATGGAACCCACAGGGTGGTAGCCCCTGTGGTCACAGGTCAGGGATTGGCCACCAGGTCGCAATGACCTTTAATCACTACCGACTGGCTGCCTTGCCTGGGCTGGTGCCGAAAACAGAGGCTTCAGGCGGTGCCCCTGAGCCCCAGAAACACCCATCCTCCACTTCTCTGAGCATCCAGTGTCAACCTGAATTTTTACTACTGCAGAGGGACAGACCACACATGGACAGTGAGGCCTTCCTTGAAGCCACGTGTCCAATGAAACACCCTGCACTACTTTTCAGCTCTTGGGGAACTTCTGCCCAATGTTTTGTGCCCTTCCAGAACGAGCTCTGTGCTCTCACTCCACATGGCTTCAGACCTCCCACTTCTTACACCACACAAATGAAAGCACTGAGGCGAGGTGGGGCAATGGGCGAGCCCCCCTACCCCCACACAGCCACCCCCCTTTTCCCCCCATGCAGCCGTGGTGCTCCTGAGCAGATTCAGAAACAGATGCTGAGAACTGGGCACAGGTGGGAGGTGGGAGGTGGGAGACGGGGTAGGGCTGGGATGGAAGGAAGAGCATCTTGAGGTGATGGAAGTCATTTTGCATTCAAGGGCTTTGCCGGTTTCCAAATCGCTACTTATTGCATTGAAAAATATTCCACATGATGGAAGAACTATTTTCTAAAACAAAATGCTGGTATTCATTGGGAGGCGCAGGCTGTGCAGTGCCAACAATTCACTTTCGTTAAGTACCATATGGCCGCTGGTAGGAAAACGCTAACATGTTTCAACAGTACAGCTGGGGCAGGGCTCCCTTATTCACCATGCAGATGGTTCTAATTGACATCTCTCCTAAAACAGGTCTCCAGAATTTCTGCAGGATCATTACAGTAATTAGTTATTAAATACCATCACCACTTTTAGAGAGGGGGTCTGATCCCTGGCCACATTCCACTGTGGCAGGACTGACAGGTCTCGCAGGGAGACAAGCGGAGGGAAAGGCGTGCTTCACTTCTCTTCAGGGGCAAAGCCAGGGAAGAACAAAGAGGGTGCTAATTCCAGAGCAGCCCCCCTGGAGAGAACTCAGGCAGCCTAAGGGCTCTGGGCCAGGATCCTAGAGCCGGGCTCATGTCATCTTCAGCTGTGTGGCCACACAAGTGCCCCTATCACTCAGCCTCAGTGTATTCATCCCTGAAGTGGGGGTCAATCACGCCTGCCTTCCCTGCTCTGCAGGGCCAGGTGATGCAGTGCAGAGCACATGGCACCAGCCGGGAGGTAGAAAGTGATGCCATTGAATGGGTGCTTGATGCTCATGTTTGAGGCTCTCAGCGTGGTCCACATTCAGCTGTTGGGTGAGTGAGAGGGATGGCCTCTCATGAATTGCCCACCCCAGAAATGGGGTCCCTGACCCTGTGACAACTGAGCCTTGGTTGTATTGTGGCTGGAGCCCAGTCTGCATTGCTGGCTATCCAGGGCCAGGTTCCCAAGTGGAAGTCGGTCCTAGCTGGACTGCTTTTCTAGACAAGAACTATATTCTACCCCCAAACTGGCTCTTGAAATTGATCAGGATATATCAGAAAACAGCCCAATACCTGCCCCTCACTCTCAGGGATTCTCATGCCTCTTCTAACAGTCTGTGCTGGGGGAGGAGGGCGGCCATGGAGGAGGCAGGAGGAGACAGAAGGACGATGACCACTGCTCTCCGTACTGGGTTAAATGCCCACAGGGCTCAGCAAACCCCACATGGTTGTGGTGTGAGCCTCAGAGTCACATAGATTTTAAAAAGGAACTTCCCAGGCAGTGCTATATAGTTGGTTGGGCCCCAGATCTGGTTAGAGGATGGCCCGGCCTTAACCCCAAAAAGGAGTTCCTGATCACAAGAAGGACCCGAGGGCACCCCAAGGACCAACTTCTGTACCCCCGTCCCCTGGCAGACACGGCTCCCCTGACCTTCCCTGACCTCTCAGAATACATGTGGGCAGCACCGACTGTGTCTGCAGGAAGAAGGGGCCTAGGGGATGTGCTCGCTTCTAGGAGTACTTCCAAAAAATAAATACGTGAATCCAAGGGGTCCTATGGATTAGGAAACAGCCTTCACTTTGAGCTCTTTCCCAACTGACTGAGGGTTAATAACATGACATTATTAGTTTAATTTCACAGTCTAATCAATTTCCTGCTTTATCGATCGAAGGACTTGGAGCAACCAGTTTTGTGAGGCTGTAAAGCACGACTCTCGGCTCATGGAATAAAGCTAGGCAGCTCCTGTGCAGGTAACCTCGTCCACGCAGCTCACCAAACAGGTCACACAATCCCCAGGGCAGCTGATCAATCATATCTCCTTCCTCTCGCTGGCCACCTACATCCAGGGCGCATGCCCGATCCCACAGGGACTACAGAGGAGCATCCGAATGGGCGACCAGCCTCAGATAAAGCCCCTCGCTCAGATGATGCTGGAACCCAAATCCACCTTGAGTGCAGCTCTGAGCCACAAACCGGCCTGGGGCTCTGGCGTTAGACACCCTCCATCAGCGGGGCTCCCATCTGTGTGAGGGAGTTGGGTTTTTTTTGTTGTTGTTACTTTTCCAAATCAGAATAGAAACATTATTAGTCTATAATTATCATTTCTTTTCTCAACAGACAAATGTTTCCTTTTAAATTGTAGGGCGGAAAAAAGCAAAGAACAACATTTTAACCAAAAAGAAAGACTAAAATTAATTTCCTCTTCACAGAAAAAAAAAAAAAAATACAACAGCTCTAAGAAGCCAGGCTTTTCTTTTCCCAAAAGAGCAACAAAAGCAACCATGTATTTGTCACCTCCACTGATACCTGTGTTTAAAAAGCCAGTCCTAGATGGATGGGGGTCACAGGGTTTGCACACCTGTGGGCATTTGCTCCCCGATCCCCTGGGGGAGGTTGTAGTGCTCCTGATGTCTGAGCTCGCGTGGGTGAAGGAAGGACCTGAACCCTCAGTTTGAGCAGCCAGCTCAGGACATAGGGTCTCAGGAGTCAGGATTGAGACCTGCGGTCTACCTGTCGGCCCTCAGTTTCCCCATCTCTAAAATGGGAGGGTTACTCATCTCACAAGGTTGTTAGGTGGAGTCTGAGGCTTTGTCACTGTAAAGCACTGTGCAAAATCGTGGTGCTCTCATCATGCAACCACGACGACCTAGACTCACTGCTAAGAAAGAAAGCCCTGCTCATGTGCTTTCTCCACCATCAAGCTCGTCTGTCCCACCCAGAAAAGCAGTCCCCCCATTGGTTCTCGGGCTCTGCTAGCACGCAGCAGGAGAGCCACAGACAGGCATGCATCCGCTGGGTCGACCCAAATGCCAGCCCAGCCTGGGCTTTCAGTGCCCCAGAGGGCAGGGGCTAGATGAGAGGTGAGCTGAGGATGATTCGAGGGCTGGCACAGGCCCTGTGTGGAAGGGGGAAGCAGACTGCATCTAAGGAGCTGAACGCCGTTCCATGTGGCCGTGGCAGAGCCTGCGCAGACAAGGACATGGAAGGGAGGAAGGGCTCATGCGTGGGGACTGTCAGCAGTCTCGGAGTCCAGGTTAAAGACTTTGGTTTCAGAACTGGCCAACAAGTGGCTGATCCTGCTTAACTCTCCTGGCAGAGGCCCCGTCCCCTTTCCACCCTCCAGCCTCCTCCACGGGGCATGGGGACGACACGTGTCCAGAAAGGCACTCTGCCAGCTCAGGGTGTCACTTCTGATCTCCCAGTGCTGTGCTGACAAATGTTTAACCACCGGCGCTGGTGGTGGTCAGGGGCAAAGCACACACACAAACTAAACCAGCTAGACCCTGCTCTGTAGCCTTTGCCAGCCTCTGTTGTATAAATACTCCCACTCGATTTCAAGCAACCAACAACACCAATACGATGTCACAGGACACGGGGCTGGGAGGAGATGTAGACAATGGGCTCTTGGGAACCACTGGGGAAGCCCCAGCTCACTGTACTTGAGGGCCTTGTCAGTAAGAGGCGGTGGGCAGGGGGGCCCAGAAGATGCCACCCCAAAGTGGCTGCTGCTGTTGCTCTGTGACCAGGAAGACCCCACATCATCCTGGCAGTGGGCAGCAGAGCTGGCTACTGTGCTGCCATGCTCCCCTCTCTCCCTGCCCTGAGCTGCAAGGCCAAGCGCCTCACATGGCACTCAGGCTCTTCACACCTGGCACCATCTCACACTCTTCCTATTCCTCCCCTGCCATCCCTGCAGGGTCCTGTGTGCCAGCCTCACTGTCTCCTTGAGGTTACCGACACCTCGGGCCACTTCTTGGCTAAGAGTGCAGCTTACAAAGTTCCTTCTGCCCAGGACACCCCGCTCCCGCCTTCCTGGGTCCATCCCTGCCTATTCTTCAAGGCTGAGGTCACGCACCACCTCCTATCTGCAGCTTCCTCTGAACACCCAGAGCTCCCTGCACCTGCTGGCAGTGACCTCCATGGAGCCCACGGTCAAGCCCCAGTTTGGCTGCATGAGTTGTGCACACTCCTGGTGGAATGAGGACTCTGGGACCTTCTGCTCATTGGATCAACACTTCTCCCCTGTAGGCTCCAAATCAGGATTTCTTTCTGAACTGAATTTACCTTCTGACCTTTGAAAACTCCCTCTCGTGGAAGCTGAGGAGGGTACATGTTAGTGTTTAACATCTGTGCTTCCAAAGGGAAAGTGACTCACTTGCCATGGCTGGGCAAGTCCAGAGTGATGGCCAGGTTATATAGAGAGAGAGCTTAGTGGCTATTCCAGCCGCAGTGACACTCTCATGGCATAACAGGCAGGGCCTGTGGCAGTGACACAGGATCCCTATAATGACTGCAAACAGGTGGAAAAAGGCAGCTGGGTGTCCTGTGTACCTGATAGCTTTCTAAAAATAGCTGGTGGGCCATGGCTCTGCAGGCTCCCCTCTGAGAAGGGGCAAGGGCTGGGCGCACGGATATTTGATTACTAAGTTTCAGAGGAGTGAGGCAAGCATGCTGGTTCTGTACTTCACGCTTCCCAGGCAGGGCTGATGCTGAGCTGCAGCCTGACACGCATGCTCCGGGCTGGGGCCTAGGCTGGCCCATATACTCCAGTTTAGCTCTGCCCACTGCCTGGGCAAGGGCACTGTTCCTTATATGCTGGTCATGTGAAAGAGGAAGACAGGGCAGGGGCAGAGGGCAGGGGCAGATGCCAGCAGGCTCTGGGCACCTTTCTTGGCCAAGGAACCTGGACACACACACATTCCCCTCAAAGCAAGGCGCTGACAGCATCGTACAGACATGTCATGATCTGGAGTCACGTGGCAGAAGGAAGCAAGAGAAGAAGAAAGGAATTCTCCAGGCTAAGCCTCAGAAGTGTCCTCTGACTTCCCATGGGGCTAGGCTCAGGGACAAGCAGTGGGCAGTCGGACAAAAGGAGAGTTCTCTCTCAGGCACAGGCCAGGCCCCTCTGGTTCTCAGAGCCCCAGTGTCCTCTGTGTTTCTGTCCCGCCTCTGTGTCTAGATGGAACTCTAGCCCCAGCACCTTTACATCGGGTGCTCAGCCTCCCTTCCCTGGGACCAGCACTGTGGCTGCACTTGGGTCCTCCCCCGGCACAGGGAAACCTTTTCAAAACAAATTCCAGTCACTGAAAGTAATAGTATGTGTTCTTCTAGGCCAGAATGCCAGCAATCTGGGAGATCACTAAGTCACCCAGCTGAGAAACAAAGTCTGAGAGGGTTTTGAAGAAAAAAATGACAGGGAGCAAAATGGCTTCAAATAGGACACCGAGGAGCTAGAGATTGTCTCCCTCCTGCCCCTGCTTCCCTGGGAGAATGCTTTTCTAATTCTTCTGCGGAGAGGCAAGGAGTGTGGGAGGCTTTTGTTTTCTGGGAACGTTTTCATACCAAGTGTGCTCCTCTCACTACGAGGTCCTTCAGAAACTCTGGCTTACAAGCACGGTTTTTCTTAGGGGGTCTTGGGGAGGACACAACATTGCTTATTCTGGAAAGGCCGGTGAGGCCAGCCAAGACAGGGCACAGAACCAGAGAGGCTCCGACACCGCAGGCCCTGCCCCGGCCCCAGCCCCTCTGCGAGCTCAGGACCACAGACACCTGGCTGGCACGTTTCCCTTGCTCACACTGTGCCAAGATCATGTTGCTGACATGCGATGCCTGGCCGGCCGGCCTGCCAGCAACACGGCCACTCTGGCACAAGTGCACGCACGAGCCACTCACCCGTTAGCTGCAAACATCTATCACCGTGACTCGGCAGCTGCGGCCCCGCGGCTCCCCGGGCACCTCCTGCGCGTCCCAGGCGGCACAGCATCTCCAGGTTCCTCAGCTCAGTGAGCGCCAGCCTCTGCGCTGAGCCCAGGCAGGCTCGCTGGCACCTGCACAATGCAGGCCTCTGCCCTCCGGGCTGGCCGGCAGCAGGCTGCGGTGTTGGTGTGGTGGAATGAGATGCAGACGAGGAGCCGGCACTGGGCACTCGGTTTGGGCAGGCTCTGCCACTCCCTCGCTCAGCACTGAGCTGTGTTCTCCCCTCTCGGGCACCAGCTCCCTTCTCTGAGAAAGGGAACACTTGAGTCAACTCTACCTACCTCCCGAGGTGTCATGGGGAGCGAAAGAAACCCAGATGGGCAAGGAACTTGGACGGGCAAAGTGTGCTAGCAAGAAAGTTCATTATCATTACAGGGCAGGGCTGAAGGAGTCCAGGCAGAAACCTTCCTCCATGAATCGTCTCTTTACAAGATAAATACTTACTTCAAGGTTCCTGTTTCCTCTTGCTAACAGAAGTTGTGGAAGTCCTGCCAAGTTTGAGCGGTGCAAACGGCGAATAATCACTTGGACGAGAAGACTGTTGAAATGAGTCTTTGCTGGGGACAAGGTCGGCCGGCAGGCTCGGCCTATAAATCAATGCTCCCGCCCAGCTCACTGGCTCTTGCAAAGAGATGAACTCAGCTCGACTCTGACATTTCACAGCTCCTGCTCCGGACCCTGCACACAGTAGGGACTGGGACAACGTGTGTTGACTCAAATAACTGAAGAGGACGCTGGAGGCGTGCGGGGGCAAAGCCCTGCCCACTCAAGTTGGAGATTCACTCCATAATGCCAAGGCAAGGGGACAAATCCGCATCAGACAGGCCTTCAGGCGGTCGTGGGAGTGGCAGCTCATTCTGCCAGCCTTCCCTGAAAGGGATTTCAGGGGGTGGGGGAGCCCAGGGAGGTTAGAATGAACATACTTACTGTATTATGTTGCAGTGGTGATAAGACAAAAACTTTAGGATTTTCTTAATGAAATGCCTCCATTCACTAGTTTTCCTTATCAGCACTGGCAAGAACCATAGTTTAGCATTTACGTCCTTTGCTTTAGAATGGAGGGAGGATCATAAGAGGGATTCAAAACCCTCTCTCTGGAGAATCCCTCAGCACCCTCTTTGCTCTCCTGTGAAAGGCAGGCCCTCTGCCCCCACCCGCCCCACATGCACTGTGCTCTTACCCACAGGCACCCAGCCTGCAAGCTTTTCCTGCTTGGAGTTTGCCAAACAAAATTCAGACTGAGACTGGGAAAGGAACCATGGACACGAGTGTGACCACCTCCACCATCACCGCCTTTTGGGGTGATTGCATGAATTCTAACTCTACTCCACAGACTGCTCTGACACCTGCCCGTGGGGTCAGCTCTTTGGGGACCATGATCAGGGCGACCACACAGTCAGATCCCCACAGCAAGTCCTTACATCTGCACCGCACTTGTTGCCGTTGTGGGGTGGAGTTTACTCTCTTTGTAAACTGGGAGGCATAGTGGAGGGCTGCCGTATGCCCTCTCACTGATATGCAGCTGGACCCTGAAGATGCTAGATGACTTGGTATCCTCTAAAGAACGCTGACACTGGAGTCAGGATTAAAAGCTGGGGGTCCAGATGTGGGGCTGGATTTGGAAGAGACCAAGCCTCTCCCCAGGGCCTGGGGTTCAGTTTTCTCCCCTTGCGACCCAGAACCTTGGGTTCCTTTGGAGCAACCAGCCCACGCTGTGGGAAGGCCTGCCTCACCTTCCTACCCTGCTTGGATGACTATCCAACCTTGCAAAAGTACACTTCTCTTTCTTTCCTGATCAGATTTCTAAAACGGGAAAAGTTCTACAATCTGTTCAGAAATAAGGAAGAGCTGCCCTTCCTTCATCCCAAACACAGCCACACGTCAAAAAGCAGTCAAACAGAGCCTTGGCACAAGCAAACCAGATAGCATTGAAATGCAAGAGTCCCTTGCTCATGGGAAAGGCCCAGCATCCTTGCTTTTAGCCTATGAACACCTCCTTTGCACACAATTCTAATGAGCAGATCCACAGCAGGGGTGTGTGTGTGGGGTAGCATTGCTTCAGCAAGACAACAACTATAGTGGGAATGACTGTGAAAAGGCAGCAGCACAGCCTTAGCCAGCACAGCAACCCCTGGTTATTTTGCTCAGGGTCAAGCATCCTAACTTCCTCCATGGGTCCCTGGGCATTAAGGCTTCCCTGCATAAAAGATGATACTCTTAAGGCTGCAAACAGGTTCAGAGTGCACGCTCCAGAGCCTTACGCCCTGGCTCTGACATTTATCATCTGCTTGTCCTTGAGGATTGGCTTGAACTCTCTGAGCTTCTGTTCTCTCCTAGGAAATGGGGAGACAAGCAGTTGCCACTTTCAGCTGTGGGAGGAGGCAGCCTATAAAGTGCTTGGTGGTCAACGCCGGGATCATGCAGAGTATGTGCGCTCAAATTCAATGTGCCGTGGAAGAGGAGAGTTGGTGACTTTTCCAAGATGGTAAACATAAAAGAAAGGGCTTTATCAGGGGTGACAGTGACAAAGGGAAGACCCAGCAGAGAAGCTGGAGGAAGTGTGGGTAAGAATGAAGACAGGCACAGCTCCCACACTGCCTGCAGAGCACCTGTGGGTTCCAGGCACTGGCTAAGGCACCTGACATGTTTGATCTAATTCCACCCTCCCAACTTGGTAGTGGTTACTACAAAACACCAGGAGACAGACACAGGATCTCACACAGGAGTGAGGACACTTTCCTAAGGTTATCCAGCTCATAAGTAAAATTCAAATACAAATTTATCTGAGTCCAAAGCCAGTTTCTTAACCCCTACACCACGTAGGGGGGAGTGGGGAAGGGGCTTTGCAGAAAGTCCACAGGGAGGTCTTTGCGGACACCAGGCGGGGGGTGGGGGAGCAGCTGCTGGGCCCGGGCAGGCCAGAGGCGTTCCCAGTAATGACCACCGCACTGGCCCGGATGCCAGCACACGGGCCTGGAGGGCAGGCTGCTGAACCAGACAGAAGGCCCTTGACCCTGAACCCCCCCTGCAAAGTCTGAGCAGTGACCCCACCGGGGGTATGTGACACAACTGAGGGGAAGGAAATCTGCCCGGAAACTTCCAAGACATGAGCTTCACCACCAAGGGTACCATGTGGGAGCCCCTCTTCCTGCAAGGAGGGGCCCAGTAAGGAGACCTCGGGACCGGAACCTTCTCCAAGGTTGGGAAAGAACTGTCAAAGGAGGGTCCTCTGGGGAAGCCCACCCCCCACCCCTTCCTCAGGCTCATCCAGATGGCCAGTGGGAGACAGAGGGACACTTTATCATAAACCCTCCTAATTCTCATCATCTGGACTGTGTATCCAGCAAAGAGAAATACCCACAAAGAAAACACCAGAGTGACGGAGAGGGCTCTTTGTAAAACGTGGGTAGTAATCAGAATTTGTATCCAGAAGAAAACAATAATTGTTGAAAACCCTATATGCAGTCTGAACTCTGGTTACAGTAATAATGTAACATTGCCAGCAATAATATTTGGGAAGAAAAAGAAGCAAAAATGAACTGAATTGTATTTGGGGATCTCATTATTCAATATGGTTCCCTTTACTAAAATACAGAAATAGCTATAATAAGAATGTGTATTGTCATAAGGAAAAAAAAATGCATGAAAAAGTGATCGTAAAGCATGAGAACCTTGCATATGCTAGAATAGAGAAGTCCCCTTTCCCCTGAGGAGTGGAGGCATGTAAACAGCCCACTGAAAGAAAAGACGTGTAATTAATCCCTGGCATCTCTCTTTCCTAGTGCGCTCTGCTGTTCTCATGGTCTAAGGACCCAGGGAACAGGAGTCAGGGCAGTGCCCTGGCCTTGACCTCCAGCAAGGAATGGGAAATCCCAGTGAGTCCTCTCTTGATTCCAACACCAGCACACAAGGCAAGCTTTGTGCTCCCTCTCTCTGACGCCCACCCAGTCCCTATCTTAAACAGTCAGTGAGTCACAGAATGTCAGACACAAAGGTTTCTGCAGGTTCCTCTCCTTCCTGCCCTCCCATTGCACAGATTAGGAAACTGAGGTCCTGAGAGGTGCAGATACTTGTCCTGGATCCCATGAAATTGTAAAGGCCACACCTGAGAAAAATTAACCCAGGGTATACCCCACCCAGGACCCCATTTCAAGGAGATTGGCCTACCTGGGCAGGAGTCCATCTGACTCCTGTGGCCACAGAGCCCCTTCAGTGGGATGGGAGGCTTTCAGTCCCGTCCTGCTCTCCCTGTGCCTCCTTTACCTGGCTTCTCTCCCGGCAGGCAGGTGATACTCATAGGTGGTTTATGATGACACCCCTTCTGCTGACAGACATCAGCCAGGGTGACACCCCAGTCCTGGGACCGAGCCCAGTCCTGCTGTGGGGCTGGCAGAGGCTGGCTGGTGGCCACAGCTGCTGACTAGAGGCCATGGCACCGTTGGTGGCACATTCTGGGGCTGAGCCTGCAGGTGAGGATGTCCAGGAGGAGGAGGGGGCAGGCAGGATCCCTGGGGTCGCAGAGACTGAGGAGGTAGGAACGGAAGCTGGCTGGAAGAAGTGTCCTGGTTGGATGATGGGGTGGGGCGTGGGGGCCGAGAGTCGAAGGGCCAAGCCTGACTGCAGGGGAGGAGCCACACAGGCCCATATCCCAGGAGAGGCCCACCCCTGCCTGGCGAGGGCAGCTCTGCTGGAGCCCAGAGAGTGCCCCTGATGGGCTACTTCTCCGTATACTGCCTGGCTCACGGGCAGGCCCTCTCCAGTGCCCGTATAGAAATGGAGCACTGCAAGCAGTGCATCCCCCCAAGGGATGGGGCACTTGGGTTGTTATAAGACCTGGTCTGGGATTTGCAGCTCCCACACCACCCAGAGCCTCTCTCGGGGACAGTCACTGGATTTATGACATGGGGGTAGAAGGAAGGGGAACAGCTGTGGGGTGGGACAGAGCTGGGAGTGACTGTGGGGCACAGTTGACAACCCAGGGCCCAGGAACAGGGACCTGGCGGTGTGTGTGTGGGTCTCTGGGCTAGGCTCCGTGGGGTGTGAGACCCGAGCAAGGAGGGTACCTCCTGAGGCACTAAGAGGTGTCCAGGTACTGGTACAGGCCAGAGGGTGCTGAGGCGTGGGACACAGCTCCCTGGAAGGGGCTGCGTTGGGGACGGGGCCTGGGAGAGCCCGCGCCGGGGCAGAGGAAGCACAGAGGGTTCCTGGAGAAGACCATGTTGGCCTGTGCCTGAGCAGGATTTCTGGCGTTCACTTTCCAGGCCAAGGAAATGGCAGAACTACAGCCCAAGTGAGGAAAGTAGGGCCCAGCAGATAGCGAGGCTGGGCATAAGCATGCACAGACCATCTCCTAGGGAAAAGGGGTCAGGGTCCTTTCCTGGGGCTCAGAGGCTCACCCCTCCCCAGAGGCCCACCTCACTCTCAACCAGGAGGACCCCAACTCTATTTTCTCTTTAAGTGAGAATCCCCAACTCTCGAGCATTTAATGCAAATCTTAAAGGATCAAGGTGACATGAGCAAAGTGACCACAGGTCACCTTTCCTGTCTACTCTGTTCTAGACCCCACAGAGGAGATTGGGGAAGGGGTTTCTGGCCTGGGCCTGGGGCCTGCACTAGCTAACTGGATGTTCCTGATAGCTCCAGGTATGCTGGGGAAGTAAGCCCCCAGCCCACGGAACTTGTCTGCTTTCCCACAACAATAATAACAACAATAATAGTAACTCCAGTGATATTAATTAAAAGTAGCATTTACTATAATTATGAATTTTCTCCTAACCTTTATTAAGTATTTCTTATGAGTCACACATTACCTTGTTTACTCTTCATGACAACCCTCTGAGACGGGTTTTTATATCATGCCCATTTTATAGATGAGAAAACTGAGGCACAGAAGTAAAAAAATGACTTGTTCACCCAGTACTGTGATGGCGAACCAATGACACGCGTGTCAGCACTGACATGTGTAGTCATTTTCGATGACAGGTGGCCGCATACCAGAGAAGTATGGGGACGAATGCCGAGAAGGACGCTTCATCCTTGGCTCTTGCACAACCAGGTGCAGGAACCGAGGATAAAAAGCATTTGCTGTAGTGTAGACACTCTGTGCCGGAGAGTGTAGGCCAAAACAACAGAACTCCAGTACAGAGAGTCTAGTTCTGGGACTTCCAGTTCGGCCGTTTTTCTTGAAGTGACACACTACCCCAATTATGCTCGGTGTTTTGGCGAATTTTGACACACCAAGCTCAGAAGATTGCCATCACTGGTCACTAGTAGCTGATAGAGTCAAGATTTGAACCTCAACAGTCTGGTGGAAACCCAAACCCCCACTTCCCTCTTCCTCACATGTTCACAGGAAGGAAAGCCAAGTGTACCTCAGAAGAGAAGGAGCAACACTCAAGCGCTTTCCTGAGGGTGGAGCTGGGAAGAGGCTCAGTCTGGTAAAGGCCCCTCAGGTACCCAGCTAGTCCGAGCTGTGGGCTTTGACACAGGGGGTGTGGAAGTGGAGTCCCATTAATAGAGAAACGGGAACCACAGAGTCTGGTATCCACTCTGCACACTGAAAAGAAGGGAGAAGCATTTGGAAAGGCCAATTATTTCAAATTTTATATTAATTGGGTTAAATTTTTTTCTAAAATATTGTTTGAGTTTCTAAGTTAAAAGAAAAAAAGAAGTCTGCAGATGGCAGGCTCCTGGGCCAGAAGAAAGCAAGTAAGAAAAGGGGTTGGTGGGCCTTGACCTTGTACATGGCTCATGGAAGCACACCAGCACTCTGCTCTCTCCCCACGTCCGCCCTGCTGGACCTTGTGGCCTCAGCTCTAAGGCAGCTGATAAAGGGGCCAGTCCTGCACTCAATGTGACTGGCGGGGACATGCCAATCACCAGCCTGCCCCAGCCCACTCTGTCTCCCCTTCTGAAAGCTTACTGTCCACCTCAGAGCTGTCAGCATGGACACACACAGGTGGGGGAACTTGGTTCTGTACCCAGAACACCTCTGCCCCTAACCCAGACCTGACCCTGAAGGCTTTGGAAGCAGGGGTTCTGCACACTAACTGTTCCTGGGCCTCCCAGGGATCAGATCAGACCAGGGTCCCTGAAGATTTGCTGACTGGCCACTGGCCCAAGGGTCCACTTCACAGGCCCTTGCTTGTGAGCATTCCAAAAAAGTCTGCCAGAAAATCAGCTGTTTGTAAGTCAGACTGCACTTCCCCAGAGGTAAAGCCATCTGTGGTCATAGGGCTACCTAGTAAGACCAGAGAGGCCAATGCCATAATCTAGTTGCTAAACCGTGGCCCCAAAGCCCAAATGATGCGCATCAGTGCCTCTTCCAGGAGGGTCTGCAGGGTATGGGTAGGGAGAGAGGGAACAGGTCTGCTTTGTAGCTTTAGTATTCCAGTGTGTGTGAATGGGTGTGTGTGCATGCATGCATGTGTGTATGTGTATTAAAGGGAGTCTTCTTGAAATCAACTAATCTGGAAACAGACCTTGGCCTTGATAAGTGCAATGGCGAGGCTGTGTGCAGGGGACAGTCTGATCATTTGCTCCCAATCAGCCCAGCAGGTAGGTGCACACGGCCCCAAAAGTGAGGGTCTTCTGGAAGTGGGGCCCTGCCTTGGCTTCTCTCCCCACTTCCTCTGCTGCTCTGATGGCCAGGCTGGGCAGGGCATGAGGGATCCATATGCTACCCTCAAGTTCAAGTCCGGGAACCTCAGAGAACCTGTCTGCGCACCAGGGCCCCAGAGAAGCCTGTTGTCCAGCTGTGTGTGTTGAGGCCAAGGCTTGGGCAATCAGGCCAGAACTCAGAGCTTGAGAATCACAACTGATAATTTACCTCTTCAGGAAAGCATGCCTGACTAGTCCCGTCCTTTGTGAGAGATAAATACAGTCAACATGTGAGGCCAGGCTTCTCCCATGCATGTTCACTTGCTCACAGAACCTCCACGGAGGAGCCTCTGTTCTGTGCTCAGATGCTGCCAGCCGGAACTACTCAGGCCAACTGCTCAGGCTCTCAGGGGAGGCAGAATGCACAGAAGCCCAGGGGCCATGCAAGGACCTTGACCCTGACTGTGCAGAGGGCTGTCCACGAACTTGCTCTCACACACAGTTGTGCACAACATGGGGCTGAAATGAACTCTGCCCTCCACACGCTCTTTGAACGCTCTCTGAGCTTTAATGCAAGTTCAGCATAGACCCAGGTTTGCAGGATACCCGCTATGGGCCTGGTGTACTAGGCACGAGGGACATTAAGACAGACAACACAGGTGTTCCTGCCATTAAGGGGAGACAGTCATAGCTTATCCTAATTGCGGAAAGAGTTATCACCAGGAAAAATGCGGGGAGTTGTGGGGGCAGAGACAGGGCCCCCAAGGCGCAAAGGCACAGGAGGAAAATGCTTCTGCGGGGAGACAGTGCGTAAGCTGGCTCCAAGGAGGGACACCAGGTGAAGAAGGGGTGAAGGACATTTTAGGCAGAGAAAGTCCCCTTCACAGTGAACATAGAAGCAGGAAGCTGTAGGGCGTATTCAGGAACTGAGAGGGGCTTGGGGTCCATGGAGCAAAACAGGTGAGGGGGGAATGGAGGGAAATGAGGGTAGGGGCAGAGGACAAGACGTGGCCCCGAACACCAGCCAGGTCCCTGAGTGGCGGGTCTGGCAGGGGCATCCAGCTGAGGACAGCTAAGGGCCCGCCTTAGGGCAGTGATGGTAGGTGTATGGACGAGGGACACTGTGAAGAAAGTAGTCAGGAGGCGATCCTGATGAGACTTGGCAGTGGACTGGCTATTGGGTTCACTAACGAGCGCCTTCCGAGTGCTGAGCTAGCACTGGGGTGGAGGAACAGTCTAGGACGAATGTAGCTTTTAGGCTTGAGAGACTGGGCAGAGCTGGTGTGATGCTACTGAGATTGAGACTATTGGAGGACGAACACATCCAGGGATGCCTTAGATGAAGCAGAGGAACGTGAAGGCTGGGTGGGTCCTACCCAGGTGAAGCGGGCAAGCAGGAGCCTTCCAGGCCAGGAACCCACAGAAGCAGGCAGTGAAGACAGACAAAGCGTGGCCTATTTAGATGAAAAAGAAACTCAACCCCCTTCCCTGAGTACTGGTGTTTTGAGTTATAAGAATGGCCGCTCACCCACTATGCTCCTAATTACAACCTCTCTTTCTAACTACCTTAAAAAGAAAAACAAGCAATTCAGTGACTCACTGACTAAGGACGACTAAGTACCTTGTGTCAAGCGGCAGGCTCTATGGCCAAACAGCTTCTCTAATGATGCAGAGGCACCGGGAATACCGCCTGCCGCTGCCCTTAGACGCCTGCCCCTGCCGTCAGCCCTCATCAGCAAAGCCAAGTGGGCACTTGTCAGGATGGGTGAGACTGAGGGAAGCCACCTGCAGGGATGTCTGAGGCAATCTCCAGGGAAAACCACCTGTCCACCTTCCTTTGGGGTCGTGTCCACCCTCCCAACCCATTCCGCACTCTGGAGGCCACTCAAGGGTTCTGTGACCACCGCCCAGCCTGCTTGTGCGCCTCTGCCCAGCTCTCTGAAGGGGCCTGGCGCGTTCCAAGAACCAAAAGAGTGGGAAGCCCCATGCACGGCTCTGCGGAGGAGAAACAGGTGATTGCATTTCATGCTCCTGGGAGGCTCCCCAAGCCCACTCCCTGGTAGCATAATTACAGAAGCCTCCTTCCTTACAAACCCTTCCTACGCACTGCATAAAGGAATACAATTTCTGGCTGTCCAAATTACAAGAGTCCGTAATGCACAAAAGCAATAAACACAGGTTCTAACAGCAATCAGATACCACTTATCGTAAACAATGGTTTTTGTGATTTATTGCATTTGAAGCAGGCTCAGCATTACTCCTTAGAAGACTTGGTTATTCTTGTTTTCAAGTACAGTTGTAGGCAGCCAGCTGACGTCAGAAAAAAATCGCTCAAGCACAGCAGATTTAAAAAAAAAAGCCAACGTGGTGTTAAAATAATAATAGAAAAGTTGGGGTGCTGATGGGCAGGTGTAAGTCTAATGACAGAGCCGCTTGGGGTTTGTATGCTCCCCAGACAATGCCCACGCATCCTTAGTGGGTGCTGCACGTGGCTCACCCTTATTTTCTGCTGTCCTGCACTTCTGAGCCGTCCCACTGTCCTTCTGCCACTGAGCGACAGGGGAGGGAGGAGACCAGTAACCAGAGTGGACTAAGGGACAGTCTGGATTAACGCATCAAGCTATTCAACTTTCCTGCTCAGGCCTCAGTTACTGCTGGTCGCCAGGCACTGGGAGAGTGCCTGAAAGTCAAGTTCATAGAGTGCATTTGTGTCAAGAGGTCTGCAATGATGATCCAAAAGGAAACTGGCTCAGGTCTGGCAAGAGTGGTCTCTTCTCTCCTGGACCCTGTCCTGTCACTCTGCAGGGAGGTTCTATGGACACTGTCAAGAAGAGAGGCCAGCAGTAGGGGATGGGCTTAGAAAGCAAGGAGGATGCCCAGAATGGAGCAGGAGTTCTCCAGCATCCTAGGATTCCATGTGGGAATTTCAGGGAGCTCTGTTTCTATTAATCATCTTCAGTGGGTTCCTATAAAATTGCTCACCCCCCCAAAAAAAAAATTGGACTAGATAAGTAACCCCTACATAGGAGTCAGCGATTTCTGCCTCTTTGGCTTTTCCCCTCTCCTCGAATTCAACATTTCACCATGATTTAAAGGACAGGCACAGGGGAAAACTCACTCCAAGACAGAATGACATGGGGACCTTTGAAAAGAGGCATGCTCCCAGGACCTTGCCCTCTCCTCTCATGGGACCATTGCATGTGGAGCCCCAACCAAGGTTAAGTGACAGTGGGCTGTATACCAACCCACCTTGGCTATGCCCCATGGCCTCTGCACAGGGACTTGGTTCTAAGGGAAACTGAGGCGAGCTGAAACGTGTGCATCATGGCACTGCCCACAGGAAGGAGAGCCCTCACTACACAGACCGAAAGGCACCTGGCAGGCTGTTTATTCCTGAAATTTCCAGAAGCTGGAAAAAGCACCCTCTAATCAATACGCAGTCCCCTTGGGATTAAAGGAAGAAGTGTGAGCTCACATGTATGTGCATGCATGTGTGCACACACATACACACACACACACACACACACACACGGCCATAGCCCTGTCCCATTTAGGAACGTGTGATCCTGTGCTAGCCCATGTATCATTTCAGGCTAGAAGGCGAAACTCTCTTGCCTTAGTTTGGAGCAGAGAGCAGAAAAATCACTGAGCTATACAGATTACAATAAGGAAAATGGATTTGTTAGTGATGACTAAGTCCCTAGGAAACAGCTGTGATATCTTGCTTAAAATAAATCCTCAGATTATTACCCAGGTGGGAAAAAACTTATCAATTGTTAATATTTACTGCACACTTACATTCCGGGCACTGTCCTGAACTTCTTTCATAACTAACTTAGTTAATGCTCACCACAAAACTATGTCATAGGCATTATCATCCTCCCTATCTTATACAGGAGAAAGCTGAGGTGCAAAGAAGGAGGGGAACTCGCCCAGGTCGCTCAGCGGAAAGCATGGACCCAGTTCCAACGTGCACAGGCCTCACTGTGGCTCCTGCCCATTGCGCACACCTTCTTTCCACTGAGAGCCCCGCCATACCTCTTTCTGTGTGCTCCCCTGTCAAGTCTTCCTTGGCCAGGGGATCAATATGTGTATAAGAAGACAAGTGGGATGTATGTCACTTAAAACAAAACATCAAACACTCACCTGCAGGAGCCAGAAGTTGCCAGCAGTGCCCCAACCCTTCCAGTCTGCCGTTCACCAGCTGAATGTGCCCGCCAGCCACATGCTTCTCTCCTGAGAAATCAGCCACCATAGCCACAAACCACACAGACTGTCCTCAGATCGGTAAGTCAGCAGACCTTTGCTGAGTGTTGGTGTGTCAGGCATCACCACGACATCCCAACACAGCAAGCAGAAATTCCAGAAACACAAAACAAAGCTTGCTTTCTGATGAAGACAGGAGCCACACACCACTCTGAGATGTTCTTAAACCTGAGTTAAGTTTTTGTACATACCCCTCATGTCTTCCAGCACCCTGTCCTTATAGTTTCTATCCTTTGGCCTCGAATTGTTTTTGCACAGAGGAAGATGCGTGAAACATCACCCTCTGGGATGCTTCCCTGACACTCCCCATTTCATGGGAACCTCCTCTCTTTCGAGTTACCATGGTCCCTTGGTTTGGGCTGACCAGTTGGTCACTTGATGATATGCTGCATTGTGTTTTCTCTGATTGTCTCAGAGAGATCTTTTCTTGGATTATGGAATTCCTTGAAGGTGGAGCTGTGTCACCCCATGGCCACCCCTCGCCCCATACAGCAGCAGTTTAGAGGGGACCAGAATCACCTGGGGTGCTAATTCAGTTTATTTAAATGCCAAATCCTGAGCCACATTCCTAAAGAGTTTGATTCAGTAAATCGGGTGGATGCCTCAGAAATTCACATTTTTATCAAGTGCTAAATGCTTCTGAGGGTGGCATTCTGAGGTGCACGCTTTGGGAAACAGTGCTAGCTTGCCTCTCCAGGTCAGCCTCTGTATGGTCAGATTTGTGTCCTTTCTCCAAATTCACAAATTCAAGTTCTAACCCCCAGGGGCTTGGGATGCAATCCTATTTGGGGGTTGTGTATCTTTAAAAAGGTGATTAAATTAAAATGAGGTCTGTAGGGTGGACCCTCATCCAATAAGACTGGTGTTTTACAAGAAAAGGAAATCTGTACAAAAACAGGTGTGGAAGGCACAGATGCAAAGGCAAAGGGAGATGACCATCCACAGGCCACAGAGAAAGGCCTGAGACAGATTCTCACACCCTGGGGGGTGGGGGAACCAACCCCATCGACACTTTGATCTTGAACTTCTAGCCTCTAGAGCAGGGGTCCCTTGAGGCCCCCTGAGGCCATTTATCTGGCCCCCGCCGCACTTCCGGAAGGGGCACCTCTTTCATTGGTGGTCAGTGAGAGGAGCACAGGATGCATCCGCACCCATAGTTCCCATTGAAATACTGGTCAGTTTCTTGATTTAAATTTACTTGTTCTTTATTTTAAATATTGTATTTGTTCCCGTTTTGTTTTTTTACTTTAAAATAAGATATGTGTTGTGTGCATAGGGATTTGTTCATAGTTTTTTTATAGTCTGGCCCTCCAGTGGTTTGAGGGACAGTGAACTGGCCCCTGTGTAAGAAGTTTGGGGACCCCTGCCATAGACCATAGAAAATAAAGGGTGCTGTTTGAGTCCCCAGTTTGACTACTTTGTTACAGCAGCTAGCAAACTAATACAGCACCCATAGAAGAGATTCTGCAAATACCTTTATTTCTTTTTTTTTCCAAATGCATCTTTGCCAAACTTTTTAACTGCCCTGAATTCTTCACTGGATACTCCTATCAAGGGCAGTGATCTGTTGTCGCCAGCAGCCTGCCAGGTCTGACTCGGCAGCCTGGCGTTGGGGCAGAAGATAGCTTGACTAGGCATCTCTCACCAGCCTACACCTGCCCAGCCTTGGGATTCAGCCACAGCACCTGTCCCGTGGAGATCCAACCTCTCATCACTGACACCAGCCACTCATTAAGCTGTGCTCTTTGGGGCCAGATGCCACCCAGCTCATGCCTCTCCTCTGAGACGGTGTGGCTGTCCTCTCGCCTGCTGGATGAGCCAGGCATTACCCCCTGGAAAGCCTGGCTGGTGACAAACAGGTCCTGTGGGCAGGGAGACCTTCAGGATGGTGTCACGTCTGCTGTGCCTGCCTCTGTATGGGAGATGGGTAGACTGGCAGGAAAGCCTATTGGAGCCCTGCTCACAGTGACAGCCTTTTGTCACCCCCACCATGTCTCGGGTGGCCCCAACAGGCTATACGTCTATAGGATGCTCTCAGGTCACCTTCTTCTCATTTCCTTCTCTCCTTGATCCTGGTTCTCCCTGGGGTGTGGGTGACCATGCAGACCAGGTGATTAACTCAGCCAGGACTATAACCTCAGGAAGAAATGGAATGAAAGTCATTTTTGGAATATAAATCAAATAGGATTTCAGTTGAAGTTATTTAAAAGAAACTAATTGACTTATACTTGCCACAATACACGGATAAGAGTTCATTGCCAGGCCCATTAGGAGTAATGAGAAAACAGTTAATAATATTAGACTGTCAAATCAGCCCATGCTACGCTTCCCCGGAAATGTCTCACAGCCTCCGGATCACAGGGGGTGGAACACACAGGTTTGCAGGGGCCAAGCCTGGGCTTTGCTGTATTATTCTTTCATGCAGAATTATTTGAGTTCTAATACTATAAGATTCTTAGGGCTGAGACCTTTTCCCAAGCTGCTTTGTATTTCTATATTGCACATATTAAACCACAACTGAAGGAAGGACGCAGACTAGATAAGAAGTTTATTTTTTACATTCAGTAGTGTGCATTTTTTTCATTTGCAAGGTCTTCTAAAGAGATATTTCTTCTCCTCCTTGTTGACTTTAAATGACCTTAAGGAGGAGTGAGTGGCAATATTTAATTTAAGACATCTTAGGCTCCCCCCTTCCCAAATCCATAGAAGAGAATAAGTTATAAACTTAAACACATACGTTGCAAAAATGAGGACAGGTAACATCTCTACACTGCAATCAAATGCAAGACCCTGGACTGAGCAGCCAGCCCTGTCACCCCATGCAGCACTTCCCAGCTCATGTGGGTATCATTTGTCACTCACATCAGGATGTGAGTCTGCAAGGCAGAGGCAGAGTTCCTGGGACTCCAGAAGCCACAGTCCTCCTGGACACCCAGAGTGGCTGCTTCCTGTCTTGGGCTCTTCCCTTGATTTTTTTCATTCAATTTTTATGGCTACCATGGGCTGAGCGCCATTTTGGGCACCTCCCGAACAGTCAATCATTTGATCTTCCTGGGAGCTCTACAGGGAATTGCTTGCACTGAATTGGGCTCCCCCCCCCATTCATATGTTGAAGCCCCCCCCCCCAAATGTGATGGTATTTCGAGGTAGGACCTGGGGGAAGTGACTAGGTTGATGAAGTCACACAGCTGGAGCCTCAGGAAATGGATGATGGGATTTATGCCCTGGAGACACTAGCCAGCCAGATGAGGCTGCCATGTGAGAATACAGGGAGGGTGGTCATCTCTGCAAAAGCCAAGAAGAGAGTGCTCACCAGGAAATGGCCAGGCCAGCACCTTGATCTTGGACTTCCAGCCTCCAGGACTGTGAGAATATAAATGTTTGTTGTTTCGGCCACCGAGTCTATGGTATTCTGTTATGGCAGCCTGGGCTGACTGCTAATAATGCAGAAGGCACTGTTTTGTCATCTGTATTTCATAGATGAGGGAACAGAGGCACAGAGAACTTATAAGTAACTTGTCCAAAGTCACACAGTAAGTGGCAGGGCCGACCCTGGAACCAGCAGTCTAGCTGAGTCTCTGCTTCTGTTGCTCTATGGAAGCAGCCTTTTGCTGTGTTATTTCATGTTAAATATTCCCATAAGAAGTCACTGTCTCTGAGCGCTGGTTACTGAACTGCTTGTGTCATCTCATGCTTTCCTTGAAGCCCATTCCTCCCCCATCAAAAGAGGCATCTAACTTTCCTCTGCTTGAGTCCAGGCAGACTTGTGATTTACTTGCAACCAACAGAAGGGAGCAGAAGTGACAAGGCGTGTCTTCTGAGGTTAAGTCATCAAAGGCAATGTGGCTCTCAGTTGTTGGGATACCCCCTCCTCCCAACTCTGAGCTTCCATGTAAGAATCCAGCCCCTTGAGGCCACCGTACTGTGAGGAAGCCCAAGGCGAGAGGAGAGGACACCTGCAGGTGACCCAGTGGACAGCCCCAGCAGAGGTCCACGTCAGCAGCAGTGCCCTTGCCAGACTTGTGAGAGAAGGTGCCTCTGAGATCCAGGGCCTGCAGGGGAGTCGCCCAGGGAGGTCCAAGACCTTGCCATGACAAGCTCTGTCCGCTGTGTTGCTGAAGTCCTGACCCACAGACTCAAGCACAGAAATGGCTGCTACACCTCTCGTTTGTGGAGGACTAATTATAGAGCAACAATGACTGGAACAGCTGCCAGGTCGCAGTCTCCCTGGTGGCTGTCATTCGCCACTCCCTGACTCTGCTCAGCATCAGGCCACAGGGGCATCGGCCTAGACCCTGGCTGGGGAGCCGAGAGTAGGGGTCCGACAGACCGGTGAACAGACACAGCACCGCAGGAGCTAACACAATGCTCTGGGTGCACATCCACAGGCCAGGCCTCTCCAAACTGCCGACAGTGATGCACAGCTTAGGCCTCCAGTTGGGGCTTCCTGAATCAAGAGATGGTTAAAGTCACACTTGAGAGCAGACACCAAAAAATTTAGGCTTAAGACATGTTCACCTCTTCCCAGAGGCTGAATCCCTGGGGATGTCGGATCCTTACAAGTGCCTGTAGCTAAGGATGCGGAGCAGGAGAGGAACGACAGTGTCCTGCTGTCACACTGCTCAGACTGGCGCTGGCACTGAGCCCGTCGGTGCTGGCAATAAGAAATGTGTAATCCTATTATCCAGGAGGTCAGAGCATACAAACAAGCTTCTGCAGTGGGTACTCCTCCTTGTGGCGTATGCTTCCCCTCTCGTTAAGTATCCTGCAAGTCTTTCCTCCGTTCCTGCCCCTACCTTACAGGATCCTGATTCCCCCCAAACCCCACCCCGTGCAGAGATTCTCTTTAGCGCCAACAAGGGGAGCCCACTTCACTAATCAAGGCAGAGCTGCACGGTGGAGCCACACAGGGCTACACATCTATGTTGCACATGTGGCTGAGGGTCAGGATGTGAGCCTTGGCATGTGCAATTAACTGCCCAGACATAAGCAGCTCTGTCTCTAACAAATGACCTGTTCACAAAGCCGGCGAGCGTCCCAGCCTGCTGGAAGATAAACCACGAGTGGCAGGCAAGAAGGGGCTCCACACGGAGTATGTGTGGATAGTGTCCACCGCTCAGGGGGAGCTGGCCTGTTACCTCATCATTGTTCTAAAGGAGAAAAAGAATGAATTCCGGGCATTTGTGTGCACAGGACGCTGGGTCACCATGGGGGCGGAGATCAAGTCAGTCAGTTCTAATACTTGAGTGCGGCCTCATGGCCAGTACCCGGCTGTGCAAAGAGGGCCGGCTGACCTAATTAGCTTGGCGGTGAGTTGCTTGGTGTTGGCAGTGACAGATGACTGTCCTCTTCAGACACCTCCAGGGCCGGAAGGCTGTCCCAAACTGGGTCAGGTGTCTTCTGAAGCCCACCCCCCAGGGAGGGGCTGGGAAGGAGCTTCTGATGTAGACGCAGCCACACATACCCGCCCATGTCCCCCACCATTCTCTGGACTCTTTCCAAGTCTCGGTGATTGGGCAACTCTCTGGAAAATGCTCCTTCTGGTCATGAAGTTGGTCCAAAGGCATTTCATCTGTTCTCTGGACCTGTTGGTGGTTCTGGGGGAATGCCCCTTATGGATGATAGGGCCTGGGTAGCAGACTCAGGCTGGCGTTCTGCGAGCCTGTTCAGGATGTAGGGAGGAGGCAGGACTGAGCCACAGGTAAGGCAGCACCAAGCCAGGGTCACCCAGACTACCCAACTGAAGTGTTCATATTGGGGGCAGGAGGGAGAACATGTGGACGCAGGATGGCCAGGAAAGTGGGTTCAGAATGGAGGGGAGAAGCAGCTTAACCCCAGGCTCAGCCTCCTCCATGGGCATACTGTGAGGCACCGTCCTACATGATGGGAAGTGGTCACTGGGACAGGGGACACTCAGCTAGTGTCTCCCAATACCCTGAATAGGGCTCTCAACCTCGGCCCTCCCTCAGTGCCTGGGCCTGTTTCCCCACTTGCAAAGGCATCTGGCAGCAGAAAGTGAGGGACAGTGATGAACAGCTATACCTCAAAGTGTGAGCCATTTGCAAATATAGCGTGTAAACGGCCAGCAGGACAGAAGACTACGCATTCTAGCAGAAGGGAGAAGAGGAGTTAAGGGGGTCTGTTCTCAGTGGAAGATGAGAGGCAGAGGGACCTTCTGAAAACACCTGACTCTTGGTAGGAGGTTGGCAGACTGCATCGATCAGGCCCGCCTATGGCGGCTTAAGCTGGGTGCCACGTGGGAGACGAGGTCACTGAGACCACCAGGCTGAGGAGCTTGGGAGGAGGGCTGGGGGCATATCCACGGGCCAGGGCTTGACCCCCGAGCTGGGCTAGGAGGCCGGGGGGCACAGCTGCCTGGCTGTGGCTCCCAGCCTTATGCCCAGAATGTGCTGGTCAGAGGGCAGGCCTCCTCCAGGGGCCACTGGAACTACAGTCTGATTCAGTGCCCTCCCTGCACTAGAACCAGATCAAATCCATAGCCCCGCCCCTTCTTCTGGCCCAACTAGTGCCTGTCCCCCTCTGATTCTAGCTGTAACAGGAGCTGTGACCCCCTTTCAGAGAAGTCCCTAAGCCCGGCTCTGGCCCCAGCGTCCCTAAGCCCGGCTCTGGCCCCAGCGCCCCTAGATGGAAACCCTGGGATTTGCTCCTGCAGCTCCGGAAGGTACGGCTGGCCAGGCCCACCTCTGCTGCCCCGTGGAACACTGGGAGCTGAATTCCTGCCTGTAGCCTCAGGCCTCCAACTGCTGGGGCTGGTGCAGGGATGGAGCAGGAACCGCCAGTGTGGACACCCCACGGCCACTGCTTCACTCACAGCAGCCCTGTAGGGGCTTTAGGGGCCTTGCTCCACAAAGGTTAGGCTGGTGGGCTGTCAGAGCACGAACTCTCTGCTTGAATGTTTTCCAAATGAGTGAATTTTCCAGGGAACTGACATTTGTCACTTTCAGCACTAAGTACAGTACTCATTTTTAAAAAAGAGAATTGCTTATAGATGAGAAACACTTCTGAAATATACTATAAACTTGTTTGGGTATAAATGGAGTATATGGAACATGGCATTCTCTTCCCTCTATGACTTCGAATTGTCCCGAAGAAGACCTACTATTGGCCTGAGCTGTCACCTAGCTAAACTCTCAGGGTCTCTGGAGTTCCCTCTGGGAGCGTCTTGAAGACTACGGTTTGGCCCTATATTTGGGGACCTCACTGGCTGGTGCAAACAGTGCATTTCTGCAACATTCCCAGTCCAGTGGACTCACTGGAGCTGAAGCAAGAAGTTCCCAGCAGAGGAGGGGGAAGGACGCAGGCACACAGAGGGTCTGACATTCCTATGGCCTTGAGGGATGACCTCGTCTTTATTTAAGCAAAGAAAACAATGTGTGGAGGAGCCTGCCGGGCCTGAGGTAGCAGGGCTATGCTGAGAGCCTCATTCGGCTTCCCCGATCTCATTCGCTGGGCAGCTGCTGCCTCATGGGGTCAGGGTCCTCACTGCTCGCCTGTGGCCTGATTTCACTCATGGAGGGGCTACGTGGGAATCAGAGCATGGATGGGGCTACTTCTACAGAATGAAGTGCAAGGGCCTGTGGTCAGGCTGGAAACTGAGGCTGAGCCATCTGACCGGGGCAACTGCAGGGCAGTGGTGGAGGCGTGGTGATAGGGCAGGCGTCCACATGAACTGTGTACAAACCACTGATGCAACAGCGCTAACTCATGTGGCCTTGTCTATATTTCCTCAATCGAGCCTCTAAAACCTCCTAAACTTTAGCAGACTCATTGGCAGTGATCAGGGCAAACACATAAACAATCAGCGATGTCAAAGGAACTGTGGAACCACAGAGTGTCCTACTGCAAGTTACCTTAGTCACCTTGTAGTCTGACCCTCCCCCTGATGGAGTAACTGAGGTACAGGCCAGGAAATGATCTGTTAGCGGTCAGAGGGACAAAAGAGAAAGAGTGAGGGTCAGGCCCGGGTCCCTGCAGCCCAGTCCAGGGCTGTGTCCTGTGGCCCCTCACAGGTGTACCACAGGTGCACACCAGACCTGATCTGCCCTCCCCCCGCAGTCCTATGAACCTTAATTCTTTGCATCTTTAATCCTCGTGCCTTGGGGTAATTCTACAAAGAGCACAGTTGTGACATTTAAATAAAGCATGTATAGTGTCAGGTTATTTTTCCTGATTTAAATCCTTGTGATTAAAGAGGAAAATACAATTACAGGTAAGAGAAATAAATAAGGTAATAAATCAATCAGTTTCCCACTGCTGGTCACCTCAGACAGACCTGAATCCTCATGGGGTTTTAGTGATCAAACCAAGAGTCAACTCCAGATGGCCACAGAGGAGACACCTGAGCTAGAGGGGGCTTGGTCCCCCCACCCCCAGTCTGGTTATTTGTTCACTTTTGTCTTGCAAGCCAGCAGCCTGTCTGCCTCTCTCTGGACACGTCCGTAGTGCCCAGCACAGCACTGCTGATGACTCACTGGAGAGAGTGACAGGTTAGGGGTGCTGCTGGGAACCTAGCACAGCCCCTAAGAATGTGGTGTGGCCCTCAGCATCGAGACGCCTGCTGCAGTTAAAGAGAAAAGAGCAGTGATCAAAATGGTGGTCTGGATGCTTGCTGGCCATGGAGGCTAATGCCTTACACCCGAAGAGGTGAACTGAGATGGGGAACCAACTGGGCAAGCAGGTGGTTTTGTAGGAATCCTATTTCGTGAGGATCAGAGAGGTCAGAACCATCTCTGTCCTCTGCCCAGATCCATGTGACTGCCCCGGCCTTGGGAGCCAAAAAGTCCAGGGCAAACAGAGTGGGTGTAGTGGGTGTGCGGGAAGCTGCTGAAAACAACTCCCTCTCAGGAGAACCGCCCACCAGCGAGCCCTGGAGCCGCAAGGCAGCTTCTGGGGAACACACTGTTCTCTTTGTCCGGGCAGAAATATGCCCGGTGCTGATTACGCTGGGCCAATGAGTGGGACCCTCTCTCTGCCTCTGACGTGGAGTCCTCCAGCAGCCAGAGCCGCTGCGTGCCAGAGATCCTGAAATAGGCTCATGAGGAGTTTTCTCACCATCTGTTGTTCTCGAGGCCTGGCCAGGGTCTGCAATTCCAGGGGTGCAGTCATGTAGCTGACGAGACTTCAGACAACCTCTGAAGAATGTCCCCTGGACCTGGCTACCATCAGGGCAGCAGTGTCCCCAGGAACTGGCTGTGGACCTTCCTTGGAGGAAGGAGTCCTTTTCAGTTTTGACCTGTGGGTGATGTTTTAACTGAAAACATCAAATTAAAATGCATCTTAAAACAAACCGTTCAGTGGCTTCTTCTGGAGTTGGGAAGCTGACAAAGAAGGGGCCCATGGAACTTGCTGACGGAAATGTTCATTTTCTTGATAGGGATGTGGGTTACGTGGATGTTGAACTGTACCCCTAAGATCTAGGCATCTTGTCGGATGGATGTGACATAAAACTTTATTTGGACAGGAGCCTTAGGGTGGCATGGTAAGGACTTCTGGAACAATGAATTTTGCAGATAAAAATGGTAGCAGTTTAAAAATCAGAAACATTTTTAGTTTCACTATTTTTAAAAGAAGACTAACATGCTGCAACATTCTAAAATATACAAAACAAAGAACACCAAACTTTTAGTTCTCCTCTATGGACACAGGCCCTTCAACCTGAACATCGAGGATTGGGCCAAATGGTAATGGAATTGAGTGTCTGACCTGAAGTCCCCTCAGTGTCCAAACTGCAGAGCTCTCCACTGCTTCCAGCTGCCTCCTTTCTCCACCCTCAGGGACATTGCCTGTGCTGCTACCATCTCTTTCCCCATAGCCAGCTGCCTGTCTCAATTAGGCTGGGTGCAAATTGTGTCAGTCCCTGTATCTGCCCTGAAGAAGCTCCGAGTCCAGCAAGGAATTGACCGCAAGACCCCCACCTGGACCAGAAGATCTGCTGTCCCGTGTGTCCATACTGAGAGGAGCTGGGGATGTCCTACTCGAGTCTGAACCATCAGTCACCTTGAGCAGCTGTTTCCTGCTCCTGCGTCCTGGATCTCTGAGATGACCCAGTTCATCATGGCACTGATGCCCCCAAACTACCGCAGGAAGCAATTTCAGCTAATCAAGATGCTCATCAGCTCTCCAGACGGGGCCACAACTTTTCCAGACAGCACATGTAGCCCGGGAGATGCTCCACGCAGACAAGCAGATGCGACTGCTTCTTTTGTTCTCATTAGACAGTAGCATAATCACAATTTATAAAAGTATTTTGATCTGGAAAAGCATGTCAAAGTACAGCCGCGTCAACTGAACTTGGAAAAGCTACTAGTGCATGGCTTGAAATTCGATTTTTTTTTTTTTTTTTGTATAGGGACAGAGAGAGAGTCAGAGAGAGGGATAGATAGGGACAGACAGACAGGAAAGGAGAAAGGTGAGAAGCATCAACATTAGTTTTTCATTGCCGTTGCAACACCTTAGTTGTTCATTGATTGCTTTCTCACATGTGCCTTGACCGCGGGCCTTCAGCAGACTGAGCCACCCCTTGCTGGAGCCAGCGACCTTGGGTCCAAGCTGGCGAGCTTTTGATCAAGCCAGATGGGCCTGAGCTCAAGCTGGCGAGCTCGGGGTCTCGAACCTGGGTCTTCTGCATCCCAGTCCGACGCTCTATTCACTGCGCCACCGCCTGGTCAGGCGAAATTAGATTTTTAAAAAGGACCTTCAAGTAGATGCAGAGTTGGGGAGAAAGGAACCAGGTTTAAAAACTCTTTTCTAGGAAATAGTTAATTATGTTCCCAAACTCAGAAAAGACTGTTTTGTTTTTTTCTAAACCTGAAAATTGACTTCCAAAAGCTTCAAACAGGTTTTTAAATCAGAGAAAATGTGTTAAAAAGTAGTTTCAGAGTCACAGTTGATTGACATGCACATAAAGAATTGTGTCACTATTATCAGAATCTTGTCTGTTTCTCCATCTTTCTGGCTTGGGGGTGGGGTGGGGGTGAAGACAAAACTTTTTCCTGGCATTGGTCTTGATTTTCGAGATCCACAAACCAGGATCTAAGAAAATGACACAAGGTGATTTACAAATTCATAAAGTTTAAACATAGCAAGTATATACACAATTAATTGAAAATCATAATAAAACTTTCTCCACGGCTTCCCATCATTTACTGGCTTATTTTTCCCACCTCTCCATCTTTGTTCTAACTATTGAAAGTCCTCCTTCAGTCTTTCTAGATTATCTGAAGGCTGCTCCTCATCTCAAAATTCAGGTCAAGTTTCTCCTTCCAGGAAGCCCTCCTGGATTTGTCAGCTTCTGCACAGTAGTGTCTGGCATCACCATCCTACTTTGTGTTCTTCCTTGTTAATAGTGTCTAAATATCTTGCCCTTCCCTCCCAGACCCTGCTGGGACAGAGATGATATTATTCACTGTCTTCTGCTTGGGGACAGATAGCACAGGGCCTGCCATACAGTTGGCACTAATAAATATTTGTGGGTTTATGGAGAGTCCCATATATATTAATGACTCCCACAATGCTCAACCCCACACAAATGCACTTAAATAAACCATTAAGCCTCCTAACCTAGGAAAAGGAAAAGCCCGGGTTTACCTGTTCCTCCCCTTCTCAGCCAGGGGAGAAGGGCTCTCTGTCTAGAGAGTGGCCTCAAAGATGAAGGCTTTCGAGTCCTATGCAGTCCACGGAGGGAAGATGTATCATGAGCACACAAGACTGCCAACCTATTTCCGTCACCCCCTCCACTGTTTCCTAAGAAACACGCCAGGGGGCTGGGAGAGTCTTGGTCTCCACATCCTCTTCCTCTCATAAATCTCCCTCAGTGTGCCTCCTTGGAGGCTGGTGGGAATGGGGACGAACCAGGTGCTGCTCCCACATCCTCTAATGGCTGAAGATGTGTTTCTCTTTGTCCCTGGTTCTGAGCCACATGCTCATTGCCCCGGCCGTTACCCCAGAACCAGGGCACTTCACCAAACCACCAGAAATCCAGCCACTGCTTGGGCCTGTCAGCTCTAGAGCGAGAAAATACATATCATTCCAGACATTCCTAACTTGCAACCAAAGAAGGCAGTGGTTTCGGTAGAATGCTGACCAAATTGTCCCCATTGGCCCATTTCCTACAAGAGTGGCAGTTAGCCCCTCAATTCCCTCTCCAATCACCCAACACACCCTAAGAAGGGACAGGTAGGGACAACTATACACTGGCCCAAGGAAAAGCCCACAGCCTCGGGCAGAAGTGAACCCCGAGCAGCCAGAAATCAAAGGGAAAACGGGAACCCAGAGGCGACGTCAGTGAATATGCCAAAAAATCTGAAAATAATAACGCCTTGGAAAACCATTTCCTCAGACAATGGAGGAGAGGAAACTTTGTTCAGCAAGAGAGAAAAGGGCTTTGGAAATATCTGTAGGGTCTTCTCCGGTGCCTAACACAATTCTCCTAAGCCTTGAAGGAAATGTGCCCAGTGCAGGGGCCTCTGTGAGCGGTCAGCCAGCCTCCCGTTCATGACAGTTTCCCCCTGAGAGCTCTGTAGGGTCTGCCACCTGAAGACATAGAAAGGGACACAAAGACCTCCTGGGGTCTTGGGGGGCCTGGCGCAGCCTTACCTTGCCTTGGGTCTTCTAGAGTCAGTCTGCTTGCTAATACAGTGGCTTCTAGCCAATGAGGCCATTTCAATTAAATTTAATTGAACCTGAATAGAATTTAAAAAATTCGGTTCCCCATTCCCCAGGAACCACATTCTAAGTGCTCCATTGCAGCAGACAGCACGGCACAGAATATTTCTGTGACTGAAGAGTGTTCTGGGCTGTGGACGGGACTGATGAGGCAGTCCTTGGCTGTCTGAATTTCCTAGTGGAGGTATCAAGAAAGCAGTGGTGTGGCTGGGTGTTGGCTAGAGCAGAGCCAAGCTCTCCTTCTAGGCTACCCCCCCACCCCTCCCACTACCAAGGGAGCGTGGGAGGCCCCAGGCAGAGGTCCCCCACCTGGCAGGGCATCTGCTCTGATCTGCCACATCCCCCGGATGTCCAGGCCCCCCGCTGACACTCCAACCTCCAGCCCGCTGGGCTTTGAGGTCAGTAGAGACGAAAGAAGGGTGTCTACACGGGGGCTGAAGAAAGGAGATCTACTGCTGCCAACGTCCCCAACTTCCTGATTGTCAGGAAAGTCCTTGCCCACCTTCCAGGTGACAACTTTTACATCAAAACAAACAAAAAACTGTCCTGCCCAGTCTTTGAGTTTGGGAGCCCACAGGCTCCCGCTTTCCCTGTCAGCAGATAACATCCTAGGTGTCTGGCCTGCAATCCTGAGTCAAACATTTCTGCAGTCCTTAGACCAATCTTTGCCCCCCACCCTCCCCAGACACTCTCTCCTCAGTCCTCAGGCAACACAGGCCTTCTTTTTCAGAATGGTTCCAGGTGGCTGCATTTGCTTGACTTCAGTGCAGAGGCAACGGCCCCAGGACCCCACTCCTGACCACAGTCCTGCGGGCAGCTCAACTGTGCTCACGCCGTGTGCACACACACACCAGCCTCCTCTCTACTCAGCTGGTGTTTTCCCTTTTCTCTACAGAGCTCAAGACCACATGGCTTGGTAGGACCCAGTGGAAGATGCTCAGGGCTAATAGACCTTCCCTGACCCCTCCAGGCCTTTGTCTCTTTCCCTGAGATCCCAGACTACCTCTAGCCAGGCTCTGTCTCTCTGGGCAGAGGTGACCTCAGGGCTATTTCTGCTCATCCTAGCTGAGTCACTGTGGTGCTGACACCCTCACCCCCCAGCCGACCTGGGTAACTGAAATGTTGGGGGAGGGGGGGAGAGGATGTTGGGGTAGTACACACACCTGTGCACTATGTGAGGTGCCGAGCACCACTCCGCTCCAGGAAGCCACCAGTTCCCCATGTGGTCCCGATTCACAAATCTGAACCAAGTGAGGGAAGGAGGAAGGGAGAGAAAAGAGGAAGGAGAACCAAATGGACAGCGTGCGCTGGGGAGGCAAAGCCACGGAGATATTGCCAACAAGAAAAACAAAGAGTGATTTCTTTTCATTGTTTTCAAGTACACTGCAGTTGCCAAGAAAGAGACCAATGTGACCCAGACATGTGAGGACAGAAACGTTCCGAAATTCTGCACCAAGAAAAACAGCCCAGCCGTGGAGAGGTGGTTATGATTGGATGTTAAAAGTGTTCTGAAAGGGCCTGACCTGTGGTGGCGCAGTGGATAAAGCGACGACCTGGGAACACTGAGGTCGCCAGTTCAAAACCCTGCACTGGTCTGGTCAAGGCACATATGGGAGTTGATGCTTCCAGCTCCTCCCCCTTTCTCTCTTTCTCTCTCTCTCTCACTCTCTGTCTCCTCTCTAAAATGAATAAAATAAAAAGAAATTTATATATATATAAAAAAAAGTGTTCTGAAAGGGTTTGTAGTTCTGTTTAGTTCCGTTTCCACCCCTAGAAGAAACTCGTGATCCTCGCAGTGGCAGAAGTAATAATGTAACCGTGACTGATGCTTCCCAATATACAGAACTGATTTCATGTGCTCTCGACAGGACTGTGGTATTTCTGACAAGTGCAATTCTTCTTGACTCTGGGAGTGTTTGGAGGGAAATGCCACATATGCCACACTCCCTGATTTGTTTCTGTGGCCTTCCAGGTATGTGAGAAATCTGCATGGAAATGCAAATTGATGGCGTCTAAGGGTGCAGGGTGAGAGCCCGATCTGCGTGTTGTAAATAATCTCCCTACCAAGCCCTGCTCGGAAGCTATGGGAAGAAGAGCATGTGCCAGAGAAATTCACAAAGCAGAGAGCTCCTGTCTTGTCACCCTCCCTGGACCTCACAGGACAGCTCTGGGGCCCCTCCTGCTGGGCTGGAGGCCACTGAGGCTTTGCTTCCTGGGCAGGCCACCCACTGACCAGTGGTGGGGCGGCTGTTGCAAACTGGGAGCTCCCTGGGAGAAGGTCCTGGTCCTTCAGATGACAGCAAAGTCGGGGTGGGGAAAGACAGGTGCCAATGTCAGTGCTCTGCCTGCAGACCTCTTCAAATTTAAGGGACATTGGGAAGAACTGAGCAAAATCACCCAGTAATTTCAAGTCAGGCACTGTTCTGGTTCTTAAGTTCAGAGGTAGGATCATGTGTTTGTTTTATTGTTAACTTACACAACTGACTTAATATTGCATGTGTTATTTTGAATATGTCTTATTAGTTCAAAAACTGTAGATGGTATCCAGTGTTGCCTGATTTCTCAGGATGCAAAATCAAATTTCTAAGATCAGTTTGGCTCTGGGAACTGTGCTAGCTAACCGACTTCACAGGTATGTTGAAGATCTCTTTGGAATTGAGTTTGGCCCTCACCAGCTCTCTGAGAGACAGAGGCAGCCAGGAGACAGATAGATAACTCACCTGAGGTCAGGCCATAGGTGATCGGCTGCAGCCTGGGCTCAGGGAACAGTGGACCAACCAATGTGGCAATAGCTCCAAGATTTGGTTTTTAAGTAAAAATAAGCAGAACAGCTGGTGTTGAGTCTGGTGCTAGGATTAGTCTGCAACGCTAATCACAAGAAGTGGAAAAAAATTAGGAGGTCCTGCCTGCCAAGCAGGTTCTCAAACACATGTGTGCTACACTCGTGGCAGGATTAGATTCTCCCCACGCCAGTGAGGCCGGTGCCCCCTGCCTGTTCTGGGGTGTTACACTCAGAGCCTGGTTTTGACAGATGAGAAGGGCTGGCACCCTGGCTGGGACTATGGGCACAGAGGGGATGGTATGAGGAGTGGTCCATCCCTCCAAAGCTTCTCTGTGATGTCCTGAAGATGATCTTGGACCAATGAGCATCTTCAGGTTGAAGTGAAATGATGTTCAGGACATACACAAAAGCCAGGAGACAGCCTCGCTATCAGAAGACACAGTCTGCAAACACCTCTGCAGCAACACGGTTGTGTGTCCCTGAGCCAAGTAGCACACTGACCCAGAACCAACCCTGACCAATAAGCATGGTATGGGGGTGAGCGGGGTGTCCTCCCTGCCACCTCCTCCACTGCCTGCATGGTTGCCTACCACCTGCTAGAATGCCAACAAAGGAATGATTTCGAGGAGCCCCGCACCCCTTGATATAATTTCCTTTAAAATGGACTTTCCTTCAAACAGAGAAGTTGAGGCAGCACTTAAGCCCTAGGTCCTTGGGGCTGAGGGTGGACGGGAAAGGTGAGATGAGCCCAACAGGATGTAAGGAGGGCACCAAAACTGCTATGGATGGAATGGTAGCCCATCCCCAAATTCACGTTGGCCCCAGTGTGGCTGCACCTGGAGACAGCTCTTTATGAGCCCAGTTAAGGTAAATGAGGTCCCAAGAATGTCCCTAAGATCAGGGATACTCTCTCTGCCTGGTCCAGCAGGGTTAGTGTCCTTATAGGAAGAGGCCCCAGAAAGTGCGCACCTCTTGCTCGCTCCTCCCCCTCCCTCATTTCTCTCTGACTTGGAAGACACAGCAAGAAGGCAGCCACCTGGGAGCCGGGATGAAAGCTCTCACAGGAATGTGCTGGGACCCTGACCCAGGGATCCCAGCCCCAGAGCCGTGAGAAACGAAATGCCCACGGTATGCTGTGTGGCAGCCCGAGCTCACTAACACAAAAACTAACTTTATGTAAAACAAGGCACATGTAACATGCAGGAGGACAGAAAGACACCCTCCCCGAGGACAAAGGGGTATGGCGAGAAGACAGAAGGATCACAAGTAATGGTCAGAGAACCAAAAAGTGGAAGAGAAAAGTAGGAGACAGGCCACCAGAATACATCCTGGACTAGACTGGCAGCTTAGTAGTCCTCAGCTTCAAAGCCCTGAGGAGGGGTCATTTGTGCCACAGCCGGGGCTCAGTCCTGAAACAAGCCCTATTCTTAGAACTCTTCTGGGAGGACTTCACCACGTGCTTGAAGGTCCCTCCAGTTCCATATTTTGGAAGCGTGTCCCATGGATATTCATGACAGAGCACGTGTCTTTACAGTAGCCTGGGTTGGTTGTGTTTTAGCTTGGACTCTACAGAGATAAAAAAATAAAAATGGGGCTTAGGTGTGTGGCCTCCCTGCTCCCAAGATGCTTCTTGTTAAGGTCACACACAGGAAGGCATCTTCAAGGAGGGGCTGCTGGTGCAGATGTCGTTCCCGCCTCTCTTAGCAACCCCAAACCCTCATTCCAGCCTTGCTATTTGCTTCTACCAAATGTGGAAGCTTTTCAAAAGACATTCAATTTCCTTTGTTGCTATTCAGTTGCCATAGTCAATTAAAATCTATCAATGCCCCTGAATAAATTTGTGCTAGGTGAAGACGGGTAATCTCCCGACATGATCTTTATTACCTTATGTTACTTTAATAGCTAGAGTAATAGTTTGTTATTAATGGAATTAAGCAATTTAGTACGAGCTCCCCAGAGGTCTTATAAGACAACTATTATAATTTGTATCCTCAGATTTTCCACTGAGTAGATGCCATGTGTTTTACATTGCTTGCTAATATTTTGAGAGATAGCAGTAGTATATTTAATATCTGGGTTTGTTCAATGATTCTATGCCTCTTTCTTTTGTGATGGAGACAGAGAGAGGGACAGACAAGAAGGGATAGAGATGAGAGCATCAATTCCTTGTTGTGGCACCGTAGTTGTTCATTGATTGATTTTTCATATGTGCCTTGACTGGGGGGCTACAGCAGACTGAGTGACCCCTTGCTCAAGCCAGCGACCTTGGGCTCAAGCTGGTGAGCTTTGCCCAAACCAGATGAGCCTGTGCTCAAGCTGGCAACCTCAGGGCCTTGAACCTGGGTCCTCCGTGTCCCAGTCCAAAGCTCTATCCACTGCACCACCACCTGGTCAGGACAAGCCTCTGTCAATGTAGGTAAGTGTGGCTGGAATTCTGAACCATTTAAAAGTCTAACTGCACAAAATAATGATCTCAAATATTATTCAGCCTGATTTCAATTTGTATTTTCACATCCCCACCCATCCATCCTAAAGGTTTGATTCAAGTGCGTCTTCCACTTTTCCTCACTGAAAACAATGTACTGTCCCTATGGAGAAAGTCAGAAAATAGCATACATGCTTCAAGTGACCACACACACTGGCCATTCACACCCCTTCAGCAGCGTAGAGTCATATTTAATCAAAGACCAAAAAAAACTTATTCTGATGGTTGCAAAACCTGTTCTGGAAGAAATAAATGTGTTCACGGCATCATGAAGAGCTTGAGGAAACAAGGTCTTACAATGTACACCCTCTGTGTTTAAATAGTTTCATTTCTATTCATGAGCTCTCTGATTAGATACATGAAAAGTATCAGTAAAGTATGAATAATTCTGACAAATTAATAGCCTATTTAAAAAAAATGAAAATAATGTGTAAGCAACTCATCCTCATTAGATGAAGCTGCTATCAGGGGTGTATGAAAACCGTGGCCACCCTGGCCACGGCACAACTCCCTCCAAACGGCAAGCGATGAGAGGAGTTTGCAGCTAGGGGCCTCAGGAAACGGCGCTGAGCCTACGAGGCTATGGGTAAGGGCAGCGCTGTTTGCAAGAACAGGTTGAGGCAAACACCCAGCTGGCGGAGAGCGTGGAGTGTTTACTTTTCTATTTTACGTCGTTCCTGGGAGGTAGGCAGGGCACCTGTGAGACACAGGAAAAGACCCCAGAAATCATCTCATTCAACGGCTCATTACAACACAGGTTATGTCTTTGTTGCAGGTGAGAGTGAGAGTCCAGGGACCAGCCCAAGGTGACTCAATCACAGTGGAGAGAGGCAGGACCTGAGTTTTGGCTTGGAGTTCAGAGTTCAATACCTTTTCTGAGGCTGAATGGAAGGTGAATTGTACCCACCAGACACCTGAGGCCGGGGCTGTGCCAGGGCCTGCAGTGGGCAGTGGGGGGTGATGGTGAAGGAGACACAACTCCTGTCTTCAAGGACCTCAGAGCCCTGAGTGGGAGACAAGGGACTGAGAACACAGCCAATGGGGATGGGATGCAACAAGGAGGTGGCAAGAAAGGACCCTTGGCCGTGGGTGAGAAACCTGGCCCGCATCTCAGCTCTGTCACTTCTTTGTCCTGTGACCCTGAGCCTATTGTGTATTATTTTTGAGCCTCAGTTGACTCATAGGTAAAAACAGCAATTTTTATAGCTGGTGAGCGTCTGTGGGACCAGGTCAGTAGTTCTTACTTGCCTGTCTTACTGCAAAGTTCTCAAAGGTAGTTATTCTGACTGGGTTCTTTGGTTTCCCACCCACGCTGGCTCACCCTCCAGGGAGGAATGTTAGGGCACTAGGTATGGGTGTGTGGATGCCAGCAGAGGGGCAGAAACAGGAAGAGCTTCAGGGAGCAGCCTCAATGAGCAGCCTCTCACTCAGGGTGCTCCTTTTCCTGGGACATCGGCTCCCTTCTTTCTTCCCAAGCAGCTGCCTTTGAGACTCAGTCTTGTGATGCACAGGGCCCATCATCCTTGTCGTGCATCTGCATTACTACTCAGCCAAAGTGCTGGTTCCAGATGGAACTCTCTCTGTTCCCACACCAGAGGAGGGAGATCCAACTGGTCTAGTTATTTCATCAAGTCAAGTCAGGACCCATCAGTGGAAGGGTGCCCTGGAAGTCAGGAATCTGCCCCTCACCCAGTAAGCTGGGGTTGGAGGGCTGGGGTCACAAGACCTGCTATCAGCAGCAGGGGTTATGGGTGCGTGCAGCTATTTCCAGAAGATAGTGCAGGCAGAGCGGGCAGCCCCCAAAATGTCTGATACAAAAGGCCCTTGAAGGTTCATTTCCTTTCCTGCACCAAAGGTCTGAACAGCAAGTCACAGAGCACAAAGTGGGGAACAGCTGACTCTCCCTTGGGCCGAGTCCCAGGTGGCAGGTCTGGAGGGGCGACAGGAATAGCTCCCAACGGAGGAGGAGCTCAGAAAGGGCCTGTGGTACAGAACTGACACGTGGCCACGGACGATGCTGTCAGCATGGGGCTGATGCAGGTTTCTACAGGCAGATTCTGGGCTTTAGCATACAGATGTTGGAAACTCTGGAGGTATGGGCCTGGAGGGTGACAGGGACAGGGCTGGAGACACTCCCCATTTCTGACTTGGGGGCGGGGCAGAAGGTGTGGCCATTCCCGGAGGCGGGGCGCTCAGGAAGAGGAGGGCTGGAAGACAGGTGATTAGTTCTGTGAGGTCTTGTGGCTCCTGAGGGATATCCCGGGGAGGGGCTGAGCGGCATGCTGGACAAACCCTGTGGGTAGATCTGGGAGCTGCCCGTTTACAGCTGAGGGACAGGAGATCAATAGCACCCGGACAGCTGGAAGACAGTGATAAGGGTTTCAAACCACAGAACAGGGATGAAAGAAACAGCCACATGGGAGTGAGAGGAGTGGGTGCAGAGCTCATGGCCCTGCTGGGTGAGAGTCAGGCACAAGTGGGAGCCATTCACACAGTGACGGCAATGTGATCGACATCCCCCAACCCCTCACCTGGCTCTCCCAGGAGCTGGAGGCCACTTCCGGCTCTGCCACCACTTCCTTGTAGGATGCAGGCCTCACCTACACCTTTCTTTTTTTTTACAGGGACAGAGTCAGAGAGAGGGATAGATAGGGACAGACAGACAGGAACGGAGAGAGGTGAGAAGCATCAATCATCAGTTTTTCGTTGCCGTCGTAACACCTTAGTTGTTTATTGATTGCTTTCTCACACGTGCCTTGACCGTGGGTCTTCAGCAGACTGAGCCACCCCTTGCTGGAGCCAAGGGCCTTGGGTCCAAGCTGGCAAGCTTTTGCTCAAGCCAGATGGGCCCGCGCTCCAGCTGGTGACCTCAGGGTCTCGAACCGGGGTCTTCCGCATCCCAGTCCGACGCTATATCCACTGCACCACCGCCTGGTCAGGTAATCACCTCCACCTTTTTACAAGCTAGCAGATGTAGAGTCACTGGAGAAACTCCTCTGAAACCCCCAACCCACAGGTCCCTGCACTGAAGGTCTGTCCTTCCGAGCCCTGGGCTGTGAGAACAACAGAACTAGAGGTTGACATGGTTTCTACAGGCACTTGTGCGCACCCACTTGTGCACGCCCGGAGAAGGGTGGAGCCCATAAGGGTACCAGGAGAGGGAGAGGCTTCTGGGCCCTTAGGGTAAGGTGACCAGATTTTAAAATTGGTAAAACGGGACACCATTGATGGGGGTGGGGGGGTTCTTGATAAAAAATTTGGTCTATGTGGAGCAAAAAAAAAACTTCATAGAATGCAAAAATAGTATTGTAATATATATTTTTTAAATTTCAACATAAGTACAATTTACAAATAGAATACATTAAAAATTATGTATAGTATTATTTTATTCTTTGGCATATTTCTCATTTGAGTGAAATTATTTTAGTAGATTGCTGTCGTTGTTTAAAAAGGTCATGAAATTTTTCACAAGAATTTGTTAAATTATATTTTACACATAATATGGCTTTCAAAGTCTCAACACTTAATTGTGATTTTTCTGATGTCCACACTTTACTTACCGTAAAAAAACTGCGTTCAGTCGCAGCATTAGTTACTGATAAAGACAGCGCGTATTCCACAATTTTTAGTGCATTATTGTATGGAACATGGTTTGTTTCAAAATGATGAAATATTTCTAAGCACTTGTTCTCTATTGTGATTTTTTCTGATGCCCAAGATTTAACCTTTTCCTTATCAATCTATTTTTTTTTTAATAATTATACCTCATTAAAAAGATCATTTTTGGAAATATTACTAAATGGGAGATTTTGAGTGAGACAAAGGGATCGGGTTACATGGTCGCGTGTCCAGCCCCAATGCCCGCTGGAGACCGAGTGGCTTGTGCCTCGAGGAGCCCGGAGCCGCACGCCGGCGGGCCTATGGGTAGTTAGGGGGCTTGACAGCTGCCACCCCAGCAGGTACGTCCACCCAAAGCTCTTTGTTTCGGGGCCCCACACGGGGCAGCCACCTCTTGCAGCAGTGCGGGCGCTTCCAGGTCGAGGCGGCGTCTCCCCGCCGAAAACTGTATATTCCCTTCCCGTTCTCTCACCGTTCCCTAGCTTTCTGTGCATTCTTTCCAAAAATCAGGACTTTTTAAAAACGCTGTGGGACTCGGGACAAATGTTAAAAATCGGGACTGTCCCGCCAAAAGTGGGACGTCTGGTCACCTTACCTTAGGGGGCCTCAGTCCAACTAGGGCAGTGATGGGCAATCTTTTTAGCTTGGTGTGTCAAAATTCGCCAAAAAACCGAGCATAACTCGGGCGGTGTGTCACTTCGAGAAAAAAAACATAATTTCACGATATTTATAGTTTAAATAACAAAAATGTTTTGGCCTACAGACCTCTGGCACAGAGTGTCTACACTACAGCAAATGTTTTATCCTCGGCTACTGCACCTGGCTGTGCAGGAGCCGAGTATGAAACATTCTTCTCGGCATGCAGCCCCATAGTTCTCTGGTATGCGGCCACATGAGGCCGCGTGTCATTGAAAATGGCTACACATGTCAGTGTTGACATGTGTGTCATAGGTTTGCCATCATGAAACTTGGGGAAGTGGGTGAAAGCTGCTGGTCCCCAGGGGCTGGGGCACCTGCTGCCTCGTGATAAAAAGGGCAGTAATTTTTATATTAGGATCTAATAATGTGAAGGAAGGTGGGGGGGGGTGCAGCCTGGCTTCCTAGACTGGCACCCGGGAAACTGGACTGGGCCTGGATTGCCCTCCCCATCTCCAGAGGCCCCTGTGACCCAGTTGCTGGCACGGGTGGGGTGGGGTGGGAGGAGTAGGCCAGGAGCCCATCTATTTAACCGACCCTGAGGGGGGTGAGTACATAAACTAGCATTAACATTGAATGACTGCCACTCTGTTTACTCTTACAAGTCCCCACTTCCCAGAAATCCAAGTCAGAATCAATGATATTTTATGGAAGCTATTAATGGTAATTTTATTATTTAAATTTAATCAATATTTTTCCCTTTGTTCCTTCGTGTTGAAGCCAAGTAGTTTGGAGGGGGCTCTTGCCATGCAATGGAAACAGAAAGTCCAGTGACGTTGCTCCCATCTTAGGATTTCAGTTAGATAACCGCATAGAAAAAAGGGTTTCAGTTTCCGTCCATTTCCCCACAGGGCAGGAAGGCTGTGCTTCCAGTGGCCTTGGGGAAGTGGGGTGCTTGGCTGGCATCCCAGCGTCCGCCTCAGTGCTACTGGGCACACTCACAGCACTGCCTTTCAAACCCAGAACTTAGCTGAATCCTACTGTTTTCCAATCAAATTAAAAAAAAAATTTTTTTTCTTCTATGAACCCAACTCTTCTAGGGACTGGCTTTGACGGCCTATAAAATAGCTTATGTTTAGCAGGAACAAGTGGAAACTATTTGTTCGCAGAAATAAAAGTAAAGAGGCACAAAAACAAGATGGAGACCTATGGGTCTAGGAGATCAAAAGGCCAACAGAAACCCTGCAGATCATTTGCACAAGCAAATGCCTGAGGATGTGGAGCTCCCCTTCTGCCACCAGCGTGCAGGCTGGAAAAAAGGCTGTTTAAGTGCTGGGATAACGGAGAATGAGGAAAAAATAATTTCTTCAAACCCAAATGTGGGAACTAGAATGGATGAGAATCCTCCTGGCACCTGCCTGAAGGGCCCTCTCATTCCCCAAAAGATGCAACAGACACCCCCTCCTCCCGCAGGCAGGTCCCAGAGGCCTGGCCAGAGTCCATCCCAGCACATCCCTGTGTGGTGTCGGTCCGTGCACATGCCCATCTCTGCTGCATTCCCCCATTCACCCCAGGGGCCACCTCAATGCTGTACCCATCATAGGGGCTTTGCCACCACCCTGTCGTATTAATACGGGCCTGTCTCCCGCATTAATACGAAAGCTGTTCTGTGGAGGCCTCAGTGGGTGGGGACGCAATAGGACAGGCTTTGGAGAGGGCTTCAGCTCTGCCAGAGATACAGCAGCGGCCGGAGACACGCTGCTCTCCATTTCCACTCAAAACAAAACAAGGGAAAATGGGCTTCAATTGCAGCCAGGGAGATTTAGGTCAGATAGAAGAAAAGCATGCAGGTGCCACCAGGACGGGGACTCTGGGAGCTGATGGAATTTCCTTCCCTGGAGACCTCTGGGAACAGCTTTAGTGTCAAGGCTGATCCGTCCCCAGGGCTGATGCAGGACAAGAGTGACAGCAAGCTGGGCAGGTCCTCACCTCCCTGCGGTGCATAGCTTAGCAACCCCGTGGCACCCTCACTGAGAACAGGAGGGCAGGTCATGGGAACACGTGTCACAGAACAGCGTTTCTGGGAGCTGTTGGAAGGTTGGAGGCTCTATCTGCTACGGCCCACGGCCATGCCGTGCGCTCTGCCTCACAACCGAGGCCGATATCTCACTGCTAAAGCTTCCCCTTCCCAGGCCCTAATTCATAGTTTTGTCTGCAGTCAATCCATCCACAACTGGGTGGGTATGGAGAGTCATGTCTCAGTGGTTGAGTATGGGAGCCTCCCTACATCCGGAGAGTGGCACCGTGGCCTCACGTCGCAGCTGCCAAAGTGGCAGGAAGTAGAGGCTCCACAGAACCAAGCCCTGAACACAGTGGTTGTACCCCTCCAACTTTGGGGGCAAGTAAGAGTTAGAGTGTCTCACATTAGTCACCAGAAGCCTGAGGCAATTCCAACAGGGGACCAAGATCAGAGGTGCTGCCACACCTGGACACCAAGCTGTGACCCACCTGTATGTAGCTCACAGATGGGACTTTCTCCATATGGTTTCATGGAGGCGGCCGTCCCTGTGCCATTTCTGGCTCCCCTCTTTCCTGCTTTTCATTGGCGTTGTCTTACTTGTATCCTTTTAAGTCACTGGCTGTCCTCTCTGGAAATCAGTGAGGTGAAAGCAAACAGAATAGAAAGCTTCCTGCTTCTCCCTTGTGGGAACCTGGGTACAGCTCCTGCCCCTGTGAGGCCTCAGAGGAGAGAGGGCTGGAGACCCTGTCCCCACCCACACAGCGCAGGGGGAGTTCCTGTCACCCTGCAGTGGGGGATCGCAGCCAGTTCTGCCGAGAGCTCCCCATGGCCCAGGGGAGAGGCTTGGTCAGCTCACAGCATCTGCGTGCTGACACGGGAGTGAGGTGAAGAGGGGACTGACGGGGCAGTGTCACTCAGCCCAGGACAGTGGCTGTGCCATCCCTGTCTGCCTTTCTCGGTCTGGGAGAATCAGCCCCACACCGCACAGCAGGCTGAGCTCATCGGGCAGAGGCAGGAGGTTCTCGGGGGTGGAATCTTCTTCATTTCTGAAAGCAAAGGTGTTCAGGAAGGGGTCAGGGGGTGCTCGTCTGTCAGTGGGGGAGCCTGACCAGCAGGACAGGAGCAGCACCTTCTGGAAGGCACTTCTGTTCAAAGGAGAGGAGAAGTTTCCAGCTGTTTCAACCTGTTCTAGGATGCAGCAAGGCGAACCCTACTCTTGGGCTGCGCCTGCTAGTCCTGACCACCCGGTGACTGCAGTAGGAGAGGTCAGAAGGATAAAAAGATCCCTTTCTATGGCTGGTGACCGCAGTTATTAAGAAATGAGCATGCCTGGAAACCACTGTGGCTTCCTCTACCACATGGCCTGGCCTCAGAAGTTTGTGCAACATTCCAGACGTGTGACAATTACAGGCCCAGCATCCAGCAGCTCTGGCCTGTTCCTTGAAGTGCCCAACTAGGATGACTCTGATTGCCTGAGAAGTGTAACCATGGACCTTCGGGGCTCCAGACCTCAGGAGGTGGCTGCACGGTGCTGACAGTGCACCCCCAGCATGGAGAAATGGAGGATGGAGACCCACAGCAGTAAGGGAGACACCCTGTGGGGACCTCCCTGACCAGGGCCTCTGGGTTGGTTTTTGAGAGGATCCTATAGGCACAAGGTGCATTACTGGCCTTGCTAGGGGGTGGGGGGCAGTATGGGCAGGAGAGGAGCCTCTCCTGGCACAGCTAACCCAATCCTAAAGGCCAACCTACACCACCCATGCCATTCCACCAGGTCCAAAGTTCCTTCCTCCCACTGGAGCTCTTCACAGGAGCATGGCCAGAGGCTGCCCTGACTCCCAGATCAGGAGAAGGGCACCAGCCTCTGAGAGGATGGGATACAGTGACCTGAGGACATCCTCCACCACTCCCGACTTCCCCTGTGCCCTTGGTTTGGCCTCCCCACACCACCAACCAGCTGACCAGACCTGTGCAGCTGTGGCCCTCAGCCTCTGTGAACACCACCTGGGCCCCTCCCTTGGTGATGGGAATGAGAGGGGGCACCAAGGCCTCCAGGACTCCCAGGTAGGTTGGAGGGCACAGGTCAAAGGAGATGAAGGCCAGACCAGTGCCTGGGAGGTTACAGCTGACAGTAGGAGGAACAGGGACATGCTGGTTTAGAGTGGAGCTCTCAGATCAGACCCTACTAAACCCCGGACCCATGCCTTGCAGACCTTGAGTAAGTTATCTGACCTCTCTGAACCTCAATATGCTTCTCTGTAAAGGGGACGATAAGAGCCCCCACATCCATAAGCTTATTGGGAAGGTTCGGGAGAAAGTACGTATAAATCACTTAGCACAGCCCTTGGTACTTGGGCAGCGCTCAATACCATTGTTGGTATTCCAGAGACTCCATCCTGCCTGAGCGCAGGGGCGGGGTGATGCCTGTCAGGGGAGGGGAGGGAGGGGTGGGGTGATGCCTCTGTCAGTGGAGGGGAGGGAGGGGTGGGGCGATGCCTCTGTCAGGGGTGGGGAGGGAGGGCTTCAGAGAGGCCCCGCCCCAGCCAGCTCTTAAGGAAGGCCGACACTGACACTGCAGGGGAGGAGGAGCATTGAGGACGCTGGTCCAGCTGCCTGCGCCCTGTCCAAGACTCATTCTAAATGGATTATTGTTTATTGGCGGCTTATCCCCTCTCTCGGGTCATAAATTATTTACCAGATAATGACTTCATAATTGTTAATGACAGATGCCCAAGGACATGCTGACATACCTTCTGAAGTCACAGTGTTAATTGTGGTGAAGTGCAGAAGAACCCATGTGGCCACATCCAGAGTGGGGTCTGTCTCCTAGGGACAGAGCCTGTCTGGCCCTTGGGCATCAAACATGAATCTAACCCCCTCACAATAGAGATTAAGACAAAAAACGCTGAGATCAAAAGAGGGATGGGGCCATGCTCCCAAGTCCCAAAGCCATCCGGTGTCTGATGGTCATTCACCCACCGCCGAAACTGGTTTAGGTTGCTTAGAGCCGAAGTCCCCCGCTAACTGAATGGGCTCAGGGAGTGAGTGAAGGCTGCAGGACGACAGATGGATGTGGTGGAGGGCAGGGGGTGGGCACACCAACGCCTCCCTTGAAGGTGAATGTGGGTCCTGAAGAGTATTATAATCCCTACTCTGCAGATGGAGAAACTGAGGCACAGAGAGGTTCAGTATGATCTGGAAGTTGCACAGCTGGTAATGGGCAGGAACCATTCTACTGTGCTGTGTATTATAAATGTTTCCCAGATGACTGAATAAGCAAATGCGGCAATGTCCCTTTGAATATGGGACACGCTTTTCTCAGTGTGGCCCACACGTGAGATTGAGCACTTTGGGATCCTGGGTGGTCCAGCAGGGCCCAGGGTGGCCCATCTTGCTTATGGACCTTGACGTGTCCTTAGAACATTGGAAAGGAGAGCGCTGGCCAGGTGCGTGATGTCCTCTTGGGACAGACCTTGGAGGAACAGAGTCAGTCCACTGCCCTCGCTGTCCTGTAGGGGCAGCTGTAAGCTGGTCTGACAGGTATGGCGAGACCATGAGCAAACACATGAGACAGGTTAAATGAGATGCTTCTGAGGAAAACACACATGCCAGCACTTATCATTCCAGAGCCTCCTTTGTGCCAAGCTTTGGGGAGGGACCGTGACCGAGGCAGCTCTGCCCTCAGGGGACTCCCAACTGTCTCCCAAGGCAGACTAGAAAACAGCCAGGTGCCAGGTAAGAAGCTTGTGTGGTAAAAAGGAAGTGGAGGGGCCCAGGGACCAGGAGCACAAGGAGAGGCCGTGGAAGCTGACTTTCTCTATTGCCAGTTCCTCTGCAGTGGTTAGTATGTGCCAGCTCCGCAGACAGCTCTCCCGCCCCCCAGAGCTTCCGGTGGCTGGTGTGCAGGGAATAAGCCTCGAGCACACTGGAGAGTGCAAGGAGCACTCAGGACCCAAGGAGAAGCAAACGGGTGGGTGGGCTGGGAGCACTTTGCCAGGAGATGAAAGGGAGGGAACAGGAGAGTCTCTTCTGGGAGATCTGGGCTTACCAGGGCACGTGCCCGGCGGTGTGATGCACATGTGCAGGGTCGGTCAGGGGCACAGGGATCTGTCTAGATGGGAGCAGAGGCCATGCGTTTGTGCATGCATGTACGTGAATGTGTGCACACTGGGGGTGGGGCTCACAGGTGAGTCTGGCTCACTGGTGTGGGGTCAGATTTACTCTCAAGTAGGTAGCGTAGCTGAGCACGCACCTGTGCAAGATGGCAAAGCACTCTTGAGTGCATTTCAGAAAGCTTTGACCAGGTGCTAAATAAATAATCACACTGTTTATTCTGCGATGGAGAGGCAGGATGCCTCCTCGGTGTGCTAATGGGAGGGCAGGCCTCTCTGGCTGGCAAGGAGGGGGCAACCTTGTATACATCCGTGAACACTGACCTGAGAAGGGACCCTGGATAGACCTCTGTGTCCTGACTTTCATTTCCCACTTTCAGCACCAGTCTGTTTACCTGAAGAAGGGGGCTGGGTTAATTGTTACCTCCTGGGCTATGTGACCAGGTTACTTTGTAAAAGAGGATATAGGCTTTTAATGATTTGTTGTTGTTGTTGTTGCTACTTTACAAACCAGATGTTTTCATCCAAATGAGTTGCTAAAAATAAAAAGGAGGGCCCTGAGGGTTGCTAAGCAGGGACTGTCACACATGGGCTAGCTCTAGCTCAGAATGAAGCTGAAGTTTCCTCATCCCTTCAGCAGTCTGCTCACTTACAAATAAGAGTCAACACATGGAGTGGCAGCTGTGATTAATGCGCCTCTGAGTGGTTTGGGTATGAGGGCTTATTGAGGGCACTCCAGCCGGCGATGGCAATCCTGGTTCCTGTTTGTCTTGGTACAGGTGAGTGACAACTTCGGTCTGGCCGACCCGTGGTCTTCAGGCCTCTTGGGTCATGGTTGGTGGAAGATAGGACCACCCAGTTGTGACTCTTTCCATAGTCTTCCTGGGTGGGGTCAGGATGACACTGAAGCCCAAAGGATAGTCACTCATGTTGGGCTTGACACATAGTAGGTGCTCAACTAATGTTTGTGGAAGACAGGCAGGCACGTGATTGACATGGGCTCAGGGTTCTTCAGGCTTCAATACAAGGACTGGCAGTGCACATGGAGGCAGGAGGCATCTCTGGATTAGGAACCAAGAGACAACTTTAGTTCCCACTCTGGGCTGACTGGCTGTGTGACCTTGGGCAAGACAGTGACACTCTCTGGGCCTCTACTGCTGCTCAGTGTAGTAAGTGGCAGTAATAATCCCTCTGACCCCACCCCTCTGGACCAAGTACAGGGAATTATGTGAAAGGCCTTAGCAAACTAAAAGCACTAGGTCACAGGAGGAGGTAAAATAAGTCCTTTGACTTTGGCCTTGGACTTTCTAACAAATTGGGGTGAAGGGGGGAGTGACTGCCCAGAGCATGAGTCTCTGAGCTTTCTTATTTTTCTATACCTCCAGGCCTTTTCATGAGCTGTTCTCCACCCCCCACCCTCACCCCCTGCAAACCTAGACTTCAATTTCCAGCTTAAAGTCACCTCTTCCTGGAAGCTTGTGGTTTTGACCATGCTATATTGCTGAGCACCCTCATCCCTTCAAATGTGAGCTCTGAATCAGGGCTTTTGCCTCATATAGTCACTGCTTTGTCCCCAGTGGCTAAAATGATGCGATACATAGTAGCTACTCAAGGAATATTTGTTGAGTGAATGAGTTGTCCTCTCTAACACTTTGTATAAATTCCTGTTGTAGTATTTATTAAATCTTATAGGAATACATTTTCTTGCTGGTCTCCCCACTGGATTGCTGGCTCTTTGGGTCAGGGCTTTTTGTTTGACCCTGCTGGGTCCTGAACCTAGAACAATATACACTGTGGCTGAAGAAATGAAGGAATGAATGGTGGTGGAGGAAGCCCCATCTCTCCTGCAACTGTCATATTATGAGAGAAAGAAAGAGTGCATTTATAATTATAATACAAAAAGCTTAAAAGTCCTTTTGAATGACCTGTGACTCATCAAAAAGGGACAGAATCTCAAGAACTTGAACATGCCTTCCCATGGTCATGAAACACATGTAGGTGCTTTCCTGAGCAGGACTCTGGCAGGGCAACTACTAGCCTTGTCAGCCTTTTTGTGCAAATTAGAAATAGCAACCCCCTTGCCTCTGAGCACGCAGCATGCACTGCAAAGCTTGCAGAGTGCAGGCTGGGTGTCACCCTCATGCCCGCCTGAGCCAGGTGCCCTCCGGCAGCCGCTGACTCCCAATGGTTCCCGTAGCCCTGTGCTCTGGGGCAGGTGCAAGGTAAGGAAAAAGACAGGTCACTTGAAAAATCAAACTTGGCCACAAAAAATAAACTCTGCATTTGCAGACAAGCCATTTCTAGCCCAGGTGCCAAACAAAGTCTGATAGCTACAGTGAGCTGCTGTGTGCGCTGCTCTAGCCCCATTAGTGAAGAGGAACCGCTCTGTGTGTACGCTGTTCCTGAACGCCTTTGCTTCCAGAAATGAGGAAGATTCCACCCCCAGGAACCTCCTGCCTCTGCCCGATGAGCTCAGCATGCTGTGCGGTGTGGGGCTGAGTCTCCCAGACCGAGAAAGGCAGACAGGGATGGCACAGCCACTGTCCTGGGCTGAGTGACACTGCCCCGTCAGTCCCCTCTTCACCTCACTCCCGTGTCAGCACGCAGATGCTGTGAGCTGACCAAGCCTCTCCCCTGGGCCGTGGGGAGCTCTCGGCAGAACTGGCTGCGATCCCCCACTGCAGGGTGACAGGAACAGGGAGGGACCCCCCTGCGCTGTGGGTGGGGACAGGGTCTCCAGCCCTCTCTCCTCTGAGGCCTCACAGGGGCAGGAGCTGTGCCCAGGGCCCCATGAGGGAGAAGCAGGAAGCTTTCTATTCTGTTTACTTTCACTTCACTGATTTCCAGAGAGGACAGCCAGTGACTTAAAAGGATACACGTAAGACAACGCCAATGAAAAGCAGGAAAGAGTGGAGCCGGAAATGGTGCAGGGGCAGTGATCTCCATGAAACCATATGGAGAAAGCCCCATCTGTGAGCTACAGGTGGGTCACAGCTTGGTGTCCAGGTGTGGCAGCGCCTCTGGCCTTCACATTCCATTAGAATTTCATGGGGGGCTTCACAAAAATACAAATGTCTAGGTCCTGTCCCGAGACTGATCTGGTGTGAAGCCTAGATACCAGGATTTTAAACATTTCCCTAGGTGATTTTAATATGAAGCCAGAGTTGAGTGCCACTGCTTAGACTTGGAAGAGGCAAACAAGAATCTGACCCGTCACAACATGATTAGATATGAGACACTGTGACAATGGCCCCAGAGAAGAATTTGTCTGTGCTGAAATCAGAGGCACTTCCCCCAAGGGTCCCAGCGAAGGGGTCACGGCGCTGTGACAACCAACCACACAGAACCCTAAGTGTGGGCACACCACACTGATGTGACCTATAGAAAAAAGAAATGTGCCAGCAGCCCGCGGGGTTCCCATAAAAGCACTGTGGGGGTAAGAGGGACAGAAAGGACCGGGTTGACAGTGTGACACAGCCAAGGTACCCAGCTTTCAGAGAGCTTGATCAGGGGTTTGATTTTAGAATATCTGAAAGAGTAAATAGCTACAAATTACCCAGGAGTTTTGTTTTTGCAAAATCTCCTTAATTTCCATCTCAATCCCTCACGGCTGAGAACCCAGGAATTTGCTAACACCTTTGAGTTGAGAGTGATGGTTAACTTTTTCAGATACACCAATGCCCACACTCATGAGAATAATTAAATTAGAAGGCCTGGGGGAAGGACCCAGGCACCTGTATTTCTGACAGCTCTCCGGGTCGATCCAGTAGCCTGAGCACTGCTGGCCCAGGTGGCACTGTCCTCCTTCTGACCCTGTCAATCTTCTCCTCGGAGCCAGGACTTCTAAACTGCAAGCCAAGAAGACTGAGGCTGAGAAAGCCCTATGGGGCTTGCCCAGAGTTCACGGTGGACTTGGGATGAAAGCCCAGTGGCCTCCCTCCCAGTCAACAGTCCACCCACTACCCTAGTGTGATGTCACTCTCTCCTCTGGTCCTGTGATCTCTGAACTGAATAAGATAATCTGATCTCATAATGAGCAGATAAAAGAATAGTCCCTGTCCTTAAGCTCATGGTCCAAGAAGGAAGACAAGGATTCCAAAGCAAAGGATAAGAGATTCACAGCCCTGGGAGGGTGTGTGTTGAGGTGTCCCAAAAACTGCATCGGAGGGAGCAGTGGGGTGGCCTTGTTTTGGCCAGGCTGAGTTTGAGATGCAACTCAGGTTGGTAACTGATTCTCAGGACTCAGCTGAAGAAGTGGTCGGGAACTTAGGACAGTGGTGCCATCTGAGAACCAGGCCCCGGGGACAGCTGATACAGAGGGAGGAGAGGCAGCGCTGAGAGAGAGCTGAGGGAAGCCTTGTGGCAAAACCAGCTACCCGTACTGGTAGCTGGTGGAGGAGGGGCTGTGTGGCAGGAGGACGGAGTGACGCAGCACACCTGAGCCAAGGGGAGAGGGCTCCTTTTTCCCATGAACCCAACATGCAAAGGGTTGTCCCTTTGCTGATCCTGAGGGGGACTGGGCAGGCTGGAGGTGTGAGAACCATGGGAAATTGAGGGACAGCTGCAGGGACTGGGAAGAGGATGGGCCTGAGACATGTAAATGGTGCCCAGGCGGGGCTGAGGTTTGGCTAAGAAAGCATCTATGCCAAGCCAACTGGTGTGGTTACACGGTCCCCTCAGGGGTCTCAGTGCCCAGATGGCCAGTGAAGGTGAGGGCTACTGATGTTCCCTGGGTAGGGCCAGGAGAGGCAGCAAGAACAAAGGACAAGCGGATGACAGAGTGTACATCTTGGTAGTAGCCACATGGAAACGTCTGCCCACAGGTCTGTCCTTGAGGTGGACGCCAAGAAGGCCAGAGGGGGAGGGATCCAACAGAAGAGGAGGGCGGAGGGACCAGGAAACCAAGGAAGCAAGGCTGTGTGGAGTGAGGAAATGAGGACAAAAAGGACGGGGTGTGGTCAGCAAGGGCACCTTCAGCTTTGCCCAGTGAGGCTGCTGTGAGTGCGCAAGTGCCAGGCTCAGCATGTGGTGTTCTCTAGCTGAACCATTCCAGGTCTCATTAGCTCTGGAGACATTTGCAATGTCCTCACAGGATGTGGGACTTGGAGGGGACAAAGGGCCTGGGGACGGTACTGAGAGATAGTTGCAGGAATGGAGGGTGGGGATGACAGCAGGGGTGCTCTTCAGCACGGATGGGGACTGGTGTCTGCCTTTCGTTACCTCCGAAGCCTAGGTAATGCCATGCTTAGCTCAGCCTTTGGTTCTGCAAAAACCAGGTCCTCAGCTTCGCCTCCTCTGAGCCCCACCCCAGCAAGGGTTACACACTGTACTACAGGTATCAGATGCCGCTCCTGTTAGCTGGTTCTGGCACCACACCCTTGGTTACGGGGGTGATTTTCATCAAACCACTGGCATGTGCAGAGCAGCCCTCCATGTTTGCATTTTGGAGCCAGACACATACAACCCAGTGATCTGGCCCAGTTTCCACAGGAAAGTGATAGCTCTTTCCAATGGGCACGGTGGCCCGTGGAAACTTCCTATCTTCTTGGGAATCAATGGGAGTCCTGCATGTGAGGGAAAAGTGCAACCCAGCACCGGGCCACCTGCCACGGTGCTCCCAGAAAGAGTGGCATGGGGTGTGTGGTGACGTAGTTTCTGAAAGTGGAGGGGAGAATACAGAGACAAATCAGACGGGATTCTGCCCCGCAGGCACTGGCCAGTACCCCCAGGTACCTTCCCCCCACATGGTAGGGAAGACTTGCAGAAGGTCAAGTGGTGTCTCCAGTCTGAGAGGTGCAGAGATTTGAAGCCATACGAGGTGTACCCTGTCAGGTCTGCCCCACCCCCCCACCCTAAAGCACAGGCATCTCGAAGGCTGGGATGAGCAAGAGCCCTGTGCCACTCCCATCAGTGGCAGACCTAAGAGAAGAATGATCAAACCCACCACTCCCGTTTTCTCTCTCCCTTTCTCCCCTGCCACACTCACGGTGCCTACACGTCAAGGGTATATCCGAAGAAAGCCAGCTTCCGCGCAGACTATCTTCTGCATTTTTTCCTGGAGGCTCACTCTGCCTCTGCCTGCCTCCCCGCCTCCCGGAGCTGGGAGTGCCCTGGTCACCAGATCCAGACCTGGCTGTCTAGTTCTCCAGCTCTTCTCCAACCTGATAGTCATAGAAGCAACCAGGACAGCTGTCTAGCTGATCAATAGTTGCATTGGACATGTGCCAACGGCCCAGAGCTCCCAGGGTCAGAAAGCCATCTGCCCCGCTGGCCGCCCCCACTGGGCGGCTGGGTGGCAGCAGGCTGGATTGCACAGTGGACGTTTCTCCCATTTCGGCAGTTGATCCTGGCCTAGCCTGGAGCCTCCTCCTGCTCCCTGCTGACAACCACACGGCCCACAATCTAGGGTTCCGGGGCTGCATATTCTCGTATCAGTGCAAGGACTCTGGGAAAAGAGTATGAGACCCAAACCCACTGTCTCTGGCTTCAAAGAAATATCCCCGGCTGGCAGAGAGCTTGCGTATGACTGGAGATATACATATATATTATATGCGTGTGTGTGTGAGTACATATATGTCTCAACGATTTTATATATACATATATAATTGTGTGTGTATATATAAATAAAGCCTTTAAAAACACTATGGATTTCTATTTACTGACATAAAAAAGGTACCCGTGACATACTATGAAGTAAAAACAACACGTCATCAAGCAGTATATATAGCACAATCCCATTTGTGTGTGTGTGCATGCCTGAGCACATATGTACACATGTGTGCATACATAAGCATGTGTGCATGTGTGTGTGCATGCCTAAGCATGTGTGCACATGTGTACATGTTTGCATGCACACTTTATGAATGTACATAGGAAAAACCCCCAGAAAACTAAAATCGTTATTTCTCAGGATTATAATAATTCGTATAATTTTAGGTACTGTCTTTAAAACACTTTTATCATGAACAAATATTTTGATGACAATAATGCTATTTTATTTATGAGGAATGTTAAATTACCAAAGAAGAATTACAGTTTTGAGGAGCTTAAATAAAGGTCACCTAGCAACTGGCCACCCTCAGCTTCAATCTCGTGGCGACCCCAAGACCCAGAAAAGTGCAGAAGAGCTTTAACAATGCTAGGAGGTTGATTCTGGAAAGATCAGGGCCAGGGGCTTAGCTAGGCTCTGAGCACCAGTTAGTCTCACATTTATAGCAAAATGTCAGCCACCAGAAGGATGAGAGACCCAGCTACATTTTCCTCCCTTCCCCCACAAAATCAGTATTAGAGAACACTGGCTGTGCCCAGGTCTGATGTCTTTCTTATTTCTCAGCTCAGGTGAGATGATCAGAGACCTACCTTGCACCGTCCGTCTCTGGAAAGCTCGGGATTTGTCCCCAGGATGCACCCTTGATGGCCACCAACACTCAGCACAGTGTAAGCATCACCATGAGTTCAGACAGTCTGGAAACAGAAGGAAAAGGGTGGGGTGGGGTGGGGAAAAGGTATCCCCTTTCCAAGATCTCTGGAGTCCCAGTATCTTGGCTCACCTGAGTGGAAGCTTGTCCCTGGTTTGGATTTGTAGACGTCTCACACAGGTTGGTCCAGGTGGGCTGCATAGAACCCCCAGGAGCAGACACTGCTATCCCTCCCTCCCCCTAAACATACAGAGCCCTAATCCCCAAGATGGAGCCATTACCATTGAACAAGGGAAAGAACAATGGTACTGACTTTCATCTAATTTGGGAAATAATAATAAGTCTTTGATCTAAGGCTGAAGAGAGAATAGGACATAAACTCCAGAATTAAAACAAACAAAACAAATCGTTAGTTGTGTTTTTTTTAGACAATGGACAAGAAGACCTTGAAGAGGCAAAAGATGGGTTCCTTGGAGAGTTTCTTTTAAAAGAAAAATACGTAGAAGAAAGAGATTATCTACTACGGAGAGGCAGCTGCTCCAAGTCCCCTCTTTCACATGTCATCTATGTGAAAGCCATCTTCATGACAGGAAATGGCACCCTCCCCTGCAAAAATGCACGACTGTCATTACCTGGGAATCAGTGTATTTTTCTAAACTGAATATATTATTATCAATTGATTTTCCCTTTTCCTCTCAGCACTCCAGAGTCCCCGATAGCAAGCGAAAGCTATAATGTGATAGAAGGATTTGGACAGGTAAATAAGTTATTGTAAACAGATTCCATCTTACGATGGGCTTCTCTCCGACAACACGACGGGTCTTTCTTGGAGCCTCTCAACCTAAGCTTTTTCAGCTACCACTGACAGATGCACACATCGGCCATATCAAATAGCTGTTTTAAAGCTGAAGGTGGCAAAAATATTATTTTCCCCAAGGAGAGCATGTTCCCTTTATGATGAAAAAATAACCTCCGCGGGGCAGCAAAGTAAGCCAAGGTCACCATTTAGTTCTGACACAGAGCCAAAGTCGTGAGTGCATTTCTCCACCAAGCATATGTGAAACATGTGGCTGAATCTATGCTTTTGGCCAAAAAGTATTGACAGTACCGGGGATAATAAGATGATCGATGTATTTCTGGGAAAGCTCTTTGGTAGAATGTGTTGGTGAAGAGAGAGGTCTGGGAGACAGTGGTCAGACCATTTTTAGATCCTTTAGAATCTCATTCATTCATTTATCTATCCATTCATTCCATAGATATTTATTGGGTGCCTGCTATGTGTCAGGCTGTCATCTACGTACTAGGAAAACATGAGTGAACAACACAGAAAACAAAAATCCCTGCCTCATGGAGCTCGTCTTCCAGAAGTGGGGGAGTAAAGAGAGACAAATACACGGTGATGGAAAATGATTTGACTTTGGGAGATGGGCACACAACACAATCAACAGGAAGAAAAAGAAGTACAAATTGTAGCCAGTGCCACTTATTAAAGAGGAAATAAAGCAGAGCATGTGTGTTGGAGGACTGTGTTGCCGTTGAAAGGGGGTGGTCAGGGGAATCTCCATGAGAATAAGGACTGTGCGCACACACAAAGGTGAGAAGGAGATGGGACGTGCAGGTCCCCAGGGGACAGTGTTCCAGGCACAGCAAAGAGCAAATGCAAACACTGGTGGGGCATGGCTGTTCCCGGTGGAGGCAAGAGGCCACTGTGGTCATACCAGGGAGGTGAGCTTCTAGATCATGGGGGCCTTGTAGGCCACTGTAAAGACTATTAGCTAATTAAGAGCCTAAAGATCCTGGCCACCAAGATTTAGAGGGAGCTCTCATTCTCTTGAGACAGACCTCCCTGAAGCCAATGTCAGCTTAACCCAGGTGGCTCAACTCTCCAGGTTGTGTGGGATGAATGTGGCACAGGACAGGAGCTCAGAGAGAGGCAAGCCGCCAGGCTGTCTAACTTGTTCTGGTAACAATGGCCTCCTCCTTCCTCCTTGGTGGCCCCCAGAGGCCATTTCTAGAGGACATAACTCAAATGAGATTCTGAACAAAAATAAACCTCATACAAAGCCCAGTTCATTGGGACTTCTCCCTATCGTGTTCATGAGAAGATCCTAACAAGAGCTGATGCATTAGATATCACAGGCTGTGCTGGCTAGCTTCTGTCTCCCCCTCCAGGTGTGCTCTCCTTCTGTCCTGGGCCTCGGGAGGCTCACCTGATCTGTGCGGAGGGCATCACTCGAGCTCTGGTTAGGTTCAGCCAGTGCAGGCACTGGCCGGAGACTGGTGCTTTCCCCCCTACTTCCCTTCTTCCCTGAAGTGACTTCACAGCTGGCTGTGTCCCTCACCTGAAGGTCACAGCTCTGGTTGGCGAGGGAAGGCTGCCCATTGCTCCTTCTCTGGGTTCCAGTAACAGATCTCTCCCCTGCCACTTTAAGCTTAGAGCCCACAATGCGCCCACACCCATTATGATATCTTCATGCTGTGCCTACACCTTTGTGAATAGTCCTTTCTGTTTGGCTCTCTTCAACTCACACATATAAATGTGTCTTTTCCTGTTGAGACCCTAAGGGATACATTCTCAGAGATGGTTAAAAGCAGGGTGTTGTAAACAGACAGATCTGAATTAGAATTCCAACGCTGCCTCTTACTCTTGGTGACATGGCAAAGTTACTTAATTCTTGCGAACCTTCCTTTCCCATCCTTAAAACTAGAAACCCTGGTACGTAACCCTTATCCTCATGCAGAGCATCAACATCTCAGTCTTGCTATCACCCACTAAGTCTCAGGTAATGAACACCCCCTCATGACGTCTTTGCCCACCTTGGGCAGGAGCTCCTCCCTTAAGAGGTTTCTCTAAGTTTCCTCAGCTCACACTGGTATTAGTGTGTGTCTCAGTGGTCTTATTTATTTCCTCTTCTTGCACGTCTTCCTTCTCCCCAATCTCCACTCCTTGCTATCAAACCCTGGGCATCCTGAGAACAGACATTACCTTAATATTTGAGTCTTGCTCCTCAGCATCCTCACATGGCGGTATATAACGGACCTTTCATTCATTATCCTTTCTTCTTCGGAGGCCGAGAAACTACATCCATGCACCTGAGCGTGTTCTACGCTAATAAGATGCATGGCATTTCAAGTGGTTTTTAAAATAAATGACTAGAAACCGATTTCTAGTAATAATTTGGTTCCCAAGTTTATATCGTGAAAGCATAAGTTTTTCGAAGGTCATGGCGTAGGGGAATGGGTCTCAGGAATGAACCCAGGAGATCACGTGGAAAGAGGCTGGGTTTCCATTTCCAGATGAGAGGAAGGTGCTACCTTGGAACTTGACTTTTGACATCCCTGGTCAAACTGACACTTTATCTTCCACTAATGTCATCATCAAAGGACTGCTTCCAAGCTCAAGGACAATAAATTCAAAAAGCCAAAAGATGAGGGACTCTTTTCATCTCGTTTTAAAAACACAGGAGGTAATAAGTCAATGCCTATGAAATGGGTCTTGCGTTATTCATGTTCTCAAGTAACTTGAGAGATGTTAATTGAGTTTGACAGGGCATAAAGGCCAATATGGAAGCAAGACTCTTCAGTGGGTCTTTTGGGTTAATAACTGGCTAAATGCTAGGAGTTCCTCAAAATTAAACTCAAGTAAATTTTTGAGGTCCTTTCTAAGTCTAAGTCTATAAATAAGCAAATTAATAGCCAAAAGAAGTATAAATAAGGGCCCAGCAATTTTTAAAAAAAATTTCCTTATAAAAGAGATCAGTTTTTTTTGGAGAGAAACTGCCTTAAGATAGGAGACACCCATCAGGGATTCTCTTGTTTGATGCAGGATCACAGAGCAGCCCTACCTGGGTCTTGACCACGCTACCCAATTATGGCTCCAGCATGGAGTTGCTCACCACCCCTCGACCAGCTGGGAAACAAAGACTCTTTCTTCCTTGGAAGAAAAAAGCAAAGGAACTGGAGGCTGAAAACTGTAGCAAGGCAACCAGCTCCCACCCCACCCCCTCCTGTCAGTGTGGGCGCAGGACCTTGCGGCAGCCCTGGCACGGGACATGGATGTCCCTGCTGAATGTACCCTGCAAGGGCTGCTCTCATTCACATTCTCTTTAAAGAGGAGAGAAAAACAAGACATCCATTAATATCAGCCATGGGTTCACCAGAGCCTGTGGGCGTCATGCCAACTCCAAAATAAACACTCTCAGAAGGTTTATCCATCAGGTCCATGACAGTTCATGGGCTAAGGGGTCCGGAAAGCATGCCTTTTAAAAGCGGGGAGGGATGGCGGAGGAAGACGCAAAGATGAAGTACCTTACAACAGCCTACCCAACGCAATGTAGAAATTTCCTCTTTCCATTAATGAGCCAGAATTGGCCACTGATGAGACCCATTACTTATCCGCAGTGCCTGGGACGGATGGCCTGGCAAGCTTCCAAGTGGGCACATGTTGTCCAAAGAAAAGATCTTTGGCTTGACCAGGCGGTGGCACAGTGGATAGAGCGTCGGACTGGGATGCAGAAGACCCAGGTTTGAGACCCCGAGCTCGCCAGCTTGAGCGCGGGCCCATCTGACTTGAGCAAAAGCTCGCCAGCTTGGACCCAAAGTCATTGGCTCCAGCAAGGGGTGTTAGGTCTGCTGAAGGCCCGCGGTCAAGGCACATGTGAGAAAGCAATCAATGAACAACTAAGGTGTTGCAACGGCAATGAAAAACTAATGATTGATGGTTCTCATTTCTCTCTGTTCCTGTCTGTCTGTCCCTATCTATCCCTCTCTGACTCTCTCTCTGTCCCTGTAAAAAAAAAAAAAAGAAAGGATCTTCGGAGGCCTTGACTTCTGATTGAGATGTAATAACATTTTCCTCATGCCCAAGGTGGCCTGAGCCTAACGCCCTCACATTTTCTCACTTATGTTTTCTACCACGCTGGTGAGCTGACCACTACTATAGTTCCCATTTTTATAGATGAGACCAAGGCTGGTGGCAAACAAGAACTGCTCAAAGTTAAATGGCAAATAATGAGGAAGGGAGGGAGGCAGAACTGGAAATCCAGACTTGTGCCTCTCATCCCTTGTTCCAAATTACCTGGCCACCTTATGCCTGGCGCCCCCAGTAATGCGATCAGGGTTGTCTTGGGTTCACCCTGGAGTCACCATCTCCAGGCTGAACAGAAGTAGAGGTGGCAGCAGAAGTCCTCATTCCAATCAGTCCAGGCGAGCTCACACCAACCCTGTGACTGATTGGCTGCATCCTCCCGCCCCACTGACCGCTTCCTGAAGCCCTCAGGTGTTTTGAGGGTGGCTGCGTTCTCTTCCACACAGAGAGGCCACAGACTACCCCCCACTCCCAACCACAAACCTCTCTCAGCAGGAAGGCACTTCATGGATTCTCCACTTAATAACTCTGTGTTTTCTCAACCTTTTTTCATTATCAGCCACCTCCAAGAAAAAAATTTTTAAAAAAATTTGTTTTTCTAATGAAAGACATTCAATCCTCAGGAGTAAGGTTTTGTCAGGTAGGGTGGCGCTTCGGAGGGTCATCAACTATTGGTCATATCTGAGGGTGTTTGCTCCCTTTTCCCATGCCCGGAATCAGTTTTTTACTTCCCTCTGGCCACTGACGCAGCATGAATGAACCAACTGACTTTCTCCAAATCAGCTGTGTCTGGACCCCTATTATCTAAGGGACCAGCACTGACACCTCCCTGTCCTTAAAGCCCCCAATCCTCCTTCTTCCTCTAGTTCCTGCCACACATAGACTATTCGGAACAGTCCTCTCCGATCCCCACTAATGTTGTCTGGGTCTAGGCCTCCCCACCTCCCACCTGGACCTCAGAAATAGGCCCCCCCAGGGCCCCTCTGCAGCCAGAGGGGTTGTGCTCCCTCGCAGAAAGTGTCACAGCACTTCCTGCCCCAAATCCCTCCCTGGCATAGCCCCAGAAAACTCAGGAGACCCGGACTCTCCCCAGTATCCAGTGCTGTGCGGGCCTCCTGTCCCTCAGACACTGCAGCTCCCCTCTGCGTCTGTGACCAGACACTACCAAGCCCCACCCTGGGTCCCCTCCCACTTGCCTTCTCTACGTTTCCTCCTGAAAACTCCTCTCCAGAATACAGACACTCTTGAGGCAAATCACAGTAAGAGAATGTCACTAACGGCATGCGTGTCACCCAGGGAGGCTTCTTGGTGGCCCTTTCCCGAGTCCCTCTCGTCTCATTTGGACATGGAGAATGAGCAGATAAGGAACATGCAACCCAACTGGAACCTAAGTTACATTATGCCAAGAGTGTCAGAAACTCAGACCAAAATATTCCAGAAAAAAGAAAAAGCAAGTCAACTCCCCTCACCCCCCAAAAAACTCATTTTGTTGTCACACAACAGACAACTCCTCAGCAGTTACATTAATTAGGGTTTACCTGACTGAGTCCCCCACTCAGGGCCAGCACAGGTGGCCCTCACCCCAGTTAATGCAGACTTGCTTGTCTCTGAAACCAGAACTGGCCAGGCCCCTGCAGGGGAGCCGCTGGCCCTCACAGCCTGCCAGGCCCACAGTGGCATTTAAGATGTCAGCAGAGCATGCAGTGGCTGGCACACAGTAGCTGCTCAGTAAAGCTCTGCTGAGGGAAGGAAAATGCCGACAAGACTCAACTCATTTCTGACAGTTTTGCTTTGACCATCTGGAAGTTCACGCCAGTTTCATGATTGGAATACAAATCACTTTAAAAAAATGTCAGATACTGCTTCCCAGATTTCATTCTTATAAAAAGACCCGTCCTCTCTTTAAATTGCAGTAATTCCTTCCCAGATGTTGCTTCTCCTTCAGACCCATAAATTTAAGCTTTTCATAATGATGCTTACATTTGCTGGTGCTGTGGGCTCTTTGGAGTGTTTCTGCACCTCCTCTTTCATTAGAGTGCTGCGTAGACCCCGGGAGAGGCTGTGTCGGCGCCGACATCCCTAATTTACTGACAGGGAGACCAGCTGCCGATGCTCCCTTGCTGGACTGTGGCGGGGATGGGTCCCCCCACCTTCCTCTTTTCTTGCCCCTTCCAGGTCACTGGGCCAGGTGTGGCATCCACGGGGCTCCACACCCAGCACCATGTTGGCCAGAGCGGAGCTGCCTACTTCAAACTCTGAATCAAACATAGTCAAGTCCCCTGTTTTGGTTTTCCTTGACACTCCAGGGGACAGGTTAGAATACTTCAACAAGACTTGTCTCAAGTCTTCGAAGTTGAACTGAACAAGAGGCCAAGAGGTGGCTGAGAGCAGTGTGAAGGGGGGTGACCTGCAGCCATTCTCCGCGCGGGCCCACCTCATCTCCATTGGGGAGTCCCCATCTTAGTTAGCATCAGCCACAGAGGAAATCACATCTAGGCAAGAGCCTACCTCAAGTCTAGACCCCACAAACAGAGCCCGGAGAGAATAGGACCTTCCTCCTCCCTTCCACCTGCCCGGCCCCTTTCCTGGCGACCGACCCTGGGGCTCAGGGTGACTGACCCTCAATTCTTTGTGGGAGCCTCTTGCCTGTACCCCAAGCACTCAACTAGCCAGCCACATCAGAAACCTCTGAGGCCTCGTTCTGGGTTCCAGCTGTACATATCAGGGGGTTGGAGACAGTGGTGAGGACAAGAGAGGCAGCCACCAAACAAGTTCCCTGGATCCAGCGTCTGCTCACTGCCAGGGTTAGAATGAACTGACCTGGTTGATGCCTTGACTGTTAGTGCTCAGGGTCCCTCTGAATCCCCAACCCCTTTGGGCCTTGGCCTCTTGACAGCTTTAGAGAGGAGTGATGGGGCAAAAATGACCTCACAGAGTAAAATGAGGTGGGCTTTTAGGCCCAGTGGGTTTTTGGTCCCATTATGAAGACACAGAGAGGTTTGAAAACCCCTTCCTGAGTCTGAATCCTGTGGCCATGCTCACGGCCTGTACAGCATGACTGGGGCTTCATCCTGGATTTTCACCTTAGTTCCTGATACACCGGGGTCCAGGGCTGGCTCAGGCCATGAATCTGTCAAGGGCATGGAAGGTGTATAATCCCAGATACCTGGGTCTAAATCTCAGCTCTGCCATGATGGCAGAGAGATCGCGTCGTTGGCTCCCACCACTCCACTCCCACCCCCTGCCTCCACCTCCTCGTCTGTACAATGGGGATGAACTTACTAAAATCTATGTTGTTCTGAGAGTAAATGTTTCACTGTTAGAAAGGCCCTCAGCAGAGCACATGGTACATGTAACAAGTGGCTTCAATCTTTATTTCCATGCCTGCCAGTGAAACACAGGTGTCCCTAAGATACATAGGATGCCTTTGGGGGGACTGGGAGTCACACTAAGCATGCCTACTCTACTACCAACACCCACTGAAATGAGCATGGGGAACAAATGAATGGGGAGGGAGCTAGCCGATCCAGTGGGGTGATCAAGTGTAGAGGAGTCCTAGGGCAACCTGACTGCTCAGCTACCACTCCCTGCTCCCTCCAGCTCTTTCCCAGAATTTCTTCCACGAAGACAGTTTCAGCCTTGACCATCCTTCCTCTTCTCCCTTTATCCCCAGCAATGGGTAAACCAAACTCCACACTGAGGGGCGATGCTGCTATGGCTTCCTTTCCCTCTTTCCTCTCTCCTCTTCACCCCTGCCTGTCAGGTCAGGGGCTGAAAACCCCATCCAGCCCCCAAGAGAGTCTGAGAGGCACTGCTTCCTCCCCAGTAAAAAGCCACTTCATCTGAATGGATCTACGGCTGTTTTCATACTCTCGGGGGGAAAATATTGTGAAAGAAAAGCCTTTGGAGATTACAGTAGTTTCTACCCAGATATGATGAGTTATCCACTTAAAAATAAACTGCAGACAGGCATTTTTCCCCGTACCCAGGCAGAAAGCAGTCATTCCCAGGAATTTCTGTAAGTTCTGTTTTTCTTGGCCAATACAGAAACAGCCTAGGAACTGAAAATAGAGTTAGAAGCTAATTCCGTTTTCCTGATCTCTACCAGTGTGCGTAGGCAAGTGGCTTGATCACACCATGGCTTCCCGTTCCATCTGAAAAAAAGAACAGAGGCACGGCCCACCAACCTCACCGCACTTCTGCAAGTGAACCCCGCAATCCAGGAGTCAGGCCAGAACCCAGAGCAGTCAATCGCACCAAATCGTGAGCCGCAGCCTGGCCCTGCCTGGTGTCCAGACACAGGCAGGAAACCAAAGGTGAAAGAAAGTGATTGACAAGCTCAAGGTCACAGAGCTGATGCACAGGGGAGGTAGGAGGACAATGGTGGCTTCCTAACCCCTGGCTGCTGTTCTTTCTTTCTCCTAGTCATCTCTTTCTACAGTTGAACTGCAACTGAGGATCCAGAAAAGTCCCCTCTGAAGGTGAAACAAGTTATCACAGCCCAGCCTTCCTTCCTGTGGAAAGTACCGACTTCTCTCTCCAGCAAGCAGTAAATCAAACATTCCTTGCTGCATTACTTCTTCTCAAGCTTGATGTTTCTAAATCCAAAGACATTTATAAATAATACACACTCATTTATATGTACATTTAAGAGATTAAAAAAAAAGCCATAACAAAGATACCTGTAGATTCTTCTGAATACTAATAGCCTCCTTAAAATCCAGTGGGAGTAAATGGCTAACGGACACAGGTAATCCAGCCACACAACCCATTCCCCTCCATGCCTTCCGGCCTGTCCCCAGGAGGTGCCTTCATTCAGAACCCACTCCATTCACTGCTTCTCTCCCGGTCACATTCAGCCGTCTGCTTCTTTTGTATGTGGGGCTCAGTGGTTTTCTTCTTTTTTATTTCCTCTTCTGTTTTATAAGAAACATTGGGCAATAAAGTACCAAATAAAAATACTCCATATCATATAAGATTCATATAACATTATAGTTGGCTTGCACAGCTAAAGGTTGATAATAAGAAACACATAGTCGCTTCTTAGAGGTTTATTTATAGTGTATTACACATTGCACGCATCTCGCTCCATTGAGAAAATTCAGAAGTTGATATGGTTCTCTCTGTCACAAGCCAGCATGGCAAAGATTACTGCATGGGGGAACACTTTTCCTTTGGAACACCAGGCGCGTGCCTCGCCATCACCCCAGCAGACAGAAACGGCACAAAGACTCCATCAGCACTCACGTTAGTCTCTGAAAGGAGGCGGTTTTTGTATATTTTCTTTCCCCAAAGGGTGCACTCTTGGCACTGTCTAGCTTCCCCATACTCCACCCTGCTGGGCATCTCTGGTCTTCACTCCCAATTAGGATGCGGCTGGAGCACTATTAGCTCTCAGATTGATGTTCAGGTCAGCTAGAAGCTGGCGGCTGCCCCGTCACACAGAGCAAGAGCAGACTGTACTTTTTGGACAATCCAATCTGGAGTCACGGTCAGCCATGAGAGTTATGCTAAGTGCTTTGTCAAGATGTGGTAATGGGGCATAAAGGGAATGCCCAGAACCACAGGTCTGTACACGTGGATAAGGACTCCATCTGGACACTTATATGAGTGGGACCTCGACCCCTGGAGGTCAAGAGTTCTGACCACCCAACGCTCAAGTTTGGCTGTACCACAGGTCATGCTGGAAGCCCTGCTAGACTTCCATTCCACTGGACATGTGCCACCACTGCAGACACATTGCTCGAGACTGACACCTGCCTCTCCATCAGTGGATGCTGCCAGTGACTGTGACTTTGAGCCAGACACTTGTTCTGCTTGCTTATGTTGCTTAAGTCCCCTCACTCCCACCCCGCTGTGTGTAACCTGCATGTGATTCTATTGGCTGATAGGGGAGTTCTCCCTGAATACACCTGGAATTGTGGAATGACACAAATGTGTGTGATTCCTTTCAGGGACACTCCCCTGCTCAGGACTTACAGAATGGTACCTGGCTACAGATCATGAGTGCTGAGGGGCTCGTTGTCAGGGCCTAACCTAGGTTCTGGAAGATGACAGCATTGGAAACATCAATATGGACACATTCAGAGGGGCAAGCTTCTTAGTCTGGCTTTGCCTCCAAAGTGGACCCAAAACATGAATTTGGATGCACTTATTTTGGGGGAGGGCCGGGGGTAGTTGATCCAAGGATGCACTGAGAAAATAGGGATGTGAGATAGGATAGGAGCAAAGCCAGTCAGGCACACATCAACGAGTAGGATACCACTGTGGGCAACGGGGCTTAATCCTGCTGGGGACCTGGAGGTGAGGAAGGAGGCTGGGGTGTTTGTTTATAACCTCTCTCTCTTACTGACTGATGGGGTGGTTCTGGGATGGCAACCCTCCATACCCCCTGCCACCCCATGAGAGGGCTGGGCACCCTCACACAGAGAGGGGCAGGAAGCAGGAACTGGCAGCAGGTGATGTCCAGGCTGAGGAAGGGATTGGACCCTGACAGCCTCTGTGATGGCAAGGAGGTGTGGGCTCTCCTCAGCACCGGCTTCTGCAGGGGATGGCAGTCTCAGCACCTGTCCGGAGGCTTGGTCTCTGGGACCCCACTCTTCTGAGTGGGAAGGAGCCACACCCTGCTTGCCACAGTAAGAGAGCTTGGCTTTGCTAACCCCCACAGTACACACTGTGTCAAATGTGTTTGTAATGGGATCATCTGTGATCTGTCGGCCAGGCAGCAGCCATGTATGAAAAATAACACTGAGGAGCAAATTAAGTGATCTGTTTGCAAGCAGCCTGCTTAAATGAGGGAGGGCTGCTGTTGACAAATCTATTAAAATTATATATAAATTATCTAAGAGCACATAGATACAGGTTCAAAATGAGGACATTTTTCATGGGCATATTAAATACAACCCAGATTAAATCATCTTGTCTCCCTTGAATGCGGTAAAAATAATTAAGAGAAGAGGCGGGAGAAATAAATTATACCCATTACCTTCCTGACCAAAAAAAAAAAAAAATCAGAATTTTTATTTTTCAGGATGGTGATGCCCAGAAACACCGAGACTTCTGAGGACCTCATAAAATGGGCTACAGGACAGAGGAACCCAGAGACGCTCCCAGGCACCCTGAAGATGAGGAGGAAGGAGGAGGAAGGTCAGGAGTCAGGAGAGCCTCTCCTTTGAAGCAGGAGCCAGACAAGGCTTTGGGGCAAGTGGTTTATTTGGGGAGCCATCCTAGAAAGCTCAGGCAGGTGAGTAACTAAGTGAGGCGGGGAAGCAAAGGAGGCCAATCCAGATGGCCCTCAATGAGCAGGTCAGCCTGGGCCAACCCCACTGGGACCTCCAGACAGAGAGGGGCGTGGCTCAGAGGCACCACCCCCACCCGAGGTGTGAGGGAGGTGGAATATTTGGCAACTCCCAGTTCTCATCTGCTGAGAGCTGCTGCTAGGGAATAAACTCCCTGGCACGTTAGGTCTGCCCCATGCAGTCAGCAAGGGCTCTGGGGATACCGGGCTAGGGAGGACCCCAGGGCAATGGGCCTCCAACTTGTGCAGACACACTGTGCGTGCAGGGAACTCATAACATCCGATCCCTTGGATGGAATTCAATTTGCCGCTTTCAAAAGTCTAACAAACACAGACACCACCCCCCCATATGTAATCACTGAACAACATTATAATGATTTTCCATGGAAATTGCATTATTTCCTGATGGAAGCATAGGCTGGGAACCTCTCAGGGCTTCACCCGCTACATTACTTTTCAGAGCATAAAGTCACAGGTTCCAATTATTGGGAAAAAAGAAGTAAAACAGTAACAACACAATATACATTGTGATACAGACAGAGAGAACACACATTTTCCAGGACAGGCACCTTGATTAGTAACTGTGACTGTTAAGAAACATTCTAGGTGATACAGTGATAATGGACATTAGTAACAGTAACAGTGCTGAGTGGCTGGAACATAATCACTTCTGATTATGTTACTATTTCCTTCTGTGGAGCACAGAGCAGATTTCCGGATGACTCTGTGCTCATTAAACTACATGAAAGCCCAGGGGCAGGTCAGCAGAATGGTGGCCAAAAGGGGCTGGGACTCTCTGGTGTCTGGAAAGTGGGGAGAGCTGGGGCTAGAGTTGTTGGGGGCGGGGTCCGGTAGACCCAGCACCATCCTTTGGGATCTGACTCCATCGGATACCTCTGCCTACATTCAGACACTGGTCACCAAACAGGTAGTAAAGAAATGCTCACACACGTGGTGTAAGAAGCTGTTGGGTTTTAAAGAAGAATTTGGTAAGTTAAAACTTTTTATCTATGCCCACACACATGGCCATCTTTCCTCCTCGTCTCCCGTTACTCCTCAGAAAAATAAATGCGTGTTGCTTTCTATTCAACATGTCCAATATATCAAATGAGAACTCTATGTCAGTAAAAAGACTCATTTTACAGTGTATTCTCTGACCTAATTTCGTTGAAACAGATGTAGGAGTTATTCTTGGGATTATGGCTTCATAATTTTAGTGTTTGGATGTTATTGTAAATAAGACTTTTAAAGGTCACTTAAGAAAAAGAGTAATGGTGAATTGCTGTAAGAGATTGTGAATATTCACCTATTAGGCAAATGAAAAAAGAAAATAAAGGTTTCAGTTTATAAGAATTGAGACCTGTGACTTGGGATAAAATTTTAAAGAAAGGTGTAATCCCCAGAATAAAAAAAAAAAAAAAAAAAAAAAGCCATTTCTTGAAAACCTGGGTGGAAATGAGGACCATTAGCTCTGGAACATGGTCAAAGGACTATCTATAATAAAAAAATATACTGGGGACAAAACACACACAGGAACTGCAACTGCACATGACAGGTTTGGCGAATAACCCATAAAATATAGAAGTGGAAAAAGCAGCACTTTAAAATTAATATTTTATATATTTTGTAATTTTAAAGATGTGTCACTAAAGTGATTAATGAAATATTTTCAGTCAACAGTTTCTTCTATATTCTAAAGAATTTTGTATATTTAGGTTGGCTAAAAAATCCTTTTGGAGAGCTTTTCTTTGGGAAAGTGGAAACCTGCTATATTTGGGTGTAACATTAATTTTCTCAGCAAGGTAGGTGGGCAGCCACCACCCTGGCAACAGTCCAGTTTCATCTACAAGCCAAAGTCACTAGGGACACCAACAGGTCTTTGGTCCAACAACCCCTTCATTGTGAAAATGGGAGAACTGAAGCACAGATACTCTTCGTCCTACCATGGAATCCTTAAAGGAAGACATGAAACCTAGAGAAAAGCTGGGACTCGGGAACACAGCCTCTCCCATGGGCACACCGTGGGACAGTGGCTGGGCCTAGGGCCCTCATCTGTCAGGTGGATAATCTAGGCTGGGGCTGGGGACTAACATGGAGCGGGTTAATCTGGCCAACTGCCTGTGGTAGGCTAGTCTGAAGCATCATGACACCTGCCTTCCACCAGGAGGGTTTCCCTCTGGATCACAGACACGCTTACATCCCCTGCGCCCTGCCAGAACCCTGCCACTGCCTAAAAAATGAAGACATGTTAATTTAAAAGCTACATAAATGTGAGAACATGTGTCCAATCTTCTTTCCAACAGGATGAGCACTGCTGAAATGTGCCAGGCGGGATTTGTCCTCTGGTCTCACCTCTGTCTATTACCCTTGGCCTCCCTGAGCTGCCAAATCTCTTCTTCCATCCAGCCTGGAGCAGGTCTCCACCTGTAAGCCCTGGTCTCCTGCTCTTCCTGCCTGTCAGTCCTGGGCCAGGGGCTGACACAGTGGACCATCTCTCCTAATGGGAGGAGAAGTCCTCGTAATGAAAATTTGGGAAGCAGGACCTGTGTTGGTTAATGAGGGAGCTTTGGGCCCTGTGACCTATTGGCTAAACTTTATTAGTAAGGCCACTCCTCCTTACACATCAAAGAGGAGAAAGGGTGCATCTGATAGCGGGGTGGAGGTGTCCTGTTGGAGGAGTTACATGTGGGAACTAGGCTCCAGGTAAAGTTCTCAGGCAGCAAAGAGCGGTTTTGATTTCCTGCAAGTACACTTTCCTCAAGTGTTTATCTTTTGATGGGGCATTTCAGCAACGAAGTGCCTAAAAAATTAATAGCTACATGAGAACTTCTAATTAGAAAGAATTAAACTGGCTACCTCAAGGCCACACTTCTCAAAACTAAAGGGACACAACTTCTGGGGAAGCCACAAGGAACGCTGGAACACGTATGAACGTGACCTGAGACCTGGTGGGTGCTCCAGTCCGGTTCCAGAGCCTGGACACCATGGGGAGGCAGAGGGAAGCACGGGCAGTCTCACGCTTGTTTACGAGCCTGCTCAGTCGAGTCCTGGCTCCCCCATTTACTAGCCACGTGACAGTGAGCAAGCCTCATGATGCCTCTGCCTCAGTCTCCTCAGATGTAAGATGGGACAACAAGAGCACTTCTCCTTCGGGTCATTGAGAGCTTAAATGAGGTAATTCAAAGAAGTACTCAGAAAAGTGCCTGACAGGTAGTAGATTCTCAATAAACATTAGCGATTACTGCTGAACATCCTCTGCCACTAGGACACAAATTTGTTTCTACTCGTTTGGAGTCCTTTAGTGGTTTTCCACTGAACAGACAAAATCCAAAGTACTTGGCATGATGTCTATGACCCCTAGCCCTACACAAGTGACTTTTGCCCTTACTGGCCATAGTGCCACCATTCTGAACTACTGTAAGCTCATGACCCCACACCTTTCCATAGCTGTTGCCTCCACCTGCCCTGCCTGTCCCTCATCTTCTGCTTGGCCAGTCCACAGTGCACGCCCAAGTGCCCATCCTCTGAGCTTCTGCACTTACCATATGCATACACATTTACTGAGGCACTTTGCACCCTAAGCCCATTGGGGACTGAGTACTTTTTTTGTGGTGAGGGCTGTCCTGTGCATTGTAAGATGCCTAGCAGCATGCCTGGTCTCCACCCACTGGATGCCGGTAGCACCCCTTTTCTCTCCTGCTCCCAATTTATGACAACCAAAAATATCTTTAGAGATTGCTCAATGTACCCCAGAGAAGGAAAAAGAATAAAATCACCCCTAGTTGATAACCACTGCACTAAACTATAAGCACCCTGAACACACAGACTATAACTTACTTGGCAAAGAGTATGTGCTCAATAAATGGCGATTGAAAAGGAAGGAAGGCCCTAAAATGAATCTCACGCTCATAATACAGTAGAAACCTCCCCCAAGAATGAGCTAAGTGTGTTGGAGCATATAATACATGAATGAGATACAGAAAGAGTCTAAGAGACCAAAAACACAGCTATGTTCACTATTTCAACACCTTAAAGAAAAATGTCAACCCTCTTTCTCCTCCCGGCTTCCCCTCACCCTGCCCCACTCAGCTCCTCTGCATCTCAGTCTTCAGGAATTGCCAGGGCCTCCATCTACAGACTCACCTCCCGACCCCTCCTCAGCCCAGCGCCCTGTCTCAAGTTCTCTTGCTAAAATCACCAATGAGCTCCATGTTGCTAAATCCTTTGTTTGCTATCCCAGAAACCTTTACTGATTGATGGCCATACGTTGAAAGGAATAATGATCATGACTTTTTTTTAGCAAGAGAGAGAGACAGAGAGAGGGTCAGATAGGGACAGACAAGAAGGAAGAAAGAGGAGAAGCATCAATTTTTCTTTGTGACACCTTAGTTGTTTATTGATTGCTTTCTCATATGTTCCTTGACTAAGGGGCTCCAGCTGAGCCAGTGACTGCTTGCTCAAGCCAGCGACCTTGAGCTCATGCCAGCGACCATGGGGTCATGTCTATGATCCCATACTCAAGCTGGCAGCCTCAGGGTTTTGAACCTAGGTCCTTGGTATTCCAGGCCAACGCTCTATCCATTGTGCCACCGCCTCGTCAGACGATCATGATGCTTAACTGCTGGTATGGCATGGACACTTACTAGTTACAGGGTATGCACTGACTAGCAAATGGTCACTGGGCATCAGTGGTCAGCCCACTGTGCTGCGTGCGCAGGCTGAACTCCAGCCTTGCGTGAAACACTTTCTTCCCTTAGCTTCCATGACACAATAATCGCCTATATTTCCCCTTAGTTCCCTGGTCTATTTTACAGGATGATCCTCCTCTTTTAAGCTAATAGAAGAGCTAGCTCCTTAGGGATTTTTTCCCTGGTCCTTCTTCTCTTTCTGACTTGATTTTCGTCCCCCCAGATAATCTAATTCCTGCTTGGGGCCTCACTGACCCTCCGGCTGCTGCAGACTCTCTAGATCAATTCCAGCCCCTACCTGTCTATCCTCTGAGCTCCAGACCTCTATATCTCATCCGCTTATCTGACACCTCTAATTTGATGTCTCAAAGGCAACGCAACCTGTCATTCCCCTTCCTCTGACACAAACACAAAACAAAACAAAATCCAGGACTTCTCCAGTGCTTCTGACCTCAGTGGGCAGCACCACTAACCATCTAATTTTATACCTTTGACACCTGGTCTGAGCTGATTCAGAGCCCAACGCAAGCATCAAAGCTTGACAAAAGCCTTCCTTTACCTGAGACTATAAGACCTCCCCGTGTGTAAAGCTGAGAATATATCTTTCCTTCTAGTGCCAGTGTTCATAATTGTAATTTGTTTGTGATTGCATGATTAATTATGGCTTTCCTTGCCTACGGCATAAGCTCCATATAGAAGGAGACCACATCCCCTTTTGTTCACCTGCGTTCCTAGTCCAGCGGTCAGCAAACTACAGCCTGTGGGCCAAACCCAGCCCAGCGCCTGCGTGTGTCACTCAAGTTTTAGTGGCGGGCAGACACCTCCACGTTTATGTGTTGTCCACGGCTGCTTTTGTCCTGCAAGAGTTGAATAGTTGACAACAGAGACAATGTGGACCTCAAAGCCTACAATATTTTCTCTACAGAAAACGTGTGCCAGGCTCTGCTCTAGTCAGGAGTACCAGTGCCTAGAAGGAAGCAGTCATTCAGTAAAAATTTGTTAAATGAATGAGTAAGTGGGCAAGTGTCTGTGTAACAGATGCTGGGATGCCTGCTGAGTGAGCAACTCCAGTCCTCTCTAAGGCCATGCTGGTCCTGCAGACCTGCATGGGGACCTGCGGGGCAGTTAATACCAAGCTGACATACCCTCTCTTCCCCAGAATGGGAACCCTTGAATTTCCTTGGATTCCTAGCCAAGTTCACACCATGCAAGGAGGGGGCTTTCATCTACCTACAGGATTCTGGTGCATCAGAGACTAGGAATTCTCACTGGCCACCCCACACCAGTTGGACCCTGACACAATCTTGTGATAGCCCTAAGGAAGAACAGGGACTTCCAGAGACACACCCAGCTCAGGGACACTGCGGGGGAGGGGACTCCATGAGTCTGAAGACCTCTCAACACACAGGGGGTGTCCTGGGTGGGGAAGGAGCTCAGAAACACACCAAAACCCCCAAAGTGACAGAACCACAGGAGGGACATGGAGGGGATGAAGAAGAGACAACTGACCATCGGCTGTGTGTCTTCCTTGCCAAAGCCTCGCAGAACTGGCAGCTCAAAGCTCATTGCCACTGCTACCCAAGGGGAAAAATTGTCGTAGCTATTCCAGCCCCCAAAGACCTGGCTATTTCTTGTTCAGAGACCATTTTAAGGTCACTCGTTGGTCAACATCATCCTATACTGGTGTCTGTATTTGCATAAGGGTCACTCTCTCTGTGTTATTTCAGAGCAGAACCTGCTTTGTCCTACTCCTGCCCCTGTCCCACTCATTCCAGCTCTAACCCCTGGACCAGGAACGCACAAGCATGGCACACAGGAGGGTCTCACCAAACACCTGGGAGAGGTGAAGAGACCTAGGAACGCACTTGATCCTAGCTGTACTGCGCCTGATACTTGAGATGCTAATGGCTGCCACCCAGCTCCCTCTGCCCAGGCCTGCTCCTTCAGTGGCATGCACGACCTGGAGTGACCCTGCCTCCCTCCTCCCTCTGCTCAGCTCTCTCAGCTAGGCCCCGTCAGCACATTTCAAACCAGCCTGGGTGCATCACCCTCCAGCCCCGCAGGTTACTGGACTCCATGCAGGGCTATTCTAAACCTGCCATTATGGGAAAATTTCAAAGTCAACAACGAGCCACCCCCCACCCCACCCCTTTTTTTTTTTTTTTTGCTGTGGGAAGACTCCAGAATTTTAATACCCATAAATAGCTGTAGAAAATTCTCAAAGCAGCGATAAAGCTGCATTTGGGCTGAAGTGTTAAAGTGGCAGGAACAGAAAGTGCAATGTGAGCATTTACACCAAAGCGCAAACCGCCAGAAACCTGTAGAGCTGGCGGGGGACGCTCCTGGCTCTTTGCTTGTGGGTGCTAGATGCACGTGTCATGTGGCTTTACCAGAGGAAAGCGCTTCAGATATAGTTCTCAGATGTTTTCTGAAGGTTCATGGGAAAGAAAGCGAACACTCCTGTACAAAGCCCCACTCACCGTTCCCAGGATTCTAGAACACCTGGTCTGCTTGCATCATCCTGGGTCCCTCCGCACAGCTGCATGGACACCAGGCCACTAAGGGGACCCTACAAGAGGCTCCTCCCTGTCCAGCCTGCCCCTGCCCGGGGTCTTCTCTGCCTTGACAAAAATGGAGAAGACTCCGACTCCTGTCACCACAGGGGATCTGCTCCAAAGAGGAATCCTTCGAAACAGGCTTGGTGGTGGCTCTGTTAGCCTGCTAGGGCTGCCGCAGCAAAATACAACAGACTGAGCGGCTTAAACAATGGACATGTATCATCTCACAGTTCTGGAGGTTGGAAGTGCAAGCTCAAGGTGTCAGCAGTTTTGGGTTCTCCTGGGGCCTCTCGCCTTGGCCCACAGATGGCTGCCTTCTCACCATGTCCTCACATGGTCCTCTGTGTGTGCACATCTCCCCAGCGGTTCTGAGCCTTCATTTTCTCTTTTTATAAGGACATCAGTCAGGTTCGATTAGGGTCCACCCATCTGACCTCACTGAACCTTAATTACTTCTTTAAAGGCCCTATTCCAAGTACTATTAGGGCTTCAACATATAAATTCTGGGAGGACAAATTCAGTGCACAACAGTGACTAACAAATGAGGCAAAGAGCACACTGTACCGCATTGTGGTTGAATTAAGGGAATCAAGAGATCACCCCTCTGCTGACATGTTGCCCAGCGGCAAACTCATCTGCCCTCTGAGGAAGTTCTTGAACAGAAAACTGAGTAAGATGCATGACCACAATATCTCCCATTAACTGGAGTTTCCTTTATTTGTTTCTTTTTAACAAAGGCCTTCACTAAAAACAGACAAATCAATGATGATAATAGTCATAGAAGACCAACCAATCATCGATCATACCAAGCAAAGCTATAAACACTGTTAACTTAAAATAGGTTAATGTTGAGAAGCACTGTTTTAAACCTCAAATGTAACTCTGAACTATATAATACATTGTGTGTGTGCAGTTATATATTTATAACATATATTTAGTTGATATTTTTACAGAGTGCTTTAAGAAGCCATGGACTACAGAGGTGGTTTAATTTTATGGGTAAACTAAGAGTTTTTAAGAGACTAAAGACAACTAACTCTACCCGAGAAGCCAGACCCAAGAAGAGAGACTATTCTGGAGGTATTGAAGGGAGGTCTTAGTTAATTCACAGTAATATATCTCCAGAGACTACAAACTGATTGAACACAGGGTGGGGATGTGAGGAAAAAGTAAATGTGCCAACCCCCACCCTCATTTCTACAAGTTGTCAGTGTCAAACCCTTGGCTCTCTCTAAGCTAAAACTTCGTGAACGGGATGCTGAGCCCTGAGGGACAGGTCGCCAGGCTGTATACCCCAGACTGTCCACCTGGCATTTACTTGGCATGCCATCCAGTATACAGTAGGCACTAAGAAATACTTGTTTGGAATTTTAAAAACCACATGCACAGTGGAAGAGGTCTGGGCAGGAGGAAGACTATAGAAAAATGTGGGGAGAGATGGTGAGAAAATATCACAGTGCAACTGTGGGCAGAGCCTTCTACCCATCTCAACTGAGCAGGTAACCCATTGCTCAGTTCTCTGATTTGGTTATAAAAGGAAACAGAAAAAGCAGAATAAATAGCCGCTTTAAAATGTATAATCTGCATCCTTTCACAAAACAAACCCAGAATCGATGCTAAAAATACATATATCAAGGTTATGTAAAACATCAAGACTATACATTCTACAGACCAATTTAAAGCCTAGGGGTTTAAATAAAATCCATCTTTCTCAACATAAAAATAAAGTTATTTTTTAAAAACACACAATTACTATATGAAATAAAGAATCAACACACTGTCACTCAGTCTCCACCACGATGTGAGTGGGTCGGGAGGGGATGCAGAAGGAGAGGTGGGGCGTGGGAGCAGCCAGAGCAGAAAGAGCCTGCGTATGAGGTCCGGGAGTTTGTATTTTCTCCTCCAGCAAAGCAGGAGCCAGTAAAGGTTCTGACGCCATCAAATTTGTGTTTTCAAAAGATGACTCGCTGGTTAAAAACCCTGAATGAAAACCATAGCCATCAGCTGAAACATACACAAAACAATTAGGCACTGAGCAGAATCATCTGAGCAGACATGTCCTATCGTGCCATCTTCAGTGGATATTAGACAGCCAGGGTTCCACTGGTCCTATAGTTTAGGGCTTACTGTTCTGGTTTCCAATGTTACAAAATCCCCTTAACATAGAACTTCCCCTCCAATGCCATTCTAATACATCTTCCTTTTTCAAGAGTCAATGCAGGTCGAGCAAAAAGTGCTGGAGTTTGCCAATTGTTAAGAATGAGCCTGAATTTTCTTCGTCCAAGAAAAAAAAGAAGCAAAATACCAAGTCCCTTTTATTTTATGATCTTGCTTTTTTCTAAATATTCATATAAGCTGACCTTTTCAAGGCATTGCCTGGAACTGAAAACATGTTGGTAATAAATTGTGTTTCTCTGCCTTAATTGAAGCTGTGTCTCTGCCATGAGTCAAGGGAGCTGGTTTCCATGTCTCAGGGCGCCCAGAGAAGCAGAACTCTGTGAGGCATCCATCACAGGGCTGCCAGCACCCTGCAGGGTGCAGATTCTGAGGGGAAGGCACTCTTCACACACTCAGCAAGGACATGTGTGTGTGTGTGTGTGTGTGAGAGAGAGAGAGAGAGAGAGAGAGAGAGAGAGAGAGAGCGCTGCCTTCTGCATTCTCCATCTTGGAAACCTCCAAAGTGCTTTGCTGGGAACTGTTAACATGAGTTCACCAGGGACCACAAACACCTTGGCAGCCTGGGGAAGCCTGTGAACATCCTTTCAGAATCATGTCTCCTCCAAATGCATAAAACAAAGCACATTAAATGATAACAGAAACCAATCACTTTCAAAAGCACAGTTATCAAAACATTAAAAAACAATATGTTAATATAGTAGTCAGTGCACTTTATTAATGCATTAAATAGTAAGATCTAGTGTCATGTTTAAACTATCATAATTTCAAAGTAGTGATGAGTGTAAATGACATTTTGAGATGTACCACAAGGATACCTGTGATTCCTCTGGTGACAAAGTCACAAGTATGGCAAATACAATTCTGATTTATTGTCTACACCAGGGGTGCCCACACTTTTTCAGCTTGCGAGCTACTTATAAGATGACCAAGTCAAAATGATCTACCTACAATAAAAATGCAAAACATAAATTTATTTCTTCTATATTATCATTACTTAAGTTACTATTATTACTATTTAATATTGTTTATTCTTCTTTCACCTCTCTCCTTCTCAGCTCTCTTTTCGGAGGAAAGTCAATGTCATAGCTTTTATGAACAGTCTGAAAAAGCCGTTCCACATTTCCCTTCTTTGGAATAGCAATGGCACACAGACAGATGAGGCAAACGCACTTAGAATATGACATAGTGAAAAAAATCCCCTCCCATTCTGTATGAAAGTGGTAGGTTTTAGGCTTCTTACTCGGACCAGCTATGGCACTCATTTTTATACCCTTTGTTGTATTTAGTTTAAATAAATTGAAGGCTAACTACGCAGCAATGTAACTGAACAAGTTAGCGTGGTTTAACGCGCATGCGTAGGGTGTCAAAAGTTCAGACGTCAGATTGGCTACCCTGTATGCCAATCAAAAGACAAATGTCTTTTTAATGTCATGCAATCTACCCACACTTCCTTCGCGATCGACCAGTAGATCGCGATTGACGTATTGAGCATCCCTGGTCTACACCTATAAATCAAAGGGCATGCTAACTTTCACTTGAAAAATATATACTTCTGCATTCATATTCACAGACCTCCTGTGGTAGACCAATATAAAAAAGATAGCCCTGCCCAATGCAGTCTACAACCCTTGCAGGAGGGGACACTACAGCTACCCTTATGTAATCCCAGAGCATCACTCCTATCCTTTCTGGGGACGCTACTGCTTGAGGTCTGTGGGACTGCTGTGACGATTTAATGAGAAGTTCCTCCTCTTCTATTTGAACAGTTAAGAAAGAAGCAATAAGTGCAAGAGATGAGGAGTCAGTGAATACCAGGTGTGGACCCTGGGCCACACTGACACTCCTTACCCTGCAAAGATGTTCAGGAGACTCCAGTGAGAAAACACAGCTGGTGCTTTGCCTACCATGAAGCACCGTTCAAACCAGGACTGCACCTGGAGGATGATGTCGCTCTGTGTTGTCAGGGGTGGCTCCCGTGGGCTTGTCCTGGCTCCACCATGATGAGCTGTGGGACTTTGAGGTCATGACTTCCTTCTGTGCCCCAGTTTCCTTACTGGCAAAGGGGTATCTCTTCTTCAGGGGGTTTTCACAAGGATGAGATGCGACAGTAACACACGTGAGGGCTTAGGGCAGGGCCTGGCACAGGGCAGCATTCAGTAAGCACGAACCACTTTTATTATATATCAGTGATGCCTTACTCCACAAATGCTTCTTCCTTCCTCCTCCAAGGGTCTGAAATGAAGCAAAGGCCTGGAATAAAGGACGGGTCCCTTTTCCAGAATCCCCGCCAGCAGGGAGGAAATGCTATACGCACACTTCTCCCTTTGAATAGCATTCCTGCAAAGCCTCAATATGGGAGATGCCCAATGAGCAAACAGAATCCTGAAGCTTCTTACACACCCTGCCTCTCATTTCGACCCTGGCCATGGCCATGCTCTCCTGTCAATGTATACAGCACAGGTAGCTCTGGGGCAAAGAGGCAGCTGGACAGGTACCAGGACTGGACCCCGGCTCAGCTCAGCAGCGGTGGGGAGGATCTGCCAGACGGATGCAGACCCCGGACCCTCATGTCAGTAAGAAAGCAATGTGGGCTTAGATAAGGAACATGGAAAATTTTTACTTTTACTTAGTTTTTACAAGCGCACACTCTCTAAAAGGAGACAACACAGTTCTTGTTCTTTTCGACGTTTACAACCTCTCAGGGGAGAAAAACCCAGACATGGAAAAGACATAAAAACACACAAAGAAATAGTCCCGGCATAAATGGAGCAGTTACACAGAGGGCAGCTATGGTGCTCTGGGGAGGGCGTGCCATCTCCCTTGATTTCATCTGTGATCTTTCCTAATGTGTTTGCGTCATTTTTATAATTAATAATATTAATATATCACCGCATATCAGCGCATAAGAGCAAAGGGAAGAGGAAGAGCATATCCTTTCAATGAGGGCTGTGAGGACACCCTCTTCCCGACTTAGAATAAAAATAGCAGGAAGGCAAAGGGGTGGGCCACAGTGTGAGTAAACCAGGTAGATGTCCTCCAGGCTGTCTTCCTCCAGGTTGTTGCCTTCCAGGTGGCATTCCCAGAACACTCTGAACCTGAAATCCCAAAGAGGGGTCATAAGACTGCCTGCAGAGAAGGAGGTGGGGTGCAGGAGGCTCTGCCTTGGGTGAGCTTTAGGAAGGCACACTGGGTACAGCCCCTGTGGGACGTTGTGCAAACTGCAGCCAATGTTTGTTGAGGGGAGAAAAACAGAGGCAGGGCCCCCCAACAATACTAGCAAGGCCTTGGGGGAAGGTCAGGACAAGAAAGGTGGAAAGAACTCACAGTTACCAAGCCCTGCGCCCCAGGGACTGCTCGGAGCCCGCACATGTGTTCATCAATGAACTCTATGGGAGTAAGCAATGGAACTCTCTTCGTGTTAAGGTGGGGAAACTGAGGCACAAAGAGGTTAAGCCATTTGCCTAAAACTACATATCTGGTGCACTGTGGAACCAGGATTCAAAGCCAGTCATCTGTCTTCAAAGACTAGACTTTAAAAAATTAACTGTGTTTGTGTTAAGTGAAAGAATCCATTCACAAAAGGCCATATGTTACGTGATTCTGTACATTAGTGGTTGCCAGGGGTTCGGGCAAAGTAGGGATGCTGAGTGACTTGCTAATGGGTTTGGGTTTCTTTTTCAGATGATAAAAATGTCCTAGTATTGACCATGGCGATGGTTGTCATATCTGTGAACATATTAAAAACCACTGAACTGTACATCTTAAATGGGTGAACTCTATGGCATGTGAATTATATCGCACTAAGGTTCCCCTCCCTCCCTCCCTCCTTCCTTCCTTCCTTCTTTCCTCCCAGTTAAAACTAGTCTCTTAAGAAGGAAACCAGAGAATACACAGTTCTGATGTCCCTGGGGGCCGGGGGAGACAATGCAACTTGGCTTCAAAGGGAAATGGATCCAATAAAAAAGGGGGGGGATGTCTTTCTCTTTAGTGTCTTCCAAAATCAGAGCTGCTGATTGAGCCCTCCTGGGGGCAGACCCTGTTCTGCAGAGAAGGGGAACCGAGGGATCTGGGGTGTACTGGGGGAGGGGGAGAGGCCCTTGGGCTTGGCTCTGGCCCCACAGCACAGCCACTAGACAGCTCTGTCAGGTTATTAAATATGAATCAAGAAAACGAAAGATCTGCCCGCCGAAATCTGAGCTACGGAGAAACAATCCTGACCCTCCATATGATTCTGCAGGGCCGCTGAACCAGCTCTGCCTGGCGGCATGTCTTGCCTGGGCAGAGTGGCTGCGCCACCCGGAACATCTTGGGAGAGTCATGTTTTGTCTCACTGAGAAGCCAGATGAAAGTCGGGTACAAGGCCGACGCCTGATTCATGATGTCCTTCCCCCTTGTGCTCTGAACCGCAGAGTTGTTTTCCTTGGTATTTGCCATGTTGAGGACAGGAGTGTTTTAATTGGCGAGAGAGCAGCTGTGCCGCTGAAATGTCAAAAGACTGTCTTTGTTAAAAAGTGGCTCCATGTAAGCAGAGGCCCCGTGTGTTAATGGCTGCATCCCTCAGTCAGCTGGTGAGCCAGGCTTGAGCAAGCATAGAACCAAACCAGCAAAAGGAAAAGATGACTTAGTTCATGCTGAAACTTCCTGGACTGCCACCAGCTGCTGAATTCTGCATTAGACTTGACCCTGTGGGCTCCTGAAGGCTCAGCCCTGCATGCCTCCCATCCAAGCAGTGCTTTCTAAGGCACACAGGCGCCAGGGATGGTCCGAGAGGTTAAATATTGTGCCCAACGCCCTTCAATGAGGTAGAATGCTTATATTGATGGCCCAGGCTAATGGCCTTCTTTGACTTGTAACTTGGCAGTGACCTTTACATCGTGACCTTGAGCATGACCTTGTGACTTGACTTGGAAGACTAGCTGCATATTTCCACTTTCTCACTTCTTGGAAACTGCTATAAGAACATGACTGCGGGGCTCGCTGAAAGATGATAGATCGGCCTACTGGACTGGGATCCATCAGCCAAACCCAAGTCTGAGAGAGTCCAGCCAAGACAACAGAACCATGACTGCAGTTGACCACTCAGGCATGAACGAACCCAATGATGACCAGAAGAACCAGCCAAAACTATATACAGACTATATAAGCAATACCAGATGTTTATTTTCTTACATCTTTGAGTTTTGGGGTGGCTTGTTGTGCATCCCTGCTGGGTCAGTAGCTAACTAATACATGGTATATGGAAATCATCTATCCCAACCCCAGAAGGTCTCAGAGTCTAGGTTCTGGAGGCCTCTGTGTCCCATTCAGACACATAGACCAGTTGCAGGCCTCCTGAAGTAAGGAAGCATGGAGAAGACATGCCATGGAGGGCCAGCCAGTCCTGACTTGAGCTCATGGGGTAGGAGAGGCAGGAGAACTTACAGAACTTAGACTCCAGAGACAGCCGGGCTTCAAAACTGGTTCTGCCACTTCCTGTGTCATCTTGGGGAAGTTAAAATGCGTGAAACTGTGGATATTGGCTCAATCAACATCCATTCAGCTGACATGCCTTCCTGTATTTCAAAGATGAGAAAGCTAAAATGATATCCTCCCCTGCACCGCCAGGGATCTAGATGTATTTTAGGTTCCACTAAGCAGATGTGCTTGTATTAGATTTGAGAGGCCAAGGCAGTGAGGTGGGTGCCAAATGGCAGTCGATTCTGCAGTCTGCCCAGCAGAGCCCAGGGGACCAAACACAGGTTTTGTGGGTGTGTTGCAAAGTAGAGCACCTGTATAGCAGATACAACTCTGAACCAGCAGTTGCAGTGACCCCTCCTGGTTCCTAGTGGCAGTAATGTGAGTGTTTCTGAGGTCTATAGTTTCCATAGTGGGGTCCTAATTCCCCACCTTTCCCACTGTGGAAGCAGCAACCCTGGCAGCCTGGTTTCTAGTGTCGCGCTCGGGAATTATTCCTGGATGCTGAGCCTAAATCCTGACCTTCTAATAATTTTGGAAACGCTTGGCCTCTTCTATTAATTTCTGCTCAAATACCAGAGAGGTTTTTGTTTGTTTGTTTGTATTTTTGGCATCTGACCCCTCATGGACACACTTAATTTCTCAGGGCTTCAGTTGCCTCATCTGTAGAGGAATACTGATATTTTTTTTATACCTCAAAGTGCTGTCACAGGATTGGATTAGCTCAGCCATAGCAGGTGATAAGAACAGTGCCTGGCATATGAAAAACATTTTAAAATCCTATCATCATTAGATTTCTACAAACCTGCTACTGGCAGGGTACCCAGAGTTGAAAAATTCTGGGGACTGCAAGACATCCAGTTACAGTCTGTTGGGGGGGAACTTTCTCTAGGTTTCATGTATGTCTTGTGGATTTCCAAAGGATGAGAAAGCCTTGAGTATACTAATTGGGTTTGGATATTTTCAAAGTCTTGGGCATCATATACATTCACTCTTGGTGGCATAGGTCAATTTGGCACGTGAGTTATCTTGTCAGTCACATAGAATGAAATAATAGGCATCTCAAGCCTCTGGTTTTATCCAGGTCTATAATCCCTTATTCCCAATCCCTGGGACTCCAGACCTGTTGGGGAATTCAGAACATAAATGCTGTATATTTTGATTCTCCCAGAATCAGACATATTAATATTTCCATAGCAAAGAGGTATGAATATTTACACTTAATGGGATAAATAAGGACAATAAATGAACTCATGTCAGTTTAGGTCAGGTTTTGCTGTCAAATGACTTACTGTTTCCAGGGCTTTTCTATTTCATATTTTTGGGTAAGTGATACAAGCCTTTGTATAAGGAACATTGACGTGACTCGGGCCTGTGGGGTGAGTCTGAGCGGAAGGAGGTTGGCTGGGTCCCAGGCACGGCACTCATCAGCATCTGGGAGGCAGGGCAGCCTGATTTGTGATGAGCAACGTTTTAGAGTTTTAAGGACGCTTGACCAAATGCAACAAAAGCAGGCACCTCCCAAGCAATGACTTCAGCAAAGTTCTTCGCTTTTTCAACGTTTAAAAGAACAGAAAGACAAGAAACCAAAGGAAGAGATGTCTGGAAGCGAAGAGGGCAGTTTCATCACTGTGGGAGTAACAGATCCTAGGAGGAGGCTGCGGGCTTTGAACCAGCAGTCTCCAGTGTCCAGGAACCATTTGGCGGCAGCAGTTTAATTCTGAGGTTTATGTAACCTACAGGCTGGGCCTCCCTAGGTGGCAGCATCAGGAACACATTTCCTCACTCACCATGTTCCCTGAAGAGCCTGCACCGTGAGTCCTGGTGCCCGGAATATCCCTCAGCACCCCTGCAGGACAAGGTCCATGTCCTACCCACAGGATTGTTCCCACAGGACAGCCAGGATGCTGTGCACACACCTCAGATAAAGGTACAAATGAATATATGAAGCAGAAAAGCAAGGTCAATTTAGTCATCTTAGGTACAAGCAGGGCCTAGGGCTGGGGAGATCGGACCAAAGGGTTCAAAAGGAATGAGGTAGCCAAGACTTCCTAGAGGTGGTGTGGTCTACACTCAGGTCAAAAGGGCTGCTGGAACAAAGGAGAAGTGCCAGGAAAAGAGAATAGTGATGAAGGACAGAAAAAAGGCCTGCCTTTGGACTGTGGGGCAATGCACTGTTCCCTCCGGCCCAGGTCCATGAAGGCAAAGGTGAGTTAGGGTGCAGACTTGCTCAATCAAGTCCAACACAAATACCTTTGGTCACTAGAACACTTATTTGCCTGAACCTGTATCAGCTTTAAAAAGGATTCTGCATTTTTTCCTCTGTGATCTAAAATGATAAGACTTAAAGGATGGGAGATGCTTGACCTGGAAGCACAGGTGTTTTTCGGCAGTCAAAGAAAACTGCCTTTGAAAAGTGCAGTAAATGTAGCCTGAAACCAAGCACTACACCTTGTTTACACATTTCAGCGGGGCAAAGCCATCGGCCCTGCGTGTCCCTTTCTTTCTTCCCTTCTCCTTCGAAAATATACACCCCATACTCCAAAACAGTTTGCAAAGATGCATTAAAATTGAAAAAAAGAAAGAGATTCAAGTAGATCATGTCAGGAAATCAGGATAGATATAGAAAAGTAAAATGAAACCAGGAGTGAGAGAATGATATTGTGAGTGCTGAAAAACACCCTGGAATTGTCACAGGGTTTTTTTCTTAGCACATTCGTCAATATACAGTGTGTCCGTAAAGTCATAGTGCACTTTTGATTGGTCACAGGACACACTGTAGGACGACTTGTCACTAAAGTGTTGTTCACTCACAGCAATTCCACAGGGCCCCAGAGTAGTACTGTGGGTACATGGTACCTAACAGACCAGCATGACCCAGGAGGAGCTTCTGGAGCATCTCCCCCAAGGACTAGATGCATTGGCTGTCCCTGATCCCCTCTGTAACACTGCTATGCTGGGTGAAGCTGTTGGAGTGATCTGGGTTGCAAAGGGTCTATGATGGCAATTGCAACTTGATGCTGTGCACTACAGCAGGGGTTGGGAACCTTTCTGGCTGAGAGAGCCATGAACACCACATATTTTAAAATGTAATTCCGTGAGAGCCATACAATATGTTTAACACTAAATACAAGTAAATGTGTGCATTTTATGTAAGACCAACACTTTTAAAGTAGAATAATTCTCTGAATTCCTTTAAATAATGTTGTTATGCTGTTGCTAACCAATGATGAATAAAGTACTTCTTACCATTAATGCAACTTCTGGTGCTGCATGGTTTTGCTGATGGCTTTGTAGTCTGGTTGATACATGGTGAGGTTAAGCTTCATGCTGGCGTTGAGACTTCCATCTTTAAACATGATTGTAGGTTCTTAACGTTCTTTAGATGTGATAAAGACTGCTCACATGCATACATAGAGCCAAACATTGTCAGTACAGCAATACTCACACGCTGCAGTGTGTGGTATGTGACGGGAAGCACGTTCCAAGTTTTGATAATTAGCTGGTCTGCGGGATGAAGTTTTTTTCATTTCTTCCCACTTGTGTTTGCTCGCCAACTCTGCTTGCTGTCATGCAAGTCTTTCTAAATCTTCATTCAGTGACTTGAAATTATTCACCCACATGTCTGAGGCCTTCAGATCAGCAGCTTGTAGCTCAAAATCTCTGACAGAGACAACCGGGATGTAACTCAGGTCGGCGCTGTCCACTGCACACTCGTGTGGATGGGTGATGAACTGAAAAAGACGAATGTGCTCACGAAATTCTCCAAAGCGTGCTTAGAATGACTGCAGGAGATTAGATGTGAAGCCCACTAGCTGCTGGAGATCAAGATGTTGAGCATGGTCACTTGCTGTGCATGCATCTTTAAACTCTCCCAGTTTTTCAAAGTGTCGTAAATGACCTGTTTTAATGTCAGCGATGAAGAGTTCCAGCTTGTTTTCAAATGCAAACACTGCTTGTTGAAGGGATAAGACTGTATTTCCAGCCTGGCCAGGCGGTAGTGCAGTGGATAGAGCGTCGTTCTGGGATGCGGAAGGGCCTAGGTTCAAGACCCTGAGGTTGCCAGATTGAGCGCGGGCTCATCTGGTTTGAGCAAAAGCTCACCAGCTTAAGTCCAAGGTCACTGCCTCGAGCAAGGGGTTAATCGGTTTGCTGAAGGCCCGCAGTCAAGGCACATATGAGAAAGCAATCAATGAACAACTAAGGTGTCAAAATGAAAAACTGATGATTGATGCTTCTCATCTCTCTCCATTCCTGTCTGTCTGTCCCTATCTCTCTCTCTGACTCAGTAAAAAAAAAAAAAAAGACTGTGTTTCCAATGCCTTGCATTTTCACATTGAGCTGGTTCAGATGTTCAGTCATGTCCACAAGACAGTAGAATTCAGGAGCCACTCAGTGTTAGCTAACTCAGGATGCTCAACGTTTTTCATTTCAAGAAAAGTCTGGATTTCACTCAGACAAACCGCCAAACAACTGAGCACTTTCCCTCTTGACAACCAATGCACATTGCTATGTAGAAGCAGACCAGGATAATTATACCCAACTTCAGCCTACAGTGTTTTAAACTGATGATCATTTAAAGCTCAGGCAACAATAAAGTTGACTACCCGAATGACCAGCGACATCCCCTCTTGTTGTCTCTTTCATAGGCAAGACAGCAAGACTTTCCTCACATAGTCTGTCACCGATGGCATACCTTGCAATCACGCTGAACTGGGATAAATGGCTTACTTCTGTTGACTCATCCAAAGCGAGAGAAAAGAATGGTGCTGCATTTATGTCCTTCAGTTGTGTTGCCTCAATATGATTTGCCATCATGATGGTACGATTGTGAACAGTTCTTGCCGACAGAGGCATGTCTTTTATTCATTTGATTATCTTGTCTTTATCTGAAGAGTCGTCAAAAAGTTCATTGGCAACATCAAGCATGAATGTTTTGGCATACTCCCCATCTGTGAATGGCTCTCCGTTTCTCACAATTGCTAAAGCACCAACAAAGCTAGCCAAATTCCAGTCACCTTGTTGGGTCCAAACACAGAGATGCTGCTGACTAGCTTGCACTCTGCACAATAGCTCTTGACATGCTTTCTTCCTGCTGTTCCCCACTGGATATTTCGATGCAAATGTAGTATGTCGAAGTGCCACTTTATATTTGACTGTTTCATCGATGCAATTTTATCATTGCATATTAAACACATTGTAGAACCTGCTCTCTCCACAAAGGTGAATTCCTCTGTCCATTCCTGCTGAAAAGTACGATACTCCTCATCTTTTTTTTCTTTTAGCCATCTTCTTTGTAAAATGGGTTTCTACAATTAGCTAGCTGACTACTTGATTAAAAAAAAGGAAAGTTTACTTCCTGACCTCACAATGACCCGTATTCTTTAGGCATTATCCAATAAAAATTTGATGTTGTCCCGGAGGACAGCTGTGATTGTCTCCACCCATCCGCAACCATGAACATGAGCGGTAGGAAATGAATGGAATTGTAAGACATGAGAATATTATATTTTTAACGTTATTATTTTTTTTATTAAAGATTTGTCTGCGAGCCAGATGCAGCCATCAAAAGAGCCACATCTGGCTCATGAGCCATAAGTTCCCGACCACTGGACTACAGCGACTCCGCAGAGGTTAAGTACTCAGTCATAGACGTGCACCCTCTGGGGTAGGGCTGACTCTGGACCAAGGAAGAATATGACAGAGACACACTGTCCCTCTACCCAGAGGTGGGTTACGGTGATGCTCGCGAATCTTAGGTATGACAGATCAGTAAACATAATAGGAAACTGGCAAGTAGACCCAAGAACCTGTGGACATTTGATATATGATAAGGAGGCATCGAAAACTTTGGTGGAAAGAAGCATGGCCTTTTGGAACGACATATAATTGAATCCATACCCGACACTATTCACTAAAATAAACTCCAAATGGACTAGATGTTCAATGGACAATGCAATTATGCACATTACAAGAAAACATGGACAAATTCCTTGATAACCTGGGAGAGAAAAGCCTTTCTAATTATGACTCAAAATCCAGAGGCAGTACAAGATTGATAAATTTGTCTACATAAACATAAGACAAATGCATGGTAAAATACATAGAAGTAAACTCAAAAGACAGACGACCCAACTAAGAAAGGAAAACATTTGCAACTTATATCAGAGGTAAATGTCTAATATCTCTTAATATAGAAAATCTCTTAAAATTGAGAAGTAAAAGGCCAAAATGACAGAATAATAAACAAAAGGATCCACACGGTTCACAGAAAGGAAATGGCCTTCAGGCCTATGAAATACTGCTCAACCTGTATCACATAAGATAATAATGAAAACTAGACTAAAATACCATCTCTTACTCATCATATTGGCAAAACCCCCAAATTTGACAGCATTTGTGGTTAACGCTGTGGAGACCCAGGCATTCTCACATATCACTGGGAGAATGCAGAAAGGTACAATGGCCAGAGAGGAGAATTTAGGCCTAGTTGATGAAATTACATATGTTTTTATCATTTGACCCATTAATCCCACTTGATGGACATCCATATACAGTGTGTCCATAAGTCATGGTGCACTTTTGCATGGTAACCAGTCGAAAGTGCACCATGACTTTATGGACACAGTGTAGATGAAAAGACATGTGCTAGCGATTATGCCTTGTGGTATTGTGGGTAAAAGCAAAGGCTGGAGAGGACCCAGCAGCGCGTGGGTGGGGACTGACTGATTCGCCCTGCTGTGGTCATGCCACGGCATAGTGTCCTACGTGCACGGGAGACAGAAGGCAGCTACAACAGGCTGTAAAGGAGGGACCTTAGGGTCTCATTGACAAAGGGACAAAACATGTGAGCTCCTGTCTAAGAAAGAAGGGGGGAGAGGCTAAATATAAAATCTGCTATGTTTACAAAAGGATACACCAGAAATAGAAATCAAAAGCTAACAAAATGGATACCTATGTAGGGGGACATGGTGGAAGACAGGTATTAGAAATCTCGAAATTTCTAAGAGATTATCCTATTATAGAGTTTTAATTTTTAAACCACGCAAATGTTTTACATTTTCTTAAAAAAAAAAAAAAAGACACCAAAGTTAATTTAAAAAGAGCCTGACTAGGCAGTAGCGCAGTGGATAGAGCGTCGGACTTGGATGCGGAAGACCCAGGTTTGAGACCTCGAGCTCGCCAGCTTGAGCGCAGGCCCATCTGGCTTGAGCAAAAGCTCGCCAGCTTGGACCCAAGGTCCCTGGCTCCAGCAAGGCGTTGCTCGGTCTGCTGAAGGCCCGCAGTCAAGGCATGTGTGAGAAAGCAATCCATGAACAACTAAGGTGTCACAATGGCAATGAAAAACTAATGATTGACACTTCTCACCTCTCTCCGTTCCTGTCTGTCTGTTCCTATCTATCCCTCTCTCTGACTCTAAAATTAAAAAAAAAATTAATTTAAAAAGAAAGAGGGGGCAAATTTTACGATCCCCAAAAATGTCAACAAATGAACTTGTTTATCAAATTGAAAACAGAATCACACGAAGAATGACTTTAGAGCACGGTGCTCCGTACTTTTGAAAAGGAATATAGTCTAGGTAAAACAACACACAAACACAAACAAAAACTTGACTCAGTTTTATTGTTAGGAATAAGTAAGATTGGTGCTGTAAATTTTAAAATATATTAGGTTTTTATGTGTATTATGTACAAGTCGGTAAATAATGTTAATGTATCGAATTCAAAATTTCAGTGTCAGTAGATACACATATATTTTAAAAACCAAGAAGTTAAGAATAAACATGGAGTATTAACTCTGAATTGGAAATATAAATTTGAACACATACTTTATTAAATAAATATATTCCCCAGCTTTATCTGCTAAGTGGCCCTACAGTGGTTCTTAACCTTTTTTGAGGTACCGAACCCACCAGTTTCATATGCGCATTCACCGAACCCTTCTTTAGTGATAAATAAAATATGATTTTTTTTTCCAAATTCAAGACATAGGTATGTTTCTTTACTGGCACACAAAATGAGCCGTGCATGAACATCACCTTGCTCTAAGAACAAAACCAACAAAGTGCATGAACTCACAACAAATAACGGTATTACTTTATTCTGGCCTCTGCGGCAGAGGCTTCTCTGAACCCCTGAGACGGACTCATCGAACCCCTAGGGTTCGATAGAACCATCCAGGTTAAGAACCACTGCCGTATAAGGAGCTTCCCTACTACCTACATTTGCTTTTAAATTTCACACTACAGGAATTTTAAGAAGATACAGAATGCTACAGGATTTCTGCAGTTTCAATCTGATGTATCAGGAATCCAAGCTCAATCTCATGGCAGTAAATGAGGCTGTGGGATAAACTGCTGCTCCCGGATGAACTAGGTTAGAGTGATGATTTGTTTCACCCAAGTCTGTTGTAAGTAAACAATTTGGATGCTGATTTGCATACAGGGTTGGCCTACTTACTGCAGCTTTCCAGGGCCTCCTGCTGAACTAGAGTTTTCAGTCAAGCCAGCGGCTCCACTAAACCACAGCACCAGGGACGGACTCGGGCAGGTTTGGTCTCGGTCACACTGGCTGTAAACTGGCTACTTTCTGGTCTGTGGGAATTTATACGTTTGCAGTTTCATTTCTCTTGGAAAATATTCTTAAAATCATTCGTCCTCCATTGCCTTCTACAACGCCCTAGCAACTACAAAGGGATAAACAGACTGCTTCTAGTCAGAGAAACAGCACCCAAGTCTAAGGCATATTTTTAATTTATAGTTTCAGGCATGAAAACGTTGACCTAGCAAGACATGGGCGTAAATGGTGCCCCAAAGGCAAATAGCAAAAATCATTCTCATTTTCTTCACCATAGCTGAAGCCTGGCTGCATCCCCAAAGCACTTTCTAGTCAACGTGTAACTAACTTGACCCTGAGACCCTCCAAATGGTCAAGGCTTCGCTCCCTGCTTCCCACAGCTGAATGCACACCTGTGGCTTTGTACCACTTAACGACAAGAGCCGCCCAGCGGATCCGCAGATCCACACTGATGACTCATCGGCTTTCCTCTGTGCTGCTCGGTGCCTAAGTCCACAGACAATGTGAAAAGGCAGAGTTATGCTGCTCCTGAAATGCAGGCTTCCACGGGGCTGCAGGCAGGCAATTGCCAAACAATTAACACCCCATTTAAGGGAGGAACTACTGGCTCTCCGTGATGGCTTTGTAACACCAGCTTTCAAGGGGCCGAAGGTAAACTCCTTTGATGATGGGAAAAATAAAACAGAAGATTATTTACATCTCTCACATCCATAGGTGTTTACTGACAATGAGCTCAGGGCAGTACCAGGCACTGCTGGTAATACCAAAGGAAGCTGGAAACATTCCCTGTGCTCACAGCTCCATCATCTGCAATAACGTGATGGGAGTGCAAGGGACTGAAAGGAACCTGGGCACATTCCCTGTGCTCACCGCTCCATCATTTGCAGTAACGTGATGGGAGTGCAAGGGACTGAAAGGAACCGCCAGTTAATGAGGGAAAACTGCTATTGGAATGGACGTATACTTTACTTTAAGAAGAACTGTAGATACGAAAAGCTCAAGGAAGAAGTTTGGAAATAGAAGGAAAATGAGGATCCCCAAAGCTCAACAACTGAGAAATGACAGCTGGGAGCAAACCAGGGAAGAACAGGGAGAAGAGCTTTCTTATTTTTTTTTAAAAAGTGTTTCTTTTTTTTCTTTTTAAGAGAAGACCCAGAAATACCTAAGTACAATAGCCTGGGGCTATTCAGTGCTGGGGCAAAGGGTCCCAAACACCTCAACAGGCCTTGAGGCAGGTGACAATGAGGATAGTTGCAGCTATTCATAGCAATAGTCCCACCAAACTGTGGTTAGTTATGTTCTCCTTCCTGTGCTTAAAAAGCAGAGGGTCTCAATTTGGGAAGGGAGGAGGGGGACAGGGGCATAATGAGAAACAAATACAGGGTGACGGAGGGCAATTTGATTTTGGGTGATGGGTATACAACATAATTGACTGTCCAAGTGATGTGGATATGTTTTCTCTAAATCTATGTACTCTAGTTGACCAATGTCACCCTGTCAAATTTAATTGTCTAAATTAAAAAAAAAGAAATGGTAGAGGGTGCTATTCAATGGTGACTATTTAGAAACTGTTCTATGCCCAGAGAGTTAAGTTTGGGTTCTTCAATGACTATACTTAGTGAAACAGAAAACTGATTGGCTTACAACAGCAGCTCATTTTCCAAATTTGGGAGTTTCACTTCTCCTTCGCCTTGTCCTCGAAACAGATTCCCAGCCCTGCTGATCCTTTGTCATGCCCACTAGGGTTGTTCTTATCAGTGTTGTCCTAGCCACCTGGATGCCATGTGCCCCAGTGACCTCTAGCTTCAACCCCCGCTTGGTAGCCATCTTTCCAATGCAGGTGCCATCCCTCACATGCTCAGAGCCCTCCAATGGCTCCTGTAGCCTGAAGGAGCTACCACATTTTGTGTTCCATAAGATGTACTTTTTTCCCCCAAAAGTAGAAGGGAAAATGCCCATGAGTCTTATAGAGTGAAAAATACAGTATTTTATTAAATATTTTAACACACCATTTGGTTCAGAATATTTTTTTTCCTTAATTTCCTCCTTAAAACCTTAGGTGTGTCTTATGGTCAGGTGCATCTTATGGAGCGAAAAATACAGTACAGCTAGTGCTTGACTTACGACAACGATTGGTTCCAACAGACCGGTCATAACACGATTTGGTCGTAAGTTGAGTAGGCTATATGAACAGTACTGTGAAATGATGTTATAAAAATCGTTGTCATATTTTATCATAATTTTTTTTCATTATTGTTATATATCATAATTTTCTTTGTTTATTTTATGCCATTTGTATCATCTCTACACCATTTTATTTCTTATTTTTACATCCATCAGGTTTAAGTAAAACACTGAATTACCAGTACAACTGGTTTAATATTTGCAAAACATACAAAATTACAAAATACAGGTGTATACAAAAACTGCTCCAGATGCGGAGCAGTCGTGGCTAGCGATTGTGGTCGTAAAGTCGAATGGTCATAAGTTGCATAGGTTGTAAATCAATCAATACCTGTATATATGCTTCAGGATGGCTTTTGAGATCATTCAAAATCCCACCCTGTCTACCTCTCTAGTGTCACCTCCCAATACCCTCCATCCCCCAGCAGCCCACTTTGTACCTTCCATGCCCAACCTGTGTTTTCATGTCTTTACACCATTTTTTCCCCTTAATCTCCTCCTTAAAACCTTAGGTGTGTCTTATGGTCAGGTGCATCTAATGGAGCAAAAAATACAGTACAGCTAGTGCTCGACTTACGACCACGATTGGTTCCGACAGACCGGTCGTAACACGATTCCCACTACCCAGAATGCACCTCACCTTTCTGCCACAGCAGAGGACAGGCCCTATTCTGAAGGCTACTCTCAAATGCCACCACTTTTTGGGTGTTTTGCCAATGAATCATACCCTCTTCACCCCTCCATCACACCCGATTTCTGCCTCACACTAGCCCAGGTCATGGAGCCATTAGCTGATGACTGCATGTGCTGTGTGAGGACAGGGGTGGGTCTTATTTATGGTAACACTGTCAGTCTCCCCAGCCGCCCGCTCTCCAGACCGTCCGTCAGGCAGGTGGTGAGACAGCTCATTCCCCCGGCCACTCACTGCCCTGCACACCAACCAGGCCTTGACAGGCATAGCCTGCCCGACCACATGATGACAGAACATTCATGTTCAGCTCGCAGCTGAACCCACAGCCGACGGGCCCCGAGGAGGATGAGGATTTAATCACGCTAACAGCTCAGTGTGGCCCATCTCGCCCCATTATGGACAACTATTTACAGCATGTCAAAACACAGCCCCACACAAAGCCACTTCATCTGACCCAAATATTTGTCCTTTTGTAAAAGTGTGTATAAAACCCCAGTAACTGGTTCACCAGCAACCGCCCAGGGGAAGGGATCTCATCTCTCTTCCTTCCTGTCTATAAGGCCCAAGCATGAAATCAGGACTCTGGCCCACTCTGGAGCAGCAATTTATTGACTGCCTAGAGATTTAATTAGGGCTGCATTCTTGACTGGCACCCTCATCTGAGGGGAGGGTTTGGACAGGCCTTCCTCTCCTGTTGAGAGAACAGGACCGTGGCTCTGTACTTTGTCAAAGCATAGTTTCTGGCTTTGGACCATGACCCACGGGCCTGGGGTTTTTGTTTTTATTTATTTTTTTCTTTAAACAATTTCTTTTAAGTTTTCAATTACAGTTGACATACCATATTATACTGGCTTTTTTTTAAAAAGAACTCCACACCCTTACACATCCCTATCTTCCCACACTCTCAAAGAGGGAGGAAACGAACTTCACTCCAACAGCTGCGGTTCTCATCTAGTTAAAAGGCCATTTACTGCTTTGTAAACCCTGCCTGGGGATATGCTTGCCCCTGTGATGTGCCCATCAGTGCCCCCTTCGTCCCAGCTACTACAGGGGTGCAGGGTACGCTCAGTCCCGTATCCCACAGGTACCAGGACGTCTGCCCTGCCCCCACCCAACCCCACACTCACTCCTCGGGCAGTGGTGCAGCTAAGTCTTTAGAATAACAGCATCCGGGCAACATCCAAACAGGTATCTAGCCCCCCAAATGCAGGTGCCCTGGTAACTAGGTAAAGAGATTTCAGTACGTGCTTTCTACGCGTTTCCTGTCAGGGAGCTAAGCCTTCTGCTGGTGGAACCCCAGGGTGTCCATCCCTAGGGAGGATTGTGTTGACAGACCTCTGGGTGCCCTGCACCCTGCTGATCTGGGGTGCTCACTCTGGAAATCAGCAAGGAGGCTCCTCATGGAAAAAACTAGAAGTCTCCTGTATTCCTCTTTCCCTCTTCCTCCCCGCCAGGCGCATCACCATGTCCTGTGCTCACAACTCAAAAGTAAATCTCAGATCCCTTTTTGGTCTCTGCCACTGCTGTGTCACATTGTCCCCAGAATGAAATCCACATGCTGACTGCAGTCTATGGGGTCCCGAGGACTCTGGTCTGATCTCTCCAGTCTCCTCTTAGACCAGTGATCCCCAACTCCCTCTTCTCTGCCTCTAGCCCAGCCCTCAGCCACACCCTCTCCACTCCTTCGGGGCCTGGCTCCCTCAGCCCTGGCTTCTCCTCCTGGAGCTTTCCTCTGCACTCTCCTGCCCTCCTCCTCAGTCTCTGCCACACGCCCTGCAAATTGTGTACAGCACTTCTCACAGTCTGCAGTGATTTAAAGAATTTACTTGTTTCTTATTGATGAACCACATCCCTCCTCTGGAAGTGCAGAGATAGGAACCTTGTTGTCTTGTGCACTATTGTAGCCTCAGCATGTGGCACATAGTAGGAGCTCAGTAAACATCTGCTTGAATGAATAATAAGCTGTGCCATTTAAAAAATACCCATGCGAACTACCTGGAAGTAACTGAGCAGAAAGATGTGTACATCGCTCATAGGACAACGTTTGAAAATAATTGAAATGACCAACAAAAGAGGTTTGTGGAAATCAATACTTCGGCATTATTAATTACTGAGTGCTGTTTAACAAAGATGAGTTAGATCTCCAAGCATTGACACGGCAAGGTGCCCAGGAAACTCTCAGTGTGAAAACAGGTTACAGTATGCATAAACATGATTTTATTTATGGTAAAAAACAAAACAAAAACAACAATCTTAGAACACTGAATAGCATGTTTCTATTTACACAAAAACCGGAAATGAAAGAGAGAATGAGGAAAAAGAGGGTACAATGACCTGGAAGTGATACCCACAGTTTTATGCTCTGGTTATCTTCAGAGTGGGTATTATTATAGATATTTTACTCACTGCTTTCTCATTTGTATTTTCTGACTTTAAATAACAAACGTATATGGTGTTGGTAATAAGAAAAACATGACAGCAAATTTGAGATGAAAAATAATCTGCTGCCATCCATGTTCACGGCTGCCATAAAGGAACAACTCTAGGTGGCCGGGCAGAGGGAGCCGTGCCGCAGAGAGCCTGTCCCCAATTCCTGCGAGGAGGGGGCAGAGGCAGCCTGGGTGGGGGGACACGGGGAACAATTATTCTCTCCTGTTCTGAGTCTGCTTCTGAGAAAATACACTGCTTAGATGCTAATCAAAAACCTCTATGCATATTTCCTTCCCACAGAGAAAGACCAGCTGGGGCTTCCTTCTACATTATTCACTCCCTTGCCACCCTGAGCTCTGCACACAGGTCACACTTTTACATAAAGGACCCATCTGCAAACTCCAGGGACCTGTGAACTCAGTCACAACAGGCCCTGGAAAGTCAGAGTCATCCAGAGTGCCTTGGTACAGGTGGATTCCTCGTAAACGTTTGGAATAGGACCCACACTGGTGCGAGAGCATCTCCAGGCAAGACTGTGGCAGTGGCTTCAGAGGTAGTCTAGTCCCCAAGTGGCACGGGTCCCCGGGCTGCAGGCTAGCAGGAAGGAAAAGCTGCTTCACTAGGCCTGTGTCCAGTCTGCATGCTCTCAGGGTACAGATATCTGGGAAGTCACGCAAGCAGCAAATACAACTGTCAGGTCAGAAAACAAATCTATAGTTGTCCTGAGTTAATTTCAAAATGGAGTTTTTAGGCACAGTGCTCTATGTGACCTGGGACAATTCTCTTCACTTATAAAATTAGGGGGCCGGACTAAATGTCCTCCAAAGACCCGTCAGAACTGGTGGTCTGTGGCTCTGAATCTATGGATGCTCTCTGGAAGAGAAAAAATTCATCTCCAGGTTCTCAACTAGTCCATCAACCACAAAAATACCCATGTTACTGTGCTCAGCAAGGAAGAAATTCCTAGGAATCAGTGCAGACAGGGTGGGCTTCCAGGTGGAGGTGAGAGCTGGCGTGTGCCTTGAAGAATGGGTCAGATTTAGGTAACTAGAAGTGGCATTAGGCACTGATATAATGATCCAAGATATTGTCACTTTTGGATCAGCTGGAGGGTCGGAGAGCCCTTCTTGGGAGGTAATTAACTGTGGGTAATTTTCCTGGGTGCTGAGCTGAAGGCATGGTATGTGAATCCCAATGCATCAAATAACCAATAGATTTGTTTTAAAGAACACACACCACACCACATAGCCACTGAAAGTGATGTTTGTGGAGCCACATGGCAATACAGGGGAATGCTTTCAGAATGAGTAGGGAGATCAGGATCTAGACCTCGGTTTATAACAGGAAGCAGTCAGAGCAGTACTGTGGTTCTCACAGCGCGGTTCCCCAGGCCGGCGGCATCAAGGGCTTTGCAGGACATGCAGAATCTTAGGCCCAAACCTTCTGAATTAGAAGTTGTGGAGATGGGTCTAGCAATCTGTGTTACTTTTTTTTTTTCTTTTAATTTATTCACTTTAGAGTGGGGGAGGGGGTGAAAGAAGGGGGGAGGAGCAGGAAGCATCAATTCCCGTATGTGCCTCAACCAGGCAAGCTCAGGGTTTTGAACCAGTGACCTAAGTGTTCCAGGTCGACGCTTTATCCACTGCACCACCACAGGTCAGGCAGCAGTCTGTGTTCTAACATGACTCGCAGGCGGTTCTCATGCAGGTGATATTTGAGACCCACTGTGCCAACAGAAGGAGTAGAGATTCAGAGGTCACAAGACAAGAGTTCGCACTCTAGCCCTGACGGCTGAATGTTCTCTTCAATAAAATGAGGCCCGGTCATTCCTACCCAGAAGGATTGTTGCAAAGAGCCAAGTACTTAATAAATGCAAAGCGCTGGGTCCAGTGGCAGGCATAAAAAAAGAACTAAAGGATACATTTGAAAAGTCATGAAAGGGAAACGTGGGAGATGACAGTGGCAGCCATTGGGGAAGGGTAATGGCTGATTCCTCTGACCTCCAGTTCTGAACTTTTGGTAGGGCTGCTATATAATGCAAGGAGAAACATTTAGATAGCACAGTGAGAGCCCATGACTGGGGTGTTGCTCTGTCCTTGAGGGCCAGGTAGAAGCTGAGATGGTGAGGCCACAGGATGCAGAACATGTGGGTGCCCTGGCCCCAACACTAACCACAGCTCCCTGGGCTGCACAGAAGGGACTCACATGGAAGGGACAGACCTTGAGCTCATCAGTGAGAAATCAGAACCCAGCTGAGCATGTGTGTACACACGTGTGTGCATGTGTGTGTACACATATGCACCCAAGTGCAGGCTTGTGTCGGTGGGAGGTCAGTGTCCACTATGACTCAGAGAGCTGGCCATCCGTGCCATGCCCCCTTGTTGTGTACATGGGAAAGCTGAGGCCCAGACAGGAGACTCACCCAACCAAGGTTACACCTTGCGTCAGCCGCAAAGTCTGGAGAAAGCCCCACGCCCAGCCTCGCTCGCGCCTGGGCTGAGAGAAGGGGGCTCAGGACTTCCCGTAGATTGCCTGGAAAGGTGCCTGGACAGGAAAGACTGTTGTTCAGAAAGCAAACACCAGGGTAGCATTTGGAGGCCCTGCTGCTTCTTTGGGGGAGTCGAAGCTCTCAGATTATTCCTCACATCTTGTGAAATCTTCTCAAATCTTCAGGGTGTTCTGAGCTCCAATTAGACACAAAAGAAGGGCCCCTCCTATCAACTCAGCCGTAGTTCCTGTGTGAGAAGTTTCAGCTCTTTGCACTGAGCATGCCCCACAGCTCAGCCCAGGTAACACAACAACGTGTGAGGTGCAGGGCGGGGGCAGGGGGAATAGGTCACCCTTCATAACCCCGGATAATTATCACCCACATTCACTCTGACAATGCTGGCTTCATGCAGGGGGATGTGGTCATTGTTAGTGTGGGCAGATAAAGAGAACACATCCGCAAGACAGGTTAAACAGATTAGGGGACGCCAGGAAGGAGGAGTGAAAATTAAGTAAAATGCTGTGCCCGTGTCAGACCCTGAACACCTCTAAAACATTTCTAGGGGAACCTGGGCCTCAAGCTCCCAAACCTGACCTGCAGGGAACACAGAAAGACACAGCAACCTGTCACAGAGCAGCTCTGCATCTCTCCACTTCTGCCTGTACAGACTGCTACGTGCTGCCCACCTTGGCATCCTGAGAACTCCTGCACAGATAGCCAAAAATCTCTGTTCCCTCTGGACGGCTGCTGTCATGGGTGAGGCTGAGTGGCAGGTGCCCTGTCATTAATCCATCAGTGGCGACAGCCTGCGATGCTCCATTGGGGTGTGACATATTTCAACACCAATCAAGAAATGAGCTTGTGAGCATGCTGATGGCTAATCAAGGTTCCAGATGGGGACACACTCTGGCATGCTGTTTAATGGCATTCTCTATTAAAATGGAGCCACCCAGGTATAAAAGAGCTGCCCTGATAGGAGCCTCTCTGAGCAGGAAAGAAGTGCAGACAGACAGCTGATGGGTTCTCAACATTGTTTCACTTAACTACAGTGTGCCAGAATGTTCCTTCAGAACAGCCTCCCGTGTTTAAAAATGTCACAAGACCGACACCAAGGACCTCGCTCAGGAGCCAACAGGATTTTACATTTTTATCTTTAAACATTTCTCAGTAGGTGAATTACTCAAATTAGTCAATAACAGAACCCCAAATGACTATGTTTAGCCAATTGAGAGTGACACCAAAATGCCTGACCGCATGAGCCACCTCTCCCTCAAAGCCATTTCACATGACTGTCCACAGGTGCCGAGAGGTGGCAATTTTGCTGGGATGATGGACTATGCTGCAGTGGAAGGTTACAAAACTAATGAACACGTTTCTGGACACACGGGACATGCCGCTCTTAGGCGCCTCACACAGCACACAAAGCGACTGTTAATATCCAGGGTTCTTAAAAATGTTATTTCCACCAGGACACATCATTCAGAGCATGACTTCCCACCATGATAGACTTTCCTGGCAACTGGGGTTAAAGAAGTCATTCAGGAAGGAGTGATTTTTGACAGATTCATTCATTTCCTGTGACCACACCATCTTGTGAAGTTCACTTCCATTTTGGCCTTAACAGAGAATAACAGAATGCCGTAAAAATATTCGGCCTTGAATGACCAACAGGTTGCAAGACGCCGTTCTCAGAGGGGGCTCTCGTGTGAGGATGCCACTGTGTCATTAGCTGGTGACTTCTTGTGAAGTTTCAGGGAACCCCGAGGTCCTTGGGTTTGAGAATGAGAGTAGGGACATTCGGAGGTGACTCTGGAGATCAGTGGGTACATGAAACATGAGACCACGAGGCCTGGCTATCATTAAGTACGGACTTTGAAGTCTCATGTCCATATCACTCTGTAAAAGACTGACACAGCTTTTACAGTTGAAACAGAAAAAGGTATTAGAAAGAGAAGTTCTTTCAAACAACACACAGGGTTCCTTTAGAGGTCAGAGACTACTGTCCCTCATACCGACCTCTCCTCCACTCCAAACAACATCGGCCCCACCAGAACACAAAAGCTCTGAGAAGCACCATCAGTTGTAACCAGGTCCAGCTGCTCACTGAGCTTTGGCACCTAGAGCTGGCAGCCCTTGTCTCGGCTGGGCTGGTCACCGCTCCAAGTGCTACACATGGCTCCGGGGCCACCCTTTTTATTGGGTGTGGACAGACTGGAGCTCAATGAGAGACGCGTGACCAAGAGGCCAAAAAAACTTGAAAAGTCTGTGTGAAGAGCAGGGGAGGAGGTGTTGTTGCTTCCTTGGCTTTTTTTTTTTTTTTTTTTTTCCAGCAACGGAGAGAGTCTTATCAGTGTCCGCACAGATCAGAAAGGCCATCCTAGGCCAGGTGTGGTCTAAGTGACCCCAAGGGGCAGAAAGAACTGGAACTGGAGGGACAGAGCGAGTGGGGGGCTTCCCCTCAGTCAGGGTGCACCTGAAGGACTGAACAGGCAGGTGGGCAGTGCATTTCTGCCCCTGCAGGTCGCTGGGAAGTCACTTGGCAGGGGAGCCCTGGGGAGCTTGAGTCAATGATTCTATAAATAATCGTACCTGGGATTGATACATTTAAGGATGGGCTGTGGCAAGTCAACCAACTGGAATAGATACAAATAAATGTTCCCACAGGATGGGTCAGAAAGTACCTACAGAGCCCTGACCACAGTAAAATGGTTTCTGCTGTTGGTTAACTTCATCTTCTGCACTGAACATGTTCCTTCCTCTGGGATGTGCTGCCCCTGCCCATTCCCTCCCTCCCAACAGCCTTTCCCCATGACCCTGAGACCACCTCCCAAGGCATGGGAAGGGTGCAATCATCCTCTGGACTCTTGAACTACACCACTCTTGAAGATTTCCTGGAGGAATGCACGCATGGGACCCTCTTGGGCTACCAGGAAGCTGCGTGCAAACCTCTTCCCACTTCTGGGCCTCAATTGGTCCCCTATATAGAAAGAGACCTAGCCGGCATGACCAGTGCCCCACAGTGCTCCCAGCTCTCCCAAGTGGTATGGGGAATGAAATCCTGCCCACTGCTAGCCTCTTCCCAAGTCATGTGACAGCCAGTTCTCGGAAATGACATTACCTGTACCCTGTGTGGCTCATCTAATCTAAGGCAGGCCAGGAAAGCAGCTTAGCTGGGGATTAGCCTTGGAGTGCACCTTTTGGGGCTGATGTCTGGGGAGACACACGCTTTGTTGGTGGCTCTAGGAGCAGGTCTTAGATGTGCTGCTTGTCTGGGGCTCCGTGCTCTTAAGGGTAGGTACACTTACTTCCCTGTGAAGCAGTCTGAGGAAACAACACGAATCGGGGCCCTCAGCCCTAGCTTGCTTCTGGTGTTTGCTGTGGAAACAGGCTCTGGTGGGTACAAGGGGTATTTACTGAGACCCACAAAGAAAGTGCATGCTCCATACCACATGGGGCCGGTCCCTGCCTACCCCCATGGCAGCTCACCTTTCTCCCCTCACTCCTGAGAGTTTCCTACTGAGTCCTGTATCTCTAGATCAGCATTTCTATGCCTGTGTCTGACTAATGAACTCCATTCACAGTAATCTGTAATTTCACAAACCCCTACAATTACAAAAAAAATATCACTTTATCATTTCTGCATGATTTACAGTAAAAAAAATATTTTTAATTAAATATTTTGTGAGTATATTATTCAAAGATTACATTAATAAGCATTAAAAGGCAATTTTTAATGATGTTCATTTTCTATAGAAGGATACATTTCAACATTTTCCCACTTAACAAGTGATAAACAACACTTTATTTCCTTGAAATTAATTGTGCAAGGAATTGCTGATTTGTTGACAAATATAAAACAACCTTTAGGTCTTGGGACCAATATATGTTTAAAACTTAATTGTGTGTATCAGCTTCAAAAATAGATAAAACTGTTTTTGAGCCCTGATCGTTAGAATTCTTGTATTTTGAGCTTACAAAAACCCATAAAACAAAAAACAACTCTATTATTTTTGGAATGTTCACATGCTTTCTAAATGTTAAGATAAAGAGGGATTCAGAGAACTTTATAAATTCTTCAAAATAACACATTGCTAGCAATAATTTTTTCCCATATCAATAAAAGGACAAGGGAGTTAAACTATTTCTGTATTTTCTACCCCTCCCCCATTTAACATACTAAAGGCACTTAGATGACACTTAAATGACTTATATAAGGACTTGGATCAGATAATCACAACATACAAATCTGGAAATAATTACTTTGGAGGCATATTTCCAGAACTATCATTCTTAGGCTCCTCATTAGCTCAGGGTGGTTCAACATAAATGTTCTTTATGTTTCCTGTCTTTGTCACTTATTTGTAGCCAAAGCTATCTACTTTGCCTATAAATGGAACCATATGAAAAATAAAGACAATTTAAAAGTTATTTAGCAGTAAAAGTGAACCAAAATGATAAACCAGGTGGTGGCCAATAACCATGGTCACCTGATCTCCACTAGCCATGTAAGCTCACACAATACCCGCACACATACACATACGTGAATACACACGCACAAGCATGCGCACAGAGGCTCCCAAAGTTCCGTTTTAGGAAAAACTATGTAAATAGTCAGTTTAAAAATATGTAAAGTGAAACAGATGCATTTATCATCTGTAACAGTGGGCTCCATGCATTTGATCTAGAAGTATTGGTTCTGAGTCGGAGAAGGGGCGTGGGTGGGCCATGCTTTTAGTATAAGAAAAGCAGAGGAGTGACACCAACTGGGAGCTGGTGTGCAGGGCCAGCTGGTCAGGTCTGTGAGCGGCGAAGGGTGAAGGGCTGCCCAGGAGGTGAGTGAGGAGAGAGCCAAGGCAGTGTGTGCAGTGAGTGGGGTGGGGAGCGGTCCAGTCAGGGAAGCTTCCAGGAGGTAAGAGGTGCCAAAGAGGATGTGGGAGGCAACTTGGGGGTGTGATGTGTGGCTCCCTCTGCAACCCTTTTCATGAAAACTGCAGCAAAGTTCCATATTATTCTCCAGGGGGAAAGACATGCTGTTGCTTCATATTCATCACTGCTGGACATGGGGTCATGGGGGCATTGCTGTGCCCCAGTTACCTGGCAGGGACAGTCCAGGACGGAGGGGCTCAGAGGGAGTCCCTGAGCAAAAGCCACAATCCTGTTGGGTGCGAAGCTTGAACACACCTACCAGTGAAGGCCTGAATGAAGTCCCCTGAATGTCCCTCCCTCTCTCTGAGGCTGGCCTCTCCGCTCTGACTCTGCTACCAGCACCAGACCCACCAAGCCATGGGGGGGCCACACACTTTGGAAGTCATACAGGCCATTTCTCTTTGTGGGAAACATGAGTCTGGATTTATCTTTCTCTCTCTCTCTCTCTCTCTCTCTCTTTCTTTTTTTTTTTCTGAAGTGAGAAGCAGGGAAGCAGAGAGACAGACTCCTGCATGTGCCCAACCGAGATCCACCTGGCATGCCCACTAGGGGACGATGCTCTGCTCATCTGGGCTGTTGCTCCATCGCAACCAGAGCCATTCTAGCGCCTGAGGCAGAGGCCATGGAGCCATCCTCAGCACCCGGAACAACTTTGCTCCAGTGGAGCCTTGGCTGCGGGAGGGGAAGAGGGAGAAAGACAGAAAGGAGGTGAAGGGTGGAGAAGCAGATGGGCACTTCCCCTGTGTTCCCTGGCTGGGAATCGAACCCAGGACTTCCACATGCCAGGCCAACGCTCTACCACTGAGCCAATTGGCCAGGGCGAGTCTGGATTTCTTTCAGTTATTTGGGAAGTGGAGAGGAAAAAGCATCAATTGTACAGGGGTTTAAGAAGTTCTCAAAGAGGATTTGAAGGCAAGGGCCAGCAGAGCCCAGGGGAGCCCCTAGCAGGGCAGAAGAGGCCCCCTCTGTGAAGAGAAGCGACCCCAGACACAAGGAGCTAGCTCACAGGGAGTCCACTAGGGAGGGGACCATGTAGGTGTCTCCTTGCTCAGCAAACACCGTCTGGGGCAGCTGTCCCCAGGTGAGGCTCACTGTCCCCAGTCCAAGCCACACCCCAGAACAGCCCCTTAGGAGGATCCCAAAGAGAAAAGAAATGATAAGCAGGTGGGCAAAAACCGCTTCCCGCCACACAAGCAGATTCTCTGAGGACCACCTGTGGAACCTCACCAGAGCCACCTCACCTGGGCCCCATGGCTGTAGGCTGCAATGGCAATGGCACCCAGCCCTGCCAGCCCTGTGCAAACTCCACCCACACCCGGAGCCCCACCTGGCATCGACAATGCTCGAAGAGTGTCAGGATCACCCCCAGAGATCCACTCAGCATGATCCACCCACACACACCTCCGAGGTCACATTCTCACCAGTGTCAGGCTTCGGTGTGGGGGCCCGCACCCACTCATCTTCTGATTTGGCAGGACAATGAGCACACCCCTGGCTGGAGCCCTCTCTCACCCTCCACAGGCCTTTGTCCACCTCTTCACACAGCTGGGCAGCGGGGACAGCGACATTCATCTCCCAGTTTGAGCTCACTTCCAGGTGAACCAGTGGGAGGTGGGGTGGGGGTCGGGGGCTCTCAACTGCGCCTCTGCCCACCCCCAGTGCCGATCTGTGTTCCAGCAGAGCCTCCAGTTCTCAGAGGCCACCCACAAGGTCCTGAAAGACAAGTCAGCAAGACCCATTCATAGGCTGCTTTTGTTGAATGACTCGAGTCTTTAATTTTCTAAGAAACAGGGGACATAAATGGCTCGCTGGCATTTTAATGATGGAGGTGTGGGCGGGTGACTGGATCCCTTACAGGCTTGGCACCAAATGGGAAATTAGAGGCCACCTGGGGGAACACAGCATCATCTGTCAGGAACTCGAGGCCACGTGCCTGCCTGCTCACTGCCTACCTGTGTATGCAGACAGACACACACGGCCGTGCATCACACACACACAAACTCACACAGGCACATAGAGACACAGACACACTATGGCAATGCCCTGGCACAGAGCGCTCTGTCCCATGGAGGCAGTGCCAATTAGCTAAGCCCACTGGACTCTCTTCCTTTGGACTTATTATTATTATTATTATTTTTGCCAAAAACATACATTATCCATTGGCAGGAAGAAAAAGACAGGAAAAGAGAGGCAGGACTGATAGGGGGAAGTTATTTGGTGGGCAGACGCCCGAGGTGACCATGTGTAAACACCCCTGCCGGCAGGGAGGAGCCCAACAGGACAGTCTGATCCATGCAGCTAGTCAGCCTTCAGTTCCCCCGGGATTCTGCTTCCCTTAAGTGAACCTCTGATCCTTATAGCCAGAAGGGCAAGAGGCAGCGGTAACATCGTCAGTAGGGGACAGGAAGAATGGTAAGGGCACTGGGTACCAAGGGACAACCAAAGTGTTGCATGAGTTTCCAACTGTGGATGTCATTGAATGGCTAAGGGGTTCGCTTTTATTTGATTGCATGTGGGGGAGTCCATGAGGATCAATGGGCAGGAGGGGACTGAGTTGGTGGGATTTTAAGGTTATTTGGCCCAGAGTCCCAATGGCGGGACGAGGCAATGGCCACCATGTGCTGCCATATAGTCCCTCAGTTTCTGGGACAGCTGGAGCCCCCTGGCGGGTCACCATGAGAAGCAAGGATCTCTGTGCATGTCCCATGAAAGAAACAAATGGGGAGGTGCTGACCTGGCTTCCATGACAACTTATACATGAGGCCCTGGAGGCTTAGAGAGAAGAAGGGAGTTGTGAGAAGTTGCCTAGCTAGTCAAGGGTCAGCTGTGACAGAGCACCCTGGAGTAAGAGAGGCAGGCCACCATGCAGAAACTGGCCACCCCCACACGCAGCCTAACCGGGAACCACACCAACTCTGCTCGAATGTGAGCCTTGGGCGCTGAGTGGAAAGCTGGACTCCTCATTAAGGCTGCTGGTATTCTGAAGACTAATTTTGCTTAACATTTTCCAGGGGAAGGGCAATTAAAAATCTGTTTTGAATAGAATGAAGATGTATTTTTAGAATAAAATTGAGAAGACGTACTGAAAATAACATAAACGTCCGAGTCCAGAGTGATTAAAAGGAGATAAATCATATGTCCTGAGTCCCAGCGATGGACCATTCCCTGGAGCCACAGGAAGAATGGCCTCTGGGGGCTGGCTGGGGACAATGCCAGCCTCCCTCTCTTTTATCCAGAGCGGGCTTCTCGGGCCCCACCACACATGGAGCACAAGGGAGGGGTCACACTGCCTTGTTGTCACACAGATGTCCAGCCACAGGCCATGCTGGGATCCCCAGAAAGCGTGGACAAGCAGATCACCTATCAGGTCCCGCTGTGGCCATCTCCACACCAGCCAGGACCCATAAGGCCAATGGGAGCCCCTGGGAGGCCCTGGCCTTCACCTGGCCTCCACCTTCACTGACTCTGGACATGGCAAAACTGATGACGTGACCACAAGAAAGTAAGGAGAAAGAGAAGAGGGAGATTGTTTTGAGGGGGCTTAGGGCCAGTATCTGCAAGGTTCAAAATTTCAAGTCAAATTTGATTTCATGGAATCTCTTCTTTTTTGGGTGATTCATACTGGCTTGGGCATCTAGAAGCCTAGTTGGCTGACTCCACCCATTTTAATTTAGTCATAAGACAATTTACTAGTCCTTGTAGTCCACAGCTCTGGATGCTAAGAAGAGGCGGATGGAGAATGGGACTGGGCAGGGGCAGCAGCAGTAGTGCTTCAACCTCACTAAAAGTGAAGAAAGCCCATTCATTACACAGCTATTCTTTTACACTCCAAAGTCCCATTGGACACCTTTGGGAACAAAGGTTCCAGCAAGATTTCATCTGGGTACTAGGGGACAATAAAAAGGGGATAAACATTTATTAAGCACATACGATGTGTCAAGCAGAATGCTTCTTTCTCTTTTAATCCCCGCAATAATCTTAAAGGGGAAGGCAGGGTTATGCCTGCTTCACAGCTGAAATGGCTGGGACTCATAGGGGTTAAGCTGCCGACAAAGTTAGTGACAGTGTAGGCATCCAGTCTCCATGTGACTGGAGCTGCTGGAGTCCACCTTTCCCCACTACCCCACATTACTGTTTAGCACAGGCGAAAATGTAATCAACAAAAAAAGTTTCTGTGTCAGCAACAGTCCGTGGAGGAGAAAGTAAACATTAACAAATGCCTGATTACTGTAAACTAGCTCAGAAATACCAGGGCACTAAATCATGCTGAAGTCTAGCATTTCCAAAGCAAAGCACTGGTTGTGCTGGCCCCTCTGCACTCCCGCACCATCCCCGCCACAGGCCACAGGGGCAGGAGGGAGAAGGGGTCTGCCCCTAGACCCAGCTGGGGAGTGCTGACCTCTCAAGGTGCATCTAACACAGCTCGGGTCCATGCATCTCACACAGGGTGGGTGGCCACCAAGACCATGGAGAACTAGGTAGGGGTGGAGCTTCAGGATGGTTGAAATGCAGGTGACTGTGGGATGTCCCACAGGCAGCATCCTCAGTGGGCTGGTTTTATAGATCTTATGGTCAGCAGTGGGGTCTGGCCTGAAGATAGGGATTTTGGAACTCTTGTTTTGGGAGTATAGAGCATTAATAGAGTAGAAGAACAAAGATGAAGCCCCAGGAAGGGGAAGAAAAGTGACCTTGGCTATGAGGGTTGCTGTATGTACTGCCAGCAATGTACTGAGACAACCCAATGAATTCAAACAACCCAAGGACAGGGTGGCATGAATCTCACAGGCAGAAGGGGACTACAGTCTCTAGCCCAGGACTCTAACTTTATATAGCATATCTTATATTTGCATGAATACAAGACTTGACTCTGGCTTCTGCCACCAGCTCTCTCACCAAGTGATCTTGATCAGTCATCTGCCTTTTGCCAAATGAGAAAACTGAAGCACACAGTTGGAGAGGACAACACAACCTGTATTCTCTATCGCAGCAAAGAGCTAAAGGAGAAGAGAGAAAGTGATAAGGGGGAGAATGCCCAGCAAACCACAGCCCCGAGAAACAAAATCCCCCTGCCAGGTGGGGTTTGGGGTACTCTGGGTGTGTTTCCAGTAGCAGGGCTCCGTCAGTGTCTGGAAATACAGCAGCTTCCTTCCAGCCTACAGGTGTGAGCAGAGAAGAAATAAATCCGGCCACCCAGGGGTTAAGGATGTCCCCAGATACCTATTACTGTGAAGGTGTAACTCCAGCAGGCAACAGAACAGTCTCAGCTGTCCTGCTTTATTTTGGATCTGTCCCTAGAAAGCTATTCTGGCCAATTCTGATCTTGCAATGTAACAGTATCATCCATTCCTTATTGATCACTGATTTTCACTTCATCCATGTTTTCTTATTCTGCTTACTACAACCCTGAGAAATGAGAATTGTTATTTTTTACACACATATAAGAAAACGAGACTTAGAAATCTTACCTCATTACTTGGCTTGCTACTAAGAGGCAGTCCTGGGATGTGGACCAAGGCTGCCTGGCTCCCAAATGCATAGTCTAACCCCGTGGTCCCCAGTCTTTTGCGTTGCATGGGCTACTCAACTTCTAAAACGCTTGGAGATGAATAGGTTGCCAGTTTCATGTATGTTTATTTTTACCAAATAATAACATCTTAAATATCAAACAAACCAATCATCTATCTTCACCAAAGGAAGACCATTCTGAATACCCACGTGCACAGACAAGTGTGCACACACACTCGAGGAGGAAGGGGATGCTGGAGAAGCTCCTGTCATCTCACCTGGTTCTCAGCACCCACGCCCCTTCTGTGTCTGGGAATGCCCTCCCCAAGGAGAGAAAGCCCACCTTCCCCATAGAAGTTGCAAACAGCAAACACCCTTCCCTCCCTTGCTTGACCAGCCAGACTCAGCGACCCCCACTTCTATCAGAAGCCCGGAACGCAAATAAGGGGAGCTGGTGCCAGGCAGCAGCCCTGCTGTTTGAAGCTGTTGCTGGTGGTGGCCTGACACACAGGAGGCCAGACCCAGCAGGGGAGCAATGGGGTCTTTGCTGAGTCAGATCTGGGCACGAGTGGCTGTCATTCCTGGCCGTGTGGTCTCTGAACCTGGTTCTCCACCTAAAGACTCTGAGCTGCCTAATATCCTTTTAATAAATTCATTTTCTGCTTCAATTAGCCAGAAATGGTTTCCGTTGTTTGCTACTTAGAATCTTGACAGATGGGATAGCACTTTAAATGAGATGCATTTAGTTCTATGAAACGCTTACCACATAGTGGCTGTCATTTTCTCCTTTCCTGCAGGCCAGTCTGGGACAGGCAGGGAGGGGCCTGCAGACTGGAGCTGTGATGGCTCTTCTGCTTTCCGGCCCTCAAGAACCATGTGCCCCAGAATGCGGTCACCACCCACGGGAGCCTCACCAGTGGGTCCCCACTTTTTCCGGGAACTCCAAGCTCAGCTTATACCCATTTCTCCCCTTTATTCTCATCATCATCCATGCTCCACCCCTTGCTTTCTGCTTTTAGAAGTTCTGCCCATCCTTGTGGCCCTCCTGCAGCCCTGCTTCCCCAGCCCTGGAGATCTCTCCTGCTCCCAAGATCTCACCGCCTTGCTATCCCTGTTAATTCCTTGCTTTTTAAAGTTTTCTTTCAAAGAGAGGGCTGAGCTCTCTCCTCCTCTCTCTCCACGCCCCACCCCCAGCAGCACCTGCACCAGCACTTCTGCCCGCATGGCACGGCCCTTTCCAACTGCCCACCCTGTCAGGCCAGTCTCCATGCATCCTTCAGGCGGGGGTGGGGGGGTTGGAGAGACCTCCCTGGTCTTCTTTCTGTCAGTGAGAACAACTCATCTCTGTGTTCCGCAGGAGTGCCCTTCAAAGACAATTAAGTCCCTCCTCAGCCTCTGTCTTTTCAAATGAAATCATCTCTAACCCTTTATCTTGTCTTTGAGTCCTGTTTCCCAGTGTTTTAATGGGGTGGACTCCATCCTAGGAACCCCATACCTGGGAAGGCTAAGGGGCTTCACATGGGGTTCACAGCAGACCGTGAGGGCAGCAGCCTCTCCTCAGATCATTTACCAAGTGAAATTACCTGGCTATTTCCCGAAGACTGCCTTGGTTTAGTATCTTTTTGTCTGATGCCATCTCGCCCCACATCAGGTTACCTGGTCTTCACCTCAGATGTCTAAGAAAGGGAGGGTGGCTATGGACAAACTGCGGTTTCAGATGCCAAGTTTGGAGCACTAGGTTTGGGTGGACAGTGATGGACAGTTTAAATAGGGAGCTAACAGGAAAATTAACAAATATTTTGGAAGGAGCAGTACATGAATCTGTGGTTTTTTCGCCACAAGGTCAATGGTTTCCTTCAAGGTGCGGACCACATCATTCTTCCTTCTGTCTTCCGCAGGGGGCTAAGTCAGCTCTGGCATTGGGGAAGGGGTGGCTAGGTGGTTGGGAGAATGGGAGTAGGTGGAGCTTAATAAGTGAGTGGGTAATTATATGAACTCTTAACTAACCTCTCCCCAGTAATGGCAGTCCTGGCTCAGTGGAAGAGAAAAAACAATTCTCTGACAACCGGGTCCATGGGTCTGGAGTGACTGACTCTTTGCCACAGAGCAAAAGGATCTCACAGCACATGGGTGCTGTTAGGACAGCTACCAACCAAGTGCCTCCCCCACCTATGGGCTGGTTGTATGGTTGGCATCTTCACAGAGAAGGTCTCATAGGACCAACTCAGTGCCAATGTGGTTCTGAAGATGAATTATTACTTGCAAAGGATCCCTAACATGGACATGAGGCCTTGCCTTGATCCTTTTAGGAGCAAAAACCTGTAGCTCAGCCATACTCCGCAAGGTCCCTGCTCCCAGCATCCTCTGGTTCAGCGAGTTCATTATATACTCCCTGGGCCTCACCTTTCCCCAAATGAAATACTGCAGGCATTTTCTTGAAGGCAAAGAAGAAAATTGCCCAAAGAACCAAGTAATCTTCAAATGTCAAAAACATCCAGTGCGCGAATCACACTTAAGTAAGAGCATGGGAATTTGGCAAAGTGACAAGCGGTGGTTTACAACATTAAAGGTGACTTGGAAACAGTTAGACAGTCAGATGCAGAGGGAGGATGCCAGCACCAGCCTGGAACAGCCAGCCCTTCAACAGGCCTGGCCCTGCCGTTTTCCCATTTGTGAAAGGGCACGCGAGCGATGAGCTTCTTGAGAAGGAGATAAGTAATCTTTGGAGCATCACATAGACCCTGGCCAGCCTCATCAGGCCTGGCAGAGGAATTCTGTAGTCTTGCCTTTGACCGCTGAGCAGAAGACACCTGGGCAAGTGCTCATGCAGTGGCCCAAGCCTGCTGCCCAGCACCTCCTCCCTCTACAAAATGCAGGGTGTTTACTTTTGAAAGGGCCACGTACTCAGAAGACCTTTCAAGATGCTTCTGGACCTCTCTCTCTGTTTTGGCACCATCACGAGATTTAGGGAGCCACAGTTCCTCTTTCCCCAGACAGTGACGGTCAGGTCCTCCAGCCTCTCCCCAGCCTTGCAGGGTGACTCAGTCTAGGTGGCACTATTTCTACCTGTCAGTCAAGCTCGAGCAGTGCATTCCACAGTCTTGCCAAGCAACCCTACCTGCCTTATCTCCTTCCTGCCCCTATGTCTTCCACTCATCTTCCCTCTGTCCCCAGTGCCCACAACTAACTTGGCTGAGGAGCCAATAAAGAGCTGATGACAGCCTCGTCTAGGTATCATAAACGTTGCTTGGGACCTGAATTCAGAGCAATGGATTTGTTGAAATTCCTTCTCCAAAATTCCTCAACTATTAGCAAGTTCTGAGCAGGTCCAGGTGCAAGCTAGCGACTCCCCACCTTACAGCACCCCAGCCCTCAGATCTGTTCAGAGGGGCTGGGGTAAACCCAGCTTCCACTGCTTTGGGTCAGAGCCTTCCTAATAAAGATACACCCACAGGCAGCTAAAGATCACTCCAATGAAAGAACATGAGTCAGAAAATAATCAAGACTTAAAGTTTGGTGCTTCCAGGAGGTAGTTACTAGATCGAGCCCGTGCACAGGCCCTATGTGACTCAGATAGAAACTTAACTTGCTCAGCTCTACCCTAAGAGCCCAAGGAGAGCCCCAGAACAAATCACTTGGCGCTGCTGACATTGGGAGCTGCCATTTTCACATCTGGGAAGCAGAGGAGGCAGAACCGGTGGTATCTGCTAAGATTTCAGTCTAGGCTTTCATTCCCTAATGCAAGAACGAGGATAGATTCATCTCATCTCATCTCCTGACAGCAGGAACGGGAGAGGCCGAGAGCACTGTCCTGGCACACACAACAAAGGCGAGTCTGCAACCTCATAACTCCCTCTGCAAGGCCCTGCGGTATCTGGGTGCTGGCCCCCTGGACAGCTGCGACATCACATCCTATCTCTCTGTATCCACCCCCATTACCATCCCTGTCACCCCAATCTCTCTCTCACACACACACACAGACCTTTCCAGCACATCTGCAATACTCCCCAGTCATGGAAACCACCTCACATTCCCCAAATAGCTACTCTTACCCATCTGTTTCTTCTGTCCAAAATGCCCCTGCTCTTTGCTGCATCTCACGTGTCCCCCTCTGTCACCTGGCCTCATGAGATTTTGGACAGTCTTCCATTGCAGCATTTGTCACACTAACATCATAATCCCATCTCTTCTATCTTTTGTCCCCTCCCCTAGACTAGAAGTGGTTTAGCAGGGGTATGCATGGCCATGCCTTATTCACCATTTTTATCCACACTACGGTGCCTGGCATGTAGCGGATGTATATAATACAGACTACTGAATGTATGGTTACATAAACAATCTTGAATTGAAGCAAATTTAATGTTCTTTTTGGCTCATGTAACCAAATGGTTGGCTCTTCACTCAGAAGTGAGGGACTGGGAAGCAGGGAATGCTCAGGACAAAGGGGGGTGAGGGCTGGGGAGACTCCCCATGTTTATGCCCCTTTACCGCCCCGGTGCTGACTCAGCGCATGGTGGAGGACACACAGGAAGTCCCCACCCCCTGGGAAAGCACCACCTCTGGAAGCCAGAACACAGTAGGCAGCAAGCAGCAGCAAGACGGTCCAAGAGGACTATGGCCAGCGGCAGGCCCGACAACCTGGTCCTTACCTTGAAGTTTCTTTTTTAGTCTCATCAGGATGAACCCTCACAAGGTACATCTCTGGCTCTGACCTCTTCTTTGAGCGAGAGCCAGACCCATACATCGAACTGCCTACCTGCCACCACTGCCGTGTCTCAGGAGCCCTCACACCTGGTCCTAAACAAAATCTAATCATCTCCAACAGCTGACCCTCTCCCAGTGATCCCAACACCATCAATGATAGCACCCTCTCCATCTGGTTCCTTAGACTAGAAATCTAGGTGTCACCTGTTGGACATCCCTCTCTGTTACTTCCCTATGTCTACCTGCCACCGAGGCCTGACAACTCCACTTTTGATACGTCTCAAACTCCTTTGCTTCTCCCCACCTGCACCATCCCCTCATGCCCTGCAGCCGTCGACTCTGGCCTGTGCACCGGCTATCTGAGCTAATGGAACCCCTCCTTCTTCCTTAGTAGTCTTCAGCAGGGTCCCATGTGGAAGCCAGCACTTCAAAAATACCACTTCCTTGCTTAGAAACCATCAAAGTCAGTTAGTGCTGTTGCAATAAAGACAAGAGATCCTAACTGTGTCCAGCAAGACCCTGCAAGGCCTCTCCTTGTCTCCAGACTCCCCCTGGACTATGCGACCCCTTGTGTCCTCAGCTCAGCCACCCTGGCCGTCTTTCCTTTCCCTGAACAGGCTGTGCTTGCTCCCGTTAGGGTTATAGAACACCTGTCCCCACTGCCTGCAATGCATGATCCCTTCCCATTAAATCCTGAGACCAACCACTCCTTCATAGCTCAGACAGTCATTCCTATCCCTGGAATCCAAGCTGGAGGCTCGGCTCCCTGTGACAGTGCAGCATGCTTTCTGTCTGAACTCTGGCAAACATCTACCTCCTCCACTAGGCTGTGAGCTCACCGAGGGAGAGAACCAGGCACGTCCTTGCTCACTGTGGGGCTCCGGTGCCTAGCACACTGCTGGGCATGCTGGAGACACTAAGAGTTGTTGAATCATGAATAACAGATTTGGGTTTCATTAAGGGAAGACGCTTCACAGGAGATAGTTACAGCACAGGGTACTTGCTGATGGCAACCTGTTCTTTCTGGGGAAGATTTTTAAGTGGGAGAGAAACAACCTTCCCAAACTGGCATAAAAGCAGAGTTGTCTAATGGAGGAAACACACACCCATCGGCACATTCACAAGCCTTCTGTGTGGGGGTGAGGGAGAACCCGCCCCAACCCCAGCCATGTGCTTGGGAGAATCAGGGTAGGAGAAATTCTTTTCTTCCCAGAAACGAATGGAAAGCCAGCACATGAGCTGGTACAGCTGCTGAGAGCGATGCGCCTAGACATCATGGCTATAGTTCCAGTCGGCTGTCCGTTTCTCTTTGCTAGCTTTAAGGGGCTGTTGTCATGTGGTAAGGGTAAACCTTGTGTCCTTTAGGGCTCAGCAACAGGGCGAAGGGCTTCTGATTGTTTCTTCCCATTCAAGTTTGTGTGGCTGTGAGGGCACATCTGGGTGAAATTAAACCACACATCAATAATAGTCAGCTCTACCCACATAGTCTGGGACAGATGTCCGGAAGTCCAGAGCTAGTCCTTCACTTTTTCTTTATGGCTGGCCCCTCCTACCCTTCCCACAAGGCAGGGCTGTGAGCCTCACTCTCACACTCGTGTTTCAGACCGCACCCTTCTGTGTATTAGAGCCTCCACAGCTATCACCATCACTTAGGACAGGCCGACACACAAGCATGGCATTCTGAGATCGTGTGCCCCAAATGAGTTGTGTTTACCGGGACTCAGGCTTAGCATCAGACATTTCACTGACACGGATATATAAGAGACAATGGGATGCTATTTTCCTCCAAATTAATGAAGAGTCTTAAAAATGATCGTATGGGCTTTCCCAGACACTGCTGGTTGTACATACATCCTTTCGGTAAGAGGATCAGCATGTTTTAAAAGCCTTAAAATAATTTTATTCATAAGCAAGTTCAGTTTCCTGGCAAGGTACAAATTAAATACATAAAATATGATTACCTTTCTTATTTGTAATAACTCATTAGAAAATGAAATTGGACAGAAAGATCCCTACTACACGTAGCATCGAAGAATGAAGTTTCTGAGAACTGTAAAGAGCTGATATGTAGAAAACCACAAGCATTTACAGAGAGATATGGAAGTAAACTTAAATAAACAAAGAGAGAGAGAGTAAATTGAACAGCACGTTCTTGAATAAGAACACTCATTATTATGGTGAGGATGTCAATTCCTTATGCATCAATTTATAAATACTATCTAATTCATATGACTATCATGTAAAAAACAAAAAAAGTCAACCAAAGATTTTTCTACTTTGGTCAAAGACTCTAAGGTTCATCCAGGCTATTAGATATGTCAGAAATAGTAGCTAAAAACATTTTGGAAAATAGTAATAATAATGATGATCTATAGTACCAGATTTTAAAACAAAATATAATTATATTTATGTGGTATATAGGCCAGGTTAGAGAGAAACATGCCCCAGCTTGTATGAGAATTTAGTGTGTGAGAGAAGTAACTTTTCAAACCAGGGAGGAAGAAAGATCATTCAATAAATAGAACTGGAAGAATTACTTTATGAAGAAAAAGGTTAAATTCCTACCTTACATCTTCCAACAAAACAAAGTAACTTAGAACTGGATAAAAAGTTGAATCTGTAAAACAAAATCATCAAACAAGTAGAAGAAAATGTAAATGAACAAATATCTAAAATTTGGGCTAGGAGAGGATTTTCGAAGCACAAAAAACAGGAGGAAACATCAAAGTGAAAAAGGCTGATAAATAGCAAATTAAAGGCTTCTGTCCAACCATGAAACCATAAAAGAATTTAAAAGAAAAATGGCAAACTGGGAAAAAACATTTCTAACATTACATCAAAAGGTTAATATCCTCTTATGCATAAAAGAGCTCTCACAAATCAATAAGAAAAAGATGAATATAAATAGAAAAAACAGGCAAAGGACAGGAATGTCAATAAACACAGAAACAAATGCTCTGGCCCACTGGTAATCAAGGGAGGGCAAACTGAGAGCACGAGACACGATTACTCATCTATCCAACAGCCTAAGATATTTTTAAAAATTATAATAGTTAAGAGTGCAGCATATGGGTGTTCATGTGCTATTATTTGTGGGAGAGGGAATAGAACAGGCTTTCTGGAGGCAATGTGTCGATACAGACCAATGTTTTCAGTATGTGTGTCCCTAGCTCTGATCTGGTAGTACCAGTTCTAGTAATTGATCCCAAGGAAATAATCCAAAAGGTCTGCAGATGTTTATGCCCAACAATATTTGATTGTGATGTTATTTATAATAGCAAATCACTGAATTATATCCATATTCTAAAATAAGGAGTGAGTGAAATTAAATGTGGCACATTAATATAACAATGAAATATAGCCTTTTAAGATCATGTTTCTGAATATATGACAATAGGAAATCAACACAAGGTTAAGAGGGATAAAAGCAGGTGACAAAATTTTATATGTAAATATAGATGAGAGAGAACAATCCCAATTCTGCTAAAGTGATAAAAATAGATTCTGAAATGTTAATTGCTTTTATCTTATAGTGATGACAGTAGGCATGATTTCCCTGTTTGTTAAAAATTTCCATAGAGATTACTCTTATAACTAGAAAGTTATAAAATTTTTAAAACATCAAGCCTTGATAATTCTATTTCTAGAACTCTATCCAAAACATTATTTCATGTAACTATAACCACCACCCCGTTGGCTGGTGCTATTATGTCCACGTGACGTGAGAAAGACGAGGCCCGATGGACAATGTAATGAGCCTGATATGACCCTCAGAGCTGGATCTTGTCAGATTTGACACCAAAATTACGATCCAAAATAATACATGAGAACACCCACCAGAATATTAGAGTAGGATAAACCATACTGCAGGCAATGGACTGTCAGCATAAAGAAGTGATGTTTAAGAATTGTTTTCAATGACAGGGGAAAGTGTTCTAAAGTTTACAAAAAAAAAAAACAAAAAAAAAAACCCCACAAAATTTCATATATAACATGGTCCCAGTTATTGTACAAATGCAAATAAATAAATAAATAAAATGGAAGACTAGAAGAAAAGATGATAACATGGCCCCAGTTATTGTACAAATGCAAATAAATAAATAAATAAAATGGAAGACTAGAAGAAAAGATGATAAAGTAATAACATTGGCTACCTCTAGATAATAGTTTGTTAGAAATTATTATATTGTTATGTCTGAAAATATTATACAATGGATGGGTATTGCCTTTATTACCAAAGTATGTTCCCATTAACTTAAAAAAAATGAACATGTTACGCCTCATAATCCATTACCCTGTTCTTTATACCTACCCATCCTTTAAGGCAAAGTTGAAGGCACACCTCCCCTATGAAGCCCCCCTTGGTTTGCTCAGCCCATATTGTTCTGACCTTCCAAAACATGTCTTCATAGTTGAGCTTTGACTCTTGGCTTCAGAAAATGTCACATAGATTTCTAAAGCCACCGTAACTTCTTGGGGTAGACTCCCCTCCAAGTATTCTAGAACCCCAGGGTGGGGAGTATAACACTGTCTGCTCTTGTGTCTTGTTATGTCAGCCTATGAGGTGGGCAGGCTTGTGAAATTGGTGCCAACAGAGACACCACTATTGTACCTTCTGTAGCTTGGTCCTCATGGTAGGGGAAAGTGAGGACAATTATCATGATCAGGGCAAGCCCGTGATCAAGTTCTCAAAGTCCATGGAAAATCAGAAAACTGAAAGGTTATATAGGAGTTCTCCAAACCAGTATATTTATTCAACTGTCTTATATTCTGTGATTATACCCTTTCTACTCCTTGTTGTTAAAATTGTCATTGTTTTTTTGAAATGATTGGGTGAAGAGTAGGTGGTAATTTAAAAATGCTATTTAACAAACAAATGATGGTCAGCTCCATGTTGCTGCCCCACTGTCATCATGTTTCATGGCCCGTAAGATAGTAAACAGTGCACCTGACTTTTCTGAACCAAAGAGAGGCATTTAAAGGATTTATAACATTTGTAATCCAAATAGTATTAGTGCTGATTAAATAAAACTAGACTATCTTTATTATTCTTTAGAGAAGTATTCCTAAGTACCCCAATCCAAAGTAACTACCTCTTTCCTTTGCCCACACAGCGTTTAGAATGATCTAGATGACACACCAGTGTCTAGTTATTTTCTTCTACGCTGTCTCCCATGGAGAATGGGTGTTCCCTGAGCACAGGGTCTTAGCCTGGCTCACCGTGACACATAGTTGTAGGTGCCAAATAAATATCTGTTAAATAAATAAAGGAAGGGACAGGCAGCTGGAGAAGGTGGAGGGTTCTTTGTATTGGAGGATTTGAGCCAGAGTCCTAAAACGTTAGCAAATCAAATTTGTACCAAAGTCATTGGTGGGTAATACCAGTTCTAGGAATGAATTCTAGCTGTGCACACTACATACCAGCTACATACTAGCATGTGGTGCCTTGTAGCTAGGGAGAAATAAAACAACAGGAAAACTCTGGTAAAGGTTTCCTTTGGTGCCCAGTCACTCTGGGAGTAAGACATTAGACGAGGAAACACAGCGAGCAGAATTGCTGGCCAGTAGCACTGGCTCATGTACACCAGCAGGACATGTGAAGTGGGAGCATATGTACAACTCAATTGCAAGTGGCTCTCCATCCCCTGCTGCTGGTTAACACTCTTTTCCCTGGCCTCCTAGCTTCTCTTTAGAAAACAAATCGTTTTTACTGTAGTTGATGAGAAAATGCCCTCTTGTGGGCGTGACAGTGGACCACCTCAGTAGTATCAGAGATTTCTGAAAATGTGGTTATTTAAGAGAATTTCTTTGTTAGATTTTAAAAAAAATTTTCGAACATCAACTGTTTATTGAAGCGAAAGTACATTTTCTAAAAGGCCATTCAAAGAGTCCTTGATTCACTCCTGTCTCACTTAGCAATGAAAGTTCTGATGATCTTAAACAGTGTCCACACAAAGATAATTATTCTCCTTCCTAAACTTCTATACAATTTGCTAATGACTAGGTGACTTTTCTTTCTTTTTTTTTAAAAATTATCCTCAAAATCTGCCTCCTTTTTGCTCCTTGAGATTCACAAGCAGCAACTGAAAAAAGAAATAAAATTATGTAAGATGAGCTTGTAATCACCACCATTTCACAAGAAGCGAAATGTATTTCACTGTGGCTGAGAAACAGAAAGTTTCTTCCACATTTTAAACCTGTATCAGAGGTAAAGCCTTTTATTAAAATGCAATTCTCTCCACGACAACAGCCTCTGGCAAGACTACTAAGGGAGACCATCACAGAAGTCTTGCTGCAGAGACACAGGTCCCCAAGGCCCGGGGGAATGGTCCTGAGAAAGAGAAGCAAAGTCCCCAGCATCTTGGGAGGACTCTGCTCACAGCAATCGACACCCCTTTTGACCAGGCCCCTTTGCACCTGGACATGAGTAGCACACTCGTGAGCACACACACAAACACACATACACAGACAGAGCAATTTGCATTCCTCCCTCTCTCACTCCTTTGTGTTGTGTATTGTTATCATCGTCATTAAACAGTAATTGATTCAGGGTGATGATAAAAAAAGTCACCCTGCTTTGCAGGACCTGGTTAATTGCAACCTTTCTGCTAGATTTAATATACAGGTACAATCGACCACTTGGGGGCACAGTTATAGGAGAAGGCTGCCTCTGCATGCAACAGGGCAGAATTTAAAGGACAGCAGGTCCCCTGCTTTAGCTTTGCTACCTTTAAGAAGAAAGTGCCCCCCCTCCCACCCCCGTGCTCAATCTGGGAACCTGCAGGAGCCCCAGAATAAAAGCGAACCCTGAGAGAATTGTTCCTTTAAGGCGAGTCTGAGATTTGCAGTGAGGGATCTTTGATATGGAATTATGTGAAACTATTTTGTTCTTTCCTCCCCTTTAAAAACTGGTCTATTTGAAGAAAATTTCTTCTGCATTATGGCCTGTCCTTTCCACATTGTTATCAGGTTGCATGGCACGTGCACAAATACACTGCAGGGGCCTAATTAACCCTGTTATTATGGTTAAATTTCCCCTTGCTAAACAAGTTTTCATCCTATCCGTTATGAAAAAACAACATGCTGATTATTTTTTAAAACCCAGAGAATTTGAATGTAGAAATATGACTACTGCTAATCTTAGGGCATATTTTCAGTTTTTTCATGTTCTTTTTTGTGTGTTACATACTTGACATCATAGTGCCTACATTCCTGATTTCTTCTAACTAACCACGCTCCCTTCTTACACACTAGCCTCTCTCAAAAAATCAGGCTCATGTTAAAGTAAGTCACTTTGGAAATTTTGTTCTCAATCTCCAAGGAAGTGTTTGGTGTTTTCTTCATGGTTTCCTGACCAGAGGAAAGGCCAGGGAAGGTTTTCAGGCCACCTTTTATTTGCCCATTCAACCCCCACGCCCAAACACAAGCTCTACGGACAGGCTTTCCCAAGACAAACCCAGCCAGGTGGTTCACAGATGGGCAGAGGGGAGAAACAAACCCAGGGGTGCGGGCGAGGGAAAGAAAGAGGATCGGGAGACACAGGCAAAACCTGGGAGCCAAATACAAGCTGGGCTTTCCCCAAAGACCCCCCCACCAAGGCTCAGGGACTTAAGATGAGCACACAGGTTAGTGTCCTGTAGATCTGTGTCGGGTGTGCTGGAAAAATGGAGCAAGGGCTGTCTGACGGTGGGCTGGGTTTGCATGCAGTTACTTCACATCCTGGTGAAGGCATCGCTTATCTAGTCACACATTTAAAAAAATCATCCCTACTTCCATCTGACAATAAGCAACACACAGAGAGAGAAAATTCCCCCGGGAGTTCACTTTTCCACCCAGAACAGCTTGAAGCAGCATCAGGACCACCAGAGTGGATTCCTCATCCAGACCCCTCACTCCCACCCCTCCTCACAGGGTCTTCCCTGTGATGCTCTTCCCGTGTTCAAGGATTTGCGAGTCCAGTCCCAACCCTGCCTCTGCCTGACAAGTCTTAGGTCGTGCTCCCCTCCTCTGGGTCTGGCTTGCTCAGACTGTGACAAGTGCCCAGCACTGGCCCAGGCCCTTAGAGGAAAGTCATCAAAGGACTATAAACAAACGGTGAGGAGATCAATTCCCTCAGGAGCACAGGGTCAGCTGGGGACCCTATGAATCAGGTATGTGGAGAACATGGGTCAAGTCATCCCTGCAGGTGGGTCTCTTGCTGGGGGAAGCTGTAAAAGAGAGGCAGGACCCGAACTGGGCACAGAGATGTCTGAGCCTTCTAGAGAAGAAAGAGGGAGAGGGGAAGCAAGGGTGGTCTCAGCCTGGCCAGAGAGTGGCTCCTTGGAGCCAGCAGACAGTCCTTCTGTCAACATGTCCTCTTCCTACTCTCCAGTCACACCAGGGACGCAGTTCCCTGGGCTCTCGGTGGGTAGGTGTGTCTCCTTGGGCCCTGTGGGCTCTGTTGAGGGCGCAAAGCACAGTAGTCATGGGGCTCAGGTACCCCCAGCCATGCCACTGACATCCCTGAGAGGTGACTCAGAGCAGGGCATCCTTTAGGTATCACTGCGCAACCCAAACTGGGTCCTCCAGTCACCTTTCACAGGGGAGAGAAAATTGTTAGCTGTGTTAACTTGTGAGCTGGGGACTTGGGATTGCCACCAGAGGTATAAAGGGATGCTGAATGGAGAGAGGGAGACCATCATAAGTCCACTTACCCTTGAGGTTCCTCCAAATCCTCCGTGCTCTGTGGGGCTTTCCTGTGACCACAGCCCACCCTAACCAGGCTCCCTGTATCTCCACTGCTTTCCAGGGTACAGTAACAGTCTGAGCTGTCACACACACACTCTCCACTTGTATTGTTGACGTCATGCGATGAGGCATTGCCCAGGAATGTGGAAACAGGGGAGACAACTGAATTCAGCTTTCACACAGATGAATTCTGTCTGAGTTCCTGGAAGGCAGGAACTACCCTTCCACCCCCAACCCCTAGCAGGCCTGTTCCTGTCAGGACACAGCTCAGCAAAGCTATTATTTGTGTCATAGGAGGTTGCTATGTTCCAAGAGATGAAGTAACTTGTCTATGATCTCACCATGTCCAGGTAGCCCTGCGAGGGTGTTGAGCCCAGATCTATCTGGCAGTGAACACCATGGCTCATAACACAAGACCTCACTATTCACTGAGACAAGACACTTCCCAGAAATGTGGAGATGGGGACCATGGTCTCAGAGTCAGACTAGCGCCTCACTGGAGATCATCACAACAGCGTGTGAAGTATCCGTAAGGAGAGACTAATGCTCCTTCTTCTGTTTCAGACTCAAGGTGTGAACATGGTTACAGAAATAAAAGGTTAGCCAGCCCAGAGGTTCCAAAGCAGAGAGGAAGGGACTGAGACAGGGGCTGGCCACCCTAGTCCTGTCCCAAGGGGATAGCATTCTGCCCTCAGCCCACCACAGGCATTTAGTCAACTCTGTGGGTGGCCATCTGAGCAGGAGATGGCGCAGACCCAGCTGGTGGATCCTGACCTTTCAGACCATGGAGCACTTCATCTCCTCCTGATAGACAGTCAGCTTCTGGGTGACAAGCCTTCAGGGGAGAAATCTGCTCAGCAGCAGCACATGTACCTGGCTCTGTCAATCACCAAAACACCATTACTTGGAGACCATTTGACTCTGTGTATGCTGCCCGTCAAGCAGGACAACCCCCTGCATGGAGAACTTGCATGCCAACTCCACCTTGCAGGGCACTCTCAGTTGGCCAGCTAACATCCTCTCTCACTGCAGGCTGTCTCCAAACACAGTGCCACTGTGTCTGTCCACAGGAGAATGGACACACACTGTGTGAAGCATGCCACGGACTACTACTGAGCAATAAAGAACTATCTACGGAGACACGCGTCAACATGGATTCATGGCAGACACGGTTCACTGAGAGAAACCAGCCAGACATTCTGTTTATATGGAAGCCAACAGCAGGCAAAGCTAACTTATGCTGACAGACCTCAGAAAGTGGTTGGGGATGGGGGTGATTGCTTGAAGTCAAAAAGAAACTTTCTGGGGCAATGGAAATGTTTTATGTTTTGTTTTAGATGGTGGCTACACAGGTATATACAATTATCAAGGCACAGTGCCCTGAACACTTAAGACTCTGATTATACCTCAAATAAAACAAATACATATAACATCTAGCACAGAATTAGATGTTATAGCAAGAGCTCCATAAGAGTTGTTGAACTGTTTAAGTAATGCCTTATTCTCCTGTTTAAGCAAATTATCTTAAAAATTAGAACTGGTTTGCCTGACCTGTGGTGGTGCAGTGGATAAAGCATCGACCTGGGAAAACTGAGGTCACCAGTTCAAAACCCTGCACTGGCCTGGTCAAGGCACATATGGGAGTTGATGCTTCCAGCTCCTCCCCCCTTTCTCTCTTTCTCTTTCTCTCTCTCACTCTGTGTCTTCTCTCTAAACTGAGTAAAATAAAAAGAAGTTTAAAAAAAAATTAGAACTGGTTTGGAACATGCTTAAAAGTTTTCTTTTTTCCTGTGGAAAAACACAGGACATAAAACTTATCATTTTAACCATTTAAGGGTAGAGTTCAGCAGCATTAAGTATGTTCACATTGTTGTGCAACTGTCACCACCATCTGTGGCCAGAACCTCCCCCCAAAACACATTCTACTTTGTCTTGATGAATTTGATGACTAAGTACCTCTCATATGTGGCATCCAACATGTCTCTTTTTGTGTGTGCCTGGTTTATTCCACTTAACATAATGCCAACGTTCATCTACATTGCTACACGTTTCAGAATTTCCTTCCTTTTTGAAAGCTGAATATTATTAGTCCATTGTATGTACATGGCACATTTTATTTATCCATTCATCCACTGATGAATACTTGATTCACGTCCACATTTTGGCCCTTGTTAATAATGCTGCTATGAACATGGGCCCATAAATATATATTCAAGTCCTTGCTATCTCTTCTTTGGGGTGCACACCCAGAAGTAGAATTGCTGGATCATATGGCAATTGTGAGTTCACTTTTTCTGAGGAACTGTCATACCTTGTTCTATAGCAGTTACACAATTTTAGATTCCCATGAGCAGCGTATAAGGATTCCAGTTTCTCCACATCCCCACTGCCAACTTGTTATTTATGTTTGTTTTTATAATAGTCATTCTAATGATGTAAAGGGGTAGTTCACTGTGGTTGTTATTTGTATTTCTCTAATGATCAGTGTGGTGTTGAGCATCTTTTCATATGCTTATTGGTTATTGATGTATCTTCATTAGAGAAATGTCCATTCAAGTCCTTTGCCCATTTTCTAATCAGGCTGTTTGTTGTTGAATTAGAAGTAAATTCATTTTAATTGTAACTTTGTGTAGGACTGATAACAGTCTTGCCCTCCACACTGTTTCATGCTCAGTCCCTAGATGTCAATCTCATATCCCCTACCAGGGGCCCCATCCCAGTGGCCCACTGGTCACCTGCAGCACAGGAACAGAGAGTCAGACAGGCACCGGGCCCTTACCACAGGACGACAGGTTGTGTGTCTTTATCCCAGTGAGGCGGTAGCTGAAGCAGCTCCCCTTCTAGTCTCTACAGCTGCCACAACCTTCCCCTATGTCCCACTCGCTGGTGCCTTCGAGGTCACATCACTCATATCCCCTTCCTCCAGGGTGCTCCATGGGCCCCGCACCACCAGACTTCCCCTTCAGATAGCTGAGGCCAGGCGGGAGATGTTCTACCAGCTCACAAGAGAGGTGGTAACTTCTACGAAGCACAGCTTTCATAAAAATCATTTTTCTCTTCTGGGGTAGAAAGGAGTAAATTTTAAATCTTAGTGCTCTCTAATTGTGGAGAAAGGCAGCTTCCCCACGTTACATGAAGCAATCCAGGTGTTCCCCCCACCCTTTTTTTTGCGATGTGCTGCCATGGACTGGTAGATTGAGAAGCTTTGGCACTTCCACTTGGCACATCTAGGCTTCAGCAAGAAATATGTTCCTTTCACAGTTTAAATATTATTCAAGTTGTGATGATTAAAGCTGATTGGAACAGCATGAACCGAATAGATTACAGCATTCCTGTTACATCAGGCTCTTTGTGAACCAGATCGGACATTCGGACACACACACACACACACACACACACACACACACACACACACACACACCCCATCCATGCCACCTCCGGGTCTCACCTACCAAGTTTCCAGTGCATTGCTTATACTTCCCAAATTCTGTGGTTCTTGCTTTTGGTTCAGAAAGCCAGAATCAGATCATGGTCATCTTCTGTTTCTTCACATCAACCAAATAAGCCAATTCAATGGCCAAAGAACACAGCCCAAAAATAACAAGCTAATTCAGTGGCAAGAAAACCCTACCCAGACCTCAAGAGGTCAGAACTGTTGCGACGGCAACGAAAACTAATGACTGATGCTTCTCACCTCTCTCCATTCCTGTCTGTCTGTCCCTATCTATCCCTCTCTCTGACTCTCTCTCTGTCCCTGTAAAAAAAAAAACACACACAAACACATACGCACGCGCGTGCACACACACACACAAGAAACAAATGGCCAGACTGGCAGCTGATTGATCTGGGTTCAAACCCAGTTGTATAATGTTGATTATCTTTCTGAGTCTCATCTTCATTTGTAAAATGTGGATTATCCCTACCTTGCAGAGTCGCTATAAGGATTAGAGTTAATATATGTAAAGTACTAAAATAGAGTGGGCAGCCATAACTGGAAGCTATTATTATTATTATTATTCTATTATTATTATTATTGGGGCTTAATACAGGTTTGGTGATTGAATAATAGTTGGATTAGCTGACCTCTAGAATCCACATCAATTTTAAAATTATACTAAAAACCGAATTAAAAGTTCATATGTCAAATCCACTCAAGGATATTTTTAACTATTGCAACTGTGATGCAAATCTCTTATGCATTTTAGAATAAGTACCAATAATGAGACTCACAGACTACAGTGTATACACATTTTGGCATACCATGAAAATGTTTATGATCAAATTTAACAGGATGGGTGTCTACAGCTTCTGAGATCTCCGGGGTTGCTGCTGCCTCTTCTATGACTATGACTTAAGCTCTCCCTTCTAGAGCACTTTCTAGAGCATTGCTCTAGGCCAAATACTGTAACAGAGGTTTTATTGGGGTTATTGCAACCACAGTTATTACCTCCGCTTCCATAAAAACAAAACAAAACTGAAGCTCACTGAGATTAAGGATCTTTCCAAGGTCACACAGCTAGCAGGCACCAGAGCCTGAACTTTAACTCTGACATGAAGCCCCTGCCTTTACCCGCTTCGGTAATATGGTAGTCACTTCGGCAAGTCCGAAAAGCAATGCATAAGAAACTGGAGAGATCTTTAAGGAAATGTACGCCCAGAAAAGGAAGAACAAATGTCAGTTACATCTGTGACTGTGCATCCTTTATCTGTGTTCTGTTGACAGCATTTTCACCAAATCTCTTAAACAGATCAACAAATACATTAAATGTAAAAAGTATTAGAATATAGCCACCCCACTTTTGGGTATACAACCAAAAGAACTGAAAGCAGGCCCTCGAAGAAATATTTGCACACTCATGTGCATAAACATGTACTCTAAGTCCACTTATATGAGGTATCCAAAAGGGTCAAATTCAGAAAGGAAAGTAGAATGGGGGTTGCCGGGGTTTTGGCGAGAGGGAACCAGCAGCTGGTGGTTAATGGTTTCAGCTTGCATGGTAAAATAATTCTGGAGATCCCTTGCACGTGAGTATTAACCCCATTGAACTGTATAATACCTAAAAATAGTAAAGGTGGTAAATTTTATGTTTATGTGGACTTTTAAACCACAACTTAAAGAAATAAAAGTGGCAGGATATATATTTGTGTGTGTGTGTGTGTGTGTGTGTGTATATATATATATATATATGCATAAATATCTTTAAAAGAGTCAATGATTTAAAAATTTCAAAACTCTATAAAGTAATTAGAAACAATTAATTATATATTTATAATATAATTGTCAAATAATTATAAATGCCTTTAAATATTTGGGGAGTTGGTGTCATGGCCCAAGCGCAATCCTGTAATGTACCAATCCTCGACCATTCCTGTTCTAGTAGTTTCCCAATCCTCATTGGAGGCTGCAGATTAAGAGTCTCTGAACCATTTGAATTTCATGCATACATCCTCCTACGGGAAATGAGAAATTCCCTTCTCACCCTAAAGGAGGAAATGTCCTGAGATAATCAAGTTCATTTCATGAATAACAGTACGTTGCTTCCAGTGATCAACTTCCTTCATCTCAATTTGCAGCTTCAATGTCCCTGTTTTCAAGTGATTTCCTTGAAGAAAGTTACAGAATACCTTTCTGACCAAGAACTTTGAGATAGTAAGCATGTTTGTGGCCATTGTAGGCAGAACACAGAGTCTGCTTCTGGAGCAGTCCTGGTCTTAGTATTTCTGATCCAATGAGCAGGTAAAGAATTCAGACACATTTTCCCTTCTTCACTAAAATTATGAGGAACATTTCTACGCTAATATTTCTTTCAATGAAAGTACTTTCCAGAGATTGTTAGCAATATTGCATATTAGGGAAGGACCCCTAATTTCCTGAGAAATAAGAAATGAGATCTGCACACACAGCAAATATTCTTCTAGCTTTAAACACTTGGGTCTACAGGTGACATTTCTGTCAAGAGATTTTGTGTTCTCTTGTCATCCTACATGGTCTCTGCCTCAGTGTGCTCTCAACTGCTGCACTCACTGGCCGGGTTTTCTTATTCACAAATTTCTACCCCACTCCCCAAGTAGAAACTTAGTTGACTGATTATAGAATCACAAGGTTGCTAATAATTCCATTTCTTCATCTGACTTTGAACTTAAGTGTTCCAATTACTTTGCCCGATTCTAACAGCCAGTAGCGTACTAATGCTCACCTTCATATTTTTGAAGAATACAGGGTGTGATTAGCATGGGCCTGCATCAATAGAAAGCAAAGTTGAAAGCAGGTGAGCAAAATCATCACGCACTTTAAGCAAAACTGCCTGTTCAGTGAACTAACAAGGTTACTATGATCCTAGGAACACTCTATGCTGTGACTAAATGTATACTGCATATGAAAAATCCTCTGATACTCCAGAACTTTCTGTCTTTGGTTAGTACTGGAAAATAAAAGATCCTAGAGGGACATGCCCATTCCAATACACTAAAGTCCTAAAATCTGTTTGAGTCAGATATAAAAATGTCCTTGAATCATACGGGCTTGGGAAAAAAGAAAAAAAGAAGGAGGGAAGAAAACAAGAAAGAAAGAAATGAGAAACGTTAGTCAGTTCTGCTGGATTGGATTGACGTCTGTGGGCCATAAAGCGAGACAGCTTTACCTTAAGCCTGCAGGAAGAAAATACCTGTGTGTGTGTGTGTGTGCGTGTGTGCGCGCGCGTGCGCGCACACACGCGCACACACACATATCAAATGAGATGCTAAAAAACTACATTAGCATCAGTGGTGTTATTTGGTTCTATTAAAAAATTTAACCCCTTTATAACAGTGTGTAACAAGGAATAAAGTAAACTTTTAAGAACTAGAAGGGGAAATAGAAAACACATTAAGTGGGAATGATTTGCAGCCAAATCAATTGATAAATAAAAGAAAAAAAGATGGCATAACTGAGATTGATTCCAAAGATTTATAATGTTGGCTAAGTAAACAAAGATGGAAAGGATCACCATGAAAATGCATGAATATTGAAATAGACAAGATCTGAATAGACTAATGATATGCCTCACTTAGACTGACAGGTGTGGATAACAACTGTAACACTCAATCCACACCAACATCCACACTTCTAACATGTTCATTCCTAGAAAACACGCTGGATTTAAAGGGTTCGTTTAATAAGAGCTTAAACGCAAAATATGTTTCTTTATCTTAAAGGAACTGACTCAGTTCTCATCTACTTGAAATACAAGAAAGGTTTTATCCATTTGCTTTCTGGATATGAGGAGCTGCAGTTAGCAGAAGTCATCCTCTTGGGATCTACTAGTCTTTGTTCCAATAAACCTTTCACAAAACTGAATTCTCAGCCTTGCTTATCTTCCACACTGAGTACTTGAAGTATGACCACCACTCATTAGAAACATAATTAAAAAGACACAACACTAGATTCCTCCCACCACATACAGATGAAAACCAATAACCCTTAATCTATTTGTTACCATGGCTACCATAGGATATTTTATTTCAGTACAACTCTAGGTATTTTGTTTGGATTGCTGCTTGCAGATGAAAGTTAGAGACCTAAAATTTCCGTTAACTGCTACAAATGGAGAGAAGGCATAGAAGAAAATGTTTTTCTTAATCATGGACAAATATGGCTTATTAGATGCTTGTGCAGAAAAGTTATTAAAATGGGTTAAATGCATCAGTCCATAAACCAATTTAAATGCTATTAAATTCATATGGAGTTTAAGGGCACATACGCTAATAATACTCTAATTTTACAGCAGACTAATAAATCAAATGCACCCAGAACAATCTGTGGGTCCAAGTCTATATTCGTAAGTGGCACACAGATCTGTAAAAACACCTAGAATACATGACTTACTCAAATACATCCATACCACCCAGCGTGTATTCACCTATGTGTTATCAGATGTTTTGACCAGAGTCAGGATGAACAATCTATATATAATTGTACACCACCCTTCCCCCAAAAGAGTGAAAAAGTTAGCTTTACACACCCCCAATGTAATTTTTTATTACATCAGGAATGAAGTGTGCTAATGAACTCTGATGCCATTCATCCTAAACTGAAATAAATCCTTAACTCTGCCCTTCCAAGGCTGAGTTAGAGATCAGACCACAGGGCAAGGGAAGAACCCTGTAATGAGTAGACAGTTGACTTTAAAGAGACTGAAATTAGGGTAAAGGCAGCTGTAAACAGGACAGACCTGTCATTGCAAGAGGATTCCAAATCCCACCTTAACTTGGTTGACTAGAGTTGGAGCCGCAAGCAGTGGAGCCTGAATGTCCCTGAGCTGACTAAGTGGAAGTTTGTCGGGCAGCAGCAGCTCCGCGTCTTCAGCGGTGCGGTCCCTCCAGCACGGTGGTCTAGCCTAATGCTACATAAATACCTGCGTCCACAATCCGCCTGGGGCGCGCCGTGGCGCAAGCACCGTAGGGAGCGAGAAGAGCGTTTGCAGAGCAGCAGCGATGGCAGAGGCGGCGGCTCCTCACCCACTAGCATCCCTGGGGACCTGCCAGAGGACCTGCCAACAGACTGTGACTACGGTTGGGTTCCAGAGCCCAGTAACGACAACTGGCTTCACAGCTGGCGGACCCAGGCATCTGAGACTCGCTCTTTGCCCCCATCCCCTCCTCGATGACGATGGCAGGCAGCACGCTAGCAGCGTGTCCCCGCCTTCCCCAGCCAGCGCAGACTCGACCTGCCTTGGGAGCTGCCTCGGACCTACCCTTCTCGGTGAGCGCGCCCCCGTCCCTCGGGACTGGGGGTCGGGGCTGCCCGGAGTGTTCACGCGAGCTACGACAGACCGCAGACAACCTTCAGCGTGGTCCAGGCCCCGGAGACCCGGACGTGAGCCCTCGACCACCCTGCACTCCCCCGCGACAATCAGGGTGCGCATCTATACTCCGACACCGCACATCTCCCAGTCCACACTATCCCATACATAAACAACCCCTCCCCACCTTACACCGCATCCGCGTCCCCAAACACTGTGGCGCCCACCAGGTGTTAAGGGAAGGGGGGGTGTCACAACAAGGCCTGTGCGGGTCCCTTCCCGATGGTTTTCAAGCTCCTCTACCTTGAAAGTTACTTAGGATTGAGTAAAGAGATCCGGTCCCCAACTGCGGGGTTTGAGGACGGGAGGGAGCAGAAACCCTAATCTAGCTTTTCGCTGTACAGAGGTGCGCACCTTCCCAAAGGGCAGGGCGCACGGCCGCCCCCAGGGTCCAGCTCTCGGGTGCCTCCTCCTGGCCCCCAGCACGGCCAGTGCCCTGGGCCTCTCAGGGAGGTGGCCTGGAGAAGGAGGCGCGCTGCAGGCCCAGCCAGAGGACTGCCCCAGGGCCGGGTGTGACACTCGCTTCCAACATCTCCGCGACATTGGCCCGGGGCAGCCCGGGTGCATATACACCCGGGGGTAGGAAGTCCCCCCCCCGTTTTCCCCCCACTGTAGCAGCGCAGGCGCAAGGGCTCCTGCAGCCTGGCGAGTCCAGACTCAGGAGGCTCCTGCGCCGCCGCCGCCGCGGGAGCCGAGCCCAGCATTCCGGGTTCTCGGGCCCGCTCCCAAGCCCGGCCCGGCCCCGCGCCGCGGCCAGGACCCCGGGTCGCCGGCGCCGCATCCGTGGCGCTCTAGCTTGGCTCTTACCTCCTGCCGCGCGGCTCCGGCCCCGGGCCAACGCGTCGAGAGCCGGGGGTCGCAGGTGGGCTCCGGAGGGCTGATGGATAGCAGACGGTGCCGGCGGGTAGCGGTGGCTGGGGCCGCTCGGGTCCTGGCCGGGAGAAACAGATCCAGGTCCACCTCCTCGCGTTCCTACTGCCCGCCTTCTCCCCTAGTCCTTCTCCTCTTCCGCCGCCGCCGCCTCCCGGCAGCCCAGGGAGGATGCCCGGAGAGGGAAGTCAGTCCTTCAGCCTGTCAGCCCGTGCGGCTACGCGCGGCTCTCACCGAGGCGGCGGCGGCGGCGGCTCTGGCAGCATCGCCCCCGCCCTCTCCCCGCAGCCGCGGCGGCCGCGAGGCTGGGCTGGTTCCGGGCTCGGGCTCCGGGCGGGGGCTACGCTCAGGTTCGGCGGCCGCTGGGGCTGCTAGCGGGCGCTGCGGGGCCGGGGCCGGGGTTGGAGCTGCAGCGAAGTCCGCGGCGGCGGCGGCGGCGGCGGCGGCGCGGGGGCTGGCGCGGCCGCGGCGCGGGGACCATGCTCCCTTCTGGCTCGCTCCGCTTCGGGTACCGTCTGCTTTACCAGCGAGGGAGGCGGGCTCCCGCGCGCAGCCAGGGCGGGCGGAGCCAATCACCGGCGCCCGAGTGGGCGGGGGTGGATGGAGGGGAGGCGGGGCACCCCTGGCCCCGCACCCGGCGCTGCTCCCCGGGCCCCAGGGAACCCCGGCAGCCGCGATCCCGGCGGGGGCTGAGTGCTGGCGGCTGTGTCCATCCGTCCGTCCGCCGCCCCCGCCCTCCTGCCGTGTCTCCTGGCTCGCCTGGCTCGCCTGGCTCGGTGGCCACTCCCGCAGATGCGCGGCTCGGGACTCGGGTGCTCGGCCCCGGCCTCCAGCCCTGCCGGCCCAGGAAGGGGGACTGAACCGCGGCAAACCTCCCGGTCTACTCCCAACACCTGAGGAAACTGGCAGAAAAGTTTGAGAACGAAAAATCCAATCGTCTTTCGATTTCCGCCCTCCCTCTAACACTCCAGCCACGGAGAGGAGCAGGAATTGTCTCAACCTCTGAAGAACCACGGCTAGTCTTTCAGATCCTGACTACCGACTCTCTTGAGTCTGTCCTGACTCGACCTCCCCAGTTTACACTGACAGCCCCTACTCAGGCCACCACCGGCCTTGCATGGTCTACACTGACCAGCGCCCCACTGCTAAGTCTCTCACACGGCCTAAACTTAACTTCCTTAGTCCTGCCACCTCTGTGTCTAGACATGCTGTCTTCAAAGACCCTAACTTCAACCCGAATAGGAGGGCTGGAGGCCCTTGTCAGCCCGGCGAAGGCTTTTCCTCTACGCCAGAACTTTTCCTTTCAACATCAGTCTCACCTTTACTGGTAACTCTCTAGATCTGAATTTTATTCCTTGATCTCTCTCTCCTCCCGGACCTCCCTCTAACCTGGTTTTGAATTTCATTAGAAATATCTGTTACCCCTACTTCTCACCCCTCATCTAAATGTAAAGGCTTGTAGGCGTCAAGTCCCTCCCCCACTTCACCTCCCTCCACATCCTTTGGCAATGATGCTGAGGCCTGAGCTTGTATGTAAGGAGGGAGAGAGAAAGAGAGAGAGAGAGAGAGAGAGAGTTGGGGGTGTGTTGGGGTGTGGTAGGTAGGGGCCCCTGGCTCTGGGGCAATAACTGGGATGAGCTCGCCTGGGGCAGGTTTCGCAGGCCCCGCCCCCACTGCCAGGGCAGCCTGAGGATTTGGTGGGTAAAATCCCTTCCTCTCAGCTCACTCCTGTGATGTGTGAATCCAGGACTCTGCTCTCCTTGGCTGTAAACTCAGTGCAGGGATTGTGTCTTCTTTCATATCTTGTAGGAAGCAGAGTACAGTGTGGCGGCTGATAATTAATAAATAATAATAATCTACTGAGGGTAGCAGGAGGACTGTCAGTGAAAGGGAATGAGGACACCAGGGAAATGGCCTATTGGTGTTAAGAGTAACTTCATTTCCTGGGGGAAAAAAATCGAATGAAGTTTTGGTGTGTGAAGCCTGGGGGGCAGGGGAGGGGACGGAGCAAAGCACTACAGAGAGAAATCCACCCTTGATGGTGGGTCAGCCAGGAAAAGTGGTGTGTCATTTAGAGGGGGTGACAGAGGGTGCTTTGAAGGGGGAGCAGGGCAGCAGCCAGGGGAGGTAAGTTCATCAAGGACCCAGGAACACCTGAAGGGGAACAAAAGATGTGGTCTGAATGCTGAATTCTGAAAATGGTGCATGAAAAATGATGGAATAGTAATGTAGGCAGGAAAAGAGAGAAACAGGGATTACCTGGGATTTTCAAAAGATCTCAATCAACAGGTAAGATCTCAATCAACACAAGGCGGAGAGAAGGAGAACAAAGGCACAGGTGAGTCAGTGTCCATTCATGTTCCCTGAAGTGATCTGCACAGATCTACCCACTGTGAGCTTGCAGGAATCCCCCTTCCCCTCTACCTTCAGGAGCAGCACACAAGACAACTATAGGCGATATGAAAATGTGTCTAAGGTTTGCAGGGTCTGGGATAGGTTATGATCTGGCAATCTGAATCAATCCTATGTCTTACAGATCATTTCGAATGGTCCTCAAGTGAAAGAAGAAACTATGCATCAAAGAATCTTTCCTCAGCTCCATTTCTGGTGCAGTTGTAAGGATTCTCCCGGTTTCCCTGCTGGTGTGATCAGAGTAGAGAGGCTGTGCTGAGCCCGCTTGCTCAGTGAGGAGGACCTCCTTTGGCCTCAGTGATCCAAGAGTCCTGGCCCTGGATTGTTGTAATACTTCTATGGTTGGAGCTTGATAACAGCTCACTGGGGATGCCAGCCAGCTCATCAGGAGACTGAGAAAAGCTATGTAAATTAGAATCACAGTGGGCTTGTCTACCCTCTCCTCACCCCACCCTTCTTCCATCCCAGAGCCTGAATGCAAATAAGAATTTCCAGAGTTTAAAGCCAAGATCTTCCTCTGCAGTGTGGCTCCGCCTAGCTGGGAGCTGTTGGGTTTGGTCACAACTGCTTAGGAAAGGTTGCTCTAGACATGAGCACTATTTCATCTGGAGCACTGTGCTTAAGTCATCTACCCCAATTCCCCCATGGTATTGGCAACATACACTTGATCTATGTATTATGGATTTCCTCTCTTGCTGGGATCTGGGATGTGGTCTGGATTATTCACTTCCCTGTGGTATATAGGATGTGGTTCACGCTTGGTATAATCTCAACACACACAGTACATGAGGTTTGTTGGGTGTTGTACATAGGAACTTCTTCAGCCCTGGTCAAAGATTTTACCACAAAACACATGATCAGCACTGTGAAGTGTGCTTCAAATGCCCCCCACCCCCATCCTGACACCCTGATCAGAATGCCTCAAGCTGGATCAGGACAAATGTATATACTCCAAGCAGATGGATTGTGAAGGCATGGACTTACAATACACAGGAAAGTAGACTGAAATGCTCCAGGACATCCAGTTCCTGCTATGGCCATAAGTCCTTATTTGTGCAGTCAATCAGACAAGGGCTTTGTGCTGGGAAGACTACAACTGTCACCTAGAGAGGCACCAAAGGAAACCACATCAGGGAGTGCCACAAATGCTCACTGGGGCTGAGATGGACTTTGCTCCTTATTTGCATTCGTAAGAATAACCACAACACAATGATCATTTATTCGGTAGCAACTACATGCTAAGCATTATACCAGGTATTCTACCCATGATATCTTATTAATCATTACATTAACCTGTGGAATTAGTGCGACTCCAAAAGCTGAGTTGCAGAGAGGGTAGGTGATCTCCTATAATTACACCACCAGTAAGTGGACGAGCTGGAATCTGAGCGTGGTTAGTTCCAAAGCTTCTGGTCTTTTCACCACACTCAACGCATAAATGCTATTTCTTTTGTCATTAGCCCAGTGCTTTTCCCTTTGACTAGACACAGTGGATGCTGATTTTGCCTTTTATCAGCAGCCAGGACTGGACCCAGAACTGGAAATCAGTCTTAGGATCCAGAGGACTGATGTAGAAGAGAAGAGGGAAAAGCATCCCTTTGATTACTGACCACACAGGTCACTTGGAAGAGTGGACATCTCATCAGCAGCCCTCAGGTCTGAGAAGACATCTGTTTCCAGGAGCTCAGTGGGCATAAATGGAATAAGAGCTCTCCTCTCCACCAAATGGGGTTTCGTGTTTGCTGTTTTGTCTTTCTAACATTATGCTTCACTAAAACAACCCCCATTTGGCATCAAAGCATTAATAAATCCTACATAAGTCATTGTCCCTCCAGTGATTAATCAATTTATAAAAATCTATTTAGCACCTACTGTGTGCCCAGCGTTTTAACCCCACGGCGTTGATTAAAACAGGAAGTAAGAAGTCACAGCTGCTGAATTTTCACTGTAACCACCCTGCTCTGTGATGTGTCACAAAGGCACATACTAATCAATCAGCCATTTGCTGAGAACTTCCTGAGTGCTCAGCTCTGTGCTGGGTGCTCTCAGGAATACAGGAAAGATCTAAGGTGGTTCACACTCCGCTCATTTGTACCCTGCCTGTTCCTCAAAACGGACCAAGGGAGCCGAATGAAGGACTTGGTTCTTGTTCTTGACAGAGGTTAAGGTAACAGAGGTTGTTATCAAGAAACATAGGATTGTGCTCAGTTGTGAGGGTGCAAGGGATGATCTGTAAGAGCTAGGCTGTCTTCCTGCAGGAGGCAGGTCTCAGACTGGACCAGAGGAGCCCAGACCAGCCACAGGTGAAGGTAGGGGCCTCCCAGGAGGGCAGAGGCAGTATGTCCCGGAGTTGGGGGACTCATCAAGGTATCACACTTTCTAAAACATCAGTCATTAACAGCCACTTCCATAGGGTGAAAATGAAAGTGTATTTACCTTCTTTGCCCAAATCAGTGAGCTGCTAAGTTCTAAGATTCAGAATGAAACCAGTGGTGTCTTTTTTTGGCATTCTCAACAGCAGGAATTCAGCACCTTTTTTTTCCCTTGCCGCTTGTTTGCAGGTCGCAGAAGTGTTAATGAGACAAAGCCCATAACAATTTCCCTGGGTGGTTCTGACTCCCAAACCGACAGGAGACAGGAGACACAGCTGGGGCATTTTCAGAGAGTGCCATCTACTATCCCCATTGATAAAGTGATTCTTCAACCATGGTGGTTGAAGAAATGGATTTAATGAGTGCTCAATACATATTTATCGGGTGTTGAATTGTTCACTTTCGTTTTCGATGTTTAAGAAGAAGCCAGTGTTTTTCTGTGAGCAAGTGCAAAAAGAAGACCCAAATGATTGGAGTGATAAGTTGTAAGGAAAACTGTGTTTGAGTGTTAGAGGATCCTTTCACTCACTGAAGCTGGCTCACTAAAGGGAAAAAATCAGGAGATTTTTGAGAGACGATTGAATGCTTATAGTCCATTGCATAACCACATTTTTGAGCTGTTTTTAGAAAAAAAAGAGGTAAGGGACCTGCCTGTTCCCTGTTTGACTCCAGAATCCATTAGTGCCACTGTTAGCAGAACTTAAGGCCAGGATCATGTCATTGGTAAGATAATTTTGAAGTCCTAAATTAGGCCAAGACAATGACCATCCAGCCAGGGTAGGTGGCTGTATCTTGCAGAGAGACTCTTGTGCTATCTGCCTTCTGCCAGGACTCACTGCAGCCCTGAGAGAGTGTCATAGTCCACATGGGCTATGTGGGAACACAGAAGAAGGCAGAGGGATCACAACGCAGAGCCTCTGGCAGCAAATCTTATTTCCATCAGCTATTTAATAAACGTGGCCAGGTCCAGGCTCTAGCTCAAGAGTTATTGTTTATTTCCATATCTCCAAAGCTGAGGCTGCCTGTGATGCTCAGAAGCAAAAGGCAGCCCCGCCCCCGTCCCACCAGGGAACACCTTCACTATTTTCCCCAAAGAAGGAGCTGTTGGAAATCAAGCTTCAGGCACTCTCGAGGGTTGAGATAAATGTTTTCAGCATGAAGTATCCAATGGTTTCAGTTATTTTGGGTTCTATGGAATATGCGACCCTGTATTTCATCTTCACGTTTTACTAGAATTCTGTGCAGTGGGTCTGGGAGGAAGAATTTGTGAGGTCCTGCCCAGTGGAAACATGATTGTCAACCCATTGGCCCCGAAGGCACCGTCCCCAAGGAACCTGAGGCAACAGGAGCTGAAAGGCCATTGGGTCTGAACTCAAGCTACCCACTGATTATTTACTAAGAGTCTTAAAAAAAAGCCTAAATCTATGATAAAAGCCACCATCTGGTCCAGGTGCATCTTGTTGTAAGAAAATATAATATAGGAAAATCTATAACGATAAAACAAAAGGATTTGCTAGTTTGCATTACAAAAGGATGCATGGGCTTCCCTTAAGTGAAGGTTCCGCCTTTGATTTTAATCTGTGGCTGATTTCTTAGAAATTCCGTTCATCTGCAACTAGTCAGAAACACATCAATTTATTTTTATTTATTTAAGACATGTCACCTATGTACTTTCAAGAGGTCTTGAGCAACTTACAGGTTAAAATGTGGGGGAAAAGGAGACGTTTAGAAGCAAAACAGAGCACATACACTATAAGGCGGGAGGTGGGGTTAGAGGCATCAAGCACTCAAGATGAAAAGGTTCTAAGGAAAAAAGGGCACACATGCCAGGTTACCTGATTGTATAAAGAAAGGTGCATTTGTATCAGGTAATAAAAGATGTTTTAAATAGAAATTGCTTAAAAATCAGAGACTGTTATAAATGGAAGAATGTAGTATTGTCAAGATAAAAGGTTTCTCTTCCAGACTTTTGGAGACAAATACTAAACTGGCAATGTGTAAAACTACAGTCCTGTTATGTTAACATTTTTCACTACTTCTAAACCTTTGAAAAATATTTACTAGGTGATTTCATTAAAAAAAACACATTTCTATTGTTTGGCAGATAAAATATATTATGCTCACTTTGTTAAAGATGGCGCTGCCCACGTGGAAGCCCATCACCTAGGTGATGATATTAGCTGACCTTCTTGCTTGGTATGGGCGTGATTATATTAGTGTGTGTTGGGGGTGAGCTGTGGGCAGGCAGGATCCTTGTAGCCTGGGGCTTGGTTTTAGGACTAAGCCTTTCCCACCCTTTTTGATGTGGGGTGGTGCATTCTCATGATGAATCCCATTATGCCTTAGATAAGTGACTTTGTATCATTGGATTAAAGGTTTTGATTTCTACACTATAAAGTAGGGCAGACTGGGAGCTTGCCCTCTCTCCGTTCCTGAAATTAGTATTAGAGAGGAGAGCAGAGAAAGGCCACATGGAGAAGGCCAGGAGAAGCAGCCAAGATGGTGGAGTGCTGAGGGAGAAGCCAGTTGGTGCAGTTTGTGCAGGAGGAGATGGGGAACAGAGGTGAATAAGTCTGGTGAGCTAGAAACCTTTGATTCTAGGAAACTCAGATAAGTCAGTAGCTTTGAATGAGTGGGTTTTGGAGCCCAGTGTGTGTTTTTACTTGCCCGCTGGGTGCAAGCTAGGATTAAAGATGATGGCCCACCAGTTCTTGGCTCCATTGTTTTATTACCGTCTGTCCGAATCCAATGTGAACCTGCATGGGCCAGGCGGCTGTGATGGTGGCCGTGGCCACGGCTTTACATCTATCCTTTATAGATTTACTTATGGCCGATTCAGGGAAAAGGTTGCAAATCAGACACATTTTTCTTAAGGTGGCTGTGAATTTTCCTAGAAAGCATCAGAAATCTTCTAGCCAAGGTCTAAACCTTTGAAAATGTCAACATAGCTTCAGGTCAATTTCAAAATTAGCCAGGGAGTTGTAGTTAATGTAAAATTTTACTAGAAGCAACCAGAACTTACATATGAAAATAGGCAAGTTTAGCAAAGCCTAGGAGGGCTTAGAAGGAGTCAGAACAATATTTGTATTCTGAAATATTTGTATGTCAATCTGCAGAGAAATTCTAATAAACAGAATTTAAGATTTCAAAAGGGTTGCAGATATGCCCTCATCATTATAATCAAGGCTGTTTTTCCTGGTAATCAAGATCAATATGTAGTAGTAGACATGTACATGTTGTTCAGAAGCCACAGAGTTGTTAGTTGGGGCAACAGTATATAAAATAATGATGTCCTGCTGGTGAAAATATCAACAGTAGCTGATAGTAGTTAGGTACTTACAGTGTGCCAGTCACTATTCTAAGCCTTTAACTTTCCTTTAAAAACTGTTTCTGGCCTGACCAGGCAGTGGCGCAGTGGATAGAACGTTGGACTGGGACCCACAGGACCCAGATTCGAAACCCCAAGGTAGCCAGTTGAGCGCGGGCTCATCTGGTTTGAGCAAGGCTCACCAGCTAAAACCCAAGGTTGCTGGCTTGAGCAAGGGGTCACTTGGTCTGCTGTAGTCCCCTGAACAAGGCGCCACAACAAAGAATTGATGCTTTTTATCTCTCTTCCTTCCAGTCTATCTGTTCCTTTCTGTCTCAGTCACAAACAAACAAACAAACAAACAAAAACTGTTTCTTATATTCTGTATCACAATTGATGAATCCTAAATCTGATAAGACCCATTGGCTAAATGGAAGATATGGCTAGCTCACTCTGGGCCCATATCTCAAAACCAAAATGGAAGTTGGATATTGTGCCATGCCTTTACACTAGCTAAGCATATATCACGTGCCTTGCACTGGTAAGCTCTGGGTATCTGCAGCTGATGGTTGTATCACTTACACCACTGAAGTCTGACCTAAAGGAGACTGGAAGGTAAAATTAGAATGAAAGAGAGAAGCCCAATTGTATTAGTTATCTATGGCTGCATAACAAAATTTCCCCAAGTGTAGCAGCTTGAACAACATTAATTATCTCACCCAGTGTCTGAGGGTCAGCACAGCTGGATGGTTCTCATGAGGTTGTAGTCAGATATCCACTGGGGCTGCAGGCATTTTACAGTTCCAATGGAGATAGAGGATTTGCTTCTAAGTCCACTCACATGGCTATTAGCTGGGAGCCTCAGCTCCTTGCCATATAGGTCTCGTTACAGGACTGCCCAGAGCATGACAGCTGATTTCTTCTTGAATAACAAATGACGAGAGAGGGAGAGGGAGAAGAAGAGAGAGAGAGAGGAAGAGGAAGAGAGCAAGACAAGAGTTGCAATGTTTTTTATAACTTAATCTCAGATGAACAACATAGACCAACAGAGGTTTAATGTGAGAAAGGACACAAGATTGTAAACACCAGGAAGTGAGATCATTGGAAGCCATTTTGGAGGCCTACTGCCACAACAACCATATTGGGTCGATTCCATGATTTCCAGAGAGGGGAAGGTGTACTTACTAGATGTCAGGGATTCAGACTTTTGAAGGTCCCAACCAAATTAGGGATGTAACATGAGACTCCAAAAAGGAAGATGGCTCAAGAAATCCCCTTGATAGAACTCTTAAGTGTAATTGGCAGTGCTCTTGAAGAAAATTAGCAGAGTAGAGATGAATGTTGATGAAATTGGAGTGGAACTATTTGGAAAGTTTCGTGGACACAGTTGGTGAGAGGAGAGAAGGGGTTTAAACGGAGTAGGGTCACACAAACATCATTTGATGATGTGGACTAATTAATTAAGGCAGCAAAATTTTAAGTATAACCAAAAACATCTTTCTTACTTGACATGAGCAGAAAATCAAGAAAGGTCCTAATCGGTGATTGTGGTGAGTTGTCGAATACTAAGGATTTCTGTGGAGCAAACTCTTACTGAGTGCCACTAGGTACCAGGCAAAATGCCAGGTGCTGAGGATACAAAGATAATTAAGAAAAGGTCTCTGCCCTCCAGGATCAAGTCTAATGGGAAGACACACATATAAACAAACGCCGTACAACACAATCGATACTGTAATAAGATTCAGCTCAGGTAGGACAGAGACATTAGGAAAGGAACTGTCAGAGCTCCTTGGGAGCCGATGGGTCAAAGAAGGCCATAAAGAAGAGATTACACCCGAGTTCTGAGGTTGAGCAGGAATTCACCAAATGAACAATAGAAACAAGAATTGCTAAGCGCAGAGGTGTGTGAGCAAGGCAGGCTGGGGAAGCTGTTACTGCTTCATGTGATCAGAGCAGGGTGGAAAACTGCAGACAGGGCTAGAGAGAAAAGAGGAGGTCTTTTCACAAAAGACCTGGGAGGCTCTGCACTGGGATTACTCACTATAGTATTGCTCCAAGTGGGGTCCTACATCAAGATCACGTGGCAGGCTTGTGCAAACGCAGATTCCTAAACCTAACCCCCTTTCTCCACATCCACAAATTTTTCATCATAATCTTTTCCTCTTCTTCCTGGGTTAGACTACATTTCCCAACCTCCTTTGCAGTTAAGCCATATTTCCCAGCCTTCTTTGCAAGTAGACTATACTATTTTCCAACCTCTTTTACAAGGAGCTGCACTGGTATCAATGGAATACTAATGGAAGTGATGTGTGCCATTTCCAGACCTGACCCCTTAAAGTCTGCCCCATATGTTCTCCATGCTCTTTTCCGTTCTCCATGCTCATGCAGGCAAACACAGGGGTGTTGGAAGCTGCATGTTAAAGATGGCAGAGTGACATAATTGAAGAAGTCCTAGGTCCCTGAAATATTGTTTGGAGAGAACCAACCACTGATCTGGAACACCCATCTTTGAGCTTCTAGAGAATGAGTAATTAAATTCTATTGTGTTTGAGCTGTTGTACACTTTTGGGTTTGTTTGTCTTCACAAGCTAGTGTTACCCTCTAATACAGCAATTGACGTGGCCTTTGAGAGGAAAATTCTCTGGAGAATTTGTGTTTTCAACAAGAACGCCTGAGGAGTTTTAGAATCACTGCCACTCAAGGGTTAGAGCAGACCCAGTTACATGGTGCTATCTGCATTTTAGAATGGCAGCGAGAAAGAATTTTACCTCCTTCTTTGTGGAGAACAGTCTACTGACTAAAAAGAAAACTGTGGCAAGAGAAAATTGAAGTTCAAGATGAGAAAAGAGATTATAACAAGCACCAACCTGCTGTAAATGAGCTCAAGTCTTTTGGTCAGGACAAATGATACTCCAGGGAGCAGAGGGAACTCACCACGGAAGCTGTAAGCCTCTGCTGAGAGTCTTTAAGGAACATGAAAACTGGAAATGAAAATGGAACACTAGAGATGGGAAAATATTGCTTTTATTAATAAAAGAAAGGAAAAGGTTCTGCAAACTGCAAACATAGGATATCCTATCACCTTCATTAAGTTTTGACAAAAGCTGGCTGCCGCCAAACCACTGCCAAAAAAACAGGAGTCCTCAGTCTGGTTGTGGTAAAAGGAGAAATTTTATCCAAGTTGAACAATTACAAACTGGAGAGATGCAGCATCAGGGAGCAAACCAATAGTCCTCTCGTGAGACAAAAGGAGAGCAGGCGTTAATTGTGAAAGTTCCTGCCATGGTCCCTGATTGGACCATTTCTATGCAAATACAAAATCTGAATTAGTATGATTGGTTCAAATAACACTGTCCTGATTGTTTGGAATCTCACATCCTGATTGGTCATTGTGGAGCCACTCTGATTGGTCAGTAGAGACACAAACGAGGCTATAGCTGTGTAACTCTCAGATTGGACAGGCAGGTCTCAGCCCATTGGTTGAAAGACGTTTCCAGAAACTCCCTTGAAGGGTCAGCTTAGCTGGCAGGAGCACGGTGCTGGAAGCTGGCAGTTCAGTCTGCTGTTGTTTTTCTAGTATGCAGGGTGTGTGTGTGTGTGTGAAAGACTTCTGTCAACAATGGCGGCTGCTAGGCTCTGATTATGATTTTGAGCCCAATTAACCACAAGGAGCCCTTCTTTGTCAGGTATGTTACTTCTCGGGGGTCAGCGGTTGATTATTTAAGGCTGACTTGTGAGCACATACATGATAAATGGAGACATCTCTAGAAGCCTGTGTGGGTTCTTTATGAGCAAGCCACAGTAAGATAACCACATTCCCAGTTTTGTGGTAGGCTTGCTAGATTATGATGTCAGGGTTGAGGCAGGGTATTCCTCAGCTCGGTATTTGTCAAGGAACCTCATGATATATTTGTGCACAGGATAAAGTAATTGCAACTGCAGACTAGTATACATAGTAGGTGATTTTGGAATTGTTTTACGACCAATACCCAAAGATGCTGATCAGTGTCTGTGTGAAAATAAAATTCTGTGGGAAGGCCACGTTTGTGATCCCATCTGATATTTTTCTTAGTGATGAAGATGTAGAAGACTTAGTACTTAAATTTTGAGATGACTTGTAGAGAATACATGGGTTGACATAATGAGGCTCAAAGAATAGGCTCCAGTACTGTGCTAACTGTGATGATATGTGATGAAACAGACAGAAGATAGGATTGAGCACTTGAGTCTAAACAGTCCCCTGAAGGAGTCCAGGGTTGAGAGGCAGCAGCTTCAATCTGAGAGAAAAATGCAGGAGTGTGGCACTGGTCAGCAGTGTTATCCAGTCGCCCAAAGCCCAGTACAGACTCAGAGATCAGCTAAGACCTGTGTGCAGTTATCTGAAGGGGTGAGAGAAGCCAAGGGGGCCAGGCTGATTTTAAAGGACCTGATGGGCAGATTTCGGGTCCACGTGAAAACGAACTCTCTACCACCACCTCACAGTTGTTCAAAATGGATGGGCTGTGAGGAAAATAGAAGCACCTGTCATTGGACATGAGCAGGTGGAGAGAGAAGGAGCCATTATGACTGGCTACCATTTTGTGAGAATTTCAGCTGTGGCAGGTCCACTGCTCAAGTGGGCTCAGAAGCTCTGTATTAATTTCCTTTTGCTGCTATAACAAATTACTGCAAAATTAGTAACTTAAAACAATACAAATTTATTATCTAAAAGTTCTGGAAGTGGCAGTCCAAAACTCATGGTGTCTGCAGGGCCATCCATGTTCCTTTTGGAGGCTCTTTCCCTAGGCTTTTCTAGCTTCAGGAGGCTGCCTGCATCCCTTGGTTTTTTGCCCCTTCCTCCATCAGTAGTGCAGTATCTTAAAATCTGTTTGTGTGTCCTTCAGTCTTCCTATCTATCTTCTTCTCTGCTTCTGTTATTATATCTTCTCCGACCCTGGTCCTCACATCTCTTGCTCAGAAGAACCCTGTGATTATATTGGGTTCACCCAGATGATCTGGATTCCTCTCATCTCAAGGTCCTGAGCTTAGTCACATATGTAAGGTTCCTTTCGTCATGTGAGGTACCATATATGTAGGTTTTCGGGGAACAGGATGATGACATTCTTGGGGGTGTTGTTATTCTGTCTACCCCAAGCCCTTTATGTATTGTCTCATTTAATTTACTATCTTGAAGAGTTGGGAGTTATTTCCATGTCACAAATGGAGAATCAGAGCTGCAGAATGGTTAAGAAACACACTGCATCACCATGAGACCATGGGACAGGGGCGTGAACTGGGTTCTGACTTTAAAAGCTGGGACTCTAACCCCTCTGACTCTGCCGCATACGTTGCTATTATTCTTAGAGCCCATAATTCTAAGCACTAACAATTACTTTTCTTTAGTGCAAACTTAGCGGTGACATTATTGCAGCTTGTTTTTCTAAAATATCACAGGGTTCAATTTCTGGCTACTCTGAAGTGGAACCGGCCTTCCCTGCTACCTCCTTAGAGTCGTCAGCTCATAGCTTTCCCCCTCCTGGATTTTGTCACCTTGGGCTTTCTCAGCTGCAGAAGTTTGGAAATGTTATTTTTTGAATTCAGATCTGAAAATCTTTGTAGAGTAAAGGTTACAACAGCTGCAAAAGTTTGTTTTTAACCCAAAGTAACAGAGTTGTCAGGGAGACTGTAAAAAGAATTCCAGAAATGCAGGTTGAAGACGTAGTGATTCAGTAAGGCTGCGGTGTCATGACGTGGCATTCAGGTCCTGGGCAGACAGAGCAGTGGCAGTGTCTGGTTGAAGCCCGTTCCCTTAAAGCGCAGGGCCTGCAGGGGTAGGCGGCGGAGAGGTCTCCTGCTCTGGCCGTCCATGCTGGAACGTTTCTGCTAGCAACTGAACATCCACAGCCTTGTCTGTCCCACTGCAAAGCTGAGGAAGAGAGGAGCCAGTGCTCCATTTTGCAGATGGAGACACTGAGGCTCAGAGCTGTACTCAAGGCCACACGACCGACTTGTGGTAGAGACTAGGACCAAAGTGGAGGCAAAGGCACTGGGGTTCCAGTGATGAGTCTGTCACTAACTGCTGCTCTTCGAGACGATGAGTGTGGCAATGAGGGTGTTATATCTTTTCTCTAGTTATCCTATTGGTGAACTCTGCTTTGACCCTTGGAACCATAGTGTGTCATCATTGTGCATATTCTACCTGCAGCCCACTTCTCTGACTGTGCTCAGCTGGGCTGGGCTGGGTCCTGGGTCCGAACTGAGCTGCATGTGGGCTGACCACAGCCTGTCTGGACAGGGTCTTCAGGGACATGTGGAAGGAAGTCTCTGATGGCACCAAGAAGTATTTGCCAGTGAGAGGGCACCCAGGGAACAAGAAGGGCTTGGCTGCAGATAGAGGCAGTGGACTGACTGCTGAGCAGTGGCTGGGTAGCCAGAGAGGAGGTGGGGTAGGGCCTGGAGCCCACTGGGTCCCAGATGACTCTCCTGGTGGTGGTTTCAGATGGTTCATATAGCTGTACCATGGCAGCATTCATCCTGTGTTGTAACCATGGTGTGGATTGAGCGCCTGAAGAGTTGACAAGGGAAGGAAAAGAACATTTTGAACACCTTGTTTATGCCAGGCTCTGGGCTAGAGAGGACAGAAACTGCCCTTATTACGGATTTTGTGCCAAGCACCACCCTAAGGTTTTCACTGCCCCTAAGTACAAGAAGTCAGTTCCTGCCTTTGGAGAGGTCTGTGGATATTAACCTTAGTAGGCAACATAAGACTAAACACGGTGGTAATTAATGAAGATAAAAAGGAGTAGCAAGTGAGGAACTGTTGAGTTTGGAAATAACCAGGGTCTGGTTTTCTGCCAGAACTCTGGTATTAGGGCATGAGAGATGCTGCTTTTAGAAAATTTCTACTGTGGAGCTTTATTTCTTAAAAAATACACTCTGCTGCTAATGTGTTCATTGTTCCGCTTGTGGTCCACTAGGACTCTTGGATCTTCTTTTCCTGTGTTTGTATCTAGCTGTTGTGTAGTTGCCATCTTTCCCTGGAATGCTCCCTTCTCAGTACTCAGCATTACTGTGACAAGATTGGTGGTGGTGGGGGGAGAAAATAATTTTTAAAATATTCAATTGATTTTTTCCCTTTTTTTAAACACAACATCATTGATTTATACTTTACAGACCATAAAATTTATCCATTTTAAGTGTGCAGCTCAATCAATTTAAGTAATTTTACAGAGATGTGCAACCATCGCCACAACCAATTTTAGAACATTTCCATCACGAGAGGCAATAATTTAAGGGCACAATGCAAGAAATATGGGTTTAGTCAACCTACTTGAACATGCATTTCTAAAATTATTCTACTTAAAATCTGTCAGCAAATTTCAAGTTGCTTCATGGTATACCTTTGCAAAAAAAAAAGCAAAATGAAGTGGAAGGAAGAGCCTTATGCCCGAAATCTTAAGAAACCACTATCCATTTTGCAGATCACTTCATTAATAAAAAGATTATTACAAAAGTAATTATTTTAGAGATGGCAAATGCCATTAGCTAATAACTATATTGTTGTCTACTGAGACTTATAAAAAATCTTTTAAATTTGCTTTTCAAGAATCACTTACACCCACAAAACCACTTCAGTCAACAGAATAAATCTAGGTATGAGCAAACCTTAGTTACCATGGCAAGAGCAGCTTTACCTCTTTGCCTTTTTAATTTTCAGTCAGATTTTTGTTCCTCTCCAGAACTCACTGTTATGTGTAAGGACTTGTTGTCTGGTGAGTCCGTGCCTTTTGCAAAAGTCGCTACCCTTCTGGCATGAAACGCACCATTCAGTTATCCAATTCTTTAAGAGCGAAGAGTACACTGAAGAATGAATGGATACTTGTGTGGTTTCCATTGTAAATACCCCTTTGGAAACCCCAGTAGTCAGAATCTGTTTGTGGCTCCTATGGTAGGTATGCCGCTGTTTGCACGGGCTGTTCCCTCTGATGGGACCTATTAGATAGGGTCAAATCCCTTTCCTTCTGACCTCCCATTCTTTCCTCCTTCTGCGGTAGACCTACCAGATACAGAGAACTGTTTATTCCTAAGCAGAAGGAGAATCATCCTTCTAATAAAGGTGTAGGAAAAGCATGATCCTGGGTTGGTAGCTCTTAAGACGCACTGATGTTCTGTTTGTAAGAGTATAAAGGTTTTAAATCTTGTTCTGTTGACTACTATTCAGGAGAAAGAGACAGATGCTCTGAAACAAACTTGCACCAGAGAGTTATTTAGCATTTGTTTGGAAGTTAAAAAAGTAAGTTATCATAATTCTGAGACATGCCAGAACTCAAGGATACAATACATCTTGGTAAATGTTTCCGTAGCGAACGTACTCTGATCAAGGTGGAGAACATTACCCCCATTCCCAATGCCTCGGGTATGCGCCTCCCAGTCATAACCTCCACAAAGTAATCAGCATCTGTCTTCCATCAAAGTAGACTAGTGTTGTCATGAAAATGGAATCATATAGTACATATTTTGTTGTACCTGACTTTTTTCATTCAGCATTAGTGTGTGTGACATTCAGTCGTGTTGTTGCCTATAGCCATAATTGAGTGTTTACATTATTGGATACAGTATTCCATTGTATGACTATACCATGATATAGTTTGCCTTTCTACAATTGAGGGATATTTGGGTAGTTTCCACGTTTATCTATTAGGAATAGTGTTCCCATGAACATTCTCTATACATCTTTCCGTACAGCTTGATAGGCATTTCTATTGGAGTAGAATTGCTGGATCATGGGAATGCAATGTTCAGCTTTAGTAGGTAGGACAATTAAGTATTCTAATTCTTTTTGTGTCAGTATTTCCAGGTTGTGATATTTTTAAAAAAGAATTTGTTCATTTTATCTTAAATTGTCAGATTTATTGATGCAAAGTTATTCATTACATCTTTTCATGTCTCCTTTGATGTTTGTATGAATTTCTAGCGATAGCACTTCTTTATCACTGATACTAGTAGTTTTTTCTTTCTTTTTTTTTTGATCAGTTTTTCTAGGATTTGTAAATTTTATTAGTCTTTCTGAAGAACCAATTTTATGGCTTAGTTGATGCTTTTTATTCTATATTTTTTTCTATTTTATTTTTCTTGCTTATATCTTTATTATTTCCTTTTAACTTATTTGCCTTAAATTTAAGGTTCTTTTCTAACTCCTTGAGATAGTACTTAAACCATAGACTTTCTGCCTTTTATTTTACTAAAATGCACATTTACAGGTATAAGCTTTTCCTTATGTCTATGTTAAGCTTCATGCTACAAAGATTTTTGTTTGTTTGTTTGTTTTTATTAAGTGAGAGGTGGGGAGGCAGAGAGACAGATTCAGCATGCACCTTGACAGGGATCCACCCAGCAAGCCCCTTATAGGGCGATGCTTCGCCCATCTGGGATTGTTGCTCTGTTGCTTGGCAACCAAGCTATTTTAGTACCTGAGGTGAGGCCATGGTGACATCCTCAGTGCCTGGGGTCAAGTTGCTTGAATGAGCAATGGCTGTGGGCGTGGGGGGAGAGGAAGTGAAAGAAGGGGGTAGGGGAGGGTGGAGAAGCAGACGGGCTCTTCTCCTGTGTGCCCTGGCTGGAAATAGAACCTGGTAGTACTTCTACACACCGGGCTGATGCTTAACTGCTGAGCCAACCAGCCAGGGCCACATTTTTCAGTTCAGATTATTTTCTAATTTCCATGGAAATTTCTAGTTTCTGATTTGTGTTTTGAATCATGGGTTATTTAGAAATGTGTTCAGTGATTTCCAGATATTTCAAGACTTGAAATATGTTTCATATTGGTCTCTAGGATTTTTCCATTTTACTAAAAGGGCATACTCTTTAATTTCAACTCTTTACAACTTACTGAAATATGCTTTATGACTCAGAATACGGTTTATTTTGCTTAATGTCTTGTGCACACTTGCAAAGCATGTAGTCCTGCTGTTTATTTGGTTCACTGTTCCTTACATGCCAACAAGGTCAAGTTTTATAATCATGTTATTCAAGTCTTTTTTATCTTTACTGATTTATTTTCTGATTATTCTATCTGTGGCAGAAAGATGTATTTGAAATCTTCTACTAAGATAAATTCACTTTTTTTTCTTTTAGTTTTGTTTAGTTTTTGCTTTGCACATTTTAGGTTTTATTTAAGGTGCGTACAATCTTCAGATTACTTTATTTAATTTACCGAATTTATTGGTGTGACATTGGTTAATGAAATTATATAGGTGTCAGGTGTACAATTCTATAATACATCATCTGTATATTGTATTATGTGTTCACCACCCCAAGTCAAGTCGTCTTCTGTCACCATTTATCCCCCACCACTTTACTCTCTTCTACCTCCTCCCATCCCTGTTTCCCTCTGGTGATCACCATACTGTTGTCTGTGTTTGTGAGTTTGTTTTTTTCTTAATACCTTCATCTTTTCCACCCTGCCCCTAACGCCCCTTCCCTCTGACAGCTGTCAGTCTGTTCTCTGTATCTAAGTCTGTTTCTATTTTGTTAGTTTATTTTGTTCATTAGATTCCACATATAAGTGAAACTTCAGATTATTAAATCTTCCTGTTGAATTGACTTTTTAACTATTATGAAATACTCCTCTTTATCTCTGGAAATATTTCTTGCCTTAAAGTCTTGTTTTGTCTGATGTCAGTACAGTTGAGCCAGCTTTCTTTTGGTTAGTGTTTTCCTGACATACTGCTTTATACCCTTTCACTTTCACCCTTGATGTGTCTGCTTATTGTAAGTAACATGTAGTTGGGTCTGGTTGTTTTGTTTTTCCAGTCTGACAATCTTTTAATTTTAATTGGATTATTGATTCCATTTACATTTAACAAATTCTCAATTTTCTTCTTCTTTTCATTTTTTTCTTCTTTTCCAAATGAGAGGACGGGAGATAGATAGACTCCTGCATGCACCCTGACTGAGATCTACGCAGCAAGCCCTGTCTGGGGCTAATGCTCTGCCCCTCTGGAGCCTTGCTCTTTTTTAGCACCTGAGGCATCCTCAGTGCCCAGGACTTATGTGCTCAACCAGTTGAGCCATGGCTGAGGGAGGGGGAGAGAAAGAGAGGGAGAGAAGGGGGAGGGAAAGGTGGAGAAGCAGATAGTCACCTCTGTGTGCTCTGACAGGAAATCGAACCTGGGACATCCACACACTGGGAAGATAGATGCTCTACCACTGAGCCAATTGGCCAGGGCCAAATTTGTGATCTTTTTTTGGTGTTAGTTCTATCATATTATTATTATTATTATTATTATTATTATTATTTTGTGTGTGTGTGTGTGTGTGTGTGTGTGTGTGTGTGTATGACAGAGACAGAGAGAGGGACAGACAGACAGGAAGGGAGAGAAATTAGAAGCATCAATTCTTTGTTGTGGCGCCTTAGTTGTTCATTGCTTTTTCATCAGTGTCTTGATGGGGGGAGGGGGCTACAGTACAGCGAGTGACCCCTTTCTCAAACCAGCAACCCTGGGCTCAAGCCAGTGACCTTGGGCTTCAAGCCAGAGATCTTTGAGCTCAAGCCAGTGACCATGGGGTCGCATGACCCCATGCTCAACCCAGCAACCCTGTGCTCAAGCTGGTGAGCTTGCACTCAAGATGGATGAGCCTACGCTCAAGCTGGGTGACTTCGGGGCTTCAAACCTGGGTCCTCTGCCTCCTAGTCTTATGCTCTATCTATTGTACCATGGCCTGGTCAGGCCATATATATATATATAATATTTGCTTTATTTGGTTTTTGTTCTTTTTTCCTCTTCTGCTGCCTTGTTTAATAAAGTGCTTTTGTTTTTCCTATTCCTCCATGTATTAGCTTGTTATAAATTCTTTTATTCTTTGTTTATTGTTATTGCATACATTTTTCTGTGAAGGGACAGATAGTAAATATTTTAGGTATTGAAGGTCACATAGTCTCTAATTTCCTCCTTCTTTCCCTTATTTCTCTTTAGCTGTCCTTTAAAAGTTCAAAACCATTGTTAGCTTCCAAGCTGTACAAAATAGGCTGTGGGCTATATTTGGGCACAGGTGATAGTTGGCCAAACTCTGCTAGAGATTTACTGTATGCATTAACAAAACCTACTCTTGATTAATCATTTTACTACTTCCTGGACAATACAGGGATCTTACAGCATTTTATTTTTATTTACCCAAACTTTTCTTCCTTTTAAGTTATTTTGGTCATTTATTTTACATCTCTGTGTATTCAAAATTACATATTAGTATTTTTATTGTTTTAATAGTTAATACTTATTTTGATTTAGTCTTAACATTTACCATTTCTGGTGCTCCTGATTGCTTTTTGCATTACTGTTTTTCCAACTTGGGTCATTTTGTCTCAATAACTTTCTTTAATATTTCCTTTAATGTGTATTTTTGTTGACAATACATTTTCTTAATTTATATTTGCTTGAAATTTTTGTTTGTCTTTATTTTCAAGGGTGTTTCCTTCACTGAATGTAGAATTCTGGACTAGGGTTATTATTCCATCTGCCTCCCTCCCCATCTCCAGCATTTTAGCTTTATCATTCTGTTTTCTGGCTTCTACTGTTTGTGTTGAGTAGGTCTTATTGTTACTTCTAATGTATCTTTTTCCCCCTCTGGCTATTTTAAGATATTTATTTTTGCCTTTCCCCCCTTTTTTGAAGCTTTAATATGATGTGTTTTTGTGTAGGTTCTTTTTATTTTATTTATTTATTTCTTATGTGTTTGAGATTTTTTAGGGCTCCTTGAATCTGTACTTTAATGCCACTTTTGGTCTTTGTCTCTTTAAATACTGATTCTGCCCTATTTTCTTCCTTTTCTTCTGGGATTCAGATTCCACATATGTTGGTTCTTTTTATTGTTTCTTGTATTTATCTCGTTATCCCTCTCTCCCTTCCCTCTCTATCTATGTGTTTAATCTTTTTTCATCTGCTTCAACTTGGTTATTTTTCTACTGACCCATTTTACAAGTACAACCCATTTTACAATCCTCTCCTTTGCTGTATCTAATCTGCTGTTAAACCTATCTATAATCTACCTATTGAGTCTTTAATTTTAGTTCTTGTATTTCTAAGTTCTAGAATTTTTATTCTTTAAAAATTAGATTCCAGTTTTCTATCTTTTCATCTACTTTTTTGTATGTGTGTATTTTTCCGAAGTTAGAAGCAAGGAGGCAGACAGACTCCTGCATGGGCCTGACTGGGATCCACCCAGCATGCCCACCAGGGGGCGGTGCTCTGCACATCTGGGACATTGCCCCTTTGTGACCTGAGCCATTCTAGCACCTGATGTGGAGGCCGTGCAGCTATCCTCAGCGCCGGGGCCAACGTTGCTCCAATGGAGCCTTAGCTACGGGAGGGGAAGAAAGAGATAGATAGGAAGGAGAGAGGGAAGCGAGAAGAAGCAGATGGGTGCTTCTACTGTGTGCCCTGACTGGGAATCAAACCTGGGACTCCACACACCAGGCCGACACTATACTGCTGAGCCAACTGGCCAGGGTTCATCTATTTTTTTTTATTTCTTTTTTTTATTTATTCATTTTAGAGAGGAGACACAGAGTGAGAGAGAGAGAGAGAGAAAGGGGGGAGGAGCTGGAAGCATCAACTCCCATATGTGCCTTGACCAGACCAGTGCAGGGTTTTGAACTGGCGACCTCAGTGTTCCCAGGTCGACGTTTTATCCACTGCGCCACCACAGGTTAGGTGGTTCATCTATTTTTTAAGTGTAATATTCCTCAGCTTATAAAGTCTTTGTTTGACAACCAAAGTCACCAAGTCACCTATATGTCTTTTGCTCAAGTATCTGTTTTTTAAACTTGGTTTTATTTTATGTCTCTTGGCATGTGGAACAGTTTTTGATTAAACACTAGCTATTGCTAATGAATAGTTATGGACCATCTGGGTAGTGTTGCCTTGCTTTAGAAACTGGGCAGTTCATCTTGATCCAGTCAGGAGTTGGGATATTGTTGCCTTGGTTTTAGGTTTTGTGAGGGCTGGTCTCTGGCTGGCTTGTCTTTTTAATGTGTGTAATCTTTTAGCTATCTCAATGAAAATCTAGGTTATTTAACAAAACCTCTTCTCCTAGGTAAGCCCTGAAATTCAATAATTTTTCTACACAGCACTTTGGGATTCCTCAATCTCTGCTCGGATTTCCAGCATTTTAGAAGCTGTTTACTGTTTAGGTCCTTTGCCTGCTCCTCATCACAGGGAAAGCTAGGGGTGAAAAAAATGCCTTGAGGGGAAATAATATGCAGCATGGCTGGCTTATTTCTCTATGGGCCCTCTCTCCAGGGTAAGGGTTCCCTGTGTTCTGGCTACGATGGTTGCTTTGAACTCTGGTTTTTGCTTCCTGGGACACGCAAGGCAACTGCAGTTCTAGACTAGTGTTTCTTCTCTGTCTCAATAACACTCACTGATGAATGCCCTGAAGGGAAAGTACGAGGAAAATTTAGGCTCTGCTCACTGCATTTCCCTTTTCTCCAGAATCTTGGTCCCTATCGTCCTGGCTGCCTTTGTTACTCCATATCTCCACATCAGTACGACCCAAACTTCCAGTGCTTCCCAGAGGTAAGAGGGAGAAGTGTGTGTGTGTGAATCTGTATGTGCCACAATAACTTCAAGTTGAGGTAGGACATTTCAACTCATTAGAGATTCAAAGTCCAGCTATTCTGAGTATGGTTTTAGCATTAATTGTGTTATAACTGTTTGAAAATTTGGATTCCACGTAAGTTAGAGGTACACATGTTGGCTGTGGTTGGAGTTCAGAGGGCCCTGATGTATCGTTCGCTCGTTGTTCTTGTTCTCCTGCTGCATGTGGCAAATCTCGTGTAGTTCCTGCAGCTCTGGACCCATTTCCCTGCAGCCCCCTTGGCCTGACCCCACTCTGGAGTGTTCTTGTGGTTCTGCCAGCTCTTTAGATCTCAGGTTTAAATGAATCATTTACTTACATTTTCCTGACAATTTTTCATCATTCTACAAACAATATCCTAATAGCATTAAATAATTGTGAAATCTAATAAAAAATAGTCTTAACCTTGTTGGAACCTCATTAAATATAGAGCTGCTTTTCTTTTCCTTTCTTTCTTTTTTTTTCTAAATTATTAAAGATTATTTTGTCTGGTTTTGTTCTGTTTGCCAGGAGAACTGGGGTGGTAGGTGGGATCATTGAATATGGGTTCACACATTCAAAATCATTTTTCTCCACCTTCCTGAATTTACCAGATGAGGAAACTGAATTCTAATGAAAAGCGGGGACTTCTCCAAATTCATACATGTAACTGTGGCCATTGAGAACCAAAACTCAGGCGTCCTGCCCCCGAGTCTAGCATCTCCCCTACATGATCTGGGCTGTTGGGCTCAGGCATTGATATATGGATGTGACAAGCATTTCTTCCATTGAGCATTCACTAGATCCGCTGAGCACTCCTCCCAAGTTTGGAGCCTCTAGATGGGTACCGGCAGGTGTGAGAGGCAGGGAAGAAACAGGTGCTGCCCTCTGGAAAACTGACAAGCTGGCGCAGATGAAGTTCAGACACAAATGATGAGCTGCTTGTTTGTGGTCCTGTGGCTCATGCAGCCTTTTCCGCGTCAGCAAAGGTGGCACCTCTTCCAGTTCTGTTCAGTTCCACAGGCAGGTGTTGACAAAGGCCTCCTGTGGCCCCGGCACAAAGAAAGGCGTGAACTGCTCACCCACTAGAGTGAACATCTCCATCTCAAGGACTCATTTGGAAGGACTGAGAAGTTCACAGGCCAAAGAGAGTGAAAAGAGAAGTCAGCTCAGGCAGGAAGCCTTTTTATGATTTGTTAATGCACAAATGCTGGTAGCTCTCTCTTGAACAGAGAAAGAAAGCCACCACTAATATTAGTAATTGCGCCAGCTTTTGTGTAGCATTTTGCAGTTTACGACTTTTGAATCCATTATCTCGTCTCGGTGTGTCTGTGGGAGCTTAGGGAAGTGGGGGAATAGTGAGGTCTGGTGTCTTTGGGGAATTAGCAGCCTTTGTTTCCCTGGGAGTCCAGCCTGGTAAGGTGGGTGGGCACTATCACAGTGGGTGGTTGGTTGCTGAAGTTATTCTTGCTGTGAATGCCCAGACTAGGACACCCCCATACCCCCAGCTGAGTTACTGTTTTGTCACGGAAGGCTGAGCAAATCTTTCCAGACCATAAGCTGGTTGTCTGTCCTAGCTTCCTGCCTGGAATCTCATTTCTCCATGAGCCGAATTCCTGGCTTGCGCTGGGCATCCTTGTGGGTTCCTGCAGGCTACTGTGGGGGGCTGGGCCCTGTCCTTATGCCCATGGCCACTGATAGAGTGAGACAAAGTTGGTGCCACTGATTAGACTTTGCCAATGGACACAGTCCTGAGATTCTTGCAGATGTGCATACCCATTCATAACAGGTCATTTTGACATTGTAGCTTTGGAGGGGCTGAAATGCAGCTGGCAAATGGATATTAGTATATGCAGGAAAGTGTAGCTTCAACATTTCTTCGTTACTACTCTCCTTTTGCTTTCTTGCTGATGGCTGGAGGCAATAACAAATACACGAAGACCACCACCACTGGCAACAGTCTTTAACTTTGACAATTGAAGGTGCCATTATTTCTTCTACTTTAAACAGTACCCTAGTAAGTGAGTCAGTTAAAGTGCATTACCCTTTCAGGTGTGTGATTCCCCTTCTAGTAGGTTCTTGTCCCCTTTCTCTGCCTGCCTGCTTTCCTAGGCAAAAGAAGTCTCTTTTAGGGTGAGGATGATGATGCGTGTGGATGGATATATGGGTGGTCAGACTGGCTGAGTTTTCTCCTCCCTTTCTGTAATTGAGTGTAGACACACAGCATGCCAATCTCTTGTTTTCTTAAAGTTCTGAGAGTGTCATCCCAGGCTGTGTCTGGTCGGTCATGGTTCTGTTGTAACAACATTTCTGCTGCAGTGAGGGGGTCTGTACTGACACTCAGCCTAACTGTTGTTAGATCATGGGTCTCCACGTTGGGACTAGCCCATTTGTGACCCCAGTCACCTTTGCTCTTATCTGGTCAGGGGAACACGAGTGTTTTGTGTATCTGTAAGTACACACATAGAAACAAAGCCATGATTGACTGGAGGAAGAGTTGCCCAATCAGACTGTTTTATTTACACGGCAGCAATGGTCAGACTCATCTGTGAATACCCCCCCCCCCCAAATAACAGAATTGGCCTTTGTTTGGCACCTAGGAAGCACAGGTATAGAGAAATCCTCCGAAAGCTCCAAAGCTCTCCCTAGGCCAGTGGTTCTGAACCTTTTTTTTTTATTTTTTAATTTATTTATTTACTATTTATTCATTTTACAGAGGAGAGAGAGAGAGTGAGAAAGGGGAGGAGCAGGAGGTATCAACTCCCATATGCGCCTTGACCAAACAAGTCCTGAGTCTTGAACCAGCGACCTCAGTGTTCCCTGGTTGACGCTTTATCCACTGCGCCACCACTGGTCAGGCAGTTCTGAACCTTTTTTGAGGTACCAAACCCACCAGTTTCATATGCGCATTCACCAAACCCTTCTTTAGTGATAAATAAAATATGATTTTTTTCCAAATTCAAGACATTGGTATATGTTTTTTTATTGGTGCACAAAATGAGCCGTGCATGAACATTACCTTGCTCAAAGAACAAAACCAACAAAGTGCATGAACTCACAACAAATAACGGTATTACTTTATTCTGGCCTCCACGGCAGAGGCTTCTCCGAACCCCTGAGATTGACTCATCGAACCCATAGGGTTCGATAGAACCCAGGTTAAGAACCACTGCCCTAGGCGATCTCATCCATACCCACACCTTTAAAGGCTACTCCTATCCCAACAGTTCCTGATTTGCAGCCCCATGAAGGCTTATCTCCCACACTCAGTCACCTGTTTGGCACCTCCAGGTGGGTGTTACACACGTATCTTAAACCAACTGGGTCTCTAATGGAGTTCTTGACATCTCCCCAAACCCATTCCTTCTCCACTCTCCTTCACCACAGTGGATGACACTCTCATTTACTGAGTTCCAGACACCAAAATCTAGGGGCTCCATGTGCTTCTTTTCTTGATGACTTTCTCCTGCCTCAGAGCCAATTCATCAGTGAGCCCACTTGATCCGGCTTCCGGGATAAACGTCACATCTCCTCCCTTCTTTCCTGTGTGACACCATTGCCTCACCCCATCCGCACTGGTTCCTGGACCCACAGAGCCTCCCTCAGGCTTCGGGCTCCTGCTCTCCAGTCTTTCTCCACACAGCAGTCTTTTTAAAACTTAAACTAGATTCCATCGCTCTTCCTTTGCAAAGTCTTTCACTGAGTCCTGTTGCACTGAGAATAAAACCCGAGCCCCTTCTCTTGGTTTGTAAGGCCTTTTCTGATCTGCCCCTTGTGATCTCTGCCACCTGGTCTGGAATATCTTCCCTGACCCTGTGTCTAGCCACAGCGGCGCCCCTGTTCCCGGACTGCACCAGGCTCTTTTCCACCCTGCACTGCTTGCTCGTGCCAGTCCCCCTGCATTGACTGCCGTCCTCCCTCTGACCACGTGGCTGGCTCCATTTTAGTGTCACAGCTGGAAAACCCACATTCTAGGTGAGCACAGTCTGTGTCTACTCTGATGTTCCCCATCACGGCTCCCTCGCTTGCATTCCCGGCTTCTCACACTTTGGAGTCAGTGACCCACTTGTTTCCTGTCCGGCTCCTTCCCGGGGCCATGAATTCTGAGGGAGCAGTGCCGTATTCGTCTCGTTCACTTGATATCCCTGGGCCTACTATAGTGCTGGACCCATAGTATTCAACCTGCAGCACAAACATTGGTTGAATAAACACCAAAGCCCCACAATGGGGCTGGCAATATCTGCTTACTTTCTTACCCAGCTGGGTTACAAGAGGTCGTGGGTAAGAAAGTGCCATATAAACCAGAGGTGTTTATCAGCGATGTCACTGTTTAACTGCGGGGGTGGGGGGGGTGGGAGGGGGGGGGACAAGTTTAGTAACAAAAAGTCTCCATGCTTGATTGACAACTCAAGCAGCTCTGCTCTCCTGGCTGTGGGAAGGGAGAGAATTTAGGGACCTGGCGCAGAGATAACAGTGGGCAACTTTGTATATTTCTTGTTTTCTCTTTTTGCCTTGGCTGCTAGGAAGCTGAAAGCTAAACTTGGGACTCAATCATCATGAAAAAATTTGCTCAGACTTTTCTGTTTAAAACAGGTGTTATTTTTGTGAAAGTACCTAGCACTCTGCCTGATACACAGAGGAAGCTCAAAAGTAAACAGTAGTGTCTGTGTGCATAGTCTTAGATTTTATTATATCTTTGACATTTTTATGGTAAATTATCTCATTCTTTTGGAAGCAAAGAAAGCATCAGTTATTTTTTATTACTATAAAGAGAAAATTATTTGTAATAGCCCAAAGTGGAAACAAACCAAACATCTATCAAGTGATACTAGATAAATAAAATGTATATATTCATACAATAGGATATTATTAAACAATAAAAAAATGAAGTATTCTTATATGCTACAACATAGAGGAACTTTGAAAACATAAGTGAAAGAAGCCAGGCACTCAAGACCATGTTTCGCATGATTCCATCTATTTGAAATGTCCACAATGGGCAAATCTGTGGAGACAGAAGGAAGATTTTTGGTTGCCTATTGCTGAGGGTTTGGGAGAATGGGCCGTGACTGCTAATGGGTGTGGACTTTCTATCTGCGATAATGAAAATGTTCTAAAACTGATGGTGGTGATGAATGTGTAACTGAATATAGTAAAAAGCATTGAATTGTACTTTAAATGGGTGTGTTGTATGGTATGTGGATTATATCTCTATAAAGCTTCTAAAACTAATTAATTAAATTAAAATAAGGGTACCCCTGGCTCTCTGATGATAGTGTGACTGAACAGACCGGTCAGAGTGGGTTTGTATCAAATGCCAGCTTTGATTGGACCTGGACAAATAGATCTGCTCTCTCTCCCTCCCTCTATCCTTCATGCCTCCCTCCTTTGCTTAAATTTTTTCCCAGCATTCTTCTGGAGACCCTGGCCCAGAGGGGAGCTGGCCATGGCCTTTATCTTCAAGGAGCTGGATTTCATGGGGGTGGAGCAGGGTAAAAAGGAGATGTGTGGAGGATGAGCACACGACAGTCCACTGGGCACAGGTAGGGTATTGAGGGCATTCTGGCAAAGGAGAGGGACCCGGGGAGGCTGGAGGAGTTGCTCAGAGGGACCTGCGATGCTTCCTGAGCTGTTCGTGCAGGAAAGATGAGGCTGCTCAGCTAGGCGAAGAGGTCAGAGGCCGGGGTTCTGCAGATGGCGCTGTTTCAGGCAGGCCGCAGGGCTCTCCTGATCTGCTACTGGTCAAACAAGGCAGAGGGTAGTGCGGTGGCCTCTCCAGGGCTGAGCGATCCTGCTGTGAATGGGCAGGGAGTAGCTTTGAGGCTGGAAGGGCTCCCTCCCTGCAACAGGGTCTTTTCTCTGGAACGGGGGAGATGACCCTGCTCCCCAAAGCTGAGCAGTCACCCCTTCCACTCAGGAGAGGATGGCTGGCCGCCTGGTGCTGGCGGAGTCCTGCGGGGTGATGCCAGGCTCTATGTGGGATGTCTGCCACTAGAGGGCGTGCCACATTGTTCTCCATCCCCAGCGCTGGGCTCCCGTGGCTGCAAGCTGGCTAGGCCGCAGCCAGGGCTTGGGTGTTTCCGGGAAACTCACGCCTTTGCTCTTTCCCATTGAAGGCTTTCTCAGAAGCAGCTGCACTCCAGAACCCTAGGCACTGTTTGCCAGGAACTTGCAGAGCCCTTGAACTCAGGATAGTCTCAGGCCTGCTGCAAACCCTCAGGAGATTCTGGTAGCCCAGAGACTCTGTCCTTCCTCCTGCCACTTGAGGATCCGAGTAAAGCAGCAGTCCTCACTTTTGTTCCCTTGTGGGGAGTGTGGTCTGATGCTCAGAGCTGCAGAGGGCAGACCCCTCGGTGCTGGAGAAGTAGTTCAGTGCTTACTGGGGGTGTGGTGGTGTGGCGGTGTGGAGGAGGAGGTGATGCGGAGCAGGACTCAAGAATGGCGTGAGGCCAGGTTGGCAGGGCCTATGGATGGTGTTGGGGACCTGGAGACAGGGAGAGCAGGCTCCCTGATGCTCAAACACAGGGTCAGTGCAGCGTCTGGGCACCAGGCTGGGTCAGGGAGGAAATGCTAACACGCAAACTTGGCTCTGCTGTGGCTGTCTTGGCACGGCCCTTAGATAAAGGTTGGTGGGAGATTACTGTGCTGCCCCTAATTCCTGGCCTGAGAGGCTCCTACAAGCACACATTGGGCTGATCTGCTGTGGTGACAGACTGAGGGCTGACTCCTTCACAGGCAGGGCCAGGATTGCACAGGGTATCCAGAAAAGAAGCCCGGGTGCATGGCATCCACTGATATGGCCCCTAACAACCTGGGCCACATAGTGGATCCCTTCTGATGCAGGCCTTGCTGAGGGTGTGGGAGGCTGGAGCCCATCCTCTCCCTTTGGCACGGACTCCTGGGTCTGGTAGATAGACTATCCTTTGCAGCCCCTGGGCACAGGCATTGAGCTGCAGGGGTGGAGACTGGGGGCCTGTGTGTTGCAGGAAGCCCGTGCACCGTCTGCAGCTGGAGCAGGTCAAAGCCAGCCTGCTGAGGCTCCAGTCACTGCCGTGGTTAATGTTGGTGATTGCCATGGTTACCTGGGGCTGGAAGCACTGACAGTCAGAGGCAGAGCAGAGGGATGTCCTCTGCCTGCTTGGAGCCACATGACTGCCTCTGCCTCCCTGGCAGGTTTCTTCAGAGAAATGCTAGAGCCTGGACCAGAGCCGTTAATCTGCCCGGTCCAGTAACCAGTGCCACGGGGCCTCTCCTGAGCACATTTGGTGGAAGGAGGCAGACAGGGCATCTGGGCTCTGCCCTGACTTTGCCCAGCTTGGGAGGACATAGGATGAGTAGTAGACACTGGGCAGGTCCTTAGTGAGCTCAGAGTGAGAGTGAAGAAGCAGTTCTTGGAGAATTCACACAGACCCTTGAGGATCAGGGATGACTTTCTGGGCCTGTGACTCCACTGTGGGCTCAGGGCTGTGATTGTACCTTTCCCAAGAGGGCCCTGGCTGGGGAGTCAGGACACTTGCTTTTCCAGTGGTTTAGAGCTCCAGCCCCCTCTGGGTCCTGGTTTTCCCATCTGCAAAATGGGGTTAATGATTACTAATCTCCTACCTACTTCAAGTCTGTGGATGGGATTTTGTAAATGAATGATTTTGTGCATTGAAATGAGCCAACAAGTTTCAAGTCTTTGGAGAAAAAGCCTTATTTATTATTGTCAACTCATTGAGCAGAAATTTCATCTATCTCCTTTGCTGCCTCTCCAGTGCTGCATGAACCGAGAACCACATTACCGCGGAGAGAGAGGGGACTCCGCACAGCCACCCAGATTCGAGCTCTGGGGATTCCAGAGGGCGGGGAGTTCAGAGGGCATGCCAGCCCCAAAGCAGAGCAAGAACTGCAGGTCCAAACAAGGTGTCCAACCTGGGGTGAGTGCTAGGGAAATGGAAGCCGAGCAGGCGGTGGAGGGGGCTGCTTGGGGGCTGTCTCTTTGGTTTATTATCACTATATGTTCACTTAAAAATGAGGAAATACAGACATTCAAAAAGATAGAATGAAGAAAGGAAATTAAAATGCTTATATATTAAATTAATTAAATTCTGATACTTGGTATCTGACATAGAACTTCTCCATAAGTATCTAAGGGAATGAATCAATTTAGAAGACTGTGAAATGTCTGATAAATAGCTCCCAGACATTTTTTTAAAGTAAAGATTTTATTTTTGACCCTGGTTAGTTGGCTCAGTGGTAAAGTATCGGCCTGGCCTGTGGATGTCCTAGGTTCAATTCCTGGTCAGGGCACACAGGAGAAGTGCCCATCTGCTTCTCCCCTCTCCTCCTCTCATTTCTCTCTCTCTCTCTCCTGTCCTGCAGCCATTGCTCTATTGGAGAGAGTTGGACCTGGGCGCTGAGGATGGTTCCATGGCCTTCACCTCAGGTGCTAAGAAGAGCTTAGTTGCTGAGCAATGGAGCAATGCCCCAGATAGGCAGAATATTGCCCCCCTAGTGGGCTTGCTGAGTGGATCCTGGTTGGGGTGCATGTGGGAGTGCATGTCTCTGCCTCCCCTCTTCTGACTAAATAAAAAAAAATAAAACATATATATTTTATTCTTTTAGAGAAGTTTTAGGTTCACAGCAAAATTGAGAGGAAGGTACGAAGATTTTCCCATATACTCCCTGCTCCCCAACATGCACAGCCTCCGCCCCATTGTCACCATTCCTACAAGAGTGGTACCTTTGTTACAACTGATGACCCTATGTTAACCCAGAGTCTATGGTTGCATTGCAGTTTGCTTTTACTGCTGTGCATTCTATGGGTTTGGTCAGACAGGTGATGACACACCTCATTTTTATGGTGCCATACAGAAGAGTTTACTGTCCTAACAGTTCTCTTTGCTATTTAGAAGCCTGGACTGTTTGTTCCTACAAATCGTGGTTCTTGAAGACTCTGCTTTTAAAATCCTTTTGTCAGATTTTTTGTACTTTTTCCATCTCAGGTGATGTGCCTGAGGGCTCTGCTGTTCACCCCATTTAGTTACATGTCCCTCTGGCCTGGGTACAGCCATGGTGCAGATGCTGATGCCATGTTGGTGGTAGGAGCTGGGAGAGGAAGCCGCTTATTGTCTGACAAGCTGGATCAAGGGGCCTAAATGAATGAAGGGGAGCTCGGGACCAACACAGGGTTCTCCAGTCAGGCCTTCTTTCTACAAAGGACTGCACGGCTACAAGCACATGGAATGATGGAGATGCTGCTTAAGCTCCAGGTGATATCATGGCCTTTCCCGGCTTTCTGTGCGCTCAGAATACACTGCTCCTTCCACAGTCAGCCCCGTGTCTCCTGCTCATGCCCTTTCCCTGCTCCCCGTACCCCTGCCACTGGCCTGTCTTCTACTGCCTCGGCCTGAGGCCCTTCCAGCCACGCCAACTCCCACCCAGCCAGCTTCCCTACATGGCTTCTGGTCTCCACCGCTTCGGAGATACCTTCCTTGGCTACCTTATGTGATGTAATTTCCCCTTTTCTTCATGGAGATGCTCACTCTCTTGTATCTATTGAGAAATCAAGGTTATTAACAGTTGTGAACCCTGACAAGGAATGTCCCTGCCAAGAAGGTCTCCTTGTGGTCAGTTGGGCCCAGAATTGTAAGCAGAGTGTGGTAGCCAGTGCTTACAGAAGCCTTTTAGGCACATTGCATTTCGGGGAAAAGCCCGGGCCAAGCTGACAGCCTCCAGCAGCCTTCCTGTTTTCTGAGCTGGTCCTTATAAAGGAGCTCCTGGATCTTCTCCCCACCAGTGAGCTAAGGCCTGCCCTGTTTAGCTGGGGCTGCACAGCTAGAGCCTTGTTTGCATCTACACTGACCAGTCAGAAGACGTGAAGTCCATCAGTAATGTTATTTGAACCAAACAAACTAGGTAAATTTGGGTTTCTCAGTGACATAAAGATAGACCAGTCAGAACAAGGGCAGGATCTTGCTCCATAAAGGCGGGCTCCTCTTTGTTGCTGCAGCATGCACGCTGCATTTCTCCGGTCAGCACACTGTCCACCTGAACAGTTTCCCTTCATTGCACCCAGAATGGGGACTCCTGATGGCAGTGCAGTGGTGGTGGCAAGCTCCTGTTGACACAGTGTTTTTTTCTTCTCCCTCCAGACTGTGTTCCATGACTTCTTCTTGGAGTTTGTAAGTCCTCCATTGACTGGACAGTTAACCACGTTTATAAAATCCTGTCATGTCCCGGACAGGCCACTTGTATGGCCTCTCAGCCTTGCCTGTCCCTGACAGGGCTATTCCTGTGGGGGCATCCTCAGTTCTACAGCGAGGATTATGAAGGTGGACACAGAAAGAGGGAGGCACCTCCAGGGCTGCGGTGGCAGGAGGTGACGGTGCAGCCCATGGGCGCTTCAGGAAGAACAGGACCCAGGGAAGCCACTGAATGCTCGTATGCCCCAGGGAGGCCACAGACCCAGGGCGGATGGCCTCTGTGATGTCAGGTAAGCACCTTTTTAAGCACCTTTACCTTGACTTAGCACAGATATGCTGAAAAGTGGCTTTTAAAATGCCTCTGACACTTATCTTCTGTATACCACCTTTTGAAATGGAATCTCAAACACTTTAGTGGAGTTTGATACAGAAGTCAGTAAGGAAATAGAGGTTTGGGCAGAAACAGAGCAGGAGTCAGAAGCCCTGGGGAAAATAATGAATGGGCTTAGAGAGGGCAAATAAAATAGTGCAGACATTTATACGGGTCTCCCCTACCTCTCAGAACAAAACAATTATGAGTTAAGAGAGGCATGGGTGGGAGGAAATTCTTTCATTTTTCACATAGCAAGCTAGAGTGATCCAATAGCCTGTTCATGAAGAACGATAAAGAAGATACATGAACTCAGTAAAGAGGTTATTATAAATATGTCGGGTGGTTTTGAAAGGCTAGGGTTTTCTTCCCTCTTTTGGATAAAGTTGTCTGCTAAGTATTAAAAGATTTTTTTTTTTTTGCTTTTGCCTTTTTATTTATTTATTTTTTTGTAAAAAGCAATAACTGGTACCAGCAGTTTGTTACAATTAGTAGACAGAGTTATCACTTTTATTTAGGATTTGGAAATGCAATCAAAGAGGGGCAGATTGGAGCTTGAATTAAATGAAGCTTAAACAAGCAAAAAGAAAAATTTCTGCTGGTCTTTTAAACAAACAAACAAACAAACACAAAAACTAGAGCTCCTTGTTGTTAATTTGAAGCTATAAAAAATTTGACACTCATACTTGATAAAATGATGCCAAGCAGAATGGTTGTTACTTTTTTGTGTTGAGTACTGAATGTTCTGATCATTTTTAAAAGTTAAAAACTAGAAACTCGCCTGACCAGTGGTGGCGCAGTGGATAGAGCATCGACCTGGGAACACTGAGGTCGCCAGTTTAAGACCCAGGACTTGTCTGGTCAAGGCGCGTATGGGAGTTGATGCTTCCTGTTCCTCCCCCTTTCTCTCTCACTCTCTCTCTCCTCTCTAAAATGAATAAATAGTAAATAAAAACAAACAAACAAACAAAAAACTAGAAACTCTTAGGTGGGATCTGGGTAGCTTATTGCATGGGAAGTCATGGTGAAGACTGGTTCTGTTGCTTTGTAGGAAATTATTTTCTCCTGAGATAATTTACATAGATGAAATAATAAAAAAACCCTGGGAGAATCAGTTCTATTTAGCTACCTATTTTAACATTTGTTGTGTTTTGTAATTCCTGTGTAATCAGTTGCCCCTGGAAGTTGTGAGAACATCTATACCCCTGAGTTGCCCTCACATTATTCTTTCAATTTTGTTTGATTCATCCGGATGCAGGAAGTCTTCATATTATTTGGTAACTTCCCTTATTTAGATCACGGGTCTGATATCAGAATAGAAGCAAAAAGTTCCCCAGAGAAGATAAAAGAGACGTCACAAAGTGTTTGCTCTACGTCTCAGGCATTTTATCTATATATCTATGGACTCATTCAAGATTCTTAAATTCCAAGAAGTGTTAAAAAACCCAGAGAGGTCCTTGTATTGGCAGGAGCAGTGATCACCAGAAATGACAGCAGGTAGTCCAGTAGTAAGAGACAGAAAAAATTATAGACAAGACACAAACCCAGAGGACTCAGCAGTTTGGCTTGATTTAGTTAAGGAGCAAATATTTCCCCAACTGTGATGATTAATTTTATGTCACCTTGATGGGCCACAGGGTGCCCAGATACTTGGTCAAACATTACTCTCGGTGTGTGAGATTAACATTTGAACTGATAGACAGAACAAAGCAGATTGCCCCCCGCTCCCAGTGTGGGTGGGCCTCATCTAATCAGTAGAAGGCCTGAGTAGAACAAAAAGGCTGACTGCAATGAATAATTAGGAGCTGTTGGGCAGATAAAATATAATATGCTCACTTTGTTAAAGATGGAGCTGCCCACATGGAAGCCCATCACCCAGGTGATATTATTTGGCCTTATGCTTGGGATGGGTATGGGGGAAAGGCTGTAATGTAAGCAGGCCAGGTTGTTATAGCCTAAGGCTTGGTTTTAAGAGTAAGCTTTTCCCCATACCCTTGACTGATTGGATGATGTAGGGTGGTGCACTCTCCTGAAGAATCCCATTATACAGAGACTTCTTTGTTTATATAATTGGATTAAAGGTTTGGAGTCTATGCTATAAAGTGGGAGAGACCAGTAGCTTGATCTCTCTCTTGGTGCTTGGTTCCTGAGGTAGAAGAGAGGAGAGCAGAGTAAGGCCACGTGAAGGCCAGGAGAAGCAGCCGAGATGGCAGAATGCTGAGGGAGAAGCCAGTTTGTTAAGAGTTTGTGCTGGAGGAGATGGGAAACAGAGGTGAATAAGTCTGGTGAGCTAGAAACCTTTGATTCTAGGAAACTTGGATAAGTCAGTAGCTTTGTGAGCACTGAATGTGTGGGTTTTGGAGCCCAGTGTGTGTTTTTTGCTTGCCCACCGGGTGCAAGCTAGAATTAAAGCTGATGGCTCACCAGTTCTTGGCTCCTGTGTTTCATTACCGACTGTTCGAATCTAATGTGAACCTGCATTGGCCAGGCAGCTGTGATAGTGGCCGCGACTACTGGCTTTACAGGAGCTCTTTTTCTTTTTACTGTTTTTGTACTGGGACAATGGTCTTTTTCTACCTTTGGACTTAGATTCAGATGGAAACTTACACCATTACCTCTTTTGAGTCTCAGGTCTTTGGACTTGGAGTGGAACTGTAGCATCAGCTCTTCTGCGTCTCCAGTTTGTCAACCTGCAGATTTTGGGACTTCTTGGCTTCTGTAATTTCAATAACCAATTCCTTATAATATCTATATATCTGTCATCTCCCTACCTATAATCATCTTATTGGTTCTCTTTCTCTGGAAAAACCAGACTAATACACTAAGCCTTAATTTTGTCTTGGGGCTCCATGTGATTGAATTGACAAGGCTCATCCATGTCATGAAGGGAAGGCATAGCATAGGGATTCTTCTCTTTGTCACTCGGGTTCTCAGATCAGCTGACCCGTCACCTGGACTCTGCCTGGCACCAGGCCCTACGTCTGTCTGCCTGCTCAGGACTGTGCCTAAGAAGCTGTTGCAGATTTTGAGCATCACTTCAGCCTGTAGAATATAAGCTCTGAAGAACCTTAAGTGACTTTGCTGTCTGCCTGTGCCCACAAGCAGGGAGTTATCGCCAGTAAACACTTGTTTTTTTTTTCTTTTTTAAAAATTAATTTTAATGAGGTGACATTAATAAATCAGGGTACATATGTTCAAAGAAAACATCTCCAGGTTATCTTATCATTCAATTATGTTGCATACCCATCACCCAAAGTCAAAATGTCCTCTGTCACCTTCTATCTGGTTTTCTTTGTGCCCCTCACCTCCCCCTCTCCCTCCCTCTCCTCCCTCCCCCCACCTTGTAACCACCACACTCTTGTCCATGTCTCATAGTCCCGGGTAAACACTTGTTGAATGAATAAATGTTCTCTCTAACCTTTCACAATGGTATTGAATAGAAATAGTTTGAGTTGTTTTAATAGCTAAAATGTTCTAAAACATGTTAATGTTAGAGAAAAAAACTGATGCTTTGTAAACAGCCTTACCTTACCTCAGCACCCGCTTCTTCACCCCTCACTGGTACATATGAGCACATTCTCTTATAGCAAAAGATGTGGTACAGGGAAACAAGGCTCACTCAGTCTTATTCCCTCCATGAAACAATGCTACAGTAGGGGTATATTCCTTATTCATAACTTTTTTTTTTTACAGGAACAGAGAGAGAGTTAGAGAGAGGGATAGACAGGGACAAACAGACAGGAACAGAGAGAGGTGAGAAGCATCAATCACCAGTTCCTAGTTGCCGTTGCGACACCTTAGTTGTTCATTGATTGCTTTCTCATATGTGCTTTGACCATGGGCCTTCAGCAGACCGAGCACCCCCCTGCTGGAGCCAGCGACCTTGCGTCCAAGCTGGCGAGCTTTTGCTCAAGCCAGATGGGCCCGCGCTCAAGCTGGCGAGCTCGGGGTCTCGAACCCGGGTCCTCCGCATCCCAGTCCGACACTCCATCCACTGCGCTACCGCCTGGCCAGGCTCATAACTTTTATAGAAGTGTGACATTTATATATTAAATTTAATTTAATTGTTGGCTTATAATCAGAAATGCAGTTGATACCTGCATTTGATACCTTCCAGCTAATAGCTTTATAACCTTGGGTGAGATTCTGAACCTTTGTAGTCTCAGTTTTCTCATCAACTCAGCAGGGAAGAATAGCCACCCCACAGGGCAGTTGTGAGGATTTAGGTCAATAACATATGTAAAGTACCTTGTGCATTACCTGGCACACAATAAGTACTCAATAAATTTTAATTCTCTTTCTCCTTCCTCCTTTATACAGTTCAATCAAGTATTCTGATAAATGTGTTTTCAGTGCAGTGTAAAACTTTTTAAAGTGCATATAAGTCAATTAAGTAGGGCAATGCAGTAATTGATCACCTAACATTTATTTAAGAGATCCTGGGGAGAGAGAGGAAAGATTAGGGGCTTGTGGAAACCACTGGACAGCTCCCAGGAGGGGCTGTTCAGATGGGAAGTCCTGTGACATGGCATGCGCACTCCCTGCTATAAATTCCATGAAGAAGGACTGGGTGGGGTGCTGGGCCGTGACTAAGGATTGGAGATTTCTGAGTTGGAAGAGTGATGCTGTATGATCCTGGGTGCTGCTTTCTTATAAGAAAAGGCAGTATGGAACTGTCAGTGGCGGATGGAAGATGGCGATGGAGTAGGCGGATGTAACAACTTCCAACTCCCAGAACCAAAGTGGATTATAACTCAATTTTAAGAACCATCATCTGGATAAACAAACTTTGAACTAAACTAAGTGGACTCGTCAACCAAGGAACACTGCAGAAGCCACATTGAGACTGGTAGGAATAGCGAAAACGCGAAGAGGGCTGCCCAGCTCCCCGGAGCAAACGGCAGCCCGGAGAGACCTGTGTGGCGGGAGGAGAGTTTGGCGGAGAGGGAGGGACTTGGGTCCCAGGAACCAAGCCCCAGCTTGCAATCCCAGAGCCTAGAAGAGGCGTATGGACAGTATTGAGCTGTGAAGCAAGTGAGAATACTGTTTGTGAAAAAGAGATAGTTTTCTCAGACCCAAGAATCTTTTCAAAGGGACAGCGCAGAAACCCTCTCTCACAACCACGCACCCGGGGCTCCGGGAAACGGGGACAGAGGAGAGGAACAGAGCAGCGGGAACAGAGAGTGGACTGAAGGCACAAGGACACTCTGAGGGACAACCATCCTGACCCCTGGGCTAAGTCATTTCCCTAATCGAAAATGAATATTTCCCCTGGAACTAGCAATACCAGCAAAGGGAGACAGGACACTAGCCAAACAAGCTCTCCCACGGCAATTAGAGCAGAGCTGCTTAGAGGGAGGGAGCTCCCAAGCCTACAGTGTGGAGACTTAAGACACTGCCATCTCTCTGAGGGTTGCTGAAGGGATGTTGGCGGCAGGATGCTGAAAAGCGGTCCTGTCGGCGTGGGCAGAGGCACAACCGATGTGAGCTTGGTCTAGCCCAGCAGGGGTGGAGGGGACGCTCGAAAGCGGTCCGGTAGCTGCGGGCCCGCCTGTGACCCCACTTGTGGGGAAAAATACGGGCAGAGATTGGCTCTGCGACCCTGCACAAGCCGGACCTGACTGCAGGGATGGTGCTAGGACAAGGGATGGGCGAGGGGCTCACGGCTGAGCTCACGCTGCCAACCCCGCCCGGACGGAGAAACCGCAGTGGTTTGAAATCCTACGTGCGCGCGAGCTGGCTTTTGCGGCTGTGCTCACGCTACTAGCCCCGCCTGGCCAGAGAAATCTGGGCGGTTGGCCATCCTATGTGCGCGAGCTGGCGCCGAACGTGGGGGTGTGGTAGAGTCCGGATTGATCGGAAGCTAGCAGCTGAGCTCACGCCAGCAAACACGCTCGGCCCAATAAACCACGGTTTGCAACCCTGCGCAGGAGGGCCCTGGCCTTGAGGGTGGGGCTAAATTCTGGACGGGCAAAGGCTCACAGCTGAGAGTACGTCAAAAGACCCGACCAACCCGCAAAACTGTGGCGAGCAGGCTCTGACTGCGGGGGCTGGGCGTAAGCCATCCGGAAACGGGCTGGGTCCGCAGCTGAGTAAAGGTGCTCATCTCTGCCCTTGGTGCTAAAGCTTGTGGCTTGAGTGACAGCCCCTCCCTGGAGGAGAGGCAGAAATCACAGCAACAGCCACAGTAGGCTGTCGCTGGCAATGCCCATACCCAACCACCCTAGGCAGCGGCAGAGGGGGTGGCAGGCCTGCAGACAGACCACACCTAGAGAACACAAAGGGAACACCTACTGCACTCCAGTGGCCACAACTTGCCTATACACAGATAAAATGGGCAGGCAGAGGAATGCAAACCAAATGAATCAAGAGAAATACCCAGAGAAGGACCTGAATGAACCAGATATAACCAAACTACCAGAAGCAGAATTTAGACTAATGATAGTTAGGATGTTCAAAGAAATCAGAGCAACAATGGATAGTCACTATGAACACCTAAATAAAGAGATAACAAGTATAAAAAACGAAATTGAAATAATAAAAAAGAATCAGACAGAAATGACAAATACAGTATCAGAACTGAAGACCACAATGGAAGGAATTAAAAGCAGGATGAATCATGCTGAGGATCGAATCAGCGAGTTAGAGGACACAATAAACAAAGGCATAGAAGCAGAGAAGAAAAAGGAAAAGAGAATCAAAAAATGTGAGGAAACTATAAGGGAGCTCTGTGACAACATGAAGAGAAATAACATTTGCATCATAGGGGTGCCTGAAGAAGAGGAGAGAGGACAGGAAATGGAAACTTTGTTCAATCAAATCATAGCAGAAAACTTTTCTAAATTAAGGCTGGGAAACATTCCACACGTTCAAGAAGAACACAGAACTCCATTAAAGAGAAACCCCAAAAAATCTACACCAAGACACATCTTAGTTAAAATACCAAAGCTAATGGATAAAGAAAAAATTTTAAAAGCTGCTAGAGAAAAAAGGGCTATCACCTACAAAGGAGCCCCCATAAGGATGACATCGGACTTCTCAACAGAAACACTTGAGGCCAGAAGGGAATGGCAAGAAATAATCAAAGTAATGCAGAACAAGAACCTACAACCAAGACTACTCTATCCAGCAAGGCTAAATTTGAAAATTGAAGGAGAAATAAAGAGCTTCCCAGAAAAAGAAAGCCTCAAGGAATTCATTAAAACCAAACCAATTCTGCAAGAGATACTAAGGGGCCTGTTGTGAACAGTTCAAAGGGAGGAAAGAATAGAGCAAAAGAAGAATACAGCTTTAAAGAATAAAATGGCAATAAAACACTACATATAAATAATAACCTTAAATGTAAATGGATTAAATGATCCAATCAAAAGACATAGGGTAGCTGCATGGATAAAGAAACAGGACCCATACATATGCTGTCTACAAGAGACACATCTTAAAACAAAAGATGCACATAGACTGAAGGTAAAAGGATGGAAAAAAATATTTCATGCAAATGGAAATGAATAAAAAGCCGAGGTAGCAGTACTTATATCTGACAAAATGGACTTTAAAACAAAGGCTGTAGTAAGAGATAAAGAAGGACACTACATAATGATAAAGGGAACTATTCAACAGGAAGATATAACTATTATAAATATCTACGCACCAAATATAGAAGCCCCGACATACATAAAGCAGACTTTGATGGACATAAAGGGCGAGATTAACAGCAATACTATCATAGTAGGGGATTTCAATACCCCACTAGCAACACTGGATAGATCCTCAAGAAATAAAATTAATAAAGAAACAGCAGACTTAAAGGAGACACTAGATCAACTTGATTTAATAAATATCTTCAGAACTTTTCACCCTAAAGCAGTAGAATATACATTCTTCTCAACCGATCATGGTACGTTTTCTAGGTTAAACCACATGTTAGGACACAAAAATGGTCTCAATAAATTTAAGAAGATTGAAATCATATCAAGCATTTTCTCTGATCACAATACCATGAAACTAGAAATTAACCACAAAAGAAAAACTGAAAAATACTCAAACACTTGGAAACTAAATAGCATGATATTAAATAATGAATGGATTAACAATGAGATCAAAGAAGAAATAAAAAAGTTCCTAGAAACAAATGATAATGAGCATACATCAACTCAAAATTTATGGGACACAGCAAAAGCAGTACTGAAGGGGAAGTTCATTGCACTACAGGCATATCATAAGAAGCTAGAAAAAGCTCAAATAAGTAACCTGACCCTGCAGCTAAAAGAACTAGAAAAACAACAACAAATAAAACCCAAGACAAGTAGAAGGAAGGAAATAATAAAGATCAGAGCAGAAATAAATGACATAGAGACTAAGAAAACAATACAGAGGATCAATGAAACCAGGAGCTGGTTCTTTGAAAAGGTAAACAAGATTGATGAACCTTTAATTAGACTCACCAAGAAAAAAAGAGAGAGGTCTCAAATAAATAAAATTAGAAAGGACAGTGGAGAAATAACAACTGATACAACAGAAATACAAAGCATTGTAAGAAAATACTATGAAGAACTCTATGCCAAAAAATTAGACAATCTAGATGAAATGGACAAATTTCTTGAATCATATAAACTTCCAAAAATCAATCTGGAAGAATCAGAACACCTAACCAGACCAATTACAACAAATGAGATAGAAACAGTTATCAAAAAACTCCCAAAAAAGAAAAGTCCTGGGCCTGATGGCTTCACAAGTGAATTCTATCAAAAATTCAAAGAACAACTAACTCCTATCCTCCTCAAGCTATTTCAAAAAATTCAAGAGGAAGGAAGACTTCCAAACTCCTTTTATGAGGCGAGCATAATTCTGATCCCCAAACCGGGCAAAGACAACACAAAGAAAGAAAATTATAGGCCTATATCCCTGATGAATTTAGACGCTAAAATTTTCAACAAAATATTAGCCAACCGGATCCAGCAATATATGAAAAAAGTCATACACTATGATCAAGTGGGATTTATTCTGGAGAGGCAAGGCTGGTTCAATATTCGCAAATCAATCAATGTGATTCATCACATAAACAAAAGGAAGGACAAAAATCACATGATAATTTCAATAGATGCAGATAAGGCATTTGATAAAATCCAGCACCCATTCATGCTCAAAACTCTCAGTAAAGTGGGAATACAAGGAATATTCGTTAACATGATAAAGGCCATCTACGACAAACCCACAGCAAACATCATACTAAATGGACAAAAATTAAAAGCAATCCCCTTAAGATCAGGAACCAGGCAGGGATGCCCCCTTTCACCACTCTTATTCAACATAGTTCTGGAAGTCCTAGCTATAGCAATCAGACAAGAAGAAGAAATAAAAGGCATCCAAATTGGAAAAGAAGAAGTAAAACTGTCACTATTTGCAGATGATATGATATTGTATATAGAAAACCCTAAAGTCTCAGTCAAAAAACTACTGGGCCTTATAAATGAATTCAGCAAGGTGGCAGGATATCAAATTATTACTCAGAAATCAGAGGCATTTCTGTATACAAACAATGAACTGTCATCTAAAGAAATTAAGGAATCAATCCCCTTCACTATTGCAGCCAAAAATATAAAATACCTAGGAGTAAATTTAACCAAGGAGGTTAAGGACTTGTACTCAGAAAATTATAAAACATTGATGAAAGAAATCAAGGAAGATACAAACAAGTGGAAGCATATACCGTGCTCATGGCTAGGAAGAATAAACATCATTAAAATGTTTATACTACCCAAAGCAATTTATAAATTCAACTCAATACCAATTAAAATACCAATGACATACTTCAAAGATATAGAAAACATATTTTAAAAATTTATATGGAACCAAAAAAGAACACGAATAGCCTCAGCAATCCTAAAAAGAAAAAATAAAGCAGGAGGTATCACTCTTCCGGATATCAAGGTCTAGTACAAGGCCATTATACTCAAGACAGCTTGGTACTGGCATAAGAACAGACACATTGATCAATGGAACAGAACAGAGAACCCAGAAATAAACCCGCAGCTTTATGGACAGGTGATATTTGACAAAGGAGGAAAGAACATACAATGGAGTAAAGACACCGTCTTTAACAAATGGTGCTGGGAAAATTGGACATCTACCTGCAAAAAAATGAAACTAGACCATCAACTTACACCAGTCACAAAAACAAATTCAATATGGATAAAAGACTTAAACATAAGCCGTGAAACTATAAGCATCTTAGAAGAAAACATAGGCAGCAAGCTTTCTGACATCAGTAGCAGCAATATATTTGCCGATTTATTTCCACCGGCAAATGAAATAAAAGGCAAGATAAACAAATGGGACTATATCAAACTAAAAAGTTTTTGCACAGCTAAAGACAATAAGAACAGAATAAAAAGACAAAACACACAATGGGAGAACATATTCGACAGCACGTCGGATAAGGGGTTAATAACCAAAATTTATAAAGAACTTATAAAACTCAACACCAGGAAGACAAACAATCAAATCAAAAAGTGGGCAAAAGAAATAAATAGAAATTTCTCCAAAGAAGACATACAGATGGCCAAAAGACATATGAAAAAATGCTCAACATCACTAATTATTGGAGAAATGCAAATTAAAACCACAATGAGGTATCACCCTACACCAGTCAGAATGGCACTCATCAGCAAAACAACACAGAATAAGTGCTGGCGAGGATGTGGAGAAAAGGGAACCCTTCTGCACTGCTGGTGGGAATGCAGACTGGTGCAGCCACTGTGGAAAACAGTTTGGAGATTCCTCAAAAAATTAAAAATCGAACTGCCTTTTGACCCGGCTACCCCACTTTTCGGAATATACCTTAAGATCACCATAACACTGTTCGAAAAGAAGAAATGCACCCCCATGTTTGTGGCAGCATTGTTCACAATAGCGAAGATCTGGAAACAGCCCAAGTGTCCGTCAGAAGACGAGTGGATTAAAAAGCTTTGGTACATATATACTATGGAATACTACTCGGCCGTAAGAAATGATGACATCGGATCATTTACAACAAAATGGTTGTACCTTGATAACATTATACGGAGTGAAATAAATAAATCAGAAAAAAAAAACCTGAGAACAGCATTATTTCATACATAGGTGGGACATAAAAGTGAGACTATGAGACATGGACAAGAGTGTGGTGGTTACGGGGTGGGGGGAGGGAGAGGAGGGTGGGAAAGGGAGAAGGGTAGGGGCACAGGGAAAACCAGATAGAAGGTGACAGAGGACAATTTGACTTTGGGTGATGGGTATGCAAACAATTGAATGATAAGATAATCTGGAGATGTTTTCATTGTACATATGCACCCTGATTTATTGGTGTCACCACATTAAAGTTAAAAAAAAAAAAAAAAGAAAAGGCAGTGTGAATGGAGGAATCACTAACATGGCCATCTGACCTGTCTTCTAAGTGTAAGGCTTGTGAATTAGGAATCTCCTTAGTGAGAAGATAAGCCAGATGCCCTGAATCTAACTTTCTCACCACTTGCCTGCCGTGAAGAGGTACCTTCTCCTGTCTGCTTCAGGGCACGAACCTGGAAGGCAGTATGCTAGAGACCATATGTGGATAACCTTGGGGAATGCCATTGCTAGGGGTGGGGTGGCGTGTGCCACAGAGTGCAGAGATTGGGGTCTGTAAGGAGTGCTCATTCAGTGACCAGAGAATGGCCCCAAATTCTAGGCAGTCCTACAAAAATCTTAGAGCATCTTTTCCTTGGGGGAGGGCAGGGGGATCCGGTTGCTCAGGCAGATTCCTCGCTGTTCCATGCCCTGGTTGACCCAGGTTTGAGAGTGGAATTGAAAGGAAACATTCCTCAGAATGAGAGCACCACAGTGGAGACTGTCTCTGCTCTCCTTCAAGACCAGTCTCAAGGACTTCCCCTTTAGGGAACACTCATGCCTGCTTCATCCTGTGCTCTGCATGGACAAGGCAGGAGGAAGGCGGGACTCTCTGTCTAGTCTCTGAGTGTTGAGAGATGATTCTCCATGGGTCTCTTGCATTTTTGTTCATCCAGTAAGCAGAGGCTCTGACGGCCTTTGTCTCAGACACTGTTCTCTGGGATATTTGTTTGGCAAACAGCCTTGGAAGTTGCAGTGTCTCCCTCTGGGGTAAAGAGCAGATAGCCGGTGTTTGTGCTGTGCAGTGTAGTAAGGATAACGTCTCCCGGCAGGACAAAAGCCAGGCAGGTCAAGTCCATTTTCAAAGGTTGGGGTTTTCTAAGCTTGGAGTCCCTCGGCTGTGAAGCAAGCCCGCTGTGTGTGCAGCACTCACCTGAGCCTCTCCAGTTGCCCCATGGGACTTGGGTGGGCAAGGCAACCAAGGCAAAGGCCGTGCTCATGCTGCTTGCCAGACTGAAAAATAAGAACTTTGTTTCTGACCCAGGAGTCCCGTATCTTCTACCTGCATCTGTAAAATGGCGAGCTTGTAAGTGGGATACATCTGGGACCTTCCAGAGCTCGATAGTGAACTCTTAACAAATGAAGACTCATGACTGTCTAGGACTGGGGCAAGACTGTGTCTACTAGGAGGCCAGTGTCATGCCCAATGACAACCTGGGGAGCAACTTTCAGTGAGTGGTCCCTGTCTCTTGTCTCTCTGTCTCTGTCTCGCTATCTCCCTTCTTCCTCTAGCCTCCTCTAGGCCTCCTGTTAAGACTTTCTGCATATTTGGGCCTCAGGAGATCCCTAGGGCTCCTATCTCTCCCTTTCTTTCCCTGGGGTTGATCTGTGGGCTCCAACAAGCTCTGACGTCCTCTGCTCTGTGAGTTGTAGTTGGTGTCAGGGTGTCTGGGCCTAATCCTTCCCCTCCCACTCTGTCGCTTTTCTTTCCTTTCCCCTGCAGGCATGACCTGATGTCTTTTCTCTTCTTTCTCATCCTATTCTGGATGGTCCACTTGCCTACACACCTGGATACGCCTCTCATTTGATAATTTTCCTACCCTCAGGGAGAGAAGAATGCTAAGGGGATGCCAGCGCTGAGGAAAGGCTTACTGGAGAACATCATCAAGGATGAGGCGTGCGCACAGCCCTCCCTGGCTCTTCCTGGTCTGCCTCTTGCCCCAGTAATAAGCGCCTGGCTTTAGCACCCAGCAAACTGGGGTGCTTGGCCCGGCGGGGCCTGGGCCTGGGCCTGCTTCTTTTGTGTACCCCCTACTCAGCCATCCCCTTCCACTACTTGCTACCTAGGTACCTGCACCCAGTGGGGATGACGAGTGGCTCAGCTGACCAAAGGAAAGGGGACCAGACCCAAAGCCATGCTTGTAGGAGGTGGCTGGCACTGTTCCTCACTGATACTGTCTCGGAGGTCAGCAGGCAGGGACAGTCAGGAGAGACTTTCCAGGAGAGGAAGGCCCACGAGTCCTCAGCATTTGTCAGGAGCAGACCAGAAATCCTGAAATTTCATTCGATATGTGCTTCTTTGGGATGGAAAGCCCCCAAGTGGCCTCGCATGGATCTGCTTGCACTCTTCTCAGTGTCTGAAAGGCATTTAGGGTTGACCCTTGCCCCAGGCCCTGCCTCAGTCATCTCAAAGGGCAGACAATTGTATTTGCTATTTTCTCCTACAAACAGTCTTGCAGTTCACCTGTTTTAGGTGATGAAGGCTCTTTCTCTTTAATAGGTGGGTGGAATGGATGAAAAATTTGAAGAATTCTGGAAGTGTTTAGCCTAGGCTATTCTTGGGCCCTCTTACTATTCATTCATTCATTCATTCATTCACTTGACTCAGTGAGTATCAATTAATGAATTCCTCCTCTGTCTGGACTCTGTGGCAGGCCTTGTTGGGTGCTGGTAAACAGTGGTAAACAGAACAAGCCTGTCCCTGCTCTTGGGGAGCTTGAAAGCTAACAAGGGAGATAAATGAGCACTAAATGCAAACTGTTACCATCCTCTGCAGGAAGATATAGGGCACTCTGAAAGTGAATAATACGAGGGCCTGTCCTAAGCTGGGGGGCTAGAGATAACCCGGCTGTGGAAGGGACATTCCTGAAAAGCTGTAGGAGTGAGCTGAACGATAAGGCCCCAGGGCTGGGGAGGGTGTGCTGGGCACTCCGGTGCAGCCGTGCATGCCAGGGAGCATGATGAGTGGAGGAGGGTGCAAAACAAAAACAAAAAACACCTGAATCTTAGAAAGACTGGAGAAATGGGCTGGTCTGGGTTTCCAAGTGTGATACGCACTGAGGGTCTTGCCTCCTCACTGGCCCCATGAGGTGGCTTTCCTGGGGTGAGAGAGAGGGCACCATGGCTGCGGGGTGAACAATGGGAAGTCACAGGGGTTTCCCAGGCCCCCAGTGACTATGGAGTTCGCATATCATCACCTCTTACTCTGTAAGACACGACTTTGCAAATGCTTTGCCAAACTGGACTCACTAGACTCCGCTGCTCCCTGCTGAGTCTTCTCCTGAGAAGGCAGCTGCCATGAGTTCAGAGGCCAGGACTCTTGTGATGGAGGTCAGAGGGCACAGGCACCTGTCACAAAAGCTGAGACCATGGCACATGGTATGTAGTGGCTTTTCACGCCATGGATGGGAGAAGCTCATTAACGTTTTCCTGGTGGGATGAGTGGTGTGTAGGGCCATGAGGACACCCATTCATCAGTTTGACAGTACAACGGTGTACATTATTTATGCTAAAAATAGTCTGCATGAAAGGCAAGGCTCCAATGGCGGCTCCAATGCAGTCTTGAGTTCCTGCCAGGCCCCCTTCCCTCGGAAGTGATTGACAAAGTAATTTTCTGTTGTGCTTTACTAACCCAGAACACATCACACCCACCAGCACCTTTGCAGCCCACTGACATCACTCAGGCCCCATCTCAAGGCCTCCTCCCTGGCCGGGGTGATCTGCTGACATCTCCTATTGCACTGGGCCATTTTTAGGATGGCAAAGTCCAGAAACAGGTGGCTCTTGGTTCAGCACAGAACATGGGGAATCAATGGTCTCTAGTTCCAGCTTGACTAGAACCATCTGCTGTGCCTGGAGAGGGTAGGAGCAGAGAGGACACAGACAGGAGAAACTGGACACCCGAGTCCTCCTACTCCTTCCATCAGCAACAAGGCCATGATGGCTGCCGTTTACTGAGGACCTATTATGTGACAGCCCTGCGCTGAGTACTTTAAACGAGTGAGTTCCCGTGGTTTTCACAGCATTCCTATGCAGTGAGTACTGCTAACATCAGAGGAAACTGAGGCTTCTCGGGGACTCAATTGAATGAGTCACCCTTGTGTGAATGGCAGGTAGGGAGCAGAGAGGTCCGAATCTGTGTGCTGTGAGCTATATGCTGACTTCTTTCATGGTCTCAAATTGGGAGCAAAGGAGGTGGTAAGGATGGTGTCAGGGGAGAGAGGTGCATGGAAAACTTCAAAGTGGATCTTGCACAGTTTCTGAAAGGCTGATGAAGGCACTTGCTATTTTTTTTATTGGATTTATTAGGGTGACACTGGTTAACATAATTTTATAGGTTTCCGGTGCCCAATTCTACAGCACATCTCTACATGCCTTATTGTGTGTTCACCCCCCCAAAGTCAAGTCTTTGTCCATCACATTTATCCCCCCATATCCTCCTCTACCCTTCCCAGCAATCACCACACTGTTGTCTGTGCCCATGACTCTTTTTTGTCTTTTTTTTTTTTTTTTTAAGTAAGAGGAGGGAATATAGAGAGATAGACTCCCACATGTGCCCCGACTGGGATCCACCTGGCAATGCCTGTCTGGGGCCAATGCTTGAATTAACCAAGCTATTTTTAGCATTTGAGGCTGACGCTGCTTGGACCAACCAAGCTATCTTCAGTGCCTGGGGCTGATGCTTGAATCAATTGAACTACTGTCTGCAAGAGGGGAAGAGAGAGAAGGAGAAGGGGAGGAGAAGCAAATGGTTGCTTCCCTTGTGTGCCCTGACCAGGAATCAAACCCAGGATGTCCATACACTGGGCCGATTTTTTATCCACTGAGCCAACTGGCCAGGGCCTTTTTGTTTCTTTTCTTTGCTTCATCTTTCCACTTTCTTCATCCAACAACCCCTCCCACAGCTCTCAGTCTTTTCTCTATGTATTAGTCTGCCTCTGTTTTGCTTATTAGTTCATTTTGTTCATTAGATTTCACATGTGAGTGAAATCATATGGTACCTGTCTTTTTATGATTGATTTATTTTACTTAGTATAATGATCTCCAGGTCTATCCATGCTGTCACAAAAGATAAAAATTTTTTCTCTTTTATTACTGCATAGTATTTCATTGTGCTAACATACCACAGTTTTTTCATCCACTCATCTGGGCTGTTTCTAGATATTGGCCATTGTAAATAATGCTGCAGTGAACATTGAGGTGTGCATATTCTTTTGAATTAGTGTTTCTGGTTTCTTAGGATATATTCCTAGAAATGGGAATGCTGAAGGCACTTGCTTTTAAATTTAGCCATATCATCCCCAAATCCTTGCTGTGTGTTTTGGATGTAAAAAGTGGGAAGGAGGAGCTTTGGTTTCCATTAATGTGAGAGAAGACCAGCTTAGGCGAGCTGCCTGTAGAATGCAGAGCAGCACATAATAGGTGCTTAGTTATTTGTGGATGGCCCCTATGTGTATGTTTCTGAGGGTGGGAGCCCATCTCTGATGGTCTCAGTCATGGTGTGGCAGTCGCACCATCTCACAATATCCTTTTAAGTGGGAGTTTGTGATCTGGGATCAGCAGGGGTGGGGGAGTGGATTCTGTCTTCAGAATGGACCTGTGTGATTTCCTCAGGGGCTGTGACCATAGGTCTGAGGATCTGTGGCACTGAGACAGGCCAGGAGTTTGAGGCTGGGTTTCGTTGGCTGAAGATTTCCTGGTATTTTGAACATCTGTCTGCAGCCCTGGGTCTCCAGGGAACCAGACCTGCAGTATCTTCTTAACAGTGTTTTGAGCAAAACAAAAACAAAAACAAACAAAACATGAAAGAGGAGCTCCTTTGCTGGTGTGGGAAAAACCCAGTCTTCTTTTTCCCCTTCTCAAGGAGTGAGCTTGTCTGAAAGCGAGTAGGGCCAGGCTGGCTTCCTTCAGAGGCAAGATCTGCCTTAGCCCGTGTTTGCCGTCCAACCATACACGCAGCCTGATTGGAACTGACTTTCCCCCAGGCGCTCAGCGCGGGCCTATTAGGTTGACAGTCTGTAATGTGTTGGGAGAGCCCCCGAGGTAGCACAGCTCCCAGGCAGGCCTTTCTCAGCCCTTGTGGGCTACACCACAAACGCTCCCTGCCGAAGGCGTGCGCTGGGGCCTGAGCCAGGTTAAGTGGGCGCCGCCTGGAGGTCAGGACTGAGGCAGAGGACTTCCCTGGATCACCTCAGAACCCAGGGAGAAAGCGTGCCTGGCCATAGCTGACTAACCCCAAGCAGGAGGCTCTCTGGTAGGAGTATTCCTGCCGTATCATGGGGCAGCTGAGCTCTTTAGCTCCAGCCCTGCCTGCCCCAGGCTGGGCTGGACAGTGTGTGACTTTGGGTATCAGACCAGGGGTTCTCGGATTCCTTAGGCTCACCCAGCTCAAGCTGTTGGTGGCCTTTGTTAATCACCACTGTGTTTGTTCTCAGAAGACCCCAAAACAAGGTGGAGGCGGGCAGCGGGTCAGAAGACAAGTTTCTTGTCTTGATGGCAATCAGCTGTTTGGTCTTGAACATTCGTTTCTAGGCTTCGCTATCCCAATCTGTAAAATGAGAGGATTGGTATATGATTTCTAAGAGTTCTTCTCTCTGACATTCTAGTTCCTTCTCATCTCTCAGTCCCTCTCCTGCTTCTGCTCCCAGAACCCAGCATGGGATTGATCACACAGTTGGTGCTTAATAAATGCTCATTGCCAGCATTATATACCACATCCCAGATCTCTGGGCACAGACAGTCCCTCAGCCTTGCCTTCCACCTCCCGGGCTTCCAGGACCATCTGGACCACACCCCTCCCACCTGCTAGAGAACCCAGCACCGACCTATGGGCCCTTGATCACTCATTCTCATAAAGGTTGCCAGCTGTGCACACAGCACTCAGCTGGTTGGGGTGTAGATGCAGAGATGAAAGAGGCACCCCCCACCCCACTCGACTTGCCATCCCTGGCCAGCCTGGGGAAAGGCTCAACTCTTGGTTACATGGGCATTCTTGTCATAGACACTTCGGTAGTGTTGCACGCAGCTCAGGACAGGTTTACGTTCTGGGACTCTTGGGTGACAGTACTCTATCTGGAAGAGCTTACATTCAAGGTCTTTGCTAGGGCTTTGGCCAGGAACAGATAATTGTATAGACCAGTGGTTCTTAACCTGGGTTCTATCGAACCCTAGGGGTTTGATGAGTCGGTTTCAGGGTTTCGGAGAAGCCTCTGCCGCGGAGGTAAAGACACACTTGTGTAAAGTCGTGATGACACGCCCTGCTTGGCCATCACTTGCTGCAGAGGATCACGTTACATTGCTTGGCCAACCAAAGTTGCGGGGAATTTAGTGCACGCAGTAGTCAACGGCTGTCGTAGTTGTACGTCGTGTGGTTTCTTTCTTAATATTTTAATCCATACTAAATATGTCGAGCAAAAAAAGAAAGTGGTTGGACGAATATGTACAACATGGATTCACATGTATCACGGAACGGGATGGGAGTCAGCGTCCTATCTGCATGATATGCAATGCCAAGTTGAGGAACTCTAGTCTCGCACCGGCAAAACTAAATTTGGGGAAAAAATCATATTTTATTTATCACTAAAGAAGGTTTCGGTGAATGCGCATATGAAACTGGTGGGTTCGGTACCTCAGAAAAGATTAAGAACCACTGGTCTAGACTCTTGTTGCTTCAAGTGGCACCAGCATCACTTGATGCCATTAGAGATGCAGGAACGCTGGGGCCATCCAGGCCTACGGAATCAGAGCTTGCACTTTAACAAGACTCCAGGTGGTTTGGCTTCGCGGGAAAGTTTGGCAACACATCCTGGCGTGACCATCCTCTGCGGGCATGAGGCTCGGGCTCCCTCTGCCCGTAGCCATTATTAGCCTTTTAGGTGGGGCACTTGCCTTGCTGAAGCAGGCAGGTGAGGGACTCCCAACCCCAGTTCTTCTGAGAGTAGCAGGCCTGCGTGTTGACCCCCGGCACCTGTCTTTTCTGGGAAAGCCTCACGTGGAACCACCCCTTTGAACCCTCACACTCACTTATTTGCAGAAGGGCTTTCAAGATTTCAAGTTGAGCAAATTAAAAAATCTCTTAGACTATGTCTAAAGAAACGCAGCTCAAGGTTTCCCCTGTACATACACACTCATACAGGGGATGGGGGCTGGCGAGGAGAGAGAGAGAGAGAGAGAGAGAGAGAGAAAGCCTTTACAAAAGAGATCGCCTGTATCATGGATTCTTAACCAAGGCCTGTGGTTGGGGCTTTCCGGGGAGTCTATGAACACCCTCACTAACATATGAAATATATGTTTATGTGCATTTTCTTCATGAGAGTGAAGGTCCATGCTTTTGCAGATTCTTGAAGGTGTCTATGACCTAAAAACATCAAAGCACCCTCCCTTGGTCTCGGCCCATGTCAAGTACATGAGCCCCTGCAGAAGAGAGGTTCGGAGGTTCCCCTGGCAATTGCACTAAACTGAGGAGGGGCTCTCTATGAAAACATCTCTGTGGTGCCATGTAGGCATGACTTTTCTTCCCTCTCTCGGCTCCTCTAGACCTCCCTTTGCTCCTGCTCTTATCTCTATTGGGGCTGCTTCTAGGCTGATGGGAAGCGGAGCGCGGGTCTGGTGGCGGGAGTGCGTGATTGCCGGGGAAAGCCTGATTCTGGCGGGGAGCAGAGGCAATTAGGCCTCAGAATTGGCCCATATGCCTCCTTTCCTTCTTTTTAACAAGTGAACCAGTGGAGCCATTTCTAGAAAATGGCAAAGAGCAGATTCAGGCCTGCAATTTCCTTGTCTCTGCCAGATGGAGTTCCGGGACAGGCGCCATGTCCCTGTGCTCTGGGTTGGACTGGACGTTCTGGTCCCGAGGTGTGATTCTCTAGTCGTCCTCCAAGGGCTTTGATGTGCCATGGGTGGGAGGGCACTTCTGGGGTGTCTGAGCCTCCACTCTCAAAACTGTTTGCCTCCAACCCCCTGTACCTTTAACCCAAGTGGCTGCAGGAGGGACACTCATGACATTGATGCTACAGCCAGAAGCACTTCCAAGGATCTCCAGTCTGGCTCTTGCTCCTCGATTTCCGACCTCTTGTTTCTGGATGCAGGTGGCCAACTCCTTGCTCTTGAAGACAGAAATGGAGTTTTCTGTGTTGGGATCACGACTCTCTCTAGAACGTGTCGTTCATTCTCCCTGCTGCCCTCCCTTTCAGGTCCTCCTGGTCACTTCTAATCAATCCTTGTAACCTGGCCCAGCATTCTGCTAGGCCTTGCTAATTGCAAGGGGTGGTCTGGCCAACACAAAGTCTTTGCTTCAGCCAATCAGCTTTACTTACTACCCCAGACACACCTGTGATCCCTACCTCTGCATCTTGGCCAACACACTTGCCACCTTCTTGACCTTTCTACTTAATTGAATTCTAGCCCTTCCAAATCTACTTCTGCAATATTTCCCACATGCAGATGTATGTGTCCAACCTCATGTCAGGCCTGGATTCTCCTTAGATTGCCAAGGAGCCTCTGAACCTCACTTTGGGCAGAGAGCTCAAGTACTCGACAGGGCCTGATTTATCACTGGGAACCTGGGAGGTTGGCAGTGTGCTCTGAATATTGAGCTGAGATCTGCCTCTGGGTCTTCTCTCCACTGGCACGTGTCCTCTGGGATTGCATGGTGGGTAGAAGCACAGGCCTTGGAATCAATAGCATGCAGTTTAAATTTCATTCTGTCTCATTCACTGGCTGTGTGACATCAGGAAAATCACTTAACCTCTCTAAGAGTGAGTTTTCTCACTGTGAAAGTGCTAATAATAATACCTATTTCAGTAGGTTGTTGTGAAGATGAAATATCTTTGAGTTAGAGTGGGCGTGTGTTCTGGGAATAGTAGCTCTTGTTATATTTTACTTTCTGCCTCCCTTAAACGTCTCATTTGGTCTTAAATTGCTCTTATTTTTGTCTCATTTTTCAGATGTGTGTGTGTTCCACTCAACTAGACTGAGCTCTTATGGAGCAGGGTGATGACCTCACCTCTGTCTCCACCTCCCAATCTTAGGAGGGATGGTGCACTTCTCACCCACACGTACTTGTCAATGGGTGGTTGATTGATTCAAACCAATAAGAAAAAACACTTGCTCCATGCATATTTGAAATAAAGAAAACTTTCAGATAGTTTAGATTCAAGGTTAATTAACCAATCCTGGTGGGTTTGTACTGAATGAGACAGTGACTATTCCCCAAACTACCTCTTTCTTTCCTGTCCTTGAAAAGGCACAAAGGTAGGGCTCAATTTGCTGAAGACGACAGGGACACCCCCAGTGGTCTTCTGAAAAACTGTGGCATCCTTCCCAGAGCCAGCGTGGCTGTGGTGATGGCCCAGCTAGTGTGAAAGCTGGGGGGACTTTGGGATGCAGCCAGTCCCCTCTGGAGAAAGAATGGGAGGTCTGGGAGATAGTGGGAGGTGATGCTGGGGCAGGGGTGGCATGGAGCATTGCTGACATCAGCATCACCAGACCACACGACTCTTGTCAGAGCATGTGCGGGGAGCACCTGCCCCCCACCCCATGGCCTGATCCATTCCAGTGATTAGAGGATGCCTGCTTCTGGGTCCATGCTCACTGTGGGGCATCTAGCAGGTGCCTTCCTGAGTTGCCAAGAGAGACACACAGAAACCCCAACTCCAGAGGGAGGCGGCCTGGATACCCGCTCCTTGTCCACTTGGTTTCCTCCAGGCCCTGGGCAGGCTCTGACGTGTGCGACACCTGTATGATCCTCTGCCACTGAGGTTTATTAGTATCTAAACCTCCGGGAATGAGCTCCCCAAGGGAGAGAGCTGTGGTTTCACTACTGTGTGAGCAAGGCCGACTGTTGGGAAGAAGAAAGGGTGGAGATTAAGGACTGAGTGCTTTAACGAAGAGAATGGGCTGTCCCAGTTTTTCTAACATCCAGGCCTCTTGCAGAGAGTGGGTTTGTATCCCACGAAAACATCTTATCTTATTTATTTATTAATTTATTTATTTATTGCAAAGGAAGTTGGATCAGGGGAACATTAAAGGTGGGGAGTGAGACACAGAGAGCGGGACTCACAGCTGCTTTGAGCAGCTACTGCTCACAAGCAGAGGAGAAAAGCAGCTCATTAGAATGTGGCTCTCCCTGTAGATTCCTGGATGTAAAATCTAGCTCTTCTCAGAGGGCTGCCCGCAGGGCAGAGGGAAACAATCGGGCAGTCATCCTGGGGAGCTGACCATGTTCATTGGCATTACCTGGTACTCGCCTGCCCAGGAAGGGGTTACTCACCTGGGCAGTGACACTTCAGCCTGGCCTTGGTGGTTGCGAGGCCCTTCTGCCCATCTAGTCAAGGGTGGTGGCCAGGAAGACTGGAACCCCAGCCAAAGAGGCAGCCTGACCCCAACAAGTTTCTCTCTTCGCTGTCTGGGGTAATATTTTCATCCCAGTAGCTCGCCCTGTGTCCAGGGAAGCTTATTAAGATGGAGAATACGAAGAAGCCATCCTCAGAATGCGCTGGAAGCAATGGAAGGGAATTTTGAAGGTCTCCAGGGAGACTAGATGGTGCAAGGACTCACATCACACACAGCAGGTGCGGAAGAGCGAGAAGGACGCATCCCTGGAGTTGGGACGAGGAGCTTCTCACCGGGAGGAGTGGGCAGTGGTGATGGCGAGTCGCGGAGGGGCCGTCAACTTTCCTTCCTCATCTGCAGCTGAGTGCAGACCACTTGAAGGAGCTTGCAGGGGGTGGGAGGGGTTGCTGGAGGAAGGGCCCTGGGACTCTGAGCTGCTACCCGGGAGAGCACCTGGGATAGCAATGAGCTATGTGTGAGGATCAGTGAGACACAGGTGTTTACTACTGGGCTAAGCCAGTGGGATCTGGGGTTATTTGTTTCACTAGTTAGTGCATCCTGCCTGATAACGATGCTTAACTCTGCTTCTAACTTCTAGAGTGTTAGTCCAGACTGTGGATGTGACCCATTCATTTGGTAAACACATTTCGAGCACCAGTTGTATGCTGAGCAGGCAGTGGGGGTCGCCTGAAGCCCTAAGAAGATGAACAGAAGAACTTAAAGGTCACAAGGACAGGAAGGAGTTCTACCCGGTTGGGCAAGCATGCACCAGACCCAGGTTCCAGGGAGAAGACATTAACCTCACTTTGTCCCACAAGTCTATACCTGTCAGCTCTGGGCGGTGAGGGGTGGGCAATGTGATTAGTTTGGCCATCAGACATCATCAGCCTTTATATGATATCTTTGGAAGATGTCACATCTCATGTCCAGCAGGTCACCCTGGCCCCTAGGCCCCAATCACCCTGAGAGGCTACTTGTGAGAAATAAGTACATCTTTCCCCATTTTTTGAATGATAAATGTACTCATTTGACCTCATGGATTTTACATTGGCAAAGAGAAATGTGCATTAAGGAGTCAAATGACATTATCCCCTCAGTGTGCTTGGTGGGAAGTGGTGAGGACAGGCAAGAAGAGCACTTACAGCGGTCGACCAGATGCCCGCTCAGAGGTGGTGCTGGCTGGGAGCCCAGGAGGTGCCTGTACCTCTCCCCTGAGCCGTTCCTGACTTCTCCCGGACCTCCCCTGGAGGTTGCAGTGCATGCATCTTTAATTTTTTCAATTAACAACAGTATAGAACAAATGGAGTGGAGTTTTAATTATTCATAATTCATTTAGGAATAAAATCTTTGTAAACCAAAGGAAGAGAAGGACTATATTACCTGTCCTCAAAAAGAAAAGGAGAGCAGTGAAGAAGGAGAGGAAATCTACCTCCCATGGTGATTTCTGAAAGCTTTACTTCTGGCCCGGTAGTTAGAGATGGGAGAGATAAGTGGGACAGAAGCACCCCCTCCATTTGGGGTCCAGAAGGCTGCCTCTTACCCTGTCCTGGCCTGCTCACTGGTGTGCTGTGTGACCTATAGGCTGTGTCCGCATGACCTGTCCCTGCTAAAAGGCCAGAACTGATCAGGGCCTCTGGTACAGCATCATATGGGATCCACACACAGAAGTATTGACAGAGCACCTTCAGCCAGAGCCAAAGGGACACTGACAAGACTCCGGCTCACCCAGAAGTCGTGGGAAGGCCACCCAATAAACAGGTGCCTCTGTACATACATAGATATCTGTGTGCACCTACACACATCCCCGCACAGAGCAGTCATGGAATCCTAGGTTGAGAGGGGAAGCTAGTGCATCTTTGGGGTTTAAACTTTATAGTCTCAGATCTGGTTTCAGAGGAGGGTAACCAGAACAGGAATCAGAAAAGGCTGTACCTGACGTCACCTTGAAAGATAGGGAGGGCTGAGATAAAGGCCGGAAAGGAGAGAGGACCTTCCGGGAGAGGGGCATGCAGAGCAAGGGTGCAGAGGCAGCTAGGAATGAGGCTGGTCCCGAGGGTGGGCCGCTGGTCCATACCAGGGGGCGTGGCTCTGTGGGGGGACCTGGCTTCCCATTTCTCCCTCAGCTTTCCTTCCACTGCTCTGGTCAGATCAGCACCATTTCTCACCTGGCCTTCTTTGATGCATCAATTCTGAGAGAATATTCACCGAATGTTTTAATGACCCCATATTCTCCAGAGCTGGGTACAAGTGTGTGCACAGGGCAGAATAGGTCTTTTGTGCAGCAGATGTGCCCTTCTACTTCCCGCCTGTCACAGATGTGCCCACTGACCAAACTGGTTTCTCCAGGTACAACCCTCCTATTTCTGTGCCATTACTCGGGCTGTTTTCTCACCAGGGAGAGCCCTCTTCCTCGTCTCTGTCTTCAGACGATCTCATCCATTCTTGAAGGCTCATCTCAAATGTCCTTTGCAAGGACTTTCTTTTTCCTTCCTCTCTGTTCTTGAAGTCCTGTATGAATTTGATTCTTGTAAAAGCTTGCTCAGTTGCACTAATCTGAGATTGTTTTACGAGTTGTGAAGAGTGTAGGTAGGGGTAGCATGAAATAAGATTGGATTATGAAGGTGGGACAGTTTATCAGGACTCTCGGTTGTATGTGACAGAACCCCAGATCAATTGTTTAGTAAAAGAGGAGATATAATGAATGAAATCAGAGTGGGCAGAAGTTGAGCCAGCCTCACAACTTCCTACCCTTCACACCCACCTCTCCCTTCTCTGCTTCTTTCTGTGTGAGAGCTTCATTCACTCAAGATAGCTGTTCCCAAGAGGTGGAACCAAGGATATGGGTAGCTCCAGACTTAGTCCCTTGTGACCTCAGAGAAGAGATAAATTTTCTCCCCCAGATCCACTGAGAGAAACCTCTCGGGAAAGGCCTCTGACTGGTCCAGCTTGAGGCACATGTCTGTGCTTGAATCCATTATGTGGCTGCGATATGGGAAGCTATTGCTGCCCAGCTTGGGACATCTGCTCACCCTTGTGATGAGAGGGAGGAGGTGGTTTTCCCAGAAGAGTGCCTCATCACCCAGACAGACAGACGTGGTCATAAACATGTGGCATGAAGATTGAGACAGAATGCCAGGTGCATGATTGCAGAGAGAGCCTGGAACCAGCATCAGGCACCAGGCATGACGACATGCAGTGGTCCAGGCTGAAGGACAAACACAGTCGCCTGGAGCTGGATAGGGAATGGGGCTTTCCAGTTGTTCCTGAATTGTCAGCTTATTCTCAATCTGAGAATGTAGGCCGAGTACCCCACATTCTAAAGATGACAATTTTCAACAGTGGGGACCAGCTGTCTCTCCAAACCCTAATCTCAGCAGCCCGCATGCTTACCTGACCCTCTGCTTCCAGCTTCTGTTTTTATAAAAGAAAAGAGTGATAGAGGCTCCCTTTTTCAAGTTGACAGCATTACAAGGTGTGTGTGGCAGAAAGGCTCTCCTTGTGCACTCCCAAAGCCATGAGAGAAAGGCTTCTTCTGTAGGGTAGCTTGTCCCCAGTGATTGGAATTACAGAGGGAGTGAGAGGTCTTGGGAGAACTTGACCCATGACCCTTGGAATTTCAGAGTCTACCTGACCATAGGAGCCGGTAATCCCCTGCTTGTTCCCTGGAGATTTCTGAAGTCGGGGTTTAAGGAAGGGACCTGGGGGAACACCTTGAACAGAAAGGATGAGGACAGGGGGCTGTTGTCATTTTAGGGTAGGAGAGGAGGACTCTGTGGCTCCTATGGCTCCTGGGGAAGGAGCGTGGGGAGCAGGACGCAGAGGCCTGGGGCTGCTGGGTGCTGCTGCTGCGGCTCAGTGATGCCCTTTGAGGGGGACTGGGCTGTGGACTGCTAGGGGGCCACTGGGAGCTGTCTTCAGGATGGAGTGAGCCATGGGGACACAGAACACAGGCACCATCCACCAGACAGATCTCATCAACATCCAAGATCAATTGTTTAGTAAAATGGCTAATGAGTCAGACGGAGTCAGGGCAAACTTGGGGACATCTGCCCACTGCCACAGGTGACCAGTAGTGATAGAGGTCACCAGACATCTCTCCCATCTCCCTTCCTGACCTCTGTTTCTAGCAGAGAGATGAGAAGAGGTGCAAGGGGGAGGCTGGTGCTCCATCTCCGCCCGTGGGCTCTGGGTTTACATTGGATCTACCCAGTGGGCTGGACCAGACTTCCCATAAAGGAAAGTGACTGGAGACCAGTAGGCTCTGCTTGAGATGGGACAAGGAAGGGTTCAGGCAGAGCGTGTTCGAAGGAAGGGATGGAAAAAATAAAGCACTTTTGTGACCATGTATCACCGAACGGATACTGCTCAACAAACAGTGTACAGACCATCTGGGATGCCTCCATGTGGCCGTGAACCCGTGGTTAGATGTTCTGAATGTCACCCTCCTGCTCAGGGACAATCCCAACGGCAGGAAACATTCACCAAGGCAGCTACAGTCAGAAATAACCACAGGCATCATTAAACAGTCATAAGTCCAGGGACAGGCAATGCTTATGTACAGACATAGCTCTGGACCAGGGAAGTCACGGGAAGGCTTACAGACATGGTCAGTTCTAGCGTAGAAGCACTGACTTAGACCAGAGAAGCAAAGCAAAGAGACGTAGACAGGGCACACAGACAGGTCCCCCGCACAGTCACGCAGAACAACACTTAAGCCTCAAATGGGGACACACGCAGGCACAGAATCAGAGGCAGAAACCAAACTGCCCCAGACCTGCTCTGCCTGATGCTCTCGGGCCTTTCAGAGGAAAGGGACTTTTAATCATCTGGGGAATAACAAAGGAAAAAGTGACTTAAGAACTACTGCTTGTTCCTGGCTCCCTGGTCTCACCTGTTCCCTTGGAGGCCATCGTGTTGACTTCAACAGGTGTGGCATGGAGATTTCTGAGACCCGTGGTCATGGGTCGGATGCACTCTGTGTGGGGAGCAGGGGCCCAAGATGAGGCGGCAGGGTTTGCGTGGGCAGCTGTCACTGCTGTCGGGGCCCAGGCTGTGTGAGCAGGCTCTGGTGAGTGGGTGGCAAAGAGTTCTCAGGCAGAAAGCCACCATGCTTAAGTGGCTTTCCCTAGGAGGTCGGTTCCTGGCTTTGCCTGGTTTGGGAACAGTGTCCCGAAGTGATGTCAGGGTTCACCCAGGCCACACGTTTGTCAACAGCAGTGTGTGCAGGAGTACCCTCAGTGAAGATGTTAGCAGAGATTAGTTAAGGAGAGTATAATGAGAAAGATCTAGAAATAGGTACCAGACAGGGAATATAAGCATGTTTTAATTCCTCTTAATCTCTGCTTTGGTCCAGTTAAGATGCTTCATTTCTCCTGGGTGTCTTGTGCTGTTGTCATCTGGTCGGCTCTGAGTTTGAGAGTTTTGACCTGGAGAAAATTTTCAGTTCCTGCTTCTGCACTTGCTCAGAGGTGCTTTGTGGACCGAATCTTTGTTGTTCTATTGCTAAGGAGCAGTGCATCCGCCAGTCCCCTCCACACATGGCTGCAGTCACTGCCTCTGTCCTGGACAGTGCTCTTTCTGCCTGTTGGCTCAGTATTGCAACACTTGACACCCGAAGGCTCAGTGTTTCCTGAGTGAATAGCTCTGCTTGAGTGAGCTATTGATTGAAGTTCAAGCTTACAATATACTCCTCTGTTGGCAGACATGGCTATTGTAGTAATTCTTGAGTATACCACTAAATATCTTCATTAGCATGAAATGCTTAAACATTTCCAGTTCAGCCATTCTACTTCCAATACCACCTGGCCCGCACATCCACTGGGATTGCCTGTGGATCTGGGGCCCCAGCTTCTCAGAAGCTCCATGTGTCCCTTAGATCATGGCCATGACTTGTGGTGAAATCCCGGGAGACATGTGGAGACTTCTGATTTTACAGTACATTGGTCTGCTCCTTGATGTGCCATGGACTTCCAGAGGACACTTTTCTACTTTGGACTGGTTCTGTAAATCCCAGTCATGCTCTTTGAGTCCAGAGTTATTCTAGGGGACCAGAGAAGCACTTACAGGACAGGTGTTTCCACGTGACTCTGGGTATCGGTGAACCAGTGAATGCACCTGGGCATGCGGCCGCAGCTGAAGGCGGCCGGGGCTCTGCGAGGCTGGCTCGCACACTGAAAGCTCTGCATAGAGAGAAGGAAGCCTTTGTTTGCAGCTGGGATCGCTAATGCCTTGCCACTGTTCTCTGTCACCTGGCCTGTGCACTGGTGGCTTGACTGGGAGGGACACCTGGGGTCACAGAAGCCTGAAGCACCGACTTTGTCTTTGGCATCCCACCCTCCCCATTACTGGTACAGAGCAGAAAGCAAGGCCATGCTCGGAGGTCTTGCTTTCTCTCCGACCTTCCTGGTATTGTCTCAATTCCTTTCTCTTTTTGGTTTCCAAGATGCCCCCTTGAGAGGTGCTCCAGACGATGCAACATTGTTTATATTATATTGATCAACCCCCCCCCCCCCACAGGGCTTGATGCAGAGGGAAGTGACTGGTCCTAATGGCCCAATTAGGTTTATTATCTTCTGGCTCCCGATGTACTGTTTCTGCTGCAGACTATGCTGCACAGGGGCCCGGTGTGGGAAAGGAGCCAGGATGGGAATCTGGGGACCACAGTTGTGACTCTAGCTCTGCCACCAGCTCACCATGTGACATTGGGAGAGATGTTCCTTCATTATGGTCTTAGTCTCCTCATTCTGCAAACAATAAATGACATTTATTGAATCATAGGGCAATGGGATAGTTTAGTTATGTAAATTACCACATTGAAATCTCTCCAAGAAACCTATGAAGGAGGTACTGATCTTACACTATGGTGAGGAAACTGAGGCTCAAAGAGATTAGGTGATTTAGCTTGGCTCTTATTGCTGGGAAAGCATAGGCTGGTTTGAACTTAAGATGGATGAGTTCAGAGCCAGCTCTCTGAAGGCCTCCACTCTCCTGACTCAACAGCCACTCGAGGGGAGCCTGGCTCACCTGGCAAGAGGGACAACAGTGCTTGCTGCAAATCTCGGTGCTGTCCCGGGAGCTCTTGCTCTCTGCATCTCAGCATCTGGTCCACAGGTATTTCAAAGGTCCAACCCATTCTGCCTGCAATCAGAAAACTCTAGCTAGTCCTTACAGTGTGCTGCTGAGACTCAGAATCTATTTACATTTCTATTATGTTTCTACTTAGAGGCTCTTAAAACATATCATATTTATATGTATAAACAAAGTTTTATTATTGGGTAAGACTGGTTCACCCTCATCATACCGCTTGCCTTCCTACCTTTGTTCCAGCCTGCTCAGGGAGTAGTGCCCCTAGGAGCAGCTCCCAGAGACCTTGCTGGAGCTGAGCACTGATCCTGTTGGCAGGGGTGGCCACTGGACACGGAGATGGCTATGTTTGGGAGACCCCTCTGGAAGCAGCAGGGAAGACAGAGGAAAGATGTAGTTGAGATTCATTTTGGAGGCAGAACCTAGCAAATTTTAGCCATTGACTTAACTGCTAGGCCTGTGGTCAGCTCCTTGCCGTCCCCAGCTCATTGAGGATTTCACTTTACTTTGAATTTACCATTTTCCGTCCTGCCTTTCTCTTTCCCTCTCTCGCACCCCATTTGTTGGCTCAGATACCAGAAGTCCAACCCAGGTGCATGAGGCCTGGGGCCGTGGTTGTGTTAAGATGTTTGGCAAGCTCTTTGCCCTTTCACTTTAACCCCCTGTGGTATCAGCACCTCTTGAATCCAGGCTGCGCATTTATCCAATAAGGGTGGCTTCTCAAACTGAAAGAAAATCCACTGAGTCCACGGTGACTGGTGACCATTGTGACAACCCAAGGCTCTTCTGGGAGAGGGCGCCACTTTGTCCTGGGTCCCCAAATCCTGGGGGGCAGGACCAAGGCTGCCAGTTGCTCACTAATGATCGTTTTCGCTAAAGAATTTTGGATTCCGCGCTCTACAATTTTCATCCTTTTTGCAAAAGGGATGATAATTTGGGCCTGTCTTGACTGCTGGTTTTGCATTGCTAATATTGGTGGGAGGAGGATTTGCCCAAGTTCTCTTAAAATATGAGAGTTTCAGTCCAAAATATGTGAATTTTTAATTACAATCCTGACAGCACTGGGTGGGTTTTGTGTGCAGCATCTGCTTCTTCCTCCACGCTCCTTCTGCAGTCTCTGCCTAGTGCCCCCTTTCCTTTCCAACCTGTGCCAGGCTGGGGCTGGGGCTGCCCCCTCCCTTGTCCTCCCTGGACAAGCGGAGTTTTCACGCAGCCTCTCCGCCCCACCTCCTGCCCTGGGGGCTGGCATGGCAGCTCTGCATTACTACTGTTTCCAGTTCAAATTCTATTTTCTTGGGGCTCTTAACCAAGTTACACACTTTTGTTTAGGCTCAGAACCTGGCATCCCGGGCTAAGTCTTGGCCCTCATGCAGCCATGTGGTTCCATGTGAAATTTCATTACCGCCAGTGTGAACCGTTTCCTGGTTAAGGCACCAGGCGGTCGACCCATGCAGATGCTGTTTATTCACTGTGTTTGCATGGCAGGGCAGCGCTGTTAAAGAAGCCCCTGTTTCCCTCTGACCCTCCCCACCACCACAGGGCCCAGACCCGAAGTGTGCCAGTGGTTTCAGAAAGCCTGAAAAAAATGCCTGTTTCCCGAGCCCCTTAGCTTTACACAGTGACATGGCCTGACATTTAAAATTAATCTACGTGGTGAAGTTATTGACATTTGCATGTTAGCGCTTGAGTATCCACAGTGGCCTCTTCACCCGCACTTGTGTTTGTTTGATAAGGATTCCTAGGCTGTGTCAGAGCCGAGGGCAATGCAGTATTCCTTGCGTCTTATTAATTCTGATACTGAACCTCGCCTTGGGAGATCTCCAGGCACCCTATGGGAGCACTGATTTCTCCAGGCGATAGTGGAGGAGCCAGGAGCCAGCCGTTGAAAATGCCAAAATGGGCTCTTTTTACCCAGATAGACAATGAAGACCCAGAGAGAAACCAACAGGATTGTCACTAGCCACTGGGGGATCATTGTCTGGGGCTGTAGGGAACATGTGGATTCTCGTGGTCATGGGCATGAGCTCCTACACACACATTTCTGTGTGTCCAGGTGGGTGTGCTATTGCACGTCATTGCTGTTGACCAGCAGGTGGCCAATGTCTGTTCATAGAGATCAGAGGAAAGACTGGGCCATCTGGTGACGCCTGCCCACAGCATGGTTTGGGGTACATGCATGTTGGTTTCTGGATGACGTAGTTGATGGAGTCAGGAAGCATGATCTCCAGCCCCTAGCAGACGAGGCAGGCAAGGCAGCAGAGACATCCTAGCAGGTGGGGCAGCACGAATAAAAGGATGGTGAGAAGGAAGTACCGGAATGGTGATTTAACCAGATCAAGGTATCTCTGTGGGAGCAATTATGGGATGAGAGTGGAGAGTTTTGCAAGAACCAGTTCATGGAGAACCTTAGTGCCTGTTTAAGGTGGTGCAGTCTTTTGAGGCATTCTGAGTAAGCAGATGTCATGGTCAGAACCGCCTATCTGAGGATGGATGTGGCATTAGAGTAGAGGACAGTTTGAAGGGTGATCCGGGAACTGGCCATGTTCAGGTGAGAGTCTGGCCTTGAGCTCATTCCTTCCTTAGCCTCCGAGCTCCCCCACCTGCTGCTTCTCCTCCTGCCTCTGTCACTCGGACTCCTTGTCCTTCACACACTTGGCCCGCCCCATATAAGTTAGTGTTCTCCAGGCTTCTGTCCTCTGGCTGATATTGTTCCTACTGTGGACACTTCCCAGGACCTGCACCCACGCTCACAGCCACTCCTACTGTCTGTGTGCTGTGGACATGCAGCGCCCCATCTCCCGCCTGGACCTGGCTCTGAGCCCCGGTTTTCGGCGCCCAGATGTGCACCTACCCGGCCTGCCCCCTTGTGCATCCTTGCTGACAGGGTGGGCGCAGTATCTGCCACACCTCCAGGGGAAACGCCCGACCCGAAGAGCTCAGTGCTTAATTTTATGACAAACTTACTCTGGTTTTAGAAGACAGTTCATCTTTGCTCCACCTATGTTCTATCCAGCATGCTTGAAGTTCCCCTTTTTGGGGATCCTGAATCTTGTTAACATCTCTTGCACTTCTGTCACCATCCCTCTGATCACGCTCTTCCCCTCTCCCTTACATGCCGTCCTTCCCTTTCATCTCTGCCTGTAGAAATCATTCCTGGGCCCAAACAGGTTTCACTGTCAGCTCCTTTGAGGAGCTGCTCCTTCCTGTGATCTTCACGCTGCTCACTGCTTTGTTTCAGTAGGGGGTGTGTGCTTGGAAATGAACTCTGTCTCCCTGATTGTGTCCTTTCTCTGGGTGGCTGTTGGTTAAGGCTTTATGACAGTGTGGTCTTTCAGGGGCCAAGGCTGCACTCTGGATTGAAGAGATGGGCTTCACTCTAAGTGAAGGTCAATCTCCTCGTCCACACTGTTCTATAAGGCAAGACCCCGGAGATGAGTGGGACCCCCAGGTGGTCACAGAGTGACGACTGCAGTAGTCTTGGGGTTGAAAAGCCCCAGAAGGCTAAAAGGGTAAGAAGCAAGATTGTCCTTGCCAGGGGAGGCAAGGTGGGAGCTGGGCAGTGAGGAACTGGGGCAGGCCTGTGCATTTGGGTGTGTTGGCCTGAGCTTAGGGAGCTGGAAGGGCTCACTTTCTGTGCCCTGGGAGGGAGGAGCCAGGGTGGTCCAGTTCCTGTAGTGTGTCAGCTTCAGGGTCTTAGACGTCCATTCTCTCCCTTCGTATCTACCTCTTTGTCCTGTCAACATAGTTCAGAGCCTGTGTACTCACTCTGTGCCAGCAGGGTTATAGAAGCCAAAGGGAGCATTCGCTGCTCTGGTGACAGCAGGGGCTTCCGGTGCTGGGGTGGTTTGTACCTGGAGTGAGGGTCCCAGAGGAAGGCCGAGTTGGAGAGGCCCAGGCCTCTTACACCAGCCACTTTCCAAGTTCCTTTTGTGGAGCAGAACTTGCAAAGTGCTAGGTGTTGTTTTACGAGGAAGGCAGTTTGCTCCTAGCGCAAGTCATATAGGCTTCTTGATCAGGAGCTGTGTCTTTGCTGTCTTCTCTGAGCCTGGAACCCGAGCATGGGCTACTCTCAGCGCAGCTGCAGTATATCCCTTTTATTTTCTTCCCATCTTTCCACCCTCCCACCCTCCCATCCACACAAACACACATTTATTGTAAAATGAATATAACTTACTGTCTGAAAATGAGGGTTCGGGGAAGAAAGGAAGTCTCTGCAACTTTGCAGTGGTACTGTGTGCATGTGTTTGTATTTGTACATGTATGTGTTGGTGTGTGCATGCATGTGTAGTATAAAAAGGAAGACTAAAGAGACACCTTAGGGAGAGTTCAATGACCGGGGGTGGGGAGGTGCCAAGCCTGCTCAGTGACCACCTGCCGTGCTTCTGTCCTTCTGATGTGGTCTAGCCCTGGTCAGGTCCGCTGCTCTGGCTCCTGGTCGTTGCACAGCTGTGGGCGGCAGCGGCGCAGAAGGTTGACTTGGTAGGGAGCAGGTGCTTCCTCTCCCTCTTTCTGCCAAGCTTTTCTTCATTTACAAACACGTTTTGCTTCTGTTCAGTGATAGGCTTTAGGCAGGCGACCGTTTCAGGTGTGGCCCTACCTTCTACTTTGTGTCCTTCATAAGGATACCTTGCGTGACCTCACGTGTTTCCTGGCAAGGACTGGTCGCATTTCCGGGCGAGGAGAAGTGGTGCCTGTGACCCCCCTTTCTCCCTCAGTACTGAGCTGTGTCTGTGGCAAAGCCCCTTTAAAAACATTCTAATAGGAGGAAACATTTCTATCCATGTTCATGCTGCTCTAAAAACATTCAATAAAAATAGCTTTAAGGGTTCTCTCATAGAGCTGTGACTGAAGAGGAAAAATCCTGTTATGCATGATGATAAAATTATTCAAGTTATTATATCAAATATATAACCTGTAAGATATATATTTATTTATATACCTACACAGAAACTCACAAAAAGGCAGTGAGTTCCAGAATCTACATTTCCTCAGCCATCGGAGCCTTGCCTAGGTCCTAAAGTACATGACTAGGAGGAGGCCTTGGTTTGCATTTCGTCTCTGACACCAGTCCAGCAACTGGTGCAATTTTGAAGTTTTCTTCCAATATGTGAGCTAGTTTTGCACAGTGTTTATTTATTTATTTATTTGGTTATGGAACCCCGGAGAATAAGGGGCTCCTGATGTGGAGATGTGTTAATTAGTTATTTAATATGGCTACAGTTATTTCCCAAGGAAAAAAACATCTGCAGATAGGAGAAGTAATTGCTATTAATCTCAATTATTGTAATAACCTTTCTATAAACAATAACTGTCTGGCTACCCTGTCACATGTTTATTTCATTACTGACAAGAGAGATCTTTAAAAACCTCATGATAAATTAATGCTTTTATCATTAGTTTCAGCGGGTTGGCCATGGGGAAGAAAAAATGATTATTCAGTTTTATAAAACCGTTGGAAAAACTCTCTCACTCTACTTTTAATATTCTAGATTTTTCATCCTAATACCACTCTTAATTTTTTATTTCTTCCCCTGAAAACCTCTTCCCAATTTTGGTTCTTTCTCTGTTTAAATGGATTTTGTTTCCTAATTGCCCAGAGTCAATGTATGCATCTGTTTTGTAATGATGTTTACAAGAATCCTCAGAGGATTTAGTCATTGGTCTCAATGATACAAATGCCTGTATTGCTGAAGGGTTATTATCATTATTACTTTTGTCCCCAGGCCACAGTAGATCATTTTCTCCTGTCTGAAGTAACCCAGGGAATATGCTTATCTAGTGTCTTCAGGTTTATTGTGAGTGAACGGAGAGGCCAGGACATCTGCCCTGAGATAGCCAGTGAGTTAGGTACAGAAACAGGGCCAGAATGTACATATGTATGGGTTGCCAAATGCTGTATTCCAAACATATCACCACAACAACCTGTAGATAAGCAAAGCTGGGTTTGTTGCTTGCTGTGATGAAAGTACCAGCTGGACAGAGTCTAGCTGCATCTCACCAGGGGAAGAGCGAAGCTGGATTATTTACTGAGTCTTTCAAGTCTATTTTAAGATAGATCTTCAATGAAGAAGCTTGGTAGGAATCATGACTTGATAGTTTAGGGTTGGTAAATGCCCCAAGGCCAGGAATTTGAGGAGAGGAGGTAAAGGGTCTTAGGATATAAACTCATATGATACTTTCTATTGAAGAGTTGATTAGTCTTTTAGAAAGTTTCTAGTTTGAGCAGATTTTACCTTCTTGAGCAAGTCAAGTCATGTTGACATGGACAATGTATTGAGTGGTTTGATTCTTAATATGTATGTATTTAGCTCTGTATGCATTTGGTTATTTATATTCATTTTAGACGTTTGTTGATTTTATACTTGCACCACCATAGGCTATTTATTATCTGCTTTATTAGCTGTAAGCACAGCGGTGAATTTACTCTCTCCCACCCCATAAATCCCAAACACAGTGAAACAGAAACGGAAATTTCAGCCCCTCCCGACCTTGAGCCATAGAGTCAAATTTGACCTCCATATATATGCTTCCATGTACAATTGAAAGCTAGAGTTACCTGAACTAAAACCCACGGAGACGCTATTTCCCTGGACATGGATAAACTCATGTGTGATGCTTGGGCTAAATAAGGTATTTTGTGCTTAGCGATTTCCAATCTTTGAATGAATGGTTCTCAACCAGTGTGCCCTGGTATACTAGAGGAGAAATTGGGAGCACTTACAGGTGAGCATCCAGAATGTATAAAATGAGCAGCAGCAATGTATAAAATGAACTTTTATTACAACCCACTCTGGTGGGCTCAAGAATGGAAAGTTGAACTGAATGGGTCATGTGACAATATTGGATATGTTGCAAGAATGATAGCATCATGACATATCTATGCCATAGGGTGATTGATCACGTATTCACTGTAAAATGCAAACACTTGCCTCTTTTATACATAAAAGAGCAAGTAAATTGGTCCACTGAGGCACTAACACATGTTGAAGTGACATGTGTGATCATTTGCATGGAATATGGTCCCTTTAAGTGCACTAGCAAAGTTCTAACATTGGAAAGATTTCCTGTACTTTCTTTGGATAAATTAGTACCCTTTGCACCACTCAAACTCCATTCTAGTTTCTTAAGTTGTCGGTTTATCTTTGCAGAGCTTAAGTTTTCTCATATAATTGTACTATTGAACCAACATTCACCAATCAAGTCTCTTCCTTTGACTGAGAGTGAAAACTCTTTTATTTTTTATAATATCAATGGTTAATAGCATACATTTTTGTTTGCTTTCCCAAGTGAGTGCATTGTTTCTGCCTACACAGAGCATTCTGAAGTGGAACTGGGCTATTTGGGCATTATTTGGTGAACTTGAGTCTTTCTGGTAAAGGGGATATAAAGGGTGTCTAGGCAGTAAGCATGTTAGAAGACTCCCCATGCCACTGGCCACTGGGGAAATGCAGATCAAACCACAGTGAGGCAGCATGTTAGACACAGTAAGATGGCTATTACAGAAGAAATTTAAATAACAAGTATTGGTGAGGATGTAGAAAAATTGAATCCTAGTGCACTGCGGGTGGGAATGTAAAATGGTAAGGCCCCATGGAAAGTAATGTACACGTTCCTCAAAAGGTTAACCCTGTAATCTAGGAGCTCTACTTCCGGGTATATGCTCAAAAAGGTTGAAAGCAGCTGACCTGCCTGAGGTGGCGCAGTGGATAAAGCGTCGATCTGGAACACTGAGGTTGCCAGTTTGAAACCCTGGACTTGCCTAGTTGAAGCACATATGGGAGTTGATGCTTCCTGCTCCTCCCCTCTCCTCTCTTGCTCTCTCCTTGCTAAAATGAAAAAAAAAAAAAAGAATTGAAAGCAGGAACTTGAACTGATATTTATACACTCATGTTCATAGTAGTATTATTCATAATAGCTAAAGATGGAAACAACCCAAGGGCCCATTGAAGATAAATGGATAAACAAAATGATACATACACACAGTAGACATTATTCAGCCTTTAGAAAGAAGGCTTCCATGACATATGGGACAACATGGATGAACCTTGAAGACATTAGGCCATTATGCTAAGTGAAATAAGCCAGTCACAAAAGGAAAATTACCATATGACTCTACTGATATGAGGAAACTAGTAATCAGATTCACAGAGACAGAGTGGGATGGTGGTTGTCGGGTGCTGGGGGGACGGGAATGGAAACTTCGTGTTAATTGGGGCAGAGTTTTTGTCTGGCAAGATGAAACATGTTCTAGAGATGGACGGTAATGATGATTTCATAACAGTGTGAATGTGCTGAATACCATTGAAAATGGTTGAAATAGTAAATTTTATGTCTATGTATTTTACTACAATTAGAATTTCTATTATATTTTACCATCTGAATAGCTGCAGAGCCATAGAGAGGTGGGTTCTGGGCCAGGCTGACCCTGTGGCAGATGTGGTGCCCCAGCAGTCCAGATTAGGCAGTACCCTCCTGTCAAGCTACCTATCTGTAAGTAGAGCTCAGTGGTTTTGCCTTTATCAGCAGGTCATGAGGGCCGTCCTGGAGCCATAGATGTCAGATGAAAGAGAGGCCCCGTGCAACAGCAGTGGAAGACAGGACTCGGAGCTTGGCTGTGCTCTATGTCTGTGCGTGCCCTATCCTACATGTGCCACTTTGACCATACTAGGACTGCTCCTTGGGCCCACCCAACCTTATGACTTGGTGGGCATGACAGACCCAGTTATGATGGTGACTCTGCCTACATGGTCTTTTGGATGTCTCAGGAGCAGATTCCTGTTTCTGCCAGGGCCCAGTATCAGGCCAGGAACTAATTTTTGAGTAGTATATAGTCCTCTGTTGTAGACGGCATGGCCTTGCTCCAGAACTTCAGGGACTGTGCTAGGGTTCTTTTACTAGAGCTTGTTGTAAACACCATACATATCATATGGTGTCTTTTTTCTCCTCTCTAGCAGAGTGGTAGGTAAATCAGGATATGTGAAGACATCCTGGCTGGTGGTGCAGTGGATGGAGTGTCATCCCAGAATGCTGAGGTCACTGATTTGATACCAGGGTTGCTGGCTTTATCCTGAGGTGACTGGCTTGACCCATGAGGTCGTGGGTTTGAGCCCTGGTCAGGGCACGTATGAGAAGCAATCAATGGTTGCACAACTAAGTGGAAAGACGAGTTGATGCTTCTCTCTCTCCCTTCCCGTCTCTCAAATCAGTGAAAGAATAAAGAGGCATGAAGGTCCATCTCAGTAGAAACAGGTGCAAGCAATGGGAGAGTGGGCTCTGGAGCTCAGGACTGATGGGTGGGGGTTGTTGCAGGGCGATTGCTTTCTCCCTTTGAAATATAAGTTCTTTGTATACTATCTGCATGTAATACCTTGATACAAATAAGCACTAGTTAAAAATATTATCATCACTTTTCTCCCATGGTCTAGACATTCATTTATTCATGCATGCATGCCAGCTTTTATTCATTTGTTCAGTCATTTGGTAAATATTTCTTGAGCTCCTTTCCCTCTGGGGCAGAAATTAAGCCAAATGTGGTGGATAGAGAGGCAGAGGGTCACGGTCCCTTGCTTTCATATAGTCTGAGGCTTAATGGGAGAACAGACAGCTCAGTGACCAGTGCTGTAACAGATGTGGGCACGGAGAATGGGACAACCAACCCTGGGGAATGTTCTCGTCGTGGCTCTAGAAGATTACCGCCCACACCTCATCTTCATTCAGGACAGTTAAGCAGAAGCCCTGTTGTCGAAGGGTCTGGGTGTCCTGCTGCTTGGTGTCTTGTGAATTTGCACGGGTAGAGCTGAACTGGGGTGGGGTGGGTGCACTGTTTGGGCCTGTCCCCAGATCCAGATGGTTGCCAACTCTTGCTCCTTGTCTGAGCCAGGCCTGGGAAAAGGCCCAGGGCCGGAGAAAGAAGGGGATGAGTGTGCTGAGAGGGAGAGGGGGTGAGGGTTTCACAGAGTAGAGGCTGTCACTAAGAGTGGCCAGGGAGCAACACTGTGACTCTGTTCAGGCATTGGTTTTAACCACCACTGAAGTGGTTTCTCCATTTGTGTTTTCCATCCTGGTGGGAATTTTGTTATTTTTATGCTGTACAGGATGAACGGAGCTGTGACATAGAGATTGTAATGCACGTGGCTGTTCGGATGGACTTGTGACCATGCTTTTTTCTGTCAGAGACTGTCCTTTCTCCCCTGGGATGGCAGAGTCGGGTGAGGCTCCCTGATGCTCAGCCTGTGCTCTGGGCTGTGCCCATGCACATAGCCTGGCTGGGTCATGGAAAGCTTCTGAGAAGCTTGTGCCCATACCTTGGGCACTCACAGAAACAAGGACTGGACTCCTATGTGGCTGAGAGGGGAGTGAGTAGAGGCAGAGTTGGGCTCTCAGAGACTGGGGGTGGGGGTCAGTATCAGCCTCTCAGTGGAAATTCAAGTCTGACTCTGCAAAGTTGTGCTGGTCACAGAGGACGAGAAACTCATGAGCTGAGTGGGGGGTGGCAGGGGAAGGACCTGCTGGAAATATGAGATGACCAAGTTAACAGTGAGCAGTGAGGTGACACTGAAGCTGGAACCTCTGCGGTCTGTGCAGAGGTGTCCTGACATCCTCGGGCCTGGTTTTCCCTGTTTTCTGTGAAATGAGCACATGTGAGGCCTGGGAGAGGTGGGAGTAGGGCAGGGGGGTGGTCTTCAGGCAGCAAAGTGCCCTGGCACCCTGGAAATGCCCTGAGAAGTGGCCTGCTAGCACATCACATCTAAGAAGTTTTCCCTGACTACTCAGCCCCAATTCAACGGATCACTTTCTCCTTTGAATCCTCCCTGAAACCCACAAATACTTCTACACTGTGCTATTGCAAATAATAATAATAATGGCTAAAAAGAATAAAGTGCCTCTCAGCTGCCCTCTTCCTGCATTATCACATGTAACTCACAGTGATGGGATAGATGGGAGGCTTGTGGAGATTAAATTCACTGTTTTTGAGACCTATTCCTCTACACTGCTGGGGGCCTGTCATGGGCAGGGACTGTGCTCTATGCCCTGATATGTAACGGGGCATGAAGCCTCTAGCTAGTTGAAGGAAAGAGCGTGTGAGTGCATAGACGAAAGTCAGGTACCAGCCCTTCTCTAGAGGAAAGATCATCCATCCAATTGGATCTCCTCTAGTTTCATATATCAAATTCTGTGTTCCGAGGCCTTGCAGCAGATTCCTGACCTGTGCATTGGTCCCTGAGGCCTGGAGATATCTTTCTAAATGCCAGGATGAAATAGGTTTTCCAAGGCCTCCTGGAAGAAGAGTCCATCATCAGTTGTCAGCAAAAGTGTACAACCCAGAGGCTGGGCTCGCCCATTCCATGAGATTTTAGGAGGTTGTGATGGGGTGGGTAAGAAGTGGCTTCCAGGTCTAAGGAACCATTTCTAACGTCCATGATATAAAGTTGTCTTTGGTCATCTGTCCTTACGGTCTGGCTGTAATAGAGTGGCTGGTGGGAATCACGTCACCACTGAAAACCACTCTCTTTTATTCAACATTAGACACCTATACTGGGCACCTGTTGAATCCTGAGCACTGTGCTCAGGCTTCTATCAGATTTGCATAAGACAGTCAATGCAGGAGGTGTGCTAACACATACTCTTCTAAGAGGTGGCATAGAATAGGCCTTTAGAACCAGACTGCCTGGGTTCAAGTCCTGGCTCTGACCTGTGCTAGCCATGACCTTGGGTCCTCCATGCCTGTTTTCCTTAAAGCAAAGAATCATTTTCCTATCACACGGACACTTAATTAAAAGAAAATTTAATTGAAGTAAAATACACACACAGGAAAGGCACACAAATATAAGACTGCCTCTAGCACCTTGCCCACCCCCCGCCCCCGCCCCACCTCATCAGAGCAGAGGGAGCACTGCTCTCCATTCTAAGGACAACAACCAACCACACTTTAAAGCCACAGGTTAAGTAGTTGTGTGGGTTTGGGAATCATGCAATAGGTGTTTTTTTTGTGTTTATTTTCTTTTTCCCAACACCAGTTTGTGAGATTCCTCCATACTACTGTGTGCTGTTCTACTTCCTTATTCCCATTTCATTAGAAAGGGTCCTGGGACCACAGTGCTGCTCTGGCACATCTTTGGGTATACAGATGCACATGTTTCTGTTGGGCATGAACCTAGGGAGGGAATGGCTGGGTCATGCGATATAAGCATGTCCAGCTTCAGTAAAGTTACCTGGGGGCACAATTTGCACGCCATGGGCTGTTTTGAGAATGAAATATGTTGATGTGTGAATGGCATTTAGCATTTAGTGCCTGCTCAGAGTAAGCACATGCCACCATGATTTCAAGCTCATAAGGTGTCTTGAGAGGAGAGGTATGACCCAGAGTACCACCCGCCCCCAGAGAAGTCACAGTATGCTTTCCTGAATCTCCACTTCTGGCATGAACTGTGATGCCTGCCTGGGGTTTGAGGTTGTCAGTGATGCAGCTGAGATCTTGGAACTGAGTAGTTGCAGAGTCCAGGATCCCTAGTGACTGAATGACAAGACAGACGCTTTGCTTTCTAGAGTCTCTTAATGACTGGTTCCCCCAGGAGAGAGATTTCTTCCCTGACTACTCACCTGGATCTGACTGAGAGCTGGGCAGGGGAATGCTGGAGTATGTGATATGTTATGATTTATGGTTTATGACTTTTTTAAACCAAGATGCTCCAAGCTTGAGTCAGCATGAAGCACTGGGTGTTGAGGCTTAGCTCACATACACCCTGTACCCCACAGGTATCTCCTGCTGCAGAGACTGGAGTTGGGGAAGGGTAGGGAGGAGTTGCCCCTGGGAACTGACAAGGTGGCCTGTTTCCCTGGAGGAGCCCTTCTTCCTTATATTTCAGAGACTAACTAAATTCTGACTTTGTCCTTTTCTTTATCCCTGCATTCAACCAGTGGCCAACTAGGCCTATAGTAGCTCCTAATCCCCTCACATTCAGCCTCCCAGCCTCTGCCTGCATCAGACCAGGACGACTCTGGGGCAATCTCCTGCTGCCTCCAGAAAGCTTTCCCAAGGAAACCTGACTGTAGTAGTTTGCCTTAACAGAGGACCACAGACCAGGTGCTTTAAACAACCGACATTTATTTTCTCGCAGTTCTGGCTCCTGGATATCCAAGACCAGGTGGTCGACAGGTCGGTTCTGAGGCCTGTTGCCTCAGCTGCCTTCTCTCTGAGTCCTCACATGGTCTGCCTCTTTGTCTGTCTGTGTCCTGTTTTTCTTATAAAGACACCAGTCATATTGGGTTACAGCCCACTCCTATAACTTTATTTCATTTTAATTAACTGACAGAGACAGAGAGAGCGACAGAGAGAGGGACAGATAGGGACAGACAGACAGGGACAGTTCTTTTAAATAATTAAAAAATATTTTTATTCATTTTAGAGAGAAGAGAGAGAGAGAGAAAGAGAGAAGGGAGAGAGAAGGGGGGAGGAGCAAGAAGCATCAACTCCCATATGTTCCTTGACCAGGCAAGCTCGGAGTTTTAAACCGGTGAGTTTCAAACTGGTGACCTCAGTGTACAGGTTGATGATTTATCCACTGAGCCACCACAGGCCAAGCCTTCACCTTAATCAACTTTTTAAAGAACTTATCTCCCAAATACAGTCACATCCTTAAGTGGTTAGAGCTTCAACATATAAATTTAAGGGAAAGGGCACAATTAACTCTTAACTATGCATTTTTTCTCTGCATGGGACACATCCAGGTGACACATCTCCCTAAATGTAACTTTTATTTTGCTCTCTTGCTTTTGCTCAGACTGTTCTCCTGTCTCCAGTTCCCTACTTAATCTTCTTCGTGTCTCCAAAGCCGTCCGTTCAGCCCCCACCCCCAAAGGCTCCTGTCCTCACAGGTCACCCAGTGCACGCCTGGCCTGCCGCCGTCTGTCTCATTCTCTGAGCGCTCAGTCCCACTTTCCCTTGGCGCTCTGCTCTCCTGCAGGGCGTGTTGTGTCTATCCCACTTACCTGTGTACTCCTTGTGGACAAAACTCGGGTTTTTCATTCACTTTTGCATGTGTTTCATGTCAGGCATGCAGCTGTTGATAAATAATATTGGTGATTGATTATAAAGTGCCCTCCATGTGCCCTATGAGGAGTTCCTTGCACATGAAACAAAATACTTTTTTGGTGTGTGTGTGTGTGTGTGTGTGTGTGTGTGTGTGTATGTGTGTGGTGTGTCACCTCTGAATGGCTTCAGAAGCCCGTGGCAAAGGCATTTTCACTTTAAGAGGCAATGAATTCAGGGACCTGGGAAAGGTTTAAACATGAGTCTTAAATTATTTGCACAGCTTTGATTTTTATTTTACAAGAGTCGGGGGCAGAGCTGGGAGCTATTTGCAGAAAGGGTGCGTAAGGGAGATGAAGACTAGGAGTGGATTTATCTAGATGCTACCTTGCAGAGAGATTTGCGTGCACTGGGCAAGGTCTTCTCTGATTCTGCAGCAGGAAGAACTCCTGGTTCTGCCCCTGAGCTCAGTGGAGAGAGATTAGATTTCTGTTCCTGCGTTTTTATCCCTCTACCAGGCATGCATGGAGCTAAGTCACTATTAAGAGTGGGTCCCTCTGAGGAAGCAAAGAAAGATCAGCTATATATAGGCTGAAATCAGCCATGACCCACCTTCTCAGCCTGTAATTTACAGTATTTGATGAGAAAATGAGCTTTTTATTGCTGCAGAAATGTGAAAGGACAGGGGACCGATTTTTCAGCAGCTTGGAGTTTGGCTTATGTGCTTATGAAATGCCTGTGAAAATGGCTGCTTTGCCTGAGGACTGCTTTCCCTGGTCCAGAGTCATTGATGCAAAGGGTGCCCAAGTCCTGTCTCTTTCAGGGTCTGCGGGCATATTCACAGCTGTGGGGTGATGGAGGGAGATTTCTGTGCCATTGAAGGTCAGACAGAAGTACAGGATGGAATAGGCAGAAATATAAGAGATTCAAGGCAGTGCTCTGGTTTTATAAAGTAGCATAAACACTGTCCAAGAAGTGACCTCACTAGGGGGCTGGCTTAGATTGAGCTCTTGACCATTATCTTGGCTCTTGACAGCTCCTTCTGAGAGTCAGAGTCCTCTGAGGTGATAACTTTCCAGCCCTCAATAGACTATATATTTGCAGTTCTCTAGAGAACTTGCAAAACTCAGTGTGTGCTCAATTAAGTAACAAACTTTTATCCAATGTCTATTATAGGCCAGGCACTGAGTTAGCTATACAAGTGAATAAGAAACACATGGTTTATACTATGAATTTACAGGGAGGCTGTCACCATTCCAAGCCTCTGTCCATCCCCAAGCCCTGGCACTCACCAGGTGCTTGCGGTGGGGACCTGTGGGCTACACCTGCATCTGTGTTGGTTCTTGAACTAAACCCTTGATTTCTAAGGTTTAGTTTCTGACATTAAACTATGGTACAAAACCAGTTTGTTGGAGACGTTAAATGGAATGAGAAGAGATGAGGACAAAGCTTTAGGAAGATGGGCAGATAAAGGAAATGGGGAATGCCCAGAGAAAGTTAGAATAAACAGGAAGCTAGGATCATAGAAGTCTAGTTATTAGAGATAGTAACCACTAGTTTTGAAAGAAGAAGAAGAGTAATTTGGTAATTGGGAGGTCATAATAACTCTTAGGCCTTTGTTTCAGAGGAGTAGAGGCAGTTGGTTGGACAATGAATGGAAGGTGAAGAAGTGTAGAGGTAACTAGATCATGCTTTTAATTTTGTTATGCATATCTAGATCTTCACTAATTGGTTCTCCTTTATGTATTAGTTATTGAGAGAAGTGCAAAAAATTTCTCATTGTGATTGCTGATCTGTAGGTTTCACATGGTGAGTCTGCCAATCTTGGCTTTATGTATTTTGCAATTGTATTCTTAGGTGTGAACATTTGAATTGTGATATCTTCCTGAGAAATGATTCTTTCTGTTATTGGGTAGTGAGCATCTTGTCTCTAAAAATGATTTTTCTCCACAAATCCATTTTCCAGGCTTGGTTTTTGTTTATCTCATATATATGTTTTTCATCTTTTTACACAAAATAGCTATCTTTTGTTTTGAACCTGTTTCTTGTAAATGTCATATAACTAGATTTAGTTTTTCTATTTAATCTGACAATCTGAGTTTTAATGTCTAAGTTTGATTTACATAATTTCTTATGATTACTAATATATTTGAATTTATTCTATTTTTTCGTTTGCTTTAATTTTTCCTCTTCTTTCTTGCCATCTTTGAGAAGTCAGCATTTTCATTATTATTCATTATCACTTCCAGTTATTTAAAAGTTATTTATGTCTTCTTTTACCGTTTTTGATGAATACTTTTAAAATAATTTCATGTATATGTTTTTTTCACATTTCTTCTTTTTATTAATTTTAATGGGGTGACATTAATAAATCAGAGTACATATGTTCAAAGAAAACATCTCCAGGTTAGCTTGTCATTCAATTATGTTGCATACCCATCACCCACAAATTGTCCTCTGTCACCTTCTATCTGGTTTTCTTTGTGCCCCTCCCCTCTCCGTCTCCCTCCCTATCCTCCCTCTCGCCACCCCGTACCCACCACACTCTTGTCCATGTCTCATAGTCTCGTTTTTATGTCCCACCTATGTATAAAATCATGCAGTTCTCAGTTTTTTTCTGTTTTACTTATTTCACTCTGTATAATGTTATCAAGGTCCATCCATTTTGTTGTAAATGATCCGATGTCATCATTCCTTATGGCTGAGTAGTATTCCATAGTATATATGTACCAAAGTTTTTTAATCCACTCGTCTTCTGACAGACATTTGGGCTATTTCCAGATCTTCGCTATTGTGAACAATGCTGCCACGAACATGGGGGCGCATTTCTTCTTTTCGAACAGTGCTATGGTGTTCTTAGGGTATATTCCTAAAAGTGGGATAGCTGGGTCAAAAGGCAGTTCGATTTTTAATATTTTGAGGAATTTCCATACTGTTTTCCACAGTGGCTGCACCAGTCTGCATTCCCACCAGCAGTGCAGGAGGGTTCCCTTTCCTCCACATCCTCGCCAGCACTTATTCTGTGTTGTTTTGCTGATGAGTGCTATTCTGACTGGTGTGAGGTGATATCTCATTGTGGTTTTAATCTGCATTTCTCTAATGATTAGTGATGTTGAGCATTTTTTCATATGCCTATTGGCCATCTGTATGTCCTCTTTGGAATAATTTCTATTCATTTTTTGCCCATTTTTTGATTGGGTTGTTTGTCTTCCTGGTGTTGAGTTTTATAAGTTCTTTATAAATTTTGGTTATTAACCCCTTATCAGACGTGTTGTTGAATATGTTCTCCCATTGTGTGTTTTGTCTTTTTATTCTGTTCTTATTGTCTTTAGCTGTGCAAAAGCTTTTTAGTTTGATATAGTCTCATTTGTTTATCCTGCCTTTTATTTCATTTGCCTGGGGAGATAAATTGGCAAATATATTGCTGCGAGAGATGTCGGAGAGCTTACTGCCTATATTTTCTTCTAAGATGCTTATGGTTTCACGGCTTACATTTAAGACTTTTATCCATTTTGAGTTTGTTTTTGTAAATGGTGTAAGTTGGTGGTCTAGTTTCATTTTTTTGCAGGTAGATATCCAGTTTTCCCAACACCATTTGTTAAAAAGGCTGTCTTTACTCCATTGTATGTTCTTTCCTCCTTTGACAAATATCAGTTGTCCATAAATGTGTGGGTTTATTTCTGGGTTCTCTGTTCTTTTTCATTGATCTATGTGCCTGTTCTTATGCCAGTACCAGGCTGTCTTGAGTACAATGGCCTTGTAGTATACCTTGATATCCGGAAGAGTGATACCACCTGCTTTATTTTTTCTTTTTAAGATTGCTGAGGTTATTCATGTTCTTTTTTGGTTCCATATAAATTTTTGAAATATGTGTTCTATATCTTTGAAGTATGTCATTGATATTTTAATTGGTATTGCTTGAATTTATAAATTGCTTTGGGTAATATAGACATTTTAATAATGTTTATTCTTCTTAACCAAGAGCACGGTATATGCTTCCACTTGTTTGCATCTTCTCTGATTTCTTTTATCAATTTTATATAATTTTCTGAGTACAAGTCCTTAACCTCCTTGGTTAAATATACTCCTAGGTACTTTATTTTTTTGGTTGCAATAGTGAAGGGGATTGTCTCCTTGATTTCTCTTTCTAACAGTTCATTGTTGGTATATAAATAGGCCTCTGATTTCTGAGTATTAATTCTATATCCTGCCACCTTGCTGAATTCATTATCAGGTTCAGTAGATTTCTGACTGAGACTTTAGGGTTTTTTATAAACAATATCATATAATCTGCAAATAATGACAGTATTACTTCTTTTTTTTCTGTTTGGATGCCTTTTATTTCTTCTTCTTGTCTGATTGCTATGGCTAAGACTTCCAGAACTATGTTGAATAGAAGTGGTGAAAGGGTGCAACCCTGCCTGGTTCCTGATCTTAAGGGGATTGCTTTTAATTTTTGCCCACTGAGTATAATGTTAGCTGTGGGTTTGTCATAGATGGCCTTTATCATGTTAAGGAATGTTCCCTGTATTTCCACTTTGCTGAGAGTTTTGATCATGAATGTTTGCTGGATTTTATCAAATGCTTTTTCTGCATCTATTGAAATTATCATGTGATTTTTGTCCTTCCTTTTGTTTATGTGATGAATCACATTGATAGATCTGCGAATATTGAATCAGCCTTGCCTCTCCAGAATAAATCCCACTTGATCATGTTGTATCATTTTTTTCATATATTGCTGGATCTGGTTGGCTAATATTTTGTTGAGAAATAAGCATCTAAATTCATCAGGAATATTGGCCTATAATTTTCTTTCTTTGTGTTGTCTTTGCCTGATTTCGGGATCACAATTATGCTCGCCTCATAAAAGGAGTTTGGAAGTCTTCATCCTCTTGAATTATTTGAAATAGCTTGAGGAGGATAGGAGTTAGTTCTTCATTGAATTTTTGTTAGAATTAATTTGTGAAGCCATCAGGTCCAGGACTTTTCTTTGTTGGGAGTTTTCTGATAACTGTTTCAATCTTATTTGTTGTAATTGGTCTGTTTAGGTGTTTTGATTTTTCCAGATTGATTTTTGGAAGATTATATAATTCAAGAAATTTGTCCATTTCACCTAGGTTGTCTAATTTTTTGGCATAGACTTCTTCATAGTATTTTCTTACAATGCTTTTTATTTCTGTTGTGTCAGTTGTTATTTCTCCACTCTCATTTCTAATTTTATTTATTTGCGTCCTCTCTCTTTTTGTTTTGGTGAGTATAGTTAAAGGTTCATCGATCTTGTTTACCTTTTCAAAGAACCAGCTCCTGGTTTCATTGATCCTCTGTATTGTTTCCTTAGCCTCTATGTCATTTATTTCTGCTCTGATCTTTATTATTTCCTTCCTTCTACTAGTCCTGGGCTTTATTTGCTGTTGTATTTCTAGTTCTTTTAGATGTAGGGTCAAGTTGCTTATTTGAACTTTTTCTAGCTTCTCATGGTATGCCTGTAGTGCAATGAACTTCCCTCTCAGTACTGCTTTTGCTGTGTCCCATAAATTTTGAGTTGATGTATGCTCATTATCATTCGTTTCTAGAAACTTTTTTATTTCTTCTTTGATCTCATTGTTAATCTATTCATTATTTAATAATATGCTATTTAGTTTCCAAGTGTTTGAGTATGTTTCAGTTTTTCTTTTGTGGTTAATTTCTAGTTTCATGGCATTGTGATCAGAGAAAATGCTTGATATGATTTCAATCTTCTTAAATTTGTTGAGACAACTTTTGTGTCTTAACATGTGGTCTATCCTAGAGAATGTAACATGAACGCTTGAAAAAATGTATATTCTACTGCTTTAGGGTGAAAAGTTCTGAAGATATCTATTAAATTTCGTTGATCTAGTATATCCTTTAAATCTGCTGTTTCTTTGTTAATTTTCGTTCTTGAGGATCTATCCTATGATGTTAGTGGGGTATTGAAATCCCCTACTATTATAGTATTGCTGTTAATCTCGCCCTTTATATTCATGAAAGTGTGCTTTATATATGTCGGGGCTCCTATATTTGGTGCATAGATATTTATAATGGTTTTATCTTCCTGTTGAATTGTTCCCTTTATCATTATGTAGTGTCCTTCTTTATCTCTTACTACAGCCTTTGTTTTAAAGTTCGTTTTGTCAGATATAAGTATTGCTACCCCACCTTCTTTTTCATTTCCATTTGCATGAAATATGTTTTTCCATCCTTTTACCTTCAGTCTATGTGTATTTTTTGTTTTAAGGTTTGTCCCTTTGAGACAACATATGTATGGGTCCTGTTTCTTTATACAGGCAGCTACCCTGTGTCTTTTGATTGGATCATATAATGCATTTACATTTAAGGTTATTATTGATATGTAGTGGTTTATTGCCATTTTATTCTTTAAAGCTGTATTCTTCTTTTGCTATATTCTTTTCCCCCTTTGAACTGTTCAAAACAGGCTTCTTAGCATCTCTTGAATAATTAGTTTTGTAGTAATGAATTCCTTGAGTTTTCTTTTGTCTGGGAAGCTCTTTATTTCTCCTTCAATTTTAAATGTTAGTCTTGCTGGATAGAGTAGTCTTGGTTGTAGGTTCTTGTTCTGCACTACTTTAATATATCTTGCTATTACCTTCTTGCCTCAAGTGTTTCTGTTGAGAAGTTAGATGTCATCCTTATGGGGGCTCCTTTGTAGGTGATAGTGTTTTTTTCTCTAGCAGCTTTTAAAATTTTAGCTTTGGTATTTTAAGTATGATGTGTCTTGGTGTAGATTTCTTTGGGTTTCTCTTTAATGGAGTTCTGTGTGCTTCTTGAACATTTGAAACATTTTCCAGTCTTAATTTAGGGAAGTTTTCAGCTATGATTTGATTGAACAAAGTTTCTATCCCTTGTTCTTTCTCTTCATCTTCGTGTACTCCTATGATGAGGATGTTATTTCTCTTCATGTTGTCACAGAGCTCCCTTAGAGTTTCTTCAGATTTTCTGAGTCTCTTTTCTTTTTTCTGCTCTGCTTCTGTGCCTTCACTTATTTTGTCCTCTAACTCGCTGATTTGATCCTCAGCTTCATCCATTTCCAGCAGCAGGACCGCTTTTGCGTGTCCTCTCTTCCCCTTCTGGGCTAGACCGAGTTAACGCCCACTGGGCCTTCGCCCCCACCCACAGTACCGCGTTTCTGTGTCCCGCCGCCCCATCTCTCCAGCAAGCCCTCACCAGTGTGGGTAGAGGCACTTCAGCTCAGACCCTAACACTCCATACTGTATTCCTGGAATCTCCCTCCATCTAAGCAGCTCTGCTCTAAGTGCCGCAGGAGTGCTTGTTTGGCTGGTGTCCTGTCTCCCTTTGCTGGTATTGCTAGTTCCAGGGGAATTATTCGTTTTCGATTTGGGAAGTGACTCAGCTCAGGGGTTAGGGTGGCTCTCCTTGAGCGTGTTTCTCCCTGTGCCTTTCAGTCCACACTTCCTTCCTGCTGCTCTGGTTCTCTCCTCTGTCCCCATTCCCCGGAGCTCCGGGTGAGTGGTTGTGAGAGAGGTTTTCTGCGCTTTTCCTTTAAGAAGAATTCTGGGTCTGAGAAAACTGTCTCTTTCTCACAAACAGTATCCTCACTTGTTTCACAGCTCAATACTGTCCAAACGCCTCTTATAGGCTCTGGGGCTGCAGGCTGGGGCTTTGTTCTTGGGACCCAGGTCCCTCCCTCTCCGCTAAACTCTCTTCCCGCCATGCGAGTCTGCCGTTCACTCCAGGGAGCTGCACAGCACTTTCCACGTTTTCGCTTTTCCTACCAGTCTCAATGTGGCTTCTTTAGTGTTCCTTCATTGAAGAGTCCACGTAGTTTAGTTCAGCATTGGTTTATCCAGATGATGGTTCTTAAAATTAAGTTATAATCCACTTATGTTCTAGGAGTTGGAAGTTGGTACGTCCACCTACTCCATCTTCATCTTGCCGTCTCTCTCATGTATTCTTTTTTCTTTTATTTTTTTTCTTTTATTCATTTTAGAGAGAAGACACAGAGTGTGTGTGAGAGAGAGAGAGAGAGAGAAAGAGAGATAGAAAGAGAAAGGGGGGAGGAGCTGGAAGGATCAACTCCCATATGTGCCTTGACCAGACCAGTGCAGGGTTTTGAACTGGCGACCTCAGTGTTCCCAGGTTGACATTTTATCTACTGCACCACCGTAGGTCAGGCTCTCATGTATTCTTTTTTTTTTTTAATATATATTTTATTATTATTAATTCTAATGGGGTGACACCAATAAATCAGGGTACATATGTACAATGAAAACATCTCCAGTTTATCTTATCATTCAATTGTGTTGCATACCCATCACCAAAAGTCAAATTGTCCCCTGTCCCCTTCAATCTGGTTTTCCCTGTGTCCCTCCCCTCCTCCTTATCCCACTCTTCCCTCCCTCCCCCCATCCCATAACCAACACTCTCTTGTCCATGTCAAATACCCTCACTTTCATGTCCCACCTATGTATGTAATCGTGCTGTTCTCAGTTTATCTTTTTTTCTGATTTACTTATTTCACTCCGTATAATGTTATCAAGGTACATCCATTTTGTTATAAATGATCCGATGTCATCGTTTCTTATGGCTGAGTAGTATTCCATAGTATATATGTACCATACCTCTTTAATCCACTCGTCTTCTGACGGACACTTGGGCTGGTTCCAGATCTTCGCTATTGTGAACAATGCTGCCACGAACATGGGGGCGCATTTCTTCTTCTCGAACAGTGCTATGGTGTTCTTAGGGTATATTCCTAAAAGTGGGATAGCTGGGTCAAAAGGCAGTTCAATTTTTAATTTTCTGAGGAATCTCCAAACTGTTTTTCACAGTGGCTGCACCAGTCTGCATTCCCACCAGCAGTGCAGAAGGGTTCCCTTTTCTCCCCATCCTCGCCAGCACTTATTCTGTGTTGTTTTGCTGATAAGTGCCATTCTGACTGGTGTGAGGTGATATCTCATTGTGGTTTTAATTTGCATTTCTGTAATAATTAGTGATGTTGAGTATTTTTTCATATGCCTATTGGCCATCTGTATGTCCTCTTTGGAGAAATTTCTATTAATTTCTTTTGCCCATTTTTTGATTGGGTTGTTTGTTTTCCTGGTGTTGCGTTTTATAAGTTCTTTATAAATTTTAGTTATTAACCTCTTATCAGATGTGCTGTCGAATATGTTCTCCCATTGTGTGGTTTGTCTTTTTATTCTGTTCCTATTGTCTTTAGCTGTGCAAAAACTTTATAGTTTGATATAGTTCCATTTGTTTATCTTGCCTTTTATTTCAGTTGCCCGTGGAGATAAATCGGCAAATATACCGCTGCTACAAATGTCGGAGAGCTTGCTGCCTATGTTTTCTTCTAAGATGCTTATGGTTTCACGGCTTACATTTAAGTCTTTTATCCATTTTGAGTTTGTTTTTGTGAATGGTGTAAGTTGATGGTCTAGTTTCATTTTTTTGCAGGTAGATGTCCAATTTTCCCAACACCATTTGTTAAAGAGGCTGTCTTTACTCCATTGTATGTTCTTTCCTCCTTTGTCAAATATCAGTTGTCCATAAAGATGTGGGTTTATTTCTGGGTTCTCTGTTCTGTTCCATTGATCTATGTGCCTGTTCTTATGCCAGTACCAGGCTGTCTTGAGTATAATGGCCTTATAGTAAACCTTGATATCAGGAAGCGTGATACCTCCTGCTTTATTTTTTCTTTTTAAGATTGCTGAGGCTATTCGTGTTTTTTTGGTTCCATATAAATTTTTGGAATATGTGTTCTATATCTTTGAAGTATGTCATTGGTATTTTAATTGGTATTGCATTGAATTTATAAATTGCTTTAGGTAATATAGACATTTTAATGATGTTTATTCTTCCTAGCCATGAGCACGGTATATGCTTCCACCTGTTTGTATCTTCCTTGATTACTTTTATCAATGTTCTATAATTTTCTGAGTACAAGTCCTTAACCTCCTTGGTTAAATTTACTCCTAGGTACTTTATTTTTTTGGCTGCAATAGTGAAGGAGATTGTTTCCTTAATTTCTTTTGCTGATATTTCATTGTTGGTGTATAGAAATGCCTCTGATTTCCGAGTATTAATATTATATCCTGCCACCTTGCTGAAATCTTTTATAAGGTCCAGTAGTTTTTTGACTGAGACTTTAGGGTTTTCAATATACAATATTATATCATCTGCAAATAATGACAGTTTTACTTCTTCTTTTCCAATTTGGATGCCTTTTATTTCTTCTTATTGTCTGATTGCTGTAGCTAGGACTTCCAGAACTATGTTGAATAAGAGTGGTGAAAGAGGGCAACCCTGCCTGGTTCCTGATCTTAAGGGGATTGCTTTTAATCTTTGTCCATTTAGTATGATGTTTGCTGTCGGTTTATCGTAGATGGCCTTTATCATGTTAAGGAATGATCCCTGTATTCCCACTTTACTGAGAGTTTTGAGCATGAATGGGTGCTGGATTTTATCAAATGCCTTTTCTGCATCTATTGAAATTATCATGTGATTTTTGTCCTTCCTTTTGTTTATGTGGTGAATCACATTGATTGATTTGCGAACATTGAACCAGCCTTGCCTCTCCAGAATAAATCCCACTTGATCGTGGTGTATGATTTTTTTCATATATTGCTGGATCCGGTTGGCTAATATTTTGTTGAGAATTTTAGCGTCTAAATTCATCAGGGATATAGGCCTATAATTTTCTTTCTTTGTGTTGTCTTTGCCCAGTTTTGGGATCAGAATTATGCTCGCCTCATAAAAGGAGTTTGGAAGTCTTCCTTCCTCTTGAATTATTTGAAATAGCTTGAGGAGGATAGGAGTTAGTTGTTCTTTGAATTTTTGATAGAATTCACTTGTGAAGCCATCAGGCCCAGGACTTTTCTTTTTTGGGAGTTTTTTGATAACTGTTTCTATCTCATTTGCTGTTATTGGTCTGTTTAGATGTTCTGATTCTTCCAGATTGATTTTTGGAAGGTTATATGATTCAAGAAATTTGTCCATTTCACCAAGATTGTCTAATTTTTTGGCATATAGTTCTTCATAGTATTTTCTTACAATGCTTTGTATTTCTGTTGTATCAGTTGTTATTTCTCCACTGTCCTTTCTAATTTTATTTATTTGAGTCCTCTCTCTTTTTTTCATGGTGAGTCTAGTTAAAGGTTCATCAATCTTGTTTACCTTTTCAAAGAACCAGCTTCTTGTTTCATTGATCCTCTGTATTGTTTCTTTAGCCTCTATGTCATTTATTTCTGCTCTGACATTTATTATTTTCTTCCTTCTACTTGTCTTGGGTTTTATTTGTTGTTGTTTTTCTAGTTCTTTTAGATGCAGGGTCAGGTTGCTTATTTGAGCTTTTTCTAGCTTCTTATGATATGCCTGTAGTGCAATAAACTTCCCTCTCAGAACTGCTTTTGCTGTGTCCCATAAATTTTGAGTTGATGTATGCTCATTTTCATTTGTTTCTAGAAACATTTTTATTTCTTCTTTGATCTCATTGTTAATCCATTCATTATTTAATAACATGCTATTTAGTTTCCAAGTGTTTGAGTATGTTTCAGTTTTTCTTTTGTGGTTAATTTCTAGTTTCATGGCATTGTGATCAGAGAATATGCTTGATATGATTTCAATCTTCTTAAATTTATTGAGACCATTTTTGTGTCCTAACATGTGGTCTATCCTAGAAAACGTACCATGAGCGCTTGAGAAGAATGTATATTCTACTGCTTTAGGGTGAAAAGTTCTGAAGATATCTATTAAATCAAGTTGATCTAGTGTCTCCTTTAAGTCTGCTGTTTCTTTATTAATTTTTTTTCTTGAGGATCTATCCAGTGTTGTTAGAGGGGTATTGAAATCCCCTACTATGATAGTATTGCTGTTAATCTCGCCCTTTATATCCATCAAAGTCTGCTTTATGTATGTCGGGGCTCCTATATTTGGTGCATAGATATTTACAATAGTTATATCTTCCTGTTGAATTGTTCCCTTTATCATTATGTAGTGTCCTCCTTTATCTCTTACTACAGCCTTTGTTTTAAAGTCCATTTTGTCTGATATAAGTATTGCTACCCCTGCTTTTTTTTCATTTCCATTTGCATGAAATATTTTTTTTCCATCCTTTTACTTTCAGTCTATGAGCATCTTTTGTTTTAAGGTGTGTCTCTTGTAGACAGCATATGTATGGGTCCTGTTTCTTTATCCATGCAGCTACCCTATGTCTTTTGATTGATCATTTAATCCATTTACATTTAAGGTTATTATTGATATGTACTTGTTTATTGCCATTTTATTCTTTAAAGCTGTATTCTTCTTTTGCTCTATTCATTCCTCCCTTTAAACTGTTCACAAGAGGCCCCTTAGTATCTCTTGCAGAATTGGTTTGGTTTTTATGAATTCCTTGAGGCTTTCTTTTTCTGGGAAGCTCTTTATTTCTCCTTCAATTTTAAACGTTAGCCTTGCTGGATAAAGTAGTCTTGGTTGTAGGTTCTTTTTCTGCATTACTTTGATTTATCTTGCCATTCCCTTCTGGCCTCAAGTGTTTCTGTTGAGAAGTCCGATGTCATCCTTATGGGGGCTCCTTTGTAGGTGATAGCCTTTTTTTCTCTAGCAGCTTTTAAAATTTTTTCTTTATCCCTTAGCTTTGGTATTTTAACTATGATGTGTCTTGGTGTAGATCTTTTTGGGTTTCTCTTTAATGGAGTTCTGTGTGCTTCTTGAACGTGTGGAGTGTTTCCCAGCCTTAATTTAGGAAAGTTTTCTGCTATGATTTGATTGAACAAAGTTTCCATTTCCTGTCCTCTCTCCTCTTCTTCAGGCACCCCTATGATGCGAATGTTATTTCTCTTCATGTTGTCACAAAACTCCCTTAGAGTTTCCTCACATTTTTTAAGTCTCTTTTCCTTTTTCTTCTCTGCTTCTGTGCCTTTGTTTATTGTGTCCTCTAACTCGCTTATTCGATCCTCAGCGTCATCCATCCTGCTTTTAATTCCTTCCATTGTGGTCTTCAGTTCTTATACTGTATTTGTCATTTCTGTCTGAGTCTTTTTTATTATTTCAATTTCATTTTTTATACTTGTTATCTCTTTATTTAGGTGTTCATAATGACTATCCATTGTTGCTCTAATTTCTTTGAACATCCCAACTATCATTATTCTAAATTCTGCTTCTGGTAATTTGGTTATATCTGGTTCATTCAGGTCCTTCTCTGGGGATTTCTCTTGATTCATTTGGTTTGCATTCCTCTGCCTGCCCATTTTTTCTGTGTATAAGCAAGTTGTGGCCACTGGAGTCCAGTAGGTGTTCCCTTTGTGTTCTCTAGGTGTGGTCTATCTGCAGGCCCCCCACCCCCTCTGCCAGTGCCTAGGGTGGTTGGGTATGAGCGTTGCTAGCGCCGGCCCACTGTGGCTTTTGCTGTGATTTCTGCCTCTCCTCCGTGAGAGGGGCTGTGACTGAAGCCACAAGATTAGCACCAAGGGTAGAGGTGAGCCCCTTTCCTCAGCTGCGGACCCAGCCTATTTCCGGACTTCCGCCCAGAACCAGCAGTCGGAGCCTGCTCGCTACATTTCTGGGGGTTAGGCGGGGCTTTTGACGTGCTCTCAGCTGTAAGCCTTTGCCCGTCCGGAGCTTTAGTCCCGCCCTCGAGGCCAGGGCCCTTTGCGCAGGGTCGGAAACCAAGGTTTATTGGGGCGGGCGTGTTTGCTGGCTTCCGCCGAGCTGCGTACTTCCGCTCGTCCCGGACTCTACCCCGCCCCCGCGTTCGGAGCCCGCTCGTGCACGTATGAATGCTATCCACGTTTTCTCCGGCCGGATGGGGATAATAGCGTGGGCTCAGCTGTGAGCCTCCACCCGTCTCGGGGTCCACCCCGTTCCCGCGCTCGGAGCCCGCTCACGCACGTATACTGGCCAGCCGCGGTTTCTCCGGCCGGGGTTGGGGGTGGGGGGACTGGTAGCGTCAGCTCAGCCGCGAGCCCCTGCCCGTCCCTGGTCCTAGCCCGGTCCCCGCGGTCAGGGCCGGCTTGCGCAGGGCCTGCCCGTTCCTGGCCTCCCGCTTTGTCCCCGTAAGTGGGATTAAAGGCGGGCCCGCAGCTTCCGGACCGCTCTCGCGCTTCCCCTCCGACCCTCTGGGCTAGACCGATCTCCCACCAGCTTGGCCTCTGCCCACGCCGACAGAACCGCCTTTCAGCGTCCTGCCGCCCCAAAACCTTAAGCAGCCCTCAGCAGAGTAGGAAGGGACCTAATATTCCACTCTGTAGGCCTGGGAGCTCCCTCACTTGTTTCACAGCTCAAAAGTGTCCAATTGCCTCTTCTAGGCTCTGGGACTGCAGGCTGGGGCTTGGTTCCTGGGACCCAGGTCCCTCCCTCTCCGCCAAACTTTCCTCCCGCCCCGCAGGTCTCTCCGGGCTGCCGTTTGCTCCGGGGAGCTGGGCAGCCCTCTTCGCATTTTCGCTATTTTTACCAGTCTCAATGTGGCTTCTTCTGTGTTCCTTGGTTGACGAGTCCACTTAGTTTTGTTCAAAGTTGGTTTATCCAGGTGATGGTTCTTAAAATTGAGTTGTAATCCACTTTGGTTCTGGGAGTTGGAAGTTGGTATGTCCGCCTACTCCGTCGCCATCTTGCTCCTCCTCTCATGTATTCTTTTAATAGTCAAATTTAATCCATTGCTGTATCCTACTCCTGAAAGATACAAAGAATTTAGAAAGTTTCAACATATCACAACCTTCCATTCTTTAGGTATGATTTGTCTAATCTTTTTAGTTCCATCTTGATTTTTATGAATCCATATTAATCATGATTTTCATTACTTGTACGTATTGTTATATTTTAGGTTTATGCACATGCTTTCTCTTTTCTTGTTCATTTCTTTTTCATTTCATTTCTTTAGCTTCAGTTTCCTTTTTCTGTTTTATTTTCATCCTTTATATTTGGAAGAAGAAAATTGTTCCTCCAGCAAAAGTCTGTTAGTGGTAAATTCTTTTATTCTTTATTATCATACTTCAGTGATAACTTAGCAGGATATAAAATTCTAAGAGGACAGTTAACTTTTTTCTCAGCTGTTTGAACAGAATATTTTATTGTCTTCTGTCTATTAGGGCTGTTAAGAAACTAGCTGATATTGTTTGTATGTAATGTGTCTTTTCCATCTGGTACTTTCTAGAGACAGTACAAATTGACCCTAACTACTATTTTTGTTGTTGTTGTTATTAAGATTCAAAGAACACCAGCCTGAATTTTATATGATTGAATTTGTTTGGACTTTACTTATTGAATTATGGCAGAATTCTACTGGATTAGTAAAACATAATTTCACATGTATGTTTTCATTTTTATTTATTTTTTTGAAATTTTAAAAATTTAATTAATTGTATTTACATAGATGCTAGGGTAACCCTGACTGCATCACCCCTCCCCATATCCCCCTCCACATCTCCCTTGGCCCCTTCCCTTCTGCGCCCTCCCCCATTCTCTTCAGATTTTTCCCATCCTATTATCCCCTCTCCCTCTGTCCTCTTGATCCCTCCTCTGTCTCAATTCCTTCCTTAGTTCTCAATGTTCCTTGGATTCCTCAAATGAGTGAGGTCATATAATATTTTTCTTTTTCTGCCTGGCTTATTTCACTCAATATAATAGTTTCCAGGCCCCTCCATATAGTTGCAAAAGGTAATATTTCCTTCTTTTTCGAGGCCCCATAGTATTCCATTGTATATATGTACCAAAGTTTTTTAATCCACTCGTCCTCTGACAGATACTTGGACTGTTTCCAGATCTTCGCTATTGTGAACATTGCTGCCATGAACATGGGGGTGCATTTCTTCTTTTTGAACAGTGATATGGTGTTCTTAGGGTATATTTCTAAAAGTGGGATAGCTGTGTCAAAAGGCAGTTCGATTTTTAATATTTTGAGGAATCTTCATACTGTGTTCCACAGTGGCTGCTCTAGTCTGCATTCCCACCAGTAGTGCAGAAGGGTCCCTTTTCTCCACATCCTCGCCAGCACTTATTCTGTGTTGTTTTGCTGATGAGCGCCATTCTGACTGGTGTGAGGTGATATCTTATTGTGGTTTTAATTTGCATTTCTCTAATGATTAGTGATGTTGAGCATTTTTTCATATACCTATTGGCCATCTGTATGTCCTCTTTGGAATAATTTCTATTCATTTATTTTGCCCATTTTTGATTGAATTGTTTGTCTTCCTGGTGTTGAGTTTTATAAGTTCTTTATAAATTTTGGTTATTAACCCCTTATCAGACGTGTTGTTGAATATGTTCTCCCATTGTGTGTTTTGTCTTTTTATTCTGTTCTTATTGTCTTTAGCTGTGCAAAAACTTTTTAGATTGATATAGTCCCATTTGTTTATCCTGTCCTTTATTTCATTTGCCTGTGGAGATAAATTGGCAAATATACTGCTGCGAGAGATGTCGGAGAGCTTACTACCTATGTTTTCTCCTAAGATGCTTATGATTTCACAGCTTACATTTAAGTCTTTTATCCATTTTGAGTTAGTTTTTGTAAATGGTGTATTTTTCCTTTCTAAGATTGCTGAGGCTATTCTTGTTCATTTTTGTTCCATATGAATTTTTGGAATATGTGTTCTATATCTTTGAAGTATGTCATTGGTATTTTAGTTGGTGTTGCATTGAATTTATAAATTGCTTTGCGTAATATAGACATTTTAATGTTTATTGTTCCTAACCAAGAGCACGGTATATGCTTCCACTTGTTTGCATCTTCCTTGATTTCTTTTAACAATGTTTTATAATTTTCCGAGTACAAGTCCTTAACCTCCTTGGTTAAATCTACTCCTAGGTACTTTATTTTTTTGGTTGCAATAGTGAAAGGTATTGTTTACTTGATTTCTCTTTCTGACAGTTCATTGTTGGTATATAAAAATGCCTCTGATTTCTGAGTATTAATTTTATATCCTGCCACCTTGCTAAATTCATTTATCAGGTCCAGGAGTTTATTGACTGCTACTTTAGGTTTTTTTATATACAATATCATATAATCTGAAAATAATGACAGTTTTACTTCTTCTTTCCAATTTTGTTGTCTTTTATTTCTTCTTCTTGTCTGATTGCTGTGGCTAAGACTTCCAGAGCTATGTTGAATAAGAGTGGTGAAAGGGGGCACTCCTGCCTGGTTCCTGATCCTAAGGGTATTATTGCTTTTAATTTTTGCCCACTGAGTATGATGTTGGCTGTGGGTTTGTCATAGATGGCCTTTATCATGTTAAGATATGTTCCTTGTATTGCCAGTTTGCTGAGAGTTTTGATCATGAATGTGTGCTGGATTTTATTAAATGCTTTTTCTGCATCTATTGAAATTATCATGTGATTTTTGTCCTTTCTTTTTATCTTTCAATTTTAATAGGGTGACATTGATAAATCAGGGCACGTATGTTCAGAGAAAATACTTTCAAGTTATTTTGCCATTTGATTATATTGCGTGCCCATCACCCAAAGTCAAATTGTCCTCTGTTACCTTCTATCTGGTTTTATTTGTGCCCCTCTCCTCTCCTTACCCCATCACTCACCTCCCCCTCCCCCTGGGTTGCCAGTACACTCTTGTCCATGTATCTGAGTCTCATTTTTATGTCTCATCTATGTATGGAATCATATAGTCCTTAGTTTTTTCTGATTTACTTACTTCACTCAGTATAATGTTATCAAGGTCCATCCGTGTTGTTGTAAAAGATCCAGTGTCATCATTTCTTATGGCTAAGTAGTATTCCATAGTATATATGTACCTAAGCTTTTTTTTTTTTTTTAAACAGGGACAGAGAGAAAGTCAGAGAGAGGCATAGATAGGGACAGACAGACAGAAATGGAGAGAAGTGAGAAGCATCAATCATTAGTTTTTTGTTGCCGTTGCAACGCTATAGTTTTTCATTGATTGCTTTCTCACATGTGCCTTCACAGTGGGCCTTCAGCAGACCGAGCAACGCCTTGCTGGAGCCAGCGACCTTGGGTCCAAGCTGGCGAGTTTTTGCTCAAGCCAGATGGGCTCACGCTCAAGCTGGCAAACTCGGGGTCTCGAACCTGGGTCTTCCGCATCCCAGTCCAGCGCTCTATTCACTGCGCCACTGCATGATCAGGCTGTACCGAAGCTTTTTAATCCACTCATCCTGCTGGACACTTGGACTGTTTCTAGCTCTTCACTATTGTGAACAATGCTGCCACGAACATGGGGACGCATTACTTCTTTTCGAGGAGTGCTATGGTGTTCTTAGTGTATATTCCTATAAGTGGGATAGCTGGGTCAAAAGGCAGTTCGATTCTTAATTTTTTTGAGGAATCTCCATACTGTTTTCCATAGTGGCTGCATCAGTGTGCATTCCCACCAGCAGTGCAGAAGGTTTCCCTTTCCTCCACATCCTCGCCAGCACTTACTCTGTGTTGTTTTGCTGACGAGCGCCATTCTGACTGGTGTGAGGTGATATCTCATTCTGCTTTTTATTTTTAAAATGTTTTATTTATTTATTTATTTATTTTACAGGGACAGAGAGAGAGTCAGAGAGAGGGATGAATAGAGACAGACCAACAGAAACAGAGAGAGGTGAGAAGCACCAATCATTAGTTTTTCGTTGCCCCTGTGACACCATAATTGTTCATTGATTGATTTCTCATGTGTGCCTTGACTGCCGGCCCTCAGCAGACCGAGCAACCCCTTGCTGGAGCCAGCAACCTTAGGTCCAAGTGGGCGAACTTTTGCTCAAGCCAGATGGGCCACACTCAAGCTGGCAAGCTCGGTGTCTAGAACCTGGGTCTTCCACATCCCAGTCCGACGCTCTATCCACTGCACCACTGCCTGGTCAGGCTCATTCTGCTTTTAATTTGCATTTCCCTAATGATTAGTGATGTTGAACATTTTTTCATATGCCATCTGTATGTCCATCTGTATGTCCTCTTTGGAATAATTTCTATTCATTTATTTTGCCCATTTTTGATTGGATTGTTTGTCTTTCTGATGTTGAGTTTTAAAAGTTATTTATAAATCTTGGTTATTAACCCCTTATGAGACGTGTTCTCGAATATGTTCTCCCATTGTGTGGTTTGTCTTTTTATTCTGTTCTTATTGTCTTTAGCTGTGCAAAAACTTTTTAGTTTGATATAGTCCCATTTGTTTATCCTGTCTTTTATTTCATTTGCTGGTCGAGATAAATAGGCACATATATTGCTGCTACAGATGTTGGAGAGCTTACTGCCTATGTTTTCTTCTAAGATGCTTATGGTTTCTCGGCTTACATTTAAGTCTTTTATCGATTTTGAGTTTCTTTTTGTGAGAGGTGTAAGTTGATGGTCCAGTTTCATTGTTTTGCAGGAAGATGTCCAATTTTCCCAAGACCATCTTGTAAAGAGGCTGTCTTTACTCCATTGTATGTTCTTTCCTTCTTTGTCAAATATCAGTTGTCCATAAAGCTGTGGGTTTATTTCTGGGTCCTCTGTTCTTTTCCATAGATCTATGTGCCTGTTCTTATGCCAGTACCAGGCTGTCTTGAGTACAATGGCCTTGAAGTATACCTTGATATCTGGAAGAGTGATACCTCCTGCTTTATTTTTTCTTTTTAAGATTGCTGAGGCTATTTGTGTTCTTTTTTGGTTCCATATAAATTTTTGGAATATGTGTTCTATATCTTTGAAGTATGTCATTGGTATTTTCATTGGTATTGCATTGAATTTGTAAATTGCTTTGGGTAATATAGACATTTTAATGATGTTTATTCTTTCTAACCATGAGCACGGTATATGCTTCTACTTTTTTGCATCTTCCTTGATTTCTTTTATCAATGTTATATAATTTTCTGAGTACAAGTCCTTAACCTCCTTGGTTAAATCTACTCATAGGTACTTCATATTTTTGGTTGCAATAGTGAAAGGTATTGTTTCCTTAATATCTTTTATGACAGTTCATTGTTGGTATATAAAAATGCCTCTGATTTCTGAGTATTAATTCTATATCCTGCCACTTTGCTGAATTCATTTATAAGGTCCAGTAGTTTTTTGACTGAGACTTTAGGGTTTTCTATATACAGTATCATATCACCTGAAAATAATGACTGTTTTACTTCTTCTTTTCCAATTTGTATGCCTTTTATTTCTTCTTCTTGTCTGATTGCTGTGGCTAAGACTTCCAGAACTATGTTGAATAAGAGTGGTGAAAGGGGGCACCCCTGCCTGGTTCCTGATCCTAAGGGTATTATTGCTTTTAATTTTTGCCCACTGAGTATAATGTTGGCTGTGGGTTTGTCATAGATGGCCTTTATCATGTTAAGGAATGTTCCCTGTATTCCCACTTTGCTGAGAGTTATGATTATGAATGGGTGCTGGATTTTATCAAATGCTTTTTCTGCATCTTTTGAAATTATCATGTGAATTTTGTCCTTCCTTTTGTTTATGTGATGAATCACATTGATAGATTTGCTAATATTGAACCAGCCTTGCCTCTCCAGAATAAATCCCACTTGGTCTTGGTGTATCATTTTTTTCACATGTATTGCTGGATCTGGTTGTCTAATATTTTGTTTAGAATTTTAGCATCTAAATTTATCAGGGATATTGGCCTATAATTTTTTTTGTGTGTGTTGTCTTTGCCTGGGTTTGGGATCAGCATTATGCTTGCCTCATAAAAGGAGTTTGGCAGTCTTCCTTCCTCTTGAATTTTTTGAAATAGCTTGAGATTAATTTCTAGTAGTTCTTCGTTGAATTTTTGTTAGAATTCACTTGTGAAGCCATCAGGCGCAGTACTTTTCTTTGTGGGAAGTTTTTTGATAACTGTTTCTATCTCAACTGTTGTAATTGGTCTGTCTAGGTGTTCTGATTCTTCCAGATTGATTTTTGGAAGATTATATGATTCAAGAAATTTCTCCCTTTCACCTAGGTTGTCTAATTTTTTGGCATAGAGGTCTTCATAGTATTTTTTTTTTACAATACTTTGTATTTCTGTTCTGTCAGTTGTTATTTCTTCACTCTCATTTCTAATTTTATTTATTTGAGTCCTCTCTCTTTTTTCCCTTGGTGAGTCTAGTTGAAATTTCATCGATCTTGTTTACCTTTTCAAAGAACCAGCTCCTGGTTTCATTGATCCTCTGTATTGTTTTCTTAGCCTCTATGTCATTTATTTCTACTCTGGTCTTTAGTATTTCCTTCCTTCTACTAGTCCTGGGCTTTATTAGCTGTTTTTTTCCTAGTTCTTTTAGATGCAGGGTCAAGTTGCTTATTTGAGCTTTTTCTAGCTTCTCATGGTATGCCTGTAGGGCTGTGAACTTCCTTCTCAGTACTGCTTTTGCTGTGTCTCCTAAATTTTGAGTTGATGTATGCTCATTATCATTCGTTTCTAAAAACTTCTTTATTTCTTCTTTGATCTTATTGTTAATCCATTCGTTATTTAATAACATGCTATTTAGTTTCCAAGTGTTTAGTATGTTTCAGTTTTTCTTTTGTGGTTAATTTCTAGTTTCATGGCATTGTGATCAGAGAAAATTCTTGATATGATTTCAATCTTCTTAAATTTGTTGAGACCACTTTTGTGTCCTAACATGTGGTCTATCCTAGGGAATGTAACATGAGCGCTTGAAAAGAATGTATATTCTACTGCTTTAGGGTGAAAGTTCTGAAGATATCTATTAAATTGAGTTGATCTAGTATATCCTTTAAGTATGCTGTTTCTTTGTTAATTTTCTTTCTTGAGGATCTATCCAGTGTTGTTAGTGGGGTACTGAAATCCCCTACTATTATAGTATTGCTGTTAATCTCGCCCTTTATATCCATGAAAGTCTCCTTTATGTATGTCGGGGCTCCTATGTTTGTTGCGTAGATATTTATAATGGTTATATCCCCTGTTGAATTGTTCCCTTTATCATTATGTGGTGTTTTTCTCTATGTCTTACTACAGCGTTTGTTTTAAAGTCTATCTTGTCAGATATAAGTATTGCTACCCTGGCATCTTTTTCATTTCCATTTGCATGAAATATGTTTTTTCATCCTTTTACCCTCAGTCTATGTGCATCTTTTGTTTTAATGTGTGTTCCTTGTAGACAGCATATGTATGGGTCTTGTTTCTTTTTCCCGGTAGCTACCTTATGTCTTTTTTTTTATAGTTTCTTTTTTTTTATTTTATTCATTTTAGAGAGAAGACACAGAGGGAGAGAGAGAGGGGGGGGAGGAGCTAGAAGCATCAACTCCCATATGTGCCTTGACCAGACCAGTGCAGGGTTTTTAACTGGCGACCTCAGTGTTCCCAGGTCAACGCTTTATCCACTGTGCCACCACAGGTCAGGCCGTATGTCTTTTGATTGGATCATTTAATGCATTTACATTTAAGGTTATTATTGATATGTAGTTGTTTATTGCCATTTTATTCTTTAAAGTTGTATTCTTTTTGCTATATTCTTTTCCCCCTTTGAAGTGTTCACAACAGGCCCCTTATCATCTCTTGCAGAATTGGTTTGGTTTTGATGAATTGCTTGAATTTTTTTTTATTTTATTTGTTTTATTTATTTATTTTTTTAGTCTGGGAAGCTCTTTATTTCTCTTCAATTTTAAACGTTAGCCTTGCTGGATAAAGTAGTCTTGCTTTTAGGTTCTTTTTCTGCATTTCTTTGAATATATCTTGCCATTCCCTTCTGGCCTCAAGTGTTTCTGTTGAGAAGTCAGATGTCATCCTTATGGGCGCTCCTTTGTAGGTGATAGCCTTTTTTTCTCTAGCAGCTTTTAAAATTTTCTCTTTATCACTTAGCTTTGGTATTTTAACTTTGATATGTCTTGGTGTAGATTTCTTTGGGTTTCTCTTTAATGGAGTTCTCTGTGCTTCTTGAACATGTGAAACGTTTTTCAGACTTAATTTAGGGAAGTTTTTAGCTATGATTTGATTGAACAAAGTTTCTATCCCTTTTTTTTTCTTTTATTCTTCTTCAGGAACCCCTATGATGCAGATGTTATTTGTCTTCATGTTGTTACAGAGCTCACTTAGGGTTTCCTCAGATTTTCTGTCTTTTTTCGTTTTTCTGCTCTGCTTCTGTGCCTTTGTTTATTGTGTCCTCTAACTCGCTGATTTGATCCTCAGGATTTGATCCATCCTGCTTCTAATTCCTTCCATTGTGGTCTTCAGTTCTGTTACTGTATTTGTCATTTCTGTCTGTTTTCTTTTTATTATTTCAATTTCCTTTTTTATACTTGCTATCTCTTTATTTAGGTGTTTTTAATGACTATCCACTCTTCCTCTAAGCTCTTTGAACATCCTAACTATCATTATTTTAAACTCTGCATCAAATAGTTTGGTTATATCTGATTCATTCAGGTCCTTCTCTGGGGATTTCTCTTGATTCATTTGGGTTGCATTTTTCTGCCTGCCCATTTTGTCTGTGTATAAGGAGGGTTTGGCTACTGGAGTCCAATGGGTGTTGCCTCTGGGTTCCCTAGGAGTGGTCTTTCTGCAGGCCCACCACCCCATCTGTGGCTACCTTGGGTTGTTGGGTATGGTGTTGCCGGTGCCGGCTGCTGCGTTTGTTGCTGCAGTTTCCGCCTCGCCTCCGTGGGAGGGGCTTTGTTCTTGTGCCAGACTCTATAAGCCTCAGCCGGTCTTGGCCTTCGCTCCTCTCCCATGGGTAGGATTGTGCACCACCCTCGGGCCACAAGCCTGGGGACCAAGGGCAAGGTTGAGCACTTATGCTCAGCTGCGGTTCCCTGTCAGCCAGCTCCTCCAGCCAGGAGTGGCTGCTGATGCGCGCTCAGTTGCGAGCCAGGGTTCCACCCCACCCCCATTGGCAAAGCTGTTTTTTGCAGGGCTTTAAGCCTCGGATGCCAGGTGAAGCTGTGCACCTGCATGCCCCTGCCCAACGGCGGATCTCTGCCCATTCCGGTCTCCCACTTTTTCCACACTGGTGGTGTTCCAGGCTGGCCCGCAGCTGCTGGACCACTTTTGCATGTTGCTTTAGCCCCTGCAGGGCTAGACCGAGCTCATGACAGCTGGCTCGGCCTCTGTCCCCGCCGACAGAACTGTGTTTCTATGTCCCAACACCGCCCGCCCTCCTGCAAGCCCTCAGCAGTGTAGGTAGGGACACTGCAGCTCAGACCCTAACACTCCATACTGTAGTCCTGAAAGTTCCTTACTTCTAAGTGACTGTGATCTAATGCTGCAGGGGAGCCTGTTTGGCTGGTGTCCTGCCTCCCCTTGCTGGTTCCAGGGGAAATATTGTTTCAGATTTGTTGAGTGACTCAGCCCAGGGTTTAAGGTGGCTGTCCCTCAAAGCTTTTCTCCCTGTGCCTTCTAGACCGCACTCTCTTCCTGCTGCTCCAGTCCTCTCTCCCAGTCTCCTGGAGTTACAGGTGAGTGGTTGTGAGAGAGGTTTTCTGCGCTGTCCCTTTAAGAAGAATCCTGGGTCTGAGACAACTGTCTCTTTCACACAAACAGTGTTCTAACCTGTTTCACAGCTAAATACTGTTCATACACCTCTTCTAGGGTCTGGGGCTGTAGGCTGGGGCTTTGTTTCTGGGACCCAGGTCCCTACCTTTCCACTAGCCTCTCTTCCTGCCACACGAGTCTCTCTGGGCTGCCTTCGCTCCAGGGAGCTGGGCATCCCTTTCCGCATTTTCACTTTTCCTACCAGTCTCAATGTTGCTTCTTCAGAGTTCCCTGGTTGAAGAGTCCTCTGCCGCGGAGGCCAGAATAAAGTAATACCGTAATTTGTTGTGAGTTCATGTGCTTTGTTGATTTTGTTCTTTGAGCAAGGTGATGTTCATACACGGCCCATTTTGTGCACCAGTAAAAAATCATATACCTATGTCTTGAATTTAAAAAAAAAATCATATTTTAATTATCACTAAAGAAGGGTTCGGTGAATGCGCTTATGAAACTGGTGGGCTTCGTATCTCAAAAAAGGTTAAGAACTACTGTTCTACTATCTCTGGTCTTTACTTGCTGTTGTTTTTCTAGTTCTTTTAGATGAAGGGTTTGGTTTATTTGAGCTTTTTCAAGCTTCTTAAGGAGTGCCTGTAGTGCTATGAACTTTGCTCTCAGTACTGCTTTAGCTGTGTTCAATGAATTTTGAGTTGTTGTATGTTTATTATCATTCGTTTCTAGGATTTTTAAAATTTCTTCTTTCATATTATTATTAACCCATTTGTTATTAATATCATGCTATTTAGTTTCCATGTGTTTGAGTAGTTTTTATTTTTTCTGTTGTGGTTGATTTCTAGTTTCATGCTATTGTGTTCAGAGAAAATGCTTTATATGATTTCAATCTTCTTAAATTTGTTGAGACTGCTTTTGTGTCCTAATATGTGATGTATCATAGAGAATGTACCTTGAGCACTTGAAAAGAATGTATATTCTGCTGCTTTACGGTGAAAGGTTCTGAAGATATCTATTAAATCCTGTTGATCTAGTGTGTCCTTTAAGTCTGCTGTTTCTTTGTTAATTTTCTTTCTTGAGGATCTATCCAGTGATGTTAGTGGGGTATTGAAATCCCTTACTATTATAGTATTGCTGTTGATCTTGCCCTTTATATCCATCAAAGTTGCCTTATATATTTAGGTACTCCTATATTAGGTGCGTAGATATTTATGATGGTTATATCTTCATGTTGGATTGCTCACTTTATCATTATGTAGTGTCATTCTTTATCTCTTTCTACAACCTTTGTTTTAAAGTCCATCTTGTCAGATAAAAGTATTGCTACCCCAGCTTTTTTTTCATTTCCATTTGCATGAAATTATTTTTTCCATCATTTTACCTTCAGTCTATGTGCATCTTTTGTTTTAAGGTGTATCTCTCGTAGACAGCATATGTATGGGTTCTGTTTTCTTATCCATGCAGCTACCCTATGTCTTTTGATTGGATCATTTAATTCATTTACATTTAAGGTTATTATTGATATGTAGTTGTTTATTGCCATTTTATATTTTAAAGGTGTATTCCTCTTTTGCTGTATTCTTTTCCCACTTTGACTTGTTTACAACAGTCCCCTTAACATTTCCTGCAGCATTGGTTTTGTTGTAATAAATTCCTTGAGTTTTCTTTTGTCTGGGAAACTCTTTATTTCTCCTTCAATTTTAAACATTAGCCTTGCTGGATAAAGTAGTCTTGGTTGTAGGTTCTCGTTCTGCACTACTTTAATATATCTTGCCATTCCCTTCTGGCCTCAAGTGTTTCTGTTGAGAAGTCGGATGTCATCCTTATGGGTCCTCCTTTGTAGGTGATAGCCTTTTTTTTCTCTAGCAGCTTTTAAAATTTTCTCTTTATCACTTAGCTTTGGTATTTTAAGTATGATGTGTCTTGGTGCAGATTTCTTTGGGTTTCTCTTTAATGGAGTTCTCTGTGCTTCTTGAACATGTGAGTCATTTTTCAGCCTTAATTTAGGGAAGTTTTAAGCTATGATTTGGTTGAACAATGTTTATATCCCTTGTTTTTTCTCTTCTTCTTCAAGAACACCTATGATGCGGATGTTATTTCTCTTCATGTTGTCACAGAGCTCTCTTAGACTTTTGGAGTCTCTTTTCGTTTTTCTGCTCTGCTTTCATGCCTTTGTTCATCTTGTCTTCCAACTTGCTAATTCATTCCTCAGCTTCATCCATCCTAATTTTAATTCCTTCCATTTTAGTCTTCAGTTCTGATATTGTATTTGTCATCTCTGACTTTTTTAATATTTCAATGTCCTTTTTTATACTTGTCTCTTTATTTAGGTGTTCATAATGACCATTCATTGTTGTTCTAAAATCCCTAAGCATCCTAACAATCATTATTCTAAACTCTGTATCTGGAAATTTGATTATTTCCATATCGCTTAGTTCATTTCCTGGAGGATTCTCTTGTGGTTTCATTTGGATGGCACTTTTCTGTCTTCTCATTATGTCTGTGTGTTTGGGTGTGTGGTTTATAGAGCTGGTTGAGTCTAGGCTTGGTGTTGTCTGCCTCCAATTTCCAGTTGTGTTATTTCTAGGTCTTCTTGGGTTGGCTTTAACTATTGGTTGTAATCCACTGTGGAATTTGGCTTTTCTAATAGAGCCTCTTTGAAGTCTTGATTTGTTTGTTTTCTTCTCAGTTTTCTTAACTTGGCAGTAGTCTTGTTTACTGATCTCAGCAGGGGGCTTATTTGAAACTGTATCCAGGAATGTGGTTGGTCTAACCTGAGACTCTGAAGACCTGATCTGCCCATTACTCTCTTTGGGGGCGGGGTGCTTTCTTCCATTCAGTAGGGGGAGGTGTATTTCAGATCTCCATGGAGACCTGAGTTATTGCCCCTCCTCCCCACTTTTTGTTTTCAGCTGTGTCTTTTTGTGCTGATTGGAGCTAGAGAAATATCGTGAGAATGTTGACCCAGAACCACTTTTGCCTTGTTTTATGTGAAAGGATCAACCCCTCCCTCAGCTATGGCTGCCTCCAGCACCTCCCCCACCTATGGCTCCTTCAAGCAGTGGATTAGACTGCTGCTCAGGTCCTCTCATCCTTTCCTCTGTTTGTCACCGGCTGTCTCTCCCCCCCCTCCCTTTTATTTTTTGGAAAACAAGCCAGCTCTTTCAACACACCTTGTTCCCAGGTCCCCAGGCAAGTAAGTGGCTATGAGTGATATTTTCTGCTGTTTTCCTTGGATTGAGAGCCTTTCTGGGCTCTCAGCCTCACCCCCACCCCTTTGTTCCTGTAAGCAGGGGAGGCTCACCGCTCCTTGGGACTCCCCACCAAGCTCAGTGTGGCTTCTTCATTGCTCCTTGGATTTTGAGAGCAGTTCTTGTAGTCCAGAGTTGGTTTTTCTCGCTGTTTGTTCCTAAATTAATTTGTAATCCAGTTTGGTGGTGTGAGCTGGGAGTCTGTGCGTCTGCCTACTCTGCTGCCAACTTGTGTCTCGGTTCTAATTCTTTCTTGATGGTAAAATATGAACTCTTATTGCTCTAATTATTTTTGAATACTGCGATGCTTGGCTTACAGATGTTCATGGATATTGATTGGTTGGTAATCCAAAAAGCTGCAAAATTGATACTGAATTTTTGGGAGGAAGGGGCAGGCTTTACAGTCCTGTCCTTCCTTTGAGGAGGGGAGGGAGAAGAAATATCAATGTTTCTTGGCCTGCAGAAACATACTGAGTAGAAAACTCCCTTCTACCTCCACCACTTGTATATTTTTAGATAAAATAAAAGCTAAGGTTCTAATATTTTATTTTCATTCCCTAATATATCATCATATGAATATAATGTGGTTTTAGAATTGGGGTGTGCACAAAACCATTAATTTCAAGAGGCTTGCTATCATTTTAAGAAGCTTAACTATAAACAGAAAGTTCAAAGTGAGTTTATTTAGATATAGTTTTCTTAATATAAGAGACAATTTGACAATATTCTTACTCCAGGTCAATATTGACAATTTATGACCTATGAAGAAAGTGCCAGATGAGAGGGAAAATCTGAATATATAAAGAGAGAAGAGAAAACTGGTGAACAGAGCATTTGAAAAGATATCAAAACTTTTCTTTTTGAGATGAGGATTCAGTATATTTTGGATTTTTGATCCTTCTTCTGATGACAAAGTTCACTGAAGCCACTCCTAATTTCTCCACTCTGACCCTATCCCTGACCATTTTCTTCAATAACTTCTTATTGCTTAATGAAAAAATCTTAGTTTCCAAATGGTAGTTGAGGTCTTCTGAGACTTAGATTTTTTTTTTTTTTTTACAGGAACAGAGAGAGAGGGATAGATAGGGACAGACAGATAGGAATGGAGAGAGGTGAGAAGCATCAATCATTAGTTTTTCATTGCTGTCACAATACGTTAGTTGTCATTGATTGCTCTCCCACATGTGCCTTGACCACGGGCCTTCAGCAGACCGAGCAACACCTTGCTGGAGCCTGCGACCTTGGGTCCAAGCTGACGAGCTTTTGCTCAAGCCAGATGGGCCCGCACTTAAGCTGGCGAGCTCGAGGTCTCGAACCTGGGTCTTCCGCATCCCAGTCCGACGCTCTATCCACTGCGCCACCACCTGGTCAGGCTAGATTTTGCTTAAATTAGATAATTTCTTAAACGGGTGTACATCTCCCATTTCTTCTTTTCATGAACTCTGGCCAGTGAAACGAATCTACTTACTGCTCTGTTTCTGAACATGCTGTATGTTTTCTTATCTCCTTATTTTCAGCCCTGAATCCTCTCACCCTGCCAAAATAGATTATTCCCATTTTCTCATATGTCCAGATATATCTCTATTAAGGTCCAACACAAATCTCACCTTGGACATGGTTCTTCTTTTTTGATTTTTCCAACTAGGAGAAACCTTCTTCTTGTGTGCCTTCATAAACTCTGGGCCCGCCCTGGCCATAGTTCTCTTAGCCTGTTTATATTCTGTTACTGAATACAAGGCTCTTCTACCAGAATAAGAACTTTTTTCCTCTTCTAAGGGCAGAAGATATGTCTAATTTATCTCTGTGCCCTTCAGTGTACTTTCAATATTAGAAAGGCCTCCAAAAGGTTATGAATGAATCTGAAAGGAATATTTATTTATATTGGGATGAAAGTTATTGCCAAGAATTATGAGATTGTCTCTTTTACGTGGGTGTCTTGCAGGTCTCATGTTAGAAGGGACAATTTCTGTAGGTGCCTGTGAATTGGAGGGTGGCAGTGGGCCTCATACTGGGTTCCCCAGATAGACCTCATCAATGACAGTCACAGAACTCATTGTGAGGTAGCAGAGAGAGAATGAGAGGCTTACTTGGGAGAACATCTCTGTAGCTTCATTGCAAGAGAGAGGAGCTCCTGACTTTTGTTACTAAGATTTGACCTGGGGTAAGAAAACTTGACAGAGTCTAAGGCTCACTCCCACCTTGAGCTCTTTGGGAGGATGAGTTTGACTGCTGCCCTCTTCTTGGAATCTAAAAATATGGCAGTGGAAGGAATGGACTAAAATATCTCTAAGGGACCCTCTACCCTGACAGTCTCTGAAGCTTCTTTAGAAAGGACTTCCTTGTCTCTCCTCTCTCTTTCTTCCCATTTCTTGATCTTTTGAAGCATTTGCTACTTCTTGTGGTATACAAAAAGGATAACCAATTAATCTGCCCACCTGGTCCTAATTATGAGTAATCAAGAGAATGGACATTCACGAATGTATAATCATTTCCCAGAGTTTAAAAAAATTCTATAGAAGAGTGACACGCAGCAGCCTGAGATTGTTCCAGATTCTGACAAAGATGAGGAGGTACTTCATCTGGAGGCCAGAGAAAGCCTGTAGTGTCTGGGACCTCATGAAACCCAAGGATGCCTTGTCATCTACCTGCAATTAAAAGTGGACAGCCAGACAGGAGCTTTTGTGAGATCTGATACAGAGTAAGAGCTGTGGGGAGGTGTCACCAACCCACAATTTGCCCTATAAGAGAGAGTGAAGTAGCTTCTGCATTTTTCTCTCCAGTGCTTAGCATGACCCAGATGTCCAAAGGGCATGGCATTATCAGCCACCAATGACACCCCATCCCCTGGAGAATCCCACAGCATAGGGTGACTTCTCTAGAAAAATTTGTGTGTCTTATTTGGCTAATAACACCAAACCTCCTGAACGCTGTCCTCATCATGAACTCTCAGGGAAGGGAGGTAGTGAATTTATCTGTATTTGCCCATCACGTTCCAGTACCTATGCTAGGGCTTGACATGCCAGGTGCTCAATACAGCAAGTTTTGCGTTCAGTGTCCTCCCCTGGGAGTTCACGATGAGCATGACAGCGTGAAATACTCTAAGCTTCTTGCCACGCAAATTAAAGGCTTTGTTCTAAGAACGACAAATGCTATTACCTGCAGGAGCAACTTCCAGCAGCTTCTCTGTGCTTGGAGTCTGAGTGCAGAGCAAACTGCCCACAGGGAGCAGGGGTATTGGCTGGCAAAATTTCATATGATTAGTGGGGTGGAGTCAGACCCTCGGCAGCCCAGCACCCTGCCAGGCCTGCCGAGCAGCCAGCCCTTGGTTCAGAGCAGGGTTTTCTTCTTCTTTCCTGAATTGCAAAATGTGGCTGAATGATGGGCAGGACTGAGCAGGGCAGCGCTGGACCCAACTTTCTCTGCTGCTTAAGCATGTTGTGGGTTCTGCAGGGCAGGGATGGTCAGCCGGTCAGTTTCTGGGGCCCATTTGATCACCTCTTACTGAGCCAGTCCTTCGGTGTGCTCAGCAGGCCTGTGCTGTTTGCTGCCATTGTCGTGAGGCGATGCCACCCTTAAGGACACCCGAAGTCTAGCGGAGGAATGAGAGGTATGAGGGAGTTGAGGCAGCATGTGAGCAGCGCCGTGCAGTGTGTCTCCGGCTTCTAAACATATGTCTCTTGTGGAGAAACACGAATCTTGAAAATTCCTTTAAAGTTTGTGTTTCAATGGAGTGGGTTTTTTTTTTTTCGTTTCCAAATATGAAATTATAATATTGAATATATTTTAAAAACTACACATGTCCTCCCTGAGATTATTTTTTTAATTTGTTGAGGTATCACATGCATATAAGAATATAGTAAATGAATTTTTACCTGCATGTGCACAGGTATGAATTGACCCGGATCTGCATGGACTGTTTCCAGCACCCCGGGAGGCTGCTGCAGGTCCCTTCCAAGTCAGGCCGCCACCTCACCCACCCAGGAGTAACTGCAGCTCTAATTTCTATCACTGTAGGGTAGTTTTGCTTGGTCTTGAACTTCATATAAAAGAAATCATACATTTATGATTTGTGTCTACCTTTTTTGCTCACGTTACATGTGTGAAGCAGTAGCTTATTCTTTGTTACTGCTGGGTATATTTCATTACGTATATATTCTCCCCACTTGACAACTGCCGGGGGGGGGGGGGAGGGTAGGCAAAGAGCTGCCTGGGGACCAGACAGACTCGGAAAAGCACAGCGTCTTTTCCTTAGAATCACGTTACCTAGAGCAGGTCACTTCACCTGGGGCTCTGGCTTCCTCACTTGCAGAATGGATGTCTTGTACTTATCTAATGTGGAGATAGGAGTCAGAAGGGGGAAGCCCCTGGCACATCATGGGCACTCAGGGAATAACAGTGATGATCACAAAGCGATGTAAAGGATCATGTGTTTGTTGCCTTAGGTGCACAGAGGCCGAAGTGCTCTTGTTAGGGAACCCATGCCAGGAAAGGCTGTAGCCAGGTTGCAGGGTGAGTTGGACTGTAGTTAGAGGAGTATGAGGAGAGCATCACATGAGCAAAGGTGCAGAAGGCTGAAGATGCAAAGCGTGTTGCCAGGACAGTGTGAGGTGGGAACGGAGGTGAGGCTGTGGCATCTTCACCCCCAGGGTGCTTCCATGGGAGCTAAAGAGAGCATGCATAGAAGGACAGCATAAGCCCGTGCCCAGGGCCGCATGGAAACACTGTGGCCCAAGCTGCTGGAGCTCTGAGGCAGAGAGATGTCCGCTGAAAGTTCTGGAAAGCCGTCTGGGAGAAAGTGGGGTTGCAGCTGATCCTTAAGCAGTGGTGGAGAAGAGATGAAGGCACCTGGTTGGTATCCAGAAGATACGCCACTGCTGTTTAAGCTACTCAGCTTGGAAGGGCTTTGTTATGGCAGCCCTTGCAGACTAAGATGGTGTCATTTCAGGTTATCTGAGCTCAGCGAGGAAAACGAAAGGTTTTAGCAACAACAATATTGCAGTCATTGTTGCCGGTGTACCTTGTGTGTCCAAATATCGAAAAGCCATTTTGTAGGTGATGTAACTTGGATGACATGTTTCTTCTCAGTAGAGCTGCATTTTAAAAAGTCTCCACTGTGCTGGAGTCCCTGGGAGTTTGTGATTGTGAGTGCTGCCTGGTGATGCTGGTTCATCTCTAGAACAGCTGCACACAGAACAATGACCCTGCTGGTTTCCTGAGCCATGCTTGTGCCTCTTGTCTTCAGCTGTTGGGAGCAGGGAGGTGGAGTGCCGGAAGGAAGACCCATAATGGGCCTCAGGTCCCTTCTCTCAAATATCCTGTGAATGAGATGTCTAGACTCCAGGGGCAGCCAGGGAGCTCACAGAGGAGTATATCATGGAAATATATATCCTGGGACAGTCATAAATGTCTCAGCTTGTGATGCGTTTGGGTGAGTTACAGGACCAATAATTTTGATCAAGTGCCCAGCTCTACTCGATTAGCAGAAGGATAATGAGAATTGAACAGCAAAGAGGGCAGAGGGAAGAAAGGAGGGCCACCTAGGGAAGGTGCGGTGGGAGGAGCTGGTGGCATTTGCTTTGTAAGCAGCTATTCTCTAAGCCTCCCGGTCCGGCCTGGCTTTTGCAGGGTTGGGGTGTCCTGAACATGGCTTTAAGCATTAACAACCCCTCTCCTTAATGAGCTTTCTCCTTCCGAGGCACTTCACCTGTGTCCCCCCCCCCCCCCAGCTCCTCTCAGCAGCTCCCCGGGCAGAGGGGCAGGAGAGGGCATGCCCACTCTCTGGAGGATTCCTGGAGCAGCAGTAAGGAGGGAGTGGAATGGAAGCCCTGAGGCAGGTGGAAGGCAGGTGAGAGTAGGGAGAGGTGGCCAAGGTCTGGCTCTGATTCCCAGCGGTCCCACCCCCATGGCTGGCTGTGGGTGCGGGGGCGGCTGGCTTTGGCACAGTAGTCTTTTCTCTTATTTCCGTCTTCAACTCCCTTTTTATTTCTTCTCTTTCTTTTTCATCACTAGTCCTTTTTCTCTCTCTTTCTAAACAATGGTTCTAGCCTTTAATTCACAGGAGCAAAATATTCACCTGGTATTTTATTTATTTTTATGAAAACTTTTAAAAAATGAATTGAGTGGGGTGACATTGGTGACTCTTGTTTTCTTCTTCCTTCTCTTCCTCTCCTGTCTGTTTCCTGAAGAACTCCTTCCTTTTTCTCTTTCTTCTCTCCCCTTTCTTCTTCCCCCTTTTTATTATTTTCTTTTAATTGTTGTTAACGGCATTAATAATGCACTCCTTCCTGAAGCTCACCTTGTTTGGGGTTTAGCCTTCACCACGCACCAGCCATTGCTGGACACCAGGATACACTGAAGGAGGGAAAAGAGACAGGCTGCCCAGCGCCAAGTCCGGAGGGAACGCTGAGGAGTGAATGAGCGATTACTATATGATGAAGTTGTGGTTTTAGAAGGCCCAATAGGTAACTCGCCTCTTTCTCACCTAAGAGCTGAGCCAACTGAGAAATATGGTGAAAGGGGAAGGCAGATGGGAAATCAAATTCATGAGGAAGCTGCTTGTGGGGAGCACAGCTTCTAGCTCAGGCAGGTGGACCCCCTGATGCTGGCTCTCAGAGTATGTCCAGCTGGTCTCCAGTTGCAGGTAACTTGGGCCACACCAGGCTCTCACTTGCAGCGGGAGGACCTGCATCTTGGGGAAACCCACAGAGAGAGCAGCCAGCCAGTCTGGAATGTGCTTTCTGTAAGGAACTTCCTCCCAAGGCAGAGGAAGAGTGCTGTATGTGAGTGTATGAGAGAAGAGTGTGGGTGTGAGTGCGTGTGTGAGCATATGAGAGTGTGTGTGAGTGCGTGTGTGTATGACTGTGTGAGCATATGAGAGAGAAAGAGAGAGTGTGAGTGTGTATGTGTGTGAGATAGGGTACATAAGAGGAACCTACCTTACCTAGTGTGGGAGGTCACATTTAATATGAGAGTTAAAGAGTTCCTACCAACCTCAATGGGATTAAACGCCAAACATAATCCAGAACAAATTAAGCAAATTTACTCTCTCTTTTCCTCTCCAATGTTCTTCTTTATATAACAAAACTCTAGGGAAGTGTTTTTTTCAGTTATTCTGTCAACAAGTAGATATTTAATGCCTGTTAAATGCAAGCCACTTTACCAGATAGGAGAAGTAGAGAGATTAATCAGATTTGGCTTCCGCCCTCCGGAGACGTCTGGATTGTGTGTGGAGTTAAGATAGCATCGTGGATGATGGATATCAAGGTGGGGCCTGGGGTACATGTTGCTTGCTGAAAGAAATAGCTCTAAGTGAGCTAGCTACTCTAGAGTTGTATGGGTTTACGTGGGGAAGAAGAAACTTCTTGTTAAAGGGAGGTGGTGGTATTTGAGCCAACCCTTGGATGGTGAGTATGATACAAATGGGACAGTAACCTTGCCTTCCAAATAGAATGAATAGCGTCAGCAAAGGCACAGAAGCAGGAAATCAAAGGATGACTCTTTGCAGGGATCAGAGAGTAACCGGTGTGTCTTTTATACAATGTTAGAGGAAAGTGTTGGAAAAATCAATTTTGAAAAAGAGATGGGAGCCAGACTCTGGAAAGCTGATGGAAGGGTGCTGCTGTACAGGAAGTCATGTGATGAGATGAGCGTTTTGGAACATGCACTCTGATCGCTGTGCTCTCTGGGTTGGAGGGAGCGGAACTGGACATAGTAGGGGTGGTGGGGAGCTTTGGAATTCCAGGTTAGAGGCTCTGGTTGTCAGCAGTGAGGGTGGGGCAGTGGGTAGGTCAGGGGTTGCCTCATCCTGTGGCTTCTGAACAGTGCCCTAAGGTCTGTGATCACAGGAGTGGTAGAAGGAAGGGAGCCGCTTCCTCATGAGCAGGACTGGTCAAGGCAGATGTAGGGGCCCAGTGGGTGATCTCTGTGGAGCTGCAGGAGGGTGGGAGCCCATGCCAGCTTCTACTAGACCAGGGAGTGGCTGGGTTGCTAAGAGAGGGAGAGAGCCTTGAACCAGCAGGTGGACCAGTGCCTGGTGACATCCATGGTGTTCTGTGGGGGCATGACCAATTGTAAGCCTTCTCTGTCAGGCCTTGTCTCATCAGCTAAAAATGAGGTTCTGCCAAAGGCAGAAGCAATAAGGAAAACAAGACTTGGAGAGATAGACTTAAAGATAAATGCCTGATCATGGAGAAGCTGGATCAGAGTGGCGTTTGGAGCCACTGTGCCCAGGTCTCTGCCATAGGACGGCGCCGATTCCCTCTGGAGGTACTGGCATTCCTGCTGCCTGGCTGCGGCTTCATGACTTGCTCCTTCTCAGAGAGAGAAAGGAGCTTATTAAGTGAAGTGGCTGCCAAGTGTATTTAAAGATGAACAAAGTCCAGATCATTTTTTTTTTCTTCACCACATACCATACATAATTGTATGAAGGGCAGTATTTATTTGGTATGCATTATGATTCCCCCCCCTCAAGCTTAATTACAGTGTTAAAAAGGCAGTGACAACTTGAAAGAAACAAGCTCCATGGTCATGGGGACCAGCATGACCGTTCTGGGTTTGAAACAGAGTATTTTTGTGAAGGGAATTAATTGTATATGAAACTTTGGGGCTTATATAAAACACATTTTTATGAAAATAAATGTGAATGGCTATTAAAATGAATAGTTGTTTTAAATAAGATTCAAACTGCATGATGGTGCCAAGGAGTTTTAGATACCTCCTTTATTGGCTTTGTTTTGGGTTCACCTCTGAATTTCCCAAGACAATATCAGGATCCCCAAAGGTATGTCTTAGCTCATAATTGAAAATCCAATATATAATTCCAATTATATATTATTAGGGGAGGTAAGGAAGTGAAAAAGGTTGGATAGTATTTAGGTCTAAATAACTTCATGAATAAGTAATTCTGTGTTGGAAAATCCAATGTGTTGGCAGCACGTGTTTTCTGATAATTTGGCCTCAGACCAAGGAAACAATTACATAATAGAACTCAACCTTCCAGCTTTGGGACACTCCCCGGGTAATCTCTAAATAAGAAATGAGGGAGATAATTCCCACTTTCTCATCTGCAAGCATGGACACGGGACATCCTGGCTTAGAGAGCTGTGGTGGTGGTGATGGTCGGGAGACTTCAGAGCTGAAACTTGAGTTTAAACAGTGTACATCCCTGGGGTTCATCAGAGGTGAAAAAAGTGGGTTTGGACTTAGGGGGACACACAGAGTTGTGTCCAGAAAGGTTGGGGAGGTTAGGTACCTTTGTGCTTGGCTTTCTGCCCTTCTCCTTGCCCCTTCCTCCTCTCTTGTTGGGAAGGTGAAGTGAGAACAATACTGCGCAGCAGTGGGCTTGGCTCCTATTTTTTTTTTTTTATTTAACTTTAATGGGGTGACACCAATAAATCAGGGTACATATGTACAATGAAAACATCTCCAGATTATTTTATCATTCAATTGTGTTGCATACCCATCACCCAAAGTCAAATTGTCCTCTGTCACCTCCTATCTGGTTTTCCCTGTGCCCCTCCCCTTCTCCCGTTCCCACCTTCCCCTCCCTCCCCCCACCCCGTAACCACCACACTCTTGTCAATGTCTCATAGTCTCACTTTTATGTCCCACCTATGTATGAATTCATGCTGTTCTAAGTTTTTTTTTCTGATTTACTTATTTCACTCTGTATAATGTTATCAAGGTCCATCCATTTTGTTGTAAATGATCCGATGTCATCATTTCTTATGGCTGAGTAGTATTCCATAGTATATAAGTACCAAAGCTGTTAATCCACTCGTCTTCTGACGGACACTTGGGCTGTATCCAATCTTCGCTATTGTGAACAGTGCTGCCATGAACATGGGGGTGCATTTCTTCTTTTCGAACAGTGCAATGGTGTTCTTAGGGTATATTCCTAAAAGTGGGATAGCCGAGTCAAAAGGCAGTTTGACTTTTAATTTTCTGAGAAATCTCCAAACTGTTTTCCACAGTGGCTGCACCAGTCTGCATTCCTACCAGCAGTGTAGAAGGGTTCCCTTTTCTCCACATCCTCGCCAGCACTTATTCTGTGTTGTTTTGCTGATGAGTGCCATTCTGACTGGTGTGAGGTGATATCTCATTGTGGTTTTAATTTGCATTTCTCTAATGATTAGTGATGTTGAGTATTTTTTCATATGTCTTTCGGCCATCGGTATGTCCTCTTTGGAGAAATTTCTATTCATTTCTTTTGCCCATTTTTTGATTGGATTGTTTGTCTTCCTGGTGTTGAGTTTTATAAGTTCTTTATAAATTTTGATTATTAACCCCTTATTAGACGTGCTGTCGAATATGTTCTCCCATTGTGTGGTTTGTCTTTTTATTCTGTTCTTATTGTCTTTAGCTGTGCAAAAACTTTTTAGTTTGATATAGTCTCATTTGTTTATCTTGCCTTTTATTTCATTTGCCGGTGGAGATAAATCGGCAAATATATTACTGCTACTGATGTCGGAAAGCTTGCTGCCTATGTTTTCTTCTAAGATGCTTATAGTTTCACGGCTTATGTTTAAGTCTTTTATTCATTTTGAATTTGTTTTTGTGAATGGTGTAAGTTGATGGTCTAGTTTCATTTTTCTGCAGGTAGATGTCCAATTTTCTCAGCACCATTTGTTAAAGAGGCTGTTTTTACTCCATTGTATGTTCTTTCCTCCTTTGTCAAATATCACTTGTCCATAAAGCTGTGGGTTTATTTCTGGGTTCTCTGTTCTGTTCCATTGATCAATGTGCCTGTTCCTATGCCAGTACCAGGCTGTCTTGAGTATAATGTCCTTGTAGTAAACCTTGATATCTGGAAGAGTGATACCTCCTGCTTTATTTTTTCTTTTTAAGATAGCTGAGGCTATTCGTGTTCTTTTTTGGTTCCATATAAATTTTTGGAATATGTGTTCTATATTTTTGAAGTATGTCATTGGTATTTTAATTGGTATTGCATTGAATTTATAAATTGCTTTGGGTAATATAGACATTTTAATGATGTTTATTCTTCCTAGTCATGAGCACGGTATATGCTTCCACTTGTTTGTATCTTCCTTGATTTCTTTCATCAATGTTTTATAATTTTCTGAGTACAAGTCCTTAACCTCCTTGGTTAAATTTACTCCTAGGTATTTTATTTTTTTGGCTGCAATAGTGAAGGGGATTGTTTCCTTAATTTCTTTTGCTGATAGTTCATTGTTTGTATATAGATATGCCTCTGATTTCTGAATATTAATTCTATATCCTGCCATCTCGCTGAATTCATTTATAAGGTCCAGTTGTTTTTTGACTGAGACTTTCGGGTTTTCTATATACAATATCATATCATCTGCAAATAGTGACAGTTTTACTTCTTCTTTTCCAGTTTGGATGCCTTTTATTTCTTCTTCTTGTCTGATTGCTATAGCTAAGACTTCCAGAACTATGTTGAATAAGAGTGGTGAAAATGGGCAACCCTGCCTGGTTCCTGATCTTAAGGGGATTGCTTTTAATTTTTGTCCATTTAGTGTGATGTTTGCTGTGGGTTTGTCGTAGATGGCCTTTATCATGTTAAGGAATGTTCCTTGTATTCCCACTTTATTGAGAGTTTTAAGCATGAATGGGTGCTGGATTTTATCAAATGCCTTTTCTGCATCTATTGAAATTATCATGTGATTTTTGTCTTTCCTTTTGTTTATGTGATGAATCACATTGATTGATTTGCGATTATTGAACCAGCCTTGCCTCTCCAGAATAAATCCCACTTGATCATGGTGTATGATTTTTTTCATATATTGCTGGTTGGCTAATATTTTGTTGAAAATTTTAGCGTCTAAATTCATCAGGAATATAGGCCTATAATTTTCTTTCTTTGTGTTGTCTTTGCCCGGTTTTGGGATCAGAATTATGCTCGCCTCATAAAAGGAGTTTGGAAGTCTTCCTTCCTCTTAAATTTTTTGAAATAGCTTGAGGAGGATAGGAGTTAGTTCTTCTTTGAATTGTTGGTAGAATTCACTTGTGAAGCCATCAGGCCCAGGACATTTCTTTTTTGGGAGTTTTTGATAACTGTTTCGATCTCATTTGTTGTAATTCGTCTGGTTAGGTGTTCTGATTTTTCCAGATTGATTTTTGGAAGTTTATATGATTCAAGAAATTTGTCCATTTCACCTAGATTGTCTAATTTTTTGGCATAGAGTTCTTCATAGTATTTTCTTACAATGCTTTGTATTTCTGTTGTGTCAGTTATTTTTTCTCCACTGTCATTTCTAATTTTATTTATTTGAGTCCTCTCTCGTTTTTTCTTGGTGAGTCTAGTTAAAGGTTCATCAATCTTGTTTACCTTTTCATAGAACCAGCTTCTGGTTTCATTGATCCTCTGTATTGTTTCCTTAGCCTCTATGTCATTTATTTCTGCTCTGATCTTTATTATTTCCTTCCTTCTACTTGTCTTGGGTTTTATTTGTTGTTGTTTTTCTAGTTCTTTTAGATGCAGGGTCAGGTTGCTTATTTGAGCTTTTTCTAGCTTTTTATGATATGCCTGTAGTGCAATAAACTTCCATCTCAGTACTGCTTTGGCTGTGTCCCATAAATATATTTTTAAATATATATTTTATTATTATTAATTCTAATGGGGTGATACCAATAAATCAGGGTACATATGTACAATGAAAACATCTCCAGCTTATCTTATCATTCAATTGTGTTGCATACCCATCACCAAAAGTCAAATTGTCCTCTGTCACCTTCTATCTGATTTTCCCTGTGTCCCCCCACTCCTCCCTATCCCACTCTTCCCTCCCTCTCCCCATCCCATAACCACCACTCTCTTGTCCATGTCTCATATTTTCACTTTTATGTCCCACCTATGTATTTAATCGTGCTGTTTTCAGTTTTTCTTTTTTTCTGATTTACTTATTTCACTTCGTATAATGTTATCAAGGTACATCCATTTTGTTATAAATGATCCGATGTCATCATTTCTTATGGCTGAGTAGTATTCCATAGTATATATGTACCATAGCTTTTTAATCCACTCGTCTTCTGACGGACACTTGGGCTGGTTCTAGATCTTTGCTATTGTGAAAAATGCTGCCACGAACAAGGGGGCGCATTTCTATCTTCGAACAGTGCTATGGTGTTCTTAGGGCATATTCCTATAAGTGGGGTAGCTGGGTCAAAAGGCAGTTCGATTTTTAATTTTCTGAGGAATCTCCAAACTGTTTTCCACAGTGGCTGCACCAGTCTGCTTTCCTACCAGCAGTGCAGAAGGGTTCCCTATTCTCCACATCCTCGCCAGCACTTATTCTGTGTGGTTTGGCTGATGAGTGCCATTCTGACTGGTGTGAGGTGATATCTCATTGTGGTTTTAATTTGCATTTCTCTAATGATTAGTGATGTTGAGCATTTTTTCATATGCCTATTTCCTTCCTTCTACTTGTCTTGGGTTTTATTTGTTGTTGTTTTTCTAGTTCTTTTAGATGCAGGGTCAGGTTGCTTATTTGAGCTTTTTCTAGCTTCTTATGATATGCCTGTAGTGCCATAAAGTTCCCTCTCATAACTGCTTTTGCTGTGTCCCATAAATTTTGAGTTGAAGTATGCTCATTATCATTTGTTTCTAGAATCTTTTTTATTTCTTCTTTGATCTCATTGTTAATTCATTCATTATTTAATAACATGCTATTTAGTTTCCAAGTGTTTGAGTATGTTTCAGCTTTTCTTTTGTGGTTAATTTCTAGTTTCATGGCATTGTGATCAGAGAAAATGCTTGATATGATTTCAATCTTCTTAAATTTATTGAGACTACTTTTGTGTCCTAACATGTGGTCTATCCTAGAAAACGTACCATGAGCGCTTGTGAAGAATGTATATTGTACTGCTTTAGGGTGAAAAGTTCTGTAGATATCTATTAAATCAAGTTGATCTAGTGTCTCCTTTAAATCTGCTGTTTCTTTATTAATTTTCTTTCTTGAGGATCTATCCAGTGTTGTTAGAGGGGTATTGAAATCCCCTACTATGATAGTATTGCTGTTAATCTCGCCCTTTATATCCATCAAAGTCTGCTTTATGTATGTCGGGGCTCCTATATTTGGTGCATAGATATTTGTAATAGTTATATCTTCCTGTTGAATTGTTCCCTTTATCATTATGTAGTGTCCTTCTTTATCTCTTACTACAGCCTTTGTTTTAAAGTCCATTTTGTCAGATATAAGTATTGCTACCCCTGCTTTTTTTTCATTTCCATTTGCATGAAATATTTTTTTTCATCCTTTTACCTTCAGTCTATGTGCATCATTTGTTTTAATGTGTCCCATAAATTTTGAGTTGATGTATGCTCATTATCATTTGTTTCTAGAAACTTTTTTATTTCTTCTTTGATCCCATTGTTAATCCATTCGTTATTTAATATCATGCTATTTAGTATCCAAGTGTTTGAGTATTTTTCAGGTTTTCTTTTGTGGTTAATTTCTAGTTTCATGGCATTGTTATCAGAGAAAATGCTTGATATGATTTCAATCTTCTTAAATTTATTGAGACCATTTTTGTGTCCTAACATGTGGTCTATTCTAGAAAACATATCATGAGCGCTTGAGAAGAATGTATATTGTACTGCTTTAGGGTGAAAAGTTCTGAAGATATTTATTAAATCAAGTTGATCTAGTGTATCCTTTAAGTCTGCTGTCTTTTTATTAATTTTCTTTCCTATGGATCTATCCAGTGTTGTTAGTGGGGTAATGAAATCCCCTACTATGATAGTATTGCTATTAATCTTGCCCTTTATATCCATCAAAATCTGCTTTATGTATGTCGGGGTTCCTATATTTGGCGCGTAGATATTTATAATAGTTAAATCTTCCTGTTGAATTGTTCCCTTTATCATTATGTAGTGTCCTTCTTTATCTCTTACTACAGCGTTTGTTTTAAAGTCCATTTTGTCAGATATAAGTACTGCTACCCTGGCTTTTTTTTCATTTCCATTTGCATGAAATATTTTTTTCCATCCTTTTACCTTCAGTGTATTTGCACCTTTTGTTTTAAGGCGTGTCTCTTGTAGACAGCATATGTATGGGTCCTGTTTTTTTATCCACGCAGCTACCCTGTGTCTTTTGATTGGATCATTTAATCCATTTACATTTAAGGTTATTATTGATATGTAGTTGTTTATTGCCATTTTATTCTTTAAAGCTGTATTTTTTTTTCTATATTCTTTCCTCCCTTTGAACTGTTCACAACAGGCCCCTTAGTATCTCTTGCAGAATTGGTTTGGTTTTAATGAATTCCTTAAGGCTTTCTTTGTCTGGAAAGCTCTTCATTTCTCCTTCAATTTTAAACGTTAGCCTTGCTGGAAAGAGTAGTCTTGGTTGTAGGTTCTTGTTCTGCATTACTTTGATTATATCTTGCCATTCCCTTCTGGCCTCAAGTGTTTCTGTTGAGAAGTCCGATGTCATCCTTATGGGGGCTCCTTTGTAGGTGATAGCCTTTTTTTTCTAGCAGCTTTTAAGATTTTTTTCTTTATCCATTAGCTTTGGTATTTTAACTATGATGTGTCTTGGTGTAGATTTTTTTGGGTTTCTCTATAATGGAGTTCTGTGTGCTTCTTGAACTTGTGGAATGTTTCCCAGCCTTAATTTAGAAAAGTTTTCTGCTATGATTTGATTAAACAAAGTTTCCATTTCCTGTCCTCTCTCCTCTTCTTCAGGCACCCCTATGATGCGAATGTTGTTTCTTTTCATGTTGTCATAGAGCTCCCTTAGAGTTTCCTCACATTTTTTGAGTCTCTTTTCCTTTTTCTTCTCTGCTTCTGTGACTTTCTTTATTGTATCCTCTAACTCGCTGATTCAATCCTTAGCGTGATTCATCCTGCTTTTAATTTCTTCCATTGTGGTCTTCAGTTCTGATACTGTATTTGTCATTTTTGTCTGATTCCTTTTTATTATTTCAATTTCATTTTTTATACTTGTTATCTCTTTATTTAGGTGTTCATAGTGACTATCCATTGTTGCTCTAATTTCTTTGAACATTTTTACTATCATTATTCTAAATTCTGCTTCTGGTAGTTTGGTTATATCTGGTTCATTCAGGTCCTTCTCCGGGGATTTCTCTTGATTCATGTTGTTTGCATTCCTCTGCCTGCCCATTTTATCTGTGTATAAGCAAGTTGTGGCCACTGGAGTCCAGTAGGTGTTGCCTTTGTGTCTTTTTGCAGGCCCCCCACCCCCTCTGCCGCTGCCTAGGTTGGTTTTGTATGGGCGTTACCAGCGTCAGCCTACTGTGGCTGTTGCTGTGATTTAAGCCTCTCCTCCGCAGTAGGGGCTGTCACTCACGACAGAAGCCTCCGTACCAAGGGCAGAGGTGAGCACCTTTGCTCAGCTGCGAACCCAGCCTGTTTCCGGAAGGCTTACGCCCAGCCCCCGCAGTCAGAGCCTGCTTGCCACAGTTTCCCGGGTTGGGCGGGGCTTTTGACATGCTCTCAGCTGTGAGCCTTTGCCCGTCCAGAATTTAGTTCCGCCCTTCAGGTCTGGGCCTTCCTGTGCATGATTACAAACCGTGGTTTATTGGGCCTGGTGTGTTTGCTGGCTTGAGCTCAGCCTCGAACTTCCGCTCATCTCAGGGTCTACCCCGCCTCTGTGTTAGGAGTCGCACACAGGATGGCAAACCGCGGTCCGGGCGGGGCTAGTAGCGTGAGGTCTGCCGCGAACTTCTGCTCTTCTCGGGGTCTACCCTGTCCCCGCGTTAGGAGCCTGCTCGCGCACACAGGATGGCAAACCATGGTTTCTCTGTCCTGGCGGGGTTGGCAGCATGAGCTCAGCTGCTAGCCCCTCGCCCGTCCCTGGTCCTAGCCCCGTCCCTGCGGTCAGGGCCGGCTTGCGCAGGGTCGCAGAGCAGATCTCTGCCCGTTTTTTTCCCCCGCAGGTGGGGTCACAGGCTGGCCCGCAGCTGCCGGACCGCTTTCGCGTGTCCCCTCCGCCCCCGCTGGGCTAGACCGAGCTCACATCGGTTGTCCCTCTGCCCACGCTAACAGGACCGCGTTTCAGCGTCCTGCCGCCACCAACCCTTCAGCAACCCTCAGAGAGATGGAAGTGCCCTATGTCTCCACACTGTAGGCCTGGGAGCTCCCTCCCTCTAAGCAGCTCTGCTTTAATTGCCACGGGAGAGCTTGTTTGGCTAGTGTTCTGTCTCCCTTTGCTGGTATTGCTAGTTCCAGGGGAAATATTCGTTTTCGATTAGGGAAATGACTTAGCCCAGGGGTCAGGGTGGCTGTCCCTCAGAGTGTCCCCGTGCCTTCAGTCCACACTCTGTTCCCGCTGCTCTGTTCCTCTCCTCTGTCCCCATTCCCCGGAGTCCCGGGTGTGTGGTTGTGAGTGAGGTTTTCTGTGCTGTCCCTTTAAAAAGAATCTTGGGTCTGAGAAAACTATCTATTTTTCACAAACAGTATCCTCACTTGTTTCACAGCTCAATACTGTACAAACGCCTCTTCTAGGCTCTGGGACTGCAGGCCTGGGCTTGGTTCCTGGGACCCAGGTCCCTCCCTCTCCGCCAAACTCTCCTTCCGCCACACGGGTCTCTCCCCGCGCTGCCGTTTGCTCCGGGGAGCTGGGCAGCCCTCTTCAGGTTTTCGCTATTCCTACCAGTCTCAATGTGGCTTCTGCAGTGTTCCTTGGTTGAAGAGTCCACTTAGTTAAGTTCAAAGTTGGTTTATTTAGATGATGGTTCTTAAAATTGAGTTATAATCCACTTTGGTTCTGGAAGTTGGAAGTTGGTACATCCGCCTACTCCATCACCATCTTCCGTCCCCCTCGGCTTGGCTCCTATTTTAAGGCAGATGGACAAGTGGCATATTTTTTATTTGGTGAGAACGTGAGCCCCCAATCCTTAGATGATTGTCTTACTGCTTTTCACACTCCCACTTCCCCACACACGTGGTCCCTCCCCCACGAAAACACTAACGTTTCTGTTCTCCTTAAAGGGCATGCTCCTTAAGGGAGAAAATCCCTGCACTGAGACTCTTGTCATTTAGATAAACACCTGCTTGAGGGGAAAGAAGGGTTCTCTTAGAGTTGTAGGTAAGGATGTACAGGAATAGTGCCCTAATCGGCTTTGTATCGAGGTACATAATTTAACAGCTGGCTCATTGACCTCAATTCCAGAATAGCTAATGATATCATTCTGTATTTCCCATTGGGTCGGGTGAGTTCTCAGCAATGCAGTGCCTCGTCCTTCAGGGCTGTGCTCTCCTCTACCCAGTTCTCTAACTCTTTGCTTGTGATTCTCACCTGGTTTGAATGGAGAGGCACATTACCAGTCAGAGGTCTCCAGAACGGGGTTTAGTGACATGACAGAACACCCAGGTGGTAATGCCAGGAAGCAGAAGGCTCCAAGGGTGGTTTTCTCTGCAACCTCCAGGTGCCAGTCTGAGCTGCTGTGAAGTCTCTTGGCCTTCTGCAGGGGTTGCTGGATACGCTATTGCCACACTGACATCAGGGCATGTTCCTCCCCCAGTTTGTCCCCATCTCCCCATGGTGGTGAAGCTGTTTATAGACTTTGGTGTGTTGGTGTCACAGTAACACATCAGAGCTCCTTGGACAAGTCAGGCTCCTTAGGTGGCTCTCCTGTGTCCTTATGTGTGAGGCTGACCTCCACATCTCCACGTCTGAATCAATGCAAACCCATTACGATTTCCAAATGACAGGAGGAGGAAAATCCTTCCTGTTAGCGTTCTTGAGATACTGCGACCAAACCCCATTTTCTTGGACGGAGACCATTTTCTTGTTTCGGAAATCCCCTGAGTGGCAGTCCATTCCTGGAGGCTGAGAGTCTGGTTTCACTTCCCATTTCCCAACACAAAGCCCAGAACAAAGGCGCGCGCGCGCGCGTGTGTGTGTGTGTGTGTGTGTGTGTGTGTGTACACGTGATGTCTTAAGCAAACTGTTTTTCTGCAGAAGTACAGTTGAATTTTTAAAAATTCTAAATGACTGTGTCTACTCCAGGAGCACATCTGCTGCACTGAGTGCAGTCCGGTCCATCAGTGCTGTTGCTTGCAGAACAATGAAGTCATTCCTATGATAACAGGCCAGGATTCAATATTCAAGTTTTCCACAGTTTGCTGTCCTCTTCCAGAGAACACAAAGAATACTGACATATTCCCTGGACCTCAGATGGATAGCTAATGGACTGGAGAAGCTTTCAACTCAACTGGGGTGGTGCATTCAGAGAAAACATAATTACAGTGAGGATTCAGTGGGTTAACTGGGTAAACAAGTAGCCTCCGTGTTCCATAGCACCTAAGAAGCTATGGATTTTAAGATGCACCATTATTTTATGTACCTCTGAGGAAAAAGTACTGTCGATTAAACTATGACCACACTGCTTTATAATTTAGAATTATAATTTTATACCTATTGAAAGAACTGTTTAAGGCTTATGTAGACATGTACATGCATTAAAATGAAAATATAAGCAAAATACATTGGGTACAATATTCTTAAACTGTCTTTGCCTGAGACGAACCCTTCTGAATGACTCATTGGCTTAGAGTTGCTATGTCTGTGGTTCTTCGTGCAACACCTCCCTCCGTGACAGGGAGCAGTGATTAGGCAGTTCTTCTCAGAGCATGCCTCTGTCGATCTGGGGTAGCCTGTCCTGACCTGGACTCCCATTGACCAGTTCTAGAACTAAGGCTTTCTTAATCTTTCCTAGAAGGTAAGAAGCTAAGACTCACAGTTTTTTCTCAAACAGACCTTAAATGGTTTGTTGACTGAAAGACCGAGGTTAGTGGTATGTAACCTTGCCACCAGCACAACAACCAGGCAGCTCAGGTGTAGGCAGCGACAAGGCCATGATCTCCACCTTGCCTGCTAACAATTGTAAGATGCCACCACCAGCACTATGAAGGCTGCCATGGTGAGCTGCTTCCTACTTCCTACTTCCTTTCTCCCTAATCTCAGACAGCCATTATTTGTAAAACAGTTTCAGAAATAAGTCATCCAATTCGCTGCATGAGTGAGGGTGCCTGGCATCCTATATGGCCACACCTGGTATGCTTATTCTATGGAAATGAGAAGTAGAGGAGAAAGGGTGCCAGAGTGTCGTCTTGGAGGACCAGTGACTGCACCCACTGGTAGGAGTGACCACTGGTAGGAGTGACAGCTCCGCTTTAGGAAGTCTTACCCGATACCTTGCTGTGCTGACACAGTGCCTTGTACTGAGCTCTGTCATGGCACGCTCTGGTCTGTGTGGCCTATCTTTGTCCATGTGACTATTGTGACCTCTTTGAGAGTGGCAGCCATACCCATTCATCTGTGTGATGCAGCGCCCAGGCCTTGATAGACTTTGTGTCAGAGTTTGTTGGAATCCTGGGGATGGAGATAATGGAGCGGGAAGTACTCAGAGTCAGAGAGATGTCATCTAGGTTGAGAAGGTGGAGCTGTGCTGTTTGGCTCAGTGGAGGTAGGGTGAAAGGAAGCAGGAGGGTAGGCTGGTGTCAGCCCATGCAAGACCTTGATTACTACCAGGTAGAATCGCTCGGCTGAAGAGAACCTGCCGAAAACAATTTTACAGTGCCTATGTGTAATCCAAAATGTACATTGAGCCATAGATAAAAACTAATGTGGCAAAACAGACTGGTCAGTGTTTCCCATATATCATCAGAGAGGTTACCCAAATAGAGAACATGATACATGTGTACTTCAGTAAAGCAGATTATTTTTAAAACTTTATTTTATTCATTTTAGAGAGGAGACACAGAGTGAGAGAGAGAGAGAAAGAGAGAAAGGGGGGAGGAGCTGGAAGCATCAACTCCCATATGTGCCTTGACCAGACCAGTGCAGGGTTTTGAACTGGCGACCTCAGTGTTCCCAGGTCGATGCTTTATCCACTGCGTCACCACAGGTCAGGCAAAGCAGATTATTTTTAATAATAGTATTTATTCATTAAAAGATTCTACCAAGGTTAATATGTTGACAGGAACCAGGCAGTGAGGACATGTGGATGAAAATTTATAATTTGTGCTATGAGGATCCCAGATCTGTACATGTCCACATAGGTAACCCTAGATGTATAAATATATAAGGCATATGTAAAATAGGAAAATGTTTGGAATTCAGTGTGTTATGTTCAGAGGACAGTGGGTGCACAGAGAAAGGGTTATCTTTACATGGTGGGTCCGTGAAAATTCTAAAGATATTCTGAAATTATTTGCAGCCAAGACAGATTTATTTGTCCTCTATTAGAGATACTTCTCACAGAAGGCTGGTACCCCCTGGCAAAAGGGTTTTGTGGTCAATCAAGTTTAGAAAATGAAACATACTCTATTTTCATCTTAGAATGCACTGTGAGTGTTAGCATATTCAAACACTTCCAAGATCAGCAATAAAAACAAATGAATAAACAAACAATAAACAAAATGCCAACATATTTAGTTTGGTTTAATCTACCATTTTCCCAAACTTAGTTGACCATTGGACCTTTTTGTGGCCGAACACCTATTACTCTCTGACACGCATTAATATCTGTACACTGTGGTTTAGGAAACATAACTGCTGCCTTATTTGGGTAGGAGCTTATCTGAAGGCAGTGGGCACTGCATAGCTTTTTCAATACTGTGAATTTCTGTTCTTAGGGTTCTCGTAAAGAATTGGTATTTATAATAGCGTGTGCATGCATGTCCTCATAGACATAGTTTGTGCATTTCAGTGTCCCAAATTCTCTTAGCAGAAACTAAAACATATCTGTCTTAAAAGCCATATAACTTTGTATAGGAATGAGTACTGTATTGATATCAACTGTTACTACATTATAACATTTAATACTATTGATGAAATAATTTAAACACTGGAAAATGCATATACTTTGGACACTGTCCTTAGTGAGTTCTACCAAGTAGGATAAGAGCTCCTAAGACATTCTGGCTAGTGGCAGTGCTTTCTTAGACTTTAGTTTTATCAGTAATTTTGGTACCAATGCAAAAATCACTTGTTGAATTAGCTAGAGCTGGGGTCCCCAAACTATGGCCTGCGGGCCGCATGCAGCCCCCTGAGGCCATTTATCCACCCCCCTCCGCACTTCTGGAAGGGGCATCTCTTTCATTGGTGGTCAGTGAGAAGAGCACAGGATGCATCCGCACCCATAGTTCCCATTGAAATACTGGTCAGTTTGTTGATTTAAATTTACTTGTTCTTTATTTTAAATACTGTATTTGTTCCCGTTTTGTTTTTTTACTTTAAAATAAGGTATGTGCAGAGTGCATAGGGATTTGTTAATAGCTTTTTTTTAATAGTCCGGCCCTCCAATGGTCTGAGGGACAGTGAACTGGCCCCCTGTGTAAAAAGTTTTGGGACCCCTGAGCTAGAGTCTTCTTCCCCTCTACCTCCCCCTTCCCCTCCCCCTCCTCCTCCTCCTCTTCTTCCTCCTTGTGGCTGAATATTGTAAAGCTCAAAGCAAAATAGAACCCCAATTGTTATAATGAAAAAGTTCACCTTTAATTGGGTGATGAAAATAAATGGTCACCAATAAACTTATTCTGAAGATTCTATTGTGTCCAGAAGGTTTGAAATGACTTTGGCTTTTTGATCACCAGCATTCTGGATTGCAATAGCCCGTCAGACCTGTCTGCAAAGCAAAGCCATATACCAAAGCCATAGTTGCTGTTTAACCAGAAATACATTCTGATGCATAGGCCCACAGGCAATATTCAGTTTATATTTATTGCTTGGCTGGCTGAGAGCTCTAAAATATGGACATGGTCATCTCGAGTCTTCCAGATGGTCAGGCCCCTTCCTTTATTGTGGAGACCAGAGCAGAGCTTAGCAAAGCATTCCAGCCCATGACCAGAACAACATCACAAGCAGTTGCTTTGTGATTGTTTGAGACTTGGCTTTAGGGCCGACCCTGTTTCCTTTGTTAGTACTTGGGTAAAAGAAGGTTTTAAAGAAGTATTTGTTAAGTGAGTGGATGAGCGGATGAATGAATGCCTGCCGGGACCCCTTAGCAGCATTCAGACGAGCTTTTCACACATAAGAGGGCAGATCTGTGCATTTCCGAGGCAGGTGGCCCGTGCCCCTTGACTTGCACACTTACCGTGAACCTGATGATATACAGTGAGTCCTCGGAAGAGCTAGATCTGAAAACATTTTCTTTCTCCTTCCTTCCAAAGTGGGTTTCCCTGGACAGGCCCCCCAGCCCAGCTCCCTGTCTGGAAAAGGTGCCAGCCAGGAGGAGCAGGTGAGCAGGTCTCGAAAGGCAGCTAAGGGGAAGGAGAAAAGCACACCTCACTGTGCACATGCTTCTCCTGCCTTGGCTTTGCCTGTGTGAGCTTGTGGGAGAGGCGGAAAGGCACATTCTTCAGAATCCGGGTCCTGGTAAAGAATGCTTCTCAGGCTAAAATGTCAGTGTGGCTTGGCCCGATCATGGGATAGTTCTTTTATTGCTGACTTTCTGAGATGATAAAACCCAACCCCTTCCCCTGTATGCTAAGGATGGCTCACAGAACGGATGAAATTTCAAGTCCTCACTCAGCTCCACTATATTGGATTGTTATCACAATTCAAAGATTTTACAAATTGCATTTCTACCCTTCCTCCATGGCCTCCTCTCCTGCCACCTCAGAGTCAAAGCCAAGTCTTATTCAGAACCAGCTGCAGTGGGTGGCCAGGTAAACCTGTGCTCTGGACCCTAGGGTCAGCTGAGTCACACCCATTCCTTCCCACCTGTTAAAAGCCAATCAGCACCTCTACCTCCCCTGCTGTAGCAGATGGGGTCAGGTTGCAGGTGGCAGAGAATGAGCTCATCACTGCCTCACTGCCCAGAACACAGCTCATCTTGCTGAACTGTCACTTGCTGAGTTAAACCTGAGTTCCCCAAACATCGTTCTTCAGCTATTTTTGTCTCGAGAGATTTTAAGCATTGCTTCTTCAAATGCATTTCAACTCTGTTTGGAAATCTGGCTTTGCTGACTTCTCACCTTACAATAGACCCTGATGTTACTTTAGAATTGGCCAGACATCACTTCTTCTTTCTTGCACTTGGAAAGACAAACTGTGACTCCTACAGACTAGATGCTTCTGGCTGGCTTTGCTCACCCCCGTCCCTGGCCTCATAGGCTGACTATGTACTTCTGAGCAAGAGATAGTGATCAATCCAGAGGCTTTCTGGAAGGAAGGGCTGGTCACACATTTTTACACAGATGTTTTTTGGATGCGTACTTACTGAAAGACTGTCCAGGGTGGTCTGATAAGAGCATTGCATATAAAGTGGAGGCTCAGCACAGATAAAAGCTTCATTTGTTCAGTCATTTGCCTTGGGTGTTCTATGTCCTAGCCTCGCAGTAGGCAGCAAGTGAGTAATAGGGACATATAGTCTACTTTTTAGGGATTTAGACTTAAGATGAGATAAGATGTATGTACCCACAGCAAAGTGATATCTCCTCAGGACTAAGATGTCACAAGTAAAGTCTCTGGGTTCACAGGAAGGACATATGGCCGGGAATGAAGCAAACATGGTGACAAACGTGTCCTGAGCACTGGGCAAAGCCGCAGAGCTTGAGGTGGGCAGAAAAAGGAATCTTTTCTGTCTCCAGCCTTAAGGGGCTTGCAACAAACTGGGAGATAGGAGGCAATGCAGACTGAATACTCTTCAGGACAGCTGTGTTCCTGAGTGTGAGGTGTGGCTGGCTGTCACTGTTCAATCAGCTCCAGTCGTTTGTCCTTCCCTTGCAGGTGAGCAGATGGCCCCTGGGAATTGCGCTGGCTCTAGAAAGCCTTGCTGCTCTATTTTCAGCCATATCTGGAAGAAATGATCAGGAAAGTTGACATCAACCTGAGCTTTGGTGACCATTATTCAGCCTTGCATCTTCCCCCAAACCAGATTCTAGCTATCTCCATTTTCTAGTTTCCTAAGTGACTTTGATTTTAAGTATAATTACAAGTGTCATGGGCCTCTGAATATAATAAATTGACTTTTAAATAAATGCAGAGACACTGGAGAAAGGGGCATGGCAGAGTTTCACACTGATCCATGCTCATCTGACCATTGGAGTACCTTGGGGGGAAATGGAGGCTAGACTGCAGGAAGTGGGCAAAGGATGTTAGCCATCTGCATTTTGAGTGTTAAATTCCTTTGGTTTTGAAGAAAGGATGGTTTTGTGTCCCTGTGCACAATAGTGGTCTGTCATATTTTCAGTTCTTCCTAAGAATGATAACTCTCAGTATGGGAGAACTTGCCAGGCTGGAGGAATGTTTGTTCTATGTTCGTATAAATGTCCTCTGAAAGCACTCAAGCCTTCTCCTTTTTTCATGTGTGCACACACAGACACACATGGGATCCTTGAGAGATATACAGAATGAGAAATGTGGTGGCCATTTTGCAAGACCAGGTTTTTGTTTTCTTTTTTACAGGGACAGAGAGAGAGAGTCAGAGAGAGGGATAGATAGGGACAGACAGACAGGAATGGAGAGAGATGAGAAGCATCAATCATCAATTTTTCGTTGCAACACCTTAGTTGTTCATTGATTGCTTTCTCACATGTGCCTTGACCTTGGGCCTTCAGCAGACCAAGCAACCCCTTGCTGGAGCCAGCGACCTCGGGTCCAAGCTGGTAAGCTTTTGCTCAAACCAGATGAGCCCACGTTCAAGCTGGTGACCTCAGGGTCTCGAACCTGGGTCTTCCGCATCCCAGTCCAATGCTCTATCCACTGCGCCACCGCCTGGTCAGGCAAGACCAGGTTTTAAAGACAATAAATACAGTTAGAATTAACCAAGTCCTGGCCTGGGGATTAGAAGGCTTCATTCAGTTCTGGGTCTGGTTTTCACCCCATTGTGGCTCTGGGAATGTTATTTTCCCTCTTATCCTTCTCGGTTGCACTATTAGGTGTCTGATAATACCATCTTTAAGGACTTTCCATGATTCTAAGGGTCTTTTCCATAACTTGCTGACTTATCTTGATATGAGGCAGAGATTAGGTGTTGACACAGACCAGACTTTAGTTCCAATAGACCTGGGGTGAAACAGAGAGCTGAAGTGACAATATAACAATGGTGGTATCTTATCGGGGGTGTTGAGGCCAAAGCTGCCAATTGAGTCCAAATGCGTTGTCTATCAGTTAGCTCCAGGGAAACCATAGGAGCCAGGGGCATAAAAGGCAGGTCTCAAGGAACCAGAGCCACTATAATGCCTGTGTTGCAGCGGTTTTGATTGTTTCTAGGCCCAGTTTGCACCGGTGGGCTGACGTATGTAAGGGGACTAGGATGGAGTGAGTTCTGAACTTTTATGTTCCATGCTAGAAATGAGGAAAATCAACATTTTCCTTTAATGAAGAGTATGCTTTTCTCCTTCAGTGACCTTTAAAGTGTTCCAGAATGAATGATAAAATACACACTCAAACTGGATGAAGGATGTTTTCAAGTAGAGGTGGGAGCCCAATACTTTCTCTGTAGAAGGTAGCTGAGGACCAGGTTTCTTAAGGGTAGAGACAATTGAGACTTATATTATGACCCATGATTATCAGAAGGGTTGGATTCATTCATAACCCTGAAGAGATTCAAGGAAGTCTTTCTCAAGTTCAAGAGTCAAGAACAGTTGCCTAAACCAACAGCCTAATTATAGTCACTGGAGGGACTCTTAGGGCCAAGTGGTGAGTTCCAGAGGCAGTAAGTCTCAGTCAGCCCATCCTCACTTTGGTCCTATGATCCACGTAAATCTTGGTAAATAATTTGGAGCTCCTGAAGGTTGGAAAATGTTCCAGTGCAACTTTTCTGTACCAGTCGAGTTTTTCATCCATCCATCCATCCATCCAAATAGTAAGCATTCCCTGAGCATTTGTTTTGTGCCAGGTGTTAATCTGGATGATGGGAATGAGATGGTAATTATGAAAGTATTTTGGTTTCCTCCTCAGGATTTATTCCTTTTCTCTGCCAAAAGGAAATGTTCCATGCTGTGGTTTAGAAGGGATTACCTCTACCTCCAATTATCAGTATGTCCCTGGTTAACTGGATCAGTGAATCCCGTTAACCCTGCATCATTTTCCCAGCAGCTACTCACAGTGATTAATATGGTGAGAGTCCCATGACTAAACCCAGGTCATCAAGTGTCAGTAGGAGTCACCCAAAGACTTGTTTGAGATATCAGCTATGTAATCCTGTTTTCTTCTGGATTAGAACCTAGAAGCATGTCCAAGGGCTGTGGACAGCCATCTGGTAACAATCAGGGGGAGCCTGCAAAGGATAGAGCCAATGCCAAGAAACATTAGCTGAGAAGTTAGAATTCAGAACCTGGTCATACCCCTTGAGCCTTTGAATCAAGCTTTGCTTAAGGCTACCCCTAATTTGGTTATGGGGGCCAATAAATTCTTTATATATATATATATTTTATTATTATTAATTCTAATGGGGTGACACCAATAAACCAGGGTACATGTGTACAATGAAAATATCTCCTAGTTATCTTATCATTCAATTGTGTTGCATACCCGTCACCAAAAGTCAAATTGTCCTCTGTCACCTTCTATCTGGTTTTACCTGTGTCCCTCCCCTCCTCCCTTTCCCACTCTTCCCTCCCTCCCCCCATCCTGTAACCACCACTCTCTTGTCCATGTCTCATATTCTCACTTTTATGTCCCACCTATGTATGATTCATGCTGTTCTCAGTTTTTCTTTTCTGATTTACTTATTTCACTCCGTATAATGTTATCAAGGTACAACCATTTTGTTGTAAATGATCTGATGTCATCATTTCTTATGGCTGAGTAGTATTCCATAGTATATATGTACCATACCTCTTTAATCCACTCGTCTTCTGATGGACACTTGGGCTGGTTCCAGATCTTCGGTATTGTGAACAATGCTGCCACGAACATGGGGGCGCATTTCTTCTATTTGAAAAGTGCTATGGTGTTCTTAGGGTATATTCCTATAAGAGGGATAGCTGGGTCAAAAGGCAGTTCGATTTTTAATTTTCTGAGGAATCTCCAAACTGTTTTCCACAGTGGCTGCACCAGTCTGCATTCCCACCAGCAGTGCAGAAGGGTTCCCTTTTCTCCACATCCTTGCCAGCACTTCTTCTGTGTTGTTTTGCTGATGAGTGCCATTCTGACTGGTGTGAGGTGATATCTCATTGTGGTTTTAATTTGCATTTCTGTAATGATTAGTGATGTTGAGCATTTTTTCATATGCCTATTGGCCATTTGTATGTCCTCTTTGGAGAAATTTCTATTAATTTCTTTTGCCCATTTTTTGATTGGGTTGTTTGTCTTCCTGGTGTTGAGTTTTATAAGTTCTTTATAAATTTTAGTTATTAACCCCTTATCAGATGTGCTGTCGAATATGTTCTCCCATTGTGTGGTTTGTCTTTTTATTCTGTTCTTATTATCTTTAGCTGTGCAAAAACTTTTTAGTTCGATATAGTCCCATTTGTTTATCTTGCCTTTTATTTCATTTGCCAGTCAAGATTAATCGGCAAATATACTGCTGCTACAGATGTCGGAGAGCTTGCTGCCTATGTTTTCTTCTAAGATGCTTATGGTTTCACGGCTTACATTTAAGTCTTTTATCCATTCTGAGGTTGTTTTTGTGAATGGTGTAAGTTGATGGTCTAGTTTCATATTTTTGCTGGTAGATGTCCAATTTTCCCAACACCATTTGTTAAAGAGGCTGTCTTTACTCCATTATATGTTCTTTCCTCCTTTGTCAAATATCAGTTGTCCATAAAGCTGTGAGTTTATTTCTGGGTCCTCTGTTCTGTTCCATTGATCTATGTGCCTGTTCTTATGCCAGTACCAGGCTGTCTTGAGTATAATGGCCTTATAGTAAACCTTGCTATCTGGAAGAGTGATACCTCCTGCTTTATTTTTTCTCTTTAAGATTGCTGAGGCTATTCGTGTTCTTTTTTGGTTCCATATAAATTTTTGGAATATGTGTTCTATATCTTTGAAGTATGTCATTGGTATTTTTAATTGGTATTGCATTGAATTTATAAATTGCTTTGGGTAATATAGACATTTTAATGATGTTTATTCTTCCTAGTCATGAGCACGGTATATGCTTCCACTTGTTTGTATCTTCCTTGATTTTTTTTATCAATGTTTTATAATTTTCCGAGTACAAGTCCTTAACCTCCTTGGTTAAATTTACTCCTAAGGTACTTTATTTTTTTGGCTGCAATAGTGAAGGGGATTGTTTCCTTAATTTCTTTTGCTGACAGTTCATTGTTTGTATATAGAAATGCCTCTGATTTCTGAGTATTAATTTTATATCCTGCCACCTTGCTAAATTCATTTATAAGGTCCAGTTGTTTTTTGACTGAGACTTTAGAGTTTTCAATATACAATATCATATCATCTGCAAATAGTGACAGTTTTACTTCTTCTTTTCCAATTTGGATGCCTTTTATTTCTTCTTGTCTGATTGTTGTAGGTAGGACTTCGAGAACTATGTTGAATAAGAGTGGTGAAAGGGGGCATCCCTGCCTGGTTCCTGATCTTAAGAGGATTGCTTTTAATTTTTGTCCATTTAGTGTGATGTTTGCTGTGGGTTTGTCGTAGATGGCCTTTATCATGTTAAGGAATGTTCCTTGTATTCCCACTTTATTGAGAGTTTTAAGCATGAATGGGTGCTGGATTTTATCAAATGCCTTTTCTGCATCTATTGAAATTATCATGTGATTTTTGTCTTTCCTTTTGTTTATGTGATGAATCACATTGATTGATTTGCGATTATTGAACCAGCCTTGCCTCTCCAGAATAAATCCCACTTGATCATGGTGTATGATTTTTTTCATATATTGCTGGTTGGCTAATATTTTGTTGAAAATTTTAGCGTCTAAATTCATCAGGAATATAGGCCTATAATTTTCTTTCTTTGTGTTGTCTTTGCCCGGTTTTGGGATCAGAATTATGCTCGCCTCATAAAAGGAGTTTGGAAGTCTTCCTTCCTCTTAAATTTTTTGAAATAGCTTGAGGAGGATAGGAGTTAGTTCTTCTTTGAATTATTGGTAGAATTCACTTGTGAAGCCATCAGGCCCAGGACATTTCTTTTTTGGGAGTTTTTGATAACTGTTTCGATCTCATTTGTTGTAATTCGTCTGGTTAGGTGTTCTGATTTTTCCAGATTGATTTTTGGAAGTTTATATGATTCAAGAAATTTGTCCATTTCACCTAGATTGTCTAATTTTTTGGCATAGAGTTCTTCATAGTATTTTCTTACAATGCTTTGTATTTCTGTTGTGTCAGTTATTTTTTCTCCACTGTCATTTCTAATTTTATTTATTTGAGTCCTCTCTTGTGTTTTCTTGGTGAGTCTAGTTAAAGGTTCATCAATCTTGTTTACCTTTTCAAAGAACCAGCTTCTGGTTTCATTGATCCTCTGTATTGTTTCCTTAGCCTCTATGTCCTTTATTTCTGCTCTGATCTTTATTATTTCCTTCCTTCTACTTGTCTTGGGTTTTATTTGTTGTTGTTTTTCTAGTTCTTTTAGATGCAGGGTCAGGTTGCTTATTTGAGCTTTTTCTAGCTTTTTATGATATGCCTGTAGTGCAATAAACTTTCCTCTCAGAACTGCTTTTGTTCTGTCCCATAAATTTTGAGTTGATATATGCTCATTATCATTTGTTTCTAGAATGTTTTTTATTTCTTCTTTGATCTCATTGTTAATCCATTCATTATTTAATAACATGCTATTTAATTTCCAAGTGTTTGAGTATGTTTCAGTTTTTCTTTTGTGGTTAATTTCTAGTTTCATGGCATTGTGATCAGAGAATATGCTTGATATGATTTCAATCTTCTTAAATTTATTGAGACTACTTTTGTGTCCTAACATGTGGTCTATTTTAGAAAACGTACAATGTGCGCTTGAGAAAAATGTATATTCTACTGCTTTAGGGTGAAAGGTTCTGAAGAAATCTATTAAATCAAGTTGATCTAGTGTCTCCTTTAAGTCTGCTGTTTCTTTGTTAATATTTGTTCTTGAGGATCTATCCAGTGTTGTTAGAGGGGTATTGAAATCCCCTACTATGATAGTATTGCTGTTAATCTCGCCCTTTATATCCATCAAAGTCTGCTTTATGTATGTCGGGGCTCCTATATTTGGTGCATAGATATTTATAATAGTTTTATCTTCCTGTTGAATTATTTCCTTTATCATTATGTAGTGTCCTTCTTTATCTCTTACTACAGTCTTTGTTTTAAAGTCCATTTTGTCAGATAAAAGTATTGCTACCCCTGCTTTTTTTTCATTTGCATGAAATATTTTTTTCCATCCTTTTACCTTCAGTCTATGGGCATCTTTTGTTTTAAGGTGTGTCTCTTGTAGACAGCATATGTATGGGTCCTTTTTCTTGATCCATGCAGCTACCCTATGTCTTTTGATTGGATTATTTAATCCATTTACATTTAAGGTTATTATAGATATGTAGTTGTTTATTGCCATTTTATTCTTTAAAGCTGTATTCTTCTTTTACTCTATTCTTTCCTCCCTTTAAACTGTTCACAACAGGCCCCTTAGTATCTCTGGCAGAATTGGTTTGGTTTTTATGAATTCCTTTAGGCGTTCTTTTTCTGGGAAGCTCTTTATTTCTCCTTCAATTTTAAACGTTACCCTTACTGAATAAAGTAGTCTTGGTTGTAGGTTCTTGTTCTGCATTACTTTGATTATATCTTGCCATTCCCTTCTGGCCTCAAGTGTTTCTGTTGAGAAGTCCGATGTCATCCTTATGGGGGCTCCTTTGTAGGTGATAGCCTTTTTTTACCTAGCAGCTTTTAAAATTTTTTCTTTATCCATTAGCTTTGGTATTTTAACTATGATGTGTCTTGGTGTAGATCTTTTTGGGTTTCTCTTTAATGGAGTTCTGTGTGCTTCTTGAACGTGTGTAGTGTTTCCCAGCCTTAATTTAGGAAAGTTTTCTGCTATGATTTGATTGAACAAAGTTTCCATTTCCTGTCCTCTCTCCTCTTCTTCAGGCACCCCTATGATGCGAATGTTGTTTCTCTTCATGTTGTCACAGAGCTCCCTTAGAGTTTCCTCACATTTTTTGAGTCTCTTTTCCTTTTTCTTCTCTGCTTCTGTGCCTTTGTTTATTGTGTCCTCTAACTCGCTTATTCGATCCTCAGTGTGATTCATCCTGCTTTTAATTCCTTCCATTGTGGTCTTCAGTTCTGATATTGTATTTGTCATTTCTGTCTGATTCCTTTTTATTATATCAATTTCGTTTTTTATACTTGTTATCTCTTTATTTAGGTGTTCATAATGCCTATCCATTGTTGCTCTAATTTCTTTGAACATCCTAACTATCATTATTCTATATTCAGCTTCTGGTAATTTGGTTATATCTGGTTCATTCAGGTCCTTCTCTGGGGATTTCTCTTGATTCATTTGGTTTGCATTCCTCTGCCTTCCCATTTTGTTTGTGTATAAACAAGTTGTGGCCACTGGAGTTCAGTAGGTGTTGCCTTTGTGTTCTCCAGGGTGGTTTGTCTGCAGGCCCCCCACCCCCTCTGCCGCTGCCTAGGGCAGTTGGGTATGGGCGTTGCCAGCGCCGGCCCACTGTGGCTTTTGCTGTGATTTAAGCCTCTCCTCTGCAGGAGAGGCTGTCACTCAAGCCACAAACCTCAGCACCAATGGTAGAGGTGAGCACCTTTGCTCAGCTGCGGACCCAGTCTGTTTTCAGACTTCCACCCAGAACCCGCAGTCAGAGCCTGCTCGCCATAGTTTCGCGGGTTTGCCGGGGCTTTTGACGTGCTCTCAGCTGTGAGCCTTTGCTCGTCTGGTGCTTTAGCCCTGCCCTTGAGCCAGGGCCCTTCTGCGCAGGGTCACAAACCCAGGTTTATTAGGCCGGGCGTGTTTTCTGGCTTCCGCTCAGCTGTGTACTTCCACTCATCCTGGTCTCCTCCCCTCCCCCGTGTTCGGACCTCGCCCGTTCACGTAGGATGGCAATCCGCGGGACTCTGGTCGGGCGGGGATAGTAGCGTGGGCTCAGCTGCATGCTTCCACTTGTCTCGGGGTCTACCCCGTTCCCGTGCTTGGAGCCCGTTCGCGCACGTATAATGGCAAACCGTGATTTCTCCGGTCGTGAGCTCAGCGCAAGCCCCTCCCATCCCTGGTCCTAGCCTGGTCCCCGCGGTCAGGGCCGGCTTGTGCAGGGTCGCAGAGCAGATTTCTGCCATTCCTGGCCTCCCGCTTTGTCCCCGTAGGTGGCATTACAGGCGGGCCCGCAGCTTCCGGAGTGCTTTTGCGCGTCCCCTCCGACCCTGCTGGGCTAGACCGAGCTCACACTGGCTTGGCCTCTGCCCACACCGACAGAACTGCGTTTTAGCGTCCTGCCTCCCCAAACCCTTCAGCAACCCTCAGCAGAGTAGGAAGGGACTCAATACTCCACACTGTAGGCCTGGGAGCTCCCTCACTTGTTTCACAGCTCAAAACTGTCCAAACGCCTCTTCTAGGCTCTGGGACTGCAGGCTGGGGCTTGGTTCCTGGGACCCAGGTTTCTCCCTCTCCGCCAAACTTTCCTCCCGCCATGTGGGTCTCTCCGGGCTGCCGTTTGCTCCGGGGAGCTGGGCAGCCCTCTTCGCGTTTTTGCTATTCCTACCAGTCTCAATGTGGCTTCTTCTGTGTTCCTTGGTTGAAGAGTTCACTTAGTTTAGTTCAAAGTTGGTTTATCCAGATGATGGTTCTTAAAATTGAGTTATAATCCCCTTTGGTTCTGGGATTTGGAAGTTGGTACATCCGCCTACTCCGTTGCCATCTTGCTTCTCCGCCAATAAATTCTTTTTAATGTTCAATACAGTTTGAGTTGAGCTCTGTTACTTACAACTGAGAGCATTCTAACAGGCGCAGAGGCATCATTCATATAGCAGTTAAGAGCCTGGATGCCAGGATGAAAAAGAGCTCAGACTCAGACCAGGCTGCTTGCTTCTGAATCTCAGTCTCCTCACCCACTAGCCTGCACAGCCTCTTGTGTCTCATTTTCAACAGTTAAATGGGAATAGTATTTCTGTATCATAGGGTTGTTAAAAGGGTTAAGTTAGAATGTGAAAGCACTTTAAAATGGTGCTTGGAACCTAGTAAATGCCACACAAAATTAAAAAAAAAAAAGAACAAAATGAGTGAATAAAGTAGTAAAAAACCCTTGGTACTCATTCTAGAGGAGCTTAGTTTCTCTTCTGGCCACTACTTGTTTGGATAGGTGAGACCAGGCAATGATGACACTAGTCATCACAGGGGCTGCTAATCTGAGTAAGGGGATCTCAGCCCTCCAAGTATATTAGCAAACCATTCTTTACTGTCCATGCTATAAGATTATGAGATACTAGAAAAATGTATCAGTTATTCTTTTAGTTGTTTTATCAAAGCAAAATGCCTACTATAAAATGATGTATTTTTCAACTTCATAAAACATGTTTTTCTTTTGGTAATTGTTTCAGTAGGTGGTTAGACTCTATTATTGTCCCATGAGTCTTACCTTAAAAGTTTTTATTTTTAAAAGTTTATTTACTACCACTTACTCTAGGAACCTTTTGCCAGTGACATTGGTGTTTAATGGTATAATGCTTCCTAAAGCCAGCAATGGCTGCATATTTTGGTAACTGAAACAATGATGAAAACTTTTTCTTTAGTGTAAGTATCCTCACTTTAAAAAAGAAAACAGGCCTGACCTGTGGTGGCACAGTGGATAAAGCATCGACCTGGGAACACTGAGGTCGCCAGTTCAAAACCCTGCACTGGTCTGGTCAAGGCACATATGGGAGTTGATGCTTCTAGCTCCTCCCCCCTTTCTCTCTCTCTCTCACTCTGTGTCTCCTCTTTAAAATAAATAAATAAAAAGAAATAATAATAATAATAAAAAAGAAAACAAGAAAATAAATTCTAACATAAAAAGAGTTAATTATAAAAACTGTTTCAGCAAAATGCAAAGCTTGTCTAATATGGAAAACCATCAATTAGCTTTATAACTATGTACATAAATAATATCACTGCCATTCCTAAGAGAAGAAGCTATCAAACGCACTTATAACAATAACACAGCAAATTTGTCACACTACTTTTGTGTGTCTTTTAGTGGCTAAGATGTTTGGCTGACATGCAACAGCCTATTTCTCTCTCACATTGATCTGCTGTTTCTGTATGTCATGAAGACATAATGTATGCTATTGTCATGCCATGGTAGTTGTCTGTAAAGGCAATGCAAAAGGAGTCATATCTGTCTATGACATGGTGTACCTGACAGAGTAATTGGTAATCTTGTGTGTCACTGTGATAGATGGTACTTGTCTGTCATTATGCCATGAAGTACCTCTGGGTCATTGTAGTATTTTCCATCAAGATGATGCAGATGATGGGTCTGTTATGACCTGGCATACACATCATGTATGGGTATGCCAGGTCATAACAGACTCATCTGATTCTGTCTCTCTTCTTGCTTTGTATAACCAATGAGTCCCGAAGTCTTATGTCATCACTTCCTAAATATTCCTTAACATGTCCTCTCCTCTTCATCACCACTGCTTCTGTTAGAACTATGGCTCTGGATTCCCTAGCATCTAGATTGTTTCAGGTTAATCCATTCTCAGCTTTACAACCAGACTGATCACTTGAACACAGATTGATACTAACCACCTAAGATCTGCAAATCGGCAATGGTATTTCACGTTTTCTAAATACAATAAAGTCTCCTGTTCTTATTATAATCACTCTGGGAACTTCTGCATCTATATTCACCATTTGTCAGGGATATGGGTCTGTAGTTTCCTTATCACACTTTGTTGGTTGTGCTTTCAGGGTAATGCAAACCTGGTAAAATAAATTTGGTAGTGTTCTTTCTTTTCCAGTTTTTTAAAAGAGTTTGAGAAGAATTGGTATTAATTTTTTCTTAAAAGTTTGGTAGAATTCACCAGTGACCTCTTCTCGTCTTAGACATTTCTTTATTGGGAGGTTTTTCCTTTTTAATTTACATTTCATGGGGTGACATTAATAAATCAGGATACATATGTTCAAAGAAAACATCTCCAGGTTATCTTGTCATTCAATTATGTTACATACCCATCACCCAAAGTCAAATTGTCCTATGTCACCTCCTATCTGGTTTTCTTTGTGCCCCTACCCTCCCCCCTCACCCTCCCTCTTCTCCCTCCCTCTCCTCCCTCCCTCTACCTTGTAACCACCACACTCTTGTCCATGTCTCATAGTCTCATTTTTATGTCCCACCTATGTATAAAATCATGCAGTTCTCAGTATTTTTCTGTTTTACTTATTTCACTCTGTATAATGTTATCAAGGTCCATCCATGTTGTTGTAAATGATCCGATGTCATCATTTCTTATGATTGAGTAGTATTCCCTAGTATATATGTATCAAAGCTTCTAAATTCACTTGTCCTCTGACGGACACTTGGGCAGTTTCCAGATCTTTGCTATTGTGAACAATGCTGCCACGAACATGGGGGCGCATTTCTTCTTTTCAAACAGTGCAATGGTGTTCTTAGGGTATATTCCTAAAAGTGGGATAGCTGGGTCAAAAGGCAGTTCAATTTTTAATTTTTTGAGGAATCTCCATACTGTTTTCCACAGTGGCTGCACCAGTCTGCATTCCCACCAGCAGTGCATGAGGGTTCCCTTTTCTCCACATCCTAGCCAGCACTTATTCTGTGTTGTTTTGCTGATGAGTGCCATTCTGACTGGTGTGAGGTGATACCTCATTGTGGTTTTAATTTGCATTTCTCTAATGATTAGTGATGTTGAGCATTTTTTCATATGCCTATTGGCCAACTGTATGTCCTCTTTGGAGAAATTTCTATTAATTTCTTTTGCCCATTTTTTGATTGGGTTGTTTGTCTTCCTGGTGTTGAGTTTTATAAGTTCTTTATAAATATTGGTTATTAACCCCTTATCAGACGTATGGTCGAATATGTTCTCCCATTGTGCAATTTGTCTTTTTATTTTGTTCTTATTGTCTTTAGCTGTGCAAAAACGTTTTAATTTGATACAGTCCCATTTGTTTATCTTGCCTTTTACTTCATTTGCCGGTGGAGATAAATCGGCAAACATATTGTTGCTACAGATGTCGGAAAGCTTGCTGCCTATGTTTTCTTCTAAGATGCTAATAGTTTCACGGCTTACGTTTAAGTCTTTTATCCATTTTGAGTTTGTTTTTGTGAATGGTGTAAGTTGATGGTCTAGTTTCATTTTTCTGCAGGTAGATGTCCAATTTTCCCAGCACCATTTGTTAAAGAGGGTGTCTTTACTCCATTGTATGTTCTTTCCTCCTTTGTCAAATATCAGTTGTCCATAAAGATGTGGGTTTATTTCTGGGTTTTCTGTTCTGTTCCATTGATCTATGTGCCTGTTCTTATGACAGTACCAGGCTGTCTTGAGTACAATCGCCTTGTAGTATACCTTGATATCCAGCAGAGTGATACCTCCTGCTTTATTTTTCCTTTCTAAGATTGCTGAGGCTATTCTTGTTCATTTTTGGTTCCATATAAATTTTTGGAATATGTGTTCTATATCTTTGAAATATGTCATTGGTATTTTAATTGGTATTGCATTGAATTTATAAATTGCTTTGGGTAATATAGACATTTTAATGATGTTTATTATTCCTAACCAAGAGCACGATATATGCTTCCACTTGTTTGCATCTTCCTTGATTTCTTTTATCAATGTTATATAATTTACCAAGTACAAGTTCTTACCCTCCTTGGTTATATCTACTCCTAGGTTCTTTATTTTTTTATTTATTTATATATATATATTTTATTATTATTAATTCTAATGGGGTGACACCAATAAATCAGGGCACATATGCACAATGAAAACATCTCCAGGTCATCCCATCATTCAATTGTGTTGCATACCCATCACCAAAAGTCAAATTGTCCTCTGTCACCTTCAATCTGGTTTTCCCTGTGTCCCTCCCCTCCTCCCTATCCCACTCTTCCCTCCCTCCTCCCATCCCATAACCACCACTCTCTTGTCCATGTCTTATATTCTCACTTTTATGTCCCACCTATGTATGAAATCATGCTGTTCTCATTTTTTCTTTTTTTCTGATTTAGTTATTTCACTCCGTATAATGTTATCAAGGTACATCCATTTTGTTATAAATGATCCGATGTCATCGTTTCTTATGGCTGAGTAGTACTTCATAGTATATATGTACCATAGCTTATTAATCCACTCGTCTTCTGACGGACACTTGGGCTGGTTCCAGATCTTCGCTATTGTGAACAATGCTGCCACGAACATGGGGGTGCATTTCTTCTTTTTGAACAGTGCTATGGTGTTCTTAGGGTATATTCCTAAAAGTGGGATAGCTGGGTCAAAAGGCAGTTCGATTTTTAATTTTCTAAGGAATCTCCAAACTGTTTTCCACAGTGGCTGCACCAGTCTGCATTCCCACCAGCAGTGCAGAAGGGTTCCCTTTTCTCCACATCCTCTCCAGCACTTATTCTGTGTTGTTTTGCTGATAAGTGCCATTCTGACTGGTGTGAGGTGATATCTCATTGTGGTTTTAATTTGCATTTCTGTAATGATTAGTGATGTTGAGCATTTTTTCATATGCCTATTGGCCATCTGTATGTCCTCTTTGGAGAAATTTCTATTAATTTCTTTTGCCCATTTTTTGATTGGGTTGTTTGTTTTCCTGGTGGTGAGTTTTATAAGTTCTTTATAAATTTTAGTTATTAACCCCTTATCAGATGTGCTGTCGAATATGTTCTCCCATTGTGTGTTTTGTCTTTTTATTCTGTTCCTATTGTCTTTAGCTGTGCAAAAACTTTTTAGTTTGATATAGTCCCATTTGTTTATCATGCCTTTTACTTCATTTGACTGTGGAGATAAATCGGCAAATATACTGCTGCTACAGATGTCGGAGAGCTTGCTGCCTATGTTTTCTTCTAAGATGCTTATGGTTTCACGGCTTACATTTAAGTCTTTTATCCATTTTGAGTTTGTTTTTGTGAATGGTGTAAGTTGATGGTCTAGTTTCATTTTTTTGCAGGTAGATGTCCAATTTTCCCAACACCATTTGTTAAAGAGGCTGTTTTTACTCCATTGTATGTTCTTTCCTCCTTTGTCAAATATCAGTTGTCCATAAAGCTGTGGGTTTATTTCTGGGTCCTCTGTTCTGTTCCATTGATCTATGTGCCTGTTCTTATGCCAGTACCAGGCTGTCTTGAGTATAATGGCCTTATAGTAAACCTTGCTATCTGGAAGAGTGATACCTCCTGCTTTATTTTTTCTCTTTAAGATTGCTGAGGCTATTCGTGTTCTTTTTTGGTTCCATATAAATTTTTGGAATATGTGTTCTATATCTTTGAAGTATGTCATTGATATTTTTAATTGGTATTGCATTGAATTTATAAATTGCTTTGGGTAATATAGACATTTTAATGATGTTTATTCTTCCTAGCCATGAGCACGGTATGTGCTTCAACTTGTTTGTATCTTCCTTGATTTCTTTTATCAATGTTCTATAATTTTCTGAGTACAAGTCCTTAACCTCCTTGGTTAATTTTACTCCTAGGTACTTTATTTTTTTGTCTGCAATAGTGAAGGGGATTGTTTTTTTAATTTCTTTTGCTGATATTTCATTGTTGGTGTATAGAAATGCCTCTGATTTCTGAGTATTAATTTTATATCCTGCCACCTTGCTAAATTCATTGATAAGTTCCAGTAGTTTTTTGACTGAGACTTTAGGGTTTTCAATATACAATATCATATCATCTGCAAATAGTGACAGTTTTACTTCTTCTTTTCCAATTTGTATGCCTTTTATTTCTTCTTGTTGTCTGATTGCTGTAGCTAGGACTTCCAGAACTATGTTGAATAAGAGTGGTGAAAGTGGGCAACCCTGCCTGGTTCCTGATCTTAAGGGGATTGCTTTTAATCTTTGTCCATTTAGTATGATGTTTGCTGTCGGTTTATCATAGATGGCCTTTATTATGTTAAGGAATGATTTCTGTATTCCCACTTTACTGAGAGTTTTGAGCATGAATGGGTGCTGGACTTTATCAAATGCTTTTTCTGCATCTATTGAAATTATCATGTGATTTTTGTCCTTCCTTTTGTTTATGTGATGAATCACACTGATTGATTTGCGAATATTGAACCAGCCTTGCCTCTCCAGAATAAATCCCACTTGATCGTGGTGTATGATTTTTTTCATATATTGCTGGATCCGGTTGGCTAATATTTTGTTGAGAATTTTAGCGTCTAAATTCATCAGGGATATAGGCCTATAATTTTCTTTCTTTGTGTTGTCTTTGCCCGGTTTTGGGATCAGAATTATGCTCGCCTCATAAAAGGAGTTTGGAAGTCTTCCTTCCTCTTGAATTATTTGAAATAGCTTGAGAAGGATAGGAGTTAGTTCTTCTTTGAATTTTTGATAGAATTCACTTGTGAAGCCATCAGGCCCAGGACTTTTCTTTTTTGGGAGTTTTTTGATAACTGTTTCGATCTCATTTGTTGTAATTGGTCTGTCTAGGTGTTCTGATTCTTCCATATTGATTTTTGGAAGTTTATATGATTCAAGAAATTTGTCCATTTCATCTAATTGTCTAATTTATTTTCAATTTATTTTATTTTTATTTTATTCATTTTAGAGAGGAGACACAGAGTGAGAGAGAGAGAGAGAGAGAGAAAGAGAGAAAGGGGGGAGGAGCTGGAAGCATCAACTCCCATATGTGCCTTGACCAGACCAGTGCAGGGTTTTGAACTGGCGACCTCAGTGTTCCTAGGTCGACGCTTTATCCACTGCACCACCACAGGTCAGGCTAGATTGTCTAATTTTTTAGCATAGAGTTCTTCATAGTATTTTCTTACAATGCTTTGTATTTTTGTTGTATCAGTTGTTATTTCTCCACTGTCCTTTTAAATTTTATTTATTTGAGACCTCTCTTCTTTTTTCTTGGTGATAGTATTAATTTTATATCCTGTCACCTTGCTGAATTCATTTATCAGGTCTAGTAGATTTTGACTGAGACTTTATGCTTTTTTATATACAATATCTAATGATCTTCAAATAATGACCGTTTTACTTCTTCTTTTCCAGTTTGGATACCTTTTAGTTCTTCTTCTTGTCTGTTTGCTGTGGCTTCCAGAACTATGTTGAATAAGAGTGATGAAAGGGGGCACCCCTGCCTGTTTCCTGATTCTTAGGGTATTATTACTTTTAATTTTTGCAAATTGAGTATGATGTTGGCTGTGGGTTTGTCATAGATGGCCTTTATCATGTTAAGGAATCATCCCTGTATTCCCATTTTGCTGAGAGTTTTTATCATGAATGTGTGCTGGATTTTATCAAATGCTTTTTCTTCATCTATTGAAATTACCATGTGATTTTTGTCCTTCTTTTTGTTTATGTGATGAATCACATTGATTGATTTGTGAATATTGAACTAGCCTTGCCTCTCCAGAATAAATCCCACTTGATCATGGTATATGATTTTTTTTTTTCATATATTGCTGGATCCGGTTGGCTAATATTTTGTTGAGAATTTTAGCATCTAAATTCACCAGGGATATTGGCCTATAATTTTCTTTCTTTGTGTTGTCTTTGCCCAGTTTTGGGATCAGAATTATGCTTGCCTCTTAAATGGAGTTTGGAAGTCTTCCTTCCTCTTGAATTATTTGAAATAACTTGAGAAGGATAAGAGTTACTTCTTCATTGATTTTTTGCTAGATTTCACTTGTGAAGCCACCAGGCCCAGTACTTTTCATTGTGGGGAGTATTTTGATAATTGTTTCGATCTCAACTGTTGTAATTAGTCTGTCTAGGTGTTTTTATTCTTCCAGATTGATTTTTGGAAGATTATATGATTCAAGAAATTTGTCCATTTCACCTAGGTTGTCTAATTTTTTGGGATAGGGTTCTTCATAGTATTTTCTTACAATGCTTTTTATTTCTGTTGTGTCAGTTGTTATTTCTCCACTGTCATTTCTAATTTTATTTATTTGGGTCTTCTCTCTTTTTTTCTTGGTGAGTCTAGTTAAAGGTTCATCGATCTGTTTAGTTTTTCAAAGAACCAGCTCCTGGTTTCATTGATCCTCTGTATTGTTTCCTTAGCCTCTATGTCATTTATTTCCGCTCTGGTTTTTATTATTTTTTTCCTTCTACTAGTCCTGGGCTTTATTTGCTTCTGTTTTCCTGGTTCTTTTAGATGCAGTGTCAAGTTGCTTATTTGAGCTTTTTCTAGCTTCTCATGGTATTCCTATAGTGCTATGAACTTCCCTCTCAGTACTGCTTTTGCTATTTCCATAAATTTTTAGTTAATGTATGCTCATTATCATTCATTTCTAGAAACTTCTTTATTTCTTTTTTGATCTCATTGTTAATCTATTCATTATTTAATATCATGCTATTTAGTTTCCAAGTGTTTGAGTAATTTTCAGTTTTTCTTTTGTTGTTAATTTCTAGTTTCATACCATTGTGATTAGAGAAAATGCTTGATATGATTTCAATCTTCTTAAATTTATTGAGTCTACTTTTGTGTCCTAACATGTGGTTTATCCTAGAGAATGTACCATGAGCGCTTGAAAAGAATGTATATTCTACTGCTTTAGGGTAAAAAGTTCTGAAGATATCTATTAAATTGAGTTGATCTAGTGTATCCTTTAAGTCTGCTGTTTTTTTGTTAATTATCTTTCTTGAGGATTTATCCAGTGAAGTTAGTGGGGTATTGAAATCCCCTAGTATTATAGTATTGCTGTTAATTTCACCCTTTATATCCATCAGAGTTTCCTTTATGTATGTCAGGGCTCCTATGTTTGGTGCATAGATATTTATAATGGTTATATTTTCCTGTTGAATTGTTCTTTTTATCATTATGTGGTGTTCTTTTTTATCTCTTACTATAGTTTGTTTTAAAGTCCATCTTGTCAGATATAAGTATTGCTACCATGGCTTCTTTTTCATTTCCATTTGCATGAAATATGTTTTTCCATTCTTTTACCTTCAGTCTATGTGCATCTTTTGTTTTAAGGTGTGTCCCTTGTAGACTGTATATGTATGGGTCCTGTTTCTTTATCCAGGCATCTACCCTATGTCTTCTGATTGGATCATTTAATCCATTTACATTTAATGTTATTATTGATACGTAGTTGTTTATTGCCATCTATTCTTTAAAACTGTATTCTTCTTTTGCTATATTCTTTCCCCCCTTTGAACTCTTCACAACAGTCCCCTTAGCATCTCTTGTAGAATTGGTTTGGTTTTAATGAATTCCTTGAGGTTTTTTTTTTTGTGTGTGTGTGTGTGTGGGAAGCTCTTTATTTCTCCTTCAATTTTAAACATTAGCTTTGCTGGATAGAGTGGTCTTGGTTGTAGGTTCTTTTTCTGCATTACTTTGAATATATATAGCCATTCCCTTCTGGTCGAGTGTTTCTGTTGAGAAGTCGGATTTCATCTTTATGGTTGCTTCTTTGTAGGTGATAGCCTTTTTTCTCTAGCAGCTTTTAAAATTTTCTCTTTATCACTTAGCTTTGGTATTTTAACTATGATGTGTCTTGGTGTTGATTTCTTTGGGTTTCTCTTGAATGGAGTTCTCTGTGTTTCTTGTACTTGTGAATCATTTTCCAGTATTAATTTAGGGAAGTTTTCATTTATGATTTGATTGAATAAAGTTTCTGTCCCTTGTTCTTTCTTCTCTTCTTCAGGAACCCCTACGATGCAGATTTCATTTCTCTTCATGTCACAGAGCTCCCTTAGAGTTTCCTCATATTTTTTGAGTCTCTTTTTCTTTTTTCTGCTCTGCTTCTGTGCCTCTGTTTATTTTGTCCTCTAACTCGCTGATTCGATCCTCAGCTTCATCCATCCTGCTTTTAATTTCTTCCATTGTGGTTTTCAGTTCTGATACTGTATTTGTCATTTCTGTCTGTTTTCTTTATATTATTTCTAATTTCTTTTTTATACTTGTTATCTCTTTTTTTAGTTGTTCGTAATGACTATCCATTGTTGCTCTAAGCTCTTTGAACATCCTAACTATCATTATTTTAAACTCTGCATCTGGTAATTTGGTTCTATCTGGTTCATTCAGATCCTTCTCTGGGCATTTCTCTTGATTCATTTGGGTTGCATTTCTCTGCCTGCCCATTTTGTCTGTGTTAAGAATTGTGTGGCCACTGGATTCCAATGGGTGTTGCCTCTGTGTTCCCTAGGTGTGGGTGTGGTCTGTCTGAAGGCTCACCATACCTGCCTAGGGCGGTTGGGTATGGGCGTTACCGGCGCCCGACCAATGTGGCTGTTTGCTGTGATTTCCGCCTCTTCTCTGCGGGAGGGGCTGTGTTCTCCTGCCAGGCTTTACAAGCCTCAACCTGTCTGGGTCTTCGCCTCGCCCCCATTGGTGTGGTTGTGCTCTGCACTCAAGCCACAAGCCTTGGCACCAAGGGTGAGCACCTTGCTCAGCTGCAGACCCTGCCTGTTCCCAGGCTTCTGCCGAGCCCCCACGGTCAGAGCCCTCTTGCACACGCAGGATGGCAAACCGCAATTTCTTGGGCCTGGCCATGTGGGGCTTCTGGCGTGCACTCAGCTGTGAGCCTCCGCCTGTCCTGGGCTTTAGCCCCACCCCTTCATGCAAGGCCAGCTCGTCAGGGCCTCACACCTCTGAGGCCAGGTGATGATGCGCTCCCTTGTGTTCCTGCTCAGCAGCAGATCTCTGCCCATTCCTGGGCTCCTGCTTTTCCCCCTCAGGTGGGGCTGCAGGTGGGTCCGCAGCTGCCGAACCATTTTTGCGCATCCCCTCCACCCCTGGTGGGCTAGACTGAGCTCACACTGGCTGGGTCTCCGCCCCTGCCGACAGAACCGTGTTTCCGCCTCCTGCCGCCACCATCCCTCCAGCAAGCCCTCAGCAGTGTGGGTGGGGGCACTGTAGCTCAGACCCTAACACTCCATACTGTACAGTAGTCCTGGAATCTCCCTCCTTCTAAGCAGCTCTGTTCTAAGTGCTGCGGGAGAGCTTGTTTGACTGGTGTCCTGTATCCCTTGCTGGTATTGCTAGTTCCAGGGGAAATATTCATTTTCGATTTGGGAAATGACTCAGCCCAGGGGTTAGGGTGGCTGTCCCTCAGCATGTTTGTTTCTGTGCCTTCTAGTCCACACTCTCTTCCTTCTGCTTCGGTCCTCTCCCCCTTCCCCATTCCCTGGAGCCCCAGGTGAGTGGTTGTGAGAGAGGTTTTCTGCTCTGTTCATTTAAGAAGAATCCTGTGTCTGAGAAAACTGTGTCTAAGAAAACTGTCTCTTTCTCACAAACAGTATCCTCACTTTATTCACAGCTCAATACTGTCCTAATGCCTCTTCTAGGCTCTGGGGCTGCAGGCTGGGGCTTTGCTTCTGGGACCCAGGTCCCTCGCTCTCCGCTAAACTCTCTTCCCGTCACACGAGTCAACCGTTTGCTCCAGGGAGCTGGGCAGCCCTTTCAACGTTTTCACTTTTCGTACCAATCTCAATGTGGCTTTTTCAGTGATCCTTGGTTGAAGAGTCCACGTAGTTTAGTTCAAAGTTGGTTTATTCAGATGATGGTTCTTAAAATTAAGTTATAATCCACTTTGGTTCTAGGAGTTGGAAGTTGGTACGTCCGCCTACTCCATTGCCATCTTGCCGTCCCTATTGCGAGGTTTTTGACTACTGATTCAATCTCCTTACTCATTATTAATCTGTTCAGATTTTATGCGTTTTTATGATTCAGTCCTGGTAAGTTTTATCTTCCAAGAAACTTGTCCTTTTTTTGTAGATTGTCCTATTTGTTGCTGTATAATTGTTCATAGTGGTCTCTGTGATTCTTTGTATTTCTGTGGTATCACTTGTAATGTCTCATCTTTCATTTATAATTTCCTTTACTTGAGTCCTCTCTCTTTCTTGGTTAGTCTGCCTGAAGTTTTTCTATTTTGTTTATCTTTTCAAAATACTCTTAATTTTCTTGCTCTTTTCTATTATTTTTCTGTTCTCTATTTGATTTATTTTTCCTAATTTATATTCTTTCCTTCTGCTAATTTTGGGTTTAATTTGTTTTTCTTTTTCTAGTTCCTTAAGGTGTAATGTTAAGTTGTTTATTTGAGATAATCTTTTTTCTTAATGCAGCATCTTTAGCTATATATTTTTCTCTTATATCTGCGAGGCCTGCATCACATATGTTTTGGTATGTTGTGTTTCTATTTTTGTTTGTCTCAGAATATTTTTTGATTTTCTTCTTGAGTTCATCTTTTAACCATTGGTTTTTAAGAGTGTTTCATTTACTATTCATGTATTTGTGAAATTTTCATTTTATCTCATTATTGATTTTTATGTTTCATATCATTGTGCTTGGAAAAGATATTTGACATAATTTCTATCTTTTTGAATTGGGTTGAGCCTTTAGTGGCATAAAGCACATGATCTATCCTGGATAATGTTCTGTGTACACTTGAGAAGAATGTGTATTCTGCTGCTGTTGAATAGAATGTTCTGTGTATGATATGGTCATTTGGTATGTAGTGATGTTCAAATTCTCTGTTTGCTTATTGATTTTCTGTCTTCATGATCTATTTATTGTTGAGTGGGAGATATCAAAGTCCCCTACTGTTATTGTATTGCTGTTTATTTCTCCTTTTAGTTCTGTTGCTACTTCCTTTAAATATTTGTGTTCTGATGTTAGGTGCCTAAATATTTATAATTATTATAATTTCTTGATGAATTTACTTCTTTATTATCATATAGTTACCTTCTTTGTCTTTTGTGACTATATTTCAGCATAAAGTCTGTTTTATTTCTGATTTAAGTACAGCCACCACTGCCTTTTTGTTTCGTATTTACCTGTGATACCCTTTTCCCTCTCTCCCTTTCAGCCTATGTATGTCCTTAAAGCTAAACTGGGTTTGTGATAGCCAGAATATCATTGAATTCTTTCTAAAATCCTATTTGACATTCTATGTTTTTTTTTTGTGTGTGTGTGTGTGTGTGTGTGTTTTTTACAGAGACAGAGAGAGAGAGTCAGAGAGAGGGACAGCCAGACAGGGGCGAAGAGAGGTGAGAAGCATCAATCATTAGTTTTTCGTTGCTGTCGCAACACCTTAGTTGTGCATTGATTGCTTTCTCACATGTGCCTTGACCGCGGGCCTTCAGCAGACCAAGCCAGACATTCTATGGTTTTTGAGTAGAGAATTTAACTCATTTATATTTACAATAAGTATTGATAACCAATGACTTACTATTGCCATTTTTATTAATTGTTTTCTCACTGTTTTTTGTTGTTGTTATTTTTATCATCTCTTGTTCTTTTTGTGATTTGATGATTTTTTATGGTAGTGTGCTTTGATCATTTATCTCATTTTTTGGTGTAATCCTTTGTAGGTTTTTCCTTTGTGGTTTCCTTGAGGCTTAATAAAATATAGTAGTTACTCTTTAACCATGAAATATATGCTTCAAGACTCCCCCATGGATGTCTGAAGCTATGGAAAGTAATGAACTTCAATCAACTTCTTTAACTCTGCTGGAAATGTGACAGCAGCTTTTTCATCAGCAGATCTAGCTTCTTTAGTAAATTTTTAATTTTTCAGTCCAGACTTATTTCTAAATCAGTGAAAATATTCTTTACATGCAGTAAATAGCTCTGTGTCACTTGTTTTAGGAAATCCCTTGCTCTAAGTCTTTGTATAGACTTCATACTTTTGGTGTAACACATTGCCATCAATTGAAACACATTTTTCTGTTCATGTCTTCCATCCACAAATGTAGTGTTCTTTTCATCTTAACCATGCACTTATCACATACTGCGGCCATAACGTTTTCAATTTGAGATATGAAAACAAACTAGCATAATTTTTTTCTTCTTCACAATATCATGGGTAAAAAAATAATATATATCTTTTAAAAATATATAAAAATAAAATAAAAAAGTAATATAATATATATTACTATAGATCTTTGAAACCTCAGAATATTAATATTTTTTTCCTCTCAGGTTGGGAACTTTCACCTTTTCACTTAAAGGAAGCACTTTACAGCTTCTCTTGGGCATATCTGAATTACCAGCATCACTACTCTTATGCTTTTGGGTCATTATTATATAAAATAAAGGTTATTTGAATACAAGCACTGTGATACCCTGACAGTCGATCTGATAATTGAGATGGCAACTAAGTTATTAGTAGGCAGGTAGTATATACAGTAATGATACATCAGACAAAGGGATGAGTCATGTCCAGGGTAGAAGGGAGTATAAATATTTTCTCCCTTCTAATGATGTTGATGTTTAATGACATTTTAATAATGTTGATTCTTCCTATTCATGAACGTGGTATATGCTTCTACATATTTGTATCTTCTTCAGTTTCTCTTTTCAGTGTCTTATAATTTTCTGAGTACAAGTCTTTTACATACTTGGTTAAATTTATTCCTAGGTTTTTTTAATGCAATTGTAAATAAGATTGTTTTCTAGTTTCCCTTTCTGATATCTCATTGTTGGTATATAAAAATGCAACCAATTTCTGAATATTAATTTTGTATCCTGCTACTTTACTGAATTTATCAATTTCAGTAGTTTTTTTTTGGTGGAATCTTTAGGGTTCTTTATATACAGTATCATGTCATCTGAAAAGAGTGACATTTTTACTTTTTCCTTTCCAATTTGTACACTTTTTATTTCTTTTTCTTCTCTAGTTGCTGTTGCTGGGACTTCCAGTACTATGTTGAACAGGAGTGAATAAAGTGGACATTCCTGTCTTGTTCCTGATCTTAAGGGAAATGCTATAGATTTTGTCTGCTGACATGTTGGCTGTGGGTTGGTCATATATATAGCCTTTGCCATAAGACAGGTCTAGTGGAGATGAAATTTTTCAAATATTATTTGTTTGAAGAAGTCTATATTTCCTTTATCTCTGACAGTTAGTTCTGCATGGTTGTTTTCATGGTTAATAGCTTTTTAAAATATATTTTTAATGTATCATCTTCACTTTCCTCTGGCCTGCAAGCTTTCTACTGAGAAATCTATCCATATTTTTAGTGGCATTTTTTTATATGTCATGAGTCGCTTTTCTCCTTCTGCTTTAAGCATTCTGTCTCTGTCTCTAACTTTTGGGAGATCCCTAGACAAGAGTGATGAAATATTTTAGTAGCACAAATTCTTTCCTATCAGAATAAATGCTGGCTGTAACAACCAAGATGGTGGCATTGATGTGTGCCAGCTGAACCAGGCCTGCTGTCGGCTGTCTGTGACAGATAAAATAAATTTCTTAAACTATAAGAAATTTATTATCTCAGATAAGAAGTCTGAAAATATGGCATCTCCAAGTTGGTTATTTTAGTAATTCAGCTGCATTATGGGAGACTCATGTTCTTTTCATCTTTCTGCTTTGCTCTCTTAAAGAATTGGCACTGTCTTCAAGGTGCTTTCTCTTACAATAGCTGACAGGCTCCTAATAATCCTCAGACAGAATAAGATAATTGTATATTTTTTTTCAGAAAGAAAACTCTACCCAGAAGCCCCAGCAGATCTCATGTTACATATCATTAATCATCAAACTGTGCCTAAACCAAACACTGGCAAGGAGAATGCCACCTACACGATGGGCTTTGACCAATCAGAATTTACCCAATCAGAAGGAGAAGTGGTCACTGGAACAAAATCAAGGCTCTATCAGTATGTAAGAAAATAAATTGGTCTCTGCCTAGATAACAAAAATATTTGCCATAGTACCATTTATAAAAAAGAAAATCTGCCAGATTATCTTAAAAGAATTATACTCATTCAAATGCACATTGAAAAAACATTGCAAAACAAATTATATTCACATGTAAATAAAACTGAATATGATCCATGTACAGGTTAGCCTTTGGGCAGAAATCTCTACATTTATCATGAGGCTTGTCCAGCTCAGCACTTCCGAAATTCCGAGAATTATTCAGTCATTTGAGTCTTCTGGGTAATCACTTAGATTTAAGACAAACAAGATAAATATACACTTCCTCAAATAAAACCTATCTCTACTGGCTATGGAAAGCATATGAGTGACCTTCTCTATGCCTGTGTGCCTTATTTCTAATTACTAATAAGTCAGTATTTGAGGCTTCCATTGCCTAATAGAATAAAACTAAGAACCTCAGCCAGATACCCAAGGACCTGTGACCAAGTCCACTCTGACTCTTCTATCCTAATGTCTATTGTGTCCTTGTGTGTCTTTGATTTTGTAGCCATGGGCATATACTTGCAGTGTCTTAGAGACATTGTGTTCCTTCTTGAAATTATTTTTATTTTCTGGCCTTTCACTTTTTGTCTATATAGCAACGTTTACTCATCCTTCAAGGCCTAACTCAATTGTCACCTCTTTTATCATCACTATTTCTTTTTTTGGGGTGGGTGGGCTTTTCCAGGCAGATCATGTGCATCTGTCTGTGTGCAGCCCCAGCATTAAAGCTGCTTCTGTTAAAGCCATTGTCACATTGGAGTAGTTACTTACTCTGCTGGGACCTAGGCTCCTTAACCCCGAGGGCCCACTCTGACTGTTGTCTGCCTCCTGCTTCTGGCACGGACTGTAGTGTAATGGGGAAATGGGTGGTAACTAAATGGTTTCACATGGAAGGTTATCATTTTTTTAATAAATTAGAGATAACTTAGTGGATGTATTATTTATTGCCCTCCTTCATGTCCAAATTGAAGTCATAATCTGATAATTTATGAATAGATTAGCTACTTGGAAATGGGCACATTTTGCATATCTACCTTGATGTATATGTATTAATGGCAGCAAGAACCATTAGTGAATTCATTGTTTTTGAATCCAAGTTGCAGTTCTGCTAAGGTTAATTATTGATTTGTTTTATTCCATGATTAAAGCCATTAGGCACTGTTAGCAAATGACAATGTTTTTGCATATTTGAATATCAACTGGGTTGCATTTTATAGCAGGAGCCCTGGCTAAATTAGTATTCTCTGGGGCTGACATCTCGAATGGTGATACATAGACTTACTGAAGTAACCAATGATTTTTCCTTGTGTAGAAGGATAAACAGAACCTGATGCCATTGCGATTATTCTTTTTGAATACAGACACTGGCTAGAACTAAGTGTAAGTTGAATTTGGTCTCCATCCTTTGATCCTGAATAATCAGAGACTTCTGAGTAGGACTTCAAGGGAGGCTAAAAATTGCCCTGGTTCTAATGCCTGAAGACTCTGCTTTCTCCTTTGCCTCCCGGGAGTGGGGGCAGAATGGGCACGTATGTCCCCAGAAGTAGTTGGGGAATGAATGGAATTTGTAGATCAGAGCTTGGCTTTGCCTGGACATAGTTTTCTCCAATGAGAGGAAGACCCTACTTCTTGAAGCCTCTCTGAGTGAGTCACACCCTTTCCAGTGGTGGTAGCCTGAATATATTGGCACCAGTGAAATGAAGTGGCCAGAGCTCTTGTACACCCAACTGCAAAGAAGGGTGTGTGTGTAGCCTGGCAGCTCTGTCCGGCAGAGGGAAGAAAACACTGGAAAAAAACTAGCCTCTGCTACAATCTCCTTTGCTTCTCTCTAGCAGGTGCAACTAACCCACGTTGAGAGGATTTTCACACCTGGCTTACTTTCTCAGCCCATCGTTTCTTCTTTTGGCATTGCAAGGAAGCTGACTTCTAAGTTCATCCTTCCCTGAATAGTCTTCAAGGTTGCTCCAGGCAAAGGCAGTGTCTCAAGGGCAGAGACAACCACAGAACCGAGTTCCTGGGGGTCCCATCATGATGTAGGGAACATAGTAAAGATTGGTTGAGTGATGACTGGCTGACTGAATGATTTTAGGTGAACCTAAGGTTCTTGTCATCTGACTTTGACATATATTCATTTAAGTAGATTCATCTCTTTACCCTTTGTACAAGTCTTCCTGATTGTTATCTACAGTTCATCTTTCCCAGGGAGATGGTTCAGTTACGACAACTCAAAATAAGTCCATGATTCGAAGGTACAGCTGACTGCACTCTGATTAGCTTCCTATTCATCAGTCACAGAGATATATGAGGGGAATTACTAGGGTAGACAGAAGAGATAGCAGGCAGGATAGGGGGAAAGGGAGGTAATGGCTGGAAGATTAGGGTTTTGGGTACGAAATAGATGAGGAAAGTGTCAGGAGAAGGTGGAGGTCCCGAAGAGGAGGAGAAGCCGGGAAGGTAGCATGAGAGAGCACAGTCTTCTAGAAAATGTAATTTTGATGTCTTATTATTAGCGTGCCTGATTCTAAAGTTAAATTAAACTTATTATAATGTGAAAAGTAAAATAAATATCAGAAGGTAGAAAAGTCTGATGGCTCAGAAGCTCAATGGAATGGATTGTTGAGGCAGTGCAGTCCAATCTCAATTATCCGTTCAACGACACAAACCTGGTACCTGTTTGAAAGCACAAGTGACCATGCTTTTTATTCAGAGAGGCTGATGTACACCTGTTGGGGGTTAAAATTCTTGGGAGGACCCCATACATCATCGTGGTTTCATTACGAGGGCACATCTGGATAAGGATAGCTCTGCTGCAAGAGGCAGTCATGTGGTTCTAGAGCTTACAAATGAAGGGGAAAGGGTGTTGAGAAAATGGTGTTTGGTTTTACTCTCTGGCCTCAGTTTACCCAATGATGCATTTTGTATATGAGCCTCCAGGAGGTTTGCTGTAGTGTATGAGAAGTTGCTTCCGAAGAAGTTGTTCCAGGTGCCTGTGCTCTGGTTGGTTCAGTCTCTGCCACTCCGGTTCTCTAAGACATTGTGCAGACTAAAATGTTCATGGAGCCGAATCTGGCTTGCCTTCAAAGACCCATCACCGAATCTAAGCTTCCATCTAAGCAGGTGCATAATTTATGCACACCCATCACTGCATTAGTTGTAGCATTTAGTGCTTCAGTGGCTTGTACAAGTGGGTAACAGTCAAGAAATTCATAGCTATGATGTACCTAAAGCAACACACATGACTGTAAAGTGCTGAGAAGTACAACTAGTGGCCTTTATGTTAACACTGACCTGTTTTATTGGAACAGGCTTATTTTTCTGTGGTTCATGCAGTTCAGAACAAGGAAAAATATGTATGTCAAGTAATGTATGACAGGTGTCATTGCTCCAGAGGGCAGGCATGGTCAGTGTATAGGTTTTTTGGTGGTGGTGGTTCCACTAGCACTGGTGACATGGTGATTACAGCAGCTATAAATCAGTAAGTAATAAAGAAGTCTGCTTTCCCCCCACCCACTTCCCGTATTAACAGGAGATAGAATTAAGATGCTTTGGACAATTTGGCAGTTCTTTCCAAGGTTTTGATGAAATCCACCACACTAAGTTCATACTTCCTGAGGGTGGCTCTGAGCCAATGACTAAGCATGGCATTTAGGCTAAGGCAGTCCCATTCCAGCAGATGTGAGACTGGTCCCGTGCAGTTTGGCTCAGGTATTTTTGACAGCTTTGTTGACTCTTGAAACTGCTGCAGGCCAAGACTCTTCCCCTCTGAATTCTCTTTCCTTCTCTCTCCCCTTTTAAAAATGTCAGATCAGCATCATATTCCAAGGATGCTCCCTTTGTTCTCTTACTCCCTCCTGCAACCAGTCTATAGCATGTCTAATCCAGTCTTGATGTCACCTTTTCAGGGACCTAAATGAATTCAGTTCCTTTCCCAGTGTATCCACCCCCAGAAATAAGTAAACTTGCGACATTTATGTCTCAGGCTAGTGGGTGTGTTTTGTTGTAAGATCAAGCCATTCAACTCAAGAAATGGAGGAGACATAGGTGGAGAAAGGAGATTGGAGATGAATCTTGGGTTTGGGTGTCTTTGAAATGTTGAAAACATGCAGGGCTCAGGGAAGAGAAAGCACAGAAGCTTTGACAACAGTGGTGGAGGTTTCTGTTCTTGGTTTGCATTCAGTTTGTAACACCACAATAAAGAGCAACTCTGAGCTCACAGAGGTGGTGGTGATTGAGAATAATAAAGATCATATTCATAGTCAACAACCAAAACAGTTTCCATATTTCAATGAAAATGAAAATATGGCAAATTAAAATCTGTGGAATGTATCTAAAATAGTACTTAGAAATTTCTTAGGAAAGATAAACTATCTCAAATCAATGATACAAACTGGGACTGTCAAACTATGGCAGATAGGCAAGATGAAACCTGCTGCCTGTTTTTGTAAATAAAGTTTTATTGAAACACAGTCTTTTCATTAATTTAGGCATTATATATGACTGCTTTTATGTTCAACAATAGAATTGGTTAGTTGCAACGGAGATCATATGAATCTCAAAGCCTAAAATACACTCTGACCCTTTATAAAAAATTTTTATTGACCTCTGATTTAAGCTTCCTTCCACCTTAAAAACTAGAAAAAACAACAAATGAAACATGAAGTAAGCACAAGAAAGAAAATAATAGATATAAAAGCAGAACTCAATTAAATAGAAAAATAAAAAGAATAAGGATAATTAGTGAAACTAAAATGTGATCCTTGGAGATCAACAAAATTGATAAACCTCAAGCCATAAGAGCAGGAAAAAGAGAAAAAGTACCAGATTACCAATATGAAAAGTGAGAGAGGGAACATCACTAAACATTGTACAAACATCAAAATATAATAAAGGAATATTATGAATAATTTTATGTCAATGAGTTTGACAATTTAGATAAATGGAATAGACTCCTCAAAAGACAAAAACTACCAAAGTTGATTCTAAAAGAAATAGATAACTTGAAAAGCTCTATATTTATTAAAAATAAAATACGTAGGTAAAAGATATTCCCACAAATGAACTCAAGGTCCAAATGGCTTCACTGATATATCCTAGAATTATTTTTAAAAAATGATACCAATTTTGCACACTCTTCCAGAAAATTGTGGGAGGGAGCACTTTTCAATTTATGAGAACAGAATAACTCATAACAAAATTATATATATATATATGTGTGTGTGTGTGTGTGTGTGTGTGTGTGTGTGTGTGTGTGTATAATGTGTGTGTGTGTGAAAAGAAATTGGCAGACTAATAACCCTTATAAAATAGGTTTAAAATTTTGAGTTTTAGATAATGGAAGTCAATAATACATAAAAAGAATAGCACATCATGATCAAGTATAATTAAACCCCCAAATTCAAATTGACTCAGCATTTGAAAGTCAATCAATATAATTTACCATATTAACAGACTAAAAACAAAAACCCTCTGATCACCTCAAATGATGCATTAAAAGCATATGACATTTAAGATAAAAAATTCCAGTAAACTAGAAATAGAAGTAGACTTTCTCAACCAATAAAGTGCATCTATGATAAATTTATAACAAATGTAACATTTGATCCTGAAGGAATTAATATTTTTCACCTTAAATCAGAAGAAAAGAAAGAATATTTGCTTTTCCTTGTCCTATTCAACACTGTACTGAAGGAGCTAGCCAGTGCATTAAAGCAAGAAAAAGAAATAAAAAAACTAAACTAGAAATAAAGTATTAAAATGTCCCTTATTTTTAGATGCCATGATCATCTATGTAAAAATTTATAGCATATTTACAAAAAACCTATAAGAACTAATAAGTGAACATAACAAAGTTGCAGGATACAACATAAACATAAAAATTAATCACATATAACACTGGGGAACAATTATTTTACATTTTATGTTGCATGAGGTTTTAGAACTGCTTCTTTATATTTCTGCATTGTTGATTCCAAATCTGAAATCCATTTTATGGTGCATGCTCTAGTTTTTATCAATTTTAATTTCTTTTTGTTACAGTTAATGGCATGCATTGGTTTTTAAATTGGAGTTAAAGGGCGACAACTCTTGGATTGAACATAACCACACGGCAATTAATGTTTTACAAACATCACTTTTACATCATTGTAGTAGTTTTTAAATGTAAAAAGTTATTATCTGATAAAAACACCCTCTTATTTTGTTTTAAGATTGAATCATGGCTTCTTCAACTAGACGTAAATGTAAGAATAGTCCTGACACCTCCTGTTATATATGTGGCTGTTACACACTTCAAAGTCAAAGGCACAATATTTCATCATTTGTGACACGTGAATATATTGCCTATTTTCAGGGGTTCCAATCAGCTATTCAACTCATCTGCGAGAAGCTTATAATGACATAAAAATTGTCCTCGACTTTCTGAAGTATGAGGAACATAACTGGATAATTTGTGTGGATCTTAAAATGGTAAATTTTCTGCTAGAACAACAGAGGGATTTCACAAAGTATCCTTGCTTTTTGTGTTTTTGAGACAGCCAAGCTTGGGAGAAACACTGGACACAGAAGGAGTGGCCAAAACGTGAAGCTCTGGAAGTAGGGATGCAAAATATTGTGAATGAACCTGTATTTAATCAAGACAGGATCATTTCCCCCCCACTTCACATCAAACTTGACTTAATGAAGCAGTTTGTTCAGGCTTTGAATAGAGAAAGTGAATGTTTTCAACATATTATTTCTGCTTTTCCTGCCTTGTCTTTCGAGAAGATAAAAGCAGGTGTATTCAATGGACCTCAAATTCGAACCCTCATAAGTGACAAAGAATTTGCCAGGAAGATGAATAAGGAGGAGAAAGCAGCATGGCAGTCTTTTGTGCCAGTTACAAAGAACTTCCTTGGCAACAAAACAGCAGAAAACTGTGAACTTCTGGTTCAAAGGATGCTGTTGGCTTTCTGCGACATTGGATGTAACATGAGCATTAAGATTGACTTCCTGAACAGTCACCTTGATAAGTTTCCCAAAAATTTTTGAGCTGTTAGTGATGTGCAGACTACTGCTGGAGCATCAAACGAGATTGTCCTCAACAAGTACACAAATGCAAGACCTACAAACGCAAAATTTTTCCTGAATAGAATTTAAATAAGTTTTGCACAAATTTTATGATTAAAATAAGTGTTTTAATATGTTCTATTTTGAAACTGTAGACAAATTCTGATGCAATCATATCTTTTAGTGTATTAGTGTGTTACTGCATTATATAAATTATTATATTTTCACAAAGATGATGCCCAAGAAGACATTCTTCTTCATTATGTTAAACTAAATGTTGAAAAAATTACAATAAGATGAATACCTAAAATCTTGAATTGCAAAATGAAACTGTAGCTTACAGAGAAAAACTCATGTCAGATTTGAAATCAGCACACTCAAGTTAGGTAAGAACAAGTGTTTTTGTGGATGCAACAACAATTTTGTTCCCTGGTGATACCAGTGTTTTCAACAGCCAGTGTATGGACAGATCTGCCAGAAATTTTGTGGGCCTATGAAAGGGTTAACCGCCCTGGTATTGTACAGACATTATAGACGCAATGATCGTAGTTGAATTCGCTTATGCTCAGGGTGATTTCTGCCTTAGCTGTCTTGGAAATAATTTTATCATTGCCTGTCACCTGTAAAATGCTTAAAACCACTGTTATACAATACAGCAGTGTAACAATGAGCAATCAGAGATTAAAATTTAAAAAGTAAATCTATTAGAATAGTATGATAATATAAAATATAGTCATCCCTCGTCATATCTCAGCTCACTTTTTGCAGTCTCACTGTACCGTGGATTTTTTGCTATATCGCGGGATTTTGCAGTGTATAGGTATTTTTATATATTTATTATCTTAATTATTTTTGTGGTAAAATAAGCAAAATAAGTGTGGAAAAAGTCACTAACCGTGTGGGAAAGGTCTATAAGAGTGTGGGGAGAGTTTATAAAGCCTTAAAAAATATATAAATAATAAAATAAATATAAGGTCCCTACTTCACAGATTTTCATCTGTTGCAGGGGGTTCTGGAACCTAACTCCTGCAACAGATGAGGGACCACTGTACATAGAGGGCAAAGTTGACAAAAATTGTTTAAGTTGTACCCCGAAAACAGAAAAGCATAATGAGAGCATTAAAGAAGACACAAATAACTAGAGATGTAAACATATTTATGGGTCAGAAGATAAAATAGTGTCAGGAATGTAATTCTCTCCAAATGATGTATAGATTACAATTAAAATGTGCTTTACTGAATGCTAGCAGTCTTCTTTTCTATAAATTTATAAGTGAATTCTAAAGTTTATATGGAAATGCACAAAACCTAGACTAGCCAAAACAACTTTGAAAAAAGAGGATCAAAGTGTGATTTCAAGATTTACTATAGAATTCCAGTTTTATATATAATATAAATATAACATATGCATTCAATAAATGAAACAGAGCAGAATGGAAAACCAGGTGCACATTAATTTGGCCCATTGATTTTCTACAAGGCTCAATACAATCTAGTGGTGAAATGATGTTTTTGGCCAGTTGTGCTGGAATAATCACAATATGCAGAAAAATGAATCTTGACCCTTAGTGCACACCATACACAAAAATTAACTTGAAATGGATTATAAATATAAGAGCTAAACTACAAACTTTTTAGGTGAAAAGATAAACATAGGAAAGAAAAGTATTTGAAATCAATTGTTTAAGCTTCCATCTAAATAAGTCAGAATATGAATGGCAAATTTAAATAAAACTAAGAAGAAAGGATATAAAAGACTCAGTATTATTAAAATGTTTGTTCTTCCTAAATTGATCAGTAGATTCAACATAATCCCAATCAAAATCGCACCAGTCTTTTTTTTTTTAGAAAAAAGAAAATGACAGGAGAATTCTAAAAATTACATAGAAATGCTAAGGATCTAGAATAGCCAAAACTTTCTGAAGAAAAACAAAGTTGGAGGACATCCTACCTGATCTTAAGACTTATTATAAAACCAGGGTAATCAAAGCCACTTTTTAGTGGTAGACAGATGGATCAGTGGTACAGTTTAGAAAATTTCAATGTAAGTCCACACAAATACAGTGAACTTATTTGCAACAATGATGACAGTGTGATTTAATAGGGAGGGAAAATATTTCAATACACAATGCTGAGACAACTAGATATTGAAAATCTCATAAACCTTAAACTCTAATATATAATGTATACAAAAAATTATTCAAAATGTGTACACACTTAAACACAAGGTAAAACTATAAGGCTCCTAAAAGAAAACATAAGAGAATATCTTCTTGACAACAGAAAGCATACTTTGTTTAAAGGACATTAGAAAGCATGATTGATGAGAGAGAGAAAAATTGATAAATTGGACTTCATTAAAGTGAAAAACATCTGTTCTTCAAAAGACACTCTTCAGAAAGTTCAAAGGCAGGTGACAAGCTGGGTGAAAATATTTGCAAAACCATTTTGAACAGACCCTTTCTAAAGGAAAATATGTAAAATGTCAATAATCACATGAAAAATAAAGCAAAGCATCATCCATTACTGGATAAAAGTACATTAAATCTACAAAGAGATATAACTTACACCCATTTAGATGCGTAAAATTTAAAAACCTAATAGTGTTAAAGAGGATGTTGAACATCTGGCATTCTGTGGTAAAAAGATATCACATATGACCACTTTGAACTGTTAGGCTATTTATTATAGAGGTAAATACACAACCAAAAATATAACCGGTTAATCCATTATGAGGTATTTACCTAAGAGAATGACAATAGGCAAGAACGTATATAGCAACTTTATAACAGGCAAAACTGGAAACAAGTCATGTATCTATTAAGAGGAGAATATTTAAATACATTGTGGTATATCCATGGAATATTACTCAACAATAACAAACTACTGATATGTACAGCAACATGGTTGAATCTTAAAAACCAGACACATAGGACTCAACATCAAGTTCTTGAACAGGTGATGGAAATCAGAACAACGGTTTCTTGAGTCTGGGGAGTTGACTAAAAGAGGTATGAAGGAACTTTCTGGGGTTAATGGAAACGTAATATATTTTTGGATTGGAGTAGTAATTATAGGGATTTGCGCATTTCTCAAAATTAGTCAAATTGTATACTCAAAATTTATAAATTTTATTACATGTAAATTACACCTCAATTAAAAACAAAGTATGGGAGAAAAAATAAAATTGCTTCTCATCTCTTTTGACTGCCATTGCCTTTAGGGATAACAACCATTAACCATACAACTTACAGTGTGTCCGTAAAGTCATGGTGTACTTTTGACCAGTCAAAAATCAAAAGTACACCATGACTTTACAGACGCACTGTAATATATTGTTTATTTTCTTTATAGCACTTCTCCAAATTATAAAAAGATATACTTATGTATATAGAAAACTGTTTGGCCTCTATTTATTTATTTATTTGTTTATTTTTATTATTTTGAAAGAGAGAGAGAGAGGGACAGCAGGACGGGAGAGAAATGAGAAGCATCAATTTGTAGTTGTGGCACATTAGTTGTTCATTGATTGCTTCTCTTACATGTGCCTTGACTGGGGGGCTCCAGCTGAACCAGTGATTTTTTGCTTAAGCCAGTGACTATGGGGTCATGTCTGTGGTCCCACGCTCAAGCCAGAGACCCTGCGCTCAAGTTGGTGAGCCCTCACTCAAGCCAGCAACCTCAGCGTTTCGACACTCTATCCATTGCATTACCACTGGTCAGGTGGCTTCCTTTTAAATGTATGGGTCCAGTGCTCAGTACAGGTTCTTTAACCAAACCTTTTTTCACTCGTTCTTGAATGGCTAGATTTTTTTTTTAACCTAAGGGACTAATGGGTGCCAAATTTCCTGAGTTCTTGCAAGTCTGTGAATGCACGTCTGACACCTTTATACATGAATGACACCTTGATGAGCATACAATTTTTGGATCACACTTTTTCCCTTCAGAAACTCACATATACTGTACTTTTCCTTTTTTTTTCTCTATTTTAATGTTGCTATAAAGAAACATAAGGCTAGCCATATTTATCAGCCTTTTAAGTAATTTTTTTTGTTTCTTTTTAAACGCTTAAGAAATTCTCTACTTTTTTTTTCTTTTAATGTTTAGTAATTTACCAGGATTGGTCTTGGTAGTGCTCATTCCATCTCAGATTTCCTATTTGGAATGTTTTTTCAATTATATAAATTCAATTCTTTCTTCATTTAAGGAAAGATTTTTTCCTTTTATATCTTTAACTTATGTTGTGCTACTTGTTGTATCTCTATTTCAGGGACAGCAGTTATCCTTTGTTCTATTGTCATCACTTGATTATTATCTTACAATTATTTTAATTTCATTTCTCCTAGCTACACAGGCGCCGGTTTGCTGCTGCTCCTGCCCTTTGTCAGCTCCTGGGCCTTGAAAGTAGGCCTCGCAGACGATCCAGCACACTAGGATCTGGCTAGGCATCACCTGTCTGCAGAGGGACCACTGATGCCTGCCCCAGGGACCCAGCCAAGCTCTAAGACGAGCTTCCAACAGCCACAGCCTCACTGTGGGATGGGTCAGGCTTCCCTAGGTCTCCTCATCCATCATGTCAGCTCTCTTTTCCTGTAGGTTCTGTCCTCATGCCAAACGCAGATCTCAGAAGAGGACTTGAAATTGACCATCAAAACTCCTGTCCCAAGTTGGGCTTCTAACTCCTGGAGCCCAAACCCTTCCCCGTGCTTGCAGACCTCAGACCAAGGTGTGGGGAGCGGAAGAGTGTTCCAGGACCCACGACTACAGCCACATGGTGGTGGTGGTGAAACCTATTCCCATCATGTTTCTCGCAGCCTATTAGTCTCATATCTCCAGCCTGAACCCCTGTGGCTCTTTTCCTGTGAAGTGCCTGTCCCTGTCATTTGGGTACTGCCGCCCACTTCCCTGCGACTCCTCTGAAGGGCACCAGCTCCTCGGGCATCAGTGATTTCCCTCCCAGCTAGCTCTGGCCTTAGGAAGGCTTCCTCTCACTCTCAAATAAGCTGTACATCTCTAGTTTGTTAGAAGCATCTAATATTTGCTCAGAGCTTGGTAAAATGTTAGGCTGGGGGAAGAGATATCCCGAGACAAACTGAGAGCTTCTTTGTTAAGGTTTACTTGGGAAAAGCGCTCATCAACCTAGCTACTTGAGATGCACTTTCCCCCATAATTTATTTTAAGCATCATTGAGATTTAAAAATATTCCTCACAATAGTTATTCCCTGCATTGGTTTTATGCATGCCAAAGCAGTAAGATAGGTGAGCTTGGTAGTTGTGTCTCCTTCCCTAGTCAGGTGGAAATGTCATCTCTTGCAAAGACCCATCTCCATATCCTGCTGGTCCAGTGAACTTCTTTCTTTCTGATCACACCTAACCCCATCAGCCTCACCAGGAAGTGAGCTCTTTATGTGCCTCTCTCTTCTGCCACTCAGCTGATGAGGGTGGACACGAGTGCTCAGTGTCGCACTCTTACTAGCTCCCAGACTGGGCAAGGTGCAGAGGAGGTGTGTATTGGGTGAAGAGCCTGCTGAATGTGCAGTAGCTTTCTACTCATGGAGGAGGTATGGGAGGGAGGACCTCTTGAAATGCCTGGGCTGCCATGGACTGGTTATTGCAACCCAGTTTCTTGTGTTCAAAAATAATGCTTTGTTTCTGACCAGTGGTTTCAAAACATAAACATCTCAGCCAGTATAGTCAGTCAGTCGATCTGACCTTCAGACGGAATATTTCCTCACTTACATGGTTGACTTGTTTGAAACACACATCTAAAAGGGAACGAAATGGTGATTTTAAAGTAAAGTTTTACTGATCCCAATTTGAGAGAGTCTTTCAGACCCTTGAAGGGTGGATCCTGGAAATTAGGTATCAGTCTCAAAGGAAACTTACAAAGCAGATAGATTACTATTGCTAGGTAAACCATAACTTTTCACGCCTAAGCTGTGCTCCTTTTAAGTGATCAACCCCAATGTCATAGCGATGTACTGCATTGAATAATAATTGTATTTTTTCATAGGACATTACCATTTTTTTTGCCTGACCTTTAAGGGGAACAGCTTTTTAATTTTAATGCAAGTATTTCCTTTTGAACTTTAAGGAAAAGCTGCTGATTTACTCTGCTTCAGACCTTGACAAAGAGACAGCTCTACTTGAGCCAAAGATTGCTCACTGTTTACTAGCGTGGACCTCATAATGGGTATTAATGAAGTGGAGACTAATGGGAACAAATTGATCTTTTCATAATTTGACTAGCTGAAAATGTCATCATCAGTACTGTTTTAGGGAAACTATAAACAAGTCAGTAAAAGTTGTGTTTCATGATTCTTGGTCGTTTTCTGCTGAAGAATCTGCTGCAATTTCTGTGATGCCGTAACAAATAAAATGCGATTTGTGAAGTTACTCTCAACTCCCTTGGAAATGAGAGAGAGCCATTTTCTGAAACTGAAATATGATTTAAGGAGCAGCATTAAGAATTGCTGCTCTAGCCATTAAAACCATGATGCAGCTGCACATTATGGACATGGAAAGATATTCACATTATGTTAGTATGAAAAACGGGTTATAAAATAGGATATAAAGTATGATCCCACTTTTTGCTTAAAACAGTATATGTATGTGCGTCTGGAAAAACATACTTGCACAATCAAAATGAGAAATAAATAAGAAAATGGATAAACACAGCAACAAAAATGAGCAAAGCATACAGATGTTCATAAAAAAGAAATGCAAATACACTAAAAAAAGGGACATTTTGTACCTCATTTGTAATCACAGAAACATCATTTAAAATGACAAATACCTTTATTTTGGCAAGAATGTCTAAAATTAATAAATAGGCGGTGCTCTCTAGGATGAAGACAAGGCATGCACATACATTCCTGGTGGTGATTCATTTTAGTGCACATTGTTAAAAATACGGTTTTTACAATTTATTGAAGTATAATTGATAGAAAAACTGTCCATAGTATACTGTACATAGCATACAAAAGGTGTAAATTATTTAAAGTGTGCAATTTGAGAACATTTGACACACGTATGCACTCATGAAACGATCACAACAAACTACTGAACATATGTACACCCCCAAAAGTTTTCTCCTACCCTTCGCCATTCTTTCCTCCTGCTCCTCCATGTCTCACCCCTATCCCAGACAGCCATTAATCAGCTGCTGTCAGAGAACACACTTCCTAGAATTTTATATACATGGGACCATACTGGGTGTACTCCTCCCCTCTTTGTGTTGGTCTGGCTTCTTTCAATAAGCATGTACCTATAATTCATTCATTTTTATGGCTGAATAGTATTTTATTATGTCAATATTATCACAATTTTTTTCTACTTTCTGTGTTAGGTGCTATTTTTATCCCTATTTTTAAGAATAGGAAACTGAGATAAATTCATCAAAGGCAGCCCAGATAATAAATTTTGGAGACAGAATTTGAACCCAGACATTCTTACCCTAGAGTCCACATTCTTAATCACAAAGTTTGAAATATTTTTTCTATAATTTAGAAATATCTGGTAATCCTAGTAATAGGTGGAATGAGTTAACTGTTTTACATTTATGTAGTGAAACTGATGCAAATATTTAAAAATCATCCTGTAGAAGAATATTTGAAAAAAACTTTAAGAACACATAATGAAATAACACCAGTTTTTTTAATGTGCTAAAATCATGGGTAATCTTGATTTTCTTCTGTTCCTTAGAGCTTTCAACATATCTTAATGTTGTTCATAAAGAAAAAGATCAATAAGAAGGTGTTTCCATGTACATTAGCCATGCATGAAATCTAAAAGCTTGGCTTTTGATCTACATTTCTCATTTTTGTAGATTTTCTTTTCTCTTTCATCCTCTCAAATCTTGCTCCATCCTTTGTGGTCCAGCTCTTGTTCAAACCCTTCTGTGATACCTTCTTTGATTACATCTACTGTCATTATTCTGTAGCTCATAGCAGTCTGGTTAAGACTATTTAATCCATCATCTCTGAGTGATGGTCCTATCTTCCAAGCCTGATTATGAACCCCCTGAGGGCAGTGACAGACTCTACCTGATCATATTTTCGCTCCTCTGTCCTGGGGCCTTGTTGAACACACCATGATAATAGCAAGCCCTCATTTCAGCATAAGGCCACACAAAGACTGCTTCCTTGGCTGTTGGCTTATTCAACTCTTTAGCAAACCCTCTGCAGTGGTGGTGGTCGGAGGAGAGGGGTCTTGTCACCTCTGTTATGTAGGGGACTGTACTGAAGCTTAGATTGGGTCATCAACTTTCTTGAAAGCCATATCAGCAAGTAGCAGAGCAGGGATTAAACTATAGGTGTTCCAGGTACCATCCAGGGTCCGTTCTGTTTTGTCAGTGGCTTTGGAGAATAGTCATGGGGCCCCGATCCCAAGCCTGAGCTCTTCCATCCCGCCCTTCGCTTGTCTGATTTTAGCCTCTGGCTCCAGCTTTTTTCTCACCCTTCTCTCTCTGGCTTGGAGGTGAACACATACCTGGGGGCCTTACCTGCTTCCCCATGGATTACCAGCCCATGGGTTGGAAGACATTAAGTGTGTACCTACTCAAAACAATTAAGCACACCCTTCATCGCTGGCTCACCCTCTCCAGGCCCCAGGAAATGAATCCGTGTTTCCCCTCTGCTGTTGCTTGGGGACTAACTTGAATGAACCTGTTAGTCAGTTTCCAAGCCTGAAGGGATGTACAGCCCGGCCTGCACTTCCTCATGCAGGGTGAGGCACCCTTTCTTCTCCTCAATAAGTAAGGAGTGTTTATGTTGGGAGTTTCTGCCTGCCCCCACTGTTAACCCCACCTATGACTAGGGAATTTATAGACTTTAGAGCTGTAAGTAGACTCCTTTCTCGATCCGTGGAGAAATTGGCCACGGGTTGGCAAAGTGCTGCCTGACCCTGACACTCACCCTGGTGGTTTGGACAGGCTGGCAGCAGGCAAAACAAGATGCTGGGACCTCAGCCAAGGAGGTGGCCTTAGCCAATTCCAGGCCTAGCTTTACTGCCTACTCATGCACTTTGTTTTGTCTAAAGTCAGCAAGGAGGAGAGTCCACATTTCAGAGAACTCCAAAAAGCCTCTCTGCTTTCTCCTCCCTTTCCAACTGCCAGGACATGTAATCAGAAGCACCACCTCATTATTTTGACTCATCCTGCTTTTTATCATTTCTTACCAGCCCGAGATGGAGTCAGCTTTCCTTTGTCTGTGTGTAGCCCATGGTTCTCCTGGCTCTTAAGACTTTATGACACGATTCCTCTACTTCACAGATTCAAGTTCTATTCATTCTTGTTGGCTTAGCTCAAATCCCTACTTTTTCCAGTAAGCTTTCCGATAACTTCTGCCCCATCAGTCTTTTCCCCTCCAGCTGACTCATTTGGCAATGTTAATATACCTGGTTGTCACTTTATCACTGTATGGCTTCCTTCTCTCATTGCTCTGTGGTTAGGTAGCACATGTCTAAGTAGGCTGTGGACCACTTGAGGTCAGGAGTGTTCCTGATCAGCGCAGCACAGTGCACCTAGTATTGCTCAATGGCCTGAATCTTTATGGTGTTGTGGAATTCCCTCCCTTTTATTATTATATCTCTTGATACTACAATAGTTCAAATGACAAAACTCTGGCCATGAGTTAGACGATAAGGTATTCAGGGGTTAGCAGAGATAGCACTGAGTTTTTTGGCTATTGGGAAATGGAGGACAGAAGAATCTAGAATTATCCAGGTTTTGGCTTGAACAACTTAGGAGAATAATGAAACCATTAATTGAGATAAAGAATACAGAAATAGAAGGTGTGTGTGTGTAAAGGATTGTGGAGATGATGTATTCCATTTCTGTTAAGTTAATTGGAGGCATGTGGAGCCCAAACCCTCCCTCGGGCCCATTCAGGCATGGCTCAGGTTCCAGCCAAGGGAGCTGTGGACAGAGCTCCTCAGAGGTTCCAGCCTCTGTGAGTTAGCCAGGAGAGGAAGGAGCCAGAGCAGTGAGCCCAGGTCAAAGTCTGCAGTAATGCTGAGAGTCAGGTTAGGAGGACTGATGCTGCTGAGTTCCCTGTATCCCCTGGGCCTCATTCAGATCACCTTCCACAGACTGGCCAGGGGCTGCTGTCCTCTGATACATAAAAGACTGGCTTTTTCCTTGAGACAATCAACCATATTGGTTTTTATCTTATTAAAAGTTAAAATATACTTGGGAAAATTTGAATCTTACAGTGTTTTAAGAACATGCACCATTAAAATGTGCCCAAGAACCTTTATTCTGACATGTTCTACTTCTGATGAAATATAGGACTTTTAATGAAGAGTTCATTGAGCTCCCATCTCTTCTTTGAGTGTAATGATCAAAATTTAAACAACTCAGCCAATATTCCTCTTACCTCAATATAATTTTATATCGCAGAAGACAATTTTATCTGGAGGGAAGGCAAAACGCATAATGCGACTTTAAATTTAATAGGGAACAGAGAGTTGCAGACAAGAGAGATGTTGGGTAGTTTGGGTCTGGAGCAGCCCGAGCTTTCCTGTGGGCCAGGATCTGGCCTGTCCAAGAGCAGTAGGAGAGACAGATGCGGTGTTCTGCCGGGTGACATCCCGGGTGGGGATGCTGGCCCAACTCCACGGTGCCAGAGTCTCTGCCTACAACTCACCAGCCTTCATGTGTCAGAGTCTGAGTCCCTACACTGAAAATAAAAGCACTCACTCTTGGATTCCTCTGACACTGTGAATCTCCATTCTGGGGTTTTCCAGCCCTGTGGGCAAAAGGCCTCTGAGATGTGGAAATATTATCTTCGGCCATCCTCCCATCCTCTCAAATGCAAAAGCCAAAGGCATGAGGGCTTATATGTCAGTCTTGCTAGAAGAGCATAATGCTGTGAAGATAACCAGCTCCAGGGAATAGTGACTGAGTCTTGGGTAAGGTGGTCTGTAGAGTGGCACATGTTATGTCTGGAGGGAGGGCAAACCCTAGATGGATGCCATCTTGTCCATGGTCCAGGCTATATTGATGTTACATAGCTGGGTATGGTCACTGACGTTCAGTTCTCTGTGCCCGGAAACTTGATGATGTCTTCATGTACAGAGGAGGGCAGGTCCATCCTTCGGGATAAGGGCATTAAACATGCCCACTTGAGCCTGCTGTGTACGTGGTGCCGGATCATGCATTTATAGCAGCAGGCTTCTATAGTCTGATGGCCACGCACAACTCACAGACAGGGGCACCTCCCTGATATTCAAACATGTCTCAGATACTGGGTCTCTCTCTCTCTGGCCCAGCTGGACACACATCCTGACCTTGGTGTGGTTCTCTCCCAGCCCTGGGTCCCCGAGGCTGCCTGCAGTCACACTGGTGGTTCCAAGTGCCCCAGCCTACGGCTAACAAATGGAACCCTGGCTCCCTTCTGTGATGGCTCAGCTCTTTCCCAGCAAACTGGCTTCGTAGTTTAATACCCAGAAGTTCTCTTTATTTACAAATTTTAAGAATCTAAATCTTCCTTAAATTATGATTATAAAAGAATAAAGACCATTATGACATGGAAACTGTAGAAACTTGGAAATATACAAAGCAGATAATAACTCCATGACTAACAAGGATACACAATTTTCTGTGTATCCTCTATGGCTGTAAAAGTGTGTGTGTGTGTGTGTGTGTGTGTGTGTGTGTGTGTATGTGTGTGTGTGTAAGGAGGACTAGAGATTATGGAGAAATGTAAACTTGATATGATTAGTTAGTAGGATTTTGTGTCTCATCATTTCCCATGACATTATAAATATGTTTCATCATGAAAAACAACAACAAAAATACCTCAACCTTCAGACCCATGAGTTCCAGCCAGCCCTGAGGCAGTGACTGGTCCATCTGGGTTGGAAGAGGCTAGATTTGCTTCTCTCCTGGGATCCCAGCCTCTGTGATCAGAATCTCCACTTGCTGCCTGAACACAGACCCTTGCTGGGTCCAGACCCTGGGGCATAAGAGTTTGCAGGTTCTGGCCCTGGGAACTCCGACGGGTCCGAGCTCCGCAGCTGGAGGAGAGGTAGGGGGGTTTCTTCTTCAGACAGAGTCTCAGTCTTGAGCTCCTCCAAAGGGAGATGGTGCTGGGTAAGGGTGGGAGGCTGTTTAGCTCCCCAGGTCCAAAAAGGAAAAGCATGTGTTCGTTGAGCCCCACTCATACCTTTGAATCTCTCTTTTATTTTTTCCTGATGGACCCTTTTGTGATTCCACTTTCTCTGCCTTTTTCTATTTGCCTCTCCCTAAATAAAGAGACATTTTGTTTATTTACCTGATCAAATGAGAGAATGTCAGTGAACGTGTTCAGGAAGATGTGGAGTGTGATCGGGGTTATTTTCTTTGCCGTCACCTTTTAGAAGGATTGCACAAAAGCATTACTTTATAAAACGGTTAAACACCATAAAATTCCAACATGTGTCTACTCATCAAGGGAGGTGAGACATTAATTGGGCAGAGCAGATAACAGACCCAGTGTGGAAAAATCACTTGGGCACATTAGAGCTTTGAGTGCATATTGATTACGCGGGTGATTGGCATTGGAGTGGGTGGAAGACCCAAGGTTGAAGTGTCCAGAGGGCGGGGCTGACATGGGAAGTACTCACTGAGTGCGACTGTTGGTGAGTCCTTGAAACGCTTGTACCTCAGTGTCCTCGTTTGCAAAGTGAGGGAGCTAAGGTGAGCTCCAAAGGCACTTCTTTTAGGTGTGATGTTTGTGGCTCACAAAAACCTAACTGAGGTTCCCGATTTCCCTGATCTGATTTTACATCAGTGAGTCACAGGTGCTTTTGCTTAATAACCCCAACTTAGAGTTGAAAACCAAGGGTAAGTATTGGGTGGTGAGGACTCTGAAGGTTCTGGTTCATAGAGGAAGTTATAAAAGGTATGCTCTGGGGCGAATCCCCGCAACACACTGATAATGTCACACTCCCTGGCTGGTTAGCTGGTGGGCTGATGCTGCAGCTTGGAGATGAAGAGGTCAAAGACAAGAACCAATGTGGTAAGCCCAGCTAGGGCCCAGGGTTCTGCAGGGAGAAAGTGTGGCCTCAACCCGTAAAATGGTTATGGGAAACGCATTCTAGTACATTTCATGGGTCTGAGCATATCATGTCCACTCACATAAAGAGATCCCCTAGGGGAGAAAAACCAGGATGAAGTACTTTGTTTTTATACATGGTGGGCCCTCTGCTGAAAAAATTTAAAGAAGTTATGGGGTTGGTTAAACTTAAATTGTAGTTAGGAATTACCCGTAGGTCAGAACATTAATGGGTGAGTCATGTTCCCTTGTGTCCTGCTACAGTAGCAGACTGGGGCTTTGATGGATATAGCTGCAGTGTGACACATTCTCAGGCCATGTCCATGCTTTATGTTTACTGTTATGCACAGTAAAGTTGTATGTGAACTGGTTCCATGTGTCCACAAGGTGTTAGGTAATATCAGTTGGTGTGTATATATGTGTATAAAAATATATAGGCTAAGTAGAAATATAATAAAATTGGAGGAAAAACCTTCAAGAAAAAGATTAAAATTTTTATTTAAGTTATATAGTAGGTTCACAAAGTTCAGTGAACCCTTCTTAATAACCGTTTTTGACCATTAGAGGGTTGCATCACTGGCTAAAACTACATATGCCTGCCCTACACTCATACCCCAGGCATATGGCATTGGGAAGGGCCCAGTGTGGCCGGATCTGAGATGATCTGGGTGAGTTCCTCTCTCAGACATCAACGCATAATATCTAGACTCCAAACTATAGCACTGTTACTATCTGTTGGCAGCAATAAATTAAAAAAAAAGATTAAGTTCCATTCAAAGATTATGAGTTGAGAACTATGACAGTGTTTATAGAGGATTTTGAACAAATGCAAGCTGTGGTCCTTGCCCTAAGGAATTAATTTTTTGTGAATTTTGGAGGTTTCTGGTGATTTCAGAAAAGCATATCACATAGTTTTTAGTAAATAAACTTAGTAGAAGGATAATTTCAGCTGACAGGTCATTAAAGGCGGGGTGGGAGAGAAAGATTGGGACCAGATGACCAGGAAGCTCAGATCTGATGCTTGGGGGATACTGAAGATGTCCACCATAAGTTTGAGAATTTTCTCAAAGTGGAATATTGGGAATTTTAAGGAAGAAAAGAAACAAAAATGATGTAGGAGTACAAATATATTTCTACTAAAAGAGTTTAAAAACATTAGCAATTCATACATTTCTAGACTTCTATCTGATTGTCCTCTGGAATAGAGATGGACCCCTGTGATAGTGAGCCCTGACCTGGAGCCTCTGGAATGGGCATCTTGGCCAACAACCCTCAAACTGATAGCCAAAACCTCTGATTCCTTTGAGTGAATTCTGGAAAATCTCCACTTTAGGATCTTTGTATTTTGTTCTTATTTATTTCTAAATTGCCCTAGAAACACAATGGTAAAGGTCATAAGTGTTTACAGAATGTCAGGGAAAAATAAAGAGGAACACAAAATTTAAACATTTACCAAGCACCAAGCATGCCAGGTACATGTTTGACCAGATTCAATCCTTATAATTATGTATGGGGCATGTATGAAGTATGTGTATTTATCCCTGTCTTATAGATTAGTCATTAATTAAGACAGCAGCCAAAATAGCATGCATGGTTGAACAGGTTGAGAACTGGACTGTCAAACATGATGCCCTGGTTAATTGGCGAGTTATTGATGGGTATTATCTGGCTGGAGGGTCTTTGCTAAGCTTTGCTTTGACTTTGGCTCAGAAAAAAAATGTCTTTGGTAAAAACAAATTTATCTGAAATAATCATCACAATATTATGTTTTGAATCTCATGTATAAAAATTGAAATATAGAGTACACATATAATTTTCCTCTTCTTTTTAGGTCTCTTTGATTTTAAAACTGCTGTAACAATCACAGTCATTTTTAAAATGTTGATGATAAAAATAACGTCCTGAATTCTTAAAGACATTTTGTTGCAAGGACCTTGAAGTGCTAAAAATGTTGTCATTCATATAGGCGAACCTTGGGAATATCTAATTTAGCAAATGTCAGTGATAAATTCTTCTGGTGCCATTTTCCATGTCTTTGAATATATTAGAACACCCTGGAAATAAGAATGTTTATTCTACAGCAATTGACTTCTGGAAATATGGTTAGTTGGTATAATTCCACTTGTATTTACTGTTTGTTTTTTAAATAGCTGCTGGAATTAAAATAAAAAACATTTCTGTTTTCTTTCTATTTATAAAGGGGTAGGTATTACCCACTTTTTAGTGTTTTCTCCAAGTGGTCTCAGGTAACACCGTCTTTAGCTAACTTCATCCTTAGTGCTACTGAGCACCTTTAACAAACACAACTAGATTTAGAATAAAAATTGGAATTTTAAAGGCTAAAGCACAGAAATGGTTCCTGTGTACATAGAAAGCTGTGGAAACTGTGAGGTCATGTCAGTGAACAAAGGATGCTGGGAGCAGATAGGCTGGACCTCCCTGGGTTCTGCTGAGCCCACTCACTCTTTAATTGGCCAGCATGGCCAGAAACTCCTGGGAGGAGTCAGGAAGCAGGTCCCATGTTGTTGTTGTGTGTGTATTTGAACAATGACAAAGCCATTCTGCTTCACTGAATGATTGTGAACAGTTTAATGCTTATGTTTGCTCTTTATTTCCATCTTCAGTGACTTAATTAGCAACAACTAAACTTTGTCCACAAAAATGGCATTATGTTTAAGAGTCAATTAAATACCAGACAGTGTCGTTAGATGGAAGAGCTAAGGTAGCAGGGTCTGTGGGAGCTGGCTGGAGCCCCGGGGATGCGGTCAGGGCCCAGCCTCAGCTCTCTGTCCTGGTGCCCCCTCCGGCCCAGTCTCGGGGCAGTCCCTTGCCTTCCCCACAGCAGAGCCAGCAAGCTCCTCTTCCTGCTACATTCCTTGTTCCTCTCACAGAGCTGACGCCCCTATTTCTCAGGTTCCAGCCTAGGTCACTTCATGCACAAAGCCATCTCTTATTTCCTGCTCACTGCCCAGGGATGACCAGAACCCTAATTATATGTTGGCTGTTTGTTTCTGTATCTGAGGCTGCGTCCGTGTGGTCTCAGCCCAGGCTGGGGATAATGGTAGAGACCTGTCTGGATTTTGTTTGAGGATGGGGCTTAATTGCCAAGGTACTTGGGAGTCTGAAGAGGGACATGGGGGCTCATCGCTGGGAAAGCCTAGCTGGGGAACCCCAAGGCTCACAGATCTTGGAGGCAAGGGCAGATTGTGCTGAGCATGGGTCATTGGTCGGACAGCAGCCTGGAGCCGAGTGATGTCTCACTCCGTGCTGTTTTCTAGTTGGCCCTGTACAGTATTTGTAACTCCTAATGGGAGGGCCCACAGCACTGTGCAAGAGGCCCAACCTGCAGTGCCTGAGCCAGGAGGTGCTCAGACTCATCAGGAGTGTTGTGGCTGAAAGGCATGAAGGTGGGAGGGGAGAATCAGTCATCTAATATTCCAAAGGATATCTGTTTAATTTGGCATTTAAATGGGGCCAATTGCATGTTAATGGTTATACTTGGACCATCGGCATAAACCTGGACAATCCTGGGCAAATTAGGTGGGTGTTCCTCCAATCTAGAAGCTACCTCGTGTGACTGGTTCACTTGCACCCAGGCCTCTTTCTGTCTCCTCTGTACCAGGTCACTACAGGTATATTGTGCCCCAGTTTGCAGATGAGAAAGGAATTCCCAGTAAGGCCCTGAGCAGTTGGTGACTGCAGATGTATCTGTGAGCTGGCTTCCTACTTTGCTGGTGGAAAGGAGACCCACTGGTGACAACCACAGCTCTCCGTCAGAGGTCCCTGTGTCCTGGAAGTTCCTGTGCACTGCTGGCTGCTCGGGAAGCTTGGGCCAGACATTCTCAAAACCTTCGTCTAGAAAAGCAGCTCAGAGCCCTGTGGAGCTCTGCTGACTTGCAGGTCATAACTACCCAAACTCATCAAAACAGCAGAGGGTCTCTTCTGCTGTCCACTTGCTTGACCCACAAAATTGTTTTTGGATCTAAAAGCAGCAAACTGTCTCTTTTCCCAGGAGGGGCCTCCCCTGGGGGCTGTTGTCCTGGTTCCCCCTGAATTCCAACAGTGTGTAGGGCATTCACGTCACTGGAGTCATTTTCCAAATGAACAAATTGTGTTTTCTTCTTCGTTGAACCTGATATTCGAGCCAATCTGTGCAGGCAATTTCCTCCGCGTTGTTTTGCTGACCCCGAGCACTCTCTCGGCCCCATCGTAATTACTGGCGCTCCTGCCACTGGGAGCGAGGCTCCTGTTTGACAACAGTAATGATTGTGCTGAACATAAAAAGTGAAAGGCTCGATTCCCGGGCTTTGTCTCCCTTTTTGGGGTTGTTTACAAGGTCTTCATTTCAGTGCTGAGTTAGAATTTCCCAGCATCCCGTGGGCAGCCGTGGGCAGCCATGTCCTGGGCTCTGTCTCTTGTTTTCTGTCCCCAGAGAGCCAGGCCACTGCCCTGAGGCCTGTGCAAGGATGCAGCACCTCTCATGTTCATGGTCACTTCCGTCTCATCCCTGCATTGCTCTTATGTGTTTACCAGTGTCTTGTCTCTCTGTATGGAAATAAAGAAAATTGTCCTTAAAAGGACGCTCCTTCCAGGGAGAAAGAAAAGGATGCAACAGGGTAGAAAGGATCAGGGCTGGGAAAGACCCCCGCAACCCATTCACTCTCCCTGTTGTTCTGTCCCCACCTGGTTAGCAGCTCTCCTATGTTTCTCTGCACCCATCTGCTGTAATTTCCCCATGTCACCAAGCCCACAACTATTTGTAGTTGTTATGGACTGAACTGTGTCTTCCACACAATTTGTATGTTGAAGTCTTAACTCCTAGTAGGTCAGAATGTGATTTTGTGTGTGGGGGGGTGCTTTAAAGAGCTAATTTAGGTGAAATGAGGTCATATGGGTAGGCTCTTATTTAACCTGACCAGTGTTCTTGTTAGAAAAGGAGATTAAGACAGAGGCACACACAGAAATAAGACCATATGAACACATAGCAAGAAGTCAGTCCTCTACAAGCCAAGGGGAGTGGCCTTGATCTTGAACTTCCAGCCTCCAGAACTGTGAGAATATCAATTTCTGTGTTTAAGCCCGCCAAGTTTATGGCATTTTGTTATGGCAGCCCTAGCTGACTGATGCAGAGGTTCCTTCTAGGTAATGGGGACCCAGTGAGGAGTAAAGACTCCTCCAGTCTCTCAAGCCTAGCGGGGAGCCTGGATGCCTGAGGGTGAGCAGCTCCCTGGGCTGCCCTTCCTTCACATTACCCATCAAACAGCTCATAAGAGAAAGAAGGGGCTTGCATGAACAGTCACAAGTGGTGACTGCAGGACAGATTCTAGCAGGCCAGTGTGGCCAGTGACACATGATTAGAATCACAATCTTGGTGGCTTAACAAGACAGAATAGAAAAACACAGGATGGGCCATTCTCAAAAACATGCTGGCGTGTTTGTGTGTGTGTGTGTGTGTGCTAAATAATGAAATAAAATTGATTATGATTGTATGACCCTAGTTTATACTCATAAGCATGTATAGCTAGGGCACACTGGTTATATAAAAACCAGTCCATATTTTTTTATATTAATCAGCAACTGTTTATTAAGCAAAAAGCCTTACACTTTGAACAGGCTGATTCTGCTATGAAAGATAGAGGAGGAAGAAACCAGCCCTTGTCCTTGGCTTAAAAAGACCTGGTCCTGCCCTTGGGGACTCTCCATTATAGGAGGGGACACTCATCCATGTTGGGACAAGAGGAATGTTCTGGATGACAGGTAAGTGCTAGAGTGGGTGGTTCAGACTGTGGCCACTCTAGGAGGTCAGAGCTGAGGAGGATCAATGTGGACTAGAGCAGTTCATTTAAGTAGCAATTAGTTATAATTAATCAATTATGTAATTGAGTAGCACTTAATTATTTACTGCCTTGTTCAGTTTTCCAACTGCTCACAAGTGTCAGCTTCACCTCCCTAGCCAGAGCTGAAGCGTTCCGAGAACAGGGGTGGCTCATGCTTGGATGTAAGACAAGGTCAGGGGCAGATTCTCACATAAGGACAGTGATCTGAGGAAACAGACATCATGTGACAATCGCTTTGAGGTCAAAATTCCACGATTCTGCCAAGACGTGACTGTCGAGTGAGTCAACCTTTGAAATAAATACAGAACCCTGAGGAACAAGTGCAGCTTAGATGAGACAGTGTTTTTTTTCAGCTGAACTTGAGCTGAGGGAGTGGCATGGGGAGGACATGCCCTGGTGGGAGTGTATGGTGAGAAGTAGCCCTCATGACATGGGTGTCCGGGACCTGAGGGGTGTGTCCTCATAGCTTCCCTGGCTGGAAATGTGGGTCTTGTTGATGACAGGGTCGCAGGCTAACCCTCTGCACTGACACCCAGCACATCCATCTTGTTAGCACCAAGGGCTGGAGGATGTCCTAGCAAGTCAGACAGCAGCCTTGAGCTGATTCCATGCGTTACTCTAATGGTGGTATTCTGGGATCAAGATCTGCTGCATGGAAGCCAGATAAAAAGTCAAGGGTAATGCAATAAATGGCTTCTTGATAATAAAAGTGCAGGGTGTCCCAGGACCTCAGGCTTTAATGGGAGGCACTGCTAAGCACCAGTCATATGGCAGCCAAATGAATCTGAAGATCCTGAAAGGACAAATTCCCAGTCAGTGCTTAATGGCATCCTGAGCTTTGTGGAGAAATCCATGCAGTGTGCCTTCCTAAATCACAGGTGTCCCTGGCTGGCTTGGGCCTGACTCACTTGCTGGGAATGATGGCACTGCCTCTCCCTCCACAAGGTCAGGGCCATTATTACCTGTATTCACAAATGGAGCAGAACACCCCGAGACTTGCAGACTGATTGCTTTCATTAACTTTAATTGGATTCTTTTGCACTTGGAAAGAGGAGTGTAACCAGGTTTTAATTGGAAGAGTATCTCAGACCCAGGGTGACACAGGACTGTAAACATTAAAAGTGTACAGCGGCATTCGTGGGAATGATGAAGTCACGTTGTGTGTAAACTGGCTCACAGATGGGCTGATAGGGAGTTCTGGGCACATCAATTTTGGGGGTTATTTTTATACCACGTTAGAAAAAAATAATGGGAAATCTGATGTTTGTGAGTGAGAGTACAGAAAAGAACAGATACATTCCAGCTGTGCCATGTGCCAAAGGAAACCAACAAAAGTCAGGAGTTTCTGAGTGTAGGCCCACTCTCTGAGCTGGCCTGGGACAGCGAGTGAAGTCTTTAAAGTTGGGTTCTACTCTGTCTTCTTGGCTCTGTGGCTTTATAACTATTGTATCCCATGCCTGCACCATTCCTGTCTCATTTTTCTGCGTAGCAAACTCCCACCTAACCTTTAAGAGCCGGCTTTTATATCACATTGTGCCGACGTCTTGGCCAACAGTTCCATACAGTTAGTTCCTCTGTGCTCTGTACTCCCACAGAACCTAATTCATACAACAAGTGTCATCAGCTCCGGCAGGAAGGACTGGGAAGGAGAGAGAAAGGGTCACAGACTTAGGGTCCCAAATACCAGTTATTTGGGATTATTTTGGAGGGCAGATGATCTTTTTAATGAGCTAGCAGGGACCTTGGTTGTTAATTCACGTCTGTTTGAACATGTAACTAGTGGATTGATTGGTAACCGTGGGGTTTGCTCACCTCTCCATCGGGGCCTTGTCATTTAGCATAGGCTGCTGGCTTTCTACCGTGGGTGCTGGAGAAGTCAGGCTAACGTTGGCCATTAGCTGACTCTGAGAGAACCCAATGAATCCCAAAGAATGGACTGGCACCTGATCTCACGTGCCCAGCCCGAGTGCTGTGCTGGCCCTGAGAGATACCCAGCACATTGGCCCACTCTGCCCTGTGTGTCATTCTGTACTCTCCACTGGACTTCCCTCCTTTAAGACCTGTCCCTAGTTCTTTCTTCACCCTGGGGTGACAATACTGTCTCCTCCTGGGGATTCTGTCTTTTTTTTTTCTTTTAATTTTATTCACTTTAGAGAGGAGACACAGAGTGAGAGAGAGAAAGAGAGAAAGGGGGGAGGAGCTGGAAGCATCAACTCCCATATGTGCCTTGACTAGATCAGTGCAGGGTTTTGAACTGGCGACCTCAGTGTTCCCAGGTTGACACTTTATCCACTGCGCCACCACAGGTCAGGCCTGGGGATTCTGTCTTAAGTCTCGGGCAGAAGTGCTAACGGTGGCATAGCTGAGTGCTGGGAGAAGGCACAGGGGTCACTAAGTCATTCCAGGTGTGTTATCTAGTCACCATGCCCAGGATTAGATTTTCGAAGGAACGTCTCAGGCATGTCTTCCCTCCCACCCCTCCAGGAACCGCTTCCATCTCCTGGCTGTCTGGGGCCCCCCACTAGCGGTGGATGGTAGGCGCGCTGCAGAAGGGCTCCACAGTCCCCTTTCCGTCATGTGGCTGGCTTTGCTTCAAGACGGGTGCTTCCTAAGGGTAAGGTGCACACACAGGTCACTGGTGAGGAAGCTGCTTCCCCTAAAGATTGTTCTTTGATTTAAAACATAAGCTTTTCTAATCCACATGAAGAAATAGGTCATCCCTTCAGAAAAGTTTTGAAAGGATTTAGTTGTTTCATCAGGAATGAGAAGGGCAGTACGGGGAGCAGACCCTAGATGAGAGGAGAGGTCTGGCTCTCTGGGCTGAGGGGAGAGGTGTCCTGGCTGCTGGTCAGGTTCTGTGGCATGGAGGCTCACAGGCGAGCACATTGGCATATGACACGGTGAATTCTGGCCCAATCTAGGACTTCGCAACTGGTGCTTCCATTTCCTCAGTGCCTTGCTCACGGCTTAGACTGACTGATGGGAGCTCTGCTGTAGGCACGAAATGGGATGGACATACGGGGGAAGGGGAGGGAAATGCCCAGAAGAGGCAATGAGACTTCACTGATGACCCCTGGTGTGGGGTCACTGGTCTCACTTTTTAGAACTCCGGGGCTCCTGTTCTTGCACAGTCCTGGTCCAGGGGCTAATACTTTGGTCTGACTTTTTCTTCTGTGGTGTTCAGCGACCTACATTAGAATACCCATTACCAATACAGTACTCATGGAGAAAGCACGGTCTCACCATCTATCATGATCAAACACCCTTACTTACAGTGAGCTGAAATAATACAGACTGTAGAGAGCTGATCTCGGGGTCTGCTCTGGAGCTCAGAGGCGCTCTGGAAACATCGCAGATGCCTCCCTGTCTGTACAGAGAAAGCATATCCCAAGCCATTTTTTGCATATGCTGGGCCCTCTGCACATTTTTCCTGATTGAATGAATGAGTAAATGAATGATGGTTTTAAACCGTAGTGTCTTTCTCAACCACAAGTCGGGACAGCCAAACTTTTTAACTTTGGGCTAAATCTCTTGAAATGATAGCAGATACCAAATATTTCTTTATCTATTAGATTTTTAGAGCAGCATTCTTCATTCTAAAACCTCAGGATACATTTAAATAAAATTACAAATAATTAAAATCTTTAAAAAAAACCCATAAAAGCCTTAAAAGCAAAAATGATGTTTTATGGTTACTAAAGCTAGACTATAGGCATGATTATAATGCTATATAATCACGTATGCAATTATTACATAAATAATATATAATCATCTTAATAAATCATGCAATTCCAACCACTCCTTTCCCCGAAGTTTCTCTATTTATAGGCCTAATGTGGTTGGCGTGCAGGAAAGAGAGAGGTTTAGGGAGGCCTGAGGATTAAGCACAGCATGGAACTTGGAAGGACCTGTGTAGTTTATTAACTGAAGAGAACCCGTGTCTGTACTGAGTGAGGGAAAGCAGCTCCGGGCTGGGAGGGCCCTAAAGGAGCTGGTGGGGGTGCTCATCCACCCCCCACCCCCAAGCACACCCAGGAGTTCTCCTCCTCCTCTCTGCTTTCTCACATCCAATAACTGTCTCTGAGGAGTAGCTGCTCTCCTCCCCAGCCTCTGCCACCCCCGGGGCAGTGCCAGTTTCAGCAAGCAAACCGTCACAGGCCCAGATCAGGGCTCTCTGATCCTGTGCCAATTGTCTATAGAAGCTGTTCCTGCTTCCACCTGGCTTGACCCTCCGCCAAGGCCAGGCAGGGGATGGGCCCTCCTCTTCTCTTTCCTCTCTCATCCCCTCTTCTGTCTCAGGCCACAAAGACCGTGGAGGGCTGGCCAGGCCATCACAGCCACCACCGTGGGATGGAGACACACAGACCTCAGTCAGACAGGCATGAGTCCTTTTGAGCGGTGGCTCTCTTATGTGGATGGGCATCAGGATAACTAATAGGGCCAGTTAAACATTGATTTCTCTACCTTCCCCCTCTCCCTGATCCAGTGGATCTGGGTCTTGATAATTTGCATTATTAACAAGTTTCTAGGTGATGCTGGTATGGGGACCATGCTTGGAACCCCTGGTGTGAAGAAAAATCACATGGGCCTGTCATGGCCTCAGGGGTGTGATGACTCCCAGAGTGAAATGGTAGTTACCTCCCAGAGCTGTAAGTGCTTTACTGTTTATAGGGCGCTTTCTCATAATCCTTCGCAACCTTCCCAGGAAATAGATAAGTTATGGGTTGATTCTTGTCTCATTGCAGAGAGGGTGAGTGACTTGCTGAGGCCCCCGGATGATAGGTGAATTGGAGTCTGAGCCCAGGCCCCTCCCCCATGTGCTCCAGTGCACCCCCCCCCCTCCGGCACTTTGTCTTTGGATGGAACTTGTTCTACTGGTTTGAATTTTCAGGGATCATAAATTTTCGAGGAGCTCTTCATCCAGCGATTCAGACAATGGAACAGGATGCTCACCAGCTTCCAGAAGGCTTGATTGCTCCATGAAGTCCTGCAGAATCCATCATCCCAGGCTCTTTTCTTTGATTGATAAAGCACACTCTTCTCACACAGGAAGATTCAGAATCCAGGCAATAATTTGCAAGATGAAGCATCCTGAAGTTTGGGCCCATTGCAGCGCTGTGAGTAGCAGCTTGGCTGTCAGGAGAGACAATGCATGCTGAGTTTTGCTGCCGCTCACTGCCCCTCATTAGATGATCTATCCAGTGTCATCCCTCTCACCTTACACGAGTCAAGTAGCAGAAGGTTTGTCCTTTAAATATATCCAACCTGTGACTACATCTAGGAAGTAAACATTACCCCATCTTCCAAGGGCTATAAGTACCGGTGGGGTACCTGGGAACAGAAACGTTATCAACCTTTCTGTCCATTTCAATCTGAATGTCACATCTGTCCTTAAGTACAATCTCTTTCTAACTGCTCTTCATAAAATCTGTATCCGTTTTAGTAGTGAGATGATCTATTTAAGGCAGACTTTTCCATACTTTTAGGACAGAAACGCGCCATATCTTGACTGATTATTACTTAGTAATCTATCTATAGCTTGCTCCACTGTACCCTCCCCCACCTTTCCATGGAATATTCTGAGGTGCCCACGAAGCCTTTAGGTCGTGGCCAGTTGCCTAAATCAGGTGCTCCTGGAGTCAAGTCAGGTCAGGTAGGTGCTCCTGGAGTGACATTCAGACTGGTATCTGTGATCTATCTCATGCTCTACCGTGTCTTGTTTAGAGAACACTAGCAGGAAAAAGAAGAATATCTCAGAGACCTCTGTACTTTCAACATTGAATCTCATACTACAGAAGAAATCTAACCAGCAGCTTCTGCATGAAGGGAGCTCAGGTTGAAAGTAATTTGAAATGCACAAGCCAGATGAGACCTCCCTTTTGGAGGGGCCTTGTGTGTTGTTTTCTGGGCATTGCTCATATCAACAGCTCAGTGACTTTAGCTGTCGCCATCACATGGTCCCATCTTGTCTTTCATAGCACAGTAGACACTGAGCTGTCCCGGGCTTGATGATGTCTTTCTTCAGGCTTGTTTATCCTTGTGGCTCTGTGGGGAGCTGACGGTCCTTTCATGGACGCACATGCCTCCAGATCCGCACTGCACAGGATGGACAATTGATGACCTTGTGGTCCCCGCTGTCCTGCAGAGGGCGAGACCAGGGTTATTCACAGCTTGGTAATTGGCTCCGATGCCGAGCTCTTCATCTTAAGCAAATGCGGCATGGGGTCCATTATAGATCAATGCAGAGGCGCTGAATACACAGGCCCCAGAAACAACACCAAAATCAAAAATGGATTTGCCTTTAGTGTGCATTGTATATCCTGGTTTGGTTATGAATAATTTAGCCTTCCCTAGGCTGAATAGACTATAATTAGCAAGCCTATTTTGTTTATAATATGTCCTATCCTTTTATAAAGAAGCATAAAGCCTCAGAGCAACTCAGAATGAGGGAACACTTCACTTGGGGGGAGCAGAGGGTGGAGCACCTTTACCTGCAGTTCCATGCTTACACCTGGGAGAGCCAAGGGCGGAGGGCTCAGGTCACACGTGCTTGTAAGAGGCCTCCAGAATGGATCTCCCTTACTGAGTGTGGACACAGAGCTCCTCTGCCTGTGTTGTTGGTGGCATCTGCCTGAGTCATCTGTCCAAGAGAGGGGAGGAGGCAAGATGTGAGGGGTGCCAGAGGTCTCAGTTCCCTTCTGTATTGTCAGAGTCTTAGCAGAAATAGGATAGCATCCTCAAATTAGATGGCTTGAGGGAATTTTGATATAACTGTGCAAAGGTGTAGGCAGGATGAAGGGAACTCACAGGGTATTATGCAGAGTTCCAAGATAGGAACATTAGGGTTCCTTACCTCTCCTAGGCCTAAAAAACAAGGGTTAGGAGCAGTTCTGGAACCCAGGAAAGAGAAGGCTGTGTAAACTGGCTAATAGAAGTTCAGGGTTTGGTTGGAGACAGCCTGTGCTGACTCCACAGGTAGAAGACCAACAAGATAAATATCTGGACTGCATTCTCCTTCTCTTTTTTTCATGCCCTATGGGTGCTCCTGCACTGACCAAACCCAACAGAAAGCTAGAAGTGAGGGAGCCCCCAATGTGATCCATGTAGTCCAGCCTCCCAGGGAGAGAAGAATGGGGAGTAGATGTGGAGGTAAGATGGAAGAGCCTGATGCACTCATAACACCTCTTGTAATGACCTTCCTGCTGTGGGCTGCCCTGCACTGTTTCTAGGTGGTAGCCATTAACTTGCAAGCATCTAACCTTGAGAAAGTGTCATTCTTAGCCATTAGTAAAAGGTCTGGGGTGTCCATCAAGTTAGTTGACTATGTACTATCAGGACAAGTACATTTTACAAGTAAGGTAGAAATAGTGGTGATGGGAGGCTAATGGTGCAGGCTGGGCTGGTTCACTGAGAAGCAGTCCAGGCAAGCTCTGTACTGGGCATCTTTGTGTAACTACTCTGGACATTGGGTGGTGGTGGTAGGGCTATGGATATGGAAGATGGAAGTTTCTGGCCTTGTTTGGGAGCCTTCCCAAGCCTAGGTCCTTGAAAGGCAAATATTTAATGTTACTGCTGACTGCCAGGGGTATCCTAAGAATTCATCCCTCCGATAATTTTTTTTAGAACATAGAACATATTTTCCTATAAATAGCAATGATATGAAAACTGATTAAGATTCTCAACTGCTCCTATAATGTCTATTTAAATGCTGGGTGGTAGTGCAAGGGCGTTTGGATTAGTTTATATTACTTTCAGTGTGTGTAAAATATTTCGTATGTAAAAATAAAATAAACTTTTAATTTAATACACAATATTCTGACCTCCCTATGTCCTAGGTGGAGGGTCACTGGAGGAAGGAGAAGTTAAAGAAGGAAGAAAATTCCCTTTCTCTTATCTTTTGGGAGAAAAACTTTACGAGGTAGATTTGTCCTTGGCTTCCTCCCAAGATTTCTTTTGCAACCTCACCCAGCTCACACCTCATCTAACGTGACAGTTCCAGCCCCTGGTCAGCCCTCTGGACACCGTACTTTTAGTTCTTCCCTTGGAAACGACAGTGTGGCTAATCTCGGGAAGTGATTAGAAAGTGCTTCATTTATCTATTGCTGCTCAATAAATTATATGAAAACTTTTTTTTGTGTGTGACTGACACAGAGAGGGAGACAGAAACAGGGACAGATAGGGATGAACAGGCAGGAAGGGAGAGAGATGAGAAGCATCAGTTTTTCATTGTGGCATCTTAGTTGTTCATTGATTGCTTTCTCATATGTGCCTTGACTGGGGGGCTACAGCAGAGTGAGTGACCCCCTTGCTCAAACCAGCAGTCCTGTGCTCAAGCTGGCAACCTCACGGTTTCGAACCTGGGTCCTCTGCATCCCAGTCCAATGCTCTATCCACTGCGCCACCACCTAGTCAGGCAATCTGAAAACTCAATGGCTTAAAACAACAGTCATTTTATTCGCTCACATGTCTTTGGGCCAGGAACTTGGGGAGGGCATATGGGGATAGCTGATGGTTTGTGTGGGCTCCCTGATGTCTGGTGTGGATTGGAAGGCTCATGTGGTCAGGGCCGGCCGGGCAGCTCCACTGGCTCATTTGTAGGGATCTGCTTCTAGGGCCAGATGGGTTCTCTACTTTTCCTCCGTGGGAACAGGACCTCTTCACAAGGCTCTCTCAGGCTTTTTCACAACATGAAGAACTCTGAGTGTTTCTGTTTTTGCAGATTGACTTTCTCCTTCAGGGGAAGTAGAAGCTGCTGGTCCTCCACTGGTTACTGAGGACTGTGCCACCATGTGCTATGTTGATATAAGGCCAGCCCCGATTATAGGAGGGGAAAGAGGTGCGGCCTTTGGTGAGTGGGGCAGCATGTGTGTTACACTGTGGGGAAAGCAATCAATGGCAGGAAGACTGGCAAATCAGGTTGACTCAGATTTATCCTTTGGTGACTGATTGATATCCTCACGTAGCATTAAAAAAATGGCTGTCAATTCTTTGACACACTGTAGAGAGGTAGCCTTCTCTTCTAGAATCTGGTTCGGAATAAGACTATTTAACTACAGGGTGGGGCAAAATTAGGTTTACCATTGTGAGACACAGTTTCTTCTTGTACTCTTCTTATTAATTATTATTTTCTATATGAAGAACTGTAAACACACGTTTTCCCCACCCCATATAAGAATGTGGTGGAAGGGACGCTAGATGACTGCCGAGGAAGGTCAAAAGGGCCATGCAGACTTCTGCCTGTCTCTCTTGGGACACTCACTCAGGGGAAAGCTAGGTCCACGTAAGTCCAAAGGCCACCATGCTGGGGACACCACACATAGGAAATCCAGCTTGCACTCCAGCTGAGCTTCACACCAACAGCCAGCATTGACTGACTCCCGTGTGAATCAGCCATCTTGGACTTCCTGTCTAGTTGAGACTTCATATGACGTGGCCACATCTGACATCGTTCTATAACCTCAAACTTCAACTTACTGAGAAATCCCAAGTGAGAACCCCTCAGACAAGTCCCCCCTCAAGCTTCTGACCCACAACATGGTGGGTGAAATAAATTGGTTATTTTAAAGCCTTGAAGCATTGAGGGAATTTATTATGCAGCTATATTACTAGAACAGCTCATAAACCTCCTGGAGGTGCTTCCATTTAAGCTACAATATTTCCATTCAAGGAATCAAATTTCAGCAGTGAAGTAAACATTTGGGCAATGGGGAAAGTATTTGAACTGAGTGGGGTTATAAAGTAGCCAGGCTCACTCTGATGGAGAGTCTGGCTTCCCTAAGTAGTTCCTGCTTTCCACAGGTCTTTTCTTCTTCCAGTTGTGAAGCCATGGACTATTGTAACCACCAGGCAAGATGGAAGCCACTTTTCACTCTGAACTCCAGTGCCCTCATCTGAAAAAAGGGATATAAATATTGTAGTTATCTGAATTCCTGGGAGCTTTGTTGAGGCTACAGTCAAGGATTTATCCAGGCAAGGTGGAAGCCACTTTTCACTCTGAACTCCAGTGCCCTCATTTGAAAAAAGGGATATAAATATTGTAGTTCTCTGAATTCCTGGGAGCTTTGTTGAGGCTACAGTCAAGGATTTATCCAGCATGTGTCTGCCATGTAGTGTACAACACTTTACTAAACATGAATCTGAGAACACGCTCTTTCAACAAATATTGAGCAACTAGTCTATGAAATCTTGTGTCAGATGCTAGGGGGTTCTTGGGACCAGAGATATATCTGTATCTCTCAATTATTTTTTATCCAGCTTTCTTTTAACTTGGAGCTCAGAAAAGGATAATCAGTCATGATTTGGGGGAAGGAATCTCCTTCCTAAATTATAGTTTCACCTGGTCTTTTGTTACCAGGAGTGTAAGGCACACAGGGCAGAGAAGGGCCCAAAAGGGCTCAGGAGTTAGTTCTTTATTTTAGAAAGAGGAGAGAGAGAGAGAGAGGTGGGGGAAGGAGCAGGAAGTAGCAACTTGTAGTGGTTGTTTCTTGTATGTGCCCTGGCCAGGTAAACCCGGGGTTTTGAACCAGTGACCTCAGCATTCCAGGTTGACACTTTATCCACTGTGCCACCACAAGTCAGGCAGGAAATATTTAACATTTAACATAATGATTAGGAACATGGGGAGGTGGGGTCAGATTGCTGGAACTCAAATCCCAGATTTTCCAATTATTAGCTTATGAAAGTAGTAACAGCAGTACCTAACCTCATGTGACTTTTGTGAGCCTTCAAGCCAATAGTTAGGCATATTCTAGTATTTAGTTTAGACCAGCCCAGCTCTCATGATAATGATGATACTGTTATATTATCATTGTCATTACACTTCACCTTGAAAACCCAGCATAGACAGGTGCAGGCAAGTTCTGGGGTCAGGCTGTCAGAGGCTTGAATGAGGGGCGTAGGCATATTGTCCTACAGATGAAGGAGAATTTCTAGCTGGGGAATGACAGGATCAAGCTCCTTTTCCCTCCCTCTCTCCTGCTCCCTTTGCCCTTGCTTTCTCATTTCCTCTTCTCTTCCCTCCTTTAAAATGACGACAGTAGGTTAAAGTTGTACAAATCAAAGGAATAGATTAGAAACAAGAGAATGCATGTGCTCAGCAGACCCAGGAAATGCCCCAGGCATGATAATTGGTCACCCATGTACAACATACAAGGTGGTCATATTTCTGCATGTGGTGAACAACGGCATGGAAGTCACTCCCCGCCCTAATCTCTCTAATCTGATGAGTTTTTCTCCAGGATGTGATGGAGTCTTTGTGGTGAGAAGGCACAAGCCAAGCCACCTCTTGGTGGCCTTTTTCTCTGGAAGGTTGAGGCCGAGGAAGACTAGTGCCGTTCCCCACCTTGTTTGATTTGGAGGAGACTCTATCATCCATCCTGGCAGATGCTGGGACCTTGGGAACTTGTGTGGATGAAAGGACTGATGGACAGTTTAGAAGCTGCTGAGGCTTAGAGCATATATCCTGTTGCCTTTCCCTATGTGGAAAAGAATCTCTTTATTGGGTTCCGTGTGAGCCTATTATGGCCTGATTTTCATCTGGGGTGGTTTTCTGGTGCTGGACTTAGCCAGATCCAACAGGGCCAAACGCCATTTCATCATTTGGAGAAAGCTGATTGTAGAGTGGGTGCAGGTTGAAGAATGTCTGTGGGCCATGAGCTCCAGAGTTTTGTAACCCTGTTCTGTTTCAGTGGAGATTGGCCATGAAAACCTGGCTCTGGGTGTTCAAGTCACTGTGGGCAGTGCATCACCGTTGTAGGTTAGGCTGCTCCTCCATCTCTCTGGAAAGGTAAGATTCTGATTTCCACCTGCTGATCATCTTTAACATCCTGAAGGTGGAGATTTATTTGACAAAAGAGATGAAGACAACACAAGCTGCCAGCTTATATGATGCCTTTGCATATACTTTCTTGAAAAGCACACTTTTTAGTGAATCAGGAGCAAACATGACCTATATTTAGCCCCTCACTATCCCCTGATCAGAGAGAATTTGCTCAGTGCCTGACTTGCACATCCAGAGGTGGCAGCCCTGCACAAAGGGAAAACATATACCTGTAGGCTGACCCAGTGCCTCGGAGGAGTGCATACGCCTGCGCATCCTTTCTGAGTTTGTAGTTCAGAGTTTCTGAGTTAGTGTCGTGGGTCTCAGGTAGGACCCAAGAGTGGATTCCTCACAAGTTCTAGGTGATGCTGCTGCCCTCGGTCTGAGGGCCTCCTTTTGAGAACCACTCCTCCAGAGTGTAATTCCCTGACCCATAATTTCCCACTTCCAGCCACTGGTTGCTTGGTTTGCTCATCAAAACTAAGGGTGCTTTCTTATTGGGTGGTGCAGTTCAGTTCCAGATATATGGCTTTACTCTGATATCATTCCTTGTGCCCTTGGAGCTTGTTGCCAACTTCAGAGAAAGTCTGCAGCACCTCAGCCTACCCAGCTGTGGGCATCCGAGTGGTGCTGAACCCGCTTTCTCTACCAGCCCCTTCCACCCTTCACAATTACTCCTGCAATATTGTTTCTTAGGCTCAAGTATCTCCTGCTTGACTTTAGTCTAGACATCTATTTTTTTTCCTAGTCTTCAGAAAATATGCTCTGCTATATTTTGTTATTGGGGTGTAAAACCCAAAATTTAGCCTGACCAGGTGGTGGCACAGTGGATAGAGTGTCAGACTGGGGTGCCGGAAGACCCAGATTCGAGACCCCGAGGTTGCCAGCTTGAGCACGGGCCCATCTGGCTTGAGCAAAAGCTCACCAGCTTGGACCCAAGGTCTCTGGCTTGAGCAAGGGGTTGCTCGGTCTGCTGAAGGCCCGCGGTCAAGGCACATGTGAGAAAGCAATCAATGAACAACTAAGGTGTCGCAATGGCAATGGAAAACTAATGATTGATGCTTCCCAGCTCTCTCCATTCCTGTCTGTCTGTCCCTATATATCCCTCTATCTGACTCTCCCTCTGTCCCTGTAAAACAAACAAACAAACAAAAAAGAACAAAAACAAAAACAAAATTTAGTGTGTTAGGGAATTACGCAGAGACACCTTAGTACTTAGACAAGTTAAACACACATGTGCACACATGTACACATGCATGCATGATGACACAGACTTCTTTAGAGACATCCCGGGTTGCGGCAAATGAGTAATGGGCTGTGGAGGCACTTGCAGCGAAGCCGGTGAAGCTTAGACTTGCTGGAGTTTGGCTGTGGAGTCATATGAAGTTTCCTCTGGACCATCCAGGAGTAAAATTGGGACACTCATTTTTGGAGTCGTTGGAGTTTCAGGCTCCTCTGTGGTTTTAGTAATGGACTTGGCATGCTTTCAGGTGTAGATGGGCTTTTCCACTGACACCTTGAAGGACCACAGAATGCTTTTTAAAAGGTTGAACACCCAAGTCACCACATCTTGTTAGTGTCAGCAGTTGCTTTATCTGTGAGAATAACTGTCCTTCTTAGCTTCTCAATTTGTCACCTATGCTGTGATTTATTACCTTCTAAAGCTGCAGTAATTGTATAATGATGCAAAAATAATGACAAGCCATTCTGATTAACTTTATTACCTGTAGCATCTTGTATTCAAACTGCATTCCAGGATGCTCTATAGGACTGAAGGGCACAGCCGCATGGGTGACAGCTAGTAAGGGAGGGCGGCTTCTCAGGCCTGAGAGGAAAAAGAAAAAGAAAAGAAAAGAGGCTCCTGAACAGAGACTAAAAAGAATGGGGTTGGGGTGAGTTGATTCCATTTGGGGCACACGTGTCTAATGGAGTTACCTTCATTTTTATCCCAAGAATGCTGTCTTCTCTTGACTATTTTAAATTGATACAGAACTGGGTCTTAAAACAAACTTTAATGAAATGTATATTCACAAGAACGTATATAAATAGTGTGCAGTTGAATTCCCATTTTATCCTTAACTGTCTCCTTTTTTGTCAGATGACTAAGCTTTCAGCCCTTGGACAGGCTCAGATGACCATCACTGCACCTGTGTCTATTACCGCAGTGTTCCGGCACAGACGGTATAAAGGACTCAAGAAGTCTGTGCTGCCGAGTAACTTTCAGACTTGGATCTCTTGTTGGAACAATACATGAAGTTTAAAAACCCTTCATATGGATTGGAGAACTGAGTTACAAAATAGTAACCAAGTCTGGCTGATAAGAGGGTTCTTCCATTAACTAGAGCTTACCTGCTTTGGGTCTATGATTGGGGGATTAGGAAAGTAGGTCCCCCATTCTTTTCCTGAACCAAAGAGTGATGAGGATCCTTGTATAGTTGACTGTAGAGGCAAAGACAATGGAGAGGAAGTCCTGTGCTTCCTTCCATCTTCATGGCGACTCGACAGTGACTTCAGGCGGTGCCCAATTCTTTAATAATGGATTCTCTTGGGATTATACCAGTGGGTTTGGATCAGGCCTGTGTCCTGAGTGTGGGACCTTCATAGCGAGGACTAGAAGGGACTATAACAGAGTACAGATATTGCTAATGCTGACCAATGTCCACTTTTCTCATCTTCTTAGGCTCATAGTTAGACTACGTTTCCTAACATTCTGTAGTAAGATGGGACCATGTGACTTGTTCTGGCCAATGGAACATAGACATTTCCAGGACGGGTCATAAAATCTGCCATGAGCTAGCCCCTCTCTCTTTTTTCACCACCTGCCAAGGGTCAAGGCCAATGCAAGCAAACAGGATAACCAAAGAGGGAAGTGGCCTTGGAGGCTGAGTCACTGTTTGGAGGAGAGGTTCCTGATTACACTAGACTATAATGTGAATGGGAAATAAATCTTTTGTGTGTCAAGGCACTGAGATTCCAGAGTTAATTTGTTAGCACAGTGTATTCTATCAGTTTCTGATGTCTTGGCTCTGAGACTCTTGGAAAAGGTTAGTCCAATATCCACAGCTATGCTTTGGCCTCCAAGAATCTGGCCAAGGTTTTTCTGATTAACCAAGGTTTTGTTCTCCTCTTCTGAGTCCTCAGTACTGGGAAGTGTCTCGGTGTGACAGTTCAGATGATGGGCCCCATTTGCAGAGGCCCTGACACACAGGTGCTTTGATGGTGGGTCTTCTCAACATTGGCACTATTGGCAGTTGGGCTGGCAGTTCTTTGTTTTTGGGCCTGGCATGTGCACTGTAGGCTCCTTAGCAGCATATTGGGCCTCTCCCCACTAGTATTCCACCCCAGTTGTGACAATCAAAATCTCAAGATATTGCTAAATGTTGCCTGGGGCCTAAAATCACTGCTAGTTGAAAACCATTGGGCTAGAGAAAGGAAAACACCCAGCCAGAGACATTGGGAGCAGAAGTTTTCCTCCACTCTGTGATCAGAGGAATGCTTTCTGGTTTCTTCTTTGTTCGTGTCACGTCTTGAAACATTCATTGCATCCTTATAATACATCAAGACCAAAGCTGGCTTCTTGGCATTCAAGGCTCTCCGTGAGTGGGAATTTGCTCTCTTCTAGCTTCTTTCCTTCTTCCATATATGGGTGACCTGTGGCTCTACTACAAGTCACCCCAATGCTTAGTGGCTTAAAGCAGCAGTACTTAGTTATATTACGGTTCCTGCAGGTCAGGAATGCAGCAGTGGCTGTGCTGGGCAGTTCTGGTTGAGGGTGGTTCTCCTGGGGTAGCAGTTAGGATGTAGGCAAGGTTGCTGTCATCTGAACACTTGAGTGGGGTTGGGGATTTGTTTCCAAGGCAGCATCCTCACATGATTGTTGGAAGGAGGTCTCAGAGCCACACCATGCAGACTTCTTCAAAGGCGGACTGAGGGTCCTCACAACGTGTGGCAAACTTCCTGGGCGCAAGTGACCCACAGAAGAGGGCCCACTGTCCTTTATGACTTGTCTATGAGCTCACACACCATCACTTCTACTTTACTCCATTCATTAGGAGCAAGGCACTAAGTTCAGCCCAAATTCAAGAGTAGAGAAATTGGCCTTCATCTCTTGAAGGGAGGAGTATCAAGGAACTTGTAGACATATTTGCCATCATGTTATCAAGCACAAAGCTTTCTCTGCTGAGATACACTGGACTACTTGCCCACCTGACCACACGAAGTCTAGTCTTTGATTTTGTCTCCTCGCCTCCTACCCATAGTACTTTCACTCCATCCTCTGGAATCTGCAGTTCCCACGGGACTGTGAGCTCACCCAGGGGTTCCTTTGGGAAAGCATTCTGGGAAATTGTAAAATAAAGATTGTTTAGAGTTTGACTCTTCCCAGAGATAGCTGCTACTTTGTAGGAACTCCTACATATTGAGCCTATGACTGAGATAGTCATTCTGCTAATGGTGGACTTCAGACTTGGTGACATGTGTGTGGAGTAGACTCTTGAGAAAGGCTGCTTAGTACTGGGCACTTGAGAGGTGACTGCCACTTCCCTCCCAGTCTCAGCCCTGCCCGGATTCCCAGCTCTGCCGGTGCCCAGTGACCACCCTCCCAGCAGCTCTTGAACCTGGGTCGGGCTGCACAATGATAAAGAAGACTGAATCTGGAGGTAGGTTGCTTGGGTTTGAGTCCCAGCTCTAAATCATGGCAGAGGTAGCCTGCTGGCCATCGAGCTCTGTGTTCCTCTGTCATGGTGTAGAGTGGTAACTAAAGGTCTCAGTCTTCGCTTGCACCCAGGCAGGCCAGTCTGACTGGGCTTGGCCCCCAGAATGGGGTGGAAGTGACATATGCCCCTCTGAGGGTGGCCTGTACACACCTCCCATGTGATTCTCCAGGTCTCTCCTCCCCACTCTGCTGCCTGGAGGGGGCTTCCAAGAGTATCCTTGGATGTGACATGGGAGGATGGCAGGCTGCAGCTCTTTCCGAGGGGTCTTGAATGACCGTGGGACCGAGTGTCTGCCCCTCCCACCAGCAGGACTTCCTGTGAATAAGATACAAGCTTTATTGTGTCTGTCGAGCCTGGAAGGTTTCAGGCTGTGCTTATTGTAACAGCTAGCATTACTTAATGGAGATAATCACTTTTTAACACTATAACATTGGGAAAATTACTTAACCTTTCTGCCTCAGTTTCTTCATCTATAAACTGATGATCATAAAAGTCATTATCTCATAGGTTTATTAAAATGGATAAGTGTGGTCTCTCCACATACAGCATTTAGAACAGTGTCCGGCCATAGAATATGCTCTCTAAGCTTATATATTCTTATTGTTAATTAAGATAAATAATTGCCATCTGCCTGAGCTCTGTTATGTGAGGAAGACTTTTTGGTTCAGAACAATTTTCCCTTCTGATTTATGGAGACGTGCTGGGACCCAACTGGGACCCGACTGCAAGGTAAAGCTCTGGTGCCAGCTGCCTTAAGGAAAATCCAGCGGCCAGTGGGGCTAGGGCTGTAAAACTGTCCTTTGTGGTCCACGCCACCCACAGACTGGGGAGGTGCTTCTGGCAGTGGACATAGGTGCAACCTCACTACGCAAACATCTGATGCCAGGCCACACCCAGCCAAGGCATTGGTCAGACAACTGGCCTCAGGGGGGAAGGGGTGGGGTTTTGCAACTGGGCAGTGTCCATGAATGCCATTTGGTGGCCTTCCTCTAGCTTCTTTACCTTCCAGCACAGAGACAGCAGGCTTTTGGCCCTTGCTCAGCTAAAGCCAGGGCTAGAGCATTCTCTGCATCCCCTTAAATAAGCCTCGTTCTTGCTTAGCTTCCCTACTTGCAAGCTTGTGGAATGGCCACTGTTGCTTTGAGGGTGGAGCTGGGGTGGGCATGCTTGCTGGGTGAGAGGAATTCATTCAGACTACATCATGATCCCTTTTTACTCACTCCCATCCTTCCGCTTGGGTGTGTCAAGCACTCTGAGGGTATTTGTAGGGTCCTAACAGTGTGACTAAGCTGGGAGATGCATTTGCTACCTCAACACTTTGGCTCTAGCTCTCTAGGTTGAAGATTTATTGAGGTCAGCAATGGTTGGGTGATCAATACAGCATTTGAGATTAAACTTTATCTTACCTTCTGCAAATTCCCACCGTTACTTTGCCTTTGTAAGCAACATCTTAAGGAATGCTGATTGTAAGTCGTCTCCAGGGTACCTCCATCCCTCCTGCCATACAGTCTTTCTAATAGTGTCACATGGAGGCAGTGGAGATGCTGAAGCCCAGCAGATTCAGGTGACTTGCCCAAGGTGACAGTGAGGTGGGTGGCAGCAGATGGAATCCCAGTCTCTCAGCCTCTGGCCCAGGGCATTCACCTGCCTCTCACTTAACTCAGGGCTGAGAAGCTTCCTGACCTGACCCTGGGCCTCCTGCATGGGGATGTGTGCTAACCGTTGGGCCAGCTGCAGGTGGCCTCAAGTTTGTGACCATTGTCAGGGCTGAAAGTGCCTCGTCTGCTATCGGGACCAGCTGGTAAGCCGTCACAGTTTCCTCTGGACCTACTGACCTGAGGAGAAAAGAACATTTCCCTGTAAATTCCTTGAACTTTGCCTGAAGCAGCCCATAGGCTGATCTAAGCTGCAGATGGGTCTTGCCCCAGGAGGAAAATAATCCAAGGATAGGTGGTCAGATGCCAAATGACCTCATGCTGATTGGTGGGTCTGGGGTGTCACTCCACAGGTTTCTGATCAGTCCAGAGAGAAACACCTTCTGACCTGTAGTTTGTGTGGTAGACACCAGCCCCCATCTGGACACGATGACAGATGGTGGTGGCTGGAGAGTAGTTCCCCATCCCTGAGCAAGATGGTGTGTGTAAGGAAACTGAAGTATGTGTCCCATCCTCTGAGTTGTCCTGAAGGATGCCACACTCAGATGGAAAGTCCCGTGATTCCTGTTCCCCAATTCCACAGACTTCTCATCTCTGGAGAGTCAGCACATTCCTGCATGAAGCAAGGCTTTCCCCGAGGCTCTGAACAAGGCCTAAAAGACTCTGTTCCTTACCCAAGCTAACAGGTCACCTTCTGGTGGTAGACGAGGGTAGTCAGTGAGTGGGATGCACAGGTGCCATGTGGCCCTGCACAGATAGAGAGCGAAGGTATGGAAGGCAGGAAGTGAGGACATCCTGATGAAATGGGGTTAAGGGTCTGCTCTAATGTCACTTTGGGTTCAGTGTGTGGCAGCCAGCTTCTAGGCTCCTAACAGCCAACTGTTACATTCTCAGGAATTTGGCGAACCAGTGGATGTCTTCTTGAGAGTTGTCAATTTGGCGGGAATGCTTAGACCAGGAACAGTGGTAATGCGCCCACTGGGGGTGTTAAACATTACCAGCACTTCACTGCTTACAGTTCCCCAGGAGGTGGGTTTTCTCAGCCTCATGCTAGACATGCCCAAGCTTTACTCCGACTGATGTATTTCCTATCAGTGACTTCCAGGCAACCTCTCTCCTGATGAGGCGTGACCTGGGTCTCCTTTTCTCTCTGCTGTGGCAGGTGTGCAGCAGGCTCTGATGGTCTGCCCTGCAAGGTAGGAATTCTATGTCCTCTCAGCCAGGGCAGAGGCTGGTCAGCATTCAGAGTACTGCTGTGACTCCTCCTAGTGCTCCTTGTCAGATACGCGTGGACCTGCTCAGACCTCCAGCTTCTCTTGTTCTCCTTCCCTCCAGGGAGGCCCTGTAACTGCTTGTCATCACCTTTCCCTTCCACCTTCTCACTCTCGGGGTGGACCCTCTGCTAGGGCAGCATACGCCACAGTGGGGCCCACGGCGCTGTATCAGTAAATGGCATTTTGAATCTTCTTTCCTTTTGACTTTAAGGGTTCAGCTGATCTAAGGGAGTGACCCCCAATGTCATCCTCTCCAGCCAGCAGCTCCCATTTCTGGGTGCTCACGATGTGCCAGGGACTGCGATGTGCCCCTCATGATCTCAGGTGCTCTTCATAATGGCTCGTGAAGCAGGTGTTGCTGGTAGCTTCATGTCATCCACAAGGAACAGTGGCCGAATGTGCCCAGTCATGCAGCTTGTAAGTAGCAAGTGAGGGATCCCAACACAGGCCTGTTTGATTCCAAAGTCCACTCTCATGACAACTTTAGTTAAGGTGACCAGATTTTAAAATTGGTAAAGCAGGAGGACACTATTGACAGGCGGGGGGAGGGGGGGGGCTCTTGATAAAAAATTTGGTCTATATGGAGCAAAAAAAATTTTCATAGAATGCAAAAATAGTATTGTAATATATATTTTTAAATTTCAACATAAGTACAATTTACAAATAGAATACATTAAAATTATGTATAGTATTATTTTATTCTTTGGCATATTTCTCATTTGAGTGAATTGTTTTTGTAGATTGCTGTCGTTGTTTAAAAGGTCATGAAATTTTTCACAAGAATTTGTTAAATTATATTTCACACATAAAATGGCTTTCAAAGTCTCAACACTTAATTGTGATTTTTCTGATGTCCACACTTTATTTACCGTAGAAAAAAATTTGTTCAGTCTCAGTGTTAGTTCCTGATAAAGACAGAGAGTATTCCACAATTTTTAGTGCATTATTGTATGGAACATGGTTTGTTTCAAAATGATGAAATATTTCTAAGCATTTGTTCACTTGTGATTTTTGCTGATGCCCAAGATTTAACCTTTTCCTTATCAATCTATTTTTTAAATAATGGTATCTCATTAAAATGATCATTTTCAGAAATATTACTATATGGGAAATTTTGAGTGAGTCAGAGGGAACAGTTTACGTGGTCCCAAAACTGATGCCAGAGCTGCATGAGCGAGCGGGAGCAGGCAGGGCAGCGCTGCCAACGCACTCGGTGGCCATGCTTCCCGCATCCAGCCCCTCCACCCACTGGAGACCGAGCAGCTTGCGCCTTGCAGAGCTCAGAGCCCCACGCGGGCATCCAGGGTGCAGGCCTATGGGTAGTTAGGGGACTTGACAGCTGCCGCCCCATCAGGTATGTCCCGCCTGCCCAAAGTTCTTTGTTTCAGGGCCCCGCACGGGGCAGTTAGCTCTTGCGGCAGTGCCGGCGCTTCCAGGTCAAGGTGGGGTCTCCCTGCCGAAAACCGTATATTCCCTTCCCGTTCTCCCACCGTTCCCTAGCTTTTCATGCATTCTTTCAAAAAATTGGGACTTTTTTAAAACGCCGCAGGACGCGGGACAAATTGTTAAAAATTGGGACTGTCCTGCCAAAAGTTGGATGTCTGGTCACCTTAACTTTAGTGCACTGACCCTCTGTCACAGGGACAGTCAAGGTGATGCCATGATGATCAGGAGAGAGTGTCACGTTTGACCTGTGTGGCACGTACAGGTTTGGGAGGCCTTCAATAGCTAGTGGAACTGTGGTGTGTGCATGGAAGTTTCAGAAATGAATCACTGTGTTTGGGATGAACATTGAGCAGGAAAGGTCTTTTCTAGATACATTGCTTGTTTTTTTTAATATTTTTCTGCTAGGGCTGCCGTAGCAAAGTACTACAATGTGGGTGTCTCACTGTGTTGGAGGTCAGGAGCCTGAGATGGAGGTTTTGGCAGGGCTGGGTGCGTCTGAGATCTGCGGGGCAGGGAGTCTGGTCTGGGCTTCCTGCCTGACTTCCGGTGGCAGCTTTGGTATCACCCAGATCTCTGCCTTCATCTTCATGTGCTGTTCTCCCTGTGAACACGTGTCTGGGTCCAGTTGTCTCCTTCTGTAAGGACACTGGTCATGTTGGATGAGGGTCCACCCTGATGACCTAATTGTAACTAATTATATCTTCAATGATCTTATTTCCCAATGAGGACACATTCTGCTGTGGACAGTGCTGGGGTTAGAACTTTAACATAGGAATTTGTGTTGGGGGCGGGACACAACTCATAACATTTTGTTTTTATTAGCTCTCAAGCTGAGAAACACCATTGAAGGAAAATGTTTGTTTTTTCTACTTCTTGTTATAAAACACTTCCTGCACTGAAACTTCTGGCCAAAATGAAGTAGAAATGGGGCTTTCTCTTCTGAACTTATTCCCATCTCTTAACCCTCACGTACAGCAACTTGCTCAGTCATCTGGGTGTGTCTTACTTGGAGCTTGAAGAAGGGCTTCTCCAGAGCCCTGTCCCTATCCCTTGGACGGGGTGAGACCACACACATCAGCAGTGCTTTACCTACTCCATTGATATGAGCTGCTTGCCTCTGGGGTCCCAGGATTTTCTTCTCTAATCGGCTGTCTCCTGATGTTGGTGTTTTGAATATTCTGTGTCTTGCAGGTAGGACACCGAGCACAGATGTGAAACACTTTGGTTAGTTCTGGCCAAAGTGCTGGCTGCTGCTGACTGGGCCATGAGAAGCTTCACCCCAAGGGGTGGTTCTACTGATGGAATAAACGCTCTATCTTGGACTTAGGTGGGTTTAGGTGGGCATGGCTAATGAGAGAAAGGCAGATCAGCCTTGTTTGAGAAAGAAGTCTGTCTATTCTTAACACAGACGGGCTGCTGCCAGAGAGGGGAGCCTGGGAGGTGAGGGGGCAGGCGTATCACTAGCGCTCTCTTGGGGTACACCCTTTAGTTTCTAGAGCACCTGCTGGTCTCTACTCCCCATCAGCAGCTGCTGTTCTTCAATCATGAAAAGTCTTAGGGACACATGGTATGTCCCCAGACTCAACCTGAGACCCAAATTTTTCTCTTAAGTTCCCACACTTGATCATTTATTCACCCATTTCTTCATCCAACCAAGGACAAGCTTGGTGATAAAGGGGTAAGTGGGGGAGGGGTAGTGTTCTGGGCATGGAGGCAAAGGACAGGGAATGCCACTGTACCTAAGCAGAGGCGGGTCAGGCTGGGCTGGGGGAGTAAAGGGCAGTGCAGGCAGGAGACGAAGACTCGAGTCCACACCGACGGGGCACAGAATAGCCTTAAGTATGAGCAGGACAGGAGACATCAATCTGGAGTGTGTGGAGCATGACTGGGAGAAGGTGAGATTAGAGACAAAAAGCAATTTAAAAGGCTATTGTAATAATGCAGATGTTCACCCACTCACCAATTCCTCAGCCTCCTTTCTGGGATAATGGAGACGAGACAGAGCTCGGAGAGGGGACAGCGCCTTGTCCCTCTGGCTCAGCTGGTGAAGGCTGTCCGGTAGTTGTCTCTGGGTTGGGTAGTGAAACCCTCCCTGGCCCTGAGCTTTCTGACAGTTGTTAATCTTGCTCAAACCACACACACCCAAATTCTTGAAACTGTCTGTCCCCAAGGCTGTTCCATGAACTGCACGCCCCACCAAACCGGTCGACCGTTACCATCCTCCCCCCTCTGCAGATATAAAAAACCCAAAAACCCTCTCCGGGCGCGCCTTCACAGACTCACATCCGAGGGTCAGTGAACTCGCCCGGAGTCCTCCCAATAAAGCCTGACTTTTGCTCATTTGGCTGTTTCGGCTCTTCGTTCGTTCATCGGCGGCACCCGGCAATCTTTCATTTGGTGCTGAAACCCGGGAGAGGGGCTTTTTGTGACTCACCTCGGCCTTCTGGCTGAGGGGCCTTCTGGCTGAGGCGGGAGTCCCCCCTCTCTCCCCCTTGCCTCGTGCCGCCCGTCGTTTTGGACTCTGGGTTCCCTACGACCTCGATCGCCAATTGTGAGTAACCTGGTTTCTCTTCCGCTTTCTCTGGTCCTGTGTCTCCACCGGGGTTTCTCGTCCTAGACTCGGCCGAGCCGAGAACCCTCCATCCGCCGACTCCTGGAGTCTTTATAGGGGTTCAATCGGAAGGGACGCCTTTCGGCTGCTCTCCTATCTCTGTCCTGAGACCTCTCATTTAGGTCTCCTGTCGGGAGACGGGTATCTGGAAGGGACGCCTCCCTTATACTCTCTCTCTCCTCCGACGCCTAGGACCAAAAAGCCGGCCAAATTATGGGGAACTCCAAATCCAAAATAGACCCAAAACTCCTCTAGGATGTCTTCTTAAAAATTTTTCCAAATTGGGATACACTCAGACACTTCGCAGGAGGAAACTCGTCTTCCTGTCACAGGTCGCCTGGCCTCAATACACCCTAGATAACCCGTCTCACTGGCCGCCTATGGGTACTTTTGACTTTAACGTCCTCCGGGACCTAGACAATTTTTAGCCGGCACACTGGAAAAGACTCTGAGGCCCCATATATTCAGGCTTTCTGGGATCTCCGTTCCCGCCCCGATCTCTGCTCCTACTGCTCCACTCTCCAAATTCTTCTAGCCCAGACCTCCTCTCCTCCCAAGGCTTCCTCCCAGGAACCCCCTCCTTACTCTCAACCCGATGACCTTCCCGACTACCTATCTCCTCCTCCGGCTCTCCCCCGGGAGAACCCCCCAGACCCGGGCCAGGCTCCGGCTCCTTCCGCCCCTCCAGCTCCTTCCGCCCCTCTGGCTCCTTCCGCCCCTCTGGTTCCATCTGCCCTACCTCCCGCCAACCCTCTCCCCTCTCCCATTGCAGCTCATTCCAGGTCGCACAGCCCCCATCATCATCCGTTGTCCTCGCCCCTCTCCATGAAGTAGCTGGGGCAGAGGGCCTAGTTAGGGTACATGTCCCCTTTTCCCTCCAAGACCTTTCACAGATTGAGAAACGGCTAGGATCTTTCTCGGCCGACCCCTCAACCTACATTAAGGAATTCCCGTACTTGACTCAGACATATGACCTGACCTGGCATGACATTAAAGTAATTTGTACCTCCACTCTCACCCCTGAGGAACATGAACGTATCCTCACTGCCGCCAGACAGCAGGCAGACAGGGACCATCTAGTGGATGACCAAATCCCCCTTGGCACAGAGGCGGTCCCCGGGGAAGACCCCAATTGGAGTTATCAACCTGGCCAAGGGTCCAACATCCCTCGTTGAAACCTTATGCTCCGATACGTAATCAGAGGTATGGATGCAGTTTCTAACAAGGTTGTAACTTATGATAAACTGAGGGAAATTACCCAACTCCCCGAAAAAACCCAGCCCTTTTCCTGAACCGCCTTCAAGAGGCCCTTGTTCGTTATATCCGCCTAGATCCGCGGTCCTGCAATGGGGCCACAGTCTTAGCCTCTCACTTTATCTCTCAGTCAGCCCCGGATATTAGAAAGAAACTTAAAAAGGCTGAGGAGGCCCTGAGACTCCCATCCAAGACCTGGTAAAAATGGCTTTTAAAGTGTTTAACGCCCAAGAGGAAACGGCTGAAGCCGCCCGCCAGGAGCGGACCCAAGCCTTGGTAGCGGCCCTCCGGCCGGTAGGGGAACCAACAAAGAAGCCAACCTCCAAGGGAGGACAGCACACACCACCGGGTGCCTGCTTTAAATGCGGCAAAGAGGGCCACTGGGCCAAGGCCTGCCCGCAACCGAGGCCCCCTACCAAGCCTTGCCCACAATGCAAACTCATGGGCCACTGGAAGTCGGACTGCACAACCCTGGCTCAGCCTGCGGCACCTCAATGCCGGAAAGCTGAGAACCAGGCATTTCCAGTCTCAGAACTGCTGGGCTTAATGGACGATTGAGGGGACCCTGGCTCTTCGACTCCGGTTACCCTCACCGAGCCCAGGGTTACGCTCCAGGTAGCGGGTAAGTCTGTTTCCTTTTTAATAGACACAGGGGCTACTTACTCTGTCCTTCCCTCTCATTTGGGCCTTACAGTTCCTTCCCAGGTCTCGGTCATGGGAATCGACGGATCACCCTCGACCCCACGGCGGACGACCCTCCTTAATTGCCTATTTGAGGGTCACCCATTCTCACACTCCTTCCTAGTCATACCCTCCTGCCCAGTTCCCCTCCTGGGGAGAGACATTTTGTCCAAACTCCGGGCAAGTATTTCTTTTTCCCCCAAGCAGGTCTTTTTACTAGCATTAGTGCCAGATCCCGACCTCGGGGCTGACTCGGACCCCAGAGTCCAGCTTCTACCTGGAGTCGACCCTAAGGTCTGGGATACGGATACCCCCACTGTAGCCTCCCTACAGAGACAAATAACTTCTCTCGCCCAAGTCTTGTTACAGAACCGGCAAGCCCTGGACCTGCTTATGGCCAAGCACGGGGGCACCTGTGTCTTCCTGCGGGAAGAATGTTGCTACTACATCAACAAATCCGGCCTTGTAGAGACCAGGGTAGAAGCCCTCCACAAACTCAGCTCTGATCTCCAGAAGCAAAAATTCTCAGCAGAAGCCTCATCTTGGTGGAACTCCTCCATGTATTCTTTATTAGCTCCACTCATAGGACCCATTTTCATAATTGGACTAATCTTACTGATTAACCCTTGTCTTTTTCGCTTCCTGCAGACCCAATTTCAGGAAATCACCAGGATAGCGGTCAACCAGATGATGCTGCAACAGAACCAACCCCTGCCCACCATAGTGGATACGGACTGCTCTGGCTCTTTCCTACCCCTCCCCTAACGACGCCCCCATACAGCAGGAAGCAGCCAGAAAGACCACGTCACCCCACTCCCTATACCAAAGAGCCAGGAATGTCCGGTAGTTGCCTCTGGGTTGGGTAGTGAAACCCTCCCTGGCCCTGAGCTTTCTGACAGTTGTTAATCTTGCTCAAACCACACACACCCAAATTCTTGAAACTGTCTGTCCCCAAAGCTGTTCCATGAACTGCACGTCCCACCAAACCGGTCGACCGTTACTATCCTCCCCCCTCTGCAGATATAAAAAACCCAAAAACCCTCCCCGGGCGCGCCTTCACAGACTCACATCCGAGGGTCAGTGAACTCGCCCAGAGTCCTCCCAATAAAGCCTGACTTTTGCTCATTTGGCTGTTTCGGCTCTTTGTTCGTTCATCGGCGGCACCCGGCAATCTTTCAAAGGCTGCTCTCTCTTCCCTCTCCTGGGCCGAAGTAGCTACCGGGCTGGTATGCTCCAGGCAGAGCCCTGTCCATTCTTCTCATTCTAAAAAAATAGTGAAGAGCAGGAGGCTGTCAGCTGTGTTTCCTGCTTCACAAGGAGAGCTTTGTTTGAAGAAGTTCCAGAGTGCCGAAGTCAGACTGAATACAATGGAGACACAAAATGAAATTGCTCTTTAAAAGAAATACACGTGCAATAAAATGGAGATACACTTGTTTTAATGCTGCAAATGTCCTGAGGATTTCTAAAGGCTACTGAGCAGGTTAAGCAAGAGTGGGAATTAGGACAGGAACAGAGAAAGGCTGGTCAGAGCCGTTGGCAGGGGTGTGTGCACATGTATGCATACTCACACATATCCACACATGTGACTAGGACATATGGATTGCACAGGCCTGATGGAAGTGCTTTGAGCACCAAATATTAACCCAACATGGGACAGAGACTATGTTTGAGTGAGGACCACAGTCTCCTCCCATCTGTTGTAAAGTAGTGTACTTTAATCTGCAGGTTACATAGAGACACCAAGGCAGGATATAGAAGAAATTTGAGTTTATTAATTAACTGGCTAACTACATGGGGCACAGTCCCATATCTTGTAGGCTTTCATACAGTTCTGAGCCTTCTTTTATACAAAATCAAATACTGGTTGGGGTGGCTAAGGAGGAGATGCATGGTACAATAGTCACTTACTAACAAGCTTACAACATTTATCTATAGGATCTATTTAAAAGGAAAAAGCATTCCCACACATCAAGACCACAAGATAACACAGTAGTGATAAATGTTTTACATACCCAGCAAAGACACTCCCAAAACTTCTAGGGTCTACCACCCATCCCTGTCACCACAATAATGGGAAATGAAATGTTTAGCTAAGGATAAGGAGAGAAGCTAAATGAAATTACCTTTGCTAAAGGTGTTGGGGCTAAGTCCCAGCTTGCTTAGTTTACAAGTTTTATACATATAAAGGATTTCAAGAGAGATGATTATTAGAAAGCATATAAAATGTTACAGAATACAGGTTTTTCAAGCAAGGGGAGTGGGCTCGTGATCCTTTTGTCTAGAGATATACATCACTCTCAGGACTCCAGGAGGGGAGGGAGAGTTAGAATCAGTGTAGGAATTTTTAATTAAGATATGTAAACATTGTCTCCTAAAGGCTCTTAAGGAAGGGAAAGAGGAAGTTTTCAGATAAGTTTTACCTTCTTTGCTCTGTCTAGCAAGTAGTGGCCTCAGTCCTTCCAGAGAACTATAGTTAAACTATGATTGGTTAATAACTTTTGCCCCTTTAATCTCTCTCTTTAGGGTTTTTTTCTCTTATGAGAAGAGGGGTAAGGGGGGCCTGACTCTTCCTTTTAAAATACTAATGTTAGCAATATTTGCAATTCCTTGGCACCTTTTCACACATCCACACCCTGATCACCCCTCTGCATCCCTTTGCTCAGTATTGCAACCATGCAGAAAGCGCAAGCCTCCCTGCAGTGACCAGCAGATTCATGGCTACCTGTTTGGCAGATAAAATATAATATGCTCACTTTGTTAAAGATGGCGCTGCCCACATGGAAGCCCGTCATCCAACTGATATTATTTGCCCTTATGCTTGAGATGGCTGTGAGGGAAAAGTTGTAATGTAAGCAGGCCGGGTCATTATAGCTTAAGGCTTTGTTTTAAGAGTAAGCTCTTCCCCACACCCTTGACTGATTGGATGATGTAGGGTGGTGATGTAGGGAGGAATCCCATTATGCCTCGGATGGGTGGCTTTGTATCAGAGACTTTCTTGTATGTATAATTGGATTAAGGGTTTGGATTATCTATGCTATAAAGTGGGCAGACCGGTAGCTAGATCTCTCTCTCTCTCTCTCTCTCTCTTGGTTCCTGGGTTCCTGAGATTAGTATCAGAGAGGAGAGCAGATTAAGGCCATGTGCAGGAGAAGCAGTCAAGATGGCAGAGTGCTGAGGAAGAAGCCAGTTTGTTAAGAGTTTGTGCAGGAGGAGATGGGGAACAGAGGTGAATAAGTCTGGTGAGCTAGAAAGCTTTGATGCTAGGAAACTCGGATAAGTCAGTAGCTTTGTGAGCACTGAAGTGTGGGTTTTGGAGCCCAGTGTGTGTTTTTGCTTGCCTGCCGGGTGCAAGCTAGAATTAAAGCTGATGGCTCACCAGTTTGTGGCTCCTGTGTTTCATTGCCATCTGTCCGAATCCAATGTGAACCTGCACTGGCCGGGCAGCTGTGATAGTGGCCGCGACTACTGGCTTTACACTACCCCACATAGAACCACGGGAAAGAGAGATGATGAAGAGAGGGCTGCTGTACATGCTATGTTTTCAAAATGGGAGAATTGCTCCCCAAAATAAGACTCTTTAATACTGGATGAGGCTATTTTCTATGACCTCGTACTTGGTTCTTTATGCCAAGAATCAGTTATCAGCCAACAGGTATTTATTAAATTCCTACTTATGTACATTGCTGTAGGGGCTAAGCTTGTAATCAAGACTGGTGTGCAAGTGGCAAGTTCAAGTGTTTTGTTTGACCAGACTGGGAACAATTTACAATTTACCTATCGTCTTTCTTTCTTTCTTTCTTTCTTTCTTTCTTTCTTTCTTTCTTTCTTTCTTTCTTTCTTTCCCTCTATCCATCCATCTATTACCTATCACTGTCTAGATGTCTTTAGATGGAGCAAGCCTTGCCAGTTAATCTGAGTTGTCTTACATCCAGCTGTTGCTGTGCTTGCAATTCATGTGAAGGGAAGAGACCCCCACACATGAAAGAATTGTATCCCTTCAATTCAACATGTGAATCAAGGTTCTGGTGAAGTGAGTCTGAGACAGCAGGTACCTGAGAGTCTGCAGGGAGTCACAGGGAGGCTTTGAGGCAAGTACATTTGCTCTCTGAAGTCAAAATGGTTAAAGTGCTATTGAACTTTTCTTGTGCTTAACACAACTTCTATTTGTGAGAGTGTTGGACTTTGGCCCCCAGACAAGTTGGAGTTTAGAGGAAACAAGTGCTTGGAATGACTAAAGAGAATGCTTTCAAATGGAGTTCCAGCGTTGGACCCAAATTGAGTCGAAGCAGGGGCAGGGACCAATTATTCAGCCTGGAGACTCCTGCACTGACTTCATCCTGCCTCTGATTCCCTGTCAGCCACCCTCCATGTGAGGATGGGCTGAGCCAGTGTTTGGGACAGTTAACTGGCTCTTATACTTCCTGCTCGTAAGTCATCTGTCCTTTTGTTCATTTAGTCATTCATCCAACAATTGTTTATTGAGCACTTACTATGTGCCGGGCACTGTTCTAGATGTTAGGGATACAGCAGTGGCCAACAAAGACACAAATTCTTGCCTCCACGTAACTTAACTTCTAGTGTGTATGGGGGAGGAGGGGGCTGGTGATAATATAAGTCAGTGAATTATGTGGCATGTTAGAAGGAGATGAAATGTCTGGGGAGTGGGATAGGACAGTTATGGAGGCAGATGGGGGGAATGCCATGGCGTTTATAGAAGGGTCAGGGGAGACCACTGGGAAGGGGATATCTGATGAGGACCTAAAAAAAGTGAGGGATAGTCATGTGGGTATCAGTGGAGAGAACATTTCGGGCTGAAGAACCACTCAGTTCAAAGGCCCTGAGGCAAGCACAGGCCTTCTGAGTTTGAGGAACAGGGAGTAGGAAGAAAGATGGAGATAAGACAGCAGACCAACTGGGGGCAGAACATGAGGAACCTTGTAAGGGGTAGTTGGGACCTTGGCATCCACTCTGATGAGGGCAGAACCCATTGCAGGGTTTACAGAAGAGTCATTAGCTGCTCACTTGCTATTGGACTTATTCTGATAGATGGTGAGGAGCAAGGTTGGAAGCAGAGGTTCAATTTGGTGGTCGCTGTGATGGGCCAGGTAGGGGAGGGTAGTGGCTTGAGCCAGTAATGGGACAATGGCCATGGTGAGAAGTGGCTGGATTGTGGATGGATTTGGAGACAGAGGGACCATTTACCTCTTGGTCACTTTGGTCTCTCTGGGAAGTGGGGAAGGCTGGAATCAATTCTGATCACTATGTGCCCAGCACTGTCCTATGTACTTCACATAAAGTGTCATCTCATTCCATCCTCTGGCATCCTGTAGAGGTAAATATTATTTTCCCCAATTTACAGAAAAAAATAGAAGCTTGAGGAGATGAATAACTGGCCCACACAGCTAATGAAAGGCAGAAGTGGGTGCCCATGGCCACTACACTCCCTACCCTCACCTGCACTAAGGAAGGCTTGGTATTTCTGGTTCTGATGCAGGACACGGGTTCCCTGCCAGGGTGAGCTGAGCTATGACTCAGTGGGCATGTCTGAAGGTTACAGCTGCCGCACAGTGTCTGGCGTGGCACAGAGTGTGCACGCACCAGGGATTCCCGCAGACCAGTGGGGGGCTCCCAGGTGCATCCTGCGCTCCCCACCTGACCCGGCTGTGCCTGAGCAGGTTCCCCCTGCCCTGCTCTGGTTTTAGATGGTCCTTGGACTCCACTCTTTAACCAAAGCTTGGACCAAGTGAAAACAGACTACACCATTTTCTAAAATATGAAGTAAGTCTAAGAGAGACAGAAGGCCAGTTGGGACCCAGATCTAAACTGGCACATGTAACAGGAAGTGCAGTGGATTTCCTGTGACCCAAGGGCTGACAGCAACGCTGCGTTCTGTGCATGCGGAACAGGACGGCCAACATCTGGGGCCACAGTGGTCCTGATGCCGCAGGCTCAGCTGCACACCCATGGTTTCTAGACATGAAGAGATCAGAGAGGAAAAAACAGTGAGCTGAAGTCACTGTCACACATTTCCCTATAAGAGTGAACGCCTCATTTTCCATCCTCTCCATGTCAAATGAGGGAAGATCAGGGGAATTGGGGGTGCTCACAACAAGAACAGGCAATACATGGTAGAACTGCAGATTAAATGTCTGCTGAGACCACAGCCTTCTGATCTGGCCCCATTCCTGTGAGAGTGGGTGTGTGTGTAGAAGAGCAGAACAGACACAGAGGTTGGAGGGAAGGCTGCTGTGTCTGCGCTGTGGTGTTAAAGAGGGGCGGGAACTTTTAAGGGTCTGGCCTGCAATGTGGGGGTGGCTGTGCTTGTGGTGTTCTGCCTGCCATGCTGTCACCTGCAGGGTGGTGGGCCCTAATAGCAGTTGACCGGAGTGTGTGGTCGTTAAGCACTACTATAGCAAAATTACCATAGACTGGGTACTGGCTTCAACAAGAAACATTCATTTCTCACAGGTCTGGAGGATAGAAGTCCAAGATCGAGTTGCCGGCAGATTGGGCGTCTGATGCGTGTCTGCTACTTGGTCCGTAGATGGCTATCTTCTCCCTGTGTCCTCACATGCTGGAGGTGGGGGTGCAAGAGCTCTCGGGGGTCTCTTTTAAAAGGACACCAATCCCATTCATGAGGGCTCCACCCTTATGGCCTAATCAACTCCCAAAGACCCCACCTCCTAATAGCATTGCATTAGGATTTAGGATTTTAACATGTGAAATGGGGGGGAGGTGTACAAATATTCAGTCCATAAGATCCAATAAGAGGTAACAGCTGGTGGACCTCCCCTCCCAGGGAAGTGTGCAAGGGGAAGGAGCGTGTCCCCAAACATATCTGCCTGTGCTCTGCAAGAGTAGAGACCACCAACAGATAGTGGCTCCCGGGAGCTTGTGCTCTTGTCCCACTCCCTTCCCAGGCAGTGCATGAGCAGCCGGACTTGGAGGGGGGAGGCTAAGGAGCCAGAATCCCTGCTGCAAACAGGCCCTGTGAGGCTCACTTGGAGGCTGGGGAGTAGACACGAGTTAAGTTTGAGGTGGAAGTTTTAAACTTACCTGACTTTTCATAAACAGAAGGGATCAGAAAGTCATAGAATTTGAGGAGGGTGTTAAAGGATAGGAAGGGAAGATTAGAGGAGAAGGCTTGATCAAAGACAGTGAGCGGAGACAGCTCATGTTTATATCTCATCATGTTGAGATTGCTCAATAAACTAGTTGCGCACATTTCATAACATTAGTAAAGCAGAACTAATTTCAGGCAAACTTCAGTTACTCAAACAGCTCTGGCACTGACCTTGACCGTCAGTGACTGTCTGGTGCCTGGAGGAACTGCCTGGACCTTTGCATCTCAGCTGGCTGAGCTCTTGAGTTTCTCTGACCAAAGTGCAAAACTGAGTGTCCCCAAGTCCCAGAGACGAGGGGAGCAGCTTTCAGAAAACATGAAGGGAGCACAGTTTTGATTAAGTTAATAGTTTAAGTGCACAAAACAGGGGGAGACTAAGGGGAAGCTTTCTTAAGCATCCTACAAGAGGGAAAATTTAAAAGCAGCTGCTGGCAGCCACCCTGGAATAGAACCTCACCCATGTGAGATAGTGTTTTCGGTCAGCTGTTTCTGTCGATTTTATGGAATGTTTGGAACAAAGCAGCCACTGGGCCACCTAAACTCTTAATCCTCGGGGTGTAGGAGCTCTCGCCAGCACCTGGGCACTGGCTGGGGAGGGCTTCTTCATGTATGACTCTTCTTATAAAAGCATTGAGAACATTTTTTAAAGATGGAAAACACATTCGCAATTCCCAATTTCTTGTTTTTCTAAAAGGAGAGCTGGCTGCTTCTTGGCATAGATTGTGCGTTGGCCAGGCATATATATTTTTACATAGCTAAAATCACAGTGCAGATACAACTGTGGTCTCTTCGTTAACTGAAGCATAGACTTCCAATTACTCCTCTTCATAAATAAATTTTTAAGGAGGAATAGGAGTTAGGTAGAAGGTTACTCTGTGGTTAAAGAAAGTAAAGATTTACTCAGAAAAGATTAAATTAGAAGACTCATTATGGTCAGGGACAAAATGTGGTTCCCAGGTTCTTTGAGGGAGTTGAATTATTCTTGAGACAATAGAAAATATGGTGGGTGCCATTCAGAACTGGGGGAGACCTGGGGTGAACGGGAATGCTGGGGCTAATTGCCCACTGATAGCTGACCCTGGGCCTCTCAAGTGGCCAGCCATGTCTTAGACCCCCAGGGCATTCCAGCCTCCAGAGAAGGTACGTGATATCTTTTGTTTTCTTCAAGAAACACTTCTTTTTGTTGATTAGAAAGTTCATGCTTTGTTTTTTTGATTCTGAGACACCTTTGGTTATGACTAAATTGTATGACTTCCAAATTTTTGTGTTGAAGTCCGATCCCCCAATGTGACTGTATTTGGAGATAAGACTTTTAAAGAGTGAAGGTTAAATGAGGTCATAAGGGTGGTCTGTAATCCAACATGACTGGTGTGTTATAAGTGGAAGGAATACCAAGGCTGTGGCTGCACAGAGAAAGGGCGCTATGAGGACAGAGTGAGAAGGTGGCCATCTGCAAGCCAAGGAGAGAAACCAAACTTGCCTATACCTTGATCTTGGACTTCTAGCTCCTGGAACTGTGAGAAAAACTTAAGTCACCCTGTCTGTTGTATTTTGTTATGGCAGTCTGAGCATCCTAATATAATTGATTTAAGATACACCATCAACTTAATAGTATTTTTGTGAGGAACTAAAAAAATAACCCACTACATTCCATGCATGCATCCACTTCAAGATTGCATTCAAATTTAAAAAGTGTTGAAATGTGAGACACTGTGTATAATTCCCAGATTAAGAATCAGTGAAGCAGAGAATGTAAACATTTTTATGACACATATTGCCAAAAATTTTAGGTAATGCTATTATTCCCTTTCCTAACCTGGGCACTGAATTTCAGAAATGATGTGACCAGCAGATGTAAAAGTAAAAAATAAGATTTTTTTTCTTCCTCCTTGATTCAATAGACAAGTTGATACAGTTATAAACACACGAATTTATTTTTTATCTTTTTGCTTTTATTTTGATTTTAAACTATAAAGTAGAGGCAGTTTTTCAGAAACAGCACTGAGTAACATACATGTAAGACACAATCCTATTGTCTGGGATTTGCAGCGGTGTCACCGTGGGGCTCTGGGTGAGGTCTGGGTTATGTCATCCAGGTGAGATGCAGGAAACTAACAATTGCTGCCATGTTAGGTGTCTCACCTCTGACCCTCCCTGGGGCTGGTGTGAGTGATGGAACACTTCAGTGTTTATGTCCGATGACCCAAATAGCCACGTGAGCAAATCGGCCACGCGTATCTCATTGCTCACACGGCCCCAGCTGCATGAAGTCAGCAGGGAAGCGTGCAGCCGCCACTCTCAGGGGAGGCCTTCCTCACAGTGGATGGGGCTGAGCCTCTGTTTTTCATCCTGGGATTCCGCCCTTAGGGGGCACTTCATTCTAAGTTTTCCTCTCACACCCAGGACAACATGAAGCTTATTAAGAATTACCCTGTGCCGAATTTCTGGAATCACCACCGTTATAAGACAACCAACTGAAAGGCAGAACTTTGTGTTTTATTTGGACTGTGCTTTGTTTTACGTTATTCTTGGTGTAATATCTTTAATATAGATCTACATGACACAGACCTTGCTGTTACATTGTCTTCATATAACCATATCTGACACCTCATTTGACAATGTGAACACTCACAGTGGTTCCTCAATGCATTTGACAGTACCAGCCCTTAAAATGTTTTCACAACATTTACAGGTAAGCGCGTTTGACAGGATCGGCAGTTGAGATGTTTCACGAAACTGTATTCAGAGTTGGGAATACAAGCAGCTACTTGTTCACTATATCTCGCATAGTGACTGCTCACTCACCCAGCGTGCTTTTACTTATTTGTTTATCCAGGAGAACTTCAATCTTTTCAGCCACCTTACTGAGAGAAGATAGCTGACAACAATCCCATTTTACAGGTGAGAAAACTGAGGTACTGAACGGATAAGCGTTTGGCTGAGTGCACACAGCTAGGAAGAGGCAGAACTGGGATTTGAACCCAGGTACTTTCCCCCTTGTGTTCTCCCACCTCTTCTCGTCACCGGGTGCTATGTGTTACACCACATTATTGCAATAATGTGTGAGCACATAGTATGAGCGAAGGGCTTTGGGGGCAAGACAAAGGAGCCATCAGCTGCCTGGTGGTGATGCAAGAAGCTTCTGGAAAAGCAAATATTTGAAACAACTTCAAAAGTTTAGTAAGAGTCGGATCAAGTGGAGAAGCTAAGTGGAGAAGCAAGAGGGAATGTGAATTCAAGGGGTGAGTCAGCGGTAACACTGGTTAGGGAACCCAACCCATTAAGTGTGGTGGAGGGGAGGGCAGGAGGTGTGTGAGATGGGGACAGGATTGGGAAGGACTGGGACAGTGCTGGGGGAAACACTCCACCTTTCAGGTTCAGCATCTGGGGTATGCATATTAAAATAACAAAAGGCAAATTCATAGAGGAAAGGGCATATTTCCATGCATGGGAATTCACAGAAAAGAAGTGAAACTCAGAGAAGGGGCTAGATGGGTACTTACATGTCATTTTAACAAAGGGCAGAGGGCGTGGGCTTCAAGAAACAATAAGTGTGGGGAGGTAACTGGGAAATACTGGAGGGAACTGATGAGGGTTATTTTAGTAAGGTCTGTTTACGCAGACTCCCCTCAGCTCTGGCTCTCCATCTCCAGTGACAAGAGTTGCTGTTTTCTTTGCGGTGCTGGGGAGCAGATGGTAAACACCTCCCCGAAAGGGGAGTTTAGGTCCTGTGGTGAGTCAGGTAAGGGAAGGGCAGAGAACTCTTTCTGCACCTGTTGGTTCTCAACAGCCTTAAGGTAAAAATAATCCTTATGTCAAAGTGGCATCTGTTTGGGGGTGTTTTATTCTAATATGGTTCAAATGCCATGCTAGGGAATTTGGGCTTTATTTTACAGGATGAGGGATTTTAAGGCCTTAAGTGAAATGGTAAGAAGGGCACACTTGAGAAAAAACATTCTGGCTGCCGTATGGGAAAGATTTAGAAGGGTAGAGGCTGGAAGCAGGGAGGCTGGTCCAGTCCGACTCCAACCCCTGCAGAGAAGAGAGAGAGAAATGCGCATTGCGTCGGGATCTCCCCTTCTACGCGTTCTCCTGGAGAAAAGCCAAGCTTTCCATTTCCACCCTTCTGTGCAGGCGGCACACTGTGCAGGGCTGCTGCAGCTTACAGCACACAGCACCCCGGAGAGCCTCTGGAGCTCTATGGAGCCCCCCTGGGGAGCACGTGCACATGATCCCCACACATCTCTTGGAGGAGCTCAGCAGAAGCTGCACAGAGAAGTGGCCTCTGCCTCCTGCGTGTACCCTCGCCTGGCCCTTAGAGGGTCTGCTTGCTGAGCACTGCTTCTGACTTCCTTCATCCCTGCTTTGCGAACACTGAACTTCAGAGAGCTGCTCCTGAGTGACTTGCAATAGGGGCTCTACCTTTCTTGCTCATTTTAGAGCTTGGGGAGTACCCACAGTCACACGAAGGACGACAGGAGGAAGTAGTGGTCTTTCTACCCCCTTCCCCCTCTCTTGGCAAAGACAGGCAGAGAGTGATCTCTGCTCACCTCTGTGCAGCCTGAGGAAGCCAGCCCTTTGTCACCCACTCTTCCTCCCCCGTGCCTTTCCCTCCTCTTCTGGCCAGGTTCCTGGGGACCAACAGCCCTGTCCAGCTCTTCCAGAGACAACTCCTCTTTAGAGTTGGCATCATAGCTTAGCGATGTTCCTCCAGTAAGGGGAGGGTAATAGATTGTTAAGTGAAAATATAAATTGTAATTGCAACCGTTACATTTCAGGGTTTCATTATCCTTTGACAAGTCTCTCAGTGCATTTGCAAGGACCGCAGGGTTGGGGGAGGGACGCACAGAGTGAAGAGAACAATTGTCCTCTGTTCTCATAACCAGTGTGCTGGGGCACCTAACTGGGACTCCTGCATACAAGAGTGTGCGCGGGTGTGCACACACTCACCTGTGCACAGGGGCACATGCAGTTGCTTTAAAGAAATGAGGGGAAACACTTACAGGCCCTTGGCTGCACTATGTTGGTCCCATTCGAGCTTTGGACTTGAATTTCTAGCTTCCTGTTGGACATTCAGAGTCTTCAGTCAGCTCACCCAGTCACAGGCATCATGCCAGGTGTGTTCACGGATTGGATCTCATCTAATATTAAGGAGGGACGCTGGCACGGTGGTGAACAGGTGAGCTGGCCAGAGAGCTGCTTGGCAGAGTCTCATTCTTCTGCCACTTGCTCACCGTGTGTGTTTTCACACTTGTAAAATAAGGATGATAATACGTCCTTTCTGCTCGAGACTATTGTGAAGATTAGCTAGGGTTAACTCGGGCAAAGCACTTAGAAAAATGCACATGGTTAAACACTCAGTAATTATTAAAAGTTACTACTAGTATTATTATTTTTGGGAACAGTTTTATGTTCTCATGAGCCTGGGTACCTAGGAAACAGAGCCTGAGGCCAAGCTCCTGTGCTCTTGGTTTATTGCATGGGGTGGGGGGTTAATTCTCGGGAGCAAGAGTGAGGGGGGAAGGGAGGAAGGGAATTGGGGAGGGAAAGGAGAGCTACTTGGGGGGATGCTGGGGGGGGTGACTTTCCAGTTTGCCCCAGCTTCACGAAAACACAGCCTGTGTCTCTGTCATGGCGATTTCTCCAGAGGGGCCAGATGGAGTGACTGCCCAAGCAGAGTCCTGTGCCAGTGTGGGTCCGGGGGAGGAGGAAGGGAAGAAATTGATCTATGGGCTCTTTCTAGCTCGGTCTCTGGTTGGTCAGACTTCACTCCATGGGGCACCAAGTCTCTGGAGTTTCAGGAGTGCATATTCAGCCCCTCTTGGCAGCTGCAGGGGAAGTCAGTCTCTGTGCAGAGGTGCCGGAGCTGCCCAGGGCAATGAGCAGGGAGCCTTACCACCCCTGTCCCTTGTGTTTAGGGCACAGGAAATGGTCATGGTTGTCCATTGACCACATAGCCGGGGCCGGGGATGCGTATGGCAGAGTGAGTCTGAGGAGCAGATGAATCAGCCCAATACACTTTGCCACACACCATTCATATCGACTTGTACCCTCCTATGGGTTTGCTCCTTTGGCTTTTATTTTTTTAAACCTCACATGAGAAAAAAAAAGCCCTAATTGTTTACTCCTTCAAGGAGTGTAAGCTCTATAAAGCAATATCTATACCATGAGCCTATTTTTATTCCCATCTAGTAGTGAAGTGTCTGCCACCTATGATGCTCAATAAATGTGTTGAATAACAGCTTTCCATATTTTCATCCATTCATATTTTAATGATATTTGATTCACATTAAATAAAATGCATAGATTTTAAGGGTTCAAATTAATGGGTTTTGACAGATGTTTATGCTTGTGTAATTGCCACTAAAAAATAAATAAATAAAATGTTTCTATCATTCCAAAACATCCCCCATGTGAAGTAATTTCTATTGTCCCATTTTCAAGTTCATGAATCCCAGGGTTCAGTGGGCTACTCCTGGGCACTGGATGTAAGTCCATAGTGTCTCAGGGCGATTTTCTCAGCTCTCTTACCCTGCCCTCACCCTGCAGTGGGCCACTGTCTTGCATTTAGGGATGGTTCCATATGCTTTGGGGGTGGGGAGATCTCTTTTAGGTCTCTGCCCTTTTCCCAGCCTTTAATATGCTACTCCCATACCTTTGGCTGATGGGAAAGAGATGCAATGTGGGTACTGAGTTGTGTGGAAGAGATGCATGGGCTTCCTGTCTATGAAGAAGGTATAAAATGTTGGCTGGTTTCTCCTTACCTTTGCCTATGTTGAATTCCTTCCTCTCCTGCCACTCACCAGGATGAGAGTAGTGGTGGGTCTCTCCTCTCCAAGGGCGGACTCATTGCTTTCTGGAACTTAATTCATTTAGGCTTTGACATCCTCAACTCTCTGATAGGTTTAACAGCTATAACTTTACAGCTTATCTGCCTCCTGATGTGGGCACAGGAGTAACACTCCTCTGTGACTTTCTGCATTCTAAACTGAACGCCCATGTTTTTTATAGCTTTGCTCTCTACAAGCCTTCACTGGGGCAATAGCAAGTGTCATGTCTGGACAGTGAAAGATTATTAAACACCAACCGATGGTTGTTATGATCTTCTGACATCCAAAGATCCAAACACATAGACAGGGACATCAACATTTTTAGATAAAGCTTTTCACTCTTCTAAGTTATTGGAAAACAATACTGGGAGGCAATATGAATCTGAAAGGTTGATTTTGATTGGGGGGTTGTTTAATAAGGCACATATTTTCTCTATGACTTTGAGGAGTGATTCTACCCAGATCTGCAGCATTACCCTGCCTCTGCTAATGGTAGACATGCTGTCTAGGGCTGGGTGGGTGGGTGGGGGGAGTTTCACAAAATAGAGGAGCTGTCCAAGTCCTCCTCTCTCTCTCTCTTTTTCTTCTGTAAATGAGAATGACTGGTCTGAATGATTGCCAATTTTTACCACCCTCTTGACATTAGAACACCTTCTACTCTGTCTGGGTCTAATTTCTGCTGGAGGCTCAATCTGCTTTTGTTTGAGTCCGGGGCTCTATTCCTCTTTGTAGTACCTTCACATTTCACAGCATCTTTTGGGAGGAGGGCTGAGAAATTACTAGACACTGACAGGTACCTTGGAGGGCCAAAGGACTCAGGAAATCAGGAGGAGGTGGTGAGTGTGCACTTTGTCAAAAATTGCAGCTACTGCAAAAAGGCTGCAATTGCTGCAAAGCCTGAGCTGTTAGGTAGAAGCACCATAGGCGTGGTCACAATGCCGGAGCTAAAGAACCACTTTTCATGGTGTAGTAGTAATGATTTTAATTAATGAGGATCAGTGGTTAGCTCTTCTGCTCATGGGCGACCGTGCAACCTGATGCACCCAGGAGGGTGTGTGTGCCCCTGGGGCGGGCATGATGCAGCACCACCTTCCTCCACTCTCTGGTTCCGGGGCTCCCAGTGGCAAGGCCACTCTGTGCAACTTGGCTTTGGCCTGTGACGATGATGAAGGGAAAGCTAACTCCAAGTCTGTTTTCCAGTGAAGGATAGAAACACTTTCTAAGTGAGATGTCTAAATAGAGCTATAAAAGCTTTAATGAAGTACCTTTCCCATGACTTTATTATAAAATCATAGAAATAATTGTGTGGCACTGTTGGCACCCCACGATGGAGACACTGGTGATGCAGGGCATGAAACTCGTTCCTGGGCCAGCTTTGCAGGTGACCTGGGGACTGTCAATGCTAGTGCAAGTAGCTTTTCAATCTTACTTCCTCTGACTTCTTAGGTCATCTTGGGGAACTCATAAGCATGTTTCTGTTTCCATAGTGGCCATCTGCAGAGCCGCACACGATGCTGCCCTGGGTGTCTAATGCCCAACTCAGAACTCTTCCTTCCTCCCTGAACCTCCATGCCTCAGTCTTCCTCATCCACCTGTTTGAAAGCCACAGATCTAAGCATCATCTTTGATGTTCTTTTCTCTTTTATTTTCCATATACAAACCATTTTGCCTTTACTTACAACACATACCCCAATTTATCTGCAGTGTGAATGTATTCATGTGTGTGATATGTGAGCATGTGCATATTGGTGTGCATGAATTTGTGAATGTATGTATATATATATATAATATATATATAAATTGTACATATAATATATACACACACTACATATATATATATGTGGATGGATGGTTATATATTTTATGCGTCTCTTCCCACACTTCCAACTAGCATGTGAACTCTATGAGAGCGAGTATCTTGACTATGAACTTTGTACTTTTGGTGCTTAAGACACTCCTCCAAATACCTAAATGAACCCTGGAAGAAGACATCTGGTATTGCATTTGGGAATTAAATGCCATTGACACAGGGACCCAAACTCTAGAGAAGCAGAATGATGTACCTAATTTCACTTGAAAAACAAATTCCAGGTCCAAGCAGACCCTGGGAAGGTGCCTGGTCATGAGAAAGACCATAGATTCAATGTTCTTTGGATCAAGGTTGCCACTGACAGTCTGAGGTCCAGATCTGGGCCTGCACAGTGTTTTAACATTTCTGGATTATTGGACGACATAAAAATAGATTTTTGAAGTCTATTTAAGTCTGGGTTGTCCGGCAATGCTGGGCTTGTGTTCCTGTGCAACACCGCACTGGCGCTCGGGCTGAGCAGTGGCTGCCCGCGAGCCAGGACTTGTGCTCTCCAGTTGGCCACAGACAGCTTTCTCAGCCCACTCCACTTGTGTGCATGATCTTTGTTCGGCAGATAAAATATAATATGCTCACTTTGTTAAAGATGGTGCTGCCCACATGGAAGCCCGTCACCCAGGTGATATTATTTGCCCTTATGCTTGTGATGGCTGTGGGGGAAAAGTTGTAAGCAGGCCGGGTCATTATAGCTTAAGGCTTTGTTTTAAGAGTCAGCTCTTCCCCACACCCTTGACTGATTGGATGATGAAGGGTGGTGATGTAGGGAGGAATCCCATTATGCCTCAGATGGGTGGCTTTGTATCAGAGACTTTCTTTATGTATAATTGGATTAAAGGTTTGGATTTTCTAGGCTATAAACTGGGGCAGTCTGGGAGCTTGATCTCTCTCTCTTGGTTCCTGAGGTTAGTATTAGAAGAGAGTAGAGCAGAGTAAGGCCACGTGGAGGAGAGGAGGCAGACAAGATGGCAGAGTGCTGAGGAAGAAGGCAGTTTGTTAAGAATTTGTGCAGGAGGAAATGGGAAACAGAGGTGAATAAGTCTGGTGAGATAGAAACCTTTGATTCTAGGAAACTCGGATAAGTCAGTAGCTTTGTGAGCACTGAATGTGTGGGTTTTGGAGCCCAGTGTGTGTTTTTGCTTGCCTGCCGGGTGCAAGCTAGAATTAAAGCAGATGGCTCACCAGTTCATGGCTCCTGTGTTTCATTACCGACTGTTCGAATCCAATGCGAACCTGCATGGGTCGGGCTGCTATGATGGTGGCCTTGACTACTGGTTTTACAATCTTCCTGGTCTCTGCAGGCCTCTGACTTCAAGATCCTAGCCACCTGGATGACTACAGGTCATCCTTCTGCACAGGCACGTGGCGAGGACAGTTCCCCATACCCTGCTTTTATCACCAGCCCAGGGTCACTCTCCAGATCTACATGGGCATGTGGAGATTTGAGAGCCAGTGCCTGGTCCCTGCATGGGTCTGGTCACATCACAGCACAGCTGGGACCTCCCTGTTCTCTTGCATTTCCCAGACAGTTGCATAAAAGAAGAGTGAGGAGAGAGTGGCCACTAGTGTCAACCACAGCCTCCATGTCTGAGAGATGACTCCAAACTTGGGTTCCACTGACTTGGTCTTTAGACTAACTGGCCTAGGGCCATAATGACCGCAGGAAGTAGTGACCCAAGAGTCATGCCTTCTTTGTCACCCAGGACCAGAACATTTTCTCCTCCACTGCCCTCGGCAAACGTGATGCCAGGCGCATCGCGTGTTCGTCAGGAGGCTGAAGTCCAACCCCTCATCTTTCTCACATGTTTGTGCTTAGGAAGCTAGGGGCCTTTCAACCAAGAACCAGCCTGTCTGGGTCAGAATCGGTGTGTCGCCCATCCCATGTTCTTGTTCTCCTGTACATGGGGCCAATTTCTTGGAGACTTTAATTTTTCTCAAGAGTGACAGGAGGTCAGGCTTTGTGAGCAACTATTCCTTAAGATGAAATTGTGTCAGAATTTCTCCCAGTGTTTACATGGGCACACAGTGTAGCTGTGGAGTCCAGGAGATTTCCCCTGGGTTAGAAATGCCTATTCATTTTGTTCTGCTCGTCGATTATTTTTAAGTCCCAGAGGGCATATAAAGAGACAACACCAAACTAGCACATGCCTGGCATAACACTTGGCCCTAGACAACACCCTCTGCATTCTGCACCATGGTTGCCTCCCAGCTGTCTTCTCGTTTATCCACTTGTTTTAGAACATTCCAGTGATCAATATAGTTAACCTCTGTCTGGGAGGCTCCAGTAGTGAGCAAAGGGCACTGACTGCACAGGACACCACGTTCTGTGATGACCAGCAATTTGCTAGTTTTCTTGGAAGAAGAGCTAAAGAGGGTTTCAGGCAATGCCTGCTTCCAGAATCATTAACCATTGATTAAACTCTCCATTTTACTTTGAGCACAATCGTGTTAAAAGCAAATAGCAGGGTGACTGGCAGTGCTGACCAGTGGGCGACTATATAGGACAGTCCAGCCAAAGTCTGCCTGTGAGGTGTCGGTTTCAGGCTCTTTGAGAGGTGGAGCGGATTGGGAGCCTTTTACCTGTCCTGGTGTCCAGTGTGTGTGACACTGTGTGTTTTGCTGTCCGGCTCATCCTTTGTGTTTGATTTCTGTTAGTGAAGTTACAAATACGGCCTGAGGAATGCTGCCTGTCTCTTAGCTCTTGAACCGTCATTACCATCCAGAATCGTAAATCCTTTGTACGAGTCACCTCGGTTCAGGTGGAAAAGAAATTAGTGGGGGGGAGCAAGATGGCGACGGAGTAGGCGGACGTACCAACTTCCAACTCCCAGAACCAAAGTGGATTACAACTCAATTTTAAGAACCATCACCTGGATAAACCAACTTTGAACAAAACTAAGTGGACTCTTCAACCAAGGAACACAGAAGAAGCCACATTGAGACTGGTAGGAATAGCGAAAACGCGAAGAGGGCTGCCCAGCTCCCCGGAGCAAACGGCAGCCCGGAGAGACCCGTGTGGCGGGAGGAGATTTTCGTGGAGAGGGAGGGACCTGGGTCCCAGGAACCAAGCCCCAGCCTGCAGTCCCAGAGCCAAGAAGAGGCGTTTGGACAGTTTTGAGCTGTGAAACAAGTGAGGGAGCTCCCAGGCCTACAGTGTGGAGTATTAGGTCCCTTCCTACTCTGCTGAGGGCTGCTTAAGGTTTTGGGGCGGCAGGACGCTGAAAGGCGGTTCTGTCGGCGTGGGCAGAGGCCAAGCCGGTGGGAGATCGGTCTAGCCCAGAGGGTCGGAGGGTAAGCGCGAGAGCGGTCTGGAAGCTGCGGGCTCGCCTTTAATCCCACTTACGGGGACAAAGCGGGAGGCCAGGAACAGGCAGGCCCTGCGCAAGCCGGCCCTGACCGCGGGGACCGGGCTAGGACCAGGGATGGGCAGGGGCTCGTGGCTGAGCTGACGCTACCAGTCCGCCCCCCCCCCCCGCCGCCCACCGGAGAAACCGCGGTTGGCCAGTATACGTGCGCGAGCGGGCTCCGAGCGCGGGAACGGGGTGGACCCCGAGACAGGCGGAGGCTCGCAGCTGAGCCCACGGCTGTTATCCCCATCCGGCCGGAGAAACCCCGGATAGCGTTAATACGTGCACGAGCGGGCTCCGAACGCGGGGGCGGGGTAGAGTCCGGGACGACCGGAAGTACGCAGCTCGGCGGAAGCCAGCAAACACGCCCGCCCCAATAAATCTTGGTTTCCGACCCTGCGCAAAGGGCCCTGGCCTCGAGGGCGGGGCTAAAGCTCCTGACGGGCAAAAGCTTACAGCTGAGAGCACGTCAAAAGCCCCGCCTAACCCGCGGAACAGTAGCGAGCAGGCTCCGACTGCTGGTTCTGGGCGGAAGTCCGGAAATAGGCTGGGTCCGCAGCTGAGGAAAGGTGCTCGCCTCTACCCTTGGTGCTAATCTTGTGGCTTCAGTGACAGCCCCTCCCACGGAGGAGAGGCAGAAATCACAGCAAAAGCCACAGTGGGCCGGCGCTGGCAACGCTCATACCCAACCACCCTAGGCGCCGGTAGAGGGGGTGGGGGGCCTGCAGATAGACCACACCTAGAGAACACAAAGGCAACACCTACTGGACTCCAGTGGCCACAACTTGCTTATACACAGAAAAAATGGGCAGGCAGAGGAATGCAAACCAAATGAATCAAGAGAAATCCCCAGAGAAGGACCTGAATGAACCAGATATAACCAAATTACCAGAAGCAGAATTTAGAATAATGATAGTTGGGATGTTCAAAGAAATTAGAGCAACAATGGATAGTCATTATGAACACCTAAATAAAGAGATAACAAGTATAAAAAATGAAATTGAAATAATAAAAAAGAATCAGACAGAAATGACAAATACAGTATCAGAACTGAAGACCACAATGGAAGGAATTAAAAGCAGGATGAATGACGCTGAGGACCGAATAAGCGAGTTAGAGGACACAATAAACAGAGGCACAGAAGCAGAGAAGAAAAAGGAAAAGAGACTTAAAAAATGTGAGGAAACTCTAAGGGAGCTTTGTGACAACATGAAGAGAAACAACATTCGCATCATAGGGGTGCCTGAAGAAGAGGAGAGAGGACAAGAAATGGAAACTTTGTTCAATCAAATTATAGCAGAAAACTTTCCTAAATTAAGGCTGGGAAACACTCCACACATTCAAGAAGCACACAGAACTCCATTAAGGAGAAACCCAAAAAAATCTACACCAAGACACATCATAGTTAAAATACCAAAGCTAATGGATAAAGAAAAAATTTTAAAAGCTGCTAGAGAAAAAAAGACTATCACCTACAAAGGAGCCCCCATAAGGATGACATCGGACTTCTCAACAGAAACACTTGAGGCCAGAAGGGAATGGCAAGAAATAATCAAAGTAATGCAGAACAAGAACCTACAACCAAGACTACTTTATCCAGCAAGGCTAACGTTTAAAATTGAAGGAGAAATAAAGAGCTTCCCAGAAAAAGAAAGTCTCAAGGAATTCATAAAAACCAAACCAATTCTGCAAGAGATACTAAGGGGCCTCTTGTGAACAGTTTAAAGGGAGGAAAGAATAGAGCAAAAGAAGAATACAGCTTTAAAGAATAAAATGGCAATAAACAACTACATATCAATAATAACCTTAAATGTAAATGGATTAAATGATCCAATCAAAAGACATAGGGTAGCTGCATGGATAAAGAAACAGGACCCATACATATGCTGTCTACAAGAGACACACCTTAAAATAAAAGATGTTCATAGACTGAAGGTAAAAGGATGGAAAAAAATATTTCATGCAAATGGAAATGAAAAAAAAGCAGGGGTAGCAATACTTATATCAGACAAAATGGACTTTAAAACAAAGGCTGTAGTAAGAGATAAAGGAGGACACTACATAATGATAAAGGGAACAATTCAACAGGAAGATATAACTATTGTAAATATCTATGCACCAAATATAGGAGCCCCGACATACATAAAGCAGACTTTTATGGATATAAAGGGCGAGATTAACAGCAATACTATCATAATAGGGGATTTCAATACCCCTCTAACAACACTGGATAGATCCTCAAGAAAGAAAATTGATAAAGAAACAGCAGACTTAAAGGAGACACTAGATCAACTTGATTTAATAGATATCTTCAGAACTTTTCACCCTAAAGCAGTAGAATATACATTCTTCTCAAGCGCTCATGGTACGTTTTCTAGGATAGACCACATGTTAGGACACAAAAATGGTCTCAATAAATTTAAGAAGATTGAAATCATATCAAGCATTTTCTCTGATCACAATGCCATGAAACTAGAAATTAACCACAAAAGAAAAACTGAAAAATACTCAAACACTTGGAAACTAAATAGCTTGTTATTAAATAATGAATGGATTAACAATGAGATCAAAGAAGAAATAAAAAAGTTTCTAGAAACAAATGATAATGAGCATACATCAACTCAAAATTTATGGGACACAGCAAAAGCAGTTCTGAGAGGGAAGTTTATTGCACTACAGGCATATCATAAGAAGCTAGAAAAAGCTCAAATAAGCAACTTGACCCTGCATCTAAAAGAACTAGAAAAACAACAACAAATAAAACCCAAGACAAGTAGAAGGAAGGAAATAATAAAGGTCAGAGCAGAAATAAATGACATAGAGGCTAAGGAAACAATACAGAGGATCAATGAAACAAGAAGCTGGTTCTTTGAAAAGGTAAACAAGATTGATGAACCTTTAACTAGACTCACCAAGAAAAAAAGAGAGAGGACTCAAATAAATAAAATTAGAAAGGACAGTGGAGAAATAACAACTGACACAACAGAAATACAAAGCATTGTAAGAATATACTATGAAGAACTATATGCCAAAAAATTAGACAATCTTGGTGAAATGGACAAATTTCTTGAATCATATAACCTTCCAAAAATCAATCTGGAAGAATCAGAACACCTAAACAGACCAATTACAGCAAATGAGATCGAAACAGTTATCAAAAAACTCCCAAAAAAGAAAAGTCCTGGGCCTGATGGCTTCACAAGTGAATTCTATCAAAAATTTAAAGAAGAACTAACTCCTATTCTCCTGAAGCTATTTCAAAAAATTCAAGAGGAAGGAAGACTTCCAAACTCCTTTTATGAGGCGAGCATAATTCTGATCCCAAAACCGGGCAAAGACAACACAAAGAAAGAAAATTATAGGCCTATATCCCTGATGAATTTAGACGCTAAAATTCTCAACAAAATATTAGCCAACCGGATCCAGCAATATATGAAAAAAATCATACACCACGATCAAGTGGGATTTATTCTGGAGAGGCAAGGCTGGTTCAATATTCGCAAATCAATCAATGTGATTCACCACATAAACAAAAGGAAGGACAAAAATCACATGATAATTTCAATAGATGCAGAAAAGGCATTTGATAAAATCCAGCACCCATTCATGCTCAAAACTCTCAGTAAAGTGGGAATACAGGGATCATTCCTTAACATGATAAAGGCCATCTATGATAAACCGACAGCAAACATCATACTAAATGGACAAAGATTAAAAGCAATCCCCTTAAGATCAGGAACCAGGCAGGGTTGCCCACTTTCACCACTCTTATTCAACATAGTTCTGGAAGTCCTAGCTACAGCAATCAGACAAGAAGAAGAAATAAAAGGCATACAAATTGGGAAAGAAGAAGTAAAACTGTCATTATTTGCAGATGATATAATATTGTATATTGAAAACCCTAAAGTCTCAGTCAAAAAACTACTGGACCTGATAAATGAATTCAGCAAGGTGGCAGGATATAAAATTAATACTCAGAAATCAGAGGCATTTCTATACACCAACAATGAAATATCAGCAAAAGAAATTAAGGAAACAATCCCCTTCACTATTGCAGCCAAAAAAATAAAGTACCTAGGAGTAAATTTAACCAAGGAGGTTAAGGACTTGTACTCAGAAAATTATAGAACATTGATAAAAGAAATCAAGGAAGATACAAACAAGTGGAAGCACATACCGTGCTCATGGCTAGGAAGAATAAACATCATTAAAATGTCTATATTACCCAAAGCAATTTATAAATTCAATGCAATACCAATTAAAAATACCAATGACATACTTCAAAGATATAGAACACATATTCCAAAAATTTATATGGAACCAAAAAAGAACACGAATAGCCTCAGCAATCTTAAAAAGAAAAAATAAAGCAGGAGGTATCACTCTTCCTGATATCAAGGTTTACTACAAGGCCATTATACTCAAGACAGCCTGGTACTGGCATAAGAACAGGCACATAGATCAATGGAATAGAACAGAGAACCCAGAAATAAACCCACAGCTTTATGGACAACTGATATTTGACAAAGGAGGAAAGAACATACAATGGAGTAAAGACAGCCTCTTTAACAAATGGTGTTGGGAAAATTGGACATCTACCTGCAAAAAAATGAAACTAGACCATCAACTTACACCATTCACAAAAACAAACTCAAAATGGATAAAAGACTTAAATGTAAGCCGTGAAACCATAAGCATCTTAGAAGAAAACATAGGCAGCAAGCTCTCCGACATCTGTAGCAGCGGTATATTTGCCGATTTATCTTCATGGGCAACTGAAATAAAAGGCAAGATAAACAAATGGGACTATATCAAACTAAAAAGTTTTTGCACAGCTAAAGACAATAGGAACAGAATAAAAAGACAAACCACACAATGGGAGAACATATTTGACAGCACATCTGATAAGGGGTTAATAACTAAAATTTATAAAGAACTTATAAAAAGCAACACCAGGAAGACAAACAACCCAATCAAAAAATGGGCAAAAGAAATGAATAGAAATTTCTCCAAAGAGGACATACAGATGGCCAATAGGCATATGAAAAAATGCTCAACATCACTAATCATTAGAGAAATGCAAATTAAAACCACAATGAGATATCACCTCACACCAGTCAGAATGGCACTTATCAGCAACACAGAATAAGTGCTGGCGAGGATGTGGAGAAAAGGGAACCCTTCTGCACTGCTGGTGGGAATGCAGACTGGTGCAGCCACTGTGGAAAACAGTTTGGAGATTCCTCAGAAAATTAAAAATTGAACTGCCTTTTGACCCAGCTATCCCACTTTTAGGAATATACCCTAAGAACACCATAGCACTGTTCGAAAAGAAGAAATGCGCCCCCATGTTCGTGGCAGCATTGTTCACAATAGCGAAGATCTGGAACCAGCCCAAGTGTCCGTCAGAAGACGAGTGGATTAAAAAGCCATGGTACATATATACTATGGAATACTACTCAGCCATAAGAAACGATGACATCGGATCATTTATAACAAAATGGATGTACCTTGATAACATTATACGGAGTGAAATAAGTAAATCAGAAAAAAAGAAAAACTGAGAACAGCACGATTACATACATAGGTGGGACATGAAAGTGAGGGTATGAGACATGGACAAGAGAGTGGTGGTTATGGGATGGGGGGAGGGAGGGAAGAATGGGATAGGGAGGAGGGGAGGGACGCAGGGAAAACCAGATTGAAGGTGACAGAGGACAATTTGACTTTTGGTGATGGGTATGCAACACAATTGAATGATAAGATAACCTGGAGATGTTTTCATTGTACATATGTACCCTGATTTATGGATGTCACCCCATTAGAATTAATAATAATAAAATATATATTAAAAAAAAATAAAAAGAAATTAGTGATGTGCTTTGAAAAGGTAGAGAAAGTTCTTCCTTTCCTTCCTTCCTTCCTTCCTTCCTTCCTTCTTTCCTTCCTTCCTTCCCTCCCTCCCTCCCTCCCTCCCTCCTTCCTTCCTTCCTTCTTTCCTTCCTTCCTTCCTTCCTTCCTTTTCAAATATAGCTGAATAGGATTTTAAGAAAGCAGAATTATAATATGGAGTGAAAAGAAAAGTGAGAGGTTGGGTCAGAAAGTGGGTTATCAGTAGAATACAGAAAGGGGAAGTAAATGCTAACAGACACACCTGTGCCATTCCCACTAGATTAGAGGCCGGAAGGGTGACTGCTGAATGCGGCCCATTGTGTGGCGAAACAGAACACAGTGTCTGGGCTATTGTTCCCTCCACACCCCCTTGTGCCACAGATGGTGGCTCTTGTTTCTCTTATTGGGGTCGTGCATTCAGGGTGTGTAGCTTGATCTCTTCTTCACTCCTCTGTTCACACAAAATGGGTTGATTGGCTGAAAGAGCGGGGTCAGCTTGGGAAGAGAGGATGGTGTGGAGGCACACAGCCTGGGAGTCTAGGTGCAAGGATGGGCAGCAGCCACCCTGTCCCTTGGCCTGGACTTACCCATGTGGAAATGGCCTTGGGCCCTAGTGTTCTGGAGCACAAGCTGTCAGGTGTTGAACAAGCAGCCTGGCCCCTTCCCTGGGGTGCAGAGTCCTCCAGCCCACTCTTGCTGTCGGCCTTTGCCACAGGCCTCCCAGGAGCCCCAGAGCTCTGCCTTTGAGCCGACTGGAGCTGTGAAATGGGGGAAGTTGAGCGGGGCCAAGCACAGAGGGCCCATGGGAGTGATTTCTCCCAAGAGAGCCACGCGGAAGAAAGGGAGGGGCTGTCTTTAGGGCAGGCACAGAGCTCAGGAGGAGCCTGGTTCTCATCCTGACCCATGTGAAACCCAGTGGCTGAGTCCACATTCCAGGCTCCCCCACCAGCTTGGGGCCTTGGGAGATTTACTGACTTTCTCTGGGCTGCAGTTCTCACATCTCCAAAATGGTACCTAGTTCAGTGTTACTGTGAAGACTGAATGAGTTAATTTATAGAAAAGGTTGAGAATGATGAATGGCTTAGAAGAGTATCTTAGAAACTAAGCTAGTATTATTATTATCATCATCATTATCAACCATCTATATTATCATTATCTTTGTATTGACATTACATATTATCATTATTATAAAATATGTATTATTCTATCTTGTCTGTTAAGTGGGGCTAGTGAGTGGGATTGTTGCGAGGATAATGAGATAATGAATATAAATTACTCGGGGCAGAAGCTGCACCTGGGAGAAGCTGAATACGAGGGTGCTAGTGTGGTTTTCACTTACCTGCACAAACATGTGTGGCATGCCTGTGTGTGTGCCGTCTGTGTCCGGGTGCTATGTTTCCATTGTGTATGTTTTCCATGCGTTTGTAGGTCAGCACATGTGTCTGCAAGCAGGGGCTTATGGGCTGGGGGCCTGAAGCTTAATTGGCTGGGTCCTATTCATGACTCTAGCTTACATGCCTCCTGGAAATGAGTTGCCTGAGGTACCTCGAAGCCCCAAAATGCAGTTTTCAAAGGTGAATTTCAGTCATAGAGTTGAGACTCAAGTTAATCTGGGCTCCCCACCAGCAGCATATAGGAAAAGGGCAAGGCTCTTCTTCCAGGTGCCTCAGTTTTACCATTTGTAAACCAGGGGCTGGACCAGATTCCTCCCAGCTCACACATGCTGGTCCCATGGTTTCTAAGTTCTTACACATAACTGGTCTCTTCTTCCTGTATGTTCCTCACCTCCAGGCCCTGAAGAGTCCCGTTCTTCCCCTCCTCTAGAAGAGAGGGCTGTCCTTACAGGCAGGAAGGAAGAATGAGTGACATGTGCTTGGGGAGCTCAGAGGCGCTGTCCTCTGAGCATCTCTTTGCTCTGCTTTCACAGTGGTAGCCGTGCATGCCAGAGGGAGCCTGAGGCAAGTGTGTGAGACAGGGCTGGGCAGGCAGAGAGATTGGCAAGGACCAATGTCCGCGAAGAGAGACCGGGACCTCAGAATTCCAGGTCCTGGCTCACTGTTCCAATACCCCTTCCCTCCTTTGTTGGGACAAGGTGTCCTATCTGAGGAAGGATGAAGGGAGAGGCGAAGCTTCCTAGTTGCTTCCCCTAATTAACATTGCAGCCATGCAGTTCCCCTGGCAGGTGCAGAGGCCAGGGGTCCACACTTGGTTGTGCAGCGTGTCTGTATAACACGATGAGCACCTAGTCATCCTTCATAAAAGTCACCTTTATGACAATTTTCTAGCAGATGGCTGTAATGTGCCTTAAGAAAGCAAAGTGCAATTCTTTTACCGTTTGTACAAGGTTACCATGTTAACTAGTGAGGGGTGCGTGGTACTGGAGCTCTCCTGCTGCTGCCCCTTGGGCCAGGCCTCCTGCCACCCCGTGGCCCCTCGAGGTGCCCTCCCTTCTTCTTGTTCTCTCACATCTGCTGCTCGTAGTTTAACCCTGAGTATTAGTTCTCTCAGCAACTGCGGGAATGAGGGGACATGGACAGCTGCAGGGAGAGGTGCAGGGCCAGAAGAAGCTGTAGGCTCATCCGGCTAGGCTGCTCCAGTTAAGTTGGGTGTGGTGGGCTGTCCTTTCTTGAGAGGTTTCAGCTCAGACCCCTCCCCTTTCTGTATTCTTAAGTCATCATGCCTTCTCCCCCTTCTGGTCTTGCTTGTCAAGTGTTCCTGGGGCCAGAGGACCTTAGGCTTTTCTCCCCCAGCCCTCTGTGTGCAGTGTGTCACTCTTTCCTGACTGCAGAGGAGGGAGGGAGGCCCATTAATGCGTGAGTCCTGCTGTGGGGCCTGGGAAGTCTCAACTTCTCAGGTGAGACTTGCTGATGGCGAAGGGAGGCCTCAGGTCTGTTTCTTGAGGGCTTTGTTGATCCATCTAGGCTGTGATTCCAGGTAATTCTCAGAAGTGAAGCTGTGTTAAACACAGGAAGGCTAATACTTTTAGAATAGTTGTCGGCCTTGGCTGGTTGGCTCAGGTGTAGAGTGTGTCCCAGCATGTGGATGTCCTGGGTTCAATTCCCAGGTAGGGCACAAAGAAGTGACAACCTACCTCTCCACCCCTCTCCCTTTCTCTTCTCTATCTCTTCCCCTCCTGCAGCCATGGCTCTAAAGGTTTAATTGAGCAAGTTGGCCGCAGGTCCTGAGGACAGCTCCATGGCCTCGCCTCATGTGCTGAAATAACTTGGTTGCCAAGCAATGAAGCAATGGCCCCAGAGGGGCAGAGCATCTCAGGGTAGGAGGCTTGCTGGGTGGATTCCAGTCGGGGTGCTTATGGAAGTCTGTCTCTGTTAATTAATAATAAAAAAAAATAGATCTCAATAGTGATGAGGACAGAGCCTTCTGGGCCCCAGTGTGCTCTGGTAGGTGGCCCCTCTCCCTGTGAGAAGAGGGTCTTTTGAAAAGGTCTTTAGGAGATGGCGAGCTAGAATCTGTGCTCACTACTGTGGCAGTGATATAAATCTTGAACCTCAACTTTCTTGTCTGTAAAATGGAATAATGGTAGCTACCTTGCCTATAGAACTGGATTATTATACACTAACTTGGTGTAAAGCATGAGAGAGCTTTCTGAGTGCTGTGGAAGTATTAGGCGACAGGTACACATGCCCATGGCAGGAATACTTACTCTGTCCCTTTCCTCTTTTCTCTCAGGCAACAATACAATTTTGAGGCCGAGCATTTCTGAACAGACCGACTCTACCAAGAAGAGATGAACATTAGCTGTGTTTGGTGACTTCCTGAGTCCGCTCTCTATTTTTCCCACATTGCATGTTGAGGCCCTGCTGAAACACTAACTTGCAGTGAAGAGATGTAGTCGGCCCCCACAGGGGCCGCACACCAGGGAGCCTAGGACTCACCTGACCAACACCTCAGCAGTGAAGAGATAAGCCCAGTCTAAGCTGGGAGCACCTCCTTTTATGTTGTACTCTCGTGCCCAGGTGACTGTGCCTTTCTAGTCTTCCCTTCAGGGCACTGGCTGACTCGCAGACCAGGGCTCTGCTTGAGGGTCCTCGGTGTTCACTCCCATGGGGTTCCCAGGATGTGAATCTGCAGGTGATCCCCATCCTGCCCTGGTGCCACCCCAATGAAGCTGGGCATCTCACCTGGTTGTACTGCACCCCTGCTCGGTGGCAGCCTCTGAGGCATGGGACCCCAGAAGAGCCAGGAGCCCGAACCCTTGAGAGTAGTTCGGGGGTTTGCCTGGACGACTTCCATCTTTGCCATTATAAAACCAGCTCTCAGGAAAGGAATTCCTCAGCATTTTGAATACATTGATACATAGGTGGAACAAATCAGGTTGAATTTTCCCTACTCTTGCAAGACTTTGTTTCTGAGTAATGATAAAAAAAAGTCCCTGAAGCAAATACTATTTTGAGACTAATTTCTGGAGGCTCCTAGCAGGCAAATCACTCCTTTTCTTGCTGTGATATTCCTTTTAGTCTTGAAAAGAAAAGGCTTAGGGGAAAATGATGGCTTTTATTTTTCAAACATTGAGCAGGTGTCTTAAGGAGAAATCCTGGAAGCTTTGGTGGCGGCAGGGGGCAGCACAGGGGAGACAGGCCAAGGGGCCAGAGGGAGATTTGGGCTGGAAATTAAAATTTTGCAATTCATTTCTCCCAAGCCTCCTTGCTGAGGACACACTGGGAGAGTTTTAAAAGAACCCCATCCCTAGGTCATTTTTATTGAGCTTGTCTGGTACAGAGCTTGTCTGGGAGTCTTTTTTTTTTTTTTTAACAATTCATTTTATACCTAGGGAATGAGAATTATTACCACAGGAGAAATGGGGAGAAATCTATTTTTAAAAACTACCCACAGTGATTCTGATGCAGGCAGGTCCCAGGGCACAGATCGGAATTTTCCAAAAATGACCAGCTGTTTCAAGTTGCCTCGTGAAGAATCAGGCAGAACCTGTCGCTCACCAGTGGGCCCTGAGCAGGCACATGTGTAGATGTCCCTGAGAGCGTCTTGCTCATGGGTGGGGTCAGGCTGACTGGATAGTCTCAGAGACTTCCTCTCCCTTTGTGTTGACAGCTGCAGACCTCCCTCTTGCCCTCCAAAGCTGACCACGGGATGTAAAGCCATGTTCAGGTTCATGCCCAGGTCAGGGCAGACCCGTGTTTGGAGAGAAAGAGGCCACAGTGGAGGAGGCTGAGGATGGCGGGGCTTCTTTAACCCACAAGAGCTCCTCTTGTGCCAGTCTCGATAAAACCTGGAGATGAACTGTGGACTTTCCTACCTGGACAATTTTGTTTCACAAAATCTTGCAGTAAGCACTTTGCACATTCCTCTCTGTCTATACACTTAAGCATCCAAAGACTCACCTCACAGTCCATCTTCCATGAAGTCTCGATGCAAGTCCCAGGTGCAGAGCTGGGCAGCAGAGGGACTCAGGGGAAACAAGCAGCTACTCCTGCACAACTGAGCCCGAGAACAGTACTGGCCCCATGAAGTGAGAGCTGGGTCTTAGCCTGGGCTCTTAAAGTTCGGCCAGGAGCTGGTGGTGTCAGGGCCTCTGGAGCCCCCATCCCTGGCACACCCAGCAGGCCGGGTAGGGTGTGCAGCCTGGATGAAAGCTGGCAGTCGGGGGGAGTGAAGCCCTGAGACTGCATCCATGCTAGAAGGTGAGCTTATTCTATCCTCAGTGCTTATATGTAGTGAACAAGCAAACAAAACAAACCTTAAATGCAAAATTCTAGGTTCGGATCAAAGTTTTGTTCACTTTTAGTTAGATGCCAGAGATCGTAGGAAAGTCAATGTTTTTGATTGTTGCATTTCTCATCTGTAATATTGGGGGTAATAATAATGCATAATTGGGTTGTCAAAGGGATCAAGTAAGATTATGTTCAGTGCTGTGTAAATTATAAATGGTACAGAAATGTGAAGAGCTGTTATTGTTACTTCAAACTCTAGCCTTGCAAGAATTACATAAAGCTTGAATCTAGGTCAGAAGGATTTTACAAGATTTTTGATTTGGGATGGTGAACACACAATGGAATAGACAGATGATGTATTATACAATTGTACACCTGAAACCTATATAATTTTATTAACCAATGTCACCCCAGTATATTCAATAAAATTAAGACAATACCATTTATTTTTAGAACTTTAATTTTCAGAAAAATATATGTTTCTCCTTCCTTCCCTTTTTTCATGCAAGACATATTTGTTTGACAGTTAGTACGGGGTTCAGCACTGGGCAAATCAGGAAGAACAAGATCAGGTTCCTGCCTTTGTGTAGCTCACAGTCTAATGAGGCAGAGAGCTTAATATAGTAGTAAATTACTCTGAATGGTGAGTCATACTGTGATGGAGAGGAATGCCCTGGGCCCAGAGGCTGGGCAGAGGAGGAAGGGCAGGAAGAGCTTTTTAATAAAATTGGTATTTGCTTTGGGTCTTGAAGGAGTACTCCAGTAAGATATGGAGGAGTGAAGTATCTAGTCATTTTGGGTTGTATCCAGAGCATTCTAAATGATGCATTGTAGACACTCGGGAATATTCTGTCTCCACAATTGTAGGCAGTGGCACAATTCTCTGCCCAGTTCTTTCAGTCCCAAACAGGCATCTTCACGTCTATCTCACACATATGCTGTTCACGGGACAGCCAGAGATTTGGGCAGAATTTATACATAGTATAGAGGACTCCCTCCTTGGCTCATTCTCTTCCGGATTACTCTTCCCTTTCCAGCAGCTATGGGCACCCAAATTCTGACCTCTGGTTCTACAGGTCAGTATGATTATGAGAATTCTACCACGTTTTAGCCACCCCACTTGCTATTGACTGAAGTTTGCCTGCAGGTTGAAAAAAATGTAAAAATGGGGAATTACCCATGTGCCATTGTGGTCTTTACCTTCCTTTTGTTTTTGATAACTTCATTTTACTCTTTTACAAATGTTTTTCACAGTTGATAGTTGTTATTTGCACAATGGTTGTTCTAATAGGAAATACCTGGTCATCAACAATTATGGAGAAGACTGTTTAATTAGAGGGACAGGAAGCCAACACAGTGAGAAGCCAGAGAATGACTCCAGCAACATGATATGGACAAGGACATCATTCATTCACATATTTTTATTTATCCCCAAAAGCATTTTTTGAACATCTGCTGTGGGCAGGGCTCTTCTGAAGACACACGATGGCATAATGTTGGCTGTAGATAGACATTCTGTAGTCATTCAAGCTGAGAGATTACTTGGAATATGTTGATTTAAGAAGAGATGTGTAAAAAGAAAACAGGATTAGGCTTCTCAATGGGGAGATAAAAGTGGTCTGTATATTTGCTTTTCTGTGTGGTTCCCACCAGCCACATATCGCCATTGATCACTTGAAATGTGATTAGTCTGAAATGAGATGTGCTGTGAGTATAAAATGCTCATTGGATTTTATAGACTCAGTGTGAGGAAAGGATGAACAGTCTCTCATTAATAATTTTTTATAATGTACTACTTTAGATATATTTGATTAAATAGATATATTATTAAAATTAATTTTTCCTGCTTCTTTTTGCTTTTTTAATATGTATGATTCTGATAGCATTTTTTTCCTACACCACCAAGCAATTCTCTGGCACCAGCTAAATGCACCACAGATTAAGTCAATTCTGACTCTGTCTACGCAGAGATAAAATGAGATCTCACAGGTCAAGTGCACAGTCCTACAAGAAGGCCCCTACTTCAGATGCCAATCACAAGTCCAGGTTGTTACCTGTGCTTTTAACTGATGAGCTGCAAATCAGAGGCTTCCATGACTCCCTTCTTTGGGTTTCCTTAATTTTCTGATGTGGCAAAGAACTCAGAGAAACATTTTACTTACTAGACCACCAGCTCACTACAGAAAGATTGAACTCAGGAGCAGCCAGACGGAAGAGATGTAGGGGGCATGTATATGGGAGGGGTGAGGAACGCCCATGCTCCCTGAATGTTCCCCTGAGTTCCCACGTGCTCAGTAACCTGGAAGCTCTCCAAACCCTATCCATTACATAGGCACCATGGATTAAATCATTGGTCATAGGCGATAAATTCAGTCTCCAATCCCTTTCCTGTCTCTGGAGGTCTGGGAGTGGGGCTGAATGCTCCAACCCTCTAACAACATGGTTGGTTCCCTTGGATGTCAGCCTCCATCCTTTAATGCTTTCCTCTTTAACATAAACTAAGGTGTGGTTGAAAGCAGCTTGTTATGAATACCAAACACCTTTCTCGCTCTCATGCTCTTATTTCGTAGGAAAGCCAATGGTTTCAGAAGCTCTGTGCCAGAAATGAGATGAAAACTAAATATATATATTTCTTATTATAAGTCATAACATTACAAGGTGCCTAGTAGAAACACAAAATTACATAAGTGGCTTACATTATTTTTCTCTTGGACAGCAGTGATCTAAACCGAGGGTCAATAAACTTTTTCCTTTAAAGGGTCAGCTAGTGAATACTTTGCAGGCCAGATGATCTCTGCTGTAACTACTCCACTCAGCCCTTCCATACAAAAGTGGCTTAGATAATGCACAGATGAATGAGTGAGGTGATGTCATGACACTGAAGCTTTGTTCAGAGACACTGATATTTGAATGTCATATAATTTTAATGTGTCCCAATGCAACATTATTTTTTTGACTGTTTTCTTCTCATCAGTTAAAAATATAAAAACTATTCTTAGTTGACAGGACATGAAACAGAGGGCAGGAGTATTTGACCTATGTGCCATTGTTTGCCGTGATCTAGAACATCATTCTGAGGAATCTGAGAATCAATTTGTTTTGAAAAGCATCATGTTAAGTAAAGCCCATGGTCGACATAATCATTATTTGCAGTTCTTCCTGATCTCCTGTATTAGATTTCCATGTCTATGTCCTTTCCCATGTGGCTTTGCAGTACCAGTTAGTTATGTGAGTGGAGTGGATTTTCCCATCTGGTGGAGATAAGACTTGTGTGGGCTAATGGGGTGTAGATAAGAATGGTCGTGGGCCAGTTCCAGGTTGAGACTTCAGAGGAATTGTGTATTTCAACCTACTTTCTTGAAATTCCTGTCATTACCATGAAATAAGCTTCCTCTGGGTAGCTCTTGCCATTTCAGGCTGGCTCCCATAATACATGAAATAGACCAGAACACAGACTTCGGCTGAGAGGCACCAATCCCAGCCTGACTCACAGCTTGAAGCAGAGCCACCTAGACAAACTTGGAGTAGAATAGCATATTCACCCTCAAATACCAGAGGTATTTATTGTTGCATTACTAGGATTCTGTGATTGTTCATTACACAGCACTTGCTGACCACTACAAACTCTATGTTCATTTCCCTTCATTGATTCTTACTTTCTGTCTGCCTATCTTGTCCTGATCAGTGAAATCTAGGAACTTCTCTGTCCATCAAAAGAGGCACAGTGGCTGCCGCATTGCACTTGCTTCTAGAGTTTCTTGGCTTAAGGTATTGTTTATTTCCTGCTTACAGTGGGAGAAAAGCAGCACTTTAATCTAGATGCAATAGAATTTAGAAATAATTCAAATCTAATTTTACTCACTTCTTCACTCCCAAGTCACTCTTTCTGCTTCCTTTGGTTGTGTGTGTTTCCAATCAGTTCCCACTGTTTATTTTTAATTTCTGCTTTATTTTAATTATTTAATAGGTGGCATCTGTGCAGTACCTGTCATTCAGTGAGCAGTTTGTTTTCTGCTTACGGAATTTCAAAAATATTTAATCTGCTGCTTCTGCGGTGTCACCATCGCTCAGACTTGAGAGTGCAGAATTCTTCTTTCTCTATTTAGAGGACTACATTTCCCTCAGATGACCAGGGTCTCTGAAAAGCCAGCACCCAAGCTGTCCCTAAGTAAGAAAAGAGGCTTTCCCACTTCCTCTGCTGCTTCTAAGCAAGCGTAGGCTTCCTTCAATGTCTCCATCTAACATGACAGGGTTGACCTTCTCAGTGACCGGTGTTAGGGACCATGCATGGGACTATGTACGTCTTCCCATGCTGGGCCTCCTGGAAGGGGAAAGTCAGAATGTAGATCTGTAGGGCTGTGACTGCTCACGCTTTGGGGTCCCGACTCTTAAAGCCTAGTGAGCCCTGAGCCATGTGATGTAGTTTACACAGAGGGAAGGGGTTGAGGGAGATGGAGCAAGAGCCCACCCCCTGCCCCCAGGGCATAATTAGCAAAATGATAAGAATGATAAAAGTTATCAGCAACATTTTATCTACTCCCAAAGTATTTTATAATCTATAGCGTTTAAGATGAGTTGATTATGTGGGTTTTCTGCTGAAGCCTTACGGTTTTGGGGCTTCTGTTCCTTCGTCTCTGCAATGGGTTGGCTCAGTAAAACACTCTTTTAGGGCTTTGCCATTCCAGGCACTGGATGAATTTTATGTTCATAATCTAATTTGAAATAATTTGAAATTTGAAACACATGATCTCATTGTTCTTTCTTGTCATTTTTGTGAAGGGTCTAGTATCCTGCTCATACTTTGCGCCCAGTCTGTTGTGGTTTCTGAAATGGCTAGAGAGCCTTTCTTTTGGAATAGACACTGAACAAATGCCCCTCGGATGGGTGATTTAATAGGACTGCACTGGCCAGCAGCACCCCAGTGAGAACCAGTGTGCGGGCTGGTGAGTGAGTCCCAGCGCCTACTGCATAGGCTATGACTGTGGGCGCGGGTGGACTGAGTATTGGGGAAGGGACGCTGCTCAGGGAAACAGCGACGTCTGGGCATATTTGATTGGGTTTTAAAGGAAAGAAAAACACGGTGAGGGGGAAGTAAGGGGATTTTGGGTTCTAGAAGGTTTAATGGAGCCAAGAAGCGGGGTTTCCAGACACCAGAACAGTCTGCCCTGGAACAGGTTGTCGCTGGAGAGGAGACACAGGAGGCAGCAGAAACAAGCCAGAGAGACTGCTGCCTGGGCTCTCAGCCTCTGCACTGGGCACCGAACACTCTGTTCTGTTCTCCGCAGCTCAGCCAGCGCAAGCATTGTAAGACTTACATTAGACTGTGACTTTCCTCCAAACCCTTCAACGGCTTTCTGTCACACATTGAATGCAGTCAACATGCTTTATCATCCTTGATCAAAGCCCATCTCGTCCCTGGCTCCGGTTCCTCTGCCTCTTTCTTGCTCATGGCTTCCCAGCTGCGCAGGCCTCGGGTTTGCTCACTTAATCCATTGCCTACGCCAGCGTGGATACTCACTGTCTCCTCCTACTGGAAGTTTCTCTTTCTGATATTAACACAGCCCATTTCTTCACTTTATTCACTGTCTGCTCAAATAGACTTTTTTTTTTTTTTTTTTTTTTTTTTTTTTTTTACCTCCAGAGGAAACATCTGCAGTCACTGTCGAGCCCTTGATCCTATCCTAGTACTTACCACCACTTTATCTCACCTATATGGTTAGGGTTCCGTTAGTTTGTCGCTCTCATCAGAACAGAGACGTTCTGAAAGTGCAGGAACTTTGTTTGCTTCTTTTGTTCTCTGCTCTACATCCAGTTTCAAAGCCAATGCCTGGCGTGTTGTAGATATTCCTAGATAGAGAATTGAGTGAATGAATGAATGAATTAATGAATGAACGAACAGTTTCAGTGTCTGGTTGCCAGGTTACAGACTGCATGTGCTTGAGAGTACTTGGCTTGTTGAAATTTCATCTAGCTGCTTGAACATTTGTACTACATAGGTGCTTGATAGATAGCCTGAGAGATACAGATAGATGATAGATAAAATCAGGGTATTGGTCCTCAGTGTACTGATATTGGAAGAGATCAATAGTGTTAAAGAAAGAATGAAGGAATTCATCTTAATATCTCTCCATTATCACTCAAAGAAACAGACCACAAACCAATCAAATGAATTGATCTCAACCTCCAGAGAATCTCTGAAAGTGAGCTAGGGAGAAGAACTCCATTCTCTGCCTCTTATAGGGATTCAAGGGACTGGTATAGAGAGCTTGTAAGAGATCGTTAGACATTTTTTAGAAGAACTAATATATAAAATAGTGTCAGCACTAGATGAACCTTGAGGGCCCTCCATGATTCTCAGCCATTTCTAGCACTGTAGTTTAAACTCATGCTGCTCTTTGGTCTTTTTCCTTTTTCAATTGTATTTTATCTACTCTGGATTGTATTATTTATGTCTAGAAACAGTCTTCAAACAGCTAAATCAGATCTTAGCACTATTTATAGGACTGAACCGGTGGTAGATACTTCTTGGCTTGATTGGACTTTTTTCTTGAAAGGATGATTGCTTCTAGAAGGTATAGTCAGGGAAGACTTCCTGAAGGAGGAAAGGCTTCAACTGGACATTGACAGATGGCTAAACTTAGAAAGAAAGAAAGGAAAGAAGGACATTTAAATCCAACAGTGTCAGCAAAAGGCTCTAAATCCTGGAAGTAGCAACAGCTCCCTCCTTGCTCTCCTGTTGTGAAAGCAGGCTCTCTCTGGGGCTTCAGTATGTGTAATAAAGAGGGAAATAGGACAGGGCTCTCCCTACGAAGTGCTGAGATTATGCAAGCTCTTTACACAGATACACTGGCTTAGATTCTGGCACTACTCATCTGGGACGTACTTCTAGTGAACACAGCTCCTTCTGCCTAAAGTCCAATCTCCCATGCCCCCAACACCCTGCCTCTGCCTACTCTACCTTTTCCCCTCAAGCCCCATGGAGTAGGAAGGGAGAGAAGGACACAAAACCGACAAATTAGTGTAAATTCGAACCATAGTTGGCTTTATTTAGATATGCAACTAAAATCGACTAATAAAGTGGGGTCTTAAAAGTGTCACTGGGATAAATGTAGAACAACTCACTGACACAAATGATAACAAAAATAGAAAATTTTTAAAAATTTACAATAACCCCAAGTTTGAATTCCATTTTATCTCGCCCTCCCATGTCTTAACTGTATTTTGGGCTAACCTGCCCTTATTTAACCTCTTCTTCAGGGCAGAAAGTGACCAAGAGTCTTGGTTAGGTAAAAGGAGTTGGTATGAATAAATGAGCTCATGACTTAGTGTGAAGAAAATAAATTTTCTGGTATGAATGGGTGGACTCTGCATGATCAAGGTCATCTTAACCTAAAACCTGTGTAAATCTTGGCCTTCAAAGAGTGTATACAGCAGTCCCTCTTACCAACAGGGGATATGTTACAAGATCCCCAGACGATGCCTGAAACTGCTGATAGTACCAAACCTTGTATGTTCTATGTTTTTATCCTACATATAATACGTAGGATAAATTTTAATTTGTGTATTAGGCACACTAAGAGATTAACAACAATAAATAATAATAAAATATATAACTATAGCAATATTCTATAACAAAAGCTATGTAATGTGGTCCCTCTGTCTAATAAATGATCTAATAATTGAGACAGCTACTAAGTGGCTTATAGGCACGTAGCATATACAGTGTGAATTCAAAACACAGTTTATTCTTGTATCATATTTATTAATTATTGTATTATTTTTCATACAGACTACTATAAACCTACTTTTGCCCACCCCTGTATATAGTTGAAAGTTAGTTATTTAATCCCAAGACCTAAAGAAAACAGAGAAAGAGGTCCATTGGTCCTTAAAAGGCATAGAGAAGGAACTCAAATTACAAAATTACCTTATCTCAGAAAAAAATGATCTTTTATAATATCTTTGCTTTTTAAAGGTAAACTGTGTAATCAGCTGGCTTGTCAGGCTGTTTAAGGTAAAGAATATTAAAGTAATTGTCTTGGCTTCTGCACTCTCTCAGTGCTATAAAAATCACAGAATAGAGCCTGCCAATCATTTATTTGGCTGCTTGGATGAAGGGGTTTGATGGAAGCAACAGCTTGTAACTAAACAAGACACCTACAAACTTCGGGCTCTCTTGTTGCTTGACGGCGTTTCCCAGAGTATATCTGAGAGCCAACTCAGAGGCAGTTTTTCCCATGGGCATGCAGAGGGTTAACTAACCAGCTGGTCTCCTTTGGAAGGGCATTCTCATTCTCTTCCTTCACATGGTTGTAGAGGGCTGCAACCCCATCCTGAGGCAGCCAGTGTCATGAGGTTCATGCCAAGAGCTCCACTGTGCTCTTGCTCCAATAATGTGTTTGGCTGTTGGGGTCTGTGAGGAAGTTCCTTGTGAGTGGGACTCGTCTTGTTTTCCCTGGCTCTGGAGAAGTTATGTCCTAAAGGGTGAGAATGGGTTTCAACTACATCGCTGATAACTGCTAAGTTGGACCTTCGTGTGTATAGTTAGTTCTGTCAGCCAAGTGGGCTCGTTCATTCTAAGCCCCAGAATCAGGCAGGCCCATCCACCCAACTCAGATAGCACTGAACAGGTGGGGCTTTTCATAGGGAAAGGGCCCCCTGGGCAAGTTTGGAAGAGCTCCTTAGCTATTTTTCTCAAATTCACCAGTGAAATGAGTGACATGGTGAGAGATGGGGAGAGACAGTCTGTCAATAATAGACTTCCCTTCACTTGGAAAGAAACTTCAAGAATGGAGAAAAGATTCCTCGGTTTTGAAAAGACTCCCCTTGCTGGCTGGCTAAATTCTCAGCCACATCTGTGCAAGTGTGTTCCAACCTCTCTCTTCTGCAGTCTCCCCAGCTCTTAATACAGACACACTTGTTCCAACATTAACCTACTGTGTTAAAGATTAATGTCCGCCCATGCACAAAAGGCAAATAGAGGGAGGGATACAGAGCAGTAAGGTGGCTCTTAGATTCTCTCTCTGCTGGGTTTCCCAAGGCTTCCACATGCTGTGGACTGATATTTTCTCCCAGTAATGGGAGGGCAGGAGTCTTCTCAGGGACCTCCTGGAATTCTCTCTCCTATACTGTAATTCACACCGCATGCTAACACCAGACTAAACTTCTGCAAACTCTACTCTTACTGAATCACTCAAGCCTTCTGAGTCTTCTTTCCCTCTTTGGTAAAATAGATATGTCTATGTTTTCCCCTCCTGCCTACCGCGTATTGTTATGGAAAGGCTCAAATAAAACCATGGATGGATAAGTGTTTTGTAAATTGAAATGTGTTGTGTATATGAGGTTGTGCCAATCTGTCATAAAAACCTCATTCCTCCTATTGTTTATCTGATCAAGTTTGCATACTGGGCTCAGGGCTCAAGGCCTTCCTAATCAGTCATGTTCCAGAATGCCTGTCTCCTTGTTACCTGACAATTCTGGTTCTTTTTATCTTTCCTAGCTTCCCTGCTTTGAAAAGTCTTCCCAATTGCTCCTATTCTCAAGAATCTTCCTCTCACTTGAGCTATTTTAGGTTCTGTAGTCAGAGTAATGGGTCTCAACCATGGGTTCACATTAGAAACACCCAGAAAGCTTGTATCTTTCTTTCCCACCCAGAAAGCTTTTAAATGATATTATTGCTAGCATCTCTTGGAATGGGGCCAGGATAACCGAGTCTTCTAAAAGCTCCCTAATGACTCTAATGTATAGCCAGGGTAAAGAACTCTCAGTATCTTATACTTGACATTGAGTTGTTTTGGTCTCATGAGTGCACCGTCCCCCCAATTGCTCTGTGAATCTCCCATAGGACAGAGGTCCTACCCCATCTCCTCCTGCTTCTTCCTTCTGTTGTGCTTTTGTGTCTATAGGACACATATGCTTTCTAAGGTTCTGCTTATCAAATTTGCTCCAGGACACATTCACCTTCCCCCTCTCTCTGTCCCCCAAATCTGAACTCAACAAGCACTGCTGAGTACTGTGCGGTGGGCTGTAGAGTGAGTCCAGTCTGTGCTCACCAGTGGTGTGCACAATGATCATGTATTCATGGTGAACAAAAGGTGAGGGCCATCAGTAAGGGGTTGCTCTGCATGAAGGACCCATCGACCTCTTGGGAGAGCGTTCATTTTTTGACGTCATGGGAGTTGGGAATCAACAGAAGTTAAGATTTAGAACCCAACATCCAGAACCACCATTAGGAGGTAATGGTGAGGCATTTTTATGCCCAAAATAAAAATTTATCTGGTGGATACACGTTTCTAAGGCCTGGCTGCTTAAGATCAATCTCTTCTTGCGACACCACGTGGGTCACACTTCACTAAGCACTGCACTGCCTTCCCTCCTGCTCTGGGACCTGTCCCTTTGCCAACAGGAAGCTATGTGAGGGTTTGTCAAGTCTTTATGGGGATTTGAGAGTTCTAATTGTGCAAGAGCTTATAACACCTTAAGCTCAAGAATGAAATTTCTATTTTCAACAGATAGGGTCACAATTATGTTTATTTTTCAGACATCTAGAGAGACACAGTGCACATATGTGATGACACACCCACTGATGTGTACCCCTTCCTGCATGGCTCATCCTCCTTATGACAGTTCTTTCAGGTTGGCCAATCCTAGCCACCTTCAGGTTGGTTGCAGTTTTAATGGGATGCTCCCACTTCATGCCTGTTGTTCTTTTACACAGTGTTGGAGTCTGATACACATCGAAATGTTAGGTAGCTGGGCTTCTGCTGTCCCTGGATCCTCTTGAATGTCTGCTGTGCTTGGTTTCTTGTCAGGGCACTTCTGGTCTCCATGGGCTGTACTTAGCAATTCTTCAGGACACATCCATCCTTTGGTGCCTGTGTCCTAAGATGCTCCAATTTGTGAAAAACACTGAGCTTGATGGTGTTGTTCTGCTGCTGCTGAACACTAAGACCTCACAGATGCAAAGCATCAGACTGTTCATCACACTTAATTTCTGGCCTTACCAGCCACTCTTTAAATCTCACTCCTAATCAGTCATTTGGCATAAACTCAATAGTAGACTTGACTTGACAGGCTCATTGTTAACAGTGACTAAGACACCATCTAATGTCAATAGTGCCTGTTACAAGTGTCTTACCTGGATTTATAACTTGGATGATTCTGTGTCTACTAAATGCCTGATATTTTGGACCTATGGATCAGTGTCCAATGGTGAACATTACATATACTATGACATATGCAATGATCATAAAGGAGTCCAGTCTGTGTTCACTAATGGTATTCACACATATCCTGTGTGCTTGGTAGACTAGTGAATGGGTCTGGTTTTACCAGCTGGCTTTTTGCTGGCTAGATGGCTCAAATGCTTCTTGCTTCCCTTCTTCCTAGATTTGTTTGTCTCTTTTCTTATCTCTGAAACTCGGAAGTCATGATCCTGCCTTGAGACCTTTGGATACTTAGAGTTCCAAGAATGTTATTCTTTAATTTATTTTATTTTTATTTTATTCATTTTAGAGAGGAGACAGAGAGAGAGAGAGAGAGAGAGAGAGAGAGAGAGAGAGAAAGGGGGGAGGAGCTGGAAGCATCAACTCCCACATGTGCCTTGACCAGACCAGTGCAGGGTTTTGAACTGGCGACCTCAGTGTTCCCAGGTCGATGCTTTATCCACTGCGCCAGCACAGGTCAGGCCAAGAATGTTATTCTTTATAAGGAGAACAGAAAGTGTTAGTGAGCTCAGGGCATGGAGAGAATATCTGTATTTCTTGGGCTTTGATCATGCCACAAGATGGAAAGTTTTCTCTCTGATGGAAAGTTTAACACTAAGTAGGCCAGAGGTCTGTAACTGACAGGTTCAGTAAGACCTATTCCAGAGGCAGTCTCCCCATCTCTCCATGACTCAGAGATTTTGGGCTGATGAGGCTGTTGCATCAGTGGCCTTCATTTGCCCTGGCATTAAATGTGTGTGTGTGGGGGATTTGTGTGTGCGTGTGCGTGTGTGTGTGTGTGTGCGCGCGCGCGGTCTTCAAGGATTATGGTTTTTGCCACCTCCGACAGCCCGAGAGTATGCTGGGAAGCATAAGAGTATTTTTATGCCTGATCAGGCGGTGGCACAGTGGATAGAGCGTCAGACTGGGATGCGGAAGACCCAGGTTTGAGACCCCGAGCTCACCAGCTTGGGCGCAGGCCCATCTGGCTTGAACAAAAGCTCATAAGCTTGGACCCAAGGCCCCTGGCTCCAGCAAGGGGTTGCTCGGTCTGCTAAAGGCCTGCGGTCAAGGCACATGTGAGAAAGCAATCAATGAACAACTAAGGAACTGCAATGAAGAATTGATGTTTCTCATCTCTCTCTCTTCCTGTCTGTCTGTCCCTATCTGTCCCTCTCTCTGCCTCTGCCACAAAAAAAGAGAGTATTTTTGCATTTGTAGGGTGCTTTTCAAAATTGGCTTTTATTTCAGTAATTTCTCCTCCCTCTGTCAGTGTCAGGTGGCACATCTGTGGAGACTGCACCCCTTGTTCCCTAGCACTAGAGGAGACTGATGAGGATACCTGGTTTCTTCCTGTTCAGCACAGAGAGGAAGGCACGGGGCTTTGGGCTCAGCAGCAAGCATCTGAGTCTCATGGAGACATTTCAGCAAGAACGCTGGGAGCACATATGCTTATAGTCATTTTTCCAGAGTTGGGAATAGAGCCAGAAGTACTTTATTTCATTCATTCCTTTGTTCAACGCGATTTAGGTTGCTAATGTGTGCCATCTCTTGTTCTGAGAACTATGGGGAGTAGGGAAGACAGATTTGTGTTGGATACCTCTGCACTTAAGGTGAGGAGACAGCAAGCACATGCGCGCGAACCCACCCACCCACACACATGCACGCCAGAGCGGAACAGTGATGTGAGTGAGGAGAAAGCAGCCCAGAAGCTTGCTAGGCTGCGGGGTTGGGGGGCTGTCAGTGTTAAAGGCTGACCCTCTGCGCACTGCCATGATTGAGTCTTCAGCTTTACGGTCACTCACAGGCCCAACTGGTCTAGCTGCGTGCAGAAACCGGCACAAAGAAGAAAAAGGAATATCCGTGTTTATGTTGAATACCAGGAGCCAGGAGTGAAAGAAATAGGGGTCTGTTTTGCATCAGTGTGGCAAGACTCAGACAGGCCTTTGTTGAACGTCTTTTGAATATATCCTGGAGTTTATGTGGTTCTGTCCCAGAAAAAGATGAATCTGCTGCAAATAAGCATTTCTGTTTTAAAAATGCAAGCCACAGATCTGCTTGCTCACGTGCTCCCTGATTCTGGCCCAAGAGGGATCTGGAAGAGACCCCTATCTCCACTGAAAACGGCTGAGCAGGGCTACTACAGGTGAGCACAGCGAGTTTACTCCGGACTGAGTTTCAGTCAGATACTGGTTCATGAACACATCCCTGTCTGCTGAGGAGGCAGGGGTCTCTGGCTGACCCTCAGCTGAGGTTGAGCTCCCAGGGGGTGAGGCAAAGAGACCTGGCTCTCACGTTGTGCCAGAGGCAGGAAGATACTGTAAAATCGGAAGGAAGAGAGGCCTATTGCCTGGGCTGCATTTTTGATGGAGCCATGTGTTCCGGAAAAGAAAGATAAGTCTTCCCCTTCCCCAATGGGGAGTGGATCTCCAGGGGCTGCCCAGTTTGTGGTCTTTTATTCATGCACATAATGTCTGGCTCTATCTTTGGGAAATTACTTCTATTTTGTGCACTTAATTGCTTAAATTGCTGTGGGTTTGCTGCATTTTGAAAAAATTCAATAAAAGACGTGGAAAAGATCGACAGTAAAATGTGTATCAGATGAAAATAATCTTCACAGATTCATGGACCCAGGTTCATCTTGTACATACTGAATTCGGAGGCCTAGGAAATCACTGAGAGACTGCTAATGTTTCACCTGTTCACGATCAGAAAATAATAGAAGTAATAATGTCATAGTTATGAGTTTTTGAGCACCTACAGTATGCTAAGCACTCGAGATTTCACATCAAGTTCAACAAAGATGGAGGAATCTGTGGTTTAGCTCCTGGTCACTCTGAGACTTCAAGAACTTGACCTCTTTGAGCACAGAGAAGCTCTTCCAGCCAAGTTAGCGTAAGTTCTTCCTCTGGCCCCACTTTCTGCTTTGAGAAGACTCCTGTAATGCCTTTTAGTTTTTATTTGTGGATATACCTGAGGAAGAATCTGGAAAAGAAAGAATTCTAGGGAGCTTTTTTTCAGCAAGTTGCAGAACTGGCCCTGGCCCTCAATCCCGAGAAAGTCAGAGCTGCCTAATAGCAGAGAAGTGACCACAGCAGCTGCCACACGGACAACTTCACCGTTCCTGACTGTGCATCTAAGGGCACATTCCCTTTTTATTTACATTTGGCCTTATTTGATCCTGTTGACCTCTTTCCACACAACATTGTGTTACACCAGATCAGAGGAGTGACCTGTTCATTCATTCATAGAGTTTTATCAGTTGCCTGTGGTGGGTGCATCATTGCAGAAGGGCTTAAAGCAAATGCTCTGAGCTGAAATGCTCAATGTTTTCTAGCAGGTGTCTGCTGGGACCGGACTGCATGCTGTCTGTCAGGGGTCCCCGAATCTGTAGACCATGAGTTCATGGTTGTGTTCCTTGTCAAATTGGTTGTTTATGGAGCCCCCTTGACTTTGAAAGTTCTGCTCAGAGGGCATTTGGGAATGCGTGAGGGGCCTTTGGTTGACCCAATTATGTGGGCAGGAGTGGTAGGGATAGGTCCTGACCATGAGCAATTGTCCTATATCCTGTGAGAATCTTATAAGTCCCAATGGATGTTGATGCAGGTGAAAACGTTTTGGTAATTATCGGAGCCTAGATCCTATCTGCTCTGCCTATAACACAGAGTGTTTTGTGCACAATGCCAATCTGCACTGGCTTTCCCAGGGACTTTATTTAATGTGTAAATTGAGAAAGATTGCATTTTTTATGTTCAGAAATTTGCCAGGAATTGTTCACAGCATTCTGATCATGGAAAATCATTATCTCCAATGGCAACGCCTCTCGGGCTGTTGGAGCTGCCCTACAACATACCTGTAGCAGTCTGTGCTCAGAGCAGTCTCATTCCTGCTGAGTCTATGTAAAGACACAAGCATCTGGCCACTTCATTATGTCTTCTAATTAGTCATCCTCCTGAGCATTTATAGATTGGAAAACGCTGTTCTATACATTCCTTTCATATGTTTCTCTACTGCATTATCGGGAGTGCATCACATTGCTGGTTGTCCTTGTATGTTTGAAATTGATGCATCTTTCCCCCCTGCCCCGCCTCGCCCCAAGAACACAGTTCTATTGGGAAATGAGGTAAGGCTGTAGTTTACTTTGTTTAGAACTTTACCAAGATTTGTTCACTGTTTTGAAAAATGAACTCACTGATAGAAGCAATGCTAGGATAATCTGAGTCACGAATACACAACACGTGAAGCAGCCTGAGCTTTGAGGTGTCACATTCGTGATGATTCCTTCAGATATAGCTGTGACTTTATGTCTTCTAGTGTAGTCATGACTACAGATGTATTGAGCTACATTTTTATTGCAAATTATTTCCTATAAGCTCTCCATTTACTCACAATGAGAATGATAAGTTCCTATTTTTAAAAATTATGTGGTTAAGACATATTATTCGTGGCTTTCATTTCAGGATAGCAAAGGGGCTTTTACTAAAAGCTTGTTATAAGAGGAAACAGTGGTTCTGACAGGCATCCAGTGACAAGCACCAAAGAGATGCCTTGGTACCATCAGTTGCTGGGTGAAGAAGGCAGTGGTCCGCCTGCCTCAGGGCCGCTGTGGGTCAGTGTGGCATCCAGCTCTCTGGGTCAGGCCTTTCTCTACAGAGTTCCATAACTTGGGTCAAGGATAATTTGCTAGATATTAATTGCCAATTTATCTATTAATCAAGTAACCTATAATCCAACTTCCTTCTAAGTGTTTTCTTTTTCATTCAGGTGTTCTATAACCCTTTTGCATTTTTTTTGTCCTAAAATATACTACCACATTTGCCTTACTATTCTCTCTCTTTCCCTCCTCCCTTTCCATCTCTATCTCTCTGTCCTTATGTACACACACACTTTTAATACATTTGAGGTGAAGGGCACAGTGATACTGTGTTGTCTCTCAATTCTTTAATATGCATTTCCTAAACACAAGGACACCTCCTCTAAAGTCACACTGTAGCTCTTGCAATCAGGAAATTAACATTGATATTGCACTACCACCATGTGAATATGACCAGGGATCCAGTTCACAGATCTTACTGGTCCCAATAGTATCCTTTACAGGAGCGGGAGCCAATGAGGGTCACTCATTGCATTTAGTTGTCATGTCTTTCTAGTTCCCTTCCACCTGTTGCAGTTCCTGTTTTCCTTATCTTCCATAACCTTGACTTATTTTTTTTTATGAGAACAGGCCAGTTACTTGGTAGACTGCTCCACAGTTTGACGTAGTCTGATGTTTCCTCATCAATAGATTCAGGTTGTGCATTTTGGCAAGAATGTCACAGAATGGGTGCTTTGTTCTTCTTGGTGCATAAATTTCAGAAGGACCTGGTGTTGGTTTTCCCATTACCGAGAAAGATAAAACTTTTACTGGTTAAGATGGTGACTGTCAGGTTTCCACTGTAAAGCTAATTGCTAACTATTTTTAAGAGGAGATACTTTGAGACTATGTATGTGAGATCCTTCTTATCAAAACTTTGCCCAAGAGCAGAAGCATCTATTGGTGCATCTTGCCTGACCCAGTTGTCAAATGGCAATTTCCTAACCCCATCATTCCTTGTACACTTGGAAGGTAGAGCTCCCATGTAAATATGTAGGTATGTGCTGATGGGTTCTTGTTTTATTCTGTTTATTTCTAAATCTTACCACTGATTTTATTTTCGTGCTGTTTTCTTGTTTTGTTTTTGCGTTTTCACCATAGATTTTTGTTGCTCACTTAAAGGATGTTTTTCTTTCAATAATCCAACTAAATATATTTATTTCCACAGTTCAATAAAGGGATAGAGGTTGCTTTTGTGATTCAATTCCTCCTTTTGTTAGCTTTCTTTCTTAGCGTTGTACTTCTTTACATGGTTTGGGGTTCTGATTTATGACTTTGTTTTGGGGGGAGATCTTAATTTGTTCTTTGTTGTTCTCTCTCCTTTCTCCAGCCTCAGTCCCGTCAGTGCTTGCTGGTTGCCATTATATAATCCTAATCCCTGATCTGAACAGATCCTCTAATGGTGGCATTTGTTTTCAGCCCAAGTGTACAATCAGGGACGTTATAAACCTGATCCTGAGCTAGCAGGCGCCTCGCTTGGTTCCAGATCTTGCCACTGGATTCACACTGCAGTGCCTTTTGGAGCACTTGAGAGCAGTTCTGGTCTGCTTCCTTTTCCAGCGATATGTGTGTGTGGAGGGGGCGACTGGGGGAAATCTGCCCCCAAGCTTTCAGCAGCGAGCCTGCTGTAGCCCCTGCTGTCGCAGAGGAACTGAGTTCAGGTCACCCCTGCCTTGGTCTGGGTCTGTGATTTCAGAGCTATGTACGTTTTGGAGTTGCTGCTCTCTTGCGGATCTATTAAGACACTTACTTGTTTCCGAGCCTGGCAGTGTTTTGTGCTGTCTTAAGTAGGTCACTGCTCACATGTTTGGAGATAGGGTGGTAATGTCAAAGTGTCAACTTACTGAGCTATTTTGATATAAAGTTTTCTTTTCCCTTCCATTAAGCAGAAGTAACATTCCAGTAGGATGCTTTTTAACTTCTAGAAGCTGCTGGCATGATTCTCAGGTTTCTGTCCATCCCTCACTGGGGACGAGGGTCCCAGTACACACCACTAAGTCGGACCTTGCCTCTCTCAGCGCAGGACATTTTCTGTGGCGAGGTGTGTCTTTCAGTGTGGCTCCCATGGGTAAAAGCCTTCTCCGGCCTGTCTCACTCTCCTTCGGGCACACAAAGGGCACCCTCGACACGCACCGTCTGCATTTCGGAAGTGCACCGTGCTGGGTAACTCAGCAGGCTTCTTTGCACGGTCATGTACGTTAGTGATTCTCGGAAAGGCAATTGGATTTTTCAAAACCCACAGAGTCACTGCCCCAGGAAATCTTTATAGATCCTTAAGAACGATATGACCCTTGCTCTCATCTGTACAGAGTTAGTTTTCTTACTATCAAGTCCAAATTGATCTCCTTGTAACAGCAGCACAGTGACACAAACAACATTTCTGTCCCACGAGCTGTTCTGACGTGGGAAGACACTTAGTTTTGACCCTGAGTGTTCCCTTCTTTGGGTAACTCCTAACATTTCCTTTAGCACAGCTGCCTGTGACTCAGATCTCTCACTATCCTGATAGGTGTTTTGTGTTTTCTTGGTCATTGTGTGTTTCTTGAGCCAGTGTACTTAGGCAGAAGAACAGGCATTTTTATAATTTTCAAAGGATGAGATGGGAGCATTCACTTTGGTATCTTGTTCCCATCTCTCCACACTTATGGAAAGTATTCAACCAGCTCTGTGGCTTGCTTCCTATTGGAAGGTGTCATTACATTTGCATATAGCATGTGTCATGCTGCTCAGCCCCCCACCCCCACCCCCCGCCAAGCATGTATCCAGAATCTTTGGTTTCTTTTGTGGGCTGGTGAACAATTCAGGGCATTTCTCCAGTCCTGCCTCTGTCCCTAGTGCAGCCTGGAAATGGTTATTTACACAGCACTTCTGTATACAGAGTAATAATGGTTTATTGATTGCTGACAGGTGGTAGGGGTGCCGTTTGATTTTTAGATATAATTTTGTTTTCTGCCTTTTGGCTTGTTGTTGGAAGGGTTTCGTGCTGTAATCTTATTGTGGGATAATTTTGATTTCAATAGTTTAGACTTTCATTATCTTCTTCTTTCTTTTCTTTGTTTTTCTTTTTAAGCATAGACCGACATAGTGCACTGAGACCATGTGAATATTAAGCACAGAAACACAGATGTGCTTTGCTAAACTAAGGCTCTAAAAAGAGCATTCTCATTTGGCAAACCTCAGTGAACTTGAGTGCTGTATGTTTTAAGAAAAAATTTTCCAAAGAGTGCTTCATGGAATGTTATAACCTTGTGTAATATTCTGTGATTAAAGAGCTCCATGATCATATGATTTGGGAAAGATGTATAATATGCCTCCTTCTTGGAGAGAAATTTTTGTCTGATCTTATGAAAGATCAGAAAGCAGTGAGACTTTGATCAATAAAGAGGCTGTTTTAACTTCTTTAAATCTAATCTTAACCATGCTTATTTGGCCATGCAACTCCTCGAAAAGGGGACAATGGTACCCATTAACACCCCTGAAATCTGGCATTCTGTTTGACACATGGTGGGCATGCATTGTTAAGCTACGTGGTATGTCTGTAAATGTTTGTGTCCCATGGATTAGCACATAAACATGTCAAATGTCTATCATGTGCTTCTGCTGTCCAGGAGACATTTCTGGCCTCTCCTTAGGAATAAATTTGAGAATTTATCCCACAGGGGATATCAGCAACCCCATAACAGTGTTGTCACTGAGTGAGATTGTAATGAGCAGTTTGTGTCAGGAAAGGGGGACAGGCCAAGAGGAAAGGCACCATCAAAATGAGATGGAGGGTGGAGCTACTATAATAATACTATCTGGTAGAATTTTTAGGTGAAAACTGATAAAAATGCCTGATATGGATCGCTACAAGGGAGCAGGTCATCTGGAGGCAGCCGTCAGCAAAAGCAGGTATGGGAATATGCTATGAAAATATGCAGAGTTAGGTAAACAATCAGAGACTGCAAGGCACCCTAAGGTGAAAGCCCTGAGCAGACGAGAGTCCAGGGATCTCTCTGACCTGTACTGGAAACAGCAAACAGCAGGATAAGATTCAGCAACAAGACATGTTTAGGCTCTCAGAACAGAGATTAGAAGTCAGCATGTTCCTTTTCCTTTATTTCACCCCTGAAAACTTCTGCTGTCTGCTTCCTTGAATTATTTGTACTGGCTAATAAATATCTGAGTAAGGCTGGGCACACAGCTCCAGTCCCTTGGTCTGCTGACCAGGGCTGTTGCCTCCCCTCGGCCTCTTGGAGCATGTCATCTGGTCTCCAGGCAGTTCATTGTCATCATGACAGGCAGGGAAGAAGGAATGAATGAAGGAGGGTAGGGAGCAAGCGTGTTCTGGGTACTGGCTGACACATGAGGAAGATGTGTCCACAAAGGAGAAAATGCAGCTGGAGGGGGAGAACTGTAAAGGAAAGCTAATAAAGGACACTCAGTCCTCCCTGCAATATTGGAAATAGACATGAATAGTGTTAGGGACCTCCCTAAAAAATCTCTGAAAGGACATAATAGGGTGTAAATAACTTTCACGGACCAAATCCTCAACAGATATGTCTAACAGACAGGGACACACTGTGTGTGTCAGACAGAGTTGACGTGATCTGTGGCCTGAGTGGGGGCTGTGGGAATGGAGGAGGGGAACAGCCATTTGGGAGAATGGCTTGGGGATACAGGCAGCTCTACACACCTGCTGGGTTCATAGCGACTGGGATCTGGGTGTCTCTGAAGGGTCCACTTCTCCTCGATCGTGACACCTTCGGTTTCTCCTCCTTCCTCGAGGCAACACTGAAGTTGTCAATGAAGTTCTTAGCTGGAGGCTACCCAATCACCACCCAGTCATTAGGAGATAAAAACTATTGATCATGATTTGCTGCTCGTTGGAACAGCAGGCCTTCACTAATATCTTTATCCACTTCTAAGGCTGTCAGCCTATTGACTTTTTTTTTTTAAATTAGTTGATTGGAATGTGGGATGCAGCAGAGATTACTTTTAACCAAATGATGGGAAATTTGATCATGAAACATTTGCAGAAGAGCCTGGGAACCTCTGATGACTCCTTTCTGGTCTTGTGAGGGGGAGGCAGTTGAAGATCTGTCCTTTATGTTTGTCTTGAGAAAAGCTCCAAATGTGAAGAGAGTAAGAATGAAGAAACAGGTGCAGCAGGTGACCTCGAACTGCCCGCATGACCTCTCTGGCCTTGGTCGATTCATCTGGGTAAGGAGTTCATTGGCACCAGATGTTGTCCTGTGCTCTGAGGCTATTGAAATGACAGGGCAGGGCATGGTTTTTCTGCCAAGGCTGCCGAACCCCTGGGGTGTGTGAAGCACAGAGCAGACCAAAGCAGCTCTTGGTGTCTGTTTTTCTGCAGTGGCCTTGGTGCTGTGGCTGGCTGCAGGGACCTTTCCTAAGGCACGTTCTGTTTGGAAACATAGCGGTCCCTGGCAGAGGCAAAGGCCAAAGGCACAAAGGATGCTCTTTATCTTAAAATTAATGACATGCTATCACAGAGTGAAGAGAACCCTCCTAAGGGAGATGTCTCAGTGGGAGATTCATCAGCAAAACAATCAACAGGTATTGATCTAGGCTTCTTGGGCCCAGGGCTCTGCAGATAGAGGAAGGATCCTGATGAGACAGCCCCTGGTCTCAGAAGCTCAGCTTCTGTTGGAATAACGAAGATACTGTCTTATGGAACCCTTGTAGCCTGTATGGGCACTGAAAGTCAGGGATCAGGGAGGTCACAGAAGGCTGCCTGCAGGAGGTAGGATGGGTTCTGGTCTTTGAAGGACAGACAGACTGTGAAGAGGCAGAGGGAGGAGCAGGAGGGTCGAGGTGGCTGGACATGAAGGCAGGTCTGCTAGGGCAGCAGGGACCACTGCTGGGGATAAAGGTTGATGTTCCTTGACAGTTGCTGGTTTCACTGTGTGTGTGTTTGAACAACTTTTAGATCTATGTTGACATACATACAATGAACTTCCTATATTTAAAGTCTGTCATCTGATAAAGCTTGAATTATGTATGCACCCATACAGCTACCCTATGATCAAGAGGATGAGCAGTCTATCCACAAACAAACCTGGAGAGTTTTGTAATTTCTGCTCCCACCACTCCCTGCTCCCTGAGCCTCCAAGTACCGTGGGGTCTGCTGCTACCAGAAATGTGCATTTTGGAGTATGTTATATATGTATTTAGCCCCCCTTCCACTTATCTCTCTTTGTGAATGAGACTAAAGCTAGGACTATGAAATCCTGCATTTCACATTTATGGAATAAACAGCTCGGCACCAAAGGCAAAGAGAAGTGGAGAGAATGAAGGGTGAAGGGCATCAGATGTTTAAAGAATCGTGTGTCCTAGACCCTCAAGAGTAGCCCCCTGACTTTAATAAAGTCAAACACTGTCATCTTCCTTTATGTGTTCTGGCAACTCTGAATGTTAAGGGACTTACTCTGGGGTCCTGGGAAGAGGAACCCTAGCCCAGTCCCCATGCCATGAATGCTACATTCACAGTGACTCTGTCTTCTGCTCTGCATTGTCTCTGCAGCGGTTCCTGCCCTCCAGTCCACAGTTTGGCCTGCTCCCGTCCCGTTTCCCTGGGGCACGCGCCTCCTGAAGGCTCACAGAGTTCCCCCCTTTCTGCGTGAGGGCAAAACTGGCACCCTCTGAAGTTCTCCTGGGAAATCTGTAAAGCTGCACGATCCGGGACAGGGGACAGATGGCTGCATCGTAGCACTCCTCCCTTGACATTTGTCATGTCCTGGCGCCGTGACAACAGCTGCGCTGTTTCCATAAGGCCAGGAAATAGACTTGTCAGTAAGGGAAACAAAATAACTTTTCACCCTCAGGACATGGTTCTGTCTTCAGAGAGCTGCAGGCCCTGAAAGCTGGTGGGAGGATATGAAACTAACTGACCCATGGAACATTTCTCCCAGGCTGCGAACGTGACTGTCCAGGCTTGGCTCTGACGATGGCTGGTCCTGGAGAACTGATTCAGAAAAATAACCTGAAGCTGAACAGACAGTGGGGATCTGCCCTCTTCCTTAAAAATAACTGAGCCACAGCACTCTGTCATTCTTCAGCAAGGCACTTCTGCTAATAGGGAATTAGGTACAGCCAAGAGCACTGTAATTAACAGGGCGAAGAGCTGGCGATGGAGAATAATAATATTAGCAGGGATGGCAGCCAAAGCCCCAAATCTGAGAAATGCCAAGTCCCTTCACTTCCACAGCGATAGGCTAGCCTGTCTATAAAGTACCTTCAAAGGAGAGGACCCCAGATATTCTGCCAACTTGAGCTCTCCATTGGCCCCCAAAAAAGAGGTGGAAGACAGGATCCCTTTGGGGAAAGTTGTCAATACGTGGTGAATTGTTCCCCCCACGTTCCAAGTGGGAAGGGTTGGTGGAGGCTTCCCCCTCTAATCAAGAAAGCGCCTCGGGAACTCTTCGTGTTCTCTGTCCTTTGAGGGACGACGGTGACTGGACACTGTTGGTCAGCTTGGGTACGGGCAGCAGAAAGGAAGGAGTGAGAACAGCCTGGGAAACAGTATGTTCCTTGGGTGTGGCCAGGCCTGGGGTGTGCCTTTCTTTTGGAGCAGAGGACGTCATGGGGAAGAGGATTGCATGGGGTCCAGTGCCCAGGGAGACCCCTGGAAGGATGAGGGCACCTAAGAGAGGGTGTACTGCAAGATGCCAGTGACTATAGGAGTTCTGTGGGTCACAGGAAGCATCGTTTTTGCAAGAGGTTGAAAAATGGGGATCCCCATAAAAGCACCTCCTATAAGAAAGAATTAGCTTTGGAGGACATGCCCTGCATTCCAAGAGCACTTTCCTGGATTCTGTCAGCACCATTCCAGAACCTTTCCGCCCCGCCCTCCCCTCCGGCTCCCTTGCTCCCTTGTCCTCACCGCTAGGGGGCTAGGGGCCACAGTCCCTGAGGAGCCAGGAAGGGAGCAGAAAGAGGGAGAGAAGGATCCTACTTCTTCCCTCAGGCCTGCAAGAGCTGCGGCAAGCCTGACCAGTGACATGGTAAACTGGAGGAGATTTTAGAATTTTGACATTAACATAGAACTGGACTTTTTAATGTGCTCCCTGAAAGAGGTTATTTGCTTTTCACTCGTGAGTTAACAGAAAGTGTTGCGAGACCTATTGGAAATGCAGATGGAGAACGGAGGAATGAGTCCGTGGAACAGGCTGAGAGGGGCAGCTGTGATCCCAGTCTGGTTTCTGTTGCTTGCACCCAGTTGAGTCTGGTTTGCTTAGTAAAACAGTTGTGTGTCTATGATGTTCTCACTTTCCAAAAGATATCCATTCACAGAATCTATCTAATACATACCTGTCTATCACCAGTTCAGTGAACATGACCTGTGCAGAACTTACCTGTGCTCAGATGTCACGGGTGTGTGTTAGTTCTCTTGCTGGGCCTTGGATGTGACCACCATCCTCTGGGGACTAGTTCCCAGAGAGCTTCTTGTGTTTCCTCCTGCTGGAGACCCCCCTCCCAAGGTTTCCCAGAACTCGGGAAGCTCACCCACATGACCTCCTTGAATGTCTAGAAAAGGGACAGCATTGTGTGCCAGTCGGAATTGTTCAGGGCACTTTTGTATGTATAGGACACTCCCTAATCCTCTATTGTCACTGTCCCTGTCATGACCCTGCTCTCTGTGCAGCAGAGCCTACCCCTCCACAGTTCCCCTGCTGCATCTTGCATTCACCTCTTCTAAGGCTTTGCTCAAGCTCCTTTCTGAGCTTTAACTGTTCTTTTCCCATCTTCAATGTACAAGTCTTGACTTCCTCCAAAGTCATGTCAAATTCCAGTCCCCACCTTCCTTTTGCCTCATATGCGAGTTAATTCCGTCTTTCATCCTACCATAAACTGTTTATGTCACTATGTGGTCACTGTGGTCATTGTTGCTGGGATCACATCATTTGTGGTGGTTTTGTCTTACTAGTCGATGAGCTCTCAGAACACAGAGATACATACAGCTTCACTCATTTCTGTATCACTCCAATAAACCAAGGAGTGCTCACTAAATATTTATTAAATGGAAGTAAATTGCAAATGATCACTCATAGGTAAATTGTAAAGGATGTGTGATCGAGCATGTCAAAATATACATTTTTTAAAAAAGATGGGTCCTGAGACCTAGCAAGTGTTAATAACTCTCCCAGAGTATTTCATGACCTATGTAGAGCCATGGACAATTCAGCTGTTTGAGTCTTTTGATTCATAGTTGAGATGATGAGCCCTGTGTAAACCTGGAGAGTGGAGGTATGTACATCTCGATGAAAAAGGAATGGGCAAGTTGGGAGTCTGGTTGATATTCTCCACAACCACTCTTTTGCCAGGTAAAGGAAAATCAAACTAATTGGGGAAATAGAGATCAGGTTGGGGGGAGCAGGTGTTATAATTCAGGGTCAGTGAGGGCCCCCATATCACGGAGAAGAGAGTCACATAATCCTCTCTCCTCTGTGATGTGGGGAATTAGGTGGGGAATTTTAACTCAAACACAAAAACATGGAAGCTTATCGGTGAGTTAGGGAATGGTTTTGAGTAAAGTAGTGTTTAAAATGACCTGAACGTCAAGGATGAGAGAGCAGGATATGGGGACACCAGGGGGATTTTTGATTCACTGCGGAGGGGGTAATAGGCATGAAGACAGCAGCCTCCATGGTACTTCTATACCCAGTTGTGCTTGGCACTCTGCTCTGGGTCCGGCGAGGTGTAGAAGGCAGGGCAGCTGGCAATCTTCCAGGGACATGGCTTCAGCTTTCACAGGGTCAGGCTCTGTTATTTTTTTGCTTGCTTTCTGCTCCTGATCATTTTTCTCTTCTGCCTTTTATTTTTCCTTCAGACCTTTTGGTACCCAATGATTTTTGATTAATTTATTTACCATCGTTGGGTGATTGATGCTATTTGGGGCTGGTACTTTGTAACTTTCCAATTCTTCTCGTTGTCAATGTGACAGCTCCTTGATGATTAATTAGATCCTGTCCCTTGCTCCTTTTATTCTCCCTGTGCACCAAGGCTCTTGTTTTTCAGCAAATATAAATATTTCTAAATGCAGATTTAATGACTGAGAACACCCAACAAAATCCAGAAATATCTATGCTATGGTACTTTCTTTCTCCTTTACTTTCTCACTGAAATTTAATACATTGTGGGATCTTTTTCTCTCTCTTTGCATCTACTTTAAACTTTAGGAATCCTCTTATCCTTTGGAATCTCCTAAGCTCTTCCCTGCTCTTCTGGTCTCCCTATTGACGCGTGGTTCTTTCTCATGCTCGCATCTTTTCTCTGTTTCCTTGGTTTCAGTGAGCTCACTTTCCTTTACATAATGCAAAAGTTTGGGATGGTGGTGAGAAAAAGACATTGATATTTGTGAAGTCCCTATTACTTTCCTCTATGAGAGGCACTTTTCTACCAAGTTCATAAAATATTTTAATTAAATGTCAGAAAAACCCCTAGAACCTTCATACAAGGTATTCATGTTGGTCTCTGTTTTCTAGACAAGGAAGTTGAGGCTCTGGGAGAATAATCAATATACTTTATGTCATACAGATAAGACATGGCAGAGCAAGGATTTAAACTTGGACTTTCTAACTTATATTGTTTTCCATGATGCTACTCTGAAGGTGATCAAGATAGATGAAGAAATGCCTAGAGAGTCAGAATTTGAACTTCTTCTATACAGGTGGTTCTCAAACCTAGGTAATTAGACCCATGCTTGATAAGCTACATGAAAATCACTTGGAATGCTTATTAAAACACAAATTCCTGGACCTTTCCAAAATTGTGAAAGGAGTCTGGATTGGCTCAGAACTGTGTATGTTTAAAAAACTGACTACGTTATTCTGATTCTCAGCCAGGCTAAACAAACTGGTTCTAGCAGCCCACTGTGACCTAGTGTAGGACTTTTCTTGACATCTTTATTAAAAGATGACTGTCCATCCTCTGGGATAGGAGGCACTTCCCATGGGGCTGCTTTCTTGAATGAGTAGTCTTTAATACTTTTGGAAAATTCTTCCTCACATTAATCTGTCATCAGTTTCTCTGTCACCACAGTGTATGGTCCTTGTGATAGAGATGGTGGGCAGTGTCACTGTTTGCCAGAGACGTGCTGAATGCTTTAGATCTATTGTAGCACTCTAATGCCACACTCTCTGAGGTTGGGATGATGGTCCCTCTTCCCCCACTGCTGAGGAGTTCACTTCGTTCTGGAGATAGAGATGATGTGTCTGTTCTATCCATTCTATTTCATCTCTCCAGATATTTGCAGATAACATTCTTTCCAATCCATCCACATTTTCATAATTTAATATGACAAAGATATTCATCACACACTGACCTTTCCCAAGGAAAGGTGCTTAATAAAGAAGGTCCCTTTCCTTAAGACTCTACAATCTAGTGCGTAAGGCCCATGCAAAGTTGAACTCTGCTGTAGGTTTGTGATCGAGCCTTGCCTCTTTAAGTGGACTGAGAGTCCTTGGTGGCAGACTCTATGTATTCTCCCCTTTTCTTCCCTACAGCTAGAGTGTTGGGCTTGTGATGGGGAATCAGTAAAGACACACTGAGACTCTGTTTCTGCTCTCTGCGTTTCCTGAGTGAGTCAAGTGGTTGGACAGAGAGGAGGGTATGAGGCGCTTTTGGATTCCTGACACATATGCCTTTGAGAAGGCTCATGAATGTCTTTGGAGTCTACGAATCTGTGATATGGAAGTGTCTCTCTGGGAAGTAATAGCTGTGATGGTTCATTTTTCAACTTGATTGGACTAATGGATGCCCAGATTGCTAGTAGAACATGATTTCAGGGATGTTTGTCATGATGTTTCCAGAACAGATTAACATTTGAATTAGTAGACTTAGTGAAGGAAATTCTATCTCACCAGTGTGGGTGGGGATCATCCAATCTGGTGAGGGGCCCAAATAGAACAAACACGTGGAGGAAAGGTAAATTCATTTCCTCTTCTTGAGCTGGGACATTATCTATCTTCTGCCTTTGGACTCTGGGCATTACGCCAGAGGCTCCTCCTCCTTGCCCTCTCACCTTTTTTAGTCCGTTAAATTTGAACTGAATTACATCACTGGGTTTCTTGGTTCTCCAGCTTTCAGATGGTGTATTGTGTCATATCTCAGCTTCCACAATCATGTGAGCCAACTGCCATGAAAAATCTGCTCTTCCATATCTGTATGTATCCTACTGGTTATGTTTCTCTAGAGAACTCAAATAAAATAGCTGGCCATAATATCCTAACCCAGTAGCTGAAAAAGCAGGACTTATAACTAAGAACACGTGGGCATCCTGTCTACATCATTGACTTTCTCCATGATCTTCACTCTAGCCTTACTCTATGCCTTGACTTTTTCCATCTACCAAATGGGAACATCAATACCTTCATAGTTCTATGGGATATGTACAGTAGAAAGAAAATATTACTTATTATTAATGTACTTCAAACTCCTTGGTGACACTAGCTGCAAAAATATAGATCTTTCTTGTTTTAAACAAGTGATGATAAACAAAACCAAGGAATAATAAATTATGAATTACAGAAGAGATAAATTATACAGGTAGTTATTATTTAAATTGCAGAAACATTTCTCATTTTCAGCCCAGGGTTTCTTTACAAAGCAATTTGTCTTGTGCTTTTAAAAAGTAATTCAATTTATAAAAATTTGATTTGCATGCAACATTTTAGAAACATTTTTCATGTAAAGTGAGATATCATCTGACTAAATAAGAAAATTTACCAATATGTTTTGGCTTAGGATGAATAGCACTTCCTCCAAGGATGTGAATATTGGCAAAATTGAATCTCATTTCTCCTCTTCTCCAACTGAGACTCTCCAAGTCCAGTTTGGAAGCATCTGGTCTGTGAATTAGTAGTCGTGGTGGAAATACTTGAATTTGTGCTCTACATCTGTTAATAAAGCTCTCATAATCTCAGAGAGGTCAACCTCAGGGGGCCTCACTTCTCTTATCTACAAAACGAGATTGTTGGAGTTGATAGTCCCTTCCAGCTTTTTTATATATATATTTTTTCTTTTTCTAAATTAATTTTAATGGGGTGACATTAATAAATCAGGGTACATATGTTCAAAGAAAACATCTCCAGGTTATCTTATCATTCAATTATGTTGCATACCCATCACCAAAGTCAAATTGTCCTCTGTCACCTTCTACCTGGTTTTCTTTGTGCCCCTCCCCTCCCCCTCTCACTCCCTCTCTTCCCTCTCCCTACCCTGTAACCACCACACTCTTGCCCATGTCTCATAGTCTCGTTTTTATGTCCCAGCTATGTATAAAATCATGCAGTCCTCAGTTTTCTTCTGTTTTACTTATTTCACTTCATATAATGTCACCAAGGTCCATCCATGTTGTTGTAAATGATCTGATGTCATTATTTCTTATGGCTGAGTAGTATTCCATAGTATATATGTACCAAAGTTTTTTAATCCACTCATCCTCTGATGGACACTTGGGCTATTTCCAGATCTTTGCTATTGTGAACAATGCTGCCACGAACATGGGGGCGCATTTCTTCTTTTCGAACAGTGCTATGGTGTTCTTAGGGTATATTCCTAAAAGTGGGATAGCTGGGTCAAAAGGCAGTTTGATTTTTAATTTTTTGAGGAACCTCCATACTGTTTTCCACAGTGGCTGCACCAGTCTGCATTCCCACCAGCAGTGCAGGAGGGTTCCCCTTTTCTCCACATCCTCGCCAGCACTTATTCTGTGTTGTTTTGCTGATGAGCACCATTCTGACTGGTGTGAGGTGATATCTCATTGTGGTTTTAATATGCATTTCTCTAATGATTAGCGATGTTGAGCATTTTTTCATATGCCTATTGGCCATCTGTATGTTCTCTTTGGAGAAATTTCTAGTCATTTCTTTAGCCCATTTTTTGATTGGATTGTTTGTCTTCCTGGTATTGAGTTTTATAAGTTCTTCATAAATTTTGGTTATTAACCCCTTATCAGATGTGTTGTGGAATATGTTCTCCCATTGTGTGGTTTGTCTTTTTATTCTGTTCTTATTGTCTTTAGCTGTGCAAAAACTTTTTAGTTTGATATAGTCCCATTTGTTTATCCTGCTTTTTATTTCACTTGCCAGTGGAGATATATAGGCAAATATATTGCTGCGACAGATGTCGGAGAGCTTACTGCCTATGTTTTCTTCTAATATGCTTATGGTTTCACGGCTTACATTTAAATCTTTTATTTATTTTGAGTTTGTTTTGTGAATGGTGTAAGTTGGTGGTCTAGTTTCATTTTTTTGCAGGTAGATGTTCAATTTTCCCAACACCATCTGTTAAAGAGGGTGTCTTTACTCCATTGTATGTTCTTTCCTCCTTTGTCAAATATCAGTTGTCCATAAAGCTGTGGGTTTATTTCTGGGTTCTCTGTTCTGTTCCATTGATCAATGTGTCTGTTCTTATGCCAGTACCAAGCTGTCTTGAGTATAATGGCCTTGTAGTAAACCTTGATATCCGGAAGAGTGATACCTCCTGCTTTATTTTCTCTTTTTAAGATTGCTGAGGCTATTCATGTTCTTTTTTGGTTCCATATAAATTTTTGAAATATGTGTTTTATATCTTTGAAGTATGTCATTGGTATTTTAGTTGGTATTGCATTGAATTTATAAACTGCTTTGGGTAACATAGACATTTTAATGATGTTTATTCTTCCTAACCATGAGCACGGTATATGCTTCCACTTGTTTGTATCTTCCTTGATTTCTTTTATCAATGTTTTATAATTTTCCGAGTACAAGTCCTTAACCTCCTTGGTTAAATTTACTCCTAAGTACTTTATTTTATTGTTGTTGCTATAGTGAAGGGGATTGTCTCCTTGATTTCTTTTTCTGACAGTTCATTGTTGGTATATAAAAATGCCTCTGATTTCTGAGTATTAATTTTATATCCTGCCACCTTGCTGAATTCATTTATCAGGTCCAGTAGTTTTCTGATTGAGACTTTAGGGTTTTTTATAAACAATATCATATAATCTCCAAATAATGACAGTTTTACTTCTTTATTTCCAATTTGGATGCCTTTTATTTCTTCTTCTTGTCTGATTGCTGTGGCTAAGACTTCCAGAACTATGTTGAATAAGAGTGGTGAAAGGAGGCACCCCTGCCTGGTTCCTGGTCTTAAGGGGATTGCTTTTAATTTTTTCCCATTTAGTATGATGTTTGCTGTGGATTTGTCATAGATAGTCTTTATCATGTTAAGGAATGTTCCCTGTATTCCCACTTCACTGAGAGTTTTGATCATGAATGTGTGCTGGATTTTATCAAATGCTTTTTTCTGCATCTATTAAAATTATCATGTGATTTTGTCCTTCCTTTTGTTTATGTGATGAATTTCATTGATTGATTTGCGAATATTGAACCAGCCTTGCCTCTCCAGAATAAATCCCACTTGATCATGGTGTATGATTATTTTTATATATTGCTGGATCCGGTTGGCTAATATTTTGTTGTGAATTTTAACATCTAAATTCATCAGCTATATTGACCTATAATTTTCTTTGTTTGTGTTGCCTTTGCCTGGTTTTGGGATCAGAATTATGCTCCCCTCATAAAAGAAGTTTGGAAGTCTTCTTTCCTCTTGAATTTTTTGAAATAGCTTGAGGAGGATAGGAGTTAGTTCTTTTTTGAATTTTTGGTAGAATTCACTTGTGAAGCAAGCCATCAGGGCCCAGGACTTTCCTTTGTTGGGAGTTTTTTGATAACTGTTTCAATCTCATTTATTGTAATTGGTCTGTTTAGGTGTTCTGATTCTTCAAGAATGATTTTTGGAAGATTATATGATTGAAGAAATTTGTCCATTTCATCTAGGTTTCCTAATTTTTTGGCATAGAGTTCTTCATAGTATTTTCTTACAATACTTTGTATTTCTGTTGTGGCAGTTGTCATTTCTCCACTCTCATTTCTAATTTGAGTCCTCTCTCTTTTTTTCTTGGTGAGTCTAGTTAAAGGTTCATCAATCTTGTTTACCTTTTCAAAGAACCAGCTGATGGTTTCATTAATCCTATGTATTGTTTCCTTAGCCTCTATGTCATTTATTTCTGCTCTGATCTTTATTATTTCCTTCCTTCTACTAGTCCTGGGCTTTATTAGCTGTTGTTTTTCTAGTTCTTTTAGATGCAGGGTCAGGTTGCTTATTTGAGCTTTTTCTAGCTTCTTATGATATGCCTGTAGTGCAATGAACTTCCCTCTCAGTACTGCTTTTGCTGTGTCTCATAAATTTTGAGTTGATGTATGCTCATTATCATTCGTTTCTAGAAACATTTTATTTCTTCTTTGATCTCATTGTTAATCCATTCGTTATTTAATAACATTCTATTTAGTTTCCAAGTGTTTGAGTATTTTTCAATTTTTCTTTTGTGGTTAATTTCTAGTTTTATGCCACTGTGATCAGAGAAAATCCTTGATATGAATTCAATCTTCTTAAATTTGTTGAGACCACTTTTGTGTCCTAACATGTCGTCTTCCTAGAGAATGTACCATGATCACTTGAAAAGAATATATATTCTACTGCTTTAGGGTAAAAAGTTCTGAAGATATCTATTAAATTGAGTTGATCTAGTGTATCCTTTAAGTCTGCTGATTCTTTGTTAATTTTCTTTCTTGAGGATCTACGTAGTGATGTTAGTGGGGTATTAAAATTACCTACTATTATAGTATTGCTGTTAATCTCGCCCTTTATATTAATCAAAGTCTGCTTTATGTATGTCAGGGCTCCTATGTTTGGTGCATAGATATTCATAATGGTTATATCTTCCTGTTGAATTGTTCTCTTTATAATTATGCAATATCCTTCTTTATCTCTTACTACAGCCTTTGTTTTAAAGTCCATTTTGTCAGATATAAGTATTGCTACCCAGCTTTTTTTTCATTTCCATTTGCATGAAATATTTTTTTCCATCTTTTTACCTTTAGTCTATGTGCATCTTTTGTTTTAAGGTGTGTCTCCTGTAGACAGCATATGTATGGGTCCTGTTTCTTTATCCACGCAGCTACCCTATGTCTTTTGATTGGATCATTTAATTCATTTACATTTAAGGTTATTATTTATATACAGTTGTTTATTGCCATTTTATTCTTTAAATCTATATTCTTCGTTTGCTATATTCCTTTTCCCCTTTGAACTGTTCACAACAGACCCCTTAGCATCTCTTGCAGAATTGGTTTGATTTTTATGAATTCCTTCAGGCTTTCTTTTTCTGGGAAGCTCTTTATTTCTCCTTCAATTTTAAACGTTAGCCTTGCTGGATAAAGTAGCCTTGGTTGTAGGTTCTTGTTTTGCATTACTTTGATTATATCTTGCCATTCCCTTCTGGCCTCAAGTGTTTCTGTTGAGAAGTTCAATGTCATCCTTATGGGGGCTCCTTTGTAGGTGATAGCCTTTTTTTCTCTAGCAGCTTTTAAGATTTTTTCTTTATCCATTAGCTTTGGTATTTTAACTATGATGTGTCTTGGTGTAGATTTCTTTGGGTTTCTTTTTAATGGAGTTCTCTGTGCTTCTTGAACGTGTGAAACATTTTCCAGTCTTATTTTAGGGAAGTTTTCAGCTATGATTTGATTGAACAAAGTTTCTATCCCTTGTTCTTTCTCTTCTTCTTCAGGAAGCCTTATGATGCGGATGTTATTTCTCTTCATGTTTTCACAGAGCTCCCTTAGAGTTTCCTCACATTTTTTGAGTCTCTTTTCCTTTTCCTTTTCTGCTTCTGTGCCTTTGTTTATTGTGTCCTCTAACTCGCTGATTCAATCCTCAGCGTGATTCATCCTGCTTTTAATTTCTCCCATTGTGGTCTTCAGTTCTGATACTGTATTTGTCATTTCTGTCTGATTCTTTCTTATTATTTCAATTTAGGTGTTCGTAATGACTATTCATTGTTGTTCTAAGCTTTTTGAACATCATAACTATCATTTTAAACTTTGCCTCTGGTAATTTGGTTATATCTGGTTTATTCAGGATGTTTTCTGGGGATTTCTCTTGATTCATTTAGGTTGCTTTCCTCTGCCTGCCCATTGTGTCTGTGTGTTAGTAGGGTTTGGCTACTAAAGTCCAATGGGTGTTGCCTCTGTGCTCCCTAAGTGTGGTCTGTCTGCAGGCCTGCTACCCCCTCTGCTGCGGCCTAGGGCAGTTGGGTGTGAGTGTTGCAGGTCTTGGCAGCTGCGGCTGTTGCTGTGGTCTCTGCCTCACCTCCGCAGGAGGGGTTGTGTTCTCGTCCCAGGTTCTATAAGCCTCAGTTGGTCTCGGCCACTGCCCCTCTCCCATGGGTGGGACCGTGCACCACACTCAGGCCAGAAACCTGGGCACCAAGGCCAAGGGTGAGCACATTTGCTCAGCTACTGGTCCCTGTCATCCTGTTCCTCCAGCCGGGAGGGGCTTCTTGTGCGTGCTCAGCTGCAATCCCAGGCTTCTGACTCGCCCTTGCCAACCTGGGCTCCTCGGCTGGGTGGGGCTGTTGTTATGCACTCAGTCCCACTCTGGGCTTTTGTCCCACCTCTGAGGGCAAAGCCAATTTGTGCAGGGCTTCAAGCCTGGAGGCCGGTGTGTCTGTGGCGCCTGCTTGCCCTTGCCCAGCGGTGGATCTCTGCCCATTTCGGGTTCTCGCTTTTCTTCCACTGGTGGGGTCTCAGGTGGGTCTGCAGCCACCGGACCACTTTCGCACGTCCTCTTTGCCCCAGCTGGGCTAGACTGATCTCACGCCCGCCGGTTTGGCCTCTGCCCCCACCGGCGGAACCGTGCTTCCGCATCCCACTGCCCGCCCTCCACTAAGCCCTCAGCAGTGTGGGTGGGGGCGCTGCAGCTCAGACCCTAACACTCCATATTGTAGTCCTGAAAGCTTCTTCCTTCTAAGCGACTGTGCTCTAATTGCCACAGGAGAGCCTGTTTGGCTGGTGTCCTGCTTCCCCTTGCTGGTTCCAGGGGAAATATTGTTTCAGATTTGTGGAGTGACTCAGCCCAGGGTTTAGGGTGGCTGTCCCTAAAAGCTTTTCTCCCTGTGCCTTCCAGATTGCACTCTCTTCCCGCTGCTCCCGTCCTCTCTTCTCTTTGTCTCCCGGAGTCCCAGGTGAGTGGTTGTGAGAGAGGTTTTCTGCACCATCCCTTTAAGAAGAATCCTGTGTCTGAGACAACCGTCTCTTTCTCACAAACAGTATCCTAACCTGTTTCACAGCTAAATACTGTCCAAACGCCTCTTCTGGGCTCTGGGGCTGCAGGCTGGGGCTTTGTTCCTGGGATCCAGGTCCCTACCCTTCTGCTGGCCTCTCTTCCCGCCACATGAGTCTCTTTGGGCTGCCTTTCGCTCCGGGGAGCTGGGCAGCCCTTTCCACATTTTCACTTTCCCTACCAGTCTCAATGTTGCTTCTTCAGTGTTCCCCGGTTGAAGAGTCCTCTCAATCCAGTTCAGTGTTGGTTTATCCAGATGATGGTTCTTAAAGTCAAGTTATAATCCACTATGGTTCTGGGAGTTGGAAGTTGGTACGTCCGCTTACTCCATCACCATCTTGCTCCTCCCCCTTCCAGCTTAAAGTCCACTGACAGTGCTGAAGTTCACTGATCTGAAATTACAGAGGGCAAGAGCTGGCACGCTGTCAATGGGTAATAAATGTTTAATTGGCGGATGAATAAAGTCTTGATTTTCATTTTCTTTCAAATCGGTTCTGAAAATTTTAAAGTTTATGATAAAATAACAAAAACAAAAAACACAGAGAACCATTTTCATTAGTCTTTGCAGACTTGATCTCTCTTTAGCTTTTCTTACATCTTTAAGTCTGGGGAGAAGAAGACATTAGCTCTGTGTATGTATCAGGATTTGCATTTTAAGTTGTGAAATTGCAGATGAGAGTTCCAAGCACCAGAGACTCAGAGATGTGGTGACTCATCTCCTGTCCTCTTGTAGTTTCTCTGTACAGCTGGGCACCAGCTTTTGTGTTTGCTGCCTGTGACCTGCCACAATGCCAGCATCCCCCTCACGTGGACCTTGGGGGTCTGTGCCTCCCTCCAATGCTATGATCCATCAAAGTAACTGAGGCTTCTTTAGTGCTATGTTACTGGCTGAGGTGCTGTTTCTCCCTAGAAGTGGAGGGAGAGAGTTGTTGCTAAGGAAAACCAGTAGCATGCCAACAGCTCAACCATCTTGGAGAGTTTTGGGCTCCGCCGTTTGACTCTAATCAGGAAATCATTTTTAGAAGAATTTGTCAGTGTAAGAAAACAAGCTCCTGAACTAAATTAGGACCGGGATTTTCCCCCTCCTCTTCCAGTCTGCAGTGCAAGGCAGACTGGTGAACCTTCAGGGATGCATGTGTGGTGGGTTTGTTTCTGTGGCACATTTCAGCTCTGAGCTCCTGAAGGTGCCTGTGCCCCTCCAAACTGCATTTTCAGATCAGCACCTGAGGAGGGCTGGGGCCCGTCTCTCCTCCCTCAAACTGGTTGGCTCCCTGGCAAGACCGCCCAGGCTTCAGGGCTCTTTAATATGATTGTCTTTTTCTTTTCCTTCTCTTGCTCCCAGTAATGAATTCACTGCATGTCTCTGGAAAATTAAGGTAATCCATTATGCCGTTGTCTCCCTATCTTTGTTGCAGGGATAATAGTGTTTAACTCACTTTTGCAGTATACTGAGGAGCCTGTCAGGGGCTCTTCTTTAGAAGGACAACTGGAAAACATTTTAATAAATGCCCCTTAACTATATACTTTAAAAATACATGGGGCCAAATGGCAAACGGCTCAGTAATAACTAGTTCAGGAAACAAGACTAGCTATTCATCACTCTTTCTGCCACTTCTGTTTTCTCCTCTTCCTTCCATTTCTCCAAGGACATGTTTTCTCTATTTAGGGTGAGAATCTTTGGGGTAGACCTAGAGTTTTGGTAGTTACAAGCCAGTGCTTGCTATCTGTGCAAATCCCACCATCTCTTTGGCTGGGAGAGCAATTGAGTTTCACGTCTTGCCAGGCTCCCAACAGACTGTGGTTAGGGACACAGGTGCATGCCCAACTCAGTATTCTGCATAGAGGACCAGCTGGGACTGCTCTCAGGTCCTCCATTATATATGACTGTGCTTTCATTTCCAATGCAATTAGGGACATAGACACACTAAGGATGTCATGTCATATATGTGTTGGACTGATTTACTCATAATCTCTCCAGTGGAAATGTTTGTTCAGATGAACCATAGCCCTGAGGCCTGGAAGGCAAGGCCAAAGTGTTTCTTAACTTTATCTTCTTGTCTCCTCCTTGGCAAAGTTAAAGGGGCTCCAGACATTCCATGGAGCAGCGAGAGCCCATCAGAGTGCAGAGTGAGCCTCACTATGGATCAAAGGCAAGGTCAACGGCTGAACCCTTGTACGTTTGCAAGGCTAGCTTTTTGAGGGGACATGGCAGGTAGTTGTGCCCAGAGGGTTTAGATGTCTCACCCGTCTGCACTCAGAGTCCCTGATAGTCAACGGTTAGAGTTCTATTGCTTGGGTTCGGGCTGTTTGGGGATTCTCAGAAACCCGGTGATGTCAGCTCCCAGAAGGTTTCTTACTGTGCTTTCTGCTGATGCTTTGTGCTCCCCTCCACTGGAGGGCCCTGTGTAGATCAATGCTCCTAACCCTGCGGAGACATGTCAAAATGCTCACCGTGGGGAGGAGTTAAACTCAAAGAGCTGGACGTGTGCTCTGGCCGTGGGCTCCTACCACCGTGGAAAGGAAAAGGACTTTGGCTCTTCCCTCAATTTCTCCTGTTTCCTTCAGGTCCCTGACTGCTATTTACACAGCGTGACTGAGGTTGCGATAGGCCCTCAGGAAAGGACTCTCCTTCTGTGATAATGCAAGAAGGAACGCGGCATCGATCTATCTACAATTATAAGCTCAATGTGTTTCCTTTGAATTTTTAGAAAAACCAAAGGTACTTTGTGAGTGCAATAGAGCTTCCAATTAGGCAGTTTAGTTCCCCATGTCTGTTTCCCTAATGACTGACTTGCTCTCTTGCTTTATGAAATGAAAATAGCTTTATTTGGGCATGAAGACACCGCTGACCGCATACTCGATGCGCTTCTGAGACAAGTTCCTGCCCCTATCATGGGCGGAATAATATGTTCTGGTACTATTTCCTCCATGCGTTCCGGGTCATTTGCACCAGCTCCATATCTTTGCTGAGGGCACTGTAGTTAAGGGGAAGTGTCCAGAGGGGCTGTATTTGGGGCTTCAGAAGGAAAGGTGTCATTGGAGGGAGGGTGCTGGCCCTAAGGCCCTGTTCCCTGTTTGTAGGAGAGTGATACAGTGGTGGACTTATCAAGTGCTGAGTGGTAGAAAGCAGGGGTGGTACAGGCACAAATTATGCAAAAGAGTTGAAACAGAGACACGCAGGACAAAGAAAAGGTGGCAGAAGGATCTTAGTTGAGTTTTAAGAAAGAAATATCAGGATGATGCCTGAAGCTCTGTGAAGGTATTGGGTTAGGGGACAAGTAGTTCTTTCCTCACTGGGGAAAGACTTACAAATAAAAGGTGTGCCAATCTCCAACTTCTCAGTGGCTGGCAAACTGCGGTGCATAACACACATGCGGCTCTTTGGCCCCTTGAGTGTGGCTCTTCCACAAAATACCATGTGCAGGCGCTACCTCGATAAGGAATGTACCTACCTATATAGTTTAAGTTCAAAAAATTTGGCTCTCAAAGGAAATTTCCATTGTTGTACTGTTGATATTTGGCTCTGCTGACTAATGAGCTTGCCGACCACTGATTGAATACTGCACAGAGCTGCCCTCCGGGTTCCAGAAAGCCGATGGTCATCCCCTTTTGGCTTTTCGGTTTACAGAATACATCGACCAATGTGTCCACATTGTTGTTCAGTGTGTTTGTATCACAGACTTGTTCACACACCTGGGCAGCACTTGTGAAAACCTCTTTAGAAGATCTCAGATGCCCTTCTGTCTGCCCATATCTGACCATACTCTTAAGATCTGCCCAGTCTGAAGCCTCCTAAGGACATCCCAGCCTGTGCTCTGCGTCCCTGCTGATGCTCCTGGGCTGTTCGGTGGCTCCCACCCAGCGCTGTCTCCTACTCCATGCACAAGATCTTGTTGTTTTCCTCCTGGCCCCCATGATGAATAGCTGGGCTCAAGTAGTGTTCCCAGGAGGCATGTCACATGAGTAACAGGAAGTTCATATTGGAGAGCTGAACCCAGCCCTCTTTGCCATCTTGGCTTGTGGTGGCAAGGAGGGAAGGCAGGTGGTTTCCTGTTGCTCCTACCTGGGTGGATCAGCAGGTGTTTCACAGGGCTGGTCACATGCAGGAGCCTTTCTTGGAGAAACCACAGCCCTGGCTCTGACGCTTGGGGCGCTTTGCAAAGTAGAGAGTAATTTATCACTGTATGGTCTGTGGCTGCTGGCTTTCTGGTCTAAATTGTCCTTGATCAGATCTGAGATTATACAGGGCCTTGGTCATTGCCACAAGGCAGCTGCATCTAAACAGTAGAAAAAGGAAAGGAGATGTCATGCAGGTCAGCTCCTTCTTATTTCTGGGACCACTCTGGGCCTTCCTTAAAGCACATCACCTGCTCAGCGGTGTTGGCTAGCCTGCCGATGGAAAGACCTGTTTTCTTTTTCTTTTCTTTTCTTTTTTTTTACAGAGACAGAGAGAGAGAGTCAGAGAGAGGGATAGATAGGGTCAGACAGACAGGAATGGAGAGAGATGAGAAGCATCAATCATCAGTTTTTTGTTGCGACAACTTAGTTGCTCATTGATTGCTTTCTCATATGTGCCTTGACCGTGGGCCTTCAGCAGACTGAGCAACCCCTTGCTGGAGCCAGCGACCTTGGGTCCAAGCTGGTGAGCTTTTCTGAAACCAGATGAGCTTGTGCTCAAGCTGGCGACCTCGGGGTCCCGAACCTGGGTCTTCTGCATCCCAGTCCAATGCTCTATCCACTGCGCCACCACCTGGTCAGGCAAGAAAGACCTGTTTCCTAAGTCTGAAGGAGACCTTGAGGTCACTGTGCCCATTCCCATGCCTTCAGGCAGGATTAGTGATAAGCTGCCCAGCCAGAGGATAATCTCTTCTACTTGTAAAAGCTTCCCAAGCAGGCCCGGTCTCTCCCTAGACCAGTCATTGCAACTTTTAACAACCTTCACCATCAGGAAATTCTCCCCCTTAGCTATCCTAAATCCCTTATGCTAGGGATTAAGCTCTTCTCCTTATTCAGTCCTCCCCAGTCACTTCCAACACTCAGTCTGCAGTGCCTAAGAATCTTCTGATACCTGAAGATTGTAGTAAATCCCGCCCTCCTGTCTTCCCCCCAAAGAACCTCAACTTCTTTTTCTCCCAGGCTCTGCTGTCTGGCCTGTTCATCCCCTTGGAGGCTGCCTTCTGAGCTTCCTTTATGTTGGGCAGATAAAATATATTATGCTCACTTTGTTAAAGATGGCGCTGCGCACGTGCAAGTTTTAAGAGTAAGTTTTTCCCCACACCCTTGACTGATTGGATGATGTGGGGTGGGGCACTCTCATGAGGAATCCTCCCATTATGCCTCAGATAAGTGACTTTGTATCAGAGACTTCCTTGTTTGTAGATTGGATTAAGGGTTTGGATTTCTACACTATAAAGTGGGGCAGGCCAGGAGCTTGCTCTCTTGGTTCCTGAGGTTAGTATTAGAGAGGAGAGCAGATTAAGGCCACATGGAGGAGAGGAGAAGCAGCCAAGATGGCGGAATGCTGAGGAAGAAGCCAGTTTGTGCAGAGAGGAAGAGATGGGAAACAGAGGTGAATAAGTCTGGTGACCTAGAAGCCTTTGATTCTAGGAAACTTGGATAAGTCAGTAGCTTTGTGAGCACTGAGTGAGTGGGTTTTGGCGTCCAGTGGTCCAGTGTGTGTTTTTACTTGCCCGCCTGGTGCAAGTTAGAATTAAAGCTGATGGCTCACTAGTTTTTGGCTCCGTTGTTTCATTACCAACTGTACAAATCTAATGCGAACCTGCATGAGCCAGGCAGCCATGATGGTGGCCGCTACTACTGGCCTTACAGGCAGATAAAATATATTATGCTCACTTTGTTAAAGATGGCACAGCCCACGTGGAAGCCTGTCACCCAGGTGATGATATTGGTTGACCTTCTTGTTTGCAATGGGTGTGATTATATTAATGTGTGTGAGGGACAGGCTGTAAGCAGGCAGAGGCATTATAGCCTGGGGCTTGGTTTTAAGACTAAGCCTTTCCCACCCTTTTTGATGTAGGGTGGTGCAATCTTATGAGGAATCCCATTATGCCTCAGATAAGTGACTTTGTATCAGAGACTTCCTTGTTTGTATATTGAATTAAAGGTTTTGAATCTACACTATAAAGTGGGGCAGACCAGGAGCTTGCTCTCTGGGTTCCTGGGATTAGCATTAGAGAGGAGAGCAGAGAAAGGCCACGTGGAGGAGGTCAGGAGAGGCAGCCAAGATGGTGGAGTGCTGAAGGAGAAGCCAGTTTGTGCAGAGTTTGTGCAGGGAGTAAAAAGGAGATGGAGAACAGAGGTGAATAAGACCGGTGAGCTAGAAACCTGTGATTCTAGGAAACTTGGATAAGTCAGTAGCTTTGTGAGCACTGAATGAGTGGGTTTTGGAGCCCAGTGTGTGTTTTTGCTTGCCCGCCGGGTGCAAGCTAGAATTAAAGATGATGGCCCACCAGTTCTTGGCTTAGTTGTTTCATTACCATCTGTCTGAATCCAATGCAAACCTGCACGAGCCAAGCAGCTGTGATGGTGGCCGTGGCTACTGGCTTTACACTCTACATGCCAGTCTCCTTGGTGGGGGCACCCACAACCAGGTGCAGGAGTCTAGTAAGTTTCTGACCCATCTTGGGTCTAATGAGTGTCTTTCTGTTCACATACCCAAGTTGGGCTTGTTGATGACAGTCTAAATCATAGGGTTATGATCACCTTTCAACCTACTAGCATACGAGATATTTTCCTTATCTCCTGGATATCAAGGGAAAAATATATCACCTTCACCACTATTATCACTGTATCATTTTATCTGCAACACTGACCAAGACAGCCACTGGAAACAAGGGGATAGGAGGAGGGAGATGATTCTGAGTGCTCTTTGGGCAAATTTTGATGAAAGTGTGTGCCCCAAGTTTATATTTGCAGAGTCGGCCAGTTGGTTGGATGTGATCAACTCTCTTGGTCTGTTGCTTCTCCTCCCTCTTCTTTTCTGTATCCTCCCTGACCTTCTCTCCTCTGTCTCCTTTGCATGGTGCCAGTGCCCTCATGCTGTGCGCCTGGTGCCTGCTTTGCACCCCCATCTGCCACTCTACCCAGCATGCCGCGCCCCACGATGACCACCCCCAGGCCAGCTTCCATTTCTGGCTTGTAACAGATTTTATTCCAAACCATCAAGCAGGTCCCCAGGGGTCTGTTCCCCCTGCACAGGGTGGGGACACAGATGGGGGAGAAAGTGAAGATGAGACATGGAGTTGAGACACAGGTGTAGAGAATTCCAATCAGCAGATAGGGTTTGACCAACTGTCCATAGTAGCAAAGGCTCTCAAAAGGCAGTCCTCTGACAAGAGGTTTAGTTCAGAGGACCTCGGGCTGGTGGTCAGAGAAGTCTTCCTTGAGGAGGTGGGGTTGGGTGTGAGCTGAGCCTGGAGCATAGATGTTGGAAAAGCCTTGAGTAGAAGTTAATAAGAAGCTCTTGATTGGCTCAGACTATTTTATTTCTTTCACCCCAATCCTTCCAATTCTTTCCACCTCAAGTTTCCAGAAGAGATTATCCTCTTCCTTTTTATTCCATTTATAAATTAAAAAAAAATTAATGAGCATCTTCTATGTGCTGCATCTGTTTTAGGTTGGAGCCACCCAGTATAGTGAGTGGTACCTTGAGATACGAGCAGACCAACATACAATATTTTTTTGTTTTTCTTTTAGATACAAGCTGCGACTCAGTCCATATTTTCATTTTAGATCCGAGCAAAATTCTGAGATACGAGTCATGATTTGGGAAGCTGCCGCTAGTTGGCACGTTGGCGCACGGGTCCAGTATCGGCAGCACGACACCAGCATCTCGTTCCTTCTCACGTGTTACCCGCAGATTCAAGTTGAATCTCATGTGCTGTGCTTATTCTTGCATCATTTTTGCATTTTTTTTACTAACATTTTATGTGTGCTATCATGGGGCCGAAGAAAGTGAGTGTAAAGGACAGTGATGAGAGAGGAGAAGATGGCGATGGAGTAGGCAGACGTACCAACTTCCAACTCCCAGAACCAAAGTGGATTATAACTCAATTTTAAGAACCATCATCTGGATAAACCAACTTGGAGCAAAACTAAGTGGACTCTTCAACCAAGGAACACTGCAGAAGCCACATTGAGACTGGTAGGAATAGCGAAAACGCGAAGAGGGCTGCCCAGCTCCCCGGAGCAAACGGCAGCCCGGAGAGATCCGTGTGGCGGGAGGAGAGTTTGGCGGAGAGGGAGGGACCTGGGTCCCAGGAACCAAGCCCCAGACTGCAGTCCCAGACCCTAGAAGAGCCGATTGGACAGTATCGAGCTGTGAAGTAAATGAGGATACTATTTGGGAAAAAGAGAGAGTCTTCTCAGACCCAAAAATCTTTTTAAAGGGACAGCTCAGAAAGCCTCTCTCACAACCACGCACCCGGGGCTCCGGGGAACTGGGACAGAGGAGAGGAACAGAGCAGCGGGAACAAAGAGTGGACTGAAGGCACGAGGACACTCTGAGGGACAGCCACCCCGACCCATGGGCTAAGTCACTTCCCTAATCGAAAACGAATATTTCCCCTGGAGCTAGCAATACCAGCAAAGGGAGACAGGACACTAGCCAAACAAGCTCTCCCGCGGCAATTAGAGCAGACCTGCCTAGAGGGAGGGAGCTCCCAAGCCTACAGTGTGGAGACTTAGGGCACTTCTAGCCCCCTGAGGTTGCTGAAGCCTATGGTCAGGACAGGACGCCGAAACGCAGTCCTGTCGGTGTGGGCGAACAGTGAGAGCTCGGGCTAGCCTAGCAGGGGCAGAGGTGACGCGCTAAAGCTGTCCGGCAGCTGCGGGCCGCCTGTGACCCCACTTGTGGGGAAAAATACGGGCAGAGATCAGCCCTGCGACCCTGCGCTAGCCGGCCCTGACCGCGGGCACCGGGCTAAGACCAGGGACGGGTGAGGGGCCCGAGGCTCACGCTGCCAACCCCGCCCAGAAGGAGAAACCCCGGCGTGCCATCTGTGGGCGCGAGCGGGCTCCTAAGTCGGGGGCGAGGGAGACACTGAGACCAGGGGAAGTTCCCTGCGGAGATCACGCTGCTCTCCCTGCCCGGCCGGAGAAACCGTGGAGTACCGCCCTACGTGCTCGAGCTTTCTCCGAGCGTGGGGGCGGAGTAGGAGCCGGAACGACCGGAAGCTAGCCGCTGTGCGCACGCCAGCAAACACGCCCGGCCCAATAATCCCCGGTTTTCGGTTTCAGTCCCTGAGCAGGAGGGCCCTGGCCTCGAGGGCGGGGCTAAATTCTGGACGGGCAAAGGCTCACAGCTGAGAGCACGTCAAAAGCCCCGCCCAACCCACAAAACAGTGGCGAGCAGGCTCAGACTGAGGGGGCTGGGCGTAAGCCTTCCAGAAAAAGTCCGGGTCCGCAGCTGAGCAAAGGTGCTCACCTCTGCACTGCGCGCTAACGCTAGTGGCTTGAGTGACAGCCCCTCCCGCAAAGGAGAGGCAGAAACCACAGCAATAGCTGCAGTGAGCCGGCGCTGGCAACGCCCACACCAAACCGCCCTAGGCAGCGACAGAGAGGGTGGCAAGCCTGCAGACAGACCACACCTGGAGAACACAAAGGCAACACATACTGGACTCCAGTGGCCACAACTTGCTTACACTCAGATAAAATGGACAGGCAGAGGAATGCAAACCAAATCAACCAAGAGAAATCCCCAGAGAAGGTCCTGAATGAACCAGATATAACCAAACTACCAGAAGCAGAATTTAGAATAATAATAGTTAGGATGTTCAAAGAAATTAGAGCAACAATGGATAGTCACTATGAGCACCTAAATAAAGAGATAACAAGTATAAAAAATGAAATTGAAATAATAAAAAAGAACCAGACAAAAATGACAAATACAGTATCAGAACTGAAGACCACAATGGAAGGAATTAAAAGCAGGATAGATGACGCTGAGGATCGAATCAGTGAGTTAGAGGACACAATAAACATAGTTACAGAAGCAGAGAAAAAAAAGGAAAAGAGATTCAAAAAATGTGAGGAAACTCTAAGGGAGCTCTGTGACAACCTGAAGAGAAACAACATTCGCATCATAGGGGTACCTGAAGAAGAGGAAAGAGGACAGGAAATGGAAACTTTGTTCAATCAAATCATAGCCGAAAACTTCCCTAAATTAAGGCTGGGAAACATTCTACATGTCCAAGAGGCGCACAGAACCCCATTAAAGAGAAACCCAAAAAGATCTACACCAAGACACATCATAGTTAAAATACCAAAGCTAATAGATAAAGAAAAAATCTTAAAAGCTGCTAGAGAAAAAAAGACTCTCACCTACAAAGGAGCCCCCATTAGGATGACATCGGACTTCTCAACAGAAACACTTCAGGCCAGAAGGGAATGGCAAGATATAATCAAAGTAATGCAGAACAAGAACCTACAACCAAGACTACTTTATCCAGCAAGGCTAATGTTTAAAATTGAGGGAGAAATAAAGAGCTTTCCAGACAAAGAAAACCTCAAGGAATTCATTAAAACCAAACCAATCCTGCAAGAGATTTTAAGGGGCCTAGTGTGAACAGTTCAAAGGGAGAAAAGAATATAGCAAAAAAAAGAAAAATACAGCTTTAAAGAATAAAATGTCAATAAACAACTACATATCAATAATAACCTTAAATGTAAATGGACTAAATGATCCAATCAAAAGACATAGGGTAGCAGTGTGGATAAAGAAACAGGACCCATACATATGCTGTCTACAAGAGACACACCTTAAAACAAAAGATGCTCATAGACTGAAGGTAAAAGGATGGAAAAAAATATTTTATGCAAATGGAAATGAAAAAAAAGCCGGGGTAGCAGTACTTATATCTGACAATACGGACTTTAAAACAAAGACTGTAGTAAGAGATAAAGAAGGACACTACATAATGATAAAGGGAACAATTCAACAGGAAGATATAACTATTATAAATATCTACGCACCAAATATAGGAGCCCCGACATTCATAAAGCAGACTTTGATGGACATTAAGGGCGAGATTAACAGCAATACTATCATAGTAGGGGATTTCAATACCCCACTAACAACACTGGATAGATCCACAAGAAAGAAAATCAATAAAGAAACAGCAGACTTAAAGGATACACTAGATCAACTTGATTTAATAGATATCTTCAGAACTTTTCACCCTAAAGCAGTAGAATATACATTCTTCTCAAGCGCTCATGGTACGTTTTCTAGGATAGACCACATGTTAGGACACAAAAAAGGCCTCAACACATTTAAGAAGATTGAAATTATATCAAGCATTTTCTCTGATCACAATGCCATGAAACTAGAAATCAACCACAAAAGAAAAACTGAAACATACTCAAACACTTGGAAACTAAATAGCATGTTATTAAATAATGAATGGATTAACATTGAGATCAAAGAAGAAATAAAAAAGTTTCTAGAAACAAATGATAACGAGCATACTTCAACTCAAAATCTATGGGACACAGCAAAAGCAGTCCTGAGAGGGAAGTTTATTGCACTACAGGCATATCATAAGAAGCTAGAAAAAGAACATATAAGCAACTTAACCCTGCAGCTAAAAGAACTTGAAAAACAACAACAAATAAAATGCAGGACAAGTAGAAGGAAGGAAATAATAAAGATCAGAGCAGAAATAAATGACATAGAGGCTAAGGAAACAATACAGAGGATCAATGAAACCAGAAGCTGGTTCTTCGAAAAGATAAACAAGATTGATGAACCCTTAACTAGACTCATCAAGAAAAAAAGAGAGAGGTCTCAAATAGATAAAATTAGAAAGGACACTGGAGAAATTACAACTAATTCAACAGAGATACAAAGCATTGTAAGAAAATACTATGAAGAACTCTATGCCAAAAAATTTGACAATCTAGATGAAATGGACAAATTTCTTGAATCATATAAACTTCCAAAAATCAATCTGGAAGAATCAGAGCACCTGAACAGACCAATTACAACAGAGGAGATCGAAACAGTTATCAAAAAACTCCCAAAAAAGAAAAGTCCTGGGCCTGATGGCTTCACAAGTGAATTCTATCAAAAATTCAAAGAAGAATTAACTCCTATCCTCCTCAAGCTATTTCAAAAAATTCAAGAGGAAGGCAGACTTCCAAACTCCTTTTATGAGGCGAGCATAATTCTGATCCCCAAACTGGGCAAAGACAACACAAAGAAAGAAAATTATAGGCCTATATCCCTGATGAATTTAGACGCTAAAATTCTCAACAAAATATTAGCCAACCGGATTCAGCAATATATGAAAAAAATCATACACCATGACCAAGTGGGATTTATTCTGGAGAGGCAAGGCTGGTACAATATTCGCAAATCAATCAATGTGATTCATCACATAAACAAAAGGAAGGACAAAAATCACATGATAATTTCAATAGATGCAGAAAAGGCATTTGATAAAATCCAGCACCCATTCATGCTTAAAACTCTCAATAAAGTGGGAATACAAGGAACATTCCTTAACATGATAAAGGCCATCTACGACAAACCCACAGCAAACATCATACTTAATGGACAAAAATTAAAAGCAATCCCCTTAAGATCAGGAACCAGGCAGGGTTGCCCACTTTCACCACTTTTATTCAACATAGTTCTGGAAGTCCTAGCTATAGCAATCAGACAAAAAGAAGAAATAAAAGGCATCCAAATTGGAAAAGAAGAAGTAAAACTGTCACTATTTGCAGATGATATGATATTGTACATAGAAAACCCTAAAGTCTCAGTTAAAAAACTACTGGACCTTATAAATGAATTCAGCAAGGTGGCAGGATATAAAATTAATACCCAGAAATCAGAGGCATTTCTATATACAAACAATGAACTGTCAGCAAAAGAAATTAAGGAATCAATCCCCTTCACTATTGCAGCCAAAAAAATAATATACCTAGGAGTAAATTTAACCAAGGAGGTTAAGGACTTGTACTCGGAAAATTATAAAACATTGATAAAAGAAATCAAGGAAGATACAAACAAGTGGAAGCATATACCGTGCTCATGGCTAGGAAGAATAAACATCATTAAAATGTCTATATTACCCAAAGCAATTTATAAATTCAATGCAATACCAATTAAAATACCAATGACATACTTCAAAGATATAGAAAACATACTCCAAAAATTTATATGGAACCAAAAAAGAACACGAATAGCCTCAGCAATCTTAAAAAGAAAAAATAAAGCAGGAGGCATCACTCTTCCGGATATCAAGGTTTACTACAAGGCCATTATACTCAAGACTGCCTGGTACTGGCATAAGAACTGGCACAGTGATCAATGGAACAGAACAGAAAACCCAAAAATAAACCCACAGCTTTATGGACAACTGATATTTGACAAAGGAGGAAAGAACATACAATGGAGTAAAGACAGCCTCTTTAACAAATGGTGCGGGGAAAATTGGACATCTACCTGCAAAAAAATGAAACTAGACCATCAACTTACTCCGTGCACAAAAACAAATTCAAAATGGATAAAGGACTTAAACATAAGCCGTGAAACTATAAGCATCGTAGAAGAAAACATAGGCAGCAAGCTCTCCGACATCTGTAGCAGCAATTTATTTGCCGATTTATCTCCACGAGCAAATGAAATAAAAGGCAAGATAAACAAATGGGACTACATCAAACTAAAAAGCTTTTGCACAGCTAAAGACAATAAGAACAGAATAAAAAGACAAACTACACAATGGGAGAACATATTCGACAGCACGTCTGATAAGGGGTTAATAACCAAAATTTATAAAGAACTTATAAAACTCAACACCAGGAAGACAAACAATCCAATCAAAAAATGGGCAAAAGAAATGAATAGAAATTTTACCAAAGAAGACATACAGATGGCCAAAAGACATATGAAAAAATGCTCAACATCACTAATTATTAGAGAAATGCAAATTAAAACCACAATGAGATATCACCTCACACCAGTCAGAATGGCGCTCATCAGCAAAACAACACAGAACAAGTGCTGGCGAGGATGTGGAGAAAAGGGAACCCTTCTGCACTGCTGGTGGGAATGCAGACTGGTGCAGTCACTGTGGAAAACAGTTTGGAGATTCCTCAAAAAATTAAAAGTCGAACTGCCTTTTGACCCAGCTATCCCACTTTTAGAAATATACCCTAAGAACACCATAACACTGTTCGAAAAGAAGGAATGCGCCCCCATGTTTGTGGCAGCATTGTTCACAATAGCGAAGAGCTGGAAACAGCCCAAGTGTCCGTCAGAAGACGAGTGGATTAAAAAGCTTTGGTATATATATACTATGGAACAATATTCAGCCATAAGAAATGATGACATCGGATCATTTATAACAAAATGGATGTACCTTGATAACATTATACGGAGTGAAATAAGTAAATCAGAAAAAAAGAAAAACTGAGAACAGCATGATTTCATACATAGGTGGGACATTAAAATGAGACTACGAGACACGTACAAGAGTGTGGTGGTTACGGGATGGGGGGAGGGAGGGGAGGGTGGGGTAGGGAGAAGGGGAGGGACACAGGGAAAAACAGATAGAAGGTGACAGAGGACAATTTGACTTTGGGTAATGGGTATGCAGCACAATTGAATGATGGGATAATCTGGAGATGTTTTCATTGTACATATGCACCCTGATTTATTGGTGTCACCCCATTAAAGTTAATAAAAAAAAAAAAAAAAGGACAGTGATGAGAATAGAATGATGTCAATAGAAGTAAAGCAAGGAAAAATAGAAAATCATGAGCATGGTGTACGAGTGATTGAACTGGAAGGCTGTACGACTGCAATAAATCTACAGTTTGTACCATCCTTAAACAAAAGGATGCCATCAAAAGTGCAAATCCAGTGAAAGGAACTACAATTCGGTCCCAATTAAGCACAAATATCCATGAAGAAATGGAGAAGCTTCTGCTGGTGTGGGTGAAAGAGAAAGAGCTGGCAGGAGATACAGTGATGGAGACTGTAATATGTAAAAAGGCATATATTACGGTGACTTGAAGAAGAAAGAACCATCAACCTCAAAAGAGGCAGCAGAAGATATGTTTAAGGCAAGTCACAGCTGTTTGAAAATTTCAAGAGATCTGGCATCCACTCAGTGGTGAGGCATGGTGAAGCTGCGAGTGCTGACGTTAAGGCAGCTGAGGAGTATACCACACGTTTTGCTGTGCTTATCGCAAAGAAAGGCTATATCCCCCAACAAGTGTTCAACTGAGACGAAACAGGATTGTTTTGGAAAAAAGTGCTCCGGAAGACTTTCATCATGGCAGAGGAGAAGAAGCTGCCAGGCCATAGACTGTCTGACACTTGCATTGTGTGCAAATGCTAGTGGTGACTGTAAAGTAAAGCCACTGCTAGAGTATCATTCCAAAAGCTCTCGAGCCTTTAAGACTCACAAGATTCTTAAAGAAAAACTGCAGGTTATGTGGTGCGCCAGTGCTAGGGCATGGGTTATACGGCAGTTTTTTATTGAATGGGTAAATCTTGTCTTTGGTCCCGCAGTGAAGAAATATCTTCAAGAAAATAAACTCCCAATGAAAGCATTACTAATCCTTGATAATGCTCCAGCCCACCCACCTGTTCTTGAAGATGACATTCTTGATTAGTTCAAATTCATGAAAGTCCTCTACCTTCTACCCAACACGACTTCAATCTTGCAACCTATGGATCAGCAGGTCATTTCCAACTTTATAAAGCTTTACACAAAGCACTTGTTCTGCTGCTGCTTTGAGGTGACTGAGAATATAATTCGAACGCTTCGAGAGTTTTGGAAAGATCACTACAACATCATGATATGTTTATGCATTATTGACTTGGCATGGCAAGAGGTTACAAGAACCTTGAACTCGGCATGGAAAAAGTTATGACCTGATGTTGTTTCAGACAGGGACTTTGAAGGATTCAAACCAGAGACCGAGACTGAGGTAGAAGCGTTGGAGGAGATTGTGTCCCTTGGAACGTCCATGGGTCTGGAGGTAGATAAGGGTGACATAAACGAGTTCATCAAGGAACATGAGGAGGAACTCTCAACTGGGGAGTTGAAAGAGCCACAGATGATGCAACATATGGAGCTTCTGCAAGAGATTAGTAGTGAGGAGAAGTTAGAGTCGGAGGAAGTGATTTCTACAAGTGAAATTAAAGATATGCTGGCAATGTGGGAGAAGCATTCAAGTTTCATTGAAAAGAAACACCCAGAAAAAGTTTTAACTGGTGTGCTTCAGCACTTTTTAATGGCACTTGTTTGTCACATTTCCGTAACATTTTAAAAGGCAGGCAAAAGCAAACCCCTTTGGAAATATTTTTATTCAAGAGTTCTGCAAGTGAAAGTGCTGAAAGTGCATCCAAAAAGGAACAAACAGGTGATGATTAAATGAAAAAGCGTAATGTTAAGCTTAGGTTAAGTTTAAACTTAAGAAAGTGTATTTTTTTTGCCTGACCAGGCGGTGTAGCAGTGGATAGAGCGTCGGACTGGGATGCGGAAGATGCAGGTTTGAGACCCCAAGCTCGCCAGCTTGAGCACGGGCCCATCTGGCTTGATCAAAAACTCATCAGCTTGGACCAAGGTCGCTGGCTCCAGCAAGGGGTTGCTCGGTCTGCTGAAGGTCCGTGGTCAAGGCACTTATGAGAAAGCAATCAATGAACAACTAAGGTGCCGCAACAAAAAATTGATGATTGATGTTTCTCATCTCTCTCCATTCCTGTCTGTCTGTCCCTATCTATTCCTCTCTCTGACTCTGTAAAAAAACAACAACAAAAAACAACAAAGTGCATATTTTTACAATTAAGTTTTTGTGGTTTCATTTTCAGTAAAGAAAGTGAAGTTTTAATTTTGTTTAAAGTAAAGAAAATGCAGTTTTAGTTTACATTTAGTGTTAAGAAAGTGCAGTTTTAGTTTACGTTTCTACAGTGCCTGCATCCCTTCCTCCTTCCCTCCTCCTCCGCCATTTACCTGTTAGTCACAGTCGTCTGTCTCCAACATAAGAATACAGTACTAAATAACACTTTTTTCTTTTTTTTCATATATTTTGTTATGCATTGGTAAAATATACATGTTTGTTTTAATTAAAAACATATCTTTTCATAATTTAGGATGGCTTGGGGATGTTTCACAGGGCTGGAACAAATTAAATCTATTTCAGTTATTTTAAATGGGAGAAATTTGTTTGATATACAAGTTGACTGACTTAAGAGCTTGGTTACAGAATGAACTAAACTTGTATCTCAAGGTAACATTGTAATGTGCAGGGCACATTGGTGGACCGTGACTGGATTCAGGTGTGTGGGATTCTTCCTCCCCCCCACACACACACCTCCCCTACTCCCACTCCCGCTCCTGAGCTGGGCATACAGGGCCTGGGCTGGTCTGGGCTCTGCAGCACTGCTTCCCTCCCACTGCTGAGCAGTCCTCATGTTTGCCCACACTGCGCCGTGCAACATTCTCACTTTCTGCATTTCTGCATGTGCGCGGTGTGGTTGGAGGCCCTGTCCTGGGCCTTGGGATGCAAAGATCTCAAGTCCGGCAAAGCTCTACTCTAGTGAGGTGTGGTAGGCAGAACTTTAGGGTGGTTCCCAGGATTCCTGCCCTGTGGTGTACATGCCCTGGGTAATCCTCTCCCCTTGAGTGTGGGTGTGGACCATGAACATGATGGGACAGGCACTCTTGTGATTAATTATACTATATGGCACAGCGAACTTTGAAAGTCATGATCCTGCTGCAGCTGGCGTTAATAAGGTGACCCCTTTATGGGAACTGGGCTGGTCTGGGTGGGAGAGCATGACTGAAAAAGCCTCCATGTCAGGAAGATTGTCTGTTTCTGGCTTTGAAATTGTAGGGGCCAGGTGGCGAGGAACGTGAGTGGCCTATAGGAGCTGAGGGCAGCACCTGGCTCCCAGCCAGCCAGGAAACGAGAACCCTACCCCTAAGACTGCAAAACTGAAACCTGCCACCCTGCACAAACCTGGATGAGGACCCCTAGGAGCCGATGAGGCCACAGCCCGGCAAGTAGATCTTTTAACCTCGTGAGACTCCCAGTAGAGAACCCAGCTTTTCTGCACCCAGACTTCAGCCTATAGAACTGGGAGCCAGGAACAGGGGCTGTTTCAGCTGCTAAATTTGTGGTGATTGGTTATGCAGCAATAAAAAACTAATCCACGAGGGGAATGTAGGAAAAATGGAAAGGAAAGATCCAAATAGTGCTAAGGGTTGTGCCGAAACTAAGACCCAGGCGTGCACGGGAGTGTGGGCGCTGTGGCCCCTGTGAAGGGGTGGCCGGGGAAGCATCACTTGTGCCCAGCTGATTCTTCACCCCAGTGTTTATTCTATAAATATCTCCCGAGTGTCTGTTCTATGTCCAGCCTTGTACTAGGAGCTGTGGATACCACATCAGACAGACAAGTGTACCTTTTCTTTAAGAAGCATATCCTTAAAGGGAAGTAGATTTTTTATAGTATAAAAACAGTGGCAGTTGGGTTGGGGGGAACCCAATACAAATAGAGGTAAGTCCTATGAAGGAAATAAACAAGGAAACTACGTGTTTGGGCCTGGAGACTCCCAGAAGGACTAACTCCAAGCTCTGAAGGCAGAATTTAATGAACAGACAAATGCACGAATCAATAATTTCCCTGCCCCTGGATTTGCTGTATTCTGCTCAATTTTTCTTCCCTGAGTCTATTTCCCCTGGGAGGACAGCTGAGGGCAGGAGCAGATATTCAGGGGAGGGAGCTCTGGCTGGCAGGGTAGAGCAGCAATCCGGCTGCTGGGGTGGGGGTTGGGGGGCACTTAGCAGGACTTGGCCCACCAGAGTTAGAGGGTGCGTGATGGGGCCTCTGAAGAAATAGGGAGAAAGGAAATGGAGTTGAGGAACACTCAGGAGACAGAGGATAGGACATGGAGGTTTACTAGTTAAGGGTGAAAGAGAATAAAGGTCAAGCAAGGATCAAGGACCATTTCCGGGTCTCTCTGGTTTGGACAACTGGCCAGCTGGAAATGCTCATTTACTAAAGTGAGACGTTAAAATTAAGAGCAGTTAGGATGAGAGCTGTGAGAAGGCCCCTTTCAGATGCGTGTTGTTCAAGGCTGTCGCCCAATGGGAAGTTGTTACACTGGTGACCTGCTCAGGCCAGAGAGTGGGGCTGGAGATGCAGCATGGGGTTTCCTGCGTAGGCGCAGACAAGCCCCAGCCAGGAGCGCTGGGACTTCACTGCTGGGAACCAAACTCAAAGATGAGGAGAGGGAGGCTGGCAGAGGGAACAGTTAACTATTCTAGAGCGGGTTTAATTAAGGAAAGGTGGCTTGCCTTAGGAGATGGGAGCAGGGTGGGTCTGGAGCACAGGTAATGCTGGTAGGTTTCCTTCTGAATGTGTTGCATTGCCAGGGTTTCCATGGGGGTGGGGTGTGTAGACAGGAGGGGAAGGGTGAGGAAGAGGGATGGTGAGCGCGCCCATCTGATGCTTTCTATTTTCACTGTGGGTGGGAGGTGAGGTAAGCTGTTGCTTCCGACTCTTCGTGTGTGTGTGTGTGTGTGTGTGTGTGTGTGTGTGTGTGTGTGTGTGAGAGAGAGAGAGAGAGAGAGAGAGAGACAAAGACAGAGAGAGACACACACACAGAGAGAGAGAGAGAGAGAGAGAGAGGTTTAGGAGATCCCAGATGCACTTTAGGTGATTTCTGTGCAGTTGGGGGATGTTTCCTCTGGCAATGAGGGCAATGGTGGGGACCAGTTGGGGGAGGGGCGGTGGGGACCAGGTTGGAGTGGGGAGCCGGAGGGAGGAGGTGTTTGGAGGAGCCCCCGAGGAGTAGGAAGAGGCAAGCTGACCAGGAGACTGATGGGGTCATTGCACACGGGCCACAGAGCCCCCTATAATCGCTTCAGATCTCACTGAGTGGCCAAGGATGGCTGTTACTTAAAGTCCTTCCAAATCTAAAACTGTGCAGGCTGAGGAGGTCCAAGCTCTGGACCTTGAGCACCTGCTCTCCTCGAGGCCTCCCAGTGGGGACAAGGTGAGGTGGCGGTGACAGAGGACAGCCTGAATGACTGCTTTCCCAGGTGGAGAGTGGAAAGGAGACCACCCGGAGTCTGTCTCCATTGCTTGTCTCACCACCTGCCCCTTTCTCCTCCCCAAATCTATCCCATAAATAATTAATGACTGTGACAGAGGGTTCTGTTTCTATAACTGAAGACACCTTTTGGCAGCTTTAAACCCTTGTGTCGTTCTTGGCTCCCCAAGTTAAGCTGCTCACCTTGTGTCTAAAACTGTGGCTCCAGATGGTTTCCTTCTGAATGTGTTTGCATTGCAGCGGGTGAGCGACAATGGCTGCTGTTAACTTCATGGCTATGGGACCCCAGAGATCCACAGTGGTAGCAGCCCAGGACACTGGGTTCCGAGGACCAGTGAGGGCCAGGAGGGTGGCAGGAAGGGCAAGAGTGGTGAGGGGCCAGAGTCAGTACAGAGCCCCAGGCTGCACGGTGCAGACATGTGCTGTCTTAGGCCAGGCTCCCTAGCAGCAGAGCCTGAGGTGGGATTCTTGAGAGAGGGATGCCCAGGAGCAGGGCTGAGGGAAGCGGCTGGGGCAGGGGAGGAGGTCCAGGAAGGATGTTGCCTCACCCTTACACTAGCCTCCTCTGGTCTCGCGGAGACCTCTGTGGTGTGAACTGCAGCTGAGTGTTGGACTGTGTGGGCCCAGTCTTCCCGCACAAGTGGGGAGGCACCTGTTGGATTGTCCCTGATGTCCTCACTGAGACCAAGGTAATTCTGGGAGAGCACCAAGAATTTCCATCACTGCGTCCATATGCTTTGTTTAATTTACTGAAGTCAATTATTCACTCACTCACTCACTAACCCACCTACTCAACAAATGCATACTGTGACTGGCTTTACCCTTTACCGTTGTATTTCTGGCTATTTCAGAACACACTTCTTGTAAATTCTGCATTCATCACTGAGAGACAGCCAAAGGATCTCATGTTCTCAAAAGTGCTAAGAAAACTCTCTTTTGTTCTCATCTGTTGGCTATAGTCCATCATTGTATTTCTTGGCATTTGCACCCTTTCTAACTAAGTTTACTTGTCTCGGTGAATGGACAATGAGGAGGACAGGGGAGAACTGCCGCCTGGGAAGAGGGAGGAGGAGGAGCAGGCTGGGGAGGTGAGAGGCCAAGGGCCCTTGGCTGGATTCCCAGGCTTCCAGACATCCCACGTGGACCACACTTGGGATGGGAAAAGATAAAGAAGAGGTGAGCATTGTGCATGGATCCCACCTGTCTGGCATGGATGGTGGTGAATTCTGGTGCTGGGCCAAGGCCACCCTGGGAGCTTGTTGTTATGGAAACTCCTACTTAACACAGAGAGGCTGAGGCTTTATGAACTCATCACTGCACTTTGTATGATGTCCAAGAGAGGCCATCGCATTGTCACTTCCTTCCCCATTGTGGCCTCAAAATCCCCTTTTGTGAAACCAAAGTGGTCACTTGATCTCTAGTTCCTTTCTGGGGTTGAGAGCCTCTCAATGATTTCTGGCTCAGATGGTCGAGAACAATTAATCTAGGCCTGAGGGAATGTATCCACTGGCATGCCAGCAGGCTCTTCGTGTTCAGTATTTTCTCAGCAACAATGATATGATGTTTGAATTCAGAGGTGGGAGGTTAAGTGAGGGTGAGGGCACCCACATTGTGTTGGAATCAAGACTTGCTAAATTTGAAAGGCTAGATAAATGAACCAAACCATTTTTATTTAAAAATTCACATTGCACAAATACAGATGAGATAAACCTGGCCTATGAGCAGATCAAGGAAAAAGACTTCAGAGTTTTACTTCAGGATATATTTATTTACAAGTTCAGTAAATATTAATTGGGTGCCAGGCACTGGTTCAACAGCCGGGGACACAGCAGCGAATGAAATGACATCATCCTCCAACAGATGACATTCTAGTATCGTGATGCAATGGAATACACAACGATACACAATGTGCAGTACAAGTAGGTAGGCTCTATGATGTGAGCTGCTGGTAGGTTGTAGGAGGCAAGGAGAATGCAGGGGCACTGGGGAATGGAATGATGAGGTGCTAGTTTAAATGGGGGAACATTTCTTTGAGGAAGTAACATTTGGCCCATTGGTTGTTTAACATGGCTGCTGAAAAGCTACTGAAATCCTGGGTTTTATGACTAATTAGTCCCACTAATTACAGTGACCTATTTGGATGCCTCCCCCTAAGTTCACCTGCCCTCCTGCAGCTGCAAGGTTGGCCCTGCAGTCCAGTCTTGGGCTTTCAGGGAATTAGCAAACCAGCCTGTCTGACGTTGGCCTCATTTTAGTAAACCTGCATCTCCTTGGCTCTTGTGAGCCATCACCCAGTAAAAGAAGCCCTGTCACTGGCCACTCCCAACCCTGCCACCAACTACCTGTGATAAAGCTCCATATCTTTGGGACTGGCTGGATTTTCTGTGCCCCCATTGTGAGGCCACCCGCAGTGCCCAGATGACCTGGCGACCCTGACGTACCCGGCCTGAGTTATCCCACTCCTTTTCCTGTTCCAGCTTGCTCTGCTGGCCCCGGATCCAGAATAGGACACAATGGGAACATTTTCTGTTTTATCGATATTCATCTTTCTAAGTTTGTACTTGTGTGGCATACATGCTAATTTTCTAGGTGGAAAAAGTTTTCTCCCAAACTTTTTGTGGTTTTATTAATAATGTAGCAAATGAGACAACATATTCTGAGGTCTTAGTTAATCCCAGGCAGGCAGCCTGGGCCCGAGCGCTGTTCTTCCTCCTCTGACTGGCATGCTCTCGGGTGGCTTGCTCAGGCACTGAGGAGCAGAGGGTAGGGGGAATTATGCATGAGCAGAGACAGGAGACGCTGACCTTCTGTGTTTAAAGGTTAAAGTGATTTCTTGGGAAATGGAATAAACTCACTAATCAGAAACAGTTCTGAATTTTTCTTCAAAAATAGATGTTGTGACTCTTCCCAATTTCTGTTTGTGAGGATATACACATATGTATATACACATATACATACATATATTTAACAACTCAGTCAAATGTATGTCTGACCATTTACTCTGTCCCCAGTCCTGGGATGAGTTAGGCCAAAGGAGAGACAAAGTGGTAAATCAAACCCTTGGTCACCTATAACTCAAATACCCTCTTTCAGCTTCATGCTACTTAAGAGGAATGAGACAATTATTCTTATTCCAGGGATTTAGTAAAAAGCAAACAAGATTGGGGCATCATGGAATCTGTCCCACTTTCACAGCCATGCTCAGGATGAAGGTCATGAGCAATGAGGTTTTAGCCAGAAGGCTGAATTGAAGAGAAACAAAGGAATAGCTTGGAACACAAGTCAGACATGTATTGACCACATTCTTTGTCTGGCACTGTAGTGGGCACTGAAAGAGAAATACGTATAGATGCAGTTTCTGCCTTCTCAACCATAAGCCAGTAAAGACAGAGACCTTTTCTGTCTTGTTTTCTGTTACATCCCCACCTAGAGCTGTGTCTGGCAGTTAGAAACATAAGATGTTTGATGAATGAGTTTATAGCAGAGAGGGAGGCAGACATAAATATAAATTCATGTATGTCTTGAAGTCTGGTGTGTGTGTGTGTTAGGAGATGATGGGGACACAAAAGAGAAAGAAGTCGCTTTTTCCTATCAGGTGGGAATGAAATGTGAGAAAGACTACACAGGTATATTGCACAGAGCTCTTAGTTTTAGACAACATAAATTAACTCTGCTAGAATAAGCAGAAAAATTAATTTGTTGAAAGACAGGGAATTCACAGAATTTCTAAGAGTACAAAGATATGAGGCTTGATCCTATGGACTTGGAACCACACTCAAAGTTGCATAACAGAGCTGTGTAGTATAGCAGAGACATCAATGTCCCTTTGCTGGGTATAGTCATGATGGCTTTCACTAATGGTCACTGCTACTAGAGCCTGGACATCACTGTCTCTTCCCTCACTATAATGTGTTCTATGCTGTTTATCCTTCTTCATGATGTTGGCCTCAGATTCAGATTTTGCCTTTAATTAATCTGATTGGGGAAACTGACATCACCTCAGATATTCTGCACCCTAGCTGCAAGGGAAGCAGGGAAAGTGAGTATCTGGTTGGGATTCTCTTTACTTTGCCACATGAAGTGAGGGACTTGTGAAACATAAAAAGACATCCAAAGGTGTTAAGTGATCAAAAAGAAAGAGAAATGATTGCTCTCATAGAGAAATGATTGTTAACATAGGACAATAGTTGTCCTAGTTTTCCAGGAATGAAGTTGGACATGTGGTGGGGGCAGATTTTATAGAGCTTTGTCTATCTTGTTTAAAAGTTTGTGCTCTTACAGATGAATAGCAGGAAGCCACTATTGGGTTTGGTCAGGGAAGTGACATGATCAGGTTTGCATTTCAGAATGATGATCCCGAGGGCTGAGTAGGGAGGACGGATGGGCAGGATGGGGACTAGAGGGAGGATGCCTTTTGTGGGAAGGAGGGGGGAGGAGGAGATGTTTCTGGTATATGGGCTAAGGAGGACCTGAACTAGGTAAAGTCAGTGAAATGGAGATGGTGAGGAAGTAGGAGGATGTTATGGAGAAGTTATCAATAGGGCTTGTAAAGGAGAAGAAATTGTCACGGATGACCCCTAGATTTCTGATCTGGGTGGCTGGGGAGGGTGATATTGGCTCCACTTGAGAGAGGACAAGAATCTAGTAAAGTGTGAGAGAGTAAACTTGAGAGAGAGAGAGAGAGAATAGGAAGAAGAGTTCTTAGAGGAGAGGAAATCTTGTACAGAGAGGAGGGTAGAGTCCTGAAGGGGGTTGGAGGGAAGAAGGTGGAGCCTGATATATACATAGGTGCATTTTAGGTATGGATTCATGGCTTCAGGAAGTGGAGGGAGTTCACGCCTGAGGGACTCACATTTTCCAAGTTCCTTGAGCCCCAGGCCAACCTTCCTGTATCCTCTGTGTGGATTGTCCCCCTTTCCCTCCTCATCTAGCTCAGGGGTCAGCAAACATTTTCTAAAAGGGCCAGATAGTAAGTATTTTTGGCTTTGTGGGCCATAAGGTCTCTGCTGGGACTTGAGGGTTGTAGAGCAAAAGCAGCCATAGACGATCCATAAATAACCAGGGGAGGCCTTGTATCAATAAATGTTATTTATTGGAACTTGCTGAGCCAAAGTTGGCTGACCCTGGATCTGGCTGATTCCTTCTTATCCCAATGCTCCTAGTAAATACTCTCATTGCACTTTGTACTTTTCATTTCAGCTCTCATTAGTAGTTATTTGTCCAAGTGCTATATGTGCTTAGCATCACTACTGTGTTGACATGAAGGCAGGGGCTCCGCCTGTCCTGTCATCATGGATCCCAGAGTGGGCAGTGCCAGAACCAGCATGTGGCTCGTGCTCAGGGTGTTCCAGGTACTGTTCTCAGTGCTTTACATTCATCAGTTTATTCTAACTTCTCAGGAATTCCATTCACAGATAAGGAAACAGTTAGAGAGGCTAAATACTTGAAATCGTGTAACTGGTAAATAGAGGGAACAAGATTTGAACTCAGTCTGGCTCTTCAGAGTGACTCTTAAACCATAGTTAATGCCATCTTGCCTCTTGAAAAGTTGCTGGTGAAAAGTGAATTAGAAGTTGAGTTCCTCATCTGGTAGAAAATGGGACAGGGTGAGTTAGGGCTCATGTGAGAAGGCTCATGGGAACCCGGCATTGTCATTGTGGGGAAGGGAATTGCGAGGTGACTATGGACAGGAAGTGGCTCTGCCCTGTGGTCCATATGAAGAGGAGGACCCGTGTGGGTACTGCTCTACAAGCTGTGGCAGTTCCCTGCATGCACACAGCAGCCTGTGGCGAGGAGGAGCAGGCTGAGGTCTGGGTTGCTGCCTGGTGGGGGTTTACCAATGGGTTATCTGGGGTCAGAATAGCAACTGGAGTCTGGGTCAGATTGCCCTAGAGTCTCGTTCTAGTTTTGGTGCTTACTAACCTTGTGACCTCGACCTATAGCCTAACTTAATTTTCTCATATATAAAGTAAAAATAAGAAGACCTGTGCCACAACATCTGAGGGACAATAAGAACAAATTCATTGAAAGGTGTTAAGCCCAACAAACTGGCCCTGCTCTCCCTTCTGAGGACATTCATTCCAGGAGGCCCCATGAGAGCAATACACAGTCTGGGGAGTTCAAGCCATGAGAAGCGGCACTTGATTCTGCCACACTGTGTGCCTGTGTCTCTCTCTTCCTGGTCCAGGGATGGTTCTCAGCTCCTACTGGGAAGCAACGAGTACCGACTGCTTCCTGCCTGCTGTGTGTATGTGGGTGTGTGCACATCATGTGCCTCTGCCTTGTGTGGGAGGAGCATGTCCCATTTGTGACATGCATAGATGTGCATTTGTATATGTGTACATGTCACCCAAACTAAACCTTCAGTTCCTAATGGTTGAGACAAATTTCTTGGATCAAGTCTTTGGAAAGAAGGAATTATGGTATATAACAAACCAGTGACCAAACAGGTTGTAAAGAAATGTAAACACGGATTGTATCTGATAAGATGAATTTTAATGGGGTAAAAGCAAATAAAGCAATTAGGAAAAAAAAGGTTCATATAATGAATTGTCAAATCCATGGTGGGAGAAGAAAAGGCTGAATAACTGTTCCGGTGAAGAAACCCTTCGGTTTGGTTGGTCTGAAGCTCATTGTGGGGAAAAGCCTGTAGAGCTGGGCTGGCCTCTGCCCCCTCCCTTCCTCTGGAGCCCACTCCACCCAGACCAGTACAGTGATGCCAACCAAGGTCCAGGAAGTCCTAACATGGTGCTTTCCTTCTTTGATTGTCTCCCATTGACAAAGAAATAGTGAGCTCATAGACCCAAACTAATACAGTTCTAATGAAAGATGTTCAGGATGTCAGACCCTCTGGAAGTCATAGAGTCTCCAGATCAACAAAGTGAGCTTTGGCTGCATTAGTAAAGGTGTGTGTTCTGACCTCAGAAGGGTAGCTCTCCTATTGTAGTCTGTACTCGTCAAGCCACATCTGGAAAGCTGCAGCAGTATTGGCTGTCACATATGTAGAGTGCGCTGACCAACTGGAGTGGTGGATGGAAGCATCAATAAAATCAAGAGGATGCATCTTGGGAGACAATTCTCCAGGGGCCTCTTGTGTTTCTGCCCATCTTCTGAAATGGATGCATTAACAGCTTTGCTGTAGACTGTCTTTTAAAGGGTCTTCACAGCGACAGCTATAATGTTTGGCAGGCTTTCCAGAGGCCCCTTCTAAGATTGGGGGTCTCCTAAGCTCAGTTTTCCTTGGTGGTCACCTAACCTCACTGTGTGCACAGCATCCACCTTGGCCCCTACCTACATGGCCCCCTTGAGGACTTGGAGAGCAAGGGGAGCTAATGCAGATGTGAAGCCCATGCTACCTGCTGAGCTGTGAAAAATAAAGTCCTTGGTCTCTGACCCGGGAGTCTTGTGTGTTGGGCCAGCACCTCCCGAATGGTGGCAAACTAGCTATTAGCTTGCCAGCAGGGTAAAACCTTAGAGTCTTCAGAATTCTTAGCTGTGAGACGATTCAGACACGAGGAAGGATGGGTAGAAATAGAGTTCAGCTAAGGAGAGAGAACTGTCACTGAACAGTCAAGAGTTGTTTTCAAATATCCGAACAATTCATGTGAGGAACTGCTTAGACTTCTGTGTGTTCTCAAGAACACACTAGGATGGGTGGATGGAAATTTTATGGTAAATGATTTGGTTGAACTCAAGGGAATATTTCCTAATATGTGGAGTTGCACAGTGATTTTGCGGTATTTTGTGGAGATGCTTTAGAAGGGTATTTTTTACTCTGTCTTAGAGTGGAATGAACAATGTCTGAGACCCTTGCTGTGATGTATTTTTGAAAGTTAACAATATTCCTCACGTTTAGAAATTCATCAGCTGATAGACATTGTTTTGGGCCTTTGGTCTCAGGGTCTACCACTTTAAGTGGGGATACTCCTAAAAGCTAGGTGCCTGGTTATAAATTCCATGTTCCGGCATCAGGACTACTGGCTTGGACCAAAGGGAAGTATAGAGAAGGCATGAGGTAGGACAGGCAGGTAGTACTGGTAACTATTTGTGACAACGGCCCCACCTCTTTGCTTTCTCCAGTCTTTCTGTTTTTTTTTTTTTTTTTTTTTTTTTTTTTTTTTTTTTTAACAGAGACAGAGAGAGTCAGAGAGAGGGATATATAGGGACAGACAGGAATGGAGAGAGATGAGAAGCATCAATCATTAGTTTTTCGTTGCAACACCTTAGTTCATTGATTGCTTTCTCATATGTGCCTTGACCGTGGGCCTTCAGCAGACCGAGTAACCCCTTGCTGGAGCCAGTGACCTTGGGTCCAAGCTGATGAGCTTTTGCTCAAACCAGATGAGCCCGCGCTCAAGCTGGCGACCTCGGGGTCTCACACCTGGCCCTTTCCGCATCCCAGTCCGATGCTCTATCCACTGCGCCACCGCCCAGTCAGGCTGCTTTCTCCAGTCTTGATAAAATTAATTTCTCCCTTCCCTCCAGCCCTTCACCCAGATTGGTTTGCCTTCCTCTTTTATTATCAGTAAATAGTAACAGAGTATGTAATGTGTGATATTTGCAGAAGGAATTAACGAAATACAAAATGTAATCTTTGACTTTTATATAATTTAATTCATTCATTCCATAAACTATTATTGAGAGCCTACACTGTGCTAAAATACATAAGTGAATAAAACATAGTTCTTGCCTTAAGGAACCTACAATTTATTTGGGAAGATAGATTCAATACATAGGAAAAATATCTAAAATACAAGAATATATGATTAGATGGGGGTATACAAAACTCATGAGGTCTCCAAAGAAAATCACATGGTTGTCACCCCAATCTCCCCTCTTCAGTGAAAGGAGAAAGAAAGCCTTGTGGGCTGAGGACAAGGAGCAGCTTTCTGGGGAGGGTCAGGGAGCATGCAGCCAGAGTAGCTTTGGAATGGGAAGGAAATAGGGTTTTAATATTTCTATAAACTATGTTTTTGGAGACCTTTACACGCCCTCTGAGAGGTATGAGTAGAGGATGAAATTCCTTTTTAATTACTTTGGGTGGTTGAAATTTTACTTCTTAAAGTCAACCCTACTCCGAGATAGAACCTTTCGTTACATGTGATTTAGACGATGCTGAACAGGTAACATCTGGATAGAACTTACAGTGGCAATGACAGGAGCTTGATTTTCAAGTAAGGGTGGGAGAAACCAGGCCAACAAAAGGACAAAGGGAGCATTTCATGGCAGAGGGCTGGGAGTGGTGTGTGGAAAATGATAGTGAGAATGCTTTCTCCCATGTTGCCTACAGAGTGCCGCCTACAGAGGACCAGAGTCAGCCAGGTGTGTGGTGACTGTGCGTCCTTCCCAGCTCCCTGGTGATGTTATCGCTTCTGTCTCTTCTGACCGAGCGTCTTCCTATTACTCTCCCTTTTGAGTGTCTCTAACTTTGGACCTGGCTATAAGAATCCCTGTTTTCACTCACGTCAGATTTCAAGTCTCACATGTAGGGCTATTTCCTAAATGACAAAGACAGAATTTCAGAGTCACATAAGCGAATAAAATATTTATGCTGAACCTGAGGAGTTAGTTTAATCACCTACCTATCTTTCCTCCTGTGGGTTAATTAATCCTGATAAATCCCCCTACTTTTTTTCTCTTTGCTCCGTCTAAATTGCTTAGAAAAGGCAGGTTTGTGGCAGGCAGGCAGAAGGAGTGTTTTGGGATCATCGTAAAAGAAAAATTTCTAAATACTTGGGATGGAGTCATGAAGGTAGCAGACCCATCATTAGGGGATATAGTCATGTTGATGTCAGGAGAAGCGTCCTTACTGTACTCCCGTGGCTTGGTCTTTGAGACCTTTCCTCTTACTTTAGAAGTCTAGCTGGGTGGTTCAGGTTTGAATCCATTAAAGTGGAACCCTAAGTTCTGCTAACAGCACCTGCAGAGTCATAAGCAAATTATCTGGATACTTTATGCTAAAGAACAAGGAAAGAATGGGGAGAGCTCTCAGGAATTACAGCCCCTTTTCATGGCTTTGGCAACTGCGATAAATCTTTTTCTCCGGTCAGACAATGGCTTTGACCTGAAGATGAAGAACCCAGAATCAACACACTTATCCAGCACTGAGATGAGCTGCCGTCTGTGAGAGCTTACCCCTGTATGTTCTTCTTACTTTAGAGTCATCAGATCTCTTATCATTCCCCAAGCTTTTGATTTGGTTTTATTATTCTGGTGATTTACCTCTTGTTCCAAAGGAACATAGTTTCTGACATCTACTTCCAGGAAAAAACCATCTGATTCAGGAGACAATGTCTTAGTCTATTTGGGCCACTGTAACAAAACACCACAGCTGGGTGGCTTGTGAATGACAGACATTTATTTCTCACAGTTCTGGAGACAGCAAAGGCCAAGAACAGGGTACCAGGGTGCTTGAGTTTGGTGAGGGCCCTGCTCCTGATTTATAGCTGGGGCCTGCTAGCTGTGCCCTCACACAGCAAAGGGGGCTGGGGATCTCTCTTCCATAAGGGCATTATCCCATTCCCTTATGACTTCATGACTTAAACGCCTCTCAAAGACTTCACCTCCTAATACCACCATCTTTGAGGGTTAGGATTTCAACATAGGAAAGGGGGTTGAGGGGAATGAATATTCAGACGATTAAAGACTAATAACAGTGGCAGGAAGAACTTGGAGGAGATAGTCACATCACTGCTAACTTGAGGTTTCTTCAAGTGTGGTGAAAGAAACATGAATGTGTGGGAAATCATGGTACATGTGGAAAAGGACATCTATTGAGTATAGCTAAGGAGGCTCACGTGCCCATTGGCTGATGGGAGAAGCAACAGAAAGAAGCAGCTCAGAGCACGTTTCTCAAGTAGCACTCCAGTAGTCCAAACTGGGCTGCTCATGAAAATCTGGCGAGTTTTAACAATATACCCCTGCCAAGTCCTACTTCATACCGATAAATTTTTAATAATTTATGCCATTTTCAACTGGTGTGCCACAGAATTTTTAAAACATGCAATACCTATTTAGTTGGGGGCACAGGCCTCTTTTCTCTTAGATTGTCAAATGAAAAAATGACAATGGCCAACACAACAATAGCCATCCAGTGATCCAGTGTGAAAGAATCAAAATTATACCTATTTCTTTTGTCAGATAGGCAATATATATATATATATATATATATATATATATATATATATATATATATATGTATTTTTTTAGTGTACTGCCTAATTTTAGTAATTAGTTTATGTGTGCCATGGGATGAAAAAGGTTGAAAACCACTGATTTATGCCTTAGAGTGAATTAATTTAATTAGATGGTTTTCATTCTAAACTCTAGTTGAGATCACTGAATAACTAGAAGTTTTGTTTGGAGGAGTTCAGTAACCTTGGAGCATGGGTTGATTGATTGATTAATTAATTAATTAATTAAGCAATACATGTTGTGCTAGGATGGAGAGATAGAAAAGTCCTGTCCCCATACTTTGAAGAGCTCACTCACCAGTGGAGGTTATATGCAAAGAGAACTCTAGTTCTGACCAGCAAATTGTCTTTACATTCACATCTTTGACTCGTAGTGAGCTTGGACATTAACCATCACACTTGGCATTGAAGGGCTGTGTTTTGGTAAGACTTGGGGGCAGCAAGAGGAGGAGAGGCTTTATAAATGGGGGGCACACAGGCTGGTACAGGAAGCTGTGTCTTGAAGGGTTGATAAGGGCAACCCAAAAGGTTTCATAGAGTGACAGCCAAATTGGCATCAGAATTCATGGGAGAGTGCAGAGAGCTGGAGAGCCGGGCGGGGGGTGCAAATGTATTTTGAAAGGATTTTTTTAATGGTTTTTCCTAACAGCTGACATGGGTTTGCTAGGGGTGTGTGTGTGTATGGCTGAAATAGAATGTGTGCTCATTGCCACACGTCTTACATTGTTTATTTGGGAAAATGCATTCTGTTTGAGAAGGTAGTAAGGTAAAAACCCAAAGAGATTTAGCTTCATAGAAAAATGGCGGCATTATTGATGCTTTTCTTCTTCTTCATTAAGTAAATGAAATGACAAAGTAGCAATGTGATATGATTACTTGACTTTTCTGCTTATAAGCGAGGGAAGGAGAACTCATTATTTCAATTACCATTGGAAATATTTCAAGAATATATTAATCTACTTTTCAGCCTTGGTAATGGAGTGTAGTGGATATAATAGAATATTTGTTACATTGAACCTCAACGGCCTCACAATTTAAAATTTTAATCATATGTCTCCATGTGTTATTTAATAATTCTATAACCTATAAATCTTACCTTCCTGCTCTGATCTGAATGTTTATGTCCCCCTCAAATTTATATGTTGCATTTCTAACCCTCAGTAATGATATTAGGATGTGAGAGTTTGTGAGATCATCATGATTGGGATTAGTGCCTTTATAAAAGAGACCGCAGAGAGTTCACTTGTCCCTTCTACCACATGAAATTATACCAGAAGCTATGAACCAGAAGGCAGACCCTCCTGGACATGAAATCTGCTGGCACTGTGATCTTGGACTTCCCAGTCTCCAGAACTGTGGGAAAGAAATGTTTGTTGCTTATGAGCCATCTAGTTGATGGCATTTTTGTTATATGCTGAATGGACCAAGAAACTCTTCAAAGAGTCTATGAGTTCCTTGGGAAGCAGAATGTATCTTTGCATCTTGATCTTCCCTATAAAAACTAGCCCATTGGTTTTGGCATTGGCTGTATGTAGCCCATGAAGAAATGTGAGACTGGAATGACCAAGAAACATCAATCCTTTGACTGTTGCTTGCTATGGTCTGAATGCTTATGACCTGCCCCTGCCCCCCATTCATGTTGAAATTCTAACCTCCAAAGTTGATGGTATTAGTAGGTGTGGCCTTTGGGAGGTGAATATGTCATGAGGCTGGAACCCTCATGAATGAGATTAATGCCCTTATAAAAGAAATCCCGCAGAGCTCCCTAGCCCTATCCACTGTGCAGGGTACAAGGAACAGTCAGTGACCTGAAAGAAGGTCCCCATCTAAACATGCTGGCACCATCATCCTGGACTTCTGGCCCCCAGACCGCGAGAAATAAATTTCTGCTGTTTCTAAGCCACCGAGTCTGGGATATTTTGGTATAGCAGTACGGAGAGACTAAGACGCTGTTTTACTTTTCTGATTTGAGGTGCCACTGAGGATTTGCTCCTGAAGGAGGGTGACCAGTGAGAACAGGTGGAGCTAATGCTTGGAGAACAGAAATCACAAGACATTAAAATTAGAAGTTTCCGGTCAAGGCATGAGGAGAGCCTCTTCGAAGTAACTTTATGAGCTGAATAAATGTTTTTTTCTTCCCTTTGAACCCTTGTCTCTGAAGTCTGAAGAGAAAGAAGCACGTGAGGGCTCCCTTCTTTGATGGGTCCTTTAAAGCCAGTAGTCGCAGTCAGGATCACAGCCGCCTGACCCGTGCAGGTTCCTATTAGATTCAGACAGTCAGTAATGAAACAACGGAGCCAAGAACTGGTGAGCCATCAGCTTTAATTCTAGCTTGCACCGAGCGGGCAAGCAAAAACACACACTGGGCTCCAAAATGCACTCATTCAGTGCTCACAAAGCTACTGACTTATCCGAGTTTCCTAGAATCAAAGGTTTCTAGCTCACCAGACTTATTCATCTCTGTTCCCCATCTCCTTCTCTCTACACAAACTTGCTTCTTCCTCAGCATTCTGCCATCTTGGCTGCCTCCTCTCCTCCACGTGGCCTTAATCTGCTCTCCTTTCTAATACTAACCTCAGGAACCCAGAGAGCAAGCTGGTTTGCCCCACTTTATAGCGCAGATTCAAAACCTTTAATCCAATCTACAAACAAGGAAGTCTCTTATACAAAGTCACTTATCTGAGACATAATGGGAGGATTTCTCATGAGAGTGCATCAGCCCACATCATCCAATCAGTCAAGGGTGTGGGGAAAAGCTTACTCTTAAAACTTGCACGTGCGCAGCGCCATCTTTAACAAAGTGAGCATAATATATTTTATCTGCCCAACAGGTACATATAGGTGACCTTTGGGAGCCAGTCATCCTGTACTTATGACCCACCTGGTGGCCCACTCCCGTGTGGGGGGAGGTTCAGCTCCCTCACTGAGATGAGCACTGATGCTGACACAGGGTCAGTTTCACTGCCCCGCCTAGTCCTGGGTGTCTGCAGGGAGGCAGATTTTTTTGTGGAGGAGACATTGTTTAGTGTAAACTCCGTCTTTGGCTAAGTATTCTTTTTTTCTGCTTAAGGGAGGTAGGACTAGTGCAATAGATAACCACAAGTGTAATGATTTCATAACTAATTCATACCACAGGCCATCCTGTGCAGGGCACATGGAGTGCAAACCATGTGTGAACATACACAAACACACACAATGTAAAGCCAGTGGCCAAGGCCACTATCACAGCCGCCTGGCCAGTGCAGGTTTGCATTAGATTCGAACAGACGGTAATAAAACAATGGAGCCAAAAACTGGTGAGCCATCAGCTTTAATTCTAGCTTGCACCCAGCGGGAAAGTAAAAACACACACTGGGCTCCAAAACCCACTCATTCAGTGCTCACAAAGCTACTGACTTATCCGAGTTTCCTAGAATCAAAGGTTTCTAGCTCACCAGACTTATTGACCTCTGTTTCCCATCTCCTTCTTTCTGCACAAACTTTGCACAAACTGGCTTCTTCCTCAGCACTCTGCCATCTTGGCTGCTTCTCCTGGCCTCCATGTGGCCTTAATCTGCTCTGCTCTCTAATGCTAACCTCAGGAACCGAGAGAGAGCAAACTCCTGGCCTGCCCCACTTTATAGTGTAGAAATCCAAACCTTTAATCCAATTACAAACAAGGAAGTCTTTGATACAAAGTCACTTATCTGAGACATACTGGGAGGATTCCTCATGAGAGTGTACCACCCCACATCATCCAATCAGTCAAGGGTGTGGGGAAAAGCTTACTCTTAAAACTTGTACGTGGGCAGCACCATCTTTAACAAAGTGAGCATAATATATTTTATCTCACCAACACACACAAACACATGCACGCGCATGCTATATGCATATTTTCTTTCTGCACAGAGTATGATTGAGTTATCTTTGGGGCTTAGTCAAGAATCACATTGTGGTCTGGCCTTCACTAATCCATTTGTCTTTCCTTGCAAGAAGGCTTTAGTTATTCAGTTTAGTTTTGTTTACTCAAAATGTGGGGTTTGAACTTTGCCCACATGCCTAGAGGCTAGAAGGCCATGGAAACTGTGTACATTCTAACAAAACCCAGAAGCACAATCAGCTCAGTCACAAACAGCTAGGGACCATCTTTGCCCCAAGAAGCAAATTCAGGTGGAAATAAAAGCTCATTCCACTTTATAAAAGGTGAGAAAGGAAATAAAAATGTTCAGGAGTGATAATTCATAAAACAAAATCTTGTATCCAAACATGTAACCAAATTTCCAGCAGGATATTACAAGCAAATTTACATTTGTATTAGTTCTGTTTCAAATTATTGTGTGTCCCTTGTAGAGTTGGCTGCTAGTTTAGTGTTTGTTATGTCAAGAATGTTTTCCCCACCTGGTTTCAGTGATATTAATTGAAGCTTTCAGATAGGTTAGATAGCATTTATGGTGGTGAATGGGACAGGGTGCATCTAGAGAATGTTTGTTAGGTGCATTCAACAGGGTTAGCTCTTCTTTTACAACAGGAGTCCTTAAAGAACAGCCTTCCAGATTAATTTTTAAAAAATGATTAGCTCTCTTAAAATATTTCAAATGGTTTCTAGTTTATTCAAGTACAGATTACTTACTCCACAAAGAGAGAACCTAACGATCAGAGTTAACAGAAAGAAAAGCTAAAATATAAAATAAAACTGGTTTGGGGTTTCCATAATGTAGAAAATATGGGAAAGATTAAATCCAGTTTTTGAGAGATCAAACAAATCAACAAAATCAGCATACAAAAGCCACCAAATGATAAAATATCTTATGTTCTATGGGTTTGGTATAATGCCCAGCAAACCAAATGTGCTTAAAAAATTTTCAATAATTTCAACAGTAACCCTTGCTGCTGATGGAGAGTTCAGATTATCACTTTGGGAGGCCTTGTTAACCCTTTGAGTACGGCTCTTGCACTGCAGAGAGGGAGAAGGGCTCACTAGACTATCCAGTGTGGTGGACATGACGCTTCTTCCCATAATGAACAGATGTCTTGCCTTTCATTGGGATAATCGATTTTAATATTACTCAACTTAAGCCCAATAAATTTGTCCTTGTATTTTTCTGATACAAATGCAATATACCTACCACTGCTCAATATCTTTCATATGTGAAGTAATAAAACTGATTCAATATGAAATCTTGTACTTTACATGTAAATTGGATTGCTATGGGCCATTACACCCTTTACATAAACAATATATTTTGTTTAAAAGAAAACTGTGCTCAGTTTAACATTCTGAAAGTTCATAATGTGCAGTACCAGGTTGAGCAGAGCCAGTGGGGTTGTGAAGGGATCTGGCACGGCCAATAGGGGCGTAAAGGCACCAGGAACCTTACCTTCCAGCCCAGCAGCTTTTCTCCCACAAGCGCTTTTAACAAGATGGCTGCCAACAGGTGAAAGCTCACTGATGTCAGGGGTAATTGAAAACCTTAATTCCAGAACTATTCTCTTGAGCATGCACAGTGCACCGGGCCCAGGGGCTGAGGCAGAGAAGCCCAACCGAGGCTGAAGATTACTCACCTTTCTAAGAAGACATCCATTGCTGCACGGAGAGGTGGTGACATATTGAGGCCAAATCTGGTAATATAATCTGATGTAACAATATCCACTTTTGATATTAGATAATAGCCTTTATTCTTGTAGGTAAGTGTCTCATCCTTGGCTTATTTATCCCCGTTATGTACAAAATCTGCAAACCAGAATTGTAGACAAAACTTACGCAAATCTACAGCAACATTTGTATCTTGGCCTCCTTTGCAGCACTGATCCTTGTGCTCTGCTACAGCTGCCAGAGTAATGGCTTTCCCCCTTTTTATCTGGGTTGGCTTTATTCCCAGATTCCAAATGAAAGAGACAGCATTTTACCTGACCACCCCATTCCAACCGTTAAATACTGTGTCTTCAGGCTCTGATGCTCTAATGGTCGATTACAGTTGATAACAGTCAGTCCAATTTCCATTTTTTAACATTCAACCCACTGAAATTGTAACATTGTGAAAATCTGAAGTCTAAGGACTTGCCTGAGAATCTTTCTGGATGTCAACGCAAAATAACAAACAAGGGAACAAAGTAAGGCCAAGAAGCCTCAACATTTGCAGAGCTTGGGCTATCTATGTAGCCCAGCCAAGTCTGGGTAGAGTCGAAGTAGATGATAGAGCAACTAGTCTGTCAAACAGGATATAGAGTGGAGGCACTCACGGGCTGGTTTATGGCTGCAGAAAGCAAACATCCTCAGACCACTGAACAAAATACGCATTCCCTTCCCTACCTGCCTCACCAAGGGCTCAGTCCTTCTTGGTCTTATTAAAAGCCATTCTTAATTTGTTTGACAGACATATAACTCATAGCTCCTGCACTTTGTTGTTAGGAATGAAGGGTCACAAAGGTATAAATCTAATTGAAATATTTTCAGAAATCTGATTTCTCAGGGGATCAGAATAAAATAGATTGAATTAATCTCTTGTTCAAACTCACAGTGGCCTTTCTTGAGCTTCAGAAAAACAGAATGAGAATCAGGGATTTGGAGATGGATTTGTAGACCAGTAGAATTCTGAGATAAGCAGTTTGATTCCAGATGGAAACAAAAGAAATCCACCATGAGCCATCCTCCCTGTGTTTGTAATCTGCAGACTCTGCTTGGTTCCTCTCATTGTACGAGTCAGCTTGCCTTTCTTAGCCATGCTTGGATTCTCTCTCTGAACATGAATGATCTCCTGGAGTTGTCATTTTTGGTAGGCTAGTCTCATTTTTTCTAATCAATTGCTTAGCTCAAGGATGCTTTATTCATGTTGGATAAGCAGTTGCTCATTTTCTGAGTGTTTGCTGCTAAAGGAAGTGCAGATAAATCCTTCAGACTCAGAAATTTATCACTTTTGGCAAATATGACATTTCTGAGAATGTGGCTTCAATCTCCTTTTTTCTTAGGCAGGCTAAAAGAAAGACCAGGAAACTTGAAAGGCCAAATATTTAGTTCTCTATGTTGGTATCACATCCCAGAGCCTGTGTTTACTCTTCTAGCTAAATAAATTTTCTTCTAAAAACATGAATATTATGGCTTAAAAACAAAACAATTGATTCTAACCCTATCCAACAATTTGAACTCTGACTCTTGTCACTTTATCTGTCATAGTGGCTCATTTCTTCAAGGAAAGAGAACATTCATATTTTTTTATATGCAATGAGATAAAGTAAAGAGCACATACAAATTCAACATAAAAATTGATGTGACTCCAGGATGTTTCTATCTCCTGTTTTTGAACTGTGATGGTGTACAGTGTGCCCCATAGCACATCAGCACTGATAATATTTATTTTTATTGTTCTTGTTTTTATATCACTGAAGATGATGGTGGTTAATATTTGTTGCCAAAGTACTTTTGAACTCTGGGAAGACCATCAGACAATGTGTGTGAATTAAAGGGGAGAGAAATACTTTATGTTCCGGAACTGTCTTAATTTCCTAGAATTAGCTATTGATAGTTGCCTGGTAGAAGCTTTAGGTCACAAACTTTCTTCCTCAAAAATCTATTTCTATTTACATGTTTTCCCTGGCCTCATCAATATTTTTCTACCTTTTCAGAAACCCATAAAATATCCTGACATGCTAGGTGATGATGATGATGATGATAATGATGATGATGATGATGGCAATAACACAATAATAGCAACAATTAACACTTATATAGCATGTTATTATATGCCATATAGTTTTTCAAGCAGTTTACAAGGATGAACTTATTTAATTCCTTTTTATAGAAGACATTTTTCTTAAAAAATATTTTTTTGAAATTAAATTTAATGGGGTGACAGTGAGATGAGATAAGCACTATCATCCACCCCATTAAGGAGATGGAAAAACTGAGGCACAAAGTGGTTACAAAACTTGTCCCAGGTCACAGAGCTAGTAGGTGATCAGGTGAGATTTGGACCTAGGAAGTCTGACTTGAGAGTCTTATGCTTAAATGATCCTATTGGTGAATGTATTCTTTGCCTGGGTTGTATAACACAATGCCACAGGCTTTAACAACAGAAATTTATATTTTCAGGCTAGGATTCCAAGATCAGGGTGTTGGCAGGTTTGGTTTCTTCTGAGGCTTCTCTCCTTGGCTTGCAGACTTCTCACTGTGCTCTCACCTGATCTTTTTCCTGCGCGTGCGCACCCCAGTGTCTCGTTGAATGTCCAGATTTCTTCTTCTTGTAAGAACACCAGTCAGATTGGATTAGGGGTCACCCTACAGACTCCTCATTTTAACTTAATCACCTCTTTAAAGGATCCTTATCTAATTCAGGACGTAACAGTGAACTTCTGAAGACCTCCTATTTTCCTGGCCTCTGAGTCTCCTGCCTACTTTATTGTTGAGTATCTCCTTTCCTCCCTCTCTGCCCGGCCTTCTACTCTGCTTGCTTGCCCAATGCTCTGCTCAGAGGCCAACACCTTGCAAATCAGTCCCATGTGAAAACCAGATTGAGCCTCAGTTAAGAGTTTCCATTAGCAGCTGTGACATCTGGACTGAGGTGCTGCCCAGAACCTGCTGTTGGAATTACTGAGGGACTGGGTCTCTGTGCCTCTGAGTTGTAGCACTTCTCTGATTTCTGTTGGGTGTGCTCAGCTGTGAGGTTTTGATCCTCTGTTTTCTGATTATCCTTCTACTTTCCTTGCAGGAAGTGAGCTCTGGCTTCAGGTTAAACTTGTGTTCTGCTACTTCAAAAAGTTTCAAAGCCCTTGGTCTAGTTCCATCTCTGAAGTGTCTTCCACAATTCTCTAAGGGCATGCTTGCTAATGCAAAGTGAGTAGGAAAGAGAGAAATTACAGTAGAAGGTTGGAAGAAAATAGAAAATAATTAGAATAATAATTGAAAGAATGCAAAAAAGTCTATTACACAATGTATCTCCTGGATTGGATAATTTATAGAAAAGTGCTTGAAAAGCCTTCAGTTCTCTTCAGTGGGAGGTGGTATTATTATTGTTGTTGTTGTTACTGTTGTTGCACTTGTTTTTTTATGCTCACCTCCAGATTCTGGTTTCTGTCAAAGTTGAACCTAGAAATAAATCATCAGGTACATGGAATTCTGGGAGGCTGGGGCACTGGTGTGCACCGTGGGTAGGGGACCTGTCTTCTTGGGGATCTCGCCTGTCCAGTGAGCAACCTGAAAGCCAAGGGAACATTCTGTCCAGTTTTCTGAAGAAGCAACTGGAAGCTGAATGCTCTTCCTGGAAAAGGAAAGGGCCACCTTCCATGTCAGGGCCACGTGAGTTTACTTCCAACTGCACTGAAAAGGAACGGCCACCGAAACACAGGGCAGTTACAACCTTTGGAGAGAACCAGAAGCACACCTGCAAAGAAAGCAGAGAAGGAGGTAAAATTAGAGAAAAAAATAGGCCAAGTAATAAGTGTGAAGGGGGATTGAAGCTAGTAATGACTGAAAATGGCTGAGCTGCCAAACCTTTCTTAAAAACCCTCTTAAAAACAGAAGCAGAGAAGAAAGAAACATGGACAGCCATGGCACAGGGATGACCTTAAAGAATAATTAAGCCAAAACCAAGTGAGGGGCTATTTTGCAGCTCAGAACATAGAGAAATCAGTGTGGGTTGGCAGGATTCTAGTGCATTAAGGGAGCCTGTGATCTCTAAGCTAATTAGTTCACACACTTACAGTTATTTTAAGGAAAAATAATAGGGATCGGAGGATGCTAAGAAGAGAAAGGAATATAAAAGATGGTTTCAATCTTAAACCAAAACAGAAGCCTGTGGAAATGCAGCTCAATACAGCTGATGTCAACATGCAGTGGGGGCAGGGTGAAAAGGGGGCCCCACGCTATCCAGAGAGTAATGGGATCTTTGGCAAGAACCATGATTGATTTTTTTTCAAGAACAAAGCCGGCCCAACAATTGATTTCTTCTTGTGCACAGGAATTGGCGAGATTTTAAGACAGCATAAATCTTTGAACTTTACTCACTCATTTTGCACCAGGGTTCACATCATTTATTTCAAAGCTTGGGTAGCTTGGCTATATGGGCTTTTGCCACATGAACTGGAAGTGACCAGATAACCAAAACCAAGGAGGAGGAAGATGGCAGTTTATCCAACTCATACTTGGGTAGGGAGTAAATCATTAAGGTTCATGAAGTCTTCAGGTGCTCCCCAGTCAGGGATTCTGAGGATTTCCTCAGAATGTGAAGTTCTGCATGATGAGATTAGGAAATTGTAAAATGAGGTTTGGCTTAGGGCAATGCCAGATGCTGTCTTAGTGATGTAACTGGACCTGAAAAGATCCTTGCCTTGGACGGATGACCAGAATACATGAACTTTCATGTTGCTTACATATTTGACATAATTCTAGGAATGGTGGTTATCATAATTTTTGAACAGTGGTTGGAAGCTGACAGGAAGACCAACTAAAGAGTCATTTGGAATCACAAGGAATCTCAGAATGGTGAGGGTCACAGACCCTTCAATGTTCTCTCCATCACTCACACTCTGCCTCATTATGAGATTGAATATACTGTTTCTGTGGCCATAGCCATCTCTGAGTCTTGTGCTCTTAATTCCAAACTTATAGCTCATTTGATTCCTGAGTAAACCCATCAAGTTATTCCTAACTTGAGCTTGAGTCTATTTTAGGCAGAGTCTGTACTGGGAAGTGCAGGGTGGACAAAATGTGAAGGGTATTGAGACCAGAAGAAATATGCAGTATACTACTTTGATTGCTTAATTCAGAGATCTTTATGAACAAAGATATGTAAGTCTGTAATACTCAGAACAAGTTATTTTATCAGCTTTGATAAAATAAAAGACAGGCTAGTACACCATATAGAAGGTGCTGGCTCATGACCCTGCTAAAGCTCTCCCCCTGTGATGAAGCCCAGCCTTCATTACCCTGAAAGCCTCTAGGGCAGAGTCTTTTCCATTTTGCAGATGAGAATATTCAAACACAAGTGAATGGGCTTCCAGATTTGGCTTCTATATGTAAAGCTTATGGAAGTCATCACTCCTCTCACTACAAAAAGCCCAACAAACCACTATTGTACTATTGGAGAGCAATGTTGAAGAGCAAACCATTACTTGAATTTTGGAGAGACCGGTGAATACAGAAAGGTCATACTGCAATACACTTACCTGAAATAAAGGTAAAATAAAATTATAGTTCTTTTTCTTAATTGATCTGAAAGATAACTTTTGAAGTAATAATAGTAATAATTTATTTGTGTGACTATGAGATTGTGAGATTTGGCTTATGGATAAGTGAAATGAAAAATAGCAATGTCCTAGGGCCAGGAAGGAGGAATTGGGAATACTTTATTACAGCACACTTTCACCAAATGTGAAACAGTATACTGTTATTTGAAGGTGAACCTTGATTAATTAAAAATGTATTTCAAACTGTAAGACAGTCTCTATTTTTATTTTAAAGAATAATTGATATAGTAAGGAGGAGAGAAAATGGATCTATGTAAAGTGCTCAATTAAAACCAGAAACAGCACAAAAAGGTGGGAAAAAGAAACAAAGAATGAGAGTAACGGATGGAAACAGCTTAGCAGCTACACACACCACAACAATTAATCCGACTATGTCAATAATCACCTAATGTAAATGGTCCAAATACACCAAGTAAAAGACAGAAATTGTCAAAGGGAATCAAAAAGGAAGATCCCCAACTATATTTATTTTATCTTTAAGAAAACCACTTTAAAAATAAAAAAGAAAAGAAAACCACTTTAACTGTAATGACTCAGATATGTTAAAAGTAAAGAGATGGGACAGATTATCAAGCTAACATTAATCAAGTGAAAGCTAAAATAACTATGTTAATTTTAGACAAAACAGACTTTAAAATGAGGAAAATTATGGGGAATAAAGAGGTGCCCTATATAATGACAAAAGGATCAGTTCTTCAAGAGGATGTAATAACCCTTAATGTCTATGTAACTAACAAAAGAGTAACGGCGTACATGAGGTGAAAGTGACAGAACTCCAAGGAGAAATGTAGAATACCTTACCATTGTTGGAGACTATTAATTCCCTTCTTTCCATGACTGATAGATAAAACAGACTGGAAATCAGTAAAGGTATAATTGACCTGAACAGTACTATCAATCAACTTGATTCCATCCCATAACAACGGAACTCATATTTTTTTCAAGCTCACATGGAACATTTACCAAAATACACTATATTCCGGGCCATAAAACACATCTTAACAAATTTAAAAGAGTCGAAATCATACTAAGTATGTTCTATGAAATTAAACTGAAATTCAATAACAGAAAGATAACTGGAAAATACACAAATATTTGGAAATTAAACTAAACACTTCTAAATAACACAGATGAAAGAAAAAAAATCAATATAAATCATAAGTTACTTTGAACTAAATGAAAATAAAACGTCACCTGACCAGGCAGTGGCGCAGTGGATAGAGGGTCGGACTGGGATGCGGAAGACCCAGGTTCGAGACCTCGAGCTCACCAGCTTGAGTGTGGGCCCATCTGGCTTGAGCAAAAGCTCGCCAGCTTGGACCCAAGGTCGCTGGCTCCAATGAGGGGTTGCTCGGTCTGCTGAAGGCCCACGATCAAGGCACATGTGAGAAAGCAATCAATGAACAACTAAGGTGTCACAACAAAAAACTGATGATTGATGCTTCTCATCTCTCTTCATTCCTGTCTGTCTGTCCCTATCTATCCCTCTCTCTGTTCCTGTTAAAAAAAGAAAAGAAAAGAAAAGAAAACTTCAAAATTTGTGAGATGCAGTGAATGAAAGCAGTGCACAAAGGGAAATTTATAGCATCAATGCATATATTAGAAAAAAATAAAGATTATAAATTGATCTAAGCTGCCACCTTAAGAAACCAGAGAAAGAAGTGAAATTTAAGCTTAAAAAAGAATAAAAATCAGAGCAGATGTCAATAAAATTCAAAGCAAGAAAATCAATGAAACTGAAACTAGGTAACTAAAAGTGATAAATATCTAGTTAAGCTAACCAAAAGAAAAAGAGAGACATAAAACTTCCAAAATCATAAATAAAAGAGGAGTTATAACAACTGACTCCATGGACATTATAAGGACAATAAAGGAATACTATGTATAGATCTATCCTCACAAAACTGATAACTTAGATTAAGTAGGTCAGTTCCTTGAAGTACACAAAATACCAAACTCACACAAGTATAGTTAAATTATATGAATAGTCTTATATCTAGGTAAAGAATTTAAAAATAATTAATACCCTTTCAAAAAAAGAAAATACCAGTCCCAGATAGTTTCCATTGGTAGATTATGCCATATATTTAAGGAAAAAAAGGATACTACTTTTCAACTGTGTTTTCCAGAAAAATGGGATCAGGAGAAATACTCCTTGACTTACTGCATGAGACCAACATTGACCTAATAACCAGATAAAGACATTACAGGAAAGGAAAACTACACCAACCATAAAAGCAAAAGTCCTTAACAAAATATTAGTTATCAGAGTCCAACTTTGTATAAAAAGAATTATAACTAAAACCAAATGGGACTTATTCCATGTATGCAAGGCTAGTTCAACATTAAAAAATAAGTGTAATCTTCCACATTAACAGTTAAAAAGGAAAAACTAAAATATAAATTGGTACAGAAAAAGCATTTGGTGAAATCCAATACCTATTCACAATAATAATTTAGTGATCTAGGATTAGATAGGAATTTACTCATTTTGATAAAGAACATCTACAAAAAAGAAAAACCCTACAGTTGACATTATAGTTAATGATGAGAAACTTTTCCCCTAGGATTGGAAACCAGTCAGGGATGATCTCTTCACTACTCCTATTCAACATGATACTGGAGTTGCAGATTATGCCATAAAACAAGGAAAGAAAAAGTTAAACAGATTAGGCAGCAAGACAGAAAACTGTCTTTGTTACAGATGACATAATTGTCTATGGAGAAAGTCCCAAAGCACTGAAAAACCAACTAGCAAACCGGCAGACTCTCCTGGAAATAGTATAGCAAGGTCATAGGACACAAGGTTAATACACAGAATTCAAATGCTTTCATATATGCCAGTAATAAACAATTAAACTTTGAAATATAAAATATCTTTTGCAATAACACCAAAAAATGAAATGCTTATGTATAAATCTAACAAGGTATATACAAGATCTCTGTGTGAAAGAAATCAAAGAAAATGATTGGAAAGATCATCTATGTTCGTGAATTGGAAACACACGTCACAAGGCACAGTGAGGAGAAGCCTGGGACAAAAGCCTCTGTTTTCAGATCCTCAAATCAGAAAAAAACTTTCATTTGAGGAACTGGATTTTGAAGCCTTTTCAGCAAAAACAACTTTCAACAATTAGCCAATTGATTGTCTCCTTTGCTTATCTTAGCCTTTAGAAGGCAATACACACTCAGAGTGAAAAATTCAAACAATATAAAAGATTATGAAAAGTAACTTTCTTCCCTATTCCAGGAAGCTATTACAGTTATCAATTTCTAATATGATTTTCCAGAAATGCTTTAATCATGCATAATCTTTTGGAAAGTAAATCAGAGCTTATAGCTCAAGATGTTAAGGAGAATGTTGACTGCTCCATCAATCTTCGTAAACCATGAGTATGTGAAAACTTCTGCTTTCTAGTTCAAATTGTTTTATTTTTTTATAATGAGTACTTTCTAATGTCAGAGTTAATCAATTCATAGTTAAGTAATAGATATTAATATTATAGTTAACACATAAACTTACTGCTTTTTACTACTCCTCTATTCTTTTTAGGCAAATAGTTCAAGCATGGGGTTTGAATTGGTGGGATTATTTTTCTGTTCTTTTTTGAGTGTGCATTGAGTGTTGAGCATGTGCGTGGAGTTTGGAAAGGAGAAAATATCTAGCAAAGTTGGAAAGCAGGAGAGAAGAAAATATTTCCCCCCTTGTTGTGTGTCTCTAGTTTCTTCAGGACTGCTTAGGATTGTACAAAGGGAGGTTCACAGGTCATAAGATTTTTCTGTGGACATCACTATTCTGGTAACACATTAGATGTTGCTGTCACATCCTTAATTCTCAGTAGGCCTTTAAAACCTAAGGCTGTTGTTGAGAGGCATGAAACTACAATTTTGCAGGGTCTGATTGGGGATAAAGAAGCTCTGTATCTTTAAAGAGATCTCTGTGCCTCCCCATTGGAGCCTCTTAATATTCTTCTGTCAGCAAAATCAGTGTGACAAGAGAAGGGAAATGTTCAGGGAGCACCAACAAGTTCATGCACTCCTCATTGTCATTATTAGTGCCTGGCTCTCATTCAAACCCGTTCTCTCTTCCTGTTTTCCATGTTTTAGATTTCTTGCAGATCATCACAGACACACCACTCTTTGAAAATCAACTAGCATACGATTTTAAATGAACTTAAAAAATCAGTCCAATCAGCAGGAGTTTGCTATGCTAGAGTGAATGCTGTGACAACACCAGGGTCTGAAATTGTCTTGACCAATGTCACCTATGAACACTTTCTCCTGTTAGTTCACTGTGTGCTGAGGTTAAAGCAAACACCAGTCTCTTTTTTCAGCCACACTGCATCAGTGTGGGGTCCTCAGGGACAGTGCCCTGGGCTGAGGTCAGGGTTGAAGCAAGGCCTGGGCCAGTGTTTGGAGGAGAAGGGGAGGACATGAGAAACTGAGGAATGGCTTCCTGCTGCCCTTGAAAAACTTAAAATTCAGGGAGAACATTTGAACAAATCTTAAAAGCAAAACCAGGTAAAGCATAAGCATCAGGAAGTACCTTGAATGGTGTGGGAGCCTGCATGGGTGTAGGGCAGGGGTCCCCAAACTACGGCCTGCGGGCCACATGTGGCCCCCTGAGGCCATTTATCTGGCCCCTGCCGCTGGGTTCAGGGGCCAGCTGGGTGAGTCAGGTGCCTGGCATCACCGAGTGAATGATCTGGAAACCTCATTAGAAAGTTTCCAAAGACAGGTTTAATATATTTACTTGATGTTACTAGGTTCTCTTGACTTTACCTTGCTCATCTCAGAAAGGAAGAGGGGTGATGCTAGGTCTTGTCAGCTCTCTTTGTCTATTTGTCTACTCTGGGAGCTCATTGACACGCAAGCGTTCATTTGTTACTAATGTATTTGTTGAGTTCATTGTGGTTAGGGAGCTTGATGGCATCTAACCCATCCTGCAGCCACCTTTTCCCCAATAAAATATTAGATGAGGACCAACTATTTATCCTGTGCCTACTCTGTACTCAGACCAATGCTTTACCATGCATTAGGTCACCTCTACAATTCTTCCATTTAACTCTCACATCAAATGAGACCCCCTCCAATAGACAAGGAAACTTAGATGATGCTTGAAAATGTTTCCTTAGTTATCTTACCCAATGTCCGACAACTAGACTGTGTCAGGACAGTGGAAAGACCATGATGACCTCACTTTGTTAACTTTTGGAACTCATCATGTATTATAGGTTCATCTCAAAGAGCTCCATTCAGAATCAGCCACCTCAAATAAGATTGCTGAGCATGGGTTGTAGATTGGTTAAATCATCACTGAAGATGTTTGGAGACTAGGGGAAAGTTCTGATTCACTATTCACTTTATCTCCTTCCTTGAAAAGAGCATACAGATTTCACTAAATTCCCCCATCACCCACCACCCCTCCAAAACATTTATCAGACTCAGGTTCCATTTTTATCTGCTGCTCTAACTCATTTGTCAGTCGAAATACAACCATTCTTTCTGTCCTTTTCAAGTTGTACACTTATCTGCCTCCAAACTGATTATCTTGTATGGGTTAGCTGTTTCTGCATGTCATAAGAATACACTGGGAATTTAGTCCTTTCCACGCCATCACATCAGTAAAGATAAACTATATTTAGTACCCAAAATAAAGAAGACATAAGTTTATTATTCTTTCACTAAGATCTTTACTCCTATACTTGTCTAGTTTGGATAAAGCAAGTTCAGCCCCATGTTAGCCTTTATTACGTATATTTCTATGCCTTTTTTTTTTATCTTTGTAAAATATTGATAGTTATGAATAAGATGCATCTAATCATATCAACGCTGTTGTGAGGACAAAATAAATTAATAATGTACTCCGAAGAACTTGTAATATATATATATATATAAAAGGTATTATTATGAGCAATAGTGGCATTGACCTTTCTTTTGTGACCACCTGTTTACTGCCATCACCAAAAATAGTCTTTCCTACTCATATTTAGTCTCAAATGTGTTGTCATGTGTCTCTGAAGAGGTACACTGCCATGTCCCATGTGTAAGTCTGCTAGGGCAGCTATAACAATGGACCACACACTGGATGGCTTAAACAACAAGAGTTGTTAGTCTATGTTAGTTTTGAAGGTCAGGAGTCCAAGATCAAGATGGCATCAGGGTTGGTTTACTCTGAAGCCTCTTTCTTTGGCTTGTAAGATAACCATCTCTTCCTGTATCCCCATGTGGTCTATCCCACTGTTTTCAACCTCAGGTCAGCCAGAAATTTTGTGCTGGTCTATAATCATGGGTCTATAATCTTCATAGAACATCAGGGTGGCTAGCTCTTTTGCGGACCGACAAGAAGTTATCTGGTGGACCAGCAGTGGTACATGGACTGGTAGTTGAAAAACATGTCTGTTTTTTATGTGTGTGTTTTCTAATTTTTTCTTCTTCTAAGGACACCAAAAAGCACCAGTTATATTGGGTTACGGCTTACTCTAATGACCTCATTTAATGTTAATTACCACTTTAAATACTTGGTCTTCTTTTTAATCATAATCAGAGGTACTACTGGTTAAGAACTTCAACATATGAGTATTGCGGTGACAAAATTCAGCCCATAGCACTTCAATAAAGTTTTCACATTTTCTATTCTTTTATATTTTTTTGAGGATTCTCAAAAAAAATTTTTTTTAATTTAATCAATTGTGTTTAAATAGATTCTAGGGTAACCTCGACTGCATCCCCCTTCTCCATATTCCCCTCCACATCTCCCTTGCCCCTCTCCCTCCAGTGCCCTCCCCTCTTCCCTTCAGGTTTATCCCATCCTATCCTCCCTTTTCACTCTGTCTTCTTTTCCTCTGGTCCCTTTGATCCCTCCTCTGTCTCAATCCATTTCCTCAGTTCTCAATGTTCCTTGGATTCCTCAAATGAGTGAGGTCATAAGATATTTTTCTTTTTCTGTCTGGCTTATGTCACTCAACATAATAGTTTCCAGGTCCCTCCATATTGTTGCAAAAGGTAATATTTCCTTCTTTTTCGTGGCCCCATAGTATTCCATTGTATATATGTACCAAAGCTTTTTAATCCACTCGTCCACTGATGGACACTTGTGTCTGTTTCCAGCTCTTTGCTATTGTGAAAAATGCTGCCATAAAAATGGGGGTGCATTTCTTTTTTTCAGTCGGTAATATTGTGTCCTTGGGATTTATTCCTATAAGTGGGATAGCTGGGTCAAAGGGCAGTTCCATTTCTAATTCATGAGGAATCTCCATACTGTTTTCCACAGTGGCTGCACCAGTCTGCATTCCCACTAGCAGTGCAGGAGGGTTCCCCTTTCTCCACATCCTTGCCAGCACCTATAATGTGTTGTTTTGTTAATGAGTGCCATTCTGATTGGTGTAAGGTGGTATCTCATTGTGGTTTTAATTTGCATTTCTATAATGATTAGTGATGTTGAGCATTTTTTCATATGCCTAATGGCCATCAGTATGTCCTCTTTGAAGAAGTGTCTATTCATTTCTTGTGCCCATTTTTAGATTGGATTGTTTGTCTTCCTGGAGTTGAGTTTTATAAGTTCTTTATAAATTTTGGTTGCTAACCCTTTATCAGATGTGTTGTCGAATATGTTCTCCCATTGTGTGGTTTGTCTTTTTATTCTGTTCCTATTGTCTTTAGCTGTGCAAAAACTTTTTAGTTTGATATAGTCCCATTTGTTTATCTTGTCTTTTATTTCATTTGCCTGTGGAGATAAATCAGCAAATATATTGCTTCGATAGATGTCGGAGAGTTTTCTGCCTATGTTTTCTTCTAGAATGCTTATGGTTTCACGGCTTACATTTAAGTCCTTTATCCATTTTGAGTTTATTTTTGTGCATGGTGTAAGTTGGTGATCTAGTTTCATTTTTTTGCAGGTAGCTGTCCAGTTTTCCCAACACCATTTGTTAAAGAGACTGTCTTTACTCCACTGTATGCTCTTACCTCCTTTGTCAAATATCAATTGTCCATAAAGGTGTGGGTTTATTTCTGGGTTCTCTGTTCTGTTCCATTGATCTATACATCTGTTCTTATGCCAGTACCAAGCTGTTTTGAGTTTAATGGCCTTGTAGTATAATTTCATATCAGGAAGTGTGATACCTCCCACTTTATTCTTCATTTTCAAGATTGCTGAGGCTATTTGTGTTCTTTTTTGGTTCCATAAAAATTTTTGGAATATTTGTTCTATATTTTTGAAGTATGTCATTGGTATTTTAATTGGTATTGCATTGAATTTATAAATTGCTTTGGGTAATATAGACATTTTAATGATGTTTATTGTTCCTAACCATGAACACAGTATATGCTCCCACTTGTTTGTGTCTTTGATTTCTTTTATCAATGTTTTATAATTTTCTGAGTACAAGTCTTTAACCTCCTTGGTTAAATTTACTCCTAGGTACTTTATTTTCTTTTTTTGCAATAGTGAAGGGGATTGTTTACTTAATTTCTCTTTCTGACATTTCATTGCTTATGTATGGAAATGCCTTTGATTTCTGTGTGTTAATTTTATATCCTGCCACCTTGCTGAATTCATTTATTAGGTCCAGTAGTTTTTTTTTTTTTTTTTTTTTTTTTTTTTTTTTTACAGGTACAGAGAGAGAATCAGAGAGAGGGATAGATAGGGACAGACAAACAGAAACGGAGAGAGGTGAGAAGCATCAATCATCAGTTTTTCGTTGCCATCGTACCACCTTAGTTGTTCATTGATTGCTTTCTCACACGTGCCTTGACCGCGGGCCTTCAGCTGACCGAGCAGCCCCTTGCTGGAGCCAGCGACCTTGGGTCCAAGCTGACGAGCTTTTTGCTCAAGCAGATGGGCCCACGCTCAAGCTGGAGAGGTCAGGGTCTCGAACCTGGGTCTTCCGCATCCCAGTCCGACGCTCTATCCACTGTGCTACTGCCTGGTCAGGCGGTCCAGTCGTTTTTTGAATGAACCTTTACGGTTTTTCTATATACAGTATCATATCATCTACAAATAATGATAGTTTTACTTTTTTTTTTTCCAATTTGGATGCCTTTTATTTCTTCTTGTTGTCTGATTGCTGTGGCTGTGACTTCCAGTACTATGTTACATAAGAGTGGTGAAAAGAGACACCCCTTCCTTGTTTCTGATTTTAGGGGAATTGCTTTTAATTTTTGTCCATTGATTATGATGTTGGCTGTGGGTTTGTCATAAATGGCCTTTATCATGTTGAGGTATGTTCCCTGTATTCCCACTTTGCTAAGAGTTTTGATCATAAGTGAGTGCTGGATTTTATCTAATATATTTTCTGCATCTATTGAGATTATCATGTGGTTTTTCTCCTTCCTTTTGTTTATGTGGTAAATTGATTTATGAATGTTGTACCATCCTTGACTCCCCAGAATAAATCCCACTTGATCATGATGTAGGATTTTTATCATGTATTGCTGGATTCGTTTTGCTAATATTTTCTTGAGGATTTTAGCATCTAAATTCATCAGGGATATTGGCCTGTAATTTTCTTTCTTTTTGTTGTTTTTGCCTGGTTTTGGAACCAGCATTATGTTCACTTCATAAAAGGAACTTGGTAGTGTTTCTTCCTCTTAAAATTTTTGAAATAGCTTGAGAAGGAGAGGAGTTAGTTCTTCTTTGAATAATTGGTAGAATTCACCAGTGAATCCATCTGGCCCAGGGTTTTGTTTTTTGGGAGTTTTTTAATAATTATTTCAATCTCTTTTGTTGTAATTGGTCTGTTTAGGTGTTCTGATACTTCCCGATTGATTTTTGGAAGATTACATGTTTCAAGGAATTTGTCCATTTCACCTAATTTGTTTAATATTTTGGCATAGAGTTCTTCATAGTATTTTCTTACAATATTTTGTATTTCTGTTGTGTCAGTTGTTATTTCTCCACTCTCATTTCTAATTTTATTTATTTGAGCCCTCTCTCTTCTTTTCTGGGTGAGTCTTGTTAACAGTTCATTGATCTTGTTTATCCTTTCAAAGAACCAGCTCTTGGTTTCATTGATCCTCTGTATTGTTACTTTAGGTTCTATGTCATTTATTTCAGCTCTGATCTTTATTATTTCCTTTCTTCTACTACCTTTGGGCCTTACTTGCTGTTCTTTTTCAAGTTCTTTAGATGAAGGGTTAGGTTGTTTATTTAAGCTTTTTCAAGCTTCTTAAGAAATGCCTGTAATGCTATGAACTTCCTTATTAGGACTGCTTTAGCTGTGTCCCATAAATTTTGAGTTGTATGTTCATTTTCATTCGTTTCTAAGAATTTTAAAATTTCTTTTTTGATCTCATTGTTAACCCATTTGTTATTTAATAACATGCTATTTAGTTTCCATGTGTTGGAGTATTTTTCATTTTTTCTCTTGTGGTTGATTTTTAGTTTCATGCCATTGTGATCAGAGAATATGCTTGATATGATTTCAATCTTCTTAAATTTGTTGTGACTACTTTTGTGTCCTAACATGTGATCTATCTTAGAGAATGTAACATGTGCACTTGAAAAGAATGTATATTCTGCTATTTTAAGGTGAATGGTTCTGAAGATATCTATTAAATCCAGTAGATCTAGTGTATCCTTTAAGTTTGCTGTTTCTTTGTTAATTTTATTTCTTGAGGATCTATCTAGTGATGTAAGTGGGGTATTGAAATCTCCTACTATTATAGCATTGCTGTTGATCTTGCCTTTTATATCCATCAAAGTCTGCTTTATGTATGTTGGGGCTCCTATGTTTGGTGCGTGGATATTTATGATGGTCATATCTTCATGTTGAATTGTTCCCTTTATCATTATGTAGTAACCTTCTTTATCTCTTACTATAGTCTTGGATTTAAAGTCTATTTTGTCTGATATAAGTATTGCTACCCCAGCTTTTTTCTCATTTCCATTATCATGAAATATTTTTCCCACCATTTTATCTTCAGTCTATGTGCATCTTTTGTTTTAAGGTGTGTTTCTTGTAGACAGCATATGTATGGGACCTGTTTTTTTTATCCATGCAGCTACCCTATGTCTTTTGATTGGATCATTTAATCCATTTACATTTAAGTTTATTATTGATATGTAGTTGTTTATTGCCATTTTAAATTTTAAGGTGTATTCCTCTTTTGCTATATTCTTTTCCCACTTTGATCTGTTTATATCAGACCTCTTAACATTTACTGCAGCATTGGTTTTGTTGTAATGAATTCCTTAAGTTTTCTTTTGTCTGGGAAGCTTTTTATTTCTCTTTCAATTTTAAATGACAGCCTTGCTGGATAGAGTAATCTTGGTTGTAGGTTCTTGTTCTGCATTACTTTGAATATGTCTTGTCATTCCATTCTAACCTCAAGTGTTTCTGTTGAGAAGTCAGATGTCATCCTTATGGGGGCTCCTTTGTAGTTGATAGCCTTTTTTCCTCTAGCAGCTTTTAATATTTTCTCTTTATCACTTAGCTTTGGTATTTTAATTATGGGATTTCTTGGTGTAGGTTTCTCTTTTCTTTTTATTAACTTTAATGGAGTGACCCCAATAAATCAGGGTACATATGTACAATGAAAACATCTCCAGATTATCTTATTCAATTGTGTTGCATACCCATCACCCAAAGTCAAATTGTCCTCTGTCAACTTCTATCTGGTTTTCCCTGTGCCCCTACCCTTCTCCCTATCTCACCCTCCCCTCCTTCCCCCCACCCCGTAAGCACCACACTCTTGTCCATGTCTCATAGTCTCACTTTTATGTCCCACCTATGTATGAAATCATGCTGTTCTCAGTTCTTTTTTTCTGATTTACTTATTTCACTCCACATAATGTTATCAAGGTCCATCCATTTTGTTGTAAATGATCCGATGTCATTATTTCTTATGGCTGAGTAGTATTCCATAGTATATATGTACCAAAGCTTTTTAATCCACTCGTCTTCTGACGGACACTTGGGCTGTTTCCAGATCTTCGCTATTGTGAACAATGCTGCCACAAACATGGGGGCGCATTTCTTTTTTTCGAACCGTGTTATGGTGTTCTTAGGGTATATTCCTAAAAGTGGGATAGCCGGGTCAAAAGGCAGTTTGACTTTTAATTTTCTGAGGAATCTCCAAACTGTTTTCCACAGTGGCTGCACATGTCTGCATTCACAACAGCAGTGCAGAAGGGTTCCCTTTTCTCCGCATCCTCGCCAGCACTTATTCTGTGTTGTTTTGCTGATGAGTGCCATTCTGACTGGTGTGAGGTGATATCTCATTGTGGTATTAATTTGCATTTCTGTAATGATTAGTGATGTTGAGCATTTTTTCATATGCCTATTGGCCATCTGTATGTCCTCTTTGGAGAAATTTCTATTCATTTCTTTTGCCCATTTATTGATTGGATTGTTTGTCTTCCTGGTGTTGAGTTTTATAAGTTCTTTATAAATTTTGGTTATTAACCCCTTATCAGACGTGCTGTCAATTATGTTCTCCCATTGTGTGGTTTGTCTTTTTATTCTGTTCTTATTGTCTTTAGCTGTGCAAAAAATTTTCAGTTTGATATAGCTCCATTTGTTTATCTTGCCTTTTATTTCATTTGCTGGTGGAGATAAATTGGCAAATACATTGCTGCTACAGATGTCGAAAAGCTTGCTGCCTATGTTTTTTTCTAAGATGCTAATAGTTTCACTGCTTATGTTTAAGTCTTTTATCCATTTTGAATTTGTTTTTGTGAATGGTGTAAGTTGATGGTCTAGTTTCATTTTTTTGCAGGTAGATATCCAATTTCCCCAGCACCATTTTTTAAAGAGGGTGTCTTTACTCCATTGTATGTTCTTTCCTCCTTTGTCAAATATCAGTTGTCCATAAAGCTGTGTGTTTATTTCTGGGTTCTCTGTTTTTTTCCATTTATCAATATGCCTGTTCCTATGCCAGAACCAGGCTGTCTTGAGTATAATGGCCTTGTAGTAAACCTTGATATCTGGAAGAGTGATACCTCCTGCTTTATTTTTTCTTTTTAAGATTGCTGAGGCTATTCGTGTTCTCTTTTGGTTCCATATATATTTTTGGAATATGTGTTCTATATCTTCGAATTATGTCATTGGTATTTTAATTGGTATTACATTGAATTTATAAATTGCAATGTTTTATAATTTTCCGAGTACAAGCTTTTAACCTTCTTGGTTAAATTTACTCCTAGGTATTGTATTTTTTTGGCTGCAATAGTGAAGGGGATTGTTTCCTTAATTTCTTTTGCTGACAGTTCATTGTTTGTATATAGAAATGCCTCTGATTTCTGAGTATTAATTTTATATCCTGCCACCTTGCTGAATTCATGTATAAGGTCCAGTTGTTTTTTGACTGAGACTTTAGGGTTTTCTATATACAATATCATATCATCTGCAAATAGTGACAGTATTACTTCTTCTTTTCCAATTTGGATGCCTTTCATTTCTTTCTCTTATCTGATTGCTATAGCTAGGACTTCCAGAACTATGTTGAATAAGAGTGGTGAAAGTGGGCAACCCTGCCTGGTTCCTGATCTTAAGGGGATTGCTTTTAATCTTTGTCCATTTAGTATGATGTTTGCTGTGGGTTTGTCATAGATGGCCTTTATCATGTTAAGGAATGTTCCCTGTATTCCCACTTTACTGAGAGTTTTGATCATGAATGGGTACTGAATTTTATCAAATGCCTTTTCTGCATCTATTGAAATTATCATGTGACTTTTGTCCTTCCTTTTGTTTATGTGATGAATTACATTGATTGATGTGCAAATATGAACCAGCCTTGCCTCTCCAGAATAAATCCCACTAGATCATGGTGTATGATTTTTTTCATATATTGCTGATCCGGTTGGCTAATATTTTGTTGAGAATTTTAGCGTCTAAATTCATCAGTGATATTGGCCTATAATTTTCTTTCTTTGTGTAGTCTTTGCCTGGTTTTGGGATCAGAATAATGCTTGCCTCATAAAAGGAGTTTGGAAGTCTTCCTTCCTCTTGAATTTTTTGAAATAGCTTGAGGAGGATAGTAGTTAGTTCTTCTTTGAATTTTTGATAGAATTCACTTGTGAAGCCATCAGGCCCAGGACATTTCTTTTTTTGGAGTGTTTTGATAATTGTTTCGATCTCATTTGTTGTAATTAGTCTGTTTAGGTGTTCTGATTCTTCCAGATTGATTTTTGAAAGTTTATATGATTCAATAAATTTGTCCATTTCACCTAGATTGTTTAATTTTTTGGCATAGAGTTCTTCATAGTATTTTCTTACAATGCTTTGTATTTCTGTTGTGTCAGTTGTTATTTCTCCACTGTCCTTTCTAATTTTATTTATTTGAGACCTCTCTCTTTTTTTCTTGGTGAGTCTAGTTAAAGGTTTATCAATCTTGTTTACCTTTTTAAAGAAGCAGCTTCTGTTTTCATTGATCCTCTGTATGTTTCCTTAGCATCTATGTCATTTATTTCTGTTCTGATCTTTATTATTTCCTTCCTTCTACTACTCCTAGGCTTTATTTGCTGTTGTTTTTCTAGTTCTTTTAGATGCAGGGTCAGGTTGCTTATTTGAGCTTTTTCTAGCTTCTTATGATATGCCTGTAGTGCAATGAACTTCCCTCTCAGTACTGCTTTTGCTGTGTCCCATCAATTTTGAGTTGATGTATGCTCATTATCATTTGTTTCTAAGAACTTTTTCATTTCTTTTTTGATCTCATTGTTAATGCATTCATTATTTAATATGCTATTTAGTTTCCAAGCATGTGAGTATTTTTCAGTTTTTCTTTTGTGGTTAATTTCTAGTTTCATGGCATTGTGATCAGAGAAAATGCTTGATATAATTTCAATCCTCTTAAATTTATTGAGACCATTTTTGTGTCCTAACATATGGTCTTTCCTAGAAAACGTACCATGAGCGCTTGAGAAGAATGTATATTCTACTGCTTTAGGGTGAAAAGTCTGAAGATATCTATTGAATCAAGTTGATCTAGTGTATGTATCCTTTAAGTTTGCTGTTTCTTTACTAATTTTCTTTCTTGTGGATCTATCCAGTGTTGTTAGTGGGGTACTGAAATCCCCTACTATGATAGTATTGCTGTTAATCTCGCCCTTTATATCCATCAAAGTCAGCTTTATGTATGTCCGGGCTTCTATATTTGGTACGTAGATATTTATAATAGTGATATCTTCTTGTTGAATTGTTCCCTTTATCATTATGTAGTGTCCTTCTTTATCTCTTACTACAGCCTTTGTTTTAAAGTCCATTTTGTCAGATATAAGTACTGCTACCCCTGCTTTTTTTTCATTTTCATTTGCATGAAATATTTTTTTCCATCTTTTTACCTTCTATGTGCATCTTTTGTTTTAAGGTGTGTCTCTTGTTGACAGCATATGTATGAGCCCTGTTTCTTTATGCACGCAGCTACCCTATGTCTTTTGATGGGATCATTTAATCCATTTACATTTAAGGTTATTATTGATATGTAGTTTTTTATTGCTATTTTGTTCTTTAAAGCTGTATTTTTTTTTTTTTTTGGTATATTCTTTCCTCCCTTTAAACTGTTCATAACAGGCCCCTTAGTATCTCTTGCAGAATTGGTTTGTTTTTAATTAATTCCTTCAGGCTTTCTTTGTCTGGAAAGTTCTTTATTTTTCCTTCAATTTTAAACGTTAGCCTGGCTGGATAGAGTAGTCTTGATTGTAGGTTCTTGTTCTGCATTACTTTGTATATATCTTGCCATTCCCTTCTGGCCTCAAGTGTTTCTGTTGAGAAGTCCGATGTCATCCTTATGGGGGCCCCTTTGTAGGTGATAGCCTTTTTTTCTCTAGCTGCTTTTAAGATTTTTTCTTTATCCATTTGCTTTGGTATTTTAACTATGATGTGTCTTGGTGTAGATTTTTTTTGGTTTCTCTTTAATGGAGTTCTGTGTTCTTCGTGAACGTGTGGAATGTTTCCCAGTCTTAATTTAGGAAAGTTTTCTGCTATGATTTGATTGAACACAGTTTCCATTTTCTGTCCTCTTTCCTCTTCTTCAGGCACCCCTATGATGCGAATGTTGTTTCTCTTCATGTTGTCACAGAGCTTTCTTAGAGTTTCCTCACATTTTTTGAGTCTCTTTTCCTTTTTTTTTCTGTGCTTCTGTGCCTTTGTTTATTGTGTCCTCTAACTTGTTGATTCGATCCTCAATGTGATTCATCCTGCTTTTAATTCCTCTCATTGTGATCTTCAGTTCTGATACTGTATTTATCATTTCTGTCTGATTCGTTTTTATTATTTCAATTTCATTTTTTATACTTGTTATCTCTTTATTTAGGTGTTCATAGTGATATCCATTGTTGCACTAATTTCTTTGAACATCTTAACTATCATTATTCTAAATTCTGCTTCTTGTAGTTTGGTTATATCTGGTTCATTCAGGTCCTTATCTGGGATTTCTCTTGATTCATTTGGTTTGCATTCCTCTGCCTGCCCATTTTGTCCGTGTATAAGCAAGTTGTGGCCACTGGAGTCCAGTAGGTGTTGCCTTTGTGTTCTCTAGGTGTGGTCTGTCTGCAGGCCTGCCACCCCCTCTGCTGCTGCCTAGGGTGTTTGTGTATGGGCATTGCCAGCATCAGCCTACTGCGGCTGTTGCTGTGATTTCTGCCTCTCCTCCGCGGGAGGGGCTCTCACTCAAGCCAAAAGCCTCAGCACCAAGGGCAGAGGTAAGCACCTTTGCTCAGCTGTGGACCCAGCTCGTTTTCAGAAGGCTTACGCCTAGCCCCCGCAGTCAGAGCCTGCTTGCCACAGTTTCGCGGGTTGGGCGGGGCTTTTGACGTGCTCTCCGCTGTGAGCCTTTGCCCATCCAGAATTTAGCCCTGCCCTCGAGGCCAGAGCCCTCCTGTGCAGGCTTGCAAACTGCAGTTTATTGGGCCAGGCGTGTTTGCTGGCATGAGCTCAGCTGCTAGCTTCCGATCATCCCGGACTCTACCCTACCCCCGTGTTCAGAGCCCGCTCGTGCACACAGGATGGCAAATCGCGGTTTCTCCAGCCGTGTGGGGCTGGCAGCGTGAGCTCATCCGTGAGCTCCCCCTCGCCCCTGATCCTAGCCCCGTCCCCGTGGTCAGGGCCAGCTTGCACAGAGGCACACAACAGATCTCTGCCGGTTTCTGGCCCTTTGTTTTTTTCCCGCAGGTGGGGTTACTGGCTTGCCCGCAGCTGCCGGACCGCTTTCGCGCGTCCCCTCCGCCCCTGCTTTGCTAGACCGAGCTCTCATCGGTTGTCCCTCTGCTCATGCCGACAGGACCGTGTTTCAACGTCCTGCCGCCACCATCCCTTCAGCAACCCTCAGAGATATGGAAGTGCCCTACGTCTCCACACTGTTGACCTGGGAGCTCCCTCCCTCTAAGCAGCTCTGCTCTAATTGCCGCGGGAGAGCTTGTTTGGCTAGTGTCCTGTATCCTTTTGCTGGTATTACTAGTTCCAGGGGAAATATTTGTTTTCGATTAGGGAAATGACTTAGCCCAGGGGTCAAGGTGGCTGTCCCTCAGAGTGTCCCTGTGCCTTCAGTCCACACTCTGTTCCCGCTGCTCTGTTCCTCTCCTCTGTCTCCGTTCCCCGGAGCCCTGGGTGCATGGTTGTGAGAGAGGTTTTCTGTGCTGTCCCTTTAAAAAGAATCTTGGGTCTGAGAAAACTGTCTCTTTTTCACAAACAGTATCCTCACTTGTTTCACAGTTCAAAACTGTCCATACGCCTCTTCTAGACTCTGGGACTGCAGTCTGGGGCTCGGTTCCTGGGACCCAGGTCCCTCCCTCTCTGCCAAACTCTCCTCCCACCACGCGGGTCTCTCTGGGCTGCCGTTTGCTCCCGGGGCTGGGCAGCCCTCTTCGGGTTTTCGCTATTTCTACCAGCCTCAATGTGGCTTCTGCAGTGTTTCTTGGTTGAAGAGTCCACTTAGTTTAGTTCAAAGTTGGTTTATCCAGATGATGGTTCTTAAAATTGAGTTATAATCCACTTTGGTTCTGGGAGTTGGAAGTTGGTACATCCACCTACTCCATTGCTAGCTTCGTTCCCCCTGAGTTTCTCTTTAATGGAGATCTCTGTGCTTCTTGAACTTGTGCGATCCTTTCTCGCATCACTTTAGGGAAGTTTTCAGCTATGATTTGATTGAATAAAGTTTCTATCTCTTGTTCTTTCTCTTCTTCTTTAGGAACCCCAATTATGTGGATGTTATTTCTCTTTATGTTGTCACAGAGCTCCCTTAGAATTTTCTCAGACTTTTAGAGTCTCTTTTCTATTTTCTGCTCTGCTTCCATGCCTTTGTTCATCTTGTCTTCCAACTCACTAATTCAATCCTCAGCTTCATCCATCCTACTTTTAATTCCTTTCCTTGTGGTCTTCATATCTGATATTGTATTTGTCATTTTTGACTTATTCTTTTTTAATAATTCAATATCCTTTTTTATACTTGCTATCTCTTTATTTAGGTGTTCATAATGACCATCCATTGTTGTTCTAAGATCCCTAAGCATCCAAACAATTATTATTCTAAACTCTGCATCTGGAATTTTGATTATTTTCATATCGCTCAGTTCATTTCCTGGAGGATTCTCTTGCGGTTTCATTTGGATTGCACTTTTCTGTCTTCTCATATGTCTGTGTGTTTGGGTGTGTGGTTTGTCGAGCTGGTTGAGTCTAGGCTTGGTGTTGTATGCCTCCAATTTTGAATTGTATTATTTTTATGTCTTTTTGGGTTGGCTTCAGCTGTTGTTTGTAATCCACTGTGGAATTTGGCTTTTCTAATAGAGCCCCTTTGAAGTCTTGATTTGTTTGTTTTCTTCTCAGTTTTCTTAACTAGGTGGTAGTCTTGTTTACTGATCTCAGCAGGGGGCTTATTTGAAACTGTATCCAGGAATGCCGTGGGTGTAACCTGAGACTCTGAAGACCTGATCTGCCAGTTACTCTCTCTGGGGTGGGTTGCTTTCTCCCCTTCAGTAGGGGGAGGTGTCTCTCAGTTCTCCATGGAGACCTGAGTTACTGCCCCTCCTCACCACTTTTTGTTTTCAGCTGTATCTTTTTGTGCTGATTGGAGCTGGAGAGATATCTTCTGATGGTTGACCTGGAACAACTTTAGTCTTGTGTTATGTGTAAGGATCAATCCCTCCTCCAGCTATCGCAGTCTCCAGCACCCAGGTATGGCACTGGATTAGTCCACTGTTCAGGTCCTCCCATTCATTCCTCTGTTTGTCATTGGCTGTCTCTCTCTCCCCCTTTCCTTTTGGAAAACAAGCCAGCTCTTTCAACATACCTCATTCCAGGGTCCCCAGGCAAGTTGCTGTAAGTAATATTTTCTACTTTTTTCCTTGGATTGAGAGCCTTTCTGGGCTCTCAGCCTTACCCCCACCCCTTTGTTCCTATAAGCAGGGGAGGCTCACCGCTCCTCAGCGCTCCCCACCAGGCTCAGTGTGGCTTCTTTGCTCCTTGGTTTTTGAGAGGAGTTCTTTCAGTCCAGAGTTGGTTTTTCATGCTGGTTGTTCCTAAATTAATTTGTAATCCAGTTTGGTGGTGTGAGCTGGGAGTCTGTGCATCTGCCTACTCCGCTGCCATCTTGTGTCCCTCCTATTTTCTTCTATTCTTTCAAAATGCTTTTCTTGTGTGTTTTTATAGCATTCTTAATTTTCTCCATTACGACATTCATCACTGCTATAATTTCTTATTTATTTGTTTATATCCCACACTAGACTTGATACATCTCTCTGCTTTCTTCTCCCTTGTATACCCAATTCTTGGAGCAGATAGATCTTTAATTAATCCTTGAATATTTGTTGAATGATTGAGTTCTTGTTATCACCTCTAACTATGTGAAATTAGACCAAATATTTATTCCATGTGTATGTTGTTTTGCCATTATCTTACTTTGTGTAAAAATCACAAGGGCCCCATGAGGTAGACAGTACCCTTAACATTCCTGTTTTATAGCTGAACAATTTGAGGTACAAAAATGTGAAGTAATTTACCTAAGGTCAAAGAGCAAGTAATACTAAAGATGAAATTTGAACCCCAAAAGTATGGCTTCAGAGCCCTCAAGTTTAAATACAATGTTGAGATGATTCTTGGTAGAACAGCAGTGTGGTTTGCAGTCACCCTAGCTGCTAGTTTACCCAAGTTCAGCCTAAGCCTCCCCTGATCTGTGTTATAAACCAAGAGTTTTTAATGGTTGTCTTAGGGTGAGAAAATGCAGGTAGAGTTAGAGGAGGTTAGAGATCAGCAGGTCTGGATCATGGTCTAGTGCAGGCATGGCCAACAGTTTTTGCCCCTGGGCCAGATTAGAAAGAAAACTTTTTTCATGGGCTGGATGAAATATTAAAATTAAAAACTGTTAAATACAAAAATGATTCATTTAAGTAAATAAAATTTTATTATGTAATTTGGATAAATGTGAGTGAAAAAAATTTAATATACAATATTATTTTAATAAAAATATATTTTAATAAAAATATAATTACATACCATATAAATATCCAAACTGTATTGCAATCAATCGAAACAATATTTAATTAATAGAATAGCCTGAAGGGGTTATATCGCAAATAAAACAATTTCTTTTTATAAACAACCTGGACACGTTTTTAGTTATGAACTGCAGCTGTTGTCTATGCTACAATGCCACTTGATTCAGCACACTTGACCACAAAAATAATGAATTGTTTGACCTTGGGTGCACACTGGCAAACTCCGCCTAAAAGAATGTGGGTTTCACATCACCGTTAAACGTCAAACAGTTCATATCGAGTACAGACGAGTACAAAAGTTGTAAATCTTTATAGTAGAATTTTTTTAAAAAATAAAGAAGTATTGCAAATTCATTCGACCAATTATTGGAAGTTAACCCTAGAGTAGTCACATGCAGAATTCTTTTCTGCGTATCACTATCTTCTTGAATATCTCGATTTCCAATAATCAAAGATGCTTCCGCTTCTGAGTAGCTGAGATTTTAAAGTAGCGGAGAATATTAAAAATTTATTTGTGGGTTACATAAACCCATTATGCGGGCGGGATGTGGCCCATGGGCCATATGTTGGCCATGCTTGGCCATGCTAGGGATTGTGTTTGGAGCCATGTCATGGGGAAAAGAAGCTGTAAGGGGGCTGATAGGGGATACAGTCTAGGTGAAAGGATTTACAGCAATTGTTATCATTCCATCTTACCTTAGAAATGACCAATTCATAAGTCTTTACAATCTTCCAAGCATTCTTCCTTGTATCATCTCATGTGATTTTCAAAACAGTCAATAAATAAGCTGATAACTAATCTTTTTTTTTATTGTTAATAAAACAAATTGAGAGTGATAATTATATTGCCCAAGCTAGTTGGTGGTGGTCTCTGAGATTAAATTTCACATCTGCTTTTCTGTCCTTGAGATTGAGTTTAATATGGGAAAGGAAGAAAGATACATGAGTTCAGGGCTGGATGGAAGGAAAATCAAGAAGGAAAAAGAGGAAGAGTGGCATGAAAAGGAGATTAAAGTGAACTGCTAAGAGATTGAAGGACAACTGAGAAGGTACTGGTTCTACCAGGGTAAGGAGAGTGAGCAGTGGTGGGATTTAAATAATTTAACAAACGGTTCTCTGCCCTAATGACTGTTTTAAGTATAAAAAAATGATATACCAGCCCTGGCTGGTAGGCCCAGTGGTAGAATGTCATCCTGGTGTGTGGATGTCCTGAGTTTGATTCCAAGTCAGGGAACACAGGAGAAGCAACCATCTACTTCTTCACTCCTTCCCCTTTCACTTTTCTCTCTCTTCCGCTCCCACAGCCATAACTCGATTGGAGTAAGTTGGCCCTGGACACTGAGGATGGTTCCATGACCTCTGCCTCAGGTGCTAAGAATAGGTTGGTTGCTGGGAAATGCCCTATATGGGCTTACCAGGTGGATCCCAGTCCAGCGCATGTGGGAATCTGTGTCTCCCTCCTCTTCTCTCAATAAAAACAAACAAAAAATAACAGTATATCAAAAGGTAGTTTATTATTTCATGCATTTAATACTTAAATAAGAGCAATAGAAGAGGTACACAAAACTAGATTATAAGAAGGAGTTTCAAAATATTCATGAAAATAACTAAATAATACCTGACAAACAATGAAACTGTTATTTTAGATTTGTATTTCCATATTGCTTCTTGATTACCATCCTCACTTGCAATTTTTTTAACCTATGGATGGAATGAACATTACTATGGGTGCTTAAAATGTGCTGTTGCACAAATGAATGTTAAAAAAGAGTAAGGAATGTAAATTTGTGATTTCCACATTGGGCGGCTGCTCAGGCACCCACCTTAGAACCCTGATTACAAGTGCCATTTTAACAACTGGTTCTCTGAATTTAACAGAAAATTAGGTATCAGTTCTGTCAAACCAGTGTGAACCAGCTGAATCCCACAACTGCGGGTGAGGGAGGGGGGGAATAAAGAGGGACAAATGTAAGGTGACAGAAAATTATTTGACTTTGAGTGATGGGCACACAACACAATCAACAGTTCAAATGTTATAGAGATGTTTACCTGAAACCTATGTACTCTTATTGATCAGTCACCCATTACATTTAATTTCTAAATAGGAAAGAAGATGCAGGTGACAGAAGTCAAGGGATTGGGGATTCTCAGAGTTGAAGGCATCAAGTGAGATGACTTATATGAACACTTTATACATGTAAATGCTCAGCGTGTGGCAATTGGGAGGCCACTGAACGTGATCCAGAACCCATTCTCAGTGGTGTGGTGTGGTCAGATCTTAGTCTATATCCAGATGAATTCTCTCTGGATAAAATTTGTATTTCATTCTTAGAATTTTCATTGGTCCAATAACATCGAAAAATTAGGTATGTTTTAGAAATATGTCTAGAATTAAGTATGAAATGTTTTTCCCCTTGTACTGTGAAGGTCCCTCAGCTTTCTCCCCCAAGTTTGTCTTCTGACTATAAATTGTGCTCTGGTGGGCTAGCCTAACTGGTAATGAGCTTATGATATACCTAGCTGTAATGCCAGTTGACAATGGGCTAATTCAATCCAAGACAGGTAAACAAAATGTTATTTGTTTAATTGTAAGCATCCTATGGGCTCTCTATCCTTCCTGCCTGAATTAGCCCCACACTACCAGGTTATATTTTATTTACCAGGATGAAAACACACTAGCTTGAGGTGTAAGTTCTTATCTAATTAACTTCATAGGTAACGTTTTGGGAGACTTATAGGGTGAAAGAATGCTTGGTCTGGATTGTTCTCCGTACCTCAGCAGCATACCTTCCTATGGCCAGCAAGCTAGACATTTAATTTTGACACTGGAAGTCATTCAATTTTTGACAAAGTAGTTTAGCATAGTAATGTACAGAGCCTTAAGCATTCTTTTCTGCCTTAGCTCCCCCCACCCCTTGATGTGGAGATCTTGGGGACATGTTACCTTGTACCTAGGTTTTAGGTCATGAATTTGGCTTTGGATAGGCAATGCTGCCCTTTCTAAGACATGATTGACCTATTCCTGCCTCTGAGGCTTTGCTAATTTTCTTGTCTTCAGATGCTCACCCCCATTTACTTCTGCCTGCACAAATCCGACTTGCTCTTTAAGTTTGATTCAGGTGCTACTTCTTCTCAGAAGCCTTCCTTGACATTAAAGTCCACAGTTCTCCACTGTATCCTGTTTGCTGTTGTTGTCCTTAACCACAATCTAGTATGTATTTTTCAATTTGTTTTCTTTGTGTTTAATCTTTGCCATTAGATTGTAAGCTCTCCAAAGGATCTGTATTTTTCAAGCTTTGTATGACCAGCATCTTTCTAGTACAGAGATTTGTTTATGGTAGGTGTGAAATAAATGTGTGATACTGGTTGATTTATGAGTGTGCTCTCTAACATAAGACATATGGAGTTCATTGGCTTTGTGCTTGTGTGTCACCACCCCTACCCCCACCCCTTTCTCCAAGTTATCCTCTCAGCCTGGCCCAGCTGGAGCTGTGGAAAGTAAATAAATCAACCAGCTCCTAGGTCAGACAGCTCAGAGACAAATGAATACAGCAGGTTGTTGCCACTATAATGATGCAGTGACTGTGCTGTTTGCCAGTTTCTGGACAACAATAGATTGCCTTCTTTCTCTTAAATTTAATTTCATTTCTCATAAGCTTGAAATTGCCCTTGCTATTTTCTGACTTTTTTCCCCCCACCCTGCTCTAGTTCATGTCAGTGTTTCCTTAACTAACATTTTTATGGCTTGAAAATCAATTCTGTACCAGATATAAAGACATACTCTGTCTCCAGCCTTTGTTTCTAAGACCAGCCTCAGCACCTTCCATTAGCTCGGTGCATGGCTTCTGAACCACTTAAGGGTTTCCAGTCTCTGATTCCTTTTTATTCAAAGTATCTTTAGATCTGAGTTGACATTTATGAAATAGACTTTATCATGTTCCTTTTTAAATTGATTTATTCCCAGGTAATTGAATCTTTGGAATTATGGAATTGAAAATATATTGGTTTGAACAATCCTTGTTAATTGGAAGCCTCACTTATTTTACCTTGTTCACCTTGAAAACTTTGGAAAAGAGGAGAGATTTGTGGGTTAAAGTATTTGAATTCATCACACCAGAGTAAAGAAAGCACCAGAAGAACAATGAGCCACCAAACAGCAAGAAGACCAGAAAGTCACTTTTTGAAAACAATGACTTATATTCTTTTTAATTATTTTTTTGTTTAACCCTATGTTGTGAAGAACTGGTTCCTTTCAAATTGAATGAGAATATTTGGGTTTAAATATTCCTGACTTTTTGTCTTGCAACAAGAACCTATGTTGAACAAACTTTTACTTTGTGTCTTGAAAGTGTTTGTATTCCCCTGGAAAGTCTTTAAAATTATGCTTTGTTTCAGCGTGTTAATAAGACCAAAACCTTCTCCAGTATTTACCTGTGGTAACTCTAAAGGACAAGGAAATGTTCTTTTTAAACATGCCCACCAGCAAAATAATCACTTCTATATGAAACTAATCTCATAGAAATGAGATAGTTAAAACTAACAGTGAGGAATGTTTGGTGTAACTCAAGAGTTAACATTTTAGCTTGAGTAATAGTAGCTTTAGTTTTAATCAATAGGCTTAATGGTTAATGCAAGTAAAAACTTTGTTCCAGGAACTGGGATACCTAAACTGGCCTACATGACTTCATGAGATCTTCAAACAATCTACTTTTGTGCTCCAGGGGTCTGAAAGCAAAGCCTTTGTACTCCAGGGATTGAATGCCCACTGACTATGATATAATTAACTTTCCCTTGAACTCCACCTACCCTATTCTTCCTATAAAATACCCTACCTACCCTATTCTTCTTATAAAACGGTGGGCTTGAGATTAGATATTAGGACAGCATTGGGTACTAACCCCATCTTCTCAGATTACCAGCCAACTAAATAACGTACCCATAAAAATTCTAACAATCAGCCTGACTAGATGGTGGTGCAGTGTATAAAGCATTGACCTGGGATGCTGAGGACCCAGGTTTGAAACCCTGAGGTTGCCAGCTTGAGCACGAGCTCACCAGCTTGAGTGCAGGCTTATCAGCTTGAGCATGGGTTTACCAACTTGAGTGTGGGATCATAGACATAACCAAAGGTCGCTGGATTGAGCCTAGGGTCACTGGCTTGAGCAAGGCATCATTGGCTTGGCTGGAGTCCCCCAGTCAAGGCACATATCAGAAAGCAATCAATGAACAATCAAAGTCCGACAATTGTGAGTTGACACTTCCTTCCTGACTGTCTGTCCCTGTCTTGCCCTCTCTCTCTCACTAAAAAAAAAAAAAAAAAAAAAAAAAAAAAGATTAAAGCAATTAAAACAAACAAACAAAAAGACTTTACTGATTCTCAATGAGCAGACTCAGAATAATATTCAAGATTCTTTATAATTGAGATTTAGGTTATTATTATTTTTTTTTGAAAGAGAGAAGCATCAACTTAGCTGCTTTTTATATGTGCCCTGATTATCTCTTAAACTGAGCCTGAGCCCTCAGGATGGATTAGGAGATCTGATTACTCTGTTTTTCTTCTTTATGTCAGCTATTCTTGTCTTTATCAGCACCATGGACAGAAGAGGTTAGAGCAGGGAATGGTTAGAGCAAAACACAGTCTGGGGAAGTTTAGTAGGACACAATAGGATAACCGTCATTCTCAGGGTGACCTTTTTTAAAGGCACATTTCAAATTGAGAAAGTCCAAAATGAATACCTTTGCTGCCCTAAATGATTGCCTGGACTGAAAGAATCAGTAAAAAGCATGCACTGTGGAATCAAAATATCAAAACTTAAATTCTCTTTTATATTTATTAAGTGTATGACTTTTTGCCTGGCCTCTTTGAAAAGCAGTTTCTTTACTTGTAGATTTAGAAACTGGTACCCTTAGAAAATGTAGAATGTTATTCTAAGGAATGGATTTGAATCCTGGTTCTAGTTTTTACTAGTTTGGTAAAGATACTTAAATTCTCTATGGTTATAGAAGGTGAAAGGATTAGCCAAAAAACATATATACATAACATATAGATACAGACCACAGGGTGGCAATAGCCAGAGGGAAAAGTGGGGAGGGGTTAGAAGGAAGAGGGTTGGGAGGGGTAAAATGTGAGTGGAAAGAGACTTTGCATGGGGCGGGGGATGCACAATGCAGTGTGGAGATGGTGTAACAAGTTGTACACTTGAAATCGGTATGGTTTGGCAACCCATGTCATCCCAAAAATTATTAAAAAAGAAAAAGAAAAATTAAAAGATAAAAACAAATCTCTCATCTTTTACATGAGAATAAAAATGGTACTTTTTTATAGGGGGGGAAGGAGCATTAAGAGGAAATAATATACTATGTAAAATTCTTAGATGTCTACCTGGAATATAGTACACTGTTATTCTTATGATACTTATTTAATAAGGTTATTATGCAAATTAAAGGAGATATATGTAGAATACAGAACAGAGACTAGATATGCAATAAGTTATGTGATTTGCTATGAGGTCCAGAGTGGAAGGGAGTCAAATGCTTCAAATACAAATCTGGGAGTTCAGCTGAATGGTCTATGAAAATTCTGCCCATAAACAAGGGTCATTTTGCTTAATTAATTAATTAATGTATTGATACATTAATCTATTTTATTCACTAAGCATTTATTGATCATTTATGGTATCTGGCATACTGCTAAGGACTATAATAGAAAAAAATAATTTAGACTGAAGTCTGCCATCATAGATTAGAGGAAATAGAAGACATATGAAAATTGTTAATTAAACAAGTCAATGAATATTAAGTACTTAATGTTGTGGCTGGCAAATAGTGGGAATATAATATTTGTTAGCTGGTTTTATTGTAAGCTACTACTACCAGCATTACTCACACTATAGAGTTTAGCGAGTGGCTGTCCACATGTGTTTAGAGGAGGAATGGGAGACTGCCCTTTGGGAAAGGAGACTATCTGGGAGAGGTTCTGAGGCATAAGTATAACGTGGCCATGAACAAGTGGAGAAGTGGGTTCCTAGCTGAAAGGTGTGATGTGAACCAAAAAGTGATAGGAGATAGATCAGAGGAGAGTAATTATGAGAGAATAACAGGTACTTCAAAGTGGCTAAAACATTATGTACAAGTATTAAAAACTATGACTGGGAAGATGGAGATTAATCTTGGTGGCTTTGAATGTCAGGCTGTGGACTTGGGTTTTTTAATGTGACTGATATAGCACTATTCAAAGTTTTGTTTTATTTATTTCCTCCAGGGAATGACCAGGTACTGATCTATTACTAAGGTGATGTTTTGAAAAAAATATAATTTATAATAGTCAACAATGGCACCAAAGTTTCTATCTTATTTAATTAAATTTCCTTGTAAGAATTTCAAGTATACAAACTGACCCTATCAACCCAATTTTGGATAATTTCTTTTTTAATAATTTTAAAAACTTTTCTCAATTCCAACTGACATACAATATTATATTAGTTTCAGGAATGCAACATAGTGATTAGAACATTTATATAATCTATGAAGTGATCACCGCAATAAGTCTCTTGATTGGTGATTTTCTATTGGCAGATGCAGCCATATCTTCCTAGGACCCAGCAACCAAACCTGGACCAAAGGCCTTGGATCCTGCAGCTGGTGTTGGTATTTGTGCTAAAAGCCTCCTATTCTTGAAGGAAAAGTAATATATCACTTCTGTTTTCTTCTCTTCTCTGGGAGCTGAATTCACAAAGAAGTGAGCTTGTTTTTGTCTGATTTCAATCTTCACCATCTCATGCTGATAGAACAGGAGTCCACACAGGTGATGGAGCTAAAGGGTAATGATGTCAACGGAAGTGATGTGGGAGATGAGAATGTTCTTTATTCCTTTTCCTGTTCTCTCTTCCTTCTCTTTGTCTCTCTCCTTTCCCATACCTCCTTCCTCTCTCTGCCTGTTTTCCTCTCAACACACCCGTAAGTGTGTACAACACGTGGAGCCTCAGATCACTTCACAGAGCCCAGTTTATATGAACGCCAACTTTGGCTTGCAGTTGGGTGTTTCATTTAGTTTTCAGAACCTTGTCCAATAGCTGACACAAGAGTCTCTCAATATCCTTTTCACATAAATCAAAAATAGTTTTCATGTTGGCTTTAGTTACATGGTGCTAGTGACTGTGAGCCAGACTTTAGAAGAGATCGTGACAGCTCAGCTCTCATTGACCAGAGCGTATTTGGAGAATGTATGGAAATAATTAGGTGAAGTCAGTGTAAAGCACCAACAGAGAGTGGTTGAACGTGGCGAGGCTCTTTGGCAAGGAACTGAAGCAATTCCACGTATTCCAAAGTGGCTGACCTTATTGGAAAGATGGTTGTGATTGTCCTATGTGAAATGTGGTACCCTAGGAATCATCTCCTTTGGGAAATAACAGTCTTGTTTATTCACTCAGTCAATATTTGAGCACTGTCTCTGTGTCAGGAATATGCTGAACCTTAAAAAAACAGTAGCAGACAAGACAAACAGAAATTTTGGAGATCCCTTTATGGCACAGATGGAAGAGTCATCTCAGTGGCTGGGCCTCCAGAGATCACCTCCTGCTTATCATGCTTCACTGGTTTTCATGTTTTAATGAAATACTTTGGCCCAACAATGGGAGATGAGCTGGCTCTTGTTCCTGTAAGAAGTTTAAAGTTCCAAATTCCAGTCTGTTGTTCAGACTCAAGCAGAAGGACACAGATGAAAGTTTCTACTCTAGGATAAATATCTAGGGGAATCTTCAGTTGTTTTTTTTCCCCCAGATTGAGTGTAAGGGAATGCAGTGGAATACAGGAAGACAGAGAAACCCAACTTCCTGAAGAAGTCAAAGCTCTTTGGGTAAGTGACTCAATAGATTTTTAGAGACTATGCCTTTCTACCAAGTATTGGATCTTAGAGTAGCTCAACATTAGATTGACTGAAACCTGGAGTGACCTTTGAGATAACTACACAGATACCTAATAAAACCACCTAGAATGATAAGGATTCAGTCAAGTTTTCCTGAGCTTTGAGAGACTGTAACCTGTGCCTTTCTCTAACATTTAGTTCTTCTTTTCTGTGCCTGCTCTAGCATAGCAACTGACAGAACCCCTGTTCTCTTTCTGTTATCCATCCACTGGCTTTTATGCTATCGAGTGTTGCCAGATCACACTATAATGCAATATCCCTACCTGATACTAACCTGACATAGCCCCATCCTGCCACACAGATGTTATACAGACACTTTTATCTCTACTGGGCACCATGTAGCAACCTGTGACACAGAGACTTTTGTGGGCAAACTACACAGAGCTGGGCCTACTGGTCCCTTTCTTTGCACACACCAAACTTGAGATGGGCTATCACTAACCAAATGGAGAGCAGCAGTGCTTACGGAAAAAGTGAGCTTCCTCATATTTGTGGACATGTTAGAAATTCTTCAGCCACAATATCTGGCACCAGGGCCCCGAGGAATATGAGAAATAGCCTTAGTTAATGTCCTAGAAGATCTGCTTTTCTTTGGGCTGCTACCTCCTGGGTTGACCTCATGATGAATCCTTGGGTTCTTCAGTTAGAGGATACCACCTTTGGTATAAGTAGGGCTCTACCTGTTAAGGCAAATTCCACTAGCAAGAGATCACATTAACTAGTTTCCAGCCAGTGACACACTCTTTTGTGTAAATTTCAGGCTGGCAACTTCCTTTGGAAATTAAAGACAGAACTTAAAAAAGACCAGATGAGAGAGAGAAAGACCCAAGTAGGAGTTCTCTTAGGAGACCATCAGAAATAAGGAAACATTCACAGATGGAAGGAAGAGCTGCCAGAGACCAAATTTGCATTCTCAGAATGTGTCCAATGTTGCCCCTGGCCAAAACCAGATTAATTTTTATTTGTTTCTGCAATATGATCAAGGTTATGGTTAGGTAGACTCCTTTCTCACCTTATTTTGTTTCTCTCTCTTCTCTTCCCTTCTGTTCTTCCTTCATGACTTTGATTTTTTACCTCTCCCTCTTTTTATCTTCTCTCTAGTTTCAAAGGTCTAGAATCCAAGTAGTCTCCAGTAGCCCACAGTTGTTTACCCACACACTTCTAGGAGCCTAGGAATGACTTATGGGGGGATGATTTCTGGAATGGCAGTGTGAGGCACTCCATGGAGCCTCTCCCCAGCAAGAAATAAATAAATAAACTCCTGACAAAACATAACTGGTGAAAATTGTATATGTTAGAAAATTGTCTTCAGAGTATATGGCAGATGAAGAAATATTTTTTCAAGAAAGTTTACTGGATCTTAATAAGAACAGTAGGAGTGTGGCCTTTGCATTAAAACTATGCCTTCTTTCCCACCCTCTCAGCTCACAGCAATGAACATCCACTCAAAGCAAATGTCACCAAGAACACAAATTTCCACCTTTACACAGCTTCCAGTTGAGGGCTATAGTACCTCCCAAGGAGGAGCAGCCCCTCCCCCACTCCCATATCTGTGTTTCAGAAGCTCTGTCCAGGGCAGAGTGACTGAGAAGTGTGGGGGTCTCTTCCTCTACCTACTCCCCACTTGCAGGGCAGAAAATCTCCCCAAGACATAGAAGGTCAAGAATAGAATATCCCAGTCACAGCTGGGTTGTAGGAAAAATGCTCCATGCCAGGAGAGGCAAGTAGCAAAGACTGTCAGCTGCTGTCCCAGTCTGGAGTGAAACAAGGCAGCTCAGGAGCAGGAGGGTAGTTCTGAGAGCAGTAGGCCACTGTTCCCAACCTCAGTGTAGGAGCAGGTGTGCAGATTCACTGCTCAAGAGGAGAGGGAGGCCTTCAGAACAGAGAGCTCTGAAATGCTCCCCAAGAGACTCACGTTATTTGTACTACAGTGTGGGCAAGTTTAAGCCTAGGAGTGCTTGTAGAAACAATGAAGATGCAGTGACAAGCAGTTAAGAGGAGGCTCCATGAGAGCATTAAGCTAACCCTTCCATCATCTAGAAGTCTAGTAGAGAGAACTGTGGAAAGCGACAGCTAAGAAGAACCCTCTTGGGGTTCACATCAAACTGCTAAGACTGGCCTCAAGGACTACCCCTTCAACAGGATCCATATTTAATTGCAACAGCCTATGGAACAATTTGTGCCCCAGGGCATTGCCAAAAATAATAGAAAAGTCAACCATCAATTAGTGGAGGCTAGTAGCTGGGCATGATGTCAATGGAGGCAGTCACCTTAACAGAGAGACTAGGAAGAGAGACAAAGCATTAATCAAATCACTGCCATCACAGAGTGACAGCTTGCAGGCCCAAGGCTGCACTGTATGATTAGCAACACCAGAGACATCATTCTTAAGAGGAAATGGACCACTAAAATAAGCCCACATTCAATAAACAAACAAAAAACAGGCAAACAGAATAACAAACCTCAGACCAGGAGATCAGTATACAGAGTTACTACAATATATTATCTAATAAATTGCAGTTTTTAACAAAAATTATGAGACATGCAAAGAAATAGAAGGTGACTAATAGGGAGGAAAAAAGCAGGTCATAGAAATGTTCTGTGATGAGCCCAGACATCAGATCTGGCAGACAAACATTTCAAATCAACTGTTAATAATTGTTCAAAAAACTAAAGAAAGAAAGGAAAATATAGTGATACTGTCACATAAAGTAGAGAATAGAAAGAAAGACATAGAAGTGATAAATAAGTACCAAATGGTAATTAGGAAGGTGAAAAGCACAGTAACTAAAATTAAAATTTTGCTAGAGTGGCTTAGTAGTAGATATGAGTTGACAGAAGAAAGAATCAATGGACTTACATATATCAATGGAGACTATGCAATCTGAGAGAAAAAAATGAAGAAAACAGAACAGTCTCAGAGAAATATGGAATATACACATATTAAAAAGTAACACAGGAGAGAAGTAAAAAAAGCAGAAAAATAGTTAAAGCAACAGCTGAACACTTTCTACATTTGATGAACACTGTCTATATGCAATGAAGAAACTTAACAAATTCTAAATACAGTGGTATCTTGAGATATGAGTTTAATTCGTTCTGTAACCAAGCTCATAAGCCAGTCAACTCGTATATCAAACAAATTTCTCCCATTTAAAATAACTGAAATAGATTTAATTCGTTCCAGCCCTGTGAAACATCCCCAAACCATCCTAAATTATAAAAAAAGACATGTTTTTAATTAAAACACACATGTATACTTTACCAATGCATAACAAAATATATGAAAAAAAAGAAAAAAGTGTTATTTATTACTGTATTCTTACCTTGGAGACAGATGAGTGCAGCTAATGGAGGTGAATGGCAGCAGAGGAGGGAGGGAGGGAAGGATGCAGGCACTGTAGACACATAAACTAAAACTTCACTTTCTTAACACTAAACGTAAACTAAAACTGAATTTTCTTTAAACAAAATTAAAACTTCACTTTTTATTTACTTAAAATAAAACCACAAAAACTTAATTGTAAAAAAAAAAGGACTTTCTTAAGTTTAAACTTAACTTAAGCTTAACATTACGTATTTTTCATTTAATCATCACCTGTTTTTGCCTTTTTGGCTGCATTTTTGGCACTTTCACTTGCAGGACTCTTGAATAAATATCAATCCAAAGAGGTTTGCTTCTGCCTGCCTTTTAAAAAGTTATAGAAATGTGACAAACAAGTGTCATTAAAAAGTGTTAAAGCATGACCAGTTTAAACTTTTTCTGGGAGTTTCTTTTCAATTAAACTTGAAAGCTTCTCCCACATTGCCAGCATATCTTTAATTTCACTTGTAGAAATCACTTCCTCTGACTCTACCTCCTCTTCACTACTAATCTCTTGCAGAAGCTCCATATGTTGCATCATCTGTAGCTCCTCAACTCCTCAGTTGAGAGTTCCTCCTCATGTTCCTTGACAAGCTCGTTTATGTTACCCTCATCTACCTCCAGACCCATCGACGTTCCAAGGGACACAGTCTCCTCCAACGCTTCTACCTCAGTCTCGGTCTCTGATTTAAATCCTTCAAAGTCCCTGTCTGCAACAACATCAGGCCATAACTTTTTCCATGCCGAGTTCAAGGTTCTTGTAACCTCTTGCCATGCCAAGTCAATAATGCATAAACATATCATGATGTTGTAGTGATCTTTCCAAACTCTCTAAGGGTTGGAATTGTATGCTCAGTCACCTCAAAGCAGTGGCAGAACAAGTGCTTTGTGTAAAGCTTTTTAAAGTTGGAAATGACCTGCTGATCCATAGGATGAAAGATTGAAGTCTTGTTGGGTGGAAGGTAGAGGACTTCCATGAATTTGAACTCATCAAGAATGTCATCTTCAAGAACAGGTGGGTGGGCTGAGCATTATCAAGGATTAGTAATGCTTTCATTGGGAGTTTATTTTCTTGAAGATATTTCTTCACTGTAAGACCAAAGACGAGATTTACCCATTCAGTAAAAAACTGCCGCGTAACCCATGCCCTAGCATTGGCATGCCACATAACCTGCAGTTTTTCTTTAAGAATCTTTTAAGTCTTAAAGGCTTGAGGATTTTGGGACTGATACACTAGCAGTGGCTTTACTTTACAGTCACTGCTAGCATTTGAACATAATGCAAGGGTCAGACAGTCCTTCATGGGTTTATGGCCTGGCAGTTTCTTCTCCTCTGTGGTGGTAAAAGTCCTTTGGGGCATTATTTTCCAAAACAATCCTGTTTCATCACAGTTGAACACTTGTTGGAGAATGTAGTCTTTTTTTTTTTTTTTTTTGCGATAAGCACAGCAAAACATGTGTGATGTACTCCTCAGGTGCCTTAACGTCAGCACTCGCAGCTTCACCGTGCCTCATCACCGAGTGGATGCCAGATCTCTTCTTGAAATTTTTAAACCAGCCGTAACTTCCTTTAAACGAATCTTCTGCTGCCTCTTTTGAGGTTGATGGTTCTTTCTTCTTCAAGTCGCTATAAACAATACGTGCCTTTTCACATATTACAGTCTCCATCACTGTATCTCCTGCCAGCTCTTTCTCTTTCACCCACACCAGCAGAAGATTCTCCATTTCTTCATGGATATTTGTCCTTAATTGGGACCGAATTGTAGTTCTTTTCACTGGATTTGCGCTTTTGATGGCATCCTTTAGTTTAAGGATGGTACAAACTGTAGATGTATTGCGGTTGTACAGCCTTGCCAGTTCAATCACTTGTACACCACGCTCATGTTTTTCTATTTTATCTTGCTTTACTTCTATTGACATCATTCTCTTCTTCTTCTCACCACTGTCTTTTACACTCACTTTCTTTGGCCCCGTGATAGCACACAAAAAAGTTATTAAAAAATGCAAAAATGATGCAAGAATGAGTACAGCGCATGAGATTTGACTTGATTCTGTGGGTAACACATGAGAAAGAATGAGATGCTGGTGTTGTGCTGCCGATACTGGACCCTTGTGCCAACGCACCAAATTCCTGAATCACAACTCGTATCTTGGAATTTTGCTTGGATCTCGAACAAAAATATGGACTGAGTCGCAGCTTCTATCTAAAAAAAAAAAAAATTGTATGTTGGTCTGCTCGTATCTCAAGGTACCACTGTATAGTAAACACAAAGGGATCCACACCAGATACATCATAGTAAAAGTACTAAAAGTAAAAGAAATCTTGAAAGCAGCAAGAGAAAGTGACTTGTCACATACAAGGAAATTTCAATAATATTGTCAACTAACTTCTCTTTAGAAACAATGGAGACCAGTAAGATGACATATTTGAAGTTCTGGAGAAGCAACAACTATTAAAAACAACAGCCAAACCTATCAATAAAGAATTCTATATCCAGCACAGTGGTCTTTTGAAAATGAGTGAAAAAGAAAAATGTTATTATAATAATTTATTATAATAAACTCCATAAAAACAACCTGAGAGTATTTGTTGAGAGTAGATCTGCAAGAAGTACTAAAGGAAGTTTTTCCAGATAAAAACAAATAACCCCAGACAGTAATTTGAATGCACATGAAAAAAAAGCAAAGAGTAAAGATAATTATGCAATTATAAAAGACAGCATGAAAGCATGTTTCTTCTCTTAACTGATTTAGAAAGCAATTCTATTAAACAATAAGTATATAGTTGTATTATTGGACCTTTATCATAGAGAAATGTATTATATTTGATGATACAAGTGCAAGGAGATGGGAAGAAAACTGGGCTGGAATCAGGAAATCAGAGTAGTTGGTTACTTGAATGCACAGGAACAAAGAAACTGAAATGGGAACGAAGAAGATTAATATAATAAACTCTAGAAATAAATATTCTCTTTTGTTCATTCATCTTCTTTAAAAGACATATATCTTATACAATAAAAATGATAATGCATTTTTGGGTTTGTGGCATATCTAGATGTAATATGTATATGTATTATTAGAATACATATATTAGAACAACAATATTAGAACAACAGAAAGAAGAAGGTGTAGGGTTATCTAGGGGTCATGTTGATATGTTCCCTGTAATTGGTATGAACCTGATGTAGATTTGGATAAATTAATATGTATATGGGATTTCCTAGAGCATCCACTAAGAAAATGACTTCAAAAAATGATGAAAAAAATAATTAAAGAAGTTAAAATGTTACAATAGAAAACATTTGCTTGATGCAAGAGAAAGCAGTACAAAAAGAATAGAGGGAAATAAAAGATATGAGAGAGAAAAAAATAAGAAAAAATGGCAGCCATAAATTCAACTATAACAATAGTAGTATTAAGTGTAAATAAACTAAGCAATCTAATTAAAAGGCAGAGATTGTTAGATTGGATTTCTAAAAAAATCATATGCTGTCTATAGGAGATGCATTTTAAATTCAAGGTACGTATAAGATGAAAATAAAAGAATGGAAGAAGACATACAAACAGAAGTGGCTATTACAAATATCAGACAAAATAAACATATGGCAAAAAGTTAATAGAGTTACAGAAGAACATATTATTATCATAAAGGTATCAATCTATCATAATGATATAACAATTAACATACATACACCTAACAACAGAGCCCACAAATACTTGAAGCACAGACTGTTAGAACTGTAGGAAGAATAGCTAATGAAGAAATAATAGTTGGAGACTTGAATATTCTACTGTCAATAATGAATAGAACAACTAAGCAGAAGATTAACAAGGAAATAGAATCCCTGAGCAATGCTGTAACTCAGGTAGACCTATTAGACATCTAAAGAAACAATAAGAACCAAATATACATCATTCTCAAGTACACATGGAACATTCTCCAGTATAGACCATATGGTAGGCCAAGAAATTTTAAAATAATTAGAATCATACCATGTGTAAAAAGCACACTCTCAGATCACTATAAAATGAAATTGCAGCTCAGTAATAAAATGCACAAATATGTAGAAAGTAAAAATCTCACTGTTAAATGACCAATGGATCAAAGAAGAAACTGAAGGAAAATTAGTAAATACTTTGAGATGAATGAAAACAAACTCATACATACTAAAACTTACAGCAGTGTTTAGAGAAAAATTTATAGATTTAAATGCCTATATTAATTATAAATGAAGAAAGATCTCAAATCAATAACCTAATTCTTCTTCTTAAGGCAGTAAACCAAACCAAAACAAAACAAAAAGCACACTAAACTAAAGCAGAGGAAGGAAATAATAAAGATTCATGTAGAAATTAATGAAATGGTGAATGGAAACACAATAGAGATTCTAAACAAAAGCTGAAGTTGTTTCTTTGAACATGTCAACAAAATTGACAGAACTTTAATTACACTGACCAAGACCAAAAAGAAAAAACTTAAATTACTAAAATCACTCCAGTTCACAGAATTATGGAGGCCCCTGTGGATGAAGTAACACAGACAGACACACATATACACAACAGTTGGCAAAAGGGAAGATATAAAATTGCTACTACCTTCTTATAAAAACCATCAGAGTCAACAAATGATCAGAACCAATGTAAGAGGATGCAGTTATGGAATAAGATGACAGAAATCTGTAGTGTCCTATATCAGAAGTAATAAGCTTGAAGACATAAAAAAATACACTGGGGAACATTTTTTTTTCCATTTTCTGTTGCATGAGGTTTTAGAACTTTTTCTATATATCTCTGCATTGCTGATTCCAAATCTGAAATCCGTTTTCTGGTGCATGCTCTAGTTTTTATGTAATTCTAATTTCTTTTTGTTACATTTAATGGCAAGCATTGGTTTTTCAATTGGAGTTAAAGGGCAATGACTCTTGGATTGAACATAACCACAAGGCAATTAATGTTTTACAAACATCACTTTTACATAATAGTAGTTGTTTTTAAATGTAAAAAATTATTATCTGATAAAAACACCCTTTTTTTGTTTTAAGATTGAATCATGGCTTCTTCTAGTAGGCATAAATGTAAGAATAGTCTTGACACCTTCTGTTATATATGTGGCTGTTACACACTTCAACATCAAAGGCGCAATATTTCATCATTTGTGACACGTGCATATATTGCCTATTTTCAAGTTCCCCTTGGCTATCAAGACAAGAATTGGGCTCTTCATATTGTGTGTCATAATTGTGAGGAAATGCTTTGTGACTGGACAAAGGGAAAACGCAAAGGAATGCCTTTTGATATTCCCATGGTTTGGCATGAACCTAAGGACCATAGCAGTGACTATTATTTCTGTCTGATCCATACAAAGGGCATCAGCATGAAAAAATGGCATATGATCTCATATCCTAATAGTCATTCAGCAAAATGACCTATCCCACACTCTGAGACATTCTTGGTTCCAGTTTTCAATGGTTTTATTTCTTCTAAGGACGAAGAAAGTGAACATGGTCATCAAGTGTATTTTGATAAGATGCATGAGGAAATGGTTGTAGAATCTGAAGGGTCTTCTTCTGATGCCAAGCAGTCATTAACCCCTCAGCAGTTTAGCCAACCCGAATTGAATGACTTAGTAAGAGATTTGGGCCTATCAAAGAAAGCAGCTGAGTTATTAGCCTCCAGGCTTCAAGAAAAGAATGTACTTCACCGGTCAGCTAAAGTATTCCATTTCAGGAAGCATGAACAAATTTTTGTGGACTTTGTTTTCCAAGACAAACACTTTGATTACTGTCATGATATCAGTAGTCTTCTCAGCCAGCTAGATGTTGCCACTTACAGTCCAACAGAATGGTGGCTATTTCTTGATAGCTCTAAACAGAGTCTGAAATGTGATCTCCTACACAACGGTAATGTTTATGCAGCAGTTCCATTTGGTTATTCAGCTCATCTGCGAGAAGATTATAATGACATAAAAATTGTTCTCCACTTTCTGTAGTATGGGAAGCATAACTGGTTCATTTGTGTGGATCTTAAAATGGTAAATTTTCTCCTAGGACAACAGAGAGGTTTCACGAAGTATCCTTGCTTTCTGTGTTTGTGGGACAGCCGAGCTCAGGAGAAACACTGGACACAGAAGGAGTGGTCAAAACGTGAAGTTCTGGAAGTAGGGATGCAAAATATTGTGAATGAACCTGTAGTTAATCGAGACAGGATCATTTTTGCCCACTTCACATCAAACCTGGCTTAATGAAGCAGTTTGTTCAGGCTTTGACTAGAGAAAGTGAATGCTTTCAACATATTATTTCTGCCTTTCCTGCCTTGTCTTTCGAGAAGATAAAAGCAGGTGTATTCGATGGACCTCGAATTTGAACCCTCATACATGATGAAGAATTTGCCAGGAAGATGAATAAGGATGAAAAAGCAGCATGGCAGTCTTTTGTGGCAGTTACAAAGAACTTCCTTGGCAACTAAACATCAGAAAACTATGAACTTCTGGTTCAATGGATCCTGTTGGCTTTCTGCGACATTGGATGTAACATGAGCATTAAGATTCACTTCCTAAACAGTCATCTTGATAAGTTTCCTGAAAATCTTGGAGCTGTTAGTGATGAGCAGAATATTGCTGGAGCATCAAATGAGATTGTCGTCAACAAGTACACAAACCAAGAGCTACAAATGCAAATTTTTGCCTGAATAGAATTTAAATAAGTTTTGCACAAATTTTATGATTAAAATAAGTGTTTTAATATGTTCTTTTTTTTTAATTTTTATTTTATTCATTTTAGAGAGGAGACACAGAGTGAGAGAGAGAGAGAGAAAGAGAGAAAGGGGGGAGGAGCTGGAAGAATCAACTCCCATATGTGCCTTGACCAGACCAGTGGAGGGTTTTGAACTGGCGACCTTGGTGTTCCCAGGTCGACGCTTTATTCACTGCGCCACCACAGGTCAGGCAAGTGTATTAATATGTTCTATTTCAAAACTGTAGACAAATCCTGATGCAATCATATCTTTTGGTATAGTAGTGTATTTACTGCATTATATAAATTATTATATTTTCACAAAGATGATGCCCAAGAAGACATTCTACTTCATTATGTTAAACTAAATGTTGAAAATTTTACAATAAGATGAAAACCTAAAATCTTGAATTGCAAAAAAACCCCAAAAAACACTGTAGCTTACAGAGAAAAACTAATGTCAGATTTGAGATCAGCACACTTGAGTTAGGTAAGAACAAGTGTTTTGTGGATGCAACAAAAATTTTGTTCCCCAGTGATATCAACAAAACCCCATTAAGATATCTAAGAATTAATCTATAGTAGAATGCATAAAACACAAATGGAAAGATTCTATTGAAGGGTATATAAGAAGACTTAAAAAAGAAAATAAATATACTGCATTTACTCATTAAGATGAGTCTGTGAATGCATTATGTGGCAATGTCTCCAGACAGCTTTGGCGGTGGGCTGGAGGGAAGGGCTGACACTCTCGGACCTGGCTTCCTTTCTGGGAGCTCCACCCACACCACCCCAGGGAGAAGGACAGTGAAGGGAGAAAGATGGCCAAAGCAGATGTCTTGCTGAACTCTCACTTTCTAGAGCTCAGAAGCATGTACTGGACATGAGGAGCTGATGGGAGTCAATGACAGCATGATCACTGGCCGGGAGATGTGAAGGTAACACCAGGATATGGAGCCACCTTTGTCAGTGACTCACATCTGACCCAGGTGGCTTGCTTTGTGATGCTGAAAGGTACAGAATTACCACGTGCACAGTGAGGGTACTAATCCCTACCACATCCTCCTTACAGGGTAGTCGGGAACATCCAATAACATAATGAAAGTGCTCCTTGAAAAATGTAAGAACACCGTGTGACATTGGGGGTGACACCCCAGCCCTAGCTGAAGTGGCAACCAGGCTCTGAACATCAGAAGCACCCAGGTGTCTCATCTCTCATGTCACTCCTCAATACTGCAGCAGACAGCCTAGTTGGGGCTGGGGCTAAATCGGAGTCAGTGCCCAGATTAATAAGTTCAGTGATTTAGGGACCTGAACTTGATCTTCACTTTAACAACACCTCTGTGAGGCAGGGTTTCAGATTCTCGTCTCTGAGCACAACAGGTATGGCTGTGGGCAGCCTGTTTTCCACCAAGCCCAGTGCATTGGGTGTAGACAGCATGCAGCAAGCTAACCTCTGCAGCTGGCTATGTGCTTAGCTGGAAGGAACTGCTCCCAAAAGGGCTCAAATGCTAGGAACTTAGGGTCCTAATTTTAAGGAGGGCCAGTGTAGGGCCCTTGATCTACAGCAAGTGGGGATGAAAAGGAGGGAACCCCCTCTGGGATACCTTTTGAACACAATTTAGTTTTCAGAAGCAAGTGGGACATCTCTGGGAACCCAACAGTCACTGGGATAAAGGATGTTGTAATAACCACATCTCACATCTAGAGGCTGGGACCCTTTGAGAAGAGGGCAACAGAGATGGTGTGTCAGATTGCCTTATTTTCATTTGTTAATAAATGAGCTAAATATTTATTAAATGCTTGCTGTTTTTAAAAACTTGAAGAAAATTTAATTTTTAAAATCTGTCACCACATTGCCTGACCAGGCGGTGGCACAGTGGATAGAGTGTCGGACTGGGATGAGGAAGACCCAGGTTCAAGACCTCGAGGTTGCCAACTTGAGTGTGGGCCCATCTGACTTGAGCAAAAGCTCGCCAGCTTGGACCCAAGGTCGCTGGCTCCAGGAAGGGGTGGCTCAGTCTGCTGAAGACCTGCGTTCAAGGCACGTGTGAGAAAACAATCAATGAACAACTATGGTGTCGCAATGACAATGAAAAACTAATGATTGATGCTTCTCTTCTCTCTCCGTTCCTATCTGTCTGTCCCTATCTGTCCCTCTCTCTGACTCTCTCTCTGTCTCTGTAAAAAAAAAAAATATGTCACCACATCTTTAAAAAATTAGTGAACAAAATCCAACATCCCTCATTAGGTCAAGGTCCCTTAGGAGTAGAGGGAGCATACTCTTGTCTCAATGTACATCTCAGACATATTCTTTGGCTCTCCTGCAGCCATGGCTTGTCCAGGAAGTGTAGGGACTGTCCTTGATAATCATGTACAAGTCCCCGTCCCCACGGACAGGAGAGACTCTGATTGTCTGGAAAGGATGGATGTCTGCCTGCTACAGATGAGGTTGGTTCAGTCCACAGTGAGAGAGCATTGGGAATACCCACTGTGGTCACTGCAGCTGAGCTTGGGAAAAGTCGCTTGCCTCCTTTGGGGGGGGGGGATGAGGGTCTTCCTCTGGCATGGAGCTTGTGGAAGCATATGACAGGGTTTATAAGAGCATCTCCCTCCCTCTGAGGTGGCAACCTGGAGTTATTGGAAGACTAACCAACTCTTGCTCACTGCCATACAGGCTTGGGTCCTAAAGATTTGGAAGTTAGTCAGAATCTAAGTCAAAGGCTGATGCTAACTCAGAGGGGTCTGAATCCTGGGGATAGATACCCCAAAGAGCTAGACCCAGTGGGAAGGTGATTGTCCAGCTGTGGTTGATCTTGTTTCTCTGAACCTGACATTATGCCAAGTGGGTATAAAATGTCCTGTAAAAATACAATTAGAAATATCAGAAAGCAGTTTCCTGCCCAGAAAATCAGGGTGTGTGCATGTCCCATCCGATGGCATGACTGCATTTCATGTTCCCAGGTGCTGCTTGTGGACAGGAAGTTTGCCTTCCCTGGCTGAAGTGTAAAAAGGCAAGGGCACTCCATGTTTTCATTGTATCTTACCCGATTCCAGCTCTGTCTTCTGTTCTGGCTTCTCCAATTGATAGTTTGATCAATTACCCGGGTAACAGACAACATACAAGGGGGAAGAAGGGAAAGAGGTCTAACAGGTTGTTGGGCAGATAAAATATATTATGCTCACTTTGTTAAAGATGGCGCTGCCCACATGGAAGTTCGTTGATATTAATGTGTGTTCTGGAACAGGCTGTGGGCAGGCCGGGTCGTCATAGCCTAAGGCTTAGTTTAAGAGTAAGCTCTTCCCCACACCCTTGACTGATTGGATGATGTAGAGTGGTGCACTCTCTTGAGGAATCCCATTATGCCTCAGATGGGTGGCTTTGTATCAGAGACTTTCTTTATGTAAAATTGGATTAAAGGTTTGGATTTTCTATGCTATAAACTGAGGCAGTCCGGGAGCTTGCTCTCTCTTGGTTCTTGGTTCCTGAGGTATTAGAGAGTAGAGCAGATTAAGGCCAGATGAAGGCCAGGAGAAGCAGCCGAGATGGCAGAGTGCTGAAGAAGAAGCCAGTTTGTGCAGAGTTTGTGCAGGAGGAGATGGGAAACAGAGGTGAATAAGTCTGGTGAGCTAGAAACCTTTGATTCTAGGAAACTCGGATAAGTCAGTAGCTTTATGAGCACTGAATGTTTGGGATTTGGAGCCCAGTGTGTGTTTTTGCTTGCCCACCGGGTGCAAGCTAGAATTAAAGCTGATGGCTCACCAGTTCTTGGCTCCTGTGTTTCATTACCGACTGTTCGAATCCAATGCGAACCTGCACGGGTCGGGCTGCTGTGATAGTGGCCTTGACTACTGGCTTTACACAGGTGAAGCAAGTACTTTGTCCCTGGAAGGTGCAACCTTCTGTCTTTATTCTTTCTCTGTCCTGGGAATGGTTCTCCTCCACCCTCGTTTGGCCCTGCCCAGGTAGCACATGGGGCACAGTGCTGGTGCTGCTCCCTCTTTGCACCCTTCTGAGAGTCACTTCTCTTGTGCACTGAGACAAGGAGACAGGGCCAAGACGTGGGGTCTGTTTGCATGCAGCTTCTCTGAGTTGCACCCAGCCCCTGGTGCTCCAGGTGGCACCAGTGGGTGACTTCAGAGGTTGTCGGGGCTGATCCTGAGTATACCTGCGTAGACACTGTAGTCAGGGACTCCCAAGGCAATGTGGTTTGTGCACCTGTGCAAATCCTCATTTATCAGACCCAAATCCCAGTTGATGTGTATATAAACCGACTTTAGAAATGTTATCTTTGTCAGAGTGGGGTGATCTTGTTCGAAGACAGCATTCCCAGGGTTGAGGAGTGCAGGAGGGTATCACACTGCGCAGATGTGGGGTCAGGAGCCGTGGGGCTCCAGCGGGCAGGGAGGTGTGGACAACAAACACTGAGCAAGGTGGCAAGGCCGTGGCTGTGATTTGGTAGAAGGGGGTTTGCTGCATCGACATGTTGAGGAAGCTTTCTCCAAGGAGCAAGCTTATAATTTGAGTACATTGTGGGCTGGTAAATGGACGTCCTGGAGATATAGCCCCAGGGTTCAAACAGCAGTTGGTATGTAGGTGTGGGTCAATGGAGAAGATTCTTGTGTTTTTCCAGTCCATTAAAACATTTTCTAGGGGGGATTAGAGTCACTAACCTGACTGTGATCTCTCCCTCTTCCCTTTGCTGCTTCTGCCTGCGCACAGAGGGACAGGGCAGCCAGGTGACAAGGAAACAGAAAATGGCAGGCGATTGCCTTGTCTAGATTGGCTGATGAGGGAAGTCACCAGCGCGGGGCTGAGGAGGAAGGGGCTGTGGACAGGCTGCTGGGAAGGCTTCTGATGTCAACCTGGCTTGCCATCTGGGAGCGGTCCTGGAGGGACGGCTTTGGAAATGCAGATTTATAAGAAATTAAATAAAAGGAAGTACTCTGATTAACCCTGAAAGTCCACACCAGGCTGAACAATGAGTAAGAAACGTCCGAGTTACTCTCTCAGTAACGTTTAAAAACGTGCATTTTAAGGACTATTAACTTCAGCCTTCCAAGCGTGCTATTTAAAAACCGTGCTGTTTTTGTCACGGAGAGTTTTGAGCACATGCTAAGGCGGACTCGCTGGCTTAGGGGAGCCTCCTGTGCATGTCTCACCCACTCTGCATGGTGCCTTGTCCAAACCCAGCCTATTCCTACCCCCCAGATGCACTCCCCACTCTCATATTATTTTGAAGCAAATCTCCTAAAATTACATAATTTCTCTATAAACATTGCAGGGTGTTTCTCTAAAAGAAGAAGCATTGCTTCTTTAATCAATGAAATAAACATTCTGCTCATCCATCCCGGCCTGGGAGAGGATGAACTGTCTAACAGGGGAGGTCATACTCAGGTGATGGTGGCTCCTGGGGGGTCCCGAGCCCGCCAGCCACTCGAGTCCTGGCCTGAAAAGGTAAAGAAGGCATGGAAGGGGAAACAATGCGATATGGGTGGCCCTGGGATGCAGGCTGTCCTGGAAAGGGCAGGATGAGCTCTGTGGCCTGCATGTTCCCAGCCAGGCTGTACAAACTTGGTCATTTAGCTCCAAGCAGACTAAAGTCACTAACTGCAGAGGAGGGAAAGAGAAATTAGGAGTTTTAGTATGGTCCAGGGACAAGAGTTGGGTTTTCATTAAAGACTTACTGTAAAGCCAGTAGTCGCGACCACTATCACAGCCGCCTGGCCAATGCAGGTTAGCATTAGATTCGAACAGTCGGTAATGAAACAATGGAGCCAAGAACTGGTGAGCCATCAACTTTAATTCTAGCTTGCACCCAGCGGGCAAGCAAAAACACACACTGAGCTCCAAAACCCACACATTCAGTGCTCACAAAGCTACTGACTTATCCGAGTTTCCTAGAATCAAAGGTGTCTAGCTCTCCAGACTTATTCACCTCAGTTCCCCATCTCCTCCAGCACAAACTCTTAACAAACTGGCTTCTTCATCAGCACTCTGCCATCTTGGCTGCTTTTCTCCTCCACGTGGTCTTAATTTGCTCTCCTCTCTTCTACCTCAGGAACCAAGCACCAAGAGAGAGAGATCAAGCTACTGGTCTCTCCCACTTTATACCGTAGAATCAAAACCTTTAATCCAATTATACAAACAAGGAAGTCTCTGTATAATGGGATTCCTCAGGAGAGTGCACCACCCTACATCATCCAATCCGTCAAGGATGTGGGGAAGAGCTTACTCTTAAACTAAGCCTTAGGCTATAACGACCCGGCCTGCCCACAGCCTGTTCCAGAACACACATTAATATCAACGATCTTCCACGTGGGCAGCGCCATCTTTAACAAAGTGAGCATAATATATTTTATCTGCCCAACACTTACTTTCATTGTGTGGACAGGGCAACATGGGCACAATTAGAAGTGGAACTCAGTGCCCTCAGCACCAACAGGCCACTGTGTGTGTGTCAGGAGCTGCCATGGGTGACAGAGCCCAGCTGCAGCTTGGCTTGGAGGCTCAAGGGCATCCTCAGTGTGATGGTTAAGTTTTATGTGTCAACTTGACTGGCCTAAGGGATGCCCAGATAGCTGGAGAAACATTATTTCTGGCTGTATGTGTGTTTCCGGCAGGTACTAACATTTGATGCAGTAGATCAAGCAAAGAGATCTGTGTTTAGCAATGGGGGTGATGTCGTCCAATCTATGGGGGCCTAGATAGAACAAAAATGTGGAGAATGGGTCAATTTTCTTTTTTTTTTTTTTTTTTTGAGATGAGATGTTCATCTTCTCCTGCCCTGGGACAGTGGAGTCCCTGATTCTCTGGCCTTTACACTCAGATTCAATTATAACACTAACTGTCCTGAGTCTCCCGCTTGCCAATGGCAGATTGTGGGACTTCTCTGCCTCTGTAAAAGTGTAAGCCAATTCCTATACTAACTCTCTTCTTTTATTTTTCTCTCTCTCTTATTGGTCCTGTTTCTTTGGAGAACCCTGGCCAACACACTGAGTCCTGGATCTCTACCTTTGCTCTCACTTGATTCCTGGCGTTCAAGGTCAGCAGTGAGGAAGGAAGAGGCAGGTATACCCACCTGTAAAGCCAGTAGTCGAGGCCACTATCACAGCAGCTTGGCCAATGCAGGTTCGCATTGGATTCGAACAGTCGGTAGTGAAACAATGGAGCCAAGAACTGGTGAGCCATCAGCTTTAATTCTAGCTTGCACCCGGTGGGCAAGCAAAAACACACATTGGGCTCCAAAACCCACTCATTCAGTGCTCACAAAGCTACTGACTTATCCGAGTTTCCTAGAATCAAAGGTTTCTAGCTCACCAGACTTATTCACCTCTGTTTCCCATCTCCTTCTCCCAGCACAAACTCTGCATAAACTGGCTTCTCCCGCAGCACTCTGCCATCTTGGCTGCTTCTCTTGGCCTCCATGTGGCCTTAATCTGCTCTCCTCTTTAATACCTCAGGAACCAAGAGCGCAAGCTACTGGTCTGTCCCACTTTATACTGTAGAAATCCAAACCTTAATCCAATATACAGACAAGGAAGTCTCTGATACAAAGTCACCCATCCGAGGCATAATGGGATTCCTCAGGAGAGTGCATCACTCCACATCATCCAATCAGTCAAGGGTGTGGGGAAAAGCTTACTCTTAAAACAAAGCCTTAAGTTATAACAACCCGGCCTGCTTATATTACAGCTTTTCCCCCACAGCCATCCCAAGCATAAGGGCAAATAATATCACCTGGGTGACGGGCTTCCATGTGGGCAGCGCCATCTTTAACAAAGTGAGCATATTATATTTTATCTGCCCAACACCACCTCCAGGCTTGTCTTTCTCAGACAGGGCTGGCTGCATCATCACGTGCTTGTCCACGCTCTCCTTTCCAGCGTGCACTCACAACAAGCCCGTGGTTGACTGTTTTAACTCTCCATTTCCCGGGGACTGTGCTCGTGTGGCAGCAGGCTAGGAGGGCACAGGTCACACAGGTTGGATGCAATCTAGGGACAAGCCATCAAAGCTGCTCTTTGCTGCTTTAATAATTGCAGAAGTGTGTTTCCTCTCTGGTTCTTGAGTTCCAACTATGAACTGTTTCCTGACACAGCCATGAGGCAGCTCTACTCCGGATCAAACCTCTCTGGGGCCTCTAAGTTGGGCCAACTTCACTATGAATCCCTGTTGGAAAAAGGGGGCATGTCAGTCTGCTAATTACAGAATTCAAGTCCCGACTGAATAGTGGAGACCCAAAGGTGTCCATAGCTCTTGTTCTCTGTGTGAGCTGGGACCTTCATCATGGCAGCTCTCATTTGGGAATAAGAACTGCCACCATTTCCCAGACCTATAGACCATTAGAAAGTTCCCCAAGCTACAGAGAGAAGAAAAAGGCAGGGATAGAACCTTGAAGACATGCACTGGAGCCCTAGGTCTACCACTGTGAGACCCTTACTTTCTTACCTGTGGAAAGGGACAATAGTAGTATTATTTGCAACGTTGTCCTTTAAGTCAAATTAGATCATATAATTTTTAAGATCATTTACACATTTTATTATTTTTTGTTGTCCTTATTATTTAAAAAGTCACTGGATTTATATGTCAAATATGACAGTTGCCTGCCTCTCCCAGTAGGACAACAGCACTACATGCAATAGCTAAGAAAGCAATAACCTGCTGCCCACTGGCTGGTGTAATTTTAATGAAGAGTACTGCTCCTTTCTTCCTCCCCCCTGCCCCCCACTTAAAATAGTGTACCAAGAGTCTGTCTGATAATTAGTTTCAGCAACACCAATGCTAAATGCATTCTCACTTGATTTCTTGCCCCAACCCAATTCTCCCCAAGTGGGCTGCCTGCAGTTTTTCTTTTCCCTGTTTGCTTTTCCCCACGGACACAAAATATTCGTAAGGCACAACATTTTTCTTTCAAAAGACTTCCCCTAAAATCTGTTATTAATGGATCTTTAGTCCCTCCTGGAAGACACTGACCCAAATAGCAGACACAATTGAAAAACCACACAGTCATGCAATGGCCTTCAAGTGTGTACCTGCTTCTCCCCTCTGCTCTTTCTGTTGTCCTTGGGTTTGCTGAATATATTTAGAAAGTCAGGTAATAGTGTTTAGCGGTATTTGACATTATATTGTTTTATATTTTCTTGCCAACTTGATGATGGATTAGAAGGGATTGAAGCTAATTTATGAATCCTCACTATCTCATAGTAAATAAAGTTTCTTAAATTTAGGGTTTATTTACTTGTTTATTCAACAACAATCTGTTGCATGTGTACAACGTTATGCCTTTGCTAGGCGTTGTAGGGAGTACAAAGGTAAGGGATCTAGGTTCCTGGCCTCAAGGAGCTTACATCTGGTAAGCAGGAGGAAAAATAAGTAGAGAGATAAAAAGTGTGACAAGAGAATGGAGAGGTGGATTTGGCCTGGGAAGATGGAGACACCTTCTCGACTTAGTTTATTTCTCCAGCTCCATGTCCTGCATGGGCCTGTCTCCATGTTTCGCCTCTAACGACTCCTGCAGACCTTGCTTCTGAGCCTGATGCCTAGACACACCTACTCTGAAGGTGGGCATGGCCGTGTCTCGTATTTTGATGTCATACCTCTCATTTGCACTTTTCCTAGCATAGGGGTTATGTCTTACATCCTTTGGGTATCAGGTCTGAGGGATTCTAAGTATTTTCAGGAATGTCTCTGAGAGGCAAGAAAGAGGGTTACCGAGTCTAACCCATCTTACCTCCCCCTCGTCCTCCTCCTCTTTCCTCTCCAGCTGTAAGTTTGCATGAACCAGGGGCCATTATACCCAGGTCTTCACTACACATCTAAGATAATAAGAGCTGATCTCTGTAATTGGCCAAGTTGAACTACCCTGGCGGTGCAGCAAGAGTGAGACCTCTGGGTCTGATAGTATTCCTGGGGAATCAGAAATTACTAGAATACAATGTTATGTGCTCAGCTCTGCCTTTGTCCTCGTTGGAATCTGTGGCTGGTGGTGGGGATCGGTTGTGGCCTTCCGGGAGCCCTAGTCATCCAGTTTAATGTACATGGTGTACAGTTGAGCAGGAAACTTAACAATCCCCAGGCCATGTATGTGCAGAGCTAGAGAAAGTCAGAGGTTGATGGGACTAACGTCCTCAGGGAGGAAGAGGGTCTCTAGTCTGCAGTGGCCAAGAAGACTCAGGAAAGAGGGTGAGACAGACAAGTCACGTTGGTGAGACTGAAAGGAGATTGCATGATGTCACTTTTGCAAATCTGGATTCCTAAAGATCTAGAAGTGGTGCTTTGTAATATGAATTAATTGATTCATTAGTTTTGGGTTGACTCTAAGACTGGTGTGAATACTAAAAAGATCCCCTTTCCTTCCACTGCTTTACTTTCTCATTCATTACACCTCTTTCTTTGCCCTAAATAGAGACCATAGACATTCCTCAGTTTAATTAGGTTTACAGGAAATTCTATACATGCTTATTCTTAATGACTCTCTATAAGAAAATATTTATCTAGCCAAACATAGGGCATAGTATATTCTGAAAAAATGCTTGAAACTACCTCCCTTTTGTGAATGATTCTCTATTTTGAGCTCAACTCATATCCTTTGCTGACCTTCAGACCTATATATTCAATTGTTTTCTGGATTTCCACCTGGGTATCTCATAAACCCCACAATATGAACATTTCCAAGCCTTTATATCATATTGGCTATCCTCCTAACACATGCTCAACCTAGAGTCCTTACTAAAAACCACTATAGCCAAAACATAAAGGTCATGTTTGACTCTTCCTACTGTCTTCCCCACCCATTAACTAGATTTGGTGTCTACCTTTCACAGTTATAGGTACTGAGTTACTCTCAATCCTTCCCTTCTCCTAACCATCACTGCAACTTCAGACAAGATTCCTCTTCATATTGCTTATTCAGTAGAATGTAAATTTGTATACTTGCTCTGAAATAAAGTTTGGCCAATCAGTCCCTTGCTTAACACCCAACCGTGGGTTTGTCTGCAAGGTGAAAACCAAACTTCTTAGTGTGTTTTGCCTTCTAACTCCCATTTTCCTTCCAGCCTTGCTTTCTAATTCCCCCCAACAAACTCCTCATGACCTTGAACTTGCTCACATTTATGTCTTTAAATAGGTCTATACATATGCTTGTGGTATTACTTCATCCTCATTTCTACATCTGGAAAAATTGGCATCCATGTCTTAACATCACCTCTTTACGAAAGCCTTCTGTGACTGTTCCAGCAAGAGTCACCTACCTCCTCACATGGGTTTCTAGGTAACCATAGGTTATCACATTTTATTCTGATTATGTTTAATTTTTTATTTCAGACTGAGAGGGAAGGGATTACTGTCTACCCATTATGGACAGGTTGAATGCTTTGTGTTTCTCTTTTTAATTTATTTTTTAGTTTTTCCATTACAGTTTAAATTCAATATTATTTTGTATTCATTTCAGATGTACAGCATAGTGGGTTGGACAACCACGTACTATATTTTACAAAGTGTTTCCTCCGATATTTCCAGTACCCAACTGGCATTGTACATAATTAGTACAATATTACTGACTGTTTCCTAAGCTGTACTTTATGGTCCTGTGACTATTTCGTAACCACCAACCTGTATATCTCAAACCATTCACCTTTTTCACCCAGTATCCCAACCCCCACCCTCTCTGTGCTTTTGTTAATGGTTAAACCACAAAGGATCTGAGATCTAAAAGAGTCTTTCCTAGTTTAATTTCTCTAAAATTCATTGATTCAGTGATTAATTGATTCATTCATTCACTCCATGTATAAACATTTACTAAGTGCCTACTATGTGGAAGCACCCTCTGTCGCTCTAGACAATAAAGCCTTGAGGAAACAGACATGAAAGAGAAGCAGCTGCCAGTCCTTCTTCCAGGAAGCTCTCCTCCACAGGCATTCATTTAGGAATCCTGGAGCTTCGGTTTTCTTTTGTCAGCTTTTTTCTTTAATGGCCAAACTCATGGTGGCAGTGACAATGGATTCTGCATTAGTATTAAAAATGTATTTAATAAATAATGGATTAGAACCTCTGTTTAATAATTATCAGTGCACTGCAATTTCAGTTGCCCAAATCTCAAGATGTTTTAAACATAACTAATTGAAAACACAATTAACAGCAACTTGCCGAAATAAACCTGAAAGGCAAAACACCCTTGAAAGCCTCAGAGCAAAAATTCAAAGGCAGCCCCTTCCCCACACCGCCTTATGATACAGTTCATGCTGGGCTCCAGCAGAGAGTCGGGAAAGAGGCTCTGGGCCTCTGGCAGGGTTTGGGACATGAAAGCTGGTTTAATGACAGCTCCTCTCCAGCTGATGAAACGTTAGGTGACCACTTCATTATGCCAGAGGCAGAGGGGGCTTCACTCAGACATTTATGTCAGATGGGCACTTAGAGAGAGGATGACTCAGCAACCTCATTATGCACAAACTCAGCAAAGCAAAGGCCAGTCCTTGGGGCCTGGCAGTGCATGGGCAGGTGTTGCCTGCAGTCAGGTCACAGGATGAGTGAGTGAGTGGCAGACCTGTGGCTGGGGAACCTCTCATCACACGCTGCACTCACACACTAGCACTGGAGCCTTCCATATCCTTTGGGGGCTGATGCTGCTTACCCTGACTCAGCAAAAATGATGTATCAGGGTCTTTGAATCAAGGGCCTAAGACAAAGGCCCTTGTGACTTTCTTGCTTTAACAACAGTCAGCAAAGAAAGGAAATGCATGGAGGCGTTTATAAGATTGACCCTGGATTGGACATTGATGCTAAGATTCTGGAAGAGCACTGAAGGAAGACAATGACTTCTGGATTGGATTTAGCACAGGCCAGAATGGATCACACCCCCCTCCCACTTTTCATTTGTTTATACATGTTCTTATTCCACTCTCTACCCCATAAAGAAGCTTCTCTCCTTCAGACTCATTTTGTACTTAGAGATACTGGCCTCCTAACTTCCGTCTGTTCTTCATAGGGGTGTGTGTGTGTGTGTGTGTGTGTGTGTGTGTGTGTACGCTTGCTTGTATGCGAGAGTCAATGAGACATCATAGGGAAACCCAACAACAGGGTTGGACAGTAGTAAGCACTCTGAGCTTGGCAATTTCCATACATGCCCAGCCTTGTTCACCGCTCCTGCATGGTTAATTCATCTCTGGGATTCTGAACATTGCTGTGGGCATCCTTTCAGCAGCATAATATGGTTATTTCTGGATAACAGAAGGTAGTGAAGGAGAAAGGTGTTCCATTCTGGGAGTCAGTCTGGAGAGCAGCTTGGCTGAGTTTGAGGTATGGATAAGAGCACAGTAAGCCACACGACCAGCGACATAGGATGGGATGTGTTACAAGGTGCCCGGAGAACCTGGCTAGTGAGTTTGTCCTTCATCTCGATGAGAACAGCAAAGAATTTTTAAACTACAAACTAATATGGATTTTTAGCTTAATATGTATACTATAACGCTATGATTCTTAGACATTGGTGCACATTGGATTACCTGGAAGGCAGGTTCAAATTGACTGCTGGACTCCCACCTCCAGAGTTTTTGATTCAGTGGTTCTGGGAGGGAGCCTGAGAATTTGCATTGCTACTGTTGATGCTGCTGGTCCAGGGACTTTGCTTTGAAAACACTGTGTAAAGGATAGCCTGGAGGTGGGTTGACCTATGAACATGGAACCATTTAGGAGACCAGCACAATAACCCACCTATACAAAGATGGGAGCCTGATTTAAAACTGTTTTAGAAAGAAGGGGAGATACCACAGAGGAATATTGTTTCAAGATTTGGTAGCTCAACAGGACAAGTGAGAAAGATGGGAGACTCTTTCAAGATTGTTTTCTAATAGGGAACTGGAGAGAATAATGGTGCTTCTCACAGGGAGCAACATGGTACAGAGGCCTCCTGGTCAGAATGGAGGACGGTTGTTGGGCTGATTGCTTCAAATGATTTCAGGTGCAGTTCCAAGGAGCCACCTGAGGGCTGGCAGCTGCTTCCAACCTGGAACCTTCCGTGTAACAAGGACTGCAGGAACAATGTTCCCAGGAAGGGACCACAGGGCCGGGGCAGAGTGAGTTAAGTGAGACGCCTAGCACACAAAGTTTAATAAGGCATCACTCAGCATCGTGCAGAATTTGCCCGAAACTGAAGGCAAGCGCCTTGTTAAATTTTGTATCCCAGGTTCCTCACACAACTCATCCTGGCTCCAAGGTGTGGTGAAGCTATTGTTCTTGCTTCACACTTGGAAAGGGCCCGGTGAGATCAGCAGGCCACAAGCAGGGATGTGGACTCTATATACTGAATCACATCATTATCCTTTTTAGAATGACATCATACACCATCATCTTTTGTCTAGAAGCACCAGTGCGTGACAGGTGTGGATTCAAATTTTGTGTCCAGAGGACTGTTGAAAGGAGCTAGGCACTGGAGACAGCTGGCTGGGATGCTAGAAAAATCTCTAGTGTGTTCTGTGGATAATGCAATCTTGAGATACTACCAGGGTCTGGAATTCTCGCAGAACCAATGAACAGAGCCAGTTGCTCTGTGGAAGGGCAAAGATAGGGTCTTAGAACATCTTTCTTGAGCATCGTTTTAAATATACTTTGTTAATGTTGCTTGCTTAATTTTGTTTCAAGGACTTAAGCTACGGAGCTCCATCATGCAGCCAAGGCAATCTGAGTTTAATCTCAGTGCACTCATCTCCCAAGTGTAGATATCTCTTCCATCTTCTCAGCTGGTGTGCCCCCAGCTTCTGAATTTCTAAAAATACCCAGTGTGGTTCCCTCTACAAAACACCAGCACCCTGCCAGCTGTTAGATAAATAAACTCAGAACAAAAATGCTGTAGTTGTGAAATAAGATATATTTAATTAAATAAAAAAGGAAAAGCAAGTGCTATTATGAGAACATAAAACTGTAAGGCATAAGATAAAAACTAAATTACTACAAGGCAGCCCGATCCAATCTAATCCTTAAAGATAAAGATGAGACCAGAAAATTGCATGTATTGAGAAATCAACATAATCCCTGAGCAAATATTAACTAGAGGTCTATAAACTGGTTGATAATAAACATTCCTATGAACATTAGGATTAGAGAAGAAAATGGAAGTGGAGTCACATCACAGGGGCGGGGGCGGGGTTCATCTCTCCGTCCATCTCAGAGCAGGACTGTGCATGATCTTGTTCAAGTGACTTTTCCATCAGCTAATTTCAGCAAATCTGAGAGGCAAGAATCGGACAGCATCGGTTACCTGGGCATATTTCTATCCGTCATCTTTCAAAGGAAACAGAGATGAATGTGATCTCATCTTACCAGGCTATAAAATGGAGCTTGTAGATAAAGTGTTCGCCTTTTACTATGGGTTTCTAACTTAGCTGTTGACCTGATTTTAACAGTGTATTTTAAACATAAAGAATGGTTCAATTACATGTTAAGTAGCCCTTTTTAAAATAGTTCTAATAAAGGTTCATTTAGACATTCATACTGACAACGCAGTGCTTCGGAAGGGCATTTTTCTAGCGGCCCACTTAGAAGAGGACGTTTCCTGGCCTGGGAAAGGAAGCCTGCTATCGGGGGAGGGATGAGGGGGTGCTGCTGCTGCTCGAGGCTCTCAGACGCACGTATGCAGAGGCCAGAGGCGCTGGTGGAGAAGTCAACGGCAGAGGCAGCTGGAAAAATCAAGCCAATTCGCAGGTGAAGAGGCCCAGCTGCAGGCTCTGGGAGAAACACACTCCCTTGAGAGCATTCATGCGCTTCACAGTGCACTGCGGGCGGCGTCAGAATCCAGCCTGAATGGGCGCCTGGCGGGCACAGTGGGCGGGGCGGCTCTGCCTCGCAGGGAATAGGGCTCTCCACCACATCAAGGTCCAGGGACAGGCAGGACCTCAGAGAGAACTGTTTGGCCCTTTGGGGACAGAGTTAGAGTTCTTAGGCTCCTGGGGACGTGAGTGACCTGGAAGCTATTAAAAACATACATTTTTTTCTCTCTTTTTAGTGAGACTCCAACTAAAGTGTTCCTGACAAAAGAAGAGATATTCATGTGCTTCTAGCTCTGGAAACGCATCTCCGCAGCGTTCCGGGGTGCAGACCTAGTTTTGCGCATTGTTGGGAACTTGCTCTGTGTCCCCTCGGTGTCTCACACTCTTGCTGAGAGCTCCCTGGAGAAAGGGCTTTGTGTTAGTGTGCTGGAACTGCGCAAGAAAGTACACAGACCGGTTGGTTTAAGCAACAGAAACACATTTTCTGGTAGTTCAGGAGGCTTGCAGTTCAAGATCAAGGTCTCATCAGGGTTGTAGTCTTCTGAGACCTCTGTCCTTGGCTTGTCCATGGCCGCCTTCTCCCTGTGGCTTCACATGATCTTCTCTCTGTGTGTGTCACTGTCTAGATTTTCTCTTTCTTCTATTAAGGGTGCCAGTTGTATTAGATTAGGACCCACTCTAGTGACCTCATTTTAACTTAATTGCCTTTTTATAGATCCTCCAATTCCATCCTGGGGTACTTGGGATCAGGACTTCAGCATGGGTTTTAGGAGGACACAATTCATCCTACCATAGGGAGTATGCCAGATGGGGTGGCAGTGGGCGAAGTAGGCCTTATATAGTCCTCCAGTCTGTTTAGAGAGAGCAGGAAGGCACCTGCTCTGTGAGAAGTTTCTGTCTCAGGGTAAAGATAAGTTAACTTTCAAAGCTTCTGCAAGAGGGATTCTCATACGTCTGAGCCTCCTTTCAAGAGCTTCTCATCTAATTGAACTGGATGAAGTCCAGACATAAATACTTTTTCAGAGCTCCCCAAGTGATTCTGTTATGTAGCCAGGGTTGAGAAACCACTGCTCTCAGGGTCTCTGGTCACATAAATGGACCCTCAAGGGAACATGGGTTTTGTTTGGGAAGTAATTTCTGATGCATTGACAGAGTCCCTGGACAGGGTCTGAAAGTGGAAGGCGAGATGTGTTGCTATTCTGCATGATAATGTGCAGGGATGTTCATGGTGGTTGGAAACATTTTCTAGATCAGGTGGCTTTTAGGACAATATTTTTCTTCTTGCTATGGATTTAGACTGTTGTCTCCTGTATCTGAGAATTATTATATGTTCTTGAGGGAGGGGACTACTGAGGGGGAGAGGGAAAAGAGGGAGGAAGAGAGAGAAAGAGAAAGATTGAGAGAGATATTGAGAATATCTCAAGAACAATGAGGTGTCAAGCTTCCTCTGGATTTAGATGAAGTGACCATGGAGAGCCACTACCCTAGAGTGTGATTAACAAGTAAGATCATAGAAAGAATAGTGTCTTTTGGATTGCCCTGTTGAATAGAAGGTTTGGATAAAAGGCTGAGACCAACCTCCAGGGCTAAGTGTGTGGAGGGTCAAAAATGGAAGGGCTGAGGAGGAGCTCTCTTTCAAAAGATGTACTTGGCCGAACCTGACACTGGGAAGCAAGGATTGGAACTGGGGTTGGGAGTGGGTAGTGCTCATGAGAGTATTTTCTGGAAAGAGCTTATTGTTTCTCTCTAATTTTAGGGAAGTCATACTGTATGTCATTTAAATAGCGTACCCTCCATCATCTTTGCTCATAGTTGCCCATACACCTTTGGAAGAGTCTATTCATACTCTCAGCCTTTCTGGAACAAGGGAAGGGCCATGAAAGAAAGTGTATATGGCTCCCTCAGCCTCCCCTGCCCAGACTAGCAGGTCCTCACTTGCTGCATGTTAGAAACAAAGGGAGCTTTTCAATCCTACTAATGGCTGGGCCCCATCTAGAGTAGTGACATCTTGGGGTAAGGTCAATCCAACCGGAGTAGAGAACCAGAGATACAGACATGGGTGGTGGTCATGGAGCCCCAGGTAGCACAGGGCCAGCCCTCAGTGCCACTCGGAGAAAAGCATGATAGAGAGAGAGCAGGTGTGACAAGTCTGTGTCCGCAGGCATCCCAGATGAACATGAGCCATGACGTGTTAGTGGGAGTGACCTCTGGGTCACTGTTTTGCCCCTGAAACTTGGTCAAGAGTCTAGTACGTAGGTAACCATAGTTTCTACTGTACTTACCTGTATACCTGTGTTGTATACTTCCCAGGAATATTGGAAAGTCTGCCAAAATGCAGGACAGGAAACATGAAGCAGAAGTACATGAGTGAAGGACATTAGAATTGTTCTGATGTTTCAGCCACAGGTTTCAGATTTCAGTTCCCTCTACTGTCAAATCAATTGGGATTCCTTGGCTACAACCCTTCACATATGTAAATTTTTGTTAAATATTAACCACGTGCTCAGCCCATGGACATCCAGGAAGCTTATAATTGTATTGTGAGGATAAATTCTGTCCACATGAAAATACAAACTTCTACATGATACTAAATGCATTGGGAACAGTCTGTTGCTTACCTGGGCAAGCTGTTAGAGGAAGCGCTGTGGGCTGGAAAGAGACTGGCTCCACCGAGAGGTGAGGACTTGTGCTGGGCCTTCCAGGGTGGGGGTGCTTCTACAGCAGGCGGAAGGGAAAGGGCCTTCCTGGTAGAGGTAATTGCATGGGGGTAGACCTGGTGTATGCTATAGGGCAAGGGTCCCCCAATTTTTTACATAGGGGGCCAGTTCACTGTTTCTCAGACCATTGGAGGGCCCGACTATAAAAAAAACTATGAACAAATCTCTATGCACACTGCACATATCTTATTTTAAAGTAAAAAAAAAAAAAAAAAAAACAGGAATAAATACAATATTTAAAATAAAGAACAAGTAAATTTAAATAAAAAAACTGACCAGTATTTCAATGGGAACTATGGGTGCAGATGCATCCTGTGTTCCTCTCACTGACCACCAATGAAAGAGGTGCCTGTAAAGCCAGTAGTCACGGCCACCATCACAGCCGCCTGGCCAGTGCAGGTTCGCATTTGATTCAGACAGTCGGTAATGAAACAACAGAGCCAAGAACTGGTGAGCCATCAGCTATAATTCTAGCTTGCACCTGCGGGCAAGTAAAAACATACACTGGGCTCCAAAACTCACTCATTCAAAGCTACTGACTTATTCGAGTTTCTTAGAATCAAAGGTTTCTAGCTCCCCAGACTTAATCACCTCTGTTCCCCATCTCCTCCTGCACAAACTCTGCACAAACTGGCTTCTCACTCAGCACTCCACCGTCTTGGCTGCTTCTCCTCTCCTCCACGTGGCCTAACCTAAGGAACCGGGAGAGAGCAAGCTACTGGTCTGTCCCACTTTATACTGTAGAAATCCAAACCCTTAATCCAATATACAGACAAGGAAATCTCTGATACAAAGTCACCCATCTGAGGCATAATGGGCTTCCTCAGGATAGTGAACCACCCCACATCATCCAATCAGTCAAGGGTGTGGGGAAAAGCTTACTCTTAAAACTTGCACGTGGGCAGCACCATCTTTAACAAAGTGAGCATAATATATTTTATCTGCCCAACAGTGCCCCTTCCAGAAATGCGGTGGGGGCCAGATAAATGGCCTCAGGGGGCCACATGTGGCCCGTGGGCCGTAGTTTGGGGACCCCTGCTATAGGGAGAGGGGGTAGAGCAGTGGTACATAGGGCCTGCCTGCCAGGTTTGCGATGGGGAAGATGGAAAAGAAACTAAACAATAAAGCAGAGCACTTTGGGGTCACTAGATAGAAATGTGGGTGAGTGGCTATTACCTGGTTACCTGTTATGTTTTCTGCATTCTCCTCATCTTACTTCTCTGGTGCTATGACCATTAAGACAGGGAGCCACTGAGAAGCCATCAAAGACGTACATCACTGAGTTGATGAGCACTAAGTAGTTGAGGTAGGGATGTGGGCCCTTGAGTAGAAATCAAGGGGAAGGAGGCTGATGGGGAAGAAGCAATTGCTCTATTTTAATAATAAAAGAATGAAAAAGTAGATTAGATGTGGGTGATTTCATGCTGGACTCAAAGGTTCTTTAAAGTATTCTCTTTTCTTCAATTGCCTTTTGTTAAAACTATGCAGCCACATTCTTAACCTATCTTGAGTCCTATTTTCCAAGACATTAATTGTTTCCTTGCATTTTTAGAGATTTTCAAGTTACTCCTAATCTCTCCAAAATCCCGTGCATTTCAGAGGTAACCTAGAGAGTGCCCTGGAGATGCTGATAAATCTCCACATGCTTCATCAGGTGAGGGAGCTTTTCCATTGGCGGTACCTGTGTTTAATTAATTTAATGCATTTAATTTCTGCGTGTGATTGTTGACACCCATGGGCAGAAGGCAGTACCTGGCTGAACACAAAGCAGATGGAACACCAGGCCTCACCTCCTGAAGAGGCATGGGCTATGCAGGAGTTTCTCTATCCGTCAGATATGGACTAGTGGGAAGGAAAAGAAGCTCTGGTTTACAAAGGATGTAATCATACTAAATTGACGACCGGCTTTAAAAAGAATCACTCCTTAATAGGAAAAATAACAGTGACACAAAATGCTATCAATAAGGCTGTCACATTGACAAAAAGTCACAAACTTGAAACAAAAATTCTAAAAATAAACATCTAGGTCAAAATCAAGACGAGGCAGGGGCTTTTATTGAAATCATTTAGCCTGATAGTTTCTGGGGTGATACGTTTGAGTGCAAGGGAAGTTCTCATTGTTTGGACTTATAGCCCCGCCCGCATCTCTGCCCAGAGCCCAGAGGAACATGCAGAAGATGGTAGAGGTACTTTGGACCAGAGGGAAGCAGCCCCAGGGACAAGTCCAGAGTCCTGGGGGAGAGTCTTTGGTTAGGACTTGTTGGCTACTGAACTTCAGCCTATGCACACTGTATCTCTTTGGTACTGACCTCTTTATCTAATTAACCGATGGCCTGGGTCTCATTGGAACTGTCAGGAAATCACAGGGTGTCTGTGTTGCTTGGTAAAAGAAAGGAACCAGAACAGTGACACAGAGAGAGATGCAGGAACTTCCACAGCTCCTACAAATTTGGGTCCTGTAAAGCCAGTAGTCGGGGCCACCATGACAGCTGCCTGGCCACCATCACAGCTGCCTGGCCACCATCACAGCCGCCTGACCACCATCACAGCCGCCTGGCCACCATCACAGCAGCCGGACCACCATCACAGCCGCCTGGCCACCATCACAGCTGCCTGGCCATGCAGGTTCCCATTAGATTTGGACAGTCAGTAATGAAACAATGGAGCCAAAAACTGGTGAGCCATCAGCTTTAATTCTAGCTTGCACCCGGTAGGCCAGCAAAAACACACACCGGGCTCCAAAACCCACTCATTCAGTGCTCACAAAGCTACTGACTTATCCGAGTTTCCTAGAATCAAAGGTTTCTAGCTCACCAGACTTATTCACCTCTGTTGGGCAGATAAAATATAATATGCTCACTTTGTTAAAGATGGCGCTGCCCACATGGAAGCCCGTCACCCAGGTGATATTATTTGCCCTTATGCTTGGGATGGGTGTGGGGGAAAGGCTGTAATGTAAGCAGGCCGTGTTGTTATTGCCTAAGGCTTAGTTTTAAGAGTAAGCTTTTCCCCACACCCTTGACTGATTGGATGATGTGGGGTGGTGAGCTCTCCTGAGGAATCCCATTATGCCTCAGATGGGTGACTTTGTATCAGAGACTTTCTTGTATGTATATTGGATTAAGGGTTTGGATTTCCACAGTATAAAGAGGGGCAGGCCGGGAGCTTGCTCTCTTTTCTTGTTTCCTGAGGTTAGCATTGGAGAGGAGAGCAGATTAAGGCTACATGGAGACCAGGAGAAGCAGCCAAGATGGCAGAGTGCTGAGGTAGAAGCCAGTTTGTGCAGAGTTAGTGTAAAGAGAAGAAGATGGGAGGCAGAGGTGAGTAAGTCTGGTGAGCTGGAAAGCTTTGATGCTAGGAAACTCGGATAAGTCAGTAGCTTTGTGAGCACTGAATGAGTGGGTTTTGGAGCCCAGTGTGTGTTTTTGCTTGCCCGCCGGGTGCAAGCTAGAATTAAAGCTGATGGCTCACCACTTTTTGGCTTCGTTGTTTCATTACCGTCTGTTCGAATCTAATGCGAATCTGCATGGGCCAGGCTGCTGTGATGGTGGCCCTGGCTATTGGCTTTACAACCTCTGTTTCCCATCTCCTTTTCTCTGCACAAACTCTGTACAAACTGGCTTTTTCCTCAGCACTCCTCCATCTTGGCTGCCTCCTCTCCTCCACGTGGCCTTAATCTGCTCTCCTTTCTAATACTAATTCCAGGAACTGAGAGAGAACAAGTTCCCGGTCTGCCCCACTTCATAGTGTAGAATCCAAACCTTTAATCCAATCTACAAATAAGGAAGTCTCTGATACAAAGCCACTTATCTGAGATGTAATGGGAGGATTCCTCATGAGAGTGCACCACCCCATATCATCCAATCAGTCAAGAGTGTGGAGAAAAGTTTACTCTTAAAACTTGCACGTGGGCAGCACCATCTTTAACAAAGTGAGCATAATATATTTTATCTGCCCAACAGGTGGATAGATAAAACAACATTTTCATTAAAGGTAACAGTGAATTTCTATAACCTAGGACTGGAGGAGTAAAAGCTTCCAGGGGAAGAGTAAGGGTCCTCAGAGTAACTAAGGAGCAAGGAGGTTCCTGTCCTCTCGGGTCATCTAGCATCAAAACATAGACTCTTTGCTCTGGGAGTGTGGTCAGTCTTGGGAGCCAGGAGCAGTGTATCACCTGGTGATGCTCATAAGGGTATCTGGAGGTGACATTCGGGTTGAGGGAGGGAAAAGTGTGAACTGGCCCAGAGCTGGCTGGGCTTGCTCTGTAGGCTGGTGACTCCCACAACAGGGAAGGTGCTGATGCCAGGTGGAGGCTTCAGGTAACAGAAGAGGTTCTGTTGTCCTTTCTTCCCCCTGCCCAATGTGTGGAAGTTGGCCCAAGCCCTTTGATTTGATTTGCTTCATGCTGTGGTGGGGTAGGAGGGTGTGTGTGTGTGTGTGTGTGTGTGTGTGTGTGTGTGTGACCTGGAATGATTGTGAGGGTCCCCAGGAACCATCACTTACCCATTTTTAGTTCAAGGAGGGAAGTTAGAGAGACTGGCCCTTCTTCCGGCCCTTCCCCGAGCTGGAAGCCTAGAAACAGACCTGCTACATAGACATGAGCAGTGAGAACAAAGAGGCTGCAGTGAGTATAATGGGGCCCATTTGTCTGCTGGGGCTGCCCTAACAAAGTGTCACAAACTGGGCAGCTGAAACAACAGAAATTTGTCTCCTAGTCTGGAGGCCAGAAGTCCAAGATCAAGGACTTGGCTGGCTGGGATCCCTTGGAGGACACACGGGAGAACCCTCCCTGCCTCTTTCCTAGTTTCTGAGGCGCACTGGCAGTCTTTGGTGTTCCTTGATCTCTGACTTCATCTGCATGTAGCGTTCTTTCTGTGTGCAGGCCTGTCTTTCTGTCCCCATTGTCCCTTTTTATAAGGACGTAGTTGTTGGGAAGATAAAATATATTATGCTCACTGTGTTAAAGATGGCGTTGCCCACGTGCAAGTTTTAAGAGTAAGCTTTTCCCCACACCTTTGACTGATTGGATGATGTAGGGTGGGGCACTTTCATGAGGAATCCTCCCAGTATGTCTCAGATAAGTGACTTTGTATCAGAGACTTCCTTGTTTGTAGATTGAATTAAAGGTTTTAAATCTACGTTATAAAGTGGGCAGGCCAGTAGCTTGCTCTCTTGTTTCCTGAGATTAGCATTAGAGAGCAAAGCAGAGAAAGGCCACGTGGAGGAGAGGAGAAGCAGCCAAGATGGACGAGTGCTGAGGAAGAAGCCAGTTTGTGCTGGAGAAGGAGATGGGAAACAGAGGTGAATAAGTCTGGTGAGCTAGAAACCTTTGATTCTAGGAAACTCAGATAAGTCAGTAGCTTTGTGAACACTGAATGAGTGGGTTTTGGAGCCCAGTGTGTGTTTTTCTTGCCCGCTGGATGCAAGCTAGAATTAAAGCTGATGGCTCACCAGTTCTTGGCTCCGTTGTTTCTTTACCAACTGTCCGAATCTAATGTGAGCTTGCACTGGCCAGGTGGCTGTGATGGTGGCCTTGGCCATTGGCTTTACAGTAGTCATATTGAGTTAGGGTCTACACCAGGGGTAGTCAACATTTTTATACTTACCACCCACTTTTGTATCTCTGTTAGTATTAAAATTTTCTAACCACCCACCGGTTCCACAGTAATGGTGACTTATAAAGTAGGAAAGTAACTTTACTTTATAAAATTTATAAAGCAGAGTTACAGCAAGTTGAAGCATATAATAATAATTACTTACCAAGTACTTTATGTTGGGTTTTCGCTAAGTTTGACAGAATAAATCTTTTTAAACAACTTACTATAGTTAAATATATCTTTTTATTTATACTTTGTTTGCTCTGCTACTGCCCACCATGAAAGCTGGAACGCCCACTAGTGGGTGGTAGGGACCAGGTTGACTACGACTGGTCTACACTAATGACTTCATTATGACCAGATTAAAGACCCTAGGTTCAAATAAGGTCATGTTCACAGGTATTGTGAGTTAGAACTTCAACATCTTCTGTACGGGAGAGGATTCAACCTCTAACAACGAGTAAGGATGGCCCTGGGCTGTAAGGTGAATGGAGAAGAATATGAGTTTTAGGAAGCAATTGGGTTGTAGCCCTGCAGCAGTGGTTCTTAACCTTTTTTGAGGTACCGAACCCACCAGTTTCATATGCGCATTCACCGAACCCTTCTTTAGTGATAAATAAAATATGATTTTTTTTCCAAATTCAAGACATAGGTATATGTTTTTTTACTGGTGCACAAAATGAGCCGTGCATGAACATCACCTTGCTCAAAGAACAAAACCAACAAAGTGCATGAACTCACAACAAATTACGGTATTACTTTATTCTGGCCTCCGCGGCAGAGTCTTCTCCGAACCCCTGAGACTGATTCATCAAACCCCTAGGGTTCGATAGAACCCAGGTTAAGAACCACTACCCTGCAGGCTGTGAGCTGGGCGATCTGTTCAGTACTTGTATTTGTAGCTGTAAAGAAAAAGTTTCCAGAGCACTGCTTCACAGAGTTGGTGTGAGGGTCATAATACATCTTAAGGCTGCTTGATTTCTGGCTAGGATGTAGATATCCATTGTTATGGCAATAATGCGCCATCTATATGTTCTCTCACTGAAGAAAGCCATCATATTCTGAGTCCCCTTGTTTTTCTCAATTATGAAATGGGTTGAATAAGTTATGCATTAACTGGGCATGTAATCCTACGGCATGGTGGTTATAAATAGGGGTAGCAATGTAAGCGTGGCAGCAGGCCCTATTTAAGAATGAGAGTGGGGGAGAGTTAAGATCAAAAAGGATCAAAAGACCCAGGGGACTTGGATAAACCATGAGGAGGAGGGAGGCAGAGCCGCAGAGATAGGTGCAGGCAGGGTGGAGAGCAGGTATCACATAACACAGCACGGAGGCAGGGGATGTTCTGAAGCTGGGCCTCCTGTTGTGTTCCACATGGCGCTAAGATTCTGATTCCAACCAGTTCTGGGGTGGATTTTCTTCCCCACACCAAGCAAATCTCTGACACCAGTTGTGTGTCCTGCAGTTTAACTCAATCTGACTCTGTCTACCTGGAGAAAGCATTAGGTCTCTGTTGGGCAGATAAAATGTGTTATGCACACTTTGTTGAGTATGGCACTGCCCACATGGTGGCCTGTGGCCCAGGTGATGATATTGGTTACCCTTCCTGCTTGGGAATGGGTGTGATTATATTAATGTGTGTGTGGGACAGGCTGTAAGCAGGTAGAGTCGTTATAGTCCAAGGCTTACTTTTAAGACTAAGCTTTTCCCACCCCTTCTGATGTAGGGTGGTGCACTCTTCTGAGGAATCCCATTATGCCTCAGATGGGTGACTTTGTATCAGAGACTTCCTTGTTTGTAGATTGGATTAAAGGTTTGGATTTCTACACTATAAAGTGGGGCAGACCAGGAGCTTGCTCTCTCTCGGTTCCTAGGATTAGCAGTAGAGAGGAGAGCAGAGAAAGGCCACATGGAGGAGGTCAGGAGAAGCAGCCAAGATGGTGGAGTGCTGAGGGAGAAGCCAGTTTGTGCAGAGTTTGTGCAGAGAGAGGGAGATGGGGAACAGAGGTGAATAAGACTAATGAACTAGAAACCTTTGATTCTAGGAAACTCGGATAAGTCAGTAGCTTTGTGAGCACTGAATGAGTGGGTTTTGGAGACCAGTGTGTGTTTTTACTTGCCTGCCAGGTGCAAGCTAGGATTAGAGATGATGGCCCATCAGTTCTTGGCTTAGTTGTTTCATTACCGACTGTCCGAATCAAATGTGAACCTGCATTGGCCAGGCGGCTGTAATGGTGGCCATGGCTACTGGTTTTACAGTCTCCGAGGTTCAGAGCTCAGTCCTTCTAGAGTGACCCCAACCCCCACTCAGGCATCAGTTGCTAGTCCAGAGCTATGAATTGCAGTTCCCTTGACCTTCTCCTTGGGTTCCATTAATTTTCTAGATCAGCTCACAGGAGTCTAAGAAGCACTTTACTTATTAGATCATCTATTTATTTATTCATTTTTAATTTAATTAAAAATATTTTTTGCAAGAAAGAGAGAGAGAGACAGGAAGGGAGATAGATGAGAAGCATCAATTTATAGTTGCATCACTTTAGTTGTTTATTGATTGCTTCTCATATGTGCCTTGATGGGGGGAGGGGAGGGTGGTTTGAGCTGAGATAATGACCTTTGCTCAAGCCAGTGAACTGGGTTTCAAACCAGCAACTTTTGGGCTCAAACCAGAGACCGTGGGATCATGTCAATGATCCCATGCTCAAGCTTGAGAACCCACGCTCAAGCTGGCAACTTTGGGGTTTTGAACCTGGAACCTCAAAGTCTCACGTCAGTGCTCTATTCACTGCTTCACCACCATTCAGGCCAAATCATCACTTTATTACGAGAGGAGATAGCTCAGGAACAGCCAGATGGGAGAGCTGCATAGAGTGAGGTGCAGAGCTTTTGTGTCCTCTTCAGGTGGACACTCTTCCCCATCTCCACATCATACCAACCCAAGGCCTGAGCCCTGAACTTGCAGTATGTTTAGGGAGCATACATCACATTAATCATTCCCTTCATTTCCATCATGTTCCTTCTCAAGCGAATGGAGGGTGGACTGAAAGTTGCAAATTTCTAATCATGGTTTGGTCTTTCTGGTGATCAGACCCCCTTGGGGAGCCTTCCAGGAGCCCTCCCAGAGTTATCTCATTAGAACAAAAGATTACAAGAGTTTTAGGAGCCCTGTGTCAGGGACAAAGTCAAAGACCAAGTAGGAGAACAAAAGATGTTTCTAAAGCTCTTATCACCTACGAATGATAAGGGCATTAGGAGCTCTATGCCAGGAACTAGGGGCAGAGACCAATATGTATTTTCTATAATCTCAAGGATGCTATTTTACAGAGACTTCTTAGCCATGGTGTCCCAATCATGTGCTTAGGTCACATTGACTGTGTCTTCTGAGATGCTTTTCAGAATAGAGTTCTCTTACTTGTTTCTGGAAGGTCCCAAGAATTCAGTTGCTCAGCAGTGAATGTTTTTGTTTGTTTGCTATTAGTCTGTTAACTAATTTGGATTCTTCTTTTTGGTAGCTCTATTATTATTATTATTATTATTTTAATTAAGTGAGAGGAAGGGAGGCAGAGAGACTGACTGACTCCCACATGTGCCCCAACTGGGATCCACCTGGCAAGGCCACTAGGGGGCGATGCTCTGCCCATTTGGGGAATTGCTCTGTTGCTCAGCAACTGAGCTCTTCTTAGCACCTGAGCGGGAGGCCATGGAGCCATCCTCAGTGTCTGGGGCCAACTTGCTCCAATTGAGCCATGGCTGCAGAAGGGGAAGAGAAAGACAGAGAAAGAGAGAGAGAGAGAGAGAGAGAGAGAGAGAGAGAGAGAAAGAGAGAGAAGTGAGAGTGGGAAGGGTAGAGAAGAAGATGGGCATTTCTACTGTGTGCCCTGATCAGTGATAGAATCTGGGACATCAACATGCTGGGCAGATGCTCTACCACTGAGCTAATCAGCCAGGGTTGGTAGCTTTAATATTTATAAATATATACTCACATTTAGCCTAGCCTAAATAAAGGGAGCTGTTCCTTGCAGGTGACAGAGGATGACTAGCCCCTCACCATGACCCTGATGGTTGAACAATTGCAGATGTTCTGATTGTGGCCAGTGCCCCTCTGTGCCTCCCTCAGTCTCCGGTGCACCTTGCAGGTGGGCCAGGGCTTTCCCTTTGTGCACAGATATTTTCATCATGGTGCTTTACCCTCAGGGATCTCTCCTCTGACCCTGGCCTTATTCTTGCTGGTCCCATCTCCATCATTGTTCTGAAGTCATACTTCTTATGACTTAAAGGCTACGAGCCCACACCTTTCAATGTGGCCCGAAAGGGGAGGCAGCTGGTTCACAAAGGAAGTAAAGGCTGGGGATTTTTCCTTTCCTTCCTGCTCAGTTCTGAAGCTGAAAAAAAGCCCTGGTGTACTTCAGACTTGAGCAGTGGCTGGGAATGTATTCACTCTTGAATTCATCTGTGAGGTTATTATACATGGCTTTGATGTTACAGCAAGACTACCTGGGTTGTTTTGTTCCAATTACTCATTGCAGAGGAGGAGGACTTCATGCTGCACGAAGGTGCCCGGCTTTGATGTCCTGTCCAGGCGGTCCTTCTAGGGGCTGAGGCATCAGGAGCAAGTCCGGGTGGCAGAGGCACGTCCAAGTGGTGGCCATGTCCCCGAGCCTAGGGGCTGGGTGCTGTCCACACTGCGTGCTGCCGCGCTGCCGTCTCAGCCCCAGAAGCTATGGGGGAGGAGCCATGAGTGTGGGCCTATTGAGAGCATCTCCCATTGCATCACAGAGGATTTGGAAATAACCTCATTTTCCTCAATTAGGAAGATGGAGACTGTAAAGGCTGTACTTTTCTCTGCTCGGACGTCTTTCATCTCCGCATTGCAAAGTGCTCTGAAAGCACAGTTAGTGAGCCTTCCCCACTCACCGGGCAGGCAGGCACCCACGGCCGCTAAATGGTTGGGGCCAGCTCTGCAGGAGACTCAGGTGAGCAGGTGATCCCACTGACCCCAGCACAGGGCACTGGCAGCTGCTGGACAACCCTCAGGATTGGGGCAGGGAGGGAGCAGGTGACAGTCCCGGCCCCGGGAGATTCCAGGTTGGGAGGCAGGCATCTCAGATGCAGCCCCGGTTGTCCCATGGCCTCTTGCTAGAGGCTGGACCTGTTATCACCACTGCCACTCACGCCCATCGGGGTCTCGGAGTCAGTGAGTGAAAATCGGACCGGAATGTGAAGGTGTCTTGGTCGTCAGGCTCTGCCTTTCTGATGCGGGGTGGTGATGAGTCTGCCAGCCATGGGCCCCCTGGCCAGCTTGGTGTCTTGCCTTGATGCCATTCCTGCTGAGAACCTGGAGTGCTCCTTGGTCTCCTCATGGCCGGTTTCCTCCCCCACTCTCCTATCCCACAGTTGCCCACGCTCACACTCCACACATGCTATGTGGTCAGACCATCTTTGTTTAGATCACCCGGGGGCCAACCTGGTCGGTCTGCCATCCATGCATTGCCTTCAGGATGCCTTCTCCCACCTTGTTCTGTCCTCTGCCCATCCTCCAAACACAAATACCAGCTCCTGCCCTATTTTTGCCAGACAGGATTACGCTCTTCTGTCCCTGTAGGTGGGACCCCTCCTCTAAGATCCTCCAGCTCTTGCCAACCTCTGGTCATTTGCTCGGACACTGACCACCCAGCAAACTGGGCTTTCATAGCTTCTGTCCCTGCTTTTCAATCTGCTTGCTGGTCTCTCCGCAGTGCCAGTATTCCTGCCTGCCTGTTGTGGTGATCCCTGTCCCCTTCCCAGTTGGCTGCCCTTATGTGCTACAGGCTAAGACTAAACTCACCCAGCTGTTAATGTAGGGGTGGCCAGAGATCTGAGCGGCCTCTGTTTCCCAGCATGATCAGTGGCGCCTGGAACCTGGGTGCTCGGCTGCCTCTTTTAGAACCTCTCTTTTCTCAACTGTGCTCCAGATGGCTGAGTAGTAGGATGGATGGGGCACCAGGTAACTAAGGTAGCTGCAGAAGCAAGTGGAGGCTCCGGGCCAGAGCTCTGTTCTCTTCTACTTGAAGAAGAATTTGAAAAATTAAAATGAAGCAGAACTGTGATGCTACACAAAGGGTTTCCCAGGTGAGAAAGCTGAGAAGGTGGGATCACTCCATGGAGTATGGCTTATTAGTCGGAAGACCCTCATTCTTGCCCCAGAGTGCACCCTGCCTTCTCACTCTTCCACGAGAGAATCCAGCCTGGGACGGGGCTTGCCCTCTACCAGGGAGCCCTCCTGGGGAGAAGCCATGTGGGAAGACTCTCCCCATTCCGCACCATGACTTGCTCTGACCAGCTCTAAAAGCAGTTCTGGGGAAAAACTGTGTTTTGTTGTAAAGGGTTTTCAAGTGTAAAAAGCTTAGTAAAATGTAATTCTATCCTTTTTCTGGAGCAAACAAAGAGAAAACTGCTGAAGTGGAAAATTCAGAATAAGAAGTGGAGGATGGCCATTAGGTTGGAGTTGCAAAGACAAGCAAGGATGCCCTTCAGTGTTCCGCAGGCTTGCATGGAGTGGGGGTCACCTGTGTGCTGGACGATGGATATAGATCCTTATGAGAGATCCTCTTTCACATGGCCTATTGCCAGTCCTTACCTCATGTCAGCACCTCAACCCCATGCACCCCTCCCCACTTGACCCCACCCCACCCACCCTGCCCCAGCCACTCCTCCCCACCCCAGCCCACCCTTTTCCACCCCTACCCAAGCACAGGCAGGTTCACTGATGCTGCCAACTACTGCTCAGTCCTGGGGGGGTGGGGCTATGAGCATACTAGGAGCTGCAGGATCCTTCCTGTGGCCCTCGAGGACCCAGAAGCCCAGTCAGCCTGCTGTGCTCTCTGCTGTCTCTTCTATTGGGCCTGTTTTGCTGCCACCAAACTTGGGACTAGTGTCTTCAAAAGCAGTTCTTAAGGTGCCATCTGTGGAACTTGATTGTGTCCTGATTCCCAAGTTTTATTTTCACAATCTGCTATATTCTCCAGGTTTATTTGGCTTAGTTGACACCCTTGACCAGTGGTGAGAATCCTTGCTGATGTCACTTACCATTGCTAGAAATACATGGGTTGCAGAGAAGGACAGCCAAGGCACCAATCGTGGGGAGTGGGCGACCCTAACAAGGCTTCATAACAGGAGGTGTTTGAGTCGCCGCACTGTCTGTCCATGGCCACGTGCACTGAAGGAGTGAGCGATGGAAGCGGGACTGAGTACCCAGCCCAGAATGGCGACGGGGTTCATGTGGAGAGAACTGAGAGGGGATCTTTTCAAAGCACTCTGTTAACAGGAGACAGTGAATTTTCTTTGTCATCTTTTTGGGATATTTGCTTTATCACTTTAATTTGCATTGCTTGGCATATGCATGCTGTGGTCTATCATTTTCTTTTTTTTTTTTTTTTTGTGGTGGTCTATCATTTTCATAAACACGTGATGCTCACCCATGGCCTTCTAGTATCATATCATTGGCAGGAGTGGTCAGCTAACCACCAAGAATGTGGGTTCTTCACCAGAGCATAGATCTGTTGGTGGGAGCATCTGTCCCTCAATGGTTTCACTCACCTGAACCCTTGCATTTAGGTGTTGCCCTGTGACAAGCTGTTGCCAGTAGGAATGTGGGCAGAATCGATGAGTGTCATATCTGAGTCAAGGCATTTAAAAAGTTTTTTCCCACTTGTTAGCTTATTGGAGAAATCTTTGAGAATTTAGAGTAAGCAGACCCACAAGATAGCAGGAGTCTGGGTCTCTGAGTGATCATATGACAGGTGCCTGATGAGAAGCACCTGAATTGGACTGTGACATGAATAGGAAATAAATTTTCATTGTGTTAAGTCCCTGAAAACCTATGGGCATTTAGAGCTTAACTAGTCTAATAATTAGTATTGCTATAACTAATGCACATTGTTTTAGACAACCCAAAGACTTTTTAGTCCTAACCAAGCATTAAGTTATATTCTGTGTTTCGTCTCCCTGGTTTCTGCCTTCATTGAGGAGCTCAGCAGCTACTATTGTGTTATTTTATTTTTCAATTACAGTTTACATTATTATTTTATATTAGTTTCAGGTGTACAGCATAGTGGTTAGGTATTTATATAACTTAAGGGTGAACCCTCCCCCCCATTAATCTAGTACCCATTGGGCACCATACCTAGTTATTACAATATTACTGACTGTATTCCTTTTACTGCAATTTACATCCCTGTGACTATTTGGGGACTACCAATTTGTACTTCTCAATCCCTACACCTTTTTCATCCACTCCTCCAGCACCCCTCCTATCTCACAAGCCTCAGTCTATAAGTCTGATTCTATTTTGATTGTTCATTTATTTTGTTCTTTACGTGCCACATATAGGTGAAATCATATGGCTTTTGTCTTTCTCAGTCAGACTTATTTCACTTAGCATAATACCCTCCAGGTCCAGCCATGCTGTTGCAAATGGTAAGATTGCATATATGTACCACAGCTTCATTATCCACTTGTCTATTAATGGGCACTTGGGTTGCTTCCATACCTTGGTTATTATAAATAACACTGCAGTGAACATGGAGTGCATATATTCCTTCAAATTAGTATTTTGGGTTTCTTCGGATATAGGCACTGCTACTGTTGAACAAAGGTTTTGAAGAAAATATAATTGGAGAGGACAAACAGGATAAGAGGTAGATTAGGGTAGTTACTGAAGGAATATTTTTTGGGGTCCTGTGAGGAGGACTTTTCCTTCCTTCCTTCCCTCCTTTCTTCCTTCCTTCCTTCCTTCCTTCCTTCCTTCCTTCCTTCCTTCCTTCCTTCCTTCCTTCCTTCTCTTTCTTTCTTTATTTCTTTCATTTGTTCTTTCTTTTCCTTCCCTCCTTCCTTCCTCCCTCCCTCCCTTCCTCCCTCCCTCCCTCCCTCCCTCCCTCCCTCCCTTCCTCCCTCTCTCCCTCCTTCCCTCCCTTCCTCTCTCCCTCCCTCTCTCCCTCCCTTCCTGCTTTCTGTGCCTCTGGAATTATGAAGTCATGGAGTCATGAATATAATTACCTCTATTCTGTAATTACCCGACAAATATCATATGAATACATCTGGGGTTTGAGTCAGCAGATCCGGCAGTTGCAGAGTTTGATTATAATGATTTAGCTGTTGGGAAATGCCAGGGATTAATTTCAGTCATCAGTGTAGGAACAACAAGGCGAAATGGCCCCAAATTGGGAAAGGACAAATGAGGGCTGTGTTTAGAGAGCACTTGGTGACTGAGAGGTCAGTTAGATAAGGAGGTCCACCCATGGCGCCAGTTCCGTGGGCCCAGGGCTGAACAGCAGATTCGCATTCATCAGCGTGCTGCCTCTCCCCAATGCCTCACATGCAAGACCTGAAGGGGACAGGTGTGCTCACTGAGTCCTGGTTAGTCACCCTGGGTGGCGGAGTCACACAGCCGGCCCCATTTCGCAGATGCCTGCACCCGCCCTCAGAGCCAGTCTCCCAGTGAGGCACTGTGGGTGGCATTCTCTAAGTTAGAACCCAGGTTCTAGTGCCCTTTGTCTTAACTTGCACTGGCTTTGGTGAGGAATGGACCTCCAATTATAATATTTTACCGGTGGGAAAAGGTGATTTCTTTTGTAATTATTTTTATAAAATTCTAGGAAGTTTTATGAAAAAATATCTGGGTTCTTGTGCACATTCGATCTTGCTGTGTGCAGTGGAGAAGACCCTCTGCAAGCTTAAGGTCTCCAAAAAGAGGCCAGTCCCCGTGAGCGTAGTGTGTGTGGAGCTAAGATGATTGTCCTTTCTTGATGTAAGGTCATTTTCCTTGTTCCTACACTGATGACCAAAATACATCCTTCGCATTTTCCAACAACTAAATGATCACAGACAATTCTGGAATTTGACAGTCCCCCCCACCACCGTCAGAGTAGAGAGGGTTGTGATATCGTGCTGTATCCCAAGCAGTTCCCATTAATTTCAACTGCTCTTCGCACCTTTGTACTGGGACTCAGTGCTCACCTCTGACTGTCCCAAAAACTCCCGAGAGGCTCAGTTTTCATCTCTAAGCTCAGCTGCTTAGGAAGAGGGTCTTGGAAGAGGAACAGTCAGGGCTGCTTGGGGCTGGGGCCACAGTGTAGGGGGTGTTTGCCTTGTGGGGCAATAAGGAGCGAGCTCACAGACAGACCCCATCCACACCCAGACCTATCCCAGCCCTGGGTCTGAAGTCATTAGAGTGACTTCTTATCTTTATCAATGAAACAACCAGTTCTTTCTCTACTTACTAAAGCCTGATAGGGTAGCATACCTATCAGCGTAGGCATACCTTCCCTTTCTCGGAGGGTGTACACAGGGTTGCTACCTAGAGTGGAAGGATGGCTGTGCAGTAATTCCCAGGTGGGGAAGGCTGAAACACCTGGACTGCCAATTGTGCATAGCCACAGGCAACACCAAGGACCCAGGGGTGAAGCTCTCTAGGCAGTAGTGGGTCTACCAGATGACTTCTAGCTTTGTGGAATTGTCTACACAAAATGCAGTCTCAGACTCTCGCTTATACCTTGCCAGCACACACAAACTTGTCTCAGATCTGTACCCCAAATACAGACCAGCCACTAATTCTTAACCCCGGTTTTATCAGTAATGTAAGCAACAGTGTTCTCTAAGATTAAAATTCAGATCTAAATACTTTTTATTGAACCTCCAAACTACTTTTCTGATGCTGACTTGGACTCTGACAGGAGCTCTAACCTCTCAGTGTTGTTAACTAAGCCAGCTCTCAACAACTTCTAATACCTAACCCAGATAGAAGGTCTAGGTGGAAGCCCAGCCGTAACTGAAACCTAGACACCAAGCTTCACTCAAAACAAGGTTTTCATTCTAACCAGTAGCCCAGTCCTAACCCTTACCTCCTCTGACCCAGACATTAACTATAACTAAATCTTGCCACTGCAGATTTAAACTCTCATTTCAAGGTAGCCTTAAATCTATCTCATCCAAGGAATGTTTTTAAGGTCTGACTCTTCTAAGCTGGAATTTGGTACCCTCGTCTATAAGGGAGGACATTTTTCTTTTGTTATCCTCATATTCTCCTGCTGGGTTTGAAGGGAAAAAAAAAACTGACAAAAGGCAGATTAGCAGGAGAAAAGACATACAAATTTATTTGATGTTAAAAATTTTATGTGGCATAAGAGAACTTCTTTAAAAGAAGAGAATACCCCAAAGAAACAGCTAGGCCTGGAGGATTTTTATACCATTTGGAGGGGAAAAATGATTCATTTAAAGAGAAGTAATAAGACAAAAGATAAGAAGGTTGAGATTCTAGGGGCAGCAAATTATAGGAAGGCAGATATATGGGGAAACTGTTGTTAGAGAAAGACTTCAATAAGGTTTGTTTGTGTAGATTCTTTACTGGTGTGGGACGTGGAGGGGAGGGACCCTCATAAGGGGAATTTATAATCTCTTTTCGGGCAGTGAAGGAACTGCAGAGAGCTCATCTTGTGTATGTTTTTTCTCAGTTGCTTTCAGCTCAAAACAATTTCAGAACAATATATTTGGGGTGCATGTTTTGATCTCTTACACACCCTTCCCCACTTGTACCTTCATTCCTGTGTCTGTTGCTCTGGGCTCCCAATTGGAATGGCCTTTGTCCCATAAGCAGCATGTTGAGTCTTGAACTTTGAACTTGATATTATTGCTTTTTGATTCTGATGGTAGAAGACCAGCTAATTTGATGAAGATGAATCCTGGGCAATGTATTTTTTGAGGTTAATAGGTGAAGGTGTCACCCCTTTGAGAATTGATCTGTATTAAGAACCTCATTAACAAATCCCAGGCTCTTGAGTGGGGGAAAACTTTAAATAGGTTTATGTGACGGTGGAGGTGGGACAGAGTGCACCTTTTTGCTCGGATTCATCATCTCTTTATGCCTCACTTTTCTAAACTAAGTAGGAATATAGTAAAGGTTAAACGAGCTAATATGTGACAAATCTGTAGAGCACTCAATAAATATTCTTTATCATCATCATCATATCATTGTTCTTCTATTTCTTAGGTCCTGAATGGGTTTGAAAACACTTACATTTTCACAAAAATAACTTGAAAATGTGAACTTAATTTTTCAGTTTGTGTTCAGCCAAAGCTATCATTGGAAATACAAACATTTTTGGTAATGCTAACCTTTCTGAAGGCCAACTTCATAGAGTTATACAGATAACTTTTCTGTTGAGCAGAGATATCAGTGGAAGATGATTAAGGGAGGTACATATGTGTGAAGTAGAAATAATCTCTTAACATGTTTTGTCCATGTAACACAGGGTAAGAACACAACCTTTGGAATTACATGGGTTTATGTAGCCTTGCTCTGTTGCCTACTAGTTAAGGGCTATTCATTCATTCACTCATTGAATCCTGTCCTTCTGCATCTCAGTCACTATACACAATAGACATCATTCCAGCCTTCCCAGAGCTTTCAATCTAATGACATGGATACTAAACATGGAGGCAAACACATATGTAATTGTAACTTTAAATATAATTTGAGATGTGAAAATGAGGGTCCTCAGTTTAGAGTGTCAATGGGAGAACATTCTGGAGCTGAAGGGTAAGAATTACTCAGTGGGAGAATGGGGAAGAGAGTTTAATTTTGACAAGAAAGCCCTTAGATGGAGGAGAATTTAACCTTATTTCAATTTAACCTATTTATGTTAGCCTATCTGTGACTTTGACACCAATGGAAATTGTAGCTGTTTCCATATCATGCTGAAATTATGGTAGTTATTATATCATTGCTGCATCCTGTTAATACCTTAATTAAAAAGTACATATATTATTAATGTATCACAAATATGTTTCTAATAAACTTTTAAAGAGAAGCTCTAGGTTCACAGCAAAGTTGAGCAGAGGTGACAGAGATTTCCCATACACCTCTACCCACAGCCATGCCCACAGCTTCCCCCACTGTCAAAATCCTTGCCCTCAGTGCTAAGTCACAAATGTATTTAAAATAATGTTTTGATAATGTGTGTTTTGATATAACTGGTTTCTTTTGTAATCCTATGCATTTTATTTCACACCTTAAAAACCGTTCTGAGCAGGGCTCCCTGGGCTGCAGCAGACTACCACAGCAGCTGGGGCACAGAAGGAGCAGCCGCTGAAGGCCTGGGTGGGAAGGGCAGGAGGCCCCATGGCAGCAGATGGAGAGCCAGCCAGGAGGATAGGAGCAAAATGAGGCTGGAGAGTTCCGAGGGGCCAGATTGGAGGGACCTTCAGGGACATTTTGAGGAAATGTTCTTATATGGCAGTGGAAACAAGCGGAGGGTTTTAAGCAGAGATTAACATTATGATTTCATTTGCACCAAAACAGCATGGAAAGGACACCACCACCAGCAATGTCCTCTTCATTGCTACAGGTCAGAGGAGGAAATGCAGGGTTAGTAGAGATAAGACAGGGAGACAGACCTGTGACTTGGAGTTGAGTGATGAAAACTGAAATGTAGAAAAGGGAATGGTGTTTTGGAGTTGAAATTGGAAGCCATGACAGTGAATTCCGTGCAGGAAGTGAGGAAAAGAGATATGTCAAGGCTGAGTCCGCAGTTTCCTACTTAAGTCCGGAAGCAGCGATGGTGCCATTGTTTGTGGTAGAGAAGACTGAGGAGAGGCACGTGGAAGGGGAGTTTTCACTTTTCGGCATGTCAATTGAGTTGCCTGGGAGACATCCAAGTGGATGTGTCAAGGAGGCTATTGGATAAATGAGTCTGAAGCTTAATTGAGATAGGGGTTGGAGATAGGAATTTGAAGATGCCAATGTATGGATGACATTGAACATCATGGAGTGAATGAGGCTGCCTTAGGCTGGAATGTGATAAAAAAGGGACCTGAAACAGCCCTGCAGAACTTCAAACTTTAGAGATGGTGTAATTGTGATTTATCGTGGCAATGGTACAAGGGGTTAGCATTTGTTGAGGTCTTACTATGTGCTAGGCGTTGTTCTAAATGTGCTGCATGTGTTTATTTCTTTGTTTCCATATCAACCCTGTGCAGTAAATGAAGGCATAAGAGATTCATTATTTTGCTCAAGATCATAGTTAGTAGGTGGAGGAGCTCAGGGCATGAACCCAGCAATCTGGCCCCAGCCCTTCCTCCCTTAATTCCTGTGGAGCTGGGGCAGAGGAGCCAGAAGAGGCAGAAAATATGAGGAAATCAGGAGTGTAATGTTCGAAAACTTTGAGTAGAATGTTTTGAGGGGTAGGTGTGGTTGACTTGTCAGATGCTGTGTAGGTCCAGTAAGCTGAGTTCAGAAGAGTAGCTGTTGGCTCTGGCAGCACGGAGGTTGTGCACAATGTCAGGAAATGCCGTTTGGGTGGAGGGGAAGAAGGGTAGGAGTGAGAACTAGGTGGTGGAGTCCGGAAAGGGGATAGGCCTGATGTGCAGGTGGCGTTGTCCTTAACTGTCCGAGACGAAAGAATGCTTGCTGTGCAGGGAGTTATAATATGTAAAGAAAGTATATATAAAGCCCAAAGCACTGTGCTTAGCACACAGTAGGCACGCAAAAATGTTAACAAGTTCACACATCTGCATAAATCTTGAGGTCATAAAGATCTGTGGTATTGGTGACACAGGAACAAGAATACACTTGCACAATTTGATCAGTTAGCATATATAGGTGCAGACACCATGACACGTCCAATGAGAGTTTAGGGCTGTGATGGTGAACCTATGACACGCGTGTCAGCATTGACACACGTAGCCATTTTCGATGACATGTGGGCGCATACCAGAGAAGTATGGGGCCGCATGCCAAGAAGAACATTTCATCCTCAGCCCCTGCACGGCCAGATGCAGTAGCCGAGGATAAAACATTTGCTGTAGTGTAGACACTCTGTGCCGGAGGTCTGTAGACCAAAACAACAGAACTCCGGCACAGAGCGTCTAGTTCTGGGACTTCTGGTTAGGCCGTTTTTCTCGAAGTGACACACCACTAGAGTTATGCTCAGTTTTTGGGCGAATTTTGGCACACCAAGATCAAAAGATTGCTTATCACCGGTTTAGGGTGAAGAAGACAAACTCTACCCCTTGGATGAATAGACACATTGGTACCAGATAAAAGTCATACCTGTAAAAAGGCCATAAGGCTGTCTGTACCATCCCAGACTTCCTGAGTTTGTGAGCAGGGAGGGTTGAGGAAGTTCAGAGCAGAAAACTCTGGGGTAGGATGGCATGATGCATTTCCATGGAGTATCATGCCTATATCCCTGCTTCTGCATAAGGAATGAGGGACTGGAACAGGGGCAGTGGCTTTACCATGAGGCTTGGTAGGTTTCAGGCCAAGCTATCGGTCACAAACATCCCTCCTTATGTGGCAATAACACTTCACATTGAGAAATACCTCTCTCCACAGGGCTGAAAGCAATTTGTAAATAGAACAGAATGCATCTCATTACTGCACCCCACCAGCATCCTGTCCCGCTGTGACTGACAGCCCGCAGGGCTGGAGGCCAGGGAGGGGGCTGGTGCAGAGGACCCTGGGGTGACTGAAGACAGCATTTGGGAGCTGCTGCACAGGTAACATGGAGCTCAGAGTCAGAAAACTGGGTTTTGTCTTGGATTGTCCCTAAAGTTCCTCAAAGATGTGCCTTAAATCCCTCCCTAGATGGGCAGCTCCGCTTACCCTGGGGTCCACTTACTGCTCCGCTTCCTGGAGACAAGAGGGTCCAGCTAGTAGCAGGTCCTAACGTCTGCCTTCTGAGAGACCACTGGCATTTTCTTCATCCCTAAGGCTGTGTGGTTGATGACTGAGAGAAGCTGACGTCTTTATATTCTCATGGAGGATAGTCCTACCCAGACACCTGCTGTTTTACTGAGGACCCGACCTTGTTCTTGACAAGAATCCTGGGTGTGTGTGTGTGGGGGGGGGTGAGTAAAGGGGAAGGGCCTACCGGCCTTGGGGTGTTGGTGGGCTGCATGACAGAGCCATGTGTGTTTCCACGAACCAGGGATAGGCCACAGCCATGGGAAAGGAGTAAGTTACTGATATGGGAGACAAATTAGATGAACCTAGAGAGCAGGCTACCTGAACGAGGTTAAGCACAAAAAGGCTTGTATTGTATGGTTCTATTTATAGCTGGAACAGGCAAACCCAGAGAGACAGAAATCTACTCAGTGGTTGGCAGGCCAGGGTGGCGAAAGGGAGACAGTGCTGAATAGCTGCCTAATGGTACAGGGCTTCATCCGGGCTGCATGCCCCGCGCTGGGTCTGGTTCTGTCTGTCTATCTGCATCATCAGGAACCTGCCCTGGTTTTCCTTACATCAGCGCACTGCTCTTCACAAAGAATTCCTTTCCACACACTTTATAGAACAGGACCTGCAAATATGTGGAGTGCCCGTGGTGATTCCCACAGAATCTCTTTGAGTGCTGCATGGTGTCTTTGGAGGGGATTAAGTGAGGTGAGCCGGGGGCAGAACGTGCAGAAACTTTCAGAACTGCAAGAATGTCCACTGTGTGGAAGTAAAGGGAAATTACTCCCCCCACCCCCCAAAATTGCATCTTCTCCCAGCCATCGTTCAAGGCCCAAATTAAATTCTATATCTTCCAGAAAGCCCTTCTTGCAATGTCCTTTACGGTATTTTATTTATTTTTATCGAAACAAACTTTACATAATGTAGAATTAGCCATTTTTAGAGTGAAAAATGTAGTGGCCTTCAGTACATTCACAGCATTTGCAATTACCACCTCTATTTAGTTCAAAACCCGTTCACCGCCCCAAATGAAGCCCTGTACCATTAGGCAGCTATTCAGCACTGTCTCCCTTTCACCACCCTGGCCTGCCAACCACCAAGCTGATTTCTGTCTCTCTGGGTTTGCCTGTTTCAGCTATAAATAGAATCTTACAATACAGGACTTTTTGTGCTTAACCTCGTTCAGGTAGCCTGCTCTCTAGGTTCATCTATGCTGTCTCCCATATCAGTAACTTACTCCTTTGTGTGGTTGAATAATATTCCAGCATAGGTACAGGAGGTCCTCAAATAGTGTTTCATTATAAGGTTGATGAGATGCTGTAGGAACTTAACCATGCTTATAGCAATTTGCCGATGGTAAATTGATTTTGTGATACGTTGTTTTGCTTAAAGTCTCAGAGCCTAACAAGAATGTTAAGTGAGGATTTACTGTACATACCACAATTTATTTATCCATTAATCTGTTGATGGACATTTGGGTTATTTCCACTTTTTTACTATTGTGAATAGTGCTGCTTTCACTCTGTGCTAGTAAAAGTTTCACAACTTTTCCCATTTCTTTTGGGTACTTAGGAGTAGAATTGCTGAGTCATGCATTAATTTTGGGTTTAGTGTTTTGAGGAATCACCAAATTATTTCCCATGGCAGCTGCACGATTTTGCATTCCTGCCAGCAAACCTTGATCATTTTACTTCAGAACAGCTGTTCTACAAGGGAAGTGGGTTCATTTTTTACCTGTTAGATGCCTAAGTCTTGTGTTATCTTTCTATACCATCTTTTAGCTTAAGTCTAAGCTCCACTACCTCAAAGATGAATCTCCACTATTTATTTATTAACTCATGAATTCAATTAGCAGTTAGCAGTATAGTTTAGTTGCTAAAAATCCTAGCTCTGGAATCAAATGACCTGAGTTCAAGTCCTAGATCTGCCATGTGTTAATACTATACAAGTTAGGGCAAGTTATTTCACCTTTCTTCATCTTAGTTTTTTCATCTGTAAAATGGGAATGATAGGTCTGTTAGTTTCAGTTGCTTCTATAACACTTCCCACATACTTGGTGGCTTAAAACAACACAAATTTACTGTCTTACATTTCTAGAGGTCAAACATGTGAAATGGTTCTCCCAGTGACAGAACTGCACTCCCTCTTGGAGGCTTGCAGGGAAGGTCTCTTTCCTCACCTTCTCCAGCTTCTAGGAGCTGCCTGCATACCTCTGCTCATGTCCCTTTCATAAGCCAGCAGTCATACCACGCACGTCTCCTCCGACTCTCCTGCTCTGCCCCTCTGCCTCCCTCTTATACAGGAACTCTTGGACCATTGGCTCAGTGGTAAAGCATCGGCCTGGCATGTGGAAATCCTGGGTTTGATTCCTGGTCAGAGCACCCAGGAGAAGCCACCGTCTGCTTTTCCATTCCCCTCTTCTCTCTCTTTCTCTCTTCCCCTCCTGTAGCCATGGCTCGAATGGTTTGAGCAAGTTGGTCCTGGGCTCTGAAGATGACTCCATGGCCTTGCATCAGGTGCTAAAATAGCTCAGTTGCAAAGCAATGAAGCTATGGCCCCAGAGAGGCAGAGCATCACCTGGTAGGGGCTTGCCAGGTGGATCTTGGTTGGGGCATATGTGGGAGTCTGACTCTGCATCCCTGCCTCTCACTTAAAAATAAAAGAAAAAAAGAAATAGAAAAGATAACTCTTGTGATTGCATTGGACTCACCCAGATAATCCAGAATAATCTCTTCATCTTAAAATCTTGAGCTTAATCACGTCTGAAATGTCCTTTTTGCCAGGTAAGGTAACAGATTCATAAGTCCCAGAGTTTAGGTTGTATACCCCTTTGGGGAGACTATTATTCTTCCTATCACAGTTGTGTGACTGCATAAGATTATTTTGAAGATAAAATGAGATATTCCATGCAAAGCACAGGTACTCAATGATGTTAAACATAACAACTGCTTCTACCAAGAATGGCTGTGCCTATGACTAGTTATGGTTATATACTGTGAGATTCAGTACATGGAACGCAGTGTTGAACTTCTAAAGTCTCAGTGAGGTCTTCTGAGAGAGGGCTGCCTTTTCTCATTAAGAACAAGTCACTCATCAAACCCCATGTCAGAGTCCTCTCTGGGGTTCCACTTATTTCAGGTCCATCTCTTTGGGGATAAAAATTTGAGCTGGAAAGCTCTGGTCTATATTAAAGATCTTACATGTTTCTGTTGTCTCTGCATTACAAAACAAAAAGTTCTGGGTTGCAAAAAATATATCTGAATAAAGGACTATTATCCAAAATACATAAAGAACTCTTAAAACTCAGCAATAAGAAAATAACCTGATTAAAAATTGGATCAAAGACACCTCACCAAGATGTATAGAGGGCAACTAACCATATGGAAAGATTCCCTACATCATATGTCACCTGGGAAATGCAAATTAAAACAGCAATGAGATATCACTATATCTCTATTAAAATGGCCAAAACACTGACAACACCAAGTGCTGATGGGGATGTGGAGCAACAGAAACTCTCATTAATTCCTAATGGGAATGTAAAATGGTACAGCCAATTTGGAAGACAGTTTGGTAGGGTTTTTTTTTTAAAACTAAACATACTCTTATGAGCCAGAAATCTCAACCCTGGGTTTTTACCTTTAAAAGTTGAAAACCTGCGGTTTATGAAAAGAGGCGGTGTCTCCGGCAAGCGGGCGGGCCCGCACTCCTTTCCCACACTGATTAGGATCAGCCAGGGCTTTGCAAGCCGCAGTTAAGGATCTCTGGTGCCCGGAGCCGCGTCTCCCCCTTCCTGCCCGCCCGCCGGGTGGCCGGCTGCTGCCCCGCGTGGGAGCCGAGAAGACAGTAATTAAACACCTGCTTTTCCCGACACTTACCTGTATGGAGCTTGGGAGCACAGAGGTGAAGAGCCCTCCCTGGTCCCTGCGGCAAGGTTCTCCAGGTCACAAGGACATCTTAAACCTGGAAAAAGGGAGGAGCAAGATGGCGACGGAGTAGGCGGACGTACCAACTTCCAACTCCCAGAACCAAAGTGGATTACAACTCAATTTTAAGAACCATCACCTGGATAAACCAACTTTGAACAAAACTAAGTGGACTCTTCAACCAAGGAACACAGAAGAAGCCACATTGAGACTGGTAGGAATAGCGAAAACGCGAATAGGGCTGCCCAGGTCCCCGGAGCAAACGGCAGCCCGGAGAGACCCGTGTGGCGGGAGGAGAGTTTGGCGGAGAGGGAGTGACCTGGGTCCCAGGAACCAAGCCCCAGCCTGCAGTCTCAGAGCCTAGAAAGGCGTTTGGACAGTTTTGAGCTGTGAAACAAGTGAGGGAGCTCCCAGGCCTACAGTGTGGAGTATTAGGTCCCTTCCTACTCTGCTGAGGGCTGCTTAAGGTTTTGGGGCGGCAGGACGCTGAAAGGCGGTTCTGTCGGCGTGGGCAGAGGCCAAGCCGGTGGGAGATCGGTCTAGCCCAGAGGGTCAGAGGGGACCGCGAAAGCGGTCCAGAAGCTGCGGGCCCGCCTTTAATCCCACTTACGGGGATAAAGCGGGAGGCCAGGAACGGGCAGGCCCTGCGCAAGCCGGCCCTGACCGCGGGGACTGTGCTAGGACCAGGGACGGGCAGGGGCTGTGGCTGAGCTGACGCTACCAGTTCCCCACTCCCCCACCCCAACCCCCCCCCCCCCCCCCGGGCCGGAGAAACCGCGGTTGGCCAGTATACGTGCGCGAGTGGGCTCCGAGCACGGGAACGGGGTGGACCCCGAGACAAGTGGAGGCTCGCAGCTGAGCCCACGCTACTATCCGCGCCCGGCCGGAGAAACCCCGGATAGCATTCATACGTGCATGAGCGGGCTCCGAACGCGGGAGCGGGGTAGAGTCCGGGACGACCGGAAGTACGCAGCTCGGCGGAAGCCAGCAAACACGCCCGCCCCAATAAACCTTGGTTTCCGACCCTGCGCAGTAGGGCCTTGGCCTCGAGGGCGGGGCTAAAACTCCGGACGGGCAAAAACTTACAGCTGAGAGCACGTCAAAAGCCCCGCCTAACCCGCGGAACTGTAGCGAGCAGGCTCCGACTGCTGGTTCTGGGCGGAAGTCCGGAAATAGGCTGGGTCCACAGCTGAGCAAAGGTGCTCACCTCTACCCTTGGTGCTAATCTTGTGGCTTCAGTCACAGCCCCTCCCACGAAGGAGAGGCAGAAATCATAGAAAAAGCCACAGTGGGCCGGCGCTGGCATCGCTCATACCCAACCACCCTAGGCACCGGCAGAGGAGGTGGGGGGCCTGCAGATAGACCACACCTAGAGAACACAAAGGCAACACCTACTGGACTCCAGTGGCCACAACTTGCTTATACACAGAAAAAATGGGCAGGCAGAGGAATGCAAACCAAATGAATCAAGAGAAATCCCCAGAGAAGGACCTGAATGAACCAGATATAACCAAATTACCAGAAGCAGAATTTAGAATAATGATAGTTAGGATGTTCAAAGAAATTAGAGCAACAATGGATAGTCATTATGAACACCTAAATAAAGAGATAACAAGTATAAAAAATGATATTGAAATAATAAAAAAGAATCAGACAGAAATGACAAATACAGTATCAGAACTGAAGACCACAATGGAAGGAATTAAAAGCAGGATGGATGACGCTGAGGGTCGAATAAGCGAGTTAGAGGACACAATAAACAAAGGCACAGAAGCAGAGAAGAAAAAGGAAAAGAGACTTAAAAAATGTGAGGAAACTCTAAGGGAGCTTTGTGACAACATGAAGAGAAACAACATTCGCATCATAGGGGTGCCTGAAGAAGAGGAGAGAGGACAGGAAATGGAAACTTTGTTCAATCAAATCATAGCAGAAAACTTCCCTAAAATAAGGCTGGGAAACACTCCACACATTCAAGAAGCACACAGAACTCCATTAAGGAGAAACCAAAAAAAATCTACACCAAGACACATCATAGTTAAAATACCAAAGCTAATGGATAAAGAAAAAATTTTAAAAGCTGCTAGAGAAAAAAAGACTATCACCTACAAAGGAGCCCCCATAAGGATGACATCGGACTTCTCAACAGAAACACTTGAGGCCAGAAGGGAATGGCAAGAAATAATCAAAGTAATGCAGAACAAGAACCTACAACCAACACTACTTTATCCAGCAAGGCTAACGTTTAAAATTGAAGGAGAAATAAAGAGCTTCCCAGAAAAAGAAAGCCTCAAGGAATTCATAAAAACCAAACCAATTCTGCAAGAGATACTAAGGGGCCTCTTGTGAACAGTTTAAAGGGAGGGATGAATAGAGCAAAAGAAGAATACAGCTTTAAAGAATAAAATGGCAATAAACAACTACATATCAATAATAACCTTAAATGTAAATGGATTAAATGATCCAATCAAAAGACATAGGGTAGCTGCATGGATAAAGAAACAGGACCCATACATATGCTGTCTACAAAGACACACCTTAAAACAAAAGATGCTCATAGACTGAAGGTAAAAGGATGGAAAAAAATATTTCATGCAAATGGAAATGAAAAAAAAGCAGGGGTAGCAATACTTATATCAGACAAAATGGACTTTAAAACAAAGGCTGTAGTAAGAGATAAAGGAGGACACTACATAATGATAAAGGGAACAATTCAACAGGAAGATATAACTATTGTAAATATCTATGCACCAAATATAGGAGCCCCGACATACATAAAGCAGACTTTGATGGATATAAAGGGTGAGATAAACAGCAATACTATCATAGTAGGGGATTTCAATACCCCTCTAACAACACTGGATAGATCCTCAAGAAAGAAAATTAATAAAGAAACAGCAGACTTAAAGGATCCACTAGATCAACTTGATTTAATAGATATCTTCAGAACTTTTCACCCTAAAGCAGTAGAATATACATTCTTCTCAAGCGCTCATGGTACGTTTTCTAGGATAGACCACATGTTAGGACACAAAAATGGTCTCAATAAATTTAAGAAGATTGAAATCATATCAAGCATTTTTTCTGATCACAATGCTATGAAACTAGAAATTAACCACAAAAGAAAAACTGAAAAATACTCAAACACTTGGAAACTAAATAGCATGTTATTAAATAATGAATGGATTAACAATGAGATCAAAGAAGAAATAAAAAAGTTTCTAGAAACAAATGATAATGAGCATACATCAACTCAAAATTTATGGGACACAGCAAAAGCAGTTCTGAGAGGAAAGATTATTGCACTACAGGCATATCATAAGAAGCTAGAAAAAGCTCAAATAAGCAGCCTGACCCTGCATCTAAAAGAACTAGAAAAACAACAACAAATACAACCCAAGACAAGTAGAAGGAAGGAAATAATAAAGGTCAGAGCAGAAATAAATGACATAGAGGCTAAGGAAACAATACAGAGGATCAATGAAACAAGAAGCTGGTTCTTTGAAAAGGTAAACAAGATTGATGAACCTTTAACTAGACTCACCGAGAAAAAAAGAGAGAGGACTCAAATAAATAAAATTAGAAAGGACAGTGGAGAAATAACAACTGACACAACAGAAATACAAAGCATTGTAAGAATATACTATGAAGAACTATATGCCAAAAAATTAGACAATCTTGGTGAAATGGACAAATTTCTTGAATCATATAACCTTCCAAAAATCAATCTGGAAGAATCAGAACACCTAAACAGACCAATTACAGCAAATGAGATCGAAACAGTTATCAAAAAACTCCCAAAAAAGAAAAGTCCTGGGCCTGATGGCTTCACAAGTGAATTCTATCAAAAATTCAAAGAAGAACTAACTCCTATTCTCCTCAAGCTATTTCAAAAAATTCAAGAGGAAGGAAGACTTCCAAACTCCTTTTATGAGGCGAGCATAATTCTGATCCCAAAACCGGGCAAAGACAACACAAAGAAAGAAAATTATAGGCCTATATCCCTGATGAATTTAGACGCTAAAATTCTCAACAAAATATTAGCCAACCGGATCCAGCAATATATGAAAAATATCATACACCACGATCAAGTGGGATTTATTCTGGAGAGGCAAGGCTGGTTCAATATTCACAAATCAATCAATGTGATTCACCACATAAACAAAAGGAAGGACAAAAATCACATGATAATTTCAATAGATGCAGAAAAGGCATTTGATAAAATCCAGCACTCATTCATGCTCAAAACTCTCAGTAAAGTGGGAATACAGGGATCATTCTTTAACATGATAAAGGCCATCTACGATAAACCGACAGCAAATATCATACTAAATGGACAAAGATTAAAAGCAATCCCCTTAAGATCAGGAACCAGGCAGGGTTGCCCACTTTCACCACTCTTATTCAACATAGTTCTGGAAGTCCTAGCTACAGCAATCAGACAAGAAGAAGAAATAAAAGGCATACAAATTGGAAAAGAAGAAGTAAAACTGTCATTATTTGCAGATGATATGATATTGTATATTGAAAACCCTAAAGTCTCAGTCAAAAAACTACTGGACCTTATAAATGAATTCAGCAAGGTGGCAGGATATAAAATTAGTACTCAGAAATCAGAGGCATTTCTATACACCAACAATGAAATATCAGCAAAAGAAATTAAGGAAACAATCCCCTTCACTATTGCAGCCAAAAAAATAAAGTACCTAGGAGTAAATCTAACCAAGGAGGTTAAGGACTTGTACTCGGAAAATTATAGAACATTGATAAAAGAAATCAAGGAAGATACAAACAAGTGGAAGCACATACCGTGCTCATGGCTAGGAAGAATAAACATCATTAAAATGTCTATATTACCCAAAGCAATTTATAAATTCAATGCAATACCAATTAAAATACCAATGACATACTTCAAAGATATAGAACACATGTTCCAAAAATTTATATGGAACCAAAAAAGAACACGAATAGCCTCAGCAATCTTAAAAAGAAAAAATAAAGCAGGAGGTATCACTCTTCCTGATATCAAGGTTTACTACAAGGCCATTATACTCAAGACAGCCTGGTACTGGCATAAGAACAGGCACATAGATCAATGGAACAGAACAGAGAACTGAGAAATAAACCCACAGCTTTATGGACAACTGATATTTGACAAAGGAGGAAAGAACATACAATGGAGTAAAGACAGCCTCTTTAACAAATGGTGTTGGGAAAATTGGACATCTACCTGCAAAAAAATGAAACTAGACCATCAACTTACACCATTCACAAAAACAAACTCAAAATGGATAAAAGACTTAAATGTAAGCCGTGAAACCATAAGCATCTTAGAAGAAAACATAGGCAGCAAGCTCTCCGACATCTGTAGCAGTGGTATATTTGCCGATTTATCTTCATGGGCAACTGAAATAAAAGGCAAGATAAACAAATGGGACTATATCAAACTAAAAAGTTTTTGCACAGCTAAAGACAATAAGAACAGAATAAAAAGACAAACCACACAATGGGAGAACATATTCGGCCGCACATCTGATAAGGGGTTAATAACTAAAATTTATAAAGAACTTATAAAACGCAACACCAGGAAGACAAACAACCCAATCAAAAAATGGGCAAAAGAAATGAATAGAAATTTCTCCAAAGAGGACATACAGATGGCCAATAGGCATATGAAAAAATGCTCAACATCACTAATCATTAGAGAAATGCAAATTAAAACCACAATGAGATATCACCTCACACCAGTCAGAATGGCACTTATCAGCAAAACAACACAGAATAAGTGCTGGCGAGGATGTGGAGAAAAGGGAACCCTTCTGCACTGCTGGTGGGAATGCAGACCGGTGCAGCCACTGTGGAAAACAGTTTGGAGATTCCTCAGAAAATTAAAAATCGAACTGCCTTTTGACCCAGCTATCCCACTTTTAGGAATATACCCTAAGAACACCATAGCACTGTTCGAAAAGAAGAAATGCGCACCCATGTTCGTGGCAGCATTGTTCACAATAGCGAAGATCTGGAACCAGCCCAAGTGTCCGTCAGAAGACGAGTGGATTAAAAAGCCATGGTACATATATACTATGGAATACTACTCAGCCATAAGAAACGATGATATCGGATCATTTATAACAAAATGGATGTACCTTGATAACATTATACGGAGTAAAATAAGTAAATCAGAAAAAAAGAAAAACTGAGAACAGCACGATTACATACATATGTGGGACATGAAAGTGAGGGTATGAGACATGGACAAGAGAGTGGTCGTTATGGGATGGGGGGAGGGAGGGAAGAGTGGGATAGGGAAGAGGGGAGGGACGCAGGGAAAACCAGATTGAAGGTGACAGAGGACAATTTGACTTTTGGTGATGGGTATGCAACATAATTGAATGATAAGATAACCTGGAGATGTTTTCATTGTACATATGTACCCTGATTTATTGGTGTCACCCCATTAGAATTAATAATAATAAAATATATATTTAAAAAAAAAAAAGTTGAAAACCTGCACAAGCAGCTTTATTCATAATTGCCCAAACTTGAAAGCAACCAAGATGTGTTTTTTTTTTTTTAAGTAGGTGATGGATAAACTGTGGTATATCCAGGAAATGAAATATTATTCAGCACTAAAATAAATAAGCTATTAAGCCATGAAAAGACTTGATGAAACTTAAATTTTACTAAGAAAAAGAAACTTAAATTTTACTAAGAAAAAGAAGCCAATCTGAAAAGTTTACATAATGACTCCGAGAATATGACATTCTGGAAAAAGCAAGACTGTGGAGACAATAAAAGATCAGTAATGGCAGGGATTAGAGGGGAGGGATACATAGGCAGAACAGAGGATTTTGAGAGCAGTGAAGAGACTCTGTATGGAACCATAATGATGCAGACATGTCACTATACATTTATATAAACCCACAGAATTTAAAACGCCAAGAGTAAAACCTAAAGTAAATATGGACTTTGAGTGATAATGACGTGTCAGTAGGTTCATTTTTGCGTCATGATGGTGTGGCTGTTGATATTGTGGGAGTCTGTGAATGTGTGGGGGTAGATCTGTGTACTTTCCTCTCAGTTTTGCCATGAACATAAAACTGCTCTAAAAACATGGTCTTAAAGAAATTTGGGTGCCTGCCGGGGAAGACATTGTGGGGCTCAAGAACCCAGGGCTGGAAGCCAGCTACACGCAAAGGGAAACAAGTCCGGAACTGCTGTTGAATGATGAACGCTTCTGAATTGCTGTCCCTGATGGACTGGTGATCCTGAAGACAGTCCTACTAATGAGAGCTTTCACTAGGAAATGCAGAGGAGGGGGGGGGGTCTCTGAAACCCATCATGTGTTCTTGCTCCAGGATATGGGCCAGAGGATGAACAAAGACTGGGGACAGGAGCCTCAGAGACCATGACGCCTATGTGCAGTCACTCAGTCACTTAGGAGAGGAATATTTTGCTGTTGCTGTTGTCAGGCAGCCTTGCTAATTGCATTGCTGTAGGAGCCCCAGTTGGGAGGTGTACAGCTGCTCTCAGCCCTCATGGCACAAGTAGAGATTCCTTCCCTGTGTGTAATTTAAGGGCCTGTGAGTGGGAGCCAGATCTCCACAGGGGGCAGCTGTGGGTGGGGCTGCGGAATGGAAGATTTGGCCCCAGTTCAGAGAAGAAACTCAAGCTTCTTGATTTGCCCCTTTTGGCCTTGGCCACCCCATCTGAGGAAGGTGGGTGGGTTGAAGATCTTGCACAAGTCCTAACACCTGTGATTCTATAATTGAACTGTATAAAGAGTTATGCCAAAGGATTTTAAAATACTTCTCAGATGACTTGTGTGAAGATCATATAAACAAGTGTAACTCTTGGATTTTGACTCAGTCTAGGGAATTGTCTGGGTCATGTCCTGCTTACTTATGTTCACTTATTTGCAAAACTTAGTGAAGCCCTCAGACCAACCAGGTTCCTCTTTTTATCCACACCTGAGTTTGGCCATGACCAACTGATTCCATGGGTCTTTAAGAGGCTCCAAATTTCCCAGGGTGGTGGAGAAAAATGTCCATGTCCACACTGATGGCCATCAACTGTTTCCCAAGAAACAGAAAAAAGAGCTGTAAGGGTCATTGTGGCTGTGGACAGAAGGACCGGAGGCTGAAGCAGGACTTAAATTGCTTCTCCCATGGGAAGTGCCCCCTCAGAGCACAGAGGGCATGACACTGCAAACCAGAGCCCCACAAGGTAACCCTGGAGTTTATGACCTACTGGGAAGAGTCAACCCTTTGGACACTGTCTGGGGCCCCTGAACTTGGAAGAGAAGCTGAAGAGTTTTAGAATGAAACGGATCTTTCTAGTATTTGGAAGAACATATTGCAAGAAGAAAAATGTCAGGCTACAGGGGTAAGAAAGAAAGTGACCTCACCAGGGCCTGGTTGGGGGAGGGGGGAAGAGAAGTCAGAAGGATGGAGGAATGTAAAAAGGGTTGAATGAGCAGAGGTCTGGGGACAAGGACAGACACCATGTTTGGGAAGCTCTAAGCAGCTGAGTGTCCCTGGAATGAGGAGTGAAGGACAGGGAGTGATGAATTTCAGCCAGAGAGGAGGTAGGCACAAGCTGGGCAGGGCTATCTGGAGCAGGTCGGGTGTTTGAACTTGACCTTGTGAGGGTGTGGGTGGGGGAGCCTCGAAGAGTGTGAGACAGGAACATGCCAGGGTTCACTGAGGGTTCACGAACCCGTGTTCCTTGTCATCAGGTACATGTTCTCTCTGTTTCCTTATTTTCATGGCAGCCGCGGGCCCTTCACTCGAGGAATTGTCACTTCAAGCCGAGAACAAACAGAACAACAAATTCTTAAAAAGATCTGTGCTTTTTCCAAAGTGTTGTTTGCAGAGTAGGAGGAAAGAAACTTGACACAAGCTATCTGGGACTCAGGGACAAATAGTGTAATTTGCACATGCCCAGGGGCATCAGGATGTCCTCTTGATGATTCATTACATCCTACATGTTTTTGTGGGAAATGCCAAGGTCACAACCTGTTTGCAGCTGGCGTAGCTCCACAATGTCTGGACATGCCATTCCCCTTCCCTAAATAGTAATGCTCAGAAGCGGAGTGGATGCCATTGTGATCTAAAGAAGGGCTGCAGGAAAAGCAAATAGAATCACAGGCAGAGAAGGAATATCCCTTCTCAGTCTTGCAGGACACTGGAGGTGTGGCTGCGATAGAACTGGCCATGGTGGCCGGAGCCCAGCATTGGAGAACACGTCCCGGTCAGCAACAGGCAGGGAAAGTCCACTCACTGTGCTGTGGGCAGGTGACGTCTGTTTCAGTCCATTTGTCCACTTGACTAGCTGTTGGCCTTGAACATCCCATGCCTTTCTGGACATTGGTGTTCCCACCTGAAACATGAGACATTGACCTAGAAGTTCCCTGCTTGCTCCCGCGTGCTGCCTGTAGTCACTGGAAAGGGTCTTCCTCTGCGACTGAGTCCTCTCACCCATTTGATATTAAACACTTTTTGATGGTGTTTACTATTTATAACCAGCTATTTTCAAAGAGGATTGGAGTCAGCTTACAATAAGATGTGGTCACAGTGGCATCGTTAAAAGGCAATTAATGACCAAATGCCATTTAATAGGCAGTAGTGATGGGGTGAAAAATATGCCAGATGCCCAGGATAAAAATAGCTTGTTCACATAAGAAAGAAAAGAGGGCTCTGGGCTCCTGGCTGCCAATGAGAAGGAAAGCCCCCATCCCATGCTTGGAAGGATCCCTCCAAGCAAGCAAAAGTGGGTGTTTGCTGCATGATGTAAGAGCACAGAGTCCTGGTTTACAGCCATCGCCTCCAGCACTTTTATAAGGATGCAGGATGCTCAAGAGTCACGTGGGCCTCTGTTTGCTTTCCCTCTCTTAGACATTCCCATTTCCTTTGAGGGAAATGAACAGATGTGTCCCCAAAACTGATAAAGGTTGACAAATTTAAGGTTTGCTCTGAGCACTTTCTAGAAAGTGGGAGACATGAACAGGGTCTTCTGTTTGTGGGAGTGGGTGTGAAGCTTGCACCTCCTTTCCTGGGTGCCAGCACGGCACATGGGCCCTGGGGACGCAGTGCCAGGTTTCTCAACAACTCTTTTCTGCTACTGACTTAGAAAAACCTTTTGAGGGGCAGTTAGACTTTGCCTTTCTCTTTCTAAAGCAAGTTGAGAAGATGTCATGTACTGAGTAGATATTCTGCACAGCAACTTGTTGAAACCAGAGAAAATAAGAAAGCTTGAAAGGGAGCAAGTTTTATGTTATGCAGTTACCGCTTCAGAAATCTACGTCTGCGGCGTGAGCTGTGGAAGAGACAGAAAACTGTCCTTCAAACGACCGTGGTTCTGACTCTGCATACATTCAGGAGCTGCTCTGGGAACCAAGGGCTTCGAGTCTGCCTCGTTTTCCACCGCATGTGCGACGGGCTTCCATTAAGGATGATATAAGATCCGTGGGCGCTCAGACACTAGCAGAATTTAACTCAGAGCATGGTGGAAGCATTATGTGTGTGGACATGTTTAACTTGAGGCTGGGGAAAATGCTAAATTCGGAGCTCAGAGCATTGGCTCGACAGCCATACTCAATACCATGTGACTTGTAAAGCCAAAAGATTCCCTTCGATCTAATTACGCTGCAGGTGGGACAGAGGCTTAGATGCCACACTCAGTGCAGAGCTCGGTGGGATGAATCTTTGTGCATATCTCACTGAGATAGTCTAAGAACTCAAATCCCATGGACACCTTCCTTGGTATTCCTCCTAATTTCCTTCTGTCTACTGAAGTCATCTCCTGGCTCCATTGTTAATTTCTTTTCTGTCCACACTCACCTGGACTCACACCCTTGTCTTGATTCCTCCTGGAAACTTCCCTGGGCTACTCAGTAGCAGGAGGGTGGAAACTCAGGGAAGCTCAAGGGCGACGGGGCCTCAGAAAACACTTCCCCTCCTTCACTGGAAGGAATTCCTGCTGAAGTCTCTCTCCCCAGCTGTCCTCCAGCTTCTGCTTGAACACCTAGTGATGGGAAGCTTATTACCTATTATCTGGTGTGTGACTCAGGAACCTATGCTCTGGAACCAGAGTTAGGTTTGAAACCAGCTCTGCCACTGCCCAAGTGGTTGTTCTTTGGCAGTTCTTGCAACCCCTCCATGTCTGTGACTTCATCTCTAAAATGTGGTTCACAGCGGTATCTGAATAACAGGGTTGTTAGCCTGCCTGCCCTAGAGTTCTGAGCAAGGTTGTGTCTTTGTGAGGCTAGCATTTTTAAAACACACTTTTAAGGGAATTGTGTCTTTTTTTAAAAAATATTTTTCCAAAGTTAGAAGCAGGGAGGCAGTCAGACAGATTCTTGCATGCGCCCGACCGGGACCCACCCGGCATGCCCACCAGGGGGCGATGCTCTGCCCATCTGGCGTGTTGCTTTGTTTTGGCTGGAGCCATTCTAGCACCTGAGGCAGAGGCCATGGAGCCGTCCTCAGTGCCCAGGCCAACTTTGCTCCAATGGAGCCTTGGCTGCGGGAGGGGAAGAGAGAAATAGAGAGGAAGGAGAGGGGGAAGGGTGGAGAAGCAGATGGGTGTTTCTCCTGTGTACCCTGGCTAGGAATCGAACCCAGGACTTCCACACACCGGGCCAATGTTCTACTGCTGAGTCAACTGGCCAGGGCCGTGTCTTTTCATTTTTAAAGAAAACATGGTTTCTAGATACCTGAACTGTGAAATAGAACGAGCAAATCTACATAGACTTGTACACAGACACGTTCCACTCCAGACAGTGGATCTCAGGTGTGTTAGTGTGCTAAGGCTGTTGTGACAAAGTACCCCAAGCTGGGAGGCTTAAACAACACAAGTTTACTGTCTCCATAGGGTGGGTTCCTCTGAGGGATGTGTGCAAAGAGTCTGTTTGAGGTCTTCCTCCTTGGCTTTTTAATGGTTGTCTCCTCCCTGTCTCTTCAATAGTCTTTCCTCTATGTGACCTTCTTTGTGTGTCCAAATTTCTTCTCTTTATAAGGGCCTCAGTCGTGTTGGATCAGGGTCCATCCTGATAATGTCATTTTAACTTGATTACCTCTGAAAAGACCTCATCTCCAAATAAAGTCATATTCTGAGTTACTGGAGTTAGACTCCAATATATCTGTTTGGAGGGTGACACACAATTCACCCCATAACATTGAGTAATGGGCCTTGAATTGGACCCCCATTCTATCAGTGACAAATTGCATGATTCTGGCTGAGTCTCTGGACCAGCACTTACCCTGCTGGGATGTGGGTGTGCTGGTCTGACCCTTTCAGCCCCTGGATTTCTGTGGTTTGAGTGGTCCATTTGTTCTAGCAATAAACCAACAGAGATTCAAAAGGAAGATTCTAAGTAGAGGGCTCAGAGGGTGGGGGGAACAGGTGTTTCTGAGGGGGGAGTCTTGTGTTGTTCAGTTGCCCTTAGACCACACCATCTGGATTGCAAGAAATGGACAGCACGGTTATGAAAAGATCCTTTCTTCCTCTAACATTTTGTTTACAATCCTGTTGCTTGGGGAATGGCCCTATTTCAGCTACAGTGTTATATTTTGAAGGCCTTAAAAGCTCCATAAAGTAATGATTTGGGGTGAGGTAGCTGAGGAATTCAATGACTTTAAAAGCATATTTGTAGTATTTCATAAAAATAAATCAACTTTTACCTTTTATGGGAATAAACATTTTCAACTGGGTGAGTTGTTTTTTTCCTCCTCTGTACTCTAATTCTTAGAATAGTCTTGCAAAAATGGTACCCAGTAGAGTCCTTTGCGCATTTCTGCCTCTTGACATACTGTTGAAGTTATTGTAGGATGGTTTTATTCTGTTAAGTGATAGTGTTAAAATGTTGGGCCATTTCAGCAGAATGCTGAAACCATCAATGTTTAATTTTATTACTATTAATTCTCACTTCAATAAGAAAGACACTTTATAATCCCTTATTAGTTAACCCCAACTGCAATGTCTGCAGGAGAGAAGAGGACACACTGATAGAGCCACACGCGCTGTAAGTGGAGCCATTGTGGTGTCTCGCTATCCAGGGACAGAGCAAAAGGGAGTGGCACACTCTCCATCATCACACAGCCTGGTCTTGGGCACACGCCAACATTTTTATAAAAGGACAGGGAAACGGATGCCTTTTGCTGGATGCCTATTCGGAGAGAAATTTAGAGTTGTTGATGTTTGTCAGATGTAACTAGGAGATCCTGACTCAAAACAGATGTACCCTGGGTGTCCTCTCATTCTGATGCACTTAGTGGTGCAGTGATGTGTTTGCTAAGGTTCTGTCTTGTAGAAACTACCCCTTGGGATCTGGAATAGGGCGTCTTCCAGTGGAGGGAAGCATCCTCAAAGATTTCTACCATGATGGAGGAAGGAATGAGGGCCACAGTCCAAGGTCTCCAAGTTACTCTTACCTTGGCCAGAGACTGCCATTTTGTCACAACTTGCAATAGGAATAACATAGCTAGCTGTCCCCTTCTAACTGAATGAAGGCGTGACTACTATGACGAGCTGGGCACAGCACGGGGCTTACAGCAAAGGGTATCTTTCATCAACAGAGTCTCACAGCCTGGCCTGGCTCTTGAGACGGTGAGAAATTTCTGTTGTATCTGGACATTTCACTTTATTCCTTGTGAAGAAGCTGCCAATGGTGTTGTCTTGCATCTCGCCAAGGTGACCTGGCACAATTATCTTCCAGCAGGGTCCCAAGGAGTTCAGATCCACTCAAGAGTAGCAGGGCCCTTGCCTGCTGATGGAGCACCTGGTGAGCCCAGGTCAGCATCCTGAACCCCAGGCTGAGTACGGTGAACTCACTCAGCCTCTCTTCTCAGCTTAAAGGATAACTGATGTCTCATGAAAACTGGAAAATATTTTGATAAGAATAATTGATTTTGTATGTGCTATGTGAAATTTTTTAGTAAGTGAAGCATTATAATCACAGTTGTGAGAACCTTTAAAAATAACAGAATTTCCTTTTTTTTTAGGACCATAATCAGGGAAGGTCCCAAGAATGGGATTTAGTTAAAACATGCCTGTGTATGTGGAGGGCAGCTGGGTTGATCCATGACTCAATGTGGCCAGGCTCCTTGGGGAGCAAGTGTGAATCAGGTTTTAAAACTCTTCCCTGGATTTGGGTTGAGATAACTCTGTCATTTCTTTAGAGGGCAGAAATTGATTATTCTCCCATTATTCTGACATCCATGTTTTTTTCTTTCTGAGAGAGAACAGAGCCCAGGATGTGACCTCCTGTCTTCCAAAAAAGCTCCCTATTTATCAAGGTCTTTTGTGGTCCTTGCTTGTTCACTGGGCAAATATCTATTCCTCTCTGAAAGAGGCCGGCCATCTTTAGCCATCCACTGCTCTCCTTCCTCCCCATCACTGCCTGTGTGGTAGCCAGTAGGGTCCTTTGCACATTTCTGCCTTTATCACTGAGTCTGTCCTATGGATGCCAAGTCTCCAGACAGGAAGCCTAAGGGAATATGGTGATTGGGAGGCTTCAGCTCTTCAGAGGTTTTATTCTTACACAAGAAATAGCTGGATTAGCATTCAAGAACCTTCCATTGAAAGACCAGTCCTCTGTTCCCACTGCCCTTTGTGAAGATGGGCAGTGATGCTGTTGGCTACCTCCTCTCAGGGGTCAATGAGCAGGGCCACTCTCCTTCACACTGAGTCCAGTGAGGTCCTGTGGTATGTATTCCCTGAGCGGTCAACATTTCTTGGGTCTGAGGCAGTATGGCCACGCACCTGCTGGGTTTTCTGTTCTGGGAATTCAGCCTCTTGAAAAAGACAAGAAGCCCACAGAAGAAGCCGCCTTACCTAAGCTGTGGGGCTGATGTCTGCCACAATTACTTTGCAGTGAGGAATCCATGACTGTTTTGATGAATAATGAAATAAATGAAGTGCCAAATGGTTACGAGAAGGACTGGGGGTTGGAAGGAATGCTCTGAGATCTGAGGAAGCCAACGAGAATTTTTGGAAATGGCTCAGGTACCCCTAACGGACCTGCTGGAGTTGACCAGGCAGAGAGAAGAAGGAGGGCCTTTCTGGAAAGAGTGGCCACATGCTGGGAGGAACAGAGCAGAGGGCAAGGAGCTGAGCATACATATTCAATTGTATATATTTTAAGACATACACACACACACACACACACACACACACACACACTACATTTTAAAAAACTTCTCCTTATTTTACTCTTTTCAACCCATTCTTGCTATAGTCTCCATTCCCACCCCACAGTCTCTGACTTCTCCCTTCTAGTGCTTTTTTTTCCACACAGGCTGAGGAAGTGCTGCATTTTAAAGCCTCTCTCGCCTGCCAAGCTGTGCTCCCAAGTCTTCCAAACTCTGCATGCAGCCAGGATAACTTTAAGATGAAGCTCATTAATAATGTGCATGGTAAATCACACCCGCTGCAGGAGGCCCGTCATCGAGCTTAAAGAAATGGCAGTTCACAGATAGAACACCCTGTCCCTGTCCCCGTCAGTGTCCCATTCCCTACAGCCTGAAAGGATGGAGCTATCTACACAGGAGCTCTGGGAGAGGGGAGTTCCTGTGGTAAAATTTCTCCATCCATGCGTGGCCTCAAGTGTGGGAGCCTAGTCTCCTTAGACAGAGCTGCCCAGCATCTTTGTTGCGTCTTCCTGAATAGTCTGCGCTGGGGGAAGGGGGTTTCCAATGGCATGTCACTTAACATGAGTATGCCCATTAGTTACAATTAAATAGGCTGCTACAATAATTGCAAATACATTTAGTGCCGACAGGACTGTGCAGCTACGCAGAGCCATATTAGTGGTTCTCAGATGACAGGTCCAGCAGGCTGCCCAGCAGGCTCTGAAGGAGCACAGAGGAGAGGTCATCTCCTTTGATGGATGACCACATGGTATCAAAGGGCGGTGCTTCTGGGAGCAGTGTCTATTTCAGGAAGCACCCTCAAGCCCTGGGACTTGAGGCAGTGTCATCTTACTTTTCCCACCATTTGTGAGCTGTTTTCCCCCTGCTTCATTCTGAATGCGTGGTGTCATCCATCCCTGGCTTCCTTCCAGGAGGCAAAGATGCCCGCTGTTCATGGCAGGCTTCTCCTGTGATTGGCCACCTTCTGAGCATGGGCTCCTGCAGGATCTGGAGGAAGCCCAGGAGCCCATATCAGCCCCTCATTTCTGAAGCTGGAAACTTTCTGGTGGTCTCCCCAAGACAACGTCATCAGGTGAAGCCAGTCCCACCAGTGCACTTGTAGTTAATACTTTATCATGGCTCTTAGCATGCTATTTTCCTTTCTCTTTCAAAAGGCTGTGCTATTGCGTTTTTGGTGTTCCCTAGACCCCTGATCAGCAAACTTCAGCTCATGAGCCACATGCAGCTCTTTGGCCTCTTGGGTGTGGCTCTTCCACAAAATACCATGTGTGGGTGCTACCTCGATAAGGAATGTACCTACCTATATAGTTTAAGTTTAAAAAGTTTGGCTCTCAAAGGAAATTTCAATCATTGTACTATTGATATTTGGCTCTGTTGATTAATGAATTTGCCGACCACTGCCCTAGATCCCATAGGAAGACTTCTTGACATGCAGTATAGAGTTTGGAAGGAAAGAAGGAGAGGAATGATGAATGACAGGTGGGTTTCCTGAGTAGAGTGCAGGGAACCAGGAATAAGAACTACTTTTTTTTTTTATTTTTTATTTTTATTAATTTTAATGAGGTGACATTAATAAATCAGGATACATTTGTTCAAAGAAAACATCTCCAGGTTATCTTATAATTCAATTATGTTGCATACCCAACACCCAAATTCAAATTGTCCTCTGTCACCTTCTATCTGGTTTTCTTTATGCCCCACCCCTCTCCCTCTCCTTCCCTCTCCTCCCTCCCCCCACCCCATAACCACCACTCTCTTGTCCATGTCTCAAAGTCTCATTTTTATGTCCCACCTATGTATGAAATCATGCAGTTCTCAGTTTTTTTCTGTTTTACTAATTTCACTCCTTATAATGTTATCAAGATCCATCCATTTTGTTGTAAATGATCAGATATAATCATTTCTTATGGCTGAGTAGTATTCCATAGTATATATGTACCAAAGCTTTTTAATCCATTCGTCCTCTGACGGACACTTTGCTATTGTGAACAATGCTGCCACGAACATGGGGGCACATTTCTTCTTTCCTAACAGTGCTACAGTGTTCTTAAGGTATATTCCTAAAAGTGGGATAGCTGGGTCAAAAGGCGGTTTGATTTTTAATTTTTTGAGGAATCTCCATACTGTTTTCCAAAGTGGCTGCACCAGTCTGCATTCCCACCAGCAGTGCAGGAGGGTTCCCTTTTCTCCACATCCTCACCAGCACTTGTTCTGTGTTGTTTTGCTGATGAGCGCCATTCTGACTTGTGTGAGGTAATATCTCATTGTGGTTTTAATTTGCATTCCTCTAATGATTAGTGATGTTGAGCATTTTTTCATATGCCTATTGGCCATTGGTATCTTCTCTTTGGAGAAATTTCTACTCATTTCTTTTGCTCATTTTTTGATTGGATTGTTTGTCTTCCTGGTGTTGAGTTTTATAAGTTCTTTATAAATTTTGGTTATTAACCCCTTATCAGACGTATTGTCGAATATGTTCTCGCATTGTGTGGTTTGTCTTTAGCAGTGCAAAAACCTTTAAGTTTGATAAAGTTCCATTTGTTTATCCTGCCTTTTATTTCATTTGCCTGTGGAGATAAATCGGCAAATATATTGCTGCGAGAGATTTTGGAGTGCTTACTGCCTAAGTTTTCTTCTAAGATGCTTATGGTTTCATGGCTTACATTTAAGTCTTATCCATTTTGAGTTTGGTTTTGTGAATGGTGTAAGTTGATGGTCTAGTTTCATTTTTTTGCAGGTAGATGTCCAATTTTTCCAACACCATTTGTTAAATACGCTGTCTTTATTCCATTGTATGCTCTTTTCTTCTTTGTCAAATATCAGTTGCCCATAAAGGTGTGGGTTTTTTTCTGGGTCCTCTGTTCTGTTCCATTGATCTATGTGCCTGTTCTTATGCCAGTACCAGGCTGTCTTGAGTACAATGGCCTTGTAATATACCTTGATATCCAGCAGAGTGATACCTCCCGCTTTATTTTTTCTTTTTAAGATTGCTGAGGCTATTCGTGTTCTCTTTTGGTTCCATATAAATTTTTGGAATATGTGCTCTATATCATTGAAGTATGTCATTGGTATTTTAATTGGTATTGCATTGAATTTATAAATTGCTTTGGGTAATATAGATATTTTAATGATGTTTATTCTTCCTAACTGTCCGGTAGTTGCCTCTGGGTTGGGTAGTGAAACCCTCCCTGGCCCTGAGCTTTCTGATAATTGTTAATCTTGCTCAAACCGCACACGCCCAAATTCTCAGAACTGTCTGTCCCCAAGGCTGTTCCAGGAACTGCACGCCTCACCAAACCGGTTGACCGTTACCATTCTTCCCCTCTGCAGATATAAAAAACCCAAAAACCCTCCCCGGGCACGCCTTTACAGACTCACATCCGAGGGTCAGTGAACTCGCCCAAAGCTCCCAATAAAGCCTGATTTTGCTTATTCGGCTGTTTGGTTCTTCGCTTATTCGTTTATTGGCGGCACGTTAGGGTCTTCTATCTTTCATTTGGTGCTGAAACCCGGGAGAGGGGTTTTTGTGACCCACCTCGGCCTTCTGGCTGGGGCGAGAGTCCACCCTCTCTCCCCCTTGCCACGTGCCGCCCATCGTTTTGGACTCTGGGTTCCCTATGGCCTCGATTGCCAATTGTGAGTAATCTGGTTTCTCTTCCGCTCTCTATGGTCCTGCATTCACCGGGGTTTCTTGTCCTAGACTCGACCGAGCTGAGAACCCCTCCATCTGCTGACTCCTGTAAAGCCAGTAGTCAAGGCCACTATCACAGCAGCCCGACCCACGCAGGTTCGCATTGGATTCGAACAGTCGGTAATGAAACACAGGAACCACAAACTGGTGAGCCATCAGCTTTAATTCTAGCTTGCACCGGCGGGCAAGCAAAAACACACACTGGGCTCCAAAACCCACACATTCAGTGCTCACAAAGCTACTGACTTATCCGAGTTTCCTAGAATCAAAGGTTTCTAGCTCACCAGACTTATTCACCTCTGTTTCCCATCTCCTCCTGCAAAAACTCTTAACAAACTGGTTTCTTCCTCAGCACTCTGCCATCTTGGCTACTTCTCCTCCACATGGCCTTAATCTGCTCTCCTCTCTAATACCTCAGGAACCAAGAACCAAGAGAGAGAGATCTAGCTACCGGTCCGCCCACTTTATAGCATAGATAATCCAAACCTTTAATCCAATTATACACTCAAGAAAGTCTCTGATACAAAGCCACCCATCTGAGGCATAATGGGATTCCTCAAGAGAGTGCACCACCCTACATCATCCAATCAGTCAAGGGTGTGGGGAAGAGCTTACTCTTAAACTAAGCCTTAGGCTATAATGACCTGGCCTGCCTACATTACAGCTTTTCCCCCACAGCCATCTCAAGCATAAGGGCAAATAATATCACCTGGATGACGGGCTTCCATGTGGGCAGCGCCATCTTTAACAAAGTGAGCATATAATATTTTATCTGCCGAACACTTCTGAGTCTTTATAGGGGTTCAATCGGAAGGGACGCCTTTCGGCTGCTCTCCTATCTCTTTCCTGAGACCTCTCATTTAGGTCTCCTGTCGGGAGACGGGTATCTGGAAGGGATGCCTCCCTTATACTCTCTCTCCTCCGATGCCTAGGACCAAAAGGCCGGCCAAATTATGGGGAACTCTGAATCTAAAATAGACCCAAAAACACCTCTAGGGTGTCTCCTACGAAATTTTTCCAAATTGGGGTACTCTCAAACCCTCCGTCGGAAGAAACTCATTTTTCTGTCACGGGTCGCATGGCCTCAATATAACCTGAACAATAGGTCCCACTGGCCTCCAATGGGCACTTTTGATTTTAACGTCCTCCAAGACCTAAACAATTTCTGCCGACGGACAGGAAAAGATTCTGAGGTCCCTTATGTTCAGGCTTTCTGGGACCTTCGTTCCCGCCCCGACCTTTGCTCCCAATGTTCTACCCACCAAATTTTTCTAGCCCTGACTTCTCCTCCTCCCAAAACTTCCTCCCAGGAACCCCCTTGTTGGGCAGATAAAATATAATATGCTCACTTTGTTAAAGATGGAGCTGCCCACATGGAAGTTCATTGATATTAATGTGTGTTCTGGAACAGGCTGTGGGCAGGCCAGGTCATTATAGCCTAAGGCTTAGTTTAAGAGTAAGTTCTTCCCCACACCCTTGACTGATTGGATAATGTAGGGTGGTGCACTCTCCTGAGGAATCCCATTATGCCTCAGATGGGTGGCTTTGTATCAGAAACTTTCTTGTCTGTAGATTGGATTAAGGGTTTGGATTTTCTATGCTATAAACTGGGGCAGTCTGGGAGCTTGATCTCTCTCTCTTGGTTCCTGCTATCCCCATTGCAGGGGCCTCCCTGATCCCTTGACCTCCATGGGAAAAGCTGGTTTTCTGCTTCTCCCTTGTCTTCTCTTGTGGCTTGCCTGTATTGGTGAGACACCAATAAACAGAATGGCCTACCATCCTCCGACTCTGCCATTTCTTCACTGTCAGCCCGAATCCAATGGGAACCTGCATGTGAATGGCCACGATGGCGGCTCCTGGCCTTACAACTGGCGTAGTTTGCGGCAGGATTCGGAGATCGGTATGGGGCCACCACCCCTGAGGGGTGGGGTAGAGGACTGGTTGCAGTTCTGGCTTCCATGGCTATCCTTTTATGAGCTGTGGGCTGCGTGTTTTTTACTAAAGAGGAAACCAAGAGTTCTGTGAAAGAAGCTGCTCGAGGTTGAAAGCTTCAGTATGAATTGCAAATTGAACGGCAGAAAAGGCTGGAATTGGAGCGAGCACTGGAGAAGGAATTACGGGTTCGCGAGTTGCAGTTTGCCCTGGAAGCTGAACGTTTCCACCGGCAGTTGTTGGAGAAACAACTGCGGATTCAAGAGCTCGAGTCTCAGCTTCTGGCCAAAAGCCAGCAGCCACAGGAGCCTAAACGGTCGCCAAAGGAGCAGCAGCACCCATGCCGGTGGACTGGTTTTGAGTCAGCGGGAGCAGGCGCTTGCAACTCCTCTTCTGAGGATGAGAAGGCTCAGGCTGAAGCTGCCATACGCACATTGAGAGCCCGACCAGTGGTTGCCAAGAAGGTAAAAACCCAGCAGCTTAGAGTCCCTCAGGGGCAGCCACAGCCTCCTGCCTAGGTAATGGAACACTCTGTGGTCCGGCCCTATACCCAGGCAGAGCTGATGGAGTTGGGGGCACAATTTAGGCAGAAACCTACCGAATCCCTGGTAGCCTGGTTACTACGATTATGGGACATAGGGGTGGATGGCATCATGCTCTCCGGAACAGAGATGGAGAAATTGGCCGCCATTACCACACACTCCTCCTTGAGGCAGCGTCTTCAGAACTGCCATGGCAACCCTGGAGACCATACCCTATTAGAATGGGTGATGGCTGCCATTCGTATGGTCTGGCAGAATGCTGGAGAATATCCAGGGGCAATGAGTCGGTGGCAGTGCTACAGCGAGTTAGTAAAGGTCCTTCAGGAACTAGGTATGAAGAATGCTGTTTTCAACCCTGGGTCCGGTGGGCCAGATGAGGAAGTGTTTACGGCAAAAATGAGGGAATTTATTCTTGCTAGTGCCCCGTCAGCCCTTTTTGGGTCACTTGTGGCTATCTTGGGCCCCTATGTGGGGCAGCCCATCAATGCAGTTACACAGATGGTAGCAGATTTGGGAGAGTTGGAAGCCACTAGAGATCATAAAGCAGTGAGGGCTGCTGCCCATATTGATAACTGTTTCAATCTCAACTGTTGTAATTGGTCTGTTTAGGTGTTCTCATTCTTCCAGATTGATTTTTGGAAGATTATATGATTGAAGAAATTTGTCCATTTCACCTAGGTTGTCTAAATTTTTGGCATAGAGTTCTTCATAGTATTTTCTTACAATACTTTGTATTTCTGTTGTGTCTGTTGTCATTTCTCCACTCTCATTTCTAACTTGAGTCCTCTCTCTTATTTTCTTGGTGAGTCTAGTTAAAGGTTCATCGATCTTGTTTACCTTTCTAAAGAACCAGCTCCTGGTTTCATTGATCCTCTGTATTGTTTCCTTAGCCGCTCTGACCTTTATTATTTACTTTGTTCTACTAGTCCTGGGCTTTATTTGCTGTTGTTTTTCTAGTTCTTTTAGATGCAAGGTCAAGTTGCTTATTTGAGCTTTTTCTAGCTTCTCATGTTATGTCTGTAGTGCTATGAACTTTCCTCTGAGTACTGCTTTTTGCTGTGTCCCATAAATTTTGAGTTGATGCATGCTCATTATCATTGGTTTCTAGAAACTTTTTTATTTCTTCTTTGATCTCATTGTCAATTCATTCATTATTTAATAACATGTTATTTAGTTTCCAAGTGTTTGGGAATTCTTCAGTTTTTCTTTTGTGGTTAATTTCTAGTTTCATGTCACTGTGATCAGAGAAAATGCTTGATATGATTTCAATCTTCTTAAATTTGTTGAGACAACTTTTGTGTCCTAATATGTGGTCTATCATAGAGAATGTACCATGAGCGCTTGAAAAGAATGTATATTCTGCTTTAGGGTGAAAAGTTCTGAAGATATCTATTAAATCAAGTTGATCTACTGTATCCTTTAAGTCTGCTGTTTCTTTGTTAATTTTCTTTCTTGAGGATCTATTTAGTGTTAGTGGGGTATTGAAATCCCCTACTATTATAGTATTGCTGTTAATCTCGCCCTTTATATTCATCAAAGTCTGCTTTATGTATGTCAGGGCTCCTATATTCAGTGCATAGATAATTATAATGGTTATATCTTCCTGTTGAATTGTTCCCTTTATCATTATGTAGTGTCCTTCTTTATCTCTTACTACAGCCTTTGTTTTAAAGTCCATTTTGTCAGGTATAAGTATTGCTACCCTGGCTTTTTAAAAAATTTTCATTTGCATGAAATATTTCTTTCCATCCTTTTACCTTCAGTCTATGTGCATCTTTTGTTTTAAGGTGTGTCTCTTGTAGACAGCATATGTATGGGTCCTGTTTCTTTATCCACGCAGCTACCCTATGTCTTTTGATTGGATCATTTAATCCATTTACAATTAAGGTTACTATTGATATGTAGTTGTTTATTGCCATTTAATTCTTTAAAGCTGTATTCGTCTTTTGCTATATTCTTTTCCCCCATTGAACTGTTCACAACAGGCCCCTTAGCATCTCTTGCAGAATTGGTTTGGTTTTAATGAATTCCTTGAGCTTTTTTTTGTCTGGGAAGCTTTTTATTTCTCCTTAATTTTAAATGTTGTCCTTGCTGGATAGAGTAGTCTTAGTTGTAGGTTCTTGTTCTGCATTACTTTGAATATATCTTGCCATTCCCTTTTGGCCTCAAGTGTTTCTGTTGAGAAATCAGATGTCATCCTTATGGGGGCTTCTTTGTAAGCAATAGCCTTTTATTCTCTAACAGCTTTTAAAATTTTCTCTTTATCACTTAGCTCTGGTATTTTAACTATGATGTGTCTTGGCATAGATTTCTTGGCATAGGGGTTTCTCTTTAATGGAGTTCTCTATGCTTCTTGAATGTGTGAAACGTTTTTTAATCTTAATTTAGGGCAGTTTTGAGCTATGGTTTGATTGAACAAATTTTCTATCCCTTGTTTTTTCTCTTCTTCTTCAGGAACCCCTATGATGTGGATGTTATTTCTCTTCATGTTGTCACAGAGCTCCCTTAGAGTTTCCTCAGATTTTTTGTGTCTCTTTTCTTTTTCTGTTCTGCTTCTGTTCCTTTGTTTATTTTGTCCTCTAACTCGCTGATTCATACCTCAGCTTCATCCACCCTGCTTTTAATTCCTTCCACTGTAGTCTTCAGTTCTGATACTGTATTTATCATTTTTGTCTGATTCTTTTTTATTATTTCAATTTCCTTTTTTATACTTGCTATCTATTTAGGTGTTTGTAATGACTATCCATTTTTGCATTATTTTAAACTCTGCATCAGGTAGTTTGGTTATATTTGATTCATTCAGGTCCTTCTCTGGGGATTTCTTTTGATTCATTTGGGTTGCATTTCTCTGCTTGCCCATTTTGTCTGTGTGTAAGAAGGATTTGGCTATTGTAGTCCAATGGGTGTTGCCTCTGTGTTCCCTAGGTGTGGTCTGTCTGCAGGCCTGCCCACCCCTCTGCCACTCTCTAAGGCGGTTGGGTATGGGTGTTGTAGGTGCTGGCCGCTGCAGCTGCTGCTGCGGTCTCTGCCTCACCTCTGCGGGATGGGATATGTTCTCATGCCAGGCTCTATAAGCTTCAGCTGGTCTTGGCCTTTGCCCCTCTCCCATGGGTGGGACTACACACGACACTCAGGCCACAAACCTGGGCACCAAGGGCAAGGGTGAGCACTTTTGCTCAGCTGTGGGTCTCTGAGCTTGTTCCTCTGGCCGGGAGGGGTTTCTGGTGCACGCTCAGCTGCTAGCCCAGGCTTCTGCCCCATCCCTGCCAACCTCAGCTCCTCAGCAGGGCTGCTGGTGTGTGCTCAACTGAGAGCCCAGGCTTCTACCCCACCTCCGTGGGCAAAGCTTGTTTGTGCAGGGCTTCAAGCTTCGGAGTCCAGGTGAGGCTGCATGTCCACTTGCCCCTGCGCAGCGGTAGATCTCTGGCAATTCTGGAATCCCGCTCTTCCCCCATAGGTGGGGTCGCAGGCGGGCCCGCATCTGCCGAACCACATTTGTGCGTCTCCCTCTCCCCCACTGTGCTAGACTGAGCTCATGCCAGCTGTCTCAGCCTTTACCCCCACCGACGAAACCAAGCTTCTGCGTCCCTCTGCTGCCTGCCCTCCAGCAAGCCCTCTGCAGTGTGGGTGACGGTGCTGCAGTTCAGACCCTAACACTCCATACTATAGACCTGAAAGCTCCTTCCTTCTAAGTGACTGTGCTCTGATTGCTGTAGGGGAGCCTGTTTGACTGGTGTCCTGTTTCCCCTTGCTAGTTCCAGGGGAAATATTGTTTCAGATTTGTGGAGTGACTCAGCCCAGGGGTTAGGGTGACTGTCCCTCAAAGCTTTTCTCCCTGTGCCTTTTAGACTGCACTCTCTTCCCGCTGCTTCAGTCCTCTCCTCTCTCCCTGTCTCCCAGAGTCCCGGGTGAGTGGTTGTGAGAGAAGTTTTCTGCGCCATCCTTTAAGAAGAATCCTGGGTCTGAGACAACTGTCTCTTTCTCACAAACAATATCCTAACCTGTTTTACAGCTAAATACTGTCCATATACCTCTTCTAGGTTCTGGGGCTGCAGCCTGGGGCTTTGTTCCTGGGACCAAGGTCCCTACCTTTCTGCTGGTTTTTCTTCTCACCACACAAGTCTCTCCGGGCTGCCTTTCGCTCTGGGGAGCTGGGCAGCCCTTTCCAGGTTTTCGCTTTTTCTACCATTCTCAATGTTGCTTCTTCAGTGTTCCCCGGTTGAAGAGTCCTCTCAGTCCAGTTCAGCGTTGGTTTATCCAGATGATGGTTCTTAAAATCAAGTTATAATCCACTTTGGTTCTGGGAGTTGGAAGTTGGTACGTCTGCTTTCTTCATTGCCATCTTGCCCCTCCCGGAAAGGGCTTCTTAAAGAGTTAACACAGAGGGACCACATGCTGGGTATGGCTGGCTCTGTGCATGAGGGTAGCTTGGGGTGATGGCCAAGAGCGTGACCTCAGTGCAGGGTTCCTGGCTTTGAATGTTTTGCTGCTACCAGCTGGGTGACCTGACGTAAATAGCTTAACTTTCCTGTGCCTTCAGTTCTCTATTTGTGCCTACTTCAGAGAACTGCTGTGACAACCGAGATGATTTATGGACAATGTGTGGATAGGATCTAGGTCTTGTGAAGGTTAGATTTAGCACCCCAGTATTTCCCTACCTTTCATCATTATTATTTTTACAATTTTGTGGTAATCATGCACCCATGGATTTATTTAATATTTAAGGTGTTTGTAAAACTTTTAAAAAATTATGACTATAACCTACTGAAAAGTACACAAAGCATGAATGCATAAATCAATGGGTGGCAAGATGGTTATGGAGTAGGCAGGTGTACCAACTTTTACCTCCCAGAACCAAAGCAGATTACAATTTAATTTTAGAACTAATCATCTGGAAAAACCAACTTTGGGCTAAACTAAGTGGACACTTTAACCAAGGAACACTGAAGAAGCCATACTGAGACTGGTAGAAAAAGCAGAAATGCAGAGAGGGCTTCTCAGCTCCTGGCAGTGAATGGCAGCCCAGAGGGACTTGCGTGGTGGGAAGTGAGTTTAGTGGAGAGGGGATGGTCCTGGGCCTCACGAACGAAGCCCCAGCCTGCAGCCCCAGAGCCTAGAAGAGGCGTATGGACAGTATTTAGATGTGAAACAAGCCAGTATACTGTTTGTAAGAAAAAGACAGATTTCTCAGACCCAGGATATGTCTTAAAGGGACCACGAAGAAAACCTCTTTCACAACCATGCACCCTGGACTATGGGGGACCGAGAGAAATGAGCGGACTTGAGTAGCAAGAAGAGAGTGTAATCTAGGAGGTACAGGGAGAACCACTTTGAGGGACAGCCACCCTAAACCCTGAGCTGAGTCACTCCTGAAATCTGAAGTGAATATTTTTCCTGGAACCGGCAATACCAGCAAAGGGAAGCAGGTCACCAGCCAAACAGAAACTCTCCTGCTACACTCAGAGCAGAGTCACTTAGAAGCAGGGAGCCATCAGGGATATATTATTGAGTGCTAAGGTCTAAGCTACATCGCCCCCCACCCATACTGTTGAGTTCACGGGATAGCAGTGGCAGTGAGATGCAGAAGCACGGTCCAGTTGGCCGGGGTAGAAGCTGGCTGGCCACACAGGCCTGGCATGAGCTCAGTCCCACCCAGTGGAGTGGAAGCTGAGGGTGGCCGTGGGGGTGGAAGGGGCACACAAAAGTGGTCTGGCCGTTGGGCTGGGTGAGCGAAAGTAGTCCTGCCTGCAGTCCCACCCACAAGGGCAAGGCGAAAGCCAAGGAAGCGGCTGAGACTTGCGGCTGGGCACAGGAGTGCAGCCCAGCCCGCAAGGTCAAGGTTTTTGGACCCAGCAAGTGAGCGCAATCCAGACTGCGGGGGTGGGGCGAAGACCAAGGCTGGCCAAAGCTTGCAGCTCAAACATGTGAACACAGTGCCACCCACTGGGTACGGCAAAGGCTGGGGCCAGCCAGGGCTTGCAGCCTAGGTACACGAGCACAGTGCTGCCCTTGGGGCAGGTACAGAGGCTAGGCTGGCCAAGGTTTGCAGCCTGGACATGCAAACATAGTCATATCCACAGAGGTGAGGTGGAAACCCCAGCGACCGCCACAATGTGCTGGTGCCGGCATCGCCTGTTCCTGAACACCTGAGGCAGTGGTTGACTTCTGTGGCCACACCATTCTTTTTTTTTTTACAGGGACAGAAGGAGGGATATATAGGAACAGACAGACAGGAACGAAGAGAGATGGGCAGCATCAATTATCAGTTTTTTGTTGCAACACCTTAGTTGTTCATTGATTGCTTTCTCATATGTGCCTTGACCATGGGCCTTCAGTAGACCAAGCAACTCCTTGCTCAAGCCAGCGACCTTGGGTCCAAGCTGGTGAGCTTTTGCTCAAGTCAGATGGGCCTGCACTCAAGCTGGCAAGCTCAGGGTCTCGAACCTGGGTCCTCCACATCCCAGTCCGATGCTCTATCCACTGTGCCACCACCTGGTCAGACCACACCCTTCTTATACACAGACAAAATCGGAAGGCAGAGAAATGCAACTCAAATGAATCAAGAGAAATCTCCAGAAAAAGACTTGAATGAGTCAGAAATAAACAAATTACCAGATGCAGAGTTTAATGATTGTTAGGATGCTCAAAGATCTTAGATCAACAATGGATGGACATAACAAGCACCTAAATAAAGAGATAGCTAACATTGAGATAATAAAAAAGAATCAGTCAGAAATGACAAATACAATATCAGAATGAAGACCACACTGGAAGGAATTAAAAGTAGGATAGATGAAGCTGAAGACTGAATCAGTAAGTTAGAGGAAAAGATAATAAAAAGCATGGAAGCAGAGTATCAAAAAGAAAAAAGTCTCAAAAAGTCTAAGGAAACTCTAAGAGAGCTCTGTGACAACATGAAGAGAAATAACATTCATATTATAGGGGTTCCTGAAGGAGAAGAGAAAGAATAAGGGATAGAGAATCTGACTGAAGAAATCATAGCTGAAAACTTTTCTAAATTGATGAAGAAAAAAGTCACACAAGTTCAAGAAGCACAGAGAGTTCTATTAAGGATGAACCCAAGAAAGTGAATACCAAGACACATCCTAATTAAAATACAAAAATTAAAAGATAAAGAAAGAATACTAAAAGCTGTAAGAGAAAAGCAGTATATTATCTACAGAGGAACCCCCATAAGGATGACATCTGACTTCTCAACAGAAACACTTGTGGCCAGAAGGGAAAGGCAAGAAATATTCAAAGTAATGCAAAACAAGAATCTACAACCAAGGCTTCTCTATCCAGCAAGGTTATCATTTAAAATTAAAGGAGAAATAAAAAGATTCCAAGACCAAAAAAAAAAAAAAAAACCCAAAAACAAAAACTTCAAGAAATTTATTACAACCAAATCAATGCTATAAGAATTATTAAGGGGCCTGCTGTAAACAGAACAGAGGAGGAAAGAATCTAGTAATAGAGGAATGTAGATTAAAAGAATAAAATGGCAATAAACAACTACAAATCAATAATAACCTTAAATGTAAATGGATTAAATGTTCTAATCAAAAGACACAAGATAGCTGCATGGATAAGAAAACAGGACCCATACCTATGCTGTCTATAAGAGACACACCTCAAAAAAAAAGATATACATAGACTAAGGAGACCAGATGTCCCGCTTTTGGCGGGACAGTCCCGATTTTTAACAATTTGTCCTGCATCCCACAGTGTTTTAAAAAAGTCCTGACTTTTGGAAATAATGCACGAAAAGCTAGGGAACAGCAGGAGGATGGGAAGGAAATATACGGTTTTTAGCGGGGAGACCTTGCCTCAACCTGGAAGCACCCGCACTGCTGCAAGAGCTGGCTGCCCCTTACGGGACCCTGAAGCAAAGAACTTTGGGCGGGATGTACCTGCTGGGGTGGTAGCTGTCAAGTCCCCTAACTACCCATAGGCTTGCGTCTTGGACATCGGTGTGCGGCTCTGGGCTCCAAGGTGCAAGGTACTCAGTCTCCAGCAGGCAGTGGGGCTGAACACAAGGAGAGCAGCCGCCAAGCAAGCCAGGGGCACTTCCTTGCCTGCTCCCACCTGCTCGTGCAGCTCTGGCATCAGTTTTGAGACCGTGTAACCCGATCCCTCTGACTCACTCAAAAATTTCCATTTAGTAATATTTCCAAAAATGATCTTTTTAATGAGGTATCATTATTAAAAAAAAAATAGATTGATAAAGAAAAGGCTAAATCTTGGGCATCAGCCAAAAATCACAATAGAGAACAAATGCTTAGAAATATTTCATTATTTTGAAACAAACCGTGTTCCATACAATAATGCACTAAAAATTGTGAAAAAATGCGCTATCTTTACCAGAAACTAATGCTGCAACTGAACTCGTTTTCTACAGTAAATAGTGTGGACATCAGAAAAATCATAATTAAGTGTTGAGACTTTGAAAGCCATTTTATGTGAAATATAACTTAATAAATTCTTGTGAAAAATTTCATGACCTTTTAAAAAACGACAGCAATCTACAAAAAAATTCACTCAAATGATAAGTATGCCAAAGAATAAAATAATACTATACATAATGCATTATATTTGTAAATTGTACTTATGTTGAAATTTAAAAAATATATTACAATACTATTTTTGCATTCTATGAAAAATTTTTTTGTTCTATATAGACCAAATTTTTAATCAAGAACCCCCCCCCCCCCCCCCCCGTCAATTGTGTTCCACTTTACCAATTTTAAAATCTGGTCACCTTAACATAGACTGAAAGTAAAGGGATGAAAAAAAGTATTCCATGCAAATGGAAATGAAAAAGAAGCTGGGGTAACAATACTTAGACAAAATAGACTTAAAATAAAGTCTATAGTAAGAGATAAAGAACGTCACTATATAATGATAAAGGGAGCAATCCAACAGGAAGATATAACTATTATAAATATCTATGCACGTAATATAGGAGCACCAAAATAGAGAAAGCAGATTTTGATGGGCATAAAGAGCAAGATCAACAGCAATACTATAATAGTAGGGGATTTCAATACCCCACTAACATCACTAGATAGATCCTCAAGAAAGAAAATTAACAAAGAAACAACAGACTTAAAGGACACACTAGATCAACTGGATTTAATAAATATCTTCTAAATCTTTCACCCTAAAACAGCAGAATATACATTATTTTAAAGTGCTCGTGGTGCATTCTGTAAGATAGACCACATACTAGGACACAAAACAAGTCTCAACAAATTTAAGAAGATTGAAATCATATCAAGCATTTTCTTGGATCACTATGGCATGAAACTAGAAATTAACTATAATAGAAAAACTGAAAAACACTCAAACACTTGGAAACTAAATAGCATGTTATTAAATAATGAATGGGTTAACAATGAGATCAAGAAAAAAATTAAAAAATTTTCTTGAAACAAATGAAAATGGACATACAACTCAAAATTTATGAGACACAGCAAAAGCAGTCCTGAGAGAAAAGTTCATAGCACTACAAGCAACCTTAAGAAGCTACAAGCTCAAATAAACAATTTAACCCTGCATTTAAAAGAACTAGAGAAAGAACAGGAAGTAAAACTCAGAGAAAGTAGAAGGAAAAAAATAATAAAGATCAGAGTGGAAATAAATGACATAGAGGATAAAAAAAACAATACAGAGGGTCAATGATACCAAGAGCTGGCTCTTTGAAAAGGTAAACAAAATTGATGATCATTTAGCCAGACTCACCAAGAAAAAAAGAGAGAGGACTGAAATAAATAAAATTAGAAATGAGAGAGGAAAAGTAACAACTGACACAGCAGAAGTGCAAAGTATTGTAAGAAAATACTATGAAGAAATGTATGCCATAAAATTAGACAACCTAGGTGAAATGAACAAGTTCATCGAAACATATAATCTTCCAAAAATCAATCTGGAAGACTCAGAAAACCTAAACAAACCGATTTCATTAAATGAGATTGAAACAGTTACAAAAATCTCCCAAGAAACAAAAGTCCTGGGCCAGATGGCTTCACTGGTGAATTTTACCAAATATTCAAAGAAGAACTAACTTCTATCCTTCTGAAACTATTTCAAAAAATTCAAGAGGAGGGAAGACTTCCAAACTCCTTTTATGAGGTAAGCATAATACTGATTCCAAAACCAGGCAAAGACACTACAAAGAAAGAAAACTATAGACCAATATCCCTGACGAATTTAGATGCTAAAATTCTCAACAAAATATTAGCGAACCAGATCCAGCAATACATGTAAAAAATCATACATCATGATCAGGTGAGATTTATTCTAGGGAGACAAGGCTGGTACAATATTTGCAAATCAATCAATGTGATTCATCATATAAACAAAAGAAAGGATAAAAATCACATGATAATATCAATAGATGCAGAAAAAGCCTTTGATGAAATCCAGTACCCACTTATGATCAAAATTCTCAGCAAAGTGGGGATAAGGGATCATATTTCAACATGATATAGGCCATCTACAACAAACTCACGGCCAACATCATACTCAATGGGCAAAAATTAAAATAAATTCCCTTAAGATCAGGAACAAGGCAGGGGTGCCCCCTTTCACCACTTTTATTCAACATCGTTCTGGAAGTCCTAACCACAGCAATCAGATAAGAAAAAGGCATCCAAATTGAAAAAGAAGTAAAACTATCATTATTTGCTGATGATATGATACTGTATATAGAAAACCCTAAAGTCTCAGTCAAAAAACTAATGAACCTCATAAATGAATTTAGCAAGATGGCAGGATATAAAATCAATATTCAGAAATCAGAGGCATTTTTATACACCAACAATGAACTGTCTAAAAGAGAAATTAAGAACACAAATTCTTTCACTATTGCAACAAAAAGAATAAAGTACCTAGGAGTAAATTTAACCAAAGAGGTTAAAGACTTGTACTTGGAAAATTATAAAACATTGATAAAGGAAATCAAGGAAGATACAAAAAAGTAGAAGCATATACTGTGTTCACTGATAGGAAGAATAAACATCATTAAAATGTCTATATTACCCAAAGCAATCTATAATTTCAATGCAGTTTCTATTAAAATACCAATGACATACTTCAAAGATATAGAACACATATTCCAAAAATTTATATAGAACCAAAAAAAACCCCACAACAACAACAAAAAACAAAAACAAAACATGAATAGCCTCAGCAATCCTGAAAAAGAAGAATAAAGTGGGGGGGTATCACATTTTCTGATATCAAGTTATACTACAAGGCTATCGTACTCAAAACAGCTTGGTACTGGCATAAGAACAGGCATATAGATCAATGGAACAGAACAGAGAACCCAGAAATAAACCCACACCTATATGAACAATTGATATTTGACAAAGGAGGTAAGAGCATACAATGGAGTAAAGACAGTTTCTTTAATAAATGGTGTTGGGAAAATTGGACAGGTACTTGCAAAAGAATGAAACTGGATCACCAACTTACACTATTCACAAAAGTAAACTCAAACTGGATAAGACTTAAATGTAAGTCATGAAACCATAAACATCTTGGAAGAAAAACATAGGCAGTAAGCTCTCTGATATCTCTCGTAGCAATATTTTGGCTGATTTATCTCCATGGGCAAGTGAAATAAAGGACAGGATGAACAAATGTGACTATATGACACTGAAAAGCTTTCACACAACAAAAGACTATATGAACAAAATAAAAAGGCAAACCACACAATGGGAGAATATATTCGCCAATATGTCTGATAAGGGGTTAATAACTGAAATTTATAAAAAACTTGTAAAACTCAACACCAGGAAGATAAACAATCTAATCAAAAAATGGACAAAAGAAATGAATAGACTCTTCTCCAAAGAGGACACAAGATGGCCAATAGAAATATGAAAAAATGTTCAACATCACTAATCACTAGAGAAATGCAAATTAAAACCACAATGAGATATCACCTCACACCTGTCAGAATGGCACTTATTAACAAAACAACACATACTAAGTACTGGAGAGGGTGTGGAGAAAAGGGAACCCTCCTGCACTGCTGGTGGGAATGCAGACTGGTGCAGCCACTGTGGAGAACAGTATGGAGATTCCTCAAAAAATTAAAAATCGAACTGCCCTTTGACCCAGCCATCCCACTTTTAGAAATATATCTTATGAATACCAAATCACTGATTCAAAAGAAGAAATGCACCCCCATGTTTATTGCAGCATTGTTTACAATAGCCAAGATCTGGAAACAGCCCAAGTCTCAGCAGATGAGTGGATTAAGAAGCAGTGGTACATATACACAATGGAATACTACGCGAAAGGTAAGAAGGAAATCTTACCTTTTGCGACAACATGGATGGACCTGGAAACTATTATGCTAAGTGAAATAAGCTAGGCAGAGAAAGAAAAATATCATATGACCTCACTCATGTGAGGAATCCAATGAACAATGTAAACTGAGCCACAGAACAGAGGTAGAGGCGGGATGAAAGGGACAAGAGGGAAAGTGGTCAGAGGGAAAGTAGAAGAGAAGATGGAATCAGAGAAGGGAAAGAGATTAGTGAAATTATATATACATAACACAGCATTATAGAGAACAGGACAGCAAATCCTGGAAGGAAGGGGGAACGACATTGGGGGGAAAGGGCATAGGGGGCCGAGATGGAATAAGGAGGTGGGGGTGATATATTTGGTGGGACACCTGAATCTATGTAAACACAAATTAAAATCATATATATATTATTATGAAATGTCAAGAAACAGAACAGGGCCAGGACCTGGGAAACAATTCTCATGCTCCCCTACTGCTTTTACGGAGGTCAGCCTATTCTGAGTCTCATGTTCCGTTGTTTAGTTTGCCTGTGTTTGCTCAGTGTACATTTGGGATCATCTGTTTTCATGGCTATGTAGCATTCATTGCATACATACAGCAATGTTATTTATCCATTATGGACATTTTGGTTGTTTCCAGTTCCTTGCTCTTCTGAATAATGAGCATTTTTGTATATACTTATTTAGGCACATTTATGCTGAGTATATATTTAGGGGTATAATTTCTGGGTTATAAGATGTGGGTATGTTCAATTTTAGTAGGTAGTGGCTTTCTAATGATTGTACCAATTGGAGTCCCAATTCTGCAAGTTTCCATTGCCCTCCATCCTTACCAACTTTTAGTGTTATCATTGCTTTTATTTAGCCATCCTGGGGTTTACGTAGTGATTGATACCTTGTTGTGGTCTTAATTTGCATTTACTGAAACTAATGAGATTAGTCAGTTTTTCATATCATTCCATTCTTTTTATCTTCTTTTGTGAATGCTAGTTTTTTTTTAAATTTATTTTTTAAGTCTATTTATTGATTTGTAGAAATACTTTATATATTCTGGATGTAAACTCTTTGTAATATGTGCTACAAATACCTTTCTCACTCAGTGCAAACTTAGTTTAAACTTTAGATTTGTTTTAGGTAGTAATATTTGTTAAATTAAGTTTGGTATTGTTATTCAAGGATTAACTCCCATGATCTTGAGGCTCACTACATTTGTTTTTATTGGATTTATTGGGGTGAACTTGGTTAATAAAACTATACAGGTGTCAAATGTACAGCTCTATAACACATCACCTTCACGCTGCATCCTGCACTCGCCACCCAAAGTCAAGTCCTTCCAGCACCGTTTATCCCCCCTTTGCCCTTTTCCACTCCCCCATTCTTTTTCCCTCTGGCAATTGCCACACTGTTATTTGTTTGTTTTGCTTAATCTCTTAACCTCTTTCACCCAGCTCCCCAACCCCTCCCCTCTTATAGCTGTCAGTCTGTTCTCTCTATCTGTGGGTCTTTTTATATTTTGTTTTAAATTGAATTTTGTCCAGAGTACTGATGAAGACCCACACCAGGAGAGCTCTGCTAAGAACTGGGATGGGGTGACTAGGAACTTCACTGCTCCCAGCTGTAACTCTCTCTTGAGGTGCTTGTATTGAAACTTTGTTCATTTTAAGCAGTCACCTTTCTCCATGCTGAGTGCTGGGGATATGGCGCTCTGGACTCTGACTGCTTGCCTGGGAAAGTGCTTGTTGTATTTAATAAATTGCATTGATTTATTGCCTTCATTGATCGGCTGAAACACTCTGTATTATCAGAGGTGATAGCCTTCTTAGGAAAAACATGGAAGGTCTCTTCATTAGCATCCATTTTTCTATGAGGCTTCGGAGAGAGCAATACCAAGCTGCACGATGTTCATTCTACTGATGTATTGAACACCATCAGGGTGAACAATGGCTTCCATATAAATCAGATCGAAGGAAGGACTTGAGACCATTTGCCACGGGCTTCGGAGTTTTGTGATGGAATGAGCAGATTACTTTTCTTTCTTTTGGTAATGACAAGCTCCTCTCTTAATTTCCCGCAAGGGAGTTGCAGCAGGCTAGAGTGGCTCCTTGAGGAGCAGTGTGCTCCTCAGCCAGATCAATCTGCCACGTTTTAACGCGTCTGGCTGAAGGTGTTTGGTGTGACAGCAGGTAAGTCACTCGCCACGTTTGGTCCTGTGCAATTTGGGTGCATCAGTCTGTGTGCCCTGACCCTCAGCGACAAGCTTTCTTCTATCCCTCTGCGTCCTGTCCCAGGTCCAGCTGGGTCTGACCAGTGCTGGGGCTTCCTGCAGGAACGGCCCTGAGATCAGGGAGAAGTCCGATGGGTCTCAAAGAGATGCCTGAAACTGAAGGGACACTGATTCTTGACACTTCCGCCTGCTTCCTCTGAATTTGGCTGGCCTCCTTCCCAGGTCCTGCCATGGGCTTTTCTCTTTCTGCTGGAGAAGGCTCATCAAGTCTGGTACCTGCCTTCACCTCCTCACAAAGGGTCCGGTGGGCTTAGGTGCCCCATCTCTGGGAGTTTCCGACCCTGACAACTCGAAATCCTCCTGCCTTCCTGTATCTGTGCCTGCCGAGCACTCAACCTCCCTGGGTCTTTTCCACACCAGGCCAGAAGCAGTGCCTCCCCTCGCACACTTAGAGAGCACAATGCTTTCATTCCAGGGGACCTTAGGCCAGCCTCTAGAGGGCCAGGGACTGTTCTGAGTTTTTGACTCTAGTCCTGAGTTGTGTGACCAAGAGCAGATAGATCCCTTACTTTCTCTGAGTTTCAGTTTTCTTATTTGCATTATGGGAATAATAATGCCAAACTCAAAAGATTATCGCAGGGAACGAATGAGTCTGTGTTGGCCAGGGGCTTCGCAGTGTCTGGCACAAAGGTGTGTTCCGGCAACACCAGCTGTCATTACAGCAACATTTCTCTAAATGTGCTGCAAGCAGGCGGCATGCAAAGCTGCGGCCAGTTCTCTATCGGCCCTGGGGGGGAAATTGTGAGTGAGACTGACAGATCCCTGCCTGCAGGGAGCTTACTGTTCAGTGGACAAGACTGGTCACTAAGCAGACAAATATATACCATGAAGATTCTATGGTGGTGATGGTGGTGGTGGGGCCATCACTTATCACAGAACAAGCATATAGAAAGGACCCCTAATCCAGTGGAAGACCTGGTGCCTGCCTTCCCCAGGCTGGGCAGAGCCCCGAGGAGTTGAACAGACAGGGATCTTTGGCAACAAAGGTTGTGTTAGAAGCCGCCACCAACAGGGCCGCCTGGCAGGTGGAGGTTCGCATTAGATTTGGACAGTAGGTAAAGAAACAACAAAGCCAAGAACCGGTGGGCCATCAGCTTTAATCCTAGCTTGCACGGGGGAGGGGGGGGGCAAGTAAAAACACACACTGGACTCCAAAACCCACTCATTCAGTGCTCACAAAGATTCTAACTTATCTGGGTTTCCTAGAATCAAAGGTTTCTAGCTCACCAGACTTATTCACTTCTGTTTCCCATCTCCCTCTCTCTGAACAAACTCTGCTCAAACTGGCTTCTTCCTCAGCACTCCGCCATCTTGGCTGCTTCTCCTCTCTTCCATGTGGCTCTTCTCTCTAATGCTAATCCCAGGAACAGAAAGAGAGAGAGAGAGAGTGCTCCCGGCCTACCCCACTTTATAGTGTAGAAATTCAAACCTTTAATCCAATCTACAAACAAGGAAGTCTCTGATACAAAATCACTTATCTGAGGCATAATGGGAGAATTCCTCATGAGAGTGCACCACCCCACATCATCCAATCAGTCAAGGGTGTGGGGAAAAGCTTACTCTTAAACTAAGCCTTAGGCTATAACAAACAGGCCTGACCACAGCCTGTCCCTGAACACAAATTAATATCAACAGACTTCTATTTGGGCAGTGCCATCTTTAACAAAGTGAGCATAATATATTTTATCTGCCTAACAATCCACCCCTATGCTCACTTTACTACCCACAATCTACACCACCGGCATCCCTATACAAGGAAAATAGGTACATTACACAAATTACAACAACATGACAAATCATACAATTTCAACAATTACAAAGGTACATTTCACCAGTCTCTGAGCACTTTGCCAAAAGCGCAAAATGTCCTTGGCCTTCTTTCTAGCCATGGGAAAAGCTTCCCGGGGGCAGAGGAGTGCTTCCAGGAAAGCCGTCCCCCCTACCCCACCCCATCAGGGTATTTCACATTCCATCTCAGCTCCAGAGAGCATGATGGCTCCACCCCTATGTCCCAAAATCGCAGACCTACAAGGAGTGTAGCAGGTACTCCTTCCAGCTGGACTCTCATCTTCTGGAGACTGCAGATTGCAACTCTAGCCCAATTCTCCTCATCCTCCAAAGAGGAACTAAAAACACCAGCTCCTGCTGCTGGACTTGAGCCCTGAGCCACCGCTGCCTTGTGCTCAGCAGGCCTTGCAACTCCAGCCCCGGCCTCAGTCTTGGCCTCCTGCCGTTCCTGGCTCTCCACAATGTCCAGGGCAATCTGCAATTCACGAACCTGTGATTCCTTCTCCAGCGTCTGCTCCATTTCCAGGCGAATCTCGCAAACTTGGTCGGCCTCCTCCTCCAGCACTTCCTCCAGCTTCAGGGTCGGCATCTCTTACTCCCACTTTTCCTCCAGCTCCTTCCACTGCTCGGTTTGCAGGTCCCGGGCAGCCTCTTCCATAGAGCTCTCGATTTCCTCACACATGGCTGTAAAAGTCAGACAGCTTGCAGTCCCCAAAAGGACACCTATAGAGATCCATAACAGCAGCCAGTCCTCTACTCCACCGCTTAAAGGTGGTGGTGGTTCCATACCGATCTCCAAATCCTGCCACAGACTACGCCAAATGTAAAGCCAGTGCTCATAGCCACCATCACAGCCGTCTGGCCAGTGCAGGTTTGCATTTGATTCAGATAGTCGGTAATGAAACACCGGAGCCAAGAACTGGTGAGCCATCAGTTTTAATCCTAGCTTGCACCTGGCAGGTAAGCAAAAACACACACTGGGCTCCAAAATCCACTCATTCAGTGCTTACAAAGCTACTGACTTATCCGGGTTTCCTAGTATCAAAGGTTTCTAGTTCACCAGACTTATTTACCTCTGTTTCCCATCTCCTTCTCTCCACACAAACTTTTCACAAACTGGCTTCTTCCCCAGCACTGTGCCATCTTGGCTGCTTCTCCTGGCCTCCATGTGACCTTACTCTGCTCTCCTCTCTAATACTAACCTCAGGAACAGAGAGAGAGCAAGCTCACCATCTGCCTCACTTTATAGAAATCCAAACCTTTAATTTAATCTACAAACAAGGAAGTCTCTGATACAAAGTCACGTTTCGGAGGTATAATGGGAGGATTCCTCATGAGAGTGCACTACCTCACATCATCGAATCAGTCAAGGGTGTGGGGAAAAACTTACTCTTAAAAGTAAGCCTTAGGTTATAATGACCCAGTCTGCCCACAGCCTGTCCCCCAACACACATTACTATCAACAGACTTTCATGTAGGCAGCGACATCTTTAACAAAGTGAGCATAATATATTTTATCTGCCCAACAGAAGCCTTCTGTTTATAGATGAGCAATCTTACATGAAATCCACTCCCAACACTGAACCGGGCCAAACCAGCGGCAAACATAACTCCCATGGTGTTACCTTGCCCTCAACCTGATTTTTCCTGACTATTATTTATAATACTTGTCTAATGTTGGGCAGATGAAATATATTATGCTTACTTTGTTAAAGATGGTGCTGCCCACGTGCAAGTTTTAAGAGTAAGCTTTTTCCCACAGCCTTTACTGATTGGATGATGTAGGGTAGTGCACTCTCATGAGGAATCCTCCCAGTATGTCTCAGATAAGAGACTTTGTATCAGAGACTTCCTTGTTTGTAGATTAAATTAAAGGTTTGGATTTCTACAGTAAAAAGTAGGGCAGGCCGGGAGCTTGCTATCTCTCAGTCTTGAGGTTAGCAGTAGAGAGGAGGGTCGATTAAAGGCCACATGGAGGAGAGGGGAAGCAGCCATGATGGTGGAGTACTGAAAGAGAAGCCAGTTTGGCAGAGTTCGTGTAGAGAGAAGGAGATGAGGAACAGAGGTGAATAAGTCTGGTGAGCTAGAAACCTTTGATTCTAGGAAACTCGGCTAAGTCAGTAGCTTTGTGAGCACTGAATGTGTGGGTTTTGGAGCCCAATGTGTGTTTTTACTTGCCTGCTGGGTGCAAGCTAGAATTAAAGCTGATGGCTCACCAGTTCTTGGCTCTGGTGTTTCATTACCGACTGTTCAAATCTAATGGGAACCTGCACTGACCAGGCGGCTTTGATGGTGGCTGCGACTGTTGGCTTTACATTTGGCGTAGTCTGTGGCAGGATTCAATACAGATTGACATGGAGCCACCACCACCTTTGAGCGGTGGAGTAGAGGACTGGTTGCTGTTATGGTTTCCCATAGCTGTTTTTTGGAAGACTGTAGGATGGCTGACTTTTACAGCCATGCGTGAGGAAACTGAGAGTCTATGGAAGAGGCTGCCCGGGACCTGCAAACCGAGCAGTGGAAGGAGCTGGAGGAAATTTGGGAGAAAGAGATGCCAACTCTGGAGCTGGAGCAAGTGCTGGAGGAAGAGGCCAACCAGGTTTGCGAGATTTGCCTGAAAATGGAGCAGACGCTGGAGAAATAATCACAGGTTCGTGAGTTGCAGATTGCCCTGGATGTTGTGGAGAACCAGCAGCAGTGGGAGGCCGGGGCTAAAGCCAAGGCTGGGGCTGAGGCTGAGGCGGGGACTCTAAGGCCCATGGAGCAGAAGGTAGCAGTAGCCCAGGGCTTGAGCTCAGAATCTGGAGCTGATGTTTTTAGTTCCTCTTTGGAGGATGTGGAGAATCCAGCTGGAGTTGCAATCTGCAGCCTCCAGAAGGTGAGAGCGCAGCAGCAAGGAATAGCTACACTGCTGGTAGTTCTGCGATTTTGGAACATAGAGGTGGATGCCATCATGCTCCCCAGAGCAGAGATGGAAATGCTGACTGCCATTGCCACATGCTTTTCTTTTGGACAATGTGAAATACCCTGATGGGGGTGGGGGTGGCTTTGCTGGAGGCCCTCCCCCTGCCCCGGGAAGCCTTTCAAATGGCAAGAGAGAAGGCCGAGGACATTTTGCACTTTTGGCAAAGTACTTAGAGAGTGGTGAAATGTGTGTACCTTTGTAATTTTTGAAATTGTATGATTTGTCATGTTGTAATTTGTGTAATGTGCCTAATTTCCTTGTACAGGGATGCCAGTGGTGTAGATTGTGGGTAGTAAAGTGAGCATAAGGGTAGATTGTTGGGCAGATAAAATATATTATGCTCATTTTGTTAAAGATGGCGTTGCCCACATGGAAGTTCGTTGATATTAATTTGTGTTCTGAAACAGGCTGTGGTCAGGCTTGGTCGTTATAGCCTAAGGCTTAGTTGAAGAGTAAGCTCTTCCCCACACCCTTGACTGATTGGATGATGTAGGGTGGTGCACTCTCCTGAAGAATCCCATTATACAGAGACTTCCTTGTTTGTATAATTGGATTAAAGGTTTTTATTCTACGGTATAAAGTGGGGAGAACAGTAGCTTGATCTCTCTCTTGGTTCCTGGGATTAGTATAGAGAGGAGAGGAGATTAAGGCCACATGGAGAGGAGGAGCAGCCAAGATGGCGGAGTGCTGAGTGAGAAGCCAGTTTGTTAAGAGTTTGTGCTGGAGGAGATGGGGAACAGAGGTGAATAAGTCTGGTGAGCTAGAAACCTTTGATTCTAGGAAACTCGGCTAAGTCAGTAGCTTTGTGAGCACTGAATGTGTGGGTTTTGGAGCCCAGTGTGTGTTTTTACTTGACCGCTGGGTGCAAGCTAGAATTAAAGCTGATGGCTCACCAGTTCTTGGCTCCAGTGTTTCATTACCGACTGTTCGAATCTAATGGGAACCTCCACTGGCCAGGCGGCTGTGATGGTGGCCGCGACTATTGGCTTTACAACTGGCTTTACATCTAATGTCTGCCTCCCTTTGTGGAATGCACACACCATTCTGGGGTGCTCAGCTGTCTATTGAATCAATACATTTAGCATGGGGTACAGCAATCCTTCACATGCAACATTAATAAATTAACTGAGGGGAGCAGACATTGAGATTTGCCACATTCTGTCTTTCAATGATGCCTGAGGTCTTGGTGTCTCTCTTCACTTTCCTCCTTCCCACAAGTGGGGGACTGGCTCACAGTGGGGAGGCTCTGAGCTCTCTGGACAGGCAGGGTTGGAACTTGAGCTCTGTAAAGCCAGTAGTCGTAGTCATTATCATGCCCCCCTGACCCGTGCAGGTTCGCATTTGATTCGAACAGTCGGTAATGAAACACAGGAGCCATGAACTGGTGAGCCATCAGCTTTAATCCTAGCTTGCACCCAGCGGGCAAGCAAAAACACACACTGGGCTCCAAAACCCACACATTCAGTGCTCACAAAGCTCCTGACTTATCCAAGTTTCCTAGAATCAAAGGCTTCTAGCTCACCAGACTTATTCACCTCTGTTCCCCATTTCCTCCTGCACAATCTCTTAACAAACTGGCTTCTCCCTCAGCATTCTGCCATCTTGGCTGCTTCTCCTCTCCACGTGGCCTTCATCTGCTCTCCTCTCCAATACTAACCTCAGGAACCAAGAGAGAGATCAAGCTACTGGTCTCTCCCACTTTATAGCATAGACTCAAAACCTTTAATCCAATTATACAAACAAGGAAGTCTCTGATACAAAGTCACCCATCTGAAGCATAATGGGATTCCTCAGGACAGTGCACCACCCTACATCATCCAATCAGTCAAGGGTGTGGGGAAGAGCTTACTCTTAAACTAAGCCTTAGGCTATAATGACCCGGCCTGCCCACAGCCTGTTCCAGAACTCACATTAATATCAACGAACTTCCATGTGGGCAGCGCCATCTTTAACAAAGTGAGTATAATATATTTTATCTGCCCAACACCTAGAATCAAAGGTTTCTAACTCACCAGAAGACTTATTCACCTCTGTTCCCCATCTCCTCCAGCACAAACTCTTAACAAACTGGCTTCTTCCTCAGCACTGTGCCATTTTGGCTGCTTCTCCTGGCCTCCATGTGGCCTTAATTTGCTCTTCTCTCTTCTACCTGAGGAACCAAGTGAGAGATCAAGCTACTGGTCTCTCCCACTTTATACCGTAGAATCAAAACCTTTAATCCAGTTATACAAACAAGGAAGTCTATGTATAATGGGATTCCTCAGGAGAGTGCACCACCCTACATCATCCAATCAGTCAAGGGTGTGGGGAAAAGCTTACTCTTAAAACCAAGCCTTAGGCCATAACCACCTGGCCTGCTTACATTACAGCCTTTCCCCCACACCCATCCCAAGCATAAGGGCAAATAATATCACCTGGGTGACGGGCTTCCATGTGGGCAGCACCATCTTTAACAAAGTGAGCATATTATATTTTATCTGCCCAACAGTACCCATTTCAGTGTTCCAGCCCTGTTGGGCAGATGAAATATATTATGCTCACTTTGTTAAAGATGGTGCTGCCCATGTGCATGTTTTAAGTTAGCTTTTCCTCACACCCTTGACTGATTGGATGATGTGGGGTGGTGCACTCTCATGAGGAATCCTCCCAGTATGTCTCAGATAAGTGACTTTGTATCAGAGACTTCCTTGTTTGTAGATTGTATTAAAGGTTTTGAATTTCTACTCTATAAAGTCGGGCAGACCTGAAGCTTGCTCTCTCTGGGTTCCTGATATAAGCATTAGAGAGGAGAGCAAATTAAGGCCACGTGGAGGCCAGGAGAAGCATCCAAGATGGTGGAGTGCTGAGGTAGAAGCCAGTCTGAGCAGAGTTTGTGTTAGAGAAGGACATGGGAAACAGAGGTGAATAAGTCTGGTGAGCTAGAAACCTCTGATTCTAGGAAACTACTAGGACAAGTCAGTGGCTTTGTGAGCACTGAATGAGTGGGTTTTGGAGCCCAGTGTGTGTTTTTACTTGCCCACTAGGTGCAAGCTAGAATTAAAGCTGATGGCTCACCAGTTTTGGGCTCCGTTGTTTCATTACCGACTGTTTGAATCAAATGCAAACCTGCATGGACCAGGCGGCTGTGATGGTGGCCTTGGTCACTGGCTTTACAAGCCCTTTCTCAGGTGAGAGGTGCAGGTATGTGAGCCAGTCTCTTAATTCAGGAGTGAGACCAGAAAAAGGAGGCTGTAAAGCCAGTAGCCAAGGCTGCTATCACAGCAGCCTGGCTCATGCAGGTTCGCATTGTTTCGGACAGTCGGTAATGAAACTGAAAGATTGCCGGGTGCCGCCGATGAACGAATGAAGAGCCGAAACAGCCAAATGAGCAAAAGTCAGGCTTTACTGGGAGGACTCCGGGCGAGTTCACCGACCCTGGGATGTGAGTCTGTGAAGGCGCGCCCGGGGAGGGTTTTTGGGTTTTTTATATCTGCAGAGGGGGGAGGATGGTAACGGTCGACCGGTTTGGTGGGGCGTGCAGTTCATGGAACAGCCTTGGGGACAGAGTTTCGAGAATTTGGGTGTGTGCGGTTTGAGCAAGATGAACAACTGCCGGACGGTTTGAGTAAGATTAACAATTGCCGGACAGCTCAGGGCAAGGGAGGGTTTCACTACCCAACCCAGAGACAACTACCGGACATTCCTGGCTCTTTGGTATAGGGAGTGGGGTGACGTGGTCTTTCTGGCTGCTTCCTGCTGAATGGGGGCGTCGTTAGGGGAGGGGTAGGAAAGAGCCAGAGCAGTCCGTATCCGCTATGGTGGGCAGGGGTTGGTTCTGTTGCAGCAGCATCTGGTTGACCGCTATCCTGGTGATTTCCTGAAACTGGGTCTGCAGGAAGTGAAAAAGACAAGGGTTAATCAGTAAGATTAGTCCAATTTTGAAAATGGGTCCTATGAGTGGAGCTAATAAAGAATACATGGAGGAGTTCCACCAAGATGAGGCTTCTGCTGAGAATTTTTGCTTCTGGAGATCAGAGCTGAGTTTGTGGAGGGCTTCTACCCTGGTCTCTACAAGGCCGGATTCGTTGATGTAGTAGCAATATTCTTCCCGCAGGAAGACACGGGTGCCCCCGTGCTTGGCCGTAAACAGGTCCAGGGCTCGCCGGTTCTGTAACGAGACTTGGGCGAGAGAAGTTATTTGTCTCTGTAGGGAGGCTACAGTGGGGGTATCCGTATCCCAGACCTTAGGGTCGACTCCAGGTAGAAGCTGGACTCTGGGGTCCGAGTCAGGCCCGAGGTCGGGATCTGGCACTAATGCTAGTAAAAAGACCTGCTTGGGGGAAAAAGAAATACTTGCCCGGAGTTTGGACAAAATGTCTCTCCCCAGGAGGGGAACTGGGCAGAAGGGTATAACTAGGAAGGAGTGTGAGAATGGGTGACCCTCAAATAGGCAATTAAGGAGGGTTGTCCGCCGTGGGGTCGAGGGTGATCCGTTGATTCCCATGACCGAGACCTGGGAAGGAACTGTAAGGCCCGAATGAGAGGGAAGGACAGAGTAGGTAGCCCCCGTGTCTATTAAAAAGGAAACAGACTTACCCGCTACCTGGAGCTTAGCCCTGGGCTCGGTGAGGGTAACTTGAGTCGAAGAGCCAGGGCCCCCTCAGTCGTCCATCAAGCCCAGCAGTTCTGAGACTGGAAATGCCTGGTCTCAGTACCCCGGCATTGAGGTGCCGTAGGCTGAGCCAGGGTCGGGCAGTCCAACTTCCAGTGGCCCATTAGTTTGCACTGTGGGCAAGGCTGGGTGGGGGGCCTTGGTTGCGGACAAGCCTTGGCCCAGTGGCCCTCTTTGCCGCATTTGAAGCAAGCGCCCGGTGGCGTGCGCTGTCCTCCCTTGGAGGCTGGTTTCTTTATCAGTTCCCCTACTGGGAGGGCCGCTACCAGGGCTTGGGTCCGCTCCTGGCGGGTGGCTTCAGCCGTTTCCTCTCGGGCGTTAAACACTTAAAAAGCCATTTTTACCAGATCTTGGATGGGAGTCTCAGGGCCCTCCTCAGCTTTTTTAAGTTTCTTTCTAATATCCGAGGCTGACTGAGAGATAATGTGAGAGGCTAAGACTGTGGTCCCATTGTGGGACCGCGGGTTTAGGTGGGTATAATGAACAAGGAAGGGCCTCTTGAAGGCAGTTCAGGAAAAGGGCTGGGTTTTTTTTGGGGAGTTGGGTAATTTCCCTCAGTTTTTCATAAGTTACAACCTTGTTGGAAACTGCATCCATGCCTCTGATTAAGTATCGGAGCATAAGGTTTCGACGAGGGATGTTGGACCCTTGGCCGGGTTGATAACTCCAATTGGGGTCCTCCCCGGGGGACCGCCTCTGTGCCAAGGGGGATTTGGTCATCCACTAGATGGTCCCTGTCTGCCTGCTGTCTGGCGGCAGTGAGGATACGTTCATGTTCCTCAGGGGTGAGAGTGGAGGTACAAATTACTTTAATGTCATGCCAGGTCAGGTCATATGTCTGAGTCAAGTACCGGAATTCCTTAATGTAGGTTGAGGGGTCGGCCGAGAAAGATCCTAGCCGTTTCTCAATCTGTGAAAGGTCTTGGAGGGAAAAAGGGGACATGTACCCGAACTAGGCCCTCTGCCCCAGCTACCTCGCGGAGAGGGGCGAGGACAACGGTTGACGATTGGGAGCTGTGCGACCTGGTATGAGCTGCAATGGGAGAGGGGAGAGGGTCGGTGGGAGGTGGGGCAGAAGGAACCAGAGGGGCAGAAGGAGCTGGAGCCTGGCCCGGGTCTGGGGGGTTCTCCCGGGGGAGAGCCGGAGGAGGAGATAGGTGGTCGGGAAGGTCATTGGGTTGAGAGTAAGGAGGGGGTTCCTGGGATGAAGCCTTGGGAGGAGGGGAGGTCTGGGCTAGAAGAATTTGGAGAGTGGAGCAGTAGGAGCAGAGATTGGGGCGGGAACGAAGATCCCAGAAAGCCTGAATATATGGGGCCTCAGAGTCTTTTCCAGTGCGCCGGCAAAAAATTGTCTAGGTCCCAGAGGATGTTAAAGTCAAAAGTACCCATAGGCTGCCAGTGAGACCGGTTATCTAGGGTGTATTGAGGCCAGGCGACCTGTGACAGGAAGACGAGTTTCTTCCTGCGAAGTGTCTGAGTGTATCCCAATTTGGAAAAATTTTTAAGAAGACATCCTAGAGGAGTTTTGGGTCTATTTTGGATTTGGAGTTCCCCATAATTTGGCCGGCTTTTTGGTCCTAGGCGTCGGAGGAGAGAGAGAGTATAAGGAAGGCGTCCCTTCCAGATACCCGTCTCCTGACAGGAGACCTAAATGAGAGGTCTCAGGACAGAGATAGGAGAGCAGCCGAAAGGCGTCCCTTCCGATTGAACCCCTATAAAGACTCCAGGAGTCGGCGGATGGAGGGATTCTCGGCTCGGCCGAGTCTAGGACAAGAAACCCCAGTGGAGACGCAGGACCAGAAAAAGCGGAAGAGAAACCAGGTTACTCACAATTGGCGATCGAGGTCGTAGGGAACCCAGAGTCCAAAACGACGGGCGGCACGAGGCAAGGGGGAGAGAGGGGGGACTCCCGCCTCAGCCAGAAGGTCGCTCAGCCAGAAGGCCGAGGTGAGTCACAAAAAGCCCCTCTCCCGGGTTTCGGCACCAAATGAAAGATTGCCGGGTGCCGCCGATGAACGAATGAAGAGCCGAAACAGCCAAATGAGCAAAAGTCAGGCTTTACTGGGAGGACTCCGGGCGAGTTCACCGACCCTGGGATGTGAGTCTGTGAAGGCGCGCCCGGGGAGGGTTTTTGGGTTTTTTATATCTGCAGAGGGGGGAGGATGGTAATGGTCGACCGGTTTGGTGGGGCGTGCAGTTCATGGAACAGCCTTGGGGACAGAGTTTCGAGAATTTGGGTGTGTGCTGTTTGAGCAAGATGAACAACTGCCGGACGGTTTGAGTAAGATTAACAATTGCCGGACAGCTCAGGGCAAGGGAGGGTTTCACTACCCAACCCAGAGGCAACTACCGGACAGAAACAACGGTGTAAAGCCAGTAGTCAGGGTGAGGATCACAGCTACCTGGCCCATGCAGGTTCACGTTAGATTTGGACAGTGGTAATGAAACAACGGAGCCAAGAACTGGTGAGCCATCACCTTTAATTCTAGCTTGCACATTGTGGGCAAGCAAAAACACACACTGGGCTCCATAACCCACTCATTCAGTGTTCAAAAAGCTACTGACTTATCTGAGTTTCCTAGAATCAGAGGTTTCTAGCTCACCAGATTTTCACCTCTGTAAAGCCAGTAGTCACGGCCACAATCACAGCCGCCTGGCCAATGCAGGTTCACATTAGATTCGAACAGTCGGTAATGAAACACAGGAGCCCCAAACTGGTGAGCCATCAGCTTTAATTCTAGCTTGCACCCGGCAGGCAAGCAAAAACACACACTGGGCTCCAAAACCCACACATTCAGTGCTCACAAAGCTACTGACTAATCCGAGTTTCCGAAAATCAAAGGTTTCTAGCTCACCAGACTTATTCACCTGTTTCCCATTTCCTCCTGCACAAACTCTTAACAAACTGGCTTCTCACTCAGCACTCTACCATCTTAGCTACTTCCCCTCCTCCACGTGGCCTTACTCTGTTCTCCTCTCTGATACTAATCTCAGGAACTGAGAAAGAGAGCAAGCTCCCGGGCTGCCCCAGTTTATAGCATAGAAAATCCAAACCTTTAATCCAATTATACATACAAGGAAGTCTCTGATATAAAGCCACCCATCTGAGGCATAATGGGATTCCTCAAGAGAGTGCACCACCCTACATTATCCAATCAGTCAAGAGTGTGGGGAAAAGCTTACTCTTAAACTAAGCCTTAGGCTATGATGACCCGGCCTGCCCACAGCCTGTTCCAGAACACACATTAATATCAACGAATGTCCATGTGGGCAGCGCCATCTTTAACAAAGTGAGCATAATATATTTTATCTGCCCAACAACCTCTGTTCCCCATCTCCTCCTGCACAAATTCTGCACAAACTGGCTTCTTCCTCAGCACTCCACCATCTTGGCTGCTTCTCCTCTCCTCCATGTGGCCTTTATCTGCTCTCCTCTCTAATGCTAACCTCAGGAACCGAGAGAGAGCAAGCTCCTGGTCTGTCCCACTTTATAGTGTAGAAATCTAAACCCTTAATACAATATACAAACAAGAAAGTCTCTGATACGAAGTCACCCATCTGAGGCATAATGGGATTCCTCAGGAGAGTGCACCATCCCACATCATCCAATCATTCCAGGGTGTGGGGAAAAGCTTACTCTTAAAACTTGCACGTGGGCAGTGCCATTTTTAACAAAGTGAGCATAATATATTTTATCTGCCCAACAGAGGCATTCAGGTGTGGTGTGATCAAAGCCCAGTGTCTGTGAAGGACAGCAGGAGATGCAAGAGTCCTCAGGGAGACACGTGTGGGTCAGTGTCAGTCAAGTAAGTTTTTAATATGACATATATGTTTGCTCACTTTGAGTGTGGGAGACAGGCTGTAAGCTGGCAAAGTCATTATAGCCTAAGGCTTAGTTTTAAAACTAAGCTTTTCCCCATATCCTTGACTGTTGCATGACAGGGGGTGGTGCACTCTCATGAGGAATCCCATTATGCCTCAGATAAGTGACTTTCTTGTTTGTAGATTGGATTAAAGGTTTTGATCTACACTATAAAATGGGGTAGTCTGGGAGCTTGCTCTCTCTTGGTTCCTGAGGTTAGCATTAGAGGAGAGAGCTGAGATAGGCCATGTGGAGGAGAGAAGAAGCAGCCAAGATGGCAGAGTGCTGAAGGAGAAGCCAGTATGTGCAGAGTTTGTGCAGGGGGAAAGGGATGGGTAACAGAGGTGAATAAGGCTGCTGAGGTAGAAACCTTTGATTCTAGGAAACTCAGATAAATCAGTGGCTTTGGGAGCCCTGATTGGAAAGGGAAGTGTTTTCCCACTTTGTGCATTTCTTGCCCACCTGGTGCAAGCTAGCATTAAAGCTAATGGCCCACCAGTTACTGGCTCCATTGTTTCATTACTGTCTGTCCGAATCACATGCGAACCTGCACGGGCCAGGCAGCTGTTATGGTGGCCGTGACTATAGGCCTTACACTCAGAAAATCCAGGGGGAGACCCCATGAAGGGAGTAGGGTTGAGGTTGGTTCTTGGAGAAGGAAGGAAGAATTTGAAGAGGCAAAGAATGGGATGAGGTGCTTTTCAGTGGGAAGGGGTGGGCAGTGTGATAAAGCATAGAGCTGATGCAAGTGTGTGTGCCCAGGAGAAGGGAGCAGATGCCATCAGAGGTGGAGAAGGGCAGACTGACTAAGCTGGATGGCCAGAGAGAGGACAGAGCATGCCAAGTATGATGGTTAACTTATGTGTCATCCTGAAGAGGCTACGGTGCTCAGTTGTTTGGTCAAACACTGGTTTAGATGTTGCTGTGAAGGTAATTTTTTTTATACGTGATGAACATTTCAATTAGTAGAATTTGAGTAGAGTAGATTATCTTCCCTGATGTAGATGGGCCTCACCCAGTCAGTTGAAGGCCTTTCAAGCAAAGATTGAAGTTTTATGAACAAGAGATTCTCCTTGACTGAAACATAGACACCCTGCCTGTTTCCAACCTGCTGCCCTGCAGAATTCAGATTGAAGACTGCAACACCAGCTTTTAATTATCAGCCTAGTGACCCAGCTTACTGATTTCAGACGTGCCTACTCACCACAATCTCACAAGCCAATTTTTAAACTAAAATTTCTTTTTCTTTCCATATATCTATGTAGATCCTTTTGGTTCTATTTCCTTGGAGAACCCTGGCTCTGACCCGGAGTAAACTAGGGCATTGCTGAATGATAGCAGTTTGAGGGAAGCTTCTAAGAGCCAGACTACCTTCACAGGATATTTAAAAGTCAGACATTGAATCAATTTCTGCAGCCAAGTTCAATGCCCATCAGACTCTTAACAGGAGAGCCCATGTGAAGGGAAGGCTTGGGACTCTTTTTTTAATTGAATTTATTTGGGTGACAATAAAATTATATTGGCTTCAGGTGTACAATTCTATAATACACCGAGTGTATATTGTATCGTGTGTTCACCATCGAAGTCAAGTCTCCGCCATCACAATTTATCTCCCATTTACCCTCCCTGCCTCTCCCAACTCCCCTTCCTCTCTAGTAATCATTGTGTTGTCGTCTGTGTCTATGACATTTTTCTTTTTTGCTTAACCCCTTTACCTTTTTCACCCATCCCTGCAACTTCCCTTCCCTCTGACATCTGTCAGTCTGTTCTCTGTAGCTATGAACCTGCATTGATTTTGCTTGTTAGTTTATTTTGTTCACTAGATTCCACATATGAGTGAAATCGTATGTTACTTCTCTTCTCTGACTGGCTTATTCCCTTAGCATAAAAATCTCCATGTCTATCTGAGCTGTGGCAAAAAAGTAAGACTTCTTTAATTTTTATGGCTACATTGTATTCCACTGTGCAAATGTACCACAGCTTCTTTTATCCACTCATCCACTGATGGACACCTGGGCTGCTTCCAGTCTTGGCTTTTGTAAATAATGCCACAATAAATATGGGAGTGCATATGTTCTTTTGGATCAATGTTTTGGGTTTCTTTGGATATAGTCTCAGGAGTGGAATTGCTGGGTCATAAGGCAGTTCCATTTTTCATTTCCAAGGTAAGTGGATTGCTCTCCACAGTGGCTGCACCACTCTGCATTAGGGGACTCTAAATGACCTTCCAGGCACATGTGTGACAAGTATGTTGGGTGGAGCCTGGTTCATTCCCAGCTTTTTCACTTCTTGGGCAAAGTTGGTGTTAATTGACAAGAAGTCTCTGTACCAGTGGATGTTTTCTCATTAAAGCTGATGCTTTTGTAGTCTGTCACGCAGCAGAAAGACTGTTTTTATTGGTGTTGGGCGGATAAAATATATTATGCTCACTTTGTTAAGGATGGCGCTGCCCACATGCAAATTTTAAGAGTGAACTTTTCCACACACCCTTGACTGATTGAATAATGTGGGGTGGTGCACTCTCATGAGGAATCCTCCCATTATGCCTCAGATAAGTGACTTTGTATCAGAGACTTCCTTGTTTGTAGATTAGATTAAAGGTTTGGATTTCTACACTATAAAGTGGGGTAGGCCAGGAGCTTGCTCTCTTGGTTCCTGAGGTTAGTATTAGAGAGGAGAGCAGATTAAGGCCACGGGGAGGAGAGGAGAAGCAGCCAAGATGGTGGAGTGCTGAGGAAGAAGCCTGTTGGGCAGATAAAATATATTATGCTCACTTTGTTAAAGATGGCACTGCCCACATGGAAGTTTGTTGATATTAATGTGTGTTCTGGGACAGGCTGTGGGCAGGCCGGGTCGTTATAGCCTAAGGCTTAGTTTAGGAGTAAGCTCTTCTCCACACCCTTGACTGATTGGATGATGTAGGGTGGTGATGTAGGGAGGAATCCCATTATGTCTCAGATGGGTGGCTTTGTATCAGAGACTTTCTTGTATGTATAATTGGATTAAAGGTTTGGATTTTCTAGGCTATAAACTGGGGCAGTCTGGGAGCTTGATCTCTCTCTCTCTCTCTTGGTTCCTGAGGTATTAGAGAGGAGAGCAGATTAAGGCCATGTGGAGGAGAAGTAGCCAAGATGGCAGAATGCTGAGAAAGAAGCCAGTTTGTTAAGAGTTTGTGCAGGAGGAGATCGGAAACAGAGGTGAATAAGTCTGGTGAGCTAGAAACCTTTGATTTTCGGAAACTCGGATAAGTCAGTAGCTTTGTGAGCACTGAATGTGTGGGTTTTGGAGCCCAGTGTGTGTTTTAGCTTGCCCGCCGGGTGCAAGCTAGAATTAAAGCTGATGGCTCACCAGTTTTTGGCTCCAGTGTTTCATTACCGACTGTTCAAATCTAATGTGAACCTGCATGGGTCAGGCTGCTGTGATAGTGGCCTTGGCTACTGGTTTTACGTTTGGCGTAGTCTCTGGCAGGATTCGATACAGATCGGCATGGAGCCACCACCACCTTTGAGTGGTGGAGTAGAGGACTGGTTGCTGTTATGGTTCCCTGTGGCTGTTTTTTGGGGGACTGTTGGCTGGTTGACTTTTACAGTCATGCGTGAGGAAACCAAGAGCTCTATGGAAGAGGCTGCCCAGAACCTGCAGGTCGAGCAGCAGAAGGAGCTGGAGGAAACGTGGGAGAAGCAGATGCTGACCCTGGAGCTGAAGGAAGCACTGGAGGAGGAGGCTGACCAGGTTTGTGAGATTCACCTGGAAATGGAGCAGACACTGGAGAAGGAGTCACAGGTTCGTGAGTTGGAGATTGCCCTGGATGTTGTGGAGAGCCAGCAGTGGCCTGAGGCCCGGCCTGAGGCTGGAGCCGGAGCTGAGGCCAGGACCGGGGCTGAGGCCGGGGTTGGAGCTGCAAGGCCTGCTGAGCAGAAGGCAGCGGTGGCCTGGAGATCAAGCCCAGCAGCAGGAGCTGGTGTTTTTGGTTCCTCTTTGAAGGATGAGGAGAATCAAGCTGGAGTTGCAATCAGCAGTCTCCAGAAGGTGAGAGCCCAGCAGCAAGGAGTAGTTATGCTCCTGGTAGGTCTGCGATTTGGGGACATAGGGGTGGATGCCATCATGCTCCCCAGAGCAGAGATGGAAATTTTGACTGCCATGGCCACGTGCTCCTTTTTGGGACAGTGTACGAGCTGCCAGGATGGCAGAGATGAGGGGGGAGGCTAACACCCCATGTGTGTGGACTGATTTCCTGGACTACAACATGAGTGAGCACTGGCTCATTTGTTGAATGGACTTATGGTTTTTGGACAATGTGAAATACCCTGATGGGGGTGAGGGGTGGCTTTGATGGAGGCTGTCCCCCTGCCCTGGGAAGCCTTTCAAATGGCAAGAGAGAAGGCCGAGGACATTTTGCACTTTTGGCAAAGTGCTTAGAGACTGCTGAAATGTGTGTACCTTTGTAATTTTTGAAATTGTATGATTTCTCATGTTGTAATTTGTGTAATGTGCCTAATTTCCTTGTACGGGGATGCCAGTGGTATAGATTGTGGGTAGTAAAGTGAACATAAGGGTGGATTGTTGGACAGATAAAATATATTATGCTCACTTTGTTAAAGATGGCACTGCCCACATGGAAGTTCGTTGATATTAATGTGTGTTCTGGGACAGGCTGTGGGCAGGCCGGGTCGTTATAGCCTAAGGCTTAGTTTAAGAGTAAGCTCTTCTCCACACCCTTGACTGATTGGATGATATAGGGTGGTGATGTAGGGAGGAATCCCATTATGCCTCAGATGGGTGGCTTTGTATCAGAGACTTTCTTGTATGTATAATTGGATTAAAGGTTTGGATTATCTATGCTATAAAGTGGGCAGACCGGTAACTAGAGCTCTCTCTTGGTTCCTGGGTTCCTGAGATTAGTATTAGAGAGGAGAGCAGAGTAAGGCCACGTGAAGGCCAGGAGAAGAAGCCAAGATGGCAGAGTGCTAAGGAAAAAGCCAGTTTGTTAAGAGTTTGTGCTGGAGGAGATGAGGAACAGAGGTGAATAAGTCTGGTGAGCTAGAAACCTTTGATTCTAGGAAACTCGGATAAGTCAGTAGCTTTGTGAGCACTGAATGTGTGGGTTTTGGAGCCCAGTGTGTGTTTTTGCTTACCCGCCGGGTGCAAGCTAGAATTAAAAGCTGATGGCTCACCAGTTTTTGGCTTCGGTGTTTCATTGCCATCTGTCCGAATCCAATGCGAACCTGCGTGGATCAGGCTACAGTGATAGTGGCCGCGACTACTGGCTTTACAAAGCCAGTTTGTGCAGAGAGAAGGAGATGGGGAACAGAGGTGAATAAGTCTGGTGAGCTAGAAACCTTTGATGTTAGAAAACTCGGATAAGTCAGTCGCTTTGTGAGCACTGAGTGAGTGGGTTTTGGAGCCCAGTGCATGTTTTTACTTGCCCGTCGGGTGCAAGCTAGAATTAAATATGATGGCTCACCAGTTCTTGGCTCCGTTATTTGATTACCAACTGTTCGAATCAAATGTGAACCTGCACTGGCCAGGCGACTCTGATAATGGCCGCGACTACTGGCTTTACAATCTGTAAGCAAGACTTGGATTTTTCTGAGCCAATCGTGTGAGCAACATCTCTCCTAAAGGCTGCTGTGCAAATGAGTTTCTGCAGAAACGTGCCAGGCTGTCAGGTGTGGGGAGGAATATCTTTAGTAAGAGCGGGTCATGGAATGAGACTTCCCCGTTGCAGCATGGGTGGGCAGAGGGACTTTCCACAAGGACAGTTCTTAAGGATATCTGTAAAAATGCATGACTCCATCTGTCTCCTCTCTCTTCCTTGGCTTCAGATGAGCTGAGCCATTTAAAAATTCCCCAGCAAGGGACCCGAGGCACCAGAAGAAGTGATGAACAGATTTCCAATTTGGCTTCGATTTGCATGAGAATTTTTTTGTTTTTGTTTTTGGCAGTTGAAATCATTGTCTGATCTAGAGGCTGGAGTTGGGGTAGTGGGTCTCCCCATAAGAGGCAGGTTCTTGATTGGTCTGGACAGACTACTGGTGCTTGCGGGCACAGGGCTCTGACCTCAGCTCTAGAGACAAAGAAGAGACAGCAAATGGGAGGAAATGAACTAGCACAGCAAGGTCCAGGGGACCGGGGTCCAAGGAAGGACTTTGTATCCATTCCCAGGGGACACCAGATCTACCAGGCCTCCTTCCAGAACTGCTACCCAGTAACTTTCCAAGGGTGTCCTCCAGGGGGCATCTCCTCTGGCCTGGGAGGGTTGATCTTTTCTGAGGAAGGGCTGCCTTGTCATTTCTGCAGGCAGGATGGTGGGGAACTCAGATGGAGCCCAGCTCTGCTGTCCTGGAACCTGGATCCTGGCCTTTGGAGGGGGCTGCACAGTTTTTATAGAGGGGCCCACGGAGGCATTCTGCTGGGAAGAGGCCAGAGGATGCGTGCCGAGGCGGCGTGTTCATACTTTGGGATGGCTTTGGTGGTGGTGGTGGTGATGGGGCTATAGTGCTTGGGAGGAATATATAATAACAATAGCCAACATTTATTGGTTACTTATTTTGTTCTAGGCACCGGACTAAGCCTTTCCTCGTATTTAGTCCGTTAATTGCCACAGCACCTGGGAACTGCTCTGATCATCCTCATTTTCAGATGGGAGCAATGTTAAGCAACTCACCTAGCTGCCTAGCAGCAGGGGGCGGTACAGCCAGGTTGGGACCCAGGCGGTGGGGTTTAGAGCCTGCGTTCTGAACCTCTGCATTTCTCCTTAAGCTGCTGCGTGGTCTCCACTCCGAGTCCCCCTCTCCCGGGCAGGCAGGCCCCCCGGGCATCCTTTCCATGCCAGTGTGGGACCTTCTGAAGCCTGTGCCAAACTCTTCCTGCTCAGAAAGGATGTCCATGGAGACTTGTTTAAACCTCTCACCGGCTGAGACCCCTCCAGTCTCTACTCGCCAAGTCTGACCCCCGCCTGCCCTCAGGGGCCTCCGCTCTGGCCCCACCCGCCGGCCAGGGGGCACCCGGCAAGGGCGGGGACCAGACGGGTGGGGGTGGGGTGGGGAAGGAGGGGGAAGGGCTGGGACGAGGGGAGCTGCTCAGAAGGCTGTGCTTTCTGGGGAAAAGTTTCAGTTGGATCTGGCAAGTACACTGGATTCCCGCAGTAGAAATAGCAATCTTTCTTTCTATTTTTTTTTACAGGGACAGAGAGAGGGATAGATAGGGACAAACAGACAGGAACAGAGAGAAATGAGAAGCATCAATCATCAGTTTTTCCTTGCGACATCTGTTGTTCATTGATTGCTTTCTCACACGTGCCTTGACGAGGGTGGGGTGGGGGGGTGGGGGTAGGGGTGGGGGCTTCAGCAGACTGAGTAACCCCTTGCTCCACTCAGCGACCTTGGGTTCAAGCTGGTGAGCTTTTGCTTAAACCAGATGAGCCCGCACTGAAGCTGGCGATCTCAGGGTCTCCAACCTGGGACCTCCGCATCCCAGTCCCATGCTCTATCTACTGCGCCACCGCCTGGTCAGGCAGAAATAGCAATCTAAACCTCAAGTTCAGATTTTAAAAAACAGAACAGGCGAGACTCTGTGTCCCTTGGGCTGCAGGGACTTGGGGGGGGGGGCGCTGCAGGCAGTATACGGAAGGGTCAGGAACCTCGGAGAGAGGACAGCAGGCAGCCAGCTGATAAGAGGGGCAAGCACTTGACAGACCCGGCATCTGGCACCCCTCAGGCTCCTAATTTTACAAGTGGGGAAACAGGTTGTAGACAGGAGAAGTTGCTCATCGCAGGTCCCAGGGAAGGTGACCCCAGTTGGACGTCCTTCTGCCCTGGCTCAGGTGTGTCCGAGGGCTCCGCATGGAAGGAATCCCAGATGCAGGTGTCCCTCTAGGACAGCACCCGGGCAACCGCTCAGTCTGTCATCTGCTCACAGGCATTTAGAGAGGGAGGACCGTGGGCCTGGGGCTGTTCTGGGCAAAGGCTATGGCTGTGCACAAAACCCTCCCCTTGTGGACCTATTATTTTTTTTTTGGAGGGGTGTCATAAACACACCTTGAGTAAATAAAATTTGTGTCAAAGGCGGTAAAGGCAATGGAGAGAAATGCAAACAAGAGTGCGGGGCTGCCCTGCAGTGGGTCCCTGGGTAGAGAGCAGTGGGCCTCTTGAGCCCCGCATGCAGTCTCTCTCAGGCTGGTGGTAAGATCCCCTCTCATCAACTCCAACGGTTTCCCCCTTTGTGAAGGGGCACAAAGGGGCACGGGGTGTAGTGAGAGGAGGACGGAGCTGGAGACCACAACTAACAGCCCAGGTGAGAGGCGGCCAGGAGGCAGCATCCCAGGGGCCAAGGAGAGTCCTGGGCAGTGGGGTAGGCCCAGAGGGCAAGCCAAGCTGCCTGGCAGAGACGATGCCAGGCTAGGCATGGAGGAAGTGCCCTCAGGGGAAATTTAGGAAGGATGAAAGAAGGCATTAGTAGAACTACCCAGGTGGCCCGAAGCAGCCTGTGGGAGAGGAGGAAGGGAGGGGCAGGTCAGGGGCCACCTGGAGGCCATCAGAAACAGGCTGAGCAGGCGTCATCTCCTAGGCATGGGGTGCTCATTGTCGCCCAGGGATGATGTTGGTCAAATAAGTTTGTAAATATGATATATATGTTTGCTCGCTTATAGCTTGCATTGGGTGTGGGAGACAGGGGTCATTATAGCCTAAGGCTTAGTTTTAAGACTAGGCTTTTCCCCATACCCTAGACTGTTGCAAGATAGGAAGTGGTGCACTTTTATGAGGAATCCCATTTATACCTCAGATAAGTGACTTTGTATCAGAGACTTCCTTTTTTGTATATTGGATTAAAGGTTTGGATTTCTACACTATAAAATAGGGCAGACCAGGAGCTTGCTCTCTCTCAGTTCCTGAGATTAGCATTAGAGAGGAGAGCAGAGAAAGGCCACGCACAGGAGAGCAGAAGCAGCCAAGATGGCAGAGTGCTGAAGGAGAAGCCAGTTTGTGCAGAGTTTGTGCAGGGAGAAGGAGATGGGGAACAGAGGTGAATAAGGCTGGTGAGGTAGAAATCTTTGATTCTAGGAAACTTGGATGAGTCAGTGGCTTTGGGAGCCCTGAATGGAAAGGGAAGTGTTTTCCCACTATGTGTATTTCTTGCCCGCTGGGTGCAAGCTAGGATAAAGCTAATGGCCCACCAGTTCTTGGCTCTGTTGTTTCATTACCGTCTGTCCAAATCAAATGCAAACCTACACGGGCCAGACGGCTGTGATGGTGGCCATGGCTACTCGCTTTATGGATGACATTAGGAAGAGGCCACTTTATAGGTCCCTCAGGCTGATGCAAGGGGGCTGTGCCAGACTGAGAAGGCATCTGCATCGAGGTCAGTGACTGTGGGTGGAGAGAGGGCATGGATGTCACAGACGGAGGAAGAGCCACAGGACATGATGCCTGGACTCCATCTGGGGCTGTTTTTCTAGGTTCGGCAGGACCAGCAGCCTGCTGTGTCACTGCTCTGTGCACAGGCTGACTTTCCAGGATGGGTGGAGGAGACCTGGGTTCGTGGGGACCATAGCCCCATCTTCTGCTCCTAACTGCCTTGCACCTCCCTGTCTCTCCCGGTGATCTGCCTTTCCTGAGTCTGGCTTAGATTTGGCCAGCCCAAATCGACAGACCCTGGGGGACAGTTGGCAGGAAAAGCTGGGGTCAGCCCAGGGCTGGAGGAGATGCACTCCATCTATTCCGGGAAGACCAGCTGGGAAGGGCATGGGGGCCTTTAGAATGCTAAGTTCAGTTACTCTGTAGGAAAAAAGCCCAGGGTAGATGTGCATCCCTGCAAATCAACAGCTACAGCCTGGGAATTGGGGCACCAAGGACCACTCTGAGGATTTGACCAATCTGGTCCCTCGGGTTGTTGAAGCCTGGCAGGGACCCTTAGCATTTTGGTGCCCTGTGTCCCTGTCAGGCATATCACCTCCATCCTGTGCCCAGCCTGACTCTGGCAGGAGACACCTACTGTGATTCCAAGTTCACTGAATGCCCCTAGTGGGATCCAGACATATAGTCCCAAACTAACCTCTGGGCAGACCTGGACTGGTTGCAATGAGGTCTCTGGGGACTGCTGGCATCCTATGGGTCCTTTGTCCACCAGAACCATGGCTGCTATTCCTGAGATATTTGCTGAGACCTCTGGACTGGCACCAAGGGGTGGGGCAAGCTTGTGTGTAGTGGAGAGGAGGTGGTGGGGGAGGGGGACACCATAAAAATAATGGAGACTCAGAGATGGGAAGTGACACTATAGCATGACAGAACAGAGTCTATAATCCTGCCATCACATTTCTTAGCTCACTGCTTCCTTCTAGGCTCCCTCGGGTCACAGGTAGAGTTTAGCAGAGAGCCCTCTGAGGCAATCCCAGGACAGTGGGGTCTGAGCCAGCAGTTGGAGGCTGGAACTGTTCATTCATGCAGCTGGGCAGCTTTGCTGTGCTATGGTTGGCTTCCCGGCCTCTCCATGCATACTGAAGTGGGCGTGTACTTCGTGCTTAATTATAGTGCTTATAACCAGAAAGCAGCTGCTTGGGAGCACATGTCTTGTTTGGCGGTAACAGACATGAAAGCTGGAAAATATCTATTAGATCATCCATCCTGGTGTGAGTGGTGTCAGATTCCTTGTCCTTATCCTGGGACTTGAGCAGGTGGGCCTGCTCTAGGCCTCCTGGGAAATGGCAACCCCCTGTGTTTTTCTGGAGTTCTGCTCTCATTTTTCTTGTCTGTCAACTCACTTTTTACCCAGGGATCAGGTTCTGCAGGTCCTGCTCCACTGTGTCCTCCCAGCTAGCATCGCTTCCTCCAGCGTCTGTCTATGGAACCCCCACTGTGTGGCTGCCCTGTGTGCTCAGGTCTGGGGGTTCCGATCATGATAGCAGCCGGTTCCCATGCACAGTCTAGTGATGTGAGACAGGCCCAGGAATCACTGCTAAGTGCAAGCAGTTCCAATGTAAGTTAGGGGAAGGAGAGGTCATTTTGGGCTCTGGTGGTCTGGACGGATGCAGGAAGACCTGGCGTTTGTGCTCTGGGTCAGAGTTTACTAGGGAAAAGGGGTCCAGGTACCACAGTGGAACATACAGCCTCCTCCTCCTCTGCCTGACTGGGGCCTGCTCAGCACCCTTTGTCCCAACCGCATCTTTGTCATTGTGGGCTGATCCTCTGTACATCTGACCTTTGTCACTTTACTTCTCTCACCTCTGACCCATTTTTGACCTCCAATGGGCAGGCAGGTCAAGGCAGTAGCGGAAGTCAGCTGACGAGGGGCCTAAGGCCATAGTTACCACCAGTCTTCAGTTTCCTCATCTGCACAATGAGGGTGAGGGAGAACTCTATGAACCCTTCAAATCTGACAATCGAGAAGTTTCTAAAGCAGAGAGCCACTTGGCTGATTCAGAGTCCAGAGGTGGTGGCCTCATGTCTGTTTCCCCATCGTAACCTCAGCCACTATCCTAGCCCAGTAGCCCCCAGATTGGCACCTCCAGTGTGGATGTCCTGCCTGAGCTACCAAAACACATATCCGTGGCTCCCTGCTGCTCTCTCTGGGGGGAAGGGGGTTAAAATCAACATCTCCAAAGGGGAAATTGCTCTATTTCACACCTTCTGAGTCACCTGCCACAGATACATCTTTATAACACACTCAATTACTTCCGACCATGTTAGTCTTACGGTTAAAACCATTCCATCAGGCTAAAACCCCAGAAAACCCAGTTTGGTGGGGCGTAGGTTTGTGACTTGATCCCAGGATCATCTTTTGTGACTCCCCCTTACCCAGATATCACACCTAAGAATCCTAACTGCTGAACACACCTTAATGTTTCACATCTCTGTGTCTTTGGTTGCGGTCTTTCTCCAGCAGAGAACATCACTCTCACTTATATTTTATTGATGAACTCCTAGTTTTTCATCAAAACCTGGCTTCCTTATTGCCTCTGCAATGAAGCCTTCCCAGACATTGCCTGTGCCAGTTAACTGGTCATTCCCATTCCTGTTTGCCATCCTTGACCCAGATAATACAGCCTTTTATAGTGTTTATATTTGTAGGTCTGTGGGCTTCATATTCCCATCCATCTTTGGCCGCAGTGTTCTTTAGCACAATGTCCAGGACTTACTAAGTGCTAAGGTTTTTGTGTTTCAAACCGAACTGATCTGAGTCCTAATTACTGACCTGTGGGACTCAGCCTGTTGACATCCTAGCCCTGTCTAAAGTCAGCAGTCCACTTCCAGAGGGCTCTGCAATGGAGGACAGTTGTGAGAGTCTCCATTTTTAGCTTGATGCTAGGCTTGAGGTAGGGGCCAGGTATTTTCTCTTTCACAGGCTTGAGTGAGCCCTTGAGCTGACCCAGAAGTTCTGCACATTCTTTGCCCAGTATTGACGGCTGTGGATTCCACCTCCCCTCTTTATGTTTAGAGATGAAGGAAGAAATACGAGCTCATGTGACAAAGAACATTTCTCGTGTTTATCAGCTCTCCCCCTCCCGCTCACGCTCAGAATGATTTCTTAGTTCTCAGCTTTTATTTCTCTGATCAAAGTGCCTGAAGCAGTGAACACTGGAGAGGTGCTGGCATTTCTGCCTGCGTCTCATGCACCCCTCGTCTGGGCTGTTTTAAGAACTTGTAGTCTGAAGCCTAGTCGAGTGCACGTGGATTAGCTACAGAAGGGTCTCCAAGGGCTTAGGGACTTGGCTGCCATGGGATATTGGGGGGCAGCTGCCTGGCCCGCACCTGGAGGAGATCAAAGTCACAACTTTCCTTATCCCCCTTTCCCATTCTGTTCACCCGAACTAACTTTTTTCTCCAATGAATTAAATGCAGAAAATCCATGAGCAGGATTTCTCTCTTCAAAGGATCAAATAATCTTTCTTACCCCCCACCCTTTTTATTTATTTTTTCCAAACTGCAAAATAAAACATGCAGACAGAGTTAGAGTTAAAGGTGAGAAGAAAGAAAGGTTGCAGCAAAGTAATTTCAACTTGAGAAGTAGAGCAGTTGAAACCCAGAAAATATGTCCGCTCAGCAATATGGCCCTCTCCTACAAATTAATTAACCCAAAGTGCTTGTTTAATTAGTGTGAGAGGTAGGGAATTGAGTAGCTAACAATATGTCTCACTCAGTTTAGAAATATGTTCACAAAAGAACTTCCCCTTTTTTTTGTGAGGGGTTAGGAATGTTGCCTCATCAGTCTGGAATGAGCGGGTGTTTCTTCAGTGGAAACATATTTTGGGCTGTTCTTTCGGCTGCATCCCCTGGCCCCCTGCCTTTGGGACTTCCCCGAGTGGAGGTCACTCAGCTCTGCTCTTGGAGAACTGGACTCTGGGGGCCTCCTTCCCGCAACCCCCACCCACCCACCCACATACTCCTTGTGCTGCGTATAAACTTTTTGAGTTTTCTGCTTTGGAAATGAATGTTGCTATTTATCACCTCCTAAGACAGTAGGAGAACTCAAGTCTGTAAGGTTCTTGGAGGACGACAGTGAAGACCCTGTGGCTGATGTTGTCATAGGAATCTTTGTTGGGGTGGCATACATCACAGCGATCACAGGAGGGTTTTTAAATGATCTTTTCTCTTTTTTCTATAGACTTCTTTGACATCTAGAGAAGACTATGGACTTGCTGTGGACTAATTTTTTCTGTCTCCCAAATTTGTATGTTGAAACCCCAATCCCCAATGTAATGGCATCTGCAGGTGGACTTTGGAAAGTAATTAGGTCATGTGGGTGGTTCCCTAGTGATTGGGATTAGTGCCCTATTAAGTAGAGGTATGAGACAGGTGATCTCTCTTTGCCATGTTAGTGTACAACAAGACGGCAGCTGTCTTGAGGAGTTCCCTGAAATGGCCAGAACCTGACCTTGGACTCCCAGCCTCCAGAACTGTGAGAAATATTGTTTGTTGTTTAGGCTGTCCAGTCTAAAATATTTTGTTATAGCAACCTGAGCTAACTAAGACAAGACTCATTCTCATAATAATGTTTTTAAATGTACAAAATAAAATACATAGGGCCAAAAGGGACATGATTATACTGATATATAGTTATCAGAATATAAATAAAACATGTATATGGTACAGTCACATATATACCTCTTTTTTAACTTATTAAAAAGAAATTATTATTCTCATAACTTCCATATAGTTGAATGAATACCATTTTGAAAAATCTGTAACAATCATAATATATTTAAATATCTGATTTCTACTGTTGCCAGATGGTAGGCATTGCTGGAACCAGTGTGGTTTATTGTCCACATTTGTAATTGAAGGAAATACCACAATTCAAGTAGAGGTCAGTGAGACTAAAGAGAGATAATTTCCTAAGTTCATAGACCCTCTGAATTCTACCTGTGGACCTTTGGGTAAGTCTCTGCTGATGAACAAATGGATTTCTTACATGTATAAATGAACCATTTGTGGCCTCTTTTGAATCTTTGTAAGGTCCTCTACTTTCGAAGGGTCTTTTCCCCTCTCTGGGGATTGAAGGATTGATTTTGGGGGTCACTGAGGATTGTGTTATTAAGACACTGGAAGACCAAGAGGACAGAAATAACGAGAGAAATGCCAGTGGAATGTGTGCAAGATAAGAAGCCCCAGGTTGTTGGTTTGTGATATCAGCGACCTGGGGGTCAAGGGGGTGAGGATGTGTACAGGCCTAGGAGAGACATGTAAGCACAGCCTTAATGCTTAAGGAGTAAGTTGGCCAAGTCATAGGACAAAAGAGAGGTGATGTGTGACGGGGCACAAGGAGTGGGAGTTGGGGCATCTTGGTAGTTATGGGTGAGCTACCTGAACATGCCCATCTTTGGGCTGCAGGGAAGAGTGGGTCCCTCTTTGGCTCATCAGGATCAAGGCTGTATGTAGGTCTGTTAAGCATATCAATTCTCAGATACACCTTTTTATGTGGTTTGAGTTCTTTCTTTTCTGTCTGTTCCCGTGAGCATGCTCATGTATACCTCTCACCCACTGGTCACTTCCTTCCCAAACCGTCCCTCCCACCTTCTTTTACACAAGAGGTTCAGGCTTTGAGAAGGAATGTTTGCAGGCCACTTGCTCATTTGCCATCTGCTTAGTGCTTGTGATAATGGAAATAATCTCTGAACGGGAAAATATTTTAATCTTTCTTAGTTGCTATTCAGACGGTTGGGGTGGGCAATTGAACTTCCCTGCTTGAGAAAGATAAGGCGTTCCAGGTAAGATTTAATTTTACTAAAGAAACATCCCAAAATGACTTTTCCCCTTAAGTTAATATTTTTTTTTTGTCCTTGAAAACAAAGGCCACATGATATAGGTGAACAATACCCTGAAGTCATTGTTCTCCGGACTGAGTCTCAGAGATGAGGGCATCCAACCGGACACTGAGACATGCCACCAGAGGCAGAGAGCCCCCAATTCCTCCCTTTTGACAAGAGCCCCAGGCTCTTCCAGGGTACCCTAATTATCCAGTGCCCAGCAGAGATGCAGTGGTGAGAGACGAGTTGACAATCCCTGTTCAATATTAAAAATTATTAGTATGATATTTTATATTCTTCTTTCATAGTGTCTTCAACATCTAGTATGTGATTTACATTTACAGCATCTCAGTCCAGGCTCACTGCACTGCGAGGGTTTTGGGGCCACAGGTGGCAAGGGGCTACCATGCTGGGTAGTGTTCCCAATGTCTCGCTCTTCACTGACGGCTGCGCTGCCCCTGGCTAGTCTGCCGAAGGGACTCAGTAGGGCCTTGGAGGCAGTACCAGGTACAAAGGCAAACCATGATTCGAGGACACAAGAAGAAGCACATGGACGCTAAGACTTCTTTACAAAAAAAGTGCAACCCAAAGATTACCATCTCCTTGAGAAACAGCAGGAGGCTACTCTGGAGTTTGTGGCTGTTCTGAGACTAGGGACAGTGTCTTCTGTCACCCTGAGGGTGCAGCAGGTGCCCAGAGCATGGGGAAGGGATTTGTTCACCCAGAGATTCTGTGGGGAAGCAGCCACACCCATAAGGCCAAGACCACTGCGAGAAGTGAAGGGAAACAGGATGTGTCTCTAACTTTCTCCAGTAGCTCTGCAGCATGCTACTCTTGTATTTTGTTGATAATTCTGTGACTTATTTATTTGATTGTATTCCATTGTATTCTTTAAATGAACTGGATGCAGTTTACAAAGATAGTTCAATTATAGCAACACGGCAAAAAAAAAAAAAAAAAATCTTCGAAAAAACAAAGCAGAGAAGTAAGACCAGGAAAGATGAATGGACCTAGGTGTGAGGCTAGTACAAGATATATATCCCATAGTGTCGCACATGTTTGCTAGACATGGGCTGTATTGAGCTGAGTCTAAGCTTCCCAACAGCCGAGGCAAAGAGGGAAGTATACCCAGTGACATGAGTCACAGCACAAGCAAATACCATCAGGGGCTAAGTTGGCATGAAGTTATACCGTGATGCACAAACACAGGAAGAAGCACAGGGGGGAGATGTCTCAATGACAACAAAATTGTGTCACACCCACAACATGATGTTCCTCCTGGCTTCCTCGAAAACAAAAAGCACCTGGTCCCAGACGCTGTCCTCAGGGGCACCTTGCACACTTCAGGGTGAAGTCCTCTCCCACCTTCTCACCCACCCAAGTGCGTCTCTCTGTATCCTTTGAAACCAAGGTCACACCTCCTTGCCGGTCTATAGAACCTATTCTCCAGGAGCCTACCTGATGCTCTCTGGAGATTCCGCTCTTGGATAAACTGGCTTAGTCTGAGTCAGTTTAAGGGATTTCGAGCAATGTGTTTCCATTGCAGGGACTATATTAAGTTTACCAAAGTCTGTTTCCTACCTCTGTGGTGCATATGAGAAGTATTCCCAGACTCCTTTGCAGCCGGGTGTGGGCTTGACACTGAATGAGCAGGAGTTACACGTACCGCTTCTGAGCTGAAGTGGTTGGGAAGCGAATGCATTCTCTCTGTGGTCCATTTCCCATCTGCTGGCTAAAAGGAGAAGGCTACAAGGACCCAGAGAAGGATGGAGCCACAGGAAGGAAGAAGCCTGAGCTACCAAAGTCCTGGTGGAAAGATGTGCAGTCAGAAAAGCTGTATTGGGCTGTGATACGCATGAGGAACCCACTTCTCTTGTGGCAAGCCCCTGAGAATTCGAGATTTGTCTGTTATAGCAGCAAGCATTATTTTAACTAACACAAGGTCCCCTTGGGAAATACTCTCTAAAGTTTAAGTGACACCAAGTTCAAGGTTACATTCCCTGACAACTATTAGGAGTGCAAATATTCTCTGTTGTAGGGAAGTGGGTATGTGTAGAGCTTCGTGTTTAACAGTCACCAAAGGTGGGAGTAAGATGAATACATTCTTGTCAAAATCATGTCACCTTACAAGAACTCCTGCCTGAAGAGAAACCTCTAGTATCTTCTTTTGGAAACAAACCAGGATGTGCCTGTGTGGAAGGCCAAGATTCTCCTCAGAAAGTCATTTTGGGTCTGCCTTCGCACATGGAAGAAATGGTAAACAAGTCCACCGTAGCGCGCAATGTAATCTGCTGTAGCAATTTTAACCTGAAAAACATGTGAAAACAGCTGTAACCCTATGACGGCTGCAGCCCTTAAAAAGAAAACAGAACTTGGACGGTAAACTTGGCCAAGTTCCCTTCTCACCCTGGACCTTAGTTTTTTGGCACGATGAATGAGAAATGGATGCGATGGCCTAAACCACAATTTATAATCTCTGTGTATGATGCTGAACAAAATCCCGGTGAAACACTCATCTAGAGCATTTCTGTGGTAAATACAGCTCTGTTCCCAGTGTCCTTATCAGGCATGAGCAATAAGCACCAGCTAAGGTAGCAGAGCAGACATTTCCAGGTACTGCACAAAGTGAGGCACTCATACTATTGATATGTATGGCCCAGGTTCTGGTGGCCAAAACTGGGAGGGAATGGTGCTCTCTGCCTCTCCCAGAGAAGTGCTGGGGTATGCAGCTGTCCTTAGTGGTCACCCAGGGCTGGTGATGTCACTGCCATGACATTAGATATTAAGGAGGCTCCAGGTCCCTGATGGGAGTTTGGCACTGAGTCATCTGCAGAGTTTGGTGGCATGCCCAGGAGTGAGCTCATCAGCTCTCCCAATTCGGTGACCAGACAAGAGTAATAGTGTTGAAAGAGCCCCAGGGATGAGTCAGAGTGGGGCTCTGTGCTGGGCAGTGCTCCCACAGCGTGGCCTATGCAGCTCACGTCTATACGAGGAACACACTACCTTTCGTTACAGACCTTATATGGACTGCATGGGATTTGAACCCTTTGACCTGGGATAGATAAAGCTGACTCTGGTTAAGGGTGACAAATTCACAATGAAGAACCCCAGATCTGATTTTGTACTCTCATTTGAGGTCTTAAACCATCTTGGATTTGAGTTCTATGGTTTTCCCTCTTCCAGGAAGAATACGGGGTGGGACGAGAGTGTGGCAGATGCTTCCTCACTGTGGGAGTCGGGCGGTGGGGACGGCTGGAGTCCCAGGGACACCTGGAGTCACCGGGGCAGCAGATCTAATGGCCAAAATCAGGTGGTATGGGGTGCTTTCACACAGGGCTTTTATCACTTCATGCTTCACTGGCAGGACCTTGAAGGAGACACTCTTGTCCCCTTATGAGGCTATTCTAGAAAGCACCTGGCATAGCATCCCTCAAGCGTGCCATGTGCTTACGGATTACAGGGGCATCTTGTACCCAGGCAGATTCTGAGTCAGCAGGTCTGGGTGGGGTCTGGGGTCCTACATCTGGAAATCACTGCTAGGGCATCCTGCTCTGAGGGCCACACTGAGTGGGACGGTCCAGGGGGTGGTGTCACGTGTGGATGAATGTTGGACAAGCAGTACTGCCGCTCCCCACAAGTGCACCCTGAAGGAGGGAGGGATTTGTGATGAGCAGAGTGACCCACGTCTCAGTGACAACACAGTGTCGGTGAGAATGGCTGACCTGCCCTGTGGGGAGCACCTCCCAGGGTTTCCTTCCACAAACCCTGTCTCTGCACCTTGTGCCTTTGCTCCGGCAGACGCAGTGGGGCCTCGCTGTGCCTGTGTCCGAGCAGGGTCCCTAGGAAGCATAAACTGAGGCCACCTGCAAGCTGCCCAAGTACCTGATTGGAAACGTCTGGCTGGGGGCACAGAGGCTGCTATACATTCTCAGCTCTTTGCTGCCCACGGGCCATCTCAGGTTCAAAGCCCAATTCCGCCTCACTCTTCCCCCTCCGGGGATGCTGAGGAGCAGGACCCTCCACGCTTGGAGAGGCCGGCTCCTTCCAGCCCGACACGCGCGAGTTTTCTGTTTCGAAGGAAGAAATGTGTCTTGGCTATAGGGCCGCGTTTCCTTCCAGCACATTGTTTTTACCTAAAGAGCCATCCCTGGAGCTGCCACCAGTGTTTACGGGAATGCCAGCCAGCGGCGCTCAGTCTGGGAGCGTGGCCTCCCCACACCACGAACCATCCATCCCAGAGCCTGGCACACGCCGCTGGTGTCTTTATTTTTACTCTCAACATGTAAAAAAAAAATGTAAAGCTGGTTTTTTCCTTTTTATTTTTCCAGCTGGGAAAACTCCTGTCAGTAGATGCAATGTCCTTTCCAGATTCAATATTATGCAAACCGCATCTCTGCAAACAGAGTAAACAAATATGTCCACAGAGCTGCCTGACGCAGGAGCGGGAGCTGTCTCCACGCAGAGACACAGACCCGCGGGCATGCTGGCGCTGTCACTCAGCCAGCTCCACCGCCATTTACTCCCTTCAGAACCTGTGTCTGGGAGTCTGAGAGCCTGGGAGGATGGGCACGGGCATGCCCAGCAGCAGGGAACCACTGGACTCACACAGACCTAGGTGGCTGCAGCGGTTCAGATTGGAGCCCTTAATGGCTGGATGGGTGTCAGAGTCACGCTCACGGTCTGGGCATGCCTGTGTTGGCTCTCAGCCCCTCCCCCCTCAGTCTCATCCCCACCAGCCCGGCTTTCAGCCTGCTCAAGGTTGAGAATTTTTCCTTCTCAGCTCTGGCTGCCCTGCCTGGCAGGCATGGGCAGGTGTGGCAGGAGGCAGTACCCCCCAGGGAGTCTTTCCGGTAGAAAGAACTTGGCCAAGTCCCTTGCCCACCGTGGGCATCAGTTTCCAGGCAAATTCAGTGCTACCACCCCTGTGATAGAGGAAGGCTGGGGTCCGCTCCCCAGCTCTGCAAAGTGTAGGGTGCTTCCGTGCAATACCGATTCCCACCACGTTCCCTCTGCAATAACCCTGTGAGATTAAGTACCTTTTAAGTGTTTCCTTCTCAGCAGATGAGAAAACAGATTTAAGAGGATTAGAATGCTCTGTTGAAAGGTAGGCGGAGAATAGAGAACCTAGCATGTAGACTTCTGGCTGTCTTTTCAGAAATCTCATACTTTCTTTGTTTGCAAAGTTGCAACATGCTTCCCAACTTCTTCTGCATTCAGAATTCAAACAAATAAACAAACAAAATAAAGGTATACAGGACATCAAAAGGGTACATCTTCAAAGCTTGAAATAAAATTGTTATCCATCTGGCCTCCAGGTACCCCCCTCTCCTACCCTGGCTGGCTTGAATGTTTTCTCTTGTCGCTTCTGTCCCCTTTGTCTGAGACAGGGTTGGAAAGGGAGCGGCAGGGTGAAAGTCTGTCTGCCCATCTGCCCCCTGGAAGAGCCATGTTCCCTTACATGCTTGCTTCTTTGAACAAACTGACATTGGCACTTGCTCTGCTGGCTGGTGAAGCTCGAGTCCCTTCTCACCGTCAGCGACCTCACGGACTCTGGCTGTGCAGAAGCAATTGCTCGAGCAGAATGGATCCCATTGTTACCAAATGTACTGAAAGTCTCAGAATTACTGAGAATAAATATTTGTGGCCAGGCTAGCTGGGTCCCTGATAAATTGGGCATGTCTGTTCTTATTGTTTGAGAGGGGAGATGAGCTCTGAGGTGTCAAGAGGAATGGCCCTGTACCCAGTTTCTTGCCTCAAATGGTGTCCCTGGTGCCCAGGACGCCATATTGCCAAGCAGATGGCAGTGTAATGGGCACGCTTCTAGTGGAGAAAAGACTGAGATGGAACTGTGTGACCCCTGGTGTTGACAGTTTTGGAAAGCGTCCACCCGCTCTTGTAGGGGAGGTGCTGTGATGGAGGGTTAGTGAGGCCACAGGAGGAGCAACCAAGGCCAAAGCTTCATGTGTTCAGCAGGTGGACACCTTGTGGAGGCTGCTGATCCTATTTGTGAATGCTAACACATATCTGATATTTTATGTAGACTTTTCATTATTGTTGAAGTTTTTACTTTTCTTTTTACCATCTCATTGACTTCATGCTTCTTGGTGGGAAAATGGGAAAATCAATCAACCAAAATATTCTTTGACCAATCACTGTCAATGATCAGGGTCACCCATTCAACGTTCTGATCCTTAATATCAATCAGCTCTCTCAAGAACATCCCAGGTAACACATCTTGAGAGTGTTTGTTAGGCTAGCTTATCTGCTTGCCCTTCTCGCCCTCAGTACCTCTAAAATTCCTGTTAGGGACTCTCACAATGGGTTTATACCAATAAAATTATTGAATAAGGAACAACACTAATTAAGTGGTTCATATGTGCAGTCAACAAACTTGTTGTCCTCATTGCACTGCCAAATTTGTGGTCTTTTTGTGTCTTTTATCTGTTTACAATGGTGACCTGGGTGGTGATGTTTATGTGCATCATGTAGCTCTATGTTCCTCCTTGGGGATGGCTTCTCCACCTATGTTTCTGTGACTCTCCCATCCATATACCACGTGGCAGACAGATTCTGAGGCGAGCCTCCATGGTTTCTGCCTCCTGTTCATGTCTTGTGCGGTACCTGCCTCTTGAGTGTGGGAGGGAGCTGACAGGCTGCTAACCAACTGAATAGGGCAAAAGTGATGGAGATCGCTCCTGTGATAATACTGCATTTTAGGAGACCCTGTCATGCTAGCAGGTGCACTCAAGCTTCCAGATGATGACATAGCCTGGTTAAAACCTCAGTTGTAGCATTATGAGACCCAGAGCAGAGGCTCGGTGAAGCCAGGCCCAGACTCCTGGCTCACAGGGCTATCAATCAACATGTATTGTGTAAAGCCACTAAGTTTATGATAATTTACTGGGAAAAGGAATATACATCCCATAGGAGTTCCTGGCCACCTGCATTGGGAGAGAGGTCAGCACTGTTACTCTGAAGTCCTCCTGTGTGTCACCTGAAACATGTCCTCTGTGTGCTCTTAAAAATGAGAATCTGGAGAGAAATAACAAATACCTGTGAATTTAGGGTTATGGTTGTTAACATCTGTGTTAGTAGGCCAGATGTCTTCCCTGAATTCAAGGTCTGAGCACCTACTGGTATATCTTCACTTGGTAATTCCGTGTTAAAATAAAAATGTCTCCAAACTCAACTCATCTTCCAGATTTGATACATCTCCCCTGCTTTTTGTTTCAAGAAATGGCACGCCTGTCCTGTTAGCCTGGGTCCCTGAGTCTTCCCTGCTCCCCACCACCAGTATTACCTTGAACCTTACATAGAGGCAATAGTTCTCAGATCAGATTTCTGCTTTCATGTCTGGAGTGGAGAGACCCACAGGGCTCCATAATCCCTGGGCTTTTATAAATTGCCCCTTAGGTTTCTGGTGTGTGTATGTGTGTGTATGGGGTCACTATTCTTGTCTTCAGGAAAATCTGGCACTGGGAGGTAAAGCAGTCCCAAGGTGTAGGCCAGGAAAATAGATCACAAGAGCCCCGGGGCCTGCAGCTGTCAGCCTCTCAGGGTTACTCTGAATACAGGAGGAGAGAGGTGGACATCTGCCATGGACACGTGACTCCCTGCCTTACTTTCTCAGGTCATCACTCCTGGGCTGTGAAGGGTTCAGGGGCACCACATACATATCCCCTCCTATGTTACACAGCATGAAAGCGCCCAAGTAAAGTCACAAAAGGCTTCTGTAGTAAGGAATGTTCTTCATATACTTACTAAACAGCATAGATGCTTGACGAGTCGTAGGTTAGAACGTCTCCCAACCTCCACCGTGTTTGTCAGGATGAAGAGCACTATGAGCTGCCTGTTGCAGTGCCTTTAATGAAAAAACGGTGTCTGTTCAGATCAGAAAGCAGAGGTGCAGAATCGGGCACTGTGCTTGTCTCTGAAAAGTTACATAAGATGCCTGAGAAAAGTCATCAGGGAGAAGAGGAAGAAGAAGCCCTACATAAGAAAGTGAAAGGAACAGGAGAGACTATACACCAGAGTCAGCATGCAATTACAACCGATGTATCCAGCTTTGCTGTGCAGGGCTTGGATAATTTAGCAAAGACACAGTGGGGTGGGAAGTGTAGGACAAAGCCAGAAACAAGGTCATCACTCACCTTGTGTGCCCTGGGTGCTGCCGTGCTGCCATATCCGATGGACGGGGCTATTTGGCCTTCCACAGCCACCAAGACAGCTGACCCAATGAGTGTTCTCATGTGCATGGTATTTGGACAAAGACAAATCTGGGTGCAGATAGCATGCTCAAAGAACGTCTCTGGTTCTTCCCTAAACAATGGACAAAGAAGAAACTAAAGTCGCTTAAAACTATTTATATATATGTCTTCCATTTTATGTACAATTTATTCCTGAGTGTATTATATATTTTGTGGACATTTGGGATTTATTTTTTTGATTATATTCTGTAACTGGCTTATGTTGGCATAGAAAGTAGTCACTAATTTTCTAGTAATTATATTTTTAAATGTCTAATAACTTCTCATCTGAACAATCATCTCACCCTCAAATGGTAATAACTGTATGTTCTTATCTCTTGGTGGTGAAAACGCTTCCCTTTTACCTTATAACCCCATCTAGAAGAGCATTGTTTCATAGAAACAGACTGCCAGTCACTTATATAATTAAAAATTATCTAGTAGCTATGGTAAACGAAAGTAAAAAGAAAAGACAACTATGAAATTTATTCAATAATATATTGTTCTTGAGACGGCAATATGGTGATGAAGTAGGCAGATGCACCAACTTCCAACTCCCAGAACCAAAGTAGATTATAACTTAATTTTAAGAACCATCATCTGGATAAACCAACTTTGTATTAAACTAAGTGAACTCTTCAACCAAGGAACACTGAAGAAAGCCACATTGAGACTGGTAGGAAAAGTGAAAATGTGGAAAGGACTGCCCAGCTCCCCAGAGCAAATGGCAGCCCGGAGAAACTTGTGTGGTGGGAGGAGAGTTTGGCAGAGAGGGAGGGACCTGGGTCCCAGGAACAAAGCCCCAGCCTGCAGCCCCAGAGCCTAGAAGAGGCGTTTGGACAGTATTGAGCTGTGAAACAAGCAAGGATACTGTTTGTGATAAAGAGACAGTTTTCTCAGACCCAGGATTCTTCTTAAAGGGATAGCGCAGAAAACCTCTCTCATAACCACTCGCCCGGGGATCCGGGGAATGGGGACAGAGGAGAGGATCAGCGGAAAGAGAGTGTGGACTGGAAGGCACAGGGAGAAATACTCTGAGGGACAACCACCCTAACCCCTGGGCTGAGTCACTTCCCTAATAGAAAATGAATATTTCCCCTGGAACTAGCAATACCAGCAAAGGGAGACAAAACACCAGCCAAACAAGCTCTCCCATGGCACTTAGAGCAGAGCTGCTTAAATGGAGGGAGCTTCCAGAACTACAGTATGGAGTGTTAGGGTCTGAGCTATAGTGCCCCTACCCACACTGCTGAGGGCTTGCTGGAGGGATGGTGGCAGTGGGATGCTGAAACACGGTTCTGTCGGCGGGGGTGGAGGCCCAGCTGGTGTGAGCTTGGTCTAGCCCAGCAGGGGTGGAGGGGATGCGCGAAAGTGGTCTGGCAGCTGTGGGCCTGCCTGCAGCCCCACCTGCGGGGGGAAAAGCAGGTGGCCAGAAACAGGCAGAGATGCCTGACCGCGGTGGTGGGGCTAGGACCAGGGAAAGGTGGAGGATCGCAGGTGAGTGCATGCCAGCAGCCCCGCCCACCGGAGAAACCATGGTGTGCGATCTTGCGCAGTCAGGCCCTGGCTGCAGGGGCAGGGCTGAAGCCCAGAACAGGTGGAGGCTCATAGCTGAGTGCACACCAGCAGCCCCATCCGACCCGAGAAACTGTGGCGAGCAGACTCTGACTGCAGGGGCTGAGCGGAAGCCTGGGAACAGGTTGGGTCCACAGCTGAACAAAGGTGCTAACCATTACCGTTGGTGCTGAGGCTTGTGGCTTGAGTGCAGTGTGCAACGCCGCCTGTGGGGGCGAAGCAAAGGCCCAAGCAGTCTGAGGCACCAGAACACAGCCCCTTCTGCGGACAACAACAGCCACAGTGGGCCAGCACTGGCAACGCCCATATCCAAGTGCCATAGGCAGCGGAAGAAGGGGTTGCAGGCATGCAGACAGAACACACCTAGGGAACACAAAGGCAATAACCATTGGACTTCAGTGGCCAAACCCTTCTAACACACAGACAAAATGGGCAGGCAGAGGAAAGCAACCTAAATGAATCAAGAGAAATCCGCAGAAAACATCCTGAATAAACCAGATATTAGCAAATTACCAGATGCAGAGTTTAAAATAATGATAGTTGGGATGTTCAAAGAGATTAGAGCAACAATAGATAGTCATTATGAACACCTAAATAAAAAGATAACAAGTATAAAAAAGGAAATTGAAATAATAAAAATGAATCAGACAGAAATGACAAATACAGTATCAGAACTGAAGACCAAAATGGAAGGTATTAAAAGCAGGATGAATGACGCTGAGGATTGAATCAGCGAGGTAGAGGAAAAAATAAACAAAGACACAGAAGCAGAGCAGAAAAAAGAAAAGAGACGCAAAAAATGTGAGGAAACTCTAAGGGAGCTCTGTGACAACATAAAGAGAAATAACATCCGCATCATAGGAGTTCCTGAAGAAGATGAGAAAGAACAAGAAATAGAAACTTTGTTCAATCAAATCATAGCTGAAAACTTTCCTAAATTAAGGCTGGAAAATATTTCACATGTTCAAGAAGCACAGAGAACTCAATTAAAGAGAAACCCAAAGAAATCTACACCAAGACACATCATAGTTAAAATACCAAAGCTAATGGATAAAGAAAAAATTTTAAAAGGTGCTAGAAAAAAATAGGTTATCACCTACAAAGGAGCCCCTATAAGGATGACATCTGACTTCTCAACAGAAACATTTGAGGCCAGAAGGGAATGACAAAATATATTCAAAGTAATGCAGAAAAAGAACCTACAACCAAGACAGCTCTATCCAGCAACGCTAACGTTTAAAATTGAAGGAGAAATAAAGAGCTTCCCAGACAAAACAAAGCCTCAAGGAATTCATTAAAACCAAACCAATTCTGCAAGAGATACTAAGGGGCCTGTTGTGAACAGTTCAAAGGGAGGAAAGAATATAGCAAAAGAAGAATACAGCTTTAAAGAATAAAATGGCAATAAACAACTACATATCAATAATAACCTTAAATGTAAATGGATTAAATGATCCAATCAAAAGACATATGGTAGCTGCGTGGATAAAGAAACAAGACCCATACATATGCTGTCTACAAGAGACACACCTTAAAACAAACGATGCACATAGACTCAAGGTAAAAGGATGGAAAAAAATATTTCATGGAAATGCAAATGAAAAAAAAGCCAAGGTAGCAGCACTTATATCTGACAAAATGGACTTTAAAACAAAGGCTGTAGTAAGAGATAAAGAAGGACACTACCTAATGATAAAGGGAACAATTAAACAGGAAAATATAACCATTATAAATATCAACGCACCAAACATAGGAGCCCTGACATACATAAAGCAGGCTTTGATGAAAATAAAGGGCAAGATTAACAGCAATACTATCATAGTAGGGGATTTCAATTCTCTACTAACATCACTGGATAGATCCTCAAGAAGAAAATTAACAAAGAAACAGCAGACTTAAAGGAGACACTAGATCAACTTGATTTAATAGATATCTTCAGAACTTTTCACCCTAAAGCAGTAGAATATGCATTCTTCTCAAGCGCTCATGGTACATTCTCTAGGATAGACCACATATTAAAACACAAAAATGGTCTCAAAAAATTTAAGAAGATTGAAATCACATCAAGCATTTTCTCTGATCACAATGGCATGAAACTAGAAATTAACCACAAAAGAAAAACTGAAAAATACTCAAACACTTGGAAACTATATAGCATGTTATTAAATAATGAATGGATTAACAATGAGATCAAAGAAGAAATAAAAAAGTTTCTAGAAACAAATGATAATGAGCATACATCAATGCAAAATTTATGGGACACAGCAAAAGCAATACTGAGAGGGAAGTTCATTGCACTACAGCATACCATGAGAAGCTAGAAAAAGCTCAAATAAGCAACCTGACCCTGCATCTAAAAGAACTAGAAGAACAACAGCAAATAAAACCCAGAATTAGCAGAAGGAAGGAAATAATAAAGCTCAGAGCAGAAATAAATGACACAGAGGCTAAGGAAACGATACAGAGGGTCAATGAAACCAGGAGCTGGTTCTTTGAAAAGGTAAACAAGATCGACGAACCTTTAACTAGACTCACCAAGAAAATAAGAGAGAGGACCCAAATAAATAAAATTAGAAATGAGAGTGGAGATATAACAATGGACACAACAGAAATACAAAGTATTGTAAGAAAATACTAGGAAGAACTCTATGCCAAAAAATTAGACAACCTAGGTGAAATGGACAAATTTCTTGAATCATTTAATCTTCCAAAAATCAATCTTGAAGAATCAGAACACCTAAACAGACCAATTACAACAAATGAGATAGAAACAGTTATCAAAAAACTCGCAAAAGAGAAATGTCCTGGGCCTGATGGCTTCACAAGAGAATTCTACCAAAAATTCAAAGAACTAACTCCTATCTTCCTAAAGCTATTTCAAATAATTCAAGAGGAAGGAAGACTTCCAAACTCCTTTTATGAGGCGAGCATAATTCTGATCCCGAAACCGGGCAAAGACAACACAAAGAAAGAAAATTATAGGCCAATATCCCTGATGTATTTAGATGCTAAAAATCTCAACAAAATATTAGCCAACCGGATCCAGCAATACATGAAAAAAATCATACATCATGATCAAGTGGGATTTATTTGGGAGAGGCCAGGCTGGTTCAATATTCGCAAATCAATCAATGTGATTCATCACATAAACAAAAGGAAGGACAAAAATCACATGATAATTTCAATAGATGCAGAAAAGGCATTTGATAAAATCCAGCACCCATTCATGCTCAAAACTCTCAGTAAAGTGGAAATACAGGGAACATTCCTTAACGTGATAAAGGCCATCTATAACAAACCCACAGCAAACATCATACTAAATGGGCAAAAATTAAGAGCAATCCCTTTAAGACCAGAAACCTGGCAGGGGTATTTCCTTTCACCACTTTTATTCAACATAGGTCTGGAAGTCCTAGTTACAGCAATCAGACAAGAAAAGAAATAAAAGGCATCCAATTTGGAAAAGAAGAAGTAAAACTGTCATTATTTGCAAATGATATGATATTGTATATAGAAAACCCTAAATTCTCAGTCAATAAACTACTGGACCTGATAAATGAATTCAGCAACGTGGCAGGATATAAAATTAATACTCAGAAATCAGAGGCATTTTTATAATCCAACAGTGAATTGTCGCAAAAGAAATTAAGGAAACAATCCCCTTCACTATTGCAACCAAAAAAATAATTTACCTAGGAGTAAATTTAACCAACGAGGTTAAGGACTTGTACTCAGAAAATTATAAAACATTGATAAAAGAAATCAAGGAGGATACAAAAAAGTAGAAGCATATACCGTGCTCATGGTTGGGAAGAATAAACATCATTAAAATGTCTATATTACCCAAAGAAATTTATAAATTCAATGCAATACCAATTAAAATACCAATGATATACTTCAAAGATATAGAACACATATTTCAAAAATTTATATGGAACCAAAAAAGAACATGAAAAGCCTAAGAAATCTTAAAGAGAAAAAATAAAGCAGGAGGTATCACTCTTCCGGATATCAAGGTTTACTACAATGCCATTGTACTCATGACAGCCTGGTACTGGCATAAGAACAGGCACATAGATCAATGGAACAGAACAGAGGACCCAGAAATAAACCCACACCTTTATAAACAACTGATATTTGACCAAGGAGGAAAAAACATACAATGGAGTACAGACAGCCTCTTTAACAAATGGTATTGGGAAAATTGGACATCTACCTGCAAAAAAGTGAAACTAGAGCATCAACTTACACCATTCACAAAAACAAACTCGAAATGAATAAAAGACTTAAATGTAAGCCGTGAAACCATAAATAAGCATCTTAGAAGAAAACACAGGCAGCAAGCTCTCTGACATCTGTAGCAGCAATATATTTGCCAATTTATCTCCATGGGCAAATGAAATAAAAGGCAAGATAAACAAATGGGACTATATCAAACTAAAAAGATTTTGCACAGCTAAAGACAATAAGAACAGAATAAATAGACAAACCACACAATGGGAGAACATATTCGACAACAGGTCTGATAAGGGGTTAATAACTAAAATTTATAAAGAACTTATAAAACTCAACACCAGGAAGACAAACAATGCAATCAAAAAATGGCCAAAAGAAATGAATAGAAATTTCTCCAAAGAGGACATACAGATGGCCAGTAGGCATATGAAAAAATGCTCAACATCACTCATCATTTGAGAAATGCAAATTAAAACCACAATGAGATACCACCTCACACCAGTCAGAATGGCGCTCATCAGCAAAACAACACAGAATAAGTGCTGGCGAGGATGTGGAGAAAAGGGAACCCTCCTGCACTGCTGGTGGGAATGCAGACTGGTGCAGCCACTGTGGAGAACAGTATGGAGATTCCTCAAAAAATTAAAAATCGAACTGCCTTTTGACCCTGCTATCCCACTTTTAGGAATATACCCTAAGAACACCATAGCACTGTTCGAAAAGAAGAAATGTGCCCCCATGTTCATGGCAGCATTGTTCACAATAGTGAAGATCTGGAAACAGCCCAAGTGTTCGTCAGAGGACAAGTGGATTAAAAAGCTATGGTACATATATACTATGGAATACTACTCAGCCATAAGAAATGATGACATCGGATTATTTACAACAAAATGGATGGACCTTGATAACATTATACGAAGTGAAATAAGTAAAACAGAAAAAAACTGAGAAAAGCATGTTTTCATACACAGGTGGTTCATAAAACGAGACTATGAGACATGGACAAGAATGTGGTTGTTACGGGGTGGAGGGAAGGAGGAGAGTGAGGGAGAGGGGGGAGGGGAGGAACACCAAGAAAACCAAATAGAAGGTGACAGAGGACATTTTGACTTTGGGTGATGGATATTCAACATAATTGAATGATAAGATAACCTGGAGATGTTTTCTTTGAACATATGTACCCTTATTTATTAATGTCACCCCATTAAAATTAATAAAAATTAAAAAGAATAAAAATAATATATTGTTCTTTAACTCAATATATCCAGATATATTTTCAACTAAATTAGCATAAAACTTAAAAATAAGATATTTTACATTTCTTAAAAAATACTAAGTCTTTAAAATCTGGGGTGTGTTTTCAACTTAAGGCACCTCTCAATTCAGATGAGCCTCATTTCAAGTGCAGTAGACACATGTGACTGAATAGCGGCTGTAATTTTGGACAGCACAGGCCCAGAATTTGTAGAATACTATAAATGTAAGTTGCCTTGTCATGGGAAGAACACTTAATTTTAACTGGCAATCACTGACATTTTACTTGGGACAGGTTTTAATTTTTTATCATATCAAGGAGCAATCATTTGTCCCTTGTTTATGGAATATTTTGGTTGTGGTAGTGATTGTTATAAAGTGGAAATACTATGGAAGCTACCTCCTCATTTGTTAAGAAGATATGTTATTTTGTCCCCTTTGTGTGAGTGGGACAATGTTTTAAGTTTCCCCTTAGTGATGAACTGTCTTTGCGTTCCTGAAATAACCGTATCTTAGTTATGAAGCACTGCTCTTTTTACTTTGCATGATTCAATTTGCTTTTGTTTCATTGTACCAGGTCACATTTCATTTCACAAGGTCAGATTTTCCTCTGAAAGTAATATGACTAGTGCTAGACAGGCAGATGCAGGCTTCAGACTGATTGAGAGAGGGACTGACTTTTCTTCTGAAAGCCAAGAAGCTTGAAGTGTGGGGCAGGGTGTCAGGTTGGAGTTTGTGGCTGAGTCTGGAACCTCCTGGACTTCATCATCTTGGTTGAGTGCATGGGTCTTAGGAAAAAGGGCCAAGTATGTGAGAAATGTTCTGTACAAGGAACTGGCACAATGGGAACCCAGGCACTGAATAGTGTGCAGCCACCTTGTACCGGTATAATGCTTAGAGAGAGCTGTGTCCACTCCCTTCTCTGCATCCTGAGAACTCTGTAGGGCCAGCTTGGGTGGTACATGTCTCAAGCACCCCAATACTTGTGACAGTGGCCCAGGACCATAGACCACTGCATGCTGGTGTCTGGACCATTGATAAGCTTTGTTCCACAAACAGAGATAACTCCTGTTTCCGGGTCACGTGCTTTCAACACATACAGAATATGTGGTCCTAGAATGATAGTAGAGGTATATCTGGCCCTGTGGTAGACTGATACAAATTTCTAGGTTTTTTCTTCTTTTTATAAAGTTACTAATAAGTACGGACTATTTGCACAGAGAGTGTTTTAGGATTCTTGGAATTTTCATGGAAGTTGTACCCAGAGGGAAGGAAAAGATGTTTTTTATAATGGTGGAATGAGTACTAGTAGTCATCCAAACTTGAATATTAAAATGTGATTGTAAGTTTGCTAGGGCTGCCACGCGAAGTTCCATAGGCTGGGTGGATGAGGCCACAGGTGTTCACTTTTTCACAGTCTTGGATGCCTACACGCCCAGATCAAGCCATGGTAAAGTTACTTTCTCCTGAGAGCTCTCTCCTTGTCTTGTAGATAGCTGCTTCCTCTCTGTGTCCTCACATGATCTTTACTCCGTGTGTGTGCGTTCGCGCATGCGTGTGCATTAGTGTGTGTCCCAAATTTCCTCTTTTTGTTAGGACACTGCTCATATTGGATCAGGGCCTACTCTTGTCAACTTGTTTTAACTAAATTGCTTCTTTTAAGACCCTCTCTTCAAATAGTCCCATTCCAAGGTACTGGGAATTACAACTTCAATATATGAATTTTGAGGGACACATCAACTCATAACAATGACCATATTTTTAATACAAGTTGAAAAAAATATCTTATGTCTAATTTTTGTGCTTCAAAATTTAGACTACAATTTTCTTGTCGATTGAATTCTCTTTTGTCAATTGAATACCAGGGTCAATTAACTTCTTAAAGTAGTTGAGAAACTTTTAAACTTAATTCTGTGCTCTGTAATAGTTTATACAAGAATGCAAGTCCTCTTGTGACACCCTTGGGACCAAATATGTCTCGGAATTCAGAACCTTTGGAGTTTTAGAAAGGTAATAAAGGACATTTATTGTATATTACAATGCCTCATCTAGAAGGATCTGGGGCAGCAGCGCTAAATAAAATGTTACAATTTCACACCACAACCTGAAAACATTAACTGGAATAATAACCATATGTATCAATTCAATATCACATTTTTCTGTTAAATAAGTTCCAATCAGGTTTTGTTTTTAAATGTTTTATAAAACAAATTGGGTGTGCGGAGTGTTTGGAATTTTAAAACTTTAAATAAGAGATTGTGGGTTGGGGTACCACCCTGATTACCTTTTCCCTGAGAACATGAAAGTTTCACCTGGGTATAGCTTGCTTAATATATATATATATATATATATATATATATATATATATGTAAAATTAAATATGCTTATATATAGTTACAGTTATAAGTAAATTGTATATGCACATATGTAAACATGTATATGTATATAGTCTATTGAACTCTTTCTGGTTGGTCTATAATTATTGAACTACTTGGGTTGTTGAGTTCATCAAGCAGTTTTGATGATTTATAGCTTTATCTAGAAATTATTTTTCTAGTGATTTTCCAAATTTACATGAAGGGTTAAACTAGTATTCATTCAGTTTTTAAAAAGTAAAGTTCATTTTTGTGTTTAAACCACATTTTTATCCCTATCCTTTTTTTCTTAATTGTATCAACTATATATATTTTATTTCTTTAAAAATTTAACATTTGTAATTATTTGTCTCTGCAGATTTCTTCTAAAAAAGTATTACTTTGCAATATTACCTTTATTACCTTCGTACGAAATATTTTGTCATCCTGTGTTCTTTTCCTGAGCTCTGGAGGTGATGCTTACGTTCTCGGTGTCATCACTGTTGAAGCCATGGAGCTGAGCCTCAGAGCGCCGCCTGCTGACTGCATTGGCCCCATTCCATAATGAGACCTGTGGTTTGTGTAGGTCGCAAGCTGGACGACCTCTAACGTCCATGGCTCCACCTTTTCCTGACCCCATCTCTCCTTCAACACCGCAAAACCGCCACCTTCAGAACTTGCCACGGTTGATTTCCCTTTCCTTTCCTATTTGCTTATGTTCTTCGATTGTAACTTTACTCACTGGCTTTTATTTAAAAACAAAAATCTCATTCTTTTCTATTAAAAACCCCTAAAAGACTAAGCCTTCTCTGCCCTCATTTCTCTTACAGCAGAAATGTCAAAAGATATGCCATACAATGATGGACTTAGTTGGTCTTGGAGGTGGGCCACTTTTGGAGACGACAAGGTCCAATGCATGACAATGGCTGTGAATGGCCAAAGTGGAGAGAAATCAATGAAGTTGAAAAACTAGAGGGAGCAGGAGGCCACTGTGTGGCATTGAGACCCTGGACTCCTCCAGAACAATGGAAAAGCTCAGAGTTGGGGAAGCCTGAGGGAGCCCCTCTGCGATAGAAGTGGGAGAGAGGGGAAGTGGGCAGGGAGGGGTGTTGGACTCAGCGCTGTCACAGAGTAGGAGGATTCGTGCTGTGTCTGTAGGAAAGCCTGCTTAGCCTCAGCTCTGCCCTCTTACTTCTCTGTTTTCTCTGATTTATGCCTCCTTCTTGTGGTCTGTTTTCTGATTTCCTTTATTGGGGGGCAATTACTGTGGAAGATAAGCCCTTTTAAATGGCATTGATCACATTACATAAAAAATATTTTAGCTTATATGTCACTGATGCTCAATGCCAAGTACCTATGTATTACCTCTCTGCTATCTAAGATGAAAGAGTGTAAGGCCAGGAGCCCGGCCACCATCACAGCCACCTGGCCCATGAAGGTTCGCATTAGATTCAGACAGTCAGTAATGAAACAATGGAGCCCAAAACTGGTGAGCCATCATCTTTAATCCTAGATTGCACCCAGTGGGCAAGTAAAAACACACACTGGGTTCCAAAACCCACTCATTCAGTGCTCACAAAGCTACTGACTTATCCGAATTTCCTAGAATCAAAGGTTTCTAGCTCACCAGACTTATTCACCTCTGTTCCCCATCTCCTTCTCCAGCACACACTCTGCACAAACTGGCTTCTCCCTCAGCACGCCACCATCTTGGCTGCTTCTCCTCTCCTCCATGTGGCCTTATTCTGCTCTCCTCTCTAATGCTAACCTCAGGAACTGAGAGAGAGAGAGAGAGCTCCTGGCCAGCCCCACTATATAGTGTAGATTCAAAACCTTTAATTTAATCTACAAACAAGAAAGTCTCTGATACAAAGTCACTTATCTGAGACATAATGGGAGGATTCCTCATGAGAGTGCACCACCCTACATCATCCAATCAGTCAAAGGTGTGAGGAAAAACTTACTCTTAAAACTAAGCCTTAGGCTATAACAACCTGGCCCCCAACACACATTAATATCAACGGACTTGTACATGGGCAGCGCCATCTTTAACAAACTGAGCATAATATATTTTATCTTCCCAACAAGAAGTATACCTATTTTTTACCTTTTCCTCCTGCACCTGACCCTCTATCTGTACCTTGGGCTGTGTGTTGTAAACTGCTACTTTTTATTGAATTTCTTAATTTAAAATTGATTTTTTTTACATTACATATATTCTATTGGAAGGCTTATCTATGACGACATTTCCATCCTGGTTTTGGACCAAATTTATAACAATTATATACAATCACTTTTTAGTGTAAACACTTTTAGCATTCCCATTGCCAAGGCAGGAAGGAAAGGGTTTGGAAGATAGCATCTGATGACATTCAGGTGACAGCAGCTGGCTCCAGTCTGCAGGTAAGCCCCTCATCATGGGAACTGTTGGGCAGATATATTATGCTCACTTTGTTAAAGATGGCGCTGCCCATGTGCAAGTTTTAAGAGTAAGCTTTTCCCCACACCCTTGACTGATTGGATAATATAGGTGGTGCACTCTCATGAGGAATCCTCCCAGTATGTCTCAGATAAGAGACTTTGTATCAGAGACTTCCTTGTTTGTAGATTGGATTAAAGGTTTGGATTCTACACTATAAAGTGGGGCAGGCTGGGAGCTGGCTCTCTTGGTTCCTGAGGTATTAGAGAGGAGAGCAGATTAAGGCCATGTGGAGGCCAGGAGAAGCAGCCAAGATGGTGGAGTGCTGAGGAAGAAGCCAGTTTGTACAGAGTTTGTGTAGAGAGAAGGAGATGGGAAACAGATGAATAAGTCTGGCTTATTCACTGGAGCCCAGTGTGTGTTTTTGCTTGCCCACTGGGTGCAAGCTAGAATCAAAGCCTCAGATAAGTGACTTTGTATCAGAAACTTTCTTGTTTGTATATTGGATTAAATGTTTTGATTTCTGCAGTATAAAATGGGCACAGTAGCCCATGCTGGAGGAGAGCAGAGACAGGAGAGCAGAGAAAGGACACGTGGGGGAGAGGAGAAGCACTTGAGATGGCGGAGTGGTGAAGGAGAAGTCAATTTGTTCAGAGTTTGTGCAGAGAAGGAGATGGGGAACAGAGGTGAATAAGGCTGGTGAGGTACAAACCTTTGCTTCTAGAAAACTCGGATAAGTCAGTGGCTTTGGGAGCCCTGAATGGAAAGGGAAGTGTTTTCCCACTGTGTGTATTTCTTGTCTGCTGGGTGCAAGCTGGGATTAAAGCTAATGGCCCACCAGTTATTGGCTCTGTTGTTTCATTACCGTCTGACTGAATCAAATGCGAACCTGCACGAGCCAGGCAGCTGTGATGGTGGCTACAGCTACTGGCTTTACAGGAACCATGAAAGGAGATCTCCTTTTCTTTTGTCTTATTGTCCATCCTTGGCCATACCACTAAGCCTGTCTACAGTGATAGTGGACCTACTGTGGGACAAGTCTAAAAACGACACCCATGTCAGCCTTTGCTAGATTTAGCCATCATACACTTTACCTGATAGGCAAAGCCCTGAGGATGTTCTCTGGCTGTCTTGTCCTGGGTTCTGATACCCTTCCTAACCATTTTTGTTGCTGTTCTATAAAATTCAGCATTGCTCTTGGATATTTGGCTCATGAGTCTAATTTGTCAAGTGTCCAACACTCTTCTAGACGCACTTCAGGCATTCTTCTGAGCATGTGTGTCTTCTCCCCTACACCCTTTTCTTTGGGGTGATGTCTACTTGAGAAATTTCCTGGAAACTACCTGCAGATGTCCTGGGAGGTTGGCAGTGCTCTTGGTGGGGGCTCCAGGGGTGTGGACCTCTAGACACAATGCAGGAGTGATGGTGGGTGCTCCTGTACTGTCTCCATCCCTGCGGTACCCTCACTGGTCACAGTCCTCAAAGGCAACATGAAAGATGTACTGATGCCAAAGACATTCAGATGCTTCCCTGGGTGCTGTTTGGGTCTCCATCCGAGTGTGACCATGGCAGGGAACCCCTCTCACACAGGCTTGTGCCCCCCCACCTCCCACCCAGTGTAAGATGGCACTTTATTCATTAATTTATAAGTTTGGGGTTCTTCTTTTTAAAAAGTATGTGTGTGTTTGTGTGCATGTGTGTTTCCTGTTCATGGACTCACTCACTCATGATATTGAGGTTTAGAGTTGATGGCTGTAACTTAGAGTAATGTAATAGCATTTATGTGTGGTTTATATTGTATATTTATAATATAAATATTGTATAAATATTGTATAAATATACAATATAAACCACACATAATGGGTTTATAGACAAGCAGCACCATTGTCACTTGGAGCATAGTTGACAGTCCCAGGCCCAAATCCACACCCACAGAGGGAGAGGCCCAGGAATTTGTATTCTGACAAGATGCCCAGGGCATTCTGTTGTACACTAGAGGATGAGAACCATTCAGTCTTAGAGATCATCCAGTCTACCCTTCTTAGCCTTCATCCGAGAAAGGAAGACTCCCCCTGTAGGGAAGTGTTTGTACCCAGGTTACACGTGGGGTCAGTCTCAGATGGGGTGTTGGAACCCAGGTACCACACATGAAAACAGCTGACATCACGTCTGGGATACAGGAGATACTCAGTAAAGGACCTTCCTCCCTCTTGCCCCTGGCCGTCCCTCAGGGCAGCAGGCCACAGTGAGCTAGGAGGCATTGCTGTCTCGACGCTATTCTGCCTTCCTCCCCTTCATTCAAACAAAAGCCACAGAGAGATCCCGGGCCAGGGCCGTTCACTCACTCTATATCCAAGAGCTAGCCTGTGACCCCACTGTGAGGATGAGGCGATGAAGGCATGGCTGACTTTGCTGCAATCCCCCTGGATCCGATTCCTGAGGCTCCACAGCAGGCTCTGACACACATGTGTCTGTGGTCGGCTATCAGCAGCCATCTGGCAATTAGCAGTCTCTGAGGCAGCTAATCCCACTCTGAGCTGGATTAAAACTGAAGCTTAAAACATGGAGATAGGCAGGTGATTTATGTTGGAGTCTTTAGGTTCTGCTGTCCCTGGCAGCCTGGTGATGGAGGGCAGGAAAGCTGATTTGCTTCCTTATCTATCTTGGGAGGCTCAGCAGAGCTGGATCAGCTTTCCAGGGCCATCCTGGGCTGGGAGAGGTGCCGGGCTGCAGGAAGCACTGGGTGAGCTCCAGAGTCTGGCCCCAGCCAACCGGGCGCGTGGCTGGGCTGGCCGGAGGAGGTGGAGAGAGCCACACTCCATGTCCTGCGCTGTGTCACCAGAAGCAGGTGCAATGGGGAACCTGGGGGAGGAGGGAAGCCAGATCACTTTGGACCTGGCTTTCAGAGGCCATCAAGGTCCTGGGCTGGTGGCTGACAAGCCCCTCAGCTCCCCTGGGGTGTCTCCTCATTAGACAACATGGTCAGAAACCAAGCTCTTCTGTTTGTTCATAGCCTGAGGAGATAATTAACTTATCTCCACGGAGGGACTTGATTACATTCCTAGCATGATCAGAATGAGAAGCCTGAGCTTGGAGATGGTGATAGTGGTGGGAGGGATTTGCAATGGTTGGCTAAGCCATTTGTTCAGAAATTGGGCGAGTAATCAGACGAATGCCTCTTTCCCTAATTGTTGATAAAAATCAGCTATTATGGCAGAGCTGGGGACTCACTGCTGAGACAACACATTACTTAAGGTGAGCATGCTTCTGAATATGTTAGGATGATCTAAAAACATCTCACATAACTTGAGTTTAAAATCAAGTTGTGCCCGTTGTGAATTTTGTATAGAGCTGGGCATAGGGGAGCATGATTTACTGCCGCATTTTATGGCTGGCTTATTACTACAGGAACCATCTTTTCAGATATTTACTAGGTTAGGTATCTTATTGGGCACCTACTGTGTGCATCTCTGTGTGAGGCACTGTGGAGCTGATGCAGACATCTTTATTTATTCTTGAGGATTTGACTTCTTATTGTAAAGGTTTTCTTATCATAAAAGTTGTATAAAATACCCTCGAACCCTGAATTGCATTGTTAATCTGTGAGGGCCACAGATGTTCCACTGATGGAGAAGTCAGAGTGGACCAGAAAGTAATACCTAATGCTTCCTGAGAGCTCACCTGGATGAACAGTGCTAAGCATTTTCCCACTTAATTCTTACACGATCTTGTGCAGTGGCTGCTATTATTATTTCTGTTCTGTATTTGAGAAATCTTCAAGACAGAGGGGATGGGTACCTCCACCAAGATGGTAAGAGCAGACCAAGGAAGTGCGCCCCAGTGTGTGGACTTGAAGAACCCAAGCTCTTCATGCTAAGGCTGCAGAGAGACTGACTTACGAAGGCTGCACCTCCCCATCCCTCCACCTCGCCTCTGCCCCACCAGTGCTAGATAAGCACCCCATAGCCTCACTGTACTCTTGCACTTCCCTCAGCACAGTCAGTTGCTTCCTGCCTTTGGGCTGTTATCTCTACTTCAGATGCTCTTGTCATCTCTGCTTAACTTACTGTTTCTTATTTTTCAAGTCTCTGATGGAATATCCACCCTTGCAGATGCCTCCCTCGCCCACCTGTTCTAAAATCACTATCTCCACCTTCACTCTTGAATTTCTTATTCTATTTTGTTTTCATAGCATTGACCATAGCTGGAAATTAAATTATTTGCATATCTGTTCACCTGTGTGTGGTTCCATTATCTTACCGGGCAGTAAGATAATGAGGAATTCTTGGATTTTGCTGTTCGTGAAGCACATTCCTTTTGGGTTTCCCAATAATTTGGTGGGACAGGCATTTTGGGTACTGTTATTCCCAATTGTTAACAAGGGTGTTTAAGCTCAGAGAGTGGAACTGATGTATTCAAGGTCACAACAGCTAGTCTATGGCAGAAGTCAAGTTACTCATGGATGGATCTTCTGATGCCTTGGTTGGTACTCCTTTATCTGCACCAAGAAGGACCCATTCCATGTGACAAGCAATGACTAGGGCCATTATTTTAGGGTTCTGGAAGGCCTAGTCACTGAATTAACCAAAGGAACTGACTTCAAGTTTCTCATGAGTTCTTCTACCAGTCACCTCCTCTGACATGTCATGTCTGATGGAACAAAATTAGATAGTCTTAACCTGTGATAGATTTGATTCTGGAGATTTGAGATAACCAATGAAACAAAGAAAGCATAGACTACTTCATTAATTAGCTTGTTGCCTATCTTAGTCTATAGAGTTTCTATCTGGCATCAAAAATACCTAAAACATCAGAAGCATACATAACAAATTGGAGCAAAAATAAGAAAGAAAAACAAGGTGGAAACATTAAATGATCCAGAAATGAGACCGAAAATGCCAACTTCAAGAACATGATGAACTGGACACAGGTTAGGCTCTTGGTTTTCTAGCAGTTGTTGTCAAAAGGAAGAACTCGCTTGATGACATAATTCTAAATGTCTTTATATAAAAACAGTAAGATGGCTTAGGAGAAAAACAGCCATTCTGTTTTCTAAACTGGAAGTTAATTTCTCTCAAAAGGAAAACATTGAGTATAGAGTTTCTCAACTTTTCTAAACCTAGGACATTTTGATAGCAATAATATCCTCACCCTTCCAATTGAGAATTATCATTGTGCAGAAAATGAATTCTATGTTCTATTTAGTCCCCACTAGACAATTTTTTTGATCTTTACTTTCTATAGAGTGTAGTAAAAATAAGGGCTACTTTATTTTCTGAGTCAAAAATTAAACTATCAGCTCCCACAGGGACACTGGTATATCCCGTTCTTGGAGAAAGACACCCTTTATCCTTTGGCACCCATCACAGTAACCATAGATTTAGGCCAGAGTAATCAATAGTTGCTGGAACTATTGGGTAAAAAGTTTGATGAAGAACAGGATATTTACCTAATCTCAAAACATCTCTACTTATCAACTGTAAAAAAGAAAACAGTGTGTTTTTGATGGACATCACCTTCACAAAGTGATCAGCTTATCGCCATTTATGAGGCAAATGAGCGTGTGCTTTCTACTGTGACACACTAAGGAAGAAACAGCACTCTGTGGCTTTCCTGCCAAAAGTGTGTAATCCAAATAGAACCACGAGTAAACACCAGATGAGACCTAGTTATTCTACAAAGTAACTGGAAATAACTGGCTTGTACTATTAAATAGTGAAGATCAAACTCCCCCCCCCCCCAAGAAATAAAACACAACAACAAAAAACTAAAGAGGTTGAGATACTGCTCCAGATTAAGGGAGACTGTAAAGCCAGTAGTCGGGGCCACCATCACAGCAACCCGACCCACGCAGGTTCGCATTAGATTCGAACAGTTGATAATGAAACACAGGAGCCAAGAACTGGTGAGCCATCAGCTTTCATTCTAGCTTGCACCCGCGGGCAAGCAAAAACACACACTGGGCTCCAAAACCCACACATTCAGTGCTCACAAAGCTACTGACTTATCCGAGTTTCCTAGAATCAAAGGTTTCTAGCTCACCAGACTTATTCACCTCTGTTTCCCATCTCCTCCAGCACAAACTCTTAACAAACTGCCTTCTTCATCAGCACTCTGCCATCTTGGCTGCTTCTCTCCTCCATATGGCCTTAATCTGCTCTCCTCTCTAATACCTCAGGAACCAAGAGAGAGAGCAAGCTCCCGGACTGCCCCAGTTTATAGCATAGAAAATCCAAACCCTTAATCCAATCTACAGACAAGAAAGTCTCTGATACAAAGCCACCCATCTGAGGCATAATGGGATTCCTCAGGAGAGTGCACCACCCTACATCATCCAATCAGTCAAAGGTATGGGGAAGAGCTTACTCTTAAAACTAAGCCTTAGGCTATAACGACCCGGCCTGCCCACAGCCTGTTCCAGTACACACATTAATATCAACGAACTTCCATGTGCGCAGCGCCATCTTTAACAAAGTGAGCATAATATATTTTATCTGCCCAACAGAGACCAAAGAGACAAAGAAACTGAATGCAGTGAATGATTCTGGGTTGGATTCTGGACTGGAATTTCCTTTTGATTTTTTTTCCTTTATGGTAATTTAAAAATACGTATATAAAGGCATTTGGGATCATTGGCAACATTTGAATAAGATCTATAGATTAGGTAATATTAAATATTATCTTCCTCCTTTTGATTATGTTACCCTATTTATATAAGAGAGAACCCTCAAATAATAAACACTGACACTGTAAGGGTAAATAGGTTTAATAAATCAGCAAACTAATCTTAAATGACCTATATATATTTTTATATATGTAATTATATTTATTTTATATATAATTATATATAAATTACTTAAATATATAATATAATTATATACTTTAAATATTGAATAACTTAAATATATGTATGTGTATATATATATATATATATATATATATATGAGAGAGGAACTGTGGTGAAATTTCAAATCATTGTGGAATAGGTAAGAAAGGTATCTGGAGTTCTGATGATTATTCTTGCAAATTTTATGTACATTTGAAGCCATGTAAAAATAAATACAACCTAGCAAAGATAGACGGATCTAATGAGCCGGTTTGAAGGGGTCCTTGGCCATCAGGCTGCAACGCCCCTGTGAGTGGGAGGCGCACTTATTTACTCCAGAATAAATGTCAATCAAATGGGGGCCAGCACGTTCAGAGACGATATTTGCCATATCCAGACCCTTTTGTTTTAATTGCCTTATTTTGTTTGTAGACTCCTTTTAGCTCATGAGTAAGGTCCTGTCTCCAAATGTTATTGTGCTAGAATTCTCTGTCACATAGAGAGAAGAATGGCCTTCTATGAAGGATTTAAGTATTTTTCACCTGGAAAGATCCTAGTTAATTATCAGCATCTTCCTCTGCCTCCATGGCACTGTTATTTCTCTCTCACTGGGAAGGTTTCCACCAGCTTCTTTCTGTTCCTTTCATCACTTCTTTTTGATATATTTCCTTTTCCTCTGTTCTTTCCTTCCAGTTTTTGTATTTTATTTTATGCCGACAGTTTTATACGGAATGATTCTAATAGGTACATGTTGTAAAATGAAAGTATTTTACTAGGATATTACATAAAATACTCAGGAGAAACTAGGGTATAAATTATATTTTTTGTCATAAGATTTTATTGCAAATAAGTTCGCATATACAATCTTTTATTTATGATAAGAACAAATTCTTTTTACTTATAGGGGCTTTTGAATTTGGTGCTTCAGTAAGGAAGCTTATGGGTAGCTACATAAAAGAAGGTTCTATTTTGATGAGAAATGAATCTCTTATTTCAGGAATATGATTTTTCCTGTTGACTTGTAGAGGGAAGGAAAGAAAGAGGTAGGGTTGCTGAGGGATGGAGAGAAGCATCACTCACTGCAAGATAAGGCTGCGTTGTTACCTAACAAGTTACAAAGGGGTGGATGTTGTCAGCACCCAAAGGGGCCTTAGCGTCAGGGCAATCCCAACCTAGCCTCTCAAGCTCCAGCCCTTCCCTTCAGCACAGGAAAACCTGTTCCTGGGCTGAGACCTAGAGGTGCCTCCACCGAGCAAGTTTCCCCTGCTCCTGGAAACAACAGGATTAAAGCATCTGAGTGTCATTGTTTGTAAATAACAACGCTACACTCCGTGTGTCCAATGCAACAAGCTGTGTGTCCCTCCCCAAAGATGAAGAGATATCTCCCATGAAGGTCAACTTCTGCCACCAGCAAGATCATAAAAGGATTTCAAATTTCCTGCTTAAAATTATTCTTTGTCTGGAAATTATGCATTCTTATTGTTTTTATATTTTCATTTAAATATACAGATAACCCTGACTCTGGAGGTCCGAAGTAATAACTAGGTGCCATGAAGCACCCATCTTTTCTGCTCTCAGGGAGGCAATGCAAAAAGCCAGCATATTTAGAAGTGGAGAGGACAGGATTACCAGTCAGACGAGAGGAACTGTGCAGGTATATTCTGGGCCCTGCATTCTTTCGGGAATACAAGACTAAGGAAACTGTGGAGCCTGTCTCTCTTTCCTGCTGACTTGCAATTTCTATCTTATTGAAATAAAAGACTTACTAAAATGTCGTCTTGCCCCTTGAGAGGAGGTGTTCCTAATTTTGGTAAGCCACGAAAAATGTCCCCCTGGGAACTGAAACTCAACAAAAAAGACACTTTCATTTAATGGTCTGTCTGTACACAACCATTTATTGAGTCTGCTTTACAGGCTCCTGTTCCTTCCCAAAGAATCTCCTCTTCTTGATTTCCTATTTCTTTTAATGGTCCATCATGTGTCCTGTTCCCTGAGTGGAATTAAACAATAGTACATTCTGAAATGCAAATATTCAGAGTCGACTCTTAAAAGAACCAGTGGGTGTATTTATATAAGTTTTAATCTGCCTCTTTTTCTTTCTTTGTCAAATTACAAATTCTCTTTCTTGCTTCACTCCTTTCACTTCCCATCCTTTCCTTCCCTTAGTTTTCTCTTCTCTTTAATACGTTCTTGGCGAAGGTGGAGAGCTTACTTGGAGATCCATCTTTGGAATTTACTTTTATGAAAGGGTACTGAGAAGTTCTGGTGTAGTTTATCTTTCAGACAGAATTAAGGCCTTGTGCAATTTCTTTTTGTGGGTGGCAATTCAAAACAAAAGGGAACTGGCATATCTTTTTCCTTTTACTTATCAATTTTTCTGGCCCACTGAAAACCCAAAGTTTCCACCAGGGACATTCAATAGCTAACTAGTTGGGACCTTTGCTTTCTGGGTTTCCTCTAGGGGAGCAATTTTTAGCTGGCATGCCGCAGAAAGTTTTAAAATATGCAATAGTTGACTATTTAGTCAGGGGCACTGACATTTTTTTCCTTTAGATTGTCAAATAAAATAATGACAACTGCCAACACAACAGTAGCCCTCCTGCATATGAATATATGTCATATAATAGAGTTGCATCTGATTGGTCATGTCATATAATAAGGTTGTGTCTGATTGGTTCATTCTTGGTACCAGAAATCCTTATATACAAGTATAGACACCTGATTTTTAGAAATCACTCTGGAACAAAAAGGTTAGGTAATTATTATTATCAGTTTTTGTAAATCAATCAAAATTTTACCTATTTTTTTGTCAGATTTGCAAAATATATATTCTTTGGTGTGCCATAATTAGTTTATGTGTGCCGGGAGATGAAAAGGGTTGAACGTCACTGCTCTCGGCCACTGACACCTAGTGGTTAGGAGCTTGAATGTTAGAACAGCTCTGAGCTAGCTTCTTGTGAACACAAGTCTTGGTAGACAATTTAAGTGTATCACGCAAGGGCAAAATATATTTTAAAATTGCCAGAATTCTGTTTGTCTAATAAGTTGACCTTTGCTGTTACCAGGTCCCCATGCAGGCTGTCTAATATACACTCAGTTTTAATTGGGTTATAATCAACGTGTAGATACATTTTTATATGCTGCTTTTATTCTGTGTGCTGCAAACGCTTATACATATTGCCACACAATTTTATTTATGCAGCAATTATTGAGTACCTATTATGTATCAGCTGCAATGATAGAAAAGAGAATAAGACAATGTAAATAGATGGAGTCGAGTAGGCTAGGGTTCAATTCTTGGTGATGCTCTTTGCTTTACCCTGTGCTTTGGGTGAGTGACTTAACTTCTTTGAGCCTTGGTTTTCCTGTATTTTATATTGAGACTAAATAGCAACACACTTTATTAAGATGTAAAATCTTAATGAGAAATGGAGATAAAATGCAAAATGCACAGCACAGTGCTTGGCACATGCTGATCATTAAGTAAATGCTGGTGAATAAGATGCTGCTCTGATTGGTTATTATGATGTGCCCGTGACCTCAGGAGTTTAATAGAGAGAAACCTACATATGAATATATGCAATAAGAATTGACAAGAGCTACAATAAACATCTACACAGGGTTCATTGGAGGCCCCAAGAAAAGCATGGTTGACTCCACTTGGTAATGAAGTTATAGAAAAACAACTGTACACAGAGGCAATAGGTGAGCTCAGTCTTGCAGGCAAACTGGCACTTGTTTCCCAGATAAGGCCCCACGGCTTCTGAGGGCACAGAGCAGAGCCTGTGCATCTTGTCAGCTGGGCTGTGAAGGGGGATAAGGGTTTTAGCAAATGGAGATGAAGCAATGATATTCCAGGTAGAGGCTACAACAGAAGCAGACATTAAGTTATGGCTGTTTATTAGGAGAGGAAAGTGTTTCTTTTGTTTGTGGTGCAGTAGCAACAGAGGCCTCCAGATGGGGCCTGTGTAAGAAATGAGGCTGGGAGGCAGGTGCAATGGAGCTCACGGAGTCCCTGTGGGCCTCACTAAGAATGGGCACCTACACGGGGCAGGTGATGGGCGTGCCATGTTCAGCAAGCCATCTGGTGGCAGGGTAGGGCCCAGATTAGAGAGGACAAAGCTGGAGAAAAAGAACAAATCTATTGCAGTGATCTGACCAGAGGGGACAGTCCCTGAGCTAACGGTATAATATGCCACCATGTTAATATGTTAATTGTCTACATTACAGAAACATCTTCTTGTTCATGGGCATTTTTATTAATTTTAAACTTTGGCAATTTTGAATATTGCTATGGTTTGCCTCTTTTATAGAGCTGATGACACTTCTTTCTTTCAGATATTTTCTTTAAGATAAAGAAAATTTATCTTAACATTTACATGACTCTTGACAATTTGTTTCAAATGGGTTTTCCAAATAATATTTTCACCATTGGTAACATGGAGTGCCGCCATTCTTCTCCTTGTCATTTTAGAAGGCATAAAACCATTGTTTTAATTTGCTCTCCTTGATATCTATAGAAATACAATGTTTCCCCACTCGTCTAGTTGTGTGTCCTCACTTGTGAATTGCATGCCCTGTCCTTTGCCCATTTGATAAGCAATTGTGTTGAATTCTTTTTTGGCTGGCCTCTCTCTGGCAACTCTCCATATACACAATTCCATACAGGCTCTCTTCCTAATTTCTTTTCTCTTTGATCTATTGAAACCAAATCCTTTTTCTAGTTCAATATTGCAATAGACATAACAATTCTAATTACTCTATTGATTCATGGCCGCCTACAGTCATGGGTACATTAGGAAGAACAAGACTCTGCTATAAGAGACCAGGATGTAAGAGCCTAGCTTCATGCTTCCTAGCTGTGTATTTTAGTCCAAGCATTTAATGTCTCTGCACTGCTTTGCTTATCTGTGGAATAGGAGCAGTGGTATATGTCAGGGTCTATGAAAAGCTGTCTTTGGCCATAGGTGATAGAGACCCAAGTACAGTGCCTCAAAAAAGTAGTAGTCTAGTCTTATATGTTAGATAATTTTGGAGGTAAGAAACTAAGAGCTGATATGGTAGCTGGTTGAGGCCTTCCTTCTGCCCATAGTGTGGTTGTGGGATTAGGGCTGGGCAGCCTTTATTCCTTAAAGATCAGAGAAGCTATTGGATGGTGACACATAGTGCCAAAGCTGAACTGATTTACTTAGTGAAAAAATATTTTAGATACCTACTGTATGTGGAGTCCAAGATTTTCTCTAATGAGAGATATACATGCTAAGTCAAATAAGATCTTAGTTATTATGTTGATGTCTTAAACATGGAGACTAATTACCCTTTTTTTTTCAGGAAGACCCGATATTGAAATCTCTGGGTTCCAAGGTGACTCTGTGGCCTTCTATCTATCTACTTGCTCCCATAATCTCCCTTTACACCCTTTACAAAAAAAAGCATTGTTGTAAACTAACCAAATACAGACTCATAAATAGGCTCTTAGGGTTACTCAAAGGAGGCGTCCACACCCTCGTGGCCAGGTCAAGTCAGTAGCAGACAGACTCATTCTGGTCTGACTTTCAAGAGTCAACCACATGATTGTGTGGTCACACTGTTTACATAGATGCTTCAGGTGCGTCACAGGACCATGTCACAGACAGAGAGTCTCAGGTCCCCTGCCCACTTAAGGAACATAGAATCTTCTGGTTCCCTTGTTATGGTTTATTATTATTACCAGTAGAATTATAATTCTACTTCTGTCAAAATGAGTTCATTACAAATGAAATTTCTGTTCAGATCTCATAGTTCATGCCTGAAAGCAAAGATATTAGAATTAATGAGCGTTTTTGCTGATGAGAAGGGAAAGCCCTGAAGGGTGACTGGACTTTGGCCTTTTAATGGGTCTGATATTCTTTCATTAGGGCTGACAAGGGCGTATCTGGCTCTCTTATGCAGTGTGCTGTGGGTTAAGAATATACTTGATGTGACACGATGACTGCGTTTCTTTCATGATAAAGCAGCCTGGTAATTGCGGAGACATATGTGTAAGTAGAGCTCCCTTGGAGAGTGAGTCTGGGCTGGGGCAGGGTGGCAGTGTTACCCTGGTTCACAGGTGGTGGAAGGGCTTTGTTGATTTATTACAATGTCGGTGTAATTTGATTCCAGTTTTTCTTTCCCGCAGTTGGCAAGAAGGGTTTACAGAGTAAGCCACACGAGGTACCACCGCTGAAAGAATTGCAGATGACCCCTGACCACAGCACTGTGAGGCTGGTGAAGGGATGGTACCGGCTGACATGTTTTTCTCGCACTCCAAATGGGGTGGCTGTGCGCTGGAACTCACCACCACTGAGGGGCAGGTGTGCACTCTGGGGAGATGTAATTAGAAGGCTTCAGGGCCTTGGGCACTTGGGCAAGCTCATTAATGGAGCTGGGGAGAGTTTTTATCTTGAGAAACAACATTCTTTTTTTTTTTTTTTTTTAAATATCCCAAGTCCATGAAATTATAGAAACTAGGGAGAAGGATTGAAATATCAAATCTAGCAGGCTGTCTGTCAGAATGTTGGGGACAGGTTATTCAGATGAACAGAGTATGGGGCTGATGAGGGTACAGTTCTGGGTGTGGTGCCTGCTAGGTTGGCCGGCTTGTTTCTATGAGATGGCTGCAGACTCCCATGTGGACCTAACTGAACTCTCAGAACTGCTTTTACTCACACACTGACACCAGCCAGGTGGGTTTGCTCCCATGCCAACCAATTCTGCAGCTCTCTGGACATCAACTGGGTTTTTGTCCTGCGATTTCATTTAATCTCATACTAACTACCCAAGGTTAACACGGACCCCACCAGTGAAGCACTCGGTCCCATGAGACTGCCGCATGCTGGTCCAGGTCTCACGATGCCACTTATATTTCCAACCAACTGCCTACAAGTGGGAGGGTTCCACGACTTCCTCCTTGGGTTTGGGAATTTGCCAGAACAGTTCACAAAACTAAGGAAAAGCCTTTACTGATGTTTACTTGTTTATTAGAATGGGCATTATGAAGAATTCCAATGAATAGCTAAGCAAAGAGTCATGCAGGGTGAGGTCCAGAGGTCGCGAGCACACTAGCTGCTGCCTTATGAGACTGAGGTACATGGTCCTCCTGGCACGTGGACACATTCACCAGGGGTTTGTAGAGAGGTTGCTTTATGTGGGCATGGCTGGTTAAATCACTGGCCACTGATGATTAAACTCAATCTGCAGCCATTTCCCCTCCCTGAAAGTTGGGGGATGGGACTGCATTGGCCAAGTTTCTACTTGAAGCTTTCCCTCTCTGGTGAACAGCCCCACCTTGAAGCTATACAGGAGCCCCAAGAACCAGACATCTCATTAGCATGCTCAAGATACTTGTCACTCTCGAGATTCCAAGGGGTTTAGGAGCTGTGTGCCAGGAACTGTTGGGCAAACACCAAATATTTATCTTTTATTGTATTACAGCCCCATTGGCCAAGGGACCAGAGAAAGCAGGGCTGAAGTGGGGCGTCGCTTGGGGAAGACACCATTTGCAGTTGAACACAAGGTCACAGGTGAGGCTATGCCACGGGGATAGGATTGTTGCCCTGGTGTTTTCACCCTCCTTTGCAATCAGTATCAAGCATCTGCTATGTGCCAACCATTTTCTTGACTAATGTGACGGATGCATAGGTCAACTAGGCATTGTCCATACCACTATGGAGCCCACACTATTGGAGGAAATGACATGTAAGCAGCTGCACATTGTACATTGTGGAAAGTCAAATTCAGAGGCTGGCAAAAAGTGCTATGGGGACACAGAGAAGGAAACAATTACGCCAGGAGGTTCAGAGACATTCTCACAGGGGACATAACATTTTTAGCTGTGCTGTGAAAGATGAGATGGAAATTTCCACGTGGAGATGAAGGAAGAATATTCCAAGTAGCGGATACGACATAAGCAAAGACATTGAGGTATGGGCGTTTGTTTAGGGAACTGACTTGCATGGTTGTAGCATAAGGCGTCTGACTAGGAGCAGTCATAATAGTCAGTATTAATTAAACATTTATTATATACTGGGGACTTTTTCATGCATATGACTCATTTCATACTAAGAAAATCCCATGAGGTAGTTATTAATATTATCTCAGTTTTTCAAAGGAAGACATAGAGGCTTAGAGAAGTTAAGAAATTTTCTTAGGGTTGTACTCTTTGGCCTGCAACCGGAATTAGAGAGCAAACAGGCTGACTGTAATTGACCAGAAAGACAAAGAATGTAAGACTTTATATATCACATCACAGGTTTATTTTTAATCTTTGTCCCTCCCAGCATCCTCTGCTACAGGGTGTACAACATGATCCATTTGGATGCAGGAAAGATATTTTTGAATTTCCTATTTGTTTTTGTGTCATCTTTTTTATGATTATTTTTAGTGTGTTTCATAATGTACCCACTATGTTAGTGTGCCAGAACATGTATATCACTTATAAATAAGAATACACATGTCAGGGTTTGTGCTGTACCATCTATTTCTGGAGGAATTGCAAATCAAACAAGCTTAAAGACAAATGGTCTAGGCTAGTAATTTTCAAATGTGGTTTTCTGGCCGACAGCAGCAGCACCAGGGAATTGGTTAGACACAACCAAATTTCTGGGCTCTGAAGCAGACTGATAGACTCAGATACTGTGGGCGTGACACTCAGAAATGTGTTTTAACCAGTCACCAAGGTGAGACTCATTGGTCCAGGCGATACAACTTTGAAAGTGTAAAGTGAAACATGGTTTAAGCTCTAGAAAGATAATTTTAGTTGGGTTGAAAAATAATGAGATACTAAAAACCTGGAGATTCTTGAGAAGGTCATTATAATGGTCCTAGCAAGAACCGAGCAGGGTCTGAGTCAAGTAGGAGGAGTGGATTTCAGAAATAGTTAAGGGGACAAGTTAAGTGTTACTGAATGTTGCAGTCAGGGGGAGGGGGTTCAATCCAGATATGGCACCAGAGTTTCTAATGTACAAAACTGCTGTCACCTAGGTGCTTTGGTGTCAGTGTGAGTCAGAGTGCATGGTAGCAGGAATGGATAAGAGTGATCATATTTAATTAGAAGTGTGTGATGTGTATTCAAGATGAATAGGCATTTGGAAATGTAGAGTTTCAAATTCATAAGAAACACGAGATTTGAAAATATATACGAGAGAACAGCATCCATGTAGCGATAGAAACAATGGACATGGATACAATGAGGAAGATCTATTTTTTTCTATAATGCAGAATGAGGCAGAGTCGTCTGTGAAGGAGGAGGCGGCCAAGAGTGAGACAGGGGCCTAAGGTGGGGGCTGAGTTACAGAGCAGTTAGTGTGGGAAATGGGAAGGGGACCCGAAGCTGGAAGGACAGCGAGCGTGTTTGCGCTGCACACTGGCCTCTGGGAGCACACTGAGCCAGTGACAAGTGCTCACACATGCTGGCTGCCTGAGGAGTCAGGTGAGTTAAGTGCTACAGTGAGAGCCAAAAAATCAGGGTTTCTTTTAACCTTTTGGTGCCAAGGGACCCCTTTAGTAGCCTAGAGAAACCTATATGTCTTTTCTCAGAAACGATATTTTCAAATACATAAATTAAAGCACAGCATTGAAAAAGAAACTGGTTATGACAAAATAGTATCAAGATATCAAAAGTAAATTTGTGATATAGTAGGTTATATATTACTATATACACACATATCTTTTTATTAATGCATTTAATAATGACTTTATTTGTAGTATTAATAACCCCCAAGTGCAAAGTTGTGATGTGTATAAACAATCATTTGAGATGTCTGTAGCAACTGTTATGTGATATTAAAATATTGGTAGAAATCACAGATACTGCCAACATTTTCTTATTTCTTACCTGTATCTATAATTGAAGTTAATACTAAAGTCAATTACAGGTTAAGAAAATAAATAATTTTTTCATTGTCAAAGTACATGGACACTCTCTGAGTCCTATCCATGGACTCCAAGTTAAGAAGTCCTGTGCTCAAGGGATTGACAGAAGTATGTACATTTACCCACATATAACCACCAATTTATTTGCAGATAGGAATTAATCTTCTGGATCAATTTTCATAATGCCTTGTTCAAGGGAGATTTTGTTTGAAAGAATTAGATGTTTGAGATATAAAGTAATTTGGGTGCACTTAGCTAGATACCATGGAGAGCAACTGTGGAGAAATCACTTCCACTTTCTCTCCAAAAACACTAACCTTGCTACCTGTCTTCAGCCAGAAAGGTAGTTATTGTGTATTGACACTAAGTCCCCAGTGTTTTAACTAATTCTGATGTTTCAGTCAGAAGTGACATAATTTTTTTTTTAGAAGTGACATAATTTTTAATGCTGACTATCTATAGATGATTTTATAAGTAAGATAATGTCATTTAAATAAATTAGCTATGAGTTATTTTGCTAAATTGGTCAAAATTAAAAGAAACTGAGGGGTATGATTTAAATTTTACATTTTGTTGGTGAGAAAACTGAGACCCAGAAAGAGAAAGATGCCTTGTTCTGGTTATCTACTGCTGCATAACAAATTTTCCCAAACCTGGCAGCCTACATAAAAAACTTTAAAAAATTTTTCTCTCTCGATTTTGTGGGTAAACAATCCAGGCAGAGGTCATCTGGGCAATTCTGTTGTTCTATGTGGTATTAAACTTAGAACTGTGGTGGGCTGATCCAGGAGGCCGGAGGCAGCTTCATACTATGTCCGAGGCTCCATGCTGATTGTTGGAGGACTGTTTGAGGTCTAAGTATCAACTGAAGTGCCCACATCTCCAGCGTGGTGGTTCATGGCTCCCCATAAGTGTTGCAGAAAGCCCAGGTGAAAGCTTTATGATCTCGTCTCAAAGCCCCCAAAATGTCAATTCTGTAGCATTTTTTTGGTCAAACAATTCAATAAGTTCAGCTTATAGTAGAGGCAGGGTGAATATTAGACTCCACCATTCAAGGGGAGAAGTATCAAAGAAATTGTGACTATCCTTGGTCTATCATAGTCCACCTTTTAGCCAGAAACCACTTGTTTCTCCCCCTTCCCCCGCCATCAGCTGCATTTACCACCTCCCAGGACTCAGATTCAAGCATCAGGTCAGCGGAGGTCCAGGATCTTGTTATATAAATAAGTCCAGAAGCTGATGGGACTCCTCAGGGGTGGCTCTTTGAGTGGATTACTCTTGATGTGAATATATGTTCAACAAAGAGACAAGATTTTTGCCTCTTCACAACCAGTGGTGATACAGGGAGAGGATCAACATGTTAGACATTCTCATCCGAACAGGTGAAAATAGGAGGCACATAGCAGTCACTGGTCCAGACCAATTCAGAATCCAGCTAATGGTAGATCAGAGTTGGGCACATGTTGCCACTTCAGTGACACGGGTCTTCCTCAGTGACCTGGTCTTCCTCCCTAGGAGCGATGCTCTTGGTTTTGTCTGAGTCATCTTTGCTATTGTATAGGAAATAGCTTCTGTTTGCCCTCAACAGTTTTCTTACACTGCGTCTTTTGGGAGGACAAAAGCCTCTTTCCATTTTTACTGACTATCCAGCTAACTGCTATTCTCTTAAAAATGTACTGTGTTTGCACAATTCTTTTTTGGGTTAATTCCGTTAGATAAAAGTCACCCTCACAGTTATCTTCCGTGTAAGCTCCTCTCCAGCTTGTTGTAACACAGGGTGCTGTAGGACAAAGTCTTCAATAGTTTTTAAGCCTTTTCATCTAAATGAAAGATTTTCCTTCCCTACCAAAGAGGGTCTACTAGGCACATATCCTTAAGAGTCTTAGAAGTCCTATGAAGCTCACCCTTAAGTCTTACTGAGTCTCAGAAAACGTCTTACAGGAACACCCTTAAGATCCTCACCCTGAGATCATTTCTTTCTTTGAGATTATTTGCCCATTCGTAGGGGCTAGGAATGAGAAACATTTCTGTTTTGAAACAAGGAAATCCTGGCTTATTTATATTCCCTTTACATTTTCTTGTTTAATCTTATTTCTCATTATGGCTATCTTCTCACATAGACTCAAAAGACGCCAGTTGCTACTTTTGATATTTGGTCTGGAAATCTCTTTAGCCCCATCTAACCATTCATGAGACACGTTGTGTTTTTTCTACATTACTACAAGCAACAGTTTCACTCGTTCACTCAACTGTCCACCATGCAGATTTTCCCCGCCTCCAACACCATTTTCCCATTGTCCTTCAACGCTCCCCCAGTCTCTTTTCTCTTCCACCCACTAAGTTCTCAGCTCCAAAGCCAACCTCACCTGCTTTAGGGTTCTGTTACAATAGCATCCCACTTCTAGTACAAAATTCCATTTCAGCTATATATTATGATGTAACAAACTAATAGAAGATCTAGTATCTTAAAATGGCAACTATTTTACTATGTCTCATAATGTTGTGCTTTAAAAATTTGAGAGGGCTTCTTCTGTTGCACATGATGTCCACTGGGTAACTAACTTGGTCAGTGTTGAGCTTACAGAAGGGCCGTGGTGGGTCAAAAAGAAACTCACTCAAGCTGGCTAGTGGAAAGGTCAGGATTAGATACAGACCTACCACAGAGGTCTTTTCTTCTACCCCAGGTGGTAAATTTGTCTCTTAATTTTCTGCTGCAGGAAGATTTCTTCTGCTTTTATTCAAACTTTTAGGTGGTTTTCCTTCATGGACAGGGAATTCTCCTCAGCATTTTTGAATCTATAGGTGTAGATTTATTCATGGGATCTTCCGGATTGCCACTCTATTTGGATACTCCCTATAGACTAGCAACACACTTGGATATATATGATATATAAATATGGTGCTTTTTCTTCTCAGTTTGTTCTTACTGTCTGAGCCACAAGGCGTTCAGTTTTAGCACCTTTAATATGCTAAGCTCTGCTCTGCCTAACCTGCCCTTCTGATGACCATAGGCAAGCTTTCTACGTCCATGTTTCCCTGACCATTGTAACTGGGGCTGTCCTGTCAGGAGTTATAATTCTTGCCCCTAGAAATTGGGTTCCTGGGGATGTCAATGCTTCAACATCAGTGGAGTTCAAGAGCAAGTCCCATCCTGACCTAGTACCAAAAGGGATAGAACTCCTAAACCCGTCCTTATTCAATGGGTCAAGTGCCTAGCTTTGCTCTCCGCATCTCTATTGGGTTTCATTATTGGTTCACTTTGTTTCTGCTTATTTTTTATGTGACAGGGGCCCATCTTGCTCTCATTCTATCAGATAGAAAGTAGGGATTATTTAATAATTGTGATAAAACCACATTAGAAATCTTTCAGTGGGAAGGATTAATGTGGATTCCAAGGGGGAAAATCAGTTTGCTATTTTTGCTAAAGAACACAATGAGTAGAGGAAAAATTCATCAAAAGAATAAAAAGACACAGGATATTATCTCAAGCAAAATGGACATAAAAAGCAAACTATAAAACAAATAATGCGCACAATTATTGATCAAAACAGAGAGAAGCTGAGATTTGGACAAATATTTTTCAACACGGACACAAATGGAGCCAGAGGCATTTTAATGTTTTGTGTTTTTTATATCATCCATGCCAAGAGAATTTATGATCAGAACAATTTCTTCATGATTTTTGGAATTAATATTACAAAGAAAGGAGCTTGGCATATTCAAAGAGGATTCTGTTTTTCACAATGATTCAGCAGTTGACACCCCGGAATGCCCTGCCCAGGAATGAAGAACAAAGGCTTAGACGCCTTCGCAGTTACACTTCTATCTCTTTTTAAAGTACTAACATGTAACAGTCTGGGGGCCCAGATAAGCACATTAGGATGACCTATTTAAGAGTTTAAATGGTCAAGTTACCCAAACTTTGGTACATGGAAAGCTATTTATAAGAGTTTTAGCAACTCTTTAAAGCAAAGTAATTTTCTTTTCCTCATGAAAAATGGTTTTCTGAGGCCATAGCATAAAATACAGTATATATATCCAGTGTACCATGTATGTCCAATACTAGCCCATCACATGGAAGGGGACAGCTGAAGACATGCCCGACCAGTAATTCAAAGAGTACCTCATTTTTTGTTATTTTACCCAAATATACAGAAATACCTTTAACTGGTTACTTTCACATCATACTGTCTCATGTAAGGAGTTTGATACTGTTTTATAAGGTCAGGAATGAACTGCTGGGAAGCCCCTCCTGCTCTGGTGGCAGCATGGGGTTCAAAGAGGTCAAGATACCTGTCCACAGTCACAGAGCCAGCCAGCATTAGAGCTGAGGCTGAATCCATTGTCCTCATTCCCAAATTAAAATTGTCAAATACAGGGGGTCCTCTGTATTTGTTATGACATAGTTACGTTCCTACAACAGTGATATAACCTGAATTTTGGTTTAAGTTGAATCACACCTTAGCCTAAGTCACTTATCTATTCTAACACAGTTGTAAAATTATAATCTAAAACATAAAAATATAACTAAGCCACAAAAAAAGGAAAAGGACATAAATATACTGTACTGTACACTGATACTGCAGTAACAGAAAAAAATGACAAAAAATGAGTGTAAAAAATTCTTCCTTATCTTTATTCCTGTGGTTGACTTGCACACTGGAAGGGGCATTGCAAGGTGGGAAGGAGTGACCTATTGGAGGAGCAAGCTGGAGAGGCAGGAGAACCTGCAGAAGGTGCTGGAGATATTGGGTCAGGTATTGCACCAAAGCAGAAGAGTTCCAAGAAGCTGGTCATCGGCCCCAAAGAGGGGAGTTCCAGGAAGCCGAAATCACAAAACTGCAGAAGGGAGCATACCAGAACTTCTGCCTCAACGCCCACTTACTCAACTCCCACTTGCTTAAACCCTATATAATTTTACCTCAAAAACTGCTTCAATGCTCTTCTTCCAGAGAAGTGCCCGGCAGGTCTCTCTCTTTTCTAATAAAGCCTGTACTCTGGGTAATCAAGCGCCGTCTCATCCTTGCATCTGGTGCCAAAACCCGGGACGAGGTACCAGCTGCCTGGACGATCACCTTGCTGGCCGAACTTACAACCAAGGAAGTAGTGGACAGTGGTGGCTCATCCGGGCTAACTCCCTGATTCTGTTCGGCTGTGTGAGTGCGGTTGAGTGACTGGCAGTCCGACCCTGTCCGAACCCCTGCTGGACCAGGAGGTAAGGAGTTTCTCCCTCCCCTTCCCCGGTTGGCCTCCAAATTTCCCTCCAAAAACATCCCTTCCTGGTCGGACAATTTTGACTTTGGACCCCATATCTATGAGTGGTCTGCATCTACTCCTCTACTGGACTTTTATGAAAGTCTAGGCGTGCCTAGCCAGGCCCTCTCTTATGTCCCGAGATCTTGGCCTTGGGATGACGACCTTCTGTCTGAGACTCTCTTTCTACAGAGATTTTCTCAGCCTGGGACTGTGACTGAAGGCGGGGACGCCCCCTTCTCTCACCAGTCTCCTTTACTGTGGGTTCCTCTCAGTCCAAACTGTCCAGCCAGACTCCCCTCGGCTGTGTCATCAAAAATCTCACCAAATTGGTCTGTCTGACCTCAAACCTAAAAACTCATCTTCTTCTGTAACATAGCCTGGCCTCAATATAAATTAGACAATAACTCTCAGTGGCCAGAAAATGAAACCTTTGATTACAATATCCTAAGAGATCCTGACAATTTTTGCCACCAGACAGGGCCTCAGAAATTCCTTAAGTGCAGGCCTTCTTCTATCTCCTTCTCTTTACTCTTTATGTTTACCTATCAAGTTCTTCTGGCCAGAACTTCTACCTCACCTTCTACTCACTCTCCTCTCTCTGACCCTCCATCTGATAGCTTTGACCCTCTCTCAGAACCTCTCTCTCTCTGGTCCCTCTGCAAATCCTTCTTGCTGGGGTCTCTCCCCTCCAAAGAGCCCCCTCCCTTCGCAGAATTCTATTTCTCATTCACTTGCAAATACCAGTCTCTCTCTTTCTCCTCCCCTGCTGGCCAGGGGCTCCTCCCTTCTCCACTGTTCTTAAGCCCCTTCCCCCTTCCTTACAAACTGCGCTCTGTCTCTCTCCTCTTCTACCCCTCCTCCCTCCTTACAGGCTGCGGGCCCGGGGGGGGGGGGGGGGGGGGGGGTTGCCTGTCTCTCCTTTGCCCCAACCCCTCTCCTGGCAGGCTCTGCCTTTTTCCTCTTCGACCTTTCCTCCTTCCTCACAGACTGCAGCTCTTCCTGTATCTTTCTCAACCCATCTCCTCTCCCCACAGGCAATGGTGCCTTTCTCCCCCTCATCCCCTCATCCCCTCTCCTCAGAGCTCTAAATCTTTTTGACTCCTCTAACCACATGGTGCCACCACAAGTACTTAAACCCCCACCTCCCCCTCCTCCAGATTCTGACCCTCCTTTTCATCCAGCTGTTCACACTGTCCATCTGTCTTCTTTCTCTTTTTCTCCCCTCTATGCTGACAACTCCCTACCATTTCAAAAACCTTAAAAAGCAGAATTATCTATTAAGCTGTGTGAGTAAGTAATCTGTTTTGTATCTTTGTCAGAAAATACGCGCTATATAAAATCTTTGTTTAATGTATAACTATGCCTGTTTTTAAGGCCTTAAACCAATAATTACCCACCTCTCAAACCAAGGCTAACTCATCCCCATGAACTCTCCCTGCAATACCCCTACCCTTCCTATTCGAAAACCTCATACCAGAATTTCTGCCTAATCAAGGAGGCAGTAATTCTCCTCCATCTAGTAGTCCCTAATCTCAACAATTTACTGTCACACATTCCCTCAAACACCACTCACTTCACGGTCCTAGACCTCAAAAATGCCTTCTTTGCCATCCCTCTACACCCTGACTCTTACTTTCTGTTTATTTTACTTAAACTGACCTGGACATTAATACAACCCAGCTACTTATGTGGACTGTCTTACCCCAGGGGTTCAGAAACAGTCCATATCTGTCTGGGCAGGCGCTAGCTCAGGATTTAGCAGCATGTAATCTCAAAACTAGTACTCTCTTACAATATATAAACAACCTACTCCTCTGCAGCCCCTCCGTGCCTGCCTCAAGGAGACACACCACCACCCTTCTTAACTTCCTCACCATTGAAGAAATATCCCGTCTTCTCTGCTATGGCTCAACTTCACTCTCAGTCCATAGTTTATCTGGACATTGTCTTAACCCTCACCACCTGAGGTCTCAGCCTAAATCAAACTCAGACTCTCTGCAGTCTCCAACCACTTACCACCACAAATCAAATCCTTTCTTTCCTCAGTCTAATAGGCTTCTTTACACACTGGATTCCCAATTTTGCTTTCTTAGTCAAGCCCCTCAGTGAGATCTTCTGAGCATGGCTTTTAAGGTCTATAATGGCCAATGGAGTAACAGAAAAGGTAAATAAGGCCAAAAAAGGTCAGGAAATAGCAACTTTTGGCATATGCTCTTAAAAGACTACAGTGCCCTAAAGGGCTTTATAGAATTCCATCAGGGCCCTGCTTCAAGATTGGAAAGAAAGGTCATTGAACTGAAGCCTGCGAGGGTTCTCAGCCTCACCAAGGGACACGTCTTTGCTGTGGAAAGAGGGACACAAGAAGGTAAAATGCCCCCTTGCTCCATGAAGGGAGGGTTCCATCTCTTCTAGCCCTGCTCCAGCTACCTGTGACCTGACCTTGCCCAGCATTCTGGGATTGCCACTGAAGGCCCAAGGACATTGTTCATGACCCTAAGGTATTTCTTCCAAATAGCAAATAAACTAATCTCATTTCTTGTAAACAGAAGGGTCATCTACTATGCCTTACCTGAATATTTGAGTTTTATTTATCCCTCAAAAATCTCTACTGTGGGTATTGACAGTCTAATTTTGTTATTTATTTAATGTATAGTGTTGGGAAGATAAAATATATTATGCTCACTTTGTTAAAGATGGCGCTGCCCACATGGAAGTTCGTTGATAATAATGTGTGTTCTGGAACAGGCTGTGGGAAGGCCTGGTCGTTATAGCCTAAGGCTTGGTTTTAAGAGTAAGATTTTTCCCCACACCCTTGACTGATTGGATGATGTAGGGTGGTGGACTCTCCTGAAGAATCCCATTATAAGAGAGACTTTCTTGTATGTATAATTGGATTAAAGGTTTTGAGTCTATGCTATAAAGTGGGAGAGACAAGTAGCTTGATCTCTCTCTCTTGGTTCTTGGTTCCTGAGGTATTAGAGAGGAGAGCAGATTAAGGCCATGTGGAGGAGAAGTAGCCAAGATGGCAGAGTGCTGAGTAAGAAGCCAGTTTGTTAAGAGTTTGTGCAGGAGGAGATGGGAAACAGAGGTGAATAAGTCTGGTGAGCTAGAAACCTTTGATTCTAGGAAACTCAGATAAGTCAGTAGCTTTGTGAGCACTGAATGTGTGGGTTTTGGAGCCCAGTGTGTGTTTTTGCTTGCCCGTGGGTGCAAGCTAGAATTAAAGCTGATGGCTCACCAGTTTTTGGCTCCTGTGTTTCATTACCGACTGTTCGAATCTAATGCGAACCTGCGTGGGTCAGGCTGCTGTGATGGTGGCCCCGACTACTGGCTTTACATATAGTGTCTTCTTTATTCCTCTTATTTTAATACCCCATGCCTATTGTAGGCTGGGACCTGTTGCTAATTCCAGCTAGAAGCAGTGGTCACGAGGACTTAAAGTCTAGCTGCAAAGTGTAGAAATGTGAGCACAACTCCAATGCCTTGTGGACTTTTCTAAATTCCTAATACAAACACCCTTCACCAAACTCAAACAGGCTTTCCTCCAAGCACCCGCCCTACAGCTTCCGGACTTAAACTCAGAATTCATACTCTATGTTATAGAGAAACAGGGGCTTGCCCTTGGAGTCCTTGGACATCAAAAGGGACCCTCCTTTGCTCCAGTTACTTATCTCTCTAAACAGCTTGACCCCACTTGCAAGGGATGGGCACCCTGCCTCAGAGCTCTGGCAGCCGCCACCCTGTTAGCCCTTGGGAGCAAAAAGCTCTCATTAGGACAGAAACTCATCATCAGGTCTCCTCACAACCTGCAGGGTCTTATTACTCATAAAACCTTAGCTCATTTGTCATCCTCTCAATTACAACAAGTTCATATCATTTTCCTTAAAAATCCCGAATTCTCTTTCCAGCCCTGTTCTAATCTAAATCCGGCAACACTCCTCCCTACTTCCTCCTTAACCCCAACACATTGCTACATTGAAACTCTCACACATTTTACTACCCTCTTCCCCCACCTCTCTTCTACACCTCTTCCCACTCCCAACCTCACTCTCTTTGTTGACAGAAGCGCACTTAAGACAAGACAGCAGTTCACTCAGGCAGGCTATGCAATCATCACTGACCAGAACCTCATCCTCGAGGCTCAGCCCCTACCACAGGGCACTACCTCACAACAAGCTAAACGTATAGCCCGTACAAGAGCACTGACTCTCAGCTCTGGCAAGACAGCTAATATTTACACAGACTCAAAACATTGTAATCACATTCTCTACTCAGCTGCAGCCATTTGGAGGGAGCGTAGATTCCTTACTACTAAAGGCGATCCCCTCCAAAACCACACTTACATACAAAATCTTCTAAATGCAGCTCTACTTCCCAAGCAAGCAGCCATCATTCATTGTAAGGAACATCAAAGAGGCACCACTCCTATATTCATTGGAAACAACTTATCTGATCAGGTAGCCAAGAAGGCTGCAACCCAGACTCCTGACTCACAAATTTACTTCCTCACCTCACTTACTCCACAATATTTCACCAAGGAAAAAACTATCTACTCCTCTCTCCCACAAAAGGAGGAATGGTTTCTCAAGGACAGTAAATTCCTCCTCCCACAATCCCAAACTGAGACCATCTTACAATCCATACACGAATTGTCCCATGTAGGATATCTACCTCCTCTCATATATGTTTCCTCCTTCCTTACCGGCCATCATATCTCAGCTGCCCTAAAATGCATCACATCGGCCTCCCACATCTGTTCTCTTTCCACCTCACAGGGGGGAATATATCCCAAATCTAATCCCATCCCATAAGCCTCTTCCAGTTCCTAGTACACTACCCGTCAATCTAAGAACCAAACGAGCTATACAGGTAATTCCTCTTCTTGTTGCTTTAAGAATTTCTATAAAAATAGGTCTAGGGGCAGGGGACTGGCCACTGCCCTGTCTTATTCACACACACTCTCTCTCTCTTTCTGAAGCCCAGCAAATTCATAAAAACAAACCGAGTCATGAAATCAGTGATTTCACACAAACTGGATATCTTGACTATTGCTTTTCATTGGTCCATTCACTCTCCTATTTCTTTTTCTAACTTTTGGATCCTGCCTCTTACATTTGTTCACTAGTTTCTTACAGAACTGTATGCAGACCTTTGCCAGTCAGAAGTTGGAAAAATCTACCTAACCCTACACATCAACCCTGAAACCTGCCCTCGTGAAGCAAAAAGTCTAAAACCCTATAAATACACCCCTACTTCAAGTACCCCAGGGAGAGGTCCACGAAGGAGCCCCTGATAGGGATAACAGCAGAAAGTAGCTCCAGAAGATGGCCGGCCTGAGATAAACCTCTTTCCTGGACCTCATGCCCTTCCCTTCCCCTCACCTTTTTTTCTTTTTATCATACCACAGAGTTGAGAAATGATAGATACATGAATTGACCAGAACTTCTAACTGCCCTTTTGCTGTTCCGCTTGCCTACCTGACCCCACCCTTACTTACTGGACTATTGCCCCGAGGCAGAAGAGTTCCAAGAAGCAGGTCATTGACCCCAAAGAGTGGAGTTCCAGGAAGCCGAAATCACAAAACTGCAGAAGGGGGCATACCAGAACTTCTGTCTCAACGCCCACTTACTCAACTCCCACTTGCTCAACGCCCTCTTGCTTAAACCCTATATAATTTTACCTCAAAAACTGTTTCAATGCTCTTCTCTCAGAGAAGTGCCCAGCAGGTCTCTCTTTCTTCTAATAAAGCCCGTACTCCTTGTAATCAAGCGCCATCTCATCCTTACACTAAGGAACACGTAGGAGACACTAGAGATGATTCTACCTGTACTACAGGTGTTTCACCCAGAGAAGCAGCTGATGTAGAGGGTACAGGGTATGTTGAAGACCTCTCTACTTTCTGAAAGAATTGTTCCAGGTTAGTCTGGAAGGTTGATGACTTCTTCTCTTCCAAAATCTGCCTGTTGCATTGCAAGGCATCCGTAACAGCTGAAACACTCACATCTCAATTTTTTAAAGTTTTTTTATGGGAGTGACCATTGTAAACTCGAAATGTCAAATGTTGAGATTGTTGTAACCTGAGGACCCCCTGTATATAATACTGTATATATTTCCTCCCCACATACACGCAGTTTCTGTATTCCCTATTTTAAAATCTATAAATTTTTGTTTGTCTTGTTTGTTCATGGGTTACTTTCAGTTTTATGTCTTACCTATGAGAGAAATCATGTGGTTCTTGACTTTTTCTGTCTGATTAATTTTGCTTAGCATATGATTTATATGGCTTTAGATTTTCATTACTTCTAATTTAGTTATTTTTTCATTTTATCATCAAGTATTTGAGTGACTAGTTCTAGTGTTTGATGCTGGGCATGTTCTATGCTCTGGGTGGTACAGTGCTATCACATGTATAGATGTTATATTCCACTGGGGAAAGGTAATCAATCAATCAACCAACCAATCACTCATCAAGGGGGAACATTTGCTAGAAGTAAGCAACTGTCTCATGTAGAATGAACGGAAGGACAACCTCTGTAAAATAAGGTGACTTGTGAAGAGAAACATGAAGGAGAGCCAGGAGCTGGCAGGGCAGCAGGCTTCACGCATGTGCTCACTACACAGTCCTGATGGGTGCCATGCTTGGTTTAATGCTCTGTTGTTGCCATCTTAAGATTATTAGTAATTTTTTTTAACACAAGACATTTTCATTTTATACAGGGCCCAGCAAATGATGCTGCTGGTCCTGGAGCAGGAATGAGCTCTGTGATGTTTGGGGGAAGGGCATCCCAGCCAGATGCACCAGGGGGGATACAAGGGCTAACATGAATGAGGATCAGAAGGCCAGTCAACTAGAATGGAGAAGGCAAGAGAGGAGAGTGACAAGAGGTGACATTAGAAAGCCAGAAGGGGGCCATGGATCAGCCCTTGTAAAGACTTTGGCTGTCATTCTGAGTGAGCCATTGATCAGAACAGTGACATGATTTGTCCTTCATTTTAAAACAATTATTCTTGATTTGAGCTATCTTGTTACTGCAAGAGCTCCCTGTAAGAAAGATTTGCCTATCTCCCAAAATAGACTAATAGCAATTTTACTCAAATCAGCTACATGCCTTATACAAAAGCCTTTTAGATGATATAAAATTCAAATGTTAAACAAATACATTAAAATTTTCTTGTAAGTGACAAATTAACTCTCTCTGGTTATATAGACTAAACTTTTTTAAAATTTGTTCTTCTCCTAGATAGTTTCAATATTTAGAAAATTACAGCTTTAATCCTTAACCACAAATATTCTTGCTCAATGAAATTTTCTTTTCTTTATCTAGCTTTACTAGAAAAGGGACCATACATATGCTAGAGAATGTTTAATCTTCTGCTATACTTTAAAGAGAACAAAGTTATCCTGCCCCATTGTTGAATAACACCACTGTTTCATGCAAGGAGATGTTTCTGCCAATTGTCCAAAGGAAGGACTCTCATTCAGTTCTCCTGCTGGTTAGAGTAGTTCTTTTTGGAAAATTAAAAATTATAGAAATTTAGTTTCTGAAATTCAATCTGAAGATGATCCAGTGCAAAATATAGTACATGGAGTTTAATAAAAGAGATTTGATATAAGAGCATGAATAGAAAATTTGAAGTGGCCAAAAGATATTCTAGAGTAAAAGAGAGAAAGAAGCACAGGCACACAGCATATATTAGAGCTTTATATTGTAGTTACAGAGGTGTCTTTGTTAGGTGGGATCTGCTGTCTGTCAAAGTCAATGGGAGGTGCTTAGAATAGAAACATGTGCCTTAATGGTGCCCTGTGTGTGTCTGATCCCTCCAGCACTTTGCAAGTGCGTCTTTTATCTCACTTTACTCTCATCATACTTGAAATGATAAGGTGGGTTTTCTTTCTCATGGGTGGATAAAAAAGTGGAAGTCTGAAGAATTTAAATAATAAGCTCAAGGTTGATAGCAAATCAATGGCAAAACAGAAAGCTAGATGTCCTGATTCTTAGTTCAAAATTCATTGTATGTCATCATTCTTGTTCCTTTAGCACTAAGGAGATGGAGTAACAACTGCATGTGCTTAGTGACATAGACCAAAACATACCTATTGAACAATAATCACAGATGGTGGTGCAAGGAATAAAAAGAGATAGGGAAACACACACACATACAAATACATACACACTGATAACAAAAAAAGAGAACTTGTGTCCAGAGTATATACATTGCTCTACAAATTCAATAATAAGAAAATATCCAATTGAATTAAACATAAAAAAATATTTGAATAGCTACTTTACCCAAAGATATGGATGGCAAATAAGCTTCCAAAATGTTGCTCATGTTCATTAGCCTTCAGAAAAATGAGAACTTTCTGCAATGAGTACTGCTATGCACCTAAAACAAAGCCTAAAAATAAAAAAATATCAGAGAATACCAAGAGTTGATGACCATGTAAACCAACTAGAATTTTCATATATTGCCAGTGGGAATGCAAAATATACATCTATTTAGAAACTTTATATTAGTCACTGTACAACCCAAAAATGTCACTCCTAGATATTTAAAAGGGAAATGAAGACTCAGGATCACAAAACACCTGTGCTTGAATGATTATGTATCAGCATTATATCACAATTTCTCTAAATTTAAGCAAGTTAAATGTACTATAAGTAATAAATGGATAAACACACTGTGGTATGCCCTTGTAAAGGAATACTATTCCACAACAAAGGGGAACACAGGACCAATACATGCAACTCCTGAATGAATCTCAAGTGCATTCTGCTAAATGAATGAAACCAGACTCAAATACTGTATATTGTTTGGTTCCATTTACATGGTACCCTGGAAAAGGCAAAACAGATCAGTAGTTGCCAAGGGCTGCCAAAGGTTATAGGAATATTTCTGAGGAGATGGAGAGGTTCTACATCTTGATGCTGGTAGCTGTTACATTATTTATGATCTGATGTGTCAAACTCATAGAACTGCACATCAAAAATGGTCATTGTTGTATATGTAAATTATGCCACATTGTTTTTTTAAAAAAGAAAGGCTTATAAATGCATGAATTCTAGTTGAAACCAAAAGGCTTTATACCTAGTTGATATCAGAAGAAAAATTGTGGCAAGTAATAAGAAAAACGTAAATTGTTCAGAATGTCTCATATTTGATAGTAAACTTGTATCAGTCAAAATTTTCAATTAGTTCCTTTGAAAGTGAAAATTCAAATACATCTGATTTGTTAGAGTCCATCTTCAACTTTTAAAATTACATTTTATGATCCCATAAAAATAATATTGAATTATGAATGATCTAAATAACTATTTAGTATAATTTTTAAATAAAATGATTTAAAAAGCCTTTACTTACTAATTTCTTCAGCCATACAGAAATAACCAGAATAATCAAGCCTCCAGAATGTAAAGCCCCAAATTTTTACTCTACAAAGGTAATTCAAGGGCAAAAGCTATTACCTTTGGGGACCATTCTTTAATTGGTCAACAGGTGCCGATGTTCTGTGGCCTCTTAGGAACCACATTAACTTTACTCCTTAGTATTGTATGTGGTTATCTCGCATTTGCCTGAAGTATTTGCTACGTATTGGACATGGTGCCTACATGGTAGGTTTTCCTTCAGAACCCTATCAGTCTTTTGCACATTTCTAGTCTAGTAGCCTTCACAATCTAGTTGTTCCAATGGAGAAAATGTCTGAACATTTTGGGAAATCTACTTTCCTGTGTGGTCTTTGATGCAATCTCTGCTCTCCTGTTGGGAAGCAAAGACCCCAAGATTAGTCAACATGGTCATGCTTTTCCATTAGGTAAAGAGGCATAGCTTTGTATTTAGGCACTCAGATTTCAAAACCGAAAATGGGAGAATCAAAGAAGTCCAAATGAAAGCAACCTTGAAATATCATTCTCGCATCTACAGAAATAACAACTGTAAACAGACCAGTGATAGTTTTCTGTGTTGGTGAGGATATGATGAAAACTGTTCCTCCATTTTTGCTAAAATGACCTCATATACTGATAGTTCTAAAATCATCTCTGGTGACAACATGGAAGTGCATTGCGAGATCTTAAAAATGTACATTTAGATTAAATAATTTGCCATTTAGGAATTTATCCAAAGGAAATACTTTGTTGGGGGGAAAATGATGCCTGACCCATATATATCATCCCAGAATGAGCTAAAAGAACATTAAAATAGAAAGCTAATTAAATGTACACCATTGGGGGAATTGGATTAAAAAGAAAAGAAATTTAGTGGAATACAGACTGTGGGGATATCTTAGGGAGCAAAGGAATAGGTTGCCTCTGGTCAGCAGTAATGTTTAAACATTCCCTGCTTCCCCTCCTTACCGCCCCTAACATGGTGCTAAGCACCTTCAACACACTATATATTTTGTTTATTTTCTTCATTATTCATCTCCATTAACTAGAACAAACGCCACCCTGTGAGTGTGAAAATTCTTGCTTATTTTCTCCATTGCTGTATTTTTCCTTTTTCTGTGCTGAGAACAGAAAAAGGAATAAAGCAGACACTAAATAAATATTCATTAAAAAATAAAACAATGAATGAAAAGATACTTAGTAAGAGCTTTTTAGTAGCCTAGTTTTGATTCTGTTTCTGTTATTGCTTTTTACTCAGCCGGTTGCTTATTTGTTCACTCACCAAATAATATTGACTAAGCACTCCTCTGAGCCAGACTGGTACTAGGTGCTGTTTCACCAACGTGGACTGGTTGTGGTGACTGCAGCACGATGGAGCTCACGGTCTGATGGGAAAGGTAGCACTGGACCAGTTATCACAGGGAAGTGACGAGGCAGAATAGGGTGCTATAGAGAGGTATGCCACAGGGTGTTCACCCCTTGGGGATTACAGATCCTCAGACGTCAAAGCCTGGAGTGGCAGGAGAAGCTGACTAGGGGGAAACGCTCCAGGTGGACACACATGTGCAAGGCCAGAGCTATGAGACTGGCACTTTGGAGGACAGAAGGAAGGCCAGAGTCTCTGTCGCTGGGGGGGAGGGGGTGACCACAGCAGGGCAGCACACAGACCGAAATGTGGAGGCTCTGGAAACTCCCCTTCAGGACTTGGTTCTCTGTCTGGGAGATGATCAGAAACACCTGACGAAATACAGATTTATACAGGCAAATACATGATTGGGTTGGATTTGGAGTTTGCAGAAATGGCGGTGGCTGCTGTGCTGAGCGTCAGTAGGAACTGTAGCAGAGTGGAGGCGGCTGGCCCAGGAGGGTCACGCGAGCCTGGGCTGGAGGCCATGGCCCCTGCCCAGTTCTGATCCCTGACCTCCAGGTAAAGAGACCTCTGTTCTGTATCCACATCCATCTCTGTGTGGTGGTACTTTCTCAGTACTCACATGTGTTCTGGGAAATGGGCTTTTCTCACCAGTGGTCCATCCCAAAACAATACAAAGACATTTGTTTGAGTCATACATTCAATTCCTTTGATCAGTTATCCCAGGCGCAAGGATGCGGAACATGAAGCCATCCATGTTTTGTTTATTTCACCATATAGTTTAATTTGGGAGCAGAAACAGGATTGCTATGGAATGATGAAAAAGCAAATGCTTGCGAAGTTCTTCTCGCTGTCCCAGCACCAGGCCCGGTCCCCGCAGCAGACTGAGGGAGGCGGTTTCTCTGCGGAGTGCCCACACTCCCAAGGCATGGCCGGCTGGCTGCCAGGCCCCATTCTTCGTTTCTAATCAGCTCCTAGCCTGCTGCAGCATGGGGCCCAGCCTTTCAATTATTCAAGAACGGGAAAGCGTTTGTTGCCTGATGCTGGATTTGCTTTTATTCAACAGAACAAAGCTGGGGTGGGTGAGATTCAAAACCCTGGGCAGCCAGGCCTCGGGATGCATGTAGATAGGTTGCCAACAGAGGGGCAGTTGCTCTGGGAAGGGGCCAGTTCAAACAGCATGTAGAGTGGATGGAAGGAGGGAAAGAAGACCAGCAGAGATGAATAGGGAGCATCCTGAGTTTGCCTTCTATTTGTCCAGCCAGAAAATTAGAGCTGCTGAAAAAGCGGGGACCTCAGGCTGTGGTGGAAGAGAGAGGCAGGCTGGCAGGGAAGTGACTCAGGCGGGGTGGTGAGAGCACCAGCTTCCAACCCCAATTCTGTGGCTAAGCCGCCATGTGCTGCTGGGAAATCATCTCTTCTCTTTGTGCCACTGTCCCTCACCTGTGAAAAGGGGAAGGTGGATTAGATGCTCTCTAAGGTTCCTCTGCATCTGTCTTCTAATTTCAGGGTGATCCTCAGGTCTTGGCACCAGCTGTTACCTGGTCCTCTGCTTAGGATCTAGGACTGGTATTGTTATGATCTAGCTCTTTTCATTGTCATCCATCCAGTCCTTTATTCTGTCTTTCAACTCACAAACAGCAGGCACTTGCTGTGCACCAGGGGGCACCCCATTAGGGGTCCCAGTCTGTGGGCTTTGTGTGATGCAGCCAGATTAGGAAGGGCAGGAGGAACCTGACTTCTGATTTGGCTTTCACACTAGACTCTGAAGACTGGATTAGTTCTAGAATCCATGAGGCTCATTCATTTATGCATCTGTTCACTTGACAAATATTTACTGAGCATAAACTCTAAGTCAGGTGGCATATAGAAAATCAAGAAGGAATCAGGTGAAGGGCTTGCCCTCAATTTGCTAGGTCTTGTTGATGAGCTCAGTGTGTTGTAAGAAAGCTATCGCACAGAGGGAAATGCAGAAACAGTCATGTACACAGGGAATTAGAAGAGCACAGAGGAGCAGGACTGAGGAACCCTGACCAGGGAGCCCAGGAGTACCTCTCAGAGGGGCAGGGCCTGAGCAGAGAGGTGTTGTTAAATAGTTGTATTACTTCCTTCTGATTATGAAAGTTATGTGCACACACATATATGTATATTTTATATATAATTATGGGGTTACATTTGTACAAAACAAGATTTAAAACATTTAAAAAAGAAGAAAAGACGTGCTGTTACCCCATAGTTTGGAGGAAATAACTAAAAAAAATATTTAAAAGCTATATAATTTTGGTATATATCTTTAGTTATTTTTATGTCTTTTCTCCTTTCTTTTTTTTGACAAAAAATCACACCATAAGTACTATTTTGTAACTTACATTGTCTTTCAATATCACTGAGTTTCTCATGCCAATAAATAAAATTCTGCTTCTTTATCTTTAAGAGCTGTATATTATATTTTATAGTATAGATGCCCCCATTTTTTAAACTAATGCCCTATTGATATATTTGCATTGTTTCAATTTTCAGTAATATAAACAACATTGGGATAAACATGAACAAATTTTTAGACTTTGAATATCTACAAAGGACGTTTTAAATATGGACATACTCTGCCAGATTGTGCATTTGTTTAAAAGCAGAATTGTATTTCTCTGTGTGTGTGTACTTACACATGCACATGTGTTTGCTTCAGTGAATATTAACTGAGTACTTCCTATATTCCACATTTTGCACTAAGCACTTTACATAGATTATCTGATTTAACAATTATAACACTTCAGCCCAAGATGAAGTCCATACACTGTTTATAGCAGATATTTCAAGAAAAATAATCCAGTAACACATTTTATTTGCCAACCTAAGCTTTAGTGGTATTTGGAGAAAGAAAGGTAATCATATGAAAGAAATGGTAAAAATCTCTGCAGCTGTTCTATGCCCTTGGCCAGAGCCCGTTCTGTACACTTCAATCCAAGCGAAGAAGCTTCCCATGAGCCCGTTCTTGCTGCTGCACTGAGCATCTCGCCGTGCTGTTGTCCACCACAGTGTTAGTTCTCCATCCTGGCTGATGCTGAAGTTTTTCCTAGTAATAGAAGACCTTAGGCCTTGATTTGCCTAAGACAGTCCTGCTCTACACCTGCTGTCTTGCAATAATTATTTAGTATTGCACACTTTCATTCTCAAAAGTGTCCCACTCTGGACAATAATTGATGTTAAGGAAACTTGTTGCATATTGGGCAGGATTGCTGATGACAGCACAGCAAGTCACAGCAGAGTGGTCACCAGCTGCTTCCCATTCCCTTATCCATTAGGGAAGGTATGGCATCTCTGTTCATAACTTTCTAAAGAAACTCACCTCTCCTAAAATGTACCGGGATATCTGGTCTCCTCATGTATCCAAATAATAGTAGAGAATCAGAGAAAAAGCAAAAATATCTGGATGGTAATAAAGAGCGAGTTCTATAATAAAGCTCTTGCTCTTATCAATGGAGAAAATTCTTATTCAAAGCCTGTCTTCCCGCTTGACCTGTGGTGGCGCAGTGGATAAAGCATCGACCTGGGAACACTGAGGTCGCCAGTTCAAAACCCTGCACTAGTCTGGTCAAGGCACATATGGGAGTTGATGCTTCCAGCTCCTCCCCCCTTTCTCTCTTTCTCTCTCTCTCTGTGTCTCCTCTCTGAAATGAATAAAATAAAATAAATTAAAAAAAAAAGCCTGTCTTCCCTTCTTTTACTTACAGTCCCCCAAAGCCTGGGTATCTTATTTCCTATAACACAGGTGCTTAAAAGGCTAGGTTAAAAAAGAGAAAGAATGCTTAAGGCAAACACTTTGGGCATGAGCAAGCGGAGAGTGAATGTGGTTTACGGAAGAAGGAGAAGGCAGAAAGTCAAAATCACTTTCAAGACCTGCCATTGCAGGTCCAAATGGCCAAGCCACTATAATGCTCTGAGAGAATCACTGCAGAGGGTACTAATGGGGTATATAACAATGACCTTGACTTATCAAGAAGGACTTTTGTTACATTTGGCAAGCTGCGTTTGAGAAGGTAGAGTAGTATGAAACATTGTAGATGAGATCACTATTCAAATATTTCATAGTTCTCAAATCACACTTAGAAGAGTTAAGTCTTCCACAAGTTGAGCACCTTTATGCATGGAATGCCTTAACATTCAGAGAGTTCTGGTAAGCTAAGAAAGGGCAACTAAGTCCTCTTTCCTGCCCTCAGTGACTACAGAGATTCTTGTTGATAAGTTTTTACCCTTCCTGGATATCTTTGTATTTTAATAAAAGACTTTACAAGACCAAAATGTCTTGTAATCCCCAGGGAGTCAAGTTCTAGTAATATAATTCCTAGACTATAGGCAGAAAGTTTAGGGGACAAAGGATATTTTCTGGTGACCCGTGCAGAGAGTGCATGGATCTCTGTAAAGTCCTGTAAAAAGGGTGGCCTCGCTGCTCACATCCTTTGGAGTCATAAACTCCCACCTCTGGAGCCCTCAGGACTGGAATCATGTCCTTAAGACAAAGCAGAGTGACTCAAACATGCTCATGGCTGAGCAGAAACCTAAGGAGTCCTCAGAGCAACTGACGGTACCACTCAGTACTAATCAGAAACAAAATTATGGATCATTTAAGTGACAAGTGGTCCTAAGCTCTCAGAGTCAAGAACATTGGGGTTCTGAGAATTTTGGTTGAATATCCAGCAGGCCTCTGCTCATTAATTCCATCTATAGCATTGTTTAAATTGTAATGAAAACTCAATGCAAAAAATTAGAAGACTTGGAGCTTTTAATAGTTATCCCCAGAATACCCAGCCCGAAGACAGAGATGGAAGAAGAGAAGAGGACGAGGCCATCTCCCTGTACTGTTGCTCCTCTCACTTGTACCCCTGCAAGAAACAGCCTGGACTTTTGAGGGACTCCCTGGCTGGATAAAGGCTGTTGATGGGAGGAGACACCCAGGCTTAGAGGCTCAATCAGGTCCTAAAATCTCTAGTGAAAGGAGGAGCTCTGATGTCTGGGACAGTCACTTAAACCCGCTGAACTGAACGGTGATGGATGCCTGCATGCCATTTGTCAAAGTAATTTCAATCTGCAATTCCCTGACAGAAGCTTAGCAACCCCCCCCCCCCAGAATGTTCTGGATGTGTTCCTAGACAGTAGAGCTGAACTTGGGTCTCTGATATCCAAGCAGGAAAAACAGCCATTGAAGTCCAGCAGCTCCCGTTGACTCCGGTTGGCATTGTATTTTCTGGAGTGCCTGTTTCTCACCTCCTCTGGTGGAGAGCAGAGGCCACAGGTGCCAGTTCAGACATGCGGGGACCAAAGGAAGCTCCCATCCCATCCCAGGGCTGAGATGCGGGAGGGGCTGCTTTCTGAACATAGCCTCAGAGCTCCACGGACACCTCCCTTATCCAAAACAATATCCACTTTCTGCGGTTAATATCTGTGGTTCCATCACAGTAGAAGTTAATTCTCCTGTGGCCTCTGTGGGTTCATTTTATATGCCTCATCTATCATCTGTCATTGCATAGTTCACATGCCAAAAGAGGAAGGGGAGAGGGAGGGACCCAAGGGATGAGGGGACCCCAGGCACCTAAGAACTGGGGAGATGCACTTCCCAGTGACAGGAGTGCTGAGGACAGCAAAACATCTTTTACTTCTCACTCTCTGGTGCTTATCTCACACAGATTCTGTTCCTTTGTCCCATGTGTTAGGGGCTGCATTGTGTGTCCCCCAAATTCATGGGCTAAAGTCCTAACCCTCAAGACCTCAGAATGTAACAGTAATTTAAGATAGAGTCTTTAGAGAGGTAATTAAATTAAAGTGAGGGCCTATGGCCAGGCACTAATCTAATCTGGCTGATGTCCTTCTAAGAGAGGAAATGTAGACGCAAACATGTATAGAGGGACAGCGTCCATCTTGTCGCCAGGGAAAGAGGCCTCAGAAGAAACCGTCCTTGCCAATTTCTTGATAGCTGACTTCTGGCCCCTGGAGTTGAGAGAAAGCTTTGCTGTCTCAGCCCCCGGCCGGTGGTACTTTGTCGTGGTTGCCCCAGAAGACTCCCACAGCGGGCTTCATGTCACCTCTGCCGTCATGGCCCTGTTGCCATCATAGCCTGTCTCCTGGGAATATGGTTGCTCAGGTTGGTTTAGCTCAGACCACCTGACCACACAATACTACTCTAACATCTCAAGGAAATTGTATATGCTGTTCTACTCTGGAAAAACTAACCTTACATTATTTTAGGTTTCATCTAGTTCAGAGATTCAAAGGTCAGTTGCAATGAATAAAAACAAAGAAAGAATGTCAGGAAATTAAGGGAGGAAGCCGGATCCCAGAAGGAGGCTCCAGAAACAGGTCTGGATGTTTCCCAGAGAGGTGTTAGCCCCTATCTGTAGGCCAGAGAAAACCTTGGGTATAAATCTGGGATAGAACGCTGGCAGGGACCCTTGGACGCGTCGAAGGTGGCTGGAGTTGTTGCCCAGCTCCAAAGGGAAGCAGAGGTACTGTCCCTAGGAAGAGCCCAGGCTGAGACTAGGAACCTTGAGGGATGAGCACTATGGTTCACACACACGCACACACACACACACATGCGCACATGTGATGTCAGAGGAATGGGACCTGCCTGAAGACGGAAGCAAAGGGTTTTTCAAGGAAGGATATGTTCTTGGTTGGAGGAGGGTTTTTTTAAGTAAAAAATGTTATTTTAACTGATAAAATAATCCCAGAAAAATGTGGAAATATATATTTATAAAAAGAAGGTGTCCAAAGTTGTTATTTTGAGGTGGTAGGATCATTAATCATATTTTCCCCCATTTATTTTACTTATCTCTATGTTTTAGCATTTTTATATGTAAGTATATTTTGCTCATAAGAAAATAAATAAATGCCTCATACATGGATAAGAAGCTTTATGAATGTTCATGCTCTTTTTTTATGTTGAACACTTTTATGAGCATTTTAAAATTTTTTATTGAATTTATTGGGGTTACATTGACTACTAAAATTATATAGGTCCAGGTCTACAGTAAAACAAAGAGCTGGAGATAGGAGTCAGAGAACTATAAAACCAGAAACTTCTCTTTACTCCCCAAAGCTCAGGCGAGGGGACAGCCGGCAATCACAGGGGCCCTGTCAACTGTCATCTCCACCTGTCCTTCTTCAGGTGTGAGCCATGACAACCCACCCCTCTCTGTGGCTCATTTCCACGTCGGCTACAGTTTCCAATAAGCTTGTACTCTATTAGATTGCTTCCTGGAAGAGCAAATATTAAAAATTGCTGGTCAGTCAGTTTCTTAATTCTGTTATTCACCAAACTGATTTTTTAAGCTCAGAACTAATAAAGTTGTGATGGTGAAGAACAGATATGGATTTCTTCTTCTTGCACACTCATATATAATAATAATAAAACTTTATTAAATAAGAGACATGTTGTTTCAGGGAATTCTTTTCTCTCTTCTTCAGGGCCCTGAGGCAAACATATACAATCTTATTAGCTTCTTGGAAGAAATATGTCATCCCTTTGGTGCAAATGCCGGGCATTCGTCTTCCTGGACCTGAGAAATGGGACAGGCCCTTGATGTGGAGCTGTCTGGGCCACAGGTCTACCCAGGGAATTCTGGGGACGGAGTCCGATTAGGAAACTCCCACGGAATCTGTGTGGAAGCCATGAGGACCCCTGGAATGGATACTCTTAAATGTCCCAGATCAGGAGACAGGAGGTGACAGCTGGTCAGAACAGCAGGGCATGCCAGATCTCAGGGAGCCTGACATACCACTCAGTTCACCTTCTCACTTATCAGATCAGCTGTCACAGTACCTCAGCCCTTATGTTCAAGTCACCCTTTACTTAATAATGGCCTCCAAGCACAAGAGTAGTGATGCTGGCAATTCAGATGTGCCAAAGGGACGCCGTAAAGTGTTTCTTTTTTAAGTGAAAATGTATTATGTATAGCAAACAACAACAAAACAAAACAGTTTATTCAGGGTCCTATTAGTGCCTTCAGGCACCCACTGGGGGAGCTGGAACATACCCCTGTGGGTGAGGGAGCTACTGGTTTTAGAAATGTGTTCTTTAAGGATTTATTAAAGTTAAATGAAGCCATGTGGGTGTGGCTCTTATTGGCTAGGTCTGGTGTCCTTATAAAGAGAAGAAGGGACAGCTCAGATCTTTACGAAGTCACAGAGGGGATCATATGAATGCATAGTGAGAAGGCACTGCAAACAACCAAGGGAGGAAGCTTTATAAGAAACTAGCCCTGCTGGCACCTTGATGTTGGACTTCCAGCCTCCTAACTGTGAGGAAATTAGTTTCTCTCACCAAGCCATTCAGTCTGTGGTATTTTGTTATGCAGCCAGAGCTGATGAACAAAAAAGCTGATAGTTCCATACAGGGCAGTGCAGAAGTAGAAAGGGCAGTGAGTCAGAAACTCAGGCTCAGATTCCTACTTCTGGCTCCTTACGGGGGAGCAGTCTCTATCTGTGAGTCTCAGGAGAGTGACATAGCCTATGCTCATCATTTTCCAAGGTCCTAAAAACAAGTCTTGTATTCCTTGTCATTAGCGGGGGTCTTTCTAGGACAATGGAAAAAGGATCAAGTGACCTCTGATGGCCATTGTTGGTCATGAGACTAACTACAGGAACAACACATGCAGAAGTCTATCATTGAAAATATTTTATAGGGGTTTTTATTTAGCTGAACTGTGAGATAGTGACTGAGATGACCTCTGAGGTTACTCCCATCCCAAGAGACAGGGGAGGCTGTAATAATGGGCATCCTCAGAGATCTCAGATACCACTCCCTCCAGGAATCTCCTTGATTGTACAGACAACTGAGGAGTTTGCCAAGCCCCGCTAATTTCCTCTCCTCCTCTACACAGAGATGGACTATATTTTCCTACCTCCCCCTTAGGGAAATATAGTCCCTGTGCCAATAGAATGTGGATAGGAGTGATGTACATCACTTGCAAACTTGGCTCTGAACTCCTTTGTTTTTTTCGTTATCTGTCAGTGGGAGAGGGAGAGGGGGAGACCGGGGCTGAGGTTCAGGAGACAGTGGGATCCACTCCATCGGAGCAGTCTGGATCCCTCCGTGACGATGTGGAGCAGTGCCCCCACATCCGACTGTGACCAAAGCCTGAATGAACTACGCTAAGCCACTGCGAGTTGGAACTTGTTCGTTAGAGCAATTAGTCCGTCCAGACTAATTCACTGACTGATTCTCAAGTTGAAAGCAATAGTCGTTTGTTCTTTAACCGAGCAACACTCCCCAGACACGGAACTCCTGAACATGGGTGGGTGGTTTTCTCAGTGGGCTTTGCTAGGACTATACTCCGTGGCCTGTGTGACTGTGGAGAGCATGCGCAGGTTCCCTCCTCCCCTCTGCTCCCTGCGCATCGCGGCCCACAGATGCTGTGGCGGGAGCAGTAGAGAGATTCCTGAGCTGGAGAGAAAGTCTCAAACCATGCACTTCTGATGGGTGGTGAGAACACTGTTTCTCCTTATTTCAGATGTTCCAGTCCTATTACCGCGGAGCATCCTCCCAGCGGGAAGTCAAGCAGCTGGGAGCTGGTCTCCCGCCATGGGCCATCTCCCGGGGCAGCCATGGGCCCACGGCAGCCAACTCAGAGAGCAGGGTTTGGAGATGGCCTCTGTGACACTTCCAAACCTGCTGGGCTGCTGGGAGCTCAGCCGAGATCTAGAGGTCTGATGTAGCAACTCACTGGGCCCGCAACCCAGGGTAGGACGGTGGTGGACGGGGCCCGCAGGGCCGAGGGCTAGGTTCTCAGGACTTCTGAGTTGCACTTCTATTGAATTGGGAAGCTCGCAAATAGAGAAATTCAGAGCATTCTCAATTGCTGCTCACTCGCCTGCCTCCCCAGCCTGGGCCTTGGCAGCCCTCTCCTCTCCCAGGTATAAATCACATTCCATCAGAGAAAGGGCAGGGCTTCGGGGATCATTTTGGAATACTAGGATGTTAATGCATTGGTTTTGTTCCAAGCACAGAGCCACCTCCTGGGATTTGGGAATCCAGTCTTTTAAATCCAGCTAGCACTAATGAGCTAGTTAGGGCTTCTGACCCCCTTGACTCACCCTATCTCTCCTGGTGCTCTGGCCATGGGAGTCAGCCCTGTCGGCTGCCAGCCATGTACCTGTTGCAGCAACCGGTTTCACCAGGAGGCATTTAAACTGCCGTTTCTTCTTCATCTATTCTTTCTAAATTGCTGAGCACACGTAAACGTGTGTTGTAATGGGCAGACTCTGGGTGAATGTTTGTGGTTATTTTGATGGCATTGGCTCTGGTTCCCAATACGACAGTGCCTGGCTGGCAGCTCTCCTCTAAGAAAATGTTTCTGGGATGCCAAAGAGATGGTCCTCAAAGGGGAGGATGACCCGGGAAGATAACGGACAAGCAGTTAAATAGTGCTTAGCCTTTTAGGTAGGCCTGTCTCTCAGTTCCCCTAGCTTACAGTTACTTATGTGCAAAAGCCTCACATAACATCAACTACATATCAGGGCTGTTCGCAGCAGTTTCCCAATGTTGACCTATTTGCTACCCTGCACTGTTATTTTATGCCTAGTTTATAATAAGAAACCTAGGACAATGGAACGTTTACAGAACTCGTTCAAAGTCAGAGAGCCAGTAGGTGCTGGTAGCAGCATCAGGATTTGAAGCTTTGTGGTCTGGCTCCCGGACTACAGGCTTAATCACAGGGCCAGTCTCTCCTCCATGGTTACTCCTGCCTCCCTCACTTGGCTCCAATTGTTCATCCTATCAAGCATGTCTATCCGCCTCTTCACACTTCTGAATTCCTGCTCATCTTTTAAGACTAACTTGCAATCTCGTTCCCACAAGAAACTTTATGGAAACATTCTGCACCATGTTGCAGTTGACCGGCTCTGAACTCCAGAAGTAGAGTGGTTCAGAGCCTGGCCTTTGTACTTAAATTGTATAAGCCTCATTCAAAACCCAACCCTGCCACTTACTGGTTTTATGACCTTGAGTAAGTTACTTAACTTCCCTGAACCAAGGATTTTTTAACTGTAAAGTGAACATAAACACTGTACCCATCTAACAGAGAAGACTGATTGAATGGCCATTTCTAAAATACATAGTAGCATAGTGCTTGTCTTATGCTGTTTGCCATATATACATTTTATTATTACTGTTACTGCTACTCTCCTTGTTGGATCCTTATCTCCTGTAAGATTGCATGATTACCTGCAAAGATCAGTCCTTGGCACTTAGTATACATATTTATTTAATAATAATAGTTAATTGATGAGATTAAGGTACTCAATATTATACCGCCAGCCACAAGTATTGAAAAAATCTCTTTTCCACTGAATTGCATATAAAATATAAGTCACAGGTCCTTATCAATTTTGGAATGGTTGGTCTCAGGGGAAATAAAATCTGTCAGTTTAAAGAAAACCCTAAATAAACAGACGCCTTCATTAATTGGGGTGGTCCTGTTAAAACAGAGCACACATTTCATGGGACTTTTAGCACTGATAGCCTGTAGAGAAGCACCAACCCCCAAGAATTTGTAGCTCCTGATGTCACCTTCTTGACTTTTGCTTTCTAGTCTTGTCTTAGGCAACCGTTTACTTATGACAGAGATTCTGCTGATATATCACACCAGGTAATTGGGAAACCAATTAAAGACTGATGTCTTATTATCCCTTGAGGGACACAGCAAAGAACCACTTACAAAACCTTCTCTATTAGTTGGAATTGAGATCCTTAGGTTTATTGACTTCAGAATATTTTTAAGGAATCATTCTGAAGTCATAAAGGCTCTAGGACTTGCAGGAAGTCAGGAAACTATTGAATGTTGCTAGGTCTGCAGTTGGCGGGCTCTCTGCAAGAGGGTTGCCCATTGCTTCCATGGAAAATAGGGACAGGAGTTTATCTCCAGGGGTGGCTGGCTCCGCACAAGTAAGTGTACTCAATTTAAAGACCATTGGTCTCCTGCAGTCTTCCTCTGGGCAACTTCTCAGCTTTGGTTATTTTGAAAGGTGACCCATGAGGAGTTAGGGGCGGCAGAACCACATTTTCTTATAACAAAAAGAACAGCACCACAGTGTGTTTATAAATATGCCCTGGTTCCCCCAGGGCTCCCTCCCTAGGGCACAGGCATCCTCTCCCATCCCTGAAGTCATCAGCAGGGCTCCAAACAACCATGGTAAAGAACGTGAAGCACAGGAAGCAGATGGGATCACAATGATTTTATGCTACGACTCTCCATCCCTCCCTTCTCAGAATACGTTATACCTGCTTTCATGTAGAACCCTGTATACTTTGAGAGTTTTTCTTCTTGTCCAGGGAAAGTTTGGGGATAAGTTCATATGTCATCTCATACTTTCCTGGCTGCCCTGAGTGTACTATTCAGTGAATGGCAGACCACAGATGCTCAACTTTCCCTGGCCGGCTGGCTCGGGAGATGTGGAGGAAAGGGAATGTCTGGACAGGCTGGGGAAAGGGAAGTGGTGAGCGTTAACCTTCCCCAGAGGTGGTTTTGGTTGTAAACCAATAACCACCCTGTGGTTACTGTGCTGGGGTTGCGTCTGCAACGTGTGAGTGGTTTCCCCAATCCTTCTGAAGTAATACTCTCTGTGACTCTTTTAAGCCATGCTTAGTATTGTAAAGGGTTGTTAGGAAAATTCATTTCCTAGTAATATCTCAGCATCTTCTTCATGATATTACACCTGTTTGCCCAGATTTGACTTCATTCAATATCTCGTGCAATTCACCATCAATCACTGATCACCTCTCGATCTGTATCCCTCATGTCCATGTCAGCACCCTGGACTCTGGTCCATTACTGACCATCTCACACTCAGCTGATGGAGATTTAATGAGATGTTCTGCCACGCTGCTCCTTGCACACCCATTTATCCTGTGCTCACTGACAGATTGATCTTCTTAAGTTACAGCTTTGCTCAAGAAAATTCAAAGGGCCCCCATGGTCTAGTAAAGGTAAGCTTAGCCTGACTTTTAAGACTCTCTAGAATCTTTCCTTTTGGGGGGGCTCTGAATATATACATCATGATTCTCATTGCTCCCATATTGGCATCCCACTTGCAGCTCTTTTCATTGCCGCATGACACGATCTTTTCCTGGGATGGTGGACAGACTCCTCCTTGCCTCATCTGTCATTTCACTCATCTGACAAAGAGAGCATGCCCTCTTCTCCTCCGACTTCTGCTTTCTCCCAGCATCTGGCTTGTTTTAACCACTTTGTGTCTATTACTCACTATCTTGCTTCCGGAAATAGGAGTGCCTGCTGCCTGTGTTACTGGACCATTAACTTAATGCCTCATGAAGTTTGACTTCAGCACTGTCACCCCACCCATCTCTCTCTCCCATATAATATCTTACGTAAGGACAGAATTGTAATAATTGCTCCATAAATATTTAGAAATACATGGTCTCAATGTCATCATTGGAAACTAGATGGTTGGGGTACAATCATCATGTACAAAATAAAAATAATGTGTTTTATTGTCAGTATTTTTGTGGGTGACACACCATAGGGTACCGGCTCCTAGTAGAGACTCTACCTGCAGCCACCCTGAGTGAAAGGCAGGTCCACCCTTGAGTGTTAGGAGGATAAATTACCTCGCCCTCCCTCACCTTTCTTGTATACACAATTTTCTTCACTTTCCCTTTCCCTTTTTATTCTCTGTCCCAGATTTTCATATTAATCCTGTGTATTGTCATCCTAGTGATTCTTTGCCAGATCTCATCTCACCATTGTCACTCTATGCTGTTTAGAACAAAAAGCATAAACGTAAAAGTTAACACAACCACCCAGTACATATAGGACCTGATTGCTTTCGGAATATAACTCTCACCCCAGCTGCGGACCCGGGGCACACCTGGTGTTGGCCACTGTTCATGATGCTTTCTCATTGTCACAGGGGGTGGGGAGTGGGCCCTGAGCTTCCCTCCCTGGCTCTTCCTTCACAGAATGAGCTGGCTTCTGGTTTTCTCTGCTCCCACCTGTGAGGGCTTCATCACCAAGGTGAGAATGGGAGATTCTTCCTTGGTCATCCAGGATAAAGCCTGGCTTTGAGGTAGTCTAGCCACGACCTTGTGTCCCAAGCACCTCATGCATATGTGTACTTTTGCGTCTCTAAATGCATCCTCTCTGATATTTTTCTCTCCCAGATGCAACATGCTGAAAAATTTTGGGGCAGAATAGAAATAGCTGAGGATATATATTGCTTATCAACTTGAGTGTTTGGATTGTCTACTCTGGGTAGCAGGTTCCAAATTCCTGTCCCCTACCTGGATGGCTGAGCCAGAGCCCAGCCCTCCCCCATAGCAAAGGCACACTATAAACTCTTTCTAAATGAATAAATAAATGCGCGCATGAATAAATGCATACATGAATACAATAAAGACAAGGCCCCTGTGACAGCCAAAGCTGTCTACATACAGTAATCTCAAATCCAAAGCAGCGCTTCCTTGGAAGGACAATATATATGTAAATAGAGCCATCACACTAGAATGCCAGACCTCAGAGGGTTCCCCTGGAGCTGACAAAGTCCACTTCACATTTCTCCACAAAATTCCAAAACTTGACAGCTTTCTTAGCACAGTGATAGTGAGGAATAAAATCTTCAAAAATTATGCTATTTGAAAAATAAACTATTTATTGTTCAGAGGACACCTCCGAATTTAACTACTAGTTGGCAGCTATCAAAATGTAACCCTCCGAGCCTGACCTGTGGTGGCGCAGTGGATAAAGCATCGACCTGGGAACACTGAGGTTGCCAGTTCAAAACCCTGCACTGGTCTGGTCAAGGCACATATGGGAGTTGATGCTTCCAGCTCCTCCCCCCTTTCTCTCTTTCTCTCTCTCTCTCTTTCTCACACACTCTGTGTCTCCTCTCTAAAATGAATAAAATAAAAAGAAATTTAAAAAAATGTAACCCTCCGACACAACAGTGATTTAAATGTAAATAGACCTTTAGGTATGCAGACAAGGGGACAGCCCTTCCCATCTAAACCTCCCTCTGTTCTGGGGCCCCTTTGCCCTTGCAGGGATTGGACAGAAAGTTAGGCACTCACCAGGTCCCTGCCTGGACCACTAGACCTTAGACACCTTAAGTTTGCAGGGTCTAACTTCACCTTCCCTTCCTTCCCCCCCCCCCAAGTATGTACAGGGAGCAGCCTAAATGAATGCCTTAAGATTCACTTTAGAAAGAAGGGTGCACTAAATGGGGTCTAGGTTAATAACCACAGCAGACACCGGAGAAAAGGTAACATGCGACCTCCAGGAATAAGAGTTAAATGAACTAACTGCACTGTGCCTTGTGCCCACTGTGTGTCCTCATTGTGAGCATTAACTGGCGACATGCATGCATGTCTGTGTGAATGCTCTCATACTCTGGAGTTCTGTGCCCTAAAGGTATATCCTAGTTAACAAGCCCCACACACTTCCAGGCGAGACTCCTTGCTGTAACCTGGTCAGCTGCTGAACCTACAGCCCTCACGGGCCTACTAGCCCCTACTCAGCTGTGGGCATCTGTTGCCCTGGGGCCTGCCAGTGTGAGCCGGGTCTGGTGCCAGGCCCTGGGCTGCTCACAGGCTCCCTGTATGAGCTGGCAGACATTGCCTGGGCTGGGGGTAGGGCTAGATGACCTCTAAGTTCCCCTCTCATCTTGAGACCATGTGTCAGACTGAGACAACGTGACGCTGATATTCTACAGTATTAAACTGTCACCCTTCACTGTAATTGTAATGCCTTTTCCTGGGTTTCCCCCATTCAGTTCAGGATATCTGGCTCAAATGGGCAGCATGTAGATAGAAACGGGATCCACTGGCTTTGCTGTTTATTTTTTAATTGCACCACAGTATTAATATAGTTATGTGAAGCACATGACTAGAAACATGAAATTCTTTATATACAACATAACATAAACATTTCATAACTGCAGCCAAAATGCTCAGAAGCTCCAGGTAGGAGTAAGCCGAGCTTAATTTTTAGAAGAATATCAAATCAATAAAGCGAACCTAGGAAGCTGCCTGTGATGTACAATTTGAGGTACAATTCTGTTCTATTCAGTTCAACTCAACAAATATATGTTGAGTATCTGCTAACAGTGGGGCACCGTGCAGGGTGTTGGTCCCACACTCAGGGAAGGGGCTCATTTGCGTTTAGGGATTGGGGCTGCACTGATGGCTCTCACAGAGATGGAGAGGCAGAGCAGGGCAAGAGCACAGAGAAGCAGTTTTCTATGCCATAACCATCACCAGAATGACAGCTACAAAGCTACCACTTCCTGAGGGCTGACCATGGGCCAGGGCTCCTGCTACACCTAGCATTCCATATGTGTATGAATATTTGTATATATAATCTCTGACTTGCAACAACTCAGCAAAGGTGGTTATTCTTGCTTCACGTTTTACATATGGGAAAGCCACAGCATAGACTGGCTATAAATCACTTGACCAAGGTCACCTGGCTATAAAGTGCAGAGCCAGATTTTGAAAACATAATTGTCTGTCTTGAAAGCCAGCAGGTTCTGATATATTATACCTACATGAGTCTACATTTCACCACCTCCCATAAAGGTCGTTAATACTTGGTGGAAGGGGTGAGGGAGGGGCTCAAGGCGTATTGTGGCTCTTGGTGAGCCTTGCCTGGTACTCAGCCCCTCCTTTCAGGCCTTCCCGCACCTCTCCTTGTTGTCCAGAATGGAACCCAAAATGGGCCCAATGGCCGATCCACAGCAGGAAGTGGAGAGGCAGCTTTTGAACCTGGCTCAGAATAGTGTTACATTCTCCAAGTAGTCAATTTAAGTCAAGTATTTATTTTTTCACTACCTTCCACTGAGTCTTTCTTTCTTTCTGTGTAAGTCAATTTGATGACAAATGCAAGCTCCCTGACCTGGACCCTATCACAGCTCTGACTGGGGGGCCCATCTACCCTGGGGCTTGTTGTCGGTTCAGAAGGCCAATATCACCTGGAAATGTGATTTTGGAAAGGTGCTTGGCTTGGCTCCCTGAAGGTGGGCACATGCTTTCAGCCCTCTACTCTCTCTGCCTGTTGGAGCCACCCAAGGGGACTCTTAAGTGAAAACAGCAGGTTCCTCTGCATCAGCAGAGACACATCTTTGCCCCTGTGATGGGCTCGCCCAGTTCAGCAGCCACTGGTGAGCTGTGTTTTATTGGAGAACATTCTTCTTGTTTTTGAAGATAACGGACTCAGGTTAGGAGACAACACAGTAAACAACGCATAAACATTGGATGTGCGGCTCGCATGAGTCTGCATATAAATAAGAGTGCTGGGAGTCAGGGAGGCGGTAAGTCAGGAACGCAATGGAGAAAGTTTATTAAAAGAAGAGCTTGTAAAAATCTGCAACAAAGCTGAAAGCTTGGAGCATTTCTTGGTTCCGGAAGGATAAAGGCAGCAGCCTATCTGGCCTGTGCTCCGACTAGCTGGGTTACTGTGCACTTCATGTAAAATCCTGCTGCAACTCACTTTGTTCAGTCGTAAAGTTGGGGTTTTATATACTTCCAGGGCTGTTGGAGAGATGAGTGTGTGGAAGCATTATGAAAAGAGCTCACATTGCTGTACAAATGAAAGGTTATATGATTCTTAATTTTGGGAAAATGGCTGAAATTACTCTTTTACACATCTGAGCCCACTTGTTGGTTGAAAGCAAGTGGAGTTATCTTCTATAACAACTCTCTCAGGAGTATAGCAGGCAGAAAAACAACCAAATGTATTTTCTGCTGTATTATAGTCAAAACAGAAATATCCTTTTTATTAGCTTTATATTAGTCAGGATATGGTAGGCTATGCAGTAATAACAAATAGATTCTGAAATCCTACTGGCTTAACAAAGGAGGATATTCATACCTTTCTGAGGCAACACCCCATGTGTCTTGGGCATTTGTCCTGTGTCTTCCAAACAGTGAGTTACAAGTTCTCGGTTATTTCCATCTGATAGCTATGCTATGAGTTTTATTAGTTCTATCTAGTAGCTCCACCATGACTTCTTGCATTGCCACAGGAAGGATAGAAAGGGCTGAAAGGGCTGGATCCCATAATGAAATGGTTTTTATAGTCATGCCAGAAAGTGGGGTATTCCTTCCACTCATATCCCATTATCAAGAACACAGTTACCTGGCCCCAACCCAACTCCAAGGGAGGCTGTGACATATAGAGAAGTCCTTAAATGTCTTGCTGAGCTCTGAGCCTGCCTCACCTTTCATTTTTTCTTTTTCTTTCTTTCTTTCTTTCTTTCTTTCTTTCTTTCTTTCTTTCTTTCTTTCTTTCGAGACAGAGAGAGACAGAAGAACAGATAGGAACAGACAAACATGAAGGGAGAGAGATGAGAAGCATCGATTATTCATTGCAACACCTTAGTTGTTCATTGATTGCTTTCTCATATGTGCCTTGACCGGGGGCTCCAGCCGACCGAGTGACCCTTTGTTCAAGCCAGCAACCTTGGGCTCAAGCTGGTGAGCCTTGCTCAAACCAGATGTGTCTGTGCTGAAGCCAGTGACCTCAAGGTTCAAACTTGAGTTCTCCGCATCCCAGTCCAGCACCCTATCCACTGTGCCACTGCCTGGTCAGGCTGCCTCACCTTTCTTACAGTTCATGTCTGATTAATGGATGTGGATGTGGAAAAGCCTATATTACTTGGATGTTACTCCAATAACTGGTAATCCTGTGGCCAAACTTAATACACTTGCATATCAGCAGAATACAATTTTCGAAAGGACTTACCCATCAGTTATGGGCCCGCTATGAGGGTCCTCTGTGTTTAATTCTGAAAACTGCCTGTTTCCTGGTTTATTCAGGGTAACACAAGTAATTTTAACCATATTTTCAGGCTAATTGCCACCATGCCATCTTAGCAGCTATAATATAATTGGATAGTATTACCTTTTAGCCTTCTAATGCAGAGGCTAATAACTTTGGTCAGGCATTTTACTATTGATTAGGACACTTTATTAAAAGTCTTGACTCATTGTGTGAAAAGAAAAACTTGTTAAATGTAATCATATATATCTTGTAGCCTTTTCATAGTTTAAATTCATCATAAATTGCTGACATTTGTTACTACCCTCAATGTTCTCATTTTTAAGGTGATTCAGTGGTAACTTTTAAATATTTTTTCATTGAAGTTATTGGGGTGACATTGGTTAATAAAATTATATAGGTTTCAGGTGTACAATTCTGGAATACATCATCTGTATTTTGTATTGTGTGTTCCCCACCCCAAGTCAAGTCTCCCTCCATCACGTTAAAGGTAACTTTTAGAGTTGCAGAAGATACCTCAGCATTGAGAATATTGAGATTTAAGTTAATTAAACAAGGAAGCCATTAGCCTGAAGTGTTTGGCCCTGGTTGGTGGTTCAGTGGATAGGGTGATGGCCCAGCATATTGATGTCCCAGTTTCAATTCCTGGTCAGGGCAGACATGAGAAGTAACCATCTGCTTCTATCCCTCTTTCTCTCCCCCTTCTCTCCCTCTTCTCCTCCCACAGCCGATGGTTTGATTGGTTCGAGTGTGACTCCAAGTGCTGAGGATAGCTCAGTTGGTCCAAGAGTCAGCCGTAGGTTCTAAAAATAGCTCAGTTGATTTGTGCATCAGCTCCAGATGGGGGTTGCTGGGTGGATCCCAGCTGGTGTGTATGCAGAAGTCTGTTTCACTGTCTCCCTCCTCTCACTTAAAAAGTAAATAAGTTAATTAATTTAATTAAAAAAATTGATGTGTTTCTAATGCTATGGTAGCCTATGTAAGCAAATGAAAATCTAAGCCTATAAATGACTCAAGATTACAAAATTGAAACCTGAGGACTACCAATCACAAACAGATAAGCTTTAAGCTATGGCCAATCTGTAATTTCCTTACTTTGCTCTGCTTCTTCTCCATAAAAGTGCCTTTCTGTCCCCCCACTCTCCACCCCTTGTCTGTGGAGTCCTCTTAACCACTTCAGGTTTGGTGCTGCCTGATTCAAACAGATATTTGCTGAAACAAACACTTAAAATTTTTAGTATGCCTCAGTTTATCTTTTTTAACAGATTCAGTGTTACATTTTATGACATTGAGGCTTATATCTGAACAGAATAAACATCTATAGGAAGCAATTGTTACCTTAAAGTAGCAATCTGCATTTGAGTTAATTTAGAACACCTTTTCCAGACAAACGGCCGGGTGTTTCCCCAGCAGTACAATACCATATAAAGGGTTCCCTCTCCTTTTATCTTTGGTCTGTTCTGAGCCTCGGTCCATCCTCTCACTTTATGTGCCTGAAATTTGAATTCATCAGTCCTAAACTCCCTGTTTGTGCCTGAACACAGTGGAGGCAATTTCAATAAGTGTGAAAGTTGTAAATAAATCTCAGAATAGACCTGAATGATGTGTAGGATTTGAACACTGAAGTCAGCTATTCTGTTTCTTTAAGACTTACAGATGGGGATTTGCCCATGTCACATCACCCAAAAGTCAGAGAAAAATTCCCTGCTTTCCCGTATTCCAAGTGGTGACATCATTGCTTTCCAAACTTTGCAGAAGAAAGTAAATCCAGATGTAATTTAAACCACTGGATCTGTTCCCTGTGGTTTGCCTAGACTCTTGAAATCAATCACTCATACATTCTTTGTGCATTTCCACCAGTTTTCCAATGGAGGAAACAAACAATAAACAGAGGGAAGACTGATAGACTGATAACATAATATAGAAAACATTTGACTGTTACTTTATTCTTTAGGAATTTGAATATATTTTAATAGTACAAGTTATAGCATGTTATAGGAATTCTTGAAACCGTAGGGATTCTGGGGAGCACATGCTGATATAAAATAAAAGGAATATATGATAAAATCTCACATAACAAGAACTACCTTTTTTCTCCCTGACTCCTAGTATTTCCCACAAGCCACAATGTTTCAGGCATTGCTAAGCATTTTCCATAAGGTATTACACTGATATTTGCAAAGAATTCATTCATGAGTTACACAGTCTATCCTCAGTTAGATGAGAAGAGCATGTCTGGACAAGGGTAAGTCCTTGGCCATAATCACGAGGCTGGTAGGTAGAGGAGCTGGGATTCAAATGCAGTTCTCTCTATCCTCTCTTGTTAATTTATTTTGTTTGCTGAAGAGGTTGGGTGGTGCCAGCGAAGAAAGCAGCTTTCTTCAAGTTCTTTGCTGCTTCCAGGAAGTCGGTGTTGATTAGAAAAAATAAGATGATCAAGCTCTTGTTTCATTGATGTCCTTTGATGGCCCTATTTTAGATAATCCTTTTAAAGGGACAGCTGTGACATGCATAGTATAGTAACTTCCTTCTATGGTCATGTTAGTTAGAGATGGACACAGGTATCTGAACACGATTAGAGTCCTTTCTCGTTCTCTATTTCTACCATGTGATAGAATTCAATGCATTTCAGGTCCTGTTTCCTGTTTGTTTTCACATTGTCAAAACTTTGGTACTTTGCAATGATTACCTTTTTAAAGAGCAAATAAACATTATTGAGGTAAAATTTAAATACATTTAAATGACCCATTATAAGAATACCATTCAATGACTTTGGGTAAATTTGCACACACATGTCACCACAAGCACAGTAAACGCAGACATTTCTCTTACTCCAGAAAGTTCCTCCCTACCTTTTGTAGTCTATTCCTACTATGACCACATATTTGGCCCAGGAAACCATGATTTTCTTTAGATGACTATAGATTTGATTTGTATGTTATAGAATTTTATATAAATGGAATCATACCATACATACTTCTTTGTGCTGTTTCTTTTTCTTCTCAAAATAATGTTTTTAGAACATTCTTTTTGATACATATATATTGATAGTTTGTTCTTTTTCTTGCAGGGTAGTATTTACTATATAGATACAATGACATTTCTTTATCCATTCATATATTGATAGATACTGGTGTGGATTTCAGTTTTGAGCTATTAGGTATCAAGCTATTATGAACACTTTTGGATACATCTTCTTTTGCTTGTGGGTAAATATCCAGGAGCAGTATTATTGGTTAATATGTAAAGGCATGTTTAAATTTATGGAAAGCTAATCAAGCATTTGCCCAAGTGCTATACTCCTGCTAGGAACTCTCATATATGCCTAGGTGAAGTTCCAGTTGTTCCACATTCTGACCAACACTTGATATTGTCAGTCATTTAAAAGTGTGGCAGCTCTAGTGTGCACATTCATTTTCATTTGTGTTTCCCCATAATAAACAGCTTGGGGAAGCTTTTCAGGTGCTTATATAACTTCCTTTTTAAGTTTCTGTTTAAATGTTTTGTCCATTTTAATAGTTGGATTGTGTCTTTAAATTGAATTCTAACAGTATGGTATGTATTCTAGATACAGAACATTTTTCAGATGTATATTATATTGCAAATATATTGTCATAGACAAGCATTATTTTATTAGTTCCTTGAAGAAGACATTTCTAAAATTTTGATGAAATCCGATTTATCAATGTTTTCTTTAAGATGTGTGTGTATGTGTGTGTGTGTGTGTGTGTGTGTGTGTGTGTGTGTGTGTGTGTATTTCTAACTAACAAAGTTTTGACTATAAGGTCACAAATATTATTTTCCCATGCTTTCTTCTAAAGTTCCTTTTCACTTTTAACATTTAAGCCTATAATAATTTCTTTTATTATTATTTTTTCTTATTTTCCAAGTAAGAGGAGGGGAGATAGAGAGACAGATTCCTACATGTGCCCTTACTGGGATCTACCCGGCATCCCTCATCTGGGGCAGATGCTCTGCCTATCTGGGGTCATGCTCGCAACTGAGCTATTTTTAGTGCCTGAGGCTGAGGCTCTATGGAGCCATCCTTAGCGCCTGGGACCAATACACTCAAACCAATCAAGCCATGGCTGTGGGAGGGGAAAAGGGGGAGGGAGAGAGAGGAAAGGCAGTAGGGGAAGGGTGGATAAACAAATGGTCAATTCTCCTGTGTGCCCTGACTGGGAATTGAACCCGGGACATCCACATGCTGGGCTGACACTGTACCACTGAGCCAACCAGCCAGGGCCACCTATAATCAATTCATGTTAATTTTTATGTACATCATGAGGTAAGAGTCAGGGTTTATTTTCATATACACATTTCATTTTCTAGCACTTTTGTTGAAAAGACTGTCTTTTTCTAATTGAATTACCTTGGCCCCATAAAATCAATTGATCATATGTGCATAGGTCTGTTTTCAGACTCTGAATATTTGTTCATCCTTATTTTAACTTTTTACATAATCAAGATATATAATTTTTAAATAATTACTCCATCTTTTTTCTTTTCAAAACTGTTTTAAATATTCTATATATTTTTTGGCATTCTCTATACATTGTGAAGTCAAGTCACTTTCTTAAAAAATATTCTTCATAATTTGATTGTGATTGGGTTGAATCTGTAGAACAAATTGGGAGAATTCACAACTTTTTAACAATCTGTGAACATTTGTTATCTATTTATTTTAGTCTTCATCAATTTTTCTTAGCAAGGTTTTACAGTTTTAAGTGGACAAAACTTGAATGTATTTTGTTAAATTTTTTCCTAAGTGTTTAATTTTTGATGCTATACTAAATGGATCTTTTAAAATTCAATTTTCAATAGTTTGTTTTAGTATACAATTGATTTTTGTATCTTGTTTCCTGAAACTCTGTTCAACTCATTATTAGTTTTAAAAGCTTTTCTCCAGATTTATTAGAATTTTCTCTATGTATAATTATGTTACCTGTGAATAAAAATACTTAAAAATTTTTTTATTTATTGATTTCAGTGAAAGAGGAAAGGGGAGAGAAAGAGTCAGAGAGAGAGACAGGAATATCGAGCTGTTCTTGTATGTGCCCTGACTGGGAATTGAACTAGCAACATCTGAACTTTGGGACAATGTTCTAACCAACCAAGCTATCTGGCCAGGGCTAAAAACAATTTTATTCTTTCTTTCCTAATCTGTGTGCCATCTTTTTCTTTATCCAGCCTTATTGAGCTAGCTTAGACCTCCAGTCCAATGCTGAGTAGTGGTGGTAAGAACAATTTGTCCTTGCCTTGTTTGTGTTCCTCGTGGGAAATAGTTTAGTTTGTGCCATTAAATATTATGTTAGTTCTATTTTTTTTAATATTCATTATCTTAATATGTCTCCAAATGAATCTGTGAGCTATGCAGGAAAAATTATCTATTTTCTTGGATGAGGTACGTGAGGCCAGACACAGATCAAGAAAGAAACAAGAAAGAGTTTCACAGTTCTTTATACCCACGGTTTCCAGGGGAGAACACAGGCCACTCAGGGAGCTTTGAGTTGGTCATGAAGCCCAGGAAGGAATGAAAACTGTGTGCAAGTACCTGTATTTTAATTTTTACAGGAAGAAATCAGCAAGGCAGGGCAAATGTATTTAGGATTGGCTAATTTAAGTAATTTGAGCGAGATCTGGGCATAAGGCCATCAAGATTTGTCTCTTACCTGGCCCGGAGATGGTTAGGGTAAGTTGGTAGAGGCCTGGAGTATAAGGGTTTGATAAAGGAGATGGTCAGGTATAGAATTAATTATTATACAGGTGTTATTGATTGTCTCCATTTAACATTTAGGGAACTGAGTCACATTGGGGATAAATAATTACTCAGCTCTTCTAATTACTTCCTAGGGGGCCCTGGGTTTAGAACACAAAGATTTGATTCATTAATGGGTTTAATAAATGTTTCCCTGAATTACATGACCCAATTAGAAGCCTGGCTTCCCCACTCTGTGGCCTCCTGTGGGAGTGAGACCTACCCTTCTTCATACAAAACCATCATGTGTCCATGTCCCATGGAGGCCACTGGCCTTAGAGGAAGTTCTTTCTCAGTTAAGTTCTCAAGGAAGGCACAGTCTCTCCATCAAGAGGATGATAGTAGATGCTGAAGCCAAGGTGGCAGCCTGGCAGGGGATGGAGGTAATTAGAGGTGAGGAACGAAACTTTTCCAAGGCTAGGCTTTCCTATGACAAAGGCTAGCCTAACACTTCAATACTATCCCTTCAAAGCATTCATGCACAAAACCATCACGTCCAATGGTGCTTTGGGCGTCTCTAGCTAAATGCTGCCCTCCCCTACCCCCACCAGTCTCCCAGGCATTTGCGTCCAAGGCAAGCCTGCTGACTGCCGTGTCCAACCTTTTGGGAAAAGCAAGTGGTCCAGCAGGGGGCATGTTGTGGTGTAAGGCCATGTGAATATTAAGACCTATTTGCAAATATGATATGAAAGCTAAATTGAGTTAATTTCAGTTTCATTGAAATTAAACATTGAATTAAAACACAATTTAAATGTCTTACTCTTTAGAAAAAAAAATCAATGCTTTAAAATTAATTTCATTTTTTAAACTTACTGTTAACTCAATAAAGTCTTTTGGGCTTTTTAAGCTAATTGTCTTTGAACTCATTTTAAATTCAAAAGTCTTTATAATTTTGATAATATTTTAAACCCTGTTCTCACTATAGCTGTTTAGATTGTCAACTAAGAAGGATACAGAAAAAATTAACGAGGCCCAGTACAAGAATGATACACATATTTTTAACCATTTCTAGTGTCTTTATAGAAGGGTGGGAATTATATTATCCCATTTTTGTTTAATAAAATCATATGTGTGTTAGTGTCTACATGTATATCTATATAGTGTAAACATGTAAAAATTCATGGGAAAACATGAAAGACTCTACAGTAGAATATTGTCTGGGGAGGGACAACCTAAGTATTTTACCATATATTTGAACTTCTTTTTTGAGTTGGTTATTTTCAGCAAGTTAAAAAATTATATCTGATAAACTGTGTAATTTTCAAAGCTTGCATCAATCAATTTGTTTTATTGTGGTCAGTTTCATTTTGCCCAGGTGGGGACAGGACTTAGGCTTGTCTTACAAGTTTTTCCACATGTTATGGGTATTTTCCATGCTTTTGACCTTCCACAGCATGATATTTTGCGTAGTGTCATAATGTTTCACCATATGATGTCTAATCACTCATTGTCAATTTTTGCACTTTAATTTCAATGGGGGCACACACGCATTGGGAATAATGTAGAGGTCAGGCCAAGCAAGACAGATTCTCTTCTCGGCCACTTTTCCCTGTCCTTCCCTAGAGGAACGAACACATTTTGAAAAGTTTAGTGTTCATTTCTTCATGTCTTTTACTATCTACATACAAATTCAAATAGGACAAGAGCATATCCAATGAAAGGAAGTTCCTTGTTCCTTCCACACCATCCTGTAGATATTTCTATTTTTTATAATTCTCCTAGTAGTCATATAGATATGATTTACCAACTTCAATATAATTTGTTGACTATATTAACATATGAAACATTTATATCACTTTCTTCTCCTTTTTTAAATATATTTTATTATTATTAATTCTAATGGGGTGACACCAATAAATCAGGGTACATATGTACAATGAAAACATCTCCAGGTTATCTTATCATTCAATTGTGTTGCATACCCGTCACCAAAAGTCAAATTGTCCTCTGTCACCTTCTATCTGGTTTTCCCTGTGTCCCTCCCATCCTCCCTGTCCCACTCTACCCTTCCTCCCCCCATCCCGTAACCACCACTCTCTTGTCCATGTCTCATATTCTCACTTTTATGTCCCAGTTATGTATGAAATCATGCTGTTCTCAGTTTTTCTTTTTTTCTGATTTACTTATTTCACTCCGTATAATGTTATCAAGGTACATCCATTTTGTTATAAATGATCCGATGTCATCATTTCTTATAGCTGAGTAGTATTCCATAGTATATATGTACCATAGCTTTTTAATCCACTCGTCTTCTGACGGACACTTGGGCTGGATCCAGAGCTTCGCTATTGTGAACAATGCTGCCACGAACATGGGGGCACATTTCTTCTTTTCGAACAGTGCTATGGTATTCTTAGGGTATATTCCTATAAGTGGGATAGCTGGGTCAAAAGGCAGTTCGACTTTTAATTTTTTGAGGAATCTCCATACTGTTTTCCACAGTGGCTGCACCAGTCTGCATTCCCACCAGCAGTGCAGAAGGGTTCCCTTTTCTCCACATCCTCCCCAGCACTTATTCTATGTTGTTTTGCTGATGAGTGCCATTCTGACTGCTGTGAGGTGATACCTCATTGTGGTTTTAATTTGCATTTCTCTAATAATTAGTGATGTTGAGCATTTTTTCATATGTCTTTTGGCCATCTGTATGTCCTCTTTGGAAAAATTTCTATTCACTTCTTTTGCCCAATTTTTTGATTGGATTGTTTGTCTTCCTGGCGTTGAGCTTTATAAGTACTTTATAAATTTTAGTTATTAACCCCTTATCAGATGTGCTGTCGAATATGTTCTCCCATTGTGTGGTTTGTCTTTTTATTCTGTTCTTATTGTCTTTAGCTGTGCAAAAACTTTTTAGTTTGATATAGTCCCATTTGTTTATCTTGCCTTCCACTTCATTTGCCCGTGTAGACAAATCGGCAAATATACTGCTAAAACAGATGTCTGAGAGCTTGCTGCCTATGTTTTCTTCTAAGATGCTTATGGTTTCACGGCTTACATTTAAGTCTTTTATCCATTTTGAGTTTGTTTTTGTGAATGGTGTAAGTTGATGGTCTAGTTTCATTTTTTTTTCAGGTAGATGTCCAATTTTGCCAACACCATTTGTTAAAGAGGCTGTCTTTACTCCATTGTATGTTCTTTCCTCCTTTGTCAAATATCATTTGTCCATAAAGCTGTGGGTTTATTTCTGGGTCCTCTGTTCTGTTCCATTGATCTATGTGCCTGTTCTTATGCCAGTACCAAGCTGTCTTGAGTATAATGGCCTTATAGTAAACCTTGATATCTGGAAGAGTGATACCTCCTGCTTTATTTTTTCTCTTTAAGATTTCTGAGGTTATTCGTGTTCTTTTTTGGTTCTATATAAAGTTTTGGAATATGTGTTCTATATCTTTGAAGTATGTCATTGGTATTTTAATTGGTATTGCATTGAACTTATAAATTGCTTTGGGTAATATAGACATTTTAATGATGTTTATTTTTCCTATGCATGAGCATGGTATATGCTTCCACTTGTTTGTATCTTCCTTGATATTTTTATCAATGTTTTATAATTTTCTGAGTACAAGTCCTTAACATCCTTGGTTAAATTTACTCCTAGGTACTTTATTTTTTTGGCTGCAATAGTGAAGGGGATTGTTTCCTTAATTTCTTTTGCTGACAGTTCATTGTTGGTACATAGAAATGCCTCTGATTTCAGAGTATTAATTTTATATCCTGCCACCTTGCTGAATTAATTTATCAGGTCCAGTAGTTTTTTGACTGAGACTTTAGGGTTTTCAATATACAATATTGTATCATCTGCAAATAGTGACAGTTTTACTTCTTCTTTTCCAATTTGGATGCCTTTTATTTCTTCTTCTTGTCTGATTGCTATAGCTAGGACTTCCAGAACTATGTTGAATAAGAGTGGTGAAAGGGGGCATCTCTGCCTGGTTCCTGATCTTAAGGGGATTGCTTTTACTTTTTGTCTATTTAATATGATGTTTGCTGTGGGTTTGTCTTAGATGACCTTTATCATGTTAAGGAATGATCCCTGTATTCCCACTTTACTGAGAGTTTTGAGCATGAATGGGTGCTGGATTTTATCAAATGCCTTTTCTGCATCTATTGAAATTATCATGTGATTTTTGTCCTTCCTTTTGTTTATGTGATGAATCACATTGATTGATTTGCCAATATTGAACCAGCCTTGCCTCTCCAGAATAAATCCCACTTGATCATGGTGTATGACTTTTTTCATATATTGCTGGATCCGGTTGGCTAATATTTTGTTGAAAATTTTAGCATCTAAATTCATCAGGGATATAGGCCTATAATTTTCTTTCTTTGTGTTGTCTTTGCCCGGTTTTGGGATCAGAAGAATGCTTGCTTCATAAAAGGAGTTTGGAAGTCTTCCTTCCTCTTGAATTTTTTGAAATAGATTAAGGAGGATAGGAGTTAATTCTCCGTTGAATTTTTGATAGAATTCACTTGTGAAGCCATCAGGCCCAGGTCTTTTCTTTTTTGGGAGTTTTTTTTATCACTGTTTCAATCTCATTTGTTGTAATTGGTTTGTTTAGGTGTTCTGATTGTTCCAGATTGATTTTTGGAAGGTTATATGATTCAAGAAATTTGTCCATTTCACCTTGATTGTCTAGTTTTTTGGCATAAAGTTCTTCATAGTATATTTTTACAATGCTTTGTATTTCTGTTGTGTCAGTTGTTATTTCTCCACTGTCCTTTCTAATTTTATTTATTTGAGTCCTCTCTCTTTTTTTCTTGGTGAGTCTAGTTAAAGGTTCATCAATCTTGTTTACCTTTTTAAAGAACCAGCTCCTGGTTTTATTGATCCTCTGTATTGTTTCCTTAGCCTCTATGTCATTTATTTCTGCTCTGATCTTTATTATTTCCTTCCTTCTACTTGTCTTGGGTTTAATTCGCTGTTGTTTTTCTAGTTCTTTTAGATGCAGGGTCAGGTTGCTTATTTGAGCTTTTCCTAGCTTCTTAAGATATTCCGGTAGTGCAATACACTTCCCTCTCAGTACTGCTTTTGCTGTGTCCCATAAATTTTGAGTTGATGTATGCTTATTATCATTTGTTTCTAGAAACATTTTTATTTCTTCTTTGATCTCATTGTTAATCCATTCATTATTTAATAACATACTATTTAGTTTCCAAGTGTTTGAGTATTTTTCAGTGTTTCTTTTGTGGTTAATTTCTAGTTTCATGGCATTGTGATCAGAGAAAATGCTTGATATAATTTCAATCTTTTTAAATTTACTGAGACCATTTTTGTGTCCTAACATGTGGTCTCTCCTAGAAAACGTACCATGAGCGCTTGAGAAGAATGTATATTCTACTGTTTTAGGGTGAAAAGTTCTAAAAATATCTATTAAATCAAGTTGATCTAGTGTCTCCTTTAAGTCTGCTGTTTCTTTATTAATTTTCTTTCTTGAGGATCTATCCATTGTTGTTAAAGGGATATTGAAATCCCCTACTATGAAAGTATTGCTGTTAATCTCGCCCTTTATATCCATCAAAGTCTGCTTTATGTATGTCGGGGCTCCTATATTTTGTGCATAGATATTTATAATAGTTATATCTTCCTGTTGTATTGTTCCCTTTATCATTATGTAGTGTCCTTCTTTATCTCTTACTACAGCCTTTGTTTTAAAGTCCATTTTGTCAGATATAAGTATTGCTACCCCTGCTTTTTTTTTCATTTCTATTTGCATGAAATATTATTTTCCATCCTTTTACCTTAAGTCTATGTGCATCTTTTGTTTTAAGGTGTGTCTCTTGTAGACAGCATATGTATGGGTCCTGTTACTTTATCCACGCAGCTACCCTATGTCTTTTGATTGGATCATTTAATCCATTTACATTTAAGGTTATTATTGATATGTAGTTGTTTATTGCCATTTTATTCTTTAAAGCTGTATTCTTCTTTTGCTATATTCTTTCCTCCCTTTATACTGTTCACAACAGGCCCCTTAGTATCTCTTGTAGAATTGGTTTGGTTTTTATGAATTTCTTCAGGCTTTCTTTTTCTGGGAAGCTCTTTATTTCTCCTTCAATTTTAAACGTTAGTCTTGCTGGATAGAGTAGTGTTGGTTGTAGGTTCTTGTTCTGCATTACTTTGATTATATCTTGCCATTCCCTTCTGGCCTCAAGTGTTTCTGTTGAGAAGTCAGATGTCATCCTTATGGGGGCTCCTTTGTAGGTGATAGCCTTTTTTTCCCTAGCAACTTTTAAAATTTTTTCTTTATCCATTAGCTTTGGTATTTTAACTATGATGTGTCTTGGTGTAGATCTTTTTGGGTTTCTCTTTAATGAAGTCCTGTGTGCTTCTTGAACATGTGGAGTGTTTCCCAGCCTTAATTTAGGAAAGTTTTCTGCTTTGATTTAATTGAACAAAGTTTTCATTTCTTGTCCTCTCTCCTCTTCTTCAGGCACCCCTATGATGCGAATGTTGTTTCTCTTCATGTTGTCACAGAGCTCCCTTAGAGTTTCCTCACATTTTTTGAGTCTCTTTTCCTTTTTCTTCTCTGCTTCTGTGCCTTTGTTTATTGTGTCCTCTAACTCGCTTATTCGATCCTCAGCTTGATTCATCCTGCTTTTAATTCCTTCCATTGTGGTCTTCAGTTCTGATACTGTATTTGTCATTTCTGTCTGATTCTTTTTTATTATTTCAATTTCGTTTTTTATACTTGTTATCTCTTTATTTAGGTGTTCGTAATGACTATCCATTGTTGCTCTAATTTCTTTGAACATCCTCACTATCATTATTTTAAATTCTGCTTCTCGTAATTTGGTTATATCTGGTTCATTCAGGTCCTTCTCTGGGGATTTCGCTTGATTCATTTGGTTTACATTCCTCTGCCTGTCCATTTTTCTGTGTATAAGCAAGTTGTGGCCACTGGAGTCCAGTAGGTGTTGCCTTTGTGTTCTCTAGGTGTGGTCTGTCTGCAGGCCCCCTACTCCCTGTGCTGCTGCCTAGGGTGGTTTGGTACGGGCGTTGCCAGTGCCGGCCCACTGTGGCTTTTGCTGTGATTTCTGCCTCTCCTCCGTGGGAGGGGCTGTCACTCAAGCCAGAAGCCACAGCACCAAGGGTAGAGGTGAGCACCTTTGCTCAGCTGCGGACCCAGCCTGTTTTCGGACTTCCGCCCATAACCCACCGTCAGAGCCTGCTTGCCACAGTTTTGCGGGTTGGGCGGGGCTTTTGACGTGCTCTGAGCTGTGAGCCTTTGCCCATCCGGAACTTTAGCCCCACCCTCGAGGCCAGGGCCCTTCTGCGCAGGGTCGCAAACCAAGGTTTATTGGGCCGGGCGTGTTTGCTGGCTTCCGCTCAGCTGCGAACTTACGCTCGTCCTGGTGGCTACCCCGCCCCCGTGTTGGGAGCCCGCTCGTGCACGTAGGATGGCAAATTGCGGTGTCTCTGGCTGGGCGAGGATAGTAGCGTTGGCTCAGCAGCGAGCTTCCACTTGTCTCGGGGTTCTACCCTGTCCCCGTGCTCGGAGCCTGCTCGCGCCCGTAGAGTGGCAAACCGCGGTTTCTCCGGCCAGGCGGGGCTGGTAGCGTGAGCTCAGCCGCTAGCCTGTGCCGGTCCCTGGTCCTAGCCCCTTCCCCGCAGTCAGGGCCGGCTTGCGCATGGTCACAGAGCAGATTTCTGCCCGTTCCTGGCCTCCCGCTTTGTCCCCATAGGTAGGATTATAGGCAGGCCTGCAGCTTCCGGAGCACTTTCGCACGTCCCCTCCGACCCTGCTCGGCTAGACCAAGCTCACTCCGGCTTGGCCTCCGCCCAAGCCGACAGAACCACGTTTAAGCGTCCTGCCGCCAACAAACCCTTCAGCAACCCTCAGCAGAGTAGGAAGGGACCTAATACTCCACACTGTAGGCCTGGGAGCTCCCTCACTTGTTTCACAGCTCAAAACTGTCCAAATGCCTCTTCTAGGCTCTGGGACTGCAGGCCGGGGATTGGTTCCTGGGACCCATGTCCCTCCCTCTCTGCCAAACTTTCCTCCCGCCATGCGGGTCTCTCCTGGCTGCCGTTTGCTCCGGGGAGCTGGGCAGCCCTCTTCGCGTTTTCGCTATTCCTACCAGTCTCAATGTGGCTTCTTCTGTGTTCCTTGGTTGAAGAGTCCATTTAGTTTAGTTCAAAGTTGGTTTATCTAGATGATGGTTCTTAAAATTGAGTTATAATCCACTTTGGTTCTGGGAGTTGGAAGTTGGTATGTCCGCCTACTCCGTCGCCATCTTGCTCCGTCTTCTCCTTTTATTCTTCAATCTAATGAAGTTTGAGTTTTATGTCTGTTGGTTTTCCTGGTTTTTATTACCTATTTCTTGACCCATCTATTATTACATTTGCCTTGCTGCTTTAGGGTTAGGGCTGCTTAAATGTTAGGGACATGGACTCCACATGTTTTGCTTGGCATCTGGATGTATATACCAGGATTTCTAGCTCATTCAATGACTCAGCTTAGAAGGATGATCTGACTTCGGGAGCAGCCATGGTGTGCCTAGCTTCACAGACAGCCGACAGCTGACAGCATTCTGACTGATAGGAAACCCACTGATAGGAGGAGGCAGGGAAAATGTGGAGCTGGGGTTTCATGATCTATCATCTTCTCCTGTCTGCAATTCATTTAGATCTGACCTCTTTGAGTGTATAGGCCCCAGGCCGATGACGACTTCAAGGCTATGATTAAAGGAAGAATTTATCCTCTTCTTGGCACATACTCATGAGCAGCAGGAAGATGGGGTCAGACCAGCCACCAGAAGCTTGTCAATATTCCCCAAATTAATACATAACTGTCTTCAGTAGGGGAAAGATGACCAAACAAGAAGCTGGAATTTTCCGGAAGTAGATTTTCAGAGAAATATTATTCAGTGACCCAATCTGTCAGCCTGGATCCCACACAGACTTCTGAGACAGAGTGGAGTTTCCAAGACTCCTGCTAATTCTGGGCAGGAAGGCGAAGAGGATGTTAGGGAAGTGTAATTACTATGATTGAGAAGGAGCTGTTCTGCTCATTCTCTTAGTAATAATCCTCATATCTGTCCATACAGCACTGTTCAAACCATCCTCCAATCTATCCTCAGGTGGGCAATGTCTGATTTTCACATCAGTGAGATAACCCACCCATTCTCCAGCCAGTAAGAGCAAGCTTTTTATCACTTACACTGCTAGTTCAACTCAGCAAGGATTCACTCACCTTACCACCACTGTGCTCCAGTCTGACGGGTTATCCCATTGCTAGTTTCTCAACATTGGCTCCACTTTTGCTTTTTGGCAAACATACTTGGAGATTTTTATGATTTTATTTTATTTTATACCATTCTGTTACCATCTAATTTGCCTGCCTCTTTTATTCTTTGAAGTGACTCATCTTTATCAAGTCTTTCCAAGGCATTCCACTTGGTGTACATAAAACAATTCTCTTTTTATGCTCAACTTTCATTGGTTTATGTGACATTTAATTAACTCACATAATTGCGAGAGCCCATGCAACTGGCATAAATAGGTTGGGGTACAATTACAACAAACATGGCTCAGCATTCAACTCAATTGGGGGAAGTGACAGTGTTAGTTATATCAGAAATTAGCCACCTCGCTGAGAGCCTTCAGTGTCTTGGGCCATCACTCAATAAAATTTACCAAAGACATGCAGAGGACTCATTAAGTAAGTTGGTGGTTAAGGGAGAGCAGTTCAGAGAACTTCTTTCTTCCATGAATTCTACAAAGATTAGTCATTAGAGCTCTTTCCACATCACAGAGGATGCTGCTCTAGCTTGCGCCCCTGGGACCTGAGTGTTGAGCACCCTATGTGGCTAGAACCTCTAGCAGAGCTATTTTGGATGTAGGAGCCTGGGAGGATATAGGGATTGTTTAGGCTCCCCTGTGATTGTCTTCTCAATTTCAGAGTTCAATGTCAGGGTCAGTAAATTGTGAGCTGAGCATGGCTGCAGTTATGTCTGTTATATGGGCAGAGTAATTCCCCTCTCCCCCAAATATGTCCATATCCTAATCCTTGGGACCTGTGAATATATCAGGTTACTTGGCATAAGGAAATTAAAGTTGGAGATGGAAAAAATGTTGTAGTCACCTTATCTTAAAATAGGAAGATTATTCTTGAGGGCTCAATGGAACCAGAGGGTCCCTAAAAAATGGAAGAGAACACATCGGAGGGAGAGGTGGTTGTGGAGAAGCTCAGAGTGATTTAATGTCAGAGGGACTCAGTCTGCCATTTCTGGCTCTGAGGATGGAAGGGGCCATGAGTCAGAAACTGTGAGCACCCTCTAGAAACTGGAAAAAGAAGAAAGTAGCTTCTTCCTTAGAGCCTCCAGAAAGGAATGCAGCCCCACCTACACCTTGTTGTCAGCCTCATAAGACATGCCTCAAACTCCTGACCTCCACAACTATAAGATAAAAAGTTTATGTTATGGCTCTGGTCAGTTGGCTCAGCAGTAGAGCATTGGCCTGGCATGTGAAAGTCCTGGGTTCGATTCCTAGTCAGGGCACACAGGAGAAGCGACCATCTGCTTCTCCACCCTTCCCCTTCCCCTTCTCTCTCTCTCTCTCTCTCTCTCTCTTTCTGTGTGTCTCTTCCCCTATTGTAGTCATAGATCGAATGGTTCAAGCAGGTTGGCCCCGGGCTCCATGGCCTCACCTCAGGTGCTAAAATACTCAGTTGCCTGCCCCTTACTTAATACAAAAAAAAAATGTTATAAAAAATACTTTGTCTTTTTAAAGCCACTAACTTTGCCATCATTTGTCATAGCAGCAGAGGAATTAATGCATTTACCTTCTTACTTCCTTTTCCTAATAATGGAAATTACATGTAAAGAATTTCTTTAATGTAAAGCTTTACATTTTACAAACCCTTCGCACTCTTCACTGTATTGAAATGCAGTTTTAAAAGATGCTGCTGTTGCCTAGAGGGTTGTCAAATAAAGGGCTAAAGCTCTTCTCAACAACATGTTCAAAACCCTTTAAATATCCAAGGAGAGCTCCAGCAGGTCTCTGCTGTGAAGGGAGAGGAGTGAGGAGCCTGCGTGCCCTGCAGGGTCCACGTTGGATCAGCCAAGGTCTTGGGTGAGTGAATGTGATGTCCCTTTTGGAGATGGGGGGGGGAAGCTCTCCTCTGCCTGTACCTGCCCCACGGGGCTGGCTTGGTCCCCAGAGTGGCATTGCAAACTCCAGTTGCTGCCACTGTTGTTTCTCAGCACAGAACCTCTTACATTAGACCCCAGGGAGCTGCACATAAGAGACAGGCTAAAGGCAAGATGTCGGGTGAAGTTACCAGGGCTTTGTACAAACCACCAGAGTAGGGAGCAAAGCATCAGTGACAGGTTCCAGGCCTGTTGTGATAGGAAGGGAGAGCACCTCTTACCCCATTCCAACCCAACAGAGAGAGAAGATAACATGACAACAGGGCACTATGGAGTGTGACCAGTGCATCCTGAAGGAGTGCTCAGTTGGCCAGTGTCTTGAAGTGAAAGGAGGCACTCACTCTGAGTTCAGGTGTCCGGGGACCCAGTGGAAAGGATGAAGGTACACAGAAGAGGAAGATGGTCGGGGTTCCGGAGGGGGGCCGAAGGTGAGAAGATGTCCTTGCTTAGGGGACCCCAGGTGCACGGGAGATATAATGAGGGGCAGTTCGATCTGGGACCTCCCCCATGTTGGAAGCTTGGGCACACAGGCTCTCGGCAGACTGCCAGTTCTTTAATTCCTGAGTAGGAAAATTGACTTGCTCCCATTAATAGAGACTCTCTGAGGCTTGTGTGTACAGGGGTGATGCATTAGCCTTTCTGAAATATTAAGAACTTAGAGACGGGAGAGAAGGTTCCCCAGAATGGATGTGTGGCTTGGCACAGGGATCTGACTGAGAGCCAGCTTCCTTGTGTCAAATTGGGTCAGAGGGCCTCTCCCCCATCCTCAGACTTAGGAATCAAATGAGGTATACATGAACTATTTTGTAAACTTTACTCCGCTTTAAGTAAGCTATGATTAGTATTTTCATTGCTGCTAATAGATGCAGTTAAATTCATACCAATTCATCAGAATTACCAAGCTTGGTAACAATTGTCCTGTCAGGTGTTTTATGAAGGAAGAGTGAGTTGGTCCCTTTTGTTCCTTCTTTGATGATCTCTCTTCTCTTGACCAAATTCCGTGGCTCTGCTCTCTCTGCCATCTTCACTCACTTGTCCATGTCACGCCTGGCTTATAGCTCCCTGGTGGTTTATTGAAACTGCTTTGCACGAGGTCTCACTAATTTTTCTCCAATGATCAGATCCTGTAATAATAATAACAACAAAATAATAATGACGTTAGCTAGTATTTATTAAGCCTTAATTATGTCTGACACTGTTCTAAATGATTTATGTGTATTAACTAATTTAATTTCACACTATTCTGCAAAGTAGGTTCTATTATTAAGTCAGATTTTAACAAGAAGAAAACAGTGGCACAAAGAGGTGCCCCTTGCCTAGGCCACAGGTGTGGGAAGCGGCAGAGCCAGGACGCAAACCCACACCACAGCTGTGACAATGAGGCTACGCCCCTCCTCCCTGGGCTCTGCTCTGCTAGAGCAGGCATGGCTCTTGCTTACAATGCTGGTTATGAGGCTGCTGAAGGCAGAGTGGGTTTGGCAGTCAGGTCTTCAGATGCTCCTCTTGCTCTTCACATTCAAAGACCTATGGCTTGAGCCAAGAGTGGCGGCTTTTCTGAACATCCTTGGTGCAGGGCTGTCGCTGGACTGGTGCAGGACTGGCTGGGGAGGGTGTCACAGGGAGCCAAGGAGATTTTTGCCGGGCATTTGGCGAGTCCCTGACAAGGAGGGGAGGTCAGTTCCTCCAGATCTGGGGCACAGGAAGGATCAGGAGAATGGTCCCTGGGGAGCCATGGTGACTTTTAACATCTCTCTGTGTCACTTTGGGGGCTTCAGGATCTGTGGTTTCCCAGTGCATGTGGGTCTTGATCTTTTCTTCCATTCTGTGATAATGACAATAAATGCCCAATGGGGTCCACACATCTTCAGGACTTGGGTTAAAATGGTAAACTCATTATTTTAATAAAGCAGAAGGTACCCTCTTGAACCCTCCTTGGCTTCTTCAGCCTTCCTGACAGAACAGGGAAGCTGGACAGAAAGCTCAGAACCACTGCCTTCGGCCTGTGCTCGGGTCAGAGTCCTGCAGAAATGTGAGGGACAGAACAGAGGAGAGGACATGACATTTTGGAATTCTGTTTTGAATGAAAACCCTCATAAATCATATAGAGCTGTAATCCACTAGAATACAGATGTGCTATCTTGCCTGATTGGGGGTAAGATATTTTTTCAGATGTACACAGAGCAATTTGGCCACTCATGAGTTTGACAAATCAAGACATCCTCCCTCAAAACGCACTGTTAAGTCATTGCCAAAACCACTTAGAAATGACATACAATCAGTGAGGATTGACAGCATACACGTTCCTAGCACTCCCAGCCAAGGAAGAGAACTCCTTGGGAGGACTTTGAGAACACCCCGAAGCAGCCTCATACACCATGTTTGTGAGTGCACGTGTGTGTAAGTGTGCACATGGAAGTGAGTGTGAGCATGCATCAGGACAGTGTTGTTAGTGTGAAGACATTTTATTTTGTCAACAGAATAAAAACAACTTGGCCATGATAGTCCTGCCTGTTCATGGCAGAGAAAGTTTTGACTGGTCTTTGTCTCCAGAATCAAGAACCTATGGTCTCTGGAAGACTTACAGCTACTTGCAGAACTTACTCAAAGGGGCACAAACAGAACTGTTCCTATTTTTGGAGCCCAATTTCTTCCATGAAGTTTTCCTCTTCTGCAGGAATTCATACCCCTGTTGCAAACATGGCTAAGATGCTTGGCTCATCCTAAAGAAGCCCTCCAAGCTCTGTTTCCTGGGCAGAGGCTCTAATTACCTACCATTATCCTTTCTCACTCTCTTCCCCTTAATAATAGACCATTACGCCCACCCTGAGTTTTAGCTAGGAACATGGCTCATGTCAACTCAGACAGAGGCTAATGACAGCCTCCCTACTGTCTAGCTGTAACATGTAATTAAATTTTGGACAAGAAAGTGATAATGGAAGTGATCTATGCAAATTTCCAAGTTGAGTTTTTATAACAAAACTATGTCTTTCACTCATTCTTTCCTTCTCTTCACTGACTATGTAATGGACCTTGAAAGTTCTCCTTTGCACCCAGAGATGGGAGCTTCTGATTAAGGAAGGCAGAGCTCTCTAACCTTGTTGGACTGTTTGATGAGAGAGGAATAAATTTCTATTTTATTTAAGCCTCTGGATTGGGGTCTTTGTTAGACCCACTTTACCTGAAACCTAACTAAGACTTGACCTGAAAGATCTCTATGTAGGGTCCATCTGTGCCCTGAAGGATTCTGGTTTGTGTCTCCCCACACAGCTCAGATCTACTTCCTGAATTCCAGACACAGCTTCATGACGACAGAGCTCAGAACACGTGATTTATTTAAAGGATGGCTGTTTGGAGAGTTAAAAAGTTGAACTCATTTTTGTAGCTGAGAAATACCACCTAGAAATTCACAATGAAAGTTTTGTTGTTGTTGCTAATTATGTAACTATTTAATGTAATTTCAAACTTACACAAAACTTACAGAAATGTTGCAAGAATAGTACAGGAACATCTGCAAAGCCCTTTTCCAAATTTACCAACTGTTTATATTCTGCCCATTTATTTTTTTGTTCATTGTCTCCTGTTGTGTGTTTGTCTACCAATATAGTTTTTTTTCCTTCTGAATATCTTGAGTTTAAGGGGACTGTATTTCATGATTTTGTAATTTTCAAGAAACATAGTCCAATTATTTATAGAATATTCTTCAGTCATGATTAGATTCAGACTATGCATTTGGGGCTGAAATATTGTAAAGGGGATATTGCACCTCCTTAGTGCCTCATAGCAGGAGGCAAACGCTGCCTGTCTCTCACTTTGATCACTAGGTAAGTTGGTGTCCACCACACTTTTCCATATTTAATTAGTAAATAATGAGTGGGCCGATACGTTGAGATGATGTTAAGTATCCTATTACTCATCATGGTTTCACCACCAGCTTTAACATCCATCAATGGTTTTGTGCACTAAGGATTTGAACATGGATTTGCTTGGAGAAAATGGGTTGTTTCAAAAAGGTGCTTATGACTAACTGGGAGGAAGACCGGCCTGGAGTCTAGTTTCAGCCCATCAACGCCAGACCTTGACTTCCTCTTCTGTAACAAGGATGGGTGCAGGGGTGTTGTTCCTGGGTGAAATAGCTTCTATCCAGCTCTCTGATTCTGAGGTCTAGTGTTTGTAGACAGGGCCACTTCTGGCGTCCTGGGAAGACAAGTACTTTTTTTTTTTCTTTGTATTTTTCTGAAATGAGAAGCGGGGTGGTAGAAAGATGGACTCCCACATGCACCTGACTGGAATCCACCTGGCAAGCCCACTAAGGGGCGATGTTCTGCCCATCTGGGGCATTGCTCCATTGCAACTGGAGCTATTCTAGCACCTGAGGTGGAGGCCATGGAGCCATCCTCAGTGCCTGGGCCAACTTGTGCCAGTGGAGCCTTGGCTGCAGGAGGGGAAGAGAGAGATAGAGAGGAAGAAGAGGGGAAAGGGTGGAGAAGCAGATGGGCACTTCTCCTGTGTGCCCTGGCCAGGAATCAAACCCAGGACTTCCACACACCGGCTGATGCTCTACCACTGAGCCAAGTGGCCAGGGCTGCAAGACAAGTCCTTTGAGGAGCAAAACTATCACATGCTGTATAGGCTCTTTAACATCCCTGGCTGAAGACTCAGAAATTGTCTGTGTTGGAGAGGTTTGCCAATATGATTCTTCATTCTTTGACCCTTCTCCTATTAAAAGATGGAGCCGTTACTTCCTCTTGAATATGGGTGTGTTTATGCCTGCTTTCACCAATATATTACAGCCGAAGTAATGCAGTGTGTCCTTGGAGGTTTGGTCGTAAAAGACCGTGTATCTTTCCCATCATTTTCAGGAAGCTTTTATATTGGAGGCCTGAGATTTTTTTTTTTTTTTCCCAGGGACAGAGAGAGAGTCAGAGAGAGGGATAAATAGGAATAGACAGACAGCAACGGAAAGAGGTGAGAAGCATCAATCATTAGTTTTTTGTTGCCGTTGCGACACCATAGTTGTTCATTGATTGCTTTCTCACATGTGCCTTGACCACGGGCCTTCAGCAGACCGAGCCTCCCCTTGCTGGAGCCAGCGACCTTGGGTCCAAGCTGACGAGCTTTTACTCAAACCAGATGGATCCGTGCTCAAGATGGCGACCTCGGGGTCTTGAACTTGGGTCTTCTGCATCCCAGTTCGATGCTCTATCCACTGCGCCACCACCTGGTCAGGCAGGCCTGAGATGTCTTGTAAGAAATTCACTATCTCAGCTTGACCTGTGCTGATGCAGTGGATAAAGCGTTGACCTGGAATGCTGATGTCGCTGGTTTGAAACCCTGGGCTTGCTTGGTCAAAGCACATATGAAAGTTGATGCTTCCTGCCCCTCCCTCTTTTTCTTTCTTCCCTCTCAAAAATAAATAAAGTCCAAAAAAAAAAAAAAAAAAGAAATTGGCTATCTCAGGTTTGCTGCAGTGTAAAGAGGACCAATCCATATAGAGAGGCAATATATAGATACAGACATAGACATGGATATACAGATGCAGATATAGCTGTTTTTTTTGTCAATGATGCCATCTCAGCCCAGATGCTAAATCATGAGAGAAGAAGTCTCCATATGATTCTTGCCTCTAGTTATTGGAGAACTTGTTAGCTATTTAGAACTTGGTATCTGAGCTCCCATGTCTTGTGGAGCAGAGACAACTGCACCCCATCTGAATTCTGGACCCACAAAATTTGTGAGCTTAGTAACATGGTTGTTGTTTTATACTGTTTTACAGTGGAGGGGTTTGCTCTACAGGGACAGAGAATTAGAGCATTACCCTGTTCCAGATCCTTCTGAGAGGACCATGCCACCTCAGGTGGGAGCCACTGTGCATTCTAGCCTGATTCTTTCTCTATTACTTGTCAACAAAATATATTTTAAATCAAAATATTATGATATAGTGAGTGTGGTCTATTTCTCCTATGTCATCTGAGGGAGTATGGTCATGACCTTTGTGTTTTTCTTTTCTTTTCCTTTTTTTGGTAACGTCAGCAGCCCTGAAACTTTAGCTTTGTTTGGTCTCTGAGGTTTTTAAAGAACCATGGCATGATTATAAGACACTGATAACTTCCAAACAATAAGTACATGTAAGAAATGTCAGTTGTGCTCTGTTTTTGAAAGAGCTATGATATGAAAAAGTAATGATGACATCAATTCTATAGAGTGAGTCATATTTTTCTAGAGGCATAACATAAATATAAAGATGTATTCCAGAATCTTCTATCTCATTGTCTTGACATTGAAGATTGGGTAAGTGGGGAGAGAGGGCACTTATGAGAGATTCCTGTCTTGATGTGACACATGAATGGTGATCATCTCCTCTTGACGTCTAATGGCTGCCAAATCGGAGAAGGAGACAGAACCCTAAACATTCCTCATTCATTCATTCAACAAATTAGGAAATGTACTAGGTTTTGGTGATAGTGTGCTAAAGAAGGTAGACCAGTTACTTCCCACATGGAGCTTACATTCAACCCATGAGCACCATAAATTTGCAAGTTTGGTGACTACGGTAACACTCTGCTTCTCATTCTCTCTGTGTCAAAAGACCCCCTCATTATTTCTATCAATCTAGTGTTTTTGATTTCTAAGTTGCCATGGATAAATACATCTTGTTATATGTGGATGAATACAGTATGAGCCAATGGGATTGACCACCCAAGTCTAACACCCCCAGACTAGCCCATCTACTATTTAAAAAAGGTGAGTCCACAAATGATTCCCTTGTATGTTGTGCAATGTCAAATTGCTGTGCAACTGTTGACACATTTACTTGTAGTTTCTGTGAATATTCCATTGGAGATCACTGACAAATTGTTCACATACTGTCCCTCGTCCGCAGACCGACCGTACTTTGAGCAGCACACCCATAAAGAAGCAGTGTAGGAGGGAATTATGTTGTCAGTTGCTCTTTATATACCTCTTGAAAATTAGAAAGTGGGAGGAGTTTTCTCACAATTCACAGACCATCTTATGTTCCAACTTCTTATTTAATTCTAGACTCATCACAGGGGAATTGATGAGCAGAGGCTGGAAGTCAACACCTCACCTCTCAGAATCTACCAGTTGCTACAAGAACAAGTGGCTTCCTTTACATTGTTCTTGTCATTATTCAGTTCAGGGTCTGGTGGGGAGGATGCTGACAGACTTAACCTGTGTTATTAGTTCCCACATACCTAGTGTTAACGTGATTCTGAAAGGCACGGTGTTCTCAGGGGGGGGGGTAGAAAGAAGAAAGCTACTCTTAAAATAGCTTTAAATCACTCCACTTATAAAATTATCAGTGATATCATATGAATTTTACAGATGAAGAAATGGTAACATACTAATTAGGGGTCTCTCTTGGGTGAATACATAATAACAGGGACATGCACATTCTGCATACTATTTCCCCAAGATTTTAAACACTAGAAAGCAAATCCAAATTCAAAGTTTGGAGGAGAGTGGCATTTCAAGACTTCGAATTTTTTTAATTCCAATTGTAAATATTTTTCTTGTAACGAGTTTCTCCTTAAAATTAAATAATGCAAAATGCAATAAATTTTGCATCAGGTAGGCAGAATATTGCCCTCAAACCCGAGCTGGTTTTGTGCAAAATGGAGGAAAAATGAGCTCTATCCCAAACTCTATGTACCAGCCTGACATGAGAACACTGGACCTGGGAGCTTTAAGGGGGCAGGGCCTCTGGGGAAGGTCACGTGGCCCCCACTTCTCATGTCCATTGTGGCCACAGAGCAGAACTCCACAGCAAAGCAGGGAAATCAGCTAATGGTTGATGTCTTGCCAGCTGTGGAGTGTGTGCAGTGAGGATTTGGAGCTGGTGAATAAAGTCCTGCTGCTTGTGTTCAGACCTATTTGAAAATATAATCATTCCCACCTAACAAAAAAGAAGTCTAAAGAGCAAACAATGGCAACATCCAAACCAAACAAGAAATATAAAGGCTGCCCAATAGGCATTTCTCCTGCTTTTCCTTCAGAATAGAAGTGTTTATCTAAGAGATCCATTGCCCCAGGATGGAAACAAACAAATCAGTCACTAAGGCATGCCATTGTGCCCATCATCCTGACGTCCCTGATGGTATTTATCTGAGACTGAAAGTCATTGCATGGGCACAGGTGCAGCTGATGTGGCATGACACTGGTGCTATGTAAGGGACTGTGAGTGACAGCCTGAAGGTAGAGGAAATTATGCCTGGGTGTCCCGGGCAGCCAGTCAATGTCCCAGCCAGCCCCACTACCACCCTCTGCCTTACCAGGGTCCCCTCCTGGTCACAGCACCATGTCTCATCATTGATTTCAATAACAGTTGACCCTCTGTTTGCCTCATGCTCTGTCTGCAACCCAGATGGGGCAATATCTCATGGCCCCATCTTTCTCTGCTGGGATGAGCTCATCTTCGAGTTGCTGTCTGGCAGGGCGCTGTGATGACTTCTCAGACAGGATACACTCTTCATGAGTGAAGAGTCTGCCCATATCCTGAAGACAAAGACTGAGGCTGGAGATTTATGAGCCAACCAAACCAGCAACTTTAGAATGCAGAAGGCAGTGTGGGTCCTCAGCACTTTAAATACTGGCTTATAATTCTGAGTAAGACAAATACAGTACCATGTGATTTCACTTATATGTGGAATGTAATGAACAAAATAAATTAACAAACAAAATAGAAACAGACTCACAGACATGCAGCTGTTGGGGAGTACTTGGGGATAGGATGAAAAAGGTAAAGAGACTAACCAAAAGAGAAAACTTATAAACACAGACAGCATGGGGGCTTGCAGGAGTGAAAGGGGAGGTGGGGGGAGTGAAGGAGGATGGCAGGGGGAGAGATGGTGATGGAGGGGGACTTGACTTGGGGTGATGAACACACAATGCAACATATAGGTGATGTATCCCAGAAGTGTGCACCTGAAACCTGTATAATTTATTAATCTATGTCACCCCAATAAATTAAATAAAAAGTTTAATCTTAAAAAAAATAAATATTGGCTTATGAATGGATGAGGATGGCTGTCTACCACAAGGAAGCACACCACAGCTTCATGTAGCTCAAACACATGAAATGCCATGAAAACTAGAGCTTGTCCTAGTCACGCTGGTGGGCTGGTGGCTTGAGTTGGCCACTTTCTGGGGATTTGGGCATGGTCTCTGTGGAGAATGAGCAGCAGTCAGCATCATTTTGGTGATGAGCAAACATTCGCCATGTAACCCAGGGTCTGAGGGTTGAAGTTCTTGTTGGAGCCTCTGTCTACAGGTTGCAGCTTTTGGGAGCCACTTGTTCTTAAGACATGAAGGTTTGTAGAGAATATTTTGCATCTTTTCACAACTGCCTAAGAGCCCTACTCCCAACCAGGAAGTAAAACACCTGGCTGAGGTCTTTTGAGTATGATACGCATAGAACAAGCAGGGAGTGGGCCATGATGCTTTGATTCTAGGCACTGCCAAGGTGGACTTGATAACCTACTAGGAATATAAAAGGAAAGCATGTTGGGCACATTGGGATAGCTGATCACATGGCAGCTCTGTGTGTGCAGGCAGCTCTGTGTGTGCAGGCAGCTGTGTTTGGGGTATGACTGGGGTGCGGTGTCCTGTAGGTCACGGAGAGGGGAACTAGGACCTCTGCTCTGCTACTGTGGCGAGCGCTGTTGTGTACATTTCAGAAAGCTGGTCCATGGTATGCCTTTAAGAAGACCTCTATCAGGGGCCAGAACTTTAGTAAGTTAGGGAACATATTCATTTGATCATTTAGTGATTCATTTAGTCATTGATTTTTGTATTGCTTACTTTAGTAATTCAACATATGCAAACTCCTCTTGCTAGAATATGTGTGGGGTCCCTAGTGTAAGTTCTTTGGTAAGGTTTATTCACTCTGTTCACTCATTCATTCATTCATTCATTCATCCATCCATCTAGTTCATAACATTCTTGCCTTGTGTCTCTTGCATTCTCATACATGCCTCTTTAGGAAGAAAAAACAAACAATTCTTTGCCCAAGATGGACTTGGGTAATTTGTAGGTGCTTAGGGGACAACCTAAGCTGGGAACTCTTCCCAGACCCAGGCAGAAGTCTTTCCTCATGGTGTCCTCCAGAAGGGTGGGTTCCCATATTTGCTCTGAAGGAGGTATGTTAGGAGGAGTGGCACTGATTTATGATTTTAAAAACTTATCCTTAGATATTGAGAAGGTCTCAGCTGTTTACTTTTGAAAGCACCAAGCAGAAGGAGCGAAGTCATGTGTCTTTGAGTTTGTTCTGCCACCATGAATCACAATAAGATTGAGACTTATTGTTTATGTGACTCCCTCAACCCTAGAAATTTCCCTCTTATTTCCCTATTTTCCATTTTTTAAGCTTCAGTTCATGTGCCCCCTTCTCCAAGGAAGAAGGAAACTCCCTGATTTTAGTAGGTTGAGTATATATGGCTCCTCTGAGCATATCCATCCCATCTTGTCTTTGTATATTTTAGGGAGATCCCAAGGACTTCACAGATCTCAGAGGGTATATGATCTCTCTCGGCTAGCTTCTGGCCTTGGGAGCAAGCATGAAGTGCCGTCCCGCCCTCCTATTCTTGAACAGTGGATATGTTGCTTCAGAGGTGCCAATGATAACTTCATGATCTTCAGTGACCAGGTAGGTGGTTGGATCACACTTTGAAGTTACCTTGGAGGAGCTTTCTGGGCAGGTAGGACCTTAACCCCTGCAGCAGTGAGGCTCATCTGCAACTGCTTCCTCTCAGTAGGTTTAGTCCTTAATGGTGCCCTGAGGGCTCCTGCGCACATAGTCACAGATTTTCCTGTTGGAATTTTGCTTGTGTCGTTTTGACCATAGACACGAAACAATCCTGGTGATTAGCTTTAGCTCCCATCTGCCAGCTGGTAGATGGGCTGCACTACACACACACACACACACACACACACACACACACACACACACACACACACGAGGGTCTGGTTTCCTGGGTGCTCCAGGACACACCAGAGCTCCCTCTGTAACCCTTCTCTCCCTCCCTAAGTTAACAGCAGTGTCCCAGTTACATGCATAACAGGTTTTCAATTTGTTTCTTTTCAACAGTCCTTGGCAAACATTTCTTCCCCCCTTTCTCTTTTTATTGCTTACCATTACTTTATCTATTAAATCCCTGCTGGTGGGTCCCCAACTGACCTCCTCAGTGGGAAGCTCTCTGCTCCACTGACCGTGGCTTCTGACTGATCTCTCCCGTGATCCTTTTTCTCATCATCTCGTCTGAAGCTGTGATCGCCTTGAAGGTGAGATTCGGGCCTGAGTTTCATTTCTGACCCTACAACATGGAGAGGGAAGTGCCTTTCTCAGAGTTGATTCTTTAAACAGAATAGTTGTTAGAATAGAGAAGAGAAAGTCACTTTATTTTCTTCTTACGACCATCTCCCTCAGTAGTTAACAGCTAGTGCTAATTAAGATACTTCTGACTAGAATTTAGAGAAGTTGATACTGAAAATTCTGAAAATTTTGATTAATGCAACTAATTCTTTTATACTTCCAAATAGATTTTCTCTTCAGTAACTGTATTGATAGTTGGTGAAATAGACGTAGGTTCTCCTGAATGGAAAGTTGAAGTTTCAATACAATAAGTTTTGCTTCCTCCTCGAGGACATGTGCCCTTTACAAACAGACATTGGGTGCTTATACACAAATGGCACACGACTATGAAACACACTTACCAAAGAACTCGCCCAGTGTTAACGCACCTCTCCTGACCGGCATTGAAAACCACATTTATATGTACACACATATGTCTTTCCTCAATTTTAGATCTGTATGTTCATTATCAAGTCATCAATTCAATGTGGATGATGCCTAGCCTGCTGGAACCCACCATACCTAAAATTGAGTTTATAACCCCATACCCCTGTCTGGCTGCCACGCCACTCCATGCCAAGCCATGCCACACAGTACCTGCTCTGTCTGCTTTACCTCTCAAACAGCAGCACCCACAACGCCTCCTTCATAAATCTGATAATTATTCTCTGTTTTTCTTCTTTCTTCTGTTTTACAATCCTGCCCAACCAGTCAATTATTCAGGACTATTTGTTATTACCACAGAAATATCTGAAATATATTATTTCTTTCTTTTACCTCCACTGCAATTTTGTGTCATTTTTAAAATTAAAACAAAAGAAAGCTCAGTATCTTTAACAATAAACTTAACATATTAAGTGACTCTGGCTGACATCTTGATAATATACCAGGTTCTTGATAGGGGTCATCTCATTTAACACTCACAGGAACCCCTTGAGGGAAGGTATTTCAAGCAAAATATTTCTTTAAGGAGGAGATTGAGACTTAGAAATTTGAAGAGGCTAAAGTTTCATGGCTAGTAAGTGGCAAAATAGAATTTAAAGCAAATCTCTGTTGCTCCAAATGTTTTTTTTTTGTTGTTGTTGTTGTTGTTGTTGTTGTTTTTCTATATTGTATTGCCTCTCTGTGAAGAAAATGATAATTATAATTAAAAAGACTCATTGGTTTATTCAGGTGACCCACTGAGCATGTAGATGTGCTAGGCTTTCTATTAAACTGCCTATGTAGTGATGGAGACCTTCCTAGGGACTCCTGGGGTCACCTGTATTGGCAAGGCTACGTTGCTGTTGCAGACATCTGGAGCATCTCCGTGGCTTCAAATGCACATTTGATTGCTCACACACACTACTTGCTTGCTGGTGGTTGGCTGACACCTCTGGTCTGTATCACCCCTTTCCTCACCTAGGACCCAGGACAATGGAGCAGCTACTGTCTGGCTCATTGCTGGTTACTTTGACAACTGGGTAACAGAGTTTGAAGTAAGTGCTGGTTCTTAGATCTTCTAACCCGAAGTGTTGCCTTCTGGTTAGAAGCACATAGCCATTGACCACAGACAGTCAAATGGCCACAAGCAAAGTAGGAAGAAACCGAGAAGGCAGTAAATGTTGTTGAACAGCAATATAATTTACCGCAGGGAGCAAAGATATGCATATATAAAGTTAATCATTCATATACTACTGGGAAAGGAAAATATAGTCTCATCTGCCTACATCAGAAGTGGCCCACGGAAGGACCACTTGCTAATATGGCTAATTGTTCAAAGCACTATTTGCACCCTCAGTAGCCAGACCTGCACAGAACCTGCCCTTAGGAAAGCACCAGCTTTTGTCCTTCTCTCCCTATTCTGCAGTATTTGATAGGATTGCAGACTGAGGTGGCACCTTCTTTGGTGCGTGGCCATTCTTTCTTCTCCTTGCTCTGTTCTTCCATCCCTCATGAGTCCATGAAGATGGCCGTAAGAGGCCAGGCTTAGATTTCACAGTGGCAGCTGACAGGCCCTATTTAGACCATGAGCGAAACTCACTCCTCTCACCCAGTATTTTGGAGAGCTCAGCCTTGAGTGTGGGGCACTCTTTGAGCTGATAGCAGAATAGTACTTTGTATCCCATTTGGCTATAGTTCCTTGAGACCATCTCCACCAGAATCCCACTGGGGAGAAGCATTGACTAGTGGGATTCATTTTCTCTTTTTGGACCCTTGCCTTAATACCATCGAATTCTCATCAGTATATAATCATAAAACATGCCGATGAAAGCATACATACATTTTATGGATCACAGAGGAAGAAAAAATGGCCAGATTGGTTAAGTCAGGGAAGGATGAGTTTCTAGGGTCTGAAGAGTGGGAGAAAGGAGTAGGGTCGAAGAAACAGCAAACACAGAGTCAAGGAAGAACATGGCATCTCTAGATGGGTAACGTGAGTATGATGAATTCAGAGCAAAGGTGGGATTTGTCTAAAAGCACAGGGGAAAAGGCCAGATTATTAAAGGCTGCTAAGTAATAAAAATCTTAAACCTCTTTTTTATTTCAGAATCTCTAGTACTTATTATGCTGTCTAGAACAAAATAGACAATCATTATTCAGAGAATGAATGAATTAATGAATAGCAAGAATGATGCATATAGGTTATTTAATATATGTCAGTGTTAGATTATTATATTTCTACTAGAACTCAATAAATTATTATTGTTATGCCTGTAGTAAATATAGGAAAACCAAGGTTTAGAGATATTAAGAATTTCATACATTTGACTGAAAGTAAAGATATACTTGGTGTGAGTTAATAGCAAAATAAATGTGTGTGTGTGTGTGTGTGTGTGTGTGTGTGTGTTTTTGTGTGTCTGCCCTCAGTTCCTGACTCAAAGCTCAAAACCGCGGTCATTTTCTAAATGATAAAAACACTAGGAGCAACTCTTGTTCTAATATTGGTCTTTGACCACATCCCCAACCCCGGGCTATCAAAATCCTTTTAATTTCCTAAGTGATAAGAGCACGAGGATCATCTTTTCTTCTTTTAAGGTAACACTACTGTGGGTGGGCTCCTGGATGGGGTCTGGTCATAACAAAGATCAGGTCATGATTAGATACTTGGAATTTCACTCCCACTTCCCCAGAGATGCGGGAGGGGAACACAGTTAATAATTAATCATGCCTAAGTGAGGAAGGCTCCATAACATCCCAATAGGAGGGGGTTCAGAGAGCTTTCAGGTTGAAGTGTTTCTCTAAGTTCTGTGAGCCTCTGTGGCAAGCTACTCAAACCCAAGGCTGGGGTTTGCTGAACATTGATATCTACAGCCAGTTGATCAGAAGCACAGGTGACAGCCTGGGCTCACAGCAGTCATCTAAGGTGGGTGTTTGTGTGGTGGAGTGTCCTGTGAGACTGAGTCATTAACCAGTGGGATCTAACACTATCTTTGGGTAAATAGTGTTGAGTGGAGTTATTACAGTTGTCTAAAAATGTTTAAAATAATGATGAAAAGAAAGGATTGTTTATTATTTCTTGTAAAGAAAGAGTCATGGTTGTAATTCCTATCAGGGATAATATTGCAGCTCAATATGATTATGAGGGCTCAGGCCCTTTCTGCTCATCTGTTCCTGGCCTGTGTGTTTTCTCTCTTGGTTACAAAGTGACTGCCACAGTCCCAGCCCTCATGGTCAATGATATCAGCTGACAATGTGGGAAACTTATTCTCTGCATGTCCTTATTAAGAAAGGAATTCTTCTTGGGGAGCAAGATGGCGATGGAGTAGGCGGACGTACCAACTTCCAACTCCCAGAACCAAAGTGGATTATAACTCAATTTTAAGAACCATCATCTGGATAAACCAACTTTGAACTAAACTAAGTGGACTCTTCAACCAAGGAACACTGCAGAAGCCACATTGAGACTGGTAGGAATAGCGAAAATGCGAAGAGGGATGCCCAGCTCCCTGGAGCGAACGGCAGCCTGGAGAGACTTGTGTGGCAGGAGGAGAGTTTGGTGGAGAGCGAGGGACCTGGGTCCCAGGAATAAAGCCCCAGCCTGCAGGCCCAGAGCCTAGAAGAGGCGTTTGGACAGTATTGAGCTGTGAAACAAGTGAGGATACTATTTGTGAGAAAGAGACAGTTTCCTCAGACCCAAAATTCTTTTTAAAGGGACAGCGCAGAAAACCTCTCTCACAACCACTCACCTGGGGCTCCGGGGAACGGGGACAGAGGAGAGGACCAGAGCGGTGGGAAGAGAGTGGACTGAAGGCACAGGGACAAACACTCTGAGGGACAGCCACCTTAACCCCTGGGTTGAGTCACTTCCCTAATCAAAAACGAATATTTCCCCTGGACCTAGCAATACCAGCAAAGAAAGACAGGACACCAGCCAAACAAGCTCTCCTGCGGCAATTAGAGCAGAGCTGCTTGGAGGGAGGGAGCTCCCAGGTCTACAGTATGGAGTGTTAGGGCCCTTCCTACTCTGCTGAGGGTTGCTGGAGGGATGGTGGCGGCAGAACGCTGAAACGCAGTTCTGTCAGCGGGGGTAGAGACCCAGCTGGTGTGAGCTCAGTCTAGCCCAGCAGGGGCAGAGGGGATGCGTGAAAGTGGTCCGGCAGCTGCGGGCCCGTCTGTAACCCCACCAGCGGGGGAAAAGTGGGAGGCCAGGAACGGGCAGAGATCTGCTCTGCGATGCTCCGCAAGCCAGCCCAGACTGCGGGGATGGGGCGAGGACCAGGGACGGGCGGAGGCTCCCGGCTGAGCTCACACCAGCAGCCCCAACCGGCTGGAGAAACAGCGGTTTGCCATCCTGCATGCGCGAGTTGGCTCGGAAAGCGGGGGCGGGGTAGAGCCCTGGTAGAGCGGAAGTCCTCAGCTGAGCGCACACCAGCAGCCACGCCCAGCCCAATAAACCTTGGTTTGCGACCCTGAGCAGGATGGCCCTGGCCTCGACGGTGGGGCTAAAGCTCCAGACAGGCAAAGGCTCACAGCTGAGAGCATGTCAAAAGCCCCGTCCAACCCGCGAAACTGTGCCAAGCAGGCTCTGACCGCGGGTGCTGGGCAGGAGCCGGAAAACAGGCTGGGTTCACAGCTGAGCAAAGGTGCTCACCTCTACCCTTGGTGCTAAGGCTTGTGGCTTGAGTGACAGCCCCTCCCGTGGAGGAGAGGCAGAAATCACAGCAACAGCCTCTGTGGGCTGGCGCTAGCAATGCCCATTACCAACCGCTTTAGGCAGCGGCTGAGGAGGTGGCAGGCCTGCAGACAGACCACACCTAGATAACACAAAGGCAACACCTACTGGACTCCAGTAGCCACAACTTGCTTATACACAGACAAAATGGGCAGGCAGAGGAATGCAAACCAAATGAATCAAGAGACATCCCCAGAGAAGGACCTGAATGAACCAGATATAACCAAATTAACAGAAGTAAAATTTAGAATAATGATAGTGAGGATGTTCAAAGAAATTAGAGCAACAATGGATAGTCACTATGAAAAACTAAATAAAGAGATAACAAGTATATAAAACGAAATTGAAATAATAAAAAAGAATCAGACAGAAATGACAAATACAGTATCAGAACTGAAGACCACATGGAAGGAATTAAAATCAGGATGAATGATGCTGAGGATCGAATCAGAGAGTTAGAGGACACAATAAACAAAGGCAGAGAAGCACAGAAGAAAAAGAAAAAGAGATAAAAAAATGAGAGGAAACTCTAAGAAAGCTCTTTGACAACATGAAGAGAAACAACATTTGCATCATAGGAGTTACTGAAGAAGAGGAGAGAGAACAAGAAATAGAAACTTTGTTCAATCAATTCATAGCAGAAAACTTCCCTAAATCAAGGCTGGGAAAAATTCCACACGTTCAAGAAGCACACAGAACTCCATTAAAGAGTAACCCAAAAAAATCTACACCAAGACACATCATAGTTAAAATACCAAAGCTAAGGGATAAAGAGAAAATTTTAAAAGCTGCTAGAGAAAAAAAGGCTATCACCTACAAAGGAACCCCCATAAGGATGACATCTGACTTCGCAACAGAAACACTTGAGGCCAGAAGGGAATGACAAAATATATTCAAAGTAATGCAGAACAAGAACCTACAACCAAGACAGCTCTATCCAGCAACGCTAACGTTTGAAATTAAAAGAAAAATAAAGAGCTTCCCAGACAAAACAAAGCCTCAAGGAATTCATTAAAACCAAACCAATTCTGCTAGAGATACTAAGGTGCCTGTTGTGAACAGTTCAAAGGTAGCAAAGAATATAGCAAAAGAAGAATACAGCTTTAAAGAATAAAATGGCAATAAACAACTACATATCAATAATAACCTTAAATGTAAATGGATTAAATGATCCAATCAAAATATATAGGGTAGCTGCGTAAATAAAAAAACAGGACCCATACATATGCTGTCTACAAGAGACACACCTTAAAACAAAAGATGCACATAGACTGAAGGTAAAAGGATGGAAAAAAATATTTCATGAAAATGAAAATGTAAAAAAAGCCGAGGTAGCAGTACTTACAGCTGACAAAATGGACTTTAAAACAAAGGCTGTAGTAAGAGATAAAGAAGGACACTACCTAATGGTAAAGGGAACAATTAAACAGGAAGACATAACCATTATAAATATCTACGCGGCGAACATAGGAGCCCCAACACACATAAAGCAGACTTTGATGACTATAAAAGGCGAGATTAACAGCAATACTATAATAGTAGGGGATTGCAATACCCCACTAACAACACTGGATAGATCCTCAAGAAAGAAAATTAATAAAGAAACAGCAGACTTAAAGGAGACACTAGATCAACTTGATTTAATAAATATCTTCAGAACTTTTCACCCTAAAGCAGTAGAATATACATTCTTCTCAAGCGCTCATGGTACGTTTTCTAGGATACTACATGTGAGGACACAAAAATGGTCTCAATAAATTTAAGAAGATTGAAATCATATCAAGCATTTTCTCTGATCACAATGCCATGAAACTAGAAATTAACCACAAAAGAAAAACTGAAAAATACTCAAACACTCGGAAACTAAATAGCATGATATTAAATAATGAATGGATTAACAATGAGATAAAAAAATGTTTCTAGAAATAAATGATAATAAGCATACATCAAATCAATATTTATGGGACACAGAAAAAGCAGTAATGAGAGGGAAGTTCATTGCACTACAGGCATACCATATGAAGCTAGGAAAAGCTAATATAAGCAACCTGACCCGGCATCTAAAAGAACTAGAAAAAAAACAGCAAATAAAGCCCAGGACCAGTAGAAGGAAGGAAATAATAAAAATCAGAGCAGAAATAAATGACATAGAGGATAAGGAAACAATACAGAGGATCAATGAAACCAGGAGCTGGTTCTTTGTAAAGCTAAACAAGATTGATGATCCTTTAACTAGACTCACCAAGAAAAAAAGAGAGAAGACCCAAAGAAATAAAATTAGAAATGAGAGTGGAGAAATAACAACTGACACAACAAAAATACAAAGCATTGTAAGAAAATACTATGAAGACCTCTATGCCAAAAAATTAGACAACCTAGGTAAAATGGACAAATTTCTTGAATCATATAATCTTCCAAATATAAATCTGGAAGAATCAGAACACCTAAACAGACCAATTTCAACAAATGAGATAGAAACAGTTATCAAAATCTCCCAAAAAGAAAAGTCCTGGGCTTGATGGCTTCACAAGTGAATTCTACCAAAAACTCAAAGAAGAACTAACTCCTATCCTCCTCAAGCTATTTCAAAAAATTCAAGAGGAAGGAAGATTTCCAAACTTCTTTTATGAAGCGAGAACAATTCTGATCCCAAAACTGGGCAAAGACAACACAAAGAAAAAAAATTATAGGCCTATATCATCTGATGATTTTAGACGCTAAAATTCTCAACGAAATATTAGCCAAACGAATCCAGCAATATATGAAAAAAATTATACACCATGATCAAGTGGGATTTATTCTGGAGAGGCAAGGCTGGTTCAATATTCACAAATCAATCAATGTGATTCATCACATAAACAAAAGGAAGGACAAAAATCACATGATAATATCAATAGATGCAGAAAAGGCATTTGATAAAATCTAGCACCCATTCATGATCAAAACTCTCAGTAAAGTGGGAACACAGAGAACATTCCTTAACATGATAAAGGCCATCTACGACAAACCCACAGCAATAATCATACTAAATGGACAAAAATTAAAAGCAATTCCCTTAAGATCAGGAACCAGGCAGGGGTGCCCACTTTCACCACTCTTATTTAACAAAGTTCTGGAAGTCCTAGCTACAGTAATCAGACTAGAAGAAGAAATAAAAGGCATCCAAATTGGAAAAGAAGAAGTAAAACTGTCACTATTTGCAGATGATATAATATTGTATATAGAAAACCCTAAAGTCTCAGTCAAAAAACTACTGGACCTTATAAATGAATTCAGCAAGGTGGCAGGATATAAAATTAATACTCAGAAATCAGAGGCATTTCTATATACCAACAATGAACTGTCAGCAAAAGAAATTAAGGAAACAATCCCCTTCACTATTGCAGCCAAAAAATAAAGTACCTAGAAGTAAATTTAACCAAGGATGTTAAGGAATTGTACTAGGAAAATTATAAAACATTGATAAAAGAAATCAAGGAAGATACAAACAAGTGGAAGCATATACAGTGCTCATGGCTAGAAAAAATAAACATCATTAAAATGTCTATATTACCCAAAGCAATTTATAAATTCAATGCAATACCAATTAAAATACTAATGACATACTTCAAAGATATAGAACACATATTTCAAAAATTTATATGGAACCAAAAAAGAACACGAATAGACTCAGCTATCTTAAAAAGAAAAGAATAAAGCAGGAGGTATCACTCTTCCGGATATCAAGGTTTACTATAAGGCCATTATACTCAAGACAGCCTGGTACTGGCATAAGAACCCGCACATAGATTAGTGGAACAGAACAGAGAACCCAGATAAACCCACATCTTTATGCATAACTGATATTTGACAAAGGAGGAAAGAACATACAATGGAGTAAAGACAGCCTCTTTAACAAATGGTATTGGCAAAATTGGACATCTACCTGCAATAAAATAAAACTAGACCATCAACTTACACCATTCACAAAAACAAACTCAAAATGGATAAAAGACTTAAATGTAAGCTTTGAAACCATAAGCATCTTAGAAGAAAACATAGGCAGCAAGCTCTCCAACATCTGTAGCAGCAACATATTTGCCGATTTATCTCCACGGGCAAATGAAATAAAAGGCAAGATTACAAATGGGACTATATCAAACTAAAAAGTTTTTGCACAGCTAAAGACAATAAAAACAAAAGAAAAAGACAAACCACACAATGGGAGAACATATTCGACAGCACGTCTGATAAGGGGTTAATAACCAAAATTTATAAAGAACTTATAAGACTCAACACCAGGAAGGCAAACAATCCAATCAAAAAATGGGCAAAAGAAATGAATAGAAATTTCTCCAAGGAGGACATACAGATGGCCAATAGGCATATGAAAAAATGCTCAACATCACTAATTATTAGAGAAATGCAAATTAAAACCACAATGAGGTATCACCTCACACCTGTCAGAATGGCACTCATCAGCAAAACAACACAGAATAAGTGCTGGCGAGGATGCGGAGAAAAGAGAACCCTTCTGCACTGCTGGTGGGAATGCAGACTGGTGCAGCCACTGTGGAAAACAGTATGGAGATTCCTCAAAAAATTAAAAATCGAACTGCCTGTTGACCCAGCTACCCCACTTTTAGGAATATACCCTAAGAACCCCATAGCACTGTTCGAAAAGAAGAAATGAGCTCCCATGTTCGTGGCAGCATTGTTCACAATAGCGAAGATATGGAAACAGCCCAAGTGTCCGTCAGAGGATTAATTGATTAAAAAGCTTTGGTACATATATACTATGGAATACTACTCAGCCATAAGAAATGATGACATCGGATCATATACAACAAAATGGATGGACCTTGATAACATCATACTGAGTGAAATAGGTAAATCAGAAAAAAACTGAGAACAGCATGATTTCATACATAGGTGGGACATAAAAGTGAGACTATGAGACATGGACAAGAGTGTGGTGGTTACGGGGTGGGGGGACGGAGTAGAGGGTAGGATAGGGAGGATGGGAGGGGCACAGGGAAAACCAGACAGAAGGTGACAGAGGACAATTTGACTTTGGGTGATGGTATGCAACATAATTGAATGATAAGATAACCTGGAGATGTTTTCGTTGTATATATGTACCCTGATTTATTGGTCTCACCCCATTAAAATTAATAAAAAAAAAAAAAGAAAGGAATTCTTAACAACCATCTTTAGGAAAATATCTCAGTAAGCTCGTTGATATGGCCATGAGGGCACAAGCTATGTTTAGATAGCACAACAGAGAGAGTTATATTGCTTTGTTCATGGTGTTGGGTAACATTTGAGATTAGGGCAAGCAGACAAGTGTGAGAGTAAGGGGTAAAGAGATTAAAACAAAAAGGACAGAGAGCAGAGCAATTCACAGGGGCTAGCATTTAATCAGATGTCTGTTTCACGAATGGGATTTGTTTAAGAATTTACATTTAAAAAATTTGAAACCTAAAGTCTTTGTATTATACCTCTGATCTGTATTCCCTGTTTTTCTGATTCCTCTCCAAAGGCTGAAGCATATATACGCATTCTGCAGGCTTGTTTTGGAGAGAAAGTCAATGAAAGAGACTGTGTCTCCTGACCTCCATTGGTTGACACTCTGAGTTTAGAGTAATGCTGGGGAAATTTAAAGTTCACTCCTTACAGGAACTTAAAGAGTTAAGCCCTGAGAATCATCAGAAATCTTGAGGAAGACACTGAATTTCATCGGATATGAGATATAGTCTTGAGACGGTTTTATTTAATTTTCAAAACACAGGAAAGCTTCAAATGACATAAAATGTTGCATTAAGTATTCCTAAATGTCAGTCCTTGCTGTTATTTCTGATAATTCCTTACGTATAAATTCTCATAAGAGCAATTACTGGTTAGAGGTTGTGGACATATTTAAAGCCCTTGAAATGCAATGCCAAGTGCTGTGACAGGGCTCACTTGCCTGTACCTGTGCCGACACTGGAGGCTAATGTGATGTTTCAGAAACCTTGTGTCTGCGGTTTTAAGTGCCTGTGTGCTGACCCTGATAAAGTGCCTATCTTTTCTTCTGAAAATCGCTGCCCACCTCTAACCTCAGCCATTAGCATGGTCTGGGCATGTTTGATTGTGTCTACTCTCCAGAAGTAGCATAAGAAGTGTGGGGAGGAGAAGGAAGGAGCATGACATGAAGGAGGTTTCCAGGAGGTTTCATGTCTAGGAAAGGCAGAAATAGCAAGTGGCTCAGTGTTAAAAGAAAAGAGCCCCTTCCCTGGGACACTGAATTTTTGAGAAGGTCCTCAAAGGCTGAGATATTTGAGCACCAAACTTGAGGTTGGAGGCTGCCTCAGTGGGGTATTCTAATTTCGTCTTTATCCCTCACAACTCACTAAGCCCACAGCCTGCAAATACACATGTCACAGTCCTGGGCCATTTTCTGAGCTTTGTCTTAAAAGTGCATATTGCATAGTAGGATTTCATCAAAACTCACTTCTTCTGAGCAACTTCAAAGGCAGGACCCTGATGGGAAGGGGTTGGGGAAGCACTCATTTTGCACTGACCAGAATGCTCTCCTTTTTAGAAGGAGTCTGTCTTTGACTTTGGCCTCCTGAAGTAGAGGAGGAAATGGAGGCCAGCACAGCACGGGCCCTGTGGACCTGGGCTGATGGGGAAATCCAGGGGGAAACCTGGTGACGGATGCCACCAGGGAAGTTTAACTAGTCAGGTGGTATTCCTTCTTTCTACAGTTGCTGCCTTATGAGTGCTGTGTGTATTGGGAAGACAGAGCAGGATATGAGGACTGCTGCTGGACAGAAGATAACTTGCGGTCCTTGAACTGGGAATTCTATGTTAGGATGAGGCAGTCTGATATATCCTTCAGGGGAAATTCACCATGCTTCGAGTTTCAGTTTGCCTAAATTTATTTCTTGTACGCTAGTGAGATTTGGGAATTATTAAACATAGGATATGTCACTACAAATGTAAGGTCATTGTCTCCATCTTCATCATCATTTGTCAGCATTGCCATCATCATTTGAATCATCATCTTCATTGTCCTTGGAACCCTAGGGGCCCAGCACTGTTCTGTCACCATCTTTGGTTCTATTCCACAGTCCACCAGTAATGAAGTAGCATGGGGTAGGAAGCTTTTCTGTCCCTCCACCTTTGTAATCCTAGGGCACTTACAAGGCACAAATAGGCCATCAACACATCGTTACCAAATAATGAGTGAATGCATGCACGTATGAATGGTATAATACCATAATTAATCATGTGAGGTTCCTCTTTTGTTTACTTAATTTTAATTATTTTCCTTTTCAACTCCAATTCCCCTTCTTGCCCAAGCATTCTCTCCAATGTATTGAACCTATGTCCTCCCAATTCAACTTTTATATTTGTTTAGAACACTGCATGTCCTTAAAAAAACTATTATCTGTATATTAATTCATATACATTCTTAAAAAATCTCTCTCTCTCTCTCTCTCTTATTTTATACTCTCATGCTCTTCTATGCAAAGATAGTTGACCATGTATGACTGTTGCAGAGTGTTTCATGGTAGGCATAGACCACATTCCCTGTATTTATTCTTTAGTTGTGGGCATCCATATAGCACAAACTTCTTGCTGTCACAAGTCAGCTGAATGTGAGCATCCTTAAAAATATCTCCTTGTGGCCTGCCCTGTGGGAGGGCTTCTCTGAGACATTTACTCAGGGATGAGGTGATTATGGAAACATGGTCTATATGCATGTTTAATTTCACTAAGCTTTACCAGAGTCTCTACAGAAAGGCACCAATAATGCATGAACATTTTTATTCCCAACACTTAGTTTTGCCCACTTTCTAATTTTTGCTTTTAGATTATGACACATTAATAGTCACTGATGACTTCTGTGTGTGAGCACTTTTGTGAACTTTTTGAATCCCCCTTGAGTTGCTTATTCGTATTTTTTTTATTAACTTTAATGTGGTGACACCAATAAATCAGGGTACATATGTACAATGAAAACATCTCCAGATTATCTTATCATTCAATTGTGTTGCATACCCATCACCCAAAGTCAAATTGTCCTCCGTCACCTTCTATCTGGTTTTCCTTGTGCCCCTACCCTTCTCCCGTTCCCACCCTCCCCACCTTCCCCCCACCCTGTAACCACCACACTCTTGTCCATGTCTCATAGTCTCACTTTTATGTCCCACCTATGTATGAATTCATGCTGTTCTCAGTTTTTTTTTCTGATTTACTTATTTCACTTCGTATAATGTTATCAAGGTACAACCATTTTGTTGTAAATCCGATGTCATCATTTCTTATGGCCGAGTAGTATTCCATAGTATATATGTACCAAAGCTTTTTAATCCACTCGTCTTCTGACGGACACTTGAGCTGTTTCCAGATCTTCGCTATTGTGAACAATGCTGCCACAAACATGGGGGTGCATTTCTTCTTTTCGAACAGTGCTATGGGGTTCTTAGGGTATATTCCTAAAAGTGGGGTAGCTGGGTCAACAGGCAGTTCGATTTTTAATTTTTTGAGGAATCTCCATACTGTTTTCCCCAGTGGCTGCACCAGATTGCATTCCCACCAGCAGTGCAGAAGGGTTCCCTTTTCTCCGCATCCTCGCCAGCACTTATTCTGTGTTGTTTTGCTGATGAGTGCCATTCTGACAGGTGTGAGGTGATACCTCATTGTGGTTTTAATTTGCATTTCTCTAATAATTAGTGATGTTGAGCATTTTTTCATATGCCTATTGGCTATCTGTATGTCCTCCATGGAGAAATTTCTATTCATTTCTTTTGCCCATTTTTTGATTGGATTGTTTGCCTTCCTGGTGTTGAGTCTTATAAGTTCTTTATAAATTTTGGTTATTAACCCCTTATCAGACGTGCTGTCGAATATGTTCTCCCATTGTGTGGTTTGTCTTTTTCTTTTGTTTTTATTGTCTTTAGCTGTGCAAAAACTTTTTAGTTTGATATAGTCCCATTTGTAATCTTGCCTTTTATTTCATTTGCCCGTGGAGATAAATCGGCAAATATGTTGCTGCTACAGATGTTGGAGAGCTTGCTGCCTATGTTTTCTTCTAAGATGCTTATGGTTTCACAGCTTACATTTAAGTCTTTTATCCATTTTGAGTTTGTTTTTGTGAATGGTGTAAGTTGATGGTCTAGTTTTATTTTATTGCAGGTAGATGTCCAATTTTGCCAATACCATTTGTTAAAGAGGCTGTCTTTACTCCATTGTATGTTCTTTCCTCCTTTGTCAAATATCAGTTATGCATAAAGATGTGGGTTTATCTGGGTTCTCTGTTCTGTTCCACTGATCTATGTGCGGGTTCTTATGCCAGTACCAGGCTGTCTTGAGTATAATAGCCTTATAGTAAACCTTGATATCCGGAAGAGTGATACCTCCTGCTTTATTTTTTCTTTTTAGGATTGCTGAGGCTATTCGTGTTCTTTTTTGGTTCCATATAAATTTTTGGAATATGTTTTCTATATCTTTGAAGTATGTAATTGGTATTGCATTTTTTTTATTTCTTTTTTTTTATTTTATTCATTTTAGAGAGGAGACAGAGTGAGAGAGAGAGAGAGGGAAAGAGAGAAAGATGGGAGGAGCTGGAAGCTTCAACTCCCATATGTGCCTTGACCAGACCAATGCAGGGTTTTGAACTGGCGACCTCAGTGTTCCCAGGTCGACGCTTTTATCCACTGCGCCACCACAAGTCAGGCAAGGTATTGCATTGAATTTATAAATTGCTTTGGGTAGTGTAGACATTTAAATGATGTTTATTCTTCCTAGCCATGCGCACGGTATATGCTTCCACTTGTTTGTATCTTCCTTGATTTCTTTTATCAATGTTTTATAATTTTCTGAGTACAAGTCCTTAACCTCCTTGGTTAAATTTACTTCTAGGTATTTTATTTTTTTGGCTGCAATAGTGAAGGGGATTGTTTCCTTAAGTTCTTTTGCTGACAGTTCATTGTTTGTATACAGAAATGCCTCTGATTTCTGTGTATTAATTTTATATCCTGCCACCTTGCTGAATTCATTTATAAGGTCCAGTAGTTTTTTCACTGAGACTTTAGGGTTTTCTATATACAATATCATATTATCTAGCAAATAGTGATAGTTTTACTTCTTTTCCAATTTGGATGCCTTTTATTTCTTCTTCTTGTCTGATTGCTATAGCTAGGACTTCCAAAACTATGTTGAATGAGAGTGGTGAAAGTGGTCACCCCTGCCTGGTTCCTGATCTTAAAGGGATTGCTTTTAATTTTTGTCCATTTAGTATGATGTTTGCTGTGGGTTTGTTGTAGATGGCCTTTATCATGTTAAGGAATGTTCCTTGTATTCCCACTTTACTGAGAGTTTTGAGCATGAATGGGTGCTAGATTTTATCAAATGCCTTTTCTGCATCTATTGAAATTATCAAGTGATTTTTGTTCTTCCTTTTGTTTATGTGATGAATCACATTGATTGATTTGCGAATATTAAAGCAGCCTTGCCTCTCCAGAATGAATCCCACTTGATCATGGTGTATGATTTTTTTCATATATTGCTGGATCCGGTTGGCTAATATTTTGTTGAAAATTTTAGCATCTAAATTCATCAGGGATATAGGCCTATAATTTTCTTTCTTTGTGTTGTCTTTGCCCGGTTTTGGGATCAGAAGAATGCTTGCCTCATAAAAGGAGTTTGGAAGTCTTCCTTCCTCTTGAATTTTTTGAAATAGCTTGAGAAGGATAGGAGTTAGTTCTTCTTTGAATTTTTGATAGAATTCACTTGTGAAGCCATCAGGCCCAGGACTTTTCTTTTTTGGGAGTTTTTTGATAACTGTTTTGATCTCATTTGTTGTAATTAGTCTGTTTAGGTGTTCTGATTCTTCCAGATTGATTTTTGGAAGTTTATATGATTCAAGAAATTTGTCCATTTTATCTAGATTGTCTAATTTTTTGGCATAGAGTTCTTCATAGTATTTTCTTACAATGCTTTGTATTTCTGTTGTATCAGTTGTTATTTCTCCACTGTCCTTTTTAATTTTATTTATTTGAAACCTCTCTCTTTTTTCTTGCTGAGTCTAGTTAAAGCTTCATCAATCTTGTTTACCTTTTCAAAGAACCAGCTCCCAGTTTCATTGATCCTCTGTATTGTTTCCTTATCCTCTATGTCATTTATTTCGGCTCTGATCTTTATTATTTCCTTCCTTCTACTTGTCCTGGGTTTTATTTGTTGTTGTTTTTCTAGTTCTTTTAGCTGCAGTGTCAGGTTGCTTATCTGAGCTTTTCCTAGCTTCCTATGATATGCCTGTAGTGCAATGAACTTCCCTCTCAGGACTGCTTTTGCTGTGTCCCATAAATTTTGAGTTGATGTATGCTCATTATCATTGGTTTCTAGAAACTTTTTTATTTCTTCTTTGATCTCATTGTTAATCCATTCATTATTTAATATCATGCTATTTAGTTTCCAAGTGTGTGAGTATTTTTCAGTTTTTCTTTTGTGGTTAATTTCTAGTTTCATGACATTGTGATCAGAGAAAATGCTTGATATGATTTCAATCTTCTTTAATTTATTGAGACCATATTTGTGTCCTAACATGTGGTCTATCCTAGAAAACGTACCATGAGTGCTTGAGAAGAATGTATATTCTACTGTTTTAGAGTGAAAAGTTCTGAAGATATTTATTAAATCAAGTTGATCTAGTGTCTCCTTTAAGTCTGCTGTTTCTTTATTGACTTTCTTTCTTCTGGATCTATCCAGTGTTGTTAGACGGGTATTGAAATCCCCTACTATGATAGTATTGCCGTTAATCTCACCCTTTATGTCCGTCAAAGTCTGCTTTATGTATGTCGGGGCTCCTATATTTGGTGCGTAGATATTTATAATAGTTATATCTTCCTGTTGAATTGTTCCCTTTATCATTAGGTAGTGTCCTTCTTTATCTCTTACTACAGCCTTTGTTTTAAAGTCCATTTTGTCAGCTGTAAGTACGCTACCCATGATTTTTTTTCATTTCCATTTGCATGAAATATTTTTTTCCATCCGTTTACCTTCAGTCTATGTGCATCTTTTGTTTTAAGGTGTGTCTCTTGTAGACAGCATATGTATGGGTCCTGTTACTTTATCCACGCAGCTACCCTATGTCTTTTGATTGGATCATTTAATCCATTTACATTTAAGGTTATTATTGATATGTAGTTGTTTATTGCCATTTTATTCTTTAAAGTTGTATTCTTCTTTTGCTATATTCTTTCCTCCCTTTGAACTGTTCACAACAGACCCCTTAGTATCTCTTGCAGAATTGGTTTGGTTTTAATGAATTCCTTTAGGCTTTCTTTGTCTGGAAAGCTCTTTATTTCTTCTTCGATTTTAAATGTTAGCCTTGCTGGATAGAGTAGTCTTGGTTGTAGGTTCTTGTTCTGCATTACTTTGATTATATCTTGCCATTCCCTTCTGGCCTCAAGTGTTTCTGTTGAGAAGTCCAATGTCATTCTTATGGGGGCTTCTTTGCAGGTGATAGCCTTCTTTTCTGTAACAGCTTTTAAGATTTTTTCTTTATCCATTAGCTTTGGTATTTTAACTATGATGTGTCTTGGTGTAGATCTTTTTGGGTTTCTCTTTAATGGAGTTCTGTGTTCTTTTTGAAGGTGTGGAATGTTTCCCAGCCTTATTTTAGGGAAGTTTTCTGCTATGATTTGATTGAACAAAGTTTCCATTTCCTGTCCTCTTTCTTCTTCTTCAGGCACCCCTATGTTGCTAATGTTGTTTCTCTTCATGTTGTCACAGAGCTCCCTTAGAGTTTCCTCACAGTTTTTGAGTCTCTTTTCCTTTTTCTTCTCTGCTTCTGTACCTTTGTTTATTGTGTCCTCTAACTTGCTGATTCGATCCTCAGCATGATTCATCTTGCTTTTAATTTCTTCCATTGTGGTCTTCAGTTCTGATACTGTATTTGTCATTTCTTTCTGATTCTTTTTTATTATTTCAATTTTGTTCTTTATACTTGTTATCTCTTTATTTAGGTGTTCATAGTGACTATCCATTGTTGCTCTGATTTTTTTGAACATCCTAACTATCATTATTCTAAATTCTGCTTCTGGTAGTTTGGTTATATCTGGTTCATTCAGGTCCTTCTCTAGGGATTTCTCTTGATTCATTTGGTTTGCATTTCTCTGCCTGCCCATTTTATCTGTGTATAGGCAAGTTTTGGGCACTGGAGCCCTGTAGGTGTACCCTTTGTGTTCTCTAGGTGTGGTCTGTCTGCAGGCCTGCCACCCCCTCCTCTGCTGCCTAGGGTGGTTGGGTATGGGCGTTGCCAGCGACAGCCTACTGCGGCTGTTGCTGTGATTTCCACCTCTCCTTATGGGAGGGGCTGTCACTGAGGCCACAAGCTTTAGCACCAAGGGCAGAGGTGAGCACCTTTGCTCAGCTGCGGCACCAGCTCGTTTCCGGAAGGCTTACGCCCAGCCCCCGCAGTCAGAGCCTGCTCGCCACAGTTTTGTGGGTTGGGCGGGGCTTTTGAAGTGCTCTCAGCTGTGAGCCTTTGCCCGTCCAGAATTTAGCCGTACCCTCAAGGCTGGGGCCCTCCTGCGTAGGGTCGCAAAATGTGGTTTATTGGGCCGGGCGTGTTTGCTGGCGTTAGCTCAGCTGCTAGCTTCCGATGGATTCGGACTCTACCACGCCCCCATGTTCGGTGCCAGCTCGCGCACGTAGGGTGGCCAACCGTCAGGATTTCTCTGATCGGGCGGGGCTAGTAGCGTGAGCTCAGCTGCGAAAGCCAGCTCGCGTGCACGTAGGATTTCAAACCACCGTGGTTTCTCCGTCCGGGCGGGGTTGGCAGAGTGAGCTCAGCCGCGAGCCCCTCACCCATCCCTGGTCCTAGTCCTGTCCCCGTGGTCAGGGCTGGCTTGCGCAGGGTCGCAGAGCCGATCTCTGCCCGTATTTTTCCCCCACAAGTGGGGTCACAGGCGGCCTGCAGCTGCCGGACCACTTTTGCGTGTCCCCTCCGCCCCTGCTGGGCTAGACTGAGCTCACATCGGTTGTGCCTCTGCCCACGCCGTCAGGACCGCTTTTCAGCGTCCTGCCGCCAACATCCCTTCAGCAACCCTCAGAGAGATAGCAGTGTCTTAAGTCTCCACACTGTAGGCTTGGGAGCTCTCTCCCTCTAAGCAGCTCTGCTCTAATTGCCGCGGGAGAGCTTGTTTGGCTAGTGTCCTGTCTCCCTTTGCTGGTATTGCTAGTTCCAGGGGAAATATTCATTTTCGATTAGGGAAATGACTTAGCCCAGGGGTCAGGATGGCTGTCCCTCAGAGTGTCCCCATGCCTTCAGTCCACTCTCTGTTCCCGCTGCTCTGTTCCTCTCCTCTTTCCCCATTCTCCGGAGCCCCAGGTGCGTGGTTGTGAGAGAGGGTTTCTTCCCTGTCCCTTTGAAAAGATTCTTGGGTCTGAGAAAACTTTCTCTTTTTCACAAACAGTATCCTCACTTGCTTCACAGCTCAATACTGTCCATACACCTCTTCTAGGCTCTGGGACTGCAGTCTGGGGCTTGGTTCCTGGGACCCAGGTCCCTTCCTTTCCGCCAAACTCTCCTCCCGCCACGCGGGTCTCTCCGGGCTACCGTTTGCTCCGGGGAGCTGGGCAGCCCTCTTCGCGTTTTCGCTATTCCTACCAGTCTCAATGTGGCTTCTGCAGTGTTCCTTGGTTGAAGAGTCCACTTAGTTTAGTTCAAAGTTTGTTTATCCAGATGATGGTTCTTAAAATTGAGTTATAATCCACTTTGGTTCTGGGAGTTGGAAGTTGGTACGTCCACCTACTCAATCGCCATTTTCCGTCTTCGCTTATTCGTATTTTTTATCTATGTCTTATTGGGCTTCTTATCTTTCTCTAGATGATTTATAGAAATTCCTCATATATCCAGATAGTAATTCTTCATTAATGTCTTCTTTCGGGCTGTGCATATTACTGCTTTTGCACTGAGTGACATTTGAAGTACAGCAATCCTTTTCTGTTTAGTTTTTTACGCTCATGGTTTATATATTTTGAGTTTTGTTTAATAAAACTCTTCCCACTCTACAGTAAACACCTGTCCAGTTGGAGGTAAACATGTATTCCAGTACATTTTTTATGTTAACTTAATACAGTGTGTCCATAAAGTCATGGTGCACTTTTGACCGATCACAGGAAAGCAACAAAAGATGATAGAAATGTGAAATCTGCACCAAATAAAAGGAAACCCTCCCAGTTTCTGTAGGATGATGTGGCAGCATGTGCGTATGCGCAGATGATGACCTAACATCGTGTATACAGCGGAGCAGCCCACAGCCATGCCAGTCGAGATGTGGACAGTACAGAGGAAAGTTCAATGTGTTCTGTGGCTTGCTAAATTCAAATCCATGACCAAAGTGCAATGTGAATATCAGCGCGTTTATAATGAAGCGCCACCGCATAGGAATAACGTTACTTGGTAGGATAAGCAGTTGAAGGAAACCGGCAGTTCGGTGGAGAAACCCATTTTGGTAGGTCATCAGTCAGTGACGAGTCTGTAGAGGCTATACGAGATAGCTACCTAAGGAGCCCTAAAAAAATCTGTGCGTGCGTGTGCTCAACAAATACACCTAAGCAAGACTACAGTTCATAAGGTGTTAAAGAAACGTCTCTGTTTTATGGGGTACAAATTGCAGCTGTTGCACGCTATCAAACCGGCAGATAGACCCACACGATGCGCGTTTGCTACAGTATGCTTCATGAGATCGACAATGATGCAAGATTTTAGCAGGTATGAAACTGGGAGAGTTTTCCTTTTATTTGGCGCAGATCTCACACTTCTATTGTCTTTTGTTGCTTTCCTGTGACCAGTCAAAAGTATACCATGACTTTATGGACACACTGTACATTGCACTGTCTGTTGTTTTAATCCACCTATATACCTGAACGTGTTATATGACAGAGACAGCATCATAAACCGGTGGAAAAATGACCATTTAATGAAGGTTTGAGAAGAATTAGCTCACTATTATAAGAAAATTAACTCCAAGCAGATGAAAGATAATCTTCCTTTTGGCATGTATTCTTGTCTTCTGCTATCAGTTGTTCTATTCTTTGTGAGGGTGTGTTTTCTTTTTTAAATAGTGCATGTTGTTTTCAGAAACCTCACTCTTCTCTATAAGCTCACCTCTAATATATTAGGGACTGGCTACCTAGGCTAGTGATGCTTTCAGGATGGAGAGGCAAACCTTACGTCTAAGGTTGTTCCTCTTGCTGGGCTACAGGACATGGTAGCTCTGGTATTTATACTTGCATTCAGCCATTCCTTTCCTAGGGAATTTCCTAATGCCTCCCCATTCCAGGGCTTCCTCCTTGGTGGTACTGTTGTTTGTAGAATGATTGTAAATGGCTATGTTATTTCTGTGTCTTAAAGCAAGCCAGATGACATGATGGGACTGCATTGAAACTTAGAGGGGTATACAAACTCTCTCCCCAGGAGAGCCCTGGCCTGCCCTACTGTAGGTCACTGCCCAAACTCAACCATCAGTTTTCTGTCTCTCCAGAAATTTCAGACAAATTGTGCTTAATTTTAGAGCACACCTCTCAAACATTTAAGCTTTCTGTTTCTCTTCTGGACCCTTCATCGCTGGTTGGTACTCCATAGCCACATGGGGAAATGAAAGCCTGCAGGAACCTGTCACATTGAGCATCTTTTGCTGGAGGTTTGCATATGTCAAACATAATTGTGAATTGCTTTGTGAGATTTTATTATATTGAAAATTTTTTCAGATTGCATTTGTCATTTTTTTTAGTTAAAAATAACTTCCAATATTCAGTCTTACTTGTTGGACACATAATTATAACAACCGGTTTGTTTAAAGTAATGTCAAATAGGAGAGTGATGTCCATGAAATTCCCTGTGATGATAATTAATCGTTAATTTGATCTTTCAACATCTTTCTAAGAGCAGTAGAGTCTGTTTTATGTTACAATGAGGAAATGAGGGTAAAGCTGCAAGTCTCACACTCCAGGTACAACAGTATTAGTGGCATATCTTGAGACATTTTTTTGTAGGTGTTTGTGAAAAGCCTGTCCTTCAGTGACAGCATGTCACAGTAATGTCTGGTCAGAGGCTGCAGGCCTTCTGGCTCTCCTTTTTCAGGCTGGTAGAAGCTGTACTCAGCATTCAGCTTTCAATAAGAAGGAGCAACCACTGCCCATATCACCTCCTTTTAAAATTAGAGGTGAGAAAACAGTCTAAGACTGAAAACCCAGAGACCTGGCTGGAGCCCATGCATGACGTTGGGCCAGTTTCTTATCTCCCCGGGATCTCAGGTTTCCAATCTATAATGAAGATACTGATTTGATACATCTCCCCTTTCACTCAGCTTGAAAAAGTCTGAGGTTTGTGATTGGATATGAGGGGTTCAAGCAGTCTCCTGTTCCTGACTACCATTCAGAAGAACTGAACTTACTTCCCTATCAGACTGGAAGTCTCAGCATCAAATGTTTGGAAAGGCCTTTAGGAATGAGCTGGGTGGACACTGAGGCTGGGATTTCCTTTGCAGTTATGAGAGTACAGCATGCATGAGCAGCAGCATGTTTCTAGGTTTTCCATGGAAGGAACAGACAGAGCATATCTGCCCCAAGCGTCTTTCCATCCTCAGAGCACACCTGCTCCAACTTCTTTCCTTTTCTCCTCTCCTGCCTTTGCTCTGTGGTCTCCGGGGCAACTTTGCAAATGTGCAGCTTGGCCCAGGGTCCTGCACACAGAAGGCGCTCATGGAATGATGGTCTGCGAAGAGCTCTTCGATCCCACTTTGGCAGCCATAGTCAATTATTATCACATCTATCAGAACCTGGACCAGTATTTGAAATCCAGGAAGTTGTGAACGTGTTGAAATCCCCTAGTTGTGAAAAGTAAAATGAGTCTGAATGGAGTAGCACAGGTTGGACGGGTGGGACAGCAGAACTGAGCAAAAAGTCCTCCTGGGCAGAGCCACTGACGTCGTGGCTCAGGGACTAAATGATGCAGCCTCCCAGACTTTGTGGTGGTTGCTAACCTCCCCACAGTGGCCTGGGTGACTGCTCCCCATCTGGAGGCCACCGAGAGCTAAGGGGATCTTTCACATGGTGCAGCAGATGGCCACTCCACAGGAGTATCCATTTTGACAAAGCAAACTGTGCATTTGTCCTAAGAACCTGGACAGCAGAGACTGCAGCCCACTCCCTGGCCTCATGCAAGAAGACTTTTTCTCCTAGTAATGAGAATGCCGAGTGAGCAGGCCTTCCCCCGACAGCGCTGGCACTGAGACCACTGGTGCCCAGGATGGATTTTTCTCCATTGATTCTAATCTCCTTCCTGACTGTCTGTCTTGGCTGCTTTGACATATTGAACACTAAATAGTCCCTGAGTAATTCTTTAACATTTGCGAATCATTTTTATTTTTATAAGACAGTAGAATCCAATGGAGTGATTTATATGTGGGATGAGCAAAAAATGAAGAAAATAAAATAACAAAGTGGTTTCATTCTGGGAATAAACACAGACTCGATGACAATTAAAAGCCACACCAAACAAAAAGTTCCCGCCCATCTCCAATAATTTTATAATTTTGGAAGGGTGCATAGGATCATGTAGAGATGAACAGCCATGGATAAAAGGCTCTCACAGCTGTGATTTCAGCCATGATTGATGAGAAGATGGTACTGGAGGGAGAAAAGGAAAATGAATATTTATTAATGGAATAAAGTGTTGGAGGCTTGAAATCTAAGGAGATCCATCATTTCACATTCAAGGTTGGATGCATCTGAAGCAGAAGGTTCAATACAACAGTAGCTGGGCCATAGACCAGAAAAATTCACAGGTGCTGCCGTCATCAGAACCATGGGGAACTTTCTATAGATGTTATTCCCACTTCAGCCCCCATTAACATCACCTGAACATGGTAACACTGCATGAGTTATTACTCTAAGAATGCTATGACAACAATTGACTTCACATTTTAGAACACCCAGAGCTATGCGGTCCAGTCATTCACCCAGAAATTAATATATCATGTCTGCATACTTCCTCTGTAAATGGTAGTTATGGTCTCTGTGCTGACAGCTGGGGAGTCATTAGTAAGATGGTCCATGCAGTGACTTCATCAGTACTCCCTTGAACCTTCTCAGGGCAATGTTTAACCAACCAGAGCCCCTCTTCCAATCTCCTTGCATCTTTTCTCCCTGGAGAACCACTTCCTCTGCTTGTTCTCTTTGGGTTGCTCGATTCTGAGTTAAGACTCAGAAAAGACTGTTTCTTTTTGGTGAAATGTTACTCACCTGACTATAACATCTTTAAAGATAGAATTACAATTAGAAACCCGAGGAAGTCATTGTCAATCTCTTTTCTGATGGCTTTATTTCTCCATGTAAGCAGCGTGTGCAGATAATTAGCAATAGTGGTATTGTGGCTTCCTGCTTTGAGAGGGAAGGAGAAGCTAAATGATGGCATCTACCTGCTTAACTTCATGTAAGAATGGAAGCTATACTGGAAATACCAGGGTGTAGACTTCAGCTAGTGGGTAGCCCCCACACATATTACCCCTGCCTATATAACCATATGCACACAAAGTGCTCAGCCCCCGGGTTTACTTGGGATCTATATTCCTTTATCATAGAATATGGCAGTGTTGGTTCATTGGTACTATAAATCCACCTACACTAAGCTTTTGAAATCACTGTCCTGATAGATGGCCTGGGTCTTTCGACTGTCACACTCATGTTATTTCTGGATATGACTGTTTCTAGGTGGCAAATCTTAGACTGCAAGACCCAGCTATTACTGGTTTGTTTTATATGTTATGCTAGAAGAAAAGTTGCCATTCTGTTAGACAGTGTGTTGCAATTTATTTTAAATCATTGATTCTATCAAATCCTTAGCAATAAACCTGGGTGAGTTATCTTTGTTGGCCATCTTTGGGAGAAGGCCCAGAGAGGATGAATTGTATTGCTAGTTTTTTTCTTTTTTAATATCATGTATATGTCCCACGTCCCAAGACAGATTGGACATTTTGGTCCCTGGGAAAGGGATGGACCCCAAGTAGGTGCCCAGCAAATATTTGATGGGTGAACTAAATTAGTTATTAATGAAAATTAATTGCATCATTATTAGTTATGAAACATTTTTATTGGGACAAAAAACAATATTGAAATTTCTGTCTGTGAGGGAAGATTCAGATCCACTGGTGATTATGCCGTGACGGCGAGATGTATGTGTTTAGAAAAACTGCAGCTCTCAAAGGAGAGAGTTGAAAAGCTAAGTTGAGCAAAAGGATGGATGCTCTCTGGAGAGAACTGTCTGAGATGGCTACAAATAGGCTGTTGGGCGATAAGAACAAGCACTGAGCGATGAAGCTAGAAAAGAGTAAGAGTTAGGGGCCCAGTCCAAACAGTCCTGGTGTTTTCTGGGTGAAGGCTTCCTACTGTGTTCTGTAGACAGCAAAGCACTGAGGACCTGTGAGAGCAGACTGAGAAGATAATGCCTGATCAGATTTGGATGTTAGAGAGACCACTCTCACAATTATACATGAAAGGGAAAGTGGCAATAGTAAAGTTTGAAAAAAGATGATAGAAGACTATTTCTATCTACCCAGAGGTCCCCCCTATCATATTGTTGTTCTATTATGTTTTACAAAAACGTAAGCCAAAACAAAGCCATAGTATTATAGATTAAATTGTCTAACCCCAAATTTATATGATGAAGCCCTAACTCTGAGGACTTCAGAATGTGACTATATTTGGAGATATGGCCTAGAAAGAGGAAATTAAGTAAAAATAAAGCTGATAGGGTGGGATCCAATCCAGTCTGACTGGTGTCTTTATAAAAGACGAGGTCAGGGCACAAGAGCTGCCCCCGAGGTGTGCACATGCAGATAAAGGGCCATTGGAAGGCACAATGAGAAGGCAGCCATCTGCAAGAAAAGGAAAAAGGCCTCAAGAGAAACCAAACCTGCTGACACCATGATCTTAGGCATTCAGCCTCTAGAACTGTGAGAAAATAAATTTCTGTTGTTTAAGCCACCCTGCTGGGTACTTTGTTGTGGAAGCCTGTATTTGTCAGAGTTCTCCAGAGAAACAGAACCAATAGGATGTGTGTATGTGTTGTTTGTTTAAGAAATTGGCTTGCACGATTATGGAGTCTCAGAAGTCCATGTAGTTGGCAAGCTGGTGACTCAGGAGAGCTGTTATTATAAGTTCTAGTGCAAAACCCAGTGAGCTTAAGACCCAGGAAGAGCCAATGTTTCAGTTCAAATTAGAGCAGGGGGGAAAAAGTTATTTCTCAGCTCAACATTCAGGCAGAAGAAATAACCCCTTTCTTGAGAAAGAATCAATCTTTCTATTCTATTTGCACCTTTAGATGTGTGTGCACGCGCATGTGCGTGCACACATGTGTTTGTGTGTGTGTGTGTGTTTTCCCCAAGGCCACATCTGATAAGAAGTACCATATTGATTTACATACAGAGGAGAGTTCTAATCAGATGGAGTAACCACATCTAGAAATGACTGTCAAAGCGTAGGTTTGAGGGAAGAAAGAAATCTGTCGGAAATGGCATATGAACTAAAGGCACAAAGATTTCAAGCCATTTGACAAGGAATATCTAGACACATACTCAGTGATCCTGAGGTCATTGGTGTTTGGTGACCGAGTCATCAGTAAAAGGTTAAATGTAATGGACACATCTATGATCTAAATGGGCAGAGAAATAATGGGTAGATTCTAGAAGTAATCACAATATATAAGAGTTCTGCTGTAAAGCCAAAATGTGATGGTAGAGCCATTGGCAGGGGAGTGAAAATGTTGGCTGAAGCATCCTCATTAGGCAAAGGGGCCAGAATGGGGGGCAGTGAGATAGGAGAGACTTCCACACACAGCTCAACCAGCGGCCCCAGAACTACACGAGGAGCCCTGATGCTAATCTGCAGAATGTCTGCCCTGTATGGCACTGCCACCATGGATTTCTTTCTCTTCCATAATTTCCCAGCCCCAGTCCCCATGGTCCTTGGCTAGTGGAAATGGGATTTGATGAGCCTTAATACACAGAAAAGGATGGGAGGACAAAACATCTGTCCTGAGAGGCTTTGCCTTTCCTTGTTATTGAAAAAGCTGCAACTTCATATTCAGTGTAGTTGTTCTTCAGGTGGTCTCTTGGGTGGAATGAATTGGTTGGCAAAAGGATGGATACTTGCTTGTGTAGAGATTGATGGCTTAGTTTCCAGAAGCCATTGGCATTCTGCTCTGCAAGGGACTGCTTGTCTTTGGTTTTTAATCTGTAAGTACAATTGCAAGTGAAAACTCACAAAGAATTGAATTACAAGTTGTTTTTTGAGGAGATCTTATATGTGATACAGGGAGGCTGGGTGTGCCTAAGCTGCTGATTCAGCCTTTTGTGGAATAAATTCATCCTTGATTAAAGGTCTATGTGAGTGGGAGAGATAGGAGCAGGGAGAAAAGTTAGGGGAGAGGTGAGCAGATATACATTCAGGGTGCGTCATTTGTCTACTTAATAGAAAGGACAATAGCAATATTTTTGAGAATTTGTCTCAGTAACTACATTCATATATGAAGGTATTTACCACATGAGTGAGTTGTAAAGCCAATTTACCCCTAGTCAAACCTTCACATGACTGTGGCATTGGTTGACCTTGACTGTCATTTTGTAAGAGACTTTAAATAGAAGATCTGGCTAATCCACACCTGGCTTCCTGACCAACAGACACTGTAAGACAATAAATGTGTGTTGTTTTAAATTGATAAGTTCTGTGGTAATTTATTACACAGTAATAGATACCTAATATACCACCAAAGATTTTGGTTAGGCATAACTTAAGCTATGGGCCAAGTCAATTTCAGCAAAGAAACTTCTGTTGATACTAGGTGTGCTCACATTTTAACTACTCTCTTCTTCCTTCAACCCCTCTTGTCCCTAGGAGTGTGGAGGGCCCATGACAGGTTGTCATGGAAAATCTCAGTTCACTCAGGTTAAAAATGAAAAGTAATGGTCAAAGTGTTTTTATTTTTATTATTTCTTTTTAAATTTCCAATATTCTTTTTGGTTACATATTAATTCTAAGCTTCTTCCTTTCTTGGGGGGTGGGGGTAAGAATTTAGGCCTAGTCATTATAGCGAAGGGTATCCAAAGCTGATGAAGAACCAGTGAAACCATACTTACTGGTCATTTAGAAACACCAGATTCAATGAATCATTATTATGAATTAGCCCCGTGATGCTAGGAAGACTATAGGTTACATCATAACCTCCTGGTTAAAGAAAAATTTTTAATTTTGTTTCCACATCTTAATATGACAAGTAGTTCTTGGCACTTCTTCTGCTTGGCGTATATGAATAAGATAGTCTACCTTCTTTTTTTTCATACTAAATCTTCAAAATTGAGTGTGGATCTTATTGCACTTTGAGCACATCTTCAATTTACACTGCACTCATATCTTAAGTGCTAACGAGCCACACGTGGCTGGTGGCTGCCATATTGGATGGCTCTGGTCTAGAATGTGTGTGGAGTAGCCCCCCCACTTCTCTGGCTGGTCCCCATGCCTAATGCATTCCTCTCTGTGATCTCCTGATGAACCATCCTGTTCTCTGCTCCCACCATTGCCCTGCTCTGTACCCCTTGCTCTGTCATCTCACTCTATTCTCCCATTTCCTCATACTGTATCACCCACCTACAGCTGGGGATGGTGGTTTAACAGTAGCTTCTTGGGCTGCTCCTTTGATGCTCTCCTTTTAAACAGGAAACATAATGGGATATAGATTATGGCAACATGCAAACTGTTCATCAATTATCCATTACATCTGCCATCTCCCTTCTTCCAATTGAGGTAACTATATTATTGCACAGAAAAATCTTATTTTAATTATAATCCAATCAGAAGATGCATCCATTATGTAGAGTACTTTGGCATGTTCTGTGGATTTCATTTTCGCACCAATCGTGGAGCAAATGCTGCAGGGAGGAGAGGGCTCACTCATTTCTCCATGACATCAGTTGTTCAGAAAAATAAAGAGTGATTGCTGTGTGGAGGCACTGCATCTGGCAGGGGACACAAAGTTATACAGACCAGAGTCCCTGCTTTGAAGATGCTCACAGACTGGAAGGGGACAGGAGCCCTGCACAGACGCCCAGCGTGATCTTATGTCCCTCTGAGAGCTCTGCCTGGGCCACCTGGGGAGGGACTTTGGAGGAGTTGGATTGCCCATGTACGGAAAGTATGGGTGGGATTCGGAGTGTCACCAAGGATGGGCAGGGGGAGGTGGGCAGATGATTTCAAACAGACACTGGCATCATTCTATAACACGGAGAGGGAAAACTACACATTGAAAATCTGTGTTAAGGACACATCTTTTAGACAGGCTAGATTAGAGGGGGAGGAGGTGTGAGACCCCATGGGCAGTGAAGACACACTAGTGGGTTGAGCTGACTTGTGGTAGGACTGTTGTGCTGGCCAGGAGCTGCCCCTCCTTGACTGGGCTGGGCAGAGTCACAGAGGATCTAAGCAGGGCCAGGAGAGGGTTGCAGCTGGGCTTTGGGGGAGGGACCTGACGAGTGTGCATTTGTGCACAGAAGTCTAGGGATAGGGAGCGGGGAGCGCTCTGAACATTTTGTCTCCCCTGGGAACAAACAACATTAAAGTAATGGGTTTATGCATTTTTTGACCTTTAAAAAATGGTATTTTAAGCAAATTTCCTCCTCCTCACCTCATCCTTGTTAAATATTTCATCTCAACTGGAAAATAGCCACAACAATGACTTTCTTTTCTTTTTAAAAAATGATTTAGCCTTTCAGTAATAAACCAAAACAAACAGTAGGGAGCTTAAAAGGCCTTTCAGCTCAGAAAGATGAAAGCAGATGTCTCTGGTTTAGGTTATTGTTAGAAAGCACAGGAGTCCTTTCTTCTGGGGACTTTGTGGGAAGAGGGTGCAGGAGGAGGACAGGTGGTGCCCTGCCACCCCTCCTTGGCCCGACACTTCCCTGGTATTTCTGACTTGCCCAGGCTTCATATGTGTGCCCCAGAATCTCATGATCTAAAGCAGGATCCAGCCTCCTCTCACAGTAGCTAAAGCCCTCTTGTTTCTCAGCCTGGAGGGAAAGCCCCTGTATAGGGAATGAACACATGGGGACCCATTTTCCACAAAACTACTGAGGAAGCTGCAGTGTCTTTATGGCTTAGTGCACTAGGGTCCATCCACAAAGATGACTTTGGGCCAGAGGGCATGGTTTCTTATTGAGCTCTTAGTTTGGACCACTGACTTATGGTGCATCTGTCCCTATGACCTTGAATTGTTCAGAGGTCCCTTGTATAGCAACAAGCCAACACACCATTTCTTCCCATGAGCCTTTGCTCACTCCATGCCTACCACCTGGAAAAGTCTGCTGATTAATGTGTTCAGACATTTGTTCATTGAATGAGAACCTATTGTGTGGCAGGGCCCGAAGATTCAGAGGTGGGTAAATGAGGTCTTTCAGCAGCTCAGGGGCAAGAAAACAGGTAATTAAAATATCTTGTAGCAAGTGGCACCACAGGGAGTCTTCTCAGAAGGGAGGGTGTCTTCTCCTCTCCCCATGACCTCCAGGACCCACCCCCGTGACCTGGTGTCCCCTTCTACTCAGCACTGCCACTCACCCCTCATGTGCCCTTCCTTGTATGTTTACTTTTTACACTGTTGCCTGTCTCTTTATTAGAACAAACAATTAAAGTAATGGTTTATGAACATTTTGACATTTAAAAGAAAATAATTTCTTTTATTTATGCCCCAGGTCATGAGAATATTAAATAGATTCTGAATCAACTGGATAGCATCTGACATCACCTAACCATCAGGGCAGGTTAGATTCAGTGAGCTAATTTCTCCATTCTTTCATTTGATGACCACACTTAAAGCACCTAGAGGTTTTGTGGGGTTAAAATGTGAGCAAAACTAATCACAGTCCTTCCTTCATAAAGCTTACATGCTTAGTGCTCATATAAGCCAATAGGTGGAAAAAGCAGAAACAAACAAAACTTGCTGAAAAGCACTATGACCAAAATAATACAAAAAATCAAGTTTTGGAGAAGGTGGGCCTGTGATTTTTCTTCTCTCATTCTGTGCTCATTGTCATAAATACCTTCACTGGCCCCCTCCACAGTCCCCGGGGAAGACTTGGTGCTGATGGATGTAGCTCATGGGCTTCCAGGAAAACCTTCGGGTCACACCGCAGCTCTGTGGGGGCTGGTAGTGGGCACAGGCTTGGATCCACTCTTAGGAAAGCCTGCTGAGGTGACATCAACTCTCAGGGGTGTCCTGTATCAGGCACCCAGGGCATCTGGAGCCCATGAGGTGCCCCCCCGGGCACAGGCCTCACTTCCTTGGAGTCTGCCCTCTTCCCTGCAGTGCGTGCTGAGACATCGCCAGGCGCCCTGTGCCTCCCTTATGAATACAGTGGCTATGGGCTAAATTGGAGCCCCAAGAAACTCCAGACAAAAACAGTGAGCAAGGCAGCTTTAATTGCTGACAATTTTCTAAAGTGGTATAAATAAAATTTAATTACATATTTAACTATTTCTCTATTTGATTTAAAAATTATTTTTTTAATTTATTGATTTTAGAGAGAGGAATGGAGAGAAAGAGAGAGAGAGAGAGATCAATTTGTTGTTCTACTTATTTATGCATTAGTTGTTTGATTCTTGTATGTGTTCTGACTGGGGATCGAGCCTACAACCTTGGTGTTTTGGGACAACACTCTAACCAACTATGCTACCTGGCCAGAGCCCAAGTTAAAATTAGGTGCTTTGAGAGAGGGTGTATCTTGCTGCTGGGGAGAGGAAGACTTAATGCAAGATGATAAAGCAACCCTCAAACATCATGAACAGAGCTTGGTTTCAAATGGAGTTTCTCCCTTTCCCTACAGAAAGGGCCAGGCAGACCACCTTGAATAGCAGGGAATGTTTGCCATTTGCTTGGTACAGTTTCTATAAAGAAGCACCAGAACAAATGACCATATTAAAACAATTTAGGAGCCTGTGGGTCATAAGACAAATTCTTTTCCAGTTTTATTGCGATGTAATTGGCATATAACATTGTATTAGTTTAAGGCACACAGCATAATGGTCTGGTGCGTGTGTATATTGTGAAATGATCACCACAATTAGTCTCGTTACCATCCATCACCTCACAGAGTTCAGGTCTTTTATTCCCTCTCTTGAAACAAGGATTTTTAAGACCTACTGTACTTTTTGCTCCATAAGATGCAGTTTCCCCCCCAAAAAATGAAGGGGAAAATGCCCATGTGTCTTATGGAGCAAAAAATATGGTATTTTATTAAATATTTTAACACACCATTTGGTTCAGAATATGTTTTTTCTTATTTTCCTCCTTAAAACCCTAGGTGTGTCTATGGTCAGGTGAGACTTAGCAACTTTCATGTATACAACACAGTGTTGTCAATTATAGTCTCCATGCTGCATGTTATAGCCCCAGGACTTACTTATTGTATAACCGGAAGTTTGTACCTTTTGACCACCTTTACTCATTTGAAGTTTGTTTAATATGATGCTCAAAATGTCCCTCATTCTTTTTTATAGAGCTCCTAAAAGCTTTATCTGTAAGGTAGGAAGCTTGAGGAAATACCAAACTTTGAAGATATGTCCCACATTTGGAGGCCACCAGAGAGCAATACACTGAGTGATATATGTGACCTCTCTGAGTTCTGCTTGCTCAGGGCCCCATCCCAAGTCCTCCTAGCCCAGGCCCAGAAGGTGTGGCCTGACTGAGGGCCCTGCAGTTGGCCATTCTTTTGTGTTACCTGTGAGCTGTGTGCAGTGAGCCATCTGCCCACCAACCAACATGCTTTCATGCCCTGCCCCAGCAGGATGATCACAGAGCCACCCAGACCAATGAGAGAGATAGGGAGCAATGCTCAAGACAGGCTGTGCAGCCTGAAGGGCTCCCTGGAGGCAGTGTTCCTGCCATGGGCCCTGAGCCAGGGTTCACACCCTTTGCTGTAAACTAAGCATTGCCAGGCATGCTTGTTAGAATGGATTTCTGGGTTCCATGCTAGGAGATTCTAATTTAGGGGATCTGGGTTCGGGTCTAGAAATCTGAAGTTCTGCAAATGCTGAAGGATATTCTGTGGAAGGTGAGGCGAGCTGAGGCGCTCCGCCTTCACACAGATCAGCCCAGTCTTTCTTTTTAATCCAGCGGGAACTTAAATTTTTTTGATTTCTTTTTTTATTTTATTTTATTCATTTTTAGAGAGGAGACACAGAGTGAGAGAGAGAGAGAGAGGGAGAGAGAGAGAGAGAGAGAGAGAAAGGAGGGAGGAGCTGGAAGCATCAATTCCCATATGTGCCTTGACCAGACCAGTGCAGGGTTTTGAACCGGCGACCTCAGTGTTCCCAGGTCGAGGCTTTATCCTCTGCGCCACCACAGGTCAGGCATTAAATAGCCATTTTATTGAGAAATTATTGACATTATTTAAAAACTAAATATATTTAATTTAATGTACACAACTCTTAAGTTTGCGGATAAGTGTGACTATGTATACAAGGTTGGACAAAAGGAGGTTTACAGTTGTAAGTATGCAAAACCCAGAGTTCATTCTTGTATTATTATTTATTAATATTGTATTATTTTCCATTTGAACAATATATACCACTGAAGCCATCACCACCATCAAGGTTATTAACATACTTATAACCTCTCAGAGTTTCCTTCCACTCTCATTACTGTTATATTATTATATTTTACTATATATATAGTTATTATTATTATAATGATAAGAACATTTAACATAAGATCTACCCTCTTAGCAAATTTATGTAGATCATCAAGTGTTGTTAGCTGTAGGAATGATGACCACCAGAAGCTTACTTACCTTACAACAGACTTTGTGCCTCCTAACCATCATAATTCCTCCTCTCCCAGCCCTTAGGAGCGCCATTCTCTTCTCTGCTTCTGTGAGTTCAATTATTTTAGGTTCCATGTATAAGTGAGGTCATACAGCATTTGTCTTTCTCAGCCTGGCTTGTTTTACTAGCATAGTGACTTCTAGGTCCATCTGTGCTCATGTGAATAGCAGAATTTTCCTTTGTTTTAGCCCTGTTTTTGACAGGAGTAATTGGTACAGGGTACCTGAAGTCAGCTTTTTACAGTCTTACCTGCCTCTGGGCCTCATGCACCTTTCCAGCCCTAAGTCCCCTCGCCTCTGACCACACTGAGGGGGCTCAATCAGTGCGGGCAAAGGGAGGCCTCTGGAAAGGTTCTGTGCACGCATCACTCAAAGGAGACAAGGGGGGTATTCATTTAACTACCACAGCCATTATTACAGCTGTTACCAATATTTTAAATTGGGATAATTTATTTAGAGCTACTATATGTCACATTCTTATCTAAATACTTTGCCTCATTACCTTATTAATTCTAACAACCAGTCTTTATGGTTTGTACTATTGTTATTCTCACTTTGCAGGTGAGGAATGAAGAAGAAGGAGATTAAGTAACTACCTGAGCCACAGCCCTGGGAGATAGATGGACAGGTGTGGCTGAAGGCCCCAGAGCAGACCCTCCAGAGGCTCTGAGAGTGTGAGAATAACTCAGGGCTGGAACCAAGAATGGTCTCCACTTCTGGGTTAGAGTTTTCTCACACATAAAATAAGGATTTTAGATTATGTGACCACTAATCAGGGCTAGGTTCGTGAGTATGGAGTTTATATGGTCAGAAGGGTCCCAGGCTTGATTTTTCACTCTGTTGCAACCATCTTAAAATTGATAATATTTTTTTTTTCACAAGGGGTTTCATATTTTCATATTTTCCTTAGACCCTACAAACTATAAGGTTGACTTTGTCTCCCAAGGGACCTTCTTGTTGTCATACTGTATTTTTTTTCTCAACTCCTCCCATCTAGAGCATTAACACCCTTGAGCTCTGAGCATCTTGGCTGTGGGACTACCTTCAGCAGTGGTGTGGAACAGCAGGCTGATCTGAACTGCTCAGTGAGTGCAGATTCTGGGCTGGGGTGGGTCTCCTGGTGCATATGCAGAGGCTCATGGGAGGCACCTGGAAGAGCAGAGAGCAGGGAGAGCTTGTGGCTGGCAGGGTTGGGGTGCCATGCGAGTGGCAACTGCCTCTTGGTAACAGCCCCAGCCAACCTGGGTGCTTGTGACCTCAATCACTAAGTGGGCTGGCTGCAGCACATGTGCGATCCCTTCATGCATGACGGATGCCAAGTCAGGTAGAAGTTAAAGTACATGAGCTCAGTTCTCCCTGACTGACTCTTTGGGTCTTGGCTGAGCATACCTCACCTGTTCTTTGGCAATAGTCCCACCTCTGTTTACTCATCAACAGCCCCACCCCCATCACTTCTGAGTCCTGGGAGTTTGTCCCCATACCTGGGGCCTAGAACAAGCTTTTGAAAACAACAGTTCCTTCCTCACAATATAATGTGCCTATGCACACAGTGCGTGATTTTCTTCCACTCACCCTCTGAAAGGCTTGGCGCAGGAGTGAGTGAAGGAATGACTGTCAAGTGCTTATCATGTGACCTCCTTATTTTCTCTCCCCAGCACTTCCTCTGAGTGAGTCCTAGTCCCACTTACCTTCTAAGGAAAAAATAAAAAATAAAAAGGTCCTTAGCGAGGTTAATGACTTGGATTCCTATCAGCACCAAAACAAAAAATCCAGATGCGGACAATACATTCCAAATGTAGGATAAAAGGTTCATCCTTCACACCTTGACACTTGTGGGCAGAACAAAGATAAGCCACGAAGAAGTGTCTGCGTGTGCCTGTGTGTGAGTGTGCGCTGCGTGTGGATATGTGTGTAGCTGGGGGGTGCAAAGAAAGGGAAGACAAGTTGTTTCCGCCCTGAGTGAGGCAACTCTCAACTCCTTTCTACCCTCCCCTTTCAGCTTCTAGGTCCTTTACAAAGTGCATTTGGTGCAACCCTCCCATCAGCCCCACTTAGCCAGCCCTTCCTCCCAGAAAACTGCCAGCACCTCAGCCTGGGTCCAGGCCAGATGTTTACTTTTATGCCCCCAGAGCTCTCATACCCAGTCTATAAGTGCCCACATGTCCTATTCCACATTTGTTTATTTACTCACACGGAACCGTGGACTGTGATCTCTATGAGGCTGGCCTGGGGACTTGTCTTGTCTGCAGTTGCTGTCCCCGCGAGGATGAGTAAGTGTTTTTGGAAAGAATAAATATACAATGGGAAGAGGAACTACAAATGGCAGTGACTGAGTCCTGGGGTCTCAGGTATGATGACAGGACCCTGCTCTAACCACGGGAATGGCTGTAATAAGTCTGTGTGTCTTGACCATCCACCAGACACTCCATGCAAAACACTTTGCTTGAATTGTTCTATTTATTCTTCCAACAACCAGACAAAGTAGGCCTTAATTAAGGTTTTATAGAGAAGGTAACTGAACCTACAACTGAACCTTGAAAGTCTGACAGATGTAGAAGGGCTTCCTGTCCATAGAGAACAAGCTGAGCTCTACCCCAGGGTGGAGATGGGCTCAGAGGAGTGGAGAGTAGTTGGGATGGGATGAGAATACTGACTGAGCTTGACCTGAGCCCTGTGCTTTAGAACTAGCGGTTGTTAGGAAGTCTTCCTGGAAAGGCTAACCACAAAAACCACCATGATCTTGCTTATTCCTAGATAGACCCCTCTCCATTCTGCCTCATGAACTTCATAAAACTTGTCCAGGACTCCCCTTCCTTACCTGATGTTATAAAACTCAAGGCCCCTTCCTTTTCTACAGTACCTTCTTTATTCGCGAACATTCTCCCTATTGCTACAGCCTGAATTACTTCATATCTTGGGTTTCCTGGTACACTTTCTCCTGCCACAGGTTCTATCTCCAGCAAGGGAGGGAGTGACCATATCATGGGACCTGTGTAAGTCATTATCAGGAGCTTGGACTTGGTCCTGTAGGCATAGGAAGGAAGCCAAGGGTGGGGCTAAAGGGTTTTCAACAGAGGAATGGCAAAGTCAGATATGCGTCATGGGAAGATCAGTCAGCTTTCTGTATGTAAGAGGGATTGGAGGGAGAATTGACTAAAGACAAAGACATTTTATATTCTGATAGAATAATATGGGGCTCTGAACTAAGGTATGGTAAGTTACGGGCGATGTACCAAGGATAGCATTCTCTGGAACATAGATGGTACTGGTATATGAGACCAGGAGAAGAGTCTAGGAAGCTCTTTGACCTATGTGGGCATTTGTCTCTGGGTGGTTTTGGCTACTTGACACTGTCAGCCATCATGAGAGACGTGGTCCTCAATCTGTATCATGAAAGGTAAGCAGCATGGGAAGCCACAGATAGGCATGTCAGCGTTAAAGCAGGTGACGACAGCGCCATCGGAAAAGGAACGGAGAAGCTGATGCCTGCAAGGCTGCACATGTGTCCTTACAGATGGAAACTGCAGGAGGGGCTTAAGGCTTACACGGCCTCCCTCAATCTAGTTGGCCATGCTTTGATTTTTGATTAAACTTCTATTTTGCTACCATGGGAGAAGAGATCCCTTAGCATTATGATTTATGCCTGAACCACTTCAAGGGGAGATTCAAGGAAGATGGAAGAGGTGGTCACCAAGATGGCAGCTGTCACTTCCATTTGGACAATCCTGTGGTCTGTTGTTGGTTAGTGATAATCAGACCTTAGTGGAGACCTGGGTTCTGCCTCCCCCTACCCTGCCCGTTTCTTCAGCTTCTTTCCTGCAAACCAACACTAAAGAAAGGCAAGCATTTGCCTGACTGGTGGTGGCACAGTGCATAAAGTGTCGACCTAGAATGCTGAGGTCACCAGTTCGAAACCCTGGGTTTACTGGGTCAAAGCACATATGGGAATTGATAGTTCCTGTTCCTCCCCCTCTTCTCTCTCTCTCTTTCTCTCCCCTCTCTAAAATGAATAAATAAAAAATCTTAAAAATAAAAGAAAGGCAGGTATTTTATGGCAGTCAAGGGAAGAATTGCTTCTATGGCAGATGCCACAGTTGAAGGCAGTCGTCAAGGAAGAAGGCACCTTTGTTCTGTCTTCATGAGCTCCCATTCAGGCTGGAGATGCAGATGCTAGACACCCTGGTGAAACGTCTTTCCAGTTGTTCCCAAGATATCTGTGGGTTTTAAAAGTGTTTTTCACATGTTAATACCATTTTTCAAGCTTTCTTCTTTTCTGGTCTTTGATGGCCTGAAAGCTTAATGTGCATGTAAGCACGTCCCTGGATTCTCAGGGAGAAATGTTACATTAATGTAATTACAATGATGATGATTCATGTTGTCCCAGGCTTGTGAATCTGGGCCTACAGAACACTCTTCACGTAGAACTCTGACTCACCCTTACCTCTGTGTTGACTACCCTGTGATACCACCAGTCTGCACTGTCCCTGGGGATCCCCTACACCAGTGCCTTCAGGATGGATCACATGCTGGGAGCTTCCTAGTGGCTTGTGAGCCCAGCTGTCTACCTTGATGCTCAGGCCAGAGGGCCGACTGTTCACCACTTACTACCACCTGGATTTTCCAGGGACACCACAAACGCCACATGGCTCAGTATAAAATTAGTCATCTTTCCTACCTGTCTGTTCCTCTTCCCCCAAACTTCCATTATTCAAACATCATAAGGGAAGCATCTGAGATAGATTTCTGAAGGAGGTGGTGCTAAACTTAGAAGGTAAAGAGATATTAGCCGGGAAAACCCCATGGAATGCAGTTGGGCCCTCAAGTAGGTCAGGAATTGGCAAAGGGCTTTTTCTTGGGTCTTGGGTGGATAGCCAAGCTAAAGAGCTAGATCGTCTGTGATCCCCTACTTGGAGAATTGACACACAACAGACAGTGTGCTAACATCTGGGTATTGTATGTGCTGTCATAACTTGTCCCTCCTCCTTTCCCCTTTTGTCTTTATATTTTAATTCTTAAATGGAAACCGACAGAAATCTGAAAATTTTGACTTTCCATTACCAAACTTTATAATATTTAACATACTCTCTCCTATAAATAGCCAGAGAATGGAAATTTTCTCAAAATAATACTCATGGCAGTATTACAGGACCAAATCCTATAAAGCAGCAGACCTCCTTGACAGCCTTTGTGTGTACCTGTGTGAGAAGCAGAGAAGAAGGGAGAGGTGAGTGGTGGGGAAAATGTAGGGTGATTTACAAGGGCTTGTGTTCATTCAGCAATTCCTCTTTCTTCCGGGGCCTTGGATCAGGATTTACAGTGTGTTGGTCCATGGCAGGGAAGCCAGCTACTAGATGATTGATTTGTGCTCAGTGAAACCACCAAGGACAGCAGCTCCTGGTATTTTAGAGGAGGTGATGTGTGCTTGGTGGGGATGGTGAGTGCAGGGATTGGTAAAAAAGTGAAAATTTGTGTCAGACAAAGAACTGCTTCTTAAATGTGGATGAAGTCTATTCATAAAGAAATGTAGTCAGTTTTCTGTCTCCTACATGTTCCCAAAGTGATTATGATGAGCTGAATGGTGAACAAGTCTCCCATGGCATATAATCTATGCCTCCATGACTCCTTGCATGGGCACGTGAGATTTTCTTCCCTTGTGCCTGTTACGAAACTATACTGCCTGTAACCCAGGGCCAAGCAGTCAGGAGGGTGTGATGCAGAGGCAAAGGTGGGGTGAGGTGTGTGTTTGTGTGTGCATACATGTGTGTGCATGGGTATGGGTCTATGTGTGTGAGTGACTTGGTTGAGCATGTGTATGCATCACTATGAACATGTTTCTGTGTGAATACATTTATGAGGGGTTTTGCAAGTAAAATCCCATTTCTTTGTATAAGAAAAGAATTGCTTTTCCAAGACAGAACTGCTAAGTAAGTACAATGATGGCTCTGAGTTTTCGAAGACACTTTCTAGAAACTGCTGCAAGAAACTTGCTATTGGAACAGGGAGACACTAGAAGGGGAAGTGCACAGACCACACTGTGTTTTGCATTTCAGCCTCTGTCGATCCTCTCTCCTTGCCTATGCATATTTAAAAGTCCTTTCAATATATAAATAGGATAAATCTCTCTCCTCATCCCCACCAGAGTTTATTTAACAGGCACAAAAAGAATTGTACATCCAGACCTGTCTTTTCCAGCATCCTGTTTTTACCATTTATTGTTTTTTATCATCTTTTTCTTCCCTATTCTATGTTGCTTCCCTTAGATTAAACTGTTTTCAGGATTTTGTGTAGGAAGAAATGCCCTTTACTCTGAACAAAGCCGAGCCTGAGAGAGGTGATCTCCAGGCTTGCTCTGCTCTTTGGCACTGTCCCCAACCATCTGGAACTCCATGCAGAATAGAAAGACCTAGACCTCAGATAATCTGGGTTTTCTCAACCTCCCTAATGTCACCTTTTTCCATTCTTGATGACAATTACCCATTTGCCTCATCAGTGAAGCCCTGACACTCCCCACTGTTCCACAGACACAATTGAAATTTTTATTTATTTTTCAATTAAAGTTGACATACAATGTTATATTAGTTTCAGGAGTACAACATAGTAATCAGACATTTATATTCCTTATGAGGTGCCCATTCTGATAAATTTAGTACCCATCCAACATAGTTATTATGATATTTTTGACTTATATTCTTTTGCTGTACTTTAGATACCTATGAATATATTTATAAGTGGCAATTGGTACTTCCTTTTTCTACATGAATTTTTAAAAATGTTTCCATTGAGGGGTGAATAGAGAGAAAGAGAGAGAGAGAGAGAGAGAGAGAGAGAGAGAGAGGAAAAGGAAGGGAGAGATAGGAGAAGGAAGAGAGAGACAGAGAGAAAAGCATCAACTCATTGTTCCACTTAGTTGTTCAATTTAGTTGTGCGCTCACTGGTTACTTCTTGTGTGTGTCCTGACTGGGGGTGAACTGACAACTTTATTGTGCCAGGACAGCGCTTTGCCCACTGAGCAACTTGGCCAAAGCTCAATCTGTACTTTTTAATCTCTTTCATCTTTTCCACCTATTCCCCTAAATCCCTCCTATCTGGTAACTATCAATTCGTTCTCTATCTGTATGAGTTTGTTTCTGTTTTGTTTGTTTATTTATTTATTTTATTTTTTAGATTCCACATATAAGTGAAATCATATGGTATTTGTATTTTCCTCTATGACTTATTTTAGTTAGCTTAATATCCTCTAGGTTCATTCATGTTGCCACAAATTGTAAGATTTCATTCTTTTTATAGCTAAAAATATTTTGTTGGATGTAGGTAACACATCTTCTTCATTCATTCATCTATCAGTAGACACTTAGGTTACTCTACCCAACAAGGCTATCATTCAAAATAGAAGAAGAGATAAAAGGTTTCCCAGACAAGAAATACCAGAAAGAGTTCATCATCACAAAAACAGTATTACAAGAAATGTTAAAGGACTTCTTTAAGAAAAAAAGTTAAAAGACAAAAGTAGAAATATAATGCATAATTACAACAATAAATTAAGTGGTACATACAAACACACACAAAAGAAGTAAAAAATAATGACAAAAATATAAATGCAGAGTGAGTAAAAATTGTTGTGATTTTGGAATATGTTTGAATGTAGTGACTGTCAACTAAAAAATAGACTTGTTAAACATAGTAGTCATTGACATACAAGAGAAGAAGAAAGAAAGAGAAAAGAACAAAAACAATTAGAAAACAATTAAAATATCAACAAATGCATAACTATCGATAATTACTTTAAACATAAAGGTACTAAATGCTCCGATTAAAAGACATAGGGCGGCCCTGGCTGGTTGGCTCAGTGGTAGAGTGTTAGCCTGGTATGTGGATATCTCAGGTTTGATTCCTGGTCAGGGCACATAGGAGAAGTGCCCATAGGTTTCTCCCCCTCCCTCATTTTTCTTCTTCTCTCTCTCTCTTCCCCTCTCACAGTCATTGCTCAATTGGTTCAAGTGCATCACCTCCAGTGCTGAGGATGGCTCTGTTGATCCTCTGCCTCAGGAGCTAAAAATAGTTTGGTTGTGAGCATGGTTGCAGATGGGCAGAGCATCAGCCTGACTGCAATTGCCAGGTGGATCTCAGTCAGGACACATGTGGGAGTATGTCTGTCTGTCTCCTCTCCTCTCCTTTGGAAAACAAAATAAAAAAATAAAAAGAAGACATAGGGTAGCTGAATGGATTAAAAAGAAAAAAACAATAACAACAACAAAAACCCTAAGACCCATACCTATGCTACTTACAAGACTCACTTCAGATCGAAAGATCACTCTGCATTTAGTTTCACTCTGTATGTGAAACTAAAGGGATAGAAAAGGATATTCATGCAAATGGAAGTAGAAAACAAGAACTGGGAAGTGATACTTGTATCAGACAAAATATACTTTACAACAAAAGCTGTGACAAAAAAAAGACATTTTATTATAAAGAAGGGATCAATCCAACAGGAGGATATTTTGCAGTGCAAGAGCACACACACACAGAGCAAATATTGATGGACATCTAGGGTAAAATTGGTAAGACAATAATAGTAGGGGACTTAATACCCCATTGATATCAATGGATAGATCCTGCAGAGAGAAGAACCAAGAAGGAGACAGTAGCTTTAAATGACACATTAAATTAGATGGACTTAGTTGATATTTTTTAGGACATTGCACACAAAGACAGCAGAATATATATATATATATAAGTACATATGTTAGGCTATTACACTGGACATCCTGAAACACAGATTCCAAAATGGGATTCTGAACAGACTCCAAAAGTTTTCTTTCCTTGTTATTTATCATATATATATATATATATATATATATATATATATATATATATATATATATATATATGAAAATAGAAAACCAATGCCTAGAGCAGGCTCATTGACATACATTGCTAGGTAGTTGTCCCAGGTAAAAGCTATCATCCTTCCAGATACATTCCTGGCACCAAAGGAAATATGATGAGAAAGTAAATACACTCCCTGTGAATTATCACTGGGGAACAATTTTTTTTTTTTGCATGCACAACAACACTCTTCTTACTTAACTCAAGTATGCTGATCTCAAATCTGACATTAGTTTTTCTCTGTAAACAATAGTTTTTTTGTAATTCAAGATTTTAGGTTTTTCTTGTAAAATTTTCAACATTTAGTTTAACATAATGAAGTAGAATGTCTTCTTGGGCATCATCTTTGTGAAAATATAATAGTTTAGATAATGTAGTAAATACACTAATACACTAAAAGATATGATTGCATCAGAATTTGTCTAAAATTTTGAAATAGAACATATTAAAACACTTATTTTAATCATAAACTTTGCGCAAAACTTATTTAAATTCTACTCAGGCAAAAATTTGTGTTTGTAGCTCTTGCGTTTGTGTACTTGTTGAGGACAATCTTGTTTGATGCTCCAGCAGTAGTCTGCTCATCACTAACAGCTCCAAGATTTTCAGGAAACTTATCAAGGTGACTGTTCAGGAAGTGAATCTTAACGCTCATTTAACATCCAGTGTCACGGAAAGCCAAAATCATCCTTTGAACTAGAAGTTCATAGTTTTCTGCTTTTTTGTTTCCAAGGAAGTTCTTTGTAACTGCCCCAGAAGACTGCCATGCTGCTTTCTCCTCCTTATTCATCTTCCTGGTGAATTCTTCATCACATATCATGGTTTGAATTTGAGGTCCATCGAATACACCTGCTTTTATCTTCTCGAAAGACAAGAAAGGAAATGCAAAAATAATATGTTGAAAGCATTCACTTTCTCTATTCAAAGCCTGAACAAACTGCTTCATTAAGCCAGGTTTGATGTGAAGTGGGCAAAAATGATCCTGTCTTGATTAACTACAGGTTCATTCACAATATTTTGCATCCTTACTTCCAGAGCTTCACGTTTTTTTCACTCCTTCTGTGTTCAGTGTTTCTCCCGAGCTTGGCTGTCTCAAAAACACAAAAAGCAAAAATACTTTGTGAAACCTCTCTGTTATCCTAGCAGGAAATTTACCATTTTAAGATCCACACAAATGATCCAGTTATGCTCCTCATACTTCAGAAAGTCGAGGACAATTTTTATGTCATTAGCATCTTCTCGCAGATGAGCTGAATAACCAATTGCAACTGGTGCATAAACATTACCATTGTGTAGGAGAACACATTTCAGACTTTGTTTAGAGCTGTCAAGAAATATCAGCCATTTTGTTGGACTGTAAGTGGTAACACCTAGCTGGCTGAGAAGACTACTGATATCATGACAGTAAATAAAGTGCTTGTCTTGGGAAAAGAATTCCACAAAAATTTGTTCACGCATTCTGAAATGGGGTACTTTAGGTGACTGGTGAAGTATGTTCTTTTCTTGAATCCTGGAGGCTAATAACTCAGCTGCTTTCTTTGATAGGCCCAAATCTCTTACTAAGTCATTCAATTCGGGTTGGCTAAACTGCTGAGGGGTTAATGACTGCTTGGCATCAGAAGAAGACCCTTCAGATTCTACAACCATTTCCTCATGCATCTTATCAAAATACACTTGATCACTATATTCACTTTCTCTTTCCTTAGAAGAAATAAAACCATTGAAAACTGGAACCGGGAGTGTCTCAGAGTGTGAGATAAGTCGAATTGCTGAAAGAATATTAGGATGTGTGATCATATGCCATTTTTTCTTGCTGATACCCTTTGTATGAATCAGACAGAAATAACAGTCACTGCTGTGGTCCTTAGGTTCACGCAAAACCATGGGAATACCAAAAGGCATTCCTTTGTGTTTTCCTTTTGTCCAGTCACGAAGCATTTCCTCACAATTATGACATACCATATGAGGAGCCCAATTCTTCTCTTGATCACCAAGGGAAACTTGAAAATAGGCAATAAAGGCACGTGTCACAAATGATGAAATATTGCACCTTTGACGTTGAAGTGTGTAACAGCCACATATAGAACAGAAGGCATCAGGACTATTCTTACATTTATGCCTACTAAAAGAAGACATGATTCAATCTTAAAACAAAATAAGAGGGTGTTTTTATCAGATAATAATTTTTTACATTTAAAAAGAACTACAATTATGTAAAAGTGATGTTTGTAAAACATTAATTGCCCTGTGGTTATGTTCAATCCAAGAGTCATTGCCCTTTAACTCCAATTGAGAAACCAATGCATGCCATTAACTGTAACAAAAATAGATTAAAATTGCATAAAAATTAGCACATGCACTGAAAAATAGATTTTTATATTTGGAATCAGCAATCCAGACATATATAGAAACAGTTCTAAAACCTCATGCAACAGAAAATTAAAAGAAAATTGTTTCCCAGTGAGAACTCAGGGTCATTACCAATATCTTAAGTTGATATTATCCTAGTGACAAGCCAGACCCTCTTAAAGAAGGGCATTTCCTAATAGAGTGTGAGAAGTCAAGGGCTGGTCACGTAACACCTTCTGTGTCTTTGATCAGATAAGTAATGACTCAGGACCATTTTTATTCTGGTGAAGGGATGCTAAGGCTTAAATATACTAAATTGAATGAGGAGTGTGCTCATGATTTGTTGGCATACAAATTATACTTTTCCCAAAGGTTATTACATACTAGACCCATAATACCTCTTGATTTCCCAAACTTGTAAACATCATGATGTTGGAAAATTCCCCAATAGAATGAATGCACTTGCAGAATGGGCCAGACCAGGAAGCAGCACAGAGTAAGTACTATTGGAATGCAGCCCATGACATTCAGCTATGCTCATCAATTTTTAGCACTGCAGGTTTTCCACATCTAACCCTCATCAAAATTGTAAATGACCAAAGGCCATGGGTCTTCAGGGCCTCTTTAGAGTCTTTATAATCATATAAATGGTATCTGCAAAGATCAAAAGGCTATATATGCTTGAATAGCAATAAATATTTGGGGATTTTCATTGTTAAGCTTTTGAATATTTACACTTTCTATTTTTTGTAGTTGTTTGTTTTAGGAACTACAAATAAAAAGCATAGACTCTTGAGCTAAACTGCATGAGATGAGATAACAGCTCTGCCACTTTCTAGTTATGTAATTTTAGGCAAGGTACTTAACCCTTCCATGCCTCAGTTTCTACGTCTGTAAAATGTGGAGAAGAGCAGGGTTGTTGTAAGAATTAAATAAGTTCACACACTAACAGCACTTAGAACTGTACCTGACAAAGACGCACTATATAAGTGTTCACTCCTGTCATTGTGAGTCACCATAGCTGTTACAGTTGATATCTGGAAGGTGTGCTGAATAGCATGTCATGCTTGAAAATATGATAATGGCTCTTGTGTTTGCAACTACTATCTATTAATTAAGAAACTGTCATTTGTGCTCTGTAATTATATTTATTAAACGCTAACTCCTATCATAGCAATAATTAGTTCTTGCTAATTAAATTTATCAAATTCCCCACTGGATTAATATCTTAGGTAAATATTTCGTAGCCCTACACTAATTATTTTAATCAACATGGAGTGTATTTCAAACAACAACAAATAGTTCTAACTAATTAAATTGAGTACAAAATAATATCTTATGTAATAAATTTGCAGGTGCTAAAAAGAGTGGGAATGAGCCACTGGATAATGTCTCAGGGATTTAGTGATCACGGCATTTCCAGAGTCCAGCCAACATGCTGGGGAATGTAGACTGAGAAGCTTTATTGTTCCTATCTGATTTGTTTTCTACTGGCAATGTTTTGTGCATGGAGCAAGCTCTTTGTGTGATTCAAGAGCATGCCATACAATTTCATACTGGACCCATCAACACTTGTAATTAATTCTGAAGTAAGACGCCAGTAGCAGCTGCAGTAGCAGCAGCGGTAGAACAGATCCTTGCTCTGTGGAGTCTGAAGGAAGAAAGGCAGAAGGTTCCTTTTTCAGCAGGCTCAGTTTTCTCATCTCCAAACCACACTGTCAGTTCTACCTGGTGCCGGGAGTCTTCCCCACCTCGCTGCTCCTGGCTCCTTCATCTCAGAGAAGATGAAACCTTGAGTTACAACCAGCTGATTGGCATCCTGTTGCTAGGGAACTGTAAAATGAAAGCATTATATTTCATAATAAAAATGCCTCTGACCCATCATCCTTAGAAAGGTGTGCATGTTGAGCTGTCTCCTCCTCTGCTTCCCTCCAGGTATGTGATGAAATAGCAGAGCCTGGTCAGTGGCAGCCACTCTGGCCTCATGTAGGGTTGTCTGTGGCCTGGGTTTGGGTTCTGTCCGTGGCTAAGTTTGGGAGAGTGGCCATCTATAGTAGGAACAGAGGGCTCAATGTGCAAGCAAGGCTGGTAGGATACTCAGTTCACAAGTGAGTTTCGAAGTCTGGGGTTCGAATTGGGGTTTAGGCTGGTGTGAAACCCTAGTAGGGACAGAAAAAAAAGGACTGTTGAAGTATTTCCATTAAATTATATTATAATAAAAAATAATAAAAATTGTTCACTTTGAGAATACAAATGGTGAGTTCAAGTATCAAACAAGCCATGTATAAAACACAATCTTTTAAAAATCACTTCTAGTCCCTTCTTGCAAATGACAAGTGAATTATCATAAACAAGCAGTCAGTAATGGATGGTCAGGGCATGGTGTCTGGGATCACTGTGGGCCATCTCATCAAGGTGGCTGGCAAGGGGGGGTTGCTTTCTTACACATTACATTCTATTTTTGTGGAGGAAGTGTCTCGAGTGGGCAGCATTTTTGACAGTAGGCGTGCATGTACACCTCCCAGAGAAGTGCACACGCACACAAGAGCTATAGAAAATGCACGCACTTTCTCTCCCCCTCTCATTAAGCTGTCATCTGCATTCAGTGCAGACCTATCTTGAGGTTCTGAATGTTGCTTCCCCTCTTCTGGCTCTCCGTGGAGTATTTGTGATCTCATCGCAGCCAACTTTATGATAGATGAATCATTCCTATGGCAACCACAGCCATCATGAATCCTCTGAGTGAGCTGGCAGGAGAAAACAGCTTTCAAGGGACCAGAGGTCCTAGGGGACTTGGGGAGTAGGGACAGCTGAGAGCATTGGCCTGCTGATGGTGGGGTAGGGTCACGTCAGAGCTAGAAAGGATGAGATGAGGGAGCTGCAGAACGGGGACTGTTTTGCTCTACATCCCGCAGGGCTAGAACTCAGGCCTCTTTCTCCCTTGTACCATGAGGTACAAGTAAATGAGCGAGCACAGACTAGCCATGTCTCATCCAAAGGTAACTGGGCCATAGCGTAGAATTTTTATGTGTTCTTCTTTTGAACCCATTGGCCTGAACATGAAGTTTTATCCAATGATTCACAACCAAGACTGCATGTGGGCCTAAAACACGCTGCTTCTGAGCTCCATGTTCTCTCCCCGACTATTTCTTTTCCAGGGGATGTGCTCACTTGCAGTAAGTAGCCTTGCTGTTTGGGGTTACAGCCGGCGGAGGCAGCTCTGGAGATAGCGACGAGAAAGCCTCCTGGGGCTGAGTCCAAAGAGAGGGCCCTGCGGGACAAGCCACGTCTTTGCTGTGGTGGGCAGAACATGCTGGTGTGATTTTTTTCAATAGTATCTTACAGATAGGGATTAGCACTAATTTTAGCCGAGAGAAAATGTTCCTGAAAGGAGCTGGGGCCAGGTCATACATACACATGGCTTTCTTTCCTCGTGACCACCATTCACAGGTGCATGCATTCACCTGCTGCTTATCTGTGAGCGCTGAAGTCACCATAGATACCACAGTTCCGTGCACAGAGATGCCAACCTTGCAAAATATATCCAGGGAATCCGTGCACAGAGATGCCAACCTTGCAAAATATATCCAGGGAATCCTTGCAAAATATATCCAGGGAATCCCATGCCAACCTTGCAAAATATATCCAGGGAATCCTTTTAAAGAATGAAATGCCTTATTTTATACTTTGAACAGTTTTTATCTCACATTATAACTGAAGAACAGGAAGAAAGCTTACCTCTTCTGAAAGAATCCACTATGAGAGACTGTGATGTGCAGGAAAAGCAGGCATGGCCGCTGTTTCGTTTCTCTGCCTCGCACAGAAGTCTCCTGAGATGGCATCCTGGGGCTGGCCCATTGTGCTTGTCCTTTAATGGGCTATCCGACCGAGATCCAAACCTCTTGTTGAACTGAGCAGAGAACCACAATGTCTGAGCACCCCACTACTCATTCTGAGAAGAGTGGAGTTCAAGCTGTCATTTTTCAATCCACCATCATATGGCTGCTGTCCTAGTAACAGAACCCAGTACTTTGACATCTCTCTATCTAGTAGCTGTCTATGTGGTCTGAACTTTCCTCAGAATTCAATGTTACTGACCGTGCACATCTTTCCTCTCTTCTTGTGGCTCTCATAACAGTAGACTTTCCTGGATTTTCTTCTCTCTGCTGGTTTTCTTTTGTTGGGTTTTCTCAATACTTAATGCTAACCCTATTTTCTTTTCTACATCTATTGTGAGGAATTCAATGAGCATCTATGTCTGCATTGTCCAGTATGATAACCACTAGCCAAATGGAGCTTTTGAGCATTTGAAATGTAAATATCTGAATTAAGACATTCTAATGATGTAAAACATATCACAAATTTCTGAGACTTAATACAAAAATGACAACAAAAATAATGTAGTTATTTTTTCAGTAATATTTACATTGATTGCATGTTGAAATGATGATTATTTTGAATACATTGTGTTACACAAAATATATTATTTGATAGAATCAGTCGGAGTCCAAAAGACCAGTGTAACAGGCTTTAATGAAAGGAAACCTGCCGGGCTGTCTGGTGAGAGAGAGCAGCCCCAGCTACAGGCTTAGACCACATTTTAAGGGTTAGGTTTAGGGAAGTAGGAAGGGCGGCAGAGCATTTGCTGATTGGCTGCCGCTATTGCTGGGCGCAGGGGTGCTTTCCACTAATTATGGATGTTGGTGCATTTTCAATCATCAGCAGTTTCAACTGTCCATGACTTCATCAGACGTTCCTTTGTGATTGGTCACCTGCCACAAACCCTGAAATGAAACTCATGCTGGCAGGATTAAAGAAATGAAACCTAAGATTATTAAAATTAATTTCACATATTTCTATTGGGTAATATTGAACTATGCAATGGTTACACTCAAACTTATCTCTAGCTCAGACCTCTCCTTTAAACTCAGGACCATATAACTAACTGCCAACTTAACATTTCTGTTAGGTTGCCTGAGAGGCACTTCAAAATCAACATATCCAAAATGACACGTGAAATGTTTTCCCCTAAATACAGTCCTACTTTAGTGACTGGTCTTAGCATGTTTGTGTTTTCCTCTTCTCTATATGGCTTCCTCTGTTCAGAGTTACAGAAATGCAGAAACACCAGGCTGTGTATACCGCTGCAAGTCTATGCTTGAGGCTTCTCTGCAGTATGAAGTTATGTGGACAGCTGTGCAGATGAGAAGTTCTGTTCCCAATATATTAAACTAGAATTTGACTTATTGGAATTTCTATTCGTGTTTTAATTCTATGTCCTGAAGCCATACAGACAGGTTTAATTTATCTTCTACTTGTGAGAATTATTTAATTTCTTGTTTGCCCTGTCTTTTCCCAAGTTAAGCATCTCTGGTTCCATTAATGTGCTATCAAGTCGTTCTTGCCGCTTACATTTAAACACAATGTAGTTTGTCTGCCTTTTAAGAAAGTGCTTATCAAATGGTCTTATTGATATTAATAGGCTAACCAAAGTCTAGAAAGGGACTCTTACTTTGATTACCTTAAATTCTGTACCTCTGCTGACATACCATGTGGAAGTATATCCATTTATTTGGAAGTTACATCAAACAAAAATATTGGTTTGTAGTAGATTCATGTAAATTCAATATATCTTGGATATATAAGGTAATTAAGCCAAGTCTCTTCCATCCTCTATTTTGTATGATTTATTTAAAGTTTGTGGTTATAGTTTAGCCCACTTTGCTAGCAAACCTATTTAGACACTATTGATTCTGATTCTTTCACTTACTGTAATTATTTTTGTCTTAGATTAATGTCATCTAACAATTAATTAGTAAACCTATATTTTCATACAAATCATTAGCAAAAATGTATAAAAAACAGAATGAAAGTCAGAACTTTGTTTTATATTACAAAAGCCTTTTGTCCAAGTTACATCATCCCAGATTATAGAGCATGGTCACATAACCTACCATAGGTCTATCTATGCTTGGTAAATTATTTTCCATTATTCCTTCAAATATATCCTGGGTTCTACTCTATAAATCTTCTTCTGGGATTTTTAACTACATTTCCATTGCCCATTTGCTACTGTCCCACTGCTTTTGGATTTTCTGCCCCTTTCCCCCATTTTATCCTTCTGTATTTCAGTTTGGATAATTTCTGTTGACCGTGACATATTTTCAAGTTCATTAATGTGTTCTTATCTTCTTTTACTCTACTGATGAGTCCACTGAATAGATGTTTTATCTATTATTTAATTTTTATTTGTAGAATTTTCATTTGACTCATAGTTTCCATCTCTCTGCTAAAATTCTGTATTTGTTAATGTATATTTTCAACCACTTTTTTAAAATTAGATAATAGGTGAGCAAACTTTCTTTTTGTAAAAGGCCACATAGTAAATATTTTAGTCTTTACAAGTTCTGTGGTTTCTCTCATAACTACTCAACTCTGCCACTGTAGAACAAAAGTAGCCATAGATATCTATAAATGAATGAGTTTGGCTGTGTTCAATAAAAATTTACTTACAAAAACAAGCAAAATAAATGGGATTTTCCTTTAAGGTCATAGTTTGCTGACCCCTGATCTAGAGCCCTTAAAATATTAATTGTAGATATTTTAATTCCCTGTATAATAGGTCCTATCATCTCTAAGTCTGGCTATATTGACTACTTTATCTCTTTTTTTTTAATATATATTTTATTATTATTAATTCTAATGGGGTGACACCAATAAATCAGGGTATATATGTACAATGAAAACATCTCCAGGTTATCTTATCATTCAATTGTGTTGCATACCCATCACCAAAAGTCAAATTGTCATCTGTCACCTTCAATCTGGTTTTCCCTGTGTCCCTCCCCTCCTCCCTATCCCACTCTTCCCTCCCTCCCCCCATCCCATAACCAACACTCTCTTGTCCATGTCTCAAACCCTCACTTTCATGTCCCACCTATGTATGTAATCGTGCTGTTCTCAGTTTTTCCTTTTTTCTGATTTACTTATTTCACTCCGTATAATGTTATCAAGGTACATCCATTTTGTTATAAATGATCCAATGTCATCGTTTCTTATGGCTGAGTAGTATTCCATAGTATATATGTACCATAGCTTTTTAATCCACTCGTCTTCTGACGGACACTTGGGCTGGTTCCAGATCTTCGCTATTGTGAACAATGCTGTCATGAACATGGGGGCGCATTTCTTCTTTTCGAACAGTGCTATGGTGTTCTTAGGGTATATTCCTAAAAGTGGGATAGCTGGGTCAAAAGGCAGTTCAATTTTTAATTTTCTGAGGAATCTCCAAACTGTTTTCCACAGTGGCTGCACCAGTCTGCATTCCCACCAGCAGTGCAGAAGGGTTCCCTTTTCTCCACATCCTCGCCAGCACTTATTCTGTGTTGTTTTGCTGATAAGTGCCATTCTGACTGGTGTGAGGTGATATCTCATTGTGGTTTTAATTTGCATTTCTCTAATAATTAGTGATGTTGAGCATTTTTTCATATGCCTATTGGCCATCTGTATGTCCTCTTTGGAGAAATTTCTATTCATTTCTTTTGCCCATTTTTTGATTGGGTTGTTTGTCTTCCTGGTGTTGCGTTTTATAAGTTCTTTATAAATTTTAGTTATTAACCCCTTATCAGATGTGCTGTCGAATATGTTCTCCCATTGTGTGGTTTGTCTTTTTATTCTGTTCCTATTGTCTTTAGCTGTGCAAAAACTTTTTAGTTTGATATAGTCCCATTTGTTTATCTTGCCTTTTATTTCAGTTGCCCGTGGAGATAAATCGTCAAATATACCGCTGCTACAGATGTCGGAGAGCTTGCTGCCTATGTTTTCTTCTAAGATGCTTATGGTTTCACGGCTTACATTTAAGTCTTTTATCCATTTTGAGTTTGTTTTTGTGAATGGTGTAAGTTGATGGTCTAGTTTCATTTTTTTGCAGGTAGATGTCCAATTTTCCCAACACCATTTGTTAAAGAGGCTGTCTTTACTCCATTGTATGTTCTTTCCTCCTTTGACAAATATCAGTTGTCCATAAATGTGTGGGTTTATTTCTGGGTCCTCTGTTCTGTTCCATTGATCTATGTGCCTGTTCTTATGCCAGTACCAGGCTGTCTTGAGTATAATGGCCTTATAGTAAACCTTGATATCAGGAAGCGTGATACCTCCTGCTTTATTTTTTCTTTTTAAGATTGCTGAGGCTATTCGTGTTCTTTTTTGGTTCCATATAAATTTTTGGAATATGTGTTCTATAACTTTGAAGTATGTCATTGGTATTTTAATTGGTATTGCATTGAATTTATAAATTGCTTTGGGTAATATAGACATTTTAATGATGTTTATTCTTCCTAGCCATGAGCACGGTATATGCTTCCAGCTGTTTGTATCTTCCTTGATTTCTTTCATAAATGTTCTATAATTTTCTGAGTACAAGTCCTTAACCTCCTTGGTTAAATTTACTCCTAGGTACTTTATTTTTTTGGCTGCAATAGTGAAAGGGATTGTTTTCTTAATTTCTTTTGCTGATATTTTATTGTTGGTGTATAGAAATGCCTCTGATTTCTGAGTATTAATTTTATATCCTGTCACCTTGCTGAAATCATTTATAAGGTCCAGTAGTTTTTTGACTGAGACTTTAGGGTTTTCAATATACAATATCATATCATCTGCAAATAATGACAGTTTTACTTCTTCTTTTCCAATTTGTATGCCTTTTATTTCTTCTTCTTGTCTGATTGCTGTAGCTAGGACTTCCAGAACTATATGGAATAAGAGTGGTGAAAGTGGGCAACCCTGCCTGGTTCCTGATCTTAAGGGGATTGCTTTAAATCTTTGTCCATTTAGTATGATGTTTGCTGTCGGTTTATCGTAGATGGCCTTTATCATGTTAAGGAATGATCCCTGTATTCCCACTTTACTGAGAGTTTTGAGCATGAATGGGTGCTGGATTTTATCAAATGCCTTTTCTGCATCTATTGAAATTATCATGTGATTTTTGTCCTTCCTTTTGTTTATGTGGTGAATCACATTGATTGATTTGCCAATATTGAACCAGCCTTGCCTCTCCAGAATAAATCCCACTTGATCGTGGTGTATGATTTTTTTCATATATTGCTGGATCCGGTTGGCTAATATTTTGTTGAGAATTTTATCGTCTAAATTCATCAGGGATATAGGCCTATAATTTTCTTTCTTTGTGTTGTCTTTGCCCGGTTTTGGGATCAGAATTATGCTTGCCTCATAAAAGGAGTTTGGAAGTCTTCTTTCCTCTTGAATTTTTTGAAATAGCTTCAGGAGAATAGGAGTTAGTTCTTCTTTAAATTTTTGATAGAATTCACTTGTGAAGCCATCAGGCCCAGGACTTTTCTTTTTTGGGAGTTTTTTGATAACTGTTTCGATCTCATTTGCTGTAATTGGTCTGTTTAGGTGTTCTGATTCTTCCAGATTGATTTTTGGAAGGTTATATGATTCAAGAAATTTGTCCATTTCACCAAGATTGTCTAATTTTTTGGCATAGAGTTCTTCATAGTATTTTCTTACAATGCTTTGTATTTCTGTTGTGTCAGTTGTTATTTCTCCACTGTCCTTTCTAATTTTATTTATTTGAGTCCTCTCTCTTTTTTTCTCGGTGAGTCTAGTTAAAGGTTCATCAATCTTGTTTACCTTTTCAAAGAACCAGCTTCTTGTTTCATTGATCCTCTGTATTGTTTCCTTAGCCTCTATGTCATTTATTTCTGCTCTGATCTTTATTATTTCCTTCCTTCTACTTGTCTTGGGTTTTATTTGTTGTTGTTTTTCTAGTTCTTTTAGATGCAGGGTTAGGTTGCTTATTTGAGCTTTTTCTAGCTTCTTATGATATGCCTGTAGTGCAATAAACTTCCCTCTCAGAACTGCTTTTGCTGTGTCCCATAAATTTTGAGTTGATGTATGCTCATTATCATTTGTTTCTAGAAACTTTTTTATTTCTTCTTTGATCTCATTGTTAATCCATTCATTATTTAATAACATGCTATTGAGTTTCCAAGTGTTTGAGTATTTTTCAGTTTTTCTTTTGTGGTTAATTTCTAGTTGCATGGCATTGTGATCAGAGAAAATGCTTGATATGATTTCAATCTTCTTAAATTTATTGAGACCATTTTTGTGTCCTAACATGTGGTCTATCCTAGAAACGTACCATGAGCGCTTGAGAAGAATGTATATTCTACTGCTTTAGGGTGAAAAGTTCTGAAATATCTATTAAATCAAGTTGATCTAGTGTATCCTTTAAGTCTGCTGTTTCTTTATTAATTTTCTTTCTTGAGGATCTATCCAGTGTTGTTAGAGGGGTATTGAAATCCCCTACTATGATAGTATTGCTGTTAATCTCGCCCTTTATATCCATCAAAGTCTGCTTTATGTATGTCGGGGCTCCTATATTTGGTGCATAGATATTTACAATAGTTATATCTTCCTGTTGAATTGTTCCCTTTATCATTATGTAGTGTCCTCCTTTATCTCTTACTACAGCCTTTGTTTTAAAGTCCATTTTGTCTGATATAAGTATTGCTACCCCTGCTTTTTTTTCATTTCCATTTGCATGAAATATTTTTTTCCATCCTTTTACCTTCAGTCTATGAGCATCTTTTATTTTAAGATGTGTCTCTTGTAGACAGCATATGTATGGGTCCTGTTTCTTTATCCATGCAGCTACCCTATGTCTTTTGAATGGATCATTTAATCCATTTACATTTAAGGTTATTATTGATATGTAGTTGTTTATTGCCATTTTATTCTTTAAAGCTGTATTCTTCTTTTGCTCTATTCATTCCTCCCTTTAAACTGTTCACAAGAGGCCCCTTAGTATCTCTTGCAGAATTGGTTTGGTTTTTATGAATTCCTTGAGGCTTTCTTTTTCTGGGAAGCTCTTTATTTTCCTTCAATTTTAAACGTTAGCCTTGCTGGATAAAGTAGTCTTGGTTGTAGGTTCTTGTTCTGCATTACTTTGATTATTTCTTGCCATTCTCTTCTGGCCTCAAGTGTTTCTGTTGAGAAGTCCGATGTCATCCTTATGGGGGCTCCTTTGTAGGTGATAGCCTTTTTTTCTCTAGCAGCTTTTAAAATTTTTTCTTTATCCATTAGCTTTGGTATTTTAACTATGATGTGTCTTGGTGTAGATCTTTTTGGGTTTCTCTTTAATGGAGTTCTGTGTGCTTCTTGAATGTGTGGAGTGTTTCCCAGCCTTAATTTAGGAAAGTTTTCTGCTATGATTTGATTGAACAAAGTTTCCATTTCCTGTCCTCTCTCCTCTTCTTCAGGCACCCCTATGATGCGAATGTTGTTTCTCTTCATGTTGTCACAAAGCTCCCTTAGAGTTTCCTCACATTTTTTAAGTCTCTTTTCCTTTTTCTTCTCTGCTTCTGTGCCTTTGTTTATTGTGTCCTCTAACTCGCTTATTCGATCCTCAGCGTCATCCATCCTGCTTTTAATTCCTTCCATTATGGTCTTCAGTTCTGATACTGTATTTGTCATTTCTGTCTGATTCTTTTTTATTATTTCAATTTCATTTTTTATACTTGTTATCTCTTTATTTAGGTGTTCATAATGACTATCCATTGTTTCTCTTATTTCTTTGAACATCCTAACTATCATTATTCTAAATTCTGCTTCTAGTAATTTGGTTATATCTGGTTCATTCAGGTCCTTCTCTGGGGATTTCTCTTGATTCATTTGGTTTGCATTCCTCTGCCTGCCCATTTTTTCTGTGTATAAGCAAGTTGTGGCCACTGGAGTCTTGTAGGTGTTGCCTTTGTGTTCTCTAGGTGTGGTCTATCTGCAGTCCCCCCACCCCCTCTGCCGGTGCCTAGGGTGGTTGGGTATGAGTGTTGCCAGCGCCGGCCCACTGTGGCTTTTGCTGTGATTTCTGCCTCTCCTCCGTGGGAGGGGCTGTGACTGAAGCCACAAGATTAGCACCAAGGGTAGAGGTGAGCACCTTTCCTCAGCTGCGGACCCAGCCTATTTCCGGACTTCCGCCCAGAACCAGCAGTCGGAGCCTGCTCGCTACAGTTCCGCAGGTTAGGCGGGGCTTTTGACGTGCTCTCAGCTGTAAGCCTTTGCCCGTTCGGAGCTTTAGCCCCGCCCTCGAGTCCAGGGCCCTTTGCGCAGGGTCGGAAACCAAGGTTTATTGGGACGTGCGTGTTTGCTGTTTTCTGCTTAGCTGCGTACGCTCGTCCGGGACTCTACACCGCCCCCGCGTTCGGAGCCCGCTCGTGTACGTATGAATTCTATCCGCGTTTTCTCCGGCCGGATGGGGATAATAGCGTGGGCTCAGCTGCGAGCCTCCACCCGTCTCAGGGTCCACCCCGTTCCCGCGCTCGGAGCCCGCTCGCGCACGTATACTGGCCAACCGCGGTTTCTCCGGGGCGAGGGGGCGGGGACTGGTAGCGTCAGCTCAGCCACGAGCCCCTGCCTGTCCCTGGTCCTAGCCCGTCCCCTCGGTCAGGGCCGGCTTGCGCAAGGCCTGCCCGTTCCTGGCCTCCCGCTTTGTCCCCGTAAGTGGGATTAAAGGCGGGCCCGCAGCTTCCGGACTGCTCTCGCGCTTCCCCTCCGACCCTCTGGGCTAGACCGATCTCCCACTGGCTTGGCCTCTGCCCACGCCGACAGAACCGCCTTTCAGCGTCCTGCCGCCCCAAAACCTTAAGCAGCCCTCAGCAGAGTAGGAAGGGACCTAATACTCCACACTGTAGGCCTGGGAGCTCCCTCACTTGTTTCACAGCTCAAAACTGTCCAAACGCCTCTTCTAGGCTCTGGGACTGCAGTCTGGGGCTTGGTTCCTGGGACCCAGGTCCCTCCCTCTCCGCCAAACTTTCCTCTGCCCCTCGGGTCTCTCCGGGCTGCCGTTTGCTCCGGGGAGCTGGGCAGCCCTCTTCGCGTTTTCGCTATTCCTACCAGTCTCAATGTGGCTTCTTCTGTGTTCCTTGTTTGAAGAGTCCACTTAGTTTTGTTCAAAGTTGGTTTGTCCAGGTGATGGTTCTTAAAATTGAGTTGTAATCCACTTTGGTTCTGGGAGTTGGAAGTTGGTACGTCCGCCTACTCTGTCGCCATCTTGCTCCTCCCTACCTTATCTCTTAACAATGGCTGTTTACTTTGCTTTGTTGTTTGTGTCATGATTTTTGATTAAATGTCAGAGTTGGTATGTTGAAGGTCAGAAGAGACTTTAGTAGATATTATTTACAAAAGGAATGTGTGCATCTCCTTTTGTTAGACCATTATTATGAAGGTAAATGTTTCAACTGTCTATTTTTTGGAAAGAGTAGTTGTTCTTACTTTGTTTACCTCTTGTATAACACAGCTTTTAAAGTCCTTGAGTAGTGAGATGCTTTTACTCATGCTTTGGATAGGGAATGCTGCTAAAGGCTTTTCCTCTGTGTTCCTATTCTATTCTAAGCTTTCAATACATATTACAGAGGGTGTCTCTCATCTCCTTTGATCCTGGTGGTAGAATATTATTCAGGGTAGGTTGGTGGTATGGATAGTAGGGTGTTGTTTTCCCAGGCAACAGTACTATAACTAATTACTATTTAAGTATTTTTATTTCTTTTTAAAAATGATATAATAATCAACCATAAAATGTTTTGATATATTTTCATTTATAGCTACCTCATTGTTCTCAATTATCAAACTGATAACTTTAAGAAAACAAAAATAAGTATGATTTTATACTTGATATTTTTTATGGGAGAAATATTGGCTCTAGTATTGTTGTTTCCTTTACAGATTCTGTTGAATATCAGATAACTGATTCAATGATATTTTATGGACCCTTGTCAGGGGTTGAAATGAAGACAACCGATCAGTTTTGTGTCTCACTAACATTTTCTAGGATGTAAAATAATTAATATAATCACATACTTAAATTTACTTTTGTCTTAAACTCTTAAAATTTAGCCTAACTTTTCTGGTTTTAATGTATATGTGCTTTACAACTCCCAAATCATTCTAACTTACTTACATTGTCACCATAGGCAACTATGTTTTAAAATGTATTCATTCTACATGAGTTTACTTAGTGCCAATGTGTCAAGTTTTAGGTTGAAAGCTTGAGAAACAATCCTGAATAAAATTTAGCCCCTGTTTAGAAGCTTCCTGTGTGGATGTAAAGGCCAGCGTGTAACACAGACTTAGGCAGGATAGTGTGCTAAAAGCAATAATAGGGGAATGTCTGATACACAATACATAGAAGTTGGGATGGAGATTTAAGAAGGTTTCAGGGAGTTAGTAATATTCTTTAAAAGTCTTAAAAAAGGTAGAGAACTTCACTTGATACATGAAACAGGAAAGGATTTTCTAGATAATGTAAAACCATTTTCTGAGTGCCACAGTTTTAAAGTACCCTCATGCCTACATTTGCATAAATTCCAGGAATGATAGAACAGGGGTGCAGATAGCAGCCAGAGGTAAGGCTGGAGAGTGAACTGGGGTCAGGCTGTGCAGTTACCCTTGCTCATTTAGGAATTTGGACTTTTTCCTGTAGGTAATCAAGATTAATGGAATGGTCTAAGATAAAGGAGTCACATGATCAGCTTTGCATTTTTAAAAGTGCATTTCGGCTGTGGGAGTGTGATGAGCCAAGGGAAGCTATTGTTTAGGCTCTGGAGGCACAGTGCGAGGGCCCAGGAGCCATACAAGGGCCCTCAAATTATCTGAGACATGGAAGAGAAAACAATTAGCTTTGTGATTAAAAAGCTGCCAAGTCAAAATAAAAATTATTTTAATTAAATGCCTATGAATTATGTTCACTACTTAACTACAGCTCAACTAAACTCTAAAATAGTTATGTACAAACAGGGGAAATGTAGTGCTGAATGTGTGGAATGTGTAGAGCACAATAATTCATCAGTTTTTCTTTTGTCTCCCGCTTTCCTTTAAAGCTGTTCTGTGGGTCAGGTTCTTTCCTTTCTCATAGAAAGTTTTGTGGCTTCTTTAGTCACTCTTTGGTAACTAAAGTTCTTATGGTCAGTCTAGTTCCTCTAACAGTCTTAGTTAAATAACTAGAATGCCCCATTCCATTAATAATCAAAACTATATACTTAAAGGTATTAGTTCTTTCTCCTTTGCTTTAGGACTTTCTGGGCTGTTGGCCTATGTAGAAATGTTACCAGACTAAACCAGGTTTTATTCCTCAGAGGTTGCCAGCCAAAGACAACACCAAGATGATTTTATGAGAAGAGACTTTATTGTGAGCCCGCAAGCAAGGACACACCAGAGATCCCTCCCAAAGAGTTGTCTCCTCGAAGGATCAGATTTGTCTTTATTTGAGGAAATCATGCATAAACATCAAGGTGGGCCCTGGCAGGTTGGCTCAGAGGCAGAGCATCGACCTGGTGTGTGGATGTCCTGGGTTTGATTCTTGGTCCAGGCATACAAGAGAGGCATCTATTTGCTTCTTGATCCCCCAGCCCCTCACTTCCTCTCTCTCTCTCCTTTCCTTTTCTGCAGCCATGGCTTGATCAGAGCAACTTCACCCTTAGCACTGAGGATGGCTCCATGGCCTCACCTCAGGTGCTGAAATAACTCAGTTGCCAAACAACAGAGCAGTGGCTCCAGGTGGGTAGAGCATCGCCATGTAGGGGGCTTGCCAAGTGGATCCCCATTGGGGCATATGCAGGAGTCTGTCTTTCTGCCTTCCTCCCTCCCTGCCTCTTACTTAACAAAAAAATAAACATCAGACTGAACTTCATCATTGTCTGTATATGTGGGGATATTCCTGAGCAAGTACAGTTAGAAGACATGACTCTACATATATGTAATGTTCAAAAATGGTGGAAAATCTCTGGCCCCTAAGAGGATATTTTAGTATCATAATAATGGTATAATGAAGTAAGTTTATAAGGAGGTCACAAGATGGTCCTTCCAAGATGACTCAAGTGGTTTCAGCCAGATCAAATTCTTGGTCCTACACATAATCTGAACTTGTTCTTGAAAAACAGCTATAGCAATCATTGATGTCAGGGATGGCACAGGTAGGAAAGAAAGTTTAACTAAGTAAGTTATTAGCCTTTCTGTTAAACTCTAAGCAAATTACAAGATATAGTTACACAAATGTAAACTCTAGGGTGATCTAAGTGGGTCTATAGGCTAATCCAAGCAAAATTCTAAATTCTAAATAAAAGTTTATGCTATGCTACATGCTAGGCTGGATGTAATTGGCTGGTTACAAAAAGAGAAGTTTGATTGGTTGGTTCCTCCTGTATTCAATTATTAGGATTTTTAATCCTCCTTTTCCCTCATTAGCTGCCTTTGAACCTTTTAGGGTTGATGCAGGTGTGGGGGCAGGGGATGAAGAGTGGATGGGGTGGAGGAGAGACTGGTCAAAAATGGAAATGCATAAAAAAATGGTCAAAGATTAGCCTGACCTGTGGTGGAGCAGTGGATAAAGCATCAACCTGGAATGCTGAGGTTGCTGGTTCAAAACCCTGGGCTTGCCTTTTCAAGGCACATATGTGAGTCGATGCTTCCTCCTTCTCCCCCCTTCTCTCTCTCTTCTCTCTTCCATTCTCTCTCTCCGAAAATGAATAAACAAAAATCTAAAAAAAGAAAAAAAAATACGTAGAATGACAGGCGGTATAGATCTTGGCAACTTCTCCTTGAGAGTGAGGGACAAGGAAGCATTTCGAATGACTCCTGGCTCCCGTGGCACACTGTGCTGGTGTCTCTTCCTGGATTAAGCTCTGTGTTCATTGATTCAGGAAACATTAACTGTGCACCTTGTATGTAGATCCATACGAAGAAGACATTTTCAGTCCTTGAACAGCTTCCAGTATACTAGGGGGGAGTAATAAACACCCAACTAACATGGCCCATGATGAGCATTATACCAGCATTGTGCCTGGTAAATTATGAAAGCACAAAGGCTCATCCATGCAATGTGGGGGTAAACTGATGAGGGCTGCCCTCTGGAAATGTGGATGAGCCTATCTTAGTTTGAGAAACATTGATTGTAGTGCCTGTGAAGATGTAAAAATGATGTTGGTTATATAGATCTAGGGCTGTGGGAAAGGTTAATTTAATGAAGACATTTAGGAGTTATTGGCATAAAGGTATAAGTAGGAGTGGATGAGGAAGAAGATCTGGGGAGATTATTACCTCTTTGTGCATATTTATAAGAAGCAAAATGGAGGCCTAAGGGACATGGAACAGATGAAGAAAAACTGAAGAAGGATGCTAGGAAGAGCTGGGCAGAAAAGTAGGAGGGCCCAGAGAGAGAGGAGTCCTGGAGGCCAATAAAGAAGTTTACAGAGAGGAGAGAGTAATTATTACCATAAATGCTGCAAAAAGCTGAAATGACTGGGTCAGTGAGACCTGGATTTTCCCTAGCTTCGGTTTACAATCTATTGATATTAGGCAAGATATCTAACCATTTAGCACTAAACTGTGTGTGTGGTTCTTTTTTTTTTTTTTTTTAATACTTGCTCTAGTTCTTCCCTAGAGCTCAGGGGGCTGATTCTTTCTTCACAAGAGCTGTACTCATCACTTGTGTTGAAACAGGGGGTCCTTCCCTGACCTCTACATCTTTACTTTCAGCATCTTCTTTCAAACTACCTAAATCATTTAATTCCTGGCATCCTTGTAGTGTGAGTCCTTCCTCTCCTTGTTTGACTGTCTAGATTTTTCCTTTCCTGTAATTTAAGGCTCCTGGAATGTGGAGCTGTGTGTAGACATTTTCATCCTGTGAGTGCTTGACTTCTTCAGGTGGTGTCTCTGAGGAGATATTCTGCTTCTCTGCTATTGTGTTTGCTATGTAAATACCAGATTGCACTCTGCTTCATTCTTCCTGGAGAAAACCCAAGTCATGATGGTGATAGAGGAAGTTGTGCTTTCAGACTCTTAGAGATGGTCTGTAGTGCAAAGACATTGCAAAACAAAGGGTTAGCTCAGAAAAGCTTAGGAAATAATAATTTTGTGTTATGACTTTATCCACTCATGACCTGCTGTCTCTAGCATTTCTTCAATTGAGCCAGTGTTCTACAAAAACTTCTCTTTTCTCTACTTCCTTAGTCTTGCCCTGTGTTCCCATGGGTCTTACCTATTCTTTGTAGTTGCGTACCCTCATGTGACCTTTCCCAACATGTTGGGTTATTTCCTGACACCATGTGGGGTTAGGAGATGAAGTCAAAGAGTTCATGGTATCATTGTACTTAATAATAATAGCTTTAAAGAGCTTTGGCGAAGATGGAGGGAGGAAGCAAGTTTGCCTGCTTGGGCAGGTTGCAGGACTATGAGCTGTCCCCATGAGTATCAATGGTGACATGTTGTAATGGCCTGCCTTTCTTTTCTCCATTTTCTCTTGGTCTGTGAACTTGTTGATTGCTTATTGAGAATTTGATAGTAGCAAGGGACCCAAAGATATAGAAGACAATTTCCTGCTGTTAAATAGGACACTCTTTTACCTTACCTCCTGATTTACCTTTGGGGATTTATGATTTGGAAAAAGCTTTTCAATTCTGTTTTTATTCTATTGATGTCAAGTAAACATTATCAGTTCTGTATGTGATAGAGTTAGTTTCATTCACCTGTCACTGACCATCTTTTTATATTGGAAATAGCTTGATGAAGGTGCCCACCACCTTTACCCAGACTTCTACGGACAGGACATACTCATGTGCATTCATCTGAATGTTTAACAGAGCCCTGTTGAGTTAGAGAAAGACTCTAGGGAGAGTGGTGCATGGAGTCAGGGGTGCTGAAGGAGGAGAAAGGGCTGGAGTGACTCACTAATGGACCAGTCTAAATTTTCATCACTATCCAGATAAGGCAACTGAGTGATGAAAGGAGGAGTGAACTCAGATCTGGGAGGGCTTAACAGAACCAATGTGGACCACATATTATCATCCGGGCTTCCTTCACTTCACATAACAGATTATGTTCTGAAAATTTATACGCAACATTCTCTCTTTTAAAAAAGCCAGTAATATATTTATTTATAAAGTAAAGGGCATGAAGAAAGAAAAAATATGACCTTTATAGCTCAGACATACTCGAATCAAACCATGGCTTTACCACTCCATTCAGCCATTCATTCATTCATTCAAAATAACTTATCAAGAATGTTCACTTCCCAAGCATAATTCCAAGAATGAGGGAGACAAAACTAGTAAATTTTCTGTCAACCTGTATAATTTAATAACTTCTCAGCTTCAATTTCTCATCTATAAAATATGAATATTACTGTGCACGTTATTGTGAAGGTTGAATAAAGATAGGACAGTTTGGCATATATTAATTTTTCTATCAAGGGTTATAATTATGTCAATAATATTCCATTTCACGTATTACATACTTTTTGTAAATGCAAGCCTACCTATTTACAATGATTTACAATCATGTTATACCAATAAGTTTTTCTCAAAGTAAATATTTCTTTCCCACTAATAGTTTAAACTTCTACTCACTCAAACTCATTGAAATGAAGATTTCAGGAATAAACTCAAGTCCTAAATATTAGGGCTATAACACTGAACTTGACTTTCTCCTCTATAGAGGAGCTGTGAAGAGCCCATGATTGGGAGTCCTGTGGCCTGACTTAGTCTGAGTTTGACAAAATAGAATCTGAAATTACTTGCTTTGCCCTTCTCTGGACTCTACTTTCTCCATCTATAAAATAGTTATGATAATAATTTTCTTACTTTATAGTGATTTGTAGAGATTGTATGCAATAAATAATATAACAGAATTTTAAATATTTAATTATATACTTTCTGTGTGTTTTTTTTTAAGGGAAGAATGAGAATAACTAGGAATGTCTTGCTCAGTTTTTTATCTTCTTTTGAATTGTCATATTTTCTTACCTTTTCTTACTAAGATGTCTCTTCTGAATGACAAGCAATAATGATGGTGGGTCCAGATATAGAGAATGTGTGTTTGCCAAATTTTAAATTTACCAACTAGAGACAGTTGAGCATAAATGTTTATATTAGGAAATATTTTATTTTACAAAAGTTTTTTTCTTTGACATAATAAACTAGTAGGGGTCAAAAACAGTTCATGTTAATGCTTTTTAATGTTTCAGAGCTACAACTACTGTATAATTTGAAATATATCTGTGTAGTTATAGAACAGCACATATTAATATAAGGATCTTAATTAATAATAATTTTAATTTAACCTAGCTCAATGTACATAGTGATGGGACTGAGCTGTCCCTACATCTACAAAAACACTACTGAATATATTTCTATATGTTTAATTTGAGACTTTGGTTTGGTGGTTGATTTTAAATACATTTGAAAGAAACAGGGGGTCTAGAAGGAAATTTAGTTGAACAGATTCTAAAGTATAATAATTCAATTAACAAGCCTACTCTAAATGCCTGTTGTAGGCACTCAGTCCTTAACTAAGAGATGAGCAGTCAGGAAGGCTTCAATGAGGAAGTGACTTTTGAGTTGAATCTTGGAAAGTGCATAGGGGTTGACCATGTGAATAGGGAGTTTAAGGAGACACAAGGTACAGAGGACTGTGTGATCAACTTAGAAGAAGGAGGATAGAACATGGGGAGCTGCAGTGAGTGGCAGGAGCTGTGGAGCAGCTCTGATGAAAGAGGCTGCAGAGAGAGTCAGGAGGGAGATGGGGTAGGAGTAGGGCATGGGAGGAGAACCTCCTCTGTGATGTGGTCACCTTGCGGTAAGTGCAGACAAAGGAGTGAGTGCTTAATAATTCAGCTCGTACACACCTTATCAGCTCATCCTCCTCCAGACATTGGGGACATTTGCTCTATGAACTTCCCAGGAAACAAAGCTATTCGTTATTATGCTAAAAATCGCACTCAAGGTTTACAGACACTGTCCTGCCTGGGAAAGTCAGTTTAAATGTGTCCCACCCACTAATGACAAACCACTTTTTTCCTGAAAGGCTTGCCATTGACCCTCAGGAATGTACAGCATTCATAGAGTTATTAAATATTGATAGTTTTCTCAAAATTATATAAACTGGGGTTGAGAAAGTACTGGATCTCTAAGGATATAGAGCCTACGTAAAGCCAGTCAGTTCAGAGTTTGGGGGCAGAGACGAATGTGAGTATTGAGGTCAAGGGATGGGTTAGGAAAGAGGGCATGGACTGATTAGGGTTCTAAAGGGCAACTTTGTGGCAAGGACAAGAAAGGAATGATAAAAAATAAAAACTCAGGAGCTAAACATCAGGACTCTGAATTTGATTTCGAAAGCATCTGGAGGAAGAAACAACACTACATGCTCATTTCTACCAAGGTGCAGGGGTTTCTTTGGTTGGAGCCATCCAGAGAGTTAGAGTCAAAGACAACCATTAAGCTATAAGGTTCGGAGGCCCTGAACTCACTTAATATTGCAGCAATACAAAAGAAAATAGTTTTGAGAAAAGTCAGAGGTTGTGGGCTGCAGCAGTTGGAGGCAGATTGAACACAGAGAGCAGAGAAAAGTGGGATCCGGGAAGACTCCTGGGCTCTGTGGTCCCCAGGCCCCAGCAAGGAATTGCACTGCTCAGTGCTTTCTTGTTGTTAATCATTTTTCTCATTTTCCCTAGTTGTTAACCCTGGGACTATACTAATCAACTCCTCGTTTCCCTGCCCATGGCTGACATGGCTCTGTGGTTATTACACCGGAGTTTCATCATTGTCCAAACTGAGCTCCACGTCTTCCTTGCAATTTCACCCCTGATTCAGTTTGTGTTTTGCCAGGGAATGTAGCTGTGCAGAAATGGAAAGAATGTATTTAGAGAGAGGACAGTCCGGAAGGGAAAGCCCAGTCTAGAAAAGGGAGACACCTGGGAGATTTCCCTCCCCCACCCCTCTGATTTCTAAAACAGTGATGGAAAAATTCAGAAAAACAAAGAAAAATTAATGCTTCCCCTAGCTTGATGAATTTTCTCTTTTTAAACTCAAGGCATAATAAAGAAGCGAGAGAGATAAACTAGGTAACAGGAAAGTAATTAAATCAAAAGCATCAAAATGCAGTCAAGTTGAAATTTAAATAGGAGTTGTCTGGAAGTCACATTTGCTTCCGGCTCCCAGCTCTCTCTGCATGGGCTCCTTCACTCTAGGAGTCCCTTGCATTTCAGACTCGGAGTGTGCAGGTGCAGAACCAAGTCAATCACAGGCACTTCCATTACCGGGAGCTGTCAATGCCTACCAGCATCAACTGGTGTTTCTAGGATCTCTCGGTTCTCTAGGGTGGTTTAATTTAGAGATGACAAAGGTTAAAATAAGCAGCTCTTAAAGACCAGCTCTCAAGATCTTAAGGGAATTTGTGCATAGATAAGGGTATTCCCCCCACCCCTGAGAAAATGCTGTAGGAGATATTTTGATAACCCAAGGAATACCTCAGTCTAGAGAATGAAGTATTTAAGTTTTTTTTAATTTAGAAATTATTCCATTTTGCACATTAATAGCCATCTCATTATGTTCCTTTAAAAGCAAATCTCCTCTTAGGAATTGTCTATGATACACACTGTCCCTACATTTTCTCTTCCCGTTCTGCTTTGAATTCACCCAAATTAGATGTTCTCCTACAACATTCGAATAAAAAGTGCTCTTGACAAGATCACCAAGTATCCTGTTTGATAAAGAAAGAAAAAGATTATTTTTTTTATTTTCTGTTGCAAGAGGTTTTAAAACTGTTTCTATATATTTCTGCATCGCTGACTCCAAATATAAAATCTGCTTTTGGTGCATGCTCTAGTTTTTATGCAATTTTAATTTCTTTTTGTTACAGTTAATTGCATGCATTGGTTTTTAAATTGGAGTTAAAGGACAGCGACTCTTGGATTGAACGTAACCTCAAGGCAATTAATGTTTTACAAACATCACTTTTACATAATTGTAGTTGTTTTTAAATGTAAAAAATTATTATCTGATAAAAACACCCTCTTATTTTGTTTTAAGATTGAATCATGTCTTCTTTTAGTAGGCATAAATGTAAGAATAGTCCTGATGCCTTCTGTTCTATATGTGGCTGTTACACACTTCAACGTCAAAGGTGCAATATTTCATCATTTGTGACACATGCATTTATTGCCTATTTTCAAGTTTCCCTCGGCAATCAAGACAAGAATTGGGCTCCCCATATAGTGTATTGTAATTGTGAGGAAATGCTTCGTGACTGGACAAAAGGAAAACACAAAGGAATGCCTTTTGGTATTCCCATGGTTTGGCATGAACCTAAGGACCACAGCAGTGACTGTTATTTCTGTCTGATTCATACAAAGGGTATCGGCAAGAAAAAACGGCATATGATCGCATATCCTAATATTTTTTCAGCAATATGACCTATCCCACACTCTGAGACACTCCTGGTTCCAGTTTTCAATGGTTTTATTTTTCCTAAGGATGAAGATAGTGAACATGGTGATCAAGTGTATTTTGATAAGATGCATGAGGAAATGGTTGTAGAATCTGAGGGGTCTTTTTCTGATGCCGAGAAGTCATTAACCCCTCAGTAATTTAGCCAACCAGAATTGAATGACTTAGTAAGAGATTTGGGCCTATCAAAAAAGCAGCTGAGTTATTAGCCTCCAGGATTCAAGAAAAAAATGTACTTCACTGGTCAGGTCAGCTAAAGTATCCCATTTCAGGAAGCATGAACAAATTTTGTGGACTTCTTTTCCCAAGACAAACACTTCGTTTACTGTCATGATATCAGTAGTCTTCTCAGCCAGCTAGGTGTTACCACTTACAGTCCAACAAAATGGCTGATATTTCTTAACAGCTCTAAACAGAGTCTGAAATGTGTTCTCCTACACAACGGTAATGTTTATGCAGCGGTTCCAAGTGGTTATTCAAATCATCTGCGAGAAGATGCTAATAACATAAAAATTATCCTCGACTTTCTGAAGTATGAGGAACATAACGGGATCATTTGTGTGGATCTTAAAATGGTAAATTTCCTGCTATGACAACAGAGGGATTTCACAAAGTATCCTTGCTTTCTGTGTTTGTGGGACAGCCGAGCTCCAGAGAAACACTGAACACAGAGGAGTGGCCTAAATGTGAAGCTCTGGAAGTAAGGATGCAAAACATTGTGAATGAACCTGTAGTTAATCAAGACACAATCATTTTTGCCCCACTTCACATCAAACTTGGCTTAATGAAGCAGTTTGTTCAGGCTTTGAATAGAGAAAGTGAATGCTTTCAACATATTATTTTTGCATTTCTCTCCTTGTCTTTCGAGAAGATAAAAGCAGGTGTATTTGATGGACCTCAAATTCAAACCGTCATATGTGATGAAGAATTCACCAGGAAGATGAATAAGTAGGAGAAAGCAGCATGGCAGTCTTCTGGGGAAGTTACAAAGAACTTCCTTGGAAACAAAAAAGCAGAAAACTATGAACTTCTGGTTCAAAGGATGCTTTGGCTCTCCATGACATTGGATGTTAAATGAGCGTTAAGATTCACTTTCTGAACAGTCACCTTGATAAGTTTCCTGAAAATCTTGGAGCTGTTAGTGATGAGCAGACTACTGCTGGAGCATCAAACAAGATTGTCCTCAACAAGTACATAAACACAAGAACTACAAATGCAAATTTTGCCTCAATAGAATTTAAATAAGTTTTGCACAAATTTTATGATAAAAATAAGTGTTTTAGTATGTTCTATTTTGAAATTGTAGACAAATTCTAATGCAATGTATTTTAGTGTATTTACCTCATTATCTAAATTATTATATTTTCACAAAGATGATGCTCAATAAGACATTCTACTTCATTATATTAAACTAAATGTTGAAAATTTTACAATAAGATGAAAACCTAAAATCTTGAATTGCAAGAAAACTGTAGATTACAGAGAGATTACTAATGTCAGACTTGAGATCAGCACACTTGAATTAGGTAAGAACAAGTGTTTTTGCAAATGCAACAAAAATTTTGTTCCCCACTGTAATTCTAGTCCTCACCCTGGTAGACCTACCAGCTGCATCTGATATAGTTTTTAATCCTTTTTGCATTGGGGATCTTTTCTGAGCTTGATTTCTGGGTGTAACGCATATTCTCAGTTTTTGTCCAATCTCACAGGCTGCTGCTCCTTTCCAATCTTCATCCTTCTTATCTCCGTGACTTATATTTTTAAAATTATTTTTATTTTATTCTCTTGGTGTTTCAGGTGTACAGTCCTACAATACATCATCTGTATATTGTATGTTCACCACCAAAAGTCAGGTCTCCTCCCATCACCATTTGTCCCCCTTTACCCTCTACTACCTCCCCACCCTTTTTCCCTCTTGTAATTCCCACACTCTTGTGTGTGTCTTAGTCTTTTCCTTTGCTTAATCCCTTTACCTTTTTCACCCAGCCTCCAACCCCCATCTCTCTGACAGCTGTCAGTCTGTCGTCTGTATCTATGAGTCTGTTTCTATTTTGTTTGTTAGTATACATTGTTCATATGCAAGTAAAATCATATGGTATTTGTCTCTCTCCGATGAACTTATTTCACTTAGTACAATACCCTCCAGATCCATCCATGTTGTTGCAAAAGATAATGTTGCAGGACTTGGTATTTAGGTCTTTTCACCACTCTTTCACTTACTTTTCATAACTTTATTCAATTCATGGTTTCACACACCATATCAAAAATATGACTTCCAAATTTATCCTCCAAGCCCAGACCTCTTCCCTAAGGAGTTGCCACTGATTAAATAATATTCCCACTTGGATGTTTAATAGAAACCTCAAACTTAATCTGTTCAAGACTAAGCTCCTGATCTTTCCTCCAAATCTGGCTTCTCTGAAGTTTTCCTCTTCTTACTTAGTGCCAAGACTCCTGCAGACTACAGGGCATGGGGACATCCTTGACTCATCTGTCACCAAACCATCAGTGAATCCTATTGACTCTGCTTCTGAAGTATGTTTAGAATTGGCGGGGGGCGGGGGGGGGAGAAGAAGAAGGAGAAAAAAAGCTCCTGACCTGTGCTGGCGCAGTGGATAAAGTGTTGACCTGAAATACTGAGGTCGCTGGTTCAAAATCCTGGGCTTGCCTGGTCAAGGCACATATGGCAGTTGATGCTTCCTGCTCCTCCTCTCTTTCTTTCTCTTTTCCCTCACTAAAATGAATTTTAAAAAAACCCAAACAGAATTTGATTGCTTCACACTCACACCTCTGCTGCTGACCCAAGCCATTATTTTGGGTGTGAATTACTGTGCTACAATTTTTTCTCTGAATAGTAGAGGATAGCCATGGCCATGTGGGATTACTGCCATTATATTTTATAGTTATCCTCCTGATATTGAATTCTAACTTAAGGTTATTATGGTAAAACCTGACTTTCTCATTTCACTCAAAGATTATGGAGGTTTGCTATGTTTAAGGCACTGTTTCAGATATGAGGACTTTTATTAATTTATAAATTAGACAAACTTCTCAATGGAATTGATATTCTAAAATGAGGAGAGAGGCAGTTAATATAATTGGTAAGAATTTCAAAATGTGGTAAGTGTCATTTAAGTTCAGAAGCAGGATAAAGGAGATTAAGCACTTTGTATATGAGTATGCATGTGCACATGTATGTGGTGTGTGTCTGTGTTGCATGTATTGTGGTAGAGATGGGGAGAGTTTTAAATAGAATGATCAGAGAAAGCCACCCTCGAAAGGTGAGATTTAGGATATCTTGGAGGGAAAAGGGGATTCTTTTTTGGAAAAGAATTATCCAGTGAAAGGGAGCATCTAATGCAGAAGCTCAGAGGTGCAATCATGCCAGTACATCTGAAGTAACCAGTGTCGCTATGAGTTGTGACTGTGGGCCTGTGGGAGAAGAGACCAGAGTGAATAGGATTGGAGACAGTTAATATCACAGAGACACTGGAGAGGGCACTCTGATCTTAATTTATTTTTACTGATCTTCATAAAAGAGTTATTTGCTCAAATAAATTATTTGCACAAATAATTTATTCTGACATATGGAAATAATTAGATAATTTTAATGGCATAAGATTTTGTAGGTCTTTGTGAGGATTTTGGCAATAATCACTTAAATGGTTTTAAAGAAACTCAAGGTTTTGCTCTTTTAATCTGATCTTTACAGAAGAATCATTCATTTATTTAGCTTTTTCTTTGAAATTCTTTATATAATGTTCTCAGTCTGACTTGTAGGGGATTTAGACAAAGCAGCACAGCACCATTTCCTCCTTGTCAGTTCACCTTGGAAACCTAATGTACAGCAGCCACCATCATACCAACAGCTCACTATCCAAGTTCTGCCTGGACACTCTGATTCTTCTTGCTTACAGCTGAACCCATTACTGCATTACTTTAATTTTATTAATTTTAATGGGGTGACATTAATAAATCAGGATACATATGTTCAAAGAAAACATCTCCAGGTTATCTTGTCATTCAATTATGTTGCATACCCATCACCCAAAGTCAAATTGTCCTCTGTCACCTTCTATCTGGTTTTCTTTGTGCCCCTCCCCTCCCCCCTCTCCCTTCCTCTCCTCTCTCCCCCTACCTCATAACCACCACACTCTTGTCCATGTCTCATAGTCTTGTTTTTATGTCCCACCTATGTATGAAATCATGCTGTTCTCAGATTTATTCTGTTTTACTTATTTCACTCCATATAATGTTATCAAGGTCCATCCATGTTGTTGTAAATGATCCGATGTCATCATTTCTTATGGATAAGTAGTAATTCCATAGTATATATGTACCAAAGCTTTTTAATCCACTCATCTTCTGACAGATACTTGGGCTGTTTCCAGATCTTCACTATTGTGAACAATGCTGCCATGAACATGGGGGCGCATTTCTTCTTTTTGAACAGTGCTATGGTGTTCTTAGGGTATATTCCTAAAAGTGGGATAGCTGGGTCAAAAGGCATTTTGATTTTTAATTTTTTGAGGAATCTCCATACTGTTTTCCACAGTGGCTGCACCAGTCTGCATTCCCACCAGCAATGCAGGGGGGTTCCCTTTTCTCCACATTCTCGCCAGCACTTATTCTGTGTTGTTTTGCTGATGAGTGCCATTCTGACTGGTGTGAGGTGATATTTCATTGTGGGGTTTTTTTTCAATTTTTTTTTATTTTATTCATTTTAGAGAGGAGACTCAGAGTGAGAGAGAGAAGGAGAGAGAGAGAGAAAGGGGGGAGGAGCTGGAAGCATCAACTCCCATATGTGCCTTGACCGAACCAGTGCAGGGTTTTGAACTGGCAACCTCAGTGTTCCCAGGTCGACGCTTTATCCACTGCGCCACCACGGATCAGGCTCATTGTGGTTTTAATTTGCATTTCTCTAATGATTAGTAATGTTGAACATTTTTTCATATCTGCATTACTTTAATTTTTATGAATTTTATATTTAAGCTCATGAGCTATTTAAAAATAAGTCCCAGATTCTCCCACATAGCTTCTCTGACCCTTGCATTCTAGATCTTTCTATCATTCTTCACGTTCTTCAGGTATCTGATGTTTCCTATTGTTTGCTGTTTAGTTTATCCTCTTTTAGACAAAGAAGTTGTAATTTTTACATTTCTATGTCAGAAAAATTCCTGGTATTGAACGTGGATTTTTTTACTTCTTGTTGGTTAAACTCGGTGTTAAAAAATGCTGTTGAAAGCAAATCAATTAGATCGCGGCACTAATGGTAGTGTTATGTATTTTAGCACAATATGAAAAAGGGTTTCTGCTCTCACTAAAAGGTTCTATAACAGATATTCTTTAGTGCTGGGACAGTAGATTAATTACTTTGCCTTGATTTATTGTATTAGCTTTCTCAACTGGTTCAAGATCTCAACTGAATTTGGTTCAAGTAACCAAATTCAGCCAGAAGTTCCTATTTAAATTTAATGTAAATGCTATTAACATTGAATTGAAATGCTATTTAAATGAGTTTATATTTGGTTCTATCTGAGTTTATAACTAGCATGACCCCTGGTGCCAAAGCAAGTGCCCAGTCAGTGTGTTGAAAAAGCAAAGAAGTTAGGTATCCCCCCTAGTTTAATGTGATCTTAGTGAAGTTAAGGTGAACCTGATGAAGCATAACATTTCCTGTTCTATTTTTACCTTGGTGATAAATATCACTTTCCCTGAGTGTCACAAGAATTTGTTTCTGTTTTGGAAAAAACCTTTGATTTATTGAAAGTTAAGTTGGTAGAAGTTGCTCTCAAGCTATATATAAAGCATCCATCCACTCCTTCAAACCTCTACCCAACAAAGTTTTGTTTTATATTTTTGAAGGTCTTCTAACATTACAAAGGGGTATTTATTCTTTGGAATATCTTTTTAGACTTTTTAAATCCCATCCATCATTCAAGGTTCAGCTAAGAATTATTTCAATATGAAATGAAATAATTCTTAGCCTTTAGGCAGAGTAGTATTTACTTTAAGTGCCAAGCTCTAGCTAGCCCAGCACCTCACCTGTATCATCTACCCTTCTGAGTTGCTGTTGTACTCATGCACATCTATACATGATCAGATTTTCATTTCCAACTCCTACTCCGTACTGAAGCTTCTGTTAGATACAGTAGTTTTCTTCGCCTTTTTCCTTTTTCTTAAGATTTTACTGTTGTGAATCTTAATCCTCTTTTTCTGGTAGAATATGCCATCATGTAAGCTATGATGAGAGGCCCTGCTTCTGACTTCAGAGGCCAAAAAGTCTGGAAAATAATTCTCTTGCTCTCAACACCGAGGCATGGACACATAACTTAAATCGGCTGATAGTTCAGTCCTACCTGAACCTTAATTTGTAACCTTGATGTTCATCACTAGGGGCTGTTCAGAATTAATTCCAGCCATGCTGCTGTCACCTTCTATCTGGTTTTCTTTGTGCCCCTCACCTCCCCCTAATCCTTTTATTCCCCCGCCCCCCTACTCCTGGTAACCACCACAGTCTTGTCCATGTCCAACTCAATATAATGTTATCAAGCTCCATCCATGTTTTTGTAAATCAGGGGTAGGAAACCTTTCTGGCTATGAGAGCCATACAATATGCTTAAAACTAAATACAAGTAAATGTGTGCATTTTATGTAAGACCAACACTTTTAAAGTACAATAAGTCTCTGAATTCTTTTTAATAACGTTATGCTGTTACTAACCAGTGATGAATAAAGTACCTCTTACCATTAATGCGACTTCTGGTGTTGCATGGTTTTGTTGATGGCTTTGTAGTCTGGTTGATACGTGGTAAGGTTAAGCTTCATACAGGTGTTGAGACTTCCATCCGTTAAATGTGATTGTAGGTTGGTCTTAACGTTCTTTAGATGTGAGAAAGACTGCTCACATGCATATGTAGAGCCAAACATTGTCAGTACAGCAATACTCACATGCTGCAGTGTGTTGTATGTGACAGGAAGCACGTTTCAAGTTTTGACAATCAGCTGGTCCGTAGGGTTGAAGTTTTTTCATTTCTCCCCACTTGTGTTTGCTCGCCAACTCTGCTTGCTGTCATGCAAGTTTTTCCAAATCTTCATTCAGTGACTTGAACTTATTCACCCACATGTCTGAGGCCTTCAGGTCAGCAGCTTGTAGCTCAAAATCTGACAGAGACACCGGGGATATAACTCAGGTCGGCGCTGTCCTCTGCTCACTTGTGTGGATGGGTGATGAACTTAAAAAGACGAGTGCACTCACAAAATTCTCCAAAGTGCGCTTTGAATGATTGCAGAAGATTAGATGTGAAGCCTGCTAGCTGCTGGAGATCAAGATGTTGAGCAGGGTCACTTACTGTGCATTCATCTTTAAACTCTCTGAGTTTTTCAAAGTATAGTAAACTACCTGTTTCAATGTCAGCAATGAAGAGTTCCAGCTTGTTTTCAAATGCAAACACCGCTTGTTGAAGTGATAAGACAGCATTTCCAATGCCTTGCATTTTCACATTCAGCTGGTTCAGATGTTCAGTCATGTCCTCGAGATAGTAGAACTTCAGGAGCCACTCAGTATTAGCTAACTCAGGATGTTTGATGATTTTTATTTCAAGAAAAGTCGGGATTTTGCTCTGAAGAGCTGCGAAACGGCTGAGCACCTTCCCTCTTGACAACCAATGCACATTGCTGTGCAGAAGCAGACCAGGATAATTATTCCCAACTTCATCCAGCAGTGTTTTAAACTGGCAATCATTTAAAGCTCAGACAACAATAAAGTTGACCACCTGAATAACCAGCGACATCACCTCACCAAGCTGCTTGCCACACATATGAGCACAAAGCACTTCCTGATGTAGGATGCAGTGAAAACTTGGGATGGGTCTCTTTTCATATTCATGAAGAAGCACTACAAATCCTCTGGTTTTCCCCACCATGCATGGAGCACCATCAGTACACACCGAAATAAGTTTATCCATTGGTAGATATTTTCTTTAGTAAATTCAATAAAAGACTGAAATAAATTCTCCCCTCTTGTTGTCTCTTTCATAGGCAAAACAGCAAGACTTTCCTCATGTAGTGTGTCACTGACAGCATACCTTGCAATCATGCTGAACTGGGATAAATGGCTTATGTGTGTTGACTCATCCAAAGCGAGAGAAAAGAATGGTGCTGCATTTATGTCCTTCACTTGTGTTGCCTCAATTTGATTTGCCATCATGATGGTATGATCGTGAACAGTTCTTTCCGACAGAGGCATGTCTTTTATTCGTTTGATTATCTTGTCTTTATCTGAAAAGTCATCAAAAAGTTCATTGGCAACATCAAGCATGAATGTTTTGACATACTCCCCATCTGTGAATGGCTTTCCGTTTCTCACAATTGCTAAAGCGCCAGCAATGCTAGCTGAATTCCAGTCACCTTGTTGGGTCCAAACACAGAGTTGCTGCTGACTAGCTTGCACTCTGCACAGTAGCTCTTGACATGTTTTCTTCCTGCTGTCCCACGGTGGATATTTTGATGCAAATGTAGTATGGCATGTGTCGAAGTGCCGCTTTATATTTGACCGTTTCATCAATGCAACTTTATCATTTCATATTATACACACTGCAGAACCTGCTCTCTCCACAAAGGCGAATTCCTCTGTCCATTCCTGCTAAAAAGTACGATACTCTTCATCATTTTACTTTTAGCCATCTTCTTCGTCAAAAGGGTTTCTGCAATTAGCTAGCTGACTACTTGATTAAAAGAAGGGAAGTTTACTTCCTGACTTCACAAGAACCCATGTACATTACGCATTATCCAATAAAAATTTTGTGTTGCCCCGGACAGTTGTGATTGGCTCCAGCCACCCACAACCATGAACATGAGCAGTAGGAAATGAATAGATTGTAATACATGAGAATGTTTTATATTTTTAACGTTATTATTTTTTTATTAAAGATTTGTCTGCGAGCCAGATGCAGCCATCAAAAGAGCCACGTCTGGCTCATAAGCCATAGGTTCCCGACCCCTGTTGTAAATGATCCGATGTCATCATTTCTTATGGCTGAGTAGTATTCCATGGTATATATGTATCACATCTTTTTTATCCAGTCATCTATTAAAGGGCTTTTTGGTTGTTTTCATGTCTTGGCCACTGTGAACAATGCTGCAGTGAACATGGGGCTGCATGTGTCTTTACATACCAATGTTTTTGAGTTTTGAGGGTAGATACCCAGTAGAGGGATTGCTGGGTCATATGGTAGTTCTATTCTTAATTTTTTGAGGAACCACCATACTTTCTTCCATAATGGGTGTACTACTTTACATTCCCACCAACAATGAATGAGGGTTCCTTTTTCTCCACAGCCTCTCCAGCACTTATTACCTGTCTTGTTGATAATAGCTAATCTAAAAGGCATGAAGTGATATCTCATTGTAGTTTTGATTTGCATTTCTCTAATAGCTAATGAAGATGAGCATCTTTTCATATATCTGTTGGCCATTTGTATTTCTTCCTGGGAGAAGTGTCTGTTCATGTCCTTTTTCCATTTTTTATTGGATTGTTTGTTTGTTGTTGAGCTTTATACGTTCTTTGTATATTTTGGATATTAGGCCCTTATCTGAGCTCTTGTTTGAAAATATCTCCCATTTAGTTGGCTGTCTGTTTGTTTTGTTGTCAGTTTCTCTTGCTGTGCAAAAGCTTCTTAGTCTGATGTAGTCCCATTCATTTATCTTTGCCTTCACTTCCCTTGCCTTTGGAGTCAAATTCATAAAGTGCTCTTTGTAACCAAGGTTCATGAGTTTAGTACCTATGTTTTCTATATGTAATTTATTGTTTCAGGTCATATATTTAGGTCTTTGATCTATTTTGAATTAATTTTAGTACAAGGGGACAAACTGTAGTCAAGTTTCATTCTTTTGCATGTGACTTTCCAGTTTTCCCAGTACTATTTCTTGAAGAGGCTTTCTTTTCTCCATTGTGTGTTGTTGGCCCCTTTATCAAAAATTATTTGACCATATATATGTGGTTTTATTTCTGGGCTTTCTATTTTGTTCTATTGGTCTGAGTGTCTATTTTTATGCCAAAACCATGCTGTTTTGATTGTCATGGCTCTATAATATAATTTGAAGTCAGGTATTGTAATGCCCCAGCTTTGTTCTTTTTCCTTAGGATTGCTTTGGCTATTCGGGGTTTTTTATAGTTTCATATAAATCTGATGATATTTTGTTCCATTTCTTTAAAAAATGACATTGGAATTTTGATGGGAATTGCATTAAATTTATATATAACTTTGGGTAATATAGTTATTTTGACTATATTTATTCTACCTATCCAAGAACAAAGAATATGTTTCCATTTCATTGTATCTTTTTTGATTTCCCTTAACAATGCTTTGTAGTTTTCATTATATAGGTTCTATATGTTCTTTATTATGTTTATTCCTAGGTATTTTATTTTTTTCTGTTGCAACCATGAAGAGGATTGTTTTTTGAGTTTGTTTTCTGATGTTTCATTGTTGGCATATAGAAAGACAATGGACTTTTTTTTCTTACAGAGACAGAGAGAGAGTCAGAGAGAGCGATAGATAGGGACAGACAGACAGAAACGGAGGGAGATGAGAAGCATCAATCATCAGTTTTTCATTGCCATTGCGACACCTTAGTTCATTGATTGCTTTCTCACATGTGTCTTGACCGCGGGCCTTCAGCAGACTGAGCAAACCCTTGCTGGAGCCAGTGACCTTGGGTCCAAGCTGGTGAGCTGTTTGCTCAAAACAGATGAGCCCACGCTCAAGCTGGCAACCTCGGGGTCTTGAACCTGGGCCCTCCACATCCCAGTTTGACACTCCATTCACTGTGCCACTGCCTGGTCAGGCGGCAATGGACGTTTGTATATTAATTTTGTATCCTGCGACCTTACTATAATGGTTTATTGTTTCAGTAGTCTTTTTGTGGAGTCTTTGGGGTTTTTGATGTACAGCTAGTGCTTGACTTACGACCACAATTGGTTCCGACAGACTGGTCATAGCATGATTTGGTTGTAAGTTGAGTAGGCTATATGTACAGTACTGTGAAATGATGTTATAAAAATCTTTAAGTCATTTTATCATAATTTTCTTTCATCATTGTTATATATCATAATTTTCTTTGTTCATTTTATGCCATTTGTATAATCTCTACACCGTTTTGTTTCTTATTTTTACATTTTTCAGGTTTAAGTAAAACACTGCGTTACCAGTACAACTGGTTTAATATTTGCAAAACATACAAAATTACAAAATACAGGTGCATACATACAAAAACTGCTCCAGACACAGAGCAGTCATGGCCAGCAATTGTGGTCATAAAATAGAATGGTAGTAAGTTGCATAGGTCATAAGTTGATCAATACCTGTATAGGATCATATCATCTGCAAAAAGTGAAACCTTTACTTCTTCTTTTCCTATATAAATGCCTTTTATTTCTTTTTCTTGTCTGATTGCTCTGGCTAGAACTTCCAGCACTACATTAAATAAGAGTGGATAAAGTGGATAACCTTGTCTTGTTCCTGATTTTAGGGGGGAAAGTCCTCAGTTTTATGCCATTTAATATGATGTTAGCTGACGGTTTATCATAAATGGTCTTTATTATGTTGAGATATTTTCCTTCTATACCCATTTTGTTGAGTGTTTTAAATATAAAATTATGTTGCATTTTATTGAATGCTTTTTCTGCATCTATTGATAGAATCATATGGTTTTTGGTTTTTGTTTTGTTGATATGGTGTATTACATTAACCATTTTACATATGTTGAACCATTCTTGTGATTCTGGGATGAATCCCACTTGATCATGATGTATTATTTTTTTAATGTGTTGTATTTAATTTGCTAGGATTTTGTTTAGTATTTTAGCATCTGTATTCATTAGAGATATTGGTATGTAGTTTCCTTTTTGTGTGTTGTCCTTGCCAGGTTTTGGTATGAGGGTTATGTTGATCTCATAAAATGTGTTTGGAAGTATTGCTTCTTCTTCAATTTTTTGGAAGACTTTGAGTAGAATAGGAACCAAGTTTTCTTTAAATGTATGATAGAATTCACTAGTATAGCCATCTGGCCCTGGACTTTTATTTTTTGGGAGGTTTTTGATAGTTGTTTCTATTTCTTCCCTGCTTATAAGTCTGTTTAGGCTTTCTGCTTCATCAAGATTCAGTCTAGGAAGATTGTATTGTTCTAGAAATTTATCCATTTCTTCTAGATTGTTAAATTTGGTGGCATATAGTTTTTCATAGTATTCTACAACAATTCTTTGTATATCTATGATATCTGTGGTGATTTCTCCTCTTTCATTTTAAATTTTGTTTATTTGAGTCCTTTTTCTTTTTTCCTTAGTGAGTCTTGCCAAGGGTTTGTTAATTTTGTTGATATTTTCAAAGAACCAGCTCTTTGTTTTATTAATTTTTTTCTATTGTTCTTCTGTTTTCTATTTCATTTATTTCTGCTCTAATTTTTATTATTTTCTTTCTTCTGCTGGTTTTGGGTTCTCTTTGTTTTTCTTTTTCTAATTCCTTAAGGTGTGAAGTTAAGTGGTTTACTTGGATTCTCTCTTGTTTGTTCTTATAGGCCTGTAGTGATATGAACTTCCATCTTATCACAACTTGCACTTCATCCCAGAGATTCTGATATGTCACATTGTTATTTTCAGTTGTCTGTATGTAACTTTTGATCTTTGCTTTTATTTCTTCTTTGACCCAGTCATTTTTTAGAAGTATGTTGTTTAGTTTTCACATTTTTGTGGGTTTGTTTACCTATTTTTTGCAGTTGAATTCTAGTTTCAAGGCTTTATAATGAGAGAATATGCTTGGTATAATCTCAATCTTTCTGAATTTCTTGATGTTATTTTTCTGGCCCAATATATGGTCAATTCTTGAGAATGTTCCATGTACACTAGAGAAAAATATACACTCTGAAACCTTAGGATGAAATATCCAGTAGATGTCTATCATATCCAATAGTTCTAGTGTTTCATATAAGGTCAATATTTCTTTATTAATTTTCTGTTTGAATAAACAATCTAGAGCCATCAGTGGTGTATTGAGGTCTCTAAGTATGATTGTATTTTTGTCAGTTTTTCTTTTTAGGTCAGTTAGTAGCTAGCTGTGTTATATATTTTGGTGCTCCTTGGTTTGGTGCATATATATTAAGAAGTGTTATTCTTCTTGATTCAATGTCCCCTTAATCATTACAAAATGACTGTTTTTGTCTCTGATTACCTTTGCTGTCTTGTAGTCAGCATTGTTAGATATGAATATTGCTACACCTGTTTTTTTTTTGGAGTAAATTTAACCAAGGAGGTTAAGGACTTGTACCCAGAAAATTATAGAACATTGATAAAAGAAATCAAGGAAGATACAAACAAGTGGAAGCACATGCCGTGCTCATGGCTAGGAAGAATAAACATCATTAAAATGTCTATATTACCCAAAGCAATTTATAAATTCAATGCAATACCAATTAAAATACCAATGACATACTTCAAAGATATAGAACACATATTCCAAAAATTTATATGGAACCAAAAAAGAACACGAATAGCCTCAGCAATCTTAAAAAGAAAAAATAAAGCAGGAGGTATCATTCTTCCTGATATCAAGGTTTACTACAAGGCCATTATACTCAAGACAGCCTGGTACTGGCATAAGAACAGGCACATAGATCAATGGAATAGAACAGAGAACCCAGAAATAAACCCACAGCTTTATGGACAACTGATATTTGACAAAGGAGGAAAGAACATACAATGGAGTAAAGACAGCCTCTTTAACAAATGGTGTTGGGAAAATTGGACATCTACCTGCAAAAAAATGAAACTAGACCATCAACTTACACCATTCACAAAAACAAACTCAAAATGGATAAAAGACTTAAATGTAAGCCGTGAAACCATAAGCATCTTAGAAGAAAACATAGGCAGCAAGCTCTCCGACATCTGTAGCAGCGGTATATTTGCCGATTTATCTTCATGGGCAACTGAAATAAAAGGCAAGATAAACAAATGGGACTATATCAAACTAAAAAGTTTTTGCACAGCTAAAGACAATAGGAACAGAATAAAAAGACAAACCACACAATGGGAGAACATATTTGACAGCACATCTGATAAGGGGTTAATAACTAAAATTTATAAAGAACTTATAAAAAGCAACACCAGGAAGACAAACAACCCAATCAAAAAATGGGCAAAAGAAATGAATAGAAATTTCTCCAAAGAGGACATACAGATGGCCAATAGGCATATGAAAAAATGCTCAACATCACTAATCATTAGAGAAATGCAAATTAAAACCACAATGAGATATCACCTCACACCAGTCAGAATGGCACTTATCAGCAAAACAACACAGAATAAGTGCTGGCGAGGATGTGGAGAAAAGGGAACCCTTCTGCACTGCTGGTGGGAATGCAGACTGGTGCAGCCACTGTGGAAAACAGTTTGGAGATTCCTCAGAAAATTAAAAATCGAACTGCCTTTTGACCCAGCTATCCCACTTTTAGGAATATACCCTAAGAACACCATAGCACTGTTCGAAAAGAAGAAATGCGCACCCATGTTCGTGGCAGCATTGTTCACAATAGCGAAGATCTGGAACCAGCCCAAGTGTCCGTCAGAAGACGAGTGGATTAAAAAGCTTTGGTACATATATACTATGGAATACTACTCAGCCATAAGAAACGATGACATCGGATCATTTATAACAAAATGGATGTACCTTGATAACATTATACGGAGTGAAATAAGTAAATCAGAAAAAAAGAAAAACTGAGAACAGCACGATTACATACATAGGTGGGACATGAAAGTGAGGGTATGAGACATGGACAAGAGAGTGGTGGTTATGGGATGGGGGGAGGGAGGGAAGAATGGGATAGGGAGGAGGGGAGGGACGCAGGGAAAACCAGATTGAAGGTGACAGAGGACAATTTGACTTTTGGTGATGGGTATGCAACACAATTGAATGATAAGATAACCTGGAGATGTTTTTATTGTACATATGTACCCTGATTTATTGATGTCACCCCATTAGAATTAATAATAATAAAATTTATATATATAAAAAAAAAGATTCTTAGAAAAAAATAAAAAATAAAAGTAATAACATAAAATAAAGTACTCTTAATATCATAAATTGTCCTTGAATTATACCATAGGTTATTAAAGGAAAGAATCTGGTTCCTGCATTGGGCTAAGACTTTAAGGTGTAAACCATGATTCCTGGGGGCCACCATCATGTGTTGCAGTTTCAGAGGAGAGCACCCAGAGAGTAGTGGTCTGGCTGCTTCTCTGTATACCCTTGGAAATTGTCTTAGAAACTGTCCTTAGGATAAATGGTCTCATTGGAAGTCCTAGTCTTCATTTTCTCAATGATGAAAAAAAATAGATGAAATAGAAATATTCCTTTATTATAGATGAGAAAATGGAGTCTAAGAGAGGGTACACACATCATTCTAGTAACAAGGCGGCAAAGAAAAAACAAAGGTGAAGCTATGGGACCCAGGTTAACCTGATAAAGCCTGTACTGCATGCATGAGGATAATCTTTCATGGCTCAGAGGAGAGGGTTGAACTTGGTTTGAGCCAACAGAGAGACAGACCCATGCTACCTGACCGCATTATCCATCAGCCTCGTGCACACACCTGTAAACACAGAGTGGGCTATTTTGTACAGTCACTGTGGGCAAGGCAGTGACTGGGATGCTGCCGAACAGGGAGCCTTTATCATGTGATGTTAGAAGCTGTGTTTTCTATGGACCAAGTGCTTACAGCTGTGACAGTATATTTTGGCAAGCTAGATAAGTCATCCTTATAATGTTCTCTGGCTCAGTTGGTACTCAGTGTTTATTAAATTGAGGAGAATGTTCCAAGTTGGGTGTAAAACTTACAAAGCTCTTACGTGTGTGTAGAAATTTTGCTTTGTAAGCACTTTCCTATCCATTATCTTATGTGGACTTCATTACACACTCATGAAAATATCCCCACTCTGCAGAAGAAATAACCTAGTTTCAAGCAGACTTGAGATTACCCCAAGTTCCTTGCACTAGTCAGTGTTAAATTAGACATGGGAATCAAGTGTTAAAGTTTGTGATATAATGCTCTCAGGGTATTATTCCATTGTATAGATGGACCACATCTTCTTCCAATCCTCTATGGAGCGACACTGGTTGTTTCCATGTCTTGGCCACTGTGAACAATGCTGTGATGAACATGGGGGTGCATGTGTCTGTGTGTATCAATGTTTTGGAGTTTTTGTGGTAGATACCCAGTAGAGGGATATAAACCTGAGACTCATGGACATAGATTAAAGTGAAGTGGTTACCATGAGGGTGGGGGGGGAGGGGAGTAAAGAGGGACACATAAACAGTGAAAGAAAATAATTTGAATTTCGGTGGTGGACACATGACACAATCAACCATTCAAATGCTATAGAAACCCTTACCTGAAACCTATGTACTTGATCAATGTCACCCCATTAAATTTAATTTTGAAATTTAAAAAAATGTTTGTGGTATAGTGCGCTTCTCAGAGGAGTGTTTGTGGATACTACATTAGTCAGAGTTCTTCAAAGAAACAGAAATATATATTCAGAAATAATGTTTAGCTGAGTATCTGTGATCCAGTGAAATTGGCAGATAAAATTAACCATCACAATGTACCAAGTCACCTCACTGTCTTGCCTTTGGATTGAGAATTACATGTTGCTCTTACAGCACAAGGAGCGTAAGCTATTAGCCCCCATTTATTTAGAGCCAAGGACATTGCTAAGTGCATATTAAAGTTGATTGGAAGCTATTTTGAGTAGTTAATGTAAGCTTGAAGCTATAATTCTAGCTCTCCGTGTGGTCCACAGGCCAGCAGCATTGACATCACATGTGCACATGTTAGACAGAATCTCAAGGCCACCTCGATCCTACTGTATTAGAACCTGCATTGTAACAAGATCTTCGGGTGACTTGCATGTAACACTAAAATGTGAGAGTCACTGCATTGTTCCATCCAGCTAGAAGTGCCTGCCCCTGTTTCTTAAGTAAGTAAAAAAATAGTAGTGAGGGTCCTACCGCAGGCTGTTTTGAAATGGATTTCTCTGGAAACGTTCTGAGGTTAAAAACAAACAATCAAACAAGTAACCAAATGCTCTATCAACAGTGATTCTAACCTTGGCTGCAAATTGGAACCATTTGGACAGCTTTATATGTAGCCTCGAGCTTGGGACCTATACTCTGATCATCTAATTTTGGGGATCTTTGGTCTGGCCTAGTCTTGGGAAAGTTTCTAATCTTTTTGGTTGAACATAAAATGTAGCCAAGCTTAGAAACCACTGTACATGGGGTGTGGGAGCCCATTTTAAACGTAGCTTCAGTTCTGAGTAAGAATGGAGGTGAGCCTTTTAAATGCTTATTTATGTTTTTCTTAACCTTGGAGAAATCTCCAGGATATACAGAGAATGTGGGCAGCTTGTGGAACAGTGGGAAGAATGTTGAGGAATAGGAAGAAGTTTTGAGGTGGGTGGGGGGAGGTACAGGAACATGGAGGCTGATATGCGTTCTTGTTTCTAACCATGTGCTCACGTCCTGAGTGTGTTGTCTTGTTTTCCCCAATAGCAGAAAATATCAGCTAGAAAGTCAGGCATTGTGCAATTGCAAAGCTGAGAGGAGCACAGTGAAACCATTGGGTGTAGTCCCTGTTTTAATTTAATGCATATCTATTCTTTCTAGCTCTGAGCAGTAATTCTTTCCTTAAAGGTCACAGAGATTTTATTCATATCAGTCTCACTTGTTCACGCCCACGGTACCATTTCTTTTTCTTCTATCTTTCCTCCCTCCCTTCTGCCTTCCTTCTCCATTGAACACACAAGCATTAAGCACCTTCTGTGTGCTTGAAGAGAACTTGTCATTTTCCCCTTTGATTGTGTACATTGTACTTTTCTCAATCTGTCTTCTTTACTCAGCTCCCTTTAAAAAATTTGTCTCTAAAATGTAATCTGGAACTTCAGTGGAGGTCTGGGGAAGAGAAAGGGTGAGGGAATTTTGACTTTCTTACCCAGGATAGTTGCAGTGAGCTTGTGGACAACTTAGAACCCCTGTTTATATGTCCTGTCTTCTGGAGGTGTTAGAAATCTGCTTAACTTTGTATAGTCTGCAGCTTTGATAAACACATCGTCGATTTCTTCATCTGAGCCATCAATAGAGATATTGGATAGGCCATAAAGATGTTGAGTCCTGTCACACTCTAGGACAAAGGCATTGCATGTTTACAATAACACTTGGTGGCCAAGCAATCCTGCTGATTAGATTTATACATTCCCCTCCAGATCAAGCATCAAGCTCAAGGGAATGATAGTTATACAGAGAAATTTACATGTCACTAGAACTGGTGCCAGCCAGTTTTGTAATCTGTGTGCTCTTTCGCTGTATCAGGTACCCCCGTCACTCTCGCTGGAGTCTTCTGTCTTTGTTTTCCTCTTCTTCCACTGACTTCGCAACTTGGGCTCTGGACCCTATTTGTGCATCTTGCCTTTGATACTTTATGATTTCTGGCCATGACTGTTTCCACCATAGTTTTTCCTCCTCCCCAATTCATACCACCCACTGGATTGTAAACTCTGTCCCTGCAGTTCTTCTAGAAAGCAGCACATAATGCTGTTTTGATGTTGGTAAGTGGACCGAGGAATCTTTGTTAATAACCAAGAAAGGACAAGGGGGATTTAATTACTTGAAATGCTTAGATATAATGTCTTCCACCTATGGTGAGATAGAAGAGTGAAGAAACTTACTTCTGAGTTTCCCTGATTGGGGCTTAGAAGCAATTCTGGGACTATTGCCGAGGCAATGATTCTTCATTCTGAAGTGTCAAAGAGGCGGCAGCCTGGAGCGGGCTCCTTCCCATTGTTTCCTCTTTGTTTGGCCTTATGATATCCCTTGACTTAGAAATAAAATGCCAGTACAGTTAATAATGTAACTGGCGTAGAGATATAGAGTCATTTGTCTCCATAGAATGAAACAAAGGCCTATATCAACCAAGCAAACAAATGGCAGCCCTTCTCCCGCAGCAGAATTTCTGTTCGTTGCTGTCCATCCAGGCAACGTGTGGTTTTGCTCTCATTTAGACCAACCATTTGAAACACCAATCATAACTGAAAATAAAGACAAATGGCGTGCATCCTATACACTTTGAGATGGGCACCCTGCCATATCTCTGGTCCTGTAACTACACACACTCATTCTCCCAAGGTAGGATGTGGGCATCATGACTGTTCTCTGTGCATGAAGGCTCATGCCAACCTCAACAATGTTTTACCTGCTCATTTCTGTAACTGGAAAGCCGTCTCCCCCCCACCTCTGTAACTACCCGACTTTTAGTCCCAGCCCCACCTCTCGATCGTGCTCCCCTCCATTCATTGCCTCACCAGGGACAACTGCTTTCCCCTCCACAGCTCACTTCTTACTCTCCTTGGAAATAGCTAACACTCAGTAATGAGCTGGCTGTAATATTTGTTGTTCATTCAGCCACTCCTTCATCTAAAGCTTATTATTGAGCACTGACTATTGGCCAAGAATTGTGACGGGATCCATGGCTCAGTGCTGAGAGAAACAGATATGCACCTACCCCTATGGAACTTATCGTCTGGTGAAGGACATAGACATAAGCAATCGCACTGTATAAAATCAAAAACTACTTAACACGCTTGTCCAAGGATAAATATAGGATACGCTGAGAACTTATAGGATGCGCCCCCTGATAAAGTAATATTTTAGTTGAAATTGAAAGGAGAATCAAAAAATAGGAAAGGTGGGGAAAAGATAGACCATTTCTGCCATGGGCGGCATAAGGTCCCATAGTGGAAACCGGAAGATCCAGGTGAGGGGGGGAGTGTGGGCGAGTGTGCGGTGGAACACCGCGGCAGAGCTGCCGGGGCTCAGGCAGGTTGTGTCTTGTAGACCTGGCAGAGAGCTGTGCTTTTTATTCTAGGAGCAACGGGAGACCATTAAGGGCTTGGTACCAGGGCCACGGCCTTAGTTATGTTTGGTACGTTTCATTCTGGGACTACCTGAGAAAACATTAGACAAGAGCAAGAGTTTTGGAAGCACATTTAGTAAATCACAGCTGTAATCCAGAGAAGGGAATGTGGGCAACTTCCGGTAGGGCGGCAGTGCGGCAGTGATGGAGGCAGAGAGGGTGTGATGATGCAGGAGATAAGGCGGATAGTAGTCTGTGATGGCGTGTGGGAGAGGGTTAAGGAGAGCAGGAAAGCAAGGATTGCACCAAAGTCTCTGACATGCACATAGTTGGGAGGTGATGTAATTCATGGAGAAGAGGAGATTGTGGTCTCAATGCTGGTGAGTTCAATGCATTTTTTAGTCACAGGGGAACTCAACCTACTGGTGAGGAGTTCTGAGTATAGATCTGGACTAGAAATATCAATGTGGGAAGTTCAGATGTACAAAAGATTTTTAAAGCTCTGGACCTGGGTATAATGCCAAGAAAAAAGAGGATGAAATGCTTATAGGTCTAGTTTAGCATCGAATAATTTTTTTGTGTGTGTGCCCTTAATTATACTGAGCACAAACCTGGGCTTATTCATTAATCTTAATTAATATTTACAAGACACTATACTGGTCTATGACTATTTTAATAATGTTTATTCCTTGTTTTACACTGTTTTACTGAATTTTATAGGTAAATATTCACCGTTTAGCAGTTTTGTTTAATTTTCATAGCTTTCCCATAATGCAGATGTGATTATTTCCATTTTGGAGGTAAACAAACCAAAACTCAGAGGGATTAAGCAAACCTTCAGCTCAGACAACTAGAAAGTGCCAAAACTGGATTAAAAGCCAGGTTTTCTTTCCTTAGACCTTCATCCTGAGCCCCTCCTATCTATAGAAGTCAACCAGAGGCAGTCTCAGTAAACACGTTTGTTGATCAATGCATGCCAGATAAGTTCAATGTCTGAGAATTAGTAAATGTTACTGCTTTCTCATTTTTCTCATCCTTAGCTGTGAAATAAATTTTGTTATTTGAAATAATTAAAAATTCACATAAAAATGCATTGTTTGGAAGTTATATGGAAGTTATATGTTCCTGGGGATGGTAACTGTGTTGTTAGTCAGTCAGTTCAGGTGCTGTATGAGAATACCCCAGATTGGATGACTGAACAACAGAAATTGCTTCTTACAATTTTGAAGGCTGGGAATAAGAGATGTGGGTGCCACATGGTCAGGTTCTGATAAAGGTTGTCCTCCTGGCTTGCAGATGGATGACTACCTTTCACTGTGTCCTCTCTTGGCAGAGAGCAGAAAGAGTGTGTGCTCTCTGGTGTCTCTTCTTACCTGGAACACTAATCTCAACAGTTAGGGCCCGCCCTCACGAGCTCATAGAAACCTAGTTACTTCCTGTAAGCCCCAGCTCCAAGTACCGTTTATCAGGAGTTAAAGCTTCAGTGTGGGAATTTTGTGGGACCACCAATCCATATCAGTGACAAACAATCCCTGAGACTGAGCAGTTTCCCAGAACGTGGACTTATAGTGCTAAGATTTGGGACAGTCCTTGGATAAATGAGAAATCACATTTTTCCCCCCAGTTACTCAAGAAAAGCCTGATGGAAAAGTAGAATTTTCCTGGTTATTAAAAGGATGGAAAATAGTTAAGAATGGTATTGAACTGAGAAAAGGCTAAGTGATACCAGCGGCTAGCCAGGTACCCAAGAGTATTAATCTATTCAAGTCTATTCACGAGAAACTATTAGGATGCAACTGCAGAGCAGCTTTGTACACTTTTCCCAAGGCCTTCCAGAGACAATGACTGATCCTGTTTGGGGCTCATGCAGGAGTCTGTCTCTCTATCTCCCCTCCTCTCACTTGGGAAAAAAAAAAGAAGGAAACAAAAAGAATATAAGATACTTTTTTTGTGTGAAAATGCTCTAAACATACTATTGTCAAGGCAAAATACTCTATAGTTAGTTAGTTACCTGATTTTCTAAGAAATGAGTTCTTTGCATACAAGTAAATATAGTGCACCAAATCCAGGATAAAGCCTTTAAGAGCAGGACCCTGCAATGTCCAGATTTGTGGACCTCGAGTTTTTATTCATTTTTAGGTTGTCTCCAGTGAATGCAGGAAGTAGTTACTAAAGATAAGCACTTGCCAAAAAGACATGGAAATGCTGCATATTCCATGCAAAGACATCTTGACAGGGACCATATGCAAAAGTGAAACATCGGGCACATTCAGTAAGTCACTATTTCAGCAGACATCTTTCCTTTCATGCTTCCAGGCTAGACTGTATTATATTTCCAATCTACAGTCTTGCAATAATCAAGTCAGTATAATTTATTGCCCCAAAGTTGATTTGTTAAAAGCCCAAAGATGTCTATGAAAGAGATGCTTTTCTTTCATAAGTCAGCAATGCCTTTTTTTTAATGATGGCCAAGTACGAACAATTGATGATGTTATAAAGATCTTAGTTTTGTATGTTGGCTTTAAGAAAAATTTATAGATTATTAAGTCCTTTGTGCACCACCCTTAACTTTATAATGTTGTGAAACTAGTGCCTTCATCCAAACTACATATTTATTTGGTGGTCAGGACAGTATTAAATCACCTGGATCCTAGTCTAGGGCCTTTTGACTCATACTTCTACCATTGTGTTTAGGGAAAACCTTCTAACACCCTCATCTGTTCAAGGGAAGAGGATTGGCTTGGTGAGGATGAAGGAGGTTTTCACTGAAGGTGGGGATGCTATTGGGAGCATCTATATTTTATGCATGCACGGGACACAAACTTGAGGGGCAGGAAAAGCATGAGGGGAGTGGGATCCAATGGTCAATAAACCAGTTCTAATAGGGCAGAGCCAAGGTGCACAGCCCAAACTCTGAGGGACCATGGAACAATAATCCCATTAATAGATGATATATAAGACAGAAATAACCTGGAAAATTGCTTGGCGAACTACTATTGTCTGAAGCCAGCTTTTCTGTGCTGGCTGCTAAGCAGAGGATGAGTGGGCCAGCTCGTTTAAAGGGCCAGTGTTGTGTGGTCAAGAATAAAGAAGAACATGCAAGGTTGCAGAAAGGAGTGTTAGTTAATCTTATTTCTTCCAGAAAAAGAGGTAATTTGAAGAAGCAGAAAAGGAACACAGAAAAGGCTTTGGAGTCAAGTAGACCTGGGTGAAACCTCAGCAACCTTGCTTACTAGATGTGTGGCTCTGGGTAGAGGACACCTCTCTGAGCCTCCTTCTTGTCTTCATAGACTGAGGTTTATGATATCCACCTGGGTGACAGTAGGTAGTTGATGTCCCAACACAGAACCCAACACATATGAGGATGTCAGCTTAAAAAATGTGACTTTATTTTTCTTCATACCTTTCCTCCCTCTCACCTCATTCTTGCCCTATCTGCAACACATATTCTGTCTCTAATCTGTAGAATCATAAAGTACAGATAAATAATGAGGCATTGCCTGGTGACCTTGAGTGCATGAACCATTAGTGGGTAAAGAAATGAGAGGTATGTGATTGCCTTTACCTGCTGGTAGGGCTAGATATGTGTGTGTGTGAGCATGTGTGTGGGTCTGTGGGTTAGGTCTTAAAGACACTGATTATGTAGAGAAACTCAGCATGACCCAATACTCATTAGAGAACCTGGTGGAGCTGCCTTCCCCCCTCTCCCCTATCCAAGCAGCCAGAATAGAACCCCAAGATTCCACAGATTCTTCTAAAACCACTCCACTTCCCACCTGGCCCTTGCCAGAGTTGCCTTTCTTTCCCTGGCTCAATAAGCTGTTCTGTCTCACCTGGATTTTCCAAATTTCTCTATGACTTATTAATTTTAATTTAGTGATTCAACCCAGAATTATTGAAATTGAACACCCATTATAAACCCTATGTTGTATTGTGTAAGGAGCTCACAATAAAAAGATGAAATCAACATTGTTCTCATTTCCAGGAGGAGAGTCAGGCATTTCATAATTCATTGTGATAGCAATTATGTTAATTTGTTGAAATGCTGTAACAACATTTGGCTTTAGCCATGGAAATGTACTGCCTCTCTGTTCTGAAGTCTACACTTCTGAGGCTAAGGTGTCTGCAGGGCCAGGTTTCCTCCGAGAGTGCTCAGGAAGGACCTCTTCTGTGCCTCTCTCCTGGCTTCTGGTGGCTGCTGGCAATCTCCACTGTCCCATGACTTCTGCTACTTCACCCCCGTCCTTGCCTTTATCCTCACATGGTGTTCTCCCTGTGCTGTACCTCTTGTGTTTAAAGTTCTTCTCTTCATAAGGACAATGGTCATATTGGATAAAGAGCCCACCCTATCCCAGCATAATCTTAATTTAACTAAATACCTCTGCAATAATCCTTTTTCCAAGTAAGGCCCTGGGGTTTAGGACTTCAACATATAAATTTAGGGGAAACAATTTAATACATAACAATGCTTAATGAAAATTAAGGCAGAAGTTCAATGTTTTGTGGGAAATTTATCTCTACTTAGCTAAATTCTGCATATTCCACAGGGTCACCCTCCTCCCTCAACGTCCTTGGCCCCTCCACCAATCGGAGACCTTCCCCTCATGCCCCTTCCTTGTGCCTGTGTCCTCTACTAGACTCTAAATTCTGTAAATTAGAAAATGTGTCTTGTCCTTCCCTTTGGACTATCTCAGAAGCAATTAATCACTAAACTGGCACGTGTGTTGGCATGGTGACTTGGTAATTTTTTCACACGGGGCAGAGGGGCACCACACACCAGCCTTCCTTGCTCCTACTCCTGTACTCTCACTAGTCTTCTGTATCCTGTAGTACTGGGTTCTTCTTAGTCACAAATTTGACTGGAAATATCTCAGGAAACATCAGCTCCTCCAGAACCTCCCTGTCCCCTCCACCTTGTAGCAGTGACATCAATGAGAGAAATAGGAAGAGGTTCTGCCCACCCCATCTCAACATCTCAACCACTCCCTGTGAAAAAAAGCACAGGAGCAAATTATACCCCTCATTGGTGAAAGAAAACAACCTCATCAGCGGTCCTCATGATATCCTCAGGAATCACAGGGCACACATACAGCACTCACGCTTTTAGCAGGAACATTAGATCCAAGAAGACATTCACAGAGCTGTTAGTATTTTGACATAACACAAAATGAAAAGGAAAAAAAAAACCATATGCATCTTCACTTGCATCTGTGGAAGAACCCCAGAAAAAAATGTATGTAATTAATCTACATATACAATTTACATATTGTGCAGAATATTGAACCTGATTACTAATGTATACTTCTCTGAACTCTGAATAAATGGTTGGGTTTCATGGACCTGAGGTTAGAAATCTGGGTCCTCCGAAGGCAGCAAAGCAGCTGGTGCATTAATAATGGGGTATTAGGAGGATAGGCTTCCCAATCCAGTATATTCATTAATACACTTTAGACAGTTTAATTCCTTCCTGCAATACTAATTGAAAGAGGTTCATTTGCAAATGCCTAGGTTCTAATAATGTAAATGTGGCACCGGGCCAGAGAAGCCCCTTAAATACCATTATAAGATGAATTGTGGCATTAAGTAAAGGCAGCTACATTAAAAATAAAATAAAATCAGGATAGTGAAGCATGATGGATAAAATGTTTTAGAGTGTGGGGAAAAGAAGGCACGGTAGGTGCTGAATCCTTCTGATGTCGGGGTTTATGAGATACCAGTGCCCTAAACCACGGCCTTGGGATTGTGAACATCTGGCACATTCCGTGACTTCGGCAGCACAAAGCAGAATGTTCTCGTTTGCATAAACTCATTTCCTAGAGGAATAGCTGCGGAATCTGTTATTTCAAGAGAATATGTGACTAAATGTTGTTTTTTTGAAGGAAGGATTTTCCCCTTAGAATCTTCCTGCCTACTGACCTTCCTTAAATTGTATTTTATGCCTTTATAGGCATATTGATTCTATACACACTTCTGCTGTATTTACCAACCAAAACTCTGAGCGGCAAGGCTAAGAATGCATAAGGAGTTTGCTTCCATATGAAAAAGTAAATTAATTCAGATTGATCAGGACCTAGATTTTTAACATTTTTCAGGATAACTATTCAATTAAGGAACACGAATGTTGAGTTACTGGCTGATGAAGATATGGGTAAGCTAGGAACAGTGCTCAGAAGTTACAGATCCTTCAACAATGACCGGGACCTCTGATGGTCTCCTTACTCATGCGAAGCAGGAGCAAGGTGCTTTACATAAATTGTCCTTGAATTAACTTCCAAGAGCTGAGCTCGTAAGTCCAGGATTGGTGCCCAGGATTGTTTCCAGAGTAGCTGAAGTCTATTTAGAGGAAGAGAGAAAGACAGGTGAGACCCCATGGCTTGCTCTGCGATGGGCCAGGACATCTGGAGGGCACCTGCTCCTTGTCAAACAGACAGGTGGCATGAAATACAAGGAGAAGGGCCTCCTGGAGCCTCTTTGATAAGGCAAGGAAGGCACTTTGTGCCAGGAGCCAATGGACTTTTAGGAAGAAAATAGTTTTCCTCAAAAAATAAGAAACAACCCATTGCCTTCAAATGATTTTTCAGTCCTGTTGATTGCTATCCAGGTGTAAATCTTTGCTCGAATTTCCACTTTTTTAACGGTGGTAAAGACCGGCTGGCTTCTGATAGTAACTATGTATTAAATGTACACACTTCTTGCAATATACATTATTCTATGGTTTTGCTTTTAAATTAACTGTGCTTTTGATGCCAGTTAAAATTTCTTACATTTTTTCTTTGTATAGAGAAAAATTAAATTTTTTTTTATTTCAAGTATTTTAAATAAAAATAATAAAACTGATCTTATGTTTCCCCATTTATTCATCCCCATAGTTCTAGTCTCTTTGAAGACAGAGATAGTGACTTTAATCAGATATAAAAAAGAACCTGTTGCAAAAAATTTATTTTATGCTCTCCCCGCCTTTTTCTTTTGACTTTCTTTTTCTTGCTTTTATCTCGAGAAGTAATCACAAGTAGACATTTGGCAGATTTTGGCTGAATTAAATTGAATTGAAATGGAGATAATATTTTTTAGAATGAATTGAAGGAAAATCAGCTGTATTTCAGCCTAGGCTAGATGTGTACAAAGTCAGGGTGTCCCTGTGTTTGATTTAGTTGCTGAGCATCTGGAAACATTGGTTTGACATCTGCAAAGGGACAAACTTTGACAGATGGTTGAGCTTCCCCCACAGTGTCTGAACATCCTCACCCCTATTTCTTTCAATGTAGATATGGATCCTTATGGCATATTTCACTGCACACCCACAGACCTCATGCCAAGCTCAGAACCAAGGCATATTCCCAAATGAACAGTGTTCCTCCTCATCCCTTTATTCACTCCGACAACTCCCTGAACTTGGAGAACTAAGCCCTATTCTCAACTCCTTCTCTCTCATCATATCCTCCTCTCATTGGTCACTCATTTAGCCTGTCCCGCCTCCTCAGCTTCTAATTGGCTTTCCTATCTTCTCTCTCATCCTCTCCTAATCCTTCCTTCACACAGTTTCCTGGTGAATTCTGAAGCCTGACCACACCACTCTCCTGCTTAAAAGCTGCATGATAACATTCAAACGCTTTAGGAAGGTAAAAAGGTGTTCTCCCATCATAGCTGTACAGAGAGATGGTTGAGTTCTCATCTCCACTCCAAGTAAGGCTATTCTCTCCTCACGAGCCCTCTGAGTTTTTACCGTAATATGACACACAGCCTGTAATTATATATTTTTCCACCTCTCTAATAATTAAATCTTAGAACCAGATACTCTGTTTTGTTTCTCTTTAAAACTTTTCTATCCACAATCAGTTGTCAAAAGATTTGCCTATAATAGATGCTCCATAATTGACTGACTGTAATTGGATATAACAAGAAAGCAAACAGTAGCTTTGATTTTTTTTATTAATTTTAATGGGGTGACATTAATAAATCAGGACACATATGTTCAGAGAAAATATTTCCAGGTTATTTTGACATTTGAATATATTGCGTACCCATCACCCAAAGTCAAATTGTCCTCTGTCACCTTCTATCTGGTTTTATTTGTGCCCCTCCCCTCTCCCTCCTCTCTCTCCCATCTCCCCTCCCACCCCGCTGCCCAGGTAGCCAGTACACTCTTGTCCATGTCTCTGAGTCTCATTTTTATGTCCCATCTATGTAAGGAATCATATAATCCTTAGTTCTTTTCTGATTAACTTACGTCACTCAGTATAATGTTATCAAGGTCCATCCATTTTGTTGTAAATGATCTGCTGTCATCATTTCTTATGGCTGAGTAGTATTCCATAGTATATATGTACCAAAGTTTTTTAATCCTCTCATCTTCTGATGGACACTTGGGCTGTTTCCATATCTTTGCTATTGTGAACAATGCTGCCATGAACATGGGGGTGCATTTCTTCTTTTCGAACAGTGCTATGGTGTTCTTAGGGCATATTCCTAAAAGTGGGATAGCTGGGTCAAAAGGCAGTTCGATTTTTAACTTTTTGAGGAATCTCCAAACTGTTTTCCACAGTGTCTGCACCAGTCTGCATTTGCACCAGCAGTGCAGGAGGGTTCCCTTTTCTCCACATCCTCGCCAGAACTTATCCTGTGTTGTTTTGCTGATGAGCGCCATTCTGACTGGGGTGAGGTGATATCTCATTGTGGTTTCAATTTGCATTTCTCTAATGATTAGTGATGTTGAGCATTTTTTCATATGCCTATTGGCCATCTGTATGTCCTCTTTGGAAAAATTTCTATTCATTTCTTTTGCCCATTTTTTTGATTGGATTGTTTGTCTTCCTGGTGTTGAGTTTTATAAGTTCTTTATAAATTTTGGTTATTAACCCCTTATCAGACGTGTTGTCGAATATGTTCTCTCATTGTGTGGTTTGTCTTTTTATTCTGTTCTTATTGTCTTTAGCTGTGCAAAAACTTTTTAGTTTGATATAGTCCCATTTGTTTATCCTGCCTTTTATTTCATTTGCCCGTGGAGATAAATCGGTAAATATATTGCTGCGACACATGCCGGAGAGCTTGCTGCCTGTGTTTTCTTCTAAGATGCTTATGGTTTCACGGCTTACATTTAAGTCTTTTATCCATTTTGAGTTTGTTTTTGTGAATGGTGTAAGTTGATGGTCTAGTTTCATTTTTTTGCAGGTAGATGTCCAATTTTCCCAACACCATTTGTTAAAGAGGCTGTCTTTACTCCATTGTATGTTCTTTCCTCCTTTGTCAAATATCAGTTGTCCATAAAGGTGTGGGTTTATTTCTGGGTCCTCTGTTCTGCTCCATTGATCTATGTGCCTGTTCTTATGCCAGTACCAGGCTGTCTTGAGTACAATGGCCTTGTAGTATACCTTGATATCCGGAAGAGTGATACCCCCTGCTTTTTTTTTTTCTTTTTAAGATTGCTGAGGCTATTCGTGTTCTTTTTTGGTTCCATATAAATTTTTAGAATATGTGTTCTATATCTTTGAAGTATGTCATTGGTATTTTAATTGGTATTGCATTGAATTTATAAATTGCTTTGGGTAATATAGACATTTTAATGAAGTTTATTCTTCCTAACCATGAGGACGATATATGCTTCCACTTGTTAGTATCTTCCGTGATTTCTTTTATCAATGTTTTATAATTTTCCGAGTACAAATCCTTAACCTCCATGGTTAAATTTACTCCTAGGTACTTTATATTTTGGTTGCAATAGTGAAGTGGATTGTTTCCTTAATTACTTTTGCTGACACTTCATTTTTAGTATATAAAAATGTCTCTGATTTCTGAGTATTAATTTTATATCCTGCCACTTTGCTGAATTCATTTATAAGGTCCAGTAGTTTGTTCACTGAGACTTTAGGGTTTTCTATATACAATATCATATCATCTGCAAATAATGATAGTTTTACTTCTTCTTTTCCAGTTTGGATGCCTTTTATTTCTTCTTCTTGTCTGATTGCCGTAGCTAAGACTTCCAGAACTATGTTGAATAAGAGTGGTGAAAGAGGACACCCCTGCCTGGTTCCTGATCTTAAGGGAATTGCTTTTAACTTTTGCCCATTTAGTATGATGTTTGCTGTGGGTTTGTCATTGATGGCCTTTATCATGTTAAGAAATGTTCCTTGTATTCCCACTTTGTTGAGAGTTTTGAGCATGAATGGATTTTATCAAATGCTTTTTCTGCATCTATTGAAATTACCATGTGGTTTTTGACCTTCTTTTTGTTTATGTGATGAATGACATTGATTGATTTGCGAATATTGAACCAGCCTTGCCTATCCAGAATAAATCTCACTTCATCGTGGTGTATGATTTTTTTCATATATTGCTGGATCCGGTTGGCTAATATTTTGTTGAGAATTTTAGCAATAGAATTCGTCAGGGATATTGGCCTATAATTTTCTTTCTTTGTGTTGTCTTTGCCTGGTTTTGGGATCAGAGCTATGCTCACCTCAGAAAAGGAGTTTGGAAGTCTTCTTTCCTCTTGAATTTTTTAAAATAGCTTGAGAAGGATAGGAGTTAGTTCTTTGAATTTTTGGTAGAATTCACTTGTGAAGCCATCAGGCGCAGGACTTTTCTTTGTTGGGAGTTTTTTGATAACTGTTTCGATCTCATTTGTTGTAAAATTGGTCTGTCTAGGTGTTCTGATTCTTCCAGATTGATTTTTGAAAAATTATATGATTCAAGAAATTTGTCCATTTCACCTAGTTTGTCTAATTTTTTGGCATAGAGTTCTTCATACTATTTTCTTACAATACTTTGTATTTCTGTTGTGTCAGTTGTTATTTCTCTACTCTCATTTCTAATTTTATTTATTTGAGTCCTCTCTCTCTTTTTTTGGTGAGTCTAGTTAAAGGTTAATCGATCTTGTTTACCTTTTCAAAGAACCAGTTTCTGGTTTCATTGATTCTATGTATTGTTTCCTTAGCCACTATGTCATTTATTTCCACTCTGATCTTTATTATTTCCTTTCTTCTACTAGTCCTGGGCTTTATTTGCTGTTGTTTTTCTAGTTCTTTTAGATGCAGGGTCATGGTTTTTATTTGAACTTTTTCTAGCTTCTAATGGTATGTCTGTAGTGCAATGAACTTCCCTCTCAGTCCTGCTTTTGCTGTGTCCCATAGATTTTGAGTTGATTTATGCTCATTATCATTGGTTTCTAGAAATTTTTTTATCTCATTTTTGATTTCATTGTTAATCCATTCTTTATTTATTAACATGCTATATAGTTTCCAAGTGTTTGAGTATTTTTCAGTTTTTCTTTTGTGGTTAATTTCTAGTTTCATGCCATTGTGATCAGAGAAAATGCTTCATGATTTCAATCTTCTTAAATTTGTTGTGACCACTTTTGTGTTCTAACATGTGGTCTATCCTAGAAAACGTAGCATGAGCTCTTGAGAAGAATGTATATTCTACTGCTTTAGGGTGAAAAGTTCTGAAGATATCTATTAAATCGAGTTGATCTAGTGTATTCTTTAAGTCTGCTGTTTCTTTGTTAATTTTCTTTCTTGAGGATCTATCCAGTGATGTTACTGGGGTATTGAAATCTCCTACTATTACAGTATTGCTGTTATTCTCGCCCTTTATATCAATCAACATCTGCTTTATGTAGGTCGGGAACCTATATTCAGTGCATAGATATTTATAATGGTTATATCTTCCTGTTGAATTGTTCCCTTTTTCATTATGTAGTGTCCTTTTTTATCTCTTACTACAGCCTTTGTTTTAAAGTCCATTTTGTCAGATATAAGTATTACTACCCCAGCTTTTTTTTCATTTGCATTTGCATGAAATATCTTTTTTCATCCGTTTACCTTCAGTTTATGTGCATCTTTTGTTTTAAGATGTGTCTCTTGCAGACAGCATTTGTATGGGTCCTGTTTCTTTATCCACGCAGCTACCCTATGTCTTTTGATTGGATCATTTAATCCATTTACATTTAAGGTTATTATTGATATGTAGTTGTTTATTGCCATTTTATTCTTTAAAGCTGTATTCTTCTTTTGCTATATTCTTTCCTCCCTTTGCACTGTTCACAACAGGCCTCTTAGCATATCTTGCAGAATTGGTTTGGTTTTAATGAATTCCTTTAGGTTTTCTTTTTGTATTGGAAGTTCTTTATTTCTCCAATTTTAAACGTTTGCCTTGTTGGATAGAGTAGTCTTGTTTGTAGGTTTTTGTTCTGCATTACTTTGAATATATCTTGCCATTCCCTTCTGTCCTCAAGTGTTTCTGTTGAGAAGTCAGATGTCATCCTTATGGGGGCTCCTTTGTAGGTGATAGTCTTTTCTTCTCTAGTAGCTTTTAAATTTTTCTCTTTATCACTTAGCTTTGGTATTTTAACTATGATGTGTCTTGGTGTAGATTTCATTGGGTTTCTCTTTAATGGAGTTCTCTGTGCTTCTTGAACATGTGAAACATTTTCCAGTCTTAATTTAGGGCAGTTTTCAGCTATGATTTGATTGAATAAAGTTTCTATCACTTTTTCTTTTTCATCTTCTTCAGGAACCCCTATGATGCAGATGTTATTTCTCTTCATGTTGTCACAGAGCTCCCTTAGAGTTTCCTTTGTCTTTGTGAGTTTCTTTTTTTTTTTCTGCTCTGCTTCTGTGCCTTTGTTTATTTTGTCCTCTAACTTGCTGATTTGATCCTCAGCTTCAACCATCCTGCTTTAATTTCTTCCATTGTGGTCTTCAGTTCTGATACTGTAGTTGTCATTTCTTTCTGATTTTTTTTATTATTTCAATTTGCATTTTTATACTCGCTATCTCTTTATTTAGGTGTTCATAATGACTATCCGTTGTTTCTCTAAGCTCTTTGAACATCCTAACTATCATTATTTTAAACTCTGCCTCAAGTAGTTTGGTTATATCTGATTCATTCATGTTATTTTCTGGGGATTTCTCTTAATTCATTTGGGTTGCATTTCTCTACCTGCCCATTTTGTCTGTGTGTAAGAAGGGTTTGGCTACTGGAGTCCAAGGGGTATTGCTTCTATGTTCCCTAGGTGTCTGCAGGCTTGCCACTCCCTCTGCCGCTGCCTAGGGTGGTTGGGTATGGGTGTTGCTGGTGCTTTCTGCTGCAGCTGTTGCTGCAGTTTTCACCTCTCCTTCATGGGAGGGGCTGTTTTCTTGTGCCAGGCTTTATAAGCCTCATCCAGTCTCAGCCTTCACCCCTCTCCCACGGGTGGAGTTGCACACCAAACTTGGGCCACAAGCCTGGGCACCAAGGTTAAGGGTGAGCACTTATGCTCAGCTGCGGGTCTCTGTCAGCTGGTTTCTCTGGCCAGGAGGGACTTCTACTGTGCACTCAGCTTTGAACCCAGGCTTTCGTCCCACCTCCGTGGGCAAAGCTGGTTCGTGCAGGGATTCAAGCCTCAGAGGCCCGGTGAGACTTCGTGCCCTCTCGCCCCTGCCCAGCGGCGGATCTCTGCCTGTTCAAGGTTCCCACTTTTTCACCACAGGTGGGGTCGCAGGCAGGCCTGCAGCCGCCAGACCACTTTTTCGTGTCTCCTTTGCCCCCACTGGGCTAGACCGAGCTCACACCAGCTGGCTCGGCCTCTGCACCCGCCAACGGAACCGTGCTTCCGTATCCTACTGCCACCCACCCTCCAGCAAGCCCTCAGCAGTTTGGGTGGGGGCCCTGGCGCTCAGATCCTAACACTGCATACTGTAGTCCTGAAAGCTCTGTCCTTCTAGCGGCTGTTCTCTAATTGCCACAGAGGAGTCTGTTTGGCTGGTTTCCTGCTTACCCTTGCTGGTTCCAGGGGGAAATATTGTTTCAGATTTGTGGAGTGACTCAGCCCAGGGTTTAGGGTGGCTGTCCCTCAATGCTTTTCTCCCTGTGCCTTCCAGACTGCACTCTCTTCCCGCTGCTCCAGTCCTCTCCTCTCTCCCTGTCTCCCGGAGTCCTGGGTGAGTCGTTGTGAGAGAGGTTTTCTGTGCTGTTTCTTTAAGAAGAATCCTGGGTCTGAGACAACTGTCTCTTTCTCACAAACAGTATCCTAACCTGTTTCCCAGCTAAATACTCTCCATACACCTCTTCTAGGCTCTGGGGATGTAGGCTGGGGCTTTGTTCCTGGAACCCAAGTCCCTACCCTTCTGCTAGCCTCTCTTCCTGCAACGTGAGTCTCTCCTGGCTGCCTTTCGCTCCAGGGAGCTGGGTAGCCCTTTCTGCATTTTCACTTTTCCTACCAGTTTCAATGTTGCTTCTTCAGTGTTCCCCGGTTGAAGAGTTCTCTCAGTTCAGTTCAATGTTGGTTTATCCAGATGATGGTTCTTAATATCAAGTTATAATTCACTTTGGTTCTGGGAGTTGGATGTTGGTTCGTCTGCCTACTCCATCACCATCTTGCCTCAGTAGCTTTGATTTTTAGTAAGAAAATAAACATAAGCAGAATAAGAGACATAGAGTCAAATTAGAGGGGTCAAAGCCATGGCAGGTCAAGGTATTGTGTTGAATAATTGAGTGCTACATTCATTCAGTCACACCTATGTTACAGAAACCAGACTATGATCCACAAGAACTGAGTCATTTTGAGGCTCAGATGTCTATAGCTCCTCTGGGAAGAGGACATAGTTATCACAGAAAAGATATCTCTATATCTCTAGCTTTATATAGCTAAATGTATGGACATGATGTATGTCTCTGTGTTTCCAAAGAATGAAGATACATTTTGAAACATATAAACATTGGTACATTTTAATGAACATAAAATGTTCCCTATGTGGGTTACTTGATCTCAAATATACATTTTCAGCTTTCTAAATCCTACCAGACCAGAGTGAAGTCTCAAATTACCATCTTTAGGAAGATATATGTGTAATGTAACATAGCCCATGAGTAATGTATTGCTTGATAATGAAAAATTTATTTGGCTCTGGCTGAGTAGTTCCTCTGGTTAGAGTGTGGTCCTAATAGGCCAAGGGTGTGGCTTTGTTCCCAAGTCAGGACACATACAAAGACTCAACCAATGAGTACACAAGACATATACAAGAATCAACCAATAAATTCATAAATAAGTAGAACAACAAATCAATGTTTCCCCCTGCCTTACTTCCTTTCTAAAATAAATAAATACATACATAAATAAATAAAAATGAATAAATAAATAAATATAAGTTTACCTGATAGGCTTTAACTAAGGATCTTGAGAAAGGCGGGTTTGGAGAAGTAAATCCTAGATCTTAAAGGGACCAATATAGTCAGCTGATAGTATGGTGGGGAAAAGGTAGAAAAGAGAGATTTTGAGCCAAGTTTTGACTACAAGCATGTTATTTGATTATGAGACACTATCTATTATGAAGTTGTCTCTTGTGACTGGTCACTAGTGAAAAAGTCTAGTGATTAGGAAGCATTTAAGCAAGATTAAGAGCAAGGTAAGTGTGAGGGTGCTTTAAGTTAGACACTGTCAGATGTGGAAGGCCTGAATTCTCATGGCAGATCTAAAAGTGTCATCTCTAAAGAGTTAACATGCTGCCTTTCACTATTTATATACCTGGCATTTCTTCACCACTCTCATTATTTTCTCCTCTTACTACTCATGATGATAAACACCACCTAGCTGTACAGTTTCAAGTGCATAGAACATTGATTTAAGGGCTGTCGTTAATGTTTGGATCAAATCAAGTAAGGCATTAAGGTTTGAATCAGGGTTCAAAAGTTATAGCCACTGGAAAGGAATCAGAAAAAAAAAAGTGTCTGTTATTGGTAACAATTCCAAGAACACTCTAATTTAAAAATTAGAAAACAATGTAAAGCTTCTAATTAGCCTTAGAATTATATTCATTGACATAGGAATGACTAGTTAGTGTTAATCCTAAGGAAACTCTTAACCACCCAGATTTAGTCTTCAACAAAGCCTCCCCCACCTCTATCTCTACCTCTCATATACATACACACACAGAGAGTAGATCACAAAAATCTACCGGAAGTAATTTCACCTCAACTTGTGTGCATTTTGCTTTGTATAAGTCTTGAAAGAATTAGTCTTATGAACCATATATCACAATTGAAAGGACAAGAAGGCATGCTTCAACTAGAAACAAGGTTAGTTTTAAGGACTTGCACTGAATTATTTCTATGTGAAAGTATGTGAATCTTTCCACTCATTAAAGCACATTCAAATATATTTATGCCAGGGGGACACCTTTTGGGTTGTCTCTACTTGGACACAGTGAATCCTCTTTTTATGTAATCTCAAATTTTGCACTAAATACTTAAACTGGTTTCATGCCAAGGGCATTTGCCATATTTAGTCTGCCTAAATATCTCAATCCCCTTCCTATTTTGGAGGTACAGCAGGCCCTAACATAATGCTGTTCTGTTCAAGTTGTTTCCTTATGACCTTGACGAGATACTAGAGGAACTTAACTCTTGTTTGCATCATTTAGCCTATGGTATCATTGGTTTTGTTATATGTGGCAGCACCTAAAGTCACAGAACTTATGATTTTAAGTGAAAACTTACTGTATTTCACTCTTCTAACTCTTTCTGGAAGGATCCACACTGGAATTTAAAGGAATTCAGAGATTCATCTCCCCTCTCCTTTGTTTGAAATGATTCAGTCTTATATCCTAGGTTTTCCTGATTGACTGCTCCTGCCCCAAAAACACAGAGATAAAAGAGCATTTAGAATTCAATTTTTGTGATGGTGATGTCCGGTGTCAGCCAGAAGTGTATCAATCAGTTGGATCCTGACTACGTTCTCCCGAGGCCTTGATTTTGGCTCTGAATTCTGCTCCCTCTACTCTTTTGATTTAGCTAATAAATAGGTTTTTTAAAGAGTATTCAAATGATGATCTCAAGACCATTTTTGTCCAGTTTATCTCACTGAGGTCAGTTTACACACGTGCCCTTTTGTCCTCTTACGTAACATGTAAAATAATATGTGTTCTGAAATATTTATCGTGGTTCTACATAAATGCACTTCAATTTTACTTGGTAAAATTGTTTTGTTTACGAGTTGTCTACTTGGACACAATAGAGTGACTGTTAAGCAATTTCAGATTTTACACTGTCCCCTTTGCCTTCTCACAACTAATGCCCTTTGTTGGTTTACTAGATTTGAACTTAGTAACAGCACAGTTTGTTCATTTAATATTGGGTATATTAAAATGTCACTTGGTATTATTATCTAAGCTGGGCTATGTATAAAAGTCAAAGTCATTAAATATTTTAAGTTTCCTTTGAGGTTTGTCTCTTCTTATTAGGACAGGATATGGTGAAAGTTATATCTGAAAGAAATTGTAATGAAGGTGCCAAATCTCATGTGCAAAAAGGGTCAAGTTCCCATGTGAGACAAATTCTAGCTCTTAAAAAGATGAATAGAGAGAACTTGGCTCCAAGTTTGAGAGTTTCAAGGAGATTTAGAAGTCCTTTTCTTCTTTCTATCTAAATTTGTAGATAAGGGTTTTTGTTTTGTTTTGTTTTTTGTTTTTTGAAGAGAAAAATAAAACCAAGAAAGACATGAGAAGGGGAGGGAACCTGGTCACAAACTATAGGTACTATAAATAAATCTGAACAACCTAAACAGTTTTAAAATTTGTTCAGCTGTATTAGAAATTCTGCTTTCTTGTTGGTGGTCTGTCTTACACCAACAGTTAAAAGGGCAGAGCTAGGCCGAGCACACTCAATCGGGGGTAAGAAAATGCTGCTCTAGGTTTGCCTGTTGGGGGCAGTGTCTTGATGATAAGTCAAGCCAGCCCTCCAAAAATGGTTCAGCTGTGTGGCAGACTGCCCACCCAACAGTGAGGATAGACATAAGTCAAGGGACATATGTTTGTGTATATACTCTGTGAGGAAATAAAGAGTTGTTTGTCTTCCTTCTTTCTTTCCTTTTTACTTCTATTCATCTTTCCTTCCCTTCCTTCATTTCCTTCCTTCCTTCTTTCCTTCCTTCCTTCCTTCCTTCCTTCCTTCCTTCCTTCCTTCCTTCCTTCCTTCCTTCCTTCTTTCCTCCCTCCCTCCCTCTCCCCCATCTCTCTCTCTCTCTCTCTCCCTCCTTTCCCCCTTTCTCCTTTCCTTCCTTCAAGGATTTTGGCTATACCTCATCCATTTTCAACTGCAAAATGTAGTGCTGAAGAGAGTTTGGATGACAACAGGAAAATCTGAGTTCCTACATGGCTTCAAGTAATTGACATGACAGCTTTAGAGGCATATTGATTCATAATTCTGTCCCTGGCAGTAGCATCTCCACCAAACTCAGACTCCTCTTCTTCTCTATTGTCGTGTAAATATGTAACCTGCGTTAAATTAAAGCTGCTAGGTGCCTGAAACCTTGTCTGCTAAAGAGGTACTTATTGTAAAGAATCACCATGGCTGAAGTTACTACTCTTTTTTTAAAAAAAAAAACTCGAGTCTAATTTTTTCTCTCTCAACCTTAAAACAGTATTCCCTGTCATGAGCCATTCTGAAGGATTTTGTCTCATCAGGTTTATGTTTACAGAGCTGGAAATAATTTTAAATGTGATCATTTCGTGATCATGTCACCACCTCTGCTAAAAGGTGAACTGTTACATTATGACTTTGTGGTCTCGTTTCATGCTGTAGTAGCCCAGTCTAATGTACTCCCATAAGAAATATCAGCTTTCATCTAAACGCATGGAATGGTAAATGTTATTCCCCTGGAGCATACCCTGTTTGTTGAGAAGAGACAACAGTAGTTGCAGAGTTCACATGTGGTGCTTAGGGATCACACACCTGGTTTAGAAATTAGTGCATTTGGAATAGTTAATGGCTGGCCAGAGGCAGTATTCTGTTAACTATGGCCTAAAATGTTCTTGACAACTAGAATGTTAGAAATGTTCCCTAAAATTCTTAGATGTCAGTGTAAATGAGTGAGATTCCAGGGAGAGCTAATATAGAGTTTTTAATATAGACAGTAACTTCTAAGCTTATGACAAATCTGCTCTTAAAACACGGAAAGTATCTACAATTGTATCTCACACATAGTAAGTGCTTAATAAAGCTATTATTACTATTTCCTCTCTTAGTCCCATGACTCCTATCTCGCTTTAGAGTATTTAGCAAATGACAATGTTAAAATTTGCATATGGTCATATTGGAGAATGATGTAATTTCATGAGTTGGGTTGTTTAAAGAGCTGAGCAACAGAATTGCTTTCCTACTAGCCAGCCCCTTAAAGAAGTGAGTTTTTTAGAGGTCTCTTAAGATTTTTATGCTTACATATTGATTCTTAGAGGAGAAGCATAACTTTAAGCATGAAAAGAACCCGGATAGAGCATTATTCAGGAAACACAGGTCCATGTTTACAGTTGTTCACAACCCATTCATAATGTTCAAGGCCCGACTGGTGGGCACACTGTCCTCCCACTGGTTTAAACTATCCTAGTGAGTCCCCTTCTCGCAGGGGTGACTACAGAAGAACAAGCATATACACACAGAATGATGTTCAGCAAGAAAATAGATTGTTGGCATTACAGGAGGAACCCTGGGACAAGATCAGGTAAGAAGTCCACCACTTGCTCCAGGAATCTTCTCTCAGCCCTAATCTCAGCCCTTGTTTTTTTACAAACAAATCCCATACAAGGTGAAAAACCCCAATCCTTTCAGGCCTGTTAGTTTTGTCTCCCCAGTAAAACTATGAGTTCTGTGTCTTAGACTAACAGAGGATCCAGGGCTGAACACCAGGCATGGGAAGGCAACTTCTAAAGATGAAAGCTATGAAGAACTATTGTTAGTGGAAAGGAACAATGGATAGCAGGCATAGGAGATCAATGGATCTGGGTTCTTGTCTCTATATCAACAACTGTGAACTTGGACAAGTTTGCTTATTGTTTAAGCTGCTCCTGTATCTAAGATCACTGCTACAGAACTTTGTATACAAAAGATACTTCTTATATTCTTGTGAAAAAATGAATGAATAAAATACATTGTCTTAAAAACATTAAGATGCTTAGAAGATTTTTTAGATTTTCCTTAAGTCTCTTATCTGACATAAAATCCATCCTACCATGTAGACCTATGGGATCATTTTCTGTGATGCTTTCCACTTTAGTATAAAACCAAATGGTCTTAGTGAACTAGTGTGCAGGTGATTGGGGTTCAAGCTTAGGTGGACCATTTTTTCTTGACCTTGAACAATTTCATGAGAAATGATCCAGAAGTGACAAATAGAAAACTAATGAGTCATACTAGATTACTTGGGAAAGAGTTGGATTTTCTGTGTAATATCTGCTATTGGACTACATCACATTTAGACATTCATTCATCCATTTATTTATTCAGAATGGTCATTGAGTACCTACTGTGGGACAGGCAACATTCTCGGTGTTAGATGCCTGCAGCTAGACCTTATTAGTCTAGGTGTAGTTATAACTTATATTCTAGGTGGAGGAAGAGAACAATATCAAACAAACAAGTGGCTATACAGTGCATCAGGTAAGTACTGTGCAGAACAACAGAGAAGGGTGAGGGGCAGAGAGAGTGGAATGAAGGAAAATGTTACTCCTTAGTGGGAAGAACTTTCTAGTAAATGGACACTTGTTTAAGACCTGAGGGAAGTGAGAAACAAACCTTATAGGTTTTCAGGGGATTAGTAGTTGGGACTAATGAATTAAAAGATAAGTTAAGGCTGACCAGGTTGTGGTGCAGTGGATAGAGCATTGGCCTGGAACAAAGAGGGCCCAGGTTTGAAACCCCAAGATAGCAGCCTTGAGTGCAGGCTTATCTGGCTTGAGTGTGGGCTCACCAGATTGAGTGTGGGGTTGCTGGCTTGTGCGTGGGGTCATAAACATGACTTCATGGTCACTGGCTTGAGCCTAAGGTCACTGGCTTGGCTTGAGTCCCCTGGTCAAGGCACATGTGAGAAAGCAATCAATGAACACCTAAGGTGCTGCAACAAAGATGTGATGCTTTTCATTTCTCTCCCTTCCTTTCTGTCCCTCTCTATCTCACTAAAAAAAACCCAAAAAAAAACCCCAAAAAACCAAACAAACAAAAAACAAAATGAAAGTGAAAATAGTTAAATATTTAAATAAAGACATTCAATTTGCAGTGCAGCAGTTGACTATTATAATTTGGAGTTCAGAACTGAAGATAGATATATTGGAATGGTCAGGCTATAGGAGTCATTCTAGAGTACTAGGCTAAACTAGTATCCAAGAAGAGAGTGTAGATAGAAGAGGAGAGGTCTGAGGACTGAGCCTTGAGCATTTCCAAATACAGAAGTTGAAAATGTGAGAGTATAGCTCTAGTGGAATCTGAACAAATGGTGAGATAAGAAGAGAAATGAGAGAGAACAATAGCTGAGAAATCAGGAAGAATGATATTAATGTCCAAAAGACTAAGCAATAGTACTACACATCTAATCTAATTAATACCAGATCAATTAAATATAAAAAGTTAACAGCTTATATCAAAAAGATTGATATCTAATAACCATTATTTCTAGTATAAGTGCAGCTAACAGGCTTTGGAATTTTCTATATTTTAAGCACTGATTTCCAGCATTGAGAAGGTAATACTGGTGTCTGGGGTCATTTATACTGATTTAAATAGCAACTAAATGTATGTATCTGGAAATGAGACAAGAATGGCTGAGAAGTCTTTGAGCACTTAGCATATATTTCCAGAGATATATGCGTGGTCCTTCACAAAGTTTGAACTGGTTGATTTAATTCCCAAACATGCTTCAATTTCAGCAGAGATTAAAACAGTTGTCTCACACCCACCATCTGGGGCGGATGTCCCAGATGGAGTGTGAGTTCTGATTACATTCAGTGCTCCAACAGGACTGTTACTGGAAGCAGTACACAGGAGAACGTTCACGTCAGCTCAGTCCACCTAAGGATGAATACAGAAAACAAACTATGCTTGTCGGCAAGTTACCTGTTTTGGGAGAAAATTCAGCGATTCATTTCACCAAATGAGGACCTTTCTGTGTTATGAAAGATCACTAATCAGATAGTCAGGGTGAGCCAAAAACCGAGGGAGAAAATACAGTAAAAGGAGAAAATAAAATACAAAATTATACATGAGGTATTAAGCAAAAAAAAAAGAAAAGAAAAAAATGAAAAAGAAAATATCTACATATAAAAAAAACTGGAAGAAAAGGAATTTAAGAAACTAGGAAATGTTCTAATTTCTTCTTTAATACCTTTTTATATTTTCCCAATTTTTCTAATTTGAGTTAACTGCTTTTATAATAGGACTGCAAATGCTACTGAAAATAGAAGAAACTGGAATCTTTATCAATTTATTATTATTATTATTATTTTGCTTTCCCATGTGATAGGGGCAAAAAAAAGTGCTTATTCTTATTACCCTTCCAGGTAGTTTACACCCTATTTATAAAATTCAACTTCATCTATGATAATGGCGGTGAGTCAGCAGTCACTGGCCCTGCCACCAGTGAATTGCCCGGGGTGCTGCCTTCTCAACCTTCTATTTTATTAATGATCTTGAAACTGAAATACTAAGGAATGAAGAAGTGTTAAAAAGTCTTAGTGATATGCTACCAACATTTGCCAAGATAATGAAATATGCCAAGATGAGAAAACACAAGAGAGGCCAAGGAGAAGCCAACTGTTTCATTTTCTGAGCCTCTGACCTCTGCAGTCATGATTTCTAACGAGGAGCGTTCCTTGGCCAGATTGGAGCTGTTCCCCTTCCACCTGTGTGCAGACATCAGTCCTCCGAGAGCTGCAATTTGTCCTTGATGAAGCTTGGATTGATTGATTTTATTTCCAAACATGTTTCAATTGTAGCACAGTTATAATTTGGGAGAGAAAAGACAAAAAGGCTTTGGGCTTTATAAAGCTCTCACTTTATTAATTTTTAAAAATAAAAGCAAAGTATTATTCAAAATACGATTATCCAGTGGCCCAGTTTGCCTCAGTTAAATGACATATTATTAATATGTTAAGTTTATAAAATTAAAAATGCTGTTAAATGGTTCCAGGATTATTTTTTTCTCCCCTTGCAGACTACATGTAGATATAGTTTCATCACTTGTTTTACTTAAACTGAAGAAGATAGTGTGTGTTCTGAGGCTGTAATAGGCACCAAAAACAAATTAAAAATATGAAACTTTTGTAGAGGTGGTGTGCAGTCGCTTGCTTCTGCAGAGTCATTGCTGGGGCAGCTTTGCATAGAGATACCTAGGTCTTGGGATTGCAAAGACATAACAAGACTATGAAGAAAGATCTGTACAGCATTAACACAGTTCACTCAGTGTTTGAAGTAGCTGGCCTCTTCTATGATGAAATTGGATAGCAAAGAACTGGTGACTTATTGGGTGGCTGGTGTCAAGTGTTAGATGCTTGGGTCTGGTTGCCATAGTTTTGACAAAGCCAAAGGAGCCAGAGAGATGACTGGAGAAAATGTTTGGTAGCAGAAGGACCAGGCGATGGACACTCCCTTACTGAGTGTTTTCTAACAGATGTCTTTACATTTTATAAACACTACCTTCTTACCGCTCGCAGATGCTCTCTTGAGTGGGTAGTCACTTCTCATCTTCACAAAGGATTAGAAGGAAGCTTGGAGGGACTTGATTGGTTGCTCAAGATGAGATTGCTTAACAGGCTCCCAAACTGTGAGTCTAGAATCCGTTTTCTTAAACACTAAATTAGTCCAGACTTTGACTTTATTAGACTCCCTGTCCTTAGGTGGGTTTGAGTTCTTTATTCATATATTTTACTTTTAAGAACTTTTTAACTTTTTAAGAACTTCTAAAAACATTTTTCTGTTGTTGTATCCTGAGCATCTGAAAACAATCAACTCCTCTAAAATGAAATTCACCGAAAATAGCAGGGCATTCTTGTATAACATAAAAAGCACACCAGGAATTCTTTGGGGGAATTCTTCTCTTTTTTGATGAATTTAAATTAGACTTCAATAAGAGACATATTTAACCATGTTATATTTGACCCCAAATCACCTCTAACTTATCAAATGTTCTCTGTGAAAACTTACATGAGGTAGCATGCGCTGATGTCATTGACTAAAGGTAAACTGCCAGGAATGGCAGAATTCTCAGGCATTTAAAAGCAGCCATGTAAAAAAAGTGTGTTCCCCCACATACCCAGAGATGATGAGATTCATTAACATCAGTGCCTGTGCTGTGGCCATTGGGCCTTTTCTGAGTGCTTGGTGACCTAATTGGATGACTTCTAATCCAGAATTGTTCAGACTCATCATCTTCTACTCAGGAGCTCCCATTGATTGTACAGTGATGGGTTATAAGGATTTTCTTGGAAAACGTGTTCCTAGGCTTCTCCACATCAATAGCAGAAGAAACAGGCCCCAAAGAGGCTGGAGAGTTCCCCTCCCAGCTCCTCTCTCATTTTCGTGAGTTCTGCTCTCAGCGTCTTGTAATGCAATGAAATGATTTCAGCCATCTTTCTCGCTGCCTGTTGACCTGGTCCATCTGTTGCTGTCCTTCAGTTTCCTAGCTTAGAATCCTCTTCTCTGCTTTTCCCACCAGAGGTCCCGCTTCCCTGTCTCCCAGTAATTAGCTCGACTTTTCATTATTCATCAGAAACTATCAAGGATCTGCCACCGCTAAAGCAGAACCTGCTTTGCATCAGCTCCTTGAACAAATACTTGCTGACCCCGTGCCAGGCACCGTCACAGGCATTGGAGATTAACGGGCAAAGAAAAAGCCTTTGTAAAGCTTATGTTTGTGGGGTGGGGGCAGGTTACAAACAAATACATAATTAGGAGTTAAGACTCTGATAAGTGCTCTAGAGAAAAATAATATAGGGACAGAGGGGTGGAGGTGCTGGAGAGATGGGCCCTTTTATTGTGAATGATCAAGGAAGATCACACTAAAGGATGATTGTTGAACAGAAACATGGAGGAGGTGAGAGGGAACTTTAAGTGGGAGAAGAGAGTCCCTGGCCAAAGGACCAGCAAGTACAAAGGGCCCAAGGCCAGAGAGGAAGGTCCATGGCTGATGGGGACTAAGCAGGGGGAGAAGGGTTGGAGCTGAGGCCAGGTGGAAAGCTAGATCGGGTTGGGTCTTGTGGGCCATTTTAAGGGCTTGGGCTTTCCACAGGAAGTGATGTGTGAAGTCTCTGGGTGGTTTTTAGATAAAGAGTAACATAATCTGACTTTCATTTTAAAAGAACACTGTAGCTCTTGAGATAAGAATAGTCAATAGTCTTACCCTGAGAGTAAGGGCGGAAGCTGGAAGAAAATTGCAATAACCAAGGGGAAAAATGATCATGGCTTACATCAGGCAGAAATCAGGAGGTGGAAAACTCGGTTGAATTTGGGTGCATGTTACAAAGATTCTGTTAGGAAAGCTCGAAAAGAGTTGTTGCAAATGTTTTAAATTACTCCAGCTCCTCAAATTCTTACATCCAGCGAGAAAGTTCCCTGACTTCTAGATGTCCTCTACTCCCCTAGCTCAGGTCACTATACAGAGAAAGGAAGTACAGTTGGTGACTGACAGTCCTAAGCTGAATACTGGTTCAATAGATGCCTGACTGTGGGGCATGTTACTTAACTTTCCTTAGCCTCAGTTTCTTCATCCATGAAATGGAAGTAAAGGTGGCATCCATCTCTTCAGTTTGCAGTGAAGATTAAATAAGGCACATTTACAGAAAGTAGTTAGTGCAGTGACTGGGATGCAGGTAGAACTGAATAAATGTTAGCCGTTATTATCACTAAAGTCATTGGAAATTAGTTTTTACTATTGCTATATGCCCACTCTTACTATATGCCCATTCTTCTCTGAGTCTGTGGCTTTCTTTCTCAGCCTCTGCAGCAGCCAACTTCTAGCACATGTGCTTCGCAATGCTTACAGCATCCACGGACAGCAGCCTCCCTGTCTGTCTTCCATTCCTGCACCTTCAAAGCAGTTCTCTCTCTCTCTCCCCATTAGCTTTTGTTTGAATCAAAAGCCGCTTCCATCTTTCATTCCCTAGGTCCAACTGGAAGCCTCTACGCCTCTATTTCTCAGATTTCAAACCAACAGAGCTCTACTCTGAGAAGCATTCTTTAGATCCTTGAATCTATTTGCATTTTTACACATGTATCCTTCCCATCTTTTGCTCTTTCTAAACCTCACTCTTCTCTGTGCCTGGCTTTTCTTTGTCACCAATAGTCCAGAGAGGCTGTCAGAGGTCGTGAGTTGAATCCATCCAGACCCTGCTTGCCAAGTTATTCTTTTCCCATTCCATCCCCTTCTCTCAGTGCTGTGTACAATTCCTGGTTGTTTCACCGGAGCTGTCCTCTAAGGGTGGGAATCTGGTGAAGGCACTTGTGCACCATGTCTTTGCCAGCTAGGTGTTTACCGTACCAGATAAAAGGTCACAACATCCTCAATGTGTCTCGATGAACTCCAGCTTCTTTGCTTTCATAGAACAAATGACAGTGCCGCCTCCAGCTTCTCCCTGCCTGGGTCCTCTGGCTCTGCTCCACAATTCTGCTCCTCGGTGACCTAAGTTACTATGATGGACCTAGTATGCCACAGAGCTGGTGTGACCCTTTCGATCCTATGCTTATAAGGAGTGCTGAGGACCTCCCCACTTCCTGGGGTTCATCCATGACCATAACAACGCACGCTAGCTTTTTTTTCCATTGCACATTTTCATGACTTCCCGATGATGGTACTTGTATCATGGCTGCATTCCAAGGAGGATTTCAGAGCACTCAACTTTTTTTTTTTTAAACTTTTATTATAAAAGAGGTCCTCAGAGTAACACGACAGCATTTAGAATTATTACGTAGTATAAACTTTACTTTTAGGGTGTGCCATTGATCTCCACAAAGTTTTTTTTTCATTTAAATTCACATACTTTTTCTGTTCACTTTAATTTCTTTCTGAACAAACAAAAGCATTTAAACAGCTCTTTACAGTTTGTAATGTGCAGCTCTTCACAGTCTGTTAGTCAAATGAAATTTCCAATGAAGAAATTTTCACTGGAGGGAGACAAAAACCCATTAGTCCTCTCCCTTCAAGAAGTTTCCTCTCTAGTGGGATAAAGACGGAAGTAAAATAATCCACTCACGACTGTGCAGTTGGAATTATCGTTATTCTATAATCATGTTAGAGCTGTTTAATAGATCATATATCTGGACCAGCCTGAGAAGGGCTAAGGAAGCTTCTGATGTGTCTTTGTTTTTGTTGGTAGAACAAACAGCTTAATCCTCAGCCCTTCCACCTGTCTTCTCGGGAGTGCCAGTAGGTCCCCGCCCCCTCCCCCCCCCCAACTCGGGCCAACTGAGCGGGGCCGGGTTTATGAACTGATTACATATGTTACCAAGGAAATTATTGGGATGTCAAATGATGGTGTCATCTTCCTGGCAACACATTCTTGAGCAGATTGTGATCTACTGACCCACAGGCCCATCATTCAAAATGCCAGTCCCACTGCTAGTTCATTTTCTGCCTTTGTTCTCCAGGTGGGTCCCCATCTGGCAAGGGAGAAGTACAAACAGATCCAGCTCTGTTCTTCAGTTGCTGCTCCCTAACTGTTATCCAGACCTGCTAAGGTAAAGTTTGAGCCACATATATTTATTGCCTCTTTGCCTTTTTACATGAAGTTTTTACACATCAAGAGATCTTGCTACCAAGAATGAAGAGAGGTATGATTGCATGATAGTTTTCTTTCTTTTTAATAAAACTTTATTTTGGTGATTTTAGAGAGAGAGGAAGGGAAAGAGAGAGACAGAAGCATTGATCTGTTTCTGTATGTGCTCTGACCGGAGATTGAACCCACAACCGCTGATTATCGGGATAATGTTCTAACCAACTAAGCTATCTGGCCAGGGCAGACAATTTTCATAAAATATTTTGAACCATAAAATATTTTATAAAAATATTAAAAATCACAAAAATAAGTAAATACTTAATATATTTGCTCAGAATAGTTCCTCATTTTGTTTCCTTTCTGGATATCAAAAACTTTCTTATCCTTTTTTCTTTTCTTGAGACAATAGTGTATTTGCCCCAGGTTTTTCCATGTGCCTTTGATGTAGACTTATTTTGATATTCTAGATGAATATTGTGTTTATTTAATTACATGAAAACAGTTCTTTTCAGACGTCAACAAGCATGTCTGAGCTCCTCAAAGCTTGCCATACACATCGAGTATAAAAGTCTAGCTTAATTCATTGATACACGATCTTCTATTAATTCACCCCACAAATTATTATTGTACATTGAGAAAGGTGTGATGCAAAGCTATGTGAGGTTAGGGTGATAACAAACAAATCTTGGACTGTATGACAAGACACATGCAGTACAAAAGCAAGTATAATTTAAAATTGAAGATGACAGTTGCCCAAAGAGAAATACTTCAAGTGTTTTGGAGAAGAGTAGGGTAATTAATATTGCCTTTCTTTTTTAAGATAAAGGGAAACATTCTTGGATCCAAGCAACTTTACTTTCACCTTTTTATAGATTTTACCACAGTATTTTCCATAATCAGTGGGGGTATTCGCCCTTCCACGGGCAAAGATTAGATATTATTCACCTCCACTTTTCTTAAGGGTCAATTTTATGAATAAATAATAATATTTTGTTTGTATTTTACTATGCATTTACAAGATAGCCAGTGAGGTGGAATATCATTTTGTGCATATTCATAATTTCTTAGAATTTCTCAGTTATCTCTTGTTCCATCACAGTGCATGAAAGGTGTTCAGCACTGTGTGATGTAATCTAATTTCTTTACAGTTACTGATCCATGTGTTAGTACTTCTGTGTCCACAAGAATTAGCCAGAACCCTCCAATTCCCAACAGTGCTCTTTAACACAGATTTCACACCACTTTAGTCCCAAAGGGAATCAAATCATACATGTAAAACAAGGAGTCCCTCATGGTACTGAATATTCAATGCAGTCATGGCCTGGGTTGGACTGATCTGAGATGTCTGTGCTGCTTTCTTCCTGGTGAACCGCTCAGTGTTCTGAACAGCATGATAGTGATTCTGACATGCCCTTAATGGTTTAACAGCTTCTTTCAAATGGGAAACCGCACCCTGCAAATTGTGCTTGCACCTGATCTGGCATCATCAGAAGCCTCATTATTCTATAGCAGTTAGTTTTCTAAAGGGTAATATAAAGGTTGAAGTTTTTCATTTAATTTTTGTTTCAGACTACTGGGTCAGAGGATGTTGATTATATTTGCAGGCTCATTTTCTTTTTGCTTTTGTTTTATTTGAGTGTCAGATGTAAAAAAATTAGCCAATTTCTATCACCTTTAAGGGAATTCATTAGTTCATTACTCGCCTTGGAAAATGCCGTCCACTTGCTTTCATCCCTCTGTATTGCCAGCCAGAATTTTACTATTTAAGTAGAAGAAGTATATTTTTGCAACTTCTTTACTAAGGAATTTCTAGGACTTCTCACAACTATGAAAGAAGAGACACTTGTGTAGAAAGCAGTCCGGGTTCTTTGTAAACTTTGGAAATACCATCTATTTATGACACATAAATACACTAATCTTGAATTGATGTTGTTTATTATACCAAGTTCAAGTTTATCTGTCTGAATTTCAAGATTGACTTTTGAACCTACGATATCAATCCCTATCTGGTTCTTTTGCATTTTTTTAATTAAAGCATAATTTCCACATAATAAAATTTACTATATTAAAGTACAATTTGATTAGTTTTTATAACTATGTATAATCCTGAAACCACTAGCCCAATCAGGATATATACAGAATAATCTTTATCCCCCTAAAATTTTCCCTTGTGGCTCCATAAAACTTAAGACAAACACATTTCCTATTTCTGTAGTTTTGGCTTTTCTAGATTTTCATAAAAATTGAATCAAAAAGTAAGTAATCTTTATATCGGTGTCTTTTACTTAGTATAATGTTTTATGATTCACCCAATTGTCACATGTATAAATACTTGGTTTCCTTTATTATTGAGTAGTGTTCAACTGTATGTATTTAGCATAATCTCTTAATTCACCAGTGTGTGTGTGTGTGTGTGTGTGTGTGTGTGTGTGTGTGTGTGTAGGTTGTTTCAAATTTTTGGATGTTAAGAAACAAAGCACTGTGAATATTCTGTTAAACATTTTATTGTGTGGGTGTATGTACTTACATGTTTAAATACCTACTGGCAAGTCTGCTGAGTCTTATAGTAAAACTATGCCTAAATAGTTGTGAATTACTGAATTACTTTCCAAAGTGATTATATAATTTGCATTCCCATCAGCAACATGTATTTTAGTTTCTCCAAATCTTCCCTAGCATCTGCTATTATTAGTCTTTTTAATTTTAGCTAACTTGGTGGGTGGATAGTGATATCTCATTGTGGCTTTAAATCTACATTTCCCTGGTGAATAATGACATTAAGCATATTTTCATGTACTTGTTTATCATTGATTTGTCTATGATAAAGTTTATGTTCAATTTTTTTTACTAATTTTATAAAATGCCTTATTTGGATTTTATTATTGAGTTGAAAGAATTCTTTATATTCTGTGTATAATCCTATATGAGATATACATGTTAAAATGTTTTTCTAATCTGACTTGTCTTTTTATTAAGTTTCTTTTGAAGAGCAAAATTTTTTTAATTTTAACAAAGCCCAATTTTGTGTGTTTATGTGTGTTGTCTGTGCCTTTTGTCTGCTAAGAAATCTTTCTTACCAAGATTACAAATATTGTTCTCATGTGTTCTTAGAATGTTATAGTTTTAGCTCTTACATTAAGGTCTATAATCTATTTCAAGCTAATGTTTGAATATTATGTAATAAGAAAGAATTATATAATAAGAAAGGTTCATTCTTTTCACATATTCAATTGTTTAAGGATCATTCTCCCCAAAGAATTCCTTTGGTATCTTTGTTAAAAATTTATTAACCATACATATTTCACTATATCTTTGAACTCTCTATTCTCTTCCAGGAATTACATACATATAATCACACCAGTATAACACTCTCTTGATTATATTTATTTTATAGAAAAATAGAAAATCAACTTACATAAATTCTGTATTTTTTTATTTTGCAAAGTTATTTTAGGCATTTTGCATTTCTCTGTACATGTTAGAATCATGTTATTTTCCACATACAAAAACAGAAAACAAATAATCAAACAAACAAAATATTCCTAAACCAATTTAAGGAGAATTGACATCTTAAAAATATTGAGTCATCTGATCCATGAATATGGTATATCTCTTCATGCTTTTGAGATTTTTTAGTTCTCTTAACAATGTTGTATAATTTTTAGTATATATAGTTTTAAACACTTTAAAAAATTTAACAAAATTTTATTAAACTTTGCAGATGTAGTTAAATTAAGAAACTTGAAACGGGAGAGTCTCCTGCATTATCTGGATGAGACTAATGAGTTCATAAGGACCCTTATTAGAAGAAAGCAAAAGTATTGAGCCCAATTTGATGTGACCATGAAAGCCATGGTCAGTGATGTGGGGCCATTAGCCAGGCAATGTCTTATCCACTGTAAAACCATCCTTGATTTTTTTATTAACAGTTATAATTTTAGTTATAAAATTTACAGTTGAAGATGTAAGCTTTATAATTTTCATCTTGTCACCTATTTTCTTAGACCTTAGTTTGTTGAATAATATTGATTTTAATGTTAATATTTTATTATCTCGATACCTTGGTCACCTATGGATCCATTTTATTGTCTTATTTTCTGTTGCTCCTGTTTCTAGTTATGCATAGAAAGTTTTGATTGATTACAAGACACTGTGTATAAACAAAAATTACAGTTTCTGGCTGACATGATATTTTCTGGGGATGATTTTCTTTGTTTTCTGGCAGATAGCTATAGTAGAGCTGATCACCCATTAACAAAACCTGAGTTCAGGAAGGACTGGTTTGACCATGTTGTCAGTCCCAGGCTAGAATGGATTCTCTTGATCCTAATGTACAGTTCTCCAGAGGTACCGATTTAAGAGCCTGGAGTTTTTACTTAGTTTCCTCCCCTAAGAAACCCTAATTTTATCTCCTGGGTACCTTGTGACTTCAACATTCTCCTGTCATTCCAATTCTTCTTTTCTTCTTTTTCTCTTTGCCTATTACTCTGCACACCTTAAGGATTTGGAAAACACTTTAAGAGGCTAAACTCTTAATTCTCAGTCAGGGTGATTTTGCTCTCTGAGGGGCACTGGACAGGGTCAAAAAACATTTTTGGTTCTCACAACTCTGGGAGTAGGGGTAGGGGGTGGGCTGCTACTGACATCTAGTGGGTAGAGGCCAGGGATGCTATGATCATTCTACAATGCAGAGAATAGCCCCCCCCCCGACCCCCCGCCATGATAAAGAATTATCTGACCCAACATGTCAATAGTGTGGAGGATAAGAAACCCCAGTCTAAACCACTAAGTGTCAAGTTTACTTCCTTCTACCTCTCTTCTCTCATAGATCTGATTTCCTCCAGACTTGATTGCTTTGGTAGCTGCAAGATTCTATATTTTTAAAAATCCTCATCCTCATGAAGTATTAAATATCTTTGCTAGTTTTCTGTCTTATAGCACCAAGGCTCTGCCAAGCTTCTCAGCCTCACCTCCTGTGCCAACCATAGGCAAGTCCCCAAGGGTGGGCATGGCTTCCAGAAACTGTGCTCATTTCAGTGTGCCTTTCTTTCTTTTCCATCAGGACCCTCAAGTACAAGCTACCTCATTATGTTTCCAAAGTCACCAAGACAAAGTTTGAAAAAATTGTATCTAGTTTTTATTTCAATTTTCCCTGACCAGAGTACAACCTCCACACACTACCCCTTGATAGTTAGAGGCCATTGTCCTCCTAGATGACGAGAGAGCAGGATGTGGCAGACAGAAGACCAGCTCAGAGGTAACTGTGAAGGAAGTGTTCCATACTAGGTTGAAGACAGGAGGATGCCTTGGCGTCTCCCTCACAGCCAGTAAAAGGAAACTGAAAAAATCTTTCACAGAAAAACTGTTTGCTCCATAACTTTAGAGGACTAGATAGATCAGAGGGAAAAAGAAGAAAGAAAGAAAAACCTCATGACAAGGGAACCATCAGCAAAGCCAGCAGCTGAATTTGTAATACTCTCAAGAATCACTATGGGGCAAAGTCCTAGCATGGCAATTACAGTCTAACTCTGGGGCCAGGCATGGGGTGAACTCCGACTTTGTACATTGAGAAGACTGAGTATGGAGAGAGAGGGTCCCTGTACCTCCTATCAGGCTACAAATGCAATTCTCAAACCCCCAAAAAATCAAATGTTAAGAAAGAAGCTGCCTAACAAATTCTGATATTGATTCATTCTTGCAAAATGTAATTTTACATCATTTTATATAACTGGTGTATGTTTAGGTAACACCCACTAAAGTAAGTTAAAATTGATGACAAAAGTAAACTGCAAAAAATCTAAAAGGGTCAAAGTAAAATTTTGGGAGTTTATAAAAAATGAAATTGAAGAACATAATAGATTAGAAGACATGTGGAATTGTCTCAAAGGGAAAACAGCCACTTGAAGATGCATGAAAGAATTCATCGAGAATCAAGTCATGGTGAAAAAAAAATAGTAAAAATGGGAAGATCATTGAGCAAATGGTGGGTAAACTGATAAGCCCCCCCACAGGTATGAATTCTGGAGGAAAAAAATGGGTGGAGTATGGAAATGCAATATATAAAGCCATAATAGGTGAGATTTTTCAGATTTTTAAGAAACTCTGAATCCCTAGTTACAAAATACACAACAAATGTCATGTAGAAAAAATAAAAACAAACCTACAACTTGACACATTGGAGTGAAATTATAAAACATTTAGGAGAAATATCTTTAAAGCTACCAGAGGGAAAAGATGACCTTCACATGAATTGTAATTTGACTCAGAAGAACAGACTAATCACCCAGAAGAATGTCCTGAAGACAGTGGAATCATACACTGAAAATCCTGAGGGAAGCTCACTGTTTTCCTGGACTCTTACACTCAGCTAAATCTTCCTTCCTGTGTGAGAATAAAAGCATTTTTTTTAAAAGTCACACAAAGATTGTTACCATTTACAGAATAATAGTAAATGCTTTATTACTGTGGGCACTTCAAGTAGAGGGGATGTGAGCATAGAGTGTGGACAAGGGGAAAATTAGGCTTTTTTGTGGGTATAAAATGTAAAACCAAAAATATAGCTATATGATGAACTTGGGTCTTTTGAATTATCCGCATTCTAAAATGAGCTAATTTTTATGTATACATTGGCAGTCTCTAGTTTATTCATTTAAAAATATATATATATTTTTGCCAGTAACACTTCAAGATATTTTTAAGAAACACTGTATTTGATACAACTTGCATGTGTTTCAAAATGGTATAGGGGCTGCTTCTCAATACTGTTTTCAACTAGAAGGCCAATAGCTCAATATTTGATTGATTTTAAATATTAAGCACATGTTTTGGTTAGTAAAAATTTAGCAGATTACACTACTACATGAATACTCCAAACACACATCATATATGCATACTATACATATGTATGTAAAATGGATTTATGCCTGCATTCACTGACACAGGATATTACTGAAGGTATTTGGCTTCTATCCTTACAACTGCCATTTACTCTATTCAATATGAAGGGAGAGTTAGGCTTTCTGAGTTTCATCCTTCTCATTTGTGTTAAAAGAGAGTAAACGAGGTGAGCTTTGATGATTTTGGTTTACCCAACTCTTTCCCCTAATCGCATTCTTGCTTCTGTGTTGATTTATGTGTGTTCGGTTCTGTGGGGTTTGGAAATGGACACAAGCTGGAGTGAAGAGCTCTGCCATTGGCTGGGGGTCCAATCTCAGGTCTACAAGTACTGGGTATACAGTCTGAGGAAAAGACCCCTTTTTGGTTTCACTTTCTTTATCTGCACACTAAGTTGTTGGCAGTACTTATCTCAAAGGGCAGAAATAAGTCAGTTCATAGATGGAAAGCTTGTAGAACAATGGCACTTAAGAAGTGCTAGATAAATGCATTTTTTTTCTTTTTATTTTGTGGGCAGTAATGCTGGGCACTGGGAATGTCAATGAGAGGCACTTTAACTCTCCTACATGCTCCTTTTTCTCAGACAAGCCTAACTACTGCATCTTCACCATAGCCTGCTGTCCAGGCATCTGTGTCTTTACACGTGCTGTCCCCCTCACCTGGAAACCTTCCACATTTGGATCTAACTCCAGTCACCCTTCCAGGCTCTTCCAAGGCACCTTCTTCCAAGCACTTACCTGCCATGCCCTCTGCTATCCTTGTCCTTCTCATCCCCCACTCGCGTGTACCATATATCTGTCAATACATATGAACAAAAATCAAACATCAAAATTTAACTAATATTCACTAGACTTTCACTCTGTATTCAGCATCATGACAATAACTTTGTGATATCCAGTTTAATCCTTCTTAATGATGTCATGACATATTAGGTGTTATTTCCAACATGTACAAGTGAGAATGTTGAAGTTCAGAGTCAAAAGTCAACTTCTCTAAATATTCAAAAACCATAAAGTGGCAGATTGGAATTATACCATTGCCTTCTCCAATTCATGGACTTTTGCTGTTAAACTGTGATTGCTGATTAAGTTGTCTGGACTGTCAACTCCATTAGAAGCCTCCATTGGAAAAAGTGTAGTCAGTTAGCTTTCATATGCACAGTGCCTAGGACAGTTTTGATAAAAGGTAGGCATTAGGTAACTGTAGGTTGATTGAAAGAAGGAATGAATCATTAGTGAAGAAAGGAGGTGCCAAAAGATTAAGAAATGTGGTATTTGGAACCAAACGGGGGAGGGCTTTTTATAATATACCATGAGTTTGGGCTTTGTCTTATAGATTTTAGGTGCTAATTCTGTATTTGGCATTGAAGAATTACATGTCAAGAGAGTAAATGGTGATTGCTGAAGGGGAGAAAGGGGTTGGGAGATTGGGTGAAGGAGCCGAAGAGATTAAGAAGAACAAATTGGTAGTTACAGAATAGTTATGGGGATATAGAATACGGCATAGGGAATATAGTCAATAATATTTTAATAACTGTGTATAGTGCCAGGTGGATACTGGAAGTATCGGGGAGAATACCTTGTAAAGTATATGATTGTCTAATCACTATGCTTACACCTGAAGCCAATACAAAATAATACTGAGAGTAAACTGTAATTAAAAAATTAAAAAAATAAATTGCAACTAAAAATAAAAAAGATACATTTTCAAGAGCTATCTACCATAGGCAAATTTGGAGAGAGAAAGAGATTTTAGCAGGTTGTTATAGTAAATGAGAGCCACAGCATTGCCAAGACAACAGAAATATCAACAAATTAATGCATACTCTGTAAGTGGAACATGAGCCAGTAGCCTGGGAAATGCTTAGATGCCTCCTCAGCTCAGGGACTCACAAGGCTGCAAGCAAGGTGTTGGTTATGCTAATGTCTCCCCTGAAGCTCAAAGTTCTTTTTCAAGTTCATGAGGTTGTTGCCACAATTCAGGTCAGAATTCACACAGAGGCCCACATTTTCTTCCTGGCTATCACCTGGGGACTTTTCTGGTTCTAGAGTTTCCCACAATGTCTTACCATGTGATTATTATAGATCCTCTCCTAACATAGTAGCTTACTTCTTCAAACCCAGTAGGAGAATCTCTGGTCCTGATTGCCAAGATGGAGTCTTATATAACACCATATAATCACAGAGGACTATTCCCAACACCTTTGTCATATTCTGTAATATAAAAACAATCTCAAGTTCTTCCTGAACTAAAGGATTCATTTTAAAGTCAGGCATTGAGGTACAAGGACTGACTATCCACTATACCAGCATCCAGGAAACTAAGTAGAGTGGTTAAGATTAGGGACCCAGTGGCTGACTGCCTGGGTCCTGTAAAACCGTGGACAGGAAACGTGGCCTCTGTGAGGACAGCAAAGCGCTGCTGTTAAACGAGGTCGTCCGTGTGAAGAGCCTAGAACTCAGCAAGTGTGCATTATGTGTTCACCAATATTACTGTAGTTTGACCAAGATGGCCTTGGCATTCTCTTCAGTTTGACTCAACTTTAGAGTGGCCCCTGACCTTCTTTTTGAGCATTTATTTTTGAAAACTTGTGATAGTACACTCTCTCTTCTCCTGTAAGATATAACCTTTCTCCTAGTCTCTTGTCAGTTTCACAAGCCAGGCATGTCTTTCTCAAGGACCTGGGAGCCATCCCTTTGAAATGTAATCATCAAGAAATATATAGCCCACTCTTTCTTTCTCTGTGGGAAGGTAGTAGCCTAACTTTCATAAGGAACAATTAGCAAACAGAAGTGGCTTAATCACATTGACCAACCAACCTTCTTGCTAATATTCTCCACTGCTTTTCTAGCAGCTCACTCTAGTGCGTAAGAACTCCCACCATTTGACATTGAAGAATTTAGTTTCACTAGGTCCAGTCCAATCTCTCTCCTTTATTGCAGTAGTCTTAAATAAAGCCTTCCTTATCTACTTAACTGTCTGGTACACGTTTTTTTTGGCAATATCCCAGCAATCCCTATGGGAGTCTCCTGTTATGAACTGGTTCTTGGGTAGCAGCTTTGGAATCTGGCCAACAGGCAAAGAATAAAATCAGTTGTTTTTGCCATTCTTCTACCTCTTCCTTTCTCTACCTATTTCCCCTGAGTTATGGTTGCCCTCATTGTTGTTAGAGACTTCAAGTCATGCCAACACTCCAGACCTATGTTTTCCCTTTCCTACTCTGTCCACATAGCACAAGAAATGTGAGACAAAATTTCTCAGTGGAGCAAATGCCATATAATTACTCCATGTTGTACACCTTTCAAGAGAATTTCCATTTTTACAGAGGACTCTCCTTACCTAAAAGAATTTTCTTAAATTATGGAATTTTATCACTAATTGCAACCTCAAGGAAGAGGCATTATTAGACATTGGCACTTTCTAGAAACTTGCCATTAACTAGAGAAATTGCATGCTATTTAGATGACAAGTTGGTCCTGATTTGAAGAAATGGACAGAATACACATTTAACTGAAAATAAATTAATTGAGCAGATTCACAGTAAAACAGAGAAAAATCCAAATCAAAGTCATATGGACAAAATAGAAGGATGACTCATTAGTTCTTTCCTATACCTTAGACACACATAGATAACATGGGGTGTACCTTCCCTTATAATTGACAAAAGATTTAAACACAGCAAGTCTAATGTTTTTTAATGAAAAGACATTAAGCATCTCTAAGGTATAAGCAGACATCTTAACAGTTTACTGCAAGTCCTTTTAGAGCCTTGCTCACTCTCAATGACTAGTTATAATTTTAGAGGACACTAATGTTCTGATAAAGTCTCTTTAATTGAAGCAATATAGGGCCATATATCAGAAATTCTGTGTGTGCATGTGAACACACATGTGTGTTTATTGGGACTAGTGCAGTGAGAGCCTAATGGCAGATTTGCACAAGGTTCTTCCACACTCAGGAAGAGGGCAAGTTCAACCTGTAGGAGGGCATTCTGCTGACTCCACAGAATGTTAACAATTTGAGTATAGTGTCTGTGTTATTAGAGAAAGTATTGTACCTTTGTGACATCTGACTTTGGAAGAAACCTGGTTTAGATGGCTCCTTGTACTTGTACAATTCTGAAGATTGATTCCCTTACCAAATATTGCTGCTTCATAGGGCTTATTTTTGTGGAGCTAGAAATTCTATTTCTAGAATGAGAAATCAAGAAAAACCAGTGGTAGACTCATCAGGATTTTATCTCTGATTTTAATTATTTTAAGTTTTCATAAAGTAAGAAAATTTGATGTCTGAAGCATGAAAATAAATTGAAGGAGCAAAACAATTCAACTGAGACACAAAATCCAGTTTTCTTCCAACTCCCACAAGGGGTATTTTCTTGATGTGTCTTCTGTGTGGTGTCAGAAATGTTGTTGGTCATTTGGGAGACTTGTTCTGACAAAACCAGGCTCTTTCTGGCTGGTTTTGAGAACTGGGACTCAGAGTACAAAGATAGATTGAGACCTAACCCTGTGGGTGTCATGCACATTTCAGTACAATAGAACTAAAGAGGTCTGAGAAAAGCTCCCCTCTGGTGAAGGGCTACACTGTTCTGCCGGGAGACAGAGTGCCGGAGAGAGGAGACTTGTGTTTTGGAGGAGTGAGGTAAGTAGCATGTTAGGTGCCATGCCACTAAAGAAGACCTTGTGAGCCAATGCCAGCTCCTCCAATCTCCTTGCACTTTCACATATGAGGTGATACCTGTGATAAGTGACATGGAAACTAAATCACCACAAAGTATTTCAGACAGTCTCTCTAGAATGAAGCTGGTCATGTATGAATCTAGGAGTCAACCTTTTCAACCTGTAGGAAGCAGCTAAGACCTTGACCTACAACCAAGGCAGGAGGGAAGGGTTAATATGAATGAAAGGAAATGCTGTGAGATAGGCAGCCTTGTACTTTATTAAACAGAGATGCAGGGGCAGGAAATCAGATCCCAGTTAGTGGGAGCATAGATTTTTGACACATTTCAAAAGGCCTGGACTTGACTTCCTGGACTTATTTGATGTGTGCGCGTGCGCGCGCGCACACACACACACACACACACACACACACACACATGCGTGCGCATGGCCTCTTTCACATAGGACTAAGCTGGGAGAAATATTCAGCATGTAACCTTGGTCCTATCCCATAGAGAATTCACCTTGTACTCTCAGTGAATATGACAAAGGGCCTCCGCATGGCTGTTGTTGGCCTAGGGCTCTGCACAAGCAGAGGTCCCCTTTCCCCCTGTGGTCCTGTGGTGCAGAGGGGGAGATCAGAAGTACATAGAGAAGGTGGGAGTGGTGATGTCTTGAGTGTTAAACAAAATTGTGTGAATTTCCCAAGTGCTTTTTACCAACCTTGCTCTCTGACACAGTAGTTCAATCTTAATTTTGCAGAGATCAAGGCTGAAGCTCCCAGTCAGCCCCAAAGGGAGCACAGAGACAGCCCCTCTCAGCTCAGAGCCCTGAGGCTGAGGGGCCTGGGAGAGAGGCTGGCCAAAGGGGCGAGGCTTAAAGGAATAAGGGAAAATATGTGTTCAGGAGCCAAGAAGGCAAGTGTACCACTGGGCACCCTTTTCTGCTCTGAAGATATTTCTGTATGGCGACTGTACACTCTCCACAGGCACAAAGAGCTATTTGCAATCACTGGACTATAAAGAATGCCTGGTGCAGGGAAAGACCCCTAGGCTAGAAGTGAAAAATTCTGGTTCAAATCATGGACCCCTCATTTCACCTCTGCATCTGGGGACAAGAGGTTCCTGACTATTCTGTATTTCACTGAAAATGTAGTACTAGGAGAATATAAAACATATCTCTGCCTGACCAAAGCAGCAGACAAACAGTAGTATATGGACATGCCGCATGGGCCAGAGAACAAGCTATTTTTTTTAGGTCGGCTCTGTTGTGTCTCCAGACAGGGAAATAATGGCAAGGAAAAATATGTGTGAATAGCTACTGCCCTTTCCTCCATGATGCTCCCCTTGGGACAATATCCACAGGGTATTTTAACAATGAAACACAAATGAGTGCTTTTAAAATCTATCAGACACCACCCAGAATCCCACTATTGTAAGTAACATAAACATTTAGTTCCTTTTTGTATTAATCTCTGCTTTTATCTTTGATAGATATCCATATTTTAAATAGATACAATCAATGATAGGCTGCACATTATGATGACTTTTATCAGTTAACATCACGTGGTAAACATTCTAAGCATTCTCTTCTACTTCTCTCTAGTCTTCAGAATTACTGTTTTCATGGATTCATGATGTTGTAGACAGTTGGTGGATCATATGTAATCAACTCTCTCTTCCTGGCTGTATCACTACCATTGTTTTGGCAATGAAGCTTGTGAATGAGGTGCTTTGTATTCATTTCCAAAAATATGGCTATGGATGGATTCTAGCAGTGCAGCTCAGGAAGCTGCAATGGATGTTATCAATTTTGGTTCCCAAATTAAGGAGAGACTTAGCTGGTCTTCATTTCAAGGGCTGAACAGTTAAGGTTGAGTACTGCAAGTCCAACTCTTCCTTGCTGTCCTCTCCTTTAGACACCTCTCCCTCTGTGGAGAAACTTAAAAGAAAATCAAATCAGCTTCCCATAAGACTTGAAACCTGTATTTCCTCTAGAAGAAATCTAATGTAATTGAATGGAAAACTCCCCATAGGGTCAATTTGATTTAACAAAGGATATTATGGGGCTACTGCATGGTAATGTTTAAGCTCAAAGACTTTGAGTCAGAGATCTGGGTTTACATCTTGTCTCTGTCACATAATGATTGCATAGCCACAGAGAGTTACTTTTCCTTTTGAGACTCAGTTTCCTCCATTGAAAAAAGGTAGAACACACTAAGGACAACACAAGTAAAATATTTTGCGTTTCTCTGGTATGTAGTCAATACCACACAGCCATGTTGTTTTTATGATTATTAGACTTCTTCCAGGGTTAAGTACTTTAGGCAACCCATTTAACTCCTCTAAGCCTCAATTTTCGCACATGTAAAAAAGAGCTCAGGAGTAGGTTCTATCTTATGTTCTGTTATGAAGATTAAAGGAAGCAAGGTGTGCAAATAGCTCAGAATAGTGCCTGACTCATAGCAATCCTTCAAAAAATTTGAGTTATTTTAGGTTTTCTTTTAATGATCAGAGCAACTTGGTTAGACATGTATTACTATCTCTCCTTATACTGCTAAGGAAATGGAACCCCTAAGGGGTTTAATAACCTAAGTCAGTCACTCACCTATTGAATGGAAGTGTTGGAGTTTAAACTTGATCTGTGTAACTTCAAAACCCCTGTTCTTCCTACTCTTTCACACTCTGGGGAATTCTAGATGAATGAGACAGGTTCTTGATCAGAACTCTGTAGTGTAGCAAGGGACTCCCCATATTGGGTCTCCAGGGTGGGGGCACAGGCACTTTGAGGACTGGGGAAGGTGTGGCAGCCTGTGCTTGGGGGCATCCAGAGAAAGATGAATTTTGCCTGGGGATAGGGGGTGGTGGGAAGACCCCCAAGTAGGAGGAGACCTGTCCTGGGTTTGCCACTATTCCCTGAACTGATATCAATTGAGAATTTCAGGAAAGCAGTGTTGAAATGAACTTAATATTTCTCCAGATGAGAAAAGGTGCCCTTAGGGAAGAAAAACTTGGTTGGGCTTTGACATTCAATTTCCAAGCACTTTAGCTTGTAAAGACACCTTCCTAACCCACTTTTCTGCTACATTTCCCAGCCCCCTTTTCCCACCCTCACTCTTTTCCCTGCAGGATGCTGCTCAGGCCACAGACCACAAATTCTTTTATTCTATTTTTAAATTGAGTTTATTGGGGTGACACTGGTTAATGTAGTTATACAGGTTTCAGGAGCCCAATTCTACAATGTACCTTATAGGGTGTCATACACCCAAATCAAGTCTTCATCCCTCCATCACCATTTACCCCCTACCCTCCCTCCCCCTCCCCCTCCCCCTCCCCCTCCTCCCACTAGTCAGCACCATGTGTCCAGGGAGTGTAGTTCTCTCTGGGAAACAGGATTTCTGACCCGAGCTTTTCTGGTAGAAAGGTTGAAATGAAGGGTTGAAAAGTAGGAGAACAGAACGAATGGTTGAGTGAAGAAGTTGAATGTGTCTACTTTGTCCTCCTTTAATTCACTGACAGTCAACTTAATGGAAATGTATTGCATCAAAAAAAAAAAAAGGAAACAAATTTAAAAATCCCAGTAAAGTCCTTGTCATTTGGAATATAATTTTACATTTGACAGAGCATTTAAAAGCACTTTTCCATTTCATTTTGAATTAGTATTTGGCGTGGCACTGGCTGCCCTGGTGTGTTTGCCTCCAGGGAAGTCCTGAGAATGTATTTTGAGAAAGTTATAAAAGAGTTAGGTTAGGGTCATGCTGGACAGAAGCCATGTGGCTTCTCTTTGGCATTTCAGCCAACACCAAAGACAACTTGTTCATGGTGTCAGTGCAGAAGGGATCTGCCATTTCCACCGTTTTCCCCAAAGGTTCCTCTCCTCTACCCAGCCTTCCGTAGAAGAAGCAGACATTCAGTCAGAGCTGTGACACTTGGAAGTAGGTGGGCTTGGCTTTTGGATGACTCCAAGAAGGCTCAATGCAGCTGAAAATTCAAGTTCACATACATTTTCCTATAATCATATGTCATTTTGTCTGTTTGATGACAACAGCTGCGTCACACACAACACCTGATGGATTCACCTCCCAAGGTGGGCCATGAGCTCCTTGAGGTATGATGTACTTTATTTGCAGTTTCTGAGCGAAGAGGCTGCCCAGGGGCAGTGTGGTGCAGTGAGTAGTAAATGCAAGGTTTCCAGTGGGAGGCAGCCTGGGCCTTATGCTGGCCCTGCGGCTCACCCTGTGACACTGGCCAAATGATTTGACTTCTCTAGGCATCCATTTCTGCATCTTCACCATTGGGTTCATGGTCAGTGCTCATCTCCAAGGGCAGGTACACAGATTTAACTGAAACACGTACTGTACTGAATGCAGTGCCGAACCTCTTGAACCCCCTCACTGACTAAGGGTTATTGATGGTAGTTTTATTGTTGTTTCCATGCTTCAAAACCATAGAAATGAGCATGGGAAATAGGCATGGGTTGGCATGAGCAATCCAGTTTTGCTTAATTTCCTTTCCTTCCTCATCTGAATTTTGACATCACAGGTGATGATTTCTCTGGACAATAGGTTTCTATCTTGTCACATCTGCCATACTGTACACTTACTTGGATCCTATATCTTTACTTCTTTTTGTTCATTATTGCTCTTCCTCTGCCAATGGGCAGGGAGCTTGGTTCTGTTTCCTGACTGCATGGCGCCTAGCACACCACCATTGCTTAGCAGGTATTTGTTGAGTTAGTGAACTGATGAATGAAAATGTCCCTGGAGTTTTGTATTTTCCAGACACCAGCAGAGAAAATGCCTATTAGTGTCAAGTTAGCAGATCCCAGGGGAAGTGGTCCTTGTCTTAGTTTGGGTCAAATGCCCAGGGTGTGGGTGTGGGGCAGGATCACATGGTAATATCTGTCCTGGATATAGAGTGGGGAGAGAGAGGGACAATCCCAGGATAAGGACACATTGCTGAGCAGATAAAAACAGCACAGGCTAAACAAAAATTATATCATTCTTTTCTCTAAGGAGTTTACCTGTAGTAATTTCATCCTTTTCTCTCTAGTTTTGAATTTAGGAAGAGCAAGGCCATCTTGACCCCCCAAAAAACCCTTTATGCATTTCACTGAAAGAAGATTACTTCTGTCTTATCCTACAATCAGGAAGCATGTATTTACTGAGTAATGATTGCCTGCCAACAGCACGCAGTAAGTACCCTGTGATATAGAGAGATAAACATGCAAAGTAGAGAAACAGATTTGGGAGTCATTTACATCCTAGTGAGCAAGCAGATGAGCTCTTAGAAGACAGATGGAGAGGGGCAGGAATAGATCCTCAGTCTCGGGGACATCTCCAGAGAGGGAGGGAGGGAGGTGATGACATGCCAGCTGGAACCCAGAGAGGGCAGACTTCAGAGAGCCCTGGTTCTGCAAGGACCTAGACCAAGGGAAGGCCCTAAACAAGGAGGAACCTTTCCAATAGATACTACCAAAGGACAGATGGATGAATCTATCCATATGAGCACCCTAGGGACATAGGTTCTGTCTTAGAGAAGTTTGTTTTCTCACTATGCAGGACAGGTTCTGTTTCTTGAACAATCACAGGTGGTGCAGATGTTAATAAAAAATTCTAAACACAGTTCTTAATATACACATTGCAGCCTTTAGTGGTCATGATGAACACCACCAATTTTAATGCCCTTGAGATAAAAAGAACCTATGGTCCAGTGCCCTTAGCCTTACTTGGCTGATGCTGATTACTGTTAGCAAGCCTCAGTGGGGTGTCTTCCACACTTTTGAGAGATCAAAAAACATATTCATCTCAGGAATACATGGTGTCTTTAGGAATATTTAAGCACACAGAGTTCTAGCATCCTGTGAGCTCAATTGAAAACTTTTTTAAATGACTGAAAATTACCAGTAGCTGTAGGTTTTAAAACTTATTTCATGCATTCTGTGACTACACTGTTTCGACTTCTATTTCTCAGAGTGCTCATGGTTCACCCACTGCAGAAGGAGCGTGTTAAAAAATTGTTCAAGGGAAATATGGTGAACAAAATAAACCAGACTAGATCAGATACTTGTTTGATAACTGAATCACATGCTGTTTACTTGGTTCAACTTCTGTAAGCCCTCCTGCCATGCAAAAGGCAAACTTGTTCATCTACTTAGCATCTCTTAAGCCCCCTATGATAAAAAACCCATCACCTTTGTATTCAAGAATGTTAACAACTCACAAAGAAGGATATGACAGGTACACAGATAAGTATAACCCAAGGTAACAGGTGGTAATTACCAAATGACTGCATATTTCCCAGCAAGGTACACTTTAATGTTTTTGAGTAAATGAATACATGAAAGTGTTGACTAGGATAGTGTATGTAAGCTCAAAGGAGGGAGAGAGTATCTCAGGAAGTGATAGTGTGTGTGTGTGTGTGTGTGTGTGTACACACCTCCCTGTTGGATATGAAATTAGAGAGGAAGGAGAAGGTTTGGGCATTTGAAGGTGATAGGTGGCATATATTTGGGAGAAGAGCATGTGCAGAAGCTTTGAGATAGGAACCTGGAAAAATGGGGAGGCCATGTGGGCAGGTTCACAGGGCAGGAAAACTTGTTCAGAGGACATAAGGATCCTAGGAAAGGCATGATATCAATCATGGCTCAACACAGTGTACTGGGGAACCTGATTCTCATTTACAAAATAAATACAGGGGTCTTTGGGTTATGATAGTCTCAACATAGGCTGTTTTGAGTTTACAATGTTCACTCCCATTAAAACTTTAAAAAATTAAGATGTGAGTGTTTCGACTTATGCCGTTAGCATTGTACTATGAACTACCTGAGCAAACTAGCTTGGTTGTGTGGTGGAAGAATACACAGTACAGTGTATAGTACATATATTTATGTCATTTTCCTTTTTCTTGGCTTTGTTGTGTTTTTATGTCCTAGATTATGATTTTACAACTGTATTAGGATAGGTAAATGACTTAGGCTAGGGTCTGTTTTGACCTACCCCAAAATTTGGGTTACATTACTATTGTAGGAACAGAACTGTGTCATAACCCAGGGATCCCCTGTAACGAGTTCTGTCTGGACACAACGAGTCTCTCAAAGCTCAGGCTACCATACTATACATAAGTCACTCTGCTATATGGGGTATTCAACAGATTTTTGCACCCTATGCTACAATAAACTTAGGAAAGTTAGAGATTATCTAAATATAGTATGTAAATAATAACTTTAAGAGGACAATGATGTATATAGTTGTATAGATAGTTCTTATTGCAAATCCCTTAACAAATATAAAAATGTCTACTTTAAACAAAATGATACATGATGCATTATGCACAGTCTCTTTTGAAGCCTTTTCGTTTTAATAAAAAAATTGCTATTCCAGAGAGATTTTATGAATCAATCACCTCAAATATATGTAAATGAAATAATTCATTCCTGTTCTCTTACTTTTTGTTCACCATGTTACAACCTTGTCGTATTCTATCATCTGTCTCCACAGTGTGTGATAATTTGCTTAAAGCTTAGCTATAAGTTACTACTGGGAGAGGGGGTGAAGAAATAAGGAGGACTGATAGATATGTTCTATTTGAATAAATCAACAGATCTAAACAAACAATTTTATTGGCTTCTTTACTTAGAGCAGTGATGGGCAATCTTTTGAGCTTGGTGTGTCAAAATTCGCCAAAAAACCGAGCATAATTCAGGTGGTGTGTCACTTCAAGTAAAATGGCCTAACCGGAAGTCCCAGAACTAGATGCTCTGTTCCAGAGTTCTCTTATTTTGGCCGACTGACCTCCGGCACAGAGTGTCTACACTACAGCAAATATTTTATCCTTGGCTCCTGCATCTGGCCATGCAAGAGTCGAGGATAAAACGTCCTCCTCGGCATGTGGCCCCATACTTCTCTGGTATGTGGCCGTGTATCATCAAAAATGGCTATGCGTGTCAGTGCTGACATGCGTGTCATAGGTTCGCAATCATGGATTTAGAGACTAACTTTTTGCACATTACACCTTGGGCATTTAGTTGCTAATTATAATATTTAACTATCTTATATTCTACTTGGAGGAAATGAGAGTATCAATAATAAGTAAATAAATAAATCTTCATATTATAAACTAATGAGATGTCAAATTAGATTACATGAAAGTGGCCATCACTCCATATGGGAAACAAGGATGTGCACTGTGCACTTGCTAAACAAGGAGGAGCTTTGCTCTTGAGTTACACTGCGCAAAGCAGACCTTGGACCCTGTATGGGGATCGTGACTTGTGGAGTTCAGAGGCTGGTAGAGTTTTATCAATAAGAGTGTCTAGTTATTGGTTATCTTTAGCTGTGAAAACATGCTACTTGAAAATCATTGCTACTCATTGGCTGAAATATTAGACTGTCCCTGATTGGCTGGCTGTCAGGGGCATGGTTACTTATGTGAAGTTGTCCTTGATCTATCAGGATTGATTTTGAATTGGTTCTGGTGATTAGTTGCTACTATGGCCAAAGGGAAATCAGTCCTTCTTATGAAGATAATAAACTTTTTTTCTGTCACTAAAAATCATTATTATCATCTTCTAGCCCTAAAATTTAAAACTCTAGTCTTGCTTTTTCTCTTTTTCTTTCTTTTCTTTTTTTCATGTTCATGAATCTAGTGAGAAAGGGATAAAATTCTTTTTACAAGATCAAGTACAAAAATACCAAATATTAAAATAGCCTGTCAGAAGTGTTGACAGGTGAAGATAACAAGTGATGTATGAATCATTAACTTTTGAATTAAAATTTTATATCTCTGACTACATTACCATCCTGGAATGGTCCACATCTGACTGTGTGTTTGCATGGCCTTTGTTACTATCGGGAGTGTGTTCATTACTCCAGATCTGTGTCTTCTGTTGGAGAAAAATGAACATGATATATTGAATTAGTTTGACATATTAGTTTTGAAAAAATAAAGGCACAGAAATGGTGTCAGGATTAAATAATTATTCTTTGTATTTCTCCTTTGTGAAAGATCTCTTTTGCAAGTATCTGCCATTTAGGGGCTCTGCAATAATGGTAATTTTATGAAAGCCATTGGCTGGCCTATGGTCTTAAGAAGAGTGTGGAAGGGGATAAATAATTGAGAGTGAACAAAGATTTTCTGAAAAATATTTTTAAAATTATTTTTAAATTCAAGGGTCAGTTTGGAAGTAAAAGTTCAAATTTTCTATATATACCAAATAAGCAGATTACGTTGTAAGGATATGGACTGCCTCTCCTGGTGCCTCACGTTGCACTACTCGAAAAATTTCTCAGACCATCCCCTGAGACCAACCTCAGAACGACTACTACATGTTTTTGTTTTTACTACGTTTTCTAGCAATTAAACATCTATAATTGCCAGAAGCCCATGTGGCCCTCCGGGACCCCCACAAACTGGTGAGAAGAATGTGAAACCATGCCTGTCACTGTCACAGAATTAGAGGGGCTCTGGTGATATGCACGCATGAGAAAGAAATGATTGGGAGGTGTTAGCACAGTCATGGGGAAAGTCTGAAATGGACCATTGGGAAGGGTTTCAGGTGGAGACAAGAGTATCAGCCCAAGCAGGGCTGGACATAAAAAGAGCATGCAATGAGCCCAACAGCTGTGCATGGGCACCTGTCTCAGCTTAAACTGAAGCAATGCAGTCAGGGTGACAATAAAATCTGCACAGAAAAGACCCTCTCTGTGTAACTCTCTTGCATTTCTGGAACTACCACTTTGAACCCATCAAAGCACTTACAATCACTCTTCTGAAGGTTCTCATTGAATTGTGCCTCATCCTGTATGGTTCTGAGTCAGCTTTCCTAGCGGGCAGAACTACACTCTCCTCTCCTTCTCCACAGAGCCAAGTGTGGGCCTGAGAGTGTAATTAAGTGAGTTGTCATCTTAGACTTAATTGGCTGACTGATCAAGGTGGAAGTAAACAGCACAGGTGATTATTTTGTCCATTGGTATGGAGAATGGAAGGCATTGATTTTGAAACTGTTGCCAGATGAGTCTGAGAACAGTTATGGCTGCCTCCCATCCTTGGACCTCAGCTAGACAATCTGTAAAATGTGGTGAATGAGCTTGGGCAAAAGCAGCCTCGCTCCTGAAGGCCCAGAAGTCACATGGCCTGGGGTTCCAGACTGTTCTTTGCAAGATGTTGGTAGCATCCCAAGAATAAGTGATGCACAGGATTCTATGCGTGGAATTTTAATGTCTGGGAAGAGCTAATATGAGTTATATTTCTTTCCCTGCATTTAAATTTTTTAAAAAGAAAATGGTGAGAGCATCTTGAGAAATGTTTTACTATTTTACTCTTGGTCTCCAAATTATGCACTGCCTGGATTTGTGTACTCCTCGATAATGAGGCAACATCACAGGCTGGAAGATAACAATAACTCCTGAATGGGGTGAGAAAGTCGTTTATCTTTCTGTTTCCACTCTGCCGGCAAGCATCTGAAAATCACTAACATTCCTATTTGAATAAATATTTTGGTAAGATATGTTCATTTGAATTTTTATCCTCAATAACTTAGATTGTGATGGGAAGAAAGGAAAGAGATGGAACAGTTTTTATTAAGAATTTCAACTGCATTTCTGAAAGTGCTGTTTCATATTAGGAAACCCTTTCCTGGTTGATATTTCTCCTATTTCTGAGCTATCTTGACTCAAGCAGTTAGGGGTATTGCACTCAATAGGGCTGAGTGTATGGGGAATGACAACAGAGGAGACTGGAGATAGCCCTTATCCTCCTCCTATATGTATCACCTGCTCTCGGCAGGTGCTACCAATTAGCTTATAGCTTTTGCTACCCCAAAGCCTTTTCATTTCTGCTTTTGAAATTTGAAAAGTAGATACGCGAGTATCTAAACTCAATTGAATTCTATGCCCCCTTGATACTAAAAACCTAACTTCTTCAATTAAGGCATTGAAGAGGCTGCTAATGATAACATATCATGATGGCCCATCTGGAAAAGCAGGAGGAACAGCTAAGCTGGAGTTAAAAGCCTCCTCCAGATTGTGAACAGTGTTTAACCTAATAGCAAAAAAAGTGACACTTTGAAGGAAATTAACAAATAGTCACTGAGGGCCTCCTGGAGTTCATCCCATTTGCTGTGGGAAATATGGAGCTAAACAAGACAGAATCCCTGGCTCGGGAAGCTCATGGCAGATTACTTATAAACAATACAAGGTAAAAGAAAACGTGTCCCCAAAGAAAGTCAAGCTCAGCTGGATCGCACAATTTCAGAGGAGGTGGATGTATCAGACAGTGATCCAGTGTGCGTGGTACCCAGTTTGAGAATGTAATAATACAATGGAAAATATCCACACAGATAGTAATTGCTATTGAATTGATATAATTTCTTCTCTTCTGCTTTTAGTAGTATTTTGCCATGCTCATCTTTGCCAGGCTTCTACATCCTGCTCACCTAACTTCTTTCAGAGGCATGCACTTGCCCATCATTCTAATATTTTTCTACTCCTGGTGTATAATCTGCGTGAATTTCAGATTATATCTCCCCAGCACAAAATGTACTCTAAATGTCACCTCACATGACCTGCATAGCCTACCTCTTTTAACATGGAATGAGATTATGTCATGTTTTGTCATGCAGCCTCATGTTAGGTTTCATTTAGGGCAGGGTTCCCCAACCTTTTTACACAGGGGACCAGTTCACTGTCCCTCAGACCATTGGAGGGCCAGACTATAAAAAAAACTATGAACAAATCCCTATGCACACTGCACATACGCACACGCGTCATATGATGTGCCTCTGGAGCCGTGACATGTGTCTCCGGCATCACCAGAAGTAGTACTGTACGTGACCCACGCCCCGCTTTGCAGCGCAGCCACATAGAGTACTCCAGGAGCACGGGATGCATCCCTTGCTCCTCTCACTGACCACCAATGAAAGAGGTGCCCCTTCCGGAAGTGTGGCGGGACCGGATAAATGGCCTAAGGGGGCCGCATGCAGCCTGCAGGCTGTAGTTTGGGGACCCCTGATTTAGGTCATGAGCAGCTGAGCCCTCAGCCTCACTTTCTAACTGAGTTCTTATTAGGCCATATCTCCCAAGGAAATTTGAGAAATTAAAATTTGGACTCCCTGTGCAGGATTCACTTTGATTTTTATTAAAATTCAGCCAGTTTGTCTGACCTATCATTTTAACCAATCACATTTTTCTTAGACCCTGATAATACCATCATAATACCCTGACTCATCAGCCTTTAGGAAACCAATGGAAAAAAATCTTTAGAATATTCATACAGTTTTTGTAGAAAACTCACTTCTATACTGCTTGGGATTATTGAGAAATTAAATTTATTCACTCTGTTTGCTGTAGGAAAAATATTACATATTGCAAAAAGGCCATTTATTCTATTTCACCATAACAATCTGATGGCCTCAACCCCAATTTTCAAATAATCTCTTATCATTGCCTTTTATTTTTCCTCAGTGACTTAAGCTAAGGCTACTTTGATTTGAATTTGGCTCCTAAAGAACTTGCCTTATTAAAGGTCAAGTGTGATTTGCTACAGAAATAATCAGCTTAAGTATCCACTGTTGTAGTTTAACACCTTTCTGGAAAGGAGCAATAAAAAATACTTTCTCCTTGACTGTGCCTTCCCAAGTGACTCATGTTGCTTTATGCTAATACTAACAGGCTGCTTCAGGCTGGAATAACATGCTGAAAAATTGTGGTCGGAAACGCATTTTCTCTGATGTGACTCCATGCCGGATCAGCAGAGCGTTTGCATGATCTTGGCTGGTGTAGTTTTCCAAGTTCAGGATTCTTGCTTCAGTTCCTCATCTGAGGACAGCTCCCTGTACACAGTTGTCTGTTGTCTTCCCTCTCATTTAAGACTCTTCCACAAAGGACAGCTCATGGTTAGGTAACCCTTCTTTTAGGTAACACCTAAAATTCTGTGATGGATACAATGACATTATCATCATTTTTTTTTAAAGTGGTTTTTATTTATTTATTTTTTTACAGGAACAGAGAGAGAGTCAGAGAGAGGGATAGATAGGGACAGACAGACAGGACTGGAGAGAGGTGAGAAGCATCAATCATTAGTTTTTCATTGCGGTTGCGACACCCTAGTTATTCATTGACTGGTTTCTCACATGTGCCTTGACCACGGGCCTTCAGCAGACCAAGCAACCCCTTGCTGGAGCCAGTGACCTTGGGTCCAAGCTGGCGAGCTTTTTGCTCAACCCGGATGGGCCCGTGCTCAAGCTGGAGACCTCTGAGTCTCGAACCTGGGTCTTCCGCATCCCAGTCTGACGCTCTATCCACTGCGCCACCACCTGATCAGGCCTTATCATATTTTTAAGCACCATAAATTTCGAGAGGAGGAATAATGTATCAGCCATAAAAGATGCATTGTTAGACAGCTCTAAGTTGCTTTGTAATATTAAAACATCAGATACGACTTCCACTCTGATAACACCATAAGCTAGCTTCTTCTTACTATAAAACCCTAAAATTGCTACCAAAGTAAAAGATATCCCTTAATGAGATTCAGCAAAATAATAATGCAATCACTGCCTGACCAGGCAGTGGCGCAGTGGATAGAGCGTCGGACTGAGATGCGGAAGACCCAGGTTCAAGACCCTGAGCTCGCCAGCTTGAGTGCGGGCCCATGTGGCTTGAGCTAAAAGCTCACCAGCTTGGACCCAAGGTCACTGGCTCCAGCAAGGGGGTGCTCGGTCTGCTGAAGGCCCGTGGTCAAGGCACATGTGAGAAAGCAATCAATGAACAACTAAGGTGTTGCAATGGCAACGAAAAACTAATGATTAATGCTTCTCACCTCTCTCTGTTTCTGTCTGTCTGTCCCTGTCTATCCCTTTCTCTGACTCTCTCTCTGTCCCTGTAAAAAAAAAAAATAATGCAATCACTAAAATATATATGTACTACCTGCTTTACCTGCATTATCTAAAATCACATAAGAAGCCCTCAAGTTTGGTGCTATGATCCAGATTAGTTGCTTAGGCTCTGAGGGTAGAGTATCTGGTTCCAATCCTGGTTCCACCTCTTACCTCCTGTGTCAAATTGGTGTAATTTTTGCATCTGTCTAATGTAGCTAATGATAATGTATATCTTATAGTGTTTTTATAAGAATTAGCATAATAGCTGTAAGTATTTATCAAAATACCTGGAAAATGGTAACGAAAACAGCCTACATTTAATGAGCACTTGCCATGTGCTAGCCACAACCCAAGAGCTGTAGGCACAGCATTAATTTAATCCGCATAAGGACTATTATCATCTCCCATTTTCATATTAGCAATATTAAGGTTAGTGAGGTGGTTTCTCCTTCCAGGGAAAACACCTCATCGGGAAGTATACAGCAATAGTAGAACATGAATCTAGACATAGATGCACCTGGCTCACATTAAGTAATCAATAAGCATTCATTTTTCTCGTGAGCTGTTGCTGTTAGCAATTCAAATATAAAAGTGGAAACCCTTCCCTAACATAATAAGAAAAAAAGATGACTTAATGATTATTTCACCACACGAAATTTATGGACACAATCTAGTGAGCATGGCTATTAGTATAATTAAGCCACTTACTGAGCACCTAAACAATGCTGGATAATACCTCAGGTTTGTTTCTTCTGACACAGCCTTGTGCAGTCTCTATCACTATGGCCTCTGTTTTACTAGGCGAGAAACCAAGAGCAAGCAAGGAAGTCAGACTGAAATTTCTTACCTGTATGATGCTTCTCTTGAAAACCATACCATCAATAAAGGGAGTTATTGGATGAATGAAATAATCACGTAGAAATGTTTAACTCATTATAATAGTGCTGTCTCCTAGGACCTTCTGTGATGATGGAACTATTTGTGCTGGCCAACACAGTAGCCACTAGACACATGTGGCTTTTGAGTACTTGACATGTAGCTACCACCACTGAAGAACGCTGTTTTTAATTTTATTTAATTTTAATTATTGATATAACTTCTGTTTATTTTCTTTTCATAAGAGGAAACCTTAAACAATAAAGCTGCATTCCATTCGTTCAGTCCCCTGTCTAGGTGGAGGGCATTTGGGCTTGATGCGTGGATGCCACATAGTCACCAGCAGCTGCTATTGACAAACTGTCAACAACAGCTGGAAGAATTATCTGCCAGTTGCCTGTAATTTCTTGAGGACAGTGTTTCTAGTAACAAGGAACAAAGCATATGCCTTGAAACATTGAAGACAGAAAATATTTTTTTCTGCATCTTCATTTGCAAAATCCCTATCCCAAACATGAATAGCAGGAGTATTAAAGGACAAAGCAGGAAGAGTTGAAGAAAAGAAAGTGTCACATGCACGCAGAGATCAGTTATGTTTTTGAATAAGTTTTCCTTCGAGGTGATAGAAATGAATCCAGTCCAATGAGGCTGTGAAGACTCTTCCAGTTTGGCAGAGGCTCAGTGTTATATTGTGGAACAGAACTTAGTATTGACAGACAGCTTAGAGGAAATGGGCCTCTTCTGTGCTTGACTTATGGGTCACAGGAAGACCAGATTTTGTGTCTTCCTCATTGATCTGGTTGTTGGTGAAAATTTTTTAGTCATTATTCAGACAGGACAGTGTGTTATAAAATTTTTCTTGTTTTAGAATAACATCTTGCAAAAGTACTATGACAGAGTAGCTAATCAACTCAAACATGTTTCTGACCCCAAACCCTATTTCGCAGGGTTCAGCAAGTGCAAGTAGATAATTCTGCCTGCAAATCTTAATGCTATGCATTTAGAACACATAGTATCATCTGTACAGATGTGTGGGCTTTTCTTTTGCTCTATGGTAACTGACTTTAAGAAATCTTTAACTTCCTGTTCTATCTTTTATTATTATTATTATTTATCAGAGACAGAGAGAGAGAGAGAGAGAGACTGAGAGAGGGACAGATAGAGACAGACAGACAGGAAGGGAGAGAGATGAGAAACATCAATTCTTTGCTTTGGCTCCTTAGTTATTCATTGATTGCTTTTTCATATGTTCCTTGACCAGGAGACTACAGCAGAGCAAGTGACCCCTTGCTCAAGCCAGTGACCTTGGGTTTAAGCCAGTGACCTTGGGCTTCAAGCCAGTGACCTTTGGGCTCAAGCCAGTGACCATGGGGTCATGTCTACGATCCCACGCTCAAGTCAGAAACCCCACACTCAAGTTGGTGAGCCTACACGCAAGCTGGATGAGCCTGTGCTCAAGCTAGCTACCTCAGGATTTCGAACATGGGTCCTTTGCATCCCAGTCCTATGCTCTATCCACTGCACCACTACCTGGTCAGGCTCCTGTTGTATCTTAAAATAGATGCCTGATTTGGGAGGAAATGGGTGAGTGATGCATTATGAACAAGGCCTCTGTAGCCATATGTCCTGGGATAGAAAGATGGACAATAGGCAGTAATGATGAAGATTTTCACTTTCTCTGCCTTAGCTAACAAAGTGCTGTGAAAACCAGACACAAACCAAAACAACGACAATGACCCCTCACCTAGGAGTCAGCAAACCAGGGTTCAACCTTGACATTGATATCTAGGTTAGTTTCTTCATTCCCCTTTCCATGTCTTTAGTTGCAAAAAAGACATGATCACCTTTTCTTGCTTATTTCAGTGCTGTTTGAACGTCTAGTAAAACAACGTTTGGGGAAATACTTTGAGAATTATATTGGTTTGAAAATACTGAGATTTGTTTATGGATAGCCCCACAGATACTGATTTTTAGCAGCCTGCTTCAGAGAAAGATGACAGGTGTTTGTAAGAGAGGCTGTTTTTGTGAGCCAAGATGGACAACCCCAGAGAAGGGGACATAGGAGGGGAAAAGCATGAACAGGCTTTCAATACATTTCATTATGGAATGCGATAAACTTTCCTGTGTCTGAGAAAGGGTAAACTGCCAAATTCATTATAGAATAAGTTCCATAAAGATGAAAGTCATTCAAATTAAATTGGGAAATTGTTAAACTTTCCATAAACCAAGATGGTTTATATGCATTCTATTTATAAACATGAAGTGCTTACACCCAACATATATGCACTTAACTTATATCATTTATACTTAAATGAGTTTACTTAATTGTATGTACAATCCATATGTTAGGTGGAAAGAACAGTTTTGCAAAGGAGAGGGCGTGGTAATGAAGGACTCGGATTTTTCATGGTGTGTGTTGAGCCTGCACTCAGTTCCTCAAATCTGGAAAAAACACGATGTTGAGTTTTTACATACCCACAAGGTACAAGCCATTGTGAGTTTTCCTGGGAGAGAAAAAACAAGTCTACATGTCTAGCCATAATAATAATGTTAAGGAAAAAAGATTGTAAAGCGAAAGGACCGAGATTCTTATTTGTTATTTTTTTCAGAATAATGAGTGTGGGTTCTCTCCCCACAGAAAAGATGTTATTTATTTTTTAATGATGAGCTGTTTCCCAGAGAAACAAAGTGGCATTCTGTTGATACCATATGGTGGCAGAAAAACAGATTCCACCATGTTCCATTTATTAGACTGTCTTCTGCATTTCTGTATCCATAATTTATGTGGGGGCCTCTGTGATTGCCAAAATATTCAAATGAATTTCTCTTAGCAGGGCAGCCTGCATGAGGGGAGAAAGGTTTTCAAAACAGCAGGACCTGAACAGTCTCCCGCTGCTCAGAGGAGAGAACACTTCCAACTTCTGTCCCTCTGGCAGCTTTCACTGTAGCGCTAATTTACATCCTTGGTTTAGGGACTGTGTTTGCATTCAGAAAAAGCAGCTTATGTTCTTTTATGCTAATACAATCATCCTTGAATTATAACCCATACCCTTAAAGTCATGCTACTCCTTCTGCCTCAGTGTCAGGGAAGAGCCTTTAAGAATGGAGTAAAAGCGTATACATGGATAGGTATGGCAGGACGATGCCGTTTTGAACACATTGATTGTGCAGCTTCCTGGTTTCCAAAAAGGCAGCCAAAGTGGTTATAGATACATTAAAGCTAGCCATGAAAGTCTTCCTTTGCTGTTGAAGCATATGATTACCATCTACGCGTTTAGAGGCTGTGCAGGTTCAAGGGGTGTTCTCTGGTACACAATAGAAACACGTCCAGTATATGATGCAGTATAAAAAAGAGGGGATTTGATGCGACAGGCTCATTGATGCTTTGGCAAAGTGGAACATTTGAAAAAAGTTACATGTTCCTATGTATTCTCATAAACAAGCGCCTAAACCATAATTCTTCTGTTGCAAATGTGTATTATTTTTAATTCCAGAGACCCTCAGATGGTCTTCCAGTAAGCTTAGCCATTGCAGGTTTCATTGTAATGCATTCAGGGAAACAAAGTAATTTTATACAGAAAAATAAAACAGACATAAGATATTGTTCAATTACAGATGAAAGATATAGTTATACATGCAGTAATAACCCTAGAACTTTCTTTTCCTAAACCTGTAGTAGAATAGATAAAAGTTTAAACTACCAAAAATAGATAGAACATTATTTGCTATTTGTAAGTTTAAATAGAAAGGTAAGGCTTTGGGTTATAAGGGGGCAGAACTGAAGGTGCAGAGACCTTGGTTGATTCTCATTTCTTTAGAACCAATTTGGATAGACTCCTAGAAATCTCTATTTTTTTCAGGATGAAGGGGATGGGACACAGCTGAGTTCTTTTTCCTGATGCTCATTCTTGTCAGGAAGAATTTGAATCCCAAGGTATTGGTCTTGTTGGCATATGTGTCCTAGAAACTGACTCTTCCATTTGAGAGCCTTCTGATGGAGGCTTAGAAGGCCGTGAACTATAGGGAACCCTTCCACTGGAGTGTGTGAAGACAGACAGGCCATTGGACTATCCAGATGAGGAAAGGGAGGCCTCACTTTTTATTCTGTCAGTACAGTGAGAACTCTTTTGCCTAGTCATAAGATCAGAGGCTGTGTTGAGGTTTGTCTCCCCTGGTTCGCCACATTACTCACAGTGACATAAAGGTGGACCTGGCTCTAAGCCTGGTTGTGATAAATAACACAACATGGGCTCATTTCTCCAAATTCCTGAATATTTTATTTGGGCAGTGCTGCTACCTGACATGACGTTTTTAAGAACCCCAGTTCTCCTAAGGAAGCTTTCAGAAAGAAAGGTTTTAACTTCAGTTCCACCCAATTGTTCGAATTCACATCTCACACTATTCTTTTCAATTAAGAAGTTATACATTCAATTAGACTGCATCTGTGAACCTGCTTTAGCAGTAATTAAGATGAACATTATGATATGGGTAATAAAAAGTAATAGTTTCCTTCATTCTCTGGGGTTTTCTGAAATACATTTTCTCGATTGAAATAAAATTGTTTCATTGCATAGAAGTGATTCCCCTCTATTCAGTAGGGTGAGCCGATGCTTGCTTGGGCTCTTACTTGTTCAATGGCGAAGTTACAATCATTAAGCAGGAAGACTGGTCAATAAAGTTATTGGGAGGCTGCTTTCTCATAGGAGATTCAAAACTGTATCAAATGAACAAGAAATAGGTCTAACTAACCTCTCCTCCGCGGAGAACAGACGTGAAGTAGTGGCCTTATTCAAGGACATCCATTTTGAAATCCATAAATATTTTATAGGGATGAAATAAATTACTTATTTTCAAAACAGGTGCGATTGTAAAAGTTATTTTGATATTTCTCCTGCCTCGGAGCCCTTAAACAAAATACCAATCTATCATGTACATAGTATTAGACATTAGGTTATGTTTGTGTTTTCCATAATTGGCTCAGGCAGAGGGAAGCTCACACTTGGGGTTCCTCTACTGTGTCCCTGGTGTCTTCCTGGAAGGAAAAGCATGCCTGAAATAAGACCTGGATTTCATGCCTCATTCTGCAAACTGTCAACTAAAGTGGTACCGTTTTCTTCAAGATAATGATGGCAGATTGAAATGTACTTACTCTGCCGACTTGTTTGGTTGGTGATATCCACCCACCATTCACACATTCAGATGCTCCCACTGTTCTGTGGTTTCCTTGTATCTGGACAAGAGCCAAAATGCTAGCGGAGGAAAAAATATTTTCTTCTTTACTTTTTATTTTTACCTCACTTTTCCTTAGGAGTGCAGACTTCCTCTAAATAATGTGTATATTATGAAAGTATGAGATAGGCAAATGTGTTCCTTAAGAAAAGATGGTGTCACTGTCGGCATCTAGTCATCTCTGGGCATGTCTCTAGCGGAGAAGAAGCTGAGATGAGCCACAAATTCTGCATTTCTGTCCTCAACAAGACCAGTGGCATCTGCCAATGAGGGAAGCCCGAGCCCAAGTCAGGGCCTCATCTGTGGCTGGGGTCAGGGGTCAGTGAGTAGCCAGGGGCATAGTTCATTCCATCGAGTGTTAAGATGTTGTGGCAATAGAGGTGAGAACATTTGATGACCACAGTCAGGTAGGTGGTCAGTAAGTAATTGTGAAACGCTGTTAAATGAACTGATTTCTATGAATATATATAAGCCTCGGATAAGGTGAAGTGTATATCTCATGGGGAGATTACCCCCCTTCAGAGCCAGATGATGAGAAATAGAAAAAACTGACAACAGAAAACAGTGGTGATCCCAAGAAAAACATTCTGGGTATGCATTAGATCACTGTCCCTCCTTGCATCCTATGTGAAGAAGCTGTGCCCCTGACTGAACCTGGGAACCCTCTGACCCTAGAAGAACCTATGACAAGCCTGGCTGATTCAGTGATATTCTTCCCCCTAAAAATCTGAACTAGGAGACACAGAAAATATGAAAGTCTGTGACTGAGCCATGATCAAAGAATAAAGGTTCAAAATGGCACTGCTCTGCTACTGAGGTCACTGGGGTTTCGGTACCTGTGCATTTGGCTGTGTGCGGTAGGATGTGTTATTGTTCCATCCACGTGAGGTAGGATGTGCTCTTCTTCCATCCATGTGTGGTAGGATGTGTTCTTATCCCATCCATGAGCGGAAGGAGGCGTTACTGTCCCGTCCACTGCGGTAGGATGCGTTACAGTCCTGTCCACGGGCAGTAGGACATGTTACTGTCCCATCCACGTATGATAAGATGCGTTTTGTCCCGTCCACGTGCTGGTAGGATGTTATTGTCCCATCCACTGTTGAAGGATGCATTATTGGCCTGATTCTGCATTTCTCTCTAAGCCCTTGGCCCTGTGATGCTGCAATCCCCCCTCTGAAAGAGCAGAATGTACTTCCTACCCTCTTCACACTGCATCTGGCTATGACTTGCTTTGCCAAGGAGAATGGGGAAGATCTGATGGTGTGCCTGTTCTGAGTGGAGCTTTAAGTGCCCTTAAATATCCACCTGCCCTCTTGTGCCTTTGCTGTAGTATCAAGGAAACTGAGAAGCCAGATTAATAATTAGAGGTTCCTTTATGAACATGGAATTACGATAACAAGGTTCCCTGCAGAATTTAAATGTTTAAACCCAGTATGAGGGTGAAGGTCAGCACATTTTGATATGAAATACAACGTGGCTATTAAAGCACACACATTTTAAATAAATTTTTATTAAAGTATAGTTGACATACAATGTTGTATTTATTTAAGGTATACAACATAGTGATTTGACATTTATAAATCTTATAATCTGATCACCACCATAAGGGTGATGATCACAGTGCAAGGTTATTACCATATTATTGAATGTATTTCCTGTGATGCACACTACATCACCATGGCTTATTTATTTAAGAACTAGAAGCATGATATACCACGTCAATGATACCTGTGATGGAGCCTGATGTGTCTGGATTCCTGGGTGAGGTCCCTGTGCATTGGCTAGCATTGCTAATGTCCACACATACCTCTGTGACATTACCTTCCTGACTTAATCTTCTTCTTCAGCCACATTGATAGCTTGAATTTAGTGTCCTTCTGCTCTGCAATCATTTTTCTCTTTAGCATGACCTGTACCTTTCCCTTCTGACTGAATATATGTGCTGCTAAAATTCCATAACCAAAGAGAGTATAATTTCTCTTTTTAAAACCTCTTTGGGGAGCCTGCTTCTATTGATCCCAGGAAAAGAATAGAAGGCACATATGATCAATTTTTTGTATAAATAACACTTGTTGTTTAACTTGTTTGAAGATAATAATTTTGCCTAATACTTCTGACAAAATGTGGGACGTTATTTTATCTTGTAAGGAACTTAATATCTTGCTTTTTTATTTTTTTCTCTTCTTTTCCCTTTATGGTGTTCTGAGTTGAAAGTGTTATTATGTAGAGGAATTCTGACCTCCTCCGGGGCCGAGCGAGCACAGAGAGATCAGGATGCACAGGGCCAGTGATCTGTTCCCAGCAGAGCTAATTGATAAGGAACATATTTTATGAATGAAGTTACAAGATAAAAACTGAGACTAATGATATACCCCAATGACTTCAAAGTGATTAAGGAAGGCATTTTATACAATACTTCTAATTAGACATGGAGGCTTAGAATTCATAATTGACTCGATATTCTCCAGTGGCACTGACCCCTTGTTTAATAGGACAGCAACTGAGAATACTCATAGCTATAGAGAGAAAAACCTTTCTTTTAAGGGTAACAATGGGCCATTTAAGTGAGGTGAAGCTGGGTTCTTGGCAATCACAGCCACAGCTAATTGAACATAGTGGCTGTTTTTAAAATGATTTCTTGAGCCAAATTCAATAAATGTTTTTTTTTTAAATAATTTGTATAAGACAATTCTTTTTAGCTTTTAAAAATGATTAAAAATAAGGTCACAAATTTTTTAGAAATGTGTTTATCTTTTCTCTCATCAGCCTTTTCTTCACCTCTTTAATCCAGTCTAATTGATTTTCCCTTAATCATTTTCCTACACAATATAAGGCTCTAAACTTGCATTGATTCTTGCACATTGAACAATGATTGTACCTCCTATCTGAGTTCTCTTTCAAAAGTATCCTTTACATTACCCTCACTGAGGTCTAATTAGTTCTCAAAGACCTGGGGAAACCATCATAAACAGAGGCCAACAAGTAAATCCTAGTCAATAGGTATTTATTAATTTGTGTATCTAGTGGGTGTCCCAGGTATGATGGGAAAGCAAAGGAAAACTTGACCAGGTACCTGTGACTTAGAATATTACAGCCTGTTCTCAGAAATAAAGCGCATACATAAGGTAAGCTGACAGCATATGACAATATGATTATGGGCAGAAATGTGCACCTAGCTGTATTCTATAGGAATGTGGGTGGGGGGAGAACAAGGCCTGAAACACCAGAATAGGCTTCTGAGCGGGAGGAGGAGGCTCGGAAAGCACGAGAAAAGCACTGAATTTGGATGAGTAGAATGGGAGCTTGTGGACAACAAGTTGTGGGGAAGTGCTTGAGAGAGAGTGAGTGTACGTCAATGTTGGTCAGCCTGCTCCCTACCGCTCCCTAGTGGGCGCTCCGGCTTTCATGGTGGGCGGTAGTGGAGCAACCACAGTATAAATAAAAAGATAGATTTTACTATAGTAAGTTGTTTTATAAAGATTTATTCTGCCAAACTTAGTGAAAATCCAACATAAAATACTTGGTAAGTAATTATTATTATATCCTTTAACTTGCTGTAACTCTGCTTTATAAATTTTATAAAGTAAAGTTACTTCCCTACTTTATAAATCGCCATTACTGTGGAACCGGTGGGCGGTTAGAAAATTTTACTATGAACAGAGATACAAAAGTGGGAGGTAGGTATAAAAAGGTTGACCACCCATGGTGTACATGTTCCTGATAAAGGGAGAGAGGTGTTATTGTTGCATATGGCTTTGTCTCCATCACTGGCTCCTGAGAAAACCAAGCCACAGTCATATATAATTATATAGCTTGCAATAAATCAGGGCCATTTTTCCAGGTTCTGAATAAGTAGAGAGGGCAAGATGTAATGATTTAAAGTCACTTTTTAAATCCTTTATTTTGAAAATCTTTCCTGAAGAATAATAGAATCTTAGAGCAGACAGAGACCATGGGGCTCTTAATGACTACTCCCAATGCAGAACCTTATTCTGAATGATTGATAGTGTGCATGGAGTCAATAAGCCCCTACACATTATGCAATATTTTGTTTACTATTTGTGTTTTTATGTAGAGAAGTTTCATGGCTCTTGTTCACTTACAAGACATTTAAAACTCTTACAAAACTTAAAACCTGTGTTCTATAACATCTTTACCAGGTGGTGTACAGCCTCACAGATAATGACAGGGAGCTCACCACCCATCAATGTAACCAGCTCTAATCTCAGCAGCTCTAACTCTCCCCAATTTACAGGGTGCTGTAACCTCTCATCCAGAGGTCTTAGATTGACCCTGTGTTGTGGGTGCAAATCTCTATCCAGGGAGTCGATCTAATTTAAAACCAGTCAAAATGAGACCCTGGTATGTAATGCTTGGGTGGCATACATTTTCTCAGCATTGATAACTAATGCATAGTTCCCTGTTCAGAGGATGTAAAGATTAAGGGTTTTTTTTTTTAATTTAAATTATTTTTAATTTTTCAATCACAGATGACATACAATATTATATTAGTTTCAAGTGTACATCCCAGTGATTAGACATAATATAACTTAGTAAGTGATCATCCTGATAAATCTCACACCCATCTGACACCATACATAGTTTTTAGAATATTATTGGCTATATTCCCAATGCTGTACTTTACATCCCCATAACTGTTCTGTAACAATTTGTTCTCTGTATCTATGAGTCTATTTCTGTTCGGCTTGTTTATTTACTTTGTTTTCTAGATTCAATTGTCAGTAGGTATGTATTTATTGCCATTCTGTTTTTCATATTTTTTATTTATTTTCTTTTTAAAGAAAACCCTTTAACATTTTGTGTAATACCAGTTTGGTGCTGATAAACTCCTTCAGCGTTTTCTTGCCTGGGAAGCTATTTATATGCCTTTGATTCTAAATGATAGCTTTGCTGAGTAGAATAATCTTGGTTGTAGATCATTGCTTTTCATCACCCTAAATATTTCTTTTTTTTTTTTTTTTTTTGTACAGGGACCGAGAGAGAGTCAGAGAGAGGGATAGATCAGGACAGACAGACAGAAACGGAGGGAGGTGAGAAGCATCAATCATTAGTTTTTCATTGCCGTTGCGACACCATAGTTGTTCATTGATTGTTTTCTCACATATGCCTTGACCGCAGGCCCTCAGCAGATGGAGCAACCCCTTGCTGGAGCCAGCGACCTTGGGTCCAAGCTGACAAGCTTTTGCTCAAGCCAGATGGGCCCACTCTCAAGCTGGCGAGCTCGGGGTCTCAATCCTGGGTCCTCCGCATCCCAGACCAACGCTCTATCCACTACGCCACCGCCTGGTCAGGCATCACCCTAATTATTTCTTGCCAGTCCCTTCTTGTCTGCAAAGTTTCTGTTGAGAAGTCAGCTGACAGTCTAATGGGAGCTCCCTTTGTAGAAACTAACTGCTTTTCTCTTGCTGCTTTCAAGATCCTCTCTGTGTCTTCACCTTTGCATTTTAATGAAGCTGTGTCTGGGTGTGGCCCCTTTGGGTCCATCTTGTCTGGGACTCTCTGTGCTTCCTGAACTTATGTGTCTGTTTCCTTCTCCAGGTGATGGACATTTTCTATTATTATTTTTTCCAAATAAGTTTTAATTTCTTGCTCTCTCTTCTCCTTCTGGCATCCTCTTTAATCTGATATTTTTACTCCCTTATAAAATAAAATCAAAATAAAAAATAATACCTTATGATTTCATCTGACTTAGCTCACAGAACTCTTGATACATGTAGACCAGCATTAAAATGGTGATCGATGGACCGACACACTTCCATTGTTCCTCCTGGCTTTGTGAGTAGAATCTGTTTAAAATAACATACTGATTTAGAGTTTTCCCTGACTTGTTCTTTCAATGTGATATACATATTAGAATCCCCTTTCTACTCACATTTTTCAGACAGGTGCCAATACTATAAGGGGACAATAAATTATTCAAAGTGGGGGAGCTATATAGCAAACAGGAAGCCAGCAGTTTATTAAAGATAGCTGCACACATGTGCACACTTGCCGCCAATGTCGACAACAAATCAGAAATGATAGATGACCTTTCTCACATGCCTTCAACATTTAATACCTTTGAAAGACATTAAAGATGTCAAATGCTTAGACCACAATCTGAGAAGGGGTGAAAATATAGTATCACTGTTTATAAACAGGTTAGAGCTTGGTTGCAATTACCTATGCTTGTCTTTTCCTAAAGGGTAAATTAAACATCTTTCAGAGAGTTACTTTGCTTTGCAAAATAGTTCATATCCTGAGGTGGTGTTTGTTAATCCAATCCCACTTTACCATAAACTGGAATTTCAGAGGCTGTTATACCTCATTTATGTTCAATTTTGGAACGATTTAGGCTCCCATAATTTGCATGTGTTTATCCCCCTGCCCAGCCCTGTGTTTAATATTGAATGATTTATAAGGCAACTATTTTAAAGCTTTGAAGAAACTGTTTCCTTTTAAGCAGTTAATAGTGAATATTTTTTAAAAGTAAAATATCATTTTGCTAATGATTTTGCTTTGTATGTTGGATTTGGGGTTGTCTTTATTTTTTAAATTAATTTCATTATAAAACATACATAAACATATAAAATAATCAAGGTTAAAATAATGTGCTCTCATCAAGCAATCTGAATAATTGTCAACTCATGACCAGTCATGTTTTAATTAGCCCCCATATTGCTTTATTTTAATTTAATTAATGGATAAAAAGATGTGATCTATGAAGATAATGGAATACTATTCAACCTTAAAAAGAAGAAAATTCTGCCATATGTGACAACATAGATGAATCTGGAGGACAGACATTAAGCTAACGGAGGTAACTCAGTGCCACACAAAAGAACTTAACGCAGCATGATTCCACATGTATGAGATATATACCAATGGCCAAACAGATAGACACAGACAGGAGAATGGTGCCTGCCAGGGGCTGGGGGAAGGAAGAAAGGATGAGTCACTATTCGTAGGTATAAAATTTCAGTGAATGGAGATGAGTAGCTTCGAGAGATGTGCTGTCTATACAACACTGGGTCTAAACACAGCTCATTTTTTTTAGGTCTTGAGAAGAACAACTTTTGTTTAGTGTTTGTCTTCTCAGCAACAAAAATCTTAGCTTATGCCCACACACTACATCTCTTTTGTTCATTGCTGTCAATCAGTGAATAGATTAGCCCCTGTAAGTGCTAAATCAGTGGTTCTTAACCTTTTTTGAGGTTCCGAACCCACCAGTTTCATATGTGCATTCACCAAACCCTTCTTTAGTGATAAATAAAATATGATTTTTTTTTTCCAAATTTAGTTTTGCTGGTGCGAGACTAGAGTTGCTCAACTTGGCATTGCATATCATGTAGATAGGACGCTGACGCCCATCCCGTTCTGTGATACATGTGAATCCATGTTGTACATATTTGTCCGACCACTTTCTTTTTTTGCTCGACATATTTAGTATGGATTAAAATATTAAGAAAGAAACCACACAGCGTACAACTACGACAGCCATTGACTACTGCGTGCACTAAATTCCCGGCAGCACTGGTTGGCCAAGCAATGTAACGTGATCCTCTGCAGCAAGTGATGGCCAAGTGGGGCGTGTCATCACGACTTTACACAAGTGTATCTACCTCCGCGGCAGAGGCTTCTCTGAACCTCTGAGACGGACTCATTGAACCTCTAGGGTTCGATAGAACCTAGGTTAAGAACCACTGTGTTAAATGTTATTGGTAGGATGGATGAATGTAATGAGTAGGACCATTGTGCATTTTCAGAAATGAAAGAGGGGTGGTATGGGAAATTGATATGAGAAAAGGTGATAAGTCAGGCAGGGGCTGGACTCTCTAGGACATTGTAGACCACAAATAATTTTTTCTGAAATACAATATGGAGCCAGTGGTACGTTTCAAGCAGAGGAACTGATGTGATCAGATTTAGGTTTTGGAAAAAATATCACTGTGATCTTAAAAGTATATAATCATTCCAGCAATTGTTATCAACCCTAGACTAATTAAATCAGACTCTCTGAGTTGGAAACCTGACTCTCAGTGATTTCTAAATTTCTCAGGTGATCCCATACATAGCCCAGATGGGAAGTAAGTGTTGGTGGGTAAGGTTCCTGAGAAAGCAAGGTGAAGAAGATTTAAAAGGAGGTGGAGGGATTTCTGGGTTCAGCTCTGGTAGGTGGAGAGCTTGGAAGTGGTTACAGTACTCCTGTTCTGACAATGAGAGCAGGCCATACAGCTGAGGAGAACTGACTGTAGGACCAACCAGAGAACAAACTTTGCTAGGCTAACCACTGCCCTGGAGCCTGGAAGGTCAGGTGCACCAGGAGAGATGCCTTCCTGAGACCTGCTTACCCTGAGTGAAAGCTGTCGAGTGAACTGGTAAGAATACTTAAATGTTAACAAATTGCTGGAGTCTAACTCTGGACTAACATGAGAGTGAGAAGCTCTTGTCTTAAGAGGGACCCCATATGTTATCAGGTTTTCCTCTAGGAACCCCTCCAGTTTTTCATGAGAAGGATTGGAGAAAGCTCCTTAGACAGCCTTGGCCGGGGCAGGATTGGGGGAAGAAAGAGTAGCTACAGGAAGACCCTCCCAGATCTTTCTTCCAAACAAAGGCCTAACCTTCAGGGTGAAGGACTTTACCAGAGGGCAATTCTGAAATTTTATTCCAGCTTGGTGAGGGGAACTCTATCCACTGCACCCTGCCTCAGTCTTCCAAACTCACCGAAGAGAAAATGAACTAAATGCTTGATCAATGCCTGGTCATCAGCGGAAAGGGCTTTGGACAATGCAACTGGGAATTCTGTAGCTAGGAAAGAGACTAGGGGACAGTGAGGAAGGGACATACATCTCTGAAGTCCACACCCCTGGGACAAAGATTCATGATAGGTGGAGCCTCAGAAGGGAATAAGACACTCCTTCCCCCATATCTGACCACCACATACCAGTAATGACAGTGGGAAACAGGTTTTAGAAAAGTTCCAGAAATAGGCTCTATCTGAGAAGGAGGAGTACACAGAAAATCTCCATAACTGGGGAGGAATTTGAAGCCTCTGTTGCCTCTAGCTACAACAAGTATTAATCATAGCTCAACTCCTAGGCAAATTAACATAATTGCCACACTAAAGATCTGTTTACAGGCATTCCCTAGGTTATGAATGAAGTAAGTTCTGTAGGTTTGTAAAGTTGTATTTGTATTAACTCGGAAAAGGTACATTTGGCCTATTAAATGCATAAATGCAAATTAGATAGATGTTTGTCTTAACATAGTATTTATTTTTACTTTTCTGTGCATATACATACACATTTTCAAATACAACCTCAAACAATCTTGGATGATGCGGAAGGTGATGGTCCTGTTGGGGAGGTGGGACTGGTATTAGAGAGTCAGGGTTTGATTCTGCTGCTGGGGTCAGTTTCTTGAAGTCGGCATCAGGGGAGGTGTGTACACAGCTTTTCTTTTTTTCACCATCAATGGCCCTGTAGCATCACAGGCCTTCGGTAACTGTATGGTACACTCTGGTGAATCTCTCTGTGTTAAGATCTTGCTCCTCTAACTTTGCTATTCCTGGTTCAATGAGAGGAAAAGCCCCAGCTAACTCTTTTGTAGACACCTTTTTCAGTTCTGGAGTTTTTAGATCCCTGTTTTCTTTCCTAAATGCTTCATCTGCTGCTTTAGTTTTATAATGTCTTCATTGGTTAGTTCCTTTACATGGGAGTCGAGTAACTCTATGATCTCATTTTCACTGATGTCCAACTGCACTTTATTACCAATAGCCCTAATGGGGCTCTGTTCATAAGTATGAGTTTTATGTAAGTCGGATGTTTGTAACTCATAACTCAGAGACTTACTGTACTGTAGTAGTTATTACCCTGAAGGACTCTGGTTTTCATCCAAGATGACAAGGTAAGACACTGTCTGAAGAGACAAATAATTTTTATCACTAGACTCAGATGCAAAAGAAATACTGGGTTTATCAGACAGAAACTTAAAATTATTCAATTAATATGTTAAAGATTCTAATGTAAAAAAGTAGACACCACACAAAATCAGATGGGCAATGTCAGCTGAGTGATGGATACTCTGAGAAAGAATAAAAATGCAGGTTGAGAAATTGGTTTTAGGCAGTAATAGGAATAAATTCTTTAATGTTATATGAGTAAAAGGAGAAGTTATTGTTGCAGATATAAGTGTGCATTTATAGGTATGTTCTTATATGCTGGCTTTGTTTTTTTGTTAATTTCAGTCTTTTGTGTTGTGACTCCTCACAAGAAAACTGGTGTCTATTGACCAAGTAGGCACAAGGTAAGAAGAGGCAATGTTAGGAGACCATTTGTAAGGGCTTTCTTGTCCCTTTTCTGGAAATGTTGACTGGCCTTTTCTCTCCAGGGCACCTGGATAGGCGGTGGAAAGCAAATAAATGTAACACATGAAGAATTATGTCTTCCAATGTGGTTTGCCATTGAGGCTTTGTTTACAGAGACCAATGATCAATCACGTTTAATTATATCACCTGGCCAATGAAAATAAATGCTTGGAAAGGTGTTAGCTTTAATTTAGATATGGTTGGCCATTGTGAATCTCAAATTTAAATTAGGATTCTAGTGATCAAAGAATAGAAAAAAGTGGATGAAGAGGAACACATTATCATGAACTATTTATTGAATACCTGCTATGTTCTGAGCTCTGTTCTCTACAGTTCTTTTCCAAAACTTACACTGCATCTTCCAGGTAGGTTTTTAAAATTTTTAATTTTGTACTTAAGGAATTTGAAGCCTGGAGAAATAAATAAACGTGCAGAGTTGGTAAGAGGTGCATATCTCATACTAATTCACATTTTTGTTTGTTTCATTTATAAAAAATCTCCACTCTCCAAAGCCACTGCTTACCTCACTACACTAAGTTGTTTCATATAATTTAAAAACACAGCAAAATATAGACATCATAGGAAGAACAGACATGGGCCCTAGAACAGGAAAAAGGTTTTATGGCACAATAATTGAAGGTATTTTACTTGGGTGTTTTCTATCTAAATAATATTTAATATAAATATTTTCTGTGTAAATAAGGATGAGATTATTTGCAGGAGCACCTAGCAGAAAATTCCTATACTTTATTTTCTGCCAGAATTAATTGGTTTTTGTTTTTCACACCCATATCTAGAGCATCATTTAAGAGCCAGAGTAATAAATACTATGCAACAATTTTTTGATTCTAAAACTGACGTTTTGTTATTAAATTTTGACAGTTTGCAAGCTGGGATACATCTTATCCTTGTGTCAAAGAAAATTTTCCTGGGAAAGCAAAGGAGTAACTTGTGATGACGTTTTTTAACTTCTGTATTGATGGTGACCATTTATCTAACTTGAGGCTCTGGTAAATGATTTGCATTGGTAGTGCAGGGGATTCTTGGGTTATGACACAGTTCCGTTCCTATGACAGTGATGTCATTAGTTTTGGTGTAAATTGAAACACACCCGAGGCTAACACACAACACTTGTGCTTTTAACAGTCCAAAATGGCGTAGGTAAGTGTACTGGGGGACGCCAGCTCCCTCACTCAAAGGCTGCATCACTTCATATTCTTCCTCCACGTGCATCCAAACTAGTTCTCCCACATAGTCCGTAAGTATGACATTAGTGGCGTAAGCCGCAACACTCACATCTCAATTTTTAAAAGTTTTTATGGGAGTGAGTGTCGTAAACTTGAAACGTCATATGTTGAGACCATTGTAACCCGAGGACTCCCTGTTAATACAATACTCTAATTATTTAAATGTAAATTTGGAGCCTTAATGATTGCTTTTAAAACCTGTAAAAGATTATACTATGATGCAATGTTGAAAAGTTACTGTGAAAATGGAAGGTTCTTTACCAAAGCCCAGAAAGTGCAATTAAAGGCAACAAAACTTGCTAAAGCTTTAGAATAGATCATACAATTTCAAAAGCTTGAAACAATGGTATAATGAAGTGATGTTTTGTGAAGGACTCTCACAGAGGCCCTGAACTTCTATTTTGCTGAAAGCTTCCAGTCAGCTTGTAAACAAAGTTGTTTAACTCCCAGCAGTACATAATAAATTAAGAACTAAATAAACAAATCGAAAGTTTGACCAGATAATCAATGCAGATAAAACTTTATGCATCAAATATATACTGTCAATTGTAAAGGAGCTAAAGAGGGCCCTACAGATGCAGAATTTGTGATTTTGGTAAGGAGGGATGTATAGAGGGAACTTCCAGCAGGGTTGATCAAAAACAGAACACGTTTCACGAATGCTACACAAATGTTGTACAAGAGGGGTTGCAGAGAAGTCTTCACATATGCCAGATAATTGTTATGGACATTAATTTATGAAGTATGTGAAGAAGGAAAAAATGTTTTTAATGGTGATCAAAGGAGACCTCTTAGGAAAAGTGATATTGTAGGATGGTATGACTCCCCAAAGTTTGAAAACTTAAGGATGGGGGCCATTTTATACAGCTACCTTCTTCCTCCACCCACCTGGTACTTATAGCAGAGCCTTCTACATAGTTGTGCTAAAGAAGTGTTTCAAAAGCTTGTAAAACCTGAAAACACCTCTTAATGGACATAGAGTATTTAAGGTCATAGAGGAAGATAAAAAGCCCTGACAGAGACTATTCCATTCTTCACACCTTTATTCCAGATACATCCTCAGAATCAGCACCATCCTATTTTTAAACATTTCATTTGTCAGCTTTTTATTATTTAAAAAAGTCCAATTTGCTTAAAGTGCCTCAGGCAAAGTACAATCAAATTTATTGATGACAGTGACATTGAATACAAATGGACAAGGACAGCAAAGCCAGGGCCCATTAAAATGGACCCATGGATAAAGAGCATGCTCAGCTTTACACTCTACTAATCTAGAAATGAAACCAGAGCAATCAGACTGATACAGGATCACCTTCAAAGGCCATGTTTTTACAGCCTAAGGGATGGAGTAGTGTGATGACCAAACCATGATTTCCCAGGATTCTTTCTGAATAATCTTGTCTTCACATCTCTGGAGCTTAAGCTGTTTCCCTTAAGAATATGTCAGAGAAGAAACGTCCTTGACATTCTTTGGTGGAAATATTACCTTGAGTCCTGGCCAGGTAGCTTAGTTGGTTAAAACATCATTCTGATACATCGAGGTTGCGGGTTCAATCTCCAGTCAGAGCACATACAATAATCAACCAATGACTGCATAAATAAGTGGAATAACAAATCAGTGTTTCTCTCTCTCTCTTTCTCTTCTATCCTTCCACTTTATAAAATAAATAAATTAGTGAAAAATAAAGAAAATACTACCTTGAGCACACATAGATTTTGATGACTTTAAATAAAGGCTGTTAGTGATCTGCACATGAGTACAGAGGTAACATTTATGATACATTAGGAAATGGAGAAGACAAAAGAAAGCCCACATGGTTTCCTATAGTCTTTGCTATTGGCACATAAACAAGTGTTTGTTATGTTAGCCAGATATCCGAGCATGACCAATTTTTTCAATATGGTAGCCATAAAATGAAGTAGTAATAAGGAGCCAGGACACGGTCTAATGTGCTATGAAATTGGGCACCAAGTCAAGGTAAATCCAAAAATGTTAGATTAAAATCTTGTTTCCACAAGTGAGTTGTCACATCTAAGCAATGAACCATTTCTTTGGCTCTTTGAAGTCATGGTCATTGGGTAGGGGTGGGGGAAAGGACAAGGCAGGTAGCACAGCAGTTTGAGGAGAGTTTTACTGGAATCCCTGAGGCATTTTTAGGGTTCATAAGCCTTCCCCTGCGCATGTACTCACCTTCTCCTTGAATTGGCACTGAGCTGTTGGGAGGCTCCAGAGGCCGTGGCCTTGGTAGAAGGTCTGGGTGTAAAGGAAGAATAAGGGGCATTATGAAAGCCAGAGAAGGGAGGCCTCAACCTATAGGACGTCCAGGCAAAAGACCGAGTGGAGACACAGTGATTTAAAGGCACCTGTTAAGCCTATTCTGCAAGTGGTGCTAAAGCACTTGAACACCGTTGGCAGGAAAATTAAAAAAGCAAAACAGAAAAGAAAAAGAATAGACCCTTGAGCTACATCTCACACCTTGTAAAAGTGACCTCAGAATGGATCATGGTTTTAAATATAAAATGTAAAGCTATAAAACTTATAAAAAATAGTAAATCTGAGGGATTTATGGCTAAGCAACATGCTCTTTGATGCGCCACGAAAAGCACAGTCCATGAAATAATAAGTGGAATAATTAGACATCATCAAAATTAATTTTTTATGCAAATGATCCTGATAAAAAGACAAGCAACAGTCTGGGAAAAAATATATCCAAAAAAGGATTAGTACTTGGAATATATAAATAATTTTCAAAACTCATGAATTAAATAAACCCAAATAATTCAATTATAATATAAGCACAGGGCATGCTCAGACATTCATCAAAGAGAATATAAAATAATAAGCATGGTGAAAGGATGCTTACCAACATTTACCATGAAGGAAATGCAAATTAAAACCATAGTGAGATATCACAACATACCTATTAGAATGACTACAATTTTTTTTTAAAGTGACAATACAAAATGCTGGCAAGAATGTAGAGAAACCAGTTCACTCATACATTGCTGGTTTAACTATAAAATAGTACAACCACTTATAAAAAGAGTTTGGCAATTCAATGAAACTAAATGTGCAAACACTATACAACTCAGAAATTGCACTTCTACACAATTATCCCAGAGGAATGAAAACTTATGTTCACCCCAGTGCACACATTTACATAACAATGTTGTTATCTGGAGACCACATAGGTGTTCTTTGCCAGACGAATGATTAAACATTGTGATGCATCAGTACTGTAGAATGCATTTCAGCAATGAAAAGGAGCACACAATTAATACATGAAACAGCTTGGATGAAGCTCCAGATAATTATGCTTTGTGGGGGAAAATATCCCCAAATTTGTATACTGTGTAATTTTATTTATATAACACTCTAGAAGTTATAAAATTATAAGAATGGAGAACAGATGAGTGGGTTGCCAGAGAGTAGAGACAAGGACTAGGGGAGGTAGGAGAAGGAGGTAAGAATGGCTATTAAAGGTCAATAAAGGGGATCCTTGTGCTGATAGAAATGTTTTGTGTCTTGACAGCATCCATGCCAATATCTTGGTTGTGATAGAACACTACAGGATTGCAAGGTGTTACCACTGGGGGAAACTGTGTAAAGGGCTTAAGGGATCTCTCTGTAGTGTTTCTTAAAACTATTTGTGAATCCAAAACTATCATAAAATTAAAAGTACAATTTTTAAAATGTGCCTCATGGCCTATAAAACTAAAATAAATGAATGTATCATCATCTTTCAAAAGTCCAAATCATTTTATGTTAGCTAGATTCTGGGAGTACAAAGAAAAATAGATCTCAGGAGGCAGATGATCATTACTTTTTAGCCATAGAATGGCTATGATGCATTTTAAGCAGAGGAATAGTATGGGAAGATTTGTATTTAATAAAAGTTGTAACTTTTGTATGTAGTATGGATTTGAAGTGTTGGGCTTCTTTTTGGGTTGGGTAGGAAGACTAGAGAGAGTAAGACCAGATAGATGGTTATTGCTACCAACAAGAATATGTTAAGGCAAAAGCGTTGGGGATAATGAGGAGGGAAAAACACCAGAAACATATAGGTGGTGGATTAATAGCATGTAAAGATTGATGAGATTTGATTTGAGGTGCAGCTTAGACACAGAGTAAGAACTGAGGACTCTTTCCAGAATCTTTAGTCACTAGAGGCATGGTGACATTGTTCAGTGATCAGGTTGCAGGGAGCAATTACTAGGGGTAGGGGGCAGTGGGAAGAAGTGTCCAGGTGAGTTGCCTTATCCTCAGTCGTTTTACACACTTTCCTTATTTTTCTATTCAGGAAACAGGCCCAGAATGGTGAAACCATTGGTCTAGTGTGCACATGTTGACTTCCTAAACCCAGAAACTTAAATGATCAAAGAAATAATACCATACTGATTGTCCAGAAACTCCATCATTCCTAGAAGAGACCTATTTCTTGAACTATTTGTGAAATTAAAGGTAAGCAACTGTCCATATAATCATATTATGCATTCTATTTGGGGGGAAGGGAGCAAAGTGCACATAGTATTGCATTCATTGTGGATCCACCCAAATAACACTGGACTCCATCCTGAGGAGGTAGATGTTCAGGGTAAATGTGGTGTGTTATAAGGCCACTTGTATTTATTGCAGCTTGGACTCCAGCAGGTTCTTTCCAGGCTGTTGTGTCATAGGCAGTCTAGCTTGTGGGCTTCTGAGTGGAGAGCAAGCCACTCAAACAGAAGACTGTCTATGCCAAAGCTGCAGCTATTTCTCAGTCCTTCAGCAAAAGAGTCTGGTAGCTCAGGAGTGATCCCAAGGGTGCTTGGGAATCTACAGATGCTCTTTTGGACTTTTTCTGTTAGGGAGAGAAATAATTCTGCCAATAGCACCCATCCTATATAATTTCCTTCAAACCACATGGTGATATTTGAAGAAAGGGGATTTCAATTGCAGATTGCTCCTTTCAGATGCCCTCACTGTTATTTCCCGAGAAACTCTGGAATTCTCTGGGCTCTTTCATAACATCAATGACCCTAGCAACTGGCCTCCTGGTCGAGTCTCCTTAGAACTCATTGGCTAAGCACACGAACTTGATCTAGATCACCTCTTGCCAAGTGAGACCTGGTGTGGATGGGGGAGGAGGCGAGTTCTGCTGTGAAAAGCACTTACCACCCTCTGCAAGCCATTTTTTGTTGATGCCTTCATATAGGCAGAGAAACAATGCCATAAAAAACAAACCACCCAAGTTGTCATGTGAACGCTTCCTTGCACAACAGAGACCTAAAGGAGTAATTAAATTTTGCTGATGCCCTATCATCTTTAAAGCCGGGTTTATCTTTACATAAATATCGACTTATCCTGTGGTGCTTATTTAACAAAATACCCACAAGACCCTAAACGTGCTTCCACATATGACATTTTTCCCCCACCTTTTTCTACATCTGTCTCATTGTTTCTGTCCGTCTACTCAAGGGATGCAGCAGAATCAGAAAGTCCTTCCTGATGGGGAGACAGCGTTAAGTTGAGCCATGGGAAATGAAGCTCTTTCCAGGGAAATGCTATCTGTGTTTTCATGTGTGCTTGAACAGACATGGATAAGAAGTGAAATCTGGCCAGGGGTTGATGCTGGAGCTTGTGGGGGAACGGGGCATATGAAAAGGTCAGGGATGGAGAGGAGATCCCGGAGAGGATGCAACCCCTAAAGTGATAAAAGAAGCGCTGGAAACCTGCCAACGAAGATCAGTGTGGCATTAGCAGCAGAAGTGATATGCCAGCAGCTGATGAAATATGATCTTCAGGGAAAGCTCACATTCGGTAGTTAGTGGAGGAAAAGAACCAGCCTGGCCGAGGGAAGAGACTTGGAGTGGGGAGACGTAAATAGAAGCCGGGATTAGATGATGTCAGTTACCTACCTGCTGCCCAAAGATCCTCTGAGGGGAAGCGGGGCTGCGTGTGAGGCTCCTGACAGATACACCAGGTTCATTATTGTTGCTGTTACATCCAGCATATAAAGAAAAGCTCATATGCACAGCCCAGCCCATCTGTGCATTGGGATTTGAGCTGCCCAAGGAAAGAGCACAGTGTGATTTAGGGTTGGATATGAATGAATTTAGGATCAGTATAAGTTCAAGTATGATTTCATTCCTATGGCTGCCTCTGATTTTTTTTTTTTAACAGGGACAGAGACAGAGTCAGAGAGAGGGATAGATAGGGATAGACAGACAGGAACGGAGAGAGGTGAGAAGCATCAATCATTAGTTTTTCGTTGCCGTTGCGGCACCTTAGTTGTTCATTGATTGCTTTCTCACATGTGCCTTGTCCGCGGGCCTTCAGCAGACTGAGCCACCCCTTGCTGGAGCCAGCAACCTTGGGTTCAAGCTGGCAAGCTTTTGCTCAAGCCAGATGAGCCCACGCTCAAGCTGACGAGATGGCGACCTCGGGGTCTCGAACCTGGATCTTCCGCAGTCCAGTCCGACGCTCTATCCATTGCACCACCGCCCGGTCAGGGCGCTGCTGCCTCTGATTTTTAACTGAATAAATAGTTTCTGAATCGATTTTATTGTTTCAATTCATGCTAGTGAATACGTTTTTGAAACAAAATTTGTCAGATGACTTAAGCATCAATAGAAGATATAAAATATTCTCAATTATATTTGAAGTCTCAACTTTAGATTTGTACAAAATTAAACATGTCCTATTTCCCTTTTTGTAAACTGGCTTATTTCTAAACATACAACGAGCAAAAACAAACCAAGCTACAAGTGGATTCTGACGAACCTTAGCTCAAACTTCAGTCAAACCCTCCATCGTCTATGAATCATTGGGTAAGTTGCTTAATGCCTCAGTTTTCTCGATAGGAAAACAGGAGATGATAACATCTACGTTGCAAGACTATTGTGAAGATAATTGTTAAGTGACTAATAATATACTGCTCAGCCTATAGTAAACATTCAGCACTGGTTGGCTACATAATTACCTTTATTTTGGGTATCATTCTTTGCACCTATGTGCAGTGTTGAAAGAGACCTGGATGGCAGAAAAGGCATTCTAATTGTATCCACCAATGGGAAAATCACAGAGAAAAGAACACGCATGATAATTTGAGAATATTTTCTCAGAAATTTAATCTTCATCAGTAAGAACATTAGCAAAAAGTTAGACCATGCAGAGTCTTAGATATCAAGAGTTTAGATTTAATTCCTTAGGTGAGTGGTAAGCAAACTATTTGTACAAAGCCAGATGGTAAATATTCTTAGACTTCCGGGCTGTGCAGTCTGTCGCAAATGCTTAGTTCTGCACTGATGGCCTGAGAACAGCCATAGAGAATATGTTGAGAAATAAATGTGTCTGTGACCCAATAAAACTTTATTTACAAAACCAAGCAGCAGTGATAATTTGGCCTGTGGGCTGTAGCTTGCTGACATCTGGTGTAGGAGACTGGAAGTAAATCCAACGTCCTAGCAATCACTTTTTTATTTAAAAATACACAGCTATTTTGCTTTTAAACTAATTGGATTATAGCTAACCCCAAACTACATTCACTCATTGAGCCCTTTAATAAATATTTTTGTCTACTATCATTAACCACTATTCTAGGTGCTAGAGAAACAGCTACGAGTGAAACAGACATTTGTGGCTTTCAAGAACTTCTGTTCTAGAGGAACGATATAATCATATCTGCCCCCACTCTCTTGTAGAAACCCTGCTCTGCATAAACTGTGCCTATCAATGTTTGCAGTAGTGTACATAGATCTTCTGCACCCAGTCTCCCTGTGTCAATAGATAAAGGGATATCCTGGCATAGTGGATTGGCGTACCAGCAAGACATTTGATAAAATACACCCAATGACGCAGTGCACTCGAAGAAAAAATGTAGGCTGGATGCTAACGGAGCTCAGTGAACTGGAACCGGGATAAAAGACAGGATGCAATGAATGCTGATTGATTGATCAACCGCAACCTGGAGAGCAATCTCCAGTGACCTGGAGGGCAATGTCCTTGCTTCCATGCTACCCAACCTTTCCATCAATGCCTTAGATCAAAACATGGAAAGCTTGCTGATAAAATTTGCAGATGACATAAAGCAAAGAGGGAGACAGCTGACAGGGACAAGATCTAAAATGATTTCGACAGGCCAGAACAATAGTCTGAATCTAACAAGATGGAATTTAATAGGGATAAATGGAGGGTCCTGCACTTGGGTACAAAAGTCAAATTGTACATGAGATGGGGGAGAAGTAGCTAAACTGTTATCCATGGTATAAATGCTTAGAGATTTCATTGACAGCAGACTCAGTGGGAGTCCATGGTGTGATGTGAATGTCAAAAACTTAGAGCTAACCAACGACATTGCTTCCAGGGCAGGATGCGGTGCAGGGGAGCTGGCTGCCCACAGCAGCAGGTGGGACAGATCTTACCCTGTGTGGCTCTGAGTGTCGGATGCTCCAAGGGGTCCGGACAGGCTCTGCCTTGGTCAAAGGAGAACACTCAGTGAGCAAGGAGAGCACCTAAAAACGTGGGAATTGATTAAGAAATCAAGGTGGGGGTGCTCTAAAGTTCGATTAGAGGTTCCATGTCTTCCACAGCATGTTGTGAGAGAAACTGGCAAACGCACGTGCTGAAACTGCCTCTCCTTCTCTCATCGCAAAGCTCTAGTCTGCTCTGACAATCACAGGATGAGCGAATGTTTGTTAAACTGTGTCACCTTTTAGGGAAAAGACTCTCCAAGGAGCCCAGGTGAGCATGTGTTAAAACTGCTTTATTTTTGTGGGTTTCCATATCAGTTTTATGCTTCTGTTAAGCATGAGCCTTTTTTAAAAAAATTTGATTTTCTTGTTTTTTTTTTTAATTTTGATTGAATTGGTTGGGGGTGACTTTGGTTAATAAAATTGTGTAGGTTTCAAGTGTACAGTTCTCTAATACATCATCTGTATGTCGCACTGTGTGTTCACCACCCAAAGTCAAGTCTTTCCATCACCGTTTATCTCCCCTTTACCTTCTTCTACCACCCCCTTTCCTCTTGAAATCACCATACTATTGTCTGTGCCTATGAGTTTTTTCCTTAGTCTCTTCGCCTTGTCCACCCAGCCCTCCCACCCCCATCCCTTCTGACAGCTTTCAGTCTGTTTTCTGTATCTCCAGGTCATTTAAAAAACTTGCATGCAATAACCCAAGCATGAGATGGGTGGGCAGAACGTAGCTAACACGTGTGCTCAGAGAAGGTTCATGGAGTAAGAGGCTTAGGAATGAGGAATTAAATTTTTTGATTAACTGTAAAAATGTTTTAATTCAATCCTTGTGGTAGTTGCAAATAATTCTAAAACATACTTGTTTACTTTCTTGTCTCTGTGAAGGGAGGGAGGGAGAGAATAAAGAAAGGAAGGAAAGAAGGAAGGAAGGAAGGGAATTCATCTCTAAAATATTTTCATAATTTTTAAGGTAATACCCGAGTATGGATTGCCTCGTGCAGTCTGATCTGGTCCCTACATACTTTTTCACATTATCAACATCTTCTCTTCAGTCCAGTGACAATGACTGGCCTTCAATGTCAGTGCTGCTCCTTAAGTTTAGAAGGACTAGTCTCCCCAACCTGTCTAACTCACTTCAGTTCTCGTCAGAAAATGTTAGAAACCACACGCTTTGGGGAAACATTCCTGATGCCACATTCTAGGCTTGGGAGAGAGCCCTGTTCGAGGCTGTCTGAGCACACCCCGTCCCGTCCCTGTCAGCGCATCGTGCTAGCCCATCTCTAGTGAAAGTGGCTGTTGTTGTGTATTCCTTGTAAACCCCAGAGGACAGAAACCATGACTGATATATTCATTGCTGTATTTCTAGTGTTTGGTATGCTGCCTGACACCAAATGTGTATTCAATAGACTTGTTAAATTGAATTAATTCATTGGGGATATTAAGATATTCAGTGACATGGTCTTAGGCATCAGTAACAAGGTACTAAACAAAAGATGGCACTAATCTCTAGAAGGGACAGAAACCATCTATTCGCATGTGCTTTTTTGATGAAATAAAGAAATCAAATTCCAATGAAGAAGACTGACTTGCCCAAAGCCACATGGACCATCATGCAGTTAAGCCAACCATGGACCCTATTTATCTTGTCTAGAAGGCTTTTCTGCCTCCCTGTAACTGCCACCACCAGATTGTGCAGTCACAGGTCTGCTCTGGCAAAATCAAACATGAGAAGAATATATTAGCACTTAACCCACTGAAGGCTGGAGAGCCAGATTTGGAAAAAAAGAGCAGGGACTAAGAATGGTGAGGCATTTGGAAGGACAGGCTGGAGCAGTTCCCCATCTGAGACAAGTCACAGCTTGGAATTTTCTGCCTGGGATGCTGCCCTAGCATGGTCACTCCCCATCACTCCCCCAAGACCCCAGATTCATCACCCAAGGCTCACAGTCCTGGCACCGCTCTGCTCTCCAGCTGAATGACTTCTCAACTGTGCTTGTATTTTATTTTTTTACTCCTTTATGACCTAGAATCGAAGGCAGAAACCTGCATGTGGGCAGCAGAGAGAGAAGAGGTATCATCCTGATTTAGACTGTGTGAGTCAGATGTGACCAAGGACTTAGTCTGGGAAGGTGTTCAGGTGCTGGGTAACCATAAAACAAAGAAAACTCTGCCCACTACATCGTTTTTGTCATCAGGGTCTTCCTCCCCCAGGGGATTTCTGGCTCTGAGAATAATGACTCAACAAGAGGCACTGCTTTTATTTCTACTGTCTGTGTTTTGAAGAAAAGTCTGTAACTGTCCTTTTCTTTGCTATGTATCCATTGTCCCCTCTGTAAATTGAATGCCGTGCTCGGATGGCCTCCCTTCAGGGGCCCTCCTTCCTCTAGGGCTGAGTGGTTGTGTCACAGACCCACACACCAGGAGATGTTGGTCACTGTTGGTGGCAAAGTGTGTTTGTTAATGTCCTTGACTCAGTAAAGACAGTTTAGTGACTGCTGAACTTGACATGGTGATTGAGACTCTCGGTGAGTCTGTCATCATTTTGGGTGTCTACATGCTTCTTCTGAAACTTCAGATGAGAGAGGGAGATGTCTGGGAGATTGGGCTGGTGCGCAATTCCCAGGACATGGTAAGGAAACCCTGTCTCAGCCTAAAGCTCTGAGAGCAATTGCCAACTTTGTCACTTTGAGAGTGAAGTAGAGACTAGAATCAGAAAATATTTGACCTCAAGGAATACACTTCCCAGCTCAGTGCTGTGACAGCTTTCTGCTGGGCTGGCACTGTCCCCTGGTGTCCTATCGACTGGGGAACATTTGTCACATGTTCACGTTACAGTTTTATGACTTTCAAAACTGTATCAAAGGCAAAACCCCAAAGTGACAGCCAGAAAGCACTTTGCTGCTCACTCTGACTGAAGGGTGCTGCCCCTTCGTCATCCTTGAGTCATTAGTATTCATGCAGCTGAGCGTCTTCCTGACCCTTAAATGATTTAAAACCCTGCTAACAAACCAGCCAAATGGCAACCCAGGAAAATTCTCCTCTTCCAGAAATGTGGAGCCATGATTCATTTAATAGTATCAACATTACTTTCTATTCCAGGATTACTAACTTCTAAGCCTTTAATGGACTTCACATTGTACTTAGGGGATTAACAGAGAAGTTTGTAATTGATTCACTTTGCTGGGGGAAATAAAGGAGACAAGTGTTTACCTGGTCATGGGTTACGTTACTGATGGAATATAAAGGAGCCTGCAATGTTTAGAGCTGGAGGACTGTTGATTTCCTTCTCCTAAGACACAACCTGGGATTCGTACAGAAAGGCAAATCTACAACTGTGTGTTCCTTTAAGAGAGTCCTAGGTTTCAAAGCACAGTTCTTTACACTGATATCCTTAAACACATCCATTGGACTTGACTATGTGCCTGCTCTGTGCCAGGCCTATTGTTATCTTGAGATCGACAGTTTATGATAGGTCGAACAGCAGAAATGCAATTCTGACCTTCAGTGGGCTGGAAGAAAGAGCAGGCATTGGGGAGGTGGTGGGAGAAGAAGACGGTGGGATTAACTTCTTTGAGGTGAAAGTGGTGCCATCTGGTTACTCTTGCTGAGTGTGTAATTAGGCTCCTGATGTATATACATCTGATGCTTGAGCGGCGATGATCTGCTTCTACATCATGAGTGCTGAGGTGTGCGGGTCAGAGGTCAATCAGGGAAGTGAGCTCCACAAATGTCGTGGGGGTAAGGGATTGAATACGAGAACTAGAGCTTAGATAAACTAGGAGGAGCTGGGGAGTGAAGGTCTAGAAGATCAGAGACAGAGGACCAAACAGGAGCCAGCTCTGTCTGAGGCACTGGAGCAGTTGGGCAAGTCAGAGCTCATGGCGACACATAGGACAGCATGCACATTATCCTGGTGACGCAGCACCACAAAAGGAGAGGTCTGCAGTGGCCGCTATCTCTGTGTAACCCTGCTTCTATGGGAACGCTGCTTCTTTGAGTTGGCAGCCAAGTATCTGGTACTGAGCTCACGGCTCCTATTGACCAGTGGGAGGCAGGGTCAAAGGTTGCGTAGACAAGCAGGAATTAGGACAGAAGTGGGGTAAGATAGCTGGGCTGGCTGGAAACCCCTGCATCTCTTCATCACTCTGATCCCCCCCCCTTCACTCCCATTCAGATCTTCCAAAAGTACTGATCTTGGCATCATTTCCATTTTCCAAATCTAGGGTGACCAACCATGTTGGTTTGCTCAAAATGTTCCCAGTTTTAACATTGAAAGTTTTATGTCAGTGGCAACCTGTCCTGGCCAAATCAGGATAGCTGGTCAACCTAAAATCCTAGTGAGTTCATCTCACTGACCAACTCTAACCCAAAACCATATGAAAAAGGGATTCAAGGAATCATAATCCTCAGCCTCATGCAGGTTCTTTAGCCCCAGGTTGACCCAGCAAGTCCAGCATACAGGTGAAATCTCATTACAAAGGTTTGTGATGGCTGATATCCAAACTGCACTACCTTCTAATCAGTGTGTTTCATCACACTTAGTGTCCTTTCAAGGATTACAACATAGGTTCAAATCAAATCTGACCTAGGATGCTTTGGTGACAGGAAGAATTTTATAACAATCCCCAAACTAAATTTGAATGTTTTGTGGGCTAGTCTCATTTGGATTGGTTTTGGTACCACTCTGGTTGGTTAGTGTGGGTAAATGAAAAGGAAAGTGCTCCAGGTGTGTTTGTTCCACTGGCCCAGGAACGGGGAACCAGGGCTCTGGTTATGAGCGCTCAGGATGAAGTGGAATCTCAAGGCATCCTGGTGGAGCGTTTGACAGTGGTGGCAAAGGAAGAAGTTAGTGGGACGCAGTGAGGTTCCCTTCTGATGTATAGCTGGTTCCTCCCAACAGATCACTATTAATTGCAGACTAACCTGCCTTGACCCCAGGGTGTGTGCCAAGTATTGTAGGAACTCCCACATCAGTGGCCAGGAGGAGGAGTGTCACTGGTTAAGGAAAAGAAAAAAAAATCACTGAGGAAAGGTGACTCTAAGACTTGAAAAGGGGGGAGAGAGGAGATAAGTGCTACATGTGACTGCCAGAACAAGTCAATAACATCAAAGGGGGACTAGGATTTATTGGGGACAGAGCAGGGAAGCTTGGGCCGTTTGTTTGGGCTCAGCCCTTCTAAATGATTTGGAGGACTTTGTAGCCTGGTAAGTAAGCATAATGGTTTTTGTATTGAACTGCAGTACCTCCAGCCCACTTGAAAGGACCGATTCTCTAGAATTCAATTTATGTTGCATTAATGGGGGATCTGATGTTCATCTGCTCTAATTGCCTCTTTTATCGAAGTTGCTAGAGAGTCGCATCGTTTAGGACGAAAATGAAGAGATTTCACTTTTGTTGCTCTAAGCCAGTGGGAGGTACTGAACCCACCAGTTTCATATGCGCATTCACCGAACCCTTCTTTAGTGATAAATAAAATATGATTTTTTTCCAAATTCAAGACATAGTTATATGTTTTATTACTAGTGCACAAAATGAGCCGTGCATGAACATCACCTTGCTCAAAGAACAAAACCAACAAAGTGCATGAACTCACAACAAATTACGGTATTACTTTATTCTGGCCTCTGCGGCAGAGGCTTTTCCGAACCCCTGAGACCGACTCATTGAACCCCTAGGGTTCAATAGAACCCAGGTTAAGAACCACTGCTCTAAGCACAATCATTTCATTATCTACATTAAAGAGAGAGTAGATGAGTTTTCCAGTTTTAATAATTACTGCATTTTAAACTCCTCTTTCATGAAGGCAATATCAACACAAATCCTCTAGTGCAGGGGTCCCCAAACTACGGCCTGCGGGCCACATGTGGCCCCCTGAGGCCATTTATCTGGCCCCGCCACACTTCCAAAAGGGGCACCTCTTTCATTGGTGGTCAGTGAGAGGAGCACAGGATGCATCCATAGTTCCCATTGAAATACTGGTCAGTTTGTTGATTTAAATTTAATTGTTCTTTATTTTAAATATTGTATTTGTTCCCGGTTTGTTTTTTTACTTTAAAATAAGATATGTGCAAAAAAAAGATAAAAAAAATAAGATATGTGCAGTGTGCATAGGGATTTGTTCATAGTTTTATTTATAGTCCGGCCCTCCAACGGTCTGAGGGACAGTGAACTGGCCCCTGTGTAAAAAGTTTAGGGACCCCTGCTCTAGAGAATTTGTCTTTATTCAATTAGTTTTTCTCTCACAGCCATCTGATATGTTTGACATTATTTTTAAAATAGTAGTAGGCATGTCTTTTCTCTGAGTGCTCTGGATATCTGTAAGAAAAATGAACATGACAATAAGGGCTTTGAGAGGTGATTGGCATAATCTGAGGTCTCTATCTTTGTGTGAATTCATATTTGAGTTTACTCAGTTATTTTATCTTCTTGAATCTTTTTTATCTTCTTTTATTTTTCTTTATCTAAAAACACCTATGGGTTTCTATGGATCCATCAATTACTGGGAATTGAATGTATATGTTTACTGTACTTACATCAGTTGGAAATTCCTAAGAACCAGAAAAAGTTTTCCAAAGCATTATAAAATCTTGTCTTTTTGGTGAATCTGTCTTGCATGGTTGAAGATAGACTGGATGTAGTTTATGTGGGTCCTCATTTTTACCCAAAGTATCTGACAATCCCCATGAAAGAGTGCTTTATTAAAGTCTTCCCCAGTGGAGATGGGTAGCCCTGTCTCAGACCAAAGTTTACCACCACATCTATCGTTAATGCATGTATGTACACATTGTTCATATTTTATCTGTTTTTAAAATATTTGAATGAGCTCACAATAAAATAAAAGTTTTAATGAACAATATTGAAACAGAAGAAAAATAAGAAAGATAAATAACAAGTCAAGCATTAATTAATGGTGCACTATGTAAAGCTGTAACAAAAAGAACTGGAAATATCTCACTATTTTAATTGTCTGATTACAAGACATACACATATTATCTTTAGGGAAAAGAAACACATCTCCTAGAAATAAATATTAGAAAGTAATGTTTGTATCCTCTTATCAAGATGTAATGTACACTGTCATCAATAATGATTTTGCAGTTTATGCTGACATTTATTTATATGGCTAAATTCTATTGACCTGTGACAAAATGACAAGGATGTAGTATTAAACAATTTTCAATAAAGAGATTTCTGCATGAGGCTAGTCTAATAGAATCCAGGGAAGTTGCTTTTAGGATGTATATTGGTAAAAGGGCCAAATCAAGAGTGCTCAGAAGGATAGATCTCGTAGGCCACAGACATGCAAGCAATGAAATGCAGGTCATTGCAGTTTTTTAAATATTCAGTATAGTTGTAGATCTGGCATTTTTCAAGGGGAAGTTATTACTGGTGTTTTATAATAAGTTGAAATTTTCTGTGTAATATAAATTATTAGGCTAAGAATAATTATATTTATATATTTATCACAATCTTTAAAATGTTTCATTCATTTTTATATTGAAAAATTATTAGGATGCTCCTTGAGATCTTATTACCCAGACTTGGAAGCACTTCTAGTATTCCAGTAGGTCCCCAGGGTCTCCTTTTCTCACTGTAAAGTCTAAGAAGTCAGTCTGTTTCCTTTAACTGTTATCATCTATCCATCCATTCTAATTCTCTATATATATATAGTGGGAGGAGGGGAGGCAGAGAGAGACTCATGCATGCTCGCCAACTAGGACCTACCTGGCAAGTCCCCTACACGGTGATGCTCTGCCCATCTGGGGTGTTGTTCTGTTGCTTAGCAACTGAGTTATTCTTGGTGCCTGAGGAAAAGGCCATGGAGCCATCCTCGGCACTAGGGACCAACTTGCTCCAATTGAGCCATAGCTGTGGGAGGAGGAGACAGAGAGAGAAAGAGAAAAAGAGAGCAGAGAGAGGGTCAGGGTGGAGAAGCAGATGTTCACTTCTCCTGTGTGCCCTGCCTGGGAATCAAACCTGGGACTTCCACGCCGAGCTGATGCTCTGCCACTGTGCTAACCAGCCAGGGCCCCATTCTAATTCTTTTCTTCTCATATCTGACTTCTGAATAAAAGATACTTCCCAAATATTGTTCTCTGCAGTTTTCTCAGCAAACAAGCATCTCAAGAACAAAAACAAAAATAAAACAAACATCTTAAGTTACCCCACCTACCTCCTGAAGTCAGGATACCCCGCTTCCTCAACTGCTCAGACTTGATGAAACTATATTGGTAAATGGAATGTAATTGTCATAATTTCTTCTGTAGCTAATGACTCATCACACTGCACATATGCTGTGCATACTGTCTCTCCAGGTTTTTTCTCTGATTAATCTACAAGACTCTCCGCTGTGGAATTATTCATCTTAATTTTGGGCTATCTCTCAGTTTTTTTTTTTCTTTTTTAGCCTTAATCCTACCTCTCTCTCTCTCTACATATAAGGTGGGACAAAAGTAGGTATATAGGGGGAAGCAAGATGGCGACGGAGTTGGCGGACGTACCAACTTCCAACTCCCAGAAGCAAAGTGGATTATAACTCAATTTAAAGAACCATCATCTGGATAAACCAACTATGAACTAAACTAAGTGGACTCTACAACCAAAGAACACAGAAGAAGCCACATTGAGACTGGTGGGAATAGCGAAAATGCGAAGAGGGCTGCCCAGCTCCCCGGAGCAAACGGCAGCCCGGAGAGACCCGTGGGGCGGGAGGAAAGTTTGGCGGAGAGGGAGGGACCTGGGTCCCAGGAACCAAGCCCCAGCCTGCAGTCCCAGAGCCTAGAAGAGGCGTTTGGACAGTTTTGAGCTGTGAAACAAGTGAGGGAGCTCCCAGGACTACAGTGTGGAGTATTAGGTCCCTTCTTACTCTGCTGAGGGCTGCTTAAGGTTTTGGGGCAGCAGGACGCTGAAACGCGGTTCTGTCGGCGTGGGCAGAGGCCAAGACGGTGTGAGCTCAGTCTAGCTCAGAGGGGCAGAGGGGACGTGCAAAAGCGGACCGGCAGCTGTGGGCACACCTTTAACCCCACTTACGGGGACAAAGCAGGAGGCCAGGAACGGGCAGAAATCTGCTCTACAACCCTGTGCAGGTTGGCCCTGACCGCGGGGATGGGGCTAGGACCACGGACGGGCAGGGGCTCGCGGCTGAGCTCACGCTACCCGCCCCGCCCCCAGTCGGAGAAAACGCGGTTGGCCAGTATACGTGCGCGAGCGGGCTCCGAGCACGAGAACGGGCTAGACCCCGAGACAAGTGGAAGCTCACAGTTGAGCTCATGCTACTATCCCCGCCCGGCCTGAGAAACCACAGATAGCATTCATACGTGCACGAGAGGGCTCCGAACGCGAGGGCGGGGTAGAGTCTGGGACGAGCGGAAGTCCGCAGCTGAGCGGAAGCCAGCAAACACGCCCGGCCCAATAAACCTGGGTTTGCGACTCTGCGCAGGAGGGCCCTGGCCTCGAGGGCGGGGCTAAATCTCCAGACGGGCAAACGCTCACAGCTGAGAGCATGTCAAAAGCCCCACCCAACCCGCGAAACTGTGGCGAGCAGGCTCTGACTGAGGGTTCTGGGTGGAAGTCTGGAAATAGGCTGGATCCGCTGCTGAGAAAAGGTGCTCACCTCTACCCTTGGTGCTAAGACTTGTGGCTTCAGTGACAGCCCCTCCCACGGAGGAGAGGCAGAAATCACAGCAAAAGCAACAGTGGGCCCGCGCTAGTAATGCTCATACCCAACCACCCTAGGCACCGGCAGAGGGGGTGAGGAGCCTGCAGACAGACCACACCTAGAGAACAAAAAGGCAACACCTACTGGACTCCAGTGGCCACAACTTGCTTATACATAGAAAAAATGGGCAGGCAGAGGAATGCAAACCAAATGAATCAAGAGAAATCCCCAGAGAAGGACCTGAATGAACCAGATATAACCAAATTACCAGAAGCAGAATTTAGAATAATGATAGTTAGGATATTAAAAGAAATTAGAGCAACAATGGATAGTCATTATGAACACCTAAGTAAAGAGATAACAAGTATAAAAAACGAAATTGAAATAATAAAAAAGAATCAGACAGAAATGACAAATACAGTATCAGAATTGAAGACCACAATGGAGGGAATTAAAAGCAGGATGAATCACGCTGAGGATAGAATAAGCAAGTTAGAGGACACAATAAAAAAAGACACAGAAGCAGAGAAGAAGGAAAAGAGACATTAAAAATGTGAGGAAACTCTAAGGGAGCTTTGTGACAACCTGAAGAGAAACAACATTCGCATCATAGAGGTGCCTGAAGAAGAGGAGAGAGGACAGGAAATGGAAACTTTGTTCAATTAAATCATAGCAGAAAACTTTCTAAATAAAGGCTGGGAAACACTCCACACATTCAAGAAGCACACAGAACTCCATTAAAGAGAAACCCAAAAAGATCTACACCAAGACACATCATAGTTAAAATACCAAAGCTAATGGATAAAGAAAATATTTGAAAAGCTGCTAGAGAAAAAAAGGCTATCACCTACAAAGGAGCCCCCATAAGGATGACATCTGACTTCTCAACAGAAACACTTGAGGCCAGAAGGGAATGGCTAGAAATAATCAAAGTAATGCAGAACAAGAACCTACAACCAAGACTACTCTATCCAGCAAAGCTAATGTTTAAAATTGAAGGAGAAATAAAGAGCTTCCCAGAAAAAGAAAGCCTCAAGGAATTCATAAAAACCAAACCCATTCTGCAAGAGATACTAAGAGGCCTCTTGTGAACAGTTTAAAGGGAGGAATGAATAGAGCAAAAGAAGAATACAGCTTTAAAGAATAAAATGGCAATAAACAATTACATATCAATAATAACCTTAAATGTAAATGGATTAAATGATCCAATCAAAAGACATAGGGTAGCTGCATGGATAAAGAAACAGGACCCATACATATGCTGTCTACAAGAGACACACCTTAAAACAAAAGATGCTCATAGACTGAAGGTAAAAGGATGGAAAAAAATATTTCATGCGAATGGAAATGAAAAACAAGCAGGGGTAGCAATACTTATATCAGACAAAATGGACTTTAAAACAAAGGCTGTAGTAAGAGATAAAGAAGGACACTACATAATGATAAAGGCAACAATTCAACAGGAAGATATAACTATTATAAATATCTATGCACCAAATATAGGAGCCCTGACATACATAAAGCAGACTTTGATGGATATAAAGGGCGAGATTAACAGCAATACTATCATAGTAGGGGATTTCAATACCCCTCTAACAACACTGGATAGATCCTCAAGAAAGAAAATTAATAAAGAAACAGCAGACTTAAAGGAGACACTAAATCAACTTGATTTAATAGATATCTTCAGAACTTTTCACCCTAAAGCAGTAGAATATACATTCTTCTCAAGCGCTCATGGTACGTTCTCTAGGATAGACCACATGTTAGGACACAAAAATGGTCTCAAGAAATTTAAGAAGATTGAAATCATATCAAGCATTTTCTCTGATCACAATGCCATGAAACTAGAAATTAACCACAAAAGAAAAACTGAAAAATACTCAAACACTTGGAAACTAAATAGCATGTTATTAAATAATTAATGGATTAACATTGAGATCAAAGAACAAATAAAAAAGTTTCTAGAAACAAATGATAATGAGCATACATCAACCCAAAATTTATGGGACACAGCAAAAGCAGTCCTGAGAGGGAAGTTTATTGCACTACAGGCATATCATAAGAAACTAGAAAAAGCTCAAATAAGCAACCTGACCCTGCATCTAAAAGAACTACAAAAACAACAACAAATAAAACCCAAGACAAGCAGAAGGAAAAAAATAATAAAGATCAGAGCAGAAATAAATGACATAGAGGCGAAGGAAACAATACAGAGGATCAAGGAAACCAGAAGCTGGTTCTTTGAAAAGATAAACAAGATTGATGAACCTTTAACTAGACTCACCAAGAAAAAAAGAGAGAGGACTCAAATAAATAAAATTAGAAAAGACAGTGGAGAAATAACAACTGACACAACAGAAATACAAAGCATTGTAAGAAAATACTATGAAGAACTCTATGCCAAAAAATTAGACAATCTTGGTGAAATGGACAAATTTCTTGAATCATATAACCTTCCAAAAATCAATCTGGAAGAATCAGAACACCTAAACAGACCAATTACAACAAATGAGATCAAAACAGTTATCAAAAAACTCCCCAAAAAGAAAAGTCCTGGGTCTGATGGCTTCACAAGTGAATTCTATCAAAAATTCAAAGAAGAACTAACTCCTATCCTTCTCAAGCTATTTCAAAAAATTCAAGAGGTAGGAAGACTTCCAAACCCCTTTTATGAGGCGAGCATAATTCTGATTCCAAAACCGGGCAAAGACAACACAAAGAGAGAAAATTATAGGCCTATATCCCTGATGAATTTAGACACTAAAATTCTCAACAAAATATTAGCCAACCGGATCCAGCAATATATGAAAAAAATCATACACCATGATCAAGTGGGATTTATTCTGGAGAGGCAAGGCTGGTTCAATATTGGCAAATCAATCAATGTGATTCATCACATAAACAAAAGGAAGGACAAAAATCACATGATAATTTCAATAGATGCAGAAAAGGCATTTGATAAAATCCAGCACCCATTCATGCTCAAAACTCTCAGTAAAGTGGGAATACAGGGATCATTCTTTAACATGATAAAGGCCATCTACAATAAACCCACAGCAAACATCATACTAAATGGACAAAAATTAAAAGCAATCCCCTTAAGATCAGGAACCAGGCAGGGTTGCCCACTTTCACCACTCTTATTCAACATAGTTCTGGAAGTCCTAGCTACAGCAATCAGACAAGAAGAAGAAATAAAAGGCATCCAAATTGGAAAAGAAGAAGTAAAACTGTCACTATTTGCAGATGATATGATATTGTATATTGAAAACCCTAAAGTCTCAGTGAACAAACTACTGGACCTTATAAATGAATTCAGCAAGGTGGCAGAATATAAAATTAATACTCAGAAATCAGAGACATTTCTATATACCAACAATGAACTGTCAGCAAAAGAAATTAAGGAAACAATCCCCTTCACTATTGCAGCCAAAAAAATAAAGTACCTAGGAGTAAATTTAACCAAGGAGGTTAAGGACTTGTACTCGGAAAATTATAGAACATTGACAAAAGAAATCAAAGAAGATACAAACAAGTGGAAGCATATACCGTGCTCATGGCTAGGAAGAATAAACATCATTAAAATGTCTATATTACCCAAAGCAATTTATAAATTCAATGCAATACCAATTAAGATACCAATGACATACTTCAAAGATATAGAACACATATTCCAAAAATTTATATGGAACCAAAAAGAACACGAATAGCCTCAGCAATCTTAAAAAGAAAAAATAAAGCAGGAGGTATCACTCTTCCAGATATCAAGGTTTACTATAAGGCCATTATACTCAAGACAGCCTGGTACTGGTGTACGAACAGGCACATAGATCAATGGAACAGAACAGAGGACCCAGAAATAAACTCACAGCTTTATGGACAACTGATATTTGACAAAGGAGGAAAGAACATACAATGGAGTAAAGACAGCCTCTTTAACAAATGGTATTGGGAAAATTGGACATCCACCTGCAAAAAAATGAAACTAGACCATCAACTTACACCATTCACAAAAACAAACTCAAAATGGATAAAAGACTTAAATGTAAGCCGTGAAACCATAAGCATCTTAGAAGAAAATATAGGCAGCAGGCTCGCCGAAATCTGTAGCAGCAGTATATTTGCCAATTTATCTCCATGGGCAACTGAAATAAAAGGCAAGATAAACAAATGAGACTATATCAAACTAAAAAGTTTTTGCACAGCTAAATACAATAAGAACAGAGTAAAAAGACAAACCACACAATGGGAGAACATATTCGACAGCACATCTGATAAGGGATTAATAACTAAAATTTATAAAGAACTTATAAAACTCAACACCAGGAAGACAAACAACCCAATCAAAAAATGGGCAAAAGAAATGAATAGAAATTTCTCCAAAGAGGACATACAGATGGCCAATAGGCATATGAAAAAATGCTCAACATCACTAATCATTAGAGAAATGCAATTAAAACCACAATGAGATATCACCTCACACCAGTCAGAATGGCACTCATCAGCAAAACAACACAGAATAAGTGCAGGCGAGGATGTGGAGAAAAGGGAACCCTTCTCCACTGCTGGTGGGAATGCAGACTGGTGCAGCCACTGTGGAAAACAGTTTGGAGATTCCTCAGAAAATTAAAAATCGAACTGCCTTTTGACCCAGCTATCCCACTTTTAGGAATATACCCTAAGAACACCATAGCACTGTTCGAAAAGAAGAAATGCACCCCCATGTTCGTGGCAGCATTGTTCACAATAGCGAAGATCTGGAACCAGCCCAAGTGTCCATCAGAAGACGAGTGGATTAAAAAGCTATGGTACATATATACTATGGAATACTACTCAGCCATAAGAAACGATGACATCGGATCATTTATAACAAAATGGATGTACCTTGATAACATTATACGAAGTGAAATAAGTAAATCAGAAAAAAAGAAAAACTGAGAACAGCATGATTCCATACATAGGTGGGACATAAAAGTGAGAATATGAGACATGGACAAGAGAGTGGTGGTTATGGGATGGGGGGAGGGAGGGAAGAGTGGGATAGGGAGGAGGGGAGGGACACAGGGAAAACCAGATCGAAGGTGACAGAGGACAATTTGACTTTTGGTGATGGGTATGCAACACAATTGAATGATAAGATAACCTGGAGATGTTTTCATTGTACATATGTACCCTGATTTATTGGTGTCACCCCATTAGAATTAATAATAATAAAATATAGATATAAAAAAAATTAAAAAAAAAGAAGCTAAACAGCAAAAAAAAAAAGTAGGTATATAGTTGTTTGTATGGAAAATAATACAATAATTAATAAATAATAACACAAGAATAAACTGTTTTATGTACTCACAACTGTAAATCCACTTTTGATGTCTTTTACTCCTATCACTTCATCCACATTGGACTCATTTATTCTAACTCCTTACTCTATCTCCTGAAAATATTTCTTGCTTAATTCAAGGTTCATATATCTTACTCCTTACTACACATCTCTAAGTTCATAGTCAGGTACAAAACTAAACTTTCCACACTCACTTCCAACCCCATTTGTCACCATCTTTTCTCTGAGGAATAGCACCAGTCTTTGTTCAGATAACCAAGGCAGAATATCTGGAATTATGCTATACTTGCTTCTTCTTTCTATTCTGATATTTAATGGCTCAATAATATCAAAATGCCAGATTTCTCCCAACCTCATGGCATATCCTGGCAGAAAGTGGGAATGGGTCTTGTGGCTGCCAGCTGGGGAGGTGGACAGGTAAGGTTGGAAAGAAAGAATTCATTGATATGAACCACTCTACACAGTGGTTCTCAAACGTTGTCCTCATATAAGCAGGATCAGCATCACCTGTGAAGTTGTCTGAAATACAAATTCTTAGGACCCACCTTCACTTACATTAAAAACTCTGGGGATGAGTCCCAGAAATTTATAACTGTCACCATCTTTGGGTGACTATAAAGCAAACTCAAGTGTGAGAAATACTGCAGTTCAGAATTTAATACTCCAACAGGGGCACTGAAGCTGTTTAGCACACTCACTCTCATTAAATGAAGTTGAAATGCAAAAAACACCCAGACAGATGTTAAGGAAGGGATAAAAATACTTGAGGACTTGAGCATGCTCCCAGGGATTTATTGTGTAAAATTCAAGAAAACGCTAGATGGCCACATTATGTGGGTGACCTAAGAGACCATTACCTTTGCTAAGGCAGTAAGGAATGTGATGGAAGGGGGTACCAGCAACTCCAGTAAGTTCAGTACTATTTTATGTAGCCTGATCTGACTCTGAGCTCCCTAGAAGTCAATAATGATTAAAGCATTTTGAATAGGTAGAGGACAGGGCCAGTGGCAGCCTTTCACCGTGAGAGACAAGGTGGAATAAATTACTGTAATAGACCTCAAGGTCAGAATTGCAACCTGCAGGGATCAATGTCAATACAAGTAAATAGACCATATGCTTCTTAGAAGCAAGATGAGATGATGATCAGCCAACAAGCAACAATGTGTGTGTGTGTGTGTGTGTGTGTGTGTGTGTGGTCTGTGTGTACATATGTATGTATAAATAGATGAGCAGGAGGCTGATGTCAGTTGCTCCAACGATAAATCATAATTTTTATATAGTTCCTATATTGGACTTAGCTCTCAGAATCAAAGTTCATTGGTTGAAGGAAAGGCCAGGTCTCCCAGAGGAAGGACCCTACTATTCATAGCAAGTGTATATAGTAATGATTCCTTTAGTACTTTGTAAAGTAACATACGGCTCTTTACGTGTTTAGTTTTGTACTGAGAAAAGGAATCCCCACACTGTTGAAGTCTGCTGGTTAGCAGGTCTGAGCCGACACTGATACTAGGAACTTCACAGCATAGTTCCACCTTCTATTAGAATAGGGGCAAGGAAACCGGGTGATAGATGGAGTTCTGTCCCAGGCAAGCCTGTCTCACAAAGGGCCCAAGGAATCCACAGATCCACCCAATGAATACTTTTTTTCTAGAAGGTGGCAGAAGTTTCACTAAAGTTCCTTGACCTTCAGCATAAGAGAAATTATTATAAGAAAGGTCAAATTCAAGTCTAAATGTGCCCACTTCATCTACCACCCCCTGCTCCAGCGAAAATAGTAAAGCAGAAGCAATACCATATCCCAAATGGAATGGGAGAGGTTAGTGCCATTGTCAAGTACTGAATATAGGATTGAGGATGTTGGCCAACCTTATATCTACTTCTATTGTATGCTTATCTGTCTACTGGACATCACGGGAATTGTTGCTGGACCAATGTTGCTGTTAAGAATACGTGGTCACTATTTCTCTTTTTTAGGTCACCTGCTCAAGATTTATATCCCTAGTTAGAAGTTCTAATTTGAGATTCTCCTGCTCTGTCTCCTGGGGAGGCAATAATGAGGGGTGTGCTGTACAAGGAAAGGGAAGGAGAAAATTAGCTCCCACCATCACGGTGGATAAAAGTCAGAGATGGGTGAAGAATGGTCTGGAATAGAAACAAAAGAGCAGCAGAAACCTGGACAGGTAGGATGTTTAGGTCTTGGTTAGAAATTTAAAAGAACAGTTGCAAAACTATTGAACTATTTTAAAAAGGGTAAGGCATAGAAAATTCTGTCTTTTAGAAAAATTATTTGAGATGCCTTTTGTAGAATGGGTTGGAGTGCATGAGCAGATGTGGATATTTCTCACATAAGAAAGATCTGGCATAAGTCCTTGCAGGATATGATAGTGGCTCAAGCTAGAACATGCAAAGCAGACATGGCATTTGTTTGATTGTTTGTTTTGAGAGAGGCAGGGAGAAAGAGACAAGAACATTGAGCTGTTCCTGTATGAGCCCTGACTGGGAATTGAACCAGCAACCTCTGTGCTTAGTGATGTTCCAACCAAGTGAGCTATCTGGCCAGGGCTTAATATTGTTATTCGCTGATAAAGACAGAGAGGGAAGGAGGAAGAGGAAGCTTTCATTTGTTGTTGCACTTAGTCATGCGTTCATTGGTTGCTTTCTGCATGTGCTCTGACAAGGGATCGAACATGTAAACTATTAGACTTAGTTACCTTTAAGGCCATTTAAAAGTCATATATAAAGAAAAAAAAAGTCATATATAAAGATAAGAGATGGTAAGGGCACAGTAGGGCTGTGAGAACCATCTAACCTGGGTCTACGCAATAAGTAGGTGTAGTGTCTATACAGTGTTCAAAATGACAGTGCAACCCACTAAAGATGACCTGGTCTTCATTATCATTATGCCTCAGAAATGTTTTAATTAAAAAATTTTTAGATATAATTTACATAGAAAATTCACTTATTTTAATGCCACAAGTTTCAACAAATGTGCAATATCTGTGTAACAACCACTTAAATATATATATATATATATATATATATATATATATATATATATATAATTTATATATGTATCTCATGAGGTTTTACTTTTGCTTTTTATTGTTTAGTTTGGTGTACAGTTCAGTGACTTTTCAGATCTGTTCTGACTCGGAACCATTACCATGACCAGGATACAAAGTTCCATTACACCAGAATTAACATCAGTGATAAATCACTTTCTCAGTAAAATCCTTTATTTGTTTAGCAACTTTTGTTGTTACTGTCGAGTTAGTTTTATATATATATATGTCATATATTCTATATATATGTGTATTATATATGTGTGTATAATATATATACACATACACACACACAGGCAGTCCAAAGGTTACCAATGAGATAGGCTCTGTAGGTTTGAAAATGTTTAAGTATGTACAGAAAGGTGAAAATAAATGCTATGTTAAGACAAATATCTGTCTAAGTTGCATTTAAGAAGTAGATGTACCTGTTCCAACTTCATTTAACTGAAGAATAAACCTACAGAACCTATCTCGTTCATAACCTGGGGACTACCTGTGTGTGTGTGCATGCATGTTTATATATATGCATACATATACACACAAATGTAAAGCTTTGAATGAACACATGCTTATAACTTCTCCTTTAGAGTCCATCTGCAGTAGCCTCCTTTGGAGTTCTCCTGGTGCACATCTTTCTCCCACACCTCCCCTATGTGAACTCTATTATACGAGGTCATTTGATCTAAAGGCTTAGGGTCTCTTCATTCATTTTAGGAAAACTTTGTATTTCCAATCCCACTTACATTGCATTTAAACAATAGCCATGAAATCAGGAATGGTGGCACAGAGATGTCAAGACAAAACGAAAAAAACAAACTTGAATTATCTTGATTCTGTCATTCTAAGTGACCCTTTGGAGTTTTTGTTTATTTAAATATTTTTGACAGTGAGACAAATGAATCACTAGAATAGGTTCTGAAGAAACAATGCCATGTGCAGAGTTGCAGTTCCTGATTTTGTGTGTGTGTGTGTGTGTGTGTGTGTGTGTGAAATGTGACTTTTATCAGTCTCTGCCAAAGCTATCCTTTGTATAAGACTTCTCTCAACTATTTGTATATCTGTTTTCTCATGTCAAAGAAAAAATTTAAAATTAAAATAGAAGTTTTTCACCTATGAGTGAAGAAAGATTGAAAATTCTGCTGTACTTTCTATTTCTCATGAATGCATGAAGATCAAGTTTGACTGTGACAAATTTACAGAATTTAAGGCTCAGAAATAAATTACTATTCATTACTGTAACAACAAATACATCAAGATCATTTCCCTTTTTTATTAAAAATATAATAATGTGCTTTAACATGTATTAATCAATTATTTTTTATTTTTACAAGAAACATAATTTAATTTTTAACTATGTATGTGGATTCTTTAATTTTTAGCATAACTATGTAGATTCAAAGTTCAATAAAACACTTTCTGATGTATGAGTTTCTGTTGTCATCATCATTATTATTCATTCCATTTCATGATTATCACTGACAACAATTTGGTTGTATTGAGAAAGGGGTTGTTACTTTGGGTGTGAAGTATCTTGGGCATGGTGCTGCCAGGCTCACTTCTAGTTTCCCAAGGTGACCACTGGGTGAGGGAAGGTGCCATTTACTTAGTTGAGAAGCACTGACAGGGAACCAAGCTAAAAGATGACCATATTGCTAGGACATACTGAGATTGAGGTGTCACAGAAAGATTCATTAGAAGATGCATGTAGACAGATGGGTAAAAGACCCGAAAGCTCAGAAGAGAGGCTTAGCCTAATGTATCCGTTTGTTAGTCATCAAGGCCCAGAAAGATGTGGAAACAGTGAGGAAGTATAGAATTGCCTAGGGAAAATGTGCTGAATGAGAATTCAAGATAGCCAAGAACTGACTTATGAGGAATGTCAATGTCCGAAAGCAGATAGCAAAAGGAACTGGGGAGAAGTGATGAAAAAGCAGGAAGAAAAGAAGGAAAAAATGAGTCATCACAGCAGCCAAAGAGTAGCAAATGGGTCAACCCAGGATAAATGTTACTATGAGACTGGGTAAAATGAGAACAGAAAAAGTAGATACAGAACTTAAAAAAATAGAACTTTCTGCTCACTTTTTGTGAGCAGCTTCGGGGAGCGCTGGGGATGGAGCAACATTTTAGAAAGCTGGGCGGAGGACAGAAATTCAGGCATCAGCTGCAGAGAATGGAGAGTACAGTTTGAAGAACTTTGAAGTTGGGAGAAGAGAGTCACTGTAGCAGGTGCCGGAGTCAGCCGGAAAGAAGGATCCTGGGAGAGAGAGAAGCTATGGGGAAGGCATGGAGGAAGAAATGGTCTACAATTTCTTTGGTGGCAAGAACTTTCACAGAGATAGAGGAACTGGTCATTTCTAGGGTAATCGGAGAAGGAAAGAAAAGATAGGTAAAGATGCAGATAATATCAGTTAAATCTTATGTAATTTTTTTAAATGTATTGATTTAGAGAGAACAAGGAAGTGGGAGTGGGGAGAGGAACATTGATTTGTTGTTCCAGTTATTTCTGCAGTTATTGGTGGATTCTTGTGTGTGCCCTGACTGGGGGTTGGACCCACAACCTTGGTGTATTGAAACGATGCCCTAACCAACTGAGGGACAAAGCCAGGGCCAAAATTTTATTTTGATTCAGTAAAATGTGACTTTTAGTCCCCACACACAGTCTTACCACACATTTTCTTTTCTTTTCTCTTTCTTTCTTTCATCTTTTTTCTTTCTTTCTTTCTCTTTCTTTTTTTCTTCTTTCTCTTTCTCTCTTTCTTTCAACAGAAAGAGGGACAGATAGGGACAGACAGACAGGAAGGAGAGCGATGAGAAACATCAATTCTTCATTGAGTCTTCTTAGTTGTTCATTGATTGCTTTCTCATGTTTGCCTTGACCTAGAGGCCTACATCAGAGTGAGTGACCCCTTGCTCAAGCCAGTGACTTTGGGCTTCAAACCAGCAATATTTGGACTCAAGCTAGTGACCATATCTATGATCCCATGCTCAAGCCAGCGACCCTGCACTCTGTGAGTCTGTGCTTAAGCTGGTGACCTCAGTGTTTTGAACCTCGGTCCTCCACATCCCAGTCTGGTGCTCTATCCATTGAGACATTGCCTGGTCAGGTGTTACCACAGATTTTCAATTTGATTTTAAATCTGGAAATCTGATTAGAAAACTAATAATGTCATTTTGAATTTTGTAGCTTTCATTAATCTTTTTAAGTGATATTAGCCAAAGGCACTACAAAGATCTATTGTTGGGTCATGTGACAAGCATCCAGACCATTGTTTTCTAAAGTGACACCAAAAATCTCATTTTTTAATTCTTTTGTACTAAGACTGTAATACAGAAAATGTACATAATTTTATTTTGAGATTTATTAACTTTTTACTGTTTTATCTTTTGTTAGTGTCCATGAACATAATTTCCTGGGTTATTTATGCTAAGTTACATTACATTTTTAAGTGCCACAGTGCTATTTGTAACATCAAATAACTATTTATCTGGGTTATAGATATAAATTTATTCATCTGTTAAATCTCACTAGGATTTGTAAGAGTTCGTTTGAACATATCATCTCATATGCCATTGTATGATATATCATTTAATATATAATCAATTTATATTGTGTCTGTATATTTGATTTTGATCATCTGCTCTAAAGCTCTTGTACACTGTAGTTTTTCCTCTCCAATCTGCTTATCCTCTCTTCCTAATCACATGGACATTCAGCTAGATACTACATTTCCCGACATTCCTCTACTCATTCTCATCTTTCCTTTCTGCTGGATAGACATGGAAGCCACTGGGAAGCCTTAGATACACCTGATATCCCAGTAACCAGGTACCTGGATCACTTCATAGAGCAGAGACTGACAGTCCACACTGATTGTCTAATAGAAGTGAAGTAAACTTCTATCTTGTTTGAGCCATTCAGTTTTGATATAAAAGCTTAGACTTGATACCAACTAAAATAAAAATTAGTACCTGAAAGTACGGTTCTGACATAACAAAAACCTAAATACTATATCTGCCATCAACTCTGAGGCTAGATATTGGGTGGTGAAGAAATGGGTCTTGGAGGCTGAAGAGTTGATACAAAGATCCTGCCACCGCAAAGTGTGGTTAACCCTGTCATTTATGGCAGCTCAGAAAGCTGGCCACGTGTCTGCGGTGGTGATCTTTGTGGAAAGCAGTTGTTTAGAGCTATCATGTTATGGTATACTGACTACTCCTTGCAGCTTTGAGAACGCAAGAAAAGGAGGAATGCAACCGTTAACTGAAATTTTGTAAGCAGTGTTTGAAAACAAAAGTGCTCTGTGTCACAAAGAATGAGAACTAAGACTACTTGTATAAAACCCTTCCATTAAGACTTTCTGCCAAATTAAGGGAGAGATGCAGCATTGTGACAGAAAATCAGATTAATGTTGATGTAATAAGATTTTTTGTTTCAGATTTTCATCAGGTACTTCTCATTGAAATAAAAGAGAGGAATGGGCTTAAAATAATTCTAGTGGGTAAGGCAGACTCCAGAAGGTGTTCAGAAAAGAACTTTGGTTGAAGTGACTTGAATATGGAACTGAATGGCATCAAATGGATCAGGAACCTCGTAAGCTCTGAGGGAATTTTACACCATGGAACTGGTCTATACAAGTTTCTAGGCTCTCAGAACTGTACCACTGAATGTCTACTGAGAAAGCTATGTAGCCCCCAAAGAGAGCATGCTTTTCTGCACCTGTTTCAGATGTGGGCATGCAAATAATGGACCAGAAAAAACCTCCCAGGAGCAGAGTTAGAAAGCATAGAGGACAAAGGACAAGGCATTTTGTCCCAGAGACAAAACCTGTGTCTGACCACATTACCCCACCCCCCAGGCCATGCAAACTTCTCAGCTCCCATAGAAAGCATTTATTTATCACTGTCATTGTAATTGACTCCATGTGTTTGCAGTTGTTTCCTTTTCTGAATGCAGGTTTCACTGGGGTTATTCTGTTGTTATTCCACCACTGTATGTTGTGAAGGGAGAGGGGACAAATGACCCTTTAGGTCACAATATGATGTCCCAACCGGGATAACTCTGGACCTGATAAAGAGATAGGACTGTATAGCACCTAAAGTTCCAGGATTTTGAAATAAAATAATCAGAGGGTATTTGTCTTGTCTCCTTAGGGAAAAAGTTTATATTTGGAAAGAAGAATGCAACATATTATTATATGACAGGCCAGACGATAGGCTATAGCCATTGTAGGTTGCTGCTTACAAATGTGGGCACTGAACTGGGCAGCAGACATTTTAGCCAACGTGGGGTACATCCACATTATTCGGTACAAGTATGACTTCCGTCCCAGCTACTGTGGATAGTTGGTTAAGATGGTTATGTTTTTATTATTTAACTGATTAACAAAATATGCATATGTGAGTAGATTAATTTTTTTGATGTTGTACTAGCCTTACATTCTTTTTTTTTTTTTTTTTTTTTTTTTTTACAGAGACAGAGTTAGAGAGAAGGATAGATAGGGACAGACAGACAAGAACGGAGAGAAGTGAGAAGCATCAATCATTAGTTTTTCTTGCTGCTGCGACACCATAGTTGTTCATTGATTGCTTTCTCACATGTGCCTTGACTGCAGGCACTCAGCAGACCGAGCAACCCGTTGCTGGAGCCAGCGACCTTGGGTCCAAGCTGGCAAGCTTTTGCTCAAGCCAGAAGGGCCTGTGCTCAAGCTGGTGGTGACCTTGGGTCTCGAACCTGGGTCTTCCGCATCCCAGTCCGACGCTTTATCCACTGCACCACTGCCTGGTCATGCCAGCCTTACATTCCTAAGAAATTCTTTTCTTGGGCAAGATTAAATCTAGACACGTTGCTAGATTTGATTTGCCAATATTGTATTAGGATTTTTCCATCTATGTTCATAAGTGTGATAGGTCTATAATTATCTAGTTCTCTACTTACCTAATTTTGGTGTCAAGAGTAAATCAGTTTCATAAAATAAGTTTGGTATTCTTTTTAACCTATTTCTGTTCTTTGAAAACTGGTTGGAAGGATTATCTATTCATTGTGGTTGAGAAGAAATTGATGAGTAAAATTCTTTTATGAGTCTGACCTCCGTCTTCTGCTCATCCCTCCTTTCAATTCCTTCTGCTCAGGTAACACTGGCCCCTTTGTTGGACGTGGAACATTCCAGAAACCTGTTTGCACTGACATTCCACTCCTGGCTCTTTCTTCTGCTTGGAATGCTCTCTCTCTAAATGTCAGCATGACTGATTTTCGCTCTTCTGACCTGCCTTCTCAGGGCCATCCACCTTGACCTTCAATTCAAAATATGAAACGAACCTCGCCATCTCCATCACTGCCTCCTTGCGTCTTTGCACCCCTGTCCAGAAATTGTCTCCCTTACCTTGTTCAATTATTTTAATACACTTTATCATCTCTAGCTAACAGTATAATTCTTATTATTAAATTGTCATATTGTATACCTTAAAAAATAAAACTTATTAGCATCCCAGAGGGAAAACTTTTGGATTTCTTTTCCTTATTAAGTAAATACTGATACTTCATACTTTTCTATGATGTTGCCATTCCTCTAAGTTGTAACATCTACTGAAAAATATTATTCAAACTAACTTCATAAACATTTGAAAATATTTTATATGTGTCATATCCTGCTGTTTTCATTCCTGATTTGTCTCCCTCGCCTCATTTTTTGATCAACCTTAATCAGGGAAGTTGACTTTTGATTTTCTCCAAAGAATCAGCTTTGAATTTATTAATTTTCTGTTTTTTTATTCATGATATTATCTATATTATTATTTTCTTCATTCCTTTGGTCATACTGTTTTTCTAGCTTCTTGAGTTAAATACTTAAGTTATTTATTTTCAATAGCCTATTTTAGAAAAGGGTTTTTAGTACTATAATGAAACTTTACTTCCACTTATGCCACAAGTGTTGACATTAATTGTCATTGGACTTTAAATATTTTATAATTTCTATTGTGTTGTCCCTATGCATTAGTTATTAAGAGTGTATAAGATTTTGAGGGGACTGTTACTACTGATTTCTAATATTTTTGTACCATGAAAAGAGATAATATACCATGTAATATAAATTACTTGAAATTCTTAAGAAATTTTTTATGATCTAGTACTTACTCAAATTTTGTAAATATTCTTTGTATATCAAGGCTTTGGGGGTATCAGTCTTATTAATTCTGTTGCCCTTTTCTTTGTTTATTTCCAGTCTTATTTGGCAGAAAAATTTTCAATAGAAATGTAGAAAATTTATCATAATATTTTTTATCAATTCTGCCTTTAATTATGTCAGGTTTTGACTAATAACTATTTAAAAGATGCTGGAAAGAGAACCCACTAAGTATTTTTGTGTTTTCCACTTATTATGAATTAATGTTCTGTCTTTTCTCTAATAATGTCTTCCTTAAATTCTTTGATGTTAATATTGGCATACATGTCTTATTTTGGTTAGTATTTTCTGATATATTTATTTCTATTTACTTATTTTCCATCTTTTTGTGTCATTTAAAAAAATTCTGTTTTAATAATTTATTGCCTTTAATAACTTAATAGTAATTTTTACTTATCATAATAAAATATATATTTTCATTTATTTCTATCATTCCTTTCATGTTTATTCCTTTTTTTGTTAACTGTAATCTTTATTTCTTCTTTTTTACCTTTTCAATTCAAATATATTACTAAGCTTAATAGTTTTCTTAGTATCTTTAACTATGGTTAATAACTAAAACCATGTCTAAATATATATCTTCATTCTCCTCCAAACAAGGCAAAAATTTAACCCATCTTTAAACCCAACTCTTGAATAAAAATTTGGCTAGACATGAAATTTTTTATTGATAATTAGTTTTCTTCTGTTTACTTCTTTCAGATTTATTTTATATTCTGGAATTCAGTGTGACTAAAGTCTGCTGTCATTTTGTTTTTCCATGACGTTTATATGACTTTTCTCTCTTTTACCTTTTGATGTTTTCTTGTTATCTTTGGGTGTGGATTTAATTTTATTCATCCATAGAATTTCCACCTCTCTTTTTATATTATCAATTTATTCTTGCATATTGTCTAATTTTTCCATCTACCCCAAATTTGTGTCACATCTGCCTGTGGTTCTGATGTTTACTGTGCTTCTTCAGACAGTGTGTGGACTTTGGGGTATGGGTGTGTGTGTGTGTGCGTGTGTGTGTGTGTGTCCCTTTCACATGACTTGTAATTTTTTTGTTCAAAGCCGGAATAATATTGAAAAATGGGAACTGAGGTGTGAGCCTATAGATTCTTTTTTTTAAATTTTTTTTAAATTTTTATTTTATTCATTTTAGAGAGGAGAGAGAGAGAGAGAGAGAGAGAGAGAGAGAAACGGAGGAGGAACTGGAAGCATCAACTCCCATATGTGCCTTGACCAGACCAGTGCAGGGTTTTGAACTGGCGACCTCAGTGTTCCCAGGTCAATGCTTTATCCACTGTTCCACCACAGGTCAGGCCTGGTGTGAGCCTATAGATTAAGATTTTTATGTTAATCTGGCCAGAAATGTTTCATGTTTGCTATTGCTGTAGGTGCCAGAGGTTCAAGTTTCTCCAGTGTTTTTGTTTTTGTTTTTGTCCCCTCTCTTGAAATTAGGATTTGCTAAATATTCCTTCCCAGATGGAGTCTGTGTCTCTCAGCTCTAGCACTTGAAATCCACTGTTATTATTTATACTGGAGCCCCGATGACATGGGAAAGTGGAGTCAAGAGGCCTGCTATAATATTCACATTAAATCTCAGTCTTTAATGGGCCCATGTCCCTGAGCTGTGGCCATCACAAGTGTTTCTAGGATCCCCCTCTTAGATAAAACAGGAAGAGCATCAGAAAGAGCCTCCTCAGAGGGGCCTGTGGCTATGGTTCCTAGAGTGTAGACTTCTTTGTGGAGATGCTCCGGGCACATTTCACAATGATCAATCTTTCCCTCCCCCTGACAAGGTCAACAGGGGGTCCTCCTAGGTTCTTCCCCATGAGTACCTGGAGGATTTCTGGAGATAAAGCCCATGAAACAATGGGGCACCCCCTAAGACTGGTCCCTCTGGAGCTTCTCACTCACACTGGTTCACACTCAGCCTCCCGCAATTCTTCAAAATGACCATTTTTGTGTCCCAACCAGTTTACAGCTCTGCTCGCTTCTGCTTCAATAAGCAGATCTCAGGTGCTCTGACTCGGGGTGCATCTCTCTCCACAGTTTTTAAGGGTGGAGGCTGGTCCTGTAATCTCACCTCTCTGAGAGGTATGAGAAAATTGTTGATTTTTTGTTGTTGTAAGGATCGGAGAGATAAAATGTTTTTTTTTTAATTTTTAATTAATGATTTTAGAGAGAGAAGAAGGGGGAGAGAGAGAGGGAGAGAGACAGAGAGAGATTGAGACAGGAACATCAATCTGTTTTGGTATGTGCCCTGACCAGGGATTGAACCAGCAAACTTTGTGTATCTGGACGACACTCTAACCCTGTGATGGCGAGCCTATGACACGCGTGTCAGCACTGACATGCATAGCCATTTTCAATGACATGCGGCCGCATGTAGTCGCATACCAGCGAAGTATGGGGCCGCATGCCGAGAAGGGCATTTCATCCTCGGTTCCTGCACAGTCAGGTGCAGGAGCCAAGGATAAAACATTTGCTGTAGTGTAGACACTGTGCCAGAGGTCTGTAGGCCAAAACAATTGAACTCTGGCACAAAGCATCTAGTTCTGGGACTTCTGGTTAGGCTGTTTTCCTTGAAGTGACACACCACCTGAGTTATGCTCGGTTTTTTGGTGAATTTTGACACACCAAGCTCAAAAGATTGCCCATCACGCTCTAACCAAATAAGCTACCTGGCCAGGGTAGGAGTGACAATTTCTAAGTACTTTATGTATCAGAGGTAAACATTTAAAATCCTTTAAAAAATTACTTTATTTTAGAGAAAGTTTGATTGTAGACTTTGCTTTTTTCCTTTTGAAATATAACTGACAAGGATTGGAAACCCCACCCAGTAGCCAACTCCAAAGAGGAAGTCTGGCTCTGGTCTCTATCCTTGTAAGGGACCTTTTGTTTCTGTTGTGAAGCCCTGGCCAGATCTACCAGATTCTAGCCTTTGCAACTGCTGGACCAATAGCTTTGGCTTTTGGTTTATTGTTCCACTTCTGGTCTGTAGTATTATTTTACTTGTTTAGAGCTAGAGCTAATTATAAAATGTTTTTATCTTGTATCTCTCATCACTATGCTAGAAAAGGACAGGTTTGAAACCTAGACCTATTGTGATTGAAACTCTCAAGTATGTTAAATTTGACTTTGACTTTTGTGATCTAAATAATCATATACATAAATTGTATTTAACCCCTTCTGTACAGTAATTTACCTTGGTGGATAAAGTATTACAAAATATTAATAATTATAACAATCTAATCAAAGGGACCTTCCTCAGTTTTTACAAGAGATTATATATAACCTTATAAACTACCTCTAAATTACTATGATACCAGATATCTAACTTCTAAATAGTATCATATCGAAAAGTTTTCCCATGCCACTTGGGAATTAGGACAGTACAAAAATATTACCAGAATTGGTCATGAAGTTATTTAAATGCCCGGTAGAATTTTTAGGTCCCTATGCCTTCTGAAAACAAAGGGCAAAAATGGTTATATTTACATATGTTCCAACAATAATTATAGGTCAGACAGTAATAAGAAAGAATAAATAATCCATAGTATTTTTTAAATTGTATGGATTTAGGTCATATAAATAATTAGAAAACATACTAATATTTGCCCCAGTTTAAAACTTAGTTATTAGTCTTTAACTTTGTGGTTTATTTTTTAATTTCCCAGCCGTGCACATAGATCTACATTTCTGGATCTACAAGCCAAAGGACAGGGTGGGGGGAGTTCAACTTAGAAGCTTTGAAAACTGTTTTTTAAAAGTAATTCTTGTACAGGTGCTTTAACAAGGAAATACAACGCTCTCTTAATGGATAAAATGATCATGCACTTCACATAATAATCGGTACTCACAGAGGGTCTTTCCCTTGAATGTGAATTATAACCCAGAAAAATGGTTGCTTTCCCTCACAGACAGGAAGTCACAGACACTGAAACGTTTCATTTGGTTGCTTTGTTGACAGAGCCAGAAACGCGTGCTGAAGCTCGCGTGAGAGCCTGGGACTTTGAGGAGAATCCTCTCGCTTTCCATGTTTGGTCAGTCTCTCTCTCTACCTCTGAAAGCTGTTAAACCCTCTCTGATCCTCCTGAGAACACTGGCCTGGAACCTCTACCCCCTACTTCTGCCCTGACTGGTGCTTTTGCCAGAATCATAGAAAAGTCACTAAAAAAAACAAAGAATAAGAAAATGAAATGAGCATTATATTTCTATTCTTTGACACACACCTCCTCTCCTCTATCTGGGAGATTTCTGCCCTGGGTGTGTACAAGGGTGTGGGACCGGAGTGCTCCCGGTCAGCTATGAACTCTCCGTGGGGACTTCAATCTCAGACTTCTCTGCTGTCTTTCCCTGTTTGCCTCCTGCAAGCTGCTTAGCAGTTAAGGTTGGCAGACTTGAACTCCACCCTGAAGCTTAAGAAGTCATCTTCGGAACACTCTGCTGCCAGCATGGCTATTTCAGAGAAGAGAATGGGACAAAGGGGCTTGCTCTTTGACAAGTGCATTGTTCCATGATGAGCAGGCTGGAGGAGGAGGAAGGATGCTTTGCCCGTAACACACCTGCCTTTTCAGTGCAAGGCAAGCTGCCGCTATTATTTTGTCTGTAATCCACTTAGGTGAAGACACATGACAGACATTGAATATAATGCAATGTAAGAAGTCAGAAAACCCGAAAGTCTCAGACTTTCTGTTGACGTCTTCAACTTGATGTTAAAAAAAAAAATGTCCTTGTAAAATGAGCGTTGTGCCTTTCATAAAAAATTGCCCCTTCATTTCCCAAAGTTTAAACCCGCAGGTGTAACATTTCATTCCATCTCATCTAGTGACTGATGGCTCGGGGCGCCACACTCCTTGTAAAAGTCATGCTTTTACTGCTTTTCGGTAATTGCATTCTGTGTGTGCAATGATCTGAAAGCTATTCAGGGGAAAAGAGCATAACATGACATGTATGTTAGAAAAAGGTGCCAAACCTCTGCTCCATTTCCTGTTGCTTGAGGATCCTTCTGGTGCTGATTCCTGCCTGGGGCAGGGGGGCGGTGAACACACAATACGGTGTACAGAGATGTGATGTAGAATCGTGCACCTGAAACCTGTGTAATTATGTTAACCAGAGTCACCCCAATAAATTCAATTATTAAAAAAAGCCAAAGGAAATAACATAGACACATTATTCATTTGTACTATTCTGCTTTATAATTTATACAGAACTTTTTTTTAACGAGTTATCTTCTTTCTATTACTATTTTAATGGGGTGACATTAATCAATCAGGATACATAGGTTCAGAGAAAACATCTCCAGGTTATTTTGACATTTGATTATGTTGCATACCCATCACCCAAAGTCATATAGTCATCCGTCACCTTCTATCTGGTTTTCCTTGTGCCCCTCCTTGCCCCCATAACCACCACACTCTTGTCCATGTCCCTGAGTCTCATTTTTATGTCCCACCTATGTATGGAATCATATAGTTCTTACTTTTTTCTGATTTAGTTATTTCATTCAGTATAATGTTATCAAGGTCCATCCATGTTGTTGTAAATGATCCGATGTCATCATTTCTTATGGCTGAGTAGTATTCCATAGTATATATGTACCACATCTTCTTTATCCAATCATTTATTGAAAGGCGTTTTGGTTGTTTCCATGTCTTGGCCACTGTGAACAATGCTGCTATGAATATGGGGCTGCATGTGTCTTTACATACCAATGTTTTTGAGTTTTGGGGGTAAATACCCAGTAGAGGGATTACTGGGTCATATGGTAGCCCTATTTTTAATTTTTTTGAGGTACCGCCATACTTTCTTCAATAATGGTTATACTACTTTACATTCCCACCAACAGTGAATGAGGGTTCCTTTTTCTCTACAGCCTCTCCAACACTTGTTATTACCTGTCTTGTTGATAATAGCTAATCTAACAGGTGTGAGGTGGTATCTCATTGTAGTTTTGATTTGCATTTCTCTAATAGCTAATGAAGATGAGCATCTTTTCATATATCTGTTGGCCATTTGTATTTCTTCCTGGGAGAAGTGTCTGTTCATGTCCTCTTCCCATTTTTTTATTGAATTGTTTGCTTGTTTGTTGTTGAGTTTTATGAGATCTTTGTATATTTTGGATATTAGGCCCCTATCTGTGCTACCGTTTGAAAATATCATCTCCCATTTAGTTGGCTGTCTATTTGTTTTGTTGTCAGTTTGTTTTGCTGTGCAAAAGCTTCTTAGTCTGATGTAGTCCCATTCATTTATCTTTGCCTTCACTTCCCTTGCCTTTGGAGTCAAATTCATAAAGTGTTCTTTGTAACCAAGTTCCATGAGTTTAGTACCTTTGTTTTCTTCAATGTAATTTATTGTTTTAGGTCTTTGATCCATTTTGAATTAATTTTAGTACAAGGGGACAAACTGTAGTCAAGTTTCATTCTTTTGCATGTGGCTTTACAGTTTTTCCAGCACCATTTGTTGAAGAGAATTTTTTTTCTCCATTGTGTGTTGTTGGCCCCTTTATCAAAAATTATTTGACCATATATATGTGGTTTTATTTCTGGGCCTTCTATTCTGTTCCATTGTTCTGAATGTCTATTTTTCTGCCAGTACCATGCTGTTTTGATTATCATGGCTCTATAATATAATTTGAAGTCAGGTATTGTAATGCACCCAGCTTCGTTCTTTTTCCTTTGGATTACTCTGGCTATTTGGGGTTTTTTAAGAATGATTTACTTTTATTCATTTTATTTTTATTTTTTTTACAGGGACAGAGAAAGAGTCAGAGAGAGGCATAGATAGGGACAGACAGGCAGGAACAGAGAGAGGTGAAAAGCATCAATCATTAGTTTTTCATTGCCATTGCGACACCTTAGTTGTTCATTGATTGCTTTCTCACATATGCATTGACCGCGGGTCTTCAGCAGACCCAGCAACCCTTTGCTGGAGCCAGGGACCTTGGGTCCAAGCTGGAGAGCTTCTGCTCAAGCCAGATGGGCCCACATTCAAGCTGGTGAGGTTGGAGTCTCGAACCTGGGTATTCCACATCCCAGTCCGACGCTCTATCCACTGCGCCACCTCCTGGTCAGGCTATTCAGGGTTTTTTCAAGTTTCATATAAAGCTGATGATTTTTTCTTACTTTTCTTTAAAAATTACATTGGAATTTTGATGGGAATTGCATTAAATTTGTATATCGCTTTGGATAGTATAGTCATTTGACTATATTTATTCTTTCTATCCAAGAACAAGGAATATTTTTTCATTTTATTATATCTTTTCGATTTTCTTTAACAGTGCTTTGTAGTTTTCATTATATAGGTCCTTTACATTCTTTGTTATGTTTATTTCTAGGTATTTTATTTTTGTTGTTGTAACCATGAAGGGGATTGTTTTTATTTTTATTTTTTTTGAGCTCATTTTCTGATGTTTTATTGTTGGCATATAGAAAGGCAATGGACTTTTGTATATTAATTTTGTATCCTGCAACCTTACTGTATTGGTTTATTGTTAGATCTAGTCATCTTTTTGTGAAGTCTATACAGAACTTTTAAAAAAGAAAATAAACCTATTTAAATCCTTCTTATGAAGTTAGTTAAGTGTTTGAAAGGGGTAATCAATGACTTACCAAATAAATTTCTAAACCACTTCAGTGTTGATCAAAAACATCCATCAGTCAGTAAATGAATTAAAGGAGAAGACATTCAGGCTGAACAGAGTGTGGATTCAAACATAATAATCCAGAAAAAAACTTACACATGAGGAGCAAATGGGCAGTTTATTTGTTCCCGGGGTTAAAAGTCCAGAGAAAGAGAAACAGTAGGACATAGAGGCCATTTCAATAGAAATTTAGATCCAATTAATGTATTGACATAATTAGCAGGTAGTGATTAACAGCATTACAGAAGCTGTTGGCAAGTGTGTGTATGTACACCCCATCTGAATGAATTCAAAGATCCCTGTACTTATCATAATTAAATTATTAGTTCTGGAAGGACAACATAGGCTGCGGAGGCCATAGAAACAGGCCAAAAGTCATGTATCCAATTTATTTCCTCACTAAAATGAAATGTTTAGAATTTTTATATCTTATCAAGCAGAATCTGTGGAGCAGAAATTATTATGACTATCAGGATTGAGTGGCCCATGTGTTTGTGAAACCATGGACCAGATTGCCTCAGGGTTTATAAAAAAAGAAACCAGGAAACAATAAAATGAAATTTTGTAAATAAAATAAGTCTCGCAGTCAGGCAAATTATCCACTTCTATTGCTTTGCTCCTGGATAAACATGTAAAACTAAGAGCTAAAAAATTGTTTCAAAACAGGAATTAAGTTTCAGATTTTTTTAAAGACTGTGTAGAATTAAATGAAAAGCACAGAGAATAATGCCAAATATAGTTACAGTTATAGGTTGAAAAGAAAAAACCTCTCTTGTGACTCTTTTTTGTGTTTTTAATGCTGTTTACTTTAAACTTGAACTGCTTTTGCTCATCTGATGAGAAGAAGGATGCAGACTTTAATCAATGAGAAGGGATTTTGCCAACAAAACTGTCTTATCTTGGACTTGGAAAATGTCCATGAAACATGGAAGCAAACCAAAAAATTAAGAAGAGAAAGGTATTTTTTTAGGCAAAATTAAGACTCTAGAAATTTTAGAAAAACAACAACAATGGAAGTATGTTTTTAAAAAGTTCTTCAGCATCTGCTTCCTTGGAAGGAAGCATTGTCTTGGAAAGTTTTGGAAGCTGTGGGGCAGCATATAGCTCGGTAACACTCCGTGGACTTGTGTGTAGATGTTCCATGTGGCTCATGGATATGGTTGTCTTGAAATCTGACCTAGGTATTAGACTACTATGAGTCCTAGCAGAATATCTATATATTCAGGAAATTAAAAAATGGCTTTCCTGAAGTGGTCCCTCCTTGATTCCTCTTCCAATTTCTAAATATCTGTTAAAATCTAGTTACTTGTCACAGAATTGATGCATTTGTGTACAATGTGCAGGAACCTGAAGATAAACTTTAATTATAGTCACTGATATTTACTGTGTACTAACAGTGTGCCTGGCATTTTTCAGAACACTCTACCCACTTAATTAACTCATTTAATTTCAGCCCTGTATGTAAACATCATCTCCATGTTTACAGATCAGAAACCTGAAGGAGAGATGGTCCAAGTTCCAACAGCCAGAAATATTGAAGCTGAGATTTAAGCATTCTGGCTCCAATCTGCTTTTAGTCACTTTACTGAACTGCTCCTTAATAGACCTTGGAGACCAGATTCCTCTTCTTGATCTGTACATAAGAGTGCACATAACCTCTTGGCCCCTTCTCCTAACCAGTGAACAAGTACTGTAAAGGGCCAGACAAGTGAGGCCATCATAAGCATTGGTCACTGTGGAGTTAATGGAGGACCTTAGGACAAGAAGTCTTCCACTTTACACAATGCCCTTCCACTACGGTTTCAGGTTTGTCCAGGCCACTGCCTCACTCACTTGAATCCGTGTCCATACAACCTTTCGGTCTGTGGCCACCAATGTCTCTGTCATAGCCTCTTTGGTACTCTCCTCTGGCCAGTCTCATCCTGAAAGTTTTTATTCATGTTGTTTTAGATAATAGGGATGTTGTCAGAAAGAACAGAAACCTATGTAGAATCTTGAATATTCAAGAGATGCATTTTGTAAGTCAACATTTCTCTAGGGTATCACAGGGAATTATCTGGTTCAATTCTGAAAGTGGGTAGAGGAAATGGTGACTCTCCTTGTGGGGCACAGTAACCTGTGAGCATCACATGTCCTTGCCATGTAGCTTGTCCAGCTGAGTCCTACATTAGTATGAGTTTGGCAGTCCTGGCCGAGTACTTCAGTCAGTTAGAGCATTGTCCCAAAATACCAAGGTTGTGGGTTCAATCCTAGCCAGGATACACCCAAGAACCAATCATGAATGCATGAGTGGAACAACAAATTAATGTTTTCTCTCTCTTTCTCTCTCCCTTTCTCTTTTTCTCTCTCTAAAATCAATAAACAAAACTATTTTTTAAAAGTCTGGGCTTTAGGGAGCAGGAGAGCTTGGTGGCAGGGAGATAGTTTCCCCCATCTTCATTTGACTTCAGGTACTGGAGTCAGAGCAGCCAGGGATCCCTGAAACGAACATCTTGTTCTTTTATACAGTCTGGGATTCTTCCTGACCTACAAGAAACTCTCTATTTTATTCAAAAATCTATATGCATCTCCAGAATAGGAACTTAAAGTGGAATTCTCATGCATTTATTGATTATTTTATTGAGGTATAATTTTCTTGCAATGAGATGCAGACATTCTAACTGTGTAATTTGCTAATTTTTGACAATTGCGTACCCCTGTGTAACCCACATCCCTATCAATATATTGAACGTTTAAATTACCTTGTGCAGAATATGCACATTAAAAGTCCTTCCCAGGCGATCTTCAGCCTCTCCTCATCAGATGTAGCCATCTTTGGTGAGTTTTGTCTATTCTATATCTTCATATAAATGCGGTTATATGTGACTTCTCTCATTCACTGTCTCTCAAATTAACTCACATTGTTGCATATGTCAGTTACTTGTCCTACCCTCTGGCTGAGTGATGCTCCACTGTGTGAATATGCCAGTTTGTTGAGGGACATGTGGATTATTTCTAGTTTCGGGCTTTTATGAATCACACCGCAATAAACATTCTTGTATAAGACTTTCGTGGACATCTATTTTCATTTCTGAGCGAGATTGCTGAGGGATACAGTTGCTGTTGAATGGCAAATAGAACTTGTAAAGGTGCTTCCTGCACAGGAGGAGGATCTGAGTGTGTGTGCCCAGTGGCACAGTAGTGCCTCTATCAGCTCGTGTTGAAAGTGGAGCTAATGACGGAGGAGGAAGCAGAATTGCCCGCATGTGGCTGAGTGGCCACCCTGGATCCCTTTAATTGAGTGAGATCTTATTCTTGCTACTTATTCCATTAAGGATCCTAAATCCCATGGATGTTCTCTTTCCCCTGGAAAGCCCACAGTGATTATCTTTATTATACAACTCTTCCGCAAGACCCATGCTCAGAATGCTACCTGGTTTCGACAGGCTCCTACTGATAAACTTCTAGCTCTGGGACACATGCCTGAATAGCCTGAGACTTCTCTGACTTCTGGTAGGCAAACAACAGGAGATGGTGGCCCTCCATCACCATGTACAGACAGGCTGTAGAGCTCCCCAGGATGACATAGCCTCATCATTGTGTTGGCAGCATGATACGTCTTGATCTCTTGAACATGTGTTTGGAGTTGGCTGCTGGAAGGGGCATATTCCATGTGTAAAGTGCCTGCAGCTGGTGGGAACAAAGAACGTGCTGGTCTGCTCACTCTCTGGAGCACCAGGAGACCTGAACATGCTGTGCCTTAGAAATAGAGTGGGCCCACGACTAAGATGGCATCTGTATTATGGTAATGAGCAATATATATATGCTTTAAAGACTTGTGTTACACCTTTCCCAGGTGGTGTTCCAGAAAGATGAACTAATTTATACCCCTGTGAGCAGGAAATAGGCATGCTCTATTCTTCCAAACCTGGTGAATACTGAGTCTCCTTTACTGGTCATCACATACAGAGATGACCAAACTTCACTGAGTGTGTTTTCGATGGGTCTGTTTGTTTTGTCTTATTTTTACTGGGCGGCTAGATGAATATTTTTTATTATTTTTTTCCCAGTGCTAGGGGATAACTATATCATCTAGTATGTCAGGAATGCTTCATTGATTTCAGATTCATCACAAAAGTCGTCAGACGTCGCATCGTAATTCATAGCTGTTCTCAGTTCTGCCCTGGCGTGCTTGTGTCCTGGGAGCTTAGCCTTGGTAACACTTTTATGTTGAAGCTAGAGGTCCTGACTTGTCACTAAAATGCCCACATTTCAGGTTCTCAGTGAGAGACAAGTTCTTAGTATTGCTCTATTGACTGGTCCTCTGCTCCATAGAAATTTATTTATGATCCCGCAGCAACACTGTAATAAAAATCAGAGCCAGAAATGATCTCCCCTTCCCAGAACTAGCCAAGGAAGGGTGGAGCCATGACTCAGAATTAAGGATTTAGGAAAGACAACAAGATTTCTGGTCAGTAGTTAGAGCTTCTGCCTTACCTTCCAAAGGCTGCTGTGACAAAGTGCCATCAACTGAGTGACTTAAGCCAGCAGAAGTTTATGTTTTAAGATTCTGGAGCTTAGAAGTCTGAGACTGAGGTGTCTGTAGGACCGGGCCATCTCTGAAACCTGGAGGCGGAGCCTCTCTCATCTCTTTCTAGTTACGAGGGCTGCTTGCAGTCCTTGGTGTCCCTCGGCCTGTGCCTTCCCTACATGTGGCACTCTCCTCATAAGCCTGTCTTCACATAGTCATTTTCCTCCAAAGGCATCTGTCATGTTGCATTAGGATCCCATGCTAGTTTCAGTATGACCCCATCCATCTTAACTAAGCATCTGCAATGACCATATTTTCAAATATAGTCATATTTTGGGGGTTAGGACTTCAGCGCATATATATGTGTATATATAAATAAGTGTGTGTGTGTGTGTAAGTGTGGGTGTTATATATATATATATATATATATATATATATATATATATATATATTAGGATACAATTTAACCCATGGCATTGAAGCATTGAGCGTGATACAAACCACTCCGGAGTTTCCGGGGCAGGATTTCAAAACAAGAGCGCTGGCCTCCTCTGGAAGAGTTCCTGGGAAGGGAGAGGTGTTTATTCTCTGGGACATGAACCCTATGACTTTGAAATAAGAGCATACCTGAAATTAATTTCTGACAATCAGCCTTGAATCGGTTATTGTTTCTTTGTTTGATTTTGCTCTACACGGTTGCTTCCAATGATGCCCCTTCAATGTTTGCCCTTCTCCAAAACCTTGAAACTAAGATCATTTCTATTTGTAACTGTAAGGTATTTTTCCCCACCAAGGAAAAAGAAAGGGAGTAGCCACCAAGTGTAGATAAGCAAAAGCTTTATTCAGTACAGCGCTTCCCGGACATGTTCTCCAGTCCGGGGGCCAGGGGCCAGAGAAGTCACATGGAGGAAACTGTGTTGGGGAAATTTAAAGGGTCGTCTAGGGTGAAGGCAAGTTGATGTGACATGGTGAAATCTCACTGGCTGGAAGACAGTCGCTCTTTTCCAAAGGACTCCTGGGAAGTTTCTTTGGCGAGCATGGGTGTGGGCGGTTCTAGCCAAAGTTCCTGGGTCTGGTTTCCCATGTTACTTTCCCCCATTGCCCACGGACCTCATATTTTGATCTTTTATGTTAGATAGGGATGCTGCTATTCATCTGGTTACTTCCTGCTGGTTAGAGGCGTCGTGGGGAGGTTGAGAGGTCGTGGTTTTGAGGGTAGTCGCGAGGAACATCTGTTTGACCGTGACTCGAGAAACTTCACAGATGCGGTCCCGAAAGAATTTTTTAAAAACACGAGCAAATATGAGGAATAAGTGGATAATTAGAAGAGGATTTAATATAGGGGCAGCCCAGGTGAGTATGGGTGGCTGCCACCAAGAGTTAAGCAGGTTGTAGGAGGACAGATTCTTGCTCAGTTTCTCTTGTAGATGGTTGAGAAGACTGATGTTTTCTTCCATCAGGCCAGTCTCATTGAACAGCATTGCTTCCGGCTTTAGCTCACTCTAGCAGCAGGTTTCTGGTGGCAGGGACAGGAGCAATAGGGGAATCTATCTGCAGGACCCAACCTTTTAGTGAGTCAAAGACCGGTAGAGCCCAGTGGTTCTGACTACTAGTGGTCCTGCATGGGGGCAAGCTTGAGGTGAGAGATATGGCTAGATTGAGGGTAGTATTGATTACAGGGGAGCCCTTGGTAGTGAGGAAACCCCTTTTCTTTTAGAGGGCATAACTAAGGAGTGCGAAAAGGTGATTTTATCCAAACTGCATGTCAGGAGTGGCGTGCGAAGGAGTAAATAAGGGGTCCCATTCACTGCTATAACCAAGACCTGTGAGGGAACTAGAGGTCCAGAGTGTGATGGCAAAACAGAGAAGGTAGGCCCATGTCCACAAGAAATGATATGTACTTACCCGCTCCTGTAGCATTAACCGGGGTTGGCGATGGTGATGGGGGTCTCTGAGTCCGGGCCATGTCAGTTGTCCATGAGGCCTAGGAGTTGGAGCGATGGGCCCACCTGGCTGGCTTGGCCTCCCATTTGGGTGGCTTGTCCTCCACGTAGAGGCACTGAGGAAAAGCCTGTTGCCTAAAGGGGCAATCACTCCGCCAGTGACTGAGCTGCTTGCATTTAGGGCAGGTGCACTGTCGGGACCAGTGACCCTCCTTGCCACATTTAAAGCAAGCTTCTGGTGGGGTTCCTCTCTGTGGCCTGGACTTAGGTCAAGCACCTCTTGTGCCTTGTCCCTGTTGCTCTGCCGGCCTCAAGGCTGCCACAAGAGCCTGGGTTTGGAGTGTTACCTTCTGCTGCATGCGGGCCTGGCAAACAGCTTTGGTCTGTTCCTACTAGTAGCAACCATTAAAAACTTTAAATGCCCTGTTCACAGGTCCTGTATAGGGGTTTAGGAGCTGAGAATAAGAGGAGGAGGGTTTCTGGGGAGCCTGGCACCCAGATCCGGCCGGAAACACCGGAGCCAGAGGCAGGAGAGGGCCAGGCCTTCCTGCAAGAAGATCAGGGTTGGGCTGTGGGTTCAGGAGCCCTGCAAACCAGCGTGATAGCCAATGCCTGGCGGAGGGTGGCCTGATGGAGGAGGGACTTAAGAACACAGTGGAGAAGGGAGGGGTCCCTGGCCAGCAGGAGAGGAGAAAGAGGGACTATATTTGCAGGTGAATGAGAAACAGGATCTGGCAAAAAGAGGGGAGGAGCCCAATAGGACGGAGGTAGTCGTGCAGGAGAGAAAGAGAGTTGGGGGTCAGGCAAAGGAGGAAAGATTAGGAGTGGAAGGTTTAGCTGAGGTTTCTCTGGCCAAAAAGGGCCTGTGCTGTGTAGCAGGCAGCACAGAGATTAGGACAGGAGAACTAATACTAGAAGTCCTGATTGTAAGGGATCTCCAACCATTTTCCAATTCTTTGGCGATAGTTAAATTGGTGAGGGTGTTAAAATCGAAAGTCCCTTCAGGAGGCAACCTGGTTCAATTATCCAGTGGGTTCGGTGGCTTGGCCACAGCAGAGAAGCAAAACAGTTTTCTCTTCTTTAGGGAGACAGAGATTTTGGATAAGGCAACTCCAGGAGTGTTTCTGAGTCAGATTTAGATTCCTATGCCCCCACGGCCACCCTCAGTTCTTGGGGTGATCAGAGATGAACATTGGCATCCCACAACTCAAGCTCTGACCACTGGATGGTTAGGTAAAGTGGGAGTGACTAGAACATCTCCACGGGCACACATGCACTCGGAATGGATAAGAGGTCCCTGATGCAGCTGTGATTACGGACAGGGAGTCTCGGCAGAAAGAGCTGAGGGGAGGCTGAAGGCAAGGGACTTACCGTACCGTGTACTGAAGTGGGCGGAAAGTCAGAGGTCCTGGTTCTTTCTTGTAGGGGATGGGGAGAGGAGCTGTCCTTGCAGACTTCAACTCCTCCCGGGTTTTGGCACCAAATATAAGGTATTTTTCCCCACTGAGGAAGAAGGAAGGGTGTAGTCACCAAGTGTGGATAAGCAAAAGCTTTATTTAGTACAGCGCTGCCTGGATAATGTTCTCTGGTCCAGGGGCCAGGGACCAGAGAAGTCACATGGAGGAAAACGCGTGGAGGAAATTTAAAGGGTCCTTTAGAGTGGAGGCGAGTTGATATGATGTGGCGAAATTTCATTGGCTGGAAGACAGTCGCTCTTTTCCAAAGGTCTCCTGGGAAGTTTCTTTTGGTGCCCATGGATGTGGATGGTTCCAGCCAAAGTTCCTGGGTCTGGTTTCTCACATGACCTTCCCCCATTGCCCACCAACCTCACAGTCACCCTTCCAGCATTGTCAACACAAGCCAAACAACATGGACTTATTCCAGGCCTTTTGGTTTAGTCAGATCTGATAGTGGCTTAATAATTGAAAGCTACCCTTTCCTTCAATTTTCTCCTCAGCTGGCCACTTTCCTGGCACTTAAGATCTCACTGTGTCCCTCGCAGAGTGGGAACAAAGACATGACCACCCGTGTTGTTAGTGAGGATCCTTCAGACACATTTCATTTCACCTGGAAGCCATGTGTCCACATGAGCTGCTGCCCCTCCAAAGGCTCTGGGGAAATCTGAGTTTTGTCTTGATGGCTTTTACTTGTTCAGTACACTTTTTTTTTCTCATTTCTCTCACAAAACACGACATGGAGAGAGGCCCACAGTTTTCACACTTTTTATGTGAGCCTTTTGGTGATTAAAACTCTAGGGTGTTGAGTTAGTGTAAATGTTAAAAACATGCATTTTGTAAGAGAGTGTGGTACTGAATGATGCTGGATAGAAAACCCTAGGGAGCCAGGGCTGCCTGAGGCTCCGACCTGGTGATGGTGTGAATTCCTCTCCATGACTGCCTCTGCATCGTTTCTGAGAAAGGGAGGAAAGCTTATTTTAGCTAAGTCAAGGACTTGGTCAAAAGTGACTTTGACCAGACTTAGTCAAAAGAACAAAGAGACCCAGTGTGCATTCTATACCTCGTGTCTGCAACAGAACATCACAGAATACTGTCAGGCTATTCTAAAGAGGACCGTGTGGCGTGGAGACAAGCCTTTCTAAAAGGGAGGCTCTGAGTCCATTTCTCTGACTGCTCTAGGCTTCTTTTAACAAAATTTTTTTTTCTGTTTTGTTCTCCCTTTAAATTATTTACTCCAGGATTGAAATGATGGTGAGGCAAGCCAGGTCCTCAGAGCCCACATTATCAGGGATGACTTTCTGTCATGGTCATTCAGGAAGGAGTGCGTGCCTCTTTAAATGTGCACCCAGACTGCCTTGCTTGTGCCTCCATTCTTGATCCTGATTTTCGCTACTAGAGAAGTCTAAGTCTTACAAGTCCAGACTTTGCTTTTGCTCTGTGTTTCATGCTTAGCTAAATCCTGATTTCTAATGGTCCTCCGAATTGTTCAGGACTTAAATGGAAACTGGTCATCTTCTTACCCTCTACTACACGTGAGGCCAAAATGAATGAAAAGTACTGGACACAGCAGGCATTTGAATACGGTCAGCAGGGTGACTTCTCTGATCTGGATTTGGTGACCATGGCAGCAAAGTAGCTGGGCCAAAGTCCTGGAGTTAGTTTGTGTGGGAAGAATTGAGTAGTGAAATTATGTATGGCAGGGGAGGGAGGTCATCACCTTGTCACCCATTCCTTATTGTGTGGAGCTTCACGTGCTGCTCAAACTGATTCCACAGCATCTTATTTATTTGGTGGACTCCTCATGGGAAGAAGACGTTCTTAGTCTTCTCTGCTTCTCCAGCACCTCGATTACAACAGACACTCAGAACTACATGCAGGGAAAGCTCTTTATGGGTTGAAACTATTTATAATGCATTTTATCTGCCCTGTAATTATATAATTCTGTGAAGCTGTAGTGACTACAAATCTGTCTCTCTATCCATCATACAAGACCACCACGTACAGGTCCACAGTATAAGACTCACCTTTCCCATAAAGCTATAAAACTCTATAAGGCAAAAAATACATGTTTTCTGCTCTGCATTTAGCTCTCAAATCATCTAACGGAGGGCTGTGAGTTTATCAATTTTAGCTCATTTTAGTGAGGGAAAAAAGAAACAATCTATACAATGGTTATTTTTTAATATTTAATTCATAATTCTTACGCATTGTACATTTTATAAGGTGCATATCAACTGCACACATTGGGTACCTCCCAATTTCCACTTTAAAATTAAATTTCAATCTTTAAGAGTGGTTGATTTGCCTTTATGCATGTATTTTGTGTTGTATTTTTAAATTGAGTAAAAAAATATATGGTAGGGTAAATGACACAGTCCTAAGATTTCAGTGTGAGGCTTGAACAAAAGCTATGATATTCATGGGATGCAATGGAGCATGTCTACTTATCTGGCTGTGAAAACATATGTGCCTGATAACAATGGCGATGAAGCATTTTTTCTGCATGAGTGATTCCTCAGAGTTTCTTCTAATAGCCATGGCAGGAGACTTACCCTTGTGCTGAATAAAACTGTGTTCTTTTAGCTTCTCTGCAGATCTTTATTCTGACCTGAAGCCTTCTCCTCAGACCCAGCTTGAAGTGGCCTCTGAATCTTGTTTCTTTCTTCATTATACGACTCATCCTTGTCCCACTCTCCTGTGTGTATTCATTTGTATGGAATGTCTATGTAGCTATCAAATTAAGTACTTTTTAAAAGATAAAATAGTACAGACATACCCCCAATGACATAGTTAATATATTTATATTCATGATTTTTTTTGCTTTTATTCCTTCCAATAATTTTTGAAATGTGTCTGCATCTTTCACTTATAACCATTTTCCATTTGCATATATATTTAGGTGTTCTGCACACCCTCGACTCAGAAGATGCTTCTTCCATGTTTAGAGACTCCTTAACCATGTATGCGACATTTAATGTAATCTGCACTCTCCCTTCTTGCCTCAATGCTTTGGTCAGAACAGTCAGTCCTGGACTGACCCACCCTCAGGCTGTCCTGTAGGACTTTGTTTAATCATCTGCCTTTGCCAGAAATGGCCCTTGTCTAGTAACCTTACATGACATTTTTGATCTGGTGTAATACATGCTCATTGATAATTCTACCTACCCCCACATTAGAGGGGTTATCTAGATGCTCTGGATATTGTGTTTTTCCCTCTCACTGGGCTTAGGAAGCATTGCTTTGTGCCAAAAGGCTTCTGTGTTTTCTCCCATGATCTTATATGCTAACTGTCATTCGCACCAAGGGCTGAGTCTTACATTTGGTTTCCTGGGCGTAGTCAATTGAGTTCTGAGAAACACAACTCTGTATTTGTTGAATTGAAAAGGTTACTCTGTTTCCATTGTGTTAAATTTACCCTGAACCAAATATAGTGATGTGGTCTCAATAATTATGGACTTCAGTTGGCCAGGATTTCACCCTCCTGCTCCCCATAAAAGACAATACAGTGTAGGCATGGAGAGGATGGAGTGGATTTACCTAAGAGCACATTCAGACCCTGGCTCTCCCTAGTTGAGTGCCTTTGGGCAAGTTGTTTACCTGTCTGACCTTCAGTTTCCTGACCTATAGGATGTGGAGAACAATAGTATGTATCCTTTATTATTCCTTATATTGCCTAATTTATTAGTATGTAAAGTGAAAATATACTAATTATAGAAAGTTTATCACATGGAAACCCATACATTCTTCATTGCATTTTAAGCATAGATACTATTCTTTCTTCATCTGAGGATTTATTCTGTTTTTCAGGACACAAGTCAGTTTATTTCTGGGTTCAGAGTATCATTACTCCAATTAAAACAAAAATATTGCCCTGGCCGCATAGCTCAGTTGGCTTGAACACTGTCCTGAAATGCAGAGGTTGTAGTTCAATCCCCAGTCAGGGCACATACAGGAACAGATTGATGTTTCCGTCTCACTTTATCTTCCTTCCCCTCTCTCTAAATTCAATAAAATAAACATTAAAAAATAGCTTCCACTTTATTTATAGACTTTATATCTAGGGTCCTCCCTTTCCCTTCCAGATCTTTTGCCCATATCTTTTACCCTGCCCACCCATTTCAGACTCTCCTGAATAAGAGGATCCATAAATTAGGAGGAATGGACTTATAGTTCATGCCTAGATCAACTAAAAAGTTAAAGAAAAACATGGAGATTATCAGGTTTAACATGACCAAGAAATCAATTGTGTTAGTCTAGACAGAAGGACATTGCAAGGGGATTAAGTTTTAAGTTTGGGGGGTGTAATATGCCTCAAGCCAAACTCTTGAATTAAGTCAAAATTCTGTCTACTTTCATTTTCTTGGGGCAGATTTCCGGGACTCTCCCTTTGTTAGCTCTCACTATCTCTAATATATTTCTCATGATTTTAAAGAAGAAAGACATGACTTCCTTGGAAAACATTAGTATAGTATAGTATAGTATAGTATAGTATAGTATAGTATAGTATAATATAGTATAGAACAGTGTAGTATAGTATAGTATAATACAGTATAGAACAGTGTAGTATAGTATAGTATAGAACAGTATAGTATAGAACAGTGTAGTATAGTATAGTATAGAACAGTGTAGTGTAGTATAGTATAGTATAGAACAGTGTAGTATAGTATAGTATAATATAGTATAGAACAGTGTAGTATAGTATAGAACAGTGTAGTATAGTATAGAACAGTGTAGTATAGTATAATATAGTATAGAACAGAATTGTATAGTATAGTATAATATAGTATAGAACAGTGTAGTATAGTATAGAACAGTGTAGTATAGTATAGAACAGTGTAGTATAGTATAGTATAGCATAGAATAGTATAGTATAGTATAGTATGGAACAGTGTAGTATAGTATAGAACAGTGTAGTATAGTATAATATAGTATAGAACAGTGTAGTATAGTATAGTATAATATAGTATAGAACAGCATAGTATAGTATAGAACAGTGTAGTATAGTATAGAACAGTGTAGTATAGTATAATATAGTATAGAACAGTATTGTATAGTATAGTATAATATAGTATAGAACAGTGTATAGTATAGAACAGTGTAGTATAGTATAGTAGTTAAGATCGTACACTTTGCAGTAGAATACTAACTTGGCCACTTATTTGTAAGGTGATCTTGGAAAAATGTATTTAACTACTTTGTACCACAACTTTCTAACCTGTAAAATGGGCAGGATAATAACAATACCTCCCTAATAGGATGTGAGAGTGAAATCAGTTAAAGCATTTAAAATAGCATCTAAGATGAACAGTGCTAGATAACCCAAGTGAGAGCTGCTTCCACTCCTAGGAATTCTAAGCTTATCTGTGTTTCTGGTTGTAAAGTACATTGAATTCTGGGAGAAAAAAAGGCAGAGTCTGAATAGTTATTTCTGCCGTTATTACCATCTTGCTAGAGCTAAGATGTCTAGCAAGGCCAGGCACAGTGAGTGGGCAGATCTATTTTCTCCTCTTTAAAATCTAGCTCTAAGCCTGGCTACCTTTCCTTAGAATTAAGCCAGACTATCCAAAGCATTTGTCCAGAAGTCTTTTATTTTTTTGTTAAAATTTCTTAATCTTTTTATTTGAGAAGAATTTTAAACTTGCAGAAAAGTCACAAGAGCATAAATTAGACATAGAATATCAACTTTTAACTTAGATTCACCTATTGCTAACCTTGTGTCCATTTGTACTCTTTCATATACATGTCCACACATATATGTAAATATATATATTTATATAGATAAACATACACATATATGTAAAACATTTTTCTGAATATTTGAGAGTGAATACCTATACCATGGTTCTTTACCCCTAAATATATCAGTGAGTATTTACTGAGAACAAATGTATTCTCTTACATAATTGCAGTATATTATCAACTTTAGAAAATTTAACATTGATATTTCCCTTTCTTAATTGGCCCATTGAATGATGCTCTTTATAACATTCTCCTTGTCCCCAAACTGGGGTGGCCTTTCTTCTTGAAATTCTGTCTTTCATTTAATTACATGTCTTATTGATTCCCTGAGTTGGTTTCTTGACTGCCATTCTTTTACCCTTTGCCCTTGGCTCATGGCATCTCCCATTTGAATACTAGCTAATTAAGCTTACGCATTCTTGAGCACCTTCTTACTGCTTAACCTGGATCATCCTGTGACGAGAAGGGAGGGCTGAAGCAAATTGCTACTGACAAGGTGTATCAAAGTGAACATTTATCGACTCCTACTAACCATGCACTCTCATTCAGTTTATTAGCATTCATTGTCCACACACATGGGTGACCAAATCTCATAGGTGAGGTGATAAGAAGAAGGCTTTAATTTGATAGAGAGCTTTTCCTCTGACATACTGTACTGTCCTTGTCCTTCCATATTAATTACTTTAGTTCCATGATGGCAGCCATTCATTTGTTGTAGTATAGAATATGTACAGTTCACAGCACACCTTTTGACATTTCATCTGACTCAAGTCCAGGTGCCTTTGCAGAGGTTCTGGGATCAGAGGCTGGATGCAGAAATGAGATGGAAGTGTTCTGTAGGCTGGGAACATCAGTCCAAATGCAATCCACCAAACAGCATCCCGGAATGATGGCGGGGTTGAGAGTTAGCTAGAACCAAGCAGCCACGAAGAGAGAGAGAGAGAGATGGATTATGAGACACAGACAGAAGTAGACAGTTTCAGGAGGAGATGTGGAAGAACCAGCTGTCATCCTCTCAGGTTCTAGGACATGTGATGTATTTGGTAACCTCCCTTGTGGCAGGAAAGAGGTTGGTACGGACATTGAGCTACTTCATTCTCTTCCTTGGTCTACCTACTGGGTCTCTGTGTAATACAAATGACTTCCCCATACATGCTTTTAGGTTCTTCAATAAAACAAGAATTCTTTATTTTCCTAAAAGGTAACATATTTTGGTAGATTTGTGTCATTCCTTTACTCATCTGATTGACATATTCTTGTTTGCACACACATACATGTGATGGAATATACCAGAGTCCAGTACTATGGTAGACTATCACCAAGCCTTTTATTGGAATTACCCTGTATTAGGGCCACTTTTAGGCTATGTGGCATCTTTGTGCACATTAAAAAATGAGTGAATATAGTCCCGCACCAGGGCAAGCCTGACTTGAGGAGAAAAACACCGATTGAATATTAATTAGTCTATTCAGCCATCAGCTGCACACACTAGCAAAGCCTATCCCACTCCACTATAGTGGAAGCCCTAATGGTCTGGTGCTATACAAGCTGCTGTCAGCCCCCCAGGTAGATGGGAGAGGAACCAGCTAGTCGGCTGCACTGGGCTCCTCTGCCTATGGCCCATCCTCACTCCATTGACCCATGAAATCTGAACAGACTGTGGTGCTGGATGACCCAAGTGAAGAGAGCTGCTTCCACTCCTAGGAATTCTAAGCTTATCTGTGTTTTCTGGTTGGAAAGTACATTGAATTTTGGGAGAAAAAAAGGCAGAGCCTGAATAGTTATTTCTACCCATTTCCAAACCTAGATAAGTTCTTTGTTCTCCCTTTTCTCAGGTGCCTACCCTGAACTCATAGTTACCTCCCAGACCAACAATAGCCCATTGTGTGCTGAACAGTGTCTGTGTCCAAACTCTATCTAGCTCTGCCACTAAATAGCAACTGATAGGCAGGATAAATGATTTGTCAAGCCAGGACTTCATTATATTTTTATTTGTAGAAAGGGCTTATAGAAAGATGCAAAGAGATTAACAGTGTGAAAATGATAACTATAAAGAACAGTACTAATACAAGACAACTGAAATCAGAAGTCAATTTAGTCTTAAGTTAAAGTAGAACAATTTACTCACCCATGTTTCTATTATTCCTAGACATGGTTTGGAAATCTATTAAGTACTGAAGAAATATATCATTTTCAACTGTCTGAATCTATATGCAGTTGATTTCAAAGCCTAATTGCAGATGAATGAGGAATCAATACATATAACTACACTAACATTACTGTGCTGAAAACCCGTGCATGTTTCTGATGCTTTCATAATATATTTCAATTTTCCTTCTATTTTTCCATTATGATCTCATATTTTTGAAAGGGTTCTTTGAGCATAGCAAAGTGACACAAATCCCAAATGAATGGTCATGATTGTTTGTTTCGATTTCAAGCTGCATTTGTTAGAATGTTCTGTAGCCCCTCCTACAGGGACATCAAACAATTCTTACTAAGACATTCATTTTATCATGTTCCTCTCTGGATTAAAAAAAAACAACAACTCTTTCCCCAGCTTGTGTTATTATGAGTGACAGCTACAGCTCTTTGTAATTTGGTCACAGACTTTCTTTCCATACTTGTCTCTCTCAGTTTCAGACTACACCCCCTATTCCAGCTGGGCTTAGTGCTTTACAATGCCACAGGGAAGGAGATTCTAATCAGAGTATTTTTAATTATTCTGTTCTGACTTCTAATGCCTATATTTTATGCTTTCCATAAGCAGTCTGACCCACTGTATAGAGTCCAACTCCAACCCAATCCCCTGCTCAAGATTCAGGACCTTTGGGTTTCTCTAGATCTACTGATCTTTCTCTCCCTCTTTGACTCATAAATCTTGACCCTTAGAACACATTGCTTGGGAAGCCTCTGATTTCTTGGACCATACTCACTTTAGGATGATAGTGTGGCCAATGCCAAAGCAAGTCCAAATGCGTCTTCAAACCATGCTGGGTTCTACCTCCTTTACTCAAAGCCCAATTCTTTATCTTCTATTTAGTATAATCCACTGTGTATTTTTAAAAATCACTTTCTATCCCCTAATACCTCTCTCTCTCTCTCTCTCTTTCTCTCTCTCTCTCTCTCTCTCTCTCTCACACACACACACACACACACACACACATTACTAAATAGCATTCTTTTTTTTTTAAAACTTTATTTTATTTATTCATTTTAGAGAGGAGAGAGAGAGAGAGAGAGAGAGAGAGAGAGAGAGAGAGAGAGAAAGGGGGGAGGAGCAGGAAGCATCAACTCCCATATGTGCCTTGACCAGACCAGTGCAGGGTTTTGAACCAGCAACCTCAGCATTCCAAGTTGATATTCTATCCACTGCGCCACCACAGGTCAGGCTAAATAGCATTCTTATTAGAATTACTAAATTCAGACATGAATAGAGAGGATTAAGAATAGTGCTCACCCTGTATTCTTCCCAACAGTAACTGATTTAACATCAGTGAGATTTTACTGGCAAAATTGATTCAAATCAAACCAGGAAAATTCAGCCTCAGTAACTGAAAATGAGCTAAATGATGATAAGCAAAGAATATGAGATGTGGCAATGTCTTCAAATTACTCATATTTTAGACTTTAGGCTTTATATAATTTGAAGTTGCAAAAATTGTTTAACAAGGGTAGATTTTTTAATGTGATGTTTTTATTAATGATTAGGAAGCAGTCCTGCAACACAATAATGTCTTTTGCAATGATGTTAAATTGGAATGGGTTAAAAACATTTGGAAAGATATATATATGTAATACAAATAGAGCTATAGAGGTTATAAATGTGGATGGAAAGGATAACAAAAATCTTTCAGAAACAGAGAAATGAATTGCATCTGTAAGAAAATCTAATTGCAAACAAAGGAGTCCTCAGGTAGAATGTTTCTGATGGCACCCTCTTCTAGCTTAGTGTCCTACGCAATTTGGGGTCAGTGACACATGACATTTCAAGCTGATTGTCTGAAGTAGCAATATTGGCATCAGTCAATTAATACAATGTTTATAATGTTTTTCTTTATAATGTTGCCATACAGCCACCTTTCTGACACAGATTTTTATTTCTCATTGGGTTAAGAATATTTTAAGGCTGCGGTATCACATGGCTCCCTTCAGTCTGTGTAAGTGGTGCCTCCAGGAGGTGTGCATTGGGCCCCCGTATGACTTTACACCACTGTCTTGATTATAATTAAAATGTACACTTATATTCCAGGGTGTTTTCCAGGTTCTGGAGCTATTTGTATGATTACACAGCATCTAGAATGTACAAATTGTTCACTGAGTTACGTCAAACAATCATTTAGTATGAATGATTTCAATATTCTAATATTTAGCATTAAGCAGATCTCAGTCTGAATGATTTAATGATTTACTGACTATTTTTCTAGAAGAACTGAGAAATGTAGATATCTCCTATGTTAACTCTGTAGGTATTGTTGGTTAGCAGATTTTTTAAAAGTGATTTCTGCTTACATATTTAATTATTTTATTTTTATTTTATTCATTTTAGAGAGGAGACAGAGAGTGAGAGAGAGAGAGAGAGAGAGAGAGAGAGAGAGAGAACGGGGGGAGGAGCTGGAAGCATCAACTCCCATATGTGCCTTGACCAGACCAGTGCAAGGTTTTGAACTGGCGACCTCAGTGTTCCCAGGTCGACGCTTTATCCACTGCACCACCACAGGTCAGGCTACATATTTAATTAGACTGCACAGTTCTGTTGACAGTTCTGGTGCAAGTTCTCCTTCCAGGATCTTTGAAATTTTCAAGTTTTGGTACAAGCCCCATTTTAAGAAATTATAGAATCTCCTGCTATGAGAATGCTTTTATTAGACCTGTACCTTCAGATTATTTTATACAAGGTAGCCAATACACTGGGGAACAATTTTTTTTTCATTTTCTGTTGCATGAGGTTTTAAAACTTTTTCTATATAATTCTGCATTGCTGAATCCAAATCTGAAATCCATATTTTGGTGCATGTTCTGGTTTTTATGCAATTTTAATTTTTTTTTTACAGTTAATGGCATGCATTGGTTTTTAAATTGGAGTTAAAGGGCAACGGCTCTTAGATTTAACCTAACCATAAGGCAATTAATGTTTTACAAATATCACTTTTACATAATTATAGTTGTTTTTAAATGTAAAAAATTATTATCTGAAGAAAACACCCTCTTATTTTGTTTTAAGATTGAATCATGGTTTCATTGAGTAGGCGTAAATGTAAGAATAGTCCTGACACCTTCCATTATATATGTGGCTGTTATACACTTCACCATCAAAGGCACAATATTTCATCATTGGTGACACGTGCATATATTGCCTATTTTCAAGTTCCCCTTGTCGATCAAGACAAGAATTGGGCTCCTCATATAGTGTGTCATAATTGTGAGGAAATGCTTCATGACTGGACAAAAGGCGTGAACAAATTTTTGTGGACTTTTTTTCCCAAGACAAACACTTTGTTTACTGTCATGATACCAGTAGTCTTCTCAGCCAGCTAGGTGTTACCATTTACAGTAAAAAAGAATGGCGGCTATATCTTGATAGCTCTGAATGAAGTCTGAAATGTGTTCTCCTACACAACGGTAATGTTTATGCAGCGGTTTCACCTGGTTATTCACCTCATCTGCGAGAAGATGATAATGACATAAAAATTGTCCTCAACTTTCTGAAGTATGAGGAGCAGAACTGGATCATTTATGTGAATCTTAAAATGGTAAATTTTGTGTTATGACAACAGAGAGGTTTCACAAAGTGTCCTTGCATTCTGTGTTTGTGGGACAGCCAAGCTCAGGAGAAACACTGGACACAGAAGGAGTGGCCAAAATGTGAAGCTCTGGAAGTAAGGATGCAAAATATTGTGAATGTATCTGTAGTTAATTGAGACAGGATCATTCCCCCTCCCCCCCCATTTCACATCAAACTTGGCTTAATGAAGCAGTTTGTTCAGGCTTTGACTAGAGAAAGTGAATGCTTTCAACATATTATTTCTGCTTTTCCTGCCTTGTCTTTTGATAAGATAAAAGCAGGTGTATTCAATGGACCTCAATTTCGAACCCTCATACGTGACAAAGAATTTGCCAGGAAGATGAATAAGGAGAAGAAAGCAGCATGGCAGTCTTTTGTGGCAGTTACAAAAAACTTCCTTGGCAACAAAAAAGCAGAAAACTATGAACTTCTGGTTCAAAGTATGCTGTTGGCTTTCCGTGACATTGGATGTAAAATGAGAGTTAAGATTCACTTCCTGAACAATCACGTTGATAAGCTTCCTGCAAATCTTAGAGCTGTTTGAGATGAGCAGACTACTGCTGGAGCATCAAACGAGATTGCCCTCAATAAGCACACAAACACAAGAACTACAAATGCAAATTTTTGCCTGAATAGAATTTAAATAAGTTTAACGCAAATTTTATGCTTAAATTAAGTGTTTTAATATGTTTTCTTTCAAAATTGTAAACAAATTCTGATGCAATCATCTTTTAGTGTATTAATGTATTTAGTGCATTATATAAATTATTATATTTTCACAAAGATGATGCCCCAAAAGACATTCTACTTAATTATGTTAAACTAAATTTTGAAAAATTTACAATAAGCTGAAAATATAAAATCTTGAATTACAAAAAAAAACTGTAGCTTACAGAGAAAAACTAATGTCAGATTTGAGATCTGCACACTTGAATTAGGTAATAACAAGTGTTTTTGTGGATGCAACAAAAGTTTTGTTCTTCAGTTTGTAATCATTCTTAAGAAACTTCTGTTTTCATATGGTTTAATAAAAATTATGTCTTAAACATAGATTCTTTCCCTCTGCATTATATTTCTCCTTTCTGATAGACTCCTGAGGTTAGTATATAAAAAATTAGATTAAAATAGTTCTTTTTGGAGGATTTAACTAATTAAATATACAAAATGTAAATGGGCTTGACCACAGTATTATTGTCTAAAAGAGACTGAGAAAATAAACAAAGATAGATCTGCATGGAGTTTATAATATTGATGTGAAAGCCCGAAAATACGTGTCTTCCCCTCTGATTACTCCTAGGGGAAGGCACTGCATGAGTGACTGTTTTCACCACCAGCTATGAATAGATCCACAGTGGAAATGGGTCCATCAGTGCTCATCTGTCAATGACACTGTCATTCAAATTATGCCACTCGTTGCTCTGACCAAGTCTAAGTAGATCCTAACTTCTCATGCTCCCACTGAGGACAGTGGGAACCCATATTGACAGGACAATGAGAGCATTTTGCCTTGTTTCGGATTTTTTGTTTCTCATTAATTAATGATATGGTATCAGTTCTACATCAGTTTATTATGATTTCAGTTAATTGGCTCTTGTCTTTAAGTTTAGTCTTCTCCCCTGGATTCAAGTTGGAGATTAGACACTTGAACCTAGAGCTTTGATAATATAATTGCGCCCCACACTTCCCCCATGCATTCTACCCCAGGCCTTGCCTGGATACTCAATAATCTATTGGGCTCCTTTGTGCCCTGCTGTTCCTATTACAAGAAGGGAATGTATATGTGTGTGTGTAGGAGTGTTGTAGTATGTTATCAAGAAGAGATGACAGTCAGTTAGTTGACCAGAAAACTGCGCCTGTGCAGTTAGAAGCACCTCTCCCACTCCCTGTTTTGGGGATGGACATTCTGCACACCAATCCCATACTAGTAGCTATTTCAAGGATGTAAGGTGTTGAGATCATCACCTACTGGACTGAACGTGTGACTGACCAACTAAACCTCCATATCAACTGACTCACCTACTGGACTGAACATGTGACTGACCAACTAAACCTCCATATCAACTTTTAAGATTCTGTGGGCAGGCGCAGAGACCTACTATACTATTTTGTGGCTGCTTGAGAGAATCCTTGTATGTAAATTCCCTTGCTTAGTAAACCTGCCACCTACTAGTCTTTGTAGTCCGCCTCTTCTCTCTCTCTCCCTGCTCTCTGCATACCTAAGGGGGGCCAACTTGCTAACCAAATGTGTGTGTGTGTGTGTGTGTGTGTGTGTGTGTGGTGTGGTGTGGTGTTGGTGGAAAAAGCTACTACTTTCCAATTGAATTTTCAATCTATTTGAACTAGGATCATGGCTATTATTAAAACTAGATTTTTTTTTTCTTTTTGCAGGAAACTTTGACTCAATATATTTACATTTATGAAGTTATTTCACAACTGATCCCCGAATGTTTTCATAGCTGTTTAATGAAAAAAGGTCCCATTGTAGTGGTTGTGATTCCAAACTCCACAACAATTTCTATGTTATTCTGGAATTAGTTTAGCCATGGGTTCTTTCAGACACAATGAAGCGCATATTTCGTAGGAATAGCAGATGGTGCTGGTGGTGAATTATCCATTTTTATCACTCACCACATTTTTAAGACCTGGTTCAATTTGGCTAGATCTCTCTCTCTCTCTCCTTTCTCTCCAACATTCCTCTCCCTCTCTCCTCTTTCTTCTATTGATATACATGCATAGGTACATCCATATATGTTTAACCTTTCCATTAAAAATAAGATAAATGAAGAATAATAGGTAAATCATAACTATATAGACCAAAGGCTTTTCATCAAATGAACCCACTTATAACCCACGGAGATCAAGAAATAGAATATTGTTGGCAACCTGGAAACTTTTCTATATGCCCACTTTCCAACATTGTACTCACCAAAATTAACCACAATCCTCTTTATTGAAAAATTTAGGGCTATGCTAGTTAACATAATTATACAGGTTTCAGGTGCCCAGTTCTACAACACATCTCCGTTCACTGTATTGTGAAGCACAATCTTAACTTACATCACCATCAGTTAGATTTTGCTATTTTAAAATTTTATAGAAATAATGTGGTATGTGTTATTTTTTTTAGCTGACTTCTTGCTCCTCAACATTATGCTTTAGAAATTCATCCATGTTGTTGCATATCACAGTTCTTTATTCTCATTGTATACTTTTCATTTTCATGATTCTACCACAATATACTTTTTTTGCTGTTGATGAAAATGTGTCTACCTATTAGAATACTGTGGCTATATGCCGGCATATGTCTGTTAGTACCCAAATGTACACATTTCTGTTGGGAATATACATAGGAACAGAATCACTGCGTCGTAAAATAAACGCATGCTAAGCTTTAGCAAATGCTATCCAAACACTCAGAAGTGATTTACAAATTTACATTGCCATTAGCATTCAATGAGTGGCTTTATTTTCTCTGTAGTACTTGGTATTTCAGGTTTTTGAAACTGTAGCCAAGATGGTTTTCCCATAGTGCATCTAATTGTGGTATTAATTTGAAGTTTTCTGATGGTTAATGAAGTTAAGCACCTTCTCAGTTGTTTATTGGACCATCTGGATCGTGTCAGTGTGTGTGTGTGTGTGAAATGCTCACTTGATCATTTTTGCCCACATTTCTAATGTGTTGTTTTTATCTTGAGGATTTGTAAAAATTCTTTGTATAGTTTGGAGTCCTTTATTTAATATATGCATTGCAAAGATCTTTTCTTAGTGCACAAAATGTCTTTTAAGGCAGATATTTTCTTGATTTTAAAGTAGTTAAATCTTTCTTTTTATGAGTTAGTGCTTTTTGTGTCTTATTTCAAGAATTTGCTTTGTTAATGATGGCATTTGAACCATTTTATTTCTTTCAGGTTTGTTTGTTTTATATAAAACTTCTTTTTATAAAACTGTTATAAGGGAAATTGTCAACTACAACTCTTATTTTTAGCATTTTTTCTAGATTATTTTATAGTTCTTTGTGTAATATTTGTTATCCACAAATTAATGATTGTTCTTACTGCTTTATTCTCAAATTTTAAATATTTTATATTTTCTTGCCCCATTGTACTGGGTTAAACCTCTAGCACAATATTAAGTAGAAACAATGATATTTGGCTTTCTTAGTTTATTCTTAATTTTAGAGGAATGGGCTTTATTGCTCTAGTCTTCTTTCAGACATACTACTGAAATGAATCATATTTTTCTTTATTCTTAGTTGCTATAGATTTTTGTTTCAGTTGTATTAAGACATAATTGACATATAATATTGTGTTAGTTAAAATAGGTACATCATAATATTTTTAATTATTTTTATTTATTTATTCATTTTAGAGGAAAGGGAGAGAGAGAGAGAAGGGTGGGAGGAGCAGGAAGCTTCAACTTCCATATGTGCCTTGACTGGGTAAGCCCAGGGTTTTGAACCGGCAACCTCAGCATTCCAGGTCAACGCTTTATCCACTGCGTCACCAGAGGTCAGGCTGTACATCATAATATTTTAATACATGTTTATATTTTGAAATGATTACCACCACAATAAGTTAAGATCTGTCACCTAACATTGTTACAAATTATTTTTTTTTGTGAGGAGAGATTTCAATATCTACTCTCTCAGCAGCTTTGAAGTATGCGATAAAATACTGTTAACTAGCCTCTGTGCTGTACATCACACTTCAGAGTCTATTTGTCTTGTAACGGGAAGTTTGTAACTTTTGATCAGCCTTATCCACTTCCTACCCCTCACCCTTGGCAACCATGGATCTGTTTCTATGAGATCATTCTTTTTATTCCACATATAAGTGAGGTCACACAGTATTTTTCTCTCTATATGTCTTTATTTCACTTAGCATAATGCCCTCACTGTCCATCCATGTTGTTACAATGATAGATGTATCTCATATATGCAAATGTCAAAAATATGCAAATATATTATCCATTTATCACATTTTCTTTATCTGTTCATCTGTTGATAGATATTTAGGTTGTTTCCGCATCTTGGCTATAATAAGTAGTAATGCTGTACTAAACATAGGAGTACAGTTATCTTTTCAAGTCAGTGTTTTAGCTCCTTCAAATACTACACAGAAGTGGAATTGCTGGACCATATGGTAGTTCTATTTTAAGCTTTTGAAAAACCTCTATAATAACGCCACATTCTTCTATAGTGGCTACACCAATTTACATTCCCACCAACAGTACACAAGTGTTCTCTTTACTCCATATTCTTGTTAACATTTTTTGTCTTTTTGGTGACAACCCTTCAAACTAGTATGAGGTAATACCTTGTTATGGTTTTGATATGTACAATATTTTCCTAATGTTTAGTGATGTTGAGCAACTTTTCATGTACCTGTTGGCCATTTGTATATTATCTTGGAAACATGTCTATTTAGTTCCTCCACCCATATTTTAATTATATTATTTGGGTATTTTTTATTTTGCTATTGAATTTTATGACTTATTTATAAATTTTGGATATTAACCTTTTTAAAAATATATGATTTGCAAATATTTTCTCCCATTCTGTAGTTACAAGTTTATTTAAATTATATATAGATGTTAAATTTTAACAGATGCTTTTCAGAATTTTTTAAATCCTCATGTAAGTTTCATGATTTCACTTCCAGATACTGAAGTAAATTATAGGGATTTTTGAATGTGTTTGTGTGCATGTGTGTGTGCGTGCAGGCATACATGACTGTAGATTCCTTTAGAGAAAAAATGTGTCTGTTGTGTCTGGATCTCAGGGTTCCAAATGCAAATTATAGAACCTGAAGAAGGCTTTCAAAGAAAAAAATAACAGTCAAAACTGTTCTGATTAGCACTTAGTAGTAATCTGGCTCTCTTACCTTCAATAGTAATAATATTTTGTATCATGTGCCAGGTAGTATAGTAAGCACTTTATATATATTATTTCATTTTAACCTCAGAAAAACCCTGTGAGGCATATACTAGAAAAGAAGAAGAAAATAAAAAAACAACTGGGGTATAAAGCAGATAATTAACTTAGTTAAGGGGACATCTTTAATTGTGGGTCAGAATTTGAATCTGTAGCTCAGCTCTAAATTGATTACTATACATACTGAGTCTCTGTCTTCTATAGCTTATAGATTGATATTGGTAGGTAAATTATGTATAATATATATTACTATTACAGTCATGTATTAGGTATATACTATGTGTTAATGTAAATATTAAAATATTCATAATTTTTATGTATGGTATATATTATATTAGGCATATACTGTACATTAATATTATATAGGTAACAGTAACTCTATATTATAGCAGTAAGTAAAGAGTTTATATTTTCATTTTCTAAGGTCTTGCAGAAATGATAACAATACACAAAAATTCTAATTTTTGAATATTTCAAAAAATATATTTATTTATAATTGATTTATAATGCACTTGTCCTCAGATATTTTAATTTTACCATGTCTTAGAGTGTATGTTTCACACACACACAAACACACACACACACTATAACTGAGCCCTCTTTTGAAACCAAACCCAAGCCTGACTTTGCCTGAAGGCTGGGTTGGGTGGGGATAAGGGTCCCAGTTGCCTTTTTCCCAGACATGAACTCTTTCCTTTGACCTCTGTAATCTTCCACAGTGCTGTCCTCCGCACACAGGCAGGGCTTCTCACCCTTTATATCTCACCAGTGTTCCTGCCACCAGCTGTGACTTGGCCTTGTCATTTCTGAGATTAGTGTGTTTGCCCTTTTTTTCTGCATTAGCTGAGATCAATTGTTTTTCCATATTTCTTCATTCCTCTCTTAGGCAGTGAAATTTATTCACAACATCATTTTGAATTATCTGGTAACATACTGTTTAGCACTAAATAGTTTGTTGATTGTTTATGTGGATGATGTATGTTGGCTTGTCTTCTGGGTTCCCCAGGCACAATGTTAGACAATGTGCCAGGGAATACTACTTTGCTAGCTGATAGACATTTTAAACCATGAAACAGACAGGGGGATAGGAGACCTGGGTAAAACCTTTGTTTTGTAACCTTTAACAAATAATATTTCTTCTGCTAGGATCTTATTTCTTTTATCTGTAACAAAGAAAGAGTTTATACTAAGTGTCATTTAAGATCTCTAGATTTTCAGAGAAAAGTAATGAGTATTGTGAATTAATTTATTGTTCTAAGAACAAGTTTTTCTTCTAAATATCAAACACATTGCAAATATTAACAATTAGGCACATCCAAGCAGTTCTAGATCTATGGATACAGGAACCTGAATGGGCAGTGTGTATTAGCCTCAGCCTGGTGACTGGAGTCCTCTTGATGGGAATTTAATTACATGCTATGCGAGTGAGATGGAAAGATTTGGCTCCAACTTCTGTCATCAGATTATTAAGAGTAGCTGGTAATGGCATATCATGAGGAAATTCACCAGATGCTAACATAATATAGATAAGAGAGATGGATGATATTGAGAGGTATTTCTCCACATCTTTCTCATGTTCTTCTGCATGTCTTGTAAGAGAGGAACCAAATTTTCTGGAGTTTCAAGTTTTCTTTTTCACAATGTTTAAACATTGAGAAAGCTAGAAAGATAAAGAGTGCTTCCTCCTGAAGCAGAGAGCAGGCACACTTGCTGCCCATTAGAAAACATTTGGGTTTCCTGTAACACAGCCAACAGTCTATACAGGTATTGCTTGGCCCTCTTTGTGTTTCCCTAGAAATTGGGTCATGATAACCAGCATACACACACACACACACACACACACACACACACACACACACACTCTGATACTCTGACTACTGCTATTGTGGTGAGTAGTAAATTTTCCTTTATCTCTGACCTGAGAGTCTCATGTCTCCCACCAGCATCCAAGAACCTATGGCAAACATACTAGCTTGGAGTGAAAGAACATCTCAGACCCTCTACAGTTCTTGAAATACAGAATTTGAAGTAAAGAATTTTATACTTTCCTTCTGGATCCCTTTTCATTTGTCCTTATTTCTTTTCAGAACTGAGACTATAAGAATTTGAATAATAGGGCCAAGTTTTCACAACTAATTAGCAGCAATAAACCAGAGGGTAAAGTCTAGATCTCATGACCCCTTGGTTCTGTACTTTCTTTTCCCTGAAGTGTTTTAAATCTAAATAGGTATTTGAAACACCATGCTGTGCTCCAGTTAAAACTTTTAATAACTTTTGAGCAGTGTGCCTGCCAGTTAAAAAGCCTCTGTATGTGAGTAATGTCTGGAACTGTGCAGTTAATTGAATGTGAATGTAAGAGACACTTTGGTAGGGTAGTTATATTTAGAAAAAAACATTTTTAAAGTAAGAGACAAAAACACTGCACTAAAACCATTCACAATCAAAGTAAAAAGCAACGCCTTGCTTAAAACGGAGCTCGTGCTGTAATGCTGAAGTAAAGTGACAAATGGTACAACTAAATGTTCTTTTGGTAATTTTGCCTAGACTTGTTAAGTGGCTAGTAAAATGTTTATGCATACAGAATGAGTAATCTCAGTGATTCTTGTAAAATTTCCCTAAACTTTGTGCTCTTATGAGACTTAGGGACATTTCTATTAAAGTCAAATGTATCTGTTTATGCCTAGTAAGAGAATCATTTGAGAAGTAAAGCTGACTGGAAACATCTTTTGTCATATTTGAGACTGGCAGTAATTGGCAAACTTTTACTGAAATTGAAATGACATCAGAGCTTAGGTACTGGACTACTATCTCACTACCCCTTCACCCTCTATTCACCTATGTGTCCTGTGGGAATAAATCCCAGGATTATTTTCTCATGATTTTTTTTTCTGTGTGTTGGTTTTTCCCTCAGGAAATCTTTGTTCTCGTGTGTAATCTTTTTCAGTAAAAGACAGAGATCTTTTTAACACAAAGCTCATCTTTCCTATCCAAACACATTTCACCCTCAGATTTTATGATACCTAACATTCTGACTTCTGTGGCTTATGCAGATGGGAGCACTGTCTTTACAAAATCCAAATGCATAGCCTTATCCTTTAGGAAAATATCAGTTTCTCCATCTACAATTGTTCCAAGTTTATTGGGTTTTTTTTTGATCAATTTTATTTGAATAATTCTGACTCTGTTTCACTTCGATAATATACTCATTTACATGATGTTACAATGGAAGGATTTTCTTTGTTTTAAATTAATTTTCTGGCTTTGCTCACTGCTGCCCTTGGTTTTCAGGTCTTTGCTGGCACCAGGGACCAAGCAACTATAATGAACTTACTTCAGACTGTGTGTGATCATTGGGTTCATATACTCCCCCCTATAGGATTTGTCTTTGGATGTTATCTAGACATAAAGAACAATAAAAAATTCACCTATTTCTTCAAAAGTATGTTTTTTCAAAGAAAATTGAGACACAATGAAGAAGTTAACTGGAAATAAAGGCTATGGCTAAATTACAGATTATTCAAATTTTATAAATTATGAGGTAAATAAAAACATGTTCATTATTTCTAAAAAGATAAATAAATTAATTTGGGTCTATTGTCTAATAAGACCTTATTAGGGAATAACAAGGTCATACACTAAGCTAGCTGGCACAAAAGATATCCTATAAGAAACAGGGACACTGTCATAGAATCTCTAGTTCCCAGAATTTCAAGGACCAAGAATGAAAAGTTGGGTACCCATTCCAAGTTCTCAGAACTCTAATTGCCTTATTGGGTTTAAGCAAACTTAATAGCTAAACGTGCAGAGTTCACTGGACAGTTTTCTTATCTTTGGAGGGTGGTCAGCACCAGAGACAGCGGCCTTTGAGCACCAGTGGGAATAGAAAGATTTCTGTTAAATCAAACAAAATTCCCATCATCTTCAAGTCACTCTATCATAAATGGCTATTAACATAAACTAATTTTCATTAAAAGATGTAAAACCAAAAAAATCGAGGAATACTTTGTGTACGATTTCCGTATTGTTGCAAAACTCAGGAACTAGCTCTTCACAACAGTAACAGAATTTCAAAACTGACAATAGATACCTGCCTGCTTCTCTGAAGCCATTTTAACTTTAGTCTCTCTTCATAAGGTATTGATAATTAATGGCATCAGCTCTACTACTTTAATAAAACTGGTCATCCACAAAGCAAATATGTATTGCCTTATTTTCCGTTTGAGGGTTGATAACCATTGGAAGTTAACCATCCCTAGAAAGGGAGGTAAGAAGCATGTCTAATCTCTGAAAAAAATCCCAGTGTGTTGGGGTTATGTGCTACAATCAATGCACATATAACTGTGCAATTTATACACTCCAAATTAGATCAGCTATCTATTAGACTTAATAAAAATAAAAATATATTTATCAGATTAGAAAAACAAACAATAAAATTAGCAAGGAATGATATGTAATACCCCCAGAAGAAAGAACAATTTTTGTTGTGAAAATTGAATGGGTGAAAAGGGGACTTGAAACTAGAAGACCAGGGAAGTATCATCTATATCAGATTTGGCTTTGGGATTGCCCATGTCAGGGGAATGACAGGTGAAAATTGACCAGCTGCCCAGGGTCTGCTTTTATTCAGCTTGTGCCAAACAGTTTTCCCAGCTTGCCAAACTTGTTCACTCTCCCTTAATGAAAGTTGCTAAGTTCTAAAACCATAGGAAAATAGACACAATAAAATATCAATACACAACTACCTATCCACCAGAATGAGGAAGTGTTAGTATTTTATTGCTTCTGCTTCATATTTCATTTTATTTTTTTAGTAAAAGATATGTAACATTATGGAAGGTGGTCAAGTCCTCTTGGTTTTCTGTTGCAAGCACATTATCTCATCTCCTTTTCCTTGAAATAAACTCTATCCCAAATATGGCATGTGCTCTTTCCTTTTTGTTTTTATTATTTTGTCACTTATAGATCCATAAGAAAGCATTGCTTTGCATTGTTGTTTTAAAAATGTATATCTGTGCTGTAATCATGCATTATTTCAGAATTCTTTTACTCAGTATTATGTTTTTGAGATCTATTCATGTTCACATTAATTAACCTAGTTTTTATTGTTGTATGAACTGTGTGAATGTACAATAATTCATTCTTTATTCACTTAACTAAGGACTCCACTGAAATGAGTATTTCCATGCAAATAATCTTTGGTGAATACATGTAAGAGTATCTATTGGACATTTATTTAAAATCACCATTGCTGAGTTGCAGATTATATACTGCAGTATATCCAGATTTGACACATTGTCTTCTAAAATGTTTTGCTATTTTACTCTTCTTCCAGTAGATAATGAGAGTTTCAGTTATCTTTTTCCTGGTCAAATCTTGGTAGTGTCAGAATTTTTATTTTTTTAATTTACTTGGTATTAAATAATATATAAATAATCTTTTTTATAATTAAAAAAGATGATTGTTTCTTTATATTTCTCCAACCCTTTGGTGTTTATTCTTTTATAAATTGCCTATTTAAAGAATATATATCATTATAGGAAACACATTGAGATATGTGTTCACACAATTTAAGTATCGTGACTGAAAATGAGGCCACTTGTCTACAGGATTCACTGTAGGAAATTCTTGTCATGACATACTGTTTTGATTATAAGTGCTTTGTAATATAGTTTCAAATCAGAAAGCATGATTCAAGATTTTTTAATCTTTTCTTTATATTTCCAGGATTTTTTTGGCTACTCAAGGTCTTTTGTGTTCCTATACAAATTTCAGGGGAAAAAATCCTATTTAAATTAAGATTTTTAGTGATTGCCTTGAGTGACTATACCCGTGAGCCATATAACATTTCGACCAATGATAGACCACATACACTGTTATGGTCTCATAAAATTATATACAGAACCTAGGTGTGTAGTAGTCTAAACCATGTAGGTCTATGCAAGTACATTCTCTGATATTCGCACAATGATGAAATCACCTAATGACACTTTTTAAGTATCCCTATTAAGTGGTGTATAACTTAATATGGTTTGGGTTAGTATGAATATTTAAAACATAGTCTACCAATCCATGAGTACATGATATCTTTCCACTTATTTGTATCTTCTTCTTTATAATTTTCAGTGTAGAGGTTTTTATATTTACCTTCAGTTAAATTATTCCTATACATTTTATTATTTTTATTAACCTTGTAAATAAGCATTTTTTATTTCTTTTAAAAATAATTCATGACTTGTGGTGGCACAGTGGATAAAGCGTCAACCTGAAATGCTGAGGTCGCCACTTCAAAACCATGAGCTTGCCTGGTCAAGGCATGTGTGGGAGTTGATGCTTCCTATTCCTCCCCTCCACCTCTCTTTCCTCTCCTCTCTAAAATAAATAAATAAAATCTAAAAAAATAAAGAAAGGATTTATAGTTAGTGTATAGAAACAGTATTGATTTTTGTATGTTGATTTTGTATTCTGAAACCTTTACTGAATACATTATTGGATCTCATAGTTTTTGGTGGAATCTTTAAGATTTTCAGTATATAAAATCTTATCTGAAAATACAGATAACTTTACTTCTTCATTTCTCACTCTGATACTTTTTATTTATTTCTTTTATTTTCCTGCTTGGTCTGGCTATGACTTCTGGAATTGTCTTGAATAGGAGTGATGACAAAAATCAACACCTTTTAATAATAAAGCCACTCAAAAATTTATGTATAAAAAATGTACCTCAACATAATAAAGACCATCTATGACAAGCCCACAGCTAACATCAATGATGAAAATTGAAAGTTATAAGATCAAAAATAATACAGAATTGTCCTCTCATAGTAGTTTCTTAAGGTATTTGCATTTCTGTGTTTTCAGTGTAATGTGTTCTTTTTAATTTATACTTTTATTGATTCAGTTCTCTCTTTTTTTCTGGATTAGTCTAGTAAAAGATTTATTAATGTTTTTATCTTTTTAAACTTTTAGTTTTGTTTGTTTTTTTCCATTGTTTTTGTTCTCTAGTTCATTTATTCCTCCTCTAATATTTATTTTCTCTTTATATATTATTTTTCTTTTTTACTACTCTATGTTTTTTAGTTTTACATGAACTAATATATGTATATCTTACAAATAATTTTTAAATGTGATGAAAATGTTGTAGTGCACTATCAGTTTCAGGAAGGTTTCATATAATTGAAAATAATATATACATTATTTGTTAGGTGAAGAGTTATCACTATAAAATATAAATTAACCTTTATACATTGTTTTTCAAAATTTTTATATTTTTATTATTTTTTGTTTGCACAAAGAGCTAATTAAAATTTTTCCTGTGATTAATAGAATTTCTATTTCTACTTTAGTTATTTAATTTCTACATATATAAGCCATTGATGTTCATAATTGTTTTCTTCAAATCAGATATACTTTTAGCATTATACAGTTTCTTTATAATCATTACCACTTTTACCTTGTTTTTTTCTGATATGGATACTGCTTTACCATCTTCCTTTTTTATTAAGGTTGCCTTTTTTCTATACCTTTACATTGAAGTTTTGAGTTATTTTTAAAGTTAACTCTTTAAGCAGTTTATTAGAATAAAAAGATTTGGCTTTATTTACTGTATACAAATAGGTATATATTTCACTTATATTTGTAGAATTGTTACTACCTTTGTGACTTTATTTTATGCTTTAACATAGAACATTTCTAAAATTAGACAGATTCTTACAACTGATGGTATTCTTTTATTTTCTGTCTTCTGGGAATTGATTTCCTTTTCATTATATTTGTTTCTGCCTTTACTATTGATTGACCTTTATTATTTACTTTTCTTTTACCTGTCTGGAGAGATAGATTTAATTTCTGTTAGTTTAGTACCTACCATTTGTTTTATTGTCTGTAAAGTTCTCTGTATGTCTTACAGATAAGGTAATAAAATAATAGGATGACATGAAAAAGGAGATTTTAAATGTAAAAAGAAAATAAATTGAAAGTCCATTTCAGAACCAATAAATAAAATAGAAATTACAAGTAAAAGATAGACACAATTGAGAAGTAAATCTATATTTTAAATAAAAATAATACAAAACACAAAGGCAAAGAACTCAAGATAATTAAAAATAAGGTAACAACTAGAGAGGACAAATACTTTAATTAAATATGAGGACAATTTATTTTAATTGGAGAATACAACAAATGCAAAGAAAACATCATGATATAAAATTGTGTATAATTTTATGAAATGAATAAGTAATTGACTATAGGCATAGAAGACATGTTTCTTATGTTTATAGAATGCTTTGTTTAAAAATAAGACAAGATTAATATAACTGAATGAGTAATTAAGCATATAATTACAAAAGGATGCATTTCTGTAAATAAGATATAATAATACCTATGCAATGGGGAGACTCATTTAACATTGAAATTTAGAAACTTCCTGAAATCTGAACAATGAATAGGTGTTATCTTACTGAAGTAAAGGTCCCCCTTTACTTCATTCAGTAAGTACCCAAGATTTAGTAACAGCATGTGTAATGTGTGAAGACTTGAGTTGAGAAACCACATGGCATATTTTAAGAGTTGAAAACAAGTGCTTTGTTTTGGATGAATTGTCCCTCCCCCCAAAAAAAGTCCAGCGTTGAAGTGCTAAGGTCAGTTACTCAGAAGATGATTATATTCAGAGATATGGCCTTTAAAAACATAATTAAGTTAATTAGGTCTTAATCCAATCTGACTAGTGTCCTTACATCAGGGGTCCCCAAACTTTTTACACAGGGGGCCAGTGCACTGTCCCTCAGACTGTTGGAGGGCCGGACTATAAAAAAAACTATGAAGAAATCCCTATGCACACTGCACATAATCTGTTTTAAAGTAAAAAAACAAAACGGGAACAAATACAATATTTAAAATAAAGAACAAGTAAATTTAAATCAACAAACTGACCAGTATTTCAATGGGAACTATGGGTGCAGATGCATCCTGTGCTCCTCTTACTGGCCACCAATGGAAGAGGTGGCCCTTCTGGAAGTGCGGCAGGGCCGGATAAATGGCCTCAGGGGGCCGAATGCGGCCCACGGGCCATAGTTAAGGGACTCCTGCCTTACACGAAGAGAGAAGTTAGTTGACATGGATACATCAAAGATGTGTATGCACAGAATAATGACTATATGAGGACACAGTGAGAAGACAGCTGTCATCAAGCCAAGGAGAGAGGCTTCAGGAGAAATCAAACCTGCCGACACCTTGATCTTTGACTTCTAGCCTCCAGGACTGTGACAAGGTAAATATCTGTTATTTTAGCTGCTTATCTGTGATATTTTGTTATGAGAGTGCAGGGAAACTAATACATGCATATGGATGGAAGTGAAAGAGCATGGAGGAGAATGAAGCAAGGTAACACTGATGGGAAAAAAAGACCAGATCCTGCAGATTTTATAAACCAATCAAAGGGTGATCTTGACTTTAATTAGAATAAGAAGCAGTTGAAGAGCAAGGCTGTGACATAATCAGATCTATATTTTACAAAGGTCAATCTGGTTGTTTTATGGGAAATAGCTTGGAGAGAGGCCAGACTGGAGGGAGAAAGAACAGTGGACTTTTGCAGCAGTCTAGTGAAGAGATGAAGTCTCCTCTGAACTAAGTGTTTGTGCCCACACCTTTCCCAATTTGGATGTCGACACCCTACTTCCTAATATGAAGTGTTTATAGATGAAGCCTTTGGAAGGTAATTAGGTTCTGATAGTAGAGCCCTAATGATGGGATTAATATGAGAAAGACATGAGAGAGCTTGCTTCCTCTCTTGATCATGTGAGGATACAGCAGGAAGGTGGTTGTCTTGAAACAGGAAGATAGTTCTCACCAGAACCTAATTGTCTGACACCTTAACCTTGGACTTCCTTTTCTCCAGAACTGTGAAAAATACATTTCTGTTGTTTAAGCATTCTGTGGTATTTAGTTGGTTACTGTAGCCCTAACCAATTAAAACAAAGGTAGTCTACACTATGCTTTAAATTCCTAATCTGCCACATACCGTGCATACTTAATATTTCACACTTCTGTATTCTCAGGGTAAAGTCCCTGCTTCCATTAAAGCTCTTAAAACATTGCACTAATAATTTAACTGTTTCCATATATATGTTTATCTTTATTAAATACCATGTTTGCTTATGGTAGAAATGCTATCTGATTTATCTTGGTTTTTGGAGTATTGCATGTATGGCATTTAAAGGTACTCAACAAAGCCTTATTGAACAAATGAATGAATGAGTTATCTTTCTAGAAAATTCTACAATGTGGTTATTGTATTTTATTCGAAATACCTCTTGACTTCATTGTCATCCTTGTGGTTTGTTGTTACAGTGTCAAGTGATGACCTACAGAGACGTGGAAACATCATTTATCTACCTGCCATTGTGAAGTCAGATTTGTCATCTTCTCTAAGGAAAAAAAAACCCCACCTATATTTTGCTTGGATTTATCCATTTAGGGTGCTTTTTACCCTGACAGGTACTATGACTCATGCATTTTCTTTCTTTTATCTCTGCTTGAAAACCCATCAAGGTCTTTGCTGATACAGGTATCAGCATTTGGGGCTTTGTACCCATGGGTTGTTATTGATTTACCACATGTGACTACTTGCATTTTGTATTCACCCTTTGATGTTCCTTTGTTTTCCTTTGTAGCTGGGTTTTCTCTAATGCAATAGGATTAGCATCTCCAAACATTATAACTGAATTCTCCTGAGGACCTCCTGATCCTTTACTTGAGCCTTTCTTCACTGAGATATACTTGCTTTTCATGCAGGGAGATTTGTTGGATGAAGAAAGTTGCTGAGTATTATGAAGATTCTCATTCTTGACTTTGGGTATCTTTGTCATTGGGTATCCTCAAAAAAGATGAGCATTACTCAGTTGCCTTGTGGAAGTGTGCCTTTTCCTAACCTGTGACAATTGACTCAAATGGAACTCCTGTTAGCCATTCAGTGGCAATATTTAACTATATCAGGTAGATTGAAAAAGACCTTATGTCTATACCACATATCTGGAGGGATAGTGTTTCCTGAGCAAGATTTAGAAAAGTGAGTGGCTGAAGCTCCAACTTTGCAAATTTCAGTCATTCATTTATGTACCACACTTATGAGATACATGCATGTGCTAAAAATATCCTGTTTATTAGGGGTACAACATGAATAAGACACCATGTTGGTCTGCAGAAAATGTTAAGTATAATGAGAAATGTAGAAGTAGTAAAATAACTATAATATGCTGTGTCACATGACTGAGGTATGCACAGGGAGCTGTCAGCATGCCTCCAGGTTCCACTTACTTCTTTATGTTTAACTTGGCTGCAGTGTGTCAGGAGTCTGGCTTAGGATCACTCTTGGCCCTTTGGACTTAAGAACAAAAGGTTTTAATCTTACCTAACATTAATCATTTTGAGAGGTAACGAAGTAAAAGTTTAGGCATCACACTCAGGATAATGAACAGAAGTAGAAAGAGAATTAGAAAGTAGAAGTGTCTCTGTGTTAATTTTATCCTCCTCATCCCCCCAGAAAGTGAATGCTTCAACACTGAAAGATGAGAGCTGGACCTAAAGGCTATCATGGGAAACCTAGTGATTCTCCTTTTAGCGTGGGGACTAGCTGGCAATCTCATTGCATAACTTAGCTTTTAAATAAATGAAGTAGAAAATATTCTCAGAAAACGTGGACATTCAAATTTAGAATTTCAAAATTGAGCCTCATCTTTTGACCCCTAAACAAGTTGTCCTTCTGTTTGTAGAGTACACTTTAATGTATCACCATAGAAATTGAGGAATAAATGGTTAGGAAAACTATCTCAGACTGTACAATGGCGGCAAAGGAAGAGAATGGAGCACATATTTAGCAGTGTTAGTGGAGAATTAAATATGGTATAAGAGTTTCTTTTTCTCTTTTTTTTTAATTAAGATGAGAAGAGGGGAGACAGGGAGGCAGAGACAGACTCCTGCATGCTCCACCACCAGGGTCCACCTGGCAAACCCCCTACAGGGGAATGCTCTGTTCATCTGGGGCTGCTGCTCCATTGCTTGGCCACTGAGCTATTTCAGTGCCTGAGGCAAGGCCATGAAGCCATCCTCAGTGCCCAGGGCCAAATTGCTAAAACCATTCTAGCCATGGCTGCAGGAAGGGAGGAGAGAGAGAAAGAGAAACAGAGAAGAGAGAGAAGGGGGTGGAGAAACAGATGGTCACTTTTCCTGTGTGTCCTAAATGAGAATTGAACTCTGGACTTCAATACATTGGGCCAATGCTCAACCATTGAGCCAACCAGCCAGAGCAGTATAATAGTTTTAAACAGTTGTAATTAACTCTTGGTGGCCTGTGGAATTCAAACAGAACAATGTCAATATGTTTTCTGTGTGTTTGCAAAAAGAAATATGATAAAGTTAATAGATGTCAATGAAAGAAATACCTGAGCCCAGGAGTCAAGTGATTGGAAGACTGACTCCTAAACTTATGTTACCTCTTTCTAGAGAGGTGAAGAATCTATCTAATAAGTGCTTAACCAATAATCCTATTAAAAATTAATATTTGTTGATCTCTGACTCTAAGTTCTAGCATACATTGTCATTTAGTTTTTCCAACAACTCCGAGGAGTGGGGGTTATTATTCTTACTTTTATATGCGGAAACAGAGAGGATAAATAACTACCCCAGAGTCACACAACTGGAAAGTGGACAATCCAGGATTTAGCCTAACAGAGCCCAACTCCAGAATTCACTGTGAAGTTATTAACCACTATGTGACTGATCTGGTGATATACTTGGGTGTAAAGCTATATTCATGGAACTCAGGATGCTGCAATGGTCACTAGGATAGACCTTGACTTATTTATGAAGACTATACCTCTAAATGAAACCCAGAAATCCATTAGCTGAAACTGGATTTATTGCCTCTCAGCTCCAAATTCATGCTTCAGTACCTACTCTGTGTAATGGGTTGAACCTTTCTCCTTACTCTTGAGCACAAGGTGAAGCTGTGTCAGGAAAGTGCATTGAGAGCCACTGTATGAGAAGGCGATTTCTCTTCCTGGTCCTGGTTGCTGTGTTGGCTCCTGTGGCATGATTGTCTGTGGGATGCCTTCTGATGCTCTGCCCCAACACCACACCTAAGCACAGTTCCTCAGAAGCCTCACAGCCCCAGTCCAGACCTGGTGACCACCTTCTGACATGAACACCAAGAATTTCAGGTACCTGCCATAATGTCCCAACTACCTTGGTCTGCTTGCTCATCAGCATTAGCTTGGGATTTGGAAGGTTTTCCTATTTATTCAGCAACTGTGCACAAACTTTAGTCCAGGACAACTAGCCAATATCTCTGCCTTCCAACAGATGACAACTCATGTGACTACTCATTCTTCCAAGAGGTCTGAACTCCTATCTTGGGGAGGCATTCTGCTGCCTGTTGCTGTGCACACTCACCATTGGCACTAGAGTATGCTTCAGATTTCTCTTAACATTTTTACAGTTATTACTCTCTGATCATAGATTAATACTCTTTATATCAAACTTCCTCAGTTTAAAATTATAGTGTGGTTTCTGTTCATTGATTGGACCCAGACTGATACAAAGCCGAGCAGCCTGAGGACTATGAAGTATTATGACACCCGTGAAATACTACTGAAAGGACACATCTCTCACTCATTGTGGGGACTGTGGAGGAAATGAGGGAGGAAGCTATGTCAGGTTGTCTGTGTGTAAGTGTTGAAGTTGGGAGTAGAGCTGATACTTCTCAGACATTCATCACCAAGTATCTGAGAAAGAGAACCGAGTTCCCACATATTATACAACATTTCCCATCCAAATGCCAGATTGAGCAATGCAAGGGCACAAAGTGATCTGAAGACCTTCTTTGAGAGACTGAAGTCCATAAATAGATGACTAGATTGCACTTTGTGAGGCTTTTTGAAATTTTTTTTTAAATTTCTTTTTATTTATTTATTTTAGAGAGGAGACAGAGAGAGAGAGAGAGAGAGCGAGAGAGAGAGCGGGGAGGAGCTAGAAGCATCAACTCCCATATGTGCCTTGACCAGACCAGTGCAGGGTTTTGAACTGGCGACCTCAGTGTTCCCAGGTCGACACTTTATCCACTGCGCCACCGCAGGTCAGGCCGAAGCTTTTTGAAATTTATAAGAAAGATAATGTGTATAACATTCTTCAAAAACTTGACTAATTCATGTATAAGTCAGAAAAATTTACTAATGTGCAGTGATTTATTTGTACAGAGACTTCATTTTGCTTTAGAATTTCCAAATGGGATGCAGGAGAGAGAATAGCTGAATGGAGATTTTTTTATATGTAAAATTGAATTTCTTGGGGTGACATTGGTTAATAAAATTATGTAGGTTACAAGTATACAATTCTATGTATAATACATCCTCTGTTTATAGTACTGTGTGTTCACCACGCTGAGTCAAGTTTCCTTCCATCACTCTTTATCCTCCCTCTATCCTCTTCTACCCCATCCCCTCTTTCCCTTTGGTAATCATACTGTTGGCTGTGTCTGTGAAATTTTATTTTTTGCTTTATCCTTTCCCTTTTTTACTCAGCTCCTCAGCCCTATTCCTTCTGAGAGCTGTCAGTCTGTTCTCTATGAATCTCTTTGTTTTGTTAGTTTATTTTGTTTATTAGATTTTATATATCACTTGAAATTATATGGTATTAGTCTTTTACTGATTGGCTTATTTCACTTAGCATAATACTCTCCAGGTCTTAGAGATGGTTTTCACAAGTTATGAAAAAGATATCTTATTAAAAAGGGCTATGACCAGGACAGTCAATGCTGGCACTACTGATCTTCCAGTGGAACATGGTCTGGTCTGAATGATCTCTTGATTGCTTCTGTATGCTGTATCCCCTCCCTGGGACCTGGAATGTGTCCCTTAGCATGAGAAACACAGTTGATGAGATAAGTAGAACAGACAGCACAGCTTTCCTGTCATAAGAATGCTCATGGAGTAAAGGATGTACCCAAATACAACAGTCATTATCTCAGCATTCTTGTTGTATCTACCCTCATACACCTATCCCACCTTACCTACTGGATTAGAATGAAGACATTTCCAGACACTATATTAGTTTGAACTGTGAAATTGTTGATGTTTGTGAGTTTTTTTAAAGACCAGTTTTATATGATTTAACTTAGCTGTACTTTACATAGAAATATTTCAGTGCATATTTGAAAAGATAAGTTATTTTAAAATATAGTCAAAATGTCACCACACAAAAACATATAATATTTTAAATATCAAATACCTAATTGGTGATCAACTCACCTTAAATTTCTATCTTTTTTTTGTGACAGAGACAGAGAGAGTCAGAGAGAGGGACAGATAGGGACAGACAGGAAGAGAGAGAGATGAGAGGCATCAATTCTTCATTGTGGCACCGTAGTTTCTCATTGATTGCTCTCTCATATGTATTTGCCTTTACCGGGGGGCTACAGCATACCAAGTGACCCCTTGCTTGAGCCAGCAACCTTGGGCTCCAGCTGGTGAGCCTTGCTCTCAAACCAGATGAACCCGCAATCAACTTGGCGACCACGGGTTTGGAACCTGGGTCCTCCGCTTCCCAGTCCAACGCTCTATCCTCTGTGCCACCGCCTGGTCAGGCTTGAATTTCTATCTTTTAACAGTTTGTTTTGTCTGTGAGTTTCTTTCCTATCAAGTTCTAGTCAAGTTTTGATGTCAGGGTTAGGTTGGCCTCATAAAATGAATTGAGAAGTGTTCTCTCCATCTATATTTTATAAATGAGTTTGTGTGAACTTGGCACTATTTGTTATTTAAATGGTTGATAGAATTTACTAGTTAAGCTTTCTGAACCTGGAGATTTTTTTTTGGGGGGGGGGGAAGGAGAGAGGATTTAAATTACAAATTCAGTTTCTTCTAGAAGATGTAGGGCTATTTTATATATTTTTAATCTCTACATGTGGCCAATTTGTTAAGTTGTGGGGACTTATTTTTGAGGAATTTTTATATTTCAGATTATTAGTTATATAAATTTAATGCTGTTGATAATACTCACTTTATAATTTTTAGGTCTGTAATATCAGTAGTGGTTATTGATTATAATTTAATTCTGCTGCCAGAGAACATATTCTGAGATGTTTTAATTCTTTAGATGTAAAAAGACTTGTTTAAAACTGGGCATATGATCTTTTATGGTGTGTTATACTTATTCACTTCAATAGAGTGTGTGTGAAGTTGTCAGGTGAAGCATTCCATAAGTAATAGTTAAATCAAGACAACTGTTATTGCTATTCAAATAGTCTATCCTTATTAAATTTTTTGTCTACTTGTCTATCAATTACTGAAAAAAGAGTAAAATCTCCAACTATGTCTATTTATCTTTGTAGAAATTTTTTTTTTCTTATAATTTATTCTTTAGATATTTTAAAGATTCATCATTAGATATACATTTATTCAGTTATCTTATGTCATCTTGACAAATTACCCTTTTATGTTTTTTTTTAATTTCTTTTTATTTTATTCATTTTAGAGAGGAGACAGAGAGAGAGAGAGAGAGAGAGAGAGAGAGAGAGAGAAAGGGGGGAGGAGCTGGAAGCATCAACTCCCATATGTGCCTTGACCAGACCAGTGCAGGGTTTTGTACTGGCGACCTCAGTGTTCCCAGGTCGACACTTTATCCACTGCACCACCACAGGTCAGGCACCCTTTTATGTTTATGAACACCTCTCTTCAAGTGATCCTTCTTGTGTTAAAGTCTGATATTAATAGAGCTACTCAAGCTTTCTTAAGCTTGATGGTTTAACTTTGTATTTTCTATTATTTCTACCTATTTATATCTTTATATGTAATATATTTAGATATAGTTGATCTGAAATTTTATTTAGCTTTACTGAATAAAGAATTCTCTTAATTTATTAACATGGCTGGTTTTAACTCTATCCACTTGATAGTTTTTTCTATTCTCTCACTATTTTCCCTCTTTCAGCCTTCATTTATATTAATCAGAAAGTGTTTTCTAATATGGTTTTTTATATTAGTTTTATAATATAATTTTGTATTAAATTTTAGTATAGCTGCTCTAGTAATTATGCATCCTGACTTTTTAGTAGTTCACCTCTAAGTTCGACTTGTAAGAACTACAAAAATATAAAGCAATCTACACCTTCCTTCTTTAATGCTACTTTAGTCACATTTATATCTAATGTATTTTAAACTACAGTATATTAAACTGTTGCTGTTTCTTCCTTAAGCATTTAACTACTTTTTAAAAATGTAAGAAATGAAAAACTTTGTTTACCCAAATTTTTACTATTTCTGGTGCTCTTCATTTTCTTTTTTAGGTCTAATTTCCCTCCAATCTGAACAACTTTCTTCTGCATTTATTATGGTGAGGTTCTCCTAGCTACACATTCTCTCAATATTTATTTATCTGAAAACAGTTTTCTTTGAAAATAAATTTTGTAGAATTTTTACCCAGTATAAAATTATAAGATGTTTTACTCATTTAGCATTTAAAAATTTTTGTAGTTTCTCTTTTCCATTGTTTCTGATGATAAATCAACCATCATTCTTTTTTCTTTTGGCTGCTTTTATGATTTTGTTTTGTTATCTTTGTTTTTAGGAGTCTGAGTATAATATGCCTAGTGAGGTCTTTCTTATATTTATGTGTTGAGAATCTTTGATCAAATGGTTGATGTCTTCAATGGAATTTGGAAAAGATTGAGCCAGTATTTTTTCAAGTATTTTTCTGCCCCATCTTCTATTCTTCTTTCTTTGGGGCACTCCAATTACATGTATCTTGGAAGTCTTAATATTGTTCCACAGATTATTAAGAATTTATTTATTGTTTTACTCTTTCCTTCTATTAATATTCTGGTTGGAGAATTTCTATTGATATATCAATAAATTCATTATTTCTTTACCTGCTGTGCTTAATCCAAATAATTGCATTAATTGATTTTAAAAAAAAATGTTAGATGCATATTTTTAACTCTGAGATTTCCATTTGGTTTTCTTTAGAGTTTTTATTACTTTTCTAAGATTTTCTGTCTTAATTTGTTATATCAATCTTTTTCTGAAAACTTTTGTTATAGTTTTTTATTAATGTCCTTGTTTGCTAATTCCAACATCTAGATAATCTTATATCTTTTTTCCACTGGCATTATTTTTTCTCTTGAATATAGGTTACATTTTCCTGCTGCTTCATACATACAGTAATATTTGGTTATACGTTAGATAATATGACTGAAATATAGACCCTCTGTATTCTGTTAACTTCTAAATTTTGTAGTTTTATTTTTGCAGACCGATGGCTTACTGGTAGGTCATCTTGACACTATGAAGGTTTATATATTGACTTTGTTATTTCAACTTTGTCTTTTATTCTAGGGGATGGCCTTAGTCCAGGACATGTTATTACTTTTATGTTACTGCTTTCCTGAGACTTTAAGGGTAAACCTGATTTGTTTACCAGCTAAGTTGTGGTAGGAAGTCTCTAGTCTGAGACAAGGCTTTCCATCATTATTGGAAGTAATACTACGTAATCATCTTTATTAGTCTTACATTTTAACCCTGGTAACATCCTCCTACCTGTTCTTTCTGCATATAGTCTTCCAACACACTCTTCTTCACAAAGTGCTGTATGCAAGACAATCAGAATAGCTCTTCTAATAACAAACAACAATCAGAATAGCCCTTCTAATAACAAACAACAAACAAATAAACAAAAATAACAACAAACCAATCTTGCTTTCTCTTTCTGCCCCTGTGTAAACTATTTCTACTTCAGGGCTTCCCTTGTCTCTAATTTAGAGTTTATACCATTTCTTAGGGCATATGGCTAAGAATAAATGTAAAATACTTAATATTTACAAGTGTTCCATATTGGGTTTACCAGGTGACTATCACCTCTGCACATGAATTTTTCCAGCCTTTATTCCAAGTTTATCATTCCAGCCACATTTCGTAATCATACTTTCTACTTCATTCTCTATATTTCTGGCTTCCTAGAACACTGATTTTTACCAAATATGTCATGGCACAGAACTATTTCCCCCATCATTGCTATATATACCTGTATTAGTTTCCTCAGTCTGACATAACTTAATAAACCATGTGGTTTGAAAAATATGGATAACTAATTGTCTCTTAGTTTTTGAGGCTAAACATCCAAAATCAGTGTGTGAACTGGGTCATGTTCTCTCTGAAGATTCAAACAAATGAGACTTTCTTGCATCTACCTAGGTTATGGTAGTTGCCAGCAATTCTGGGTTTCCTTGGTTTGTAGAAGGATCACTTCAACATTTGCCTCTATTAATACATGGCATTGTCCCTGTCTGTCTGTGTCAAATTTTTCCTATTATTATTGTTATTATTATTATTACATTTTTTTTTCTGAAGTGAGAAGCAGGGAGGCAGAGACAGACTCCCACATGCACCCAACCAGGATCCACCCAGCATGCCCACCAGGGGCGATGTTCTGCCCATCTGGGGCATTGCTCCATTGCAACAGGAGCCATTCTAGCACCTGAGGCGGAGGTCATGGAGCCTCCTCAGCGCTCGGGTCAACTTTGCTCCAAGGGATCCTTGTCTGCATGAAGGAAAGAGGGAGATAGAGAGGAAAGAGAGAGGGGAGGATGGAAAATGAATGTTTAATAAATAAATGATTTTTAAGAGAACATAGAGCTCCTCTTCTTCTTCATTCTTGGAACCACTCACACACTATTAACTTTCATATTACCACCCCATCCCCGATGGCCACAATTTTGTTTTTGCCAAAATGAAAAAAAATTGAAACCTTGTTCTGGATGAATTAGAAGCATAAGCTGTGGTATCAGGATGGGCTCTCTGAGTCTGAAAAATGATAGAAACATAATGTAAATCTAAAAATCTTACTGCAAATGTTAGTAATGATATTAACTTAATTCTGCTCACCAGGGGAGGGCCATGGCTGAACTCAATGTGTTGAAAAGTTCAGAGACATTAATCTTTATCTCTGTGCCCCGGAACTCCTTCTGCAAAGACAAATGAGCAAGCATTGATGAATGCTGTTTCATTAGGAGAATTTAAAAATGTCATTTGTCTTCATGAAAAGGAAGTATTTTTACATTTTACATTTTACAATGAACAATGAAATTTTTTTCACCATTACCCTTTGACTTAGAATGGACTTCATTAGCAGCATGGCGACAGAGTAATAGACTTGCTTTAGGGGGAATCTTGACAAAAAGATACTTTCTATTAAAATAATACCCACATTCTACAGGCTTGTTCAAAATGCTTTTACAATTATATATTTCAGTGTTATAAATCCCCCCCTTTTGTTTACTTTTCTAAAAGACAAGAAAAGTAAAAACTAGAAATAATAAAAAAATAATGCAAAAGAAATAAAGGGTTTTTAGAAGGAAGTTTTCAGGTTTATCCTAAATATGTGGCCAGCCCAGTGCTGTATTTTTTTCTGTATCCACATAATATGATTTTAAAATATTTGTCACCAGTGATTAACATAAAAATTTGAAAGGTCCCTATTGATCTAAACCTAAGTATCTCAGGATTACTCTGCTCTTAGAGGGATCTAGACTTTAGATAAACAAACAGAGCCCTAATATTGAAGAGTACTTCCTATATAATTATCAAATAAATAGAAAATAAAGTTTTTTTAGGGTAATCCCCATCGCATGCTCAGTCATATGACATTGTTGTAGTTCCTTTATATGGTAGTATCTATTCAAGTAATTATTTTTTGGCATTTAATTTTTAATCCTATTGTTAAACATATTTCAGTGTCCTTCAAAATCACCCACCCATGAGTTTGGGGAAAGGGGCGCAGGAGCATTCCTTTGGCTTTGACCAATCTTTTTGCAGTAGGATCTATCTATAGCAAATTTGTTGTCATCAATCTTTTCATTTTTACTGATCATAGGTATTACCTGGTGAACTTTTAAAAATTCTGGTCCAACAAATATTTTTTAAAAAAATAGAATATAGATTGAGACCTGGAATTCTGTATTTTAAAAAATATTCCAGGGGGAGGAGCAAGATGGCGACGGAGTAGGCGGACGTACCGACTTCCAACTCCCAGAACCAAAGTGGATTACAACTCAATTTTAAGAACCACCACCTGGATAAACCAACTTTGAACAAAACTAAGTGGACTCTTCAACCAAGGAACACAGAAGAAGCCACATTGAGACTGGTAGGAATAGCGAAAACGCGAAGAGGGCTGCCCAGGTCCCCGGAGCAAACGGCAGCCCGGAGAGACCCGTGTGGCGGGAGGAGAGTTTGGTGGAGAGGGAGGGACCTGGGTCCCAGGAACCAAGCCCCAGCCTCCAGTCCTAGAGCCTAGAAGAGGCGTTTGGACAGTATTGAGCTGTGAAACAAGTGAGGGAGCTCCCAGGCCTACAGTGTGGAGTATTAGGTCCCTTCCTACTCTGCTGAGGGCTGCTTGGGGTTTTGGGGCGGCAGGACGCTGAAAGGCGGTTCTGTCGGCATGGGCAGAGGCCAAGCCGGTGGGAGATCGGTCTAGCCCAGAGGGTCAGAGGGGACCGCAAAAGCGGTCCGGAAGCTGCGGGCCCGCCTTTAATCCCACTTACGGGGACAAAGCGGGAGGCCAGGAACGGGCAGGCCCTGCGCAAGCCGGCCATGACCGCAGGGACCGGGCTAGGACCAGGGGTGGGCAGGGGCTCGCGGCTGAGCTGACGCTACCAGTCCCCGAGAAACTGCGGTTGGCCAGTATACGTGCGCAAGCGGGCTCCGAGCACGGGAACGGGGTGGACCCCGAGACAAGTGGAGGCTCGCAGCTGAGCCCACACTACTATCCCCATCCGGCCGGAGAAACCCCGGGTAGCATTCATACGTGAACGAGCGGGCTTCGAAAGCGGGGGCGGGGTAGAGTCCGGGACGAGCGGAAGTACGCAGCTCAGCGGAAGCCAGCAAACACGCCCGGCCCAATAAACCTTGGTTTCCGACCCTGCGCAGAAGGGGCCTGGCCTCGAGAGCGGGGCTAAAGCTCCGGACGGGCAAAGGCCTACAGCTGAGAGCACGTCAAAAGCCCCGCCTAACCCGCGGAACTGTAGAGAGCAGGCTCCAACTGCTGGTTCTGGGCGGAAGTCCAGAAATAGGCTGGGTCCGCAGCTGAGGAAAGGTGCTCACCTCTACCCTTGGTGCTAATCTTGTGGCTTCAGTCACAGCCCCTCCCACGGAGGAGAGGCAGAAATCATAGCAAAAGCCACAGTGGGCCGGCGCTGGCAACGCTCATACCCAACCACCCTAGGCACTGGCAGAGGGGGTGAGGGGCCTGCAGATAGACCACACCTAGAGAACACAAAGGCAACACCTACTGGACTCCAGTGGCCACAACTTGCTTATACACAGAAAAAATGGGCAGGCAGAGGAATGCAAACCAAATGAATCAAGAGAAATCCCCAGAGAAGGACCTGAATGAACCAGATATAACCAAATTACCAGAAGCAGAATTTAGAATAATAATAGTTAGGATGTTCAAAGAAATTAGAGCAACAATGGATAGTCATTATGAACACCTAAATAAAGAGATAACAAGTATAAAAAATGAAATTGAAATAATAAAAAAGAATCAGACAGAAATGACAAATACAGTATCAGAACTGAAGACCACAATGGAAGGAATTAAAAGCAGGATGGATGACGCTGAGGATCGAATAAGCGAGTTAGAGGACACAATAAACAAAGGCACAGAAGCAGAGAAGAAAAAGGAAAAGAGACTTAAAAAATGTGAGGAAACTCTAAGGGAGCTTTGTGACAACATGAAGAGAAACAACATTCGCATCATAGGGGTGCCTGAAGAAGAGGAGAGAGGACAGGAAATGGAAACTTTGTTCAATCAAATCATAGCAGAAAACTTTCCTAAATTAAGGCTGGGAAACACTCCACACATTCAAGAAGCACACAGAACTCCATTAAGGAGAAACCCAAAAAGATCTACACCAAGACACATCATACTTAAATTACCAAAGCTAATGGATAAAGAAAAAATTTTAAAAGCTGCTAGAGAAAAAAAATCTATCACCTACAAAGGAGCCCCCATAAGGATGACATCAGACTTCTCAACAGAAACACTTGAGGCCAGAAGGGAATGGCAAGAAATAATCAAAGTAATGCAGAACAAAAACCTACAACCAAGACTACTTTATCCAGCAAGGCTAACATTTAAAATTGAAGGAGAAATAAAGAGCTTCCCAGACAAAGAAAGTCTGAAGGAATTCATAAAAACCAAACCAATTCTGCAAGAGATACTAAGGGGCCTCTTGTGAACAGATTAAAGGGAGGAATGAATGGAGCAAAAGAAGAATACAGCTTTAAAGAATAAAATGGCAATAAACAACTACATATCAATAATAACCTTAAATGTAAATGGATTAAATGATCCAATCAAAAGACATAGGGAAGCTGCATGGATAAAGAAACAGGACCCATACATATGCTGTCTACAAGAGACACACCTTAAAACAAAAGATGCTCATAGACTGAAGGTAAAAGGATGGAAAAAAATATTTCATGCAAATGAAAATGAAAAAAAAGCAGGGGTAGAAATACTTATATCAGACAAAATGGACTTTAAAACAGGCTGTAGTTAGAGATAAAGGAGGGAACTACATAATGATAAAGGGAACAATTCAACAAGAAGATATAACTATTGTAAATATCTATGCACCAAATATAGGAGCCCCGACATACATAAAGCAGACTTTGATGGATATAAATGGCGAGATTAACAGCAATACTATCATAGTAGGGGATTTCAATACCCCTCTAACAACACTGGATAGATCCTCAAGAAAAAAAATTAATAAAGAAACAGCAGACTTAATGGAGACACTAGATCAACTTGATTTAATAGATATCTTCAGAACTTTTCACCCTAAAGCAGTAGAATATACAATCTTCTCAAGTGCTCATGGTACGTTTTCTAGGATAGACCACATGTTAGGACACAAAAATGGTCTCAATAAATTTAAGAAGATTGAAATCATATCAAGCATTTTCTCTGATCACAATGCCATGAAACTAGAAATTAACCACAAAAGAAAAACTGAAAAATACTCAAACACTTGGAAACTAAATAGCATGTTATTAAATAATGAATGGATTAACAATGAGATCAAAGAAGAAATAAAAAAGTTTCTAGAAACAAATGATAATGAGCATACATCAACTCAAAATTTATGGGACACAGCAAAAGCAGTTCTGAGAGGGAAGTTTATTGCACTACAGGCATATCATAAGAAACTAGAAAAAGCTCAAATAAGCAACCTGACCCTGCATCTAAAAGAACTAGAAAAACAACAACAAATAAAACCCAAGACAAGTAGAAGGAAGGAAATAATAAAGGTCAGAGCATAAATAAATGACATAGAGGCTAAGGAAACAATACAGAGGATCAATGAAACAAGAAGCTGGTTCTTTGAAAAGGTAAACAAGATTGATGAACCTTTAACTAGACTCACCAAGAAAAAAAGAGAGATTACTCAAATAAATAAAATTAGAAAGGACAGTGGAGAAATAACAACTGACACAACAGAAATACAAAGCATTGTAAGAAAATACTATGAAGAACTATATGCCAAAAAATTAGACAATCTTGGTGGAATGGACAAATTTCTTGAATCATATAACCTTCCAAAAATCAATCTGGAAGAATCAGAACACCTAAACAGACCAATTCCAGCAAATGAGATAGAAACAGTTATCAAAAAACTCCCAAAAAATGAAAAGTCCTGGGCCTGATGGCTTCACAAGTGAATTCTATCAAAAATTCAAAGAAGAACTAACTCCTATTCTCCTCAAGCTATTTCAAAAAATTCAAGAGGAAGGAAGACTTCCAAACTCCTTTTATGAGGCGAGCATAATTCTGATCCCAAAACCGGGCAAAGACAACACAAAGAAAGAAAATTATAGGCCTATATCCCTGATGAATTTAGACGCTAAAATTCTCAACAAAATATTAGCCAACCAGATCCAGCAATATATGAAAAAAATCATACACCACGATCAAGTGGGATTTATTCTGGAGAGGCAAGGCTGGTTCAATATTCGCAAATCAATCAATGTGATTCACCACATAAACAAAAGGAAGGACAAAAATCACATGATAATTTCAATAGATGCAGAAAAGGCATTTGATAAAATCCAGCACCCATTCATGCTCAAAACTCTCAGTAAAGTGGGAATACAGGGATCATTCCTTAACATGATAAAGGCAATCTACGATAAACCGACAGCAAACATCATACTAAATGGACAAAGATTAAAAGCAATCCCCTTAAGATCAGGAACCAGGCAGGGTTGCCCACTTTCACCACTCTTATTCAACATAGTTCTGGAAGTCCTAGCTACAGCAATCAGACAAGAAGAAGAAATAAAAGGCATACAAATTGGAAAAGAAGAAGTAAAACTGTCATTATTTGCAGATGATATGATATTGTATATTGAAAACCCTAAAGTCTCAGTCAAAAAACTACTGGACCTTATAAATGATTTCAGCAAGGTGGCAGGATATAAAGTTAATACTCAGAAATCAGAGGCATTTCTATACACCAACAATGAAATATCAGCAAAAGAACTTAAGGAAATAATCCCCTTCACTATTGCAGCCAAAAAAATAAAGTACCTAGGAGTAAATTTAACCAAGGAGGTTAAGGACTTGTACTCGGAAAATTATAGAACATTGATAAAAGAAATCAAGGAAGATACAAACAAGTGGAAGCACATACCGTGCTCATGGCTAGGAAGAATAAACATCATTAAAATGTCTATATTACCCAAAGCAATTTATAAATTCAATGCAATACCAATTAAAATACCAATGACATACTTTAAAGATATAGAACACATATTCCAAAAATTTATATGGAACCAAAAAATAACACGAATAGCCTCAGCAATCTTAAAAAGAAAAAATAAAGCAGGAGGTATCACTCTTCCTGATATCAAGTTTTACTACAAGGCCATTATACTCAAGACAGCCTGGTACTGGCATAAGAACAGGCACATAGATCAATGGCACAGAACAGAGGACCCAGAAATAAACCCACAGCTTTATGGACAACTGATATTTGACAAAGGAGGAAAGAACATACAATGGAGTAAAGACAGCCTCTTTAACAAATGGTGTTGGGAAAATTGGACATCTACCTGCAAAAAAATGAAACTAGACCATCAACTTACACCATTCACAAAAGCAAACTCAAAATGGATAAAAGACTTAAATGTAAGCCGTGAAACCATAAGCATCTTAGAAGAAAACATTGGCAGCAAGCTCTCCGACATCTGTAGCAGCGGTATATTTGCCGATTTATCTTCATGGGCAACTGAAATAAAAGGCAAGATAAACAAATGGGACTATATCAAACTAAAAAGTTTTTGCACAGCTAAAGACAATAGGAACAGAATAAAAAGACAAACCACACAATGGGAGAACATATTCGACAGCACATCTGATAAGGGGTTAATAACTAAAATTTATAAAGAACTTATAAAACTCAACACCAGGAAGACAAACAACCCAATCAAAAAATGGGCAAAAGAAATGAATAGAAATTTCTCCAAAGAGGACATACAGATGGCCAATAGGCATATGAAAAAATGCTCAACATCACTAATCATTAGAGAAATGCAAATTAAAACCACAATGAGATATCACCTCACACCAGTCAGAATGGCACTTATCAGCAAAACAACACAGAATAAGTGCTGGTGAGGATGTGGAGAAAAGGGAACCCTTCTGCACTGCTGGTGGGAATGCAGACTGGTGCAGCCACTGTGGAAAACAGTTTGGAGATTCCTCAGAAAATTAAAAATCGAACTGCCTTTTGACCCAGCTATCTCACTTATAGGAATATACCCTAAGAACACCATAGCACTGTTCGAAAAGAAGAAATGCGCCCCCATGTTCGTGGCAGCATTGTTCACAATAGGGAAGATCTGGAAACAGCCCAAGTGTCCGTCAGAAGACGAGTGGATTAAAAGGCTATGGTACATATATACTATGGAATACTACTCAGCCATAAGAAACGATGACATCGGATCATTTATAACAAAATGGATGTACCTTGATAACATTATACAGAGTGAAATAAGTAAATCAGAAAAAAAGAAAAACTGAGAACAGCACGATTACATATATAGGTGGGACATGAAAGTGAGGGTATGAGACATGGACAAGAGAGTGGTGGTTATGGGATGGGGGGAGGGAGGGAAGAGTGGGATAGGGAGGAGGGGAGGGACGCAGGGAAAACCAGATTGAAGGTGACAGAGGACAATTTGACTTTTGGTGATGGGTATGCAACACAATTGAATGATAAGATAACCTGGAGATGTTTTCATTGTACATATGTACCCTGATTTATTGATGTCACCCCATTAGAATTAATAATAATAATAATAATAATATATATATATATATATATATATATATATATATATATATATATATATATATATATATATATATATAAAATATTCCAGGTGATTCTAATGCCGGTGATTTAGAGACCGCATTTTTAGAAACATTGATTATCTTTTCTTCTACTTAAGTATAATTCCTTTATGTACATCAGCCTTTCATTGTTCCAGAAGAATACATAGGATTTCCTTGTCATAGCAATGAGTTTCCCTTATATCCTTTTAACTTTCCACACACACAGAAATTTGGGGGAAGCCACCAGCTGGCTTCACAATCACCCCTTTTACGTATACCTTTTATTTTTTGGATCCATTCACCATAGAATACTTCATTTACTTTGACTTTGAGAATCCATACTGTATAGCCTCTAAGTCCTTGTTTCCTGAGCCCTTTGCCTCTACAAAACTCAGTTCCTCAACTTAAGTGCCCACCATCCGGGGAAAAGAAATCCTGCTTATGCTTCCCCACCTCACCAGCTCTCCATATGGCTTTGAAACTCAGCTAGAAACACATCTCCTTCGATGAAAAGGATCTCTTGATTTTCACCTCTTTTTGAATTATAATGTATTTTTATCTCAATGTCTGCTAACCTTGAAGACCATCTTTTAAAAATATGGTTTAACTCTTGGTTAGCAGTATTGATGTTAAAATTGGTGCCAAGGATTAAAATGCTAAGCCTTTTGGAAAGAGACAAACTTTCTCTCCTTTACTGATTAACTGCATCTCTGTACACCTGTTTGTTTTATTACTGACCAAAAATGTCACCTTTACTTTTGGTCATGATAGCATCTTCTGGGGTCAACTGGCCATATAAATTGGCTAATGGCACATCATTTTTCTCCCTTTCCTTTTGTGGGAGACTCTTCCAGAAGAGACTTCCCATTCAATGTCTTCAGGAGTATGAAATGTAGTGTGTTCAGAGAAGAAATGGAAATAAATTGCAAATTTGTATGAAAAGTAAATGTCATGAAATACTGCACCAGAAAGTGATTCAAGACCTGGGAAACAAAATGTGTGAGAAAAAGACATAGGAAGCAACAACACATGAAATATCTAAAACCACAGAGGAAATGCCTGACAAGATAGGTAGTAACAAGGTGAACAACATATCAAAGACTGGGAAGGAACAACCCTTGAGGAAAGACAAGATTGATGAAGAGAAGGCATTATTGTTTGTCTGAGGAGGTGCTTAATATACTCCACTGGATAATATCCTGAGGGAAAAGAACACAGAATTTATATGAAAATACCCTGTCATTATGGACTAATACCACCATCAGGGAAAGAAGGTTGGTGGAATTATTTAGAGAGCTGTCTTCTCTCCAAGTCCTAACTTCTTCCTCCAAGACATTGGTCAGGAACCCTTAAGGAACTGAACTAAAACCAATGGTGTAATAATCATTTTGGGAGTGCATATTCTCTGGGCCATGGTTACTGAAATATTTTACTGTAGATTTCCATTCATAGGGACTCAGGGTGAATAAAAATGCTACCAGCCTAGACCCTGGTGTTGTTTCCTCTGAACCAGATGGGGAGGAGAGGATGAATTCAGAAGCAACTCACATGTATAGAGATCCCATTACAATAGGCTACTTGGGGCCTTTGGTTGCAGAGACTCTGAGTTCCAGCTGCCCCTGTTGTCACTGCTGCTGCTACTTCTCAATTTTCCAGTGCATTAAAATTCTTGCTTCTCAACTCTGCCTTCAGATGTTTTCTATAATGGATGCGGGTATGTAGTTAGAGCAGTGGTTCTTAACCTGGGTTCTATTGAACCCTAGGCGTTCGATGAGTCAGTCTCAGGGGTTCAGAGAAGCCTTTGCCACGGAGGTAAAGACACACTTGTGTAAAGTCGTGATGACACGCCCCGCTTGCCCATCACTTGCTGCAGAGGATCACGTTACATTGCTTGGCCAACCAGTGCTGCGAGGAATTTAGTGCACGCAGTAGTCAACGGCTGTCGTAGTTGTACGTCGTGTGGTTTCTTTTTTAATATTTTAATCCATACTAAACATGTCGAGCAAAAAAAGAAAGTGGTCGGACGAATATGTACAACATGAATTCACATGTGTCATGGAATGGGATGGGATTCAGTGTCCTATCTGCATGATATGCAATGCCAAGTTGAGCAACTCTAGTCTTGTACCGGCAAAATTAAATTTGGAAAAAAACCCCATATTTTATTTATCACTAAAGAAGGGTTCGGTGAATGTGCATATGAAACTGGTAGGTTCGGTACCTCAAAAAAGGTTAAGAACCACTAAGTTAGAGAGAGAGTCAGCTCCTCCCTTGGGGAAGATATGTGACTCCCCTACCCGGAAGCTCTTGGGGTGAGTGAAATCATCTCACCTTCTTTTCAAAGAAAAAATGAAAAGAGGCAACGTGCATTCCAGAAAAGGACAAGTCTTAAAAGCTATATTTAGAGAGGATCTTGAAGTTCCATTTAAGTCCCAATAATGTCAACTGGTTCCCATAGAACGTTCATTTATTCCCAAGTTGGCTGATTGTTCAAAACTTCCTTCATAGTGTTCAGATTTTGAGAGCTAGAATCCCTTGACCTGTGGTCCTGGTTAATTTTGTTTGTTTGTTTTTTATATTTTTCCAAAGTTAGAAGCAGGGAGGCAGTCAGACTCCTGCATGCGCCCGACCGGAATCTGCCTGGCATGCCCACCAGGGGGCGATGCTCTGCCCATGTGGGACATTGCTTTGTTGTGGCTGGAGCCATTTTAGTGCCTGAGGTGGAGGCCATGGAGCCATCCTCAGTGTCGGCACCAACTTTTGCTCCAATGGAGCCTTGGCTGTAGGAGGGAAAGAGAGAGATAGAAAAGAGAGGGGGCTCCTGTGTGCCCTGGCTAGGAATCAAACCCGGGACTTCTACACTCCTGGCCGATACACTACGGCTGAGCCAACTGGCCAGGGTTGGTTCTGGTTAATTTTTTATTTTATTTTTTTCATTTAAATAAAAACTGGCAGAAAGAAGAATAGGCTGAAGGAGTTATTTCCCTTTGCTGCTTGATAGGATATGGAAAATCAGCTTATGACTAAAAATAACTTTCCACGTGGGTAAACATAATTTTCTCTCTCCCCCCCTCCCAGAAATAATGCCATTTATTTACAAGGATATAATAATTTAGTATAAAATAATTCCCCTTTAACATGTGTTGTAATTACTTGGCTATCTCCTGACTTCCCCATTTCTGGGAATTTAGGACCAGGCAGAGACTGAACTGGCAATTTGAACTATGAAGGAGGCCAAATGGATGCTCACAGAGCCCTGCGGTGCCCAGAGATGCCACAGCCTTAATGCCACCCTGCTCAGATCGCCCTGTAGTTGGTATCAGACCCAAAGATAGAGCAGCCCTGGAACATCCTTTTCTAACCCATGGGAATTTGTGCTTTTAATGGGGGATGGGGACAATGCTGGGACTGCGTCTCTGATATTCAGGGACAGTGCTGTGCATTTCCAGGTGGATCTCTGGCTCGTCTAGTAAGAAGCAGGTGTGATCAATGCTGCTGTGAGGAGGCTTCCTATGTGGATAACTTCTTGAAGATATTTTATCTCAGGCTCAGTGTTCTCCCCTCCCTCCTGGTACACCAGCTTTCTCTTAAGTAATAAAGAGAGGAGGCAGAGGTTTGTCATTTAAAATGATCTGCAAGTCCCTTATGGGGTTCAATTAGTATTGGGTTTTGTCATTCTTAATGTTCACCAAGCCACACTTTCTCTTTTGAGAGCTTATTTTGCATGAACAAACATGCATTAAAATGTAACATATACTTTAGGGTGGGGTTAAAAACATCACATATTTATAGATGTATCAAGATTTCATTTCTCTTTTGTGGAAGAAACTCAGAAGTCTCCTAAAGCTTGTTTAATCTTGAATCTTAATGAGTCTACCTAGTACTGTCACTGTGAAGGGAAGGGGAGACTCTGCCCAGAAAGGGGCCCTGCCCCAGGGCATTGGGAGAGAGCAGCTAACCAGACTTTAATATAGAAAAATAGATAAATAGCGTGATAATTAAATCATGATGCAATGTACCTATCATGCACCAGGAGAAAGAACAGCTGGAGGATTGGAAAGTGATTTGGAAGCAAAAACCTCTCATCGAATTACAGACCAAAAAATCAAATTAGAGGTTGCCAGTAGAGTAAAACCTGGTTGTAGAAAAGGGACAGCCAACTCTTCTGTTGTAAGCCAGAATCCTCAGGGAACCCAGGCCACCTGGAGGTTTGCTTTGGATTAAATCCAAGCCAGCAGTTCCTAATAAACACACACACACACACACACACACACACTAAAAACAATCGTTTCTTATTTGCTCAGTAGTCACATCTCTGGGAATTGGCCCTGAGGCTGTCACTGAAATCAAGTGTTGTTCACAAACCATTGTCAGATTATAATATGACCTGGCAGATGTGTGATTTCACAGAACTACCAGCTAAGGAGAAATAGCTTTCAAAATAGACATTAGAGTATACATTGAGCTTATAAAGTAAGAAAGCTGAGGATGGCAGTGGGGGGTGATATTTGTATGATACTTTAGTGTCTGTCTAGAGGACAATTTGGGATCTATCACAGCAATCTTTATCTTTGTGTTATATACGTTGTACCAACTGATTTCCCAGTCTTGCATTTTAAGTCAAATGAGCATTTATTTAGGAAGATACAATAGTGAGGTGGACTCAGATCTTTCCTTGAAGGAAAGAAATTACAGTCTAGAAGTAGGAAAAGAACCCAATGAGGGTATAAACCCTAATCCTGTGTGACAAGGATCAGTGTCAGAAGAGAGGCAGGGACAAAAGGCTGGGGGTGTTTGGAAGAGTTCGAGGTCCATTTTCTCTGGCTAGGGAAAGGTTGGATTATTTGATAGCATTGCCTGCATTCCATACTCTTTGTAGATCATAAACTACAGGTTTTCTCAAAGTTGTTTTCAAATGAATTTAAAGAGGAATTGTCTACATTATTTATATTTGTCTCATTTTTCTAGCATCCTTAAAGGTACTTCCTTCTTTCTTTTCTGTCACCAGAGCACTCTGTTCCCCCTCCATCAGTGGCCATTGGAGGGTTATCTGTTTGGTAGAGTGTAGCCTGCTGACCTTCTGAGATGGAGAAAGATGAGTTCTGGCTTCTGGACTCCCAGTCCTCGGCAGTTAGAACCCTGCAAGGCAGAAACTGGCTGTCTTTGCTCTCTAAAGACACTGGTGGTACGGATGAGAACTCTGGTAACACTAGAAAGCCATTCACCTCCTGGTCCATGTTTACTCAACAATGTGGTAGCCATGGAAGTCAATTCACAGCTTGGTGCTCTACCCATTAATTAAAACCAGACCATTTATGCTTACCATTTATGCAAACTAACAAGACACCATTTCTGGTATCCACATTCCTATTTGTATGTACTTCCTTGGTTTATATATTTTGTGCACACATCATAACTCTTGACAGCTCCTTAAGGACAAAAATATATGCCTGAATTATCACTGTGTCTCTCCTAATTCTTGGAACAAAGGAGGAATTTAATAATGTTCTGGAATAGATGGGTAGGAAATGAATGCATGCATATATAAATAACTATATATATAGTTTCATTCATGGGTATATGCAACCTTTCCATAGACTTTCAATCTATTTCAAAATTGTTTATAAATAACTCTTTTGACCATTAGAATCCCATTATTTTAATTCTCTGACACTAGATTTTTTTTTTTAATCTGAAAAATGAGTGATTGAGACTTCAGACACAGAGATGTTCTCTAAATTCCCGGTATTGACATTTTAGGACTTTGTAAGTCTCTGTGAAGTAAACAGTTTAAGGAAAAGTTGGGATATGGATTACTTTCCATAGCCTGGAAATAGTTCTATGACAAGGTTCTCTTCCACCTGGAGTGAACATTAACTTAGACATATACAAAAAAACTCTCCAGAGCTGTGTGGGAGTGTGTACTTTAATAAAAGCAATTTTCAGATTCCTGTGTTCTCTTTCCTAAAATTGATCTTTGAGAAACTTTCTACTGCTGTTTTTTTTAATCTATTTTACTTTTCACAATTTTCCTGTTTCTACTTGGTAAAGAAAAAGCAGTCATAGTGACTATCACTGTTTCATTGCCCTGGAGGGAAAAACTTCTGAGCCAGCAGACAAGGGGTCACAGGAAGTGCCTTGCTTCATAGAGAAAGTCTGAGAAAAGAGCGAGAGCGTGCGACCGGGCTTCGCTCAGTGGACGTGCCCTTGGCAGTGCACAGTGTTTTCCCTACTGCCAATCCATATTTGAATTAGAATTCAGAAGGGAGATGCTTCACGTTAAGTAATTTATTAACAAGTTGATTTAAACTCAAAGTGGAAGTTAAAAATGTTACTGAGCAGCAGTTTTACTCTTTTAAGGCAAACGTAACAAAAACTAACCTTAACCCAAGTGTGTTATTTCTGGGATGCCTTTTCTTTCAGGCAACATGACTAGTAGTATAGGATTATCTGGTAGAAAATGTTGTACATCTGAAATAAAAACAAAACAATATTGAAAAGAAGTATCCTACAGATCAGAACACAGCAATCATAGGAAAAAAATTCAAATTATGCTTGTTTAAAATGGTTGACACAGTATATCTGGATTCTTGAAATATGTTGCCTTGTTTAGCAATAGGGATTAAGTTAAGAACTGAAATTGAGACACTCTTTTGGATTTTTCAAGTGGAGTCAATGGAATCCTAGTAAGTGAAAGAGGAAGGCAAGAGAGTCAGAGAAGATATAAGGACAGAAGCAGAGCTCAGAGTGAGTGGGGCCCCTAGCCAAGGAGTGTCGGCAGCCTCCAAGGGCTGAAAAAGGCAGGGAGATACTCTCCCCCAGATCCCTCAGAAAAAAACCATCTCGCCAATTCATTGTAGGCTTCTGACCTTCAGAACTATAAGACAATAAATTTGTTGTTTTCAGCCATCAGGAGAAAAATATCAATAGTCATCTCTTTAGTTCAGCTGCTAATATCATAAACTTATATGAGCATCCCAACAACCCGACTTTTAATAAATGCTGCGTTCATTGTCATATTCAATCGTAACCACAGTATCTTGAAATACATACGATATTCTTTAAATTGCAGAGAAACTGGGGTTGATTGTTTTCTTCTAGCTGACACAGCTCTTATACGGCAGACACATAGTGGTTTCAATCTAAAGGTTAGCTTCTGAAATTATATTGCCTGCAAAAATGGGCTACACTTGCCCTGTTTTTAAATTTTTATTTAAGATTTATTTATTTATTTCATAGAGAATGGAGGGGAGACATAGAAAGGGGGGAGGAGCAGGAAGCATCAACTCCCATATGTGCCTTGATTAGGCAAGCCCAGGGTTTTGAACTAGCGACCTCAGCATTCCCAGGTCAACGGTTTATCCACTGTGTCACCACAAGACACACTTTTAATGGTTTTTAAATCTTGAAATTGTGTAGGTGCTTCAGAAATATATACATATTTTAAATAAAAACTACAGTCATTTTTTTTGAGGGATACTGTGATGGAATTTTAAATAACAAAATCAAAGCTTAATGTTTGTGCTAAGTTCTAAGATGGAATTAAAGAAAATGTATAGTTAAAAAAACCATACGTGGCATAAAATATGGAGAAAAACATACATGCTCTGTTAAGTAGTAACTAAGCAATTCAAAATTTAAAGTTTAATTTAATGCCTATTTGTCCGTTAGAAAATCTTGTAAGTAGGAATTTCATAGTCAGCTATGAAATTTATGAGGAATTTTCTGTTCTGAATATATATTATGATTTGTGATCACCTATCTAATTTCATGGAAATTAAATATATGCTAGTAAATTGCCTAAAGTGAAAAAATTTTTATGCTTCAATAAGGATGATATATTGCATTGATAAACATTTCATTATTTATTGAGCAATTATCATGTGCCAATCATTTAGTTAAATGCTCTATGTATATTACTTAATTTGCAACTCATGAGTTCTCAATGAGATAGATACCATTGTAATCCACATTTTATAGATGATAGAAACTAAATTGTAGAGATGGAGGGCAATGACCACATAGATTGCTTGGCTATGAAAGGTTCTATATTAAAATGTTGGTAGACATTAAGAATTTTCCTTCATGTAATCATACACTGAATCCTATTTACCTTTTCATATTATCCTCTCTGGGCTAGTAGGGTTACATAGATGTGAAAGCTTAGAAAATGCAACGTCGTCAGAATGGGATTCAGGTCAGGGTAACCCGAATGAATAGCTTAGTTAAGTTATGCAGCCTGCCCTAAAAGAAATTGTCATTCAATGGGCTTATTTCTTTTTGTTTGTTTCTTTCTACCATCATGATGGCAACATCAGAATTTGATCAGGGGTAGGGACCCAGGTGGTAATTTACACAGAAAGCTTAGGACTCACATGGTAGGTCTTTCCACAATAGAAAACAAGTTATACGGCCTGGATCCTCATTCTAAATTTTCCACCTACTGACTAGATATGATTTTGGCAAATCACTCTTTGCAGCCTTTATTTCCTCAATCTGCAAAATGGGGACAATAATGTATGTTCATGTAGGGCTGTTCTGATAAAGAACATAATTCATTGCATAAAGTACTCTGCATAATGTTGACTGGTTGTAAGCACACATATGCTAGCTATTATAATAGCCATTATTATGTCTGTCATTTGAAATTTGTCTTGGAGCACCAGCTGTGTGGCAAATCCCATAGGAAAAACTTGAGAATATATGATGATTTTGGAAAACTTTAAATAATCTGGAGAATTGTCTCTCCTCCCTTGGGACTGGACAGCACTTTGGAGTTGGCTCTGCTGTGTGATAAGCCTCTGGCATCTTTATATGCATTGATTTGCTAAGGAAAGACATGGATAATTTCATGGAACAAATTGTTTAATACTATCAAGAGTGCTTATTTATCCTATTTACTTACACATTTTTCCCTGAAAATCTTTCTTGAAAGACAATACATTTGTTGAGATTTATTTTACAAAAGATTTTGGTATTCGTGGGCAATAGTAACCGCTGATTTGAAAAACAGCAGTGACTCTAATGAGTTGTATTTCTGATTTTTGCTTTGTGATTGGCATGGAGGACAGGAGACCAGCGAGGGGCTGTGTGCTGAATACAACAGAGAGCATGTGAAGCGCCAAAGCGCAACATCGTGTCATCCCTGCTTCAGGGATATGGAAGTGGCTAAATTTTTTAGAACAATAAAATGCTTATCATTTGGGGAGCCAATTACTGTAAGGAAATATTGTTCTTTCAAGTGAAGAGCTGTGAGCAACCAGCAGAACACAGCAATCTCTTCACTGTCTCAAAAGAAAAATAAGGAAAAAGTATGTGCATGTGGTGGGGGCAGGAGAGGGGGAAGCTTCAATTCAGGACACAGACACTGATAACTTTATTAAATATTGATTTTTTGGAAAAAAATATATGCACTAAGCCATGAGCCAGAGAAGATCAGAGTTGGTGATAAAAATAATTATTAGTAGTATTTCAGTTTTATTGCAGGCAAAATGAGTTGGCATAATCTGTGTATATAACTTTATATAAAAATAACTCCCATTTATATACCACTTGGAAAATGGGTGCCATTTTTTCTTCTGTGACAACAAGACCCACTTCAGAGTAGAATAATATTTGTTTCTCTTGTGGCTTCAGGGGCCAGCAAAGCCATGATTTCGGGTCCTATAAGAGATTTTCAAAGACTATTAGCCCAGGTTCAGAGGCAAGGGTGCAGCATTTGTAGCGAGCAGGGCATGGGGAAATATTCTTGCTGTGAAAGCTGGAGAGGAAAGAGCCACTTGAATAAAGTCCAGGAGTAAGCAGTGGCCTTGCTAACTCAACACAAATTTTTATTTTTGGGCATTAAGAGTGTTTCAGACTCCAGGAATCCTGTGAGCCTTCAAGGTCGGTCACCTCTGTCGAGTTTAATGAGGAGAAACTACTGATTCTTGCAAAAAGTGTTACCTAAACTCAATTATGCAAATGTAAGCAAGGGGTTCTGTTTCTGGCAAGAGAACATCTACTTTGGAAGGGGGTGTCTTGAAAATGATGGGTTTCTTGTCACTACAAGTCTTCAGATGGAGACTGGACAAGTACCTCTCAGGATATGCTGTGAATGGGGTATTGAATTTGGTCAGACACCGTGGATGGATGATGAATTCTATAATTGTTCTAAGGGCTCAAATTTTCCTTGTATACTGTGTACTTTTAGCACTATAATGAGAGCGGTATACATGTTGCTGATGATGATAATGACGCTAACTACCGTTTACTGAAATTGAATATATGATGGGCACTGTGACAAATGTTTGGCAACACAAGCATATAATTCTTAATTTAACATTATCCTGAAATGTCAATATTATCTTTGTTTTGTGGATAAGGAAATGGAGGTTTAGAATGATAAGACTTGGTTTCTTCCCTTAAATATTTCAGAGTGAGATAGGACCCATAAATCAAACAAATACTTAGCTACTTAAGTACCTCCTAACACATAACAGTGTGAGAACACATAACATGTTGTACATGGCAAGTATATCATCCAGAGACACAGCTGGGGGTCAAGAAGACATCCATGGCAGAGGTGGGAACATTTTACTAAAGAGGATGATCTATTTGGTCAAGTAAGTGAAAAGTTTATGCTTTGTTTAAAATAACCCTTTACATATACACAAACAGCAGTGTGGTGATTACCAGAGGAAAGGGGAAAATGGTGATGGAAGGAGACTTGGGTGATGAACGCCCACTACACTATAAAGATCATACATTATAGAATTGTACACCTGAAACTTATATAATTTTATTAACCAATGTCACCTCTCAAAATTCAATAAAAATTAAAGTTAAAAAATTAAAAAATTAAACAAAATCTTTAAAAATGAATTTTCTAGCTGAAATTTTACTGTGGTGTCATTAACTTCTCATGCTATTGCTATCAAATTGACTTTGCATTCTGGAATAAATACCTTCCCCATTTTATTTGACTTTAAACCTGAGCTACAGGAGACACAAATCACTATAAGCAGAAACACCCAAATTAAATGAGAGTTCTGTATTGAGTCTACTTGCTTCGGTGTTTGTAAGCCACACATTTTAAATCACTTTAGTTCAATTAAGTACTGAAAATCCTAGCCACAGCACTCAAACAAGAAGAAGAAATAAAAAAAACAACCAAATTAGAAAGGAAGAAGTAAAATGTCATTATTTGCTGATGACATGATACTGTATATAGAGAGCCCTAAAGAGTCTACCAAAAAAACTGCAAGAACTGATAAACAAATTCAGTAAACTAACAGGATATAAAATAAATATTCAGAAATTAGTTTAATTTTTATACACCAATAATGAACTATTGGAAAAGTAAACTAAGAAAACAATTCCATTTACAGTTGCATCAGAAGTGAAATACCTTGGAATAAAATTAAAGAAATGCAAAAGAACTGTATTAAGAAAATTATGACACTGAAGAAAGAAATTAAAGAAGATACAGATAAGTGAAACATACATTATGTTTATGATAGGAAGAATGGACAGCATTAAAATGTCCATACTACCCATAGCAATCTATAGATTCAATGCAATTCCTATAAAGATACCAATGGTGTTCTTTTTAAAGTTTTTGATGTAACTCCAGACTGCTTTCCACAGTGGCTGCCCAGTCTGCATTCTCACCAGCAGTGCATAAGGATTCCCTTTTCTCTACCCCATCACCAGCACTTGTTTTCTGATGATTTATTGATGATAGCCATTCTGACAGGTGTGAGGTGATATCTCATTGTGGTTTTAATTTGCATTTCTCTAATGATTAGTGATGTTGAGCATCCTTTTATATGTCTTTTGGCCATCTGTATGTCCTCTTTGAAGAAGGGTCTATTCAGGTCCTTTGCCTATCTCTTGACTGGATTGTTTTTGGTATTAAATTTTATAAGTTCCTTGTAAATTTTGGATATTAATCCCTTATCAGATAACCAGAATAAATTCAATTAAGAAAATAAAGTTTGAGAAACTGAAGAAAAATATGTCAATGGCATATTATATATGATGGAATGATGAACCCATCTTGCTACAGAACCTCTTGATTTTGTACTTTAGACATGAGAAAAGTAATAGAAGAAACTGAATATCACCCTTGAGTACCATATGTCTTCTACATTATCATTTTCTGGAGTAATTTTGGAGGTCATTTCAGGTATACATTTAAGCAAAAAATGATTCTACTATAAATTAAACCAAATAATCAGTCACTGGCATCTTCAAAGAGAAGGAAGATTAGGTAACCTCAATTAAAAACAAATAGCCCACTATAAATTGGTTTTTCTGCTTCTTGAACTTTATGTAAATGCCCGTACCCTGTGCTCTTTTATGCCTGACTTCTTTTGTTTAACATAGTATCTTTGAAGCTCATCCATGCTGTTTTCTGTATCAGCAATTACAATATTTTTATTTTGCTATATATAAATTGTAATTCAATTTTAAAAAAGGAATAAAATATTAGTTATAAGGGAATAAACCAACAAACAGATGTTCTTTCTGAAATAATCACCTCATGGTCTCAGTACAGTCTGAGATCAGGAGAGAGTATATTATGAGATATGAGGGATTCATTGGGGAGATATTTTCTATATCAGCAGGTCACTCTTTTCTATGTTGGGCCCATACCTTTATATAACCAAATGTGAAAGGAAACTACTTCAGTTTTGTGATGTATCATGGTCATTATGATCCTGCTCAGGACAATATCAAACATCTGGTCTTTTGACATATAGAAATGACACTTCTCCACAGCAATAGCAAGGCATCTGAGTGAATCCGCTCTTCTGGGATGAGGTGGGGATGTGACTAGCCACAAGCATGACATCCAGACTCTAAGCCAGACATTTCCCAATGTCTAGAGCCAGACTCTGACTCAGATTGATGTACTTTGACTCCATCCTTGTCTGGGTGACTTGACAAGAAACCAGACAGCTCCTTCTGATGGCTGAAGTGAGAATGGTAGGTCTTCCCGAGTGGTAATTCATTGAAGTCAGCTAGCATTTATTTAGTGGCTGTCACAGACCTATCTGTTTTTAGGTGGAAATAAACTGTAGTGCCATCTTTTAACTTCTCTGCATTGTGTTCTCTGATTCCCTGTCATCACTGCCAATGATAAGCACCATTTGTTCTATCTTGGATGTAGAGATACTGGTCTGCTCTCTGAAACATGGGAACATCTTCCAATACTCACTTTATTTCTGACAGGCTCTGTCCCTGGTATCTTCACACTCACTCATTTCTTCACTCTTATTAAACAAAGATTGTATTCTTGATGATACTACATCGTAAAACAAAAGTCCAAAGTTTTCTGTCTTTTCTCCCACCCATTGTTCAAGAATCGGCTTACTTCCCATCTTTGTCAAGAATGCTTTCCTCCTCTGATCTGCAGCCTTATCCATAGCATCATTCTTACATATGGCTGGCTTACATCTGCCTTGTAACTTTGGATACACAAGGTTACACTGTTATTGAATTCTTGGCAGGGCGATATTTCCATCTCTCAACAGCATCACAGTCTTCAAGGGACTGTGCACTATATATCACTGGAATCTTGACCATTTTTGGCCTCAAAAAATTTTGCTTAGTGGATGTGAAGTGGACAAGGAAATAAAAATTTGCTCTTTGGAAATCATATGAAGGAGTAAAGCTTGATGTCCAGATGCATCCTAGGTTTCAGGCTGAACGCCAACATCTCTCAAAACAGTCATTCTAGGTAATTCTATTTAAAACAGCCCATTAATTTGAACTTGAAGATGTCTCAGCACAATATTGGGTCTCGGCATAGTTCTGTTGCTCAAAAATTATTGTCTGACTTTATCCTGGAGATCCCGTGGTGCTGCATATGTAGAGAGCCTGAATGGTGCCGAAGGACCACTGACACACTCGCTGGTGGGGTTGGTGAGTGGGGAGCTCCTTTCTGGAGTGAGCACATTCACATAGACAGTGGGGAACACTGAGTGGCCTGGAGGAGCCCTGGCAGAAGAGAATGTCATGAGCATGGTTGTATTCCTGGTCTTAATGCCCTTCTTCCTAAATGCAACACCTCAGAGAAGAGCATGGTTTGGTGGCAACAACATGAATGACTGCTCTTTGGCCAAAGTATATTTTGTGTCAGAGTTGAGGAGAACTCATGAATTATGAATTATGCCTTTGTCCTGAATTCTATTCCATGTGCCTACATCAACAAGTCCTTCATAGAGTCTATGCCCTCATCCTTTTGCATGGGCAGGCCATGCTGAAAAGGGGCTCCCACAGCAGTGTGAGGTTCTTGTGAATAGCAGCGGTCAGGCAGAGACTGTAGAAGCACATCTCATGGGATATGGTACGTGTGGGGTGCTGAGTTAGACATGAGGCCTACCTTTCTGTCCTTCTACGATGGATACACATTTTCTCTGGGTGTGGCTGGAGAACTCTGTTGAAAGGAGGCAGAAAGGTTGCACTGAAGGGCTACAGGTGTTTTCTCAAACCCAATCACTGCACAGTGGGAATTCCAGGTGAGCTATGCAAAGAAAGCCCAAGTGTACCCAAGTGCAACCCTACCCTGCAGCCTTGAGCACTTCCCCTTAACACCTTAATCTCCATTTTAATGAACACAGACAGCAGCCACCTATGTATCCCACAGGTTTATGTGAGGTCGCTTGTGTTGTAAAGTGCTTTGACCTCTTGAGAAAGTGTTGCAAGAGTACAAGATATTATTATTATCATTTCTCAGACATTTTACAGTTCCCACTGTTTACTTTCATTCTCTCCTCTAATCTTAAATGCATTAAAATGTGCAATAAAAATATTTTGAGTAAATAAAGTTATCCGTGATTTTTAAAAGTTCTTTATTATATATTTTGATATGCCTCATCACCTTCCTCTGACTTTCCACATAAACTGCCATGGCTAAAAAGCTCTGTAATGATATTGCTACTTGGGTATAATTTAATATGCTATAAACATTATTTAGCACAAAAAAGTATTTCCAGTTAAAATTTAGCAACTCCTTTTAAATAGATTTACGTTAAATCTTAGCCTGAATTTTAGAAACACTGACTTGAACAAAAATTAAATCTAGTTTATGCTCTCATAAAATATCTGCTCCCCCACGGGCCTCTCACCCTCTGTGTTCCTGTGTTACCTCTCTAGTTAGAATCTCTAGAAAGAATTCTTCTTTCCTTTTCCTCCTCTTCTTTGTCTCCTTCCCACTCTCCCTACATCTCTAGATCTTTCTTGCCTTCTTCTAAAATACAAAATGCAGTGTCTGGCACATTGTTAGTCCTAGATGAAGATTATATGTGGTGGTGGTGGTGGTGCGCCAGCCATGGTTGAAGTTCTTGGAAAGACAAAGAAGATTGAGTTTCTGCCCTTAAGGATTGTGTAGAGATGTAGACATAGAGAGATCAGCACATAAATAACAGTATATTGCTATGGTGCTAAAATAGGGTATATAAAAAGTGTTTAGTTAGACTTCATAACTTCTTAGGGAGCCAGGAAACCATAAGAGTTAATTGCATAGACTTTGGAGCCAGATCACCTAGGAGAAAATGTCGGTCTTTTCACTTACTGTCTGTGTGACCTTCAGTGAGTTGATAGTCTGTCTGTGCTTCATTTTCTCTTCTGCAAAAAAAAAAGAGGACCATTGTGCCTTCCTCATATGGTTGCTTGTAAGTCTTAAAGTAGTTAACCTATGTAGAGAATGTCCATCTGCACCTGCAATGTAAAAAATATTTAAAGGTTAGCTACTATTTTTATTGGGAATAGTAATAAATCACACACACACACACACACATACACATACACACATACAGCCCTTTACTTGAACTTATTTTCTTTTTAATTAATATTCTATTCCTTCCTTGTCTTTCATAGCTAAATTTTGTGAATGGCATTTTGTATTTTCTTTCCAGACAACCCCACCATTACCCCTTTAGTTCCATGTTTTCATTTAAATCTATAGGTATAGTGTTTAATCTAAGTACTTGGATCTTTCTGAACTCTACAGTCCTATACTGCAAAGATCGCGGGCATGCTTAGACAACAGTACTTGAAGACTGACCCAAGGATGCCTGCTATGTACTGCTTCCCATTGACCTCGTTTACTATGAGAATTGAATGTGCCATTCTCACATCACCCTACTCTTTGTGGGCTTTCATTCCTTTCACTGTACTTAACAAGGTGGTCAACTACCCTCAGCTTGTCAAACCTCTGTCAAATTTTCCATTTTCTCCTGTTTTAACCCTCTGTCCTCAGTCATCATGCAAGGCCAAGTTTTAGGTAAGATGGAGAGATTTTTGATATCTCCCCTCTCATTTTATGCCCTTCTTGGGTCCATTATGAACCTTTTAGTAGCAACTGTTTCTCCTCCTTCCTCTTACTGCTAGTAATTTTACTGGAAACTAGTAGACTCCAAGAAAAGATTCCAATAAACCTATGTATATTGATTTAGGGCACTGACCTTTCCAGGAGCCCTTAGAATTTAAAAGAAAAGTCAAGAGAGACAATTCATAAAAGAAGGAGATTCATCCATAGTGCTAAAATTTCAGATTCTGAACTAAACATCAGGAGAACTTTCTGAGAGTGAAGACTCTCCTATGGTCCCTAATGCAGACCCTATGAACCATCATAGCCCCAGTGTTGTGAACACCTAGATTCCTTTACAGTTTACCTGTTCAGACTGAATAAGGTAGGAAACTCAAGGTACTGGGGACTAGCCAGTAAATGACATGTGCAGAGATGATAAAGGAAGAACAGGATCTATTGCTTCATCCTTGCTCCTTTATTTCAATAATTATTTCTGACCATTCATTGTTGGTCTCCTCTCCTACACGTCCAATTCTTTTTGAAGGGTCTTAAGCTTGGTTCAGTAAGCAATGTGCTATCAGTTTATTCTTATTACTCTAAGAAGATATCATAGACAATTAAAGATTTTGAAATGAGCAAGCACTTAGCATGGGCTCAAATATTATCCAAGCTTCCAACTCAATTGATTTGCAAAGTTAACTGGTAGACTCAAAACAAAGTGGTTTTTAAAATGTCATATTGTGTGTGTGTGTGTGTGTGTGTGTGTGTGTGTGTGTGCGCTCGCATGTATCATCATGACACAGTTTCCTAGGTTATACTGACAGTCACCATGGGCAGCACCAGGCTTCATTAAAAGGAATACATAACTTTACAGAAGCACATCAGTTGCTGGAACAACGAAACTCCTTGATTATTCATTGTGTTATGGTTACAATACACATTTTAGGTCCTGGCATATTCTGAAAAGCAAGTGATGGTGACATGGTGCTGTTGCTGACTTTCTGGATGTGGTTGGCAGGCAAAGTGACCAAGTCTCAAGTCAGCTCGTAATATCCTTTACAGGGACAAGTTTTGGACTCTAGGGGATTGAATTTCCAATGAGATTTTCTTGTTCCCCAGACTCAGTTTAGACAATGCATGTCCCTTTTGTGAAGTGTGTCATCATATGGCCCAGAAACCACTTTACCCTAAGAACAGTGGGCTTTTGTTCCTAACTTGGCCAGTGCAAAGAGGCAGATAATTATTGATGGATCATCTCACACGGTGTTATATGGAATTTCATTGTAACTCATCAACCTTTGAGACCTACAAGTCTTGGAAAATGTTAAGTTAGATGTCTCAGATATGCACAGTTTAACCCAATATCTTGCTTATTCCATTCTCTCAAGTGCTGGCAGGATCACTGTGCCTGTGCTTGCCTTCTACTTAGTTTCCCTCGACCAAGGATTCATCTAGTGGTGAACACCTCATTCTTTGGGGTGTCCTATGAATCCATGAGCAAATCCTGTTAGCTATACCCATAAAACACATGCACAACTGAGCACCTTTAACCGCTTTTACCATTATCACTTGAGACCCAGCCACCATCATCTCTGGATTGTCGTATTGCAATACCTTGAACCGTTTTCCTCATAGATGCTAGCTGCTTTGAAATTTATTCTCTATAAATACCCAGAGTGGTCTTTTTAAAACACAGAACATGTGACTAGCCTGCTGAAAGTCCTCATTGACTCAAACTATGCACCATGGCCCTTATTCACAGGAGAGCTATCCATATTGTCCTGTGTGAGTTGACCACTGGCTTTGTCCATTTTTGACCCCTGTTAACATCCCACCTCCCACCACCACATTAGTTCCCTTGGGTTTCCTCAGATCCATAAAGCATATTCAGGTCATGGGCAGTGGTGATTTTCATGTTTTGTTTCCTATTGGATTTGCTCATGTGGAATGGTGTCTCACACAGAGTAGCATGTAGAAAATAAAAGGCTGAGTTAATACCTATGGTCGGCCCTGGCCAGTTTGCTAAATGGTAGAGCATTGGCTTGGCGTGTAGATGTCCTGGGTTTGATTCCTGGTCAGGGCACACAGGAGAAGCACTCATCTGCTTCTCTGCCCCTCACCCTCTTCTTTCTCACTCTCTCTCTTTCCCTCTTATAGCCAAGGCTCAGTTGGAGTGAGTTGGCCCCCAGCACTAAGGATGGCTCCATGGCCTCCGCCTCAGGTGCTATGAAGAGCTTGGTTGAAGAGCAATGCTATAGATGTGCAAGAGCATCACCCCCTAATGGGCAAGACAGGTGGATCCCAGTCAGGGTGCACGCAGGTGTCTGTCTCTGTCTCCCCTCCACTCACTGAATAAAAAAAAAATAGCTATGGTCTTTAGCACATGGATTTCTTACTTTTCTTGGGGTTGTGCAGTTGGTCATTCCAATGCCCCACCTCTGACATGAGCTGCTGAGTCAGGCTCTTGACTGGACCTTCATCTTCACAGGGCTGCAAGTCTAATATCTGTGTTACTCATGGTTGATCATTCTGTTACTTCAGCCTTTAAAAAATGCTCACTGGGAAACAAACTTTTCTTTCTGGGAAGTTTTGGAATGATGGGAGAAGAAACAATTTCTTTTGTCATTATATATAATCAGGGCCTAAACCAGTTACTTCAAAAAGTTTCATTAACAGATGAGTTTGTGGCTGAGTGACGCAGTCTTCCTGCTATCACACAGCTAGTCATATGTGGAGTTAGAACTCAAATGTAGTGCTTATTTCTTTACTGTCCTGCCCTTAGACTCAATTCCTGGGACCATCTACCTACACTCTCTCCTTCAATGGGTGTGGGAGGTAGCTGTCCTATACTCACCTATAAGGACTAAAGTTGGATGAGATGCACGCTACTTTCTGTGGGTTATTCCCTAGGGCCTCTTATCTCCCCATTCTCTGTTTTGCTTGGAAGCATTAGTCATTTCTCTCCTGTTTCTGGCTGTTCTGGGTACCCCCTAATTCATTTCTGACTTCTCCAAATTATACATACAATAATGAGTTCTGACCACTTAGCTCATGGAATTCAATGTCACAATGCAATTGAGTACCTACTAAGTGCTATGTATTCATTCTCTTTAATTGCACAGTCAGAGCTTGAAAGAACAATGCAGACACATATTTCTATACTGAAACATTTTCTTTCAGCCAAAGTCTCATGTTAAATACATTCATTTTCAGCTATAAAGTTCTAGAAAGCAAAATTGCATGGTTTGAGAGTGAAAAATCAAAGTATCGTTTTAGGATATGTCAGGTATAATTCTAAATCAGTGAGCAAGGGTTGGGGATTTGCTAAATACAGATCTAGGCTGGTATTAAAATTAGCATTCCTGTAGAATACAGAGCCAACAACAGGGCTAGTTTAGCTGTGCCTCAGGGAGTTGCATGGACTTGCTAGTTCACCTGACTTTGTGTTTACCTGAGTATTTGACTGGGATTTGCTAGCATGGGGTTATCCACCATTTTAGCTACTTCTCAGCACCCAGAGGCATAAGTGTGAATGTGCTAAGCACTTCCACCTCATGGTTTGGAGAGCCAATTAGATTCTGATAATATACACAGAACATCGGAAGTCACACCTTATTTTCATAATTCACACCCAAAAAGACCCTGGCAGGAGACATAATGGTGATTTTATATTTTCTCTTCTTGATCACCTGACTCAGGGGCTGTTTACCCTTGCAGTGAAAGTCCTAAAGGAGACATCATTAAGCATTTTGTTTCAAGATAATAATAACTGTAATACAAGGCCACCATGCCTTTGGTGGCCTTACCACACTTGCTGCTAAGCTTGTTATGATAACATCTTCACAAACACAATGCCTTTTTGTGCAAAAGTGAAAAAATCAGCACAAAAAGAAATCTCTTATTAGCAATTCAAAGGAGTGAATTTTCAGAATCTAAAAAATGTATGAAATAGACATAGATGAAAGGAGACATGATCAGAAATGAAATATCCTCATGATTAATCAAAGACAAATAGTTCCATGATTGAAAAATGAATTAGTGGTTAAGATTTTCCTCTATTTCTCAGCCTTAGAATTCTGCAAGGCTTTGAACTCTTCATATAGAGACTGAAACTACAGAAATTTTAACTCCATAATTTTTTAACAAAGTAGAACATCATACTTAAAAGCATAGAATAATTGATCCTTATTGCCTGTTGAATGAAAGCCCAAGCTCCTGGGCCTGAAATGTGCCACAGCTGGAGTTCTCTTACCTGGTCAACCTTGTCTTCCTGCATGGTTAGCGGGGACCATCTATCCCAGATACCCTTGTCTCAAGCTTCTCCCTTGCTCGTTAATACCTCCTTTGCTTCTCTCTCTCTTTGAGCATCTTGATCTTCAAGACCCCACTGATGTCCAGACTACTGACAACCATTGCTTGATGCTAGACTACAGCAATGGATACTAAACAGAAGTTCAGTCTCTATCTTCAAGGAATTCTACCTCCCTAAATGGTGTAAATCCTGCCAACTTTCACAGCTGTCATATCCAGCTCACTGTAGTGTTGTGGGCTGTAATTTTGAAGTGGTAACAGATCATAAATTTCTCAAAAACTATTAACACAGCTTAGATTGCTGTTATGTCCCCCAGAGTGCCTAAGAAAGTGTGAAGTGCCAGACTTAGTGTTTCATGGCTTGATATTTTAAAAAAGAAGCCTACATTGTTTATGAAAAAGAAATACTCTCATTTTTAGGTATGACCAGGTGAGATTCAGGTAATTCCCGTTGGCAAGAGTTTCCTAATAAAAATGTCAAGTGGCCTGGGAACACTATACTCCACCTGCAGCCTCTTGTAAGTGGCTTTCCACCCACATTTAGCATTTATATCCTGGATATTTCCTTAACATCCTTAAAAAGTCCTAAAATATTTTATTTATGTGGAGTACCCAAGAACTCCAACAAGGAGAGTTGCAACAGTAGGAACCTACAGTCCTAGCCTGTGATCTTATCAAGTAAAGCATTTGCCATAAACAAAGCAAAACTGATGTTGCTTAACATAGATTTTTATATACCATTATTACGAATCAGTGCTTTTGTATAACACTTTCCAGCAGTCGATGAACTTCAGGTTTCTTATTTTATCTTATTTTACTTTATTTTATTTTGTCTTACTTAATCCTCATATCTAGATTTCCACCCATTGTCAAAGATGAAGAAATTGAGGTGGCAGAGGTTGTGCGCCAACACAGATGAAAAGCAAACATCTGTAGCAGAAACCTAATTAAGGTTGCTTGTTTCTTCTACCTTAGCAGTTCCCCTCTGCCCTAATTCCATAATACAAATCTTGGAGCACTTTATTAGTTATAGAAGAAAGCAAAGCTGAGAATTCTTTCTTAAACCACTTTTCTCAGATAGCCCAAATCCACAGGAGACCACTATTTGCAGACTCAGTTTTGGTATAGATTCCCTTTTAGCATGTATCATTGTACCTTGTGTGTCCAGTGTCCACCAAGCAGAGGAACAATAAACTTTTGCTGAGTAAGCCAATGAGAGAGCATGTAAGTTCAGTAAATATTGTGTTGAAGCCAGGAAACAAAATTGGACCTATAAGTTTCTGGCTGGTCAATTTCACTTCATAAATAATTCGTTCCACACAGTTAGAGGAAAAAACCTCTATCTTTCACGTGATGGGAATTCTTTTCTTCATGTTCTTCAGTAGGTTGCTGTTAGTCTGGAGCGATGTGAACTGTTACGAGGTGCGTACTTGTTAGAGTCAATTTGGGCTTCTGTTAGAGATTGTTGTTTTAACATCACTGAAAATCTGAAAAATTATTAATCCTGTCAAATGCCAATTATATATATATAGACAGATGGGATAGATGTTTATTTTGATGATCCCAGTGAATCATATCTTGATTATCCATGTCCTTGGGTGGCCCTTTCCTTCCCTTGGGGCCATGACTTCCTTTAATGATTAAAATGTGGCAAAAATCACACTATGCCCATTTCAGGTCTAAGCCTGAAAACATGGATATTTTTATCTTTGTGACCTAAGGAAGTTCAGCTTCCATGTAAGACATTCAACTACCCCAAGACCGCTGTGCACTTAGGTGCCTGACACGGCCATATGTAGAGGCTGTGTAGACAGCTGAGCTCCCATTCACAGTCCACATTAACTGCTGCCCACATCTGTGAGGTCATTGAATAAGTCAAATCTTCATCTTTAGTGAAAACATTGCAGCTATTGCCCCATGAACCAGAGATAGCCCATCCTTGCTGAGCTCTGTGCACATTCTAGAATTGCAGCAAAGGCATAAGATGGACTAAAATGTGGAGATAGTTTGTTATGCAGCAATATATAAAACCAATGTGACAAATAGCCAGGAAATTGAAAGACATCAAAGGAAGCAGAATGAATAACGCTACTTTTGAAAAATATGCCTTAAAGAAAAAAACTTGTTATTTATTAGATTCTAGTCTATTTTACATATCTGTCACCGTAAGCCTCTTTCTCCACTGTCTTCTTCATTCCTCTCTCTGACTCTAATCACTTTCACCTCTTCCCTTTTCCCCTGATGTCATGAACAGCTCTGGTCACATAGAACAAAACATGTATTATTACAATATAATAAACTAATAAAAAGTACTAAAATAGCAGCAAAACAACTAGTATAACGTTTTTATATACAATTAGGCAAGAGAAACTATTTCCAATTAATTCTACCCATTGTTGCCAGAATTTAAGAATAAGATTTGTTTCTATTTTGTTGACTGTTTCTGATGTCCTGCTAATTAGCCTTATCTGAAGTCACAATGTTTCCAATGACAGCTATTTGATCTGTATTTACTATCTACACCAGCAGTAGTTCTAGTTCTTTAGCTCATATTCTTGAAAGAATTTTAAAGTCAGTATTAATTAATGAAGTTGGCACGCAGAGTTACAAATTATGGCAATTTTTACTTTTCTTTGCCACAGTCTATGTCGCTTTCTAATGTTTTCCTATTGCTACTAAACAAACTTTCTAGCTTCCCAGAATGATGTTCAGTCTTTTCCACAAAACTCATTACCGCCTGACCTGTGGTGGCGCAGTGGATAAAGCGTCGACCTGGGAACACTGAGGTCGCTAGTTCAAAACCCTGCACTGGTCTGGTCAAGGCACATATGGGAGTTGATGCTTCCAGCTCCTCCCCCCTTTCTCTCTTTCTCTATCTCTCTCTCTCACTCTTTGTCTCCTCTCTAAAATGAATTTAAAAAAAAACTCATTACCATGAACTCTGACTAGTGGCTTGCCGTTTCATAGACCTATTATAAGATGCACAGGAAAATGTTCAAGGTTATATTAACCTAATATTTACCATAATGGTTAATACAAACTGTTTATTAAGCAGTGTTTTAGTGATTTTCTTTTAATAGAAATAGTCTTGGTAATTATTCATCTATTTTTATTCTGTACTAAAATCTTTTCACGTTTTTGCAAATAACAAAAATTCAGAGTAGATTCTGACATGTTTATGCCTGTGTACTTATTGCAAACATACCCAAGAGATGGCCATCTCATCATTCTCTTGTATATTGTTAGGTATTATACATATAAAATAAAATAATAATATTAATTATAATCAAGTAAAAATGAATAATGAAAATAATAAATCTTATTTGCATTTATTTCTAAGATTAAGAAAACAAATCATTCTAGTGTGGGACCTCAGTTGAAATCAAAAACATTGTGTTTATATCTCCCATTGTACAATTACTTTTTTTTTTTATTTTAAAGGATCGACCTGTCGGCCTCCGGGATCCTTTTTTTTTTTTTACAGGGACAGAGTGAGAGTCAGAGAGAGGGATAGATAGGGACAGACAGACAGGAACGGAGAGGTGAGAAGCATCAATCATTAGTTTTTCATTGCCTTTACAACATCTTAGTTGTTCATTGATTGCCTTCTCACACGTGCCCTGACCACGGGCCTTCAGCAGACCGAGCAACCCCTTGCTGGAGCCAGCGACCTTGGATCCAAGCTGGCGAGCTTTTGCTCAAGCCAGATGGGCCTGCGCTCAAGCTGAGCGAGCTCAAGGTCTCGAACCTGGGTCTTCCGCATCCCAGTCCGACGCTCTATCCACTGCGCCACAGCCTGGTCAGACAATTACATTTCTCAATCTCAGTTTGCTTATCTATAAAAACAGATAATAATCCACTAGCCCACAGAGTTCTTCTTAACCATCATATGAGACCACGAGTGTGAAAGTGTTTAGCCCAGGCATCTTGGGTAGAATGTCGCTCAGAAAATGATTGTTGTCTGAATCTGAATGGTATTGAATGCTGGTATTTATAGTTACTAAGGAGGATGCTTTTAGTAAATATCTATACTACTGAAAACATCTGTCTATTTCATTGGTTCCTGAATAATAATATTGCACTTCTGTGTGTCATCTGGATGATAAAATAATCTCTCCTTTTCAGATGCATGAACCTGCATCTGCAGGTTATCTGGACACGTTGGGAATGGTAAAAACATACAGGGTAGTTTTTATACCCAGCATAGCTACCTGATATGGAGAATCACTCAGATAATGGATGCAATTATTTACATGCAATTGAACAAAAGTGAATGATTGCTACTCATGCTAGGCACTGGAGATGTGAAGCTGACTCAGACACACTACTCTTTTCCTGGGATATTTTACAAAGGAGACAAAGACACACCCAACTGACCATGAAATGTTACAATAAAAAAAGGTTAAATATAAAGGAAAGAAGATTTATTGGATCACAAAGAGTAGTGACTAATTTGATTAATATATAGAAAGACATCAGGGAAGAGCTAAACTATTAGTAAAAATTTCAAAGATGAAATAATTCGGAGATTACTTCTCTTGGGATTGATCCTCGTCTATACTTCTTTGTGCTGGGTAGTTGAGATTACTCTCCTCACCCACACTCCCTCCTTCCCTGGCATGTTCTGTGCTGATGCTTTCTGACCAGAAAAGATTGCATCACCTGGCTTTCATATCCTCTGGCTTCAGGTTGGCTTTGACAAATGGGCAACAGCAGAAGACAGAGTAGGGAGAGAGTGAGGTCTGTAGTATTTATCCTCCTGGTTCCCTCCTTGCAAGCTTGCAGCAGGCTGGCTGAACCGTGAGACTTAGTCTCAGCTCTCTGCTCCTGACAAGCAACCCTTTTGCATCTGGACTCCAATTCTCTCTTCCTCCTCTGCCCCTTCCGTCTGGGTACTTAGCATTCTTCAACGTCCTGCACAATCTTTCTACATAACCTACACTTGCCTGAGATTATTCTAATTTTGCTTTACTTATAATTTTCTGCTAAGACCTTGACTAACATACTTCCTTTACAAAATTTTGTTGGCAGTTGTCTGATTTTCCGAGGCAGTATGCTGTTTCTTCCCTCCTGTTTTGTTCATGCTTCCTCACTGCCAGAAGCACCTACCCATTTTTCTCAGGCGTGTCCTCATTCACCCTTCAAGACTCTTAGTTCAAGAAGTCGACCCTGGGACCCTGTTATGAACTCAATTTTTTTTCCATTGACTTTGGGTAACATTATTCCATCATTCACATATACCACTCACTGTAATTTACCTATCTATCTATCTATCTATCTATCTATCTATCTATCTATCTATTTATCATCATCATCTATCATCTATCATATATTTATCTATCTATCTACCTCCCTCCCTCTCTCCCTATCTACCTACTATTTATCTATCTATATGTTTTTACTGGTCTATTTCATTAAAATGTGAGTAATGTGAGTTTTTGAAGGATAGAAGTCTTTTCCATCTTCATATAAATGTAGTTTTGATAGTTTTTATAATATAGATTGCAATATATTACAATAGTCATATATAATAGAACAACTTAGTATTTTATTCAGTAATCAATAAAAATCTTAGTTTTCCTTACTCACTTGATTAAACCAATCTGGGACTTGATATGTGAAAGTTCAAATGAGAAGACTGATTCATTTTGATGGAAACTTTGTTCTGGGTTAAACTAGCCTTGTAAATGTCCTCTGCTTCTTTGTTGGTTTGACCACGCAACTCTTGTGATGCAGATGAGGTTGTTAAATTCTTTGTGCTACTGGGTATTATCTATGTCTATTTTCCTCACACTCCTTCTTCTTTTAATCTGAAGTTGTTAACATGCTGTGCTTTTTCTACTAAAATTCACATAGTAGATCTATATCATTCATATGTATAACACACTTTCTGGGCTATAGTATAGATGAGTGAGTGTGGGTTTTGCAAAAAATTTCACACATTCTCCTATTCAATAAGGCAGGGCATCATTAAAAACAGTGACATTAGCTCTGACTGGTTGGCTCAGTCAGCTCGGCATTTAGAAGTCCTGGGTTCAATTCCTGGTAAGGGCACACAGGAGAACTGACCATCTGCTCTTCACCCCTCCCTCTCTCTTTCCTCCTCTCCCACAGCCATGGCTCAAATGGTTTGAGCAGGTTGGCCCTGGATGCTGAGGGTGGCACCATGACCTTTTCTCAGGTGCTAAAATAGTTCAGTTGCTGAGCAATGGAGCAGTGGTTCCAGTTGGGCAGAGCATCTCCCTGTAGGGGGTTTTCTGGGTGGATCCTGGTCGGGGCACATGTGGGAGTCTGTCTGTCTGCCTCCGTGCCTCCCTGCCTCTCAATTTTTAAAAAAATGACATTATAGAAATGAACTAGCCTCTGCCTTGTTCTAGTTCATTTTACACAGAAATCAAAGTCAGTATTTAGTAGTATAGCTAAGTTTTTGTTTTGTTTGTAAAAATTAATTAGAGATATGATGAAATTGTGCAACTGGGTAAACCCTTTCTACTTTCTTAGAATTGGTTTTTCTGTTAAACATTATCCATCTTTAAGGTTGTGAAAAGAGATGAAATGCAAGACATTTATGTGTCTTCATAAAATATATTACTTAGAAGAATATGAGAAAAAAGTTGTAAAGTTTTTCCCTTTTCATAATTTTCAATTCACTGCCTCCAAGGGGGAGAAATTGAGAGAAAAGACACCGACTTTGTGTGGTTTAGGTGGGAAACTTTTACCTCTTCAAAGAACTAATAGTTATTGGTTCCCAGACTTCCTTGTATTCTACTTCAAAATTACCCCAGAAATGTTGCCACCATGGTTCCTTGTTCTCTGTTTCTATCTCTGTGTTGGATTTTAAGAGAGCCAAGTGACACAATTTCTAAGCCCAGAATCTTTGGTAGTAAAATCACAGGTGAAAATGCCATCAATTTCTTGTTGCCTTGTTTTCAGGAACAAACTAGTTTGATATATTTCTTCGATTTTTCTAGGACATCACATTCAATTCTCAGCTGTCCTGTTTTTGAAGAAAGATAAGACTTTGGTTTTGATTGAATTTTCCTTGAGATCAGTTGTTGCCAAGTCTAGTTTATTAAAGCACTAACATTTAGTCAATTCCGAATTCTCTGAGGTCATACTCAAGTTCATCTTTGAACTAAAGAAGTTTTTTTTGAAGTGTGAATCTTGAGTTATATACATTTTTCTATGCAATGGGTGAGATGAAGTAAGATATTACATAAGAAGATTATTCTTTCTCCATTTTGGTACTTAATGCTTTTTCCCTAAATTTGCACAGATGTTGCTGTATACCTACTAAAATATGCTTGTTAAACTTGCTGTTTTGTTTGTTTCTTTGTGTTTGTTATGTTACCAATCTCTGTAGTTTATTTAGAATACATTTTTGAAATGTGAGCTCTTTAGAAGAACATATTTCTTCTTTTATTTTAAGACTTGAAAGATGTTTCTAGAAAAAGTATATTTTGGTCCCAAACAAGGAAGAAGATGGCTGGCTCCTCACCTTGACTGTCTCATAGTGCACTCGGTGAGAATTCAATATACTTTGCTTTCTTGGAGAACATCCCAAGTAGAATGATCCTAGATAGTGAGAATCTACTCACATGCTCCACTTAGACCACAGATTAGCTAGATTAGCTACACCTATGTTGACAACACTGTAGGTGGCACACCTGTGCTGATGGAAGACCTATTTTAATGGCAAACATATAAAAATGGCACACACTTGGGTGGACAGTTCCACAGAATGGGTGGTCCGCACTTACACACATAAGATTTTGGGAAATATCTGTACGAAAAGTATTTTTTTGTGTATGACAAATGAGGGGTCCCTGATATCTGAACTTTAGTCTACTGATTGGCCCATGCTTTCTTAAAATGTACCCCATGTACACCACTTAGCACTGTCAAACTTTGAAAACAATTTTCTCTCTTGTCATCTCCCCCTCCCCGAAAATTGTCCAAATTTTAGGGTACAAAGTCCTACAAAAATAATATGCAAATAACAAGACTAAAACAAATCATCTTACTGTCAAGTTTCTGCTTAGAAATCTTCAATGTTATCTAGTTGTTTGGTTGCGTGAGGGCTAACATTTTTTAACACAGAATCCAAGGCTCATCACAACCTGGTTTTATCACATTATTCCAACTGTATCTCTTTGATCATATCTATAGACTCCATGCAATTCTGGCAGATGTGATTTTATTATTATACATGCTATGCTCATCTCTGACTAGTTTTGTGGACTTTTTCAGGTGGTTCTTCTTACTAAGAACTTTACTTTTCCTGTCTCTCTCATACCCATTCATTCTTATATTTTAGCTAGGAACTTTTCTCATGTGACATGATTTCAAGGTCTCCCTAATTTTTTCACTTCTCTAAGCTTTTACAGAATATATTTTTTTGAGATTGAATTTTTCTTTTCCATACAGCTCACCATTGTTTCATGGGTGTGATCCTCTTCTGTCCCACCAAGCAGCAAATATTCCCTCTTCGGCTTGCCTCACTGATTGCCTTTGTTGATTATTGAAATGTTTCCTATTTTCCTACCCTCAGACTTCAACAGTTGAATGCCTGTGACTGGCTGGGATCCTCCAAAACCCACTTAGTAGGACTTTAGTCTTCTCAAACTCTGGCATCTTTAGTCTGAGGACTTATGAAAGCCCGGTCTTTTTCTCTTCTTTCAGTTTCTCATTTTGAGTTCTCTACAGAATATGGGTCGTTTTCTCCTCTATTAATAACTCATGAAGCCATCAATGCCTATATCATGGTCTCCTTGGTTTCTATATCTAAAACTTTATAGTATTTAAGAGTGTAAATTGCATGCTGTCATTAGAATCATGGAACTGGTTGTATCCACATGAATGGAAAATAGATATGTGTGTATGTAGTAGGAGGATTGTTGAGGTACAGTGGTCATCTCGTATACTTTCCTTTTTTTAAAAAGTAGAAGAAGCACTGAGGCAGCTCAGTCAGGTGCTTATTGATGATTCATTTAAATAATAGTAATTCTGCTTTATTAATTATCTTCCACCTTCTTTCTCCTACAGGCTGTTCCTAACTATTCAGTGATTGAACTTTCAAATTTTTTGCCATGTGTCTGAGCCACTTTGTACCAGTTTCCTTTATAAGTTTTTTTAATGTCCTTGAAATATCTGCACTAACCTTAGCATTTTATTCCTATGCATGCCTTGCTGTTTGATAATGTTTACATTTTTTATTATTCTCATTTGGCCTGAAATCCCACACTATCAACTATATTCAGTTAAGTTTGAATGGAACTTTGTGATTATCTCTCAAGCCTTTCCAGCCACTTTTCCTAATACCTTAAATACTAATTTCAGATTTTACTTTAGTCTATTTTGGTGACTTATTAGATTTTTCTTTTAGCTTTCCTCAACGAGACATCAATTTCAAACCATCACAAGCACAGGTGCAACTTTTGCTCTTATAATTCCCACCCACACTCCTAACTCCCTCTATCTTCTGATAACACCATATTAAGTCACTAATGGCTAGAGTTTGAAAGATTGAATGTTAAAAGCATAATTAGAGACTTAAGGGAAACAAACTACCCAGAAAATTTAGAATTAATTTCATGAAAATAGGGCAATTGAAGCACGTACTACAATTTGAAATGACTTTTTGAAATGAGTGACTGTGTCAGAAATCAGCCCCCTTCTAACTTCCTATGTTTCCTTATTTCCTTCCAAGAATAAGGGCAGGTCAGTGGGGAGGTTTAGAAAACAGCAATGTGCATTTCTTTTCAGAATATCAAAGGCAAAGAATTCACCTTAAAGTTAAGCATTCTCTCTTTAGTGGAAATGGGAAATGGGAGGAGGTGTGTGGGTGAGACCAATCATTGCCCTTAGGTGAGCTTGAGAAATTGCAAGACTAGAACCTAGACATTCAATGAGGCAGTTCTTCTGAGTTCAGGTTAATCCCATCAGTCAGTAATTTCTCGTTTCTTATATCCAATATTGGCTAGCAGCACCATCCCATTTCACACACAGTCATGTTACATATCTTCTGTCCCCTGGAACCTTTGCCAAAGCAACCTTGCTTCATAGGAATGCTGGGCAGCTTAACGCAGCCAGTCCAAACCCATCCATTCTTCTAGATATATCTACACACCTCTCCTTACATAAACAGGAAACCTACTTTGACTGCCACAGCTATCACTTGTCTTTCTCTTCTCAAGTACACATAAAGACAAAAACAACTAGTAACAGGCACTCTGTTGGCCACTGTGGATGTGAAAAATGAAACATGTGACCCTCTTACTCTTTAGGGACCCATAGTCTAATGCGGGAGGCAGCAGCAGAAGTGGTCATTATAAATCATAGCAACATCTGCAAATAGGATGTTCTGGAGTCACAATAATAATATTGACTGGCCTTGCAACCCTTCCTCCTAGTTAGATGATTTCAGAGAGGTCATTTTTCTGGTATTCAGCTTTTTCATGTTTAGAATGATGAAATTAACAATTATTCTGTAGGGTGGTTTTATATGTTAAATGAGATAATGAATATAAAATCCCAGATAAAGTTTGGACCTATAATGAGTGCTAAATAATGCTTTTGTAGTTGGTATTTGCATTAAAAATGAGTGAAAAGACTCCAATTACAGGTTGGATCTTAATTGAAGGTAGTTAGTGACTCCAGGATAGCCTATCTGCCATGCAATATTTATTGCTCTCAAGAGATTAAGAGTGAAGCTTATAAATGAATCAGGGCATCTTCAACCTTACCGTGAGGAACCCATGACATGAATGGCAGCTTGGATTTTTCTTTGTTTAGAAACATTAAGACAGCAAACCTATGGGATCTGAGTTATCTCAGGTTGATGAAGTTGGGTTGGCAGTGAATGTCTGGAAAATGTGACTAAAACCAAAGCAAGCTCAGAGAGGCACAAGGTTTTCTCAAAGGTTAACAAGACCAATTTCTGCTCTAGAGGACTTACTAGATAATATTGTTCCAAAACGTCTTATTCTTCAGGGTCCCCAACTGTCTCTTTATTTTGGTGTTGCTGAAACAAAAAAGTACAAAGAAAATCTCTAAAATTCAAGTACAAGTACAAATTTAATGCAAGCAGAAAATGTAACTGTCAATGTTCTTTGTAGTTATTTCTATGCAGTGTGCATGGGTCTTAGTAAGACTGTCTTTGGTGAGAAATGAAAAATTATTGCTGCCTGACTTGTGGTGACATAGTGGATAAAGTCTCGACCTGAAATGCTGAGGTCGCATGTTCAAAACCCTGCACTTGTCTGGTGGGTCAAGGCACATATGGGAGTTGATGCTCCCTGATCCTCTCCTTTCTCTCTCTCTCTCTCTCCCCCCTCTCCAAAACAAATAACAAATAAATAAATAACTCTTAAAGAAAAAAAAGAAAAACTATTGCTTTTGTTTGGAGAAATATCATTAGCTGTCTCTTTACAGTGTTGATCTCAGAACCCAAAGGGATTAGAAACCCACGTTCCTTATGCTTAAAAGTGAGAATAACTTAGGGGCCAGGCACACTGAGAGATAGAATGAGCTTTAACAAATGATGGCACTTTCCTGTGGTCTGTGAAATATTCCTGAAGGCTCATGTCACCACCAGCAAGGAAAGAGTGCTCCACAGGTATATGAAATGTTTCTCTTCTTATATCTCCTGGAAGCCCTTAGCAGTTCATTTACAATTTGTATTTGATCCTATTAGGCCTAATGTCAGAGGGCCATAGAACTAGAGAATGCTGGAGCTGGAAGTTCCCTGAATTATTCATCACTTGTTTCTATAGGTGAGGAAACAAACCCAGAGGGATGGAATTATACGGGAGCTACGTAGGAACAGGGGCTCTTCACTTCAGCTCAGTGATCTTTCTATTAAAATCTGCTGCTGAAAGAAACACAGAGGCACAGGCACTGTCCCAGGTGAGAGGATATTTCCCTTTCTGCCCCAAAGTGGATGCCTCTCCATTTAGGAAAGCTGTTTTAGGTAGACTAATAAAGGTAAGAATCCTGCAAATATTGTCTGCGTATCATTAAACTATAAGAAACTTGAGCATTTACACTGAGTAAGTGTAGTAAGAAACTGGGATGGGTCCAAACGAGTCATCAAAAATGGAAAGAAATATGTCTCCTGCTGTAGTCCAGAGGAACAGTGGGGCATGTCTTCAGTATCACATTGTGTGATAAGAATGATTAAGCACCGTGAAATCTAAGGGTTCATGAAGAAGGTGGCAAAAAGAGCATTACAAATATAGAGATCATGCTTTAGGAGGAATCCTGGGGAGGGGGCTGCTCAAGGGGAGGGACTTCCCTGTGGAATTTGCATAGCAGAAGGACTTGATCAACATAAAGAGAGAATTTATTTCCTTTGATTGGAAAAATTCATAAATACCCTCTCTGTTATCTGGACAACAACTGCATGCAGAAGAAAAGTGTGGGTCATTTACTGAGGAAACAACTAAAGGAGAGAAGACAGGATGATGGCTAATGGGAATGGAATAGAGAGGGTCAACCCAGCTGATATCCAGGCATGAGGAGTAAGGAGGTCTTGGTAGCATAAGACAATGCCAGAAAGTCTGGTAGGGGCCAGGTGCTACGAGATGTTGCCTTTGTCTCTTCTATTCACTTTCAGCAAATAGAGTTTTAAGGCCTTAGAGCAGAAGAATGGCACAATGTAATTTTGATTTCAGAAAGATTTCATCTGAATAGGACCACGCTGTAACTTTCCTAAGCCCTAAGTACTTCTGTGTTATGGGTATCTTTTTCATTCACTTAAAAATATTTTAAACATTATTAAAATTTATATTTTATGACTACATTGCTCTAACATGGACATATTAACATTACACATTACAATATTATCTTTGACCTAAAAGTTTATTGTTTTAAAGTATAATTTCTAAAGAAATTAAACTATTTCCATGGGCCCTTAAAAATAATGTTAAGCCCAAAGAATTTTGCTTTTGGGCCCAATAGATAATTTGGCCCTTACTCTAAAAGCAAATTTGAAGTGTTTTAAGGGGGAAACAGGGACTGAGGGAGAAGTATTGCTAAGGATCTAAATGAGAGTTGTATGTAACAGTGGCAAGTTGTAATGCATGTGAAAATAAAAATTGAGAAAATGTTATGAATTAATCTCTCACAACACACACAATGAAATTTTAACTTTAATACAGCTAGTGCTTGACTTACGACCACAATTTGTTTCGACAGACCGGCCGTAATATGATTTGGTCATAAGTTGAGTAGTCTATATGTACAGTACTGTGAAATGATGTTATAAAAATCTATAAGTCATATTTTATCATAATTTTCTTTCATTATTGTTATATATCATAATTTTCTTTGTTCATTTTATGCCATTTGTATCATCTCTACCATTTTGTTTCTTATTTTTACATTTGTCAGGTTTAAGTAAAACACAACTGGTTTAATATTTGCAAAACATACAAAATTACAAAATTCAGGTGCATACAAAAACACAAAATACAGGTGTAAAAATACCATAAGAAACATTTTCCCAATTGCAAAGTGCTGCCGGAAGCTGAGCAGTCATGGCTAACAATTGTGATCATAAAGTTGAATGGTCATAAGTTGCATAGGTCGTGAGTTGATCAATACTTGTATATAAAAACAAGAATTCCTAAAGTGTTTTAATCATTGTGAAGCTAAGAAATGTCTGCCAAAGGATTGTATATCATCATTTAAATTAATTTGAACTTTGGTTTATATTATACCAAGTAAAGTTCATTATATAAAATTTTAATATTTTTCATTTTTCCTACTCAGACCTTTACTACTTATGTCAGTGTGTGCACACAACCTTGTTCAGTTTTTAATTACTGGATCATTCCAAGATGTACTGAGATCAAGGTCATCTATTTGACCTCCCAAGATGCTTTATCTGATTCATTAGGGGTTCAGAGCTGTCATCTAAGATAGTCATTTTTTCAGATCTCTAGTAAAATCCCCTTCTTGTTACTACAGAAAGCTCTCTCCTGAGTCAGTCAGGGTTCTTTTATATTCCCTCATGGAATTTGTGATTTTGTATCAAAACCCCACAAGCCCTGGGCTTTTCAGATTTTATGGTGTTGGTACCTTAGTAGGTGGTGATGTGTTCACTTGATTTGGGGAGTCTCTTTTCATCTGACATCACCAAGGGCTTATCTTCTATTGTCGGTTCTTTTTAAGCCTTGACTATATGCCCTCAGATGAAGTAATTCATTGCTGCCCTTGACACATTTTTATTCATCTCTTCAACTGTATGGTTAAATATTCTAATCACACAAATATTTTGAAGGAACTATAGTTTTCTAAATAACAGCTAGCTCCATGTGGAGGAACTATTCATTCTTGTTTAACAAGTTCTCTGTCCTTGTAAAACTTAGTTCTATTAAGAGAAAAGATACAAAACAAGTCTCAAAAGGTTTAAGAGGATTAAGATCATATCAGTTATGTTTTCTGACCACGATGGTATGAAACCACTAATCAATAACAAAAGAAAACTGAAAAATTAACAAATATATTACCAATTAAGAAACACTCCTGAACAACTCTTGAGTTAAAGAAAAAATACTTTGAAATTAGATGAGAGCACAACATACTAAAAACTTATGGGAGCAGTAAAAGTATTTCTAAGAGATAAATTAATAGTGATGGACTTTAATAAAAATGAAAAATCTCAAATAAATAACCCAACTTTACACTTCAAAGAACCAGAAAAAGAAAAACAAATTAAGTCCATCATTAATAGATGAAAGTAAATAATAAAAATTGGAGCAGAAATAAATGGAGTAGAGTCCAGAAACATAAAAAAAGACTAATAAAACTAAGAAGTCATTTTTGAGAAGATAAAATTGATAAACTTTTAGCTTAACTAACCAATAAAAAAAGAGAAAACTCAAATACATAAAATTATAATAGTAGTATGACTGATACCAGAGAAAAACAAAAGATCATGCAAGACTTTTTATTTTTTATTTTTTTATTAACTTTAATGGGATGACACCAATAAATCAGGGTACATATGTACAATGAAAACATCTCCAGATTATCTTATCATTCAATTGTGCTGCATACCCATTACCCAAAGTCTAAAAAGTTTTTGCACAGCTAAAGACAATAAGAACAGAATAAAAAGACAAACCACACAATGGGAGAACATATTCGACAGCACGTCTGATAAGGGATTAATAACCAAAATTTATAAAGAACTTATAAAACTCAACACCAGGAAGACAAACAATCCAATCAAAAAATGGGCAAAAGAAATGAATAGAAATTTCTCCAAAGAAGACATACAGATGGCCAAAAGACATATGAAAAAATGCTCAACATGCAAGACTTTTGTGAAGAATTATATATCAACAAATTGGATAACTTGGAAAAAACAGATAAATCCCTAGAAGCATACAAACTATCAGGACTAAATCATAAAGAAACAGAAAATCTTAACAGACTAAAAATGACTAAGAAGAGATTGAATTAGTAACCAAAAATCTTCCAACAAAGAAAAACTCAGGACCAACTGGCATCACTGCTGAATTTTACCAAACATTTAAAGAATTAATGCTAATCCTTCTGAAACTCTTCCAAAAAATCCCAAAGTAGGTAGGACAAAAATGTCCAAACTTATTATATGAGGCCAGCATTACCCTGATACCAAGACGAGATGAGGATACCTCAAGGACAGAAAATTACAGGTCAATATTCTTGATGAATGCACATGGAAAAATTCTTCAACAGGATACTTATAAGCTGAGTTCAATAGCACAATAAGAGAATAATACATCATGATCAAGTGGGATTTATTTCTGAGATTCAAGAATGGAAAGAATGGTTCACAAATATAAATCAATTAATTTAATATACCACATTTACAAAATAAAGGATAAAATTTTTATAATAATTCTAATAGTTGCAGAAAAAACATTTGAGAAACTCAAGAAGTTGGGTATAAAAAATGTACCTCAACAGAATAAAGGCCATATATGACAAGTCCACAGCTAACATCATACTCAGTGATGAAAACCTGGAAACTTTTGTCTAAGATCAGAAACAAGACAAAGATGCCCACTTTTACCACTTCTAATCAACATAATACTGGAAGTCCTCACCAGAACAATTGGGCAAGAATAAGAAATAAGGCTTTTAAATCAGAAAGGAGAAATAAAATAATCTCTGCTTGCAGATGAAATGACTTTATATATAAGATTGTGGTAATCATTTCACAATGTACATGTATATTAAAAAATCACGTTGTACAATTTGAATACATACCATTTTTATTTGTCAATAATATCTCAGTAAAACTGGAGAAAAAAGAGAAAGAATTTGGGCTAGAATTTGGTTCTAAGATAAAACAGAGACTCCCCCAAATTTTCTTAATACCAATAAATATTAAAACATATTTATATTTATTTATCTTATGCTTTAAAATATTCTAACATATATTTTACCAAATAATCTAATTGGATAGTAATGCATGTATATAATTTAGAAATAAACACATACATATTCCTTGGGTACCTACTAAATTCATTTTACTAATGGACTGTACAATTAAGAATATGATGACACCTGTGATTTAGGTGAATTATTACTTTTTGACTCGTTCATTCACCAATCCTGAAGCATTAACAATCTTTTCAGCCAAAGAAATGTCCTCATTGTTCCTTGGAAATACCATGTCCACCTCCCCCTACCCTCTCTGCAATCTTATTCTGCTGGTCTTCATGTTTTGAAGGTCCAACTACTTCCTCTCTGTCTCTCCAAATAATAACCAGCTTTCAGAGACCTGTGCAAAGAGTCCCTCATCCATGCTTCTCTTCCTGGATACTTCCTCCCACTTGAACTGTTCTCCTTCTCCTGGGCACTTAACCTAGAATTGGTAATCACTTGTTTGACCTCTGTTATGTTAATTTCTTAGTTCTGATGTGTAATGTTCTCTGTGAATTTTTGAATGTCATCCCAGCTTGATTTTAAGCTCTGGAGGAGAAGATCTGTGTTGTTCATTTCCCAGAATCCCCTTCTATGGTGGTTACAGATGACAACAATGTCTGGTTCATGGAGCTTTGGTAAACCTCAGTGAGGGAGGTATTAGCCAGTATTTGGCAAGCAACTGAGCTGCAATTTCGTGTAAGGGTATTTGACAAAGATACTGCCAGAAAGAATGGATTCTTGGGTAGGCAACAGGAATTTGTCATACTAAAAAGGACATAGATTTCCTATGAAAAGAATCAGGCTTAAATCCTAGCTCCACTACTCATAAATGTTGGATAAATCTCTTAGATTCTGTTTCTTTATTTGTAAAACAGAAATAGATCCAGGTATTCAGAAAGATTAAATGTGTAAGTAGATTGTATCTTTAGCATTCAGTGTATGGGAGGTATCATAATGACCTTCTAGGCACTCAGTAGTAGCTCAGGAAGTCCTGGCTACTTCTTAAGCAGAGAGAAGCTCGTATACTGATCGCTTGTCACATTGTTAAAGGATTTCAGGGCCTGCACGTAACAGGTGAAGAATCTGCTTTCATTTCTGCTTCAGCAGAAGCCCACTGAAGGGCTCTGCTGTATTCCCTGCAGCTCATCTACCTCCTCACCTCTCGCCCCAAAGCCACGCTCCGTTCCCTGGCTTTGCTGACTGAAACAGTTAATGGAAAGAAAACCTCAGAGCTGTGGGTCGCTGTTCTTTGTTTTGAAGTTTGGTTTTGCTTTGCTTCATGGTGGCACTTGAGAACAGCAGAGAGTCTAGGTTTCCTCCAGGCGGCAGGGATGGAGCAGGATTTAATTACTGCTGAAGGGCTGGTACAAAAGGTTATCCAACAATGTGCGATTTCATTTGGCACTGAACTTTGAAGCTGAGAATTATGGATTATGGAAAGAGATGCAACTGTCAGTGCTGTCCCAGAATTGGGAATATAGAATTTAGAGGAAACTGGGTTAGGGCTGATGGGACCTCTCTGGGAGGTCAGGAAGAAACTAACTAGCCATCCATAAAACTGTCGGGGCAGTTATTTGAAGGAAAAAACCGAGGCTTCTTTTCCGTGTTCCTAGAAACTTCAAATAAAAACAGACCATTCTGCATTGACATAGACATGAACTGGGCAGCAATTGAGGGCATAAGCTCAGAAATGAAGGTGAGATAACCTGTCACTGCTCCGAGGAAAGCCTGCGAAATTGGGAGCTACAGCCAGGCTGGGAGATGAACAGGGAAGCATGTTTCTTTGATGCTCATTGAAAACCCAGGAGAAATGGGATGACCAGGGAGTTGAGGAAGGGAATGAGTCATGAGACCCCTGTTACAAATGCAGGGTGAAGCCTGGAGCCAGGAGTCCACCCTTCCTTTAGTTTGACCTTGAAGAGGCAGAGCTGGGCTGTCTGGTGACATTGGAAAATTGCACCGCTCCTCTCCGTTTGCTAATGGACTATTCAGCATTTTGTGGTATGGCACCTGGAGGCCTAGGCTGGGTCTTGATAAAATTGGAAAGTGAGCACACAGGTCCTCCTCCCTGCCAATACTTGGGTGAGTATTGTACCCAATCCCCTTCTCTTTCCAGGAGTCTAGTCTCTGTAATAGTCTTGTAAGTCTGGAATGGCTATGAGACAAGCTGCTAATTGTTTGATTTCCCTCAAGTCAGTAAAGTTTCATCTCACTGGTGCATGGAATAGTGGTAAGTCAGGGTCACTGAAGAAGAGAGAAGAAGTTCTGTCTTTGAGGACGTTCCTCAAGGTCAATTGGCTGGTAGAGGGACTCAACTAGAAGTCCTAGGGCCCAGCTGGTTCAACTATCTGTCACCTACATTCCCTACAAAGATGTAACCAGGATTACCTGGCTTGTCCTAGCTTCTCAGTCCAGTTTACAGGGACGCACAATAGCAGAATTCTTCTCTCTCTAAAGCAGCTCACAACATCTTTGGACACATTTGACTATTTATAAATGTTTCCCTGCTGGTAGAGTGATAAGTTTGGAAGTCTTTGCTGCATCAGGCCCATGCAAAGGGTAGCTGATAGTATTCATCAAATTGTAACATTTCTTTGGACTTGGACACTCACTTTTAACAAAAACATATCCATTTGGCTACAGGGATGACATTTTCTGCCTCCTTACCCCTCCATGCTGGAAGTCTTCATTTCCAGATGCTAATGTAGGACACATGTTAGAATATTTATGCTAAATAGGTTTTGATTGGAATCTCAGAAACATGTTAAAATGACAAATTTTATCTCAATGATGATTTAATTAATGAAGTCACTGTTAGGTTGTTTGAAATCAGTCCTCTGATTTTTATAGGAGGCAGAAGAATTTTCTATTCTAAACAACCATCAATTTTTTATAGGAAGGTGTGGAGGAATTACCTGTTTTCAGGTAGAAGTACTAAGGGATGAAGAGGAGTCATTCTTTTGATGAATAAATGGGAAGGAATGGTAGCAAATAAGACTGGCTTTCAAGGAGGAGGCAAGATGGAGCTGGAGTAAGTGGACGTACCAACTTGCAACTCCAAGAACCTAAGTGGATTATAACTTGATTTTAAGAACCATCATCTGGATAAACCAATGCTGAACTGGACTGAGAGGACTCTTCAACTGGGGAATACTGAAGAAACAACACTGAGACTGTTAGGAAAAGCGAAAACATGGAAAGGACTGCCCAGCTCCCCGGAGTGAAAGGCAGCCCGGAGTGACTCGTGTGGTGGAAAGAGAGGCCAGCAGAAGGGTTGGGACCTGGGTCCCAGGAACAAAGCCCTAGCCTGTAGCCCCAGAGCCTAGAAGAGGCGTTTGGACAGTATTTAGCTGGGAAACAGGTTAGGATACTGTTTATGAGAAAGAGACAGTTGTCTCAGACCCAGGATTCTTCTTAAAGGGATGGCGCAGAAAACCTCTCTCACAACCACTCAACTGGGACTCCGGGAGACAGGGAGAGAGGAGAGGACTGGAGCAGCAGGAAGAGAGTGCGGTCTGGAAGGCACAAGGAGAAAAGCTTTGAGGGACAGCCACCCTAAACCCTGGGCTGAGTCACTCCACAAATCTGAAACAATATTTCCCCTGGAACTGACAAGGGGAAGCAGGACACCAGCCAAACAGGCTCCCCTGCGGCATTAGAGCACAGTCGCTTAGAGGTAGGGAACTTTCAGGTCTACAGTATGGAGTGTTAGAATCTGAGCTGCAGAGCCCACACCCACACTGCTGAGGGCTTGTGGCTGTGGGACGCGGAAGTGCAGTTCCGTTGGTGGGGGCAGAGGCCCAGGCAATGGAGTGAGCTTAGTCTAGCTCAGCCAGGGCAAAGGGGATGCACAAAGGTGGTCCACAGCTGTGGGCCTGCCTGCAACCCCACCTGTGGGGGAAAAGCGGGAGCCTGAAATGGGCGGAGATCCGCCACTGGGCAGGGGCAAGCAGGCACGTGGCCGCACCTGGCCTCCAGGGCTTGAAGCCCTCCCCTAACTGGCTTTGCCCATGGCCGTGGGGCAGGAAGCCCAGCACCCGGCTGAGCACATAGCAGCAGCCCTGTCCAGCCGAGGAGCCAAGGCTGGTGGGGGAGGGGCTTCGGGCCTGGGCTACCAGCTGAGCTCGCACCAAAAGCTCCTCCCGGCCAGAGGAACAGGCTGAGAGAAACCTGCAGCTAAACAAAAGTGCTCACCCTTACCCTTGGCTGCCAGAATTGTGTCCCAAGTATGGTGCACGGTCCCACCCATGGGATAGGGACTAAGGCTGAGACTGGCTGAGGCTTGCAGAGCCAGGCACGAGAACACAGCCACTCCTGTGGGGGTGAGGCGGAGACCTCAGCAGCACCTCACCCATCCATCCTAGGCAGCAGCAGAGGGGGTGGCAGGCCTACACACAGACCACACCTAGGGAACACAGAGGCAACACCCATTGGACTCCAGTAGCCAAACTCTTCTTACACACAGACAACATAGGTAGGCAGAGAAATGCACCCGAAATGAATCAAGAGAAAACCCCAGAGAAGGACAGGAATGAATCAGATATAACCAAACTACCTGATGCAGAGTTTAAAATAATAATAGTTAGGATGTTTATAGAGCTTAGAGCAACAATGGATAGTCATTATGAACACCTAAATAAAGAGATAGAAAGTATAAAAAAGAAAATTTAAGTAATAAAAAAGAATCAGACAGAAATGAAAAATACAGTATCAGAACTAAAGACCACAATGGAAGGAATTAAAAGCAGGACAAATGAAGCTGAGGATTGAATCAGTGAGTGAGAGGACAAAATAAACAAAGGCACAGAAGCAGAGCAGAAAAAAGAAAAGAGACTCAAAAAATCTGAGGAAACTCTAAGGGAGCTCTGTGACAACATGAAGAGAAATAACATCCGCATCATAGGGGTTCTTGAAGAAGCGGAGAGAGATCAAGGGATAGAAACTTTGTTCAATCAAATCATAGCTGAAAATTTCCCTGAATTAAGACTGGAAAATGTTTCACAATGCAAGAAGCACAGAGAACTCCATTAAGGAGAAACCCAAAGAAAAGAAATCTACACCAAGACACATCATAGTTAAAATACCAAAGCTAAGTGATGAAGGGAAAATTTTAAAAGCTGCTAGAGAAAAAAACACTATCACCTACAAAGGAGCCCCCATAAGAATGACATACAACTTCTCAACAGAAACACTTGAGGACAGAAGAGAATGGCAAGATATATTCAAAGTAATGCAGAACAAGAACCTATAACCAAGACTACTCTATCCAGCAAGGCTAACGTTTAAAATTGAAGGAGAAATAAAGAGCTTCCCAGATAAAAAATAAAAACCCTCAAGGAATTCATTAAAACCAAACCAATTCTTGCCTGACCAGGCGGTGGCGCAGTGGATAGAGCATCAAACTGGGATGCGGAAGACCCAGGTTCGAGACCCCGAGCTCGCCAGCTTGAGAGCGGGCCCATATGGCTTGAGCAAAAAGCTCGCCAGCTTGGACCCAAGGTCGCTGGTTCCAGCAAGGGGTGGCTCTGTCTGCTGAAGGCCCACGGTCAAGGTACGTGTGAGAAAGCAATCAATGAACAACTAAGGTTGCAACGGCAACGAAAAACTAATGATTGATGCTTCTCACCTCTCTCCATTCCTGTCTGTCTGTCCCTATCTATCCCTCTCTCTGACTCTCTCTCTGTCCCTGTAAAAAATAAATAAATAAAGCTTAAAAAAAGAATTAAAAAAAAAAAAAACAACCAAACCAATTCTTCAAGAGATGCTAAGAGGCCTGTTGTGAACAGTTCAAAGGGGGAAAAGAATATAGCAAAAGAAGAATACAGCTTTAAAGAATAAAATGACAATAAACAACTACATATCAATAATAACTTTAAATGTAAATGGATTAAATGATTCAATCGAAAGACATAGGGTAGCTGCCTGGATAAAGAAACAGGACCCATACATATGATGTCTACAAGAGACATACCTTAAAACAAAATATGCACTTAGACTGATGGTAAAGGATGGAAAGAAATATTTCATGCAAATGAAAATGAAAAAAAAAAACAGCCAGGGTAGCAATGCTTATATCTGACAAAATGTTCTTTAAAACAAAGGATGTAGTAAGAGATAAAGAAGGACACTACCTAATGATAAAGGGAACAATTAAACAGGAAGACATAACTATTATAAATATCTATGTGGCGAACATAGGAGCCCCAACACACATAAAGCAGACTTTGATGATTATAAAGGGTGAGATTAACAGCAATACTATAATAGTAGGGGATTTCAATACCCCACTAACATCACTGGATAGATCCTTAAGAAAGAATATTAACAAAGAAACAGCAGACTTAAAGGATACACTAAATCAACTCGATTTAATAGATATCTTCAGAACTTTTCACCCTACAGCAGTAGAATATACATTCTTTTGAAGCACTCATGGTACATTCTCTAGGATAGACCACATGTTAGGACACAAAAAGGTCTCAACAAATTTAAGAGGATTGAAATAAATCATATCAAGCATTTTCTCTGATTACAATGGCATGAAACTAGAATTTAACCACAAAAGAAAAACTGAAAAATATTCAAACAATTAGAAACTAAATAGCATCTTATAAATAATGAATGGATTAACAAGGAGATCAAAAAAGAAATAAAAAAGTTTCTAGAAACAAATGATAATGAGCATACATCAACTCAAAATTTATGGGACACAGCAAAAGGAGGACTGAGAGGGAAGTTCATAGCACTACAGGCATACCATGAGAAACTAGAAAAAGCTTAAATAAGCAACTTGACCCTGCATCTAAAAGAACTAGAAAAACAACAGCAATTAAAGCACAGGACTAGTAGAAGGAAGGAAATAATAAAGATCAGAGCAAAAATAAATGACATAGAGGTTAAGGAAACAATACATAGGATCAATGAAACCAGGAGCTGGTTCTTTGAAAAGGTAAACAAGATCGATTAACCTTTAACTACACTCACCAAAATATATATATATATGTATATATGAGAGAGGACTCAAATAAATAAAATTAGAGAGTGGAGAAATAACAACTGACACAACAGAAATACAAAGTATTGTAAGAAAATAGTATGAAGAACTGTATGCCAAAAAATTAGACAATCTCTGTGAAATGGACAAATTTCTTGAATCATATAACCTTCCAAAAATCAATCTGGAAGAATCAGAACACCTAGACAGACCAACTACAACAAATGAGATCGAAACAATTATCAAAAAAACTCCCAACAAAGAAAAGTCCTGGGCCTGATGGCTTTACAAGTGAATTCTACCCAAAAATCAAAGAACTAACTCCTATCCTTCTCAAGCTATTTCAAAAAATTCAAGGGGAAGGAAGACTTCTAAATCCTTTTCTGAGGCAAGCATAATTCTCATCCCGTATTCAGGCAAAGACAACACAAAGAAAGAAAATTCTAGGTCAATATCCCTGATGAATTTAGATGCTAAAATTCTCAACAAAATATTAGCCATTCGGATCCGGCAATATACGAAAAAAATCATATACCATGATCAAGTGAGATTTATTCTGGTGAGGCAAGTCTGGTTCAATATTCGCAAATCAATCTATGTGATTCATCACATAAACAAAAGGAAGGACAGAAACCACAAGATAATTTCAATAGATGCAGAAAAAGCATTTGATAAAATTCAGCATGCATTCATGATCAAAACTCTCAGTAAAGTGGGAATATAGGGAACATTCCTTAACATGATAAAGGCCATCAATGACAAACCCACAGCAAACATCATACTCAATGGGCAGAATTTAAAACCAATCCCCTTAAGATAAGGAACCAGGCAGGGGTGCTCCCTTTCACCACACTTATTCAACATAGTTCTGGAAGTCCTAGCTATAGCAATCAGACAAGAAGAAATAAAAGGTGTCCAAATTGGAAAGAAGAAATAAAACTGTCATTATTTGCAGATGATATGATATTGTATACAGAAAACCCTAAAGTCTCACTCAAAAAACTACTGGACCTGATAAATGAATTCAGCAAGGTGGCAGGATATAAAATTAATACTCAGAAAATCAGAGGCATTTGTATATACCAACAATGAACTGTCAGCAAAAGAAATTAAGGAAACAATCCCCTTCACTTTTGCAACGAAAATAATAAAGTACCTAGGAGTAAATTTAACCAAGGAGGTTAAGGACTTGTACTCAGAAACTTATAAAACATTGATAAAAGAAGTCAAGGAAGATACAAACAAGTAGAAGCATATATTATGCTCAGGGTTAGGAAGAATAAACATCATTAAAATGTCTATATTACCCAAAGCAATTTATAAATTTAATGAAATACCAATTAAAATACCAATGACATACTTCAAATATATAGAACACATATTCCAAGAATTTATATGAAACCAAAAAAGAACACAAATAGACTCAGCAATCTTAAAAAGAAAAAATAAAGCAGGAGGTATCACTCTTCCAGATATCAAGGTATTCTACAAGGCCATTGTACTCAAGACAGCCTGGTACTGGCATAAGAATAGGCACATAGCTCAATGGAGCAGAACAGAGAACCGAGAAATAAACCCACACCTTTATGGACAACTGTATTTGACAAAGCAGGAAAGAGCATACAATGGAGTAAAGACAGCCTCTCTTAAAAATGGTGTTGAGAAAATTGGACATCTACCTGCAAAAAAATGAAACTAGACCATCAACTTACACCATTTACAAAAACAAACTCAAAATGGATAAAAGACTTAAATGTAAGCCGTGAAACCATAAGCATCTTATAAGAAGACATAGGCAGCAAGCTCTCCGACATCTGTCGCAGCAATATATTTGCCAATTTATCTCCACGGGCAAATGAAATAAAAGGCAGGATAAACAAATGGGACTATTTCATACTAAAGAGGTTTTGCACAGCTAAAGTCAATAGGAACAGAATAAAAAGACAAACCACACAACGGGAGAACATATTCGACAATACGTCTGATAAGGGGTTAATAACCAAAATTTATAAAAAACATAAAACTCAACACCAGGAAGACTAACAATCCAATCAAAATATGGGCAAAAGAAATGAATAGAAATTTCTCCAAAGAGGAGATACAGATGGCCAATAGTCATATGAAAAAATGCTCAACATCACTAATCATTAGAGAAATGCAAATTAAAACCACAATAAGATACCACCTCACACCAGTCAGAATGGCACTCATCAGCAAAACAACACAGAATAAGTGCTGGCGAAGATGTGGAGAAAAGGGAACCCTCCTGCACTGCTGGTGGGAATGCAGACTGGTGCAGCCACTGTGGAAAACATTATGTAGATCCCTCAAAAAATTAAAAATCAAACTGCCTTTTGACCCAGCTATCCCACTTTTAGGAATATGCCCTAAGAACACCATAGCACTGTTCGAAAAGAAGAAATGCGCCCCCATGTTCATGACAGCATTGTTCACAATAGCGAAGATCTGGAAACAGCCCAAGTGTCCATCAGAAGATGAGAGGATTAAAAAACTTTGGTACATATATACTATGGAACACTACTCTGCCATAAGAAATGATGACATCGGATCACTTACAACAAAATGGATGGACCTGATAACATTATACGAGTGAAATAAGTAAAACAGAAAAAATCTGAGAACTGCATGATTTTATACATAGATGGGACATAAAAATGTGACTATGAGACACGGACAAGAGTGTGGTGGTTACGTGGTGGGGGAGGGAGGAGAGGGTGGGAGAGGTAGAGGGGAGGGACACAAAGAAAACCAGATAGAAGGTGACAGAGGACAATCTGACTTTGTGTGATGGGTATGCAACATAATTGAATGATAAGATAACCTGGAGATGTTTTCTTTGAACATATGTACCCTGATTTATTAATGTCACTCCATTAAAATTAATAAAAATAAAAAAAGAATGGCTTTCATTCATGTGACTGTGCGTGAATGGGAAGAAGGTATTGAAAGAGCAGGTGATATAGAGAGATTAGAAGCCAATGTCTGTATCTGTGATTCTAATAAGCTGCCACCTGCCCTATTGAGCCCTATTTGGAAATTTAGCTCTTCTATGATGTGTAAATGTGCATTAGCCAGGGTTCTCCAGACAAACAGTACCAATAATATATATACGAATTGGTTTGCACAATTATTAAGATTCAGAAGTCCCACCATCTGCTGTTTGCAAACTGGAATCCCAGAAAAGCTGGTGATGCAATTCCAGTCTTTGCCTCAAGGCCTGACCACCAGGTGAACTAATGGTGCACGTCTCAATCCAAAGAGAGGAGAAGACAGATGTCCCTGCTCAACAGGAAGCAAAAACGGTGAATTTTTTCTTCATTCACCTTTTACTTGTTCAGGTCCTCATGGGGTTGGATGATGCCTGTCCACACTGGGACGGACAATCTTTTAAGCAGTCTACTGATTCAAATGCGAATTTCATCTGAAACAGCCTCACAGGTACAACCAGAAAAAATGCTTGATCTAGGAAGATGATAGCCCAGGCAAGTTGACGCATAAAATGAGCCATTATGTGGTCTATCCTGGATAACATGCTGGCGAGGTACATCTCTATTCACAATTATTCAGGGCCTTGAAAGAAGCACACTTTTTAAAAATGCAAAATAAATAGGGGAGAATGAGCATATATGTTCCCAATGAAGTAATGATTGGATTGCCTAGCTGTTCAGGGAATGAGGCCATGCACTTGAATAATCTGAACATCTGAAACTCTGTCATGAGCTCATCCTCTGATGAACAATGGGAACATTGATCCACAGAGTAACCTACTGAGTCAATAGCCTCAGATTGAAGAGCATCCTAAAGGGGGCACAGGGCTTGCCCCAAATCATACAGGCTACTCATTGTAAAATGAGGCCAAATGCTTATTTCTGCATTGGGTTTTAGCTCTTTCTACTATTTTAACTAGCTGAAACAATGCATTTTAATAATGTCAGATAAAATAATAATTAAAGGAAATATAAGTCCAAAGACAAGACATACATTGCCAGAGGACAGCCAACATATGTTGACAGAGACAGACTCTAAACCCAGGTACCCAACAAGGCCATCAATGAGCAAACTCAGACTCAGTTTCTGTTGACGTTTCTAGACTTTGAGTTACTGTATAAAATAAGTGTTTTGAAATATCTCTGCCCTGGCCAAGTAGTTCAGTTTGTTAGAGCATCTTCCTGATACTCCAAGGTTGTAGGTTTGATCTCTGGTTAGGGCACACACAAGAATCAACCAATGAATGCGTAAGTGGAATAACAAATAAATGTTTCTCTCTTTCTCTCTCTTTCCCTTCCTCTCTCTAAAATCAATCAATAAATAAAAGTTTTTAAAATTAAAAACAAGAGAGTTTGGCGAAGAGGGAGGGACCTGGGTCCCAGGAACCAAGCCCCAGCCTGCAGTCCCAGAGCTTAGAAGAGGCGTTTGGACAGTTTTGAGCTGTGAAACAAGTGAGGGAGCTCCCAGGCCTACAGTGTGGAGTATTAGGTCCCTTCCTACTCTGCTGAAGATTGCTGAAGGGTTTGGTGGCAGCAGGACGCTGAAACGCGGTTCTGTCGGCGTGGGTGGAGGCCAAGCCGGTGAGATATCGGTCTAGCCCAGCAGGGGCAGAGGGGATGCGCGAAAGCAGTCCGGAAGCTGCGGGCCCGCCTGTAATCCCACCCAAGGGGACAAAGCGGGAGGCCAGAAACTGGCAGAAATCTGCTCTGCGACCCTGTGAAGGCTGGCTCTGACCGCGGGGACTGGGCTAGGATCAGGGATGGGCAGGGGGCTTGCGGCTGAGCTCATGCTACCAGCCCCACCTGGCCAAAACCGTGGTTTGCCATTCTACGTGCGTGAGCGGGCTCCGAGCGCAGGGACGGGGTAGACCCCGAGACAACTGGAAGCTCACAGCTGAGCCCATGCTACTATCCCTGCCCGGCCGGATAAACTGCAATTTGCCATCCTACGTGCATGAGCGGGCTCCGAAAGCGGGGCGCGGGGTAGAGTCCTGGACAAGCGGAAGTTCGCAGCTGAGCGAAAGCCAGCAAACACGCCTGGCCCAATAAACCTTGGTTTGCGACCCTGCGCAGAAGGGCCCTGGCCTCGAGGGCGGGGTTAAAGCTCTGGAAGGGCAAAGGCTCACAGCTGAGAGTACGTCAAAAGTCCCGCCCAACCCACGAAACTGTGGCTAGCAGGCTCTGACTGCAGGTTCTGGGCAGAAGTCCGGAAACAGGCTGGGTCCACAGCTGAGCAAAGGTTCTTACCTCTACACTTGGTGCTGAGGCCTGTGGCTTGAGTGACAGCCCCTCCTGTGGAGGAGAGGCAGAAATCACAGCAAAAGCCACAGTGGGCTAGCGCTGGCAATGCCCATACCCAACCACCATAGGAAGTGGCAGAGGGGGTGAGAGGCCTGCAGACAGACCACACCTAGAGAACACAAAGGCAACACATACTGGACTCCAGTGGCCAAAATTTGCTTATACACAGACAAAATGGGCAGGCAGAGAAATGCAAACCAAATGAATCAAGAGAAATCCCCAGAGAAGAACGTGAATGAACCAGATATAACCAAATTACCAGAATTTAGAATAATGATAGTTGGAAGTTCAAAGACATTAGAGCAACAATGGATAGTCATTATGAACACCTAAATAAAGAGATAACAAGTATAAAAAATGAAATTGAAATAATAAAAAAGAATCAGACAGAAATGACAAATACAGTACCAGAACTGAAGACAACAATGGAAGGAATTAAAAGCAGGATGAATCATGCCGAGGATTGAATCAGCGAGTTAGAGGACACAATAAACAAAGGCACAGAAGCAGAGATGAAAAAGGAAAAGAGACTCAAAAAATATGAGGAAATTCTAAGGGAGCTTTGTGACAACCTGAAGAGAAACAACATTCGCATCATAGGGGTGCCTGAAGAAGAGGAGAGAGGACAGGAAATGGAAACTGTGTTCAATCAAATCATAGGAGAAAAGTTCCCTAAATTAAGGCTGGGAAACACTCCACATGTTCAAGAAGCACACAGAACTCCATTAAAGAGAAACCCAAAAAGATCTACACCAAGACACATCATAGTTAAAATACCAAAACTAATGGATAAAGAAAAAATTTAAAAAGCTTCTAGGGAAAAAAAAGGCTATCACCTACAAAGGAGCCCCCATAAGGATGACATCGGACTTCTCAACAGAAACACTTGAGGCCAGAAGGGAATGGCAAGATATAATCAAAGTAATGCAGAACAAGAACCTAAAACCAAGACTACTTTATCCAGCAAGGCTAACGTTTAAAATTGAAGGAGAAATAAAGAGCTTCCCAGAAAAAGAAAGCCTCAAGGAATTCATAAAAACCAAACCAATTCTGCAAGAGATACTAAGAGGCCTGTTGTGAACAGTTTAAAGGGAGGAAAGAATAAAGCAAAAGAAGAATACAGCTTTAAAGAATAAAATGGCAATAAACAACTACATATCAATAATAACCTTAAATGTAAATGGATTAAATGATCCAATCAAAAGACATGGGGTAGCAGCATGGATAAAGAAACAGGACCCATACATATGCTGTCTACAAGAGACACACCTTAAAACAAAAGATGCACATAGACTGAAGGTAAAAGGGTGGAAAAAAATATTTCATGCAAATGGAAATGAAAAAAAAGCAGGGGTAGCAATACTTATATCTGACAAAATGGACTTTAAAACAAAGGCTGTAGTAAGAGATAAAGAAGGACACTACATAATGATAAAGGGAACAATTCAACAGGAAGATATAACTATTATAAATATCTATGCACAAAATATAGGAGCCCCGACATATATAAAGCAGACTTTGATGGATATAAAGGGCGAGATTAACAGCATTACTATCATAGTAGGGGATTTCAATACCCCTCTAACAACACTGGATAGATCCTCAAGAAAGAAAATTAATAAAGAAACAGGGACTTAAAGGAGACACTAGATCAACTTGATTTAATAGATATCTTCAGAACTTTTCACCCCAAAGCAGTAGACTATAAATTCTTCTCATGCGCTCATGGTACGTTTTCTAGGATAGACAACATGTTATGACACAAAAATGGTTTCAATAAATTTAAGAAGTTCGAAATCATATCAAGCATTTTCTCTGATGACAATGCCATGAAACTAGAAATTAACCACAAAAGAAAAACTGAAAAATACACAAATACTTGGAAACTAAATAGCATGTTATTAAATAATCAATGCATTAACAAAGAGATCAAAGAAGAAATAAAAAAGTTTCTAGAAACAAGTGATAATGAGCATACATCAACTCAAAATTTATGGAACACAGCAAAAGCAGTTCAGAGAGGGAAGTTTATTGCACTACAGGTATATCATAAGAAGCTAGAAAAAAGCTCAAATAAGAAACCTGACCCTGCATCTAAAAGAACTAGAAAAACAACAACAAATAAAACCCAAGAAAGTAGAAGGAAGGAAATAATAAAGATCAGAGCAGAAATAAATGACATAGAGGCTAAGGAAACAATACAGAGGATCAATGAAACAAGAAGCTGGTTCTTTGAAAAGGTAAACAAGATTGATGAACCTTTAACTAGACTCACCAAGAAAAAAAGAGAGAGGACTCAAATAAATAAAATTAGAAAAGACAGTGGAAAAATAACAACTAACACAACAGAAATACAAAGCATTGTAAGAAAATACTGTAAAGAACTCTATGCCAAAAGATTAGATAATCTTGGTGAAATGGACAAATATCTTGAATCATATAACCTCCCAAAAATCAATCTGGAAGAATCAGAACACCTAAACAGACCAATTACAACAAATGAGATCGAAACAGTGATAAAAAAAACTCCCATAAAAGAAAAGTCCTGGGCCTGATGGCTTCACAAGTGAATTCTATCAAAAATTCAAAGAAGAACTAACTCCTATGCTCCTCAAGCTATTTCAAAAAATTCAAGAGGAATGAAGACTTCCAAACTCCTTTTATAAGGCATGCATAATTCTTATCCCAAAACCGAGCAAAGACAACACGAAGAAAGAAAATTATAGGCCTATATCCCTGATGAATTTAGATGCTAAAATTCTCAACAAAATATTAGCCAACCAGATCCAGCAATATATGAAAAAAATCATACACCATGATCAAGTGGGATTTATTCTGGAGAGGCAAGGCTGGTTCAATATTCGCAAATCAATCAATGTGATTCATCACATAAACAAAAGGAAAGACAAAAATCACATGATAATTTCAATAGATGCAGAAAAGGCATTTGAAAAATCCAGCACCAATTTATGCTAAGGAGATCAGTCCTTAACATGATAAAGGCCATCTACAACTAACCGACAGCAAACATTATACTAAATGGACAAAAATTAAAAGCAATCCCCTTAAGATCAGGAACCAGGCAGGGATGCCCCCTTTCACCACTCTTATTCAACATAGTTCTGGAAGTCCTAGCTATAGCAATTAGACAAGAAGAAGAAATAAAAGGCATACAAATTGGAAAAGAAGAAGTAAAACTGTCACTATTTGGAGATGATATGATATTGTATATTGAAAACCCTAAAGTCTCAGTCAAAAAACTACTGGACCTCATAAATGAATTCAGCAAGGTAGCAGGATATAAAATTAATACTCAGAAATCAGAGACATTTCTATATACCAACAATGAACTGTCAGCAAAAGAAATTAAGGTAACAATCCCCTTCACTATTGCAGCCAAAAAAATAAAGTACCTAGGAGTAAATTTAACCAAGGATGTTAAGGACTTGTACTCAGAAAATTATAAAACATTGATAAAAGAAATCAAGGAAGATACAAACAAGTGGAAGCATATACCGTGCTCATGGCTAGGAAGAATAAACATCATTAAAATGTCTATATTACCCAAAGCAATTCATAAATTCAATGCAATACCAATTAAAATACCAATAACATACTTCAAAGATATGGAACACATATTCCAAAAATTTATATGGAACCAAAAAAGAATACAAATAGCCTCAGCAATCTTAAAAAGAATAGAATAAAGCCTGACCTGTGGTGGCGCAGTGGATAAAGCGTCGACCTGGGAACACTGACGTCGCCAGTTCAAAACCCTGCACTGGTCTGGTCAAGGCACATATGGGAGTTGATGCTTCTAGCTCCTCCCCCCTTTCTCTCTCTCTTTCTCTCTCTCTCTCTCACTCTGTGTCTCCTCTCTAAAATAAATAAATAAAAAGAAATTTAAAAAAAAAAAGAATAGAATAAAGCAGGAGGTATCACTCTTCCAGATATCAAGGTTTACTATAAGGCCATTATACTCAATTCAGCCTGGAACTGGCATAAGAACAGGCACATAGATCAATGGAACAGAACAGAGGACCCAGAAATAAACCCACAGCTTTATGGACAGCTGATATTTGACAAAGGAGGAAAGAACATACAATGGAGTAAAGACAGCCTCTTTAACTAATGGTGTTGGGAAAATTCGACATCTACCTGCAAAAAAATACAACTAGACCATCAACTTATACCATTCACAAAAACAAACTTAAAATGGATAAAAGACTTAAATGTAAGCCGTGAAACCATAAGCATCTTATAAGAAGACATAGGCAGCAAGCTCTCCGACATCTGTAGCAGCAATATATTTGCCGATTTATCTCCATGGGCAATTGAAATAAAAGGCAAGATAAACAAATGGGACTATATCAAACTAAAAAGTTTTTGCACAGCTAAAGATAATAAGAACAGAATAAAAAGACAAACCACACAATGGGAGAACATATTCGACAGCACATCTGATAAGGGGTTAATAACTAAAATTTATAAAGAACTTATAAAACTCAACACCAGGAAGACAAACAATCCAATCAAAAAATGGGCAAAAGAAATGAATAGAAATTTCTCCAAAGAGGACATACAGGTGGCCAATAGGCATATGAAGAAATGCTCAACATCACTAATCATTAGAGAAATGCAAATTAAAACCACAATGAGATATCACCTCACACCAGTTAGAATGGCACTCATCAGCAGAACAATACAGAATAAGTGCTGGTGAGGATGTGGAGAAAAGAGAACCCTTCTGCACTGCTGGTGGGAATGCAGACTGGTGCAGCCACTGTGGAAAACAGTTTGGAGATTCCTCAGAAAAGTAAAAATCAAACTGCCTTTTTACCCAGCTATCCCACTTATAGGAATATACCCTAAGAACACCATAGCACTGTTTGAAAAGAAGAAATGCGCCCCCATGTTCGTGGCAGCATTTTTACAACAGCGAAGATCTGGAACCAGCCCAAGTGTTCTTCAGAAGACGAGTGGATTAAAAAGCTTTGGTACATATATACTATGGAATACTACTCAGCCATAAGAAATGATGACATCGGATCATTTATAACAAAATGGATGTACCTTGATAACATTATACGGAGTAAAATAAGTAAATCAGAAAAAAAGAAAAACTGAGAACAGCATGATTTCATACATAGGTGGGACATAAAAGTGAGAATATGAGACATGGACAAGAGAGTGGTGGTTACGGGATGGGGGGAGGGAAGGAAGAGTGGGATAGGGAGGAGGGGAGGGACACAGGGAAAACCAGATAGAAGGTGACAGAGGACAATTTGACTTTTGGTGACGGGTATGCAACACAATTGAATGATAAGATAACCTGGAGATGTTTTCATTGTACATATGTACCCTGATTTATTGGTGTCACCCCTTTAGAATTAATAATAATAAAATATATATATAAAAAAATTAAAAACAAAATAAAATAACATGTGTCCTCAATATGTGACAGTTGTTCACATGTGCACAAGTCATGCATTTCATTTTGGTTTTCAGGTAGAGAAATATAATCTTCTCATCAAAGACTGTGACTTAGACAGACTTATATGTAGTAATTTCTGATGTTGCAAGCCCTGAGATAGTAAAAATTTTTCACGGATTCATTAATATTCTTTTTTCCCTCGGAAAATCACCAGAGTTTTATATAGTTTAATTTTAATAATCATATAATTTGGATTTCAGATATGCATGTCATTACACTTGGTGCTGATTAAAATACAAAGATGCAAGTTTTGGACTTTGCATTCTATGAGTTGACTCTGTATTTATTGTAACAGATGTGTTTAAAACAAAAAAGAAATTTGATACAAAACAGAATGAACTGTGGTCTCCAGGACTGGTACAGACAGTAGGCTCTGGGAGTTTATACTTAGAAACAATTTATTGGGCTGGTGGTGTCTGAGAAGCTTGATGAAATAACTGGTATTTATGTAAAGCTTAAAGAATTAGTGAGGCTTTATGATTGGAGGAAAGAAAGATGGTAGCCATTCTAAGCCAGAGGAACAGGGTGGAGAAGGACCTATGTGCAAGGAAAAGAAACGCATGGAGGGGGGAAGGGAGTCCACATGACTAGTCAAGATGATGCTATTGTTTGAAGATGCACACAAATACACACAAACACATGCACCTGTTTATATTTATAGGTTGTTGACATCAAAAACATCCAAACTTGTAGAGTGTTTTGATGAGTTTCTTTGAACCAAATGGTCAACATATGAGGGGATGGAGAGGAAGCAAGATCTCAAATGCTTGGAAGAGTAATACTTTGGTAGTTTGTTTTATGAGTTATAAATTAAGAATAAAACCTAAGGAAGATGACATGAAGTGGGAGGAAGCAACTCACAGATAGGAATACAGGATAATTAACAAGATTAGGTGCTCTCTTGAGAGTTAAGACACTCTTAAGGGCTATTTCTTCTGGTATTTCAAAGAAGTGTTAACTTAGATACATAAGTACAATGGACAGGGATGGCTTACAACCTTTCACTAAAGCCGTTTGGGGCCTGAGGTGTGACTACCCACCATGACCTGTCCAGGTAGGATTTTATGGTCAGATTATCCTGTGAGGTTACTTTTCATAGAATCACCTTTTCATCCATAATAATCTGGATTTAAGTTTATAATCTACTTCAATTACATACACATAGAGACAATTCTTTGTGTAAGGAGGGGTTATTATCCAGAACTGATAAGGAGCTCAGCGTGCCTCCTCCCTTGTCCTGAGATGACATAGTTGTAGCCCGTGGCTATAACACAGTGGCAGTAAATGGGAGACAGGCTCACACTGCCTCTGCTTCCTGCTCTCAGGTAGCCATGCCATCTTCATTGCATTAAATGAATAAAGTTAGGATGGACTTGTAATGTAAGTGATTGGCAGTTCCCTATGTATTTCAGTGCATTTGGCAGAAAATATATTTACTTTCTGGCTTCAAACTGCCAAGAAATCTTTATGATTTACACCAGATTTGGAACCTATTCAGAAACACTTAGTTAAATTAATGAGATATTACTTAACCTCTGTTTTTTTTTATAGCTTTAGTCATACTACCTGGTGGAAGTAATTTTTTGTTTTTTTCCCGAGACCCTATTAGATCAAAACTCATCTCAGAGACACATTTTTCTAATTGGTAAGAATAGTACATGATTGATTTCAGCATGAGTACACACACACACTATAAATAGAAACTCAGCAAAGATTGGCTAAATGTGATGTTATGCTAATGAAAATAATCATATGACTAGTGTCCAATAGCCTTTCATTGTAAGAGGGTAAATGTTTTCTTTGTCTTTTTCACAACATTGAAAAATATTCCCTCGAGCAGGTCAGTAACTGTACTAGTCAGTGACATTTTTTTTACCCCAGGTAATGAGCTTTGCTTTCCAAGATAGCTTTCACCATGATACACAACTGTAGCACTATTCCATTCAATATTTTTATATTCTTCTCATACCATTCAGAAAAAAAGAATGGAATGATATAATATGGAAATACAATATTCATTTTACAATAATCATCATTCACCATGAAACCTTCTTCTCATATTAGAAAGAAATAAATGCTGACTCTAAAGATGGCATCTTAAATTAGTTTTCCCTATTCCACTATATGCTGGAACATCAAAAAGTATCTATACAAAAATTTGTCAAATTAAATGCTAAAATTTTCATTCATAGCTGAAGAGCAACTCTAACTTTAAGTAATTTAATAAATATTAAGATTGGTTATAAAACAAGTACCATTTTGTTATTACTGATATCTCTAATATCAGAGAAGGATTTTAATCTTTGAAAGTCCTCTAATGACAACAACAAACTTACTTTTATCCAGGTAGAGAACATTTTATTTAATAAAGAAGAAAAAATAATGGAGGAATAGTCAGGTAATTTGTTGAGGGGAAAGGTAAAAGCTTCATGTCGGAAACGTTAAATCCCTAATTTGCCAATTTTTACTCCTCAAACTCTGTCAAAGGTTTTGGTCCAGTAGGTGTCATGTAGACACCATGAAGTTCATTTAGAGTTCAAGGCCTAGAAGGTAGTTGACACAGGTTACTCAGCACAGGGGTCATAGGGTACTCTAGGAAGTAGGAGTCCAACCCTCAGATCCCGGGGAATGTGGAAACAGTTTCTACCTGCTCCCAAAAGAGTAGCTTGGAGCAGATGGGGTTGGCCCCAGGAAGGGAGACCTTTGCTTCAAGAGTAGGTAAAAGACCATATTTCATGTTTCATCTCTTCCATGACTTTTCCATATTAGTCCACCGTGGCACACGTCTCTGCTTTCTGTCTGGTGCATGCAATAAGGCAGGGAGGATTTCGTAATCATTAGGAAGAAAATTGGAATTAAGCTTTTATACCATTTTTCTTTTGCTCTTAAAACTGAAATTCCATGCAATTTGTCAATTCCAAAGACAAAGACAACTAATCCTTCTAACAAAAATCATCAGGATTTCTTAAGCATAAAAATGAATAAGCGAGGGGGAAAGAAAGGATTTCTGCATGAAAGTTAATTTTATGATATTGCAGCATAAATTGTGACCTGGCAGTTCCTTCTGCAGTTTAATAGAACTGGCGGCAGGGAGTGGGCTTTAAGCAGACTCTGGATAATGAGAAGCAAAGACAAATCGGTGTGAAGGACGGGGAGAAGGACATTACTGCTTCCCTCCTGGAAGATTAAAAATAATAAAATATTGCAACCAAAATTTATCTAAAAGGAGATACTATCTCAGAAAGAGAGAGAGAGAAAGATTTTAAGAGACCGCCACAGCTCAGTGTCTGATGAACAGACCAGCTTGCTTGGTGCTGATGTTTGAAAAAAGTCAGTAAGGGCTGACCATTCCTTCTTAAGACCTGGTGGTAGATAATTTTTGACATTATAATTTTGAAATGAGACAATTTTTAAAGCATAATTAGAGTAAAATGAGCATGTTACTCCTTGTGCACTGTTCAATGCATTCAAGAGGTTTCCTTGTGCTGGATAAATGGAAGTATTTATTGTGAGAGGACAAGAGCCACCAACGAGGCAGGTGACTTCCTCAAGAAATGCTGTCCCGAGGAGCCTGAGCACATGGGATGGGCCTGTTCTGAGCTCTGTATCCCCAGGAACCATATAGGAGCAATTTCCAAAATTACACAGGGCATGCAGCTTCTAATATCCCCGCAGAACAGCCATATTATCCTGAGGACCCACAATAACAGGAATTATATGCAATTTTCTTATAATGACTCCATTAATGTGAGTCCCTGCTGGCAATACAGTTTGTTAAATATCGCTGGATTTCAAAATCTTACTTTCTATCACACTGCAATCCACCTGTACCAGCACTCCACCATGCCAATGGTTGCCATAGTCATCATCTTCATCATCATCACGACTGTAATTCTCATCATCATTATCATCCTCATCCTCAGGATAGCTGTAGATATGTTTGTGATAACCATTATTACTTTATTTTAATTTCACTAAAATTTCAAAAGGCAAAAAAAGCATGTTTATCTATTCAAATATCAGTTTTGTAGTTAATGTGTTTGATTTCTTCTTTGGGAAACGAGGACCCCAAATTAATTAAATTTGGACCAAATGTAGCTTAACTTTAAATTGTCTTTTACATCAAGGGAAACCATCTTGGCAATTAGGTTCTTCAAATGAGTTTCTGTAAATACTCATTATTGTACGTTCTAATATACCTGGATAGAGAACAGAACCTACATGGTCTGATTTACTAATTGGGAGCAGCTACTGCACCTACTCTTTTGAACCTAAATTAATTAACCAAAACAAATTAAATTGTCTTTGAGCTAGCTATTCAAGGGAGTGACACCAAAGGCAGATTTGGATGAGGAAAAGACTAACTTTTTTTTTTTTTAATCACAAAGGTCAGCTTTTTTAATGTAGCAGATTATTAGAAAGTCTTCAAAGGTTGGAAGAAAGTAACAAAAACAGTTTTACCTTCCCAACCAGACATCTAATCTGTAATTTATGTAATAAAGACATAAGTTCTTCAACCAACTTCCCTTTGGCGATGAAAGCTTCTCCCAGGACACACACTTTTGCCTAAAGAATTACATTTTTAACTACCAAATCTGTGCTGACAGCATGTTTGTTCTGTTCCTGAAACAACCTTTTGGGAGCTCTATTTCCTCATTCCTACTGAAGCCACCACCAACTCCTCCTTGTGACATTCCTGGATTATTCCACTGGTCTCCATAGGGACTATTTCTTTCTCTTTCTAGTGTAAAGTGAAAAGTAAACCAATCTAACCCACCCAAAGCATTTTCACCTCATTATTATCTGCTGAAGAAAATGGCATGGCTCTCATTGCCCAGTGAATATAATTCTAACCTTCTTCCCTTGCTTTTAGCACTTGAAGAAGCTGAATTCAGGGTCAAACAATTCAGTAGATCTTCTATCAGGTGGATGTGGATAAGCTCCCTTTGCTCAGATGAGAGCAGGCCCTTCCTGTCCCTCCTGTCGTTTTGGATCTCTTAACTCTGTTCCTCCATGTGCACCATATGAAATGCACACACAGAATGTTCTGTTCCTACCTTCATCTACATGAAGCACTAGATACTTTGGAGAGATAAAAAAGGAGAAACAAAAGAAGATTATCAAGCAGATAAATCATTCCTTCCTTCCTTAGGAGTTCGCTTCTTTTTAATTCTAAACCACCAGATTGCTTTCTGATAAGTATCAGAATCAGTGTTAGCACCTCACACAAATGTGCTTGGGAACTTGAGTTTAAAATAGTCCTTATTTTATTTTTTTTATTTGTTTGAGAAATAGCTCTCTAAAGAATATCTATGAATATTTTGTACTTCTATCGAGAGTACAAAAATATTAATGTTTTCACTAACATTAATATTGTTTTAGAAAATCTTGTCAGAATAAGTATATTCCCTTAATTTGTAGAAAAGTGTCTTTTAAAAAGATTTATTTTATTACTTAATATATTTAATTGGTCTTTTGTTTTGATGACCAGAAAGTTTAGCTCAATTTTTTTTCAGTCTAAGTATTTTCTAACCCACAGTTTATACAACAATTAACTCCAAAACCCACCTCATTTCTTTCATTACTTAGCTCTTGCTATTATGCCTTTGTTAAAACATTTTTTATTGTGTGTACATCCTTGAAATCCATCTGAAGTTTTTTCTTGAAGTCTCAATGAGGGGTCTAAGTGGTAACTACGTCCTTATGCCAATGTTTATTTATTTATTTAGTTTTGACTGCAGGTCAACATTGTTTTTATATCTTTTGAAAAAATAAAACTCAGTGTAGGCTCACTGAAAAACTATTTAACAATAGGGATTCTTTGTGGTAAAAAGTGTCCTGGTCCCCAAGCCCTCCCACATTCTAAGGCCTTGACCTCCTATGAGTGCTCCGTCTTCCTCCCACCTGGAATTTCTCTTTCCTGCACCTTTTCCATTAGTGTATAAGCAAGCAATTATCTCCTTAAGTAAATAGATCGATGAAGCACTTCTGCTAGACTTACTCCTTGTCCAGCTAGTGCCAATTTTTTCTCGGTTCCTTTTCATGGTCCTGTTGGCTTTTATTGTATACTTTGGGTCAATGGTCTTTATTTCCAGGACTATCCATTCCCTGTGCTCTGGCTTCTGCCAGACTTTCACTGAAACAGTTGTTATATGGTCACCAGAAACTTCCACGTTAGAAGAGCTCTTCCCAATCTCTACCTTACTCAATTACTCATCCTTTGACCCTCTCTTGACAGATGCACCTATCTTAACTCTTCTGACAAAAGTCTCTCTTGGCCTGACCAGGTAGTGGCACAGTGGATAGAGCGTCGGACTGGGATGTGGAGGGGCCTGGGTTCGAGACCCCGAGTTCGCCAGCTTGAGCACAGGCTCATCTGGCTTGAGCAAAACCTCGCAAGCTTGAGTCCAAGGTCGCTGGCTCAAGCAAGGGGTTACTCAGTTAAGGCACATATGGGAAAGCAATCAATGAACAACTAAGGTGTCAAAACGAAAAACTGATGATTGATGCTTCTCATCTCTCTCCATTTCTGTCTATCTATCCCTCTCTCTGACTCTCTCTGTCTCTGTAAAAATAAAAAAAAAGTCTCTTCTGGTTTTTCTACTACCTCACTAACCACTGCTCCTCTACCTCTGTCTCTGAACATTGGGCATCTTGGATTTTAGTCTGAAGAAGTCTTTGTTCTCTATACTCTCTTAGGTGATTTAAATCATTGTCGTGTATGTAGTTTTCATTTATGCTGATACATTTCAAATTGATATCTTTATTTCAGATTACAAGTTTCAGCTTCTAACATATACACTATATTAAAGTATTTTTTGATCACTCTTTCCTGATTATCTCATAGATATCTCAAATTTGGCACCCAGCCATATGCTAGCAAGTTGATTACATTATTTATGTTGTTTTTCAAAACCTCCTAGATAGATTTCCCATTTTATAGATGAACAGATTGAGACTTTGTGCAACAGAAATGCTCATCCATAGTTCATAGGATTATAAAAATGGTTCAATTTATTAAGAAGTTAAACATACATCTACCATATAATCCAGCCATTCCACTTCTAGATATTTATTCAAAAGATATGAAAAAGCTACACAAAAATTATATACATAAACATTCATAGAATCTTTATTCATTATAACTTTAAATTTAAAATAATACAGATGTTTGTCAATAAGTTAATGAATAACTCAAATATATTACTTTTGTAAAACAGAATGCAACTTAACAATAAAAAGAAAAGAAATATTGATACACAATAACACTGATGAATCTCAAAAATCAGTGTGCTGATTAAAGGTGCCTGATATAAAAAATACATACTGTAAGACTCTTAGAAATTCTAAAATATACAAACTAATGTGTATGTATTGAAAGTAGATCAGTGGTTGCTTCGAGCCAAGGATGGAGGAAAGAACGAATTGAAAGGAAGCACATTTGGGAGAGAGATGGTAATGCTCTGTATCTTGGTTGTGACATTGGTTTCATTAGGTATATACTTCACTGGTTTCATGGGTATATATATCTGTCAAAACTCATCAAAATTTAAACTTGCAATGGGTGCAGTCCACTCTATATAAATCATGCATCAACAAATTTGTTAAAAAGGAACCCTAAAGCTTTGAGAGTCTGAATAAGTTGATTAATGTTCTATAGCCTCATAACACACTTAAAAGCGCAAAGTCCATGCTCATAGCTACTCTGGATTACTGCCATGAAATTACTTATTATTATATGGTATAATTATTATTTTTCTCAAAATTTTTCTTGGCTGTTTGATGTATGAAAATAAATTAACTGTAAAGTTATTCAAAGCTATGTGACCATAACTCACATTTATATCCCAGGGCAATGTACAAATGCTGAATGCATGGTAGATACACGTATGTGTATTATATGAACAAGCAAGCTGATTACTAAACCACATTCTTGATTAACTTATTGATGTGTAATTGATTATTTTTTTCAAATGTGATCACAATAATATCTCCTATTCTATATGCAGCCTCTATTAAGAATTAAGCTAATTTTCCTCCTCTTGATCTGGGTGGATTTGTGAAAGTTTCAGTCAAAAGAGTACAATAGACATGATGCTATGTGACTTCTCAGGCTTCATTATAAGAGAGGATGCAGCTTCTGCCTTGACTCCGGAATATTTACACTTGGAGTTTCAACTTGCCATGGAAGAAGTCTATGAGCAAAGAGTTTGCTGGGCTATCAGAAAGGCAAGCCTCATGGAGAGGCCATACGTAGACACATAGGTCAGCATTCTAGTTATTTAAGTCAACCTAGCCCTATAAGTAAACAACCTTTCTGATGATTCTCATCCTCTGTTATTCTGTCTTTCCATCAGAGGTCATAGACAGTGAAGCAGAGGTCAGTCGTTCCCGCTGAGCTGTGTCCTAAAATTCTGTCTTATAAAATCTGAGACTATAAAATCACAGTGGATAAAGCGTCGACCTGGGAACACTGAGGTCGCCAGTTCAAAACCCTGCACTGGTCTGGTCAAGGCACACATGGGAGTTGATGCTTCCAGCTCCTCTCCTCTTTCTCTTTCTCTCTCTCTCTCTCTTTCTCTCTCTCTCTTTTTCACTCTGTGTCTCCTCTCTAAAATGAATAAAATAAAAACAATAAATAAATAAAAATAAAAATAAATACTTTAAATTTGCTAAGTTAATTAGAATAAACTTAGAGCTTCAATTTAGTTCCACAATGGGGAATTCTGTTGTTGTAAAAACTTAAAAACCTATGGTGTTGGCTTTGGAATTAGCCGAAAGGTCCTTTAATGTTACTTATGCAAATCAGTATATTCGTTAAATTAAGAAGGAACTTGAAACTTTTTATAAAATCTAGAAGGGCTTCAGAAAGGATGGAAGTCAAGGTCAAGGTTGTTAGGACTGAAAGAGTTTGTTGTTGGAGTATTGATGGTAAATAAAAAGACACTTTTATGTAGTGGCAGAAAATTTAACAAAACTGTCATCTGCATTGATGTAAAAACTATAATGTTTACTTATATTAACTGATGAATTTGGCTAAGAAAATTTTCAGACCATTTTTGGAAATACCTACTGATTTCTTAGCTGTGTATAAGAATACACAGAAAGGAGTGAGAGAGAGGTGAGCAAAAAAGAAAAAACAAGAAAGAAAAGAAACCATTTTTATTTTCAACAAAGTCTAGAGGACACATAAAGGAGTCATGACTTGCTGGGTTCCAAAACAAACTATTTTCACCTTATGCTTTTCTCAGCAAAAGCTTTTTTTTTTTTTTTTTGAATAAGCTTTATCTTTAAAACAGTTTTAAGATCATACTGACATTGAGTAGAAGGGCTGGATAGGTCCCCAGTCCCTTAACCCTCCCTCATGTCTATAGCCTCCCGCATTATCAGCATTCACCACCAGAATGGTATGATTATTACAGTTAGTTGGTGAACCTACATTGATTTATCATTTTTACCCAGATCCATATTTTACATTAGGATACACTCTTAGTGTTATATTTTTAATGATTTACATAAATGTATAATAACTTGTATCTTTCATTATTATATCAGACACAGTAGATTTTCAATTTGTTAAGCTTTTACTTGTTATTAGTGTGGCATGGTCAGTTCCCAGCTTTTCACATGCCATACCAAAGACAGGAAGTACCTGGACTCCAAAAGTTTTATTGTATTTTTTTCAAAGTAAGAAAAGAGTTCAGGGAAAATAAAATTCAAGGTGCTATCAGAAATATGTCTTTAAAAGAAAGATGAAGTAAACATATAACTGTAAAACCCTTTGTTAAAACCTTAGAAAGCTTTGAGAAAATGTTTTCTATATGCCCTTTAATAAACTAAGTGGCCTACTAAGGATCTTTAGGAAATTTCTTTGTTTATCCTCTCATAATAACAGACATTTGAATAACTGTAGACTCATTACACTACAAGCTCAGAGGAAACCCAAGGTAGTTTTACCTTTAAGAGAATTGTGGATATGAGTTTAACTTAATAGAGTGAATTATATGATACCCCTAAAATCCAAAATATTTTAAGAGTACTTTTTTATTAATCTGCACCAAAAATGACAAAGACAGTATAAGATAAAAAAGAAGACTTTGGACAACATGCCTCTCAACTTTTTACTGGCAGGAGGCTGGCAGAGACATCTACTTAGTCATAAACATAAGCTATTTCTTATGAAAAAAATAAATGACCTAGAGGATAAAACCAAGAGTCTTTAGAGGAAAAAAACCCAAGAATCAAAGATGTAAACAACTCTTAGAGAGGAAGGCTGCATCTTAACCAAGGAATTGGGCACATGAACCAGATAAATTGCTTTGAAAAAGTAACTGATCTGTGTATCCACAAAGCATTTATAGTAATTATTTAGGTTGACCCCAACATTATATTTTTGGTGTGAATGGGTAGGGTCATTTTTTTCCCAAGTTTTTTAAATCAATAGATATAGTACTAAAGTTACCATATCCAAAATTCCTCTTTGTGCCTAGACCTTTTTTAGATGACAAGATTCTTGAATTTATAATAGGATGAGACTTTGGGTTCTTACAGGAAGGGTATCAATGATAAACAAAACAATGCATTAGTTAAAATGGTTAAGACATATTTTTATACATTCATTATTGACATTAAGGGAAAGCGCTGGGTTTCCTGCCCATGTGTGCAGAGGTGATTGGGTGTCTTGAAGGTATAATGAGGAAGTAGGGAAAGAGGAAGGGGACTCCAGTGGAAACTTACAAAGGGGGGTCAATATAAATGTGATGAGCTCAGCTGTGCCCACTAAGCTGACAATGTCTGAAGTTAGGACTCTATTCTGCCAGAGACTGGGGAACAGATGACCTGTTCTGGTGCTTCTGGTGATTACATTTCAAAGGAGTGGTTTTCAGGTCCTTAAGAAGGACATGCCTTAGTTATAAAAGATATGTATACAACTCAAAGGAAGAGAGAAAGCACTTGGGATTGCAAGACCTTCATAGCACATGCTCCAAGAAAGAGAGGTTTTTTGGGTCCTGTTTTCAGGTGTGGTCTCAGACACACTAAATTCTCCTGGTAGCCTTCAGCTTTCTCAGGTGGGTGGTTCAGTGGAGGGCTGGGGTCCGGGAAGAAACCAGACTTAGACTGCTAGAAGCCTAGCTAGAGTCTTCATTGGTGGCCAGGTTTGAACAGAATCATACTGTGCCATAAGTGTGCCACAATTCTCAGGGGGTGAATGTATTTTTTATTTGAGAGAAACATAAATAATTTATGGTCAGAGGTCAGATTAGCATCTTTAAAACATAGCTTGAAAATTCTCTGATTCTCTTACTTTCATGAAAAGGGAATCATTACCTTTCTGGTGAATCTGGGAGGGCTTGTGACTGTTGACTAATAGAATATGGTGGAAGTGGTACTATAGGTTTTCAAACCCAGATTATAAAAGTCTTTGTTCAGTGGACCAGCCAAACTTGAAGATCTAATCTCCATGTTACAAGAATGCGAACAATAATTTTTGAAGAATGAAAGACTGACTATATCAAGCTATGGGATGATTACTAGGTACCACTAAGGGACCAGTGGAGGTACAGGTCACTCAACTAATATTGCTAGAATGAATGATAGCTGATTGAATAAGTTAATTAATAAATGGGTCTCTTCATAGAAGATAATACTGTATGTAAATTGGAACAACATTAGAATAAAAATGAATTCAGAAAATTGATTATCAATTCCTGAATAGTGTATTTAAGGCATGACTAGATAATGAATCTGAGGTTTTATAATTAATGGTCATGTGAGGAACTCTGAAGCTATTTAAATTTTTTCTCCTGTAAAGGAAAAAGGCCAATAGCCATGAACAGAATAGAATGGTTTTGATTCATGATCATTACCACCATCCTATAAGTATTTGTTGTGTGAATGAATAACTCACTTCAATTTATTTATTTATTTATTTATTTTGTCTTTTTTGAAGTGAGAAGCAGGGAGGAAGAGAGACAGACTCCTGCATTTGCCAACTGGGATAATCCAGCAAGCCCACTAGGGGGCAATGATCTGCTCATATGAGGTATTTCTCCATTGCAACCAGAGCCATTCTAGCACATGAGGCAGAGGCTATGGAGCCATCCTCAGTATCCTGGCCAACTTTGCTCCAATGGAGCCTTGGCTGTGGGAGGGGAAGAGAGAGATAGAGAGGAAGGAGAGGAGGCGGGTGGAGAAGCACATGGGCTCTTTTCCTGTGTGCCCTGGCCAAGAATCGAACCAGGGAATTCCACATGCTGGGCTGATGCTCTGTCACTGAGCTAGCTGGCTAGGGCTGCATAACTCACTTCAATTTAACATGCACTGCACTGTGTGTGAAGTCTTGTGAAGACATTATTTTCATGCATCATACCCTTAAATGGAAGATATTACTTAAAAGCCTATTTTACAAATGAGGAAATGCATTAGTTTGCCCAAGAAAAAGTACTCGGTTTAAGACAGGTTTTAATATGTCTTTACTATGACTTTGAAAAAGTGTTATCTTTCCAAACACTTCACGTTCTGTTTTTAAGTGTGTCATTTTATTTTAATAATTGATAACATTAACTTTGGATACTATGTCCTAAAAAGACAGTTAATTAAACTTCCCTCAGGTAATTGCACGGCTCAAGCCCTCCACACCTCCGTGCCTCCACTTGAGCCCCCTCCCAAGGGGACCTTCCTTGACCACTCCCTTTAGTTGTAGAAGCATGTTTAGTGAGTGATACTGTTTTCAAATCTTAGATATCACCCTCAAGCTGCAACAAACTATAAATAATCCAGAAAACGAGATGTCTGCTTTCCTCCCGATTTATAAATGCTTATTACTTTCTGGATCTAACAGCTAATATGAACATTTGAGAGTATGTCAAGTTAGTGCAAGAGCGTATCCACTTGGGAAGATAAAACTGGAGCTGGAGATCAGTTACACTGAGGCCATTTAAAGAACAACAAGTAAAGCTTGCAGTGTAAATTCTGACCTCAATTTCTGCAAGACCTTCAGAAATATAAGAGCTGACAGGAGTAAGAAGTTTAGTTTGTCAACCAGAATGTGCCAGGCACATGGAAGTATTCTCTCTTTCTCTCTCTCACACACACACATACATGCCCATCACACACACACAAAAAAAACCCCACTAGACATGTTACATAAAGTAACAAGATTAGAAAAGACACTTTATCTTTATTCTTTAGAATTAAAAATAATAACTATCCCTTTAACTGAAAAAAAAAACACGATAACTCAGATCCTTGGAGTTCTTTGGGGTGGTGGCACAGTTTCACAATAAGGTATCTTATTCTAATTTAATTGTATCATACTTTTTAAATATTATTTTATAAATATTTAGTTATTATTTATCTTAACATATCCAATTTTGATTCTAATTTCTCTCAATGTCATCCTATTTTGTGTTTGTTATGAACTTATACTTATTTTTCATAATGCATTCTAGTTTTAGGCTTTACAACATATAATTAAAGGTGATATACCTTGCTTTATTTTCTCCTTCTCATCTGATTATCTTTTCTAAATAAAAGTAACATTTGCTTTACCCACTTATGAAAAACAAAATAAAAACAAGAAAGTGAAAATACATATAGGATTTTAATGAAACTATGCTTGAGTTTAAAAATACTTCAAATACAATACAGTAAATTATAGAATTCTCTAATATATTAGTAACTAATACTCCTAAACAATAAAATCATCTTCTAGTGCAAAATCATGTAGTAAATTTTAACTACTATTGATAACAAAAATTTATCTTGAAAATGTACATTACTTATATGAAGTGATAAAGTTGATGTCCATTAAATCACAAATCTTTATTTTAACCAATAGAATAAAATTCTAAGCATTTTTTAAAAATATATATACAAAAATTATTCTAGTGTCATCAGTTTGTATTTAATTATATAAAATTTATAAGAATAAAACATGGAAAAAACTGAAACATAAATATTAAAAGGAAAATTTAAATAGCATAAAATATCAAATTTATATAAAAAATAAGCTAAAATGCATTGAGTTTTATGAGGAGTAAAGTATATTAGGAAGTTCATAAACTGCATATTTCAAAAACAATAATCTGCTAGAAAAGCAGTTGATATTTCATTTACATTAACAAAATTATGAAATACATAAAAATGTCTTAATAAGATATGTGAGAATTATATAAATGCAATGGTAAATTGGCTCTGCAAGTTACCATAAACTTTAATACCTGGGGCAGTCATTTTATTTAAATAACAATGAAGTGTATAATACCTTTGCATTTTGTATGAAATCCTTTGTGAAAATGAGGCAGAGAATATTTAAATATGTGATTATTATTATTGATTCAGTATTTTTTGTTCTTTTTAAAAAGCATTTTTACTATTCACAGCTCAAGCATTCACATTCTCTTCTCTGTAATTTAATGTTTGAAATTTTCCTTTCCTTTTTCTTCCTGTTGTTTTCCTGCACTTATTGTTGTGCTTTTTGGTCTTCCAATGATTATTCTGATTGCGTTACTGCATTTTTTATTTGGAAAGAGACATTGCCCCTCTTGTTGAATAGTTCCATGCCCTCTTTTGTTTCTTTCCAATGGAGTTCAGAGGATCTCTAAAGTCTTTTTGTATATAGTGTGGACAATCTTCAAGTGAAATTTAGGTCTAATCCATTCTTGGGTTGTCAGTCTTTTGTGCTACAGACTGTTTTTTTGTTCCCAAATTGCACACATGCTCTTTATAGAGTCCATTATTTGTTAATGTTTTCATTTGTTTATATCAGGGATACTGACGGGAGGGCAGTTCAATCATAGTAGACTGCTAACACTTCTGAAATACTTTATTAATCCTTCCCAGATTTTTGTCTTCTTCTAACCAAGGTAGCAGTTCTTTGGCAGGGAATTCAAGGCCTTCACCAAGTCTATCAGTCAGGTTAGACCCATGGTACCTGTACATGACTAATGCACTAGTAAGTTCTTCAAAAGATGACTGGACAATCAGTATAAGATGAAGATCGCAGCTAAAAAGTAGGCCATAAATAACACATTAACCAGATATGCTTTAAAAATGCATGCAAGTTCAAATTCAAGAATATTTGGATGATAATGCTAGCAGAGAAAATTTGATGACAATTATTTGGTTTAAAAAAATGAAATCACATAAAGAGGACAAGTAGGAAATGGAGATAAGAACAATAGAAGATTAAGAACGTAAGTTTTAGAGGTGCTAACAAAAACCAGCAGAGAGTACAAATAATAGCCAAACAGGTCTGACAACTATAAAACCAGGAATCTCGGATATGGAAAACAGTATGGTTCTGAGTGCAGGAATGGGCCGGGAGAAGACTGGCACGCCAAGTAAGGAACAGCTTGTTTCCCAACTGCGACCAGAATGAGACACCTAAAACCAGACGGTTTTAAAGAAGAGGTCAGAGGCCATGATGCAGCCTGTGCATTATCATAGCATCCTGCAAATATGATTTCTGGTTAATAGTTTCCAAGGAAATGACCAATAATCAGTGGGAAGCCTTTATATAATACTGTACACTAACAAGGGATCCTAATTATGACATGCTATTTAATTCCATCAAAATCATCATTATTATTGTTCTAATGAATGACTGTACTGAGCCCAGATGGTTTCCTTAGAAATAGAAGGAAAAAGATAAAGAGAAACAAAATAAATCCACTTTTATAAAAAGTTTGTCAATAACTATATCACTAAGTAAAGTGAATACGTGCATAAATTAGTAGATAACAAAGAGCTCTAAAGTGCCTGTCTTTCAGGTACAATCATAAAATATATTGTAATTAGATTGTTACCTTCAAGTTGTTTTAGATGATTTTTAAAAAAAATCTAAACAGCCTTTTCTGGAAAAGCTATATGACAAAGGCCAAGGAAATAAATCCCGTCCACTGGACTAGCCTAATGGAATAAATTGATAGTGTTAATGCTGCTACTTGGAGACAACCAGCAAAGTATGCTGTATACCACCCCAGGACAATGATTTTATTCATAACAATTTCAGGTTTTCCTGTGGGGAGCTATCTGGGGTAAGCCATTCCAGAAGCACTTGAACTATTTCAACAAGTCTTAAAGACAGGAGAAAAGGAGGAGAGGATGGATTGTTACAATTACAGGATCTGCGGAAAACCGAAGCATTGTGGATTCAGTTTACTCCATTGTAAGTGGAGCTGCTGTTGGAGCAGAGACAGCATCCTCCCCACCTGGTATCTCACTCCATTGCCGACCGCAGTGCACAGGTGGTACTAAGTGAGAAGTGTACCACACAGGTTTACTGAATGAACTAGATCATTTAGAATGCCCATGGTCATCTGTGATGTGCATTTCTCTAAGTTTTGTTGTAGATGCCAAGTAAATGAAAGACCAAGAGTTTTAACACTTGGTTTCAGGCCATGAGATAAAAATACAAAAGGTGACAAGTTAAGCTGATTCAAGCAAACATAAACTTTCATAATGGCTTAGAAAAATTAGTCTGTGAAATAGGTTGACATGAACAATTTTCAAGAATGTTCCAGGAAAATTATAGACCCCAGGTAGTACATGCCCACTGAGTATAACTGTAAAATGATTTACCTAAGTGTATGACCAAAGGTCAGAACAGACTTGAGAAGAGAGGAAAGTGCCCACTGGCTCTCTGAGCAACTCTGACATGCCAAGCACTTTATACGTTATGTGAATTAATGATTTAGAATCAGGATGGCCAGGTATGGAGGCCTGACTCTGCCATTATTAGCTGAATAACCTGGGAAAATTGACTTCTCTACAGTTTGTCATCTATAATATTGGTTTTCAAATTCTGTATATTTTCTAAATGCCACATCTTAAGGATACATCAGTGAACAAGACTCACACAATCCTACCCCCTTTAGGTGTGCAGTCTAGTAAGAAAACAATAAATTAGTCATGCAAACTATATTTGTCATACAGCTGTCTCATGCCAAATAAAACCCTAGGCAATGATGGAAGAGCAGTGAACAAGAAGGAGCAGGCCCATGTTCTCAGGAGGCTTACAGCCTAGAGCAGGACAAAAGCTTATTTATATATTTCTTCTCAAGCCATTATTACCTAAACATCCATAACTTTACCATCTCTACTCTTTTTAGTTCTGTCTAGAATTTAAAAATTGTTTTTCAAGTAATTACTAATTCTGATCTCTACGGCAATCTTCAAGAAGTTTCTGAGATGAGAAAGATTTCCTAGAAATGGTGATTATGCCCAGTGGTCTTTTACCTGTGAAAATATTTTGTCACAATTTGTTTGATTCACTGATAAATTAAATACTTAATAAAGTTTATGTCAAACCAGCAATATAGAAGAAAAATGTCCTTTAGTTGAGCAGCAATATGCCATCCAGAGCATGCAATGTAAGAGATGGAAGGTTTTGTGGAACTCGTAGAACATAGTTTTAGTGATTAATATTATTCTCTATGCCCAGTGCATACTCAGTTATTGACACCCACTCAAATCATTTTAATCAATTGATTGCTACCAAGAACACCAATCCGAATTCCAGACATCCTTTGAAACAGTGCTGAACATATGCTAGCACTGATACAATCAGCTATAAGTAAATAGAGTTTAGGTATATCAGATACCTGTCCTAGGTCCTGGGTATCTTAGTATTCTGTATCATACACACATTCAACTAATGTTTATAAAAGTATTCTTAAAGTCTAATGGGAAATGTGAGCAGGGACTCAGGCAATGCTACACAGAGTGACTGCTCAGAGTCTTAAACGAGGAGATCAATGTTAACATGACTTCTAAGGCCTGCTCCTTCTTGTTCACTGCTCTTCCATCATTGCCTAGGGTTTTATTTGGCATGGGACAGCTGTATGACAAATATAGTTTGCATGACTAATTTATTGTTGTTTTACTAGAAGATCAATGTTAACATGCCTTCCAAACATCTCTCCCACCTTCTTGCTCATGTTTAAGCTCCAGAGCTTCAGCAGATCTTGAACTCATCTTGACTACATATGACCTGAAATTTTAAGTTTTTTCACACACCAGCTTTGGGCTCTCTATACAATTTCCATGGTATCCAATTCAGGATGTTACTCATTCACTTTTGATATTGTCAGTTAATACTGTATCTCACACTTATTTTTTTAGTCTACTCTACCATTCCTGAATGAATGAACTCCTTATTTTTATATGTGCTTTTCTCCCCTTATTTTACCTTTAAAATTTACCAACTAGATATAAAACTTAATTTTAATAAATTATGTAACACTTCATAATTCTTATAATTTTCAAAAAATAACATGTAGCCACATACTTATTCTCTAAAACTACTTAGTTAGTGCTAAGTGATTAGCTTTAATCATTGTAGGTAATAGTTTCTACATTTTATTGGGTTCTATAACTGTAATTGAACTGTCTGATTTTTATTCAGTTGATATATGTTTTTTATGTTTTGCTTTAAATGAGGCATAAGACTTTGAAGTGAGAACAAACAAAATAATAATTTTTAGCTTGCAATTATTTGAAGTTTTCAGCACATAATGTCAAAATAACATTGACTTTGTTTGGTCCTCTGTTTAAATTTTATAACTCTTATTAGACTGCTTTATGAAAGAGTTTTGAAGTTAGTATATCATGCACTTCACAGTGTAAATAGATTCAGTTAGGTTTTTCTTTTCTGAAAAGAAAGAGAGAAGGTGAAATATGAAGACACTAAATCTTTATAGGATGAGAGAGAAGTATATTAAGGAGTGAAGTAGATGTAGAACCTTGAGGCTGAAGAAGGTGAAGGGCAAATGTCATGGGCTTCCCATTTCTGTGTAAGATCAGGACACATTAAAACTGTAAGACATCATGCTGTGCTTTCTCTTGAGCATTTCTCTTCTTCCCTTCCTGCTTCCATATTCTCAATTCTTTTTTTGTTTGTTTGTTTATTCAGTGAGAGGAGGGGAGGCAAAGACAGACTCCTGCATGCACCCCATTTAGGATCCACCTGGCAAGCCCACCAGGGGGCAATGCTCTGCCCATCTGGGGCATTGCTCCATTGCTCAGAAACTGAGCCCTTGTTAGCACCCGAGCTGGAGGCCATTGATCCATCCTCAGCTCCCAGGATCTTTTTGTTCTAATTGAACTATGGCTACAGGAGGGGAAGAGAGAGAGAGTGAGAGAGGGAGCAGTGGAGAAGTAGATGGGTGCTTCTCCTGTGTGCCCTGACCAGGAATCAAACCTGAGACATCCACACACTGGGATGATGCTCTACCACTGAGCCAACCCCCAAGGCTCATCTTCTTCATTCTTAACAATCTCTTTCAAATTCTCCCTGACTTTCCTTTCTCCTCCAAATAGGCTCAAGCCTTCAACTGAGTACATTGAATGCAACTGATTACTGTACAATATTGTTAGTGTTTCCTGCCACCGAAATAATGCTGTATTTTATTTATAAGTTTCTACTTCTCCATCATAAGGAGGTTGGTAAAACACTCATATTCATTAAACTTGTTAGTTATAAGACACTAGAATAGTCATACATTGCATAATATCCTTACAAAAGCCTTGTGAAATAAGTTAAGGACTTCCATGTTATTCCGTAACAACCTCTACTTGCTTTATAGAAATTTGTAAAAACAGATTTAGTTGGGGATTATTTTAAATGCCTCTCTTCTTGGCTAAGCTCCAAGAGAGCATGCACTGTGTTTTGTTTATCTCCCAAGTATCCAGCACAGGGCTAGCACCTAATAACTGATCAATAAATAGCTGATGAATAAATGAACAGATCAATAAAAAAGTATTTTATGAGCAGTTTATAGGTGAGAAAACCCAGTTTCAGTAAAAGTAAATAACTCCAGGTCACCTAGCAAGTAGTAGCCAGATTATGATCAGACTGGCAACTATTGATCTCCATCCCTGTGACATTTCAGCCAGACTTTATGGCATGTAAGAGTCATAGGGAGAGGGATGGTCATGGAGTTCTTGAAACAGAAGAGTGTCAAGTCACATATGTGTTGTCTATTTAAGTCATGTTAGGAAGACATTAGTTCATCATTTATTTCGTCATTCAGAAATATCATTTATGCATGTAATTGCCTACTTCTTTTATTTTTACTTGGTTTCCATCTTCCGCTGTTGTTCTGGTGATTCAGTGTGATGTCCTGATGACAACAGATATCTCTTTAGCTCTCCTGTATCAGACACTGTTAATTACACCTCAATATTGCTCCTCCTCATTTTCCATAAAGTATAATGTTGATTTTCCCTGACTACCTATGTGTTTTCCAAAAACTGTATTTCCAAACCTTCTTTGAACGGAGGTGTGGCCCTGAGACCAATTTTGTCAATAAGATGTAGGTAGAAATGTTGCACGGAACATTTGGGATTCTTAAAAAAAGTAGATAGAGGTTGCATGTTTTTCTTTCTCTCTTCATCTGTCCAACTGCGGATGTGGTCCTGTGTTCTAGCAGCCATGTTGAACCATGAGGACACATGTCTCAGATTAATGCAACCCTAGAAGTAACAGAGTTTGTTCTGGCACTACACTGACCCTGGCTGTATCTGAACTTCTTTTATTAAAGAGCAAAATAATTGCTGTCTTATTTAAGCTATTAACCTATGGGTTTTTTTCCTTTAACTTTTAACTCAATGCAATTATCACTGATACTTATCCTGAAGTTAAATATGGTTAAACATTAGCAAGTTTTCTGGCATCAGAAGATGTCAAAAGAGAAATCACATATGCCAATAAAATTTTTCAATTAGAGAAGTGATTGTAAGGCAATGATTGCTATAAATAAGTTACAATTTAGAAAATAGAGTGCTGATAATAACAAATTTGATGTGTGAGAGATTTTCATTTCCATTTAAGACCATTAATTCTATCTTTTTGTGCAGCATGAACTATGTGTTATAAAAATGATCTCATAACTAAATACACAAAGAATAAAGAGAAATCAAACAAAAAATGAAAGTTTACAAACTTCTATTAGATAATTATAAAACTTTATGGAGTGAAGTAATTTTTAATATGTAAGAACATGTCACATTCAATTTTGAAGAATAATGGCATGTGATTATAAATGAAATTCTATGCAAAACAATATGTCGTCTTGAAGAAATCTAAGGGAATTCATAGTTGGATCATGTTTCTATTTTCCATTCTCATTGCCTGCAAATCAAAAGGTACTATTGCCTGAGCCTGAACTGGAACAAATGACCCCAAAGTCACAACTGTCTGCAAGGCAGTCCTGAGTACTGCCTCCTTGAAACAGGTTCAGACACTTTGGGCCAATCATGACCTGTCCCATCTTTAGAGGGACATCAAAGCTAAGCCTTCAATAGTGAGATCCAAAAGGAAACAATTCTTCAACACTCCTGAGTCTGGTTAGTTGCATTCTCATGGTTTCCAAAGCGCCTGTTTATGGGTGGCTGCCTGCAGGATTTCTTTTCCTGCACTGCCGTCTGTTACCTTGACCTCATCTCATCCCAGTAAATGTGTTCTTCCCTCCTGGCCTCCATTGTTCATGCCTCATATCCGCTTGGGTAGTTTAAAAATATATGTGACATAAATCTTGGTGGCTTCCTTTATAAATTACTTTTTCAGAGTAACTGTTCTTTTTGTTTGTTTTGTTTTTTTGTTTTACAGGGACAGAGAGAGGGATAGATAGGGACAGACAGACAGGAACGGAGAGAGATGAGAAGCATCAATCATTGGTTTTTCGTTGCCGTTGCGACACCATAGTTGTTCATTGACTGCTTTCTCACATGTGCCTTGACTGCGGGCCTTCAGCAGACTGAGCAACACCTTGCTGGAGCCAGTGACCTTGGGTCCAAGCTGGCGAGTTTTTGCTCAAGCCAGATGGGCCTGCGCTCAAGCTGGCCACCTCGAGGTCTTGAACCTGGGTCTTCTGCATCCCAGTCCGACGCTCTATCCACTGTGCCACTGCCTGGTCAGGCCAGAGTAACTGTTCTTAAAATGTTAGCTAAGTTGCTTCAGAAAGAGTCACCGAGGTCCTACTCTGTGCCAGGCACTGGTTGGAATCTGTTAAGGTCTGTTCAATTTAAGCAGCTCAGAGGGGATTCAGTCTTTTCTTAAAAAAATAGTCAACCCTTTTCATTGTTTTTTATTTGGAAATTATTTTGAAATAAAGTGATCTTCTGTTGCCTTATTGGTTGAGTTCATGACCTCATCAGGGAATATTCTCATGAAAAGAAATATAGAGAAGTCTATCTGTTGACAACCAGTGGTGAACTGGGGCGAAGAGAACAGTAGGTGCCAATATCACGAGAGACTGCCTGTCTGAGATCACCCCACCTATTGATTAGAGCCCAGCGACTTCACACAGACAGCTAGACTAACATGACCCCTGTCCTGGCCAGTTACCTTGGTCAGGGTCTAATAGTGGTTCCCAGGGAAATAAACAATTCTCACATCTCCTGAGAACAAGAACCTGTGTTTTTATTTCACTGCAAGTTTTAAATATTCCAGGAAGGATAAAAGGATTAAACATAAAGTCTTCCCACTCAGGATTAAAAAAAAAGACATTTTCCCCACTTTTGTGAGTATAATGCTGCTTATTTTCAAAGACTTAATTTGTTTTTTCATACTAATCACTTAGTAATTAGTGAACAAAACTGTAATGTACTGTGGGTATGATTTGTGAAGGCTTAAATGACAAACTCTAACTAGGATAATTTTAGTCCTGATGTGTTGTTAAGTAACAATATATTCTAAATGAGCAAAATTGAAATAAGTAAACCATTGGGGACTATTGGTCACTTGATAATTATACTTGATCTAGCATGAACATCAAAACCAATTATATGTACTAAACAGAAAAAGGCAGATCAACTCCTCAGAGAGATGAGCTGAACTTGGACAGATGGACAGAATGCAAATCATGATGGATTTCTTAATAAAAGAAAAATGAAATGCCTTATGAAAAAATCTGGATAGCTATTCCTAGTGTATAAATTACTGAAAAAAATTATGTTGAAACAAGATGGATTGCCATATTTCCAATAACCAGGCAAACTATTCCTCTAGAGAATTTAGAAGTTTACTGGGCAGTGAGGTTAAGAAGAACATGACTTTATAGTATGTTTTTGTTAGTTTGCTTGGCTGCCATGTCAAAGTCCCACAGACTGGAAAGGGGGGGTGGCTTAAACAATAGAAACATATTTCCTCATAGCAGTTGATACAGGGAGTCCAGTGGTAAGGTGTCTGCAGGGTTGGTTTCTTCTGACACCTCTCACCTTAGCTTGTAAATAACTATGCTCTTCCAGCATCATCATGTGGCCTTTTCTCTATGCATCCCTGCTGCCTCTTCACCTTCTTCCAAAGACACCAGTTGTATTGAATTAAAATCCCACCCGTATGACCTCATTTCACTTTAATTACCTCTTTAAAGGCCCTCTCTCCAAATGCAGTTGCGTTCTGAGATCCTGGGGGTAGAGATGTCCACATTTGAATTCTAGAGGGACACAGTTCAGGCTATAACAATATTCTGTGCCCAAATTTCAAACAATTAGGAGAACAAAAATATCAAAATGTAGAAATGGTTAGAGAGGAAATAAATTGGATGCCTAGCCAGAGGGAGATCCTGATCTGGTGGTGGGGTGATTGGTCACCCCAGTGAGCCTGTTCTCAGCACATACTGGGAGAGTCCACAAACCAGAAGAGTTGGACGTCAGGGTCATGTGATGAACACCCCACAGCCACTGGTAAGAGTAAGGCTGTATTTAGTGACCTGAGGAAATATGATGACTTGGTAAACAATTCAGTCTTGGGTTCTTAAATTCTTACCAGCAGTGTGAATCATGCTCAAGCAGGCAGGCCTCCTTAGACCGTGAAATAGATTCAGGTCATTGGGGCATTAACAGATCTCCAGCTTGCAGCAAGAGTGACACATCCTCACATCCTCAGCTGCCAACAAGTCTCTCTTAAATGTCTCAGTGACAGATTTGTCATTTAAATGTAGCCTTTCTTTTAATTTTTAAAATAATTTGAATGTTTTTTAGATTTTATTTATTAATTTTTAGAGAGAGAGGAGGGAGAGAGAGAAGTGGGGAGGAGCAGGAAGCATCAACTTCCATATGTGCCTTGACTGGGCAAGCCCAGGGTTTTGAACTGGTGTCCTCAGCATTCCAGGTTTACACTTTATTCATTGTGCCACCACAGGTCAGTTTTCTTTTTTAATTCTATTTTATTTTTTTTATTAAAGGAGAATAGTATTCTTTTTCCAAATTTCAGGTTGTGTATTTTGGATGACCATAAGCTCTACTTTTCCTAGGACAGTAGTGCCATTTTACCTGTTGCTTCAGCAGAATTGCTAGTGAGTTCCCTTTATTTGCAAAGGTTCTTAGTCATAGGATAAAACATGTGGTCACACAACTTACATTGTTCAGTGTTCCTCTGGTCTCCACACTTTTTCTTTTCTTTTCCTGAGCTAGCCATTCACAGACCCATCATATCCCTTAATTTTCTGGGTCACTTTACTTCTACATCTGACTGAAATACTGAAGACAAGACTCACATTTTTTTGAACTCTCCTCCTAACTAAGCAGATTGTATATTGTGGTAACAAAGGAGAAAGCATACTTTTTTCATCATCTAAGAATCAGGACTAGAGGAGCTTACAGCTTAAGTAGAAAAAAAATTAGAGGATTTAAAACAATGTGAGTGAATTACATATGTGTGCAAAATAGTTTAATGATCATGGGATCTCAGAGTGCTTCAGGAATCCTGCTAAGTCATTTGCCATTGGGCATAACCAAACTCGATCCAGTTGAAGATCCATGACCACCAATGAGTTAAGTATTTCCATTGCCTAAATAGGGATTTTACCACCGAAAACAAAACTTATTTTTAATGCAAAATTATTTTGTGTGCCTTTGGAAAGTTATAGCTATAAGCAAAAGAAATTTTAAAAAATTTGTAAGTCCATTTACCTCCTGGACATAAAAGTGAAATTGTTTCTTTTCCTTATGGTTCCAGTTTGGTGCATGTAAGGTGTGAATGTGTATGTGAGTGTGTGTGTGTGTACATGTTTGTGTTTGTATGTATATATTTATGCTTCTACCTCCATATTCATGCAAATTGAGGGTACTTCATTTTATGAAATATATTAGCAATAATTTTAAGCCTATAATATATATCATGAGCATATTTTTAGGACATTTTTCTATATATTTTTTCTATATATTGTTTTTGATGGTCACATATTATTCCATTATGTAATATGCCAACATTTATTCAACCACCATGATGTTATCATTGAAGATTTAATTTTTTTTTCATTTTGGCTATGTAAGCAATGTTACTAGAAAAACCATTGTGATGGTATTTATAAATTATTACCTGTATCTTTAGCACTAGTCACCTGAAATAAAAATTGCTAAGACTGCACATTCTTAGTCTTTTTAAAAATGTGTCACTTATGGCCAAGCAAGAAAGTGATGCCAATTTATATACCTGCAGTGCTATGGAACATTTTTATTTTGCTCCATCCCTTGACAATGTTGCAGGTACCTTTTCTTGGTCTTTAACAACTTGACAGATAAAGTAATGTATTATGGTTTTAATTTGAATTCATATTACTATAATTGCACTTATACAGTTTGTATATGTTTATAGGTCTTTTGGGAGATGCCTGTTTCTATTGTTTTAACCTTTTTTTCCTTTTAGGTAGCATATATTTTTCTTAAAATTTAACAATAGATCTTTTTAATGATACAATGTTGTATTAACATAATCTTCTTGGGTTGAAAATATGTTGTGAGAATTTTTTTACATGGAAAAGACTATTTTTCCATTTTATTTGAACTCTCTTTCTTACTTTGAAGACGTTTCAGAAAGTGTTGCTATATCATTTATTATTTTATGCTGTTTTCCTCATCTCAAATATCATACAAATACTCATCCTACACTAGTAAATGCATTGTTATTGGTTGATTCATTACATTTGCATTTGTATGTTACATCATCTAGAAATATACATGTGAATAAGGTATGAAGTAGGAATGCTATTATTTGCTAAATATTAGCTGCTTAAGTCAATAATTGAAAAATCTATTTTTTCTCTTATTTAAAAATGTCCCTTTACTCCATTACTTCAAATATTAAAACACTACAAGGTAATATATTCTGCAACAATTTCTGTGCACTATGTTGACTTTTCTTTTTAAAATGATTTTTGTATTGTTTCATGCTCATTCTTCCTGGTGAAAATTCTAATCACTTTATTATGTCCCAATACTAAATTAAGCAGTTTTAATAAATTTTATTAATAGAAAAATATTCAGTTGGAGAAAGGGAAAATCATTTCAGGGTTTAAACCTTATGCAAGAATATTGCATGGCTTGTAATCTGGAAAATATTTTTATGTGTGCATGTGTGTGTGTTTCTCAGCAAGCTGATAAGGGCTTTACTGTTGTTAAGTAACTAATACCCCTGAACTGTGGTGGTGCAGTGGATAAAGCTTCGACCAGGAATGCTGAGGTCACAAGTTCGAAACGCTGGGTTTGACCAGACAAGGCACATATGGGAGTTGATGCTTCCTGCTCTGTCGCCCTGCCCTTCTTTTTCTCCCTCTTTCTCCCCCACCTCTCTAAAATGAATAAGTAAAATTTATAAAAGGTTTTAAAAAAGTAACTAATGCCCCAAAATATTATATAGGGATTTCATCTATTTTTTCAATTAACTTACTTTAGATAGATCACCAATCATACCTATTACTACTGCACTTTGGTCTTCAAGTGTTCATAATATTTCTCTTTCTTTCACCTAGAAAATTTATAAAGTTATAGGATAATAATTGGATAAGAAACACCCTTGTCTTATACATTTTAATGTATGTTAGTGCCTCTATTCGTGATATTGCTGATTATATCAGTTTTATATTCTTTATCATATTTATGCCCTCTGTTCTTACTTTGCTAAGAAAAGAATTTGGGCCTTTATGAAATGTGTCCCAGTCTTTGTCAAGGTGATGTTTCTGATTCAATCAATTAGGGTAATAAAATATGTTAAGTTTTTAAATAATTTTTTACCATTCTTTCTGCTTGTAACCAATTTTACAGAGTTGAAGAGTATATTCCATAAAATTTTCTTTATAAAATTATATAAAAATTATTTTTAAACATCTCCATTAATAAGTTAAATTAGTTCATAAACACCCATACACATCATCATCAGGCTTTGGTGACTTCTAAAATTGATTGAGATATTTTCCCCAAACCTAAGTATGTTAATTATTATTTGGAATTCTGTTTCTTGAAAGCTTAGTAGAACATGCTTATATTATCAGTCAAATTAGCACCTATTTGATTGGTGGCTCTTGTACATATACTTTTGTATCAATCAGAGTAGACGAATATACTCAAATGACTTATCACAATATACATTTAAGTCAGCATTGAAGTCATTATCCAATGCAGCACTAATGCCATGCATCTTCCATTCTATTTTTCATCCTATGGGTTCTCAGAGTATGTTATGTGAAACTTGCCATGGGGAGACAGAGAACTGCATGTGGGAGGGTATTATGAGTCCTCCTGTTAGTGGTTCACACCCTTTCTGCTCATGTCTATCTGTGCAATCAGAAAATAGAGGAGAATATACATATTCATCATCACTGATGTTCTGTCAAATAAATTAATCTTAATCATTTTCTAAGAAAATGTAAATATTTAAATTGTATAGAGGTACTAGCAGATAATTATATTCATTTTTTAAATTTATTTTTTGTCTGTGGTTAAATCTTGTACTTTCTTCAGTATTCTTCCCTTTCATGTTTCCTTCTGACTCTGTGATTCCTTTTCTCCCTTCTCTTCTGATGTTGCCTTCCTTTTTTTTCTTTCTCTAAACAATTATTATATATGTATGTCCATGACTTCAGAAAACAATGAAACTGGTCTTACAACTTATGCCTACACAATGTGCATCATTGTGACCTCACAATTTAGGTCTTTACAAAATTACTGAGCTGTACTTAAATTCAATCAACCATTACTTGGGTTGCTCTAACAGCCTCACAGTTGTTTGCTCTCCCTCTGGAAACATCCTCAGCATGCTGCACAAACTACTACATTCACATTCCTGTCACACAGTTCCATCACTTCTGTCCTCCCATATACAAATATTCCTAAATTCCCCATTGCCTCTCAAATTAAGTAGATGTGGTCATTTTCTTCCTGTGCAAGGACTCTCTATTCCAAGGTTATAAGCTTAATATCTTATTGCTCCTGCATACTTGCTTTGTGTTTTCACCACCACCAAACCCCATTCTAATTCTCCACTTGAATTTGTGTTGTTCTTAAATTTTACAGCATGTTTTCATATTGCTCCAGGAAATTGCTTTGGTGGTCTCTTCACCTGATATGCTATTGTATTTCTCGTTCTGCCTCTTATTGGTTTACTCATTCTTTAAGGGCTTAATAATATTCTCTCTGAAACCTATAACTACCCCTCCTCTTTTTCTCATCATGATATGTAGCACATTAGAGCTGATTCTAATCAGAGAAAAAATTTATACTAATATCCTCTGTGCCCAGATTATTCAAAAAGGAAGCATTCATATTGGCAGCATTCTCTGCTATTTATCTGCCTTTTATGCATTTAGAATAAACTTAAAGACCGAACCATAGCATCTATTTGGGGAATTGCAGGGGCTGACAAAGCTGCTGGAGAGGTGGTTTTGTCAGGCGCAAACACAGCCGAGTCCACAGGAGAGATATAAGATTTGACTTGGGTGTCAAGGGTGAACACACAACATGGTGTACAGAGACGTGTTGCAGAATTAGTCACCTAAAACCTGTATAATTACGTTAACTAGTGTTACCCTAATAAATTCAATTAAAAAAATAAGAGCCTAGGCTCTCGTGAATCTTCCTGAGACTTGTGACTCATAATTCCAAATAAGAAAGGGGAGAGTTTAAACCAACTTTTTGATAAAAAATCTCTATTTAACCCAGAAAAAATTTACAATAAAAAAGTCAGTGTGACCATATACCTCCTTACTCAATTAAACAGTAATGTCAATTTCAAATAGAAAAAAAAGTTTATATTTTATTTATACTTGATATTTCAGTAAATCCAACATAATTTCCTATCTCAATATGGAAAACTCACAATGTGCAGATTGCAGCTTAATGACCGGGGTAAGAAGGAAGGAAATTCACCTTTTTACAATTCAATCAAATGCAGAATTGGAGCAGTTAATAATTGTACAGTATGAATAATCAGATAAGACATTTTCTAGTGAAAACTCATAAATTTTATTTTGGGAGTACATTAAAATTCAGTTAAATTTTAAAATCATAGCATAGCTTGAGCCACTGTTGAATAGTTGCTACATCTACAGGAATCTATTTTAGAGATATGCAAGTACAAATTATGGAATGTCAGCATGCAATTTGATTTTATGTGCTTTTCTACTAATATAAATAATGAAGCATGCTGAGAGAATTCAGATACGTTCAGCTGAGTATAATTAAAATACTGAGGTGTAGCATGGTAAAAAAAAAAGAAACAAATTAAGTACTAAAATGAAGTAGGTAGAAATAGCAGCAATTCAAAGCAATAACTATGTTATGATTACAGTATTGTGAATAGGCAAAGTCTAATATTTTGGTTTAAATGAAATCAGTGATAGCTGGAAAGTTAATATAGGCAGCGCCTTTATATTTGCTATGAATAGGGGAGAGACTGCATTTCAGGGGCACACAGCTTTTTTCACCATCTCTGGAAATAAGTCTCCATGGCATTCTGAACAAGCATTTTTGCCCAAATGGAACAAACTCTCTGCTGGAATTGGCCATTGGGGCATACAACAAATAATTAAAATGGGATTTGGAAATCAATTAGTTTTTTGTGCCCAACGCTCCCATTGGGTTTGCTGAATGAGGGCAAATCAGCTTCTTCAGACCATGTAGAAACACAATGGAGCTTCCTGCTTATCCTCACTAATTATATTGTGGTTGTGGCTGCCCATGCCAGACTGAAGGCAAACTTTCCTTCAGGTTTTGCGGCTGAGACCCTCCAAGGGACCAACTATTCATTTGTGCTCATTGGAAATAACTTAGAGAGTAAGAGGTACTTACATGGAGACAATAAGAAGTGAACTTTTCTCAATTTTGTTTATATGAATTACTTACCCTAGTCCTACTAAGTTACAGTGAACCCCTAAGTTCCTGTGAAATCTCCACTGTGCTCTCCAACATCAAGTTTCATCTTGACCTCCTAAAAGTCCATTGGGATTTACGAGAACTAAATATAAGGGATGGGTAAAAAGATGATCTTATTTTACATCTATCTAGATGATCTTGAGAATTTCACACCTACAACAAAATTATAAATGTTTATAGTTTGGAGGAGAAAGGATTTGAGCCAGTGGTTCAGTCCTCTCCAAAAAAGCAAATCTATTTTCTACTAACTCCAAATTTGGAGGTACAATTTTAAAGTAAGATCTAGAGCAGTGGTTCTTAACCTGGGTTCTATCAAACCCTAGGGGTTCGATGAGTCAGTCTCAGGGGTTCGGAGAAGCCTCTGCTGTGGAGGCCAGAATAAAGTAATACTGTAATTTGTTGTGAGTTCATGCACTTTGTTGGTTTTGTTCTTTGAGCAAGGTGATGTTCATGCATGGCTCATTTTGTGCACCAGTAAAAAAACATATACCTATGTCTTGAATGTGGAGAAAAAAATCATTATTTTATTTATCACTAAAGAAGGGTTCGGTGAATGCGCATAGAGTTCAATAAAACCCAGGTTAAGAACCACTGATGTAATGGAAGCCTGATAATGAATGGATTCATCTGTGCATGAAAGAAATGAACTTGCCTCACTTTTAGTCAAGGTTACAGATGCAGAATATCTTCTACTTTTCAACCACAAAAATCTTACCTGTTCTCCTACTCAGAGTAATTGCTATATATTTGCCTCTAAGAGGAATGAATTACCCTTCCTTGGCATTACAGAGTACTATTTGTACCCTGTATTTGGTTATATTCTGTCTTCTTTTGTTCTATAATTGTTTATGTGTGAGTCATGATGATGGCAGATCCTTGGGATAGAGGAGCACATTTGTCATTGATTTTATCCCGTGTTAACAAAACCTGGCACAGAACAGAGAAAAAGATGCCATGTGGATTTGCAACTTTGCATTTTATTCTTCTATAAGCCTTGTGCTTTCTTCTTTGCACCCAGGATTGTACTGCCCAAAATGGTACTCAAAGACACCTCACATCAGCAGAAGAGCCAAGCAGAGAGTGAAATTACCCAATTTCCGCAGAATTCATAAACATTCTGAATGTAGGTCACACGCATTGCCTAATGTGCTGTGTGTCACGTTGCAACAAAGCAGCTGCCGCGAGTAGCCAAACTGCCGGAAAGCAGCACAGCTCCCAGAAGAGCAGCCATTTGGAAACACATTTTCATTGACAATTTGGGGAAGTTGGGCATTCACTTAAGAACAAGCCATAATTCTGTAAGAAATGAGCAATTTATGCACATTATAATCAAATTTATTTTTATATCCAGCTACTCCTACATGTGGCATAATTCAGTCTGGGAAATCATGCTAATTAGTTAGAAATCCATTACACTGTAAGTCTTGTAGCAGATGCGAAATTTGTTTCTAGTGCTCTCACCTTTATAATGCGTGGGCTTTTATTAGAATGAGTTCCCAATATGGGCAGTTCGTCAGTGAACCAGGCTCAAAAGTGCAGTTGAGGGGAAAACACTCTCTCAAAACCATTGATAGCATTTCTGTTCATGCATTTTTTTTATGCATTGTGCTTTAAAATAGGAGAACAATTCCACTTGTCAGAAGGCTGGTTGGAGCAGTGAACTTTCTGAGTCAAAATAATGATGAGAGTAATAGCTGAGTCCTGTGGGCAATGAGATATGCATCTTTGCTGAACTCAACATCTGGGCATGGCCTTTGCAGGCAGTGTGCAAGAGTAATAAGACCCAGACTAGGAGTCGAAAGACAAAGCTCCCGAGGCAGGGACACTGCTTGTGGGTCACACTGGCCACAAACCACTTACCTGTCAGGTGCTGGGCTTCTACTGTAGCTGAAAATAGTAGAAACCCACTCTGTCTTTCTCACAGAGCTGTTGTGAATTTAAACTGAGATTAGTATCTAGCTTTCAATTATTTTTTTTTAAAAAGCTTGGTTATAATCATATAATCTTTATCAATGACTTCATAAACTGTCTATGAATTGTATTTTAAGATAAGTGATATTTATCCAACAAGGTCTGACTGAGGAATTCCACTGATCAAACAACTACCTGATAAAAGATTTGTAATGAGTTAGGTTTTGGGATCCAGAAGCTAATAGGCTGAAAGGATAAATTGGGTGAAATTCACATTTTAGCTCCATATTTAAAAAAATAAATTAGAGGAAATGAACAGTATATTCTTCTCACCACCCTAAACACCACCACTACCACTATCACCTCTACCACCAGCAAAACCCATGGCCATTCCCCCACTGCCTGTATGCTGAGCTCCAGTGATAGGGACCACCATCAAGTAGAAGCCATAGCTGGGAACTTAGATTGATCTTTTCCCTAGTCATCTGCCTCTCTACACATTCATCAGAAATTTTCATTTGTTCGTATCCTAACCATCTTTAAAACCGTATTCCCTCTCCTGTGCCCTCTGTCTCTCACTTTCTCAGGACACAGCCATATTTTCTTGTGAAGACACTAATAACCTCCTCATGTATCTCTGTGCCTTCTGGGCTTTCCCACTCCCAACCACTCACTTCCGGGCCATCATTGGTCTTCTAAAATCCAATTTCCTTTTAAATAGTTACTTTTTAAGTTTTAAATATTTTTTTTATACTTTTGTTGTTGTTGTTTTTGCTTTTTTTTTTAATTTTAATTTTATTCATTTTAGAGAGGAGACAGAGAGAGAGAGAGAGAGAGAGAGAGAGAGAGAAAGGGGGTAGGAGCTGGAAGCATCAACTCCCATATGTGCCTTGACCAGACCAGAGCAGGGTTTTGAACTGGTCACCTCAGTGTTCCCAGGTCAACGCTTTATCCACTGCGCCACCACAGGTCAGGCCAAAGTTTTAAATATTTATATGACTCCAAGTAATCTCAAGATAAAGTACCCTAGTTAATGGTTCCTATTTGTTTCTCCAGCTTTTCCTTCCTTGGCCACAGTCTATAGGTACACTTGTGTCTGGCTTTCCTAGAGTCCCCAAAGTGCCCTGTAGCCCTCTCTCACATGAAAGCTTTTGAATAACTTAATTCTGACTACAATGGTTGAAACCCTCCCTTACCAAGTCAACTTCTTTGCCCTTCTGTTTTCTGATAAAATGTCTATTATTCTGAGTAGTGTGTCCCTTCCTCACCAATACTTGATTGACGTGTGCTTTTCATTAGCCTCAGTATGACTCTCTCATTCCCGATGACGTGCCATGCTTCCCTGTATACTGGTCTCAGGCTAGAAGAGAACTGAGAGGCCTTTAAGGAAGATTCTATCTTTCATTTTTTTCCTGCAGAGTTTGGCATACATAGGTATTTGTTTTCTTAAATAACATTTATTTTCTTCACTAAAATCAACAAATAAAGGAAAATAACCCAATAAAATAACAGTTAAATGCCTTCAGAATGTGCCTTCAACCTGATTAGAAAACTCAGTGGTGTTAATAGGAACTTAAAAAATACTCTAATAACCCTGGTTCTTGGAAACATTGCAGGTTCACTTGTGCAGGGAGAAAGAAGTGAGGAGCTCAGGAAGGAGATCCTGGTAATTGACAACCATGCTAGTGATCTGATTATGTTCCTTTCGGTCTTAGACTATGGAATCTACCTACTTAGCTAGTGTTCACTTACCTTGTCTATAGAACAACCAGGTGTATATTGTATCCAGTGCTGAGCTAGGTGCAGAGAAGGACATGACAAGGAATGTATCATGTACATGCCCTCTGCCCTCTGGGGCTTTCAGTCTGTCTCAGTGCATAGCACTCTGAGAAACTAGATAGGACAGAGAGACTACACAATCACTTATCTATACCCTTATTCATTTATTTAACACATGTTTATTGTGAGTCTTCTGAGTAGAAAATACTCTATGGGGACCTAATGTAGAAGTAGACACAAATGTAAATGAAACAAGATCTCTTTTAAATGAGTGTTCAGTTTAGAAGGGAGATAACTAGGGGAATACACACCAAAGGGAAAGGATTTAGATGGCCTATTGGTTAGGAAAGGAAGCCAAGAATGATAGAGATTTAATATATGTGGATAATAAACTTGTACATCCTGACTCTTTTTTTTAAATTAAATTTATTGGGGTGAAATTGGTCATCACAACTATACAGTTTTCAGGTGCCCAACTCCAAACATATCTCCAGAGAATTTTAGTTCACCCCCAAGTCAGGTTTTTGTCCATCAACATTTATCCCCCCTACCTTGCTCCACCTGCCTCCCAACACTGGCAATCACCACACCATTGTCTGTTGACTACTTGGACTTGGACTGCGGGAACTTTTGGAGTAAGATTGGGAATGGTGGCCACTATCTTCTAGATAGAGCAATATCATTGCTTTTGCCTCCTAAAATGATATCATAGATGCTTTATAATTCTGGTTTTGGTTCCTTCTTTTAAAAATTGCTGAGTAGTTAGTGCTTTGGTAGTTTTGTTTTGTTTGACATTTTACTCGTGCATTCATTTCTTTAAGTGTTCTTTTCTATCATGTTTCAGCATGGAAAGATAAAAGATTTTGGAACATATACTTTAAGAACTAAATGCTTTGCCATTTAGTTCTTAAAGTATGGACAAGTTATTTAAACTCTCAGAGCCTTAGTTGATTGGTCCAAAATGAAAATATATATGCCTATTTTTAAGGTTTGTGGGCATTAAATGTACTTTTGCATTGTTTGAAATGTAACAAAGTTCTTGAATGTTAAGATAACCTGGAGATGTTTTCATTAAAAAATAAATTAATTAATTAAAATGTAACAAAGTTCTTAGTGCATAATTTGAGGTACAAAAATTGTAGGTATATCTGAGTCTTACCATCTAAGACATTCTAATCTACTTGGGACAACAAGATGATTATGGAAAATCAAAGGGGTTGGATGAGAGGGCTGGAGAGTACCAGAGCTTGCTATCAAGAGTGATAATTACAGATGATCAATGCCATGCTATCATAAAGGAATTGGCCTCTGTCAAGAAAATGACAGAAGGAAAGAGAGGAATGTGTGCTCATCTACTATCCCCGGGGGTCAGCAAACTGCGGCTCGCGAGCCACATGTGGCTCTTTGGCCCCTTGAGTGTGGCTCTTTCACAAAATACCATGTGTGGGCACTACCTCAATAAGGAATGTACATACCTGTATAGTTTAAGTTTAAAAATTTGGCTCTCAAAAGAAATTTTAATCGTTGTACTATTGATATTTGGCTCTGCTGACTAATGAGCTTGCCGACCACTGCCCTAGGCAGATTGTAAGGTCTTCGAATGGGGTTTTACATCATGGATTTTTTTACACTAGATTTAGATTTAGGTAATTTCAAGTTAGTTCAGACAAAGTTCATATGCATTTCTTTTCCCTTCCTGTGTAAACCACTTCATGGCCTAATTCAGATGGCCTGAGACATTGAAAATGTCAGCCTTTAATAAGAAACATATCCCTACACAGAAATGCCAACCGATTCCAGACAAAGGTGTTTTCATATCTGAGAATGGCATCATGGCTGCTTAGGTGCTCAACACATAAACAAAATATTACTATCATCTCTGCTTCTTTTTTCCTTGCCTTCTTCCTTCTAGCTCTCTCTTTTGCCTCCCTCCCTTCACTTTTCCTTATTCTTTAGCAAAAGTTTTTTGAAGTCTATGAAATTATAAAATCTAAAACATTTACATCAGATTTGTGTTCTATACTGCTTGGGCACACCTGAAATAGAGCCTGCTATAAACATATTATCTCAAGAAACATGTCCAATAATAGGGGTAATTTGCATAACTGAACTATCCTTATATTTACAAAAGAGAATCAGTCTATCAGATTGCCTTTAATAGGAAGTTTCCCCAGCACACTTTAAATATGAGTTCTTTTTCAGTAATTTCCATGTGTCTTTTTAGGGAGACATCTGTTGTGAGAAGCAAGTCACACCTGCATATACTATTTCTAATATCAATGTAGTAAACACTAATAAATCACTGATGAAAAAGAAGATATATTTTGGGCCACTATGTTTCGATCTTTTATTTCTGTGCCATCAGAGAGATTTTTAATAAAATGCCTGACATGCAGTATCACTTCACAAGTCACTTTCCTGCCGGGTTAGCAGGCAGGATACTTTCCTAGTTTTCAGTTTTGGAGTACATAATACTATGTGACTTATACACACCACAATTGTACTATTTTTCAAATACCACTGACAAAGGTTCCTAATTTTCAACAAATGGAATACATTTTGCCATTTCTTGACATCGTAAGGAATTAATCAAATTTTTGTAGGTGTCTAAAGATGCCTAAGGAAAATGGTTTTCTAAAGTTTCTCTTTTTAGTCAGTGAAGCAAATTGCTGATGCTTCACTTTTAATTTCCAAAGAAAATTTGCAAACTGAACATTAAGTACGTGCCTTAAAGTCTACAGACTTATCTCAGAATATGAAATGGTTGCAGAAGAAGAAAGTAATTACTTCATTCAGATAACTCCGTTGGATAATCCTAGGTGGTTGATCTGGAGTTATACTAAGATAGAAGAATTGGGCTATGTTAGGGAAATTATAAAATGAATTTAAGCAGGAATAATAAGAAAGGTTATTTTGGAGTTGAAAAATAATGAGTTTGATCTGAACATAAACTTTTGGATGTTAGAACTTGAATCTTAGAGGCATGATCAAGTCAATTAAATTTTGCCTCTGGTAGAGTAATCTTGAGTAAAAAATGTTGAAAAAAATCAGACTTCTCTTTTGCAACAGATAGTATAGCATCTGTGAATCCCCATAATGACTATTTCATTTTCTTTGACCCTAAGTCTTCACAAATAATGGTTCTGGGTACCTGAGACACCCTTGACACTCCTTTCTCTTCTCTTCCCTTGCCTACCCCTGTTTGTTCATTCAGTTGTCTGGTTAAGTGACTAAGGACACATTTCTAGCCTTTCAACCTGCCACCATGATTAGATTAAAGTTCACCAAATGGGTCCCAGAATATCCTATATGTCTCCTCAGAACTTTGTACAAGTGAAAGAATGGAACAATGTATTTGTAAGTAATGCCATTGTTTAAAATATCTATATTTACTGCTTTATACAAAATTGTGAAATTTAGTTCTCTGTACAATGGAGGAGATTAAAAATTAGGTAAGTATAAAGCACACACACGCTTATGTGAAGAGAGTGTATTTTAGGGTCAATGATCTCTTGGCTTCTGACCACTCTCATCGGGAAGTGTTGGCAATAGTAGCTAGTTAGCCATCACAGAGAAAATGCATTCAAACAATAAGGCTGTAGCTACAAAGTCCTGGTTTTGTGGTTAAAAAGTAAAATCAGGTGGATTCACAGGAAAACTGTATTCCACCCACCCCGAATTGATCACATTAGAGTGCCTTTTTCTATCCCTGCTGACCTGATGTAAGGCTCCACGTCATGTGAACATATCTCCCTCAGGGGAGCCACATGCAGTAGACTCCTTGCCTGGAGAGAACACTTGAGTCCTTGCTCTGGTGTGAAACTGTCCCTTCCTGGCCTTTGTCTGCTTTTTGCTATGCATGAGGCTGCATTTTAAAGTTACAATGAGAGATGATATTCCTTAAATAGCAGCATAATCTGTGTATCACATTCTCTTAATGGTATTGCCCAAATTTACTTTTAAAAATCATCAGCCTGGGGGAGCGGCAAGATGGTGATGGAGTAGGTGGACGGACCAACTTCCACCTCCCAGAACCAAAGTGGATTACAACTTAATTTTAATAACAGTCATCTGGAAAAACAAACTTTGGACTAAACTAAGAGGACTCTTTAATAAAGAATTACTGAAAAAACCACACTGAGACTGGTAGGAAAGGCAGAAACATGGAGAGGGCTTCCCAGCTCCCAGGAGCAAATGGCAGCCTGGAGGGACTTGTGCAGCAGGAATTAAGTTTAGTGGAGAGGGGAGGGTTCTGGGCCCCAGGAATAAAGCCCCAGCCTGTAGCCCCAGATCCTAGAGGATGCATACAGATATTATTTAGCTGCATAACAGGCTAGGATACTGTTTGCGAGAAAGAGACAGATTTCTCAGACCTAGGATTCTTCTTAAAGGGATCATGCAGAAAACCTTGCTCACAACCACTCACCCAGGACTCCGGGGAACAGGGAGAGAGGAGAGGACTTGAGTAACAGAAAAAGAGTGTAATCTAGGCGGCACAGAGAGAAACATTTTGAGGAACAGTCACCCTATCCCCTGGGCTGAGTCACTTACCAAGTCTAAAGTGAATACTTTTCCTGAAACCAGCAATACCAGCAAAAAGAAGCAGATCACCAGCAAAACAAGCTCCCATGTGGCACTCAGAGCAGAGTCGCTTAGAAGCAGAGAGCAACCAGGGATACAGTGTTGAGTGCTAATGTCAGAGCTGCAACACCACCCCCACACTGCTGTGTGCTCGCCAGAGGGCAGGTGGCAGCAGGACACAGTAGCATGGTCCTGTCAGCAGGGGAGGAAGCCAGGGCCTGGCCACGACTGAGGCCTGGCATGAGTGCAGTCCCACCCAGTGGGGGCAAAGGTGGAGGCTGAGGGCAGCCCTGGCGGTGGAAGGGGCACACAAAAGTGGTCTGACTCATGCTGGGGCCAGGTGAGCACAAGAGGTTCTGCCTGCAGTCCTGCCCACAGGGGCAAGGTGGAAGCCGGGTACCAGCTGAAGCCTGCAGCTGAGCGCAGGTGTGCAATTCCACCCCCAGGGCCAAGGTTTGTGGCCCGCCAGTGGGGGCAGGTCAAAGGCCGAGGCTGGCCAAAGCTTGTAGCCTGGGTATGTGAACACAGTGCTGCCTGTGGAGGTGAGGCAGAAACCACAGCAACTGCTGTAGCGGGCTGACACCAGCAATGTTTGTACTGGAATGCCAGAGGCGACTGAAGAGAAGGTGGTGGTCCTGCAGACAGACCACACCTAGGGAACACAGAGGCCACACCCATTGGACTCCTGTGGCCACACCCTTCTTATACACAGAGAAAATGAGATGGCAGAGTAATGCAACCCGAATGAATCAAGAGAAATCCCCAGAAAAGGACTTGAATGAGTAAAAAATAACCAAATTACCAGATGCAGAGTTTAAAATAATGATTGTTAGGATGCTCAAAGATCTTAGAGCAATAATGGGTGGACTTAATGAGCACTAAATAAAGAGATAGAAAGTATAAAAAGGGACATAGAGATAATAAAAAAGAATCAGTCAGAAATGACAAATAAAACATCAGAAATGAAGACCACACTGGAAGGAATTAAAATCAGAATGGATGAAGCTGAGGATCAAATCAGTGAGTTAGAGGACAAGATAAATGAAGGCATGGAAGCAGAGCAGCAAAAAGAAAACAGGCTCAAAAAGTCTGAGGAAACTCTAAGAAAGCTCTGTGACAACATAAGAAAAAAATAACATCTGCATCATAGGAGGTCCAGAAGAAAAAGAGAAAGAACAAGGGATAGAGACCTTGTTCGAAGAAATCATAGCTGAAAACTTCCCTAAATTGATATAGGAAAAAGACACACAAGTTTAAGAAGCACAGAGAATTCCATTAAAGAAAAACCAGAAGAAATCAACACCAAGACACATCATAATTAAAATACCAAAGCTATTTTTCCTAAATAATATTTTATTTAGAAAAAATATTAAAAGCTGCTAGAGAAAAATAGTCAATCACCTGCAAAAAAACCCCATAAGGATGACATCCGACTTCTCAACAGAAACACCTGAGACCAGAAGGGAATGGAAAGAAATATTCAAAGTAATGCAGAACAAGAGCCTACAACCAAGACTTCTTTATCTAACAAGGCTATCATTGAAAATTGAAAGAGAAATAAAAAGCTTTCCAGAAAATAAAAACTCAAGGAATTTATTACAACCGAACCAATGCTTCAAGAAATGTTAAGGGGCCTGTTGTAAACAAAACAAAGGGGGAAAAGAATATAGTAAAAAGGAATATAGCTTTAAAGACTAAAATGGCAATAAACAACTACATGTCAATAATAACCTAAATGTAAATAGATTAAATGATGCAATCATAAAACATAGGGCACATGAGCACAGTCCCACCTGTGAAGGCGAGGCATACATAGGGTAGCTGTGTAATAAGAAAACAGGATCCATACATATACTGTCTACAAGATACACACTTCAAAGCAAAAGCTACACATAGAATGAAAGTAAAAGGTTGGAAAAAATATTTCATGCAAATGGAAATGAAAAAATAGCTGGGTAGCAATACTTATATCAGACAAAATAAACTTTAAAACAAAGGCTATAGTAAGAGATAAAGAAGGTCACTACATAATGATAAAGGGAGCAATCCAACAGAAAGAGATAACCATTACATATATCTATGCAACTAATATAGAAGCATCTAAATATATAAAACATACTTTGATGGATATAAAGGGTGAGATCAACAGCAATACTATAATAGTAGGGGATTTCAATAACCCACTAACATTACTAGATAGATTCTCAAGAAATAAAATTAAAGAAACAGCAGACTTAAAGGACACACTAGATCAATAAGATTGAACAGATATCTTCAGAACCTTTTACCCTAAAGCAGCATAATATACATTCTTTTCAAGTGCTTATGGTACGTTCCTTAGGATAGACCACATGTGAGGGCACAAAAGGGATCTCAACAAATTTAAGAAAATTGAAATCATATCAAGCATCTTCTCTGATCACAATGGCATGAAACTAGAAATCAACCATAACAGAAAAACTAAAAAATACTCAAACACTTGGAAACTAAATAGCATGTTAATAAATAATGAATGGGTTACAATGAGATCAAAGAAGAAATAAAAAAAAATTTAGAAACGAATGATAATGAGCATAGAACAACTCAAAATTTATGGGATACAGCAAAAGCAGTACTGAGAGGGAAGTTCATAACATTACAGCCATATCTTAAGAAGCTAGAAAAAGCTCAGATAAACACCTTAACCCTGCATTTAAAAGAACTAACAACAACAACAAAAAAAAACAGCAAGTAAAGCCCAGAGGTAGTAGAAGGAAGGAAATAATTAAGATTAGAGTGGAAATAAATGACATAGAGGCTAAAAAAACAGTACAGCCTGACCAGGCGATGGCGCTGTGGATAGAGCATCGGAATGGGATGTGGAAAACCCAGATTCGAGACCCCGCGCTCACCAACTTGAGCGCGGCATCTGCTTTGAGCAAAAGCTCACCAGCTAAGACCCAAGGTTGCTAGCTTGAGCAAGGGGTTATTTGGTTGGCTGTAGCCCCCTGGTCAAGGCACATATGAGAAAGCAATCAATGAACAACTAAGTGCCACAACAAAAAACTGATGATTGATGCTTCTCATCTCTCTGCATTCGTGTCTGTCTGTCCCTATCTATCCCTCTCTCTGACTCTCGCTCTGTCTCTGAGAAAAAAAAAAAAAGTACAGAGAATCAATGAAACTAAGAGCTGGTTCTTTGAAAATGTAAACAAGATCAATAAACCTTTAACCAGACTCGCCAAGAAAAAGAGAGAGGACTCAAATAAATAAAATTAGAAAGGACAGTGGAGAAATAACTCACACAACAGAAATACAAAGGATTGTAAGAAAATACTATGAAGAACTGTATGCCAAAAAATTAGACAACCTAGGTGAAATGGACAAATTCTTTGAAACATGTAATCTTTCAAAAACATATCTGGAAGAATCAGAAAACCAAAATATACCAATTACAACAAATGAGATCAAAAGAGTTATCAAAAACTTCCAACAAACAAAAGTCCTGGGCCATCTGTCTTCACAGGTGAATTCTACCAAATATTCAAAGAACAAACTCCTATCCTTCTCAAGCTATTTCAAAAAATTCAAGAGGAGGGAAGACTTCCAAGCTCCTTTTATGAGGCAAACATAATTCTGATTTCAAAACCAGGCAATGACAACACAAAGAAAGAAAAGTATAGGCCAATATCCCTGTTGAATATAGATGCTAAAATTCTCAACAAAATATGAGCAAACCAGATTCAAATATACATGAAAAAAATCATACATCATGATCAAATGGGATTTATTCTGAGGAGGCAAGGCTGGTACAGTATTCCCAAATCAATTAATGTGATTCACCACATAAACAAAATGAAGGAGAAAAACCACATGATAATTTCAATAGATGCAGAAAAAGCATTTGATAAAATACAGCACCCATTCATAATCAAAACTCTCAGCAAAGTAGAAATACAGGGAACATATCTCAACATGAAAAAGGCCATCTATGACAAACCCACAGCCAACATCATTCTCAATGGGCAAAAAGTAATACCAATCCCCTTAAGATCAGAAACAAGGCAGAGGTGCTCCCTTTCACCACTCTTATTCAACATAGTTCTGGAAGTCTTAGCCACAGCAATCAGACAAGAAGAAGAAATAAAAGGCATCCAAATTGGAAAAGAAGAAGTAAAACTATCATTATTTGCAGATGATATGATATTGTATATAAAAAACCCTAAAGACTTACTCAAAAAACTACTGGACCTGATAAATGAAGTTAGCAAGTTACAGGATATAAAATTAAATTTATTTTTTAAATTTATTTTATTTTTATTTTATTCATTTTTATAGAGGAGACACAGAGTGAGAGAGAGAGAGAGAGAGAAAGAGAGAAAGGGGGGAGGAGCTGGAAGCATCAACTCCCATATGTGCCTTGACCAGACCAGTGCAGGGTTTTGAACTGACGACCTCAGTGTTCCCAGGTCGACGCTTTATCCACTGCACCACCACAGGTCAGGCGGATATAAAATTAATACTCAGAAATCAGGCTTTCTTTCTTTCTTTCTTTCTTTCTTTCTTTCTTTATTTATTTATCTTTTTTCTTACAGGGACAGAGAGAGAGTCAGTGAGAGGGATAGATAAGGACAGACAGACAGGAATGGAGAGAGGTGAGAAGCATCAATTATTAGGTTTTTTTTTTGCCCTTGCAACACCATAGTTGTTCATTGATCGCTTTCTCACATGTGCCTTGACTGCAGGCCTTCAGCAGACCGAGCAAGCCCTTGCTGGAGCCAGTGAACTTGGGTCCAAGCTGGCGAGCTTTTTGCTCAAGCCAAATGAGCCTGTTCTCAAGCTGGCGAGCTCGGGGTCTCGAACCTGGGTCTTCCGCATCCCAGTCCGACGCTCCATCCACTGTGCCACCGCCTGGTCAGGCAGAAATCAAGCATTTTTATACACCAACAATGAACTGTCAGAAAGAGAAATTAAGGAAACAATCCATTTCATTATTGCAATAAAAGAAAAAGAAATACCTAAAAGTAAATTTAACCAAGGAGATTAAAAACTTGTACTTGGAAAATTATAAATCATTGATAAAAGAAATGAAGGAAAATACAAACAAGTGGAAGCATATATCATATTCATGGATAGGAAGAATAAACATCAATAAAATGTCTATATTACTGAAAGCAATTTATGAATTCAATGTAATACCAATTATAATACCAATGACATACTTTAAATATATAGAACACATATTTCAAAAATTTATATGAAACCAAAAAAGAACATGAATAGCCTCAGCAATCTTGAAAAAGAAGAATAAAATAAAAGGTATTACACTTTTGATATCAAATTATACTACAAGGGCATTGCACTCAAAAGAGCTTGGTACTAGCATAAGAACAGGCATATAGATTAATGGAACTGAACAGAGAACTGAGAAATAAATCCACATCTTTATGGACAATTGGTATTTGACAAAGGAGGTAAGAGAATACAATGGAGTAAAGACAGCCTCTTTAACAAATGGTGTTGAGAAACTTGGACAGCTACCTGCAAAAAAATGAAACTAGACCATCAACTTACACCATTCACAAAAACAAACTCAAAATGGATAAAAGATTTAATGTAAGTCATGAAATTATAAGCATCTTAGAAGAAAACATAGGCAGTAAGCTCTCTGACATCTCTCTCAGCAATATATTTGCCGATTTATCTCCATGGGCAAGTGAAATAAAGACAGGATAAACAAATTGGACTATATCAAACTAAAAAGCTTTTCCACAGCTAAAGACAATATGAACAGAATAAAAAGACAAATGACACAATGGGAGAACATATTCAACAATACATCTGGTAAGGGGTTAATAACCAAAATTTATAAAGAACTTAACACTAGAAAGTTAAACAATCCAATCAAAAATTGGGCAAAAGAAATTAATGGGCACTTCTCCAAAGAGGACATACAGATGGTCAATAGGCATATGAAAAAATCAACATCACTAATCATTAGAGAAATGCAAATTAAAACCACAATGAGATACCACCTCACACCAGTCAGAATGGCGCTCATCAGCAAAACAACACAGAATAAGTGCTGGCGAGGATGTGGAGAAAAGGGAACCCTCCTGCACTGCTGGTGGGAATGCAGACTGGTGCAGCCACTGTGGAAAACAGTATGGAGATTCCTCAAAAAATTAAAAATCGAACTGCCTTTTGAACCAGCTATCCACTTTTAGAAATATACCCTAAGAATACTATAGCACTGTTCGAAAAGAAGAAATGTGCCCCATTGTTCACAACAGCGAAGATCTGGAAACAGCCCAAGTGTCTGTCAGAGGACAATTGATTTAAAAAGCTTTGGTACATATATACTATGGAATACTATGGGGCCATGAAAAAGAAGGAAATCTTACCTTTTGCAACAACATGAATGAACCTGGAAACTATTATGTTAAGTGAAATAAGCCGGGCAGAGAAAGAAAAATATCTTATGACCTAACACATTTGAGGAATCCAATGAAAAATGTGAACTGAGGAATGGAATTGAGACAGAGGAGAGATCTAAGGGACCAGAGGAAAAGAGGACAGAGGGAAAGGGGATGATAGGATGAGATAAACCTGAAGAGAAGGGGGGAGGGTGGTATGTGAAGGTGGGCAAGAGAGATGTTGAGGGGAATACGGGGGAAGGAGGGATGCATTTGGGGTGACACTAAAATCTGTGTAAATTAAATTAAAATCAATAAAAAAAAAAGAATCACCAGCCAGTATGATAGAATTGCCTTGGTTGTCAGAATGTTGCTTTCTTTTGCTATATTTTAGTAACTATTTAGTAAATCTAAAGAACCCACTGTTTTTTGGGGGGGTTTTTGATCCAGGTTGGTTTTAAATCTTCTTTGTAAAAGTGATTATTTTTCTTACATTAATTTTTATTTCTTTATTAATCAATTTGAGTTTGCCTTCCTTTAGACTCCCCTGAGCTAAGATGCCAAGCTCAGACCTTATGCCAGTCTCTGTTTTAGAAAGCAAAAATAAATGCCCAGATTCATGTCATAAATGATTCCAGAAACAATATATCAGCCCAAGGAACATATTTACAAAAACTAACATGAATAGCTCCCAAGAACATAGAAGTTAATTCAGAAACAGGCAACAAAACAAATACAAACAAAAGTAAATCCTGGCCCTGGCCAGTTGGCTCAGTGGTAGAGCATTGGCCTTTGCGTGTGAAAGTCCTTGGTTTGATGCCCGGCCAGGGCACGCAGAAGAAGCACCCATCTGCTTCTCCACTCTTCCTCGTCTCCTTCCTCTCTATCTCTCCCTTCTCCTCCCACAGTCAAGGCTCCATTGGAGCAAAATTGGCCCAGGCACTGAAGATGGCTCCATGGCCTCCTTCATAGGAGCTAGAAAGGCTCCATTTGCAATGGAGCAATGCCCCAGATGGACAGAGCATTGCCCCCTAGTGGGCATGCCAGGTGGATCCTGGTTGGGAGCATGTGAGAGTTGGTCTCTTTGCCTCCCTCCTTCTCAGTTCAGAAAAATACAAAAAAAAATAACCCAAAAAAACAACCCAGCATGAAAATTATAGCACAATACCATTTATATATATTAAAAAGCCATACTATTTTATATGTTATATAATAGTTATATTTTAAACCAAGTTTTTTTTGTTTGTTTGTTTTTTAATTTATTTTTTTTATTTATTCATTTTAGAGAGGAGACACAGAGTGAGAGAGAGAGAGAGAGAGAAAGGGGGGAGGAGCTGGAAGCATCAACTCCCATATGTGCCTTGACCAGGCCAGTGCAGGGTTTTGAACTGGCAACCTCAGTGTTCCCAGGTCGATGCTTTATCCACTGCGCCACCACAGGTCAGGCCAATAGTTATATTTTAAAATAATACACATATGTAGAAAATCACAGAGATCAATATAATGAATATCAATTTATCTATATATCTCACTAGCATAAAAATACTATTTAATAATAATTCTCTGATTATTTTTGAAGTTATATTATAGTAGATAGGCATTTTTCAAGGAAATATGTCTATCTAAATACACATAGGTAAGATAGACATGAAGACAATATTTAAGATATTAAAGCAAGTCTTAAAGGGTTACACAGTAGAATGAATTTGGTGATAGGACATTGTCGTGCATATGTGTTTGTAAATTTGTATTTTTTGAATTTGTTCACTTTTATTGTTAAAAAACATTGCTGGGTAACCAGGTGTGTGCTTGCCCTCAGAGCAGGACAGTTGATTGCAAATTGTGGATTGCATTCCTGCTTGGAAGGGGTCATTGTTTTGCTAATGTTTGCTGGAGGAGGGGTCTTTGTGGGCCCAGGCTGTTACGCAAGGACAGTGGGAACGAATGCAGAGTGCTGAAGAAGAAGCCAGTTTTTGCAGAGGAGAAGAAGGTGTGCAGATGGGGAACCAGAGCTGAGGCGCTTTGCGAACTCTGCTGAAACAGGTGAGGCATTTCATCTAGGAGGAACTGGAGAGAATCTCTTGGTGTGGAACTGGAGAATGTGTCAGGGCTTTGGGAGCCCTGAATGAAAGGGAAGTGTTTTCCCTGTCTGCTTGTTGGCCGGTATGAGACTTTAATAAAGGAATGGCCCACCATTTTTCGGCTCCACTGTTTTTAACCATCTGCCTGGATACAATGTGAACCTGCATGGCCATGACAGTGGCGGCCACTGGCCATACAGACATGAACGACAATAGTTAATAAAAATAAACAACACAATAAAAGCAGTGGTCTTACCTCAACAATAATTATAGTGTGCTATTGACTAATGAATATAAATAGTTTAATTTTGTATATCTGAGGTCTGGTAAGATGAACAAAATAGCCTGGAACTTACCTCCTTCCCACCAATTTATCATTTTGATTAAATTCTTGCCTATGTCTCTAAGATTGGCCTTAGAATGTTATCTCATCAGTCCAGTTGGAAGCAATATTTTTTACCTGAATCTTTCCATCCCTGATGTCATCTTCTTGGCCGTTCTCCTTCATCTCCAGCACTAACACACCAACACAGACACCTTTACTTCTTTTCTCATCTCCTGTTCCCTTTTTGTTATGTAAGTGCTGACTTGGATTTTCTGTAATTCAGGATTATAAAACCAAGAGCTTCTCAGTATTTCAAATCATTTACACCTGATAGAAATGTGAGTGTCTTGTTGTGTCCCTGTGCCCTCTATAAACACACATGCCTTGTATTCTAAATAATCAGGAATGTCCCCTCCCATGAAGGTGAGATCAGCAGGGGCAGGGTGGAGGAGACAGTGCTAAACTTCAGGAAGGGAAGGCAGCTTGGGCTGGCTATAGAAGAAGACAGGGATGTTTGTCAAGACATTTCCACTCAGACAGGGGAAAGCCAGCGAGTGAGTTTTCCAGAAGTGGAAATAATGAGTTAAAGGAAATTAATACTTTTAATGCATTTTAAAAATAGATATTGACAGATGTCTTTTCACTAGGGTTTTTACGTTATTTACATTCACATTTATGTTGATATAAATGTGCATTTCATCTTCACCAACTGGCATTCCTATGTGTATATTAAAGTTAAATCACTGCTAATTTGTTGTAATTAATAAATACATATTGTTATACCAATTATTTATGCATTTGTTTTCTCATGAGGGTAAACATTTTTCCTTTTCAATGTGTTTGTCAAAATGCTCTATTTCCATTTTGGAGAATTATCCTTTTCTTATCCATTGCTCATTTATTTACTGAAGTCTTTATATACTTATTTTCTTTTTAGAATTTAGCTCTTTATTAAATCTGGAGTGTGTTTTGGGATTATAGTTTAAGAGTAGGCTCTATAATTTTAAAAATAAAACTTTTATTAGCTAAGCTATATTTATTGTTCTTATCCTTCTACACTGATTGGGGATGACTCCTTTATTGCATAAAAACTTATTTTCTATATCTTCAGAATGACTTTTTGCCTACATGTAACACTGTTCTTATGCTTACAGGCAGAGAACTTCTTTTTTAAGGGTTTCTATTTAAAGCTAATAATGGTAAGTATGATCATATCTGAGACTATTTTAAAACTTGGCTTTAGTTTTCAAAACTGTGTTCTATTTCTGTCTTGTTTTTTTCCATGCACAGTAAATAATTGAAAAATATTCTGTTTATTGATTTAAAAACCTGGCAGAAAACTTTGATATATTTCACAAGAAAGTGAAGTAAAATAAATAAGTCATGACCACCCTTGTACTATGTTAAAGCAAAGAAAATATTAATCAAATTCAAATATAAGTGTTTGTATTTTTCTGTGTTGATTAACAGAATTAGGTTCTCTGGATTTGAATACTTCACACTTGTGCTCATTCATTCTCCAATTTAACAAGTGCAATTTTCCAGGGTTTTCAGTGGTTAGAAAATATGGGGTGGTTAGCATATTTTCTTGCTTTGTAGTCCCCGTTTTTTAATTTATTTTTCGTTTGTCTTTTTTATTGATGGGCATATCATTAAGCAGATGTCTGAAAAGAAATAGGGATTAACTCAATATGATGGAAAGTTCAAATAAAGGTGCGTAGATGGAATGAATTACTTTGGGAAGCAAGGTGAGCATTGCAAAATGCATGAAACAATTGCCCGGAAGTACTGGTTTCAAAGCTACAAACAGTAAATGAGCAGCACAGAATGAGGTGTTGCAACAAGACTGGAAATGGGCAAATGCCATACTCATTGTCAATAAAAAAAGAGAGGAATAAAACGTTGACCAACATGGGTTTTATGTCAACTTATGGCATTAGTATAAAAACACTTAAACCAGTGGCTCCCAAGCCCCTAAAGAAACAAATAATGATGTAATAGCTGTAAGAGCCAAAATGGGTTAGAAGTAACCATGTCCAAATAGAGTCTGGTTTTTCTTTAACTTACTGGATCTAAGACTGGTAATGAAAAAAATACATATAACAAACATAAGTCAAAGTACTTTGACATCGTTGTGGATAAAGTAGAGATTCTTTATAGGATGGATACCAGATAAATAAAGAGAAATATTAGCTGGTAGATTATCTGTTTGAAAAAGTCTGGAAAAATATGTATCTGGAGAGATTGTTGAGGCCATCAGGATGTGGTCTAATGCATTTTTCATTTTGCCATTTATATCAGTAACTTGAATGGCAATACTAACTTAAAAGATAACAGACTTAAAATGTGTCTATTGTCAGATATGTTGATTATCTAAATGTTTATTGAAAAAGATATAAGCAGACTGGAAAGAACCAAATGTAAAGGTAAAAAATTATTAAGAATAAGTGTACATCAAATTTAGGTTAACAAATAACAATTCCATGAGTGCAGGATGGGAGGAACATGTTTTAATTGTTTATTACTATATAAAAAATGAGCCAAGAACTAGCAGCCTGATACATGAAAATTAATTTTCTCATAGTAGAAATCCAGTATAGAGGCTTAGTTGCATGTTGCTGACTTAGGATGTCTCCTGAGGTTGTAGTCAAGGCTTAATTGGGGTTTTGCTTCTAAGATGACTCAATAGCATTGTGGTTTGCACAGTGATCTCAATCACTTGGGTCTCTTTATAAGGATGCTACACCCTAATGTACCTTACTTCCTCCCAAGCAAGGGAGTTAAGAGAGAACAAGGAAGGCATCAAAAATATATTTTATAAGCTAAGCCTCAGAAATGACATATCACTTGTGCCATATTGTATTAGTCACGGAGACAAGTCTTGATATAACGTGTTGGGACCACAAGAGGGATGAAATGCCAGAAGTCAGGGATCACTAGGGCCATCACACTACTCCCTGCACTTCTATAAAAATGACTTGGGGAGTTTTTAGTTTATAAACAGTGTAAGCTACTAGTGTTATGTGGCCACCAAAAAAGTTTATGTTACATTAGATGGCATTAAATACACATATGAGCACTCTCTCCCCCTAACACGCGTGCTCACACACACACACATCTACTCTGGATCAGTAAAAACATACCTGTGACCTGTGACTTCTTTGGTATCATTTATGAGAAAGAGATATATATTGAAAAATATTCAGAACAAGTGCTATAGAAATTTGAAAGTACAAAATATGAATTGGAAGAAAGACCTAATTTTCTTAGCTGACATAAAAGATCCTGTACAGGTGATTTGAAGGCAATAATCAAAGAACTATGATGAGGAAAAAGAAGTAAATTTGCTTTGTGCTGTTATGTTTATAAGAGGTGGAGATAATCATTAATAAGAACACTTCAGAAAGACAAACATCATCTGAATAAGGGAAAACCTCTGTAATAAAATCTGTGTGAAAGTGGAGAACTACTGAGTTGTTTTTATTATTATTTTTACTCAAGAAAAAAATAGGAATAACACTTCATTAAAATACCAACAAGTATGTTTGAGAGGGGTTTAAGCACTGAGTGACTCATTCATCCTTTAGTCATTATTTCAGAAGGAAGTAATTGAGCATACATTGTGTGTTGAAAGCTGTTTTTAACATCCAGATTGAGAGATTCCTGAAAGAGCAAGCAAGATCTTGGCTTTAGCAGGTTTCTTTTCTATCAGGGTGCAGGAGGTCTGAAATAAGCAATAGAACAAACAAAATACTATGGTTTTCCTGCAAAATAAAACAAGCTAAGGCAGAGGGACCCCTCGGGTTATGACCCAGTTCAGTTCCTATAACAGTGACATAAGCCAAATTTTGGTGTAAATTGAAACACACCCTAGCCTAATACACACGGATCACTTGTGCTTTTAACAGTCCAAAATGGTGTAGGTAAGCATATGAGGGCGGCACCTACTCCTTCACTCAAATTCTGTGTTACTGTGTATTCTTCTGCCACATGCTACCAAACTAGTTCGCCCACATAATCAGTAAGTATATGCCAACAGTGTAAACCGAAACACTCAAGTCTCAATTTTTTTTTTTTTTTACAGGGACAGAGAGAGAGCCAGAGAGAGGAATCAATAGGGACAGACAGACAGGAATGGAGAAAGATAAGAAGCATCAATCATCAGCTTTTCCTTACGACACCTTAGTTGTTCATTTATTGCTTTCTCACATGTGCCTTGACCGTGGGCCTTCAGCAGACCGAGCAACCCCTTGCTGGAGCCAGCGACCTTGGGTTCAAGCTGGTGAGCCTTTGCTCAAGACAGATAGGCCCGTGCTCAAGCTGGCGACCTTGGGGTCTCAAAGCTGGGTCCTTCTGCATCCCAGTCTGATGCTCTATCCACTGCGCCACCGCCCAGTCAGGCACATCTCAAATCTTTTAAGTTTTTATGGGAATGAGCATAGTAAACTGGAAACATCAGATGTTGAGACTGTCATAACCTGAGGACTGCCTGTAATAAGAGTGATCAGGAACTTGTGGATAGACATACAGAGTGCTCAGAAAGCTCTCTCTGGGAAGATACTTTTAAGCCAAGGAACGAAATGGCAGTAGGATCCAGCGCTGTGAGGATGTGGGGGAGGAGAGTTTCTGGAAGGGGAACTGTAAACAAAGGGCCCATTGGCTCAAGAAAGTGCATCATGTTCTGTCTGCAGGAAGGTGGCCCCTCTGGCTATACCATCTCCAGTGATGGAGAAGGGGGAGGAGACCAAGCAATAGAGCTAATAACTGTAAGGTCGGCCAAAAGAGGACACCTGAGTTCAGGCAAGAAAAGTTTATCTGCAGGGCTGACTCCTAAGGTGGAGCTCAGCAACTGGCTCTTTAACAGGCAGGGTTAAATAGGGGATTTGAGGGTGGGGGCTGGTGGTCGTTAAGGAAAAAAGATTAGCCATAAGTAAGCTAGGGGACCTTCCACACCCAGGTGAGTTAATCCGGACATCTGGGGTGAGGTGATCTGGAATGTCTAGTTTGTCAATGTCCCTTCATCCACTTAAGGAGGAGGGGGTCATGAACCCTGCCTGCAAGTCTATCAATAACATCAGCTTCAAAGTTTATGACTTGTTGATAATAGTAATGAATTTTTATTTTATTTCAGTATGTTCAAGAAAATATATAGGTATTAAGTAGGGGCTGGAAAAATTAGTCTAGTTTACATATTATAAAATTGTTTTTTTTTTTCTTTTGCTTTGTCGTTGCTCTAAGGGCCACCACCATTAGGCGATAGTAAAGAAAAAAATAAAAAGACTATTGTTCTAGTCTGGGTGAGAAGGAGTTTGGTCCAATCATTTATTGGCACATCCTCTGGGCCAGACTTTGGCTGGTTCCATTGGTGACAATAATATGTGTGCCTTGAAAGAGCACACTGTCTATTGAGGGGGCTAGGCTAGGCACACACAGCTGTGATGTAACTCTGGCTGTTGATGGTGAGACAGAGATAGTGTTGTCAGAGCCAGGGACACTGACTGAGTATGTGACAGGATGCCAGGCACCATGCATTATCCTGAAAACGACACAGATAAGAACTGAGATCATTTCCAAAGGTGGAATGCTATGACTACCAAAGCTATCCAAAGACTTTTCAGCTGCTTCTGACTTTGACAGATTAGGGTTTTGGGATCTATGATCTGCACAGCCATGAAGAACGGGGAACCCGATATATTCCTGGTGCTTCTCCTCACCCCTGGGCCCTGAGAGCCCAGCCCTAATGCTGAAAGAGGTCACTGTGAGAGCAGTTATAAGTTGGTGCCTGAGATACAGCCTCTTTTTCAGGCACCTACCATGAGGCCTATATTCCTGGACTTTTAATGATCTAATCCTTTTCACTCCTTTGAGTTCATTTTTTTCTTATCTGAAAAACAAATAAAAACCTCTAAGAATCTGACGGTATTTCTACCCATGGCACAAAAGTGCTGAGATGATTAAAATGCAGTAATTGCAGAAATGCTTTGGAACCTATTTGAAATAAATGGAAAAGTGAATAACTAAGAGACTAGATAGAAAGTGAATGGCTGTCAGAGACCTGGTTTTTACTTAAGGCTCAATTAGAATAGGCCAGAGTTCTAGCTGAACACCATGCTTGGTTGGGCACACACAAAGAATGACCTCTCAGGGATGTGTTATTTTTTTTCCCCAGGGCATCAGACAAGCACAAGTCTCCCTGAGGGAGTGGGAAGGATAAATAGAGCATGAAGACAGAGTTAGTCTTGTTAGCACAGATCACTAGTATTTCATATTTGCAGAGATCTTGAAATCATTTATGTTAATTTCATTTCTCTGCCTGCGATGGGTAATGCACTGTTAGGCTTCTTTTACAGTTTGGAAACCCAGAGGTAGTAAAATCAAGTAACTTTCATTTGATTTTACAGTGAATAATTTGAAAAGAACTCCTGGATCAGACTGTAATTATACAACCTGGGACCTGGAGGCATTAGAGAGCATGGACACTGTGTTCTCTTTATAACTTATGAGTACATTTTACACTGTATGACTGCCTAAATCTTGAATCTATTTATTTATTTTTCTTGTACAGTTGATTTTCCTCCACCCTTTTATTCAGATTGTCCAAATATAGAACTTGACTTTTTCATGCAAATTGACTCATGACATCAGGTCACTAATGATTTCATTCATAGAATAACTGGTTATTGAGCAATACCTGGAGTCTCAGACAAGATTTGTAAGGTTGTATCTTTGAGACAAACAGAAATCAGCAGATAGATTGACATTTCATAAAGATCAAGGACAACAGCATAGTGTTTCTAAGAAAGCATGAATAACATTGCTTCCCAAAGTGTGTCCCACAGAACCCAGACCTAGGGAACATTAATCTGAGCTAATACAAACAAAGAGAGTGCATAAAAAATAAAATAGATCATTTACAGTCAAATAGATTTGACTTTACTTTAGGTTTCTGGGAGCTTTTAAAAGGATACTTCCTGAGACAGCTAAAGAAGAAGACAATGTATGCAACATTTCCCAAGCTTATTTGAAATTTTTTTATTTTGCTTTCTGAGGCATATGAAATAGCACAATGTTTCATGGATTAGTTTGGAAATATGATGTCTTTTTCCTGTCTTGGCTCCTTTGAATTTTGGCTGGCAGATTTTTTCCACAATATAAAACTTTCCCTAAATTATAAAAATGGCTCCTTAAGCTAAACAAGTTTTGTATAAACAATTTGTTTTACTTCTGGGAGTCTAGAATTTTGGTAAGTTCTAAGCAGAAGGTGCCTATATGACCAGCCTCCAACAACACCTTCAACATTGGGTCTCTAACAAGTGTCCCTGCATGACACTTTTCATGTGTTGCCCCAACTCATTGTGGGGAAGTTAAAATCTGTGCGACTCTATTGGGAGAAAAATCTTGGAAGCTAGTGCCTGGTTTTCTTCAGAATTAACCCCATGTGTCTTTCTCCCCCCCCCCTTTTTAAATATATATGCTTTGTATCTTTTCACTTGCTATAAATCTTAGCTATGAGTTCAATAGGAAAATCCTGTGAGCAGTTCTAGCAAGTTGCAGGACTGAGAGCGTGGCGTTGGAGAGCTCCAGCACTGGTCCTCTCTCTGAACATCTGAGGACAAGGTCCCTAATTTTCTTTTCCTAAAATCACGTTTTTTTCCCATGTGCACAACCCAGTTTATCTAATTTTTTTAAACTCCCAAGCCTGCAAATATCAGTGTACTATTTAGACATTTCCTCAAATTTTTAAACTGATCTGTATGTTTCTCCTTCAACTTCCCTCAATTGCAGCATATGTTTTGTCTTTTAGGATAATTGGCAATAAAAGTGACAGAAGTTACAAATCCCATGCTCATACATGCTGACACACACAGAGAGAAGTAGAGAAAAATCCCATGCTCATACATGCAGACACACACAGAGAGAAGTAGAGAAAAATCCCATGCACATACATGCAGACACACACACAGAGAGAAGTTCTCATATTCTTATAGGATTTTCAGCTTACTTGGAAGCAAAACAATGTAAACTTTCACAAGGATGCTTTTTCTCCTGAGATGTGAGGCCAGCTTGGTTGATTAGAGACGTTTGAATCTCAGGGCTCTGGAAGCAAACTTATAAACCTTTCCCTCTATAGGGGGGTGTGAATGTGAATAACAGAGGTTTGAGGCAGACTCTGGGGTACAGAAACCTTGCACAGAAATCCCTTGCGAGTGGCTTCCTCAAACATGCACACAGGGCATGTGCATTTGTGAAATTCTTACTGCCCATAACACGTGTATCATGAGTTCCAGCGATGCACAGCAGGGTGGTGATATAGAAAGATCCATACCCCAGTTTATGTGTCCTGCTTCCACAGTAAAATTTTCAGCTCTTTGTTTTCATTTGTAGTCTTTTCTTTGTGCTGCAGAAAGTGAAGTAAAGCTAATGTCACCCTTTCTGTGGGCAAAGGAAAGGGATGTCCATGTGTGCAGTGGGGGTTAGGAAGTGAAATATTGAGAGCAGAGGCCTTCCTGGAAGCAGGGTCTTGTTGGGAGAGGAGTTGGTGCTGCCTGTTTGTTCTCTCCCAGTAGCATGCAGAGCTTCACATGCTGTCTCAGAGCCACCCTGCTTGTCCAGGGTCAGGGTGTCCAGTTGTGGGAGGCAGGCTGTCCCCAAGTAATACCTTGTACTTGCAACCATTTGCTTTCACTGAGTGAGATCATTGGGTATGCAAGTTTATTCAGTTATAAAAACAAAATAACTTCAGCTTTAAAAAAAAAAGAATATTTGTCCCAAAAGTAATTCTCTGTCATCTGTTTAGAAATCTTTTCAACAGTTTTCTGACAGTTAAGTAAAATGCTATTTCTGGGTGCATTACTGAACTGAACAAACAATTGGAATAATTGTTTTTTTCTATTAGCACCTATAACAAGCAGTTTTCTCCAGAAACCAAAGGAATATATTAAATCCCCCACTGTCCATGAATTTAAAAAAAGCTAAATGTAACTTTATTTATACTAAAACTCTTTACTTTTCACTGGTGATATAAGCAGAGTCAGTAGATTTCAGTACCAAAAACAAAACAACAAACAAAAAGGCTTTCTTTATAGCCATTATAATTCCTACTCAGGATATTATGGCTTGAACTCTGGTAAGAAATAAAAAATATTAAATCTGCTTTGTGTAGTTTTTTATTTTAAGATTTAAATTTTTGTTTATTTAAATATATTCCTTTTTCTGATTATTTGACTAAAATATAGAATATGAGTAGATATCATATCATAATATATTTTTCTAACATTTTAATAGTTTACTTAGCTTTTTAAATAACTCATTACAAATCTCATCAAGACTAATTTATTTTTATAAATATGATGGATTGCAAAATCAAGTATATATTGCAATTATTTTTAATTTTATTTAACATGTTACACTCAAAATGTATTTCCTTGTGGTAACCTGTACATTTAGGAATCCTCCTTCCTATGCAGATGTTGCTATGAGAATTAATGGCTCCTGGTGAGAGGACCAAAGTAGATTTTCATCATTCATCTTACCTCTTTTTCTTTTTCCTTTGGTTTTCTGAATCTGACTTATTCATCCACGCATCAATGCCTCTTGAATGTAATACAGACAGTCGCCTTTGGAATATGTTGTGAATCAAGCAAACCAACTTATTTAGTGAGAAGTTTATACCATTATTTTTCATTGAGAATTCATTCAAATAATCCTTTGATGCAAATAGTTTAGTCTACTGTTTAGCCAGGTTTAGACTAGTCAGTCATTTATGCCCCACAAAACTTCTACCTTACATCCCAATTCACATCTACTCTGTAAATGTTTGCCTTTGAGGAAACAGGAAGCTGGGCAGTGAGTGGGGCTGGATGATCTGGTTCATTCCTCCACCCCACCTGAGGAAAGGCATGAGGACTTGGTAGCATATTCCATGGTAGAGACTATTTTTATGGGTATTATGTGTCTGACAATGTTAGCTAAAGAAGCAAGCATGTTGAATAAAATAACTTCCTGGAAATAGCAACCTTTTGTTTACAAATGCTGCATGATAAAGCTAAAGAAATCTAAGTTCTGAACAAATCCAATTGTCTTTGACTATAGGAGTGCTGGTTCTGGAGAGAAATGACATTTGTGATATCTTCACTACACATTATGAAAACCTTTAAGCTTCAAGACCAAACTATGGCTTCTGAGCATTGTCCTACTTCCTTAATATTATGTTAAATGTCACCTAAATCATTCTGATGTTGAATACTTGGAAAACTATTATAATAATCAAACAGTCAAATAATCTTTAACAGGTAGGGAAAAAAAGGAAAAGCACAAGAAGAGAAGTAGCAAAGTCAAAAAAGAAAGCTAACAAAGGACTGATGGTGGAAGTGAATTGCTAAGCATCCTGCATACCTGCGTGTATAGCATTTGTGCAGGAGGCTAGAGCATCTGGATGAATGTAGAGTGTAAAAAATTGAAAGAAGACCATTGAGATAGAGGGTTTGAAATTCTCTTTAAATTAACTCATCAGAATTCTTGCTAAACCTAGACTAATTTAGCCCATGGTCCAGACCTGGCCACAGAGAGAGCTTTTTCAAGTTTGCTCAAGGATAGAGTCTTTGTCAATATCAACCAATAATTTTTGACAGTGGTAGAGAAATTAAATTGGAGAGAACAAAGACTGGAGATCGAAAGACCAGATGGAAACCTAACCTGAGAGGTAAATCAGACAGATTTTGTCCATTAAAGAGTAGGCAAGGATGTGGACCATGTCAAAAATTGTATAGAAAGCAAAAAATGATTTAAAAAACATATTAAGGAGGCTAAATGAATAAAGCATTAATTTCTATATACTTAGCAACTTAATCAGTGTCTACAATGTAATAGGTAAAAGTATTAAATAAGAAAACAAATAGGCATGTAATACATGTTAGTGTTAACATTATGCTAGTCTTTCCTACTTGGCCATTCCAAAATTTGTGAGGATCCAGTCTTGATACGTATCATTAAATGCCAGAAGGCATCATGATTACTTACCTTCCCAACTCTGTAACTCACTAACCATCTCATGGTCAGTTGGAAGTGGTATCTGAGAATATTTTTATTGTATGTCCTAAGCTTTTGATCACAACAAATACTTTGTTACCAGGATCCAAAGAAAGTATTTTCCTTTTAAAATAATGTTACAAATTATTATCAGAAAATGTTTATAAACACGAGCCATTAAAAGAAAAATTGGGAACAATGCTGCCACGAACATGGGGGCGCATTTCTTTTTTTCAAACAGTGTTATGGTGTTCTTAGGGTATATTACTAAAAGTGGGATAGCCGGGTCAAAAGGCGGTTCGACTTTTAATTTTTTGAGGAATCTCCAAAGTGTTTTCCACAGTGGCTGCACCAGTCTGCATTCCCGAGTGGATTAAAAAGCTTTGGTACTTATATACTATGGAATACTACTCAGCCATAAGAAATGATGACATCGGATCATTTACAACAAAATGGATGGACCTTGATAATATTATACGGAGTGAAATAAGTAAATCAGAAAAAAAAACCGAGAACAGCATGATTTCATACATAGGTGGGACATAAAAGTGAGACTATGAGACATGGACAAGAATGTGGTGGTTATGGGGTGGGGGGAGGGAGGGGAGGGTGGGATAGGAAAGAGGGGAGGGGCACAGGGAAAACCAGATAGAAGGTAACAGAGGACAATTTGACTTTGGGTGATGGGTATGCAACACAATTGAATGATAAGATAATCTGGAGATGTTTTCATTGTACATATGTACCCTGATTTATTGGTGTCACCCCATTAAAGTTAATTAAAAAAAAGAATAAAAAAAGTAGAATGACCTAATTTAAAAAAAAAAAAGAAAGAAAAATTGGGCTCTGCCATTTACTTAAACATTTTTTTTAAAAAAATTAACTTTCTGAAGAGTGTTGGAGGGAGAGAAAGAAAGAGAAAGAGCATGATATGTTGTTCTACTCATTTATGCATCCATTGGCTGGTTCTTGCATGTTCACTGACTGGTGTTTAAACCCACAACCTTGGCATATTAGGGTAATGCTGTAACCAACTGAGCTACCCAACCATAGCTTTGCCCTTTACTTTCTATGTGATTGTGAGCAATTTACCAAAATCTCTCTGAACCTCAATTCCATCACTTGTAAAACAGACATAATTATTCTTATTTTTCAGGGCTTGGAGAGAATTAAATGTGTTCTTATTTACAAAGTGTTTAGCAGGCACCTAAAAGAGAGTAGGTATTCAAGAAATTAAAATGTTATTTTATTCAAAGTTGCCAAACAGTAATGAGGACAAGTGATTAGTGAGGCTCTCTTCTTTTTAGTTTGCAAATACATTTCTCCATGGGAACTGGGCAAGCTCTTAAATTCCTCCACTGAGTAGGAAATGTAACTGTGGCTGGTGAAATATTCTCTGGGGCAACTGAGAACTTCAGCCACTTCAGTAATTATGAGGCTCCCTATACTTCTGACACTTTCTTTGGAAAACAGAGACCTTCTAGAACCAATAAAACATTATGGAACAAGTATAAACTTTCATTCACACAGAATGTCTGCAATACACACCATATTCTTCTTCCATTCAGTCGTTCAGTGATCATTAGTTGAACATCTATCAGGTATAAGACATGTCCTAGATACTCACATTGTATAGCTTATTGAGAAAAACTTTCTGTCCTCAAATATTTTGCAATCCAATAAGGGACATTAAAACAAGAAGATGGTTATATTATAAAGGAATTGGAAGCTTGTACAAGAAACGATAAAAGCACAAAGAACCCTTTGATTTGTTCTGACAGTGGAGTTATAAAAATTTCAAACCATGGGTTATTCTTAAGGATCTAGTTCTTATAGAAGAACTAGGAAGCATTAGTGGCTAATAACAGCTATAAGAATAAGAACAATCTTTGATGTCTGTTTTTTTTAATATTGTTCACTTCCTGCTTATGTCATGCCACACTCTCCCAAACTTACATATTTATATAGTCATAGCACCCTACTGTTTTTCACTCACAGTGGCCCTCAGAAAAAAGCATCAATAAGGGGCTCGAGTCCCCTCCCAGGCTTTTGAATCTGTACCCTTCACCCACATGCCCCAATAACTCAACTCCCAAAGTTCCTTAGATCTAGTCTTTAAAGAGAAATTTATGACTCATTCCTAAGTCAATTATTTGGTGTTTCTATAAAATAGAAGAGCACAGATTTTTGTAGAAGGCAGGCAGCAGATGCAAGATAAAGGTAATTTTGTCCTGCATTATGAAATAGAAGGCAGAAGGAAGATGCTTTATTACCCATAAGGAGAGCTGAACATTCCAAAAATATAAAGCAAAGGTATTTTATTTCGATTTGGGTCCAGCATATAATTTCAGATATTGAAGGAAGGGGAAGGAAAGCTATGTGTTGGGCAGGGGGAAAGATGCAATTTCCTCATATTTCTTGTGAGCTATTTCAGTACCATGGACAGGGATCAGGCCGCAGTGATGTAGAAGGTCTGTAATAATAAATGGGCTCAGAACATGCTGGATACAAATAGGAAAGTAAAGGTGCAGAGGAGTCGCAGGCAAAAATCATGGGTCATTTTTGAGCATCAACTTCTGTTTTTTGTTTTGTTTTGTACAAGCTTCCTCAGGTTGTGACTTATTTCTTTGTTGCCATGTTCTCAAGTAAGTGCTAAGACTCTGAGGGTAGGAGACAAGTTTTGTTCATTTTTGTACCTAGCTGCTACCTCCCACACAACTCTGTTAATATTATCATAAAGCAGTAAAATTTTTAATTCACCCTTTGAGAAGGTATAAAATTAATGGACCTAAAGAAGCTAGTATAAGACACCTGTGAGACCTAGACACATGGGGCAGGGACGATTTGGATATGTGAAATGGATGATGAGGAGAAGGTTCAAGGAGAAAGTAATCAAAGGAAAAGGAGATGTGAAATGTGAAAAGAGGGAGGCTCAGAGCTTTAGGCAGTGGACAAGGCAGACTAAAGCCTGGAAAGTCAATTGGAGGTGGTCGCTGGTCACGCAGATGGTGCATGGTATCATAAGGAATGGTCTCCAGTGCTGGGTTCAGACTCAGCTGCTTAATGGAGAGAACTGACATAAGATTGGGGCAAGATACAGGGACCAGTCCCCAGAAAGATTAGCAAGAGCAAAGCCAGGTTTTATAGTTAGAATGGTGGGGGTGAGAGGTCTCAAACTAGAGAGAAGAACCGAGGCAGATGGACCTATATAAGTAAAGTAGAACTGAAAGAGATTAGAAGACCTTGGGCCACAGCAATAGTGAAAAGCTCTCTTCTTGAAACCAAGGTTCAAGTTCAAAGCCAAAATTGATGCCAGGGTAACTTGCTGCTAGTTTATCCAGGTACATCAGTTCTCTCAACTATAGGACAGGGTTCGTTCTTAAGCCTAGGAGAGCATTTAGCATGAACGGGGAAAATGAGGGTGCTAGTACATGATTGAAGAGTGGTGGGGAGGACATTCGGGATTCCCTCTAAGAAGTTCCTGATACACATCTGGGTAAGACAATGGTGATGACAACACTGGTTCCCTGACCACAACATCTGACTCAGCTCCTCTGAGGAGGCCTGAGCAGGAAAACTAACGATGAGGCAGTTTTACACCTTACCCCCAATTTCGGGATGCACCCAACACACCAGAAGAGACAGATTCTAGGTACACCACATTTTGCCACTGAAGACTCATTCTCAGGTTGTGTGACTTGTCCCTATGAAATGAAAGCCAGCTCTGACCTTCCCACTTTCTATAGTTGTCAGCATCCAATTTCAATTTTCAACCTTTCCAAGTAAGTTCTCTCTTTTCTTTTTATCTTATTTGCATTTTAAAATTAAAATTAGTGTCCTAGTTAAAGTTAGTCTTGGACTGAATCCTAGACTTTTCAGCACTTCATACTCTGAGGTGTGTTGGCTCTGGCTCAGCTGTTTTTCTGAGAGTATCTGATTGTGTTGACAAGAATACGTGGAGAAGCTGCACAAGCTGCTTGAGAAAGGTATAATTGGCTAATATACTTCAGAACTCTACTTAATAAATATGACATTGGGGACTGCATCCCTTTGACTCTGCAACTTCCTCCTCTTCTCATGCAACAGACTAAGCATAGAATAAGGCTGGAAGGACTTATGTCCCCACCCCCTTTTTATTTTAAATTTCCACATGGAAGAGAGGAGCACTCCAGCTTTTAGCACTTCTAAGTTCCTTCCTCATCTGCTCTTCACCAGATTTTTTACTCTGGGGACATAGACCCGAGTGCTAGTCCTACTTCTAATTTGAATGCAAAATGTAATATTGAGCAAACTACTGATTTCCTCAAGTAGAGGGCAAGACATGATCTCTGCAAGTCTTTTCAGTTCCATGTAAGGAAGAGAGGAGGAAAAACCCCACAAAACCAATGATCCTGACCAGGTGGTTGCGCAGTGGATAGAGCATTGGACTGGGATGCAGAAGACCCAAGTTCAAGACCCCAAGGTCGCCAGCTTGAGCGCAGGCTCATATGGCTTGAGCAAAAAGCTCATCAGCTTGGACCCAAGGTCACTGGCTTGGGCAAGGCGTAACTAGGTCTGCTGAAGGCCCGCAGTCAAGGCACATATGAGAAAGCAATCAATGAACAACTAAGGTGTTGCAACAAAAAACTGATGACTGATGCTTCTCATCTCTCTCCATTCCTGTCTGTCTGTCCCTATATATCCCTCTCTCTGAGTCTCTCTCTGTCCTTGTAAAAAAAAAAAAACTTAATGAGAGAAACAGGATTGATCCAATGAAAATACTTCTATGAGGCAGATGATAGACTTACCTGTAAAGGAAATATGTGTTCAGATTTTAATTTCTATTTGAATTTTTACTGTAAGGCAGGCTCTGTGCTACATTCCTTGTATATGTCATCTCATTCCATCTTTACAATATCCCTATGAAGATATTTGTATCCACAGGTAAGACTTCAAATGAAAAAAAAATGTGTGCAGGGTTATTATACATGACAAAGCCAGATATCTAAGGTCTGACTCTAATGTCAAGTTATTCTTGACTACTGTGGCATACCTTTAATTAACTAATGTATTAAATTGTTCTTTTCTTCCTATTGTGCCTACAGATAGAGAAATTGACTTTATTATTATTTTGTGATAGAGACAGAGAGAAAGAGAGGGACAGAGAGTGACAAATAGGGACAGACAGACAGGAAGGAAGAGAAATAGAAAGCATCAATTCTTCATTGTGTCTCCTTAGTTGTTCACTGATTGCTTTCTCATATGTGCCTTGACCAGGATGGTGGGGGGCTACAGCAGAGTGAGTGACCCCTTGCTCAAGCCAGTGACCTTGGGCTCAAGCCAGCAACCTTGGGCTTCAAGCCAGCGACCACAGAGTTATGTCTATGATCCCACGTTCAAGCCAGTGACCCCGTGCTCAAACTGGTGAATCTCTGCTAAAACCAAATGAGCCCATGCTCAAACAGGCAACATTGGGGTTTCAAACCAGGGTCCTCTGTGTCCCAGTTCAATGATCTATCCACTGTGCAACTGCCTGGTCAGACAGAAAAAACACATTATTTTTTATCACACAGGCAACATCTAGAGGTTGTTATGATGTACCGGGATAATGAAAACTCATGAAGGAAGACAAGAATATTAGGAAAAAGAGTCAATCTTGTTGAAAGTTATGATTCCTAAGGAGAAATAAAAAAAACCCATCACTTAGTGAGTTTGGTTATGTGGTGGTAAATTTTTTTAGAGCAGTAAAATGGTGGGGGAGGCAGAGTGCTGGAGTGAAGCTATAGATGGCATCTTGGGCCTGGCCCATCATTCTGCTATGGCAGGAGCTTTATCAACAGCTAAAGTTATAGAGAGTACATTTCAATCCCATGAGGTGGTCATGAGAAGGTCAAATATTGCCACATTGCCTAAATAATGCATAGATTTGCCATATGTTAAGGATGCTGTGCTTTTATTTTATTTTATTTTATTTTATTAATCAATAGATGAAACTGCTGAACATAATTGGCAAGGTAAACAAAGAGGGGAAAAATAGAATCCAATCAGAAGGAAAAAGTGGTGAAAAGCAAGGGAGTGGGAGGCATAGAGAGCTGAGGGGGATGGCACTAAAGACAGCTCTAACCAGGGAAGTGTCACCTGTAGTCCAAGAACACGTGCAGCAGGTTAGGTTAATAGAGTGCTGAGTAACCATTAATGTAATGGGTTCCCTCACTTTTTTTACTCAAGTTATTAGGAATAAAACATTATTTTTATGTAGAACTATATTTGGTTATATTATCAACTTCTTTGGGGAAACACTCGAGGATAGACATTGTGTACTCATAGTTCAAATCTTAAAAATTCTAGAAGAGGCTCATCTTTTACTAGATTCACTTAGGCGGAATAAGTTGTTCTATGACTTTATTTGATCTTCAAAGTACTTAAAGTCTGAGAAATATTCTATAATAGAAATGTAAAATTGGAAGAGACATTTACTACATTCCTTTGTTTTATAGATAAATTGACTGAGGTCCAAAAATGTTAAGTAAAATACCTAGTAAAGGGATAAGCTAGGTTTAAATCTTAAGTCTCTTAGACCCAATCCCAGTGTTCTCTCTACAGCAAACACAGTTCATCCTCAAATTTCCATTCTTGAACACATGTTTTTGCTTCCATCAAATACACATACATGGATTCTTGCTGAACCATCCAATTATCTAATCTACTCTCTTTACTCAGGATAAAGGCATGCTGGCAGAGGCTATGAAAACTGTTCAATAGTCATGTCAGTCATATTTGTAACTCAAGGTGCCTTAAAATTCTGAGTGACAATATCTAATACAGCACCTTTCAAACACACCAGGGAAATGAGGCATTAAGGGTGTAAACCTAAGTGACAACCTGAAATTAAGGTTAACATCCAGTGACTATATGAATATATATATATATATATATATATATATATATATATATATATATATATATATATTTCAATTTTTATTAAATTTATTAGGATGACATTGGTTAATAAAATCATATAGGTCCCAGGTGTATAATTCTATAATACATCATCTGTATATTGTGTTGTGTGTTCACTGCCACAAGTCAAGTCTCCTTCCATCATCATATATTCCCCCCTTTACCCTCTTCTACCAACCTTCACGCTTCTTTCTCTCTTATAATCACCATACTATTTTCTGTGTCTATGAGTCTTTTTTTCTTTCTTAATCTCTTCACCATTTCTCCCCAGCCCTCCAACCTACATCTACTCTGACAGCTGTCAGGCTAGTCTCTGTATCTATGAGTTTGTTTCTGTTTTGTTTATTTTGTCCATTAGATCCCACATATAAGTGAAATCATATGATACTTCTCTTTCTCTGACTGGCTTATTTCAGTTAGCATAATACTTTCCAGGTCCATCCATGCTCTTGCTAAAGGAAAGATTTCCCTATATTTTTATGGCCAAATAATATTTCACTGTGTAAATGTACCACAGCTCTTTTATCTACTCATCTACTGATGGATACTTTGGCTGTTTCTAAATCTTGGCTATTGTAAATAATGCTGCAAAAAACATAGGGATGCATATACTGTATTTTTTGTTTCATAAGATGCAACTGACCATAAGACACACCTAGGTTTTTGTTTGTTTGTTTTTTTTTACAGGCACAGAGAGAGAGAGTCAGAGAGAGGGATAGATAGGGACAGACAGACAGGAACGGAGAGAGGTGAGAAGCATCAGTCATTAGTTTTTTGTTGCCATTGTGACACCTTAGCTGTTCATTGATTGCTTTCTCACATGTGCCTTGACCGCGGGCCTTCAGCAGACCGAGCAACCCCTTGCTGGAGCCAGCGACCTTGGGTCCAAGCTGGTGAGCCTTGCTCAAACCAGATGAGCCCACGCTCAAGCTGGCGAGCTCGGGGTCTCGAACCTGGGTCTTCCGCATCCCAGTCTGATGCTGTATCCACTGTGCCACCGCCTGGTCAGGCTACACACCTAGGTTTTTAAGGAGGAAAACAAGAAAAAAACCATCTGGACCAAATGGTGTGTTAAAATATTTAATAAAATACTGAATTTTTTGCTTCATAAGATGCACGGGCATATCCCCCTACACTTTTGGGAGAAAAAAAGTGCATCTTATGGAGTGAAAAATACAGTATTATTTTAAAACAGTGTTTCAAATTTCTTAGGATATATTTCCAGAAGTAGAATCTCTGGGTCAAATTCCATTTTTACTTTTTTGAGGTAACTCCATACTTCTCCCTACCGTGGCTGCACCAATATGCTTTTCCAGTAACAGTGCTTAAGGGTTCTCTTTTCTCCACATCCTTGCTAACACTTGTTGTTTATTAACTTATTGATGATAACCATTCGGACAAGTGTGATGTGATATCTCATTATAGATTTAATTTCATTTCTCTGATAATATATATTCAGTGTAATTCCTGTCAATATACCAATAGCATATATGTCATAGAACTAGAACAAATATTTCAAAAATTTATATGTAACCATAAAAGACCACAAGCAGGAACGACAATCTTTAAAAGAAAAACAAAATTGGAGGAATCATGCTACCTGATGTCAAATTATATTTCAAGCCTGTGGTAATCAAAACAGCATAGTGCTATCATAAAAACAGACACATAGATTAATGGAACAGAATAGAGGGAACAGTAATAAACTCATGCCCTCATGGTCAATTAATATTTGGCAAAGGAGGTAGAAACATACCATGGAATGAAAATAGTCTATTCAATAAATGGCATTGGAAAAATTGAACAGATATGTGCAAAAAATAAAAGTAGACTACCTTCTTACACCATGTACAAGAATAAACTCCAAATGGATTATAGACTTAAATGTTATACTCAAAATCATAAAAACTCTAGAAGAAAACATAGGCAGTAAAATCTTGTACATTTTTATAGCAATATTTTTTCTTATATATCACCTCAGGCAAGGGAAACAAAATAAAAACAAAAGGGACTACATTCAACTAAAAAGTTCTTGCATAGCAAAGAATACTATCAACAAAATGAAAAGACAACTTATTGGACATATTTACTAATGACATATCTGATAAAGGTTTAATATTCAACATTTTAAAAGAACGTATAAAACTCCCCCCCCAATAAAAACAATCCAATTAAAATTGGGCAAAAGAACTGAATGTACATTTCTCCTAAGAGGGTATGCAGATATAAATGAATCTCACAAACATAATGATAGGGATAAAAACTTAAAAATCTATTTACAAAAGAATATATATATATATTTTTATTTTCTGTTTCATGAGGTTTTAGAACTGTTTCTATATATTCTGCATCACTGATTCCAAATCTGAAATCCATTTATTTGGTAAATGATCTAGTTTTTATGCAATTTTAATTTCTTTTTGTTACAGTTATATTTGCAGATGGCCAATAGACATATAAAAAGATGCTCAGTGTCACTAGTTATAACTCAGGACTTTAGAATTATATATTTATCTGCTGTGTCTGTCATATGAATAGCCAAGTTTTGTCAGAAGAACTCCTATTTGCCTTTTTACCAGAAAACTTAATGCAATGAATTTCTTAATTTTTTGTGTTATATCCTCAATCTTAATATTATGGTTACATGTTAAAATTATAATGTTTTATGACTAATCAGATGGTTTAAAAAACTGATTCAAATTCAAATTATATAGGTATGAGAAAAATATACAGACATATATATGTCTGTGTGTATATTCAAGGTAAATATATAAATAAAAATTTTATAAATATGCTTATGTTTTATGTTTATAGAATTTTTATTGTAGAATTTTTATTGATCATTTTCTATGTACCAAGCATTGTTTCAGAACTAATGACATAACAGTGAATAGAACCAACAAATCTTTTGTCTAAGAAAGTTATATCCCCAAAACAGGGAGGTAGAAAATAAAAAATAAAGACAGAAATAAACAATAATTTAGCATAATGAAAGATGCTCTGGAAAAAATTAAAGATTATCTGGAAGTATGAAAGTTGAGATGTATAAGAGAGCATTTGCTAATAAGTTAGAGCTAGTTATAGGTTTTTATTGTACTGTTTAACTTGTTGAAAAGTAAAGAAGTTAAATTAAAAGAAACCTCAAATAAGACAAGAAAACAACAACTGGTATTGCTCTGGGGGATTCTATTCATTCTTGATGACATAACACATGAAAAGTTGAAACATAAATTTAGGTGCATTGAAGGCCAGCACTTCAAGTGACAAAACAAAAAGCATAATTGCATCCTATAGTAGATGTAGAACTTATACCTGTGTTGGCATACTGTTTTTAAGTGCTATTATTTTTAAGATTTTTATTTATTCATTTTAGGGAGGAAAGAGAGAAAGAAAAGAGGGGAGGAGCAGGAACCATCGACTCCCATATGTGCCTTGACCAGACAAGCCCAGGGTTCCAAACTGGTGATATCAGCATTCCAGGTTGACACTTTATCCACTGCGCCACCACAGTTCAGGCAGTGCTATTTTTTCTTTCTTTCTTTTTTAGTATCTAGTGAGAATTCCAAACCAAAAATCTCTTTGAAGTTTTGAGGAGTAGAATTTATACTCTCCTTACCTTCCAGCTTATCTCACCCCTCAAAATTTGTTTAAAGTAGCTCTAAATGATAATTTATCTGTTAGAAGCAAATAGTTATGCTTTGGACTAACATATTCTAAAACCTAGATCTCATATTAACCATTTCTCATAGGTAGAATTTCAAGAGATATGTCTTCACAATAAAAGGTGATTCAGATATCGTGGCAATAAGCAACATCAACAAGAGATAGCAGAAGTAACTAACTACATAGTCAGGACATCAAAGGCTATATCAACTTGATGATTACCAGTAAACTTGAAATTTTTAAAGAAATAAAAAATTCGCCTGACCTGTGGTGGCGCAGTGGATAAAGCGTCGACCTGGGAACACTGAGGTTGCCAGTTCAAAACCCTGCACTGGTCTGGTCAAGGCACATATGGGAGTTGATGCTTCTAGCTCCTCCCCCCTTTCTCTCTCTCTCTCTCTCTCTCACACACACACTCTGTGTCTCCTCTCTAAAATAAATAAATAAAAAGAAATTTTAAAAAAAGAAATAAAAAATTCATATATGATAAATGGGTAGATACTATAAAAATTAACAGGTCCATATTTTCAAAAGAAGTGATTACAATGTAAACCTTGATTAAAATTAGTAATGTAATGGACAGAATAAACATCAATTAGACACTGCTAGGGAGGGAATTAGCAAACTGGATGATGGATCTGATAATACAGAATGAAATAAAGTGAGGCACAGAGAGATCAAAAATAGAAAAATCTAAAGAGAAGTTGAAAGAGAAGGTTAAGTGATCAATTTCTAATTATATTGCAATGGTTACGATATGGACTCAATTGCTGTGATAAAGAGACTATAAAATGCAGTGGCTTAAGTAAAATAAAGCTCATATTATCCTCCCATAGATATCGGAAAATAAGAGGTATAAAAGTAGAAGGGAGCCTATGTTATTCTCAATACAGTATATGTTTTCCAAGATTATTTAAATATTAACTATATTACTTACTAATAGGAATATATGGTAATGAGAGATTTCAGGGAAAGCAGCATCTCGTCTTTAGAAAAATGATCTGAAAGTTTCTCACAACACTTTCACTCTCAGACTAATGGCCAGAACTCAGAATTTAACTGCATTTTTAATCCTAACAATAGCATGTCAAATTTCTCTTATGCTTCCAATATCTGTCTCTTCTACTACCACTATGAAACTCCCTACTTTTAAAAGGCTTATTAGATTATTTTATATACATTTAGATGATTTCAGTATCTTAAATTTGTCTGTGCTATATAGCATAACATAATAGTCTTATCATATTCACAAGTTCAGAAGGTTAGGGCATTGAAGCTAGGGGCTATTTTTAGGGTTTTGCCTACCACATAAAGCAAGCACAAATTTAAGAAGACAATTATTTTTGCCTGACCAGGATGTGGAGGACACTTTATCCACTGCGCCACCACAGGCCAGGCTGATATTGGTTTTATTGTGGCACTTTGGACCAAACCCTCAATATCTCCAAGGTATGCCTCTATGTGTATCAGAAAGTATAAAACTAAAATGTTGGATTTATCCTAGAAATGTATGCTTTTTACTTTTTAACATTGGAAAATCTTGATATATAATTCAAAAGATTAACTGATTAAAGGAAAAAAAATTATATAGATCTCAGTATTCACTTATTTTCTAGTTTCTTCAAACACCAAACTAAAACTTGGTATTATTCTAAGTTCTAGAGAAACAGCAAGAAATGAAATAAAGAAACCCTGCTCTAATGTATACAGACATAAATTTTCTAGAAGAAAGACACCAGTGTTATGCTGATAAAGTTTTAACAACCAAGGAGGGAGAAGCTCTAATTTGTAACATTTGCTCATTTCTGGGGTGTAATGCTGTTATCATCGCCCATGTCAAGCTACCAAATGACATGGAGTTGGCAAGAGCCAGGTATGAGTCAGGTTCAGCACACCACTGGGAACACAGACAATGTAACAATTCAGTAAGTTACATATTATATTGGAAGATGAAAAATTTTAAGAAGGATAATGATAATAAGGTAAACGGGGTAGTGGGTGCTAAGGAGGGTTAATTTTAATTTTCAAAAATATGTTAGGTCCTTTGACCATGTGACCTTTGAGTAAAATCTTGTAGAAGGCAAGGGAGTTTACTATGTGCTTTGTTTAGGCAGAGAAAATGGACAGAATAAAAGTAAACAGGTTGGAATGTTCTTTTCCTTTTCAAGGGAGTGTGGATGCAATAGAGTGAAAAGAGGAGAGAGCAGCAGAGATGCAGTCACAGAGAGAGAGCAGGGGTAACATGAAAGAAGGCTTGATAGGCTGTGGTAAGGAATTTGACTTTCCTTTGTGAAATGGGGCATCATTGGGGAATTTGACAGTAAGGGACATAAAATAATTTATATTTTAGAAAAATCATTAAGGTCTCTGTGTTGATAATAAGTGACAGGAGAGCAAGGGTGAAGAGAGAGAGAGAAGTTAATGTGATAATCTTGGCAAGAGGAGGTGGCTTTTAGACCAGAGTGACAGCTGTGGAGATGGAAAGGATTGCTCTGATTCTGGATCTAGCTGAAGACAAAGCCAATGATCTCTCTTGGTAGTTTTCAAGAAACACATAAAAAAGGACTAAAGGTTGACTCTTATTGGTGTTGGGGATAGTTTAACATGGAGAGGTGAGTAGTGAGAGAAAGAGTCATATACACACAAAAATGATGGTTCAGGAGCTGTCACTGATGTAGGACAAGGGCCAGCAGAGCCTAGAATTCTGGAAACCACCTGACAGTGTTTCAAATAAAGAATTATCAGCTATGCCCAAATCTGGTTATCATCAAATTTACCAAGATACATACAGGTCATTGCTGACCTTTACAAGAGCAGGGTCAGTAGGATGGTGGCACTAAATGCCTGAATGGAGTGAGCTTATGAGTGAATAGGAAGAGAGGTATTAAAAGAGCGAGTCTTATCACCTCTTTCCAAAAGTTTTGCCATAAAGGGGAGCAGAGGGTATAGCTGGAGGGATAAGAGTGTTTAAGAGAGGGGTCTAATCTTACTTATTTAGTTTAAGTAAGAAGAGATAAAATATGTTCATACAATGATGAGAATGACTCTTTTGGTTTTTTGTTTGTTTGTTTTGGCAAGAGATACAGACACAAAGAGAGGGACAGACAAATAAGAAAGGAGAGAGATGAAGAACATCAACTCATAGTTGTGGCACTTTAGTTGTTTGTTGATTACTTTCTCATATGTGCCTTGACTGGGGGGTTTAAAGCTGAACCAATGACCCCTTGCTAAAGCCAGTGACCTTGGGCTCAAGCCAGTGACCAAGGGGTCATGTCTTGGATCCCATGCTCAAACTGGAGACCCCATGCTCAAGCCAGTGACCTCAGGATTTCAAACCTGGGTTTTCAGCTTCCCAGGTTGATGCTCTATCCACTGCAACACCACCTGATCAGGCATTGAGAATGACTTTTTAAAGAAAGAAATTGATGAATTGAAAGAAAGAGAAAAGAGAATTACTGGTGTAAAGTCTTTACATAAAATAGAAATGGTTGAGATTATATACACAAACACAGAACAACATAGATAAAAATCTCTTCTAATATAGTAAACAAAGTAGACATGGTGATCTCTTTTACTCTTTTACTGGTATGGAGAATAGATTTGGTGTCAGGAATCAGTGGAAATTGACTTCTGCTTGCTTTCATTAGCTCTATAAAGTAGAAATAAAGATATTTAAATGAAATAGTCTACTAGATAGACGACTAAAACAAAACAGGAGCTCCAGAACCAGACCTACAAAAATATGGGAGACATGGGAAAAGGTAGCATTGAAAATCTTTGAGCTGGGCTGTGTACTAAATTGCACAAAGCAGTCATGCATGTAGAAAAACACAATGCATCTCACCTCACACATCACATAGCACACAAACTAATGTCGATTGAATCAAAGACAAAAGTGTGAAAGAAAACATTTAAAAACATTTGGAAGAAAGTATCTCTGACTATGTATATGAAATTAGCTTTTAAAACATACAAAAATTAAATGCTACAGAAAAAATATTAAATTATATTTTATATAGAGCTTAAAAATACAAATCACACACTAAAGGAAATATTGCCAATGAATAAAACAGTGTCAAACAATGACTTTATAAATTAATAAGAAAACACACACACGTATTGTAAAATAACAAGGGAAGGAAATACCAAAGGTCATTAAACTTGAGAAAAGATGCCCAATTTTAGTCGTAATCTGGAAGCTATAACTTAAAATCATATTGTGATGAACTTCCATATCTTATCAATTTATGAAGTTGAAAAAAATGTCAGTGCTTTCTACAATAGGCACTCTCATCCAGTACTCATACAAGAATAAATTGGTCAGTGTGGAAGTACTCTTTATTTTCAGATTAATTTGTACACACGTACTCTATATTTTAACAACTCCATCTCCTGATACACTTCATAGAGAATTTATTTTTGTATATACCAGAAGATATGACCAATACTTTATATATTATAGTTTTTTCAAATTCTCTCTCTCTCTCTCTCTCTCTCTCTCTCTCTCTCTCTCTCTCACACACACACACACACACACAAAACCCAGAAAAAAGTAACACATCCAACAGTGGTATAATGGACTAACAATTTGATGTATATAAATTACAGATATAAATGAATCTCACAAACATAATGATAGGTATGAAAACTTAAAGATCTATTTACAAAAGAATATATATATATATATTTTTATTTTCTGTTTCATGAGGTTTTAGAACTGTTTCTATATATTCTGCATCACTGATTCCAAATCTGAAATCCATTTATTTGGTAAATGATCTAGTTTTTATGCAATTTTAATTTCTTTTTGTTACAGTTATTTGCATGAATTGGTTTTTAAATTGGAGTTAAAGTGCAACGACCCTTGGATTGAACATAACCACAAGGCAATTAATGTTTTACAAATATCACTTTTATATAACTGTAGTTGTTTTTAAATGTAAAAAATTATTATCTGATAAAAACACCCACTTATTTTGTTTAAAATTGAATCATGGCTCCTTCAAGTAGGCGTAATGTAAGAATAGTCCTTGACACCTTCTGTTATATATGTGGCTGTTACACACTTCAACGTCAAAGGTGCAATATTTCATCATTTGTGACAAGTGCATATATTGCCTATTTTCAAGTTCCCCTTGGTGATCAAGAGAAGAATTGGGCTCCTCATATTTTGTGTCATAGTTGTGAGGAAATGCTTCATGACTAGACAAAAGGAAAATGCAAAGTAATGCCTTTTGATATTGCCATGGCTTGGCATGAACCTAAGGACCACAGCAGTGACTATTATTTCTGTCTGATCCATACAAAGGACATCGGCAAGAAAAAACAGCATATGATTGCACATCCTAATATTTCTTCAGCAATACGACCTATCCCACATTTTGAGACACTCCCGGTTCCAGTTTTCAATGGTTTTATTTCTTCTAAGGATGAAGAAAGTGAACATGGTGATCAGGTGTATTTTGATAAGATGCATGAAGAAATGGTTATAGAATCAGAAGGGTCTTCTTCTGATGCCAAGAAGTCGTTAACCCCTCAGCAGTTTAGCCAACCCAAGTTGAATGACTTAGTAAGAGACTTAGGCCTATCAAAGAAATCAGCTGAGTTATTAGCCTCCAGGCTTCAAGAAAAAATGTACTTTACCAGTTAGGTCAGCAAAAGTAACCCATTTCAGGAAGCGTGAACAAATTTTTGTGGACTTTTTTCCCAAGACAAATATTTTGTTTACTGTCATGATTTCAGTAGCCTTCTTGGCCAGCTAGGTGTTACCACTTACAGTCCAACATTATGGCGGCTATTTCTTGACAGCTCTAAACAGAATCTGAAATATGTTATCCTACACAACGGTAATGTTTATGCAGCGGTTCCAAGTGGTTATTCAACTCATCTGTGAGAAAATGATAATGACATAAAAATTGTCCTCAACTTTCTGAAGTATGAGGAGCATAACTGGATCATTTATGTGGATCTTAAAATGGTAAATTTCCTGCTATGAACACAGCGAGGTTTCACAAAGTATCCTTGCTTTCTGTGTTTGTGGGACAGCCAAGCTCGGGAGAAACACTGGACACAGAAGGAGTGGCCAAAACGTGAAGCTCTGGAAGTAGGGATGCAAAATATTGTCAATGAACCTGTAGATAATCAAGACAGAATCATTTTTTCCCCACTTCACATCAAACTTGACTTAATAAAGCAGTTTGTTCAGGCTTTGAATAGAGAAAGTGAATGCTTTCAACATATTATTTTTGCTTTTTCTGCCTTGTCTTTTGAGAAGATAAAAACAGGTGTATTTGATAGATCTCAAATTTGAGCCTTCATACATGATGAAGAATTTGCCAGGAAGATGAGTAAGGAGGAGAAAGCAGCATGGCAATCTCTGTGGCAGTTACAAAGAACTTTCTTGGCAACAAAAAAGCAGAAAACTATAAACTTCTGGTTCAAAGGATGCTATTGGCTTTCCGTGACTTTGGATGTAACATGAGCGTTAAGATTCACTTCCTGAACAGTCACCTTGATAAGTTTCCCAAAAATTTTGGAGCTGTTAGTGATGGGCAGACTACTGCTGGATCATCAAACGAGATTGTTCTCAACAAGTATACAAATGCAAGAGCTACAAATGCAATTTTTTGCCTGAAGAGAATTTAAATAAATTTTGTGCTAACTTTATTATTAAAATAAATGTTTTAATATGTTCTATTTCAAAATTGTAGACAAATTCTGATGCAATCATATCTTTTAGTGTATTAATGTGTTTACTACATTATATCAATTATTATATTTTCACAAAGATGATGCCCAAAAAGACATTCTATTTCATTATGTTAAACTAAATGTTGAAAATTTTACAATAAGATAAAAACCTTAAATTGCAAAGAAACCTGTAGTTTGCAGAGAAAAAGTAATGTCAGATTTGGGATCAGCACACTCGAATTAGGTAAGAATAAGTTTTTTGTAGATGCATTAAAAATTTTGTTCCACTGTGAGTTAAAGGATGTGTTTATATGTGGTGAAACTGTATAAAATAATATAAATTTAGCATAGTGATCATATTTGGAAGGGAGATAAATATGGTTAAGGATGGGTACATAAGATTCTTCTAAGACACTATTAGTTTTTTATTTTTTAACCTAGACAATTAATTTATGCTTATTTTATTATTATCATCATTATTATTACTTGTATTATTTTAACTCTAGACATGCATGCTAAATGTATTTTTACTCTTAGATCTATTTTTCTGCCCTGGTTTTGTATTTGTTTTATTTTAATATAATCCTCTAAAACTACATTTATTCATTAAAAATCCATAGGCACTGGTTCAATAGATATCACAGGTCAGAAACAAACACTGGATAATGTCTACATTCAGGAAGGGTGTTGGCATATGTGCGAAAAGCTGTATATGGTCAGTGTAATAGAATTGTGACCTGTTTTATTAGGACACTTAAATTAGGTTGAGGGACTAATACCTTGGGCTTATAGGTAGAATTGGTAGAATTGTGATTTTGGGGGGATAGATTCACAGCCATGTAAGGGACTGTGCCTCTTGTTTTTAAGAGAATTGGCCATGTGCCTTCCACCTACTCACAGGAGAAAACTATTTTATGGGTATTAAAGCACCCCTGAAGGAGAATAAGCAGCAAGCATTAAAAGATATTTACAGAAAAGTCCATCCATCCTATATCTTTGTCATGGTGGGATTTTGAGCTGACTTCATATCATGAGCCCCAGCTCAAAGATATTCTTGACTTGTTTGTATATTTCATTTTGTTCATTTATTTGTTTTTTGATACTAATTATAGTCAAGCTAACTTCTTCTAGTTCCCTATAAATCTTTGTATATCACTGTTCCTCTTTTCTTTAAGGTTAAGGTACTTAAAATTATAGAGTCATGATCTTTAATAGCTTCTAGGAATAATTAAACCCAGGAAGAAAATTGTATCTATGCTATGGTGTTTAATTTATTGTCATCAACTAAGTTATGATTATACAATTCTGTCTGGTAACCTGAATAGCTCAAGTGTTGTCTTCTTTCATCTAAGATATCCACATCACCTCTCACAAGTGCTTAATTCAGCATCAAAGAGGAGCTTCTTCCTTTGCATAGAAACTTTAGCATTATTGCATGGAGCAGCAGAAAGAAAATCTGACCTCTGGATTCCATATCCATTTCAATTCTCATTTTGTATTAAATTAATTAACAAATCACATACATCTGGTCAACATCAAAGACATGCATAACTGAGACCAATTGGAAACTACAAATATATTAGGTCATTAAACTAGTTGCCAGATTGTGGTTATTAGTCAAGACTAGACATGACTTGGATACCATTGAGAGACACCAAGTTTTCAAAAAAAAAATTATTCTGGAAGCTACAGTATAAAAATAAAGACAACATTTGAGAATTGGTTTCATAGCCTAGGTACTGGGAAACATGCATATTGTGAAATTCAACTCATTCTATCGGATGGCATCTCTCTTGTCCAGGAATGTTTGAAGTATCCCATCTACCCAGATTTTAAGGCATGTTTGCCTACAGAATATGAAAGACACTAACTGGATGCTGAAAGTAAACAAGTTGAGTAAGTCTAGATTCTTCTTCACAATCCTTCTCACTCAGGCATATAGATTTTTACTACAAATCTATAAGTGCTTGGATAAGCATACTGCAAATCCTGTTGCTTATAAAGACAAAATACAACAAATAATTTTTTGAGTGAGTTAATGAAAGGATATCAATTTTGTTGGAAAAATTCAATCTTCCCTAATGGTCATTGAAATATCTTGTTCATGAGGCCTTCAAAATCCCCTTAGAATGATCAACATTCTAGAGATTTTCTACCTCTTCTACACACATGCTTCAAAACTATTTTTTCATTTCATTTCGCTAAATTTTAGTTTTCTCCTTTGTAGAGAATATTTTATTTCTCTTTCATAGGTATTTTAAATAAATTAATTTAATCATTAAATGTATAATGTTTACCAAAATTCCTGGCAAGTTATAAATGTTCTTTAATGGACATTATTATTATTATTATGGCCAGTTATAGTCATTTTATAAATCTATTGATTACTTAGCAAACATTTATTGATTCCTTAAAAGGTACTGTCCTGGGTACTGGGGACAACAGGAGAAAAATTTTGCACAAGTTCTGTGCCTGAGTTAGCTTGTAATCTAACTGAAGAGACAAACCACCTAGACACATGTAAATTGAGTTGCAGGCAATAAGAGTCAGAGGAATAGTATAGAAAGTCAAGTTTAGTATATTTCAATCATATAGGGCAACAGGGATGGACAGAGGTTTCTAAAGACTGGACTTTAGATTAGGTAGGTCCTGAGGTCTTGAGTTAACTGGCATGTGAAGGTCTTTCTTAGGGGACATTGACATATGTGGGTGAAGAGAGGGGGAGGACACATACAATGCTATCCTTAGGTCACTGACTTTCTGTGTTCATTAATTTGGCAGGCATCGGCTTTATAAACTATATTATTTCTTACAGCCTTTTTTAGTTCTTGTAAGATTTTTAAAATTTATTTTAGAGAGAGAGAGAAAAAGATCGCAGTAGGGGGAGGTGAGTGGGAAGCATCAGCTTGTAGTTGCTTCTCGTATGTACCTTGACTGGGTAAGCCTGGGGTTTTGAACTGGCAACCTCAATGTTCCAGGTCATGCTTTATCCACTACACCACCACAGGTCAGGCATCTTTTCTAATTTAGATTTGGTCCTTTTACTTTGGTATTTATATATTGGTATTTTGAAACTTGGTGTTTGTCCATGGTGAATCAGGGTGCTCAACTCATAAAACCCTTGGAATCTCTGAAGTGATAAGTATGTCTTTTGTATGCTAATGCGATAAGTTACTGTGGATCCCTTCTTAGCTTCAGGATAGGGGACAGTTACCAGAAAGACCAAGACATGATAGGAGGGTTGGAACTTTCAGCCATACCACCTCCAAACACCCCTGCTCTCCGCCTAACAGCTATAATTGGAAAAGGGGCTACAGGTCAAGTTTAATCACTGATAGCTAATAATTCAGTCAATCTCACCTGAATGATAAAATCTCTATAAAAACTTCTGAAGGCTGGGGTTCTGAGAGCATCTGGGTTAGTGACCTTGTTGAGGTGCTGAGAGAGCTATGTGCCAAGAGAGGACTTAGAAGCTTCGTGCACCCCCAGCCCCACACTCCTTCCGTTTATTTATTCCATTTGGCTGTTCCTCAGTTGTATCCTTTATAATAAACCAGCAATATTAAATCAAGTGCTCTTCTGAGTTCTAGCAAATTATTAAAGCTAAGGAGATGTCATGGGTGATATCCGGAGAGTTGAAGAATCGATTGTTGTTGTCAGGAAGGAGTGCAGACTGTTGGTTAATTTGACAGACACCCTGCTTTATAAGTTACATTATTTCCCTGGCGGAAAGAAAGTTCCCAGCCTTAGCTCCCTTATAAATGTGGGTCTCAGTGTAATTTTAACCAGGATTGGAGAGAGCCAAGTTCATAAAAGGTTAGATTGCAGGATCTGTGTGACTGATAGAAGGGTGTTGGAAGAGATACAGACACACTTTTTCAAAGCAATCCCAGGGGGAAGCGAGAGAGAACCTGGAGGTGGTGGCTTGATTGCATGAGCACAAAGCACATCGTGGCAACAAAGCTAACAACTTCATTTCAGGAAGCCTGGAAAAGACAGTTTAAATGATCACTTTAGTGTGGGATCATATTTTGTCAGCCAAAAGGCTTCAAGCTAATATTCGTGGAAAAGTCTCAGGAGTCAGACCCTGCTCTTTGGTCAGCGGCATGCAAGTGACTCCTGCATGCTGTCTAGGATGTGGGGACCTCAAGAAGAGCATCATTTGAGATCTTGGGCATACCTACTACATGGCCTCAAAAGCAGGATGCTGCATCCTGATTTGTCAGGGGAAAACATCAATAGCATATATATGTACATATACTCCAGAGCTTGCTCGGTAGTTATGTGTTACCTGACAGAGGGAAGAGGGATGCTTGTGCTCGCAGAAGGATGGAGGTGACACCAACGAGGGAGGGAGCTGGGGAGCCAAAAGCAGACGGAGGAGAGCCGTGGGAGAGCACATTTATTCCAAAAGCAATTTCCTCAGCCAGCTATTGTCAGTATTCTTGTTATTACTGAGGCAGAGAAAGAAATAGCATCCAGAAGAGAGCCCCCTTTTCTCTCAGCCAAGCCTTCTTCTGACAGACTGCCCAGGGACCATTTTGCTCTAGCAATGACCTATGACAGCTTAGGTGATGACCACAGGGATGAATTCCTAAGCAGTGGAGAAGGACAGGGGATCCCTTGGACTTCCCTACCTTTCTATACCCTCTGTGCCTGCAGGCATGATCTGAGGGCAAGGGTAAGGGGCAGGGCACCCCCTTCAGGCAGGGATGCATGTTCCACAGGAGGCTGTGCTCCACAGACCCCTTCCTTCTCCTGAAGATCTGTTGGAGCATTGTTATGATTAGTGCTATATTCACCAGAGCCCTGCCCTCTGTGGATTTCAAGTGCTCTGCAAACATAGTTAAAATAAGTGTCGTGCTTTGTACTTTTGCTCATAAATTCTCCCAGGCTCAGTTTCATAACATGTGGTAGAGGAGTATAGGGTTGTTTGTTGTTTGTTTGTTTTAGAAAAACAAATGTGGAATCAGAGTTGAGTGTCAAGTGTAAGGTGCTAGTCTATCTGCAGTGACTGAACAGGACTCTGCTTAATGCCAACTCTTCCATCCTGGGTTTGTGTAGTCAGTTCTCAAGGACCCCACTTTCCAAGCCACAAAATATCGAATCATGTCTTCCGTTCTGCTCACCTGTGAGTTCTTTTACAAAAAGCTGCCACTCTTGCCTGACCAGGTGGTGGCGCAATGGATAGAGCGTCGGACTGGGATGCGGAAGACGCAGGTTCGAGACCCCGAGCTTGCCAGCTTGAGCGCGGGCCCATCTGGCTTGAGCAAAAAACTCGCCAGTTTGGACCCAAGGTCGCTGGCTCCAGCAAGGGGTTGCTCGGTCTGCTGAAGGCCCGCGGTCGGGGCACATGTGAGAAAGCAGTCAATGAACAACTATGGTGTTGCAAGGGTAACGAGAAACTAATGATTGATGCTTCTCACCTCTCTCTGTTCTTGTCTGTCTGTTCCTATCTATCCCTCTCTCTGTCTCTCTCTCTGTCCCTGTAAAAAAAAAAGTTTCCACTCTTACTGATTTCCTGATGATTCTGACTTGTGTCTCTATTACATTTGCTTATGGATGTAATTTTTAAACAATGTTTTAATCTCATATTATTTTTTCAGTCATTTGGGTGCTGAGATGGAAGGATGCAAGGATATTGTTTTCCAGAGTAATGGTGGGGACCATGAGAATAAAGAGGAAGGTACAACTTTGATATGTTACTTGTGTGATATCAATTTTGAAAGTCATTATCAAATTCTGGGTAACAATAATATTTGAGAGTAATACTCTTTAAAGCATGCTCCATAAACAGTCAGTATATCTCTGTTAAAAGCTTCTTAGTAATTTCCGAAACATAGTAGGTATTGAATACACATTTATCCCACAACTTGAGCAACACTCTGATGTAACCCAAGTTGGCCCTTTCTAGTAGTCCTGCTCCACTAGATAAAGCAATTTCTCCACAGGATATTTTCCTAGAAATTTTGTCATTGAACGATCATCTCTTTGTTGTGTTTTATATTTAAGCTAATCAGTAGTTTTGTAACTAGACTTTGTTTTATATAGATTTTGCTTTTAAAAAACCCACTATTTCTGTATCCCTTGAAGGTTGATATCAGAATGGGCAAAATGTCTAGAATGATTCACAAAAATGCCAATACAGGGTATTCTTCAACAGAGGAAATACATCTTTTGGAAGCTTCTCTGTCTGGGTTAATTAGTGTTCTTTCTGAATATCTCACAGAAATATCTGAGAGCTGCTTTTATTAGTGGTCATATGCATAGTATCAAAGCCCTGCTGGGGCTTTTGGTCAGGCCTTAATACAATGATATCCATTCTCAAGATGGAGTTAGCTTTTGAACTGATTTTCTTCTAGTCCTAGAATAGGGAGGGCATTGCTACAAATGCTTGATATTAGGTGGAGTCAAGTACAGTATCAGACCCTAATTCCATGTGTGGCGGTGGGTGGTATTGTCCTTCCTTTCTTTGTACTGCTCCTCAAAGCTTCCCTTTTCATGGAGGTATAGTCTCTTCACTGTCAAAATGCATTCGTGTCCTGAAGATTTGAGTGATGTTAAGCACATTTTGAAATATTACTTTTAAATAAATGTTGTTCTGTAGCTGCCAATACTTTTCCTGGTACCTGTTTCCATCTGGGCTTTCTAGTTGAAGATGGAGAGATGGGAAGGGACATTTTCTCCCTGGAGGAGCTGTCCTTCTCTAGTCACAGCGACATCACAGCCCTGTTCTCTAGGCTCATGAAAGCTAAAAACTAGCTTCTTCATGGCTTGCTTCCTGTCCCCACTTTGCCCTGAGAAACACAAGTCTTATTTACTTTTCAAGCAATAGTCCTTGGATGTCTTACCATTTTGTTTTAATAATTACAGAGCGTGTTTGTGTAACACTTTTTTATTTTTCAAAGCCAATTCTCAAACATCATTTCATTTGATGTAACAGTAGGTAGGAAGAAAGGGAAGCTTTCAAAACATTGTTTCCAGTTTACACAAAAAAACCTGAGGGAGGGAAGTGGCTTTAAAAAGTCTGACAATGACCAAAGAATCAGAACTCTTGTCCACTGACGTCACCTTTCCCTGTGCACCATCTCTGAGGTGACGTCGCAGAAAGTCCTCTGCCTTGTGAACAGGTAATACTTCATTGACACCTGAGTTATTAGGTCCACATTCCCCCATTTCCAGGCAGACATCAAAACCTTGAGCACATGCAGGGAGAGTGAGGCAGGTCAGGCTGCCGAATCAGAGAGTGGGTAGAGATGAAGCAATGCGAACTTTAGTACCAGATTTCAGTTGTAGTCTTGTAAACTGTACACAAAGAAAAGAACAAATCTCCACCAGCAGAGGATGAGGGTTTCTTTTTCTCTACAACCTGTCCAACGTTTGTTATTTCCTGTCTTATTGAAAATAACCAATCTAATAATTCTCTTCTTGTAGTTTTGATTTGCATTTCTCTAAAAGTTAGTGAAGATGAGCATTTTTTCATATATCTTTGGGCCATTTGTATTTCTTCCTGGTTGAAATGTCTGTTCAGGTTCTTTTCCAATTTTTTAAATTGGATTTTTTGCTTGTTTGTTGAGCTTTGTAAGTTCTTTATATATTTTGGGTATTAAACTCTTATCAGAGCCTTTGTTTCTAAATATCATTTCCAATTTGGTTGACTGCCTGTTTGTTTTGTTGTTTATTGTTTTGCTTAATTTTTATTAATTTAATGGAGTGACATTGATCAAAAAGAGTATATAAGTTTCAGGTAAACATTTCTATAGCATTTGAACTGTTGATTATCACTGGAGAACAATTTTTTTTCATTTTCCGTTGCAAGAGGTTTTAGAACTGTTTCTATATACATCTGCATCATTGATTACAAATCTAAAATCTGTTTTTAGTGCATGATCTAGTTTTTATGCAATTTTAATTTCTTTTTGGTATAGATAATGGCATGCATTAGTTTTTAAATTGGAGTAAAAGGGCAACAACTCTTGGATTGAACATAACCGCAAGGCAATTAATGTTTTACAAACATCATTTTTACATAATTGTAGTTGTTTTTAAATGTAAAAAATTATTATCTGATAAAAACACTCTCTTATTTTGTTGTAAGATTGAGTCATGGCTTCTTTGAGTAGGTGTAAATGTAATAATAGTCCTGACACCTTCTGCTATATATGTGGATGTTACACACTTCAACATCAAAGGTGCAATATTTCATCATTTGTGACAAGTGCATATATTGCCTATTTTCAAGTTCCCCTTAGAGATCAAGACAAGAATTGGGCTCATACTGTATGTCATAGTTGTGAGAAAATGCTTCATGACTGGACAAAAGAAAAACGAAAAGGAATGCCTTTTGGTATTTCCATGGTTTGGCGTGAACCTAAGGACCACAGCAGTGACTGTTATTTCTGTCTGATCCATACAAAGGGCATCGGCAAGAAAAACTAGCATATGATCGCATATCCTAATATTCCTTCAGCAATACAACTTATCCCACGCTCTGAGACACGAGACACTCCTGGTTCCAGTTTTCAATGGTTTTTATTTCTTCTACGGATGAAGAAAGTGAACATGGTGATCAAGTGTATTTTGATAAGATGCATAAAAAAATGGTTGTAGAATCTGAAGGGTCTTCTGATGTCAAGCAGTCATTAAGCCCTCAGCAATTTAGCCAACCCGAATTGAATGACATAGTAAGAGATTTGGGTCTATCAAATAAAGCAGCTGAGTTATTAGCCTCCAGGCTTCAAGAAAAAAATGTAATTCACCGGACAGCTAAAGTATCCCATTTCAGGAAGTGTGAACAAATTTTTGTGGTATTTTTTTCAAAGACAAACACTGTTTACTGTCATGATATGAGTAGTCTTCTCAACCAGTTAGAAGTTACCACTTACAGTCTAACAGAATGGTGGCTATTTCTTGACAGCTCTAAATGGAGTCTGAAATGTGTTCTCCTACACAACGGTAACGTTCATCCAGCGGTTCCTATTGGTTATTCAACTCATCTGTGAGAAGATTATAATGTCATAAAAATTGTCCTTGACTTACTGAAATATGAGGAGCATAACTGGATCATTTATGTGGATTTTAAAATGGTAAATTTTCTGCTAGGACAACAGAGAGGTTTCACAAAGTATCCTTGCTTTCTGTGTTTGTGGGACAGCCGAGCTTGGGAGAAACACTGGACACAGAAGGAGTGGCCAAAACATGAAGCTCTGGAAGTAGGGATGCAAAATATTGTGAATGAACCTGTAGTTAATGAAGACAGAATCATTTTTGCCCCACTTTACATCAAACTTGGCTTAATGAAGCAGTTTGTTCAGGCTTTGAATAGAGAAAGTGAATGCTTTCAACATATTATTTCTGCTTTTCCTGCCTTGTCTTTCAAGAATATAAAAGCAGGTGTATTCGATAGACCTCAAATTCAAACCCGCATACGTGATGAAGAATTTGCCAGGAAGATGAATAAGAGAAGAAAGCAGCATGGCAGTCTTTTGGGGCAGTTACAAAGAACTTCCTTGGCAACAAAAAAGCAGAAAACTATGAACTTCTGGTTTAAAGGATGCTGTTGGCTTTCTGCAACATTGGATGTAACATGAGCGTGAAGATTCACTTCCTGAAAAATCACCTTGATAAATTTCTCGAAAATCTTGGAGCTGTTAGTGATGAGCAGACTACTGCTGGATCATCAGATGAGATTGTCCTCAACAAATACACAAACGCAAGAGCTACAAACACAAATTTTTTCTTGAATAGAATTTAAAAAAGCTTTGCACAAATTTTAGGATTAAAGTAAGTGTTTTAATATGTTCTATTTTGAAAATGTAGACTAATTCTGATGCAATTATACCTTTTAGTGTATTTATGCATTATATAAATTACTATATTTTCACAAAGATGATGCTCAATAAGACATTCTACTTCATTATGTTAAACTAAATGTTGAACATTTTACAATAAGATGAAAACTTTAAATCTTGAATTGCAAAAAACCCTGTAGCTTACAGAGAAAAACTAATGTCAGATTTGAGATCAACACACTTGAATTAGGTAAGAACATGTGTTTTTGTGGATGCAACAAATATTTTTTTCCCCAGTGTTATGTTATGTACCCATCACCCAAAGTCAAATCATTTTATATCACTTTGCATTTTTTTCTCTTTACAACAGGGGTCCCCAAACATTTTACACAGGGGGCCAGTTCACTGTCCTTCAGACTTATGGATGGCAGGACTATAAAAAAACTATGAACAAATTCCTATGCACACTGAACATATCTTATTTTAAAGTAGAAAAACAAAACGGGAACAAATACAATATTTAAAATAAAAAACAAGTAAATTTAAATAAACAAACTGACTAGTATTTCAATCGGAACTATGGGTGTGGATGCATCCTGTGCTCCTCTCACTGACCACCAATAAAAGAGGTGCCCCTTCCGGACCGGAAGTGCGGTGGAGGCTGGATAAATGGCCTCAGGGGGCTGCATGTGGCCTGTGGTCCCGTAGTTTGGGAACCCGTGCTTTACACCTTTCTTTCCACCCCCCCCCCTCCATATCTCTCTACCTTTTAATAACCACTTCACTTTTGTCTATGTACATGAGTCTCAGTTTTATATCTCACCCTATATGTGAAATCACATAGTTTTAAGTGTTTCTGATTTACTTATTTTACTCAGTAAAATTTTCTCAAGGTCTATTCTTGTTATTGTAAATGGCAATATGTCATCATTTCCTGTGGCTGAGTAGTATTCCACTGTATATACGTACATCTTCTTTATCCAGTTCTTAATGAAAGGACACTTTGGTTCTTTCCATATCTTGGTCACTGTGAATAATGCTGCAGTGAACATGGGTACACAACATAATCTACAGTTCAAATGTTATAGAAATGTTTACTTGAAACCTATGTACTCTGTTGATCAATGTCACCCTGTAAAATTCAATTTTCTAAATAAAATTTTAAAAAGGAAAAGAATGAATTTATTACTTTTATTAATTAATAATTTGAAAATGTATTGAGTGCATAGAATATGATTAATCCAAGAACAAATATGTACTTAGAATCCAAGGATATATGGAATTCCTTTGGGAGAAAAAACTGAAGCAAATACAAAACACACACACACACACACACACACACACACACACACACACACATACACACATACACACACACAGGTCTTCTGGTTAAAGATGACAATTTGAGCCTTATGCATTTAATTTAATTTTCATTCCTCTCAATTTTATATTTACATGGAAAAGATAATATATGTATGTATTTACTTAAATATACATATGTTATGCATGCATATATGTCTAGGTATATATCCACACACAAATTAGGAGACATTTGCATCAGCATAGATGAGAAGATGCAAAATGTGCACATAATGTCATGTTGAAAGTATCACATAGAATACTGGGTTGTTAAATCTGGCATCTAAGAACTATCAAGTCATGTTAAAAAGGGTTACGAAAATATTTTATACCTGGAAGAAAGGGCAAAGTTTGAAACAATAAAGAAGTTTATCACATGGTCAACCACCACATGTAAAGATACCTATTAAATTCTTAAAATCATTGATAGAGTTAGGATTTTATCCCACTCAACTTAATTGCTCATTTTTTCGATACTTTATTCTTATTTGTTTGGGTCCCATCTGCCTCAATCTCGATGTGCTTAAGGATAAGGCTTGCAGCCAACAGGATGTATTCCATGGTGACACTGAATCAGTGTCAAACTTGGGCCTTTGAGACATGTATCTGTTTTGGTTCATCTACTTGTGTCCTTGTGAACCACCAAGAACCACATACCTCAGTTGTCCAGTGTCCCATGAAGACGCATTTAGAGTAATCTGAACCTTACTTATGGCCAAGCCTATTCCATCCCAGCAAAGGCATAGCTCAAACCCACAAAAGCAAGAACAATCAGTGTTTGATGTTGTAACCTATTACAGTCTTGAGGTAGCTTTGTCACACAAAATTCTTGTGGCAATAATTGACGGATACACAGTGGGTGCTTGTTTACAATCTTTGCCATGGGGCGTCGGCTGTTTAAAACAGAGGTGTTACTAAAGAGGTTTTATTACTGAGCAAAGTCCAATCCATTAGGGACAGGCAGCAGTAGCCCAGCTAACTCCAGGGTGTCACAAGTAGCTGGACGGGACAAAAATCCAACTATTTGCAGATAGCAGCAAGATTTGTTATCATATACTGCTGTCTGCAGTTGTAATGGAAAGTGATGTTGATAGAGCTGGGGTACCCATCAAGGCAGGCACAGGGGTTGAAGAATAGCTGGGAACAGTAGAGTCTTATTTAAATTTTGGAAATATGATTGGAGTGTGCTGTGGACAGAGATGCCCAGAACCTGCTCGGGAGGGGCACCTGCAGCTGTCGCAGCTTAGATATGCGCTCCTGGTCCTGCTAAAGGAGGACCAAGTCCCTCCTGAATGTCAGCTGCTACAAAAACACAAAGGAAAAGCAGCCGCAAACAGAGAAACAAATTCACATCAGCAAAGTAAAATTTTTTTTTGCTGAAAAAATGCCCGCAGTTCTAACTCTCTTTCTCCTCCTTGCTAAAAAGTGGTATCCTTGTCTGGCAAAACAAAAATGCTGAGAATAGCACAGAGCAGCAAGTAATCATCAGTGAGCTGTTGAGGTAATGCCTCTATTGGACTGGGCATTTTTTGGGTAGCTGCCTGTGATCAAAGCACCCTGGAGCGAGTGCTTGCCTGGTTGACTCAAGGATTTCCTTAAAGTCCATCCTGAAGTCCTTCATGTTGCAAGACTCACACTCCTTTGATGGTCCCCCAGGTCACCCCATCCCTCGGGTCCCAGTCACTATATTTGGGGGAATGAGGGAGTTGCCCTTTATTTATTCAATCTTAGTCTAGTAACTTTTTCTTTCTTGTAATTCAAGACTATACTATATCTTGGGAAAACATTCTTAATGTATTGAATATGTGGATGGCATCCTTCCTTGTTTAGTTACATTGATACAGTTTTCTAAAGTATATATGTATTTTTTATGCAACATTGTAAATATAAATGAAAATTTCATATGGTGCGATCAAATATCAGGTTCTGTTTACCATCTTGAATGGAAGCTTGGAAGCATTTCCAGAGTCTAGTGAATGGCATCAACAATAGATAATACATGGGAGAGCTTTGGAGGGTTTGTTTTGTGTGGGAGCCTGAAAAATAAAATTATATAAGGAAAGCATGCAGTGTATAGGAAGAACTGAGGGAAACTCCATGATGCTCTAACATTTAAGAACCAAACAACAGAAAAGAGTACTCAAAAGGATGAATGGAATTTGATGGATTTTTCAAGGTTGTAAAGAGAAAAATCAAGATATTGCATGGTCCTAAACACAAATGAGAATTAATGAGTAACCGAAGTGACAAGTACCATTGTAAAAGGGATATGATAAGGGTTGAACTGGCCATCAGATTGGAAGGTTGGGTAGTCCAGTGGTCTTGGAGAGTTCAGTCAAGAAGGGATCAGCAATAGATTGCAGTGTTAGTGGGTGAATGAAACAGGAAAGGGTTGAGATTGTGAAAGTCACCCGTCCCAGCAGGACTCCAGTTAGCCGGCTGCATCTCTGTACTGGATTCTGACCATTTTTTTATCTATGGTCCCCAGAGGACAATAAGATCTTAAGGGCAGGAATATGACTTTACTGTTTGTGTCAGCATCATCTAGTACCACGTCTGGCCCATTGTAAGCTGTCTCTGTCTCTAGATGAATGAAATACCAGCTGGTAAGCAGCCTGTTGACAGATATTCACATCACCTTTAGCAAAGGAGCCAGGACAAGCACTCCCCCCCCCCCACACACACACAAGCACACACACACACTCCCTGGGGAGAGTTCCCTGAGACCTCGAGCAAAGCTCTTCTGTGAACCGTGGAATAGGTGCATTGCGGAAGCTCAAGTCTGCAGAAACTGCAAGGATCATTTTAGATCATGAGGATGTCATTTCCCTAAATGGAATAACTAGTCCCCTGCTGGTGAGAAATCAAGTACATTCTTGTCAGAGAGCTTTGCTGCAGATACCAGTGATGTCCTTGCTGGTTTGAACTGAAGATTTTAGCTCTCATTCTGTGAGCCTTGGATTGGGATGCACGGTGAAAATGAAGAACGCTATTTAAATATCTGACAGTCCACTAAAGTTTATCGTCGTGCCACCTTAGGTTTTGGACTGTGCCCCATTCACACTGACACAGCACACAAAAGCTGATTATCTCTACTTGAAGGGATGTGACCTTCCCGTCTCTGAGCAGGTCACTATTTAGAAGGCATTGTTCCAATCCAGATAATTTCAGTCTGACCATTTTTTTTCTGTCCAATTGTCTAAAACAGCATCCATTTTGCAACTCTAAATTATGTTATGATTTTTTTATATTTTATCTCTCATCAAGTATTTTTTTCCATTTTCCCTTTTCCAACAAATACTAGTGTAGTTGTATATCTGCATACATACATTTGGATATATATTTGTGTGCATAGATGTGTACCTTATAAGAATTTTTGCACATGAATATATTTGTCATTAAGGAGAATAATTGAAAGGGTGGAATTATCTATGCATAAATGGTAAGATGTCAGACCGGGTGTCTGTAGCACTCCAACGCTAAGTGAGTTTATTTTAAAATTCATCTCCTTTCCATTAAGAATGTACAGAACACAAGACATTATATGTAATTAAGGCTTCTCTGAGGTCTGGCTGATTTGCTAGAAATCTCTTCTGTTGTATTCTGACATGGGGGTCCAGGCTGACATTGTGGATAATAACCTCAGGGACAGAGGAGCAGGGAACATGGCAAAGCCCTGCGTGCACACAACATTATCCTTCTCTCTCTCCTCCTTTCTCCCTCTCATGCCTTCCAATGGCCACTCCCTCCAAGACGGGTCAGTGTCTATCTAATTACATATAGACTCAAAGTGGCCACTGTGATGTTTCTGACTGTCCAGTTTGCCATCTGTTCCTCCATGTGTCCTTGGCCATTATTCCCTGGAGGACCTTCCTCCCTCTGAAACCACACAGCTATGCCTCTGAATTCTTCACATGCTACCTTGACATGTTACTTGTTTGTAAGTACTATACGGCTACACTCTAACTGTTTTAGGGTCAGGGATAATACTTTTTTTCCAGGCCTGTTTATACTTCAGTCCTAGAAGACACCTACCATAGTCAGTGTCCGGTCAGCATGCCTGCTGGTTCGCTGACTAAATCACTGTTTCAAACTCTGCTTTTCAACGGCTGGTTGTGGGTTTCAGTTTTGGGTATCCTTCAGAGAATTGTCTCTCCTACTCAGCAAGTGGCTTGGGCTAGTCCCATAGGACCTCACTTCAGAATAAATTTGCTTTTTTTCAAAATGGCCAACAATATTTTGTTGCAACTTTGATAATCAGTAAGATAACAAATAACTGCTTTTCTGAAGGCCTCCAAATAAACATGAATATTTGTGGAGTTATTAATGGTTCCATGAAACCTTTCACTTCTAAGACCTTATTTTGTTTTGCAAAGTAATACTTTCTAGTATGGAAACCAAGCGTTAACACCACAGTAGAGAAAGGAGAAACGTCTTAACTGGCTGATGTCACAAAGCCAGCAAATAGCAAACTGGAACCGGAAATCAAGTTTGCTTCCCATCTGTCAGATGTTCTCCTGGGAACTGAGAAGTGTTGTGTGTGACTTCCCTTATTTCCCTGAAAATTCAGGGAATTTATTTTTCATTTTTTTATTCTAATATGTTATCTCTGTTTTCTGTGGCAATATAATAGGTTTTCCCAAAATAAATAATTTTTTATTTAAAGCTAATTTATAGCATGGTATTTTAAACAGAGTCCTTCGAATGAAATTTTAAAAGGTTGGCATGTTAGGGCTGACCTTTACACAGAGTGAATCCAACTTGACATTTCCTAGGCTTTCAGATGGGGCTTATCCATGATTGCTTCCTCTCCTCACCCTCTCTGCCTTAATTACTTCTGATTTCTTATACTAAAACTTTGCTTAAGTGGACTCTATTGTATCTACCAGTGGCTTCCCAGAAAAAGCAGGTCAAAAGCAATTACCATTACCAAGTGATTGGCTTTTCATTAGAAGGATCAAGACTAATGGGAAGGATACTTTTACTGCCTTTCTGTCGCTGAGTGGGTGCTGAAAGGAACCCCACAGAGCCCAGCATGTCACCGCACAAAGCATGCTCCATAAATATAGTGTCATTGTTAGCGGCCAAGTCCTTGACACTGAGGAAAGACACTGAGCATCAAAAGCATAACAGGAATATAGCTCTTCCCTGGGTTGGATAATGTCCTCCCCAGATTTATGTATAATCAAAACCTTAGAATATGACATTATTTGAAAATAAGAGCTTTGCGAATATAATTGATTAACACGATATCACAACATATTAGGGTGGGCCCCAAATCCTATATGGCTGAAGTCCTTATAAGAAGAGAAGAAGAGGCCTGACCTGTGGTGGTGCAGTGGATAAAGCGTCGACCTGGGAACACTGAGGTCGCCAGTTCAAAACCCTGCACTGGTCTGGTCAAGGCACATATGGGAGTTGATGCTTCCAGCTCCTCCCCCCTTTCTCTCTTTCTCTATCTCTCTCTCTCTCACTCTGTGTCTCCTCTCTAAAATGAATAAATAAATAATTTTTAAAAAAAGGAAGAGAAGAAGACATGCAGAGATAATAACTCAAAAGGAAGATGACCATGTGAAGACAGAGGTAGAAATTATTGGTGACCAGATTTTAAAATTGGTAAAGCGGGACACCATTGACGGGGGGGTTCTTGAATAAAAATTTGGTCTATATGGAGCAAAAAAAATTTTTCATAGAATGCAAAAATAGTATTGTAATATATATTTTTTAAATTGGGACTTTTTTAAAACGCCATGGGACACAGGACAAATTGTTAAAAATTGGGACTGTCCCGCCAAAAGTGGGATGTCTGGTCACCTATGCCCAGGATAGCAAAGGCTAAGGGGAAAGCATTGAACAGATTCCCCTTTGAGCCTTCATAGAGAGTATACAACTTTGCTGACATCTTGATCTTGAACTTCTAGCCTTCAGAACTTGGAAAGAATATAGTTCTATTGTTTTAAGCCACCTAATGTCTAGTAATTTCTTATAGTACAGTGATGAAATTAATATAAGCTTCTACCCTTGAAAGACTTCACCTTTCTTTGAATAGCTAGCTTATCTTCAAAACCTAGTGCTCCACAATAGCTGTCTGGGTAGGTTAGTGTGGCTGGTCCAACTTGTGAAGGGAGCCCACTGAACTGGTGTAGTCAGTGCAATAGCTATGGAAGTGATGACTTGACATGGACTTTGAAAGTTAAGTGGAACTAAGAAAATTATAAAGAATGGAGGGAAGATGCAATTCAGAGACATGACTTGGATGCTTCATTTAAATTTGGGGGAGTGGGTTGGGATTGTGGACAGACCTAGACTAAGAATAGGTGCAGGGGTTTTTTTTTTTAGGATGTAACATTTAAATGGGATGGGAACATTGAAAGTTTCTAAATCCTGAGGAAATGTATTCATTGTCCTTTCTCTGATCATTGATAAGATGACTTTTTCTTCTATCTTTAATATATTAAAAACTGGAGAAAGACTATATTGCTTAGAAGTAATAAAAGAGACCCCTGCTTTAATTTTTCCTAACACTTTGTTTTGAATGAATTACTGTCAGTTCTGGTTAGGCTGTTTTAATTTGATACAATCAATGAGAGACTGGTGTCCTGTGAAATTGTTTCTCTAGTTTGGAATGCCATGAGATCACCATTGAGAGACTGATTATTTTGGCTTTTTCTTTTGTTTTTTTTTTTCCCTGAAAGGACTGATTTCTTGGAAGGCTGTCTCTTGAGGACCTTCATACAACAGGTCAGGCCTACATATAAGCTCTGCTGCTTTGACACCATATTGGATGAGAATCAAGACCTGTCTGTCTTGTGCACTTGAACTCTGTGTGGTCTTCCCAACCCTTTCTCCAGAATGTGAGCTGGTCTCAGTCAAGGCTTTATCTTATAACAAGAACACGATGGCAAGTGTTTTTCTTTAATCACGATAAAGTGCTGTTGCCTTTGGTAACAATAGAGCAAATCTCAATCCCAGTGAAATGTGGATAAGAAAGGTTTTACTTGTAAACTAAGACCATTCTGACAGCATTCACTTTATAAGCCCCTGAATATGACAGAATAGATCAATTTGACCAGAAAAAGAGTGGAAAGTGAGATTCTATGATAGCTTTTTTAAAAAATTTTATTCTTTAATGTTGATAGTGAATTGACATACTTGCATTGATAACGAAATGCTTTAAATGCTCAGGGGTTTCTGTCTCTTTTAAACATTTATTTTATATTTAGTAAGTACATTATAATGTTGAAAAGTAAAAAAGTAGATAAATAAAATAAATAATACCCACAATGTCTGGCATGTAGCAGGGGCTCCATAACTATATAATGAGTAAATGAATAAATTAATGAATAGAGTAACTAGAGTAATTTATCTAACTTTCTCATATAGTAATAACCACAGATACTTTCTCAGTGTATTTTAAAGTATGTGTTTCCTTAAGGTATTTCGCTAGATAGGATAGAAGTGTGTTTATTTTGACATGAGGTTGAATAAAGTATAATATCAAAGTGAATAAGACCTAATTTCTTTTCTATTAGTTCAAAACCTGGCAGATAGGAAGGTAAAATAAATGTAAAGTTATTATATAATGTGATGTGTAAGATGCTATTATACTGGAGAAAGAATCTGGAGCCCACCAATAGGCACCGATTCCTCCCCCTGGTGCTCACACCCAGACTTTCATGGGGAAGGACAGGGCCAGGAAGCTGCACTGTGCTCTGTGGCTCTACCAGGCTGGAATGACAACTGGACCTGGAGAAGGGAGCCCCTCACTGTCTGGGTCCTACACAGAAATTCTGGTAGAGTGATCAAACAATCATCCAGTTATCCAACTGCTGTTCAAAATGAAACAAAGAGCAGGCTCAATCCTTAGCATGTCGTCCCAAATTAAGAAAAGACAATGAACAGGTGTGTTGTAATGATGCTGAGTTCTAGAATATTGATCTGGGGACCTTCAATTGCTAGGGCGAGTGAAATGAACCTCAGGTGACTTCTGTGACAGCAGCTGTGTGGAGGGAATAGGGTAGGGGATTAAATAAGCATGACCCCTTGATGTTGTTTAAAATGTTCTAAGGAAGGCAATGGAGGCAATTTTTAGTCTGCCTCCAAACACTAACTGCATGTCCTTAACCTTGTGCTACTTCTCTGACTGCACCTGTTACCACCCAACCTAAGTTTGAGGAATATTCTCATATCCCCTCTTGCTGGTGAAATTTAATAAACAAGAAGGTGACGCTTCCATTTTTATACAGAGGAGAAATATGAGTTGATTATCTGGAAATCTTTTCTCTGGAAAATAGTAACTCTATAGAGGAGTAACCAAACTAAATGGATTATTGTGACTGTTAACATCTCAAAAAGAAAGTTGTCACAGTGTCTGATTGTTTGGGTGGCATAGCCCCCAACTTTGACGGACTCTCATGGGCGTTTGGGGTTATCCCTCTGATTGTCACTGGCTAATAGAAGTTTTTTCTTGGTTTGTTTTGACTCTTACAAACTGATATGTCTGAACACTTAATCTCTATTGTCAACCCTTGAACCCTCATTCCAGGATTTTAAATAAGGTGAGGTTAGTTTCCTTGTAGACAAAATAGTGTATAATTCTATAATTCTACATGGAGAAGCATGATGTTTGCTTAAAATGTATATTGTTAGACAAAGATTAATTGTAAGTATGTGACAAGGAGTTAAGCTATAACAATTCCCTTACCACATGATTTTTAGAAAAAAGAGAATGTTAAAGTTTTCTTTTTTTAATGTGACACTTTTGTCTGGAGTAGAAGGTGTGTACTCTGTCTGCACACACAAAGGGAGTACAGTTTTGTGTGTATGAGTTCCTTAGAGCTTTGGGAATGAGAGCACTGTGTATTTACACAGGACAGAGCACATAGAGAAACAATCAGCAAACAAATGCTGGGTTTCAAGCCACCAAATTTCCTTTCAAGTCCTTTTCATTCATTGATATATTTTCAAGGTAACTTCAATCTGAACCCTACAGGTTTTTGCAAATAAGAGTCAGTTGCTGGATTTTATTGGGAGAGCTGGAACTGATATTCTGCTCTGGTCTATCTCCAGTGACCAGGGAGCCAGGATTGCACTGAGAAAGAGCACAACAGGTTGTACTTTGTGGGGTGGCTGGAGATGATTAATAGGTACCAGGTAGTGAGGTCAGACCCTCCCTCTGGCTTCAATCTGGGCAGACCACTTTCATCACGGGGTTTCCCACTGATCAATGGGGCCCATATAGGAATGCATTGCTCTCTAGACTCCCACTGAAAGCACCCCCATAAAAACAAACAGCCCACAACTCCAAGGATGACCCATTTTGACTTTTCCAGCCTGGATTATTGAGGCTCAGGCCTTTCATTACACTTGTAAGTTGAACTTGCTGGATCAATGTCTTAGTCTGTTAGGGTTTCTGTAACAAAATACCACAGATCTGGTGGCTGATGAACCACAGAAATTCATCTCTCGTGGTTCTGAGGACTGGGAAGTCAAATCAGGGTGCTGGCAGCTTGGTCAAGACCAAGACATGTGTCTGGTGAGGGCACACGCTCTGGCTCACAGAGGGTGCCTTCTCGCTGTGTCCTCACATAGTAGAAGGGGTTAGGAAGCTCTGTGGACCTCTTTTCTAAGGGCACAAATCCCATTTCTGATGATTCTACCCCCATGTCTTAATCACGCCCCCATTACCTCACCTCCTAATGCCATCATCTTGGAAATTAAGATTACAGCATATTTTTCTTATTATAATAGCTTCCATCTCACTCATGTGAGGAATCCAATGAACAAGGAGAACTGAGGAAAGGAATTGAGACAGAGGAGGGATCAAAGGGACCTGAGGAAAAGAGAACAGAGGGAAAGGGATGATAGGATGGGATAAACCTGAAGGAAAGTGGGGAGGATGTTGTGGGGAGGAGAGCAAGGAAAATGTTGAGGGCAATATGGGGTAGGGGGGAAGCATTTGGGGTATCACTAGAATCTATGTAAACAAAAGTAACTAAAATCAATAAAAAAGATTAAAGCATATTAATTTTGAGGGAACACAAACATTCAGACCAGAGCTACACTATCTAAAGTCATTTTATCTTTCCCTAAATGTATATCATGAGCACAGTTATATCTATCTTATTTTTTTTCTGTTTACTTTATTGATTTTATAGCAGAGGTCCCCAAACTACAGCCCGCAGGCTGCATGTGGCACCCTGAGGACATTTATCCGCCCCCCGCCGCACTTCCAAAAGGGGCACCTCTTTCATTGGTGGTCAGTGAGAGGAGCACAGGATGCATCCGCACCCATAGTTCCCATTGAAATACTGATCAGTTTGTTGGTTTAAATTTACTTGTTCTTTATTTTAAATATTGTATTTGTTCCCATTTTGTTCTTTTACTTTAAAATAATATATGTGCAGTGTGCATAGGGATTTCTTCATAGTTTTTTTTTTTTATATTCCGGCCCTCCAATGGTCTGAGGGTCAGTGAACTGGCCTCCTGTGTAAAAAGTTTGGGGACCCATGTTTTATTGAGAGGAAAGGAGAGAGCGAGGCAGAAACAGGAATATCAATCTGTTCCTGTATGTGCCCTGACCAGAGATCGAACTGGCAACCTCTGTACTTCAGGACCATGCTCTAATCAACTGAGCTACCCAGCCAGGGTAAGTTCTATCTATCTCAAGATGTCAAATGTTTTTCTAATATCTGCATATATTTAAAAACATACGCACACACACACAAATAAAAATAAAAACACACATTTTCTTTAAGTTGCAATTGCTGGGGTAAAAGAAGCTTTTCAGGCTTTTCTTTAACTTTTTTAAGGAAATGTTATTAAAAAACAATAACATTCTCTTTTTCCATCATTTGAGAATAAAAACAGAAGAGAAGTAAAATATTTTTTAAGCACCAGCATAAAAGTAAATGCAGAGAAATGCCTCTGTTTTCTGGACTTCAGAATGAGCTATCTACCTTACCTTGAACACAGGCGAGAACTGACTCAGGAACTTTGTTGCCCCAGGCTTCACGACCATGGCTGTACTGTTTTAGAGGTCTAGACATGATTTCTGAGGCTTCTAGGATAACTTTCAAAAACACATCACATTCCACCATCATTTTTAGAGCTACAAAATAACAGCAGAGGCTTTGCCTTGTCTTTGTATAAGTTTTTTTTTTACCTTTTTATCCCTTCCCACAGTGGACATCTGAACAAGGCCCTGAGCTTCGTGAAAGAGATACAAAATCTTTTCCCATCCCATCCCTAGCTTTGTGTTTCTAATTTCTACACAGTGCCAGGCTTATTTTTTAAACAATAAAAAATTTTTGAATGATTAAGATTGAATTAATAATACAATTTTGGAGATAAGTACTAACTGTAGAGGCAAGTATATAGAAATAGTAAAACCAAATAAGTTTAGAAAAGATGTCAGTTGTAGAAAAACAGATTGTAATCAAGAATAGAGAGTTAAGGTCCTGGTCAGTTGGCTCAGGGGTAGAGCATCGGCTAGGCATGTAGAAGTTCTGGGTTCAATTCCTGGTCAGGTCACACAGGGGAAGTGACTGTCTGCTTCTTCATCCCTCCCCTTTCTCTTTCTTTCTCTATCTCCTACAGCCATGGCTCGAAATGAGCAAGTTGGCCCCAGGCACTAAGGATAATTCCATGGCCTCATCTCAGGTACTAAAATAGCTCGGTTGCCAAGCAATGGAGCAGAGGCTCCAAATGGGCAGAGCATTGCCCCATAGGGGGCTTGCTGGGTGGATCCTGGTTGGGGTGCATGTGGGAGTCTGTCTATCTGCTTCCCCACCTCTCACTTAATAATAAATAAATAAATAAGAATAGAGAGTTTATTATATTTGCTTCTCAAAAGTTTCTCTAGGTTGTAGAATTATGTTAAATGCATGTAACAGACTAATATATTTTCTTCTAGATTAATACATTTTCTTTGTGTGTGTGTCTGTGCCAAACCTTGATGAGTTGAAACTTCTTTCATATAGTCTAAAAAAAGGAAATTGCTGCACCTCATCTTCTTTTTATACATATTTGCTGTAGAGGATTGTTTTTTATATCCACTGCTTATGACATCTCCCTATTTGTCATCAGGAAAAGTAATTATCTTTCTGTTTCACATATAATCCAATCATTACTAAAAGTGTTAATGAAACTCAGCTGGTAATATAGCTTTGGCACTCAGTCTGAAGTTTTTCATTGTCCCTGAAGCTCTGTGTGCAGACAGTCCAGATCCCTCCAGTTGTAATAGATTCATATCTATGAGTCATCAAATCAATTTTTATTCATAGCAAATCTAAGAATTTTATTTGGAAGGCTGTGGGTAATATACTATTCATCATCAGCTTTCTGATTTGACCACATCTGAAGCCTTTTAAAGTCATTATGTTTAACAAATTTTAGATTTTAGCCACCATGTGAGTGGGGTGGTCCAATAAATATATTTACCTGTATTATATTGTTCAATTCCAATAGTAGCCATGTGAGATGTATCTCAATTTTAAAGAGATAAAACTGAAGAAATTAAGTAATATGGTCAAAATTGTAGTGCTCAAAGATCACAAAACTCTTTGTCTTCAACTTTTGTTATTTTTTATTTGTCTTCCCTTCCTCTCTCAATTTCTATCTCTACTCTTAATTTTTTACTTTCTTTCTTTTTCTTTGACTTACTATGCCTCTCAACTCTTCAACTTTCTCTCTTTCCTCATCTCTCCTTATTCTCTTCTTTTGTGCTGCTCTTTCTTTTTCATCTCTCTCTCTATATATTTTTAATTTACTGCCTTTGGTAGAATTATAATTTTAGAGAACTGTATCTCAAAATAAGAAAACAAAATAGAAAGAATATTAATAAATGATAATAGCAAAGGTCATTTATAGCAAATAATATAACTATGTAATTGAAAGTAGCTGGAAATTTGAATTTTTCCATGAAACATGGGTTTAAACATGGCAAAACTTAAAATTACGTTGTGCAGATTATTTTGGAAATATAACATATTTAGAAGCCAAATTTGACTACAATATGCCTCTGAAAGAGTTCCTTTTGGTTAGATTTTTCTTAATGTTGGTGTAGAGATTATTGCGCATGATTATTCTCATGTGTTCTACTTCTGGTTCATGTCTAAGGCCAGACTTAGCCAACTCCATTTTTGAAGCTCTATAAATAATTCTTATGCTCATCTAAGATTGGGAGTCCTGCTACAGACAATTGGTTAGGGTGGAGCTGCCCGTGCCACCCCCATCTAACCCCTCGAAGAACTGGTTTGCCTTCTAAGATGAACAGCAACAACACATTCATGATGAAATTCAGCATTAAACTGTGTGGCTGAAATCCGTGAATGTGACTCATAATCACAACATGACAGTTAAGATGTTAAGAATGCTCAAATTCCCCAGTTGCCGTGTACCACATCTGAGGTAAGGCTGCATTATAAGCCTGACCAGTGGTAATGCAGTAGATAAAGCATCAACCTGGAATGCTGAGGATCCAGGATAGAAACCATGTGGTGGCCAGCTTGAATGCAGACTTGCCAAATTGAGTGCAAGGTCACTAGCTTAAGTATGCGATCATCAACATAATCTAATCGTCACTGGTTTGAAGCCCAAGGTCACTGGCTTGAACAAGGCACCACTGCTTAGGCTTGAGCTCCCAGCCCCCTGTCAAGGCCCATATAAGAAGCAATTAATAAACAACTAAAGTGATACAACTATGACTTGATGCTTCTCATTACCTCTCTACCTTTTTGTCTGTTTCTCACATTCGCAAAAAAAAAAAAAAAAAGATTACATTAATAAAATGGGGAGGATTCTGGTGAGGACAGAAAAGACCCCTTCGCTTTGGTCCAAGAAAAAATGTAACATGTCTGGGCCAGATGAGCAATCTTAACCCTAGATAATTTTATATAAATTTGTGAGCAGGGAAAATTGAACAGATATTCCCATGTTCTTGAAGAGCAGACTTGATATTCCTCCAGCCTCCTTAGACTTGATCATGCTTAAGTAGAAGTTTTCCTTCTTTCTTCTTTTCTGAGACAGAGAGAGAGAGAGAGAGAGAGACAGAGAGAGACAGAGAGAGACAGAGAGAGAGACAGAGAGAGAGAGAGAGAAAGAGAGAGAGAGAGAGAGAGAAACAGACAGGAAGGGAGAGAGATGAGAAGCATCAATTCATAGTTGTAGTATCTTTGTTGTTCTTTGTTTTGCATACATGCTTTGACTGGGTGGGGGGGGGGTGTTCCAATCTAGCCAGTGACCCTTTGCTCAAGTCAGTGACCTTGGGCTTCAAACCAACAACAATTGAATCATGTCAGTGATCTCACGCTCAAGTTGTGACCCCATGCTGAAGCTGGTGAGCCTGAGTTCAATCCAGTGACCTCGGCGTTTCAAACCTGGGACCTCAGTGTCCCAGGTTGATGGTCTATGTACTGCACCATTACTGGTCAAACTAACTAGTTTTCTACTTATTATATTTTATAGACATTTTATTATTTGGCAGGGGCCTAATAAATGCAAACATTCTAGCCACTGAAGGAATTTAATTACTGGAATATATAGAGTTACTATGTTGGAATTGGAGGTTACAAATTTGTTTTCTATGAAGTTAGTTACTACAGCTCAGACTTTAAATCTGTGATGAACGCCAAATTCACTGACAAAGTTCAGACTCTGGCTTGCAATGTGAAGAAGAAAAACCTTGTACATTATTCTGTATGTGTATTGTACCTCAATACACAAGTTAAAAGCAGTGCTATCTCATAAATTGGCTTGGGATACAGAAATAATAGAAAATTTTTTCCTATAGGTAATAATATCTTTTATTTATTGGAAATTCTATGCACGGAAAAGAGAATTTATGACCAGTTTCTAACCAAGAAATAAGTTCAGACTAAGAAAAATTCATGTGGATTTGAACTTGATGGAGAAGAATTAGGGAATTAAAGTACCAGCAGGAAGGGGCTGTGGGGGAGGGTGGAGGCAGGGGGGTAAAAAGAGACAAATACACAGTGATGAAAAATGATTTGACTTTGAGTGATGGGTACACGACATAATCAACAGTTCAAATGCTATAAAAATGTTTACCTGAAAACTATGTACTCTTGCTGATCAATGTCAACCCATTACATTTAATTTTCTAAATAAAATTTAAAAAAAAGAAATAAAAAAGAAAGGGAAACATGTGGTATGTTTCTGGTTTCAGTAAAAACAAGGCTGATGGGAAATTAGAGGAAAAGGTGGTTGGCACGGAGTTCTAGTAGAACTTCAAATCCAGGAGTTTGGACGAAACTTTGTAAGAAAAGAAAAGAATTTATATATACACACAAATATATATTTATATAACATAACATATTATATATCATATTAATTATATAACATATTAATATATCAGATATATATTATATATGATGTTTATATATATATTTTGAGATATATATATAGAGAAACATAGAGGTCCTCTTATAGAAAGAGAAATATAAAAGGACAGATAGACTGAATATGGAACAAAAGGGAGAGAAGATGGACTATAATGCAGATGGTGCAAAGAATATAGTCTTGGATGTGAAGTTACTGAAGCCCTGTCATTTCTCTTTTCTTTAGTAAGTGAAACTATCCTACATTAAGATAGAAATTAAACTCAATCTCTGTTCTAAGAGTCCTTGCAGAACTGGAACTTTATTCCAAGTTTACATATTTGCCCACATAGCCCATTTATATGTACAGTGAGGAATCACAACTATTTTCACTTTAATATATGGCAAAACTATAGTTTTTGTTTTTTAAAGCATTGTTAGAAAACCTGGATATCTTTTCTCTCTTCCCAGCCAACGTGGAATAGTAGATTGCACTCCATTTATGAATCAGCAGTACGTTAAGTTGCAGCGTGGGTACCATTACCATAAATTAAGGCAAAACCAGAACACTACGCAAAAGAACAGACTGTGTTTGGCAATGGGCTATCCTTGACTTTGTAATCATTTGTTTTAGTTCTAAATTGTACACACCAGTAATCTTCCAGCCAAAGAGGCTGGTGAATTAGCAGGTTTAACTGTTTGTAAAACACATGCATAAATATACGTGGGGACTGTGTTTGCATACAGGGTGTGCAGATGCATCTGTGTGGGAATGGGCATAGCTCTGGGTGTCTTGGGAGGATCTGAATGTGTGGATCTGTGTTTCCATTTGTCAGTGTGTAAGGAGGAGTTGGAGATGGTTACACGCGCAGTTGTGCTGGCAAGAATTTTCTAACAAAGGGTTGACACAGCCAGAGGTTTGTCTAATTGCTCCTAGTTGACTGAATCACAGTAAATGTAATTATGGAGCAGACAGGGTTCTTAGGGGTATATTTTTAGAAAGGGTCATAGCAAGAAGAGATAACCTGTTCAGAGTCACATGGATAATGGAGATGTGATACGAACTACTCCTGAAGATAATCATAGAATGAAATAAAATTTAAGTTTATTGACTAATACCAGTTCTGAGGCTTATAATCACAATCAGAAATCTGAAGTTGGAAGGTAGGCAATTCCCACCCAGAGTGCTCTCATTGTTACTTTTTCAATTTGCTTTGGTGTGGTAAAATGGTGACCATTATACCATTTGCTGGAATCTCTGGAGAATAAAGACTAAATCACAGGGTGAGTACAAGGAGACATTTTGCAGTTTCTTGAACAGATCCTGGTATCTGTGGGGTGTGCACATGCTAGTGTGCCTATGTGTGTAAATGTGGCTGTAGTTGTACAGGAACTCACAGTGGACTACACACCACGAGGTCAGTAATACCTCCCTTGCACACTCCCCTCTGCATTAACTTCATCTAATAAAAGGAAGCAGCTTTTCCTCCCACGTGGCGGGGTTAATAGTTTACCTTCCTAGGAAGCTTGGGGTGTTCTGGAGGAGTAAGAAAAAGACTTTAGTACCATTCCCAAGAACAGGACTGAAGACTGGAGAAGCAAGAGAGTGTAGAGATAACTATGAAAAGGTGTGGCATAAGAAACAGAAGCAGGTTCGTGGCTGAGTTTCACTGGTGCTGTTTGCTGAGCATTGTGTGTGTGTGTTGGGCAGTACACACATAAATACATATTGAACATATAAATTATCAGCACATTTCTCTGCTGTAAAGTCTTTAAGTGTCAGGATATAGATGGTTTTTGGAAATACTTGCAGAACATATGCTATGCTATGCCACCATCTGTAGCCCAGGACTGGGGACCAGATTCTGTTGCTTTGCTTTGGGGCAAAGAAGAAGGAAATTGAGTAGATTTCTCTCTTGTATGTGGCTGCTTTATCCCTCAGTCTTGTGACTTTTACCTTCAATGGGTCTAGCTCATCCCCCTTTCTGTAGGACACTTGAAACTTAGTATTTTCCTTTTAAGAAATGCTGTGTTCTCACCTATAAGGTGACAATCTTATCTTTGCAGACAATATTGTTGAAGCAACTGTACTCCACAATGTATGTGTCCAAATTCTTGCCAGACCTCATGTTTTTTCTCTTCCTTCAGGATGTCATAGACCCTGTTCCCACTGAGATTGCCTAATTTGGCCTTGCTGGTGAGTTCTCTAGCTCAAGCTCATCAGTTTGATGTCTACCCATAGATTTTACAACAAAATCTAAGCTCTTTATTTGTCCAGTTAAACTGATTATGACCAGACCCTGCCTGCCTTGCTGACTCCTGTCTCATTACTATTGTACATGTTCTGTTGTCCCTACCACTTTGATGAATGCATATGTAAAGTAACACCATTTAGCACTTTCTAGGATGCCCTATATGTTACTTCCTCTGCCTAGAAGAATGAGGGGCAGTAGGAATCTCTCCCCCAAACCTTGTGCCACCAAGCCCTCCATCCCTGATGCTATCACACCAGGGCTCTTATAAAACTCGGACACTTTAAGCTTCCCTGCTGAGTCGTGGAAAGAATGAGCATCCATTGCACCTCTAAAGATGAGGAAGGAAAAATAAAATTTTTGAGAACAGTGAGTGAAAAGAGAGAAAAAAAATACAAAACATAGATTTAAACACACACACACACACACACACACACACAAACACAATGGGTTTCTTATTAAACTAACTTGCTTTCAAAGGACATAGCTATCTCAGTTTCCTCACTCCAATCCTGTCTTGGATGAACCAGAGAATAAATAGATTTCCTGAGCCCTTGACCAGCCTTCTGCCGCTGTCTTGGGAGGCTTTCTCCTGTGTTCCAGGCGACTTTGCTGCTTAACAGCGCTTCATTCCGGGAATTGAAAAGGGCAATGAGATGTCGTGCTGCAGTTTCTCATCTCTGGGCTCACTCCCAGGGCTGTGATGAGGGCACTGGGTGAGGGAACCTCCGGAGTCTCCTCCCTGCATTGCTCTCCCTAAGATTGTCCCTCACACCTCAACCTGACTTTGTAGACCTGGCAACTGAAACATGCTTTTTACTCATCCTCAGGGTGATGCTGGCATGACCAAATTTGGAGTCGGGGAGACACACTCTATAATTAATTACTATCTAAGACCTCTTAATGACGTATGTTGTCAGATGGAAAGAATGATGAGGTGGGAGAATTGAAGCACCACTTGTGGGTTGGTGAGATCCATTCTGCTCTTGGTTACCATGACAACACCCTTGCTCTAAGGCTCTGCGACTATGTGAGAGGGAGCCGGGTAAATTTGTGGCAGCCTTTGGGATTCAGTCCTGAGGCTTAGGAACCCCTACCCTGGGACGTTGCTTTCTCTGTGCTTAGGAGTGGAGGGGAGAATATGGCGTTGCCACTCACTAACTGGAGGTTTGCATGGTTCAAAGGTAGACCTTGATGCTGGGTTTGGAAGGGTTGGGTAGCAGAAGAGCAGACCAGGGACTCTTTGCTGCTGCGGACTGGCATCACTGCCAGCAAGGAGTGGGCTTGGACTTCAGATATAAATGTATTGGGAATACTTCACACACTGAGGCACCTTCCTGCTCTGGAACGCTGGGTGATGAAGCCTGGCTAGCTCATTAACCTTTTCCTTCCCAGTGCTGGTGGCTTTCAGAGTGGGTCCTGTCTCTTTCTGACTTCTATGTGTGAACTGATTTCTAGATGAACTCTTTTTCCTTTGCAGTCCACAATAAAAATCTTCACCTGCAGTTCCAAGCAGGTACATGGTTTTGAAGCTGGTATATATTTTTAGCTTTACTGAGCTACATATGACAAAGGAAATTGTGCATATTTAAGGTGTTCAGCTTAATGTGTTGATATCGGTGTACACTGTGAAACAAATTGTGTATGGGGCGCTGTGAGGCATGTGGCAGGGGAGCACATGCCCCGTTGTGGCTGAGTGTGGTCCCTGTGTCTCTACCCCAGTTTTTGTGCATGTTCTCCTTCTGTCCAGCATCTGTGCTTTAAAGCAGTGAACAGTTTATTCACCTTGGTTTTTCTAAGGGAGAAAATCCTGAGAATTTGGAAAAATATCTGGATATGTATCTTGAAAAGGGAGGTAATATTCAACAAGGGGACACAGAGAAAAAAAGAGGCATAAGAAGGGTTTCTGAGGAGAGCTGTACCTGCTACTTAGAAAGCATAAGATTCACTCAGTACTATGATATAAGGAGAGGGCACAAGTCAGAATTTGTTTGGAGATGAATTGCTCCAATATGACAATGAGAGCAACTAGTAATTTGGGGAAATTCCAGAGTACAGACAGGAAGAACTAGGTCGTAATCTAGAAGCCAGAAAGAGAGATGGTGAGAGAAGGTTATAATCCCAGCCAATGCTTCCTTTTGATGAGTACTGTGAAGTGCTACCCAATGTATTTTTTTAAGTGCAGATGCAAAATTGTTTCCTTACATTATTTCAGTTACACCAAGCAAGTCAGGATGTGTTTGCTTGTTTCCTAGATTAAAACACACTGGGCATATTTTCTGAATGAAAACATCTAATTTTACCAAGTAGTGTTTCCTAGTATAAGAAACTGTATCTATGTAAAGTCTCAGACATAAAAGTGTAATTTAATTTATGTATACATTTATTTATTCAATGACAGAAGTCCAGGGTCATCTTCCATGTAGGACTGAGCTCCAAGTCTAATCTAGAAGGAGATGACTTGTCTCTGGGTCCTCTCTTCAGCACTCAAAACTGAGAATTTCTCCTTCTTGTCCACTGTTAGCCTTCCCTTGAAATTCTTATTCCTGTTTTCTCCAATTCATAATCAGTATTTTTCTCCCCTATTTTCAGAAGAACTGATATGTAGCTTCTTACTCAGGAAATAAGATCTCTTATTTTATACATTAACTTATTACCCTTTTAAGAGTATATATTTGCTTTTCAGAAAGGGAATTTAGAAAAAATCATACAGGAGTCCAGCTTTTGGAGCTTGGATGGGGCAGCACCCGGGAATTACCACCGCCAGCCCCATTAGAGTTTTTCATCAACTTAGAACTATTTTGCTTGCTGAAATTTTTGTATTTACAGACATTACTTTTTCCTTCAAGTTCTCTGATTTAGTTATGAATAGGGGATCTCAAAATCTCCCATGGGCTGTAAAAATTCCATTGCCTTCAGGGCCCCTTCAAGTAGTTTATGAAGAGAGCAAGGTATCTTGAGCATCATGAGTATTATGGCAAATGAGAATATGCAAATTCACGTAGAAGCACTGACATTTATATATATAAATATACATCATTTTTTAGAAGAAGACAGTGCACTTTCCAATCAAAGCACAACCGATAGTCATAAGAGTCTAAAGGCCTTCAGTTAAGAACCTCCGAATGTTATTTGGAGTAGAAAATTAACTTCAAAGTTGAAAAAGGAAAAATTAGGAAGGGCCACATATGAGTAGCTTAGCTTTCTTTGATTGTTTAGTCTGCAATGAATCTTGTGGATTGATGCTCAGTGCATTCAGTTGAAGGCTAGTCAGTCCACAGAGGCTCTGGTGGGAATCTTGCAGGACACAGAGCCACAGATCAGAAACAGACATCACAAGGAGACATATTTCTGCCTTTGAGATTCCAGTCACCAGGAAGAAGGGGTGGCTTTGGACAATGATGGTGATGAGTGAAATCAAGTTATTTTTTTATTTTCTATTTTTTACTCAAATTTTTGTTTTTCTTTCTTTATTTCTTTATTTATTTTACAGGGACAGAGAGAGAGAGAGAGAGAGTCAGAGATAGGGGTAGATAGGGACAGACAGACAGGAACAGAGAGAGATGAGACGCATCAATCATCAGTTTTTTGTTGTGACACCTTAGTTGTTCATTGATTGCATTCTTATATGTGCCTTGACTGTGCGCCTTCAGCAGATGTAGTAACCCCTTGCTCGAACCAGCGACCTTGAGTCCAAGCTGGTGAGCTTTTTTGATCAAGCCAGATGAACCCGTGCTCAAGCTGGTGACCTTGGGGTCTCGAACCTGGGTCTTCTGCATCCCAGTTCGAAGCTCTATCCACTGCACCACCGCCTGGTCAGGTGAAATCAATTTCTTAATCAGTTACTTATTCAGTATAGTAATAATTCAGATTTGAGGTCAGATTCTAGAAAGCATATTTTGTGTCTCATGATTGTCTTTCTAAGTTTTGTGTTAAAGGTGTTGATTGCCTAAGCCATTTTGAGCCATGGGATTTAAATATTTTTTTTTCAATTTGGTTCAAATCATTAATAAGGAATATTGCAACTTTAACCCAAGCACTCTCAGACTGCATACTGGGAATTTGGTTGAGATTTAAGAGGTTATCCAGTGAACAATTTGAATCAGGAGGGAGTAGAGAAGGTGTTTTTGCTAGTGGTGTTGCTTCAGGGAATATGTTTGTTAGCACTTATTTTGTGAAAATCTGCATGAGCAATTTGGGAGATCTTGAGAGGACTTATAAAGTGTAATTGCTTCAGTCACTCAGTTTCATGCTTCCCTGTGAGAATTGCACAGTCCTAAATGCTTTCCAGTATGTACAGTATTCTTCCTTGTATTGTTTTGTCTAAACAAGAGGAGTGAGGAACTGCAGGAAAGAATCCAGTTCCTTCCCAGTTATCTGTAACAGCGTCTTTGTTTGAAAAGACAAAGCACCACAGACGAGTGACTCCAACAACTCACATTTATTTATTTAGAGTTCTAGAGACTAGACGTCTGAGTTCAAGGTGTTGGCAACATTGGTTTCTTTTGACACCTCTTTTCTTGGCTTTCAGATGGCTACCTTGTTCCTGTGTCTCATATAGTCTTTCCCTTGTGTGCACACATCCCTGGCATCTCTTTGTGTGTCCCAAATTATTATTATTATTATTATTATTATTATTATTATTTTGACTAACCAGATTGGATCAGGGCCCAACCTAACAACTTCATTTTTATTTCATCCCTGTTTAAAGCTTTGTCTCCAAATAGAGTGACATTTGACTGTACAGTGTGGGCTAGGGCTTAAATGTATGCATTTTGAAGGAATGCAATTCAGCCCATATAAAAGTATAATTGTGCTCCAGGTTGGACTGAGTGATTGGTGAGAGCCCTTTTAGGTTTATAAGTACAGGATTCTGAGATTCTAGATCTTGCCTCACTTATGACTTCTGAGAAATCATAGGGGACTTTCTATGAAGAACCGGTTTTCTATCTTTCAAGCACTATACCACCAGAGAGCACCAGCTCTCCCCAAAGAACGAAACTTGAAACATGACTTCTTGATTTATGATTGAAATGTCTCCCTGTTCTCACCATCATCCCATTCATAGTCTGCTCTAATTCTTCTTAATCAAAAAAATAGATCAAATAGAAATGATGCAAATACAAGTTGTTAAGGAGGGAGGACAGACAGCCACATACTGTTTTCTATATGGGAACTGAGTCTGTTGACACATTGCCATGAGAAATGATGGTGGCCCCAGAATAAACACTGAATAGAGCTATAAGAGACATTTGTCAAGTAAAATTCCAGTGGCTTGACTTCTTATTAAATATAATATATGAAAAAGAGAAAAATCTGGAATGCCATTGTGAGTTCTGCCTTCTCTGTTTCTGTGGATGGTAGGGTAATTAACAAACATTAAGTAAAGGAGGAGGTTATTTTAAAAGTTATCTGAAGGTGTATATGTACATAAATATACAGTATGCATAATAGTCATGTACAATACATATGTATGTTAGAGCAATATGTACTATATATGAATAGAAAATGCATATATATACTGATAAAATAGAAAAAATATATATATATATATATATGACCATACACTGACATATTTTAAATAATGCCAGCTAATTACAGTTTCTGCATTCTTTCAAAAAAACCCTGTTACCGAGCTTGACTTTGACTTCTTGAATGCTTAACAGAAGCATAGCCCCAGGCTAAGGTACCAGACAGCATTTCTGTTTTAACTGGAGAAAGGATAAATTCAAGAACTCAACCATATGTAATGTTTTGAAAAAGAAAGGAATCATATAGCTGAGGATCCAGACACATAGAATTAAGCAATATATGTATTAAATCAAAGGAGTGCCAATCATTCAATATTCTAGTTCTCTTATACAGTTCCTTTTCATCAAAAGATAATACTCACTACTAATTAGTAAATAATTAACAATAAATAATGTGTGGAAAGGTGGTGGCATAAAACATTCATGGAAGCAATTTATCATGTGATTAAGAATCATTAGATTCATTGCCTACCTTACTAACAAATGACTATGAATTCCCTGTTAGCACTTTGTCCAGGCACGTTATTTAGATCACTGCTGACTCTTGAGAGAAGATATGTTGGCAGTAAAAAGTGAAAACATCAGGCTACTTTTAGAGAAATGGCATACCTATGAGTTTCCTCTAATTTAAGAGGATATCAGTATATATATTTTTTTACAGGGACAGAGAGAGAGAGAGAGATAGGGACAGACAGACAGGAACGGAGAGAGATGAGAAGCATCAATTATTAGTTTTTGTTGCCCTTGCAACACCATAGTTGTTCATTGATCGCTTTCTCACATGTGCCTTGACTGCAGGCCTTCAGCAGACCGAGCAAGCCCTTGCTGGAGCCAGTGACCTTGGGTCCAAGCTGGCGAGTTTTTTGCTCAAGCCAGATGGACCCGCGCTCAAGCTGGCAAGTTCGGGGTCTCAAACCTGGGTCTTCTGCATCCCAGTCCGACGCTCTATCCACTGAGCCACCGCCTGGTCAGGCAGGATATCAATATTTCTTGATAAAATATTATTTAAAAACCATCTATCTAAGTTGACTATTGAATATTCAAATATGATAGAAGCAGGTGTGTTAATCTTCTGTTGACCAACAAATGAATCCATGCATGTAAATTAAGTTTCACTGCTAACCTTAACTATAACCCTATTCTTCATTCTTCTTTTTTAAGTGAGAGGTACAGAGGAACAAAGGCTCACATGTGCCCCCAACCCGGATCTACCTAGCAAGCTCCCTACCAGGCAATACTCTGTCCCTCTGGGTCACTGCTCCTTTGCTCGACAACCGAGTTATTTAGCACCTGAGGCAAGGCCATGGAGCCATTCTCAGCGCCAGGGCCAACATTGTTCTAACCATTTGACCCATAGTTGCAGGAGGGGAAGAGAAGAGAGAAAAATGGGGGAGGGTAAGGGGTAGAGAAGTAGATGGTCACTTGTGTGCCTGGACCAGGAATCAAACCCAGGACTTTCATATGTTCCATCACTGAGCAAACCGGCCAAGGTCTCTATTCTTCATTCTGAAAGATGGAGTACATAGGTTGATGCTATTAGGCTTCAATATCAACAAATCTCTAATTGTCACCTAGAGATATTATATGCCTAAGCATAGAATGACCCATCTCTTTCAACACCTACATAACATTTTTGTTTAGTTCAAGAACCTGGGGAAAATGTCACTGTTGAAACATGGTAAAGCTGATAATTACTGAGGATGCCGACCAATCTCCATGTGAGCAACTCATCATAATAATTTAGTCAGCATGCCATCTGTAAACACACTGAACAGTGTCCAGGTACCCTTATCTCATGGCCTGCAGGCTCCTCACCCCTGTTCCCGTGCCTATCTTCTCCAACCACTTCTGGTTAGCTTATCACAAGCCAGTAGCTACATTTATCTCAGTTTCTCTTGCCATTGTAATTGCATAGCTCAATTAAATATTATTTTAATCAATAAGTCATAGTTCAAAGAAAAAAATGGTCTCAGATTGTTTTTCTGGGAAGCTGAAGTACTAAGAAACTGTTGTAGAATTCAGGGTGGTTAGACAACTATAAATGATGAGAGAAACTTTGTAAATTTGTGAAATTCTGGGCACAGATCTTATGTCCAGCAACTTTGCATTCTCACTCTCACTTAAAGATATATATGGGATTGTAGATCATGAATTATAAATATGACTTTTGTAAGAAAACTTTGTAGAACTCTAACCTCTAGAGGACCTGACACAAAGACAAGTCATGGACCCTCCATCATACAGATAGCTAACAAATACATTTTTACAATCCTTCTGTTTATTTTTAGCAAGAGAGATACATACATATAGACAGACAGGTGGGAGAGAGATGAGAAGCATCAATTCTTTGTTGCAGCACTTTAGTTGTTCATTGATTGTTTTCTCATATGTGCCTTGACCAGGGAGTTCCAGCTAAGCCAGGTACCCCTTGCTCAAGCCAGTGACCTTGGGCTTCAAGCCAGTAACCTTTAGGTTCAAGACAGGGGTCATGTCTATGATCCCATACTCAAGCCAGTAAGACCCCGCTCAAGTCAGCAACCTCAGGGTTTTGAACCTGGGTCCTCAGCATCCCAGGCCAATGCTCTATCCACTGTGCCACCACCTGGTCAGGCGCATTTTCAATCTTAAGTGAAAATAATATTTAAACAATGAATAAGTTTTAATGATTGTCTGCTCTACAGACTTTTTAAAAATTGTAAATATCACATAAGGATGTCCACATCAGACCCACAACAAAAATGATACTTGATACACAGCAAAAATGATCAGAAAGAAGTTTACCAAAAAAAAAAAAAAAAAGAAAGAAGTTTACCAAAAATATTTACAGGCTTGTTTCTGTGTGAAAAATTATGGGCTATGTTTTATTCCTTTCTAATTTTTTTTTAATTGAAAATCTCCTATAATGAGCAATAACTTGACTGTAAATTCCTTGGTGTCAAGGATGGGTCATCCTGTTGTCATCCAGAGTCCCCAGCACACAGAACAGTATCTGATCCATTTCTGTCTCATGAATGAGTGAGGCTTTTTGATTAGTTTGCCAGTTACTTACTCTGAATGCGCTAGATGGAAGAGCTTCTGCTGTACATCAAACAGAGTAGGACAAATTTATAATATAATCCAACTTTAAGAAACTACTCTACACGTGCACACATGAAGGTGTCTGTAGAAAACAGAAGTATATGACAATGTTCATGTTTAATGTTGGGCGATGTGGTTACACAAGGTCTTTATTTTCTTTGCTATCTTCCTTTATATTAAAATTCCCCAAAGTCCATTTCTGCTGTTTTTCTAATGAGATGATAAACCGCTAACTGCTCTTCGAAGCAGTATGATTTCTGCTCCTCTGTCTCTGACTCCATCCTTACATCTCCACCTGGGTCATGCAGCCATTCCTGAGGGCAGACTGCTCACAGCCCCCAGGCGAATGATCCCCATAGGGCTGGTCTGGGCTTCTTGGATGGCATCCAGGAGTTTCACTGGGGAAAGAATCTTTTTAATGTGTCTTCATTCACCTGGTCTCTTCTTGGTCCCAGGGACAGCACTGAGGTGGCCTCTGTCTGTTCCAAGGACAAGAGCAGTCCCATTTCTGTTTTAGTAAGCCACCATCACCATGGTTTGGCTGAGTCATTGAGGCTGAAGGAAATATAAGTCTCAGCAACATAGTCATACAGTTCAATTTGGTAGTAGTTTACCTGCTTTCCCCCCTTGCAGCCACATTCTGAAAAAAATTGACTTATGTTGAACCTGTACTTTAAAACCACATGTATGGATTATTGTTTCACTCATGGTTGGATAAATAAGGGGCAGACAGGACTTATTTATTCACTTCAGGATTACTAAACTGATATGAGGTAAACAGTTACAACTAATCCTCAGAGGAAAGAAAGCAAAAGTTGTACCAGAAGTCTAAAGAGTTCTTAAAAGGTAGTAACAGCACCTTGGCTGTCTTAGACTTGAGACTTGTGCATCATAAAGCAAGCTGGCATGCCAGAGTTCCAAAGACAGCAAGCCTGGCACCCAAAATGTGGCCACTATGTTCTAAGAATTCACCTGTTGTGGTACTTGATGGATAAATACATAGCTATTTTCAGAATGTTTTGTCTGATTATGTTTTATCTCTGAATATATTGTTTTTCAGTTAAATATCATTTAGTTTAGTATTAATCATCTTATTTTTCTCTGGTAGGGCACTGGTAACATTTTCTTTTTCTGTATTCCAAATCATCATGTGCTTATGGCAGATTGTTTTGTAGTCACATGAACAATCTGAGAAAAGAGGGGGGAGGTCAGGGGTTTGAGGCTACCTTGCAGTCCTTCAGTTTGTGCTTCTCGGGGAGGTCAATGTTCACAGACTCCTTGCCACCTCTGCCTGAGTTGCTACCTGTCCCGTCAGTAGGTTTCATATGAGGACAAAAGTGGTACTCCTGTGTATTGAGAACATAAGTAATTACCTATGTCCTCTTAGCATAATCCTCACATCGATTATCAGAACTATTATTCTCATTATGAAATTGAGAAAATTGATAATTTGTGAATTTAAAATCAGTCTTCTTCTGCCTGACCAGGCGGTGGCGCAGTGGATAGAGCATCAGACTGGGATGCGGAAGACCCAGGTTCGAGACCCCGAGCTCTGCAGCTTGAGCGCTGGCCCATCTGGCTTGAGCAAAAGCTCGTCAGCTTGGACCCAAGGTCACTGGCTCCAGCAAGGGGTTGCTGGGTCTGCTGAAGGCCCGTGGTCAAGGCACGTGTGAGAAAGCAATCAATGAACAACTATGGTGTCGCAAGAGCAACGAGAAACTAGTGATTGATGCTTCTCACCTCTCTCCATTCCTGTCTGTCTGTCCCTATCTATCCCTCTCTCTGACTCTCTCTCTCTGTCCTTGGAATAAATAAATAAATAAAAATATTAAAATCAGTCTTCTTCTGATCACACAGCTAAGAAGAGTCAGAGTCAGGGTCTGAACTGAACCCACCTTAGAAAGTTCTAAGATACTAGTTCCACATCTGGAGGTGGGGTGCATCTGGTGGACTGGTCCCTCCACATGTAAGCAGGATTGCTAACATGTTGCAGACAGCACAGATGAGTCAACCACATACTAATCCTCAACATGGCCTTTCATTCTCCATCTGTCCCACTCCACATACTTTCTTGGGTCTTTAAATATTTACTTTTCTTGTTTATGGTGACCTATAAAATACGCTATCTGGTAGGACTCCTTTTTGCTTTTTTGTTTAAAAATAAGTTTGAAATATAACTTACATAAAAGAAAGTGCATATATCTTAGGTGTAAGGTTCCATGAATTTTGGTAAATATGTACAACCATGCAACCACTGTCCCAATGAAAAAATAAAACATTGCATCATTGCAGAAATATTCCTTCATGACACCCTGTAGTCCCCACACTCCATATCCCAAGCCATCAGTCATCTGTTGTCTAGCACCATAAAATTATTTTGTCTAGTGCAAACTTCATTGCAACCAGAATCACAGAGTATCTACTTTTATTTATCTATTTGACTCAATGCAATGTCTATGAAATTAAAAAATGATGTGTCCTTTTTCATTTTTACTGAGTAGTTCCCCACTGTACAAATATAGCTCAATTTGTTTATTCATTGCCCTATCAATGGACACATTATTATTTTTATTATTATTAGTTTGGGGCTATTTTGAATAAAGTTGTTATAAACATTCACATAGATATGGCTTTTTTTCTGTGAATATATGACTTCAAATTTTGGGGAAAAAAACCTAGGCTTGAAATTATTAGGCAACAGGTATGTCTATTATAAAATTTACAGGAAACTGCTTGCCGTTTTCCAACTTACTGTACCATTTTACATAAGCAGTACATGAAGGCCCCAGTGCCAGAGACCACATCTTTGCCAACACTTGATATCAGAAATCTTTTCAACTTTAGTCATTCTAGTTGGGAGTGAAGAGGTAAGGCATTGTAGTTTTAATCAACCTTCCCCTGATGTCATACTGTTGAGACAATTTTCATGTTGTTATTGGCCATTAACACAACTATTTGTTGGGGTTCAACAGTCTCTTCAAGTCTTACCCTAATTTAAATGAAAAAAAAAAACAAATTGTATTATTATTGAGTTGTCAGAGTTCTTTATATATATTTGGGATTGAAGTCTGTCACATGCATGTACTGTGAATATCTTCACCAGTTAGTGCTTTGAGAAGACTTTTTGAGCACCCTCTTTGTCTTTATAATTTCTCTCTTGTCCCTTCCCCGTCGTGCTGTTCCTTGCTCCTCTGAGTAGTGCATCAGGCTGGCCTTATAACACCTGGTGACTCCTAAAAGGAAATCATTGGTTCCAGGAACCTCTGTGGCCATTGCCATGAGCCTTCCTCTAATACCTTCCAGCACACCCCAGAGAGATCTGTTATAGCCCTACAATCAAATTTTGATCAAATGTTCTTAAATATTTGAGATTTCTACTTTTTTCTTTCTTTATCTTCTGATTTATACAAGATGCCAAGGACCAAATAATAGCCATTTTTAAAGATTTTATGATAATTTTTAAAAATAACTACATTGCCAATCTGGTGACCAATGCCAAATCTGAACTCACAGCACATTTCTGCTGGTTTATGCCCTATACTTGTGATGACAGGAGACAGAGCCACAGAATACAGGAACAATAACTTTAAATATGGAAAGCGATAGGTCTAGTGATTACTTTCAGATCTGGCTATATTTTCAGAGGTGGTATGAATGGTGCAGTAAGTAAAAATTATATTTTTAGCAGGAGGTTGGAAATCTTTTTTTTTTTTTATGCCTGAAGAAAATGAAATTGTCAGTTTGAAGTAATATAAACAGTTTGAAGTTGAATGATCTATGTGGCTTGCACCAATAGCAAATACCTTCGGGTGGAGGGTTTGCTACACTGTAAAATGTATTGTGATTTTTATTACAATACAGAAGCAGTGGCAACACACTCTGTTGTGCACAAACTGTTTCAATCTGTCCTAGAGACTGCCAAGTTTCTTCGTTCATCTCCCCTCTGCTAAAATCCACAGGAAAAAAGAGTGAGTTCCCATGCGGATATCAGGACTTATTAGTCTTAATAATGGGACAAGAATTCAGGGCTCATAGAATCCCCAGATGAACCCAGGTCATGAACCAGGCTTTGGGATGTTAAAATAGAAAAGCTAAGCTTAGTATTATTTCAGGGTTTTGGCTCTCCTTGTAGCCTCATTACTGTTCAATGGTGGGTGCAGGATCTGAGATTTTAACAGTAGTCTCTGTGAATCGGGCTAAACTTGAAAAAAAGAAAAGAAAAATTTCCCAAATTTATGCTGAACTATGAATTCAGTGGTAAGACCTGCATAACGATAGTTTTCTCATCTAGAAAATATATTTCAATAATTTTTATCTTCTTGACCAAGGTTATTACTTTTCCCTCTCTAGAGGGAAACTCATATTATAGTCTGCAATACCTTGGGAGACAAAGGAAACATAGGAATTCTTTATATTCACCTATTTAAGATTGGGCTACTTCTCATCTTAAGAAATTGTTAACATAGTCTGAAGTTGAGAATATAAAAATTAGTAGTTGTAGTTGTTATACTTTATATACAAAAGGGCTGAAGAATTATGCAGGAAGCAATGATGGATTATGGCAATGCTAGGTGTGCAAAATCCCAGCTTCCCGGGGTATTAATGTCATTGTGTACAGTGGACTTACATCTGTATGAAGAATAGCTTAGTTTCAGCAATTCTGACATCTACAGCTGCCTGTGGGCTACATCTGTTATATATCCTACATTTCCTTTTCAACTGATGGCTTCAATCCTTTTGTCATTGAGACAGAAGAATGCCAAATTAACCTTCTGTTTCACTATGATAACTGTGTTTTGTGCAGAATTTAGTGTAGTTACATAAAACCAATAGCCTATCTAATAGGCTTGTTGGGGAGGGGTTTATTAGTGGCAGCTTTGGCTGCCATAATTATTGGATTATCCATCATCTTGAAATCTTTCTCCTCATGATTATTTTTTTTATGTGAACACTCAGATGCAACATAGTGCACAATTTTTATTAAATTGTGTAAACCAGTCTAGTGGCAGTGGGTTCTCTGTCACCGTCTGTGGAGGATGGACCTTCTAAAGCCATACATGAGAAATCTAGAGTGGTGGGTTGGCTTCTGTGTCACATACAGTGAAGCAGAGGAAGGCAGAAGTCTCCCCTCCAGGCAAGCAGGAAGCTTAGTAATTAACCATAGATCATGGTACCTGCCAGTCACCTTGATAGACAGAACCTTGTTAATAACCTGATTACCTCACTCATCTCCCACAGACACAGATAGGGAGGACTGATGGGGGTTGTTCCTCTGGGCTCTTGTCACCAGAAGGTCAGTTTCAAAGGCCCTATAATTTCTTAAAGATAGATCTAACAGCCACTTACATAAAAATTTATGAATGAGAGAGGGAGGATTAAAATACTTCAACTCAAGGTAAAATCCAGTGCCTGAATTTCCAAGGTAGAATCTCAGACTTTCAGAAGTTTTTAAATAAATGTCCTTGAATTTAGACTTAGAGTGTCTTCTCAAAAATGAAGTGCATTGTCTCTGAGAATAAAGACCAACCTCATTGGAAACATGGCAACACTCTCCACAACTTTTAGTTGTTCTGTCAGTTACAAGGGGAAAGAAAGGGATTATAACCTTCTCGTTAAATTGGAGCACATCTTTAAATAATGAAGCTTCCTGAAAAGTTTTATTATTTATTTAGTTAGTTATTTTCATTTCAGCTAACCCAGATTGTCAGAAGTACTGAATCAGAACTATGGATTTGTGCCAACCTGGAAAGGCTTGTTTCCACTTGCTCTAAGATGGGGTACGAAAGGCAGTCCGGGCAGGGCTGGCCTGTCAAGGAAGGTTGGGGCTGGGGCTGCTCCCACGGTGAGAAGGAGTTTCATCCATCGGTGAGAAGGGGTTCCATCCACCTCTGTCAAGGGTGGGCGGGAGAAGCAAGGGAAGCCATGGCAGAAAGCACACTGACTCGGGAAGAGGTCTGGGATCAACGGGGCCACCCTGGGCTCTGTCTCCTGAACGTACCGGGTTCACCACTTACATTCAGTTCAACAGATGTGTCTGCACCAGAATCAATATGAGATATGCTTGGGATACAAATATCAATGAAACATGATTCTGTTTTTCTCTTCAAGTTGCTCAGACCATTTGAGAAGTACAGCCTTCACAAGCTAAATTTATTTATTTTTTTGTTGTTTTTTTCCTGAAGTTTTATTTAATTTTAAAATAGGTTATTTTTGATTCGCCTAGGTATTTGATGTTTGTTGGAGAACACTTTGTATATAATTCAGGAAAAATTATTATTATTATATTTTTGGTGTGAATCTTTTTTTACAGGGACAGAGAGAGAGAGTCAGAGAGAGGGATAGATAGGGACAGACAGACAGGAACAGAGAGAGGTGAGAGGCATCAATTATTAGTTTTTCGTTGCCATTGTGACACCGTAGTTGTTCATTGATTGCTTTCTCACATGTGCCTTGCCTGCGGGCCTTCAGCAGACTGAGCAACCCCTTGCTGGAGCCAGTAACCTTGGGTCCAAGCTGGCGAGCTTTTGCTCAAGTCAGATGGGCCCACGCTCAAACTGGCGACCTCGGGGTCTCGACCTGGGTCCTCCACATCCCAGTCTGATGCTCTATCCACTGCACCACCATTTGGTCAGGCTTGGTGTGAATCTTGATTGCAAAGTGGCTAAGCCTTTTACAGGGCACATTTATTGATATGGTGGAGTTGGTGGCTCTTTTCTCTCTACCACTCCCTTAGTGAGGAGAGTGTTTTATAGCCCTGTTGGTTGTGTTCTAGCTTCAGAGAGAGGAGCCTCATTTTGGAGCCAGACTTCGTCACTAACAGATTGAGAGGGAGGCTAGCTCAAGCATATGGCCAGTACCTGCCCATGAATTACCTAGTGAACTCTGCTGAATCCAGCAACACTTGAGCTTATAGTGAGAATGATATATATTATGAAAGGCATGCTCAGGAGGTCAGAATTCACTCTAGATAGTTTAAGCAGAAAAGGTCTAATATAAGAAATGAGCTCCTTATAAAAATTTGGGGAAAGCCAAAGTCCAAGGTCTGTTCAAGCAACCAATTGTGTGGAAACTGGGAAATGCACTAATTACAGAGATTTCCATGTGTGACCTCAAAGACCACAGCTCCAGAGTGGATGACTCATAGGAACAGACCCAGAAAGTTCTGTGAACCACACTCTTGCCTCATCTATCTGCCACAGAAAGTTGAGATAATTAACAGTTATTCTTTCTCTCCTGTCTTCCTAGTTTTATGTAGGTGACTTTCACTGATGTAATCTAAGTCAGAATTCATGAATATGAGAAAGGTGCTCTCCAGACTTCCAGAACTTGTGAAGCTGAAATATGTGTGTGTGTAGTTTCTTTGAGTGGAAGATTGAGTACCAACAGATAATTTTTTAACATATAATAACAATATAAATAATTAACATGTACTGAACTCCACCTTGTTCTAATCACCAAGGAAAGACGTTTACACATATTTACATACAAGTTACATAAAGGAGTTACCAATATTATTCTCATATTATATGGAAAATAAACTGAATTTTAGAAATATTAAGTTATTCTATTAAATCCCCACCATTACTATGTAGCAGGGTTGTCATGAAATTCCAGGTCTATTTTGCTCCATTTAAAATTGCATTTTGCTTCCACTGTTTGTTCTACTAAAGGTATAGAGAGATGTTTATTTTGAGTAATTAGATGCATTTTATAGTCATTCCCTTGCAATAAAGCAAAAGTAAAAATAAAAACAAAGAAAGAAAAAGCACAATTAAGGAAGTTCATCAATTTCCTAGTTCTTCACACTGGCCCCTTTTATTGATTGAGGTGTTTTTGTTTTCTCAAAACAGTATCTCTGCTTTGGTTAGAAATTCCCTAAGGGTTTTGGGAGAGCAAAGATAAATTTCTAGTTTCTAGTAGTTTCAATTTGGTAATTAGTGTATGTTTTCATAAATGTTATATTACGACCAGAGCTTTTCAATAAAATATATGTCCATTAATAGAGATACACATTGGATGCTACAGAGAAAGAAGGAACATGTACTATACCTGTTTCTAGTGAGCTGGCAGAGTCTTTAACAAATTCCCTGTACCCTGCTTTCTTATTCAAATACTATAATCACTGTAAACATGGGCAGCAGAGAGAAGGAGCTTGGTTGGAAGCTAGCTACCAGTCCTGGTGTTGCCTGCCTGACTAAACTTTCTGGGCTTGGAGCTTCAGAATCTAGTCTGAAACCATCTTTTCATACTTGTGATTATAGTTAAAGAACAAATAAGACAATATAACCATAAGAGAAGAATTATATACATTTATAAAAGCTTCAAAATGACAAACATTTTTTTTTACATACATGACCCCATTTGATCTTTAAAACCAACCTAAAATGTAGGTAGAACACCCATTATGCCCTTATTTACAAATGATGAATTTCTCGTTCACAAGGACTAGGAATGACATGTGGTGTTCTACATTTACCCCCTGTGTTGTCTGCATTGGTCTAGTATGAAGCCTGCTGCAACCCCAGCTCTCAAGTCTTCAACTTGGGGTTACATAACTGATACCCACCACCTGTGACCTACCAATTGAGTAAATATTATGATGTCACAGCTCTATGTGCATGGTATTCTAATAGGTTGAGCCGTACTGAGGGCTGAATGAGCTTGGAGAAAGGAAAATGTTTGCAGGATAGCTTCTTTGCAGCTCTGGGCCTTAGATATGAGGATTGTAATTGAGATGCTTGCCCGAAAAACCATCATGGGGTAGTCCCCAAGCAGGAACCGAAGGAAAGAAAGGAGAAGTTTTGCTAAATTCCCGGTGTATTTGAGGAATGGTGAGAGTCATCAGACATACATCGTTTCTTCATTTAATCTACATCAGAGACCCAGGAATTATGGAAAATTATCCCTTTGAAAAACAAACTGAGGAAACCAAGGGCATAGCATTGAAGTTATTGTTCTGAAATCAGCCAAGTTTTAGGTCGTGAGGGCAAAATTTCAATGCAGTCTTTCTGACTTGGACTAAAGCTGTGGTTTAATAGAAATCTCATAATTGGGGGAGCAAGATGGCGACGGAGTAGGCAGACGTACCAACTTCCAACTCCCAGAACCAAAGTGGATTACAACTCAATTTTAAGAACCATCACCTGGATAAACCAACTTTGAACAAAACTAAGTGGACTCTTCAACCAAGGAACACAGAAGAAGCCACATTGAGACTGGTAGGAATAGCGAAAACGCGAAGAGGGCTGCCCAGCTCCCCGGAGCAAACGGCAGCCCGGAGAGACCCTTGTGGCAGGAGGAAAGTTTGGCGGAGAGGGAGGGACCTGGGTCCCAGGAACCAAGCCCCAGCCTGCAGTCCCAGAGCCTAGAAGAGGCGTTTGGACAGTTTTGAGCTGTGAAACAAGTGAGGGAGCTCCCAGGCCTACAGTGTGGAGTATTAGGTCCCTTCCTACTCTGCTGAGGGCTGCTTAAGGTTTTGGGGCGGCAGGACACTGAAAGGCGGTTCTGTCGGCGTGGGCAGAGGCCAAACCGGTGGGAGATCGGTCTAGCCCAGAGGGTCGGAGGGGAAGCGCGAGAGCGGTCGGGAAGCTGCGGGCTCGCCTTTAATCCCACTTACGGGGACAAAGCGGGAGGCCAGGAACGGGCAGGCCCTGCGTAAGCCGGCCCTGACCGCGGGGACCGGGCTAGGACCAGGGACAGGCAGGGGCTCGCGGCTGAGCTGACGCTACCAGTACCCCACCCCCCCGCCGCCGGAGAAACCGCGGTTGGCCAGTATACGTGCGCGAGCGGGCTCCGCCGGGAAGGGGTGGACCTCGAGACAAGTGGAGGCTCGCAGCTGAGCCCATGCTACTATCCTCATCCGGCCGGAGAAACCCCGGATAGCATTGATACGTGCACGAGCGGGCTCCGAATGCGGAGGCGGGGTAGAGTCCGGGATGAGCGAAAGTACGCAGCTAAGCGGAAGCCAGCAAACACGCCCGCCCCAATAAACCTTGGTTTCCGACCCTGCACAAAGGGCCCTGGCCTCGCGGGCGGGGCTAAAGCTCCTGACGGGCAAAAGCTTACAGCTGAGAGCACGTCAAAAGCCCCTCCTAACCTGTAGCGAGCAGGCTCCGACTGCTGGTTCTGGGCGGAAGTCCGGAAATAGGCTGGGTCCGCAGCTGAGGAAAGGTGCTCACCTCTACCCTTGGTGCTAATCTTGTGGCTTCAGTGACAGCCCCTCCCACGGAGGAGAGGCAGAAATCATAGCAAAAGCCACAGTGGGCCGGCGCTGGCAACGCTCATACCCAACCACCCTAGGCACCAGCAGAGGAGGTGGGGGGCCTGCAGACAGACCACACCTAAGGAACACAAAGGTGACACCTACTGAACTCCAGTGACCACAACTTGCTTATACACAGAAAAAATGGGCAGGCAGAGGAATGCAAACCAAATGAATCAAGAGAAATCCCCAGAGAAGGACCTGAATGAACCAGATACAACCAAATTACCAGAAGCAGAATTTAGAATAATGATAGTTAGGATGTTCAAAGAAATTAGAGCAACAATGGATAGTCATTATGAACACGAAAATAAAGAGATAACAAGTATAAAAAATGAAATTGAAATAATAAAAAAGAATCAGACAAAAATGACACATACAGTATCAGAACTGAAGACCACAATGGAAGGAATTAAAAGCAGGATGGATGACGCTGAGGATCGAATAAGCGAGTTAGAGGACACAATAAACAAAGGCACAGAAGCAGAGAAGAAAAAGGAAAAGAGACTTAAAAAATGTGAGGAAACTCTAAGGGAGCTTTGTGACAACATGAAGAGAAACAACATTCGCATCATAGGGGTGCCTGAAGAAGAGGAGAGAGGACAGGAAATGGAAACTTTGTTCAATCAAATCATAGCAAAAAACTTTCCTAAATTAAGGCTGGGAAACACTCCACACATTCAAGAAGCACACAGAACTTCATTAAAGAGAAACCCAAAAAGATCTATACCAAGACACATCATAGTTAAAATACCAAAGCTAATGGATAAAGAAAAAATTTTAAAAGCTGCTAGAGAGAAAAAGGCTATCACCTACAAAGGAGCCCCCATAAGGATGACATCGGACTTCTCAACAGAAACACTTGAGGCCAGAAGGGAATGGCAAGAAATAATCAAAGTAATGCAGAACAAGAACCTACAACCAAGACTACTTTATCCAGCAAGGCTAACGTTTAAAATTGAAGGAGAAATAAAGAGCTTCCCAGAAAAAGAAAGCCTCAAGGAATTCATAAAAACCAAACCAATTCTGCAAGAGATACTAAGGGACCTCTTGTGAACAGTTTAGAGGGAGGAATGAAGAGAGCAAAAGAAGAATACAGCTTTAAAGAATAAAATGGCAATAAACAACTACATATCAATAATAACCTTAAATGTAAATGGATTAAATGATCCAATCAAAAGACATAGGGTAGCAGCATGGATAAAGAAACAGGACACATACATATGCTGTCTACAAGAGACACACCTTAAAACAAAAGATGCTCATAGACTGAAGGTAAAAGGATGGAAAAAAATATTTCATGCAAATGGAAATGAAAAAAAAGCAGGGGTAGCAATACTTATATCAGACAAAATGGACTTTAAAACAAAGGCTGTAGTAAGAGATAAAGGAGGACACTACATAATGATAAAGGGAACAATTCAACAGGAAGATATAACTATTGTAAATATCTATGCACCAAATATAGGAGCCCCGACATACATAAAGCAGACTTTGATGGATATAAAGGGCGAGATTAACAGCAATACTATCATAGTAGGGGATTTCAATACCCCTCTAACAACACTGGATAGATCCTCAAGAAAGAAAATTAATAAAGAAACAGCAGACTTAAGGGATACACTAGATCAACTTGATTTAATAGATATCTTCAGAACTTTTCACCCTAAAGCAGTAGAATATACATTCTTCTCAAGCGCTCATGGTACATTTTCTAGGATAGACCACATGTTAGGACACAAATATGGTCTCAATAAATTTAAGAAGATTGAAATCATATGAAGCATTTTCTCTGATCACAATGCCATGAAACTAGAAATTAACCACAAAAGAAAAACTGAAAAATACTCAAACACTTGGAAACTAAATAGCATGTTATTAAATAATGAATGGATTAACAATGAGATCAAAGAAGAAATAAAAAAGTTTCTAGAAACAAATGATAATGAGCATACATCAACTCAAAATTTATGAGACACAGCAAAAGCAGTTCTGAGAGGGAAGTTTATTGTACTACAGGCATATCACAAGAAGCTAGAAAAAGCTCAAATAAGCAACCTAACCCTGCATCTAAAAGAACTAGAAAAACAACAACAAATAAAACCCAAGACAAGTAGAAGGAAGGAGATAATAAAGGTCAGAGCAGAAATAAATGACATAGAGGCTAAGGAAACAATACAGAGGATCAATGAAACAAGAAGCTGGTTCTTTGAAAAGGTAAACAAGATTGATGAACCTTTAACTAGACTCACCAAGAAAAAAAGAGAGAGGACTCAAATAAATAAAATTAGAAAGGACAGTGGAGAAATAACAACTGACACAACAGAAATACAAAGCATTGTAAGAAAATACTATGAAGAACTATATGCCAAAACATTAGACAATCTTGGTGAAATGGACAAATTTCTTGAATCATATAACCTTCCAAAAATTAATCTGGAAGAATCAGAACACCTAAACAGACCAATTACAGCAAATGAGATCGAAACAGTTATCAAAAGACTCCCAAAAAAGAAAAGTCCTGGGCCTGATGGCTTCACAAGTGAATTCTATCAAAAATTCAAAGAAGAACTAACTCCTATTCTCCTCAAGCTATTTCAAAAAATTCAAGAGGAAGGAAGACTTCCAAACTCCTTTTATGAGGCGAGCATAATTCTGATCCCAAAACCGGGTAAAGACAACACAAAGAAAGAGAATTATAGGCCTATATCCCTGATGAATTTAGACGCTAAAATTCTCAACAAAATATTAGCCAACCAGATCCAGCAATATATGAAAAAAATCATACACCACGATCAAGTGGGATTTATTCTGGAGAGGCAAGGCTGGTTCAATATTCGCAAATCAATCAATGTGATTCATCACATAAACAAAAGGAAGGACAAAAATCACATGATAATTTCAATAGATGCAGAAAAGGCATTTGATAAAATCCAGCACCCATTCATGCTCAAAACTCTCAGTAAAGTGGGAATACTGGGATCATTCCTTAACATGATAAAGGTCATCTATGATAAACCGACAGCAAACATCATACTAAATGGACAAAGATTAAAAGCAATCCCCTTAAGATCAGGAACCAGGCAGGGTTGCCCACTTACACCACTCTTATTCAACATAGTTCTGGAAGTCCTAGCTATAGCAATCAGACAAGAAGAAGAAATAAAAGGCATACAAATTGGAAAAGAAGAAGTAAAACTGTCATTATGTGCAGATGATATGATATTGTATATTGATAACCCTAAAGTCTCAGTCAAAAAACTACTGGACCTTATAAATGAATTCAGCAAGGTGGCAGGATATAAAATTAATACTCAGAAATCAGAGGCATTTCTATACACCAACAATAAAATATCAGCAAAAGAAATTAAGGAAACAATCCCCTTCACTATTGCAGCCAAAAAAATAAAGTACCTAGGAGTAAATTTAACCAAGGAGGTTAAGGACTTGTACTCGGAAAAGTATAGAATATTGATAAAAGAAATCAAGGAAGATACAAACAAGTGGAAGCATATACCGTGCTCATGGCTAGGAAGAATAAACATCATTAAAATGTCTATATTACCTAAAGCAATTTATAAATTCAATGCAATACCAATTAAAATACCAATGACATACTTCAAAGATATAGAACACATATTCCAAAAATTTATATGGAACCAAAAAAGAACACGAATAGCCTCAGCAATCTTAAAAAGAAAACATAAAGCAGGAGGTATCACTCTTCCTGATATCAAGGTTTACTATAAGGCCATTATACTCAAGACAGCCTGGTACTGGCATAAGAACAGGCACATAGATCAATGGAACAGAACAGAGAACCCAGAAATAAACCCACACCTTTATGGACAACTGATATTTGACAAAGGAGGAAAGAACATACAATGGAGTAAAGACAGCCTCTTTAACAAATGGTGTTGGGAAAATTGGACATCTACCTGCAAAAAAATGAAACTAGACCATCAACTTACACCATTCACAAAAACAAACTCAAAATGGATAAAAGACTTAAATGTAAGCCGTGAAACCATAAGCATCTTAGAAGAAAACATAGGCAGCAAGCTCTCCGACATCTGTAGCAGCGGTATATTTGACGATTTATCTCCACGGGCAACTGAAATAAAAGGCAAGATAAACAAATGGGACTACATCAAACTAAAAAGCTTTTGCACAGCTAAAGACAATAAGAACAGAATAAAAAGACAAACTACACAATGGGAGAACATATTCGACAGCACGTCTGATAAGGGGTTAATAACCAAAATATATAAAGAACTTATAAAACTCAACACCAGGAAGACAAACAATCCAATCAAAAAATGGGCAAAAGAAATGAATAGAAATTTCTCCAAAGAGGACATACAGATGGCCAATAGCCATATGAAAAAATGCTCAACATCACTAATCATTAGAGAAATGCAAATTAAAACCACAATGAGATATCACCTCACACCAGTCAGAATGGCACTTATCAGCAAAACAACACAGAATAATAGCTGGCGAGGATGTGGAGAAAAGGGAACCCTTCTGCACTGCTGGTGGGAATGCAGACTGGTGCAGCCACTGTGGAAAACAGTTTGGAGATTCCTCAGAAAATTAAAAATAGAACTGCCTTTTGACCCAGCTATCCCACTTTTAGGAATATACCCTAAGAACACCATAGCACTGTTCGAAAAGAAGAAATGCTCCCCCATGTTCGTGGCAGCATTGTTCACAATAGCGAAGATCTGGAACCAGCCCAAGTGTCCGTCTGAAGACGAGTGGATTGAAAAGCTATGGTACATATATATACTATGGAATACTACTCAGCCATAAGAAACGATGACATCGGATCATTTATAACAAAATGGATGTACCTTGATAACATTATACGGAGTGAAATAAGTAAATCAGAAAAAAAGAGAAACTGAGAACAGCACGATTACATACATAGGTGGGACATGAAAGTGAGGGTATGAGACATGGACAAGAGAGTGGTGGTTATGGGATGGGGGGTGGGAGGGAAGAGTGGGATAGGGAGGAGGGGAGGGACACAGGGAAAACCAGATTGAAGGGGACAGAGGACAATTTGACTTTTGGTGATGGGTATGCAACACAATTGAATGATAAGATAACCTGGAGATGTTTTCATTTACATATGTACCCTGATTTATTGGTGTCACCCCATTAGAATTAATAATAATAAAATATATATTTTAAATAAAAAAAAGAATTCTCATAATTTAAATTTCTTTTTATTTATTTATTTTAGAGAGGAGACAGACAGAGAGAGAGAGAGAAAGAGAGAGAGAGAGAAAGGGGGGAGGAGCTAGAAGCATCAACTCCCATATGTGCCTTGACCAGACCAGTGCAGGGTTTTGAACTGGCGACCTCAGTGTCTCCAGGTCGACGCTTTATCCACTGCGCCACCACAGGTCAGGCCAAAATCTCATATTTTAGCACAATACTTGTAGGTTTTACGCAGGGAATTTACCAAGAGCATGACCCATTTCTACTTAGAGGCACACAGCAAAACACACCAAGCACCTAGAACCCTTGCTTCCCTCCCACTCAGAGCCCTTTCTGTACACTGTCTAATGTGGAAATGTTTTTTCTTCTCTGGTCTAGAGTCCCCGACCACAGGGCAGTGGTGGTTGAAATGACTTGGACATGAATTTAAGGCATAAAGTACCATCTGTTTCAGGCAGTCAAGATAAAGATAATGGGAGAGACAGTGTCCAAGATAGATGGTTATTGGAAAACAACATTTGGTTGAGGAATTATGAAGACAGAACACTCGAGTCTTTCCAATTCACCCGCATCCTATGACAGAAGGAAGGGGAAAAAAGCAGAGTGAAAACTGGGACATGGTACAGTTCCCTTGCCCCATGGGTTTAGCCTGGGAGTTGAGGTCTGTCGCATTACATCCGGAGAAGATGCCAAAAGACATCCGTGGACATGATGTGCAAGTGATCGTTAGGTAAGACAAAGAGCTGGTAGGAGGTGCAGCAGGCATCCTCTGTGGCCCAAGCCTGTGTCCTCTAACAACATGAAATCAACATCCTGAGTGTCACTCCTGGGTCTCAAGCATGGAGTTTCAACATTTTGGGAGACAGTCTCCCCAGTTACCTTTGGCAGAAGATCAAATAACTGAGAACACCCAGTGCCCTATGTCCTATTGAGATGAACCCCATTAACAGACTACTCCTCCGTATTTGCACATTCTCATTTCAGCCATTTTTTTTTACAGTTGCTTGTTTCAGAATTGTAAAGCTGAAAGATCTTATTCTCCTGTCTGATTGTTTCTTTTGCTTTCCTCCCCTCTGATATTAAATTATGTCTGTGATTCTCTCGGTTGACCCCTGCTTAAAATACAGAGACCCAAAGTGAAAGTGGCATTGCAGATTCAAAATGCCAGGCACAAGAAGCCTTTTCTTCTTTTGCCTTGGTGCAATGAGCTCTTTTTTGTCCACAACCCGAGTGATTCCTGCATGTCTGATTCCGTCTCCTCTTGGCAATGTCTTGATGATGAAGTGTCCACTTCCTCCAAAGCCTCATGGTCCCTGCTGCTCTGCTTCCCATTAACCGTGTATGTTTCCACTTGTTCGTCTCCAGATGTATTCGTTAGCATTTTTCCAGTTGAATCCCATCCCATTTTCTGCTCATGCTGCTAACCTCTCCAGAGGCCCATATGCTTCCACAGCTCTTGAGCCAAAATTGCAAAGCATCTTAATACAAACCTTCCTTCCACATCTTCACACTAGCCAAAATCACAGGTGCAAAGAAAGGACTGCCAGCCTGATTTACAGCCAGTTCTGTGCCAGCAACATAGGACAAGTATCAGTTTTGGGGGGAGATTATAACCATGCCATTTCCCAGTTGTGTGACCTTCAGCAAGGTGGTTCAACCTTTGGCCTTGGTTGGCTTCTCTCCACTCTGAGAAGGTGACCACCTTCTCCAGTTCAGATGTGAGATGTTGGTTGGTAAGCACTTTGCACACTGCAGGCACCCCTCTGTCAGAGTACAGAAGTACGGAGCTCGTTGATGAACATCCAAAGGAAGAGAGGGTTGGTGCCGTCCCAGACAAGGCAGGGGCAGTAATGAATTGGCTGTCTTGAAAAAAATAGTCTGTTAGGAAAAGAAAATTGGTGAAAAACTGATGACTACAGAAAACTGGCATTTGAGGCAATGGTCACCATCGAGTAAGTTTACTCTTGTTCACAAGCTTCTAGGTCATTCATGGAGCACACACACAACATTGTCCACTCTTGCATGCTTAGACAATATGCTCTTTCCCATCTCTGCCCAGATCTCTGCCTACCTATCAGACTTTTGTTCAACCTTCAGGAGGGAGTCAAACCAAGCATCGACTCTTTCAGGAAGCTGCCTTACTCTCCTCTGGCTGAATTAAGCACTTAAGATTCTATGCATTCACATCCACATCTGCATTTTGTGATTTTGACTTCCCTGCCCATTCCCGGTCTTGTTTGTGTACCTCTGCATGCAAGGGCTACATTCCACTTTTTTTTTAGTGTTTGAGACACTAAATAAATGCCTCATAAAGGTGTTGTTTTTGAATAAAGGAGTGAAGGAACAAACACAGTAATGAGAAAATATCTATCATCAACTTTTTACTTTGGTTAATAGCATGTCCAGAATAATAAGTTTCAGACTTGTTCTGAGTAATGAGGAAGAACAGGTCCCACGGAGATGTTCTGTACAATGCATCGCCCTAGAAAACGCCATTTGCTCCACCTTCTCCTCACTGCCTGTGACAGAGGTAATAGGACTGTTGTTCATCTGACAACTGTTTTTCTGATTGTTTTGTAAGAATGGATCAGATATTCAGGAATCCAAGCCACAATGCAAGATCTGCTTGCTACAGCCATGTATCAAAGGAAACCCAGCAATTCCTATGGGGGAAGCTCAGAATAGGCCCTCACAGGGAACAGCCTGTCTTCCATGTGTGCATTCAAAATATTAAGCTCATTTACGCTTGGAAGTTTTCCTAATTTCTGACCCTTTGATTAATATATTCAGTTCTCTGATTATCTCAGGGTTCAGAGAAGACATTTTTCAACATTTTTTTTTATAAAACATCTCCACATCTCCCCCATTACTCTCTACAACAGCATCAACATTTATGTCCTTCCTGCTATTTAAACTTTAGGGATTTATCTCCTTTAATTGCCTATGTGTTTTAACACCACTCTTCCCTTCCTTATCTCAAGACTCTAGATCCTTTCTCTTTAAGGTAGAGATCTTTGGGACATAATAAGAACTTAGTAAGTATTCAAGGACTGAATGATTCATTTCTCATACTTTTTATGTTTTTTATTCTTTTGCTTTTTATTTAATAATTACTAAGCATTGACGACATGCTAGACACTGATATAGTCGTACAGGATTGATGTGTTTAACAGGAGAGAAGTAATTTAGCGGGAGGTTTACAGTAGAGAAGGGTTATATTTTCAAAACAGCTATCTTTGAAATTGTGAAGTAGGGCAGTAACATAAGATAATGCACGAGAAGTTTATATTCTCTATAAATCTCTATTTTCCTAGCAATAGGGTAACAATAAGGTAAGGGCAAAGCTGACATTTGCACACATTTTTGCCCCACATAATCCCTGACCATCTGAACCCACGTTCCTGTTTGACCAGGCTACCTCCTAGTTCATGGGTGTATGTTTAACTTGAAGTGAAGATGAACTCATGGGAAAATTCAGATTCTCATGCTATGGAGTTCTAATACACTGAAAACCTGCTGGTCTTGGTTTATTGGGTAATGAGGAGCAATTATTATCACAATTGATAGTTTTTTGATCTGTTAAATTACATAAATTCAGCATATAGCCATGGATAAATAAGGAACTCAAGTACTAATTACTCTTCTCATATCTGCTTTCCAAGAAGGTTTCTCCTCTCTGGAGGTTGGTGTGAACACAAAGAAAAATTTGAAGTCAGTGGCTTGAGGAAGGCATAGTGTTCCATCTTGGAATGGAATCTGAAGGCCAGAGGCCCTAAATATGAATGACGACAATAGTATAAGAATAAGTGCACTTAACCTTGGGTAATGTTTCATTGTCAGAAGCTTCTTAAACATTTGAGAGAAAGAATGCAGAATACTGACAATCATTTGCTAAAAAATCAGTCAATGCTCATGGGGAGCTCTATCCCAGTCAGGGAAAGGGAGTGGGCGCTCACTTCCTGTGGTCCGAGTGTCAGCAGAAGGAATCCCAGGTTCCTGACACAGAACACACTATCAGTGACAAGCATCATGTATTACATGTGAGATTTAGAACCTACAATTTTAAAGATTTCATTTTCTTTTTCTAAGCACCCATAGTCACACACACACACACACACACACACACACACACATTTAAAAAGTCCTAAAGGCAAATACCCATGTTTTAAAGAAATAAAGAGACATATTTTCAAAGTCAGTGCAGCCAAAATTACTTACAATTTTTACAGAGTTTTGAGACTAGTACAAGACAAGGCCAGTCAACTTAGTGAGGGAATTTTAATGCTCCCTAATTTTACCAATGTCTCTCAATTTCTTCCTTTCCATTCCATCCTCCAAAGACAAGTTTGTTACCATGGTGCCACCACAATGAGATCAGTACAAGAAGGGACATATGCAGCAGCAGATAAATGCTGCCACTCCGAGGGTCTACTCTACGCGCTGCCAAGACAGGCAATTACCCTAGACTTGGACTATTGTATGTCCAACTAGGGAGCCAGGGAGACTGCTCCCTATGTGAAGTGGAGGGTGATAGATGATAGTGAAATTTCATCCTCAGCCAGTGTCTTCCTATGTTCTAGCTGTTGTCTACTCAATCTTTATTGTACTTGGTACACCATTTCCTATGACTCTTAGGATTGTCCCCAATATTGAAACTCTTAACCCAGAAACTTGAAGGGACATAGAATCAAGGATGGAGACTAATTATTTGGAGAGAATAAGGAAAAACAAATAGCTATACTTTAAATAGAGCTTTATTTACTCAACTGATATCCACCAAGTGCCTAGTCTATGTTAGGTTCTCTTATAGTCTCAAGAGGAAGGCACACTTAGCTTCTGCCCTTCAGGACTCAGCTTAGAAAGGCAGATAGAAAAATTACTGGCCAGCTATAATGAAATGTGACTGTATTGATTTAAACCTATCTCTGAATTAGATTCATGCAAGATATTTCCTATGAACCAGATTTTTTACCTTCACTGCTGCCCTTATGTATTGAAACAGAGCCTCTCAAGGTGGAACCTAGAATTTTGTGTTAAAAAACACAAATCGCTTTTCAGGTGATTTTAATGACCTGCTTCCCAGAGCTCCTTTGGGGAACACTGCTCTAAAGGATTGTAAGTACAATGAACGGTAGATAAACCAAGAAGAGGTACTTTCTCAGCCTCCTGCTTCCTCTAAGGTCCTTCTTCAGCATCCTTCACTTTGACTTGATGGGCTTCATACCTTCCATACTGAGTGAAGTTGTTTTACTTTTATTTGCTATTTTCATGAGCTATCACTAACAGGCTGCTTTGAAGAATGACTCCTTTTGTGTGACATTAACAGAAATTACACTGTGTAATACACATCCACAGAAAAGTCTCCAACTTTTATGTACTATGGATTTCAGCTCATATTTTGAGCTTAATAGCTATGTGCTTTAACACCTGGTCTGTAATATATTTTTGGAGTGAATTCAGGAGTCTGGTACCTCCTATGCATAATTTAAAAATATAGGCACCACGTGTCATTTAATGGAGGAGAAAATACCGGCTGTGACCTAAGCTTGCTCGCTCTTTCTTTCAAGTGCTCTGCTAAGTTAATTGTTCTCAACTAAGAACAAAATAACACTTTATGAGAGACCATTTCCTGGGATCAACTGCAAAGTCCTGATCTTATCCCCTGCTAATTGATTTGACCAAGACCTTTATGATGAATATGTTGTGTAAAACTGTCAAAATTCTTTTTCTTTCGGAAGCTCTGTCTGACTCTCAGATTGAAAGTTTCAGCAGAAAGAAGTCAATTTTATCACTCCCTCTCTTTCTTTCTTTTTTTCTATCAAGAAGCATTATATATAGAAAAAGCGAAAACTGCACTTGGAAGTCTGACGACCTTGCTTTGCACTTCATTTTGGGGAAAATCCACGATCTAGAAGGAGCCCTATTTTTCCATTTATAAAGCATTCATATAGTTCAAAGATTTTGAAAATAATAGGAAAAAGGGAAATGACATCAAATCTGCTGACTCTGACACCTTCGTCACTCACCACCATCATAATTCTCTGCCCACCCCCACTGAAATACTTTAGGATTTGTAAGTCTGGCCACATGGGCATCAATTCATTTCCTCGGAGACACAAAGCCTACATTAAAGTAGCTATAAGTCTGTTGAAGGTGTAAAGTTTATGTCCTACTTCTTGTTTTACCTCTGCATTGCACAGACTATTACCTGTTTAGTAACTATGTAGCAGCCACTTAATAAATTTTATATTGTTTGCTTGGTTATGGTCTTATGGTTTGAAGACTTTAAGTGGTGTCACTCCATAGTTTACAAAATCTTCCTTCTTACAACACCCCATCACCTCAGGAGTTTTAATAAGGAAGAAGATGTGCCAATAATAATAATAATAGTTTTACTGTTTATTTACTACTTATGAGACATTGTAACCATGGGGCAGTTACTAAGACTCCAATTTTACTTGTGAGGGGATTGAGGCATAATAATAAAAGTGACTTTGCCCAAGGTAAGATTACAAACTCAAGAAATCCTACATCTAAACACTACCCTCGCTGAGCTGCAGGTCATGTGATTTACCTCCTTTTAACCCGCCAAACCAAATGAAATAATATGTTTGAGTTTGGTAGTTTTATATATTGAGTTTTCACAAGAAATTTCAAGTAAGCATAGTGTTTAGTGGATAATCTATTGATGTATATAACAGAGACAAATAGCTTATGATGTAATAATAAAGTGACTTTTCTAGAACCTTTCTTAGCTTCATGGAATAGAGTATCATAAAAACTAATATTTTTATTCAAAAATGATGTCATTTAGGGTAAAATGCAAAGAAACACCAACACCTGGGCTTTCATCACTTACTATAAACTAAACAGTGTCTCAGCCATGGGGTTGGGACTGATCTCCATTGCTGAATCCCCTACTTCCTTTTTTTTTTAGCAATTGTGACAGAGACAGACAGGAAGGGAGAGATATGAGAAGCATCAACTCATAGCTGTGGCACTTTAGTTGTTCATTGATTGCTTCTCATAAATACCTTGATGAGGGACCTCAAGCTGAGCCAGTGACCCCCTGCTCAAGCCAGTGACCTTGAGCTTCAAGCCAGTGACTTTTGGACTCAAGCCAGAGACTATGGGGTCATGTCTATAACCCCATGCTCAAGCCGGAAACTCTGGTTTTGAGATTTCTATACAATCTCTATTTGAGATTTCAAATAGAGGTACACAGTGGTTCTTCTACATTTCTGTGAGGTGTCATGAGCAGTGACCTTGGAACTTTGAACCTGGGTTCTCAGCATCCTAGGTCCACACTCTATCTACTGTGCTACCATCTGGTCAGGTGCTTAACCTTCTTTTTATTCCAATGTACTGATGCTGTAACTAAGTGGCATATGATAATATATACTATCATGCCTTATTGAATGTAAGATATCATAGAAAGATGCACCATTATTCTTATGTGCCATTATGAAAGAAAATCTATGACCACTAATGACATGATGATATGCATGCAGCAAATGCAGGAAAAATTTAATTTCAGACTTGTTAAAAATGTGAAAAATGTGAACCTTAGCATTAATTAAATATAATTGCCTTCAATTTTGTTGTGAAGGTACTAGTCTTAAAATGTATCTTATTGGAAAGAGAAATAATTCAGCCTCTGTATATAGAGTCTTGGTTAAGAAAATGAACTCTGTATTTATACATCATCAGTTAGAATCCTGACTAAGATACACAAGTTGCATTATATTAGACAACATTTTAATGTTTTGATTTTAAGAGTAGTTTTATTACAGCTGGGGACAGTAAAACAAGAAAGGGCTTAGGATAGAAGAAACAAGAGAGCCTAAGGTGGGCTGCTTTGGCTCTCCAGAAATAAGAGAAAAGGAGTCTTGAAGACAGGTTCAGGGGGTTAGTCTAGGACAAGCTGCCATGGCTCATTTTTCTCTTAGTTACAAGTCTTGCAGGGACCCTGAGAGTTTAGGAGATGCACACCTGATAGGTAAGAAGAGGGGAAGGGAAAGATTCAGCATACTCCCTGCAGGGGGAAGCTACCTAGCAACTTTTTTGTTATTTAATTTTATCATTTATAAATAGAAATGCATAATGTTATCTACCTTGTGTCATTGTGAAGATGACAAAGGGTAATTCACATAAAATTGCTTAGCACATAATAAGAAGATTGCTTGGTGCAAAACAGATGTTATGTATTTGTATTTTATAATCAGACATGAAAAATATTAAGGAAGGTTATGAATATTTTGTGCAAATGTATAAAGTAATCACAAATTATTTGAAGTTCATTCCATAAAAAGGAGTTCTTCATTTCTCTACCCCTTGAATACAAACTTAGTTATGTACATTTCTTTGGTCAATGGAAAATTAGCAAACATAACACAAACAAAAGCTTAAAAAGGGGTTATTTTTCATTATCATATAAATGAATTACTGTATGATGAAACACAGGTGTGTATCACCTGAGCTGACATCAAGCAAACCATCAGACAAAAGAGAGAAACATTACTTCCATATCAACAGTTTTCTAATTGCCAGAAATGTGTGTGAGGCCATCCTAGACCATCCAGTGTTCAGCTGACGCACAATTTAACTAAAACTGAATAAATAAGCTCAGTAAAGTGTAATAAGAAGACTGTACAGTTAAATCTAGCCCAGGTTGCTGATGCATATAATTGACAACAACTATTGAAGAATTGCTATTTTAAACCACTAAATGTTGCGGCAGTTTGTTATACAGCAAAACTAACTGATACAACTATAAAGGCACAATATTTCCCTGTGGCTGTTTTTTAAAATTATTTTTTAAAAATTAATATACCAGTATATATAAAAACTCATGTTGTTTCTTTCTTTGGTCTTACTCTTACCCTTAAACGAAATTTGACTCGTGCAGAATTCTAGTTGACATCTATTAAAGACATTAGCAAGATCTGAGAACCTTTTAAACTTTCTACATATATTTTTTAGTGGAAACAAATTTTAATGCCTTCTGAGTTATCGTTTTAATTTTTGTTCATTTTTAATAGTAAAGAGATTTCAAATAGAGGTACACAGTGCTTCTTCTACATTTTTGTGAAATGTCGTGAAAAACATAATATAAGCATGGGGCAAGGAAGGAAGCATCATGCTGACACTTCACAACTTAGCTGTGTTTGAGAGCCGGCTTGTTTGAATTTGATTAAAAATTCTAACAGGTCACTTATGCTTGGCCACAGTTAAAAAATCAATCCATAGGAGAACCTTGCTGTGCAGAAACAATGCCAAGTCCCTGATGGTGTCAGAAGAGCAACGCAATGGACACGCTATAAACACAGACCCTGGAAGTGTGTTTAAAATGCTAACAATGAGCTCTCAGAAGACATTGCCCTTTGGCACCAAGTTAAACAGTCAATCCTTCATTACCCTAAAAAAGTCAAATCCATCTTTTCCTTAAGGTCCCAGAAGTGTGTGGAAGGCTGAAGAATTGTGTGCTCCTCTTTCAGGTTGGCCAGCCTCACACAGTCATGCTCATTAACAAATGTGTGTGTGTGTGTGTGTGTGTGTGTGTGTGTGTGTGTGTGTGTGTGTGTGTGTGTGTGTGTGAACTAAGAGGCAGGGATGATGTTCTGCCCATCTGGAACCATTGTTCTGTTTCTTAGCAGCCAAGCTATTTTATCACCTGAGGCAGAGGACGTGGTGTCATCCTCAGCTCCTGGGGCCAATTTACTCATTCACACCATGGCTGCAGGAGAAAAAGAAGGGGGAAAAGGGAAGGGTGGAGAAGCAGATGGTCACTTCCTGTGTGCCCTAACGGGGAATCAAACTGGAAACTACCACACACCAGGCAGATGCTCTACTGCTGAGCCAACCAGCCAGGGACTAAAAATATATATTTTAAGAGTATTAAAACCCATTGAACAAGGCTAAACAAAACAGCAACAATACTTTCTTTGGTTTGCTGTGTGCTTGCTATTGAAAAAAAATTCCCTCGGATTTATTTTAGAAACTTCATGTCAGCACCTGTGTCATTTCATTAATGTAGAAATCTGTGACCTGAAATTAGGGACCATGTCCAAAGTGTCTGCCTTGGTATAAATTTCATTTCCTTCAGAATTGATGTCCATTTTAATTTAACAGGTAAAGCACATTTATATAGAATTATCCTTATTGTGGAATATTGTCATCAAATTATTAATATTGATAGTAGTAATAGTAATATCAGCAGCATATGAAATTATTCTTTATATACAAGATTTGTTTTGTTTTTTTTTTCATCAGAGAATCATTTTATGAAGAGTCAAAGATGTGCTTTATACATTTTCAGGTCCTCCCTCCAGAGCCCGGCTCCATGTCATGTGTACCGGCATCTTCTTTGACCTGTCACAGGGTCAGAGTGAAGCCCTCTCTGTCAAGTAAGTAGGCTAATATGTTCACAGATGTGTTTTTTTTTCTAGCACATGTATCTTGCCTTTTTTCTCGTGGTCACAACCAGCGCAGGCTGCATGTAAGAAGGTGCTTAATATAATGGACCAGCTTTGGGAACAACACCTTCTCTGAGGATGATAATGCCTGCTGAGCAATGAGTTTTTTCTCCTCTGTTTATCCTAGATATTCATACATGTAATGAATCAAAAAGAAAACCTTCTGGCACCAGATGACTTGATTGGAAATTATTAATACTCTTTTAATGAAAAACTAATTTGGAGGACTGGAAAAACTGGGAGACAGAAATTAGAAATCCTCTTACAATTGCTTTTGTCATCTCACGGTGCCAAATGAAAATTAGTAAGAAATTTTCGGGCCTGTATTTTATGATTATTTAATAATTAAGGGAAGAAAAGAAACAAAAATCTATGGGAGGCTTCTGAGAAACCTCTCCGCTGTTCTGTAGACCACCTCACTGCTTGTTTGGTTTTAAATTTTTACCAGTGGAAAGGAAGATGTGTTTTAATGTTTTGCACTAAAATATAGGTTAGTGATAAGACAGCTTCCATCATACTTATACATGTTTTTGTAATATGTCAATAAATATTTATATATTCAACTCTCCTACTTATCACTGTGTTATTCTAGAATACATCTTTCTACTTTTTATCTTTAGTGACTGGCATAGCATCAGTTGCATAATGTTTCAATTATCTATTGTTAAATAACAAAATACCCCAAAACTTAGTAGCTTAAAATACTAGCAATTTCTTTTCTCCTTAGGATTCTGTGAGTTGATGGGCAGCTCTGCATTCAGAAGGGAGCTGGGCTTGGGCTGGTAAGTTCAAAATGGCCTTCTTCACATGTTTGTGTGTTGGCTGGGCAGGTCCGGTCTCCTCCACATGGTCTCCCTTCCTCCAGTAGTCTAGACCGGTTTTCCTCATGTCTTGTTACTGAATTCTAGGATAATGAAACTGGATAATCTGCCAGGCTCCTTAAAGGTTGGGCCCAGAACTGTGACTGCATCTCACCTGCCTCATACTGTTTGTCAAAGAAAATCACAAAGCCAGCTCCAATTCAAGTGGAAGTGAAACAGAAAGGAGGATGGGAAGAAAGAATAATTGGTGGTCATCTTTGAAGGCAATCTTAGTTGTGTTTTGTTTTTTTTTTTTTTTTTTTTTTTTTAGTGAGAGGTGGGGAGACAGAGACAGACTCCCGCATGAGCCCTGACCAGGATCCACGCAGCAAGCCCCCTACCAGGCGATGCAATACCTGTCTGAGCCACTGCTCTGTTGATTAGAAACTGAGCTATTTTATCACCAGAGGCAAGGCCATGGAGCCATCCTCTGCACCCGATGCCAACTTTTCTCAAACCATTCAAGCTATGGTTTCAGGAAGGGAAGAGATAGAGAGAGACAGAAATAGAGGGGGGAGGGGATAAACAGATGATTGCTTCTCCTGTGTGCTCTGACCAAGAGTCGAACCGGGGACTTTCACATGCTGGGCTGACACTCTACTACTGACCCAACTGCCCAGGGCCAGTTGGTTATTTTTTAATAAATAAATGAATAATGGGAAGAGCCAGTTTAGATAATAACAGGATCTGAAAGGGATCAAATACTAGGAAAAGAACATATATATTACCTTTCCCTTCTCTTTCACTTTGTCTTTTCCACTTCTCTCTTTTTTTATCATTTATTCAGAAATTTTGAGTAATAAATCAGTACTTGCCTAAAAGAAAAGTGACTGGCATTTCAGGTAGAAGGAACACCCTATACACAGAACCAGAGCAATAAAACTTGATAGGCTTGAGGAAGAGCAAATAATTTGATGTTGCTTATGGTAGGGGGAGGTTTGTGGGAAAATGGTGAGATATGAAGTGAGAGTCTGGAAAGAGGAGCTTATATGCACTGAAGGAAGATTAGCATTTGTTTTTTAAGCAATATAAACCTGAAGGATTTAACATAAGATAACCTCACGACTGTCATGATGACTATTTTTCAGTGTATGTCTGAAATAAACAGTGTGCACTCTAGTATGAACAGAAGTGATAGGTGTCTTGTTCTTTGCCAGGTCCTCTAGTCTTAAAACTGCCCAAGATACATATCATGCATTCCATTAACTTAAGAACAAGGTTGAACACCTGATAGCTGACTAAATTAGACTATCATGTACCAGACTGTTTAGGAGGTTAAATGTGGGGGAGCACATTCAGGGGATTTTGCTCATTTGCAACAGCTGTAGATGATAAACTCTGAGGAATGGAGAAGAACAGACCAATATGAGATCTTGTCCAACTAGTCCTTTCACGAGAAAAATTGTATAGAGATCCATCACCTCACCTTATTTATTTTTGACCAAAAGAGATATTTTTTAATTTTGTCTTATTTTTCATTTATTTATATAATTAATTGTAAGTTACCTTTATACATTATCAAAACTATATCATTGATATTTAACTTTTGGAGTATTACTTGGTCACCTTATCTCTGCTACTTTTATCATATTTGGTATAAAGACTTGCAATCTGTAATTTGCTTACATCATGTTATAATTGGCATGGTGGGAATGATAGGCTAACACCTCTTCACATTTAAAATCTTCTATTTGCGCCTGACCAGGCAGTGACGCAGTGGCTAGAGCGTCGGACTGGGATGCAGAAGACCCAGGTTTGAGACCCCGAGCTCACCAGCTTGAGCTCAGGCCCATCTGGTTTGAGCAAAAGCTCATCAGCTTGGACCCAAGATCGATGGTTCCAGCAAGGGGTTGCTAAGTCTGCTGAAAGTCCACGGTCAAGGCACATGTGAGAAAGCAGTCAATGAACAACTATGGTGTCGCAACGGCAACGAAAAACTAATGATTGATGCTTCTCACCTTTCTCAGTTCCTGTCTGTCTGTCCCTATCTATCCCTCTCTCTGACTCTTTCACTGTCCCTGTAAAAAAACTATAATAAAATAAAATCTTCTATTTGCAAAACACTTTTGTGTACACCTTTTATTATAATATTTGTGCCTGCAGCAACTATACAAGATAGACGAGTGATTGGGTATTATAATTCTTTTATAACTCCCCCCCCAAAAGAAGTGTAGTCTTGCTCATTTAATTAACTGCTAGTAGAGAACTTACACATTTATTCTGTTTTCAGAGAAATGATAATATAAGTGAACAATATAAGTGAAATTAAATAAAAGATGGATTCAATAAAATTTGGAAGAGTCCTGAACTACTCCTTATATCTGACATATGGGTTCTTTGCTTCATAAACCTTCATCTGCCACTTTCAAATTTTCAGAAATTGCTTACTTAATATCATTAAGATGAATACCTCCTGGATATGCAAGACCAAAAAAAACAAGAAACACATGTTTCTTCTTAAGATGACCTGACCATCAGGGCCATAGGGCAAGTTCAAATTCATATCTGCAATGCAGAATTACTCAGCACCAGGCAGTCCCATATCAGGGCTCCAGAGAGGTACAGCTGGAATCCTGGGTCTGCCTTCAGAACCCCAAACAGCCTTTGGGCTCAAGTTGGAGAGCAGACTATGGGTTTCTAAAAGGCCTTTCCTATGCATTTGGAGCCCATTATTTTATAGACTGGGAACAAATCCCCCAGGGTATTAGAAAAATTACACATTTGGCTCAGATTTCTTTATAGATTGTCACTTACCTAAATCAATAGAATGATTATACTTAGGGAAGAGGTAGTGAGGGAGATAAAATGATGATTTAAAAAATATATTTTTTCACTTCTCAAAAGAGAATGCTTTGTAGTGAGAAGTGAGGAGGTAAATAGCTGAGTTTTATCAAGGATATGGGGGAGAAACAAGTTCACATGAACCTTTCCTGTTGTTGTTCTTGCCTCTGAGTTTCTTCCTCCTCCTCCTCATCCCCTAGTGTGGGTATGCACATTTCACATAGCCTTAGTTATCCTTTTTAATTTAATTATATAAATGTGCCCAGAATGTTTTTAATTCAATGTATTCAGGCACAAATTCATTTTGGAGATATTGCTGGGTACTATTGTAATGCATTAATCTTGGTATTAACCAGTTTCCCCTCTGCTTTTCTAGTATTCAGAATTCTGTTGCAAATGAACTCATGATTATACTTCTGGAGATGCTATCTGGTAGGCTGACCTAGTTCCTTCTAGCTGTTAGAGTACATGCTGGGATATCAATGTTATGGCTGGAATGTCATAGTACTGGTTTTAGATGTGGATTCATACTCCCTCCCCCCCTCCGTCCCACAGACATGTACACACTCCTCTACAAACAGAGAACTGCTCCTGCTGACTCCTCATTCACAGGTAATGTTATGTTAGATCAGTGTGGCTTGCTTTATTTCCACTCCTCTGCTCTCTAACAGAAGGGGTTTTCCCTATACACTCCATGCTTCCTGCCCCTGTAATTCCCTCCTTGACTCATTTCCATGAGAAAGAAGTGCATTCCAATTAATCCTTCTGGGAGTAGAAACTAAAGATGTAAGCCACAGATATTTCCCTGTTTCTCCTTGGAATGCTTGCATGCCCAGAGCTTGTGTTTTGGTTGACCCTGCATGTGGGGTGCTGACCTGTAAGTGAGAACTACTGTTTCATGGCAGTGTTTCCAAGTGGATGGGCCATGTAGATTCAAGGATGTGGTAACAAGTCCATCTAATTAACAGGCTTATATCCATATGCTTCAAGCCAGCCTTTGAAAGCAATAGGTGTGACATATTTTTCTTCCAAATTCATTTATTTTTTCATTGTGATCAGAATTGGGATCAAGACACAAAGGTGAATTGATTAGTCCCCTTCAACTCAAAAGACTGACTTTTCTTCTATCACTCATGAGACTCCTCCATATACCCTTCTGAGGTGACAATGACCTCTCTGTGTCCTCATTTCCTTCAATTAGTAAGCTCGTACATATCCTCTCAATAGAACTAGAAGGAAAAGTACTTTTGCTAAGACATGCAGGGTGGTGAATAACCTAATCATAACTGCTGACAAACATGAACGAGACTCTGGAAGCCCAGAAGCATTCAATTTATTTGCAGTTTCCTTACTCAAGACTATTTTTTCTTGGATGAAGGAGAAGTAGCAGAATAGAGGTAGCTAATTTCAATTTTTTTTCTTTTGTTGAGAGAATTCCTTTGTTTGAAGACTTACTTTAGGTCCAATATACAGAACAGCTAATAATGATGGTCCACAGGTCGGTACAACCTCCTTTTCCAGGACACCCTTAGAACACATGGCGGAAGCTCTTCTGTTCAGGCCATAGAAGAAAGTATCTGAGCTAGAAGTCAAGCACATGAGAGTTTATGCCCAAAACACCTCAGCAAACAAAGAACATTTGAACTGGTTTATTCATTTTCTCATCTCCCGTGGGAGAAAACTAGTCTCTGAAATGCCTTCTGGCTTGTAGAATCAAAGATGATATTTTAAAAAGGTAGATGACCCAATTTCTAATTTCCTAGTGTGTAATATTTCAATGTCCTATTCTTTAGCTTTCTACAGTGTCTGGAATAGTCTGCCCGGAACAGAGAAGATAGTCAATGAATGTTTGATGGCCGAATGAGTGCATGAATGAATAAATAGAAAAAGTTGATAGCTGTCCTTAGGAGCAGCGGAGTAGAAGAACCAGGCAGGCAATGTGGAACAAAAAAAAAATCTCATTCATAAAGTTTCTCTATTGACTTTTCAAAGAGCAGAAATCTATAGACCTAAAATTACCCTCTCCCTCTTCAAAGATTAAGTTTCACAAAGAGAAACCCCTGTCTGTTGAAATATGCGTTGCTCTTGATGAAAACACCTGTTCTTGATTAATCTGGCTTTCTTTTTAACTAAAGGCAGTGTGAAGAGACTACCCACGGATTTTCCAGAACAAAAAATTTTAAGGAAATATATTATCTAGGTGGCAAGATTGTTGATAAGAAAAGGGCTTTTTTGGGTGCATCTAACTTTTTATTTCAGCCACTGTTTTTTCCTCTTTTTCTCTAGAAAATAAACACCCTGATAATCTCATAAAAAATAAATAGCATCTTCCCACCCTCACCCCTATCACATTGTTAGCTTCAAACACTTTCTGTGAACAAGGAATTACTTTAATATATTTTATGCCCATAGATCCCAAAATGCATGCTCAAGTGCCCCAAAGCGCTGTAGCAAATTCTGACGGCCATGGTGGGTAGTTTGACTGTTTGCATCAACGCTTTAGTTGGACATTGGCCAGGCTACTACATCAAAGTGGTTCACAGATTCAGTATTAGAAGGAGCACCTTTCCTTTAGATGACGTCATACCTTTACATGGCTGGGCGGCAGGGTTTCTGTGAAAAAGCAGAAATGTAGTGTGAAATCAGCAGAACAGTGCCCAGTCTGATTCCAACGTTTGAGAAGTGGTAGTACCCTCTGGGTACACAGCTCATTAGTGACTGATCATAGTTGTTTATAAATGAAGGGACAATTTTATCTCTTCTTCAGAGGGATGTTCATAATTTTTAAAAGGCTACTAAGTTGTTAACAAAGAAATAGTAGGTTATTTGGATCAAAAAACTTAATTTGGTTTAGAGGCAGTGGACTAATGATGGAGGATAGACAGTGTTCTGTTCCTAAAGGAGACTCTCAGGACCTGAAATGACAGTGCTTACAAATCTACAGTTTATTAGAGGAAACAGATGCACATTAGAAACAGCTTTAAAATTAGGATACACAGTGCAGTCAAAGGCTGCTCCACAGAAAAGGGTCTGCAGAGACCTGACGTGATTACCAATTATTCTTTCTCCTCTGGGCCATGCTGGATACACTTCCTCACTCAGATCAAGAGCCCCAAATTGTGTGCAAGGAACAGCTCAGAACTCAGGAGCCCCAGCTGGATCTTGGCAAGCACATCATAAACCCTCAATCTTGCCATTATCAATAAATCATGCCATCAAATTGATATAAACATCCCCCAACCCACTGCTGCAAAGTGACACTATTAATCAGTTCATTTCATGACTTGACCAAGGATAAGTGCCCTGAAGGTGCATTTCTTAATTCAGTCAAACAGCATGGTCCAATGTCAGGCCAGCTGGAATTTACTCTGACAGCACTGGCATTATATAAAAAAAAAGTACCATGTGCTAGGGTACCATGATCTAGTTTTTTGCCAGAAAAACCAATATTATGGACAATGTTTTTGCTTCAATTCTGAACAGAAAATTTATCCTCAGAACAAGTAATAGCATAGTAGTTATCAGGCCTCTTGGTGAAAAAAAAAAGAAAAATAATTTTTAAAAAATGGAAAAAATGTCAAAAGAACAAAGCCATTAGGTCTGATAGGGAATCGTGTAATAGGACAGAGAACACAGGACAGGTACTGTCAGGATTATATAGTAGCCTACCATATATGCATTTTCTGTCTCTGGTGCTTATCTCTTCTTACTCAAGCTTTTTGTAATTTTGCAACGTCACCCACTAATCTGATTTAAGCCACCATCTACATGCCGATGACAGATATATGTCTTCAATTCAACTGCCTCCTGGGATTCAGCTTCAGGCATCCACATTCAAGCCCTCTTTTTACAATGTACCTCAGGTTTTTTTAAGCTCAACATTTCTGCAAAGCACTTTTGACTCTCCTACTTCCCAACTTTGCCCTTGAACTTGCTTTTCTAGCCCCCATTTCCTGTTTTGATTAATGAAACCAACACCTTCTGAGTTGCCCAAACTCATCTTCTGGCCGTGGTGCTGCTCTCCCCTAATTGCCTGCTGCCTTTTAATATCTCTTCTCTATTTCAGAGCCAAGGATGCATTTTAGCAGTTCTTCTGCTTTAAATTATCACAGTTATTTCCCAAATGCTATTCTTCTCTTTAGTATTTTCAGGTACTTGTCTTCCTTCATAGTTTTGTAGATCACAGTAATCACTGTACAGTTAAAGCTATGGTGTATATTTTTTAGGTCAAATGAATTAATGGCTCCCTAATGTTAACATTTTAAGTCCTTGTTCCCAATCAGAGCACTTAAGATTTTCTAGGATCTGGTCCTACTGTCTCTCTATCCACATACATTTCTCACTTCTCACTGGAATAAACTCAACTGGAGTGACTCATATTCCGTGCTGTTCCCATGTGGATTTCTGTGCCTGGAATGGCTTTTCCACCTTTCCTGTCTAGTTATTGTTTAAGTTCAATTCAGGCTTTTTCTCAACTAGGAGTTATAGCAAGGATCAAGCCTAAGAGGCTCTTTCTCATGAATTGGTGAGCTAGTGTTTTCCAGATACTATCTAGTGACAGTAATTTATAACCAGAGGTGGAGGGTTGCAGAGTAGTCTCAATAGGGAAAGGTGTGAGGCTTAGGGTGTCTAGAAAGTAGAGTGTGTGTTGCAGCCAGTACTATTGGATGCATTAGGTGACCAATCATTCTCCTTTAGGGAGGACAGTCCTTCTGTTGTAAGTTCCATCCTCCATCAAAAAGTGTCCTCCTACATGCCCTTCTTTTTGATATTGGAAAACTAATCTATAAATGTCTTTATTCAATGGATGCAGAGTTGATCCATTGCATGTGATGTGATGTAATTGTATCTAAATGAGTACTTTTTTCTTACAATTATTATTAAAAATTAATAGGCATGTAAGCATAATTACAATATAAAATATTGCAAATGTTTTTATTATGTTTTTATTATATTATAGTACAGGGTCCCCAAACATTTTACACAGGGGGCCAGTTCACTGTCCCTCAGACTGTTGGAGGGCCGGACTATAAAAAAAACTATGAACAAATCCCTGTGCACACTGCACATGTTTTAAAGTAAAAAAACAAAACGGGAACAAATACAATATTTAAAATAAAGAACAAGTAAATTTAAATCAACACTGACCAGTATTTCAATGGGAACTATGGGTGCGGATGCATTCTGTGCTCCTCTTACTGACCACCAATGAAAGAGGTGCCCCTTCCAGAAGTGCGACGGGGGCCAGATAAATGGCCTCAGGGGGCCACATGCGACCTGCGGGCTGTAGTTTGGGGTCCCCTGTTATAGTGTATTATTGTTACAATGAATAAAATGTTTCTTTTATTTACAATATTTTTCTTGAATTTATTTTTGTCTTCCTTTTTATTGTAAAAAAGTTGGTCACCTTAATTAAAGGGAGAGGCAGCAGGTAAAGTATAAAAGACAAGAATCCCAGGAACATCGTGCAAATTCTGCATGCGGTAGTGCTTCAGAAACAGCTGGGCAAGTGCAGTGCAGAGATTGGAATAGGACACAGCACAGTGTGAATCCCCCAGCGTGAGGCCCCAGGAGAATACACTGCTGGCTGTACTTCAATGGCCTGTGGGTCTGGCATCTGAGCAGGTAAACAAAGGCCCATAGTGGGTACCTCTCTCCATGCTCATAGGGAGGATGTTCCTCGCTGGATTTGAAAATGGTGAACATCAACAGGAAGGCAGGATCAGAAGGAGTAAAAGAGGGACATATTAGGGGTATATAAAAGACATCTCCTGGAGACACCTGAGGAGACTTCCTGGGGAGCTACTCCATCAGCAGGTTCAGGTAATTAATATGTTAATGTGAATACATCCAAATCCACAAGCTGCTGGGTCTGATAGTTGTTCTTTTGACATATTCCCATTCCCAACAGAACACACTTCTTCCTCTATTGTGCCTTATCATTTTCCTGTCATCTGTGCAGAGTACAGAAACAACACCTCAGTAACACCTACATATCTAATGCCTGTCTCCTTGACAGTACTAAAATATGAGCTCTGGGAAGGCAGGCACCATGATTCTCCCTTTGTTCACTCACTGAATACGGTACCAGGAAAAGAGTAGACATTTGCTAATGCTAATCAGCTAAAACTGACTTGCCTTAGAGACCTGACAATGGACTGGATAACTGAACTATTGTTTTCTAATTTGCAACTAAGAGGCAAGCTTCTTCATATACAGAGAAGTGATAACTATCAAAGCACTATTAATCACAACCTGTTCTACTTCCCACCAGGCTTTACTCATTAGGAAAATAAGGGAGGGGATATCTGCACAGACATAAATCAAGATTCTTAATGCTGAAACAAGTTGTGTGTTGCTAGAACTAGACAAATGATCCCCAGTTTAAAAGAAACAACACTTAAACCTCTCTGTGCATTGCATTTTTTCTGAGAATACTCAAGCTTTCGGTAACTATGGAAATGTTGAAACAAGGCTTAACATTAAAAGAGAGGGATTTAGTTACACATTGAAGTATACTGTCTTTTGCATTTAATTCTGGAATTAATTGGGTTGTCTTTTTCTCCATGTCATTGAATGACCCTACAGTTCATGTGCATCAATATAGATCTAGGAATTGTGTTGGAAATACGAGTAAATAAAAATTGTTTTCTGTTGATAGTTGTGAATAACAAATAATTGTGTTGACTAAAAGTTAACTATGTTGCAGAAAGATGCTAGAACATTTAGACACAAAGAGTCAGACAAACTATGCCCATGCTTGGGAAACTGGGTCCGAGTTTCAGCTATCCATAGATACTGTAAGTGTTGTCTAAAACTGTGAATACCGGAGGGGAGCAAGATGGCGACGGAGTAGGCGGACGTACCAACTTCCAACTCCCAGAACCAAAGTGGATTACAACTCAATTTTAAGAACCATCACCTGGATAAACCAACTTTGAACAAAACTAAGTGGACTCTTCAACCAAGGAACACAGAAGAAGCCACATTGAGACTGGTAGGAATAGCGAAAACGCGAAGAGGGCTGCCCAGCTCCCCGGAGCAAACGGCAGCCCGGAGAGACCCGTGTGGCGGGAGGAGATTTTCGTGGAGAGGGAGGGACCTGGGTCCCAGGAACCAAGCCCCAGCCTGCAGTCCCAGAGCCAAGAAGAGGCGTTTGGACAGTTTTGAGCTGTGAAACAAGTGAGGGAGCTCCCAGGTCTACAGTGTGGAGTATTAGGTCCCTTCCTACTCTGCTGAGGGCTGCTTAAGGTTTTGGGGCGGCAGGACGCTGAAAGGCGGTTCTGTCGGCGTGGGCAGAGGCCAAGCCGGTGGGAGATCGGTCTGGCCCAGAGGGTCGGAGGGTAAGCGCGAGAGCGGTCCGGAAGATGCGGGCCCGCCTTTAATCCCACTTACGGGGACAAAGCGGGAGGCCAGGAACGGGCAGGCCCTGCGCAAGCCGGCCCTGACCGCGGGGACGGGCTGGGACCAGGGACGGGCAGGGGCTCGTGGCTGAGCTGACGCTACCAGTCCGCCCCCCCCCCCCCCCGCCGCCCGCCGGAGAAACCGCGGTTGGCCAGTATACGTGCGCGAGCGGGCTCCGAGCGCGGGAACAGGGTGGACCCCGAGACAGGAGCAGGCTCGAAGCTGAGCCCACGGCTGCTGTCCCCATCTGGCCGGAGAAACCCCGGATAGGTTAATACGTGCACGAGCGGGCTCCGAACGCGGGGGCGGGGTAGAGTCCGGGACGAGCGGAAGTACGCAGCTCGGCGGAAGCCAGCAAACACGCCCGCCCCAATAAATCTTGGTTTCCGACCCTGCGCAAAGGGCCCTGGCCTCGAGGGCGGGGCTAAAGCTCCTGACGGGCAAAAGCTTAAAGCTGAGAGCACGTCAAAAGTCCCGCCTAACCCGCGGAACTGTAGCGAGCAGGCTCAGACTGCTGGTTCTGGGTGGAAGTCCGGAAATAGGCTGGGTCCGCAGCTGAGGAAAGGTGCTCGCCTCTACCCTTGGTGCTAATCTTGTGGCTTCAGTGACAGCCCCTCCCACGGAGGAGAGGCAGAAATCACAGCAAAAGCCACAGTGGGCCGGCGCTGGCAACGCTCATACCCAACCACCCTAGGCGCTGGCAGAGGGGGTGGGGGGCCTGCAGATAGACCACACCTAGAGAACACAAAGGCAACACCTACTGGACTCCAGTGGCCACAACTTGCTTATACACAGAAAAAATGGGCAGGCAGAGGAATGCAAACCAAATGAATCAAGAGAAATCCCCAGAGAAGGACCTGAATGAACCAGATATAACCAAATTACCAGAAGCAGAATTTAGAATAATGATAGTTAGGATGTTCAAAGAAATTAGAGCAACAATGGATAGTCATTATGAACACCTAAATAAAGAGATAACAAGTATAAAAAATGAAATTGAAATAATAAAAAAGAATCAGACAGAAATGACAAATACAGTATCAGAACTGAAGACCACAATGGAAGGAATTAAAAGCAGGATGGATGACGCTGAGGATCGAATAAGCGAGTTAGAGGACACAATAAACAAAGGCACAGAAGCAGAGAAGAAAAAGGAAAAGAGACTTAAAAAATGTGAGGAAACTCTAAGGGAGCTTTGTGACAACATGAAGAGAAACAACATTCGCATCATAGGGGTGCCTGAAGAAGAGGAGAGAGGACAGGAAATGGAAACTTTGTTCAATCAAATTATAACAGAAAACTTTCCTAAATTAAGGCTGGGAAACACTCCACACATTCAAGAAGCACACAGAACTCCATTAAGGAGAAACCCAAAAAAATCTACACCAAAACACATCATAGTTAAAATACCGAAGCTAATGGATAAAGAAAAAATTTTAAAAGCTGCTAGAGAAAAAAAGACTATCACCTACAAAGGAGCCCCCATAAGGATGACATCGGACTTCTCAACAGAAACACTTGAGGCCAGAAGGGAATGGCAAGAAATAATCAAAGTAATGCAGAACAAGAACCTACAACCAAGACTACTTTATCCAGCAAGGCTAATGTTTAAAATTGAAGGAGAAATAAAGAGCTTCCCAGAAAAAGAAAGCCTCAAGAAATTCATAAAAACCAAACCAATTCTGCAAGAGATACTAAGGGGCCTCTTGTGAACAGTTTAAAGGGAGGAAAGAATAGAGCAAAAGAAGAATACAGCTTTAAAGAATAAAATGGCAATAAACAACTACATATCAATAATAACCTTAAATGTAAATGGATTAAATGATCCAATCAAAAGACATAGGGTAGCTGCATGGATAAAGAAACAGGACCCATACATATGCTGTCTACAAGAGACACACCTTAAAATAAAAGATGTTCATAGACTGAAGGTAAAAGGATGGAAAAAAATATTTCATGCAAATGGAAATGAAAAAAAAGCAGGGGTAGCAATACTTATATCAGACAAAATGGACTTTAAAACAAAGGCTGTACTAAGAGATAAAAGAGGACACTACATAATGATAAAGGGAACAATTCAACAGGAAGATATAACTATTGTAAATATCTATGCACCAAATATAGGAGCCCCGACGTACATAAAGCAGACTTTTATGGATATAAAGGGCGAGATTAACAGCAATACTATCATAGTAGGGGATTTCAATACCCCTCTAACAACACTGGATAGATCCTCAAGAAAGAAAATTAATAAAGAAACAGCAGACTTAAAGGATACACTAGATCAACTTGATTTAATAGATATCTTCAGAACTTTTCACCCTAAAGCAGTAGAATATACATTCTTCTCAAGCGCTTATGGTACGTTTTCTAGGATAGACCACATGTTAGGACACAAAAATGGTCTCAATAAATTTAAGAAGATTGAAATCATATGAAGCATTTTCTCTGATCACAATGCCATGAAACTAGAAATTAACCACAAAAGAAAAACTGAAAAATACTCAAACACTTGGAAACTAAATAGCTTGTTATTAAATAATGAATGGATTAACAATGAGATCAAAGAAGAAATAAAAAAGTTTCTAGAAACAAATGATAATGAGCATACATCAACTCAAAATTTATGGGACACAGCAAAAGCAGTTCTGAGAGGGAAGTTTATTGCACTACAGGCATATCATAAGAAGCTAGAAAAAGCTCAAATAAGCAACTTGACCCTGCATCTAAAAGAACTAGAAAAACAACAACAAATAAAACCCAAGACAAGTAGAAGAAAGGAAATAATAAAGGTCAGAGCAGAAATAAATGACATAGAGGCTAAGGAAACAATACAGAGGATCAATGAAACAAGAAGCTGGTTCTTTGAAAAGGTAAACAAGATTGATGAACCTTTAACTAGACTCACCAAGAAAAAAAGAGAGAGGACTCAAATAAATAAAATTAGAAAGGACAGTGGAGAAATAACAACTGACACAACAGAAATACAAAGCATTGTAAGAAAATACTATGAAGAACTATATGCCAAAAAATTAGACAATCTTGGTGAAATGGACAAATTTCTTGAATCATATAACCTTCCAAAAATCAATCTGGAAGAATCAGAACACATAAACAGACCAATTACAGCAAATGAGATCGAAACAGTTATCAAAAAACTCCCAAAAAAGAAAAGTCCTGGGCCTGATGGCTTCACAAGTGAATTCTATCAAAAATTTAAAGAAGAACTAACTCCTATTCTCCTGAAGCTATTTCAAAAAATTCAAGAGGAAGGAAGACTTCCAAACTCCTTTTATGAGGCGAGCATAATTCTGATCCCAAAACCGGGCAAAGACAACACAAAGAAAGAAAATTATAGGCCTATATCCCTGATGAATTTAGACGCTAAAATTCTCAACAAAATATTAGCCAACCGGATCCAGCAATATATGAAAAAAATCATACACCACGATCAAGTGGGATTTATTCTGGAGAGGCAAGGCTGGTTCAATATTCGCAAATCAATCAATGTGATTCACCACATAAACAAAAGGAAGGACAAAAATCACATGATAATTTCAATAGATGCAGAAAAGGCATTTGATAAAATCCAGCACCCATTCATGATCAAAACTCTCAGTAAAGTGGGAATACAGGGATCATTCCTTAACATGATAAAGGCCATCTATGATAAACCGACAGCAAACATCATACTAAATGGACAAAGATTAAAAGCAATCCCCTTAAGATCAGGAACCAGGCAGGGTTGCCCACTTTCACCACTCTTATTCAACATAGTTCTGGAAGTCCTAGCTACAGCAATCAGACAAGAAGAAGAAATAAAAGGCATACAAATTGGAAAAGAAGAAGTAAAACTGTCATTATTTGCAGATGATATGATATTGTATATTGAAAACCCTAAAGTCTCAGTCAAAAAACTACTGGACCTGATAAATGAATTCAGCAAGGTGGCAGGATATAAAATTAATACTCAGAAATCAGAGGCATTTCTATACACCAACAATAAAATATCAGCAAAAGAAATTAAGGAAACAATCCCCTTCACTATTGCAGCCAAAAAAATAAAGTACCTAGGAGTAAATTTAACCAAGGAGGTTAAGGACTTGTACTCAGAAAATTATAGAACATTGATAAAAGAAATCAAGGAAGATACAAACAAGTGGAAGCACATACCGTGCTCATGGCTAGGAAGAATAAACATCATTAAAATGTCTATATTACCCAAAGCAATTTATAAATTCAATGCAATACCAATTAAAATACCAATGACATACTTCAAAGATATAGAACACATATTCCAAAAATTTATATGGAACCAAAAAAGAACACGAATAGCCTCAGCAATCTTAAAAAGAAAAAATAAAGCAGGAGGTATCACTCTTCCTGATATCAAGGTTTACTATAAGGCCATTATACTCAAGACAGCCTGGTACTGGCATAAGAACAGGCACATAGATCAATGGAACAGAACAGAGAACCCAGAAATAAACCCACAGCTTTATGGACAACTGATATTTGACAAAGGAGGAAAGAACATACAATGGAGTAAAGACAGCCTCTTTAACAAATGGTGTTGGGAAAATTGAACATCTACCTGCAAAAAAATGAAACTAGACCATCAACTTACACCATTCACAAAAACAAACTCAAAATGGATAAAAGACTTAAATGTAAGCCGTGAAACCATAAATATCTTAGAAGAAAACATAGGCAGCAAGCTCTCCGACATCTGTAGCAGCGGTATATTTGCCGATTTATCTTCATGGGCAACTGAAATAAAAGGCAAGATAAACAAATGGGACTATATCAAACTAAAAAGTTTTTGCACAGCTAAAGACAATAGGAACAGAATAAAAAGACAAACCACACAATGGGAGAACATATTTGACAGCACATCTGATAAGGGGTTAATAACTAAAATTTATAAAGAACTTATAAAAAGCAACACCAGGAAGACAAACAACCCAATCAAAAAATGGGCAAAAGAAATGAATAGAAATTTCTCCAAAGAGGACATACAGATGGCCAATAGGCATATGAAAAAATGCTCAACATCACTAATCATTAGAGAAATGCAAATTAAAACCACAATGAGATATCACCTCACACCAGTCAGAATGGCACTTATCAGCAAAACAACACAGAATAAGTGCTGGCGAGGATGTGGAGAAAAGGGAACCCTTCTGCACTGCTGGTGAGAATGCAGACTGGTGCAGCCACTGTGGAAAACAGTTTGGAGATTCCTCAAAAAATTAAAAATCGAACTGCCTTTTGACCCAGCTATCCCACTTTTAGGAATATACCCTAAGAACACCATAGCACTGTTCGAAAAGAAGAAATGCGCACCCATGTTCGTGGCAGCATTGTTCACAATAGCGAAGATCTGGAACCAGCCCAAGTGTCCGTCAGAAGACGAGTGGATTAAAAAGCCATGGTACATATATACTATGGAATACTACTCAGCCATAAGAAACGATGACATCGGATCATTTATAACAAAATGGATGTACCTTGATAACATTATACGGAGTGAAATAAGTAAATCAGAAAAAAAGAAAAACTGAGAACAGCACGATTACATACATAGGTGGGACATGAAAGTGAGGGTATGAGACATGGACAAGAGAGTGGTGGTTATGGGATGGGGGGAGGGAGGGAAGAATGGGATAGGGAGGAGGGGAGGGACGCAGGGAAAACCAGATTGAAGGTGACAGAGGACAATTTGACTTTTGCTGATGGGTATGCAACACAATTGAATGATAAGATAACCTGGAGATGTTTTCATTGTACATATGTACCCTGATTTATTGATGTCACCCCATTAGAATTAATAATAATAAAATATATAAAAAAAAATTAGGGGATATTTCAAAATGAAAAAAAAAAAAAAAAAACAACAAAAAACTGTGAATACCATCCTGCCTTTGGGTTGGCAGCTATAGCTAAAAAGGTTGAAACATATACTGGTTAAAACATTCTTAATTGAAATAGAAATGAAGGTAATTAATACAATCGTAAAAAAAGAATGTAGGAAGAAAGCCTGATATGGAACATACGATCTCCAATGGGCCTCAGTTTTTGAAATCTTGTCCTATAAAACAGAAGGAAAAGTAGAATTTTGCATGTGCCTTAGGTAGCCTAGGTAATTTTAAAAGACTTCTTTGGCGATATCCTCAAACCCCACTAAAATGTATTCATAGTCTCAGATGTTCTACAAGGTGTTCATGAGTACCAGTCAGTCTAGTAACAGTACATTATTTCTGTAGCACATATGGTTTGCTCTTTATGTACTTAATTTAATTTTCACAATAGTCCTATTAATATATATTGTTATCACCATTTTCCCATGAGGAACCTGAACCTTAAGGAGTTTCAAGAATTTTTCCATAGTTATTTGTGTAGTTAAGTGGCAAAGCTAAATCGTAAGCCACATATCCATGAATGACACTGATTAACCACTAATTATACTTTCTGGGCTAGACAAAGATATATTTCCTTTCAAGAATCTGAAGATCTGGGGGGGGTGATGGAATATTTATAAGTGCCCATCTATAAAAAACTATAAAAGTGCTATAATAGAGATATGTACACAATGACATGAGGTCCCAAAAAGGAGAGATTAGCTCTGACTGAGAATATCTGCTAATTTTACTTGACATACTATTTGAACATGACATAAGACCTGAGTGGAAGAACAGACTTTGACAGGTAGTGATGGAAATACTAAATTCTCCAGGCATAAGAGCAGCATAAACAAAGGTGGGCAAGCAGTGGCTGAAAGCTATCTTTTAGCACAAAGGATCTTTGGTAAGGACTTGGGAATAAGTGTAGAAAAAGGGAGGTGAAAGATAGGCTGGCATCTTAATATATGTAAAACAAGTTGATACAAGTCCTCCATTTCATTCAACATACCTTGGGTTTGTAAACATAAGATTTAACTACCATTATTGAGATGACATAGATCAGAAGAAATTTTATCTATAAAAGACAAGGACCATATGATTTCACTTATATGGAATCTAATGAACAAAATAAACTAAAAAACAAAATAGAAACAGGTTCATAGATACAGAGAACAGACAGCTGTCAGAGGGGAGGAGGGTTTGAGGGCTGAGTTAAAAAGTCAAAGGGATTAAGCAAAAGAAAAAAAGCAGCAACCCTCACAGACACAGACAATAGCATGGTGATTACTATAGGGAATGGAGGAAGAAGAGGGTACAGGGATGACAAATACCAATGAAAGCAGGTTTGACTTGGCGTGGCGAATGCTCAATACAATGATGTGTTGTAGAATTGTACTCTTGAAACCTATATAATTTTATTACCCAATGTCACCTCAATAAAGTCAACAAAAAAACAAAAGGCAAGAAAGTGAAAAAAGAAAAGAAATTGCATCTATATTTAAAATAACTTTTTTATATGTATAAAAAATACTAAATGTCTAGCATGTAAAAGGTAATAAATATTTTTTAAACAATGACTAATCAAGTCATTAATAGGCATTTGGGAATTGTAATGAATTTTCAAAATTGCTAATATTTTTATTGTATAGACAATATAAATTAAATTTTAATGAGTTTTTATTTAAAGTGGTCCAAATGTTTTTTTTCCATAACAAAGTATGGTCTAATTATTACCCAAGTAGTTCATGTTTGGTAATGGCTAGTGTTGTTGTTGGGTAGTCCATTAAATCATGAAGTGATTGATTTTCTATTCCTTTTCTACTTTCAAGGGGATTATTTCTACCAAATATAATTGCCCTTTGGTGAACAGTGTTAGCTTGATGTACTGTGAACTTCCTTGGGGATGATCAGCCTCCGTGAATAGTAGCATTAATCTAGTAAAAAACATTAGTGGCTTGTAAGGATTAATTCTATTTTAAGAACCTTTTATGAACTTGAGTGTTCACATGCTCCATAATAACTTGTTTTCAATTTCTCAACTGTCATATCTTTAATTTGGTTATTCACATTGTTTCTTCACAGTTGTTGATTCAAATATCTGCTATACATTCTTTACATAATAATTCTAACTATTCCTGTCTTTCTCAGAATAAAAATGGATGACAGAAATACCATTGGTATTTAAAGCAGATGCATCAAAAGTAGAACCAGTCTTCCACGCTGCCTTGCCACTGCAGCAAATATATAGCTATTTCTTTCATGTTGTCAGTAGAAATTTAGTCTAAAATTTTAAATTCAGATCTCTAAAACAATTATCACTTCACCTGGACATTCCAACAAGTTAATCAGTGGTTGAACTAAGATCATCATCAACTCATCAAGCAATTTGCACAGAGTATTGGCTAATTCAGTTCAGGTCAATTAGTCCCTATTGGAATGAAGCCATGGCAGATGGGGATAGAGCGTCCCCTTCCAATCAGTTATAACCAACTCATCATTGGTCCTAACTCATCAAAAAAAATGGTAAGCTTTCGTCCAGCAACCTACAGTTGACTGCTCTAAGACTCTATCATTTCCCTATTTACCATGACGAATTATAAGACTCTCAGGGAAAATATTTGCATTGTGTAATGAGTAGAGACAGAAAATGGTTTTATCAATGGAGGGCTGTTCAACAGCAAAATTGATGTAACTATCTGTTTCTAGCAGGAACAAGACAAATAAATATAAGGGAAACATAAACTCATAATATCCTTTGGATTAATTCTAATTGATCCTGGGGAATTTAGAACCTAAGTCTAGAAAGGTTAACATACGAAGTAAAGCTGAAAAATAAATGCCTTTTTTATTGACGGTTGTGATGGCAATGACATCTCTGGACATAATAGCTTTTTTATCCAGAAAGATCCCCAAATTGAATGTAGAATATGGAGCACAGCTTCAGCTCATTATCGTCTGTCACATCTCAGATCTTGTGGGTAATGGTTAGTAATGTTTACGAGCACACAAGAGCAGTTCTCAGCATTTAATAGAGCATAAGGGTTATTTGGACACAGGAAAGCTTACTTTATAACCATCCACTGGTAAATGTTTTCTGGATGAAGACCAACATAGGCTAATGTTAACCTGGTAAAGTAATGAACCAATCATTTTGCAATTAGTTGTATACTCAAGTAAATCTTTTTTCTGGAAGGCTACAGCTTTCAAGGCAGAAGCATCCACAATCTGACTGGGGAGTTGAAGGGAATGGGCATGCCAATGAGTCACCATGACTGATTTCAATCTTTCACTTTTTCAAATATACAACTATTCAGTAATGTTGATTAAATATATTTCATGTGGATAATGCTGTGAGAAACAGAAGTTTGAGTGATAGAATTTCTTTATGCAATAAAGATTAAGGCCATCATTCAATAAACTGTGATGATTGCTTTAATGTTAGAAGGTGTGTGTGTGGGGGAGAAATCAAGAATTTAATCTCCATCAAAATATGCCCCATGTCATCTCTCACCCATTTCTCTGGCTAGCATAGGATCAGGCATTCATCAGACACTTACACAAAAGCTCAAGGATAGCAATAATGTCAAAGTTGTGGGTCTGGGCCTTCTATTCAGTGACCCCATCATTCTCATAGTGATAAAAAAGGAAAGCTCTGAATGGCTTGGAGATCATACTCTTTTTAGGGTTGATACATGCTTTCTTAACAACTTGTTGGTTGAGATTGGGGTAGGATTAAATTAACTTCAATAGTTAATTTGAAGAAGTATAAATCTTTGAAACCATAAAAGAAAAATGCTATAACTCTTTGTACATTGCTAATTTCTAAGCTTTACTTTTGACTGTCGTAGAAGAGCATTCTGAAAGTTGACAGATATTATGGAGAATCTTGATGTGACTCAATTTTTTAGTGACAAATCTGTTAAAATAATATATTTATCTAATTAATAATCTGCTTTGTAATTTACATAATCCATATTCAGTCATTTAATGAGTTTTTGATTGTCACAATGTTTTCTGTATGTAGTTCATGGTGAATTAAAAACAAAAAGTAGAGAAAAACTACAGTAAATATCCAAATACTATAGAAAAGTAAATAAATAATAAATCTTTCAATAAATAATCAATATTTACTATATATTATATATATAGTATATATGCTAAACATAATATATATTTTTAATTATTAATTATTGAAAAAATATCTAGGTTGAAGTAGGGTTCAAGAAAAAGCAGATAACATAGGCTTTAAAGATTTAAATGTTTGCCTGACTAGGCGGTGGCACAGTGGATAGAGCATCGGACTGGGATGTCGGAAGACCCAGGTTCAAGACCCCGAGGTTGCCAGCTTGAACGCGGACCCATCTGGCTTGAGAAAAAGCTCATCAGCTTGGACCCAAGGTCACTGGCTCCAGCAAGGGGTTGCTCGGTCTGCTGAAGGCCCACGGTCAAGGCACATGTGAGAAAGCAATCAATGAACAACTATGGTGTCGCAACGGCAACGAGAAACTAATGATTGATGCTTCTCACCTCTCTCTGTTCCTGTCTGTCTGTCCCTATCTATCCCTCTCTCTGACTCTCTCTCTGTCCTTGTAAAAATTTTAAAAAAAGAAAGTTCTAAAGATTTAAATGTTTATATAATTCCCAAAACCAAACAGAGAAGAATGTGTGTATGCAGTTATAAAGTAATATTACAAAGATTTCTTTCCAAATCTTTAACACATTAATCTATTTTTAAATCATATGACTCAGTTTTTAGATGAATTGCAGGCATAGTCACCTGTCATATCAAAGTAACTCATGAATCTTTCGATGGACCATTCATACCTCACTATATAAACAAGTATTTAAGCATTAAATGCATTATAATATAATTATATGTTTTCATGTTTTTCTTATTTGACCTTCGTGTTTTATTCATTCCATTTCTGTGGGTCCAACTCCTTGCATAGGGGCTGTATAATTAACAAATATTTATTTGATAGATTAATTTATTGAATATAAAAGGTGTACATTGCAAAGCTTACCTTATTCTGCTAGCTATTACTGTAAAGAAAAAATAGAATGACAGAGTATGTCACTATTTTTAAAAATGGCTAGACCAAAATTATAAAATTTATTTTTGTCTATCATTGTCCAGCATTAAAATGAGCAAACGTTGAGTTCCATCAAATTAACTACTAGAAATTTATTTCACAAAGACTCATTCTGAAAAAAAAACAAAAACAAAAACGCTGCAGTCAAAATTTATATGTTTTACAAAAGTTACTCTGAGATAGCAGACATTTACTTTGGTTTAAAAAAGTATGTCCAGATGCTTTTGTCCATCCCTTACCCTATGATGGAGTACTAAGGGTTATATATCTGGGCAATTTATATAATTGAACAAGAATAGCTTTGAATAAACTGTCTTTCTATGACTACATGGTAATAGGATGGCCTCATAACTAGCTAGAAAAAAAGTATAACTCTCTTATTTGCATAGCTGAATGTTAGCTCTGCCATCTGGACATCTTGTTAGTCAAAGGCAAAATATCTGCAGATATTTATAGTTCAGAATAGGATATTGAGCTGATCTTGACTTGGTTATTGATTTTCCAAATATTTTCTAAAATAGATACTTTATTTAAATGTTATTTTATTATAAATAACTTCAGATTACCTTAAAAATGCTTATAGTATATATTATGTCCATACAGTGCTCATCTGTTTATGTGACAAGATATATAAATTTATAAAGATATCTCGCTGTGCAAGTTTTTACATAAATATCTATTCATGAAATTTTGAGACTTTGGGAAACTTTCTAAAAATAAAAGAGCTATACAGCGGATCTTGAAATATGAGTGTGGTTTAGAATACACACATGTTTGCTCAACATTTTAGGTGAGGTTCATCCTCTTATACTCATGGCAGATTGGAATGGTCTAGAATCACTCTTTAAAAGAAATATAATAGGGAAAGCTGAAATATAACAGATAAAATTTAAGCACTTATGGATTAAAATAAACATTCAAAACTAGGTGTTCTTTGGCATTTTCTTTTATATATATATTTCATTTATTTTTATTGGAGAGAGAGAGAGGGGGAGGGAGAGAGAGATACAGAGAGAGAAGAAAGAGATAGAACAGGGGGAGGAGCAGGAAGCATCAACCTCCATATGTGCCTTGACCAGGCAAGCCCGGGGTTTCGAACAGGCAACCTCAGCATTCCAGGTTGCCGCTTTATCCACTGCACCACCACAGGTCAGGTGGCATTTTCTTTTGAGGTTTTTCACAGTCTATGATAATTAATCTACATGATTAAACTATAGTCAATCAGAGAAAGAGAAATACCATATGATTTCACTTCCATGTGGAATCCAAAGAAAAAATATAAACAAACAAAACAGATACTCCTAGATACAGGGAACAGACTGGTGGTTGCCAGAGAGAAGGTGGTTGGGGTCTGGCTGAGAAAGGTGAAGAGATTGAGAAATACACAGTGGTAGATATAAAATAGTCATGGGGATGTAAAGTTCTGCATAGCAAATATAGTCAGTAATATTGTAATAACTATGCATGATGCCAGTTGGATACTGGAATATAATTAACCACTATGCTGTACATCTGATAGTAATACAAAACAATATTAAATGTAAGTTGTAATTAAAAGTTTTAAAAGAATATATCTAAAAAAATAGCCCTAGAAGACCTAACAAAGCTTTGCTTATATAAAGGTTAGTTTACTTACAAAAATATATTTAAAAAGGAAAATTAATCATTATAAATAAAGTAACAAGAATTTGGAATTTTATTCTTATTTTTCATAGTTCCTTTTGTATTTTCTACCTAAGACTTTGTCATATTCATAGAAGTCATTTTTTACCCTGATGGTCAAGTCAATGGTCTACCTTACATTTCTAATGTAATTTATTCAAGATTACTTATTAAAGAAGATGATATTTATAACTGTGATATACAGTCCATTTACTTTGATTCCTGAGTTCTCTTGGTAACTAAGTAAGCCTTTACTGAACCCAGAAATAATTGCTAGCTCAGTGATTGCCAGGTCTTAATTATAGACTGCTTTGCATTATCTGTGAACTATGAATTTATGGTTTGAGAGGAAGCATTTGCAAAGGATCTTTGGAGCAGGTGCCTATGAATTCTTTAGACCTCAGGAAGGTATGGAAATAGAAAACTAGATCTCTGTTTTGCTTTTGTAAAGAGTGGATTTTGTCGATGCAATTATATTTGTGTATTAAGATGAAACATTTATTCCAAAACTTCTCATATCACCATGTAGAAGGTCTTTAGGTAGACTGATACTCCTAGCTTATTTTTTTCACGCCCCTCCCAATGCCTACAAGAGAAGGAGAATGTTATCTGACTGGTGAGTTTGGGAGAATAACTTCAGCCCATTGCTTCCTTTTCTTTCGGAGTTTCCTGCTATAGATAAAACATGATCTGCTTTTATCATCCTGATAAGGAACTAGGGCAGTACTAAGTACTGAATTCTGGGGACATGTCTTACAACTTTTTTGTGTAAATTCCTCAGAGTCAGCATGGCCTGTTTACTATACGTGCTAAGACAAATTAATTAATTAATTTATTTTTTGAATCGTTAATGTGAGAGGCATATAAGAGACTTGATATTCTGGAAACGGTGTGACCTGAATTGACCCCGGAAAAACAATAATCTTCTGATGAAAGATTTCCTGGCTCTGGTTGAATGATGACATCCTGGATATGGGGAATATAACAGGAAACAATTATCCTTAGGTGCAGAAAGTCCTTAGAATCAATTAATGTATTTTTCTAGCTCATTCAGAGCATTCTGATTGAAAAATATAAACCCTTTACCAAGTTTATCGAGGTATATACCAAGAAACAGAAAATAGCATACTTGGTCTTGTAGAAGCATCCATGTGGAAGTGGCATTAAGGAATAGTTCCACCTCTGTTTGGCCACAGACAATGTTTCAAATCAACAGGTTAAGAGAATGGAGAACTCTGCAATATCAGGGGGATTGTTATTGTGCGCTCCTCTGGTTTTTCTTTTATTGACACCCTGATTCTTTGCCTTGCAAGAGGCCCAAATTGTTTGATTGGTGACTTTGAAGAAGTACCTGAGCACACTCTGCTAAAGCTCACTCACTCCCTTTTTCTGTCTTTTTTTTTTCGGAATGGTCTACTTATAGAGAGAGTGAAACTGGCTCTGTAATAATCCACATGGGGAGGTACTTTTCCCTCTATTGGCAGCTGGGATCTGTTCAATATTGTCAGGAAACAATGAGTAAGTCAATCTAATATAATGTTGGTGAGTATTAACAAGCTTTTTTTGTTTGTTTGTTTTTGGGGGTTATTTTTGTTTGTTTTTACAGGGACAGAGAGAGAGACAGAGAGAGGGATAGATAGGGACAGACAGACAGGAACAGAGAGAAGTGAGAAGCATCAACTATTAGTTTTTCGTTGCTGTTGCGACACCATAGTTGTTCATTGATTACTTTCTCACATGTGCCTTGTCTGTGGGCCTTCAGCAGACTGAGCAACCCATTGCTGGAGCCAGCGACCTTGGGTCCAAGCTGGCGAGCTTTTTGCTCAAGCCAGATGAGCCTGTGCTCAAGCTGGCGAGCTCGGGGTCTCGAACCTGGGTCTTCCGCATCCCTGTCCGACGCTCTATCCACTGCACCACCACCTGGTCAGGCAACAAGCTTTTTTATCGGAAGACCTAAAATGATATTGTACAGCTGTTTGGTATTTTTACTGTAAACAGAAAATATTTTCATCTTTCTGTTTGTCTTATACGTTGTGCAATTGATTCCAATGCCAAGGAGCAAAGAAATGGCAATGCTTACCAGTTCCTTAGAGCTTCAGCGATAGGCTAAGATATGAGAAAATGAAGTTAGACAGGTAGCAATCAATTGTAATCCTTACTACAATGCCTATCTCAAGTATAAACATAAACAAATTAGGGGTGCTTATTACATGCTCAAAAATTCTGGTCCATTACAACAGTTGTAAAAAATCCTAATGTAATTACTCTTTAAACTGAGCCCCCATTGAGACAAATTAAATTTTTTATTGTTATTTAATTACAGTTCACATTCAACACTATTCTGTATCAGCTTCAGATGTACAGAAAAGTGGCCAGAAAATCATGTTCTGTCTGAGGTGGTCTTTCTCGCAAAGCCCAAAGCATCCATCTGGCACCATGCTTAGCTATCATGATATTATTGACTGTATTTTCCATGTGAGACAAATAATCTTTGGTTAAACTTAGGCTTATCTAAGAATTTCCTTCTGATATGAATTGCAGATATTGTAGAAGGCTCTGATATATTGTATTATTATTTCCAACTGCCTGCTAACATTCTCTATCACATCCACCATTGCAGGGTTTCTCCCAATGATGCCAAGCTTGGCCCTCTGACTTGCTTTGGCCAATGGAATCACAGCAGGAAGGAAATGGGCCACATTGGAGATGAAGTATAAAGAACCATCCTATTATTCCACCATCGCGTCTTCCCCTTTGCCATAAAAACACATGCTCCAGACAAAGGTAGGTTGCTTCTTAAACCTGGATCCTAGCCAAGGAAGGTAAGGAAAAAAGACCTTTGCCTTCATAAGACACTGAAATTGACTAGTATAGAGTCCACAGTAGTCATTAACACACATATTTCCTCACTTTATTCTGTTCTTTATCATCATTTGTAAATATATATTTATTCCATATTCTATTCTCTTTTGCTCCCAATTTAAATTTCAGAATTTTTGCTTGTTTTTGTTTGTTAAATCTTTTCAACTCACTTCTCTTTAAAAGCACTGCCAGAATCTTGTCCAGAGTCAATTTTTTCCAAAATGACTTATCTGCAGTGGGGTTTCTATCATCTTATGATGATAGAATGTCCATGAGAAACTTTTTGACATTCAGCATTTTGAAAACTTTTGCTTTTAAACATCCTTTTGCCTCTTAGCATTGTCATATGACAGACGGGAAGTAGGCTTGCTTGAAATTTATACAGCTGACAGAGGTCTCTATGTACCGCGTGCACTACATTTATATTTTCAGCTTAAATCATTGAGAGATTATTTTCTGAAAGAATTTTGTTTTTCTTGGAGGGGGCTGAAAATCATGTCTACGTGATGATTTATTAAGCGAATAAGTAAGTGAAAATGAACAGACTGGTACTGATTTTTACCATAGGCAGCAAATTATGAATAATGATTCTTCCATGCTTGAACTCCTTTGCAATGATTCCATGGATAATTCTGTTTTTCTTAAGTTGTTTCAGCCAAATGGATCTGTATAGGAAGGGCGACTGAGAGAGCATGCTAGGCTTGAGGCACTGTGCTGGAGGCCCTTTAGAATTTTATGAGAAATATGGGCTCTCGTGTCATGAAGCACCCTGTGTTCATCACTCTCATAGACTTTTGCATCTATCAGTGAGAGGAGAGAAGAACACAGAATTCTGTAACAAAGTAACAAATACATGGTCTTAGAGAGCTTTTAAAATACATTTTAAAACATCAAAGAAGTTTATAATTAAACTGAAAAGGCCTAAGAAATCTCTGGAAGCTATTACTCCTTACCTTTATAAATACTGTTGGCTGGCATTTCTTGGGAGCAAAACAGTATGTTTCTTTCTTCCATGGTAGCATTTTTTAATATATTAGACATAACCATATGCCATTCCCTTTTATTAAGTCAAAAGCAGCTGACATTGGCAGTTTTATATTGTACAAGTAAACAACTTTGAATTTGTTATTCAGTACACTCCATGACAAAATGTCCGTTTTTGAATGTGCACATCTGAGCCACCCAGTGAAATGTGCATTTATAAATTTATAATTATAACTAGTAATTTTATTATTTCATAAATATTTTATATTATAATTGTGTTTACTCCTCAATACCAGAGAACCTGTAAATAATGTAATATTTTTTGATATACCATACTTTACTAAAAATATCTTAATACTGAGCACATGGTTTAATCTCTTAATTTTCCTTTGTTTTTATAGATGTTGACACTGGTGGTGAACTGAATTTTGTTTGCATTTGTTTTAATAAAGTATATAAAATGTCACTCCTCCAAAATATACTGTATATACATATTACACATATTGCAATTTTCTCTTACAAATATCTTCCTGGTTTTTTTATATTATACCAGTGGTTCTTAACCTGGGTTCTATCGAACCCTAGGGCTTCGATGAGTCGGTCTCAGGGGTTTGGAGAAGCCTCTGCCGCGGAGGCCAGAATAAAGTAATTCCATAATTTGTTGTGAGTTCATGCACTTTGTTGGTTTTGTTCTTTGAGCATGCACGGCTCATTTTGTGCACCACTAAAAAACCATATACCTATGTCTTGAATTTGGAAAAAGAAATCATATTTTATTTATCACTAAAGAAGGGTTCAGTGAATGCTCATATGAAACTGGTGGGTTTGGTACCTCAAAAAAGGTTAAGAAACACTGTATTATACCATTTCTGCTTTCCCAAAGTACTAATTTTATAGAGTATTTCAGTTAGTTTATCAATGACTTTAAATTGTGCGCGCAATAGGTATATATTACCTTTATCTTCACATGTAAATGCATGTACAACATTGTCTCATTTGCTATCATTTGAATTTACTGCATTACAAATGATACCGGATGTTTTGGGGTAAGTTATCTATTGATATTTTGGGGTCATTTATTATATTGCAGTCTTTCATTTTTCATGCCTTAGGAATGTGGTCATATGCACATGCAAAGATATTTGATAAATGTGAGAAGGGGTTTGGAGCAGGGCAAGTCAGTGAGCTAGGAGAAGCACAGACAACCTCCCTGGGGAGGAGGTGGACATCTCTCAAGGCAGTGCAGAAGTGACATGAGTCCTCAAAGATGCAGTCAAGATAATGTTTGGAGATGTGTCTGTTCTTTTCTTTTCTCTAATACTCTCACCCCTGTCCCTCCACTCCCAAAATCTGTATCTTTGAAAGGATAAGGCAAACAAAGAAATGCAAAGGACAGTTTTATTCTGCTCTGTGACTCTCCTTTAAAACACATCCCCTAAATGAGAAGAAATATACAGTTACCTAGCAAAAAAAAGGGTTATAATTAGATGTTTGAGATTGGCAAGATGTCCAAGATGGTAGCACATTGGAAAGCAGATGTTCTTCCCACAAGATGCTATGGGGAGCAATGGCAGATAGGGGTGTCTCAGTGCACCTCAAGCTAAATATATTGTTTCATTGAAAAAGGCAGCAGGCATCAATGTGGTCAGAAGTGTATGGCCTGGAAGGGTGTCACAGTGGTACAGGATGGGCCCTGGTAACCGCTGGGCAAAAGCAAAAGTAGAGAAAAGAGAGACAGCAGCCGTCTGGGAGGCATGACATAGCCTCTCACAAGTTTTCTGGTTCTGAGTCTTTCAAAATAACATTGAAAGGGGAGAGCTATGGAGCCACAAAAAGAGAGAAACTCCAGTTCTGGTCTTTCTAGAATATTCTTGATATTTTAATCTGTTCATAGCTTTTGTTTGTTTTTTGTAGGTAGTATGATTGCAAGAGAAAACTGTTTTCTGGCACTTAGACCTGTATAGAAATTTCAAAATATTCTTCTTTTATACTTTACCTTCTCATCTGGGAGATTAAAAGTTCTTCTATTCAAATTATCTCAAAAATACTTAGTATATTTCTCTCTTCTTACTAATTTATACATTTTAGGATGAAATATGTCACACATGTAGAAAGCTTAAAAAGTGAATATATAAAATTTCAAAAATAATAAGATGCTTACTCAGGTAGTCAAAACCCAATTTAACAATAAAAGAATGTCAACACATGACAAGACTGTCAACACGGCCCAACTGGCTCAGCAGCACACTCTTTCCTGGGTAACCTCTCTTCTGGGTTCTGTGCGCATCAGGCTGATGCTTTCATTAAAGAGAATCTCTCAGCTCTTTGTGTACACTGCAACAACAGGTGTGGTAGGAATGCTACTTTTATTTGTCTCTTTCTAACCATATTACACTTTCATTATTCATCCATGAGCTTACAAGTCACTAAGGACTTGTGTAGTTCACATTTTACTGCTATAAGAATAGATTAGAGTTTATTTTTACATTTCATGATTAATAGACATTTGAGGGTTTTTCTGTTCTTCATTTTTTGCCTTTCTTAAAACTGCTGATATAACTACTTCTGTACATATCAGATGTGACAAATGAGCAAGACTTTCTCCGGTGCATACACCTCATCGTGAAATGGCTGGGTGCACATGTGGTCAGCTTCACTCCGGAACGTCAAACCGTTTTACAAAGCAGTGGTGCTAATGTACAATTGCACAGCAGTAAGTGGGTGAGTTGGTTTTGCTCACAATTTCTCCAACATCTGGTACTGTTTGACTTCTGAATGTTTTCCAGGCAGATGAGTATGTACCAGGTTATTAATTGAAGTATTTCTCATTGTCAAATAAGAATGGATCATTCTTATTTTTTTCCTCTTCATGCATTTTAATTATATGTTTTTGGAAAGGTTTGGCTTTCTTTGTATTGCGTTGGCAGAGTCTATTTAATATATCAGTCTAATAATTTGTTATTATATGCTATGCAATATTGCCCCAATCTAAAGATTGCTGTTTACTCACTGTATGCTAACAGAACTTTATAAATCTGTGATATTTTTTTAATGTTCTTTGTGCATGTTACTTTAGAAATTCTTTTCTATCATGAAGTCATAAAAACATTGTCTCTGTTGTTTTATAGTGTTGCTTTGTACATTTAAGTTTTTGGCCCACTAAAAATTATATTTTGTAGAGTGTGAGGGAGGGATATAAATTAATTATTTTGCATGGGGAACCAATTACTTAAGCACAATTAGGCAGTCTGTTCTTTCTCCACTTATCTGAAGGGCCAGCTCAGTTGTAAATGACATTTGCATAAGTGTATGGAGTTTAATTACTGTAGTTTATAATAAGTCTTGCTTTCCATTAAGGCAAGTTACCTCATCTTATTCTTATTTAAGAGTACCTTGTTTTTGTTTTTTTATCTCTTATGATTTCACATAAATTTTAGAATGACTTTGTCATTTTCATGAACAATTCCATAGAGTTGTTTTGAAATTTTATTGAAGTTAAAAGGAAATATGGGGAAAAGTCACATTTTCATAATATCCAGTATTATCATTCTATAACATAGCATATTTGTAGTTGTTCTATATCTTCAAAAGAGTCTGTAGTTTTTTTCTTAAACAATTGATTTGTACCCTGTTAAAGTTAATTTTCTAAATAAAATTTAAAAATTAAAAAAAATGTTATTAGTATTATTTCTAAGGATATTGTATTTTTCTTGCTATTTAAAATAGCTTTCTCCTCTTTTAGCCCTCAAAGACCTTCTCCTATAGTTTCACCTTCATCATCCTTTCCATCCAAAAGTAACCACTACCTTTACTTCTAATGATATACATCAGCTTTGACTAATTTTGAACTTTCTAATTGAACTCATACTGTAAACTTTCTTTTGTGTTTGGCTTCTTTTGCCCAATATATATTATTTATAGTGAGATTAAAACTAAGTGGTATATAAAGTTTACATATTATTTATTCTAGTAATATATTCATCTATATTGATGGCCATGTGACTTGTTTCCTGTTTTTTTTTCTATTAGATAAATGCTACTATAAACATACCTACATAATTTCTGGTGCACATATGTATGTATTGGCATTAGGTATATACCTATAAGTGAAAGTATGGTATCAAAGGCTATGCATATGAGCATCTTCTGTAGATACGATTAGTTGTTCAAAGTAGTTAAAGAATTTCTTCTGCCATAGTAATATATGAATGTTTCAGTTGTCCCTCATTCTTTCTACCTCTTGGTATAATAAGCTTTTAAATTTAATTTTTATTTTCTTCTGGTGGGTGAATAGCTGTATCTCATTATGGTCTTGATTTGTATTTCTCTGATAACTACTGAGGTAGGACACATTTTCATATGTCTGTTGATCATTACTTCTTTTAGCAAATCCCTACTTATGTTTTTAGAAATTTAAAAAATAACATTTAAAATCCAGCACTCATTTATGATCAAAACTCTCAGCAAAGTGAGAATACAGGGAACATACTTCAACATGATAAAGGACATATATGACAAACCCACAGCCAACATAATATTCAATGGGCAAAAATTAAAAACAATCCTCTTAAGATCAGGAACAAGGCAGGGGGGCCCCCTTTCACCATTCTTATTCAACATAGTTCTGGAAGTCCTAGCCACAGCAATCAGACAAGAAGAAGAAATAAAAGGCATCCAATTTGGAAAATAAGAAGTAAAATTATCATTATTTGCAGATGATATGATACTGTATATAGAAAACCCTAAAGTCTCAGTAAAAAAAACTACTGGACCTGATAAATGAATTCAGCAAGGTAACAGGATATAAAATTAATAGCCAGAAATCAGAGGCATTTTTATACACCAACAATGAACTGTCAGAAAGAGAAATTAAGGAAATAATACCCTTCACTATTGCAACAACAAAAAATAAAGTACCTAGGAATAAATTTAACCAAGAAGACTAAAGACTTGTACTTGGAAAATTATAAAACATTGATAAAAGAAATCAAGAAAGATACAAATAAGTGAAAGCATATATTGTGCTCATGGTTAGGAAGAATAAACATCATTAAAATGTCTATATTATCCAGAGCAACTTATAAATTCAATGCAATACCAATTAAAATACCAATGACATACTTCAAAGATATAGAACACATATTCCAAAAATTTATATGGAACCAAAAAAGAACACGAATAGCCTCAGCAATCTTGAAAAGGAAGAATAAAGCAGGAGGTATCACTCTTCCTGATATCAAGTTACACTACAAGGCCATTGTACTCAAAACAGCTTGGTACTGGCATAAGAACAGGCATATAGATCAATGGAACAGAACAGAGAGCCCAGAAATAAACCCACAGCTTTATGGACAACTGATATTTGACAAAGGAGGAAAGAGCATACAATGAAGTAAAGATAGCCTCTTCAACAAATGATGTTGGGAAAATTGGACAGCTACCTGCAGAAAAATAAATGATAATCAAAATAAAGTGCTTTGCTTTAAGATATAAACTTCAGTTTTTAAATAGTTAATTGACTTAAAGTAGTATTTGTGTGGGTTTGGGTAACTATTTATTTATATTGGGGGACACTTAGAATTGCACACATTTCTGAATATTTAATAGAAATGTGGTCTTAGAGATCTAGAAGGGAGGTTATCTGATTTAAGTCTCATTTACTCCACTGAGGAGAGACCTCAAATGATCTGACCAAGATTATTGCATTATCTGCTACAGAGTGCTTAGATCATTTGAGTCTACCATTGCAGTTTAGAATTAAAGACCATAAATTTAGTTTGGGGTTCTGAAGTTATCCTTCACAAACCATGTAAAAATAAACTGGGTTTTATTTATTCATTGTTTAAGCACTAGTTTTCTTCACTATGAAATGAAGATAAGGATGATATAATAATAATTCTCAAGTATTTTACAGTGGTGTTTAAAGTTTCAGTGATATTATATACTGAATAAAATATTAAAACTCTAAAGCAAAATGTAGTTTATGAATATTCTTCTTCTTTTTAGTGAATATTATCTACTATCTCCCACTACTGATTTTCTTAGATAAATTAGTAACTAAACTATGATACCTAGTTTTATACAATTATTAAAATTTACTTTACATACAGTCAGGTTTGGATAAATTTTAAACTTTTCATCAATTTCTGTGACTATATGTATGTAGGTATGCATACTTGCATTTATTTATGTTAAATACTTATTTTGGGTGCCTTAACTTGATTATTTAGTTGGGTTTATAGTGCTAAGGATAGAAGGAAGTGTTTTTCTGTAGGCTTTGAATGTCTTTACTTTTTTTCTTTATTAGAGTTATTTTTATTCCAATGGCTTTTGCTGTAATACTTTCTTCTGATTTTTCTTCTATCTCTTTGAACAATCCTTTGCAGTTTTTCTTCCTCCTTTGCCTTTAACAACAAGTTCTGTATTTAGCATCCTTTTCTTTTCTTTACACATATTCTTCCTGAATGACCACATTTATTTTCCATGGCCCCAAGTTTATAGAATACATCAGTGAATCTCAAATTTCTATCTCTAACCGAGACCTCTCTCTTGAGTTTTAGACATATAATAGTAACTACCTACAGGTATTTCTTCCAGAAATTTAAAGTGACTATTAGGTAACAGTCACTTTAAATTAAAAATATCAAAAGACAAAATCATGGTTTCATATTAACTCAAGTTAATTTTTATAACCTTCTCTCAAATTTTAATTCATATGGATATATTGTACTAGTTAGAAATCTGGAAGAAAACTGAAACATCTTCCTCTAATAACATTCTAATTTCCAATTGTGAAACATATGCTATTGAATTTCTTTTCAAAAATAATTGTTAAATCCATTACTTTCTCTGCATTTCTCCACTTTCTGTACTGGCTAAAAATTTCATGATTTCTCCTTCACACTTTTACAATAATCTCTTAGTTCAGATCACTGACTCAGATAACTTCTCCATATAATTCACATTTTCCCCTTGTTTCTAAGTTACATAGATTACCATGTGACTTCTCTGCTTAAAACTCTTCAGTAGTTCTCTGTTTCTAACATACTCATAAAGGCCACATTTCATAAAAAAGCATTCAAGGTTCATTCTGATTTAGCTCCTGAGGATCTTTTTAACCTCATTTTTCTCTAGTTCACCACATTCTATGCTTAGCTTTCCAATTGAAAAGGCCTTTAATAAATGCTCACTCTATCTAAGGATATGTTATATGTAATTATTCTAATGTGTTCAAGATCCAACTTCAATGTTTCTCTTTGTAATTTCTTCAGACAACTTAGAGCAGTTTGTATCTCTAATAACTTGCCATTATAATAAAATTAGTTTATATATAATTTTATTATATTTAATTTTATTACCATGGAAAATTATTAGAGATGCGAACCATTTTACATATGTGTGTATATGTGAGTGTGTGTATGTGTATATATACACACACTCACATATACACACACATATTACTAGGCAATAATGCTCAATATTATTCTATAAGAAATAATAGTCATCCACTTATTGGAATTTACTGAATTAAATTAAATTAAAAGTGTAGAGTAGTAAAAGATTCCCTTTGGTATGTATTGCAATAATTGTTCTAATGTAATTAATAAATTTCTAGATTTGTGGAAATCAGTATTTTTTATTAATATTAGAGCTTGGTCAACTGTCTCCGATTGTCAGAATGGAAGTATAAGGGATCAGTCATTATTTGTAGGAATCCTTGGCTCACACTCTCTTCCAATAGAAAGAATTGTTAAATTTTGATAATAAATTGAAATGTTCTGTTCTAAAAACTCTTGCTTAATTGTAGTTGATGCATTTTTTCTATGCTGTCTTTTCAGGGAAACTCCTGGTCACTAGTGTTACCACAAGAATGCTGTTGTTAAGGTTGGGCTGCTAATGAACTTTGTAAACACATTCAGCATCTGGCAGACATTCCAAGGTGAAAGCCAAGCAGATGGCTAATTTAATATAATCTAAGTGACTTTGGATCAAATAAAGCGATTGGATTAACAACACTTTAACTCCACATACATCAATTCCCAGCCATTCCTACCATTTCATTCCAACAAGCACTTCTTCAGGATAAAAATCAATGTTAATTGAAAGCTCATATGGTGATGTTTATGTCTGTAAAATGTGTGGTTAAATAGCATATTAAAAACACATGGGCATGAATATTAGGATTGGGAAATGAGTTTAATATAGAATAAATCAAAATGCCCTCAAAATTGTGTTATGGATTTTAAATCATAAATATCTACTATATTAATCTCAGGTTCATTCAGACTCTTCCTGTTAAATCCACTAGAATTTATATAGTGACTTTCAACTTGTTATCCTATAGTGTATGTGTGTGCCTGTGCATGTTTCTGTTTTTGGAGAGAGAGAAAGAGAGAAAAAAATACATGTGCAATCAGAAGTTATAAATAAACCATCTGAAGTTTCTTAGCCAGTAGGTAGTGTTATCAAAATCAGTGAATTTTAGATGTATTGGAAGAGCATGGATAGTGTGATTACAGAAACCAAGGTTCAAATTCTAGTTCTATAGCTAGCCAACTGTGTGACATGACCAATCAATTGAAGTTGGTAAAAACCTCCACTATGGCTATTGAGAGAACTTCATGATTATGATGCTTATGATTCGTAGCATACAGTTTGGTGGGTACTCCATAAATACAACTCATTGTTATCAATATCTTCTCACCATCATTACCAATGGCATGATGGTCATCATTCTTTAATTGGTGTATTCAATAAGCATTCATTCATTCTTTCCAGAAAGCTAGGTAAAGCCTTAGTAATAGAAAGGCAATGTAAAAGAAAGAGAGAGAATACAGTGAAGTGAAGAAACACATGAACTTAGAGGCTAAACTGCCTTGCATGCAAATTCCAGCATCACCATTTCATAATTCTGTGCCTTTGTGCAAAGCATTTAAATTCCCTCTGCTTTGGTCCTTCCATGTTAAGAAGAAAGTAGTACTCATACTTACCTCATAGCGTTGTTGCTTTAAGATGCTAGTATGTGTCGAGAGTTTTGAATGGTGTTTCGAATACAGTAAGCAAAGAAGTGTTGGGAAAATGCTAGATGTTAGCTTTATGAGGAATAATATTTTTTTTACTATTTTGTTTGCAACTTTCAAAAGCTATAGATCTATGTTTAATAAGTGAAAAATAGAATCTTTCTTTTCAAGGAATGCACAGGCTAGTAACAAAAAAAAACACAAAAACCTTAATCACACAGATCACAAAGTAATTTTTGCATGTCTGCTAAATGGAGTTATACTTATACCTGGCCTCAGCTCTCTGGGATAGATTTGTGAGAAGCAAACAAACATTAATGAAATATGTGTGCCGACATCATAATTAACTCTTGTGCTGGAGGCAGAGACTTTTGTTTTTGGATCACTGGATGAGAAAAGAGACAGGTCTGCCTTTCAGAGTCTAGTGAAACCTAATTAATGCCATGATCCCTCCTGGAAATGTTGTCATAGGTGACGCCATTTTGCACTCACAGTGTGAATGAGAACAGCCGATTTTAAAACATAACTCCCCATTGCACAACCCCTCCTAGTTCAGCACATTTTCTCTTGTCACTGATGTCCCTCCCATCAAAAGAAGCAGAGAAATGTAGGGGAGGACCTACGAATAGTACCTCAATTTTTAGTTTACAGGTTATTTTACTAATTTCTTGTAGACCTTTGCATCTTGAGACATGCAATACTCAAATTCTTAGCATCAGAAATTTTTTGAGAGAAGTTGTAAACCATTAAACTACTCTTGATATTACTTTGAACATGTATGTATACACATATGTACATGTATGCACAGGAGCACCATGCATGCATATGAGCAATATTGTCTAAGTATGCTTTAAATATAAGAAGATACGGTCATGACAGGACCTGGCTGTCCCGTGTGCCCCACAAGAATGTAAGTTATGAGAAAGAACACTTCCCAGTTTTCCCCTACATATGCAAGATCAATAGCTTCTACTTTCAAATCTCACAATTTTATACCTTCTTTACTGCGACAAAATCGCTCCTGGATTTTCCAATGGAATGCAGGAAGTGTTGTTCCTTTATATATTCCCAGTCATGGGTCAGGCCTTGGTGGTGACTGCTCATGCTGCTGCCTCCTTCTATCTGTAACACTGGGGAAAAATTTTATTTTTATTTTCTGTTGCATGAAATTTTAGAACTTTTTCTAGGTATGTCTGCATTGCTGATTCCAAATCTGGAAAACGTTTTTTGGTGCATTTTCTCATTTTTATGCAGTTTTAATTTCTTTTTGTTACAGTTAATGGCATACATTGGTTTTTCAATTAGAGTTAAAGGGCAACGACTCTTGGATTGAACATAACCACAAGGCAATTAATGTTTTACAAACATCACGTTTACATAATTGTAGTTGTTTTTAAATGTAAAAAGTTAATACCTGATAAAAACACCCTTTTATTTTGTTTTAAGATTGAATCATGGCTTCATTGAGTAGATGTAAATGTCAAAATAGTCCTGACACCTTCTGTTATATATGTGGCTGTTATACACTTCAACGTCAAAGACACAGTATTTAATCATTTGTGACACGTGCACATATTACCTATTTTCAAGTTCCCCTTGGTGATCAAGACAAGAATTGGGCTTCTTATATTGTGTGTCATAATTGTGAAAAAATGCTTCGTGACTGGACAAAAAACAAAACAAACCACAAAGTAATGGCTTTTGGTACTCCCATGGTTTGGTGTGAACTTAAGTAGCACAGCAGTGACTGTTATTTCTGTCTGATCATACAAAGGGCATTGGCAAGAAAAAATGGCATATGATCACATATCCTAATATTCCTTCAGCAATACGACCTATCCCACACTCGGAGACACTCCCGGTTCCAGTTTTCAATGGTTTTATTTCTTCTAAGGATGAAGAAAGTGAACATAGTGATCAAGTGTATTTTGATAAGATAAATAAGAAAATGGTTGTAGAATCTGAAGGGTCTTCTTCTGATGCCAAGCAGTCATTAGGCCCTCAGCAGTTTAGCCAACCCGAATTGAAAGACTTAGTAAGAAATTTAGGTCTATCAAAAAAGCAGCTGAGTTATTAGCCTCCAGGCTTCAAGAAAAGAATGTAATTCACCGATCAGCTAAAGTATCCCATTTCAGGTAGTGTGAACAAATTTTTGTGGTCCTTTTTTTGAAGACAAACACTTTGTTTACTGTCATGATATCAGTAGTCTTCTCAACCAGCTAGATGTTACCACTTACAGTCCAACAGAATGGTGGCTATTTCTTGACAGCTCTAAAAAGAATCTGAAATGTGTTCTTTTACACAACGGTAATGCTTATGCAGTGGTTCCAATTGGTTATTCAACTCATCTGTGAGAAGATTATAATGTCATAAAAATTGTCCTTGACGTATTGAAGTATGAAGAACATAACTGGATCATTTATGTGGATCTTAAAATGGTAAATTTCCTGCTAGGACAACAGAGAGATTTCACAAAATATCATTGCTTTCTGTTTGTGGGACAGCCAACCTCAGGAGAAACACTGGACACAGAGGAGTGGCCAAAACGGGAAGCTCTGGAAGTGTGAATGCAAAATATTGTGAGTGAATCTGTAGTTAATTGAGACAGAATCATTTTTGCCCCACTTCACATCAAACTTGGCTTAATGAAGCAGTTTTTCAGGCTTTGAGTAGAGAAAGTGAATGCTTTCAACATATTATTTCTGCTTTTCCTGCCTTGTCTTTCGAGAAGAAAAAAGCAGGTGTATTCGATAGACCTCAAATTCAGACCCTCATACGTGACAAAGAATTTGCCAAGAAGATGAATAAGGAGGAGAAAGCAGCATGGCAATCTTTTGTGGCAGTTACAAAGAACTTCCTTGGCAACAAAAAAGCAGAAAACTATGAACTTCTGGTTCAAAGGATTCTGTCAGCTTTCTGCGACATTGGATGGAACATGAGTGTTAAGATTCACCTCCTGAAAAGTCACCTTGATAAGTTTCCCGAAAATTTTGGAGCTGTTAGTGATGAGCAGAATACTGTTGGAGCATCAAACGAGATTGTCCCCAACAAGTACACAAACGCAAGAGCTACAAGCGTAAATTTTTGCCTAAATAGAATTTAAATATTTTGCCCAAACTTTATTATTAAAATAAGTGTTTTAATATGTTCTATTTTATAATTGTAGACAAATTCTGATACAATCATATTTTAGTGTATTTATTGCATTATATCAGTTATTATATTTTCACAAAGATGATGCCCAAGAAGACATTCTACTTCATTATGTTAAACTAAATGTTGAAAATTTTACAGTAAGATGAAAACCTAAAATCTTGAATTACAAAACAAATGTAGCTTACAGAGAAAAACTAATGTCAGATTTGAGATCAGCACACTCGAATTAGGTAAGAACATGTGTTTTTGTGGATGCGACAGAAATTTTTTTCCCAGTTTAATTCTCTCTCACCATAGGTGGTGTCTGACTTCAGAGGTCCACTTTGCTTTCCCATTCCCAAATTCTGCTTTGTTTTATATGGTGTCCAATCGTCCTCCTTTAGGCAGGACGGTTCTTCTTTTGTAAGTTCCGTCCTCCCTCAAAATGTGTCCTTCACGTCCTCCTTTTTGATATTGGAAGACTAATCTGTAAATGTTCATATTCGATTGATGAGGAGTTGATCTATTGCATATGATGTGATGTATTTGTATCTAAATGAGTACTTCTTTCTTACAATTATTATTAAAAATTAATAGGCATGCAAGCACAATTACCATATAAAATATTACAAATGTTTTTATATTGCAATTATTATATTATAGTGTATGTATTATTGTTGCAATGAATAAAATGTTTCTTTTGTTGACAATATTCTTTTCTTCAATTTATTTTTGTCCTCCTTTTCATTGTAAAAAGGTTGGTCATCTTATTTTTCATCATGTTTCTAAGGGGGCTATACCCTCTACAAATCTCTTTTTGAAGTGTGGGCCTGGCGTAGAGTGTATTGGTCTTCTAGAAGATAATGTATATTTTGTTCTTTATCATACCAGCTTTTTTGTTTCCCAAACTTTGATACCCATTCTCTAGATTCTTAATGCCAAGTGAAAATTGAAATTTTGCCAATTGTTTTTCTCTATATCTTTCCAAGCTCTGGTTGAAAATAAGTTTCAAATTTCTCCTCCACAACATCTGTAGTACCATGAAAAGCAGAATGTGACAGGATGCCTGTGTAAATGCCATGGACTATTTTACCATAGTTATTGACTGTGAGACATAAATTATGCCATGGGCTACCTGCTAGCTAACTCCGTGGGTCGGTGTACCGAGACTTGTTGCAAACACAAATAAAAGATAATGCACACTCAATTGACCCATTGAATAATATGGCTTAAAAACAAAACAAGTTGGGGAAAGGAATGCCAAGGGGTTTGAACCATCCACATCAGGATCTTGCTTTGAAATTGAATGTCCAGAATAGCTCATCCCGATTCTATTTGAGCACTTCCTATTATAAGCACCCTTACCATAAAAGATGTATTAGTACTATTTACGGATGAATGAATAATAAAATAGTGTGAGAAAGCAATATAATGGGTGAATTATGTGACTGAAGCTATAGTTTTAGATCCTATTTCAATCAAGTCAACAACTGCAATTGCTTGTAGTTTAACATGTCGGAAAAGCCTCGGCATTGTCTGGTCCCTCCCCACCTCTCCAAGCTAATCTTCCACAACACTTCCACGATTTTTCTCAGTTCTGAACATATTGGCCTGCATTCTGTGATGCTATTCTCACCCCTCAGCCTGAATGCACGCTCTTCCCTTCCAGATCTTAGCTCAGCCGTGTTTTTTGTCGCTATACCGCATTCTCTAATGAAACGCTGTCATATCATGGGACATCCAACTGCGGTATTTGTCACTTTTGCCATTTTATATTTATCTTAGCTTAGCTTAATTAATATCTCTGTCCACTTGTAGACTGTGAAACTCATCAGAAAAGAACTCCATTTGTTTTGCTCACTTTTTGTATTTTCAGCCCTGACCCAAATATCTGGCACATAGTAGGCCTGCAATGACTATTTATTGAGTAAATTACTGACAGATTATTTTCCTGCTAGTTTCTTCATTATTTTGTAATATTTCTGAACTTTGCGCTGTGACCAAACATTGTCATGTCCTTAGCATGTATATTTCCTCATGTAATTCTTATGTTACTTTGAGATTTGTATTTGTGTGCAGTCAGAACATTGATAGTCTGAGAAGCTATAATTCCTTAATTAAAGATTGGAGAGAATTTTGGATCACAAGATTTTGCAAGAAGATTTAGAATAAATCCATGTTAACCAGGAATGAAAAATGGCCATAGGATGAGCAAAGAGAGGTAAAAAAAACACGCTAGGAATCTACAAAACCCAGGGGGCTGTGGCCACTGCTGTGTGTCCTAGGAAGGGTGGAAGTGAGTATTTGGGATTAAATAAACTGTTCTTGGCCAAAAAATTAAAGTATCTGTCACTGCAGCTGGCCATGATGAATTAAGTGGAACCTGTTCTAAACAGGCCACCCTGCATATTAAACTTCTCAAATGCACTAACAAAGCATTTTTGGAAGAATTCTAACTAGGTCAGCAATACATTTGCCATATATCACACGAATAATTCTAATGTAATTCATAAGTATCTAGGCTTATGGAAATTGATGTTTTCTGTAAATATTGGAGTGTGTACAACTCTCACTGCCAGTCAAAGCAGAATTAAATTCAAGTCTGGGACATATCAAGGGAAATAATAGAGATTCATAGATTGCAGGGTGAGAAGGGTCAAGTGCTGTATATTATCTGGCATAAACAGAAACTTCCAGAGCTATGGCTTTTTTTTTTCCATAGAGTTACATACAGTCTGCTCTTCCTTTGAACTATGTTCCTAAGGCACCTCAGTGAGAGTTTCTGGAGTAAATGATTTTATTGCTTCCTTGAGCTTATTTGAAAAGTTTCATCCTAATGCACCTTCCTAGCTTCTCTGTGATCAAGTCACTATTCAGAGCCTTTCTCTGGCCTTTTTGACTGCGTTGACAAACTTTTCCAGATTTTATCAGTATGACCTCTTCAGGGGCTTCAGTGACTTTAATATGGGGTCATCCTCAGATTTTTTTTAACTTCTTTTTATTTTATTCATTTTAGAGAGGAGACACACAGAGAGAGAGAGAGAGAGAGAGAGAGAGAGAGAAAGAGAGAGAGAGAGAGAGAAAGAGAGAGATAGAGAGAGAGAGAGAGAGAGAGAAAGGGGGGAGGAGCTGGAAGCATCAACTCTCATATGTGCCTTGACCGGACCAGTGCAGAGTTTTGAACTGGCGAACTCAGTGTTCCCAGGTCGACGCTTTATCCACACTGCGCCACCACAGGTCATGCTCACCCTCAGATTTTCATTTACACGTTAACAGTGGTTAACTCAGGGTAGCAACATCAGACATGCATGTGTTTTCTAAAATGTCCACAATTAGTACGTATTGATTTTGTAATGTGTCAGTCCATTATTTATTCAGCCAATATTGATTGAGTGCCTACTGTGTACCCTTCAGTCTCCTAGCTGGTGGAGGAATAGAGGAAATGGTTATTGAAATAAATCACCAGGGTGTCACATGAGAAGATGTCAATAAGAGCCATGCTGACTGCAACCATTACATCCCACACAATAGCCCCCAGAGCTAACAGAACAGACTGTGGCAGAAGCCTTGGACTGAGACTTGGTATGAGATAAATAAAGCTGAGGGAAAAGGATGTTCTGCCTGTTTGTCAATATGATGTTTAGAGTTTTTATTTTATAGTCAAGTTAAAATTACTTCCTGAAGGTAAACTAATTTCTTATTCTAGCTGTGTGAAGTATTCAGTGACCTAAGCCTCTGCAAGGGTTGTAATCTGTAGGGATAGAAACTGAAAGCAGAGACGGGTGCTCAGGAAAGGAAAGAAGAGGAAAAAGGATGGTGAACTATCAGACTCTTGCTTAAGGAAACAAGCAAAATACCTGTTGACTCCTAATCATGTTGATTTTGTGCCCAGATATTTGCTGGGAGCTGTCAATAAAAATGTGGCTTTGTAAAAAGTAGTTTAATTTACTATCCAAATTTTCAAAATGTCTAAAAGGGAAAGAATGATGACTTTAAAATACTTAATTTAATTAAAGATATATTTGGTATTAACTGTGTGTTCACCAATAGACAACATGCCCATCCTGCTTGTAGAAACTTTTGAGTTTTTTAAAAAAATTTAAATATGTGACAGGTAACAAAAGCATAACATATAAATGCCAGCTGTCTTTCCCATGGCTGGCCCTAGGCACCTGTCACTTTAAGAAGCATTGAGAGGAGCCTGACCTGTGGTGGCACAGTGGATAAAGCATCGACCTGGGAATACTGAGGTCGCCAGGTCAAAACCCTGCACTGGTCCAGTCAAGGCACATATGTGAGTTGATGCTTACAGCTCCTCCCCCCTTTCTCTCTTTCTCTCTCTCTCTCTCTCACTCTGTGTCTCCTCTCTAAAATGAATAAATAAATAAATATAAAAAATAAAATAAAAAAAAAACATTGAGAGGAAACTTGGATTCTTGTCCCTGGGCTTCAGAAAGAACATACGGCTTCAGAAAAGCTTTCAGAGATGATTCTCTTACAGACCCTACCTTTGATGGACAGCTCTGTGCCTTGAACTGCCTAACTCAATAAGAATTCAGATGTTTTTTTCCATTCATCCCTTCCTGTGATTTATTTTGACTTACCTTAGAAGGACCACCAGGAGAACCCAAGAACACATTCATTCAGTTCTGGGACTCTCTGGAACTGTTCTCTTGGAAAGTGGGGAACATCTTGGGATCTATGTGTTTGCTTTGTGTCAACCATAGCCACTCACTGTGGCTCATATTAAGGTCCTGACCTCTTAGGGCTAGACAACAGAGAGAACTTGAGGGACATGTAGGAGGCATCTCCACTTTCTTCTAATCCCACCCTTTTCTTGACACCCAATGTGATGGGATTCATCATCCCAGAAGTCATGTAAGCATGTAAGTTTGGGTTTCACCTTGAGCTCTTCTTTTTCTACAGGTCTTCATTCTAGTTGGGCAGCTTTATCAGCTGTGGGCCAAAACTGTATTAATCACATTCTGATCCATGTGTTAAAAAAAAAAGAGAGAGGGAGAGAGATAAAAACAAGCCACCCACTAAGGGAGCCTTCTTCTGTCTCTTCTGATCTGTTGACCATACTCAGAGAGAGCAATCTTTTTAAAATACAAATGAGATTATGGCAATCACTATTTTTTCCTTAAAATTTTTCATTTTTAAGATTTGAAACTGATTTTCCATTACCCTTGGGATGCATCTTTATTAAGGCCTGGGCACGCTCTACCTTTCTGGCTTCACTTCTGCCTTCTGCCTCTTGCATCCAGACCTTTGTCCACAGGAGTTTTCTCTCAGGACCTCTGAAACTGCCACTTAAATTATGGCTTCTCTGTGCTTTTGCACATGTTATTTCGGGTGATGATCCTCTCCACCAAACCCTACTTACCCTCCTTCTAACTCCTATGCACATCTAAGTTGCTACATCCTTTTCTGTGAGAAACTTTTCCTGTCTCTAAGGCCATCCTAAATCTTCCTGGTCTGCATGCCCATGTGTGATGCCATATATTGTTTGAAAAGCACCAATTACACTGACCCTCCTTGCCCAATGGCAGTGTTTCTTGCTGATTTACAAATTCAGGGAAGACAAGAACGTTTGACAAGAAACAATTATAGATTGAATAAGTAAAAGGTCCTTTGTTTTTTTGTTTTGTTTTTCTGGCTCTTGACTCTATTTTTCTGAGGAAGATAAAATGCATCATTACTATACATTCTACCTAACAGGACAAAATACTAATTGTGGACCTAAAGTATGTATTCACATTACAGGCTGAACTGTGTAACATTTAATAGAATCTTTGTGATATTATGTTTCCCTAAATGGGTTCATTTCCAATTATATTATGGAAGTCAGAAGGGAAGAAGCATGGTCCAGGAAATAAATTTTTTTTCTTCTTCAGAAAAACACAGTTCTTCAAAGAAGATTAAACCTTCCTTTTTCTGGGGTGTAGTTTTTGAGAGGAAGAACAGAACAAAAATGGGCACAGAGAAAATGAATTCATGGAGTGTAGATGCTAGCAGGCTGAGGTAGTCTCTCATTGCCCCCCTTACAAGGAAGGGTCTTTAGGTCTCATTAACTCTTTTTGTTCATTCAAACTGGCTTTTAAATCTTTGACAAAGGCTACTAGGTATTAATTCTGCAGATTAAAACTACAACTAAAACTTACAGATACCTACAAGAGACCCAAGATCCTGCCCTTTTAGGATGCAAGGGCAATAAAAAAAACCACTTTGTCATTAGCATTTTACAGTTAAGTGTCATAACTTTTCCAAATCTGCTCCTACTGAGCAATCAGAAGTGTAACTGAAGACAATGAAGTGTTGAAAGCTTTTTCAAAGTAATAAAGAACAAAATTAACTATTCAATTATACCTTACAGAACTAGAATATTACTTCTCTTGCTTTATAATGCTCAACACCTTGTGTTAGAGATGGTTCTTTTGACATTGTTGAGCTCCTTATTAGTTTATTATCCTGTCCTGATTGTCTGTCATTGTACCCATGGAACAGATAAGAAAACTAAAATAGAGAGTTTAGCCTATGCCTTGGAGTACCTATAATGCATCGTGATGTGAAAAATAACAGTCTAATGATCACACATTTACATCATTTTTATACAAAATACAGAATAATTATGACAAACCTATTTTAAAGCAATATTACAAAGTACTGCAAGAGACATAAAATCATATAAAGCAGATATGGTAGATTAAAAATATAGCCGGCTGGGATTATTTATTGTAGGAAAATATATGCCCTTAATGACTCACTGGTTTCTGGGTCACTGCTGAGTGACAGTCCAGGATGCTATTGTGTATTTAGCAAAATGGCCCAGAGTCATCTAATCAATTTAAGTTAGTTTTATATTCTCAGGTTTAGGAGTCAGAGAATTGTGTTGTGTTTTTTTCTTTTTAAGATTTCAAGCTTAAAGGTGAGATTTAAAAGTTTATTATGGTTTACTTTGTGCAGTCAATAAACATGATTTCAGTGGTAAAATTCAGAAGCCCTGACATTAGGAGCAGCTACCCTGGGGCCCCACGGCACCCTGCAAAGACCTGTCAGATTCTATTATAATTGGTTGTACATGTGTCTTCTCAATCAAGATTTCAGCCCCAAAGAGCAAGAATTTAATTTTATTCTGCACAACACACAACACCTGGAGCGTAGTAGGTATAAGTATTTTCTGAAGGAAGGATGCCCACTTGCCATAGTTGATGTCAAGTCTGCATTGGCTGATTGTGTGAAGACCAAACAGTCGGAACTCTGAGATGCTTCAAATCTTGGCAGGGATGACAGACAACTCCACTCTTTTTCTGCCATATGTGGGCATCTTCACAGCTAGGTCATCACAGAGATAAAGAATTGACAATTATTCGGAAATTCAGATTGTTAAGAAAAATTATCCAAAACATAGAAAGGATTACTGCAAGCTTTCCATGTCCTTATGGACATTAGCTAACAGCCCTGCCAAGGGATCACCCAATTCTCTTGTCCCGTATTTTCCCTATTTGACTTGCTACTTACTAGTATTTAGGATAGTTTACAGTTTTGCAAGTATAGCAATGTAGATTATTCCAATCTAATAGCAATAAAAATTAATGTTTTTGTTCAAATCACAAATACTTTTTTGTTGTTTGTTTTTGGATTTTTTCAAAGTGAGAAGCAGTGGGGAAGTAGACAGAAAGACTCCCACATGCGCCTGACCTGGATCCACCCAGCATGCCCACTAAAGGGAGATGCTCGGCCCAATCTGGGGTGTTGCTCTGTTGTAAGAGGAGCCATTCTAGCACTTGAGGCAAAGGCCATGGAGCCATCCTCAGTGCCTGGGCCAACTTTGCTCCAATGGAGCCTTGGCTGTGGAAGGGGAATATAAAGATAGAGAGAAAAGAGAGGAGGAAGGGTGGAGAAGGAGATGGATGCTTTTCCTGTGTGCCCTGTCCGGGAATCAAACCTGGGACTTCCTCACGCCAGATGGATGCTCTACCACTGAGACAACTGTTCAGGGCCGCAAATACATTTTGATCAAAAGTTATACTTTTATTGTCCTTTATGTACATTGACTAGTTTTGCACATGAACCAATGATCTTTTCCACTATTTTTAAGCCACTATAAATATTTCTATTTCTCCAATAGCTTTTGAACCAGCATTAGCATCCTGGTGTTTTCATCATTAATGAGCTAAACAATCTTTGACATGTACTCATTTTATATTTGCATACATTTTGTTGTTTTAGCAGTTTTAAAATTATAGTTTGACAAAGCAAAAGTAAAACTCATATTTTTAGTCTGTATAATTATGCTTAACAAGTATTTAAAAACAAAGAAATGGCAATCCAAATCCCCCAAAATATATTTTTTGTATTATACTTGATTTTTAAGAACTTGACATAAGAAAACAAATGTGTGTGATGTGTTTGGGGGCTGGGGAGAAATTAATCTAAGAGTACAGGTTGGCTTTTGCATATCATTATTTTTATAGAAAAAATAGTGATGAAAATAGAGTGTGACAATGAGGATGCCAATGGGAAAGTGATGCATTTGTCAATATGAATACATGAAACAGAAATACCAGTAGGCCAAGCAATACATGGAGAAGAGAAGAATGGGTGAGCCTGTGTTATTGCATGGAATCAAAAAATGCTATCTCTTAACTAGTATTGTTTTTTTGAAACAGTTGGAATAAGATTGTTGGTTCATGTGCAAAACTAGTTAATGTACAAAAAGGACAATAAAACTATAGTCTTTGATCAAAAAGTATTTGCAGGCCCTAGACGGTTAACTCAGTTGAGCATTGTCTAGAAACAACAAGGTTGTGGGTTTGATCCCCAGTCAGGGCACACACGGGAAGCAACCAAACAATGCATAACTGACTGGAACAATAAATGCTTTCCTTCACCCTCCCTCTTTTCTTCCTTCCTCTCTCTGTTTTTCTAAAAATAAAAATTAAAACCTAGCCAGATAGCTTGCTTGATTGGAGCATTGTCCTAAAGCACAGAGGTTGCCAGTTCAATACACAGGAGAGCTCTATGTTCCTATCTCTCTCTCGCCTTGCCCATTTCTCTCTCTCTCTCTCAAAAAAAAAGTGTTTGCAATTTGCACAAAAAATTATTTTTCATTGCTATTAGATTGAAATTATTTTTTAAATTCTACTTCTAGTATCACTGGATAATAACAACAATAATAGCATAATTTTATAAGCAATATTTTGGGGGAAATATTTAGTTTAAGCTTCACAGTAAAATAGGTTATTATGGGGAAAATTGAGGGACTGTTTCAAAAATAGCAATACAAGTTAAGAGATAGCATTTCTTTGATTCAATGCAAAAAATACTGGTGTTTCTATTAAACAGTAGTCCTCCTCTCATCCGCAGTTTTGCTATCCATGGTTTCAGTTATCTGTGGTCAAAACAGTCAAAAATATTAAATGAACAATCTAGAAATAGCAATGTATATAAGTTTTAAATTGCATGCCTTTATGTGTAGCACAATAAAACCCTGTGCCATCCTGCTCCGGCCCTCCTGGGATGTGAATCATCCCTTTGTCCTGCATATCTATGCTCCAAGTACTAGCTGCCTGCTAGTCTCTTAGTAGTCCTCTTGTTATCAGAGCAACTTTTATGAAATCTCAGTGCTTGTGTTCAGGAAACTCGTATTTTACTAAATAATGGTCCCTAAACAATTTGCATAACTTTGATTACAGTATGTTGTTATAATTGTTCTATTTTAATGTTAGTTCTTATTAATCTCTTACTGTGCCTAATCTATAACTTAAACCTTATTATTGTGGGTATGCATATATGTATAGAAAATATGTATGTATGGTATATATAAGGCTCAGAACTACCTATATTTTTAGGCATCCAGTGGGGATCTTAGAAAGTACTTTCTGCATATAAGGGGTACTACTGTATCCCCAACTTCTATAAAGCATATAGCAGATATAAAAAAGTAGGACATGGGACATTTCCTCAGTAATGATAAATTTATGAGAAATTTAAGGCATAGCAATATAAAACAAAAAAAGTGAGAGGAGAAATTAAGGATTGATATCAGTGGTTTTGGTGAAAGCTGGCTATGGAAAACAGTTGTGTCTTCAATAACAAATTATGGCCATTCCTTGAAACCTCTTCATATCTGTCTTCAGTCTTTGGCTTATAAAAAGTGTTATAAACAGAAAAGAGAACTGAATGTATAGATTAGTATTATTTTATTAGAAAACAGGATTTTTTAAGTGTACAAATCTTGATCTAAACTATGATCCATCAGGCTCTCAATCACATGGACACATCACTTAGCTCAGGTCTACCAGTTGTCTGGCTGTCTGGATATCTCTGATAGGAGGGTGAGACCACTGGTACATGGTTTCTCTCATCAAACTGGCAGAAGGAGGATGAAGATCATGCAAGACTGGCCTCTGTTTTATTCGTATATATGAATTTGCTATATTTTCCTTTTTTATTTACTGCAAAATGCCCTAAGAAGAAAATTTGTTTGGGATACTTGGGGAAAAAGTAGTATCTCTTCCAATCTCACCACTGGGCATACTTGAAGTGCTTTTTAAACTATTTTTCTCAGTCTACCCTTCCAGTGTTTATCCATATGCAAGCATACTTTTAGAGAACTTTATTTCCAGTGTGAGCATAATTTTTTTACTCTTCTTGTTCATTTAATGGTATTTCATAAATATTCCTGTAATTATATGTTCATAATTATTTTATATTGCTGCATAAGATTTAGATTTAGTATATGTCATTTAGATGTTAATCTAGTTTTAGGCATTTATTTAAATATCTATTTGCTGTTTTAAATAATTGTGCCTTAAATATATTTGTGAATGTAACTATGTTTTCATTATATAAGTGACTAGAAACCCTAAATTCTAAAATAACTATTTTTACTATCTTAACTACTCTAAAGTCAGTAAAGTATGTTTTAAAACATTGAGGTGCATATTTAACATGGTTGTTAATTATTAACAAGCTATATTAAACTGATGACATACCAAAAAAATCATTATTAGTTTAGAATCTAAATAATTTACTATTTTCTTAAGAATGTTTCTTAAAATTGGTCATAATAATCATAGAGAGGGGTTTCAATGTAATAAAAATTTAATTGTTGCAATATCAACCTCTAGAAAAGAAATACAAAAGAAAACAAACAAAAGAAAAAGCTTCCTTTTTCAAGTGATCCTTGGTTTATAACTACACACACACACACACACACACACACACACACACACACACACACACACACATATATAATTTTTTTTTTCTCTACAGGGATAGAGAGACAGTCAGAGAGAGGGATAGATAGGGACAGACAGACAGGAAAGGAGAGAGGTTAGAAGCATCAATCATTAGGTTTTTATTGCTGTTGCAACACCTTAGATGTCCATTGATTGCTTTCTCACATGTGCCTGGACCGCAGGACTTCAGCAGACTGAGCAACCCCTTGCTGGAGCCAGTGACCTTGGGTTCAAGCTGATGAGCTTTTGCTCAAGTCAGATGGTTCGGCGCTCAAGCTGGTGAGCTCGGGGTCTCAAACTTGGGTCTTCCGCATCCCAATCTGATGCTCTATCTACTGTGCCACCGCCTGGTCAGGCATTACTACACATAAATATTTAACAAACACAAAATATCAGTAAATTACAAAATTTATAAATATTCAATTTTTACAACTTGTGTTATTAGCACTTATAACAGTAATACAAATATAGAGATTAACAATCAAAATATAAATAAAATCAAGAAAAAATATCTCAAGCAAATTTTCAAAATATATATTTAAATATTTTATATTGCCTGACCTGTGGTGGTGCAGTGGATAAAGCATCAGTCTGAAATGGTGAGGTTGCCAGTTTGAAACCCTAGGCTTGCTAAGTCAAGACACATATGGAAATTGATGCTTCCTGCTCCTCTCCCCCCCTTTTCTTTCTTTCTTTCTCCTTCTCTCCTCTCTCTATAAAAATCAATAAATAAAAATCTAAAAAAATTAATATTAAATAATTAGCTAGACAAATCAAGAACAAAGGTCAGGAAATTACAAATAATATTCAGAAGTACTTAATGAAAAACAATAAATATTAATATAATTTTGTATGTATTTATGCTGTCTTACAAAATTGTTTTTAAAATATAGATCAAATACAATTTCTAGAAAAATATGTGGTTTTAAAAAATACATAGAAATCAAAATAAAGAAGATGCAAATAAATTAATATGCTGATAACCATATAAAAATTTAAAAAGCTATTAGAGAACCATTTCTACACAAAAATTGAAGGGTTCAGACATTTTTCCAAGTAGATTACATTAAATATTTAAATGGCAAGTAAATTTTATACTCTCTTAACAACTTATAGCATTGAAAAAATATATATCTTTTCAATGTTATAAACATATATATATATATATATATATATATATATATAGTCATTTTAAAATGCTAGTTTCATAAAAATAATCTGGAATAACTCTAAAAAGCAGATAAGCATATACTAAAGACTATTTAGGAATAGCAGTAAAGTTTCTAAATGAATATTAGCAATTAAATTTATAAAAATTTTAAAATAGATTTTTTTGGTTCAGCAAATATTGTTTGAGCATTTACTATGTATGACTTAGTGTTCTGACTTCTAAAAATGTAAGATGTGAACTCAACAGATAATACACAACATCTTGGAAAGCTAAGACTCACTAGACAGAAACAGACAGTAGCCAAATATATAAATTTATCAGTAATTTGTGTATTTTTGACATATTCCCGGTAACTATAAGAAAATATTTGATGCAGAGTATTTGGGGTATAAGTTCAGATAAAGTAGTAATGGATGTCTGTGTCAAGAGATGAAAATGTATTAGGAGAAATGTATATATGTGTACATATGTATGTATTAATGTATACATAGGAGATATAATAACATAGTATTATATTAGATAATATATAATAAACTTAACATATTACATATAAATACATAATATATATTATGTTTCATATATTACGTGCATAGATTTTCTGATGCATTCTTAACTACTTTATTAGTTTAATTTATTACTTTAAATTTTATTTGTTTACCTAAAGCAATCTGCACCTATTATAAATTAATTAGAAAATACAAAGAGGAAGTCATTAAATATCATCCCTAAAGTAACAATTAACAGGTCAACATTAGTTACATTTTTGTGTATATCTTCTAGAATGTGTCCTATGTTGGTATGTATTTCTTCTGCTTATTATGATTATTATCTTGTTGTTCATTGGTTTGTTCTGCTTGACAATCTACCATGACCTTATTTTCATGTCATTATTTTTCTATTACCAAACTTTTAATTGCTGAACAGATTTCCATAAAAGTATTTGGCATGATTATTAAAAGTTTCATATTTTAGGATATATATGTGTAAAACCAGTAGCCACAGCCACCATCACAGCTGCCTAGACCGTGTAGGTTCACATTTAATTCAGATTGATCATAAAGAAACTGAAGAGCCAAAAACTGGTGGACCATTTTTTTTTTATTCTAGACTTGTACCAGCCAACAAGTGAAAAACAAACACACGGGGCACCAAAATCTACTCACATGTTCCTTTGGTTCCACAACCAGGATAATCTTTCTGGTTTTTCCTTAGAAGCAAAGGCCCTCACCTTTGTTCCCCATCTCCTTCTCCTGCACAAACTAGCTTCTCCTTCAGCATTCTGCCATTTTGGCTGCCTCTTCCCCTACCACCACATGACCTCTCTTTTCTCAACAACAATGCGGTCTCTTCTTTCCAAAATGGCCTCCTACTCCTCCTTCTAAAACTTTTTGGCATGAAAGTTCATCTTCGGCACACATTAGCATAACCAAGCCCCTTCCCAAGCATGCAAGGCAATTAGCTATATCATGTGAGAGCATCATCATGTGAGCAGCAGCCATTTTTAACAATAAAAGTGAGCATAAAAGTCATACTAAACTTATTTGCCCAACAATATGTAATTTTAAATATTTTTTGTCAATTTTAATTAGTTGATTATTCTGGTAAATTAATATGTTCACACAAGCTTAATTATTTCCTTAGGATAAATTTTCTAGCATAATTGTTGGATCACATGTTATGATCATTATAATGATTTTTGATACTTATCATAGTGTGGCCTCCTAGAAAGTTTTTATTATTTCACAATCTTACCAGTAACATATGGGTGGAGGAGAAAAGGTACATGTTTTTCCAAATATTTGTCAATATTAGATATTAAGATTTTATTCTATCCTTTGGAGGAACACAGTTTCTTGTCATTAATTAGCATATGTATTATGTGTAAGCTATTCATAGGGTTAGTATATGTATTTTTTATTTTTAAAGTTTTTTGAAGTCAGTTATAACAATTTTTCCAAAGATGTTCTTGATTTTAAAATTTATAATAGCTCTGAAATTAATTTTCTTGAAATGCAAGTATGTAAATCATGTGGAATAAACCAGACATGTACCTGGCTGATATAATAACAGAATTAAACACATTTCTAAATTAACATTTCTAAATAATAGAAATGGGACAGAATTAGGTCTATTTGGAACTTTGTACCATTGAAGCTTAGTGATTTTTGTTTTTATTTTAGCTTCCATTATTTTTACTTTCAGTTGTAGTTGTGTAATCTCTGTATAATCTATCCTGATATTTTTACTAGATGTGATACTGGCTTATTGAAAAGAAATAGTTTTAAATTGCTTTTCATTTGGGCACAGGCTTAAAAAAATTCATTAATTTATTTGTTGCTGACTTGTTCTATTTGGTTTTCAATCTAGCTTTCTCATCTCTAAAGGAGCAAATTGAAACATTTTTCTTTAAAAAACTTTTTATTAGTCAGCTTAAGTTTAGTTATTGTGCAATGAGATGCAGCCCCAGAGTCTCAGTAGCTTTCACACAATAAGGGTTACTTTCTCACTCATGCTAATAAATACTGTGTCCTGGCTACCATTCTAGTCTATGTTACCTTTACTAAGTGCTCAAGCTGCCAGAACAACTTCCAAAACATCATCAGTCTCCTTTCAGATGGAAAAATGTGCATGGCAAGCCATGCATTGGATTGTAAACTTCCTCCTGGAGGGAAACACACATTTCCATTCAGAGTTCATTGGGCAGAGAAGTTATATGCCTACGCCTGATGTTAAAGGAGCCAGAGAATATAATTCTCCTCCCAGACAGATACAGCAAATATTTTGAACAAAAATGTTATCACCTTATCTTTTTAAGCTAATAATTAGCTCTAGAATTATAAAACCATGCTGGTAGTAAAACCCATCATACATTAATTAGCTTAAGAAAATTGATCCCACTGATTTCTAAGTGATTTAAAACTAAACACAGCAAACATTTCTGTGAAGAGCCAGATAGTAAATATTTTTATTTGAATAATAATACTTTTATTCAAATAAAAATATTTTTTTTCAACAGGCATAAAATCTCTGTTGAAATATTTGCAGCTTCTCAAATTTCCTGATGTAGCCAGTAAGTAGCCAAAGTTATTACAGAAATGAATGGGTGTATTTGTGTTCTAATAAAACTTTATTAAATAAAATATAAATCATGGGCTGAATTTTTCTTGCTGGTCACATTTTGCTAACCCCTGAAGTACATTAGTTTTTATCTGGTTAGCGTAGAAATTTGGAATGTCCCACTAGAATTTATCTGTTTTTACTGAAAGAAGTTTCATTAATAGAAACTGTGAGATTTTATTTATGATAGTGTTAGCATAGGCAGGTGGTTGGGGAAAGAGCAAAGGGAGTTGGAAATTATATATTTTATAAAACTTGGAAAGCCTGCTTCAGTAAGTAGCTGTAACATTTTATTTAGCTTAATTTGCTAGAAGGTTAAAGTATTTGTAGGTTCAGTGCACGTATCAGGAATCCATTGTGCCTTCAGAGTCCATTGAGCCCTTCTCAGCCCTCCAGATTCAAGTTTGGGAGGAATCTTCCCAATTTACTGCCAATCCCAGTGCTGGGGAAGGTGCTTCTGTGCTTCCACTTTAAGATATGCTCAGTGGAAGCCAGAATGGCGACCTTAGAAACTTGTCAGTCTAGCCTAGAAGAGGATCAGATTGGTTAGTAGAAGAAACCAATAAAAACCTGTGAAGTTTTTAAAGAAATTGATTGGTTAGTTTAAGAAAAGATAATCCTTTAAGTACCCCCCCCCCGCCTGCTTGGAAACAAGCTTACCCTTCTCATTTATTCACAGGGTCTTCAACCTGTACAGCCATGCTGTACAGATAGGCATCTGGACAGTTTCCCAAGTACAGGTTTTAATGAGACCTGGACTGGACTGGGCTTTGACACATACTAGAGTCTAGTAACTAGACCATGGTACAGAATGTTTGGATTTTGGCCTTTATACTGGGTGTAATGAAGAGCAGACTGAACTTTTGCCTTGGCAAGATCGAGGGAAATGAGACATTAAATACCTATGAGCAACCTTCTATTACAAACACATATAAATCTTACTGAAACAACCTAAGCTTCTCCAAATGTGAGTTATTTTAAAAACTTTTCTCTCGGCACCACAATGGAACCATATCAGAACTGATATTCTCAAGTCCTGCTCTAGGATAAGGCACCATTTTTATTTTAATAGCTGTTGATTCTGTGAAAAATATTCTGAGATGCAGAGACATAATTTAAAACATTATTTTTAATATACTTGCTTTCTTAAAACAGGCTACAGAAAAGAAAGCTCATGAAATATGCTTGGCTGGTTGAAACACACAGAGAAGTAAGAAGGCATTGTACAGAGCAAGGATTAAGAAAAAGATGAGAAATTCTAATTTAATTGTTACAATAGAAATAAAGGGAGTAGTTTCTTGAAAATGGTGTTCACTCCAGTGTCTTCCCGGAAAAGGTGCATTACAATTTATTACCTAGATAAGTATACTTGCAATCTAGCCACATATTATATATGTGTATATGGTCACAAAAATAATGAAACTATAAAATCTAAACAAAAGGTGACCATGTTTATGTTTTAGAAAACTTCAAAGGAGTTATTTTAGGTAATGATACAAATAAAAATGTGTAATGTAGTCAACAAGTAAAACAATATTATCCTTGCTGAAAATATTTAACAAAACTAGATTGCTTTTGAGATTCAAACTCTGTTTTCTTGCTAAGAATAAAATAGGGGCAAAGTACTTTCAAATTATTTTCCCCCAAAATATAGGTTTAAATATAAAGAACTGTTAATTGATTCATTAAACTTTTGAAGCAACTATTTAACATTTTTAATAAAGTGAAGCCTACCTCTAATCCCAGGTGGCAGTTTTACTAAAGACATACATTAGAATTATGCTTCTGTTTTCATTTCCTCCTAATAACTGAGACTGGGAAAGCCTGCCTTCGACATCTGGATTTAAAGCCATCATTCAAACAAAGCTTCATTAAACCCCACCAAACACTAAAGGTCACCACGGTTTCATATGCTTGTGTTACAGAAACCAAATGTTGCAAAATCTCTATCAGCAACCAGCAAAATTCAAAATCAAAAGAAAATGGCAAGAGTCAAATGAGGACATATGTGATAAGTTCATCTGTTTGATAAATAGAAACACAGATAAATAGAATATTGTTCTTTCCCTCCAGGAAATCATTCTGCATAGAAGACTGAAAGGAATTTGGTCAATTAGAATATGTCATGTAAATGCAAAGTTGATTTCCATTGAATAGCTGGACCTAGCTGATACACACATCTTCTTTTCCATTTCTTATTTATTTATTTATCTATTTATTTATTTATTTTCATTTTAGAGAGGAAAGGGAAAGAGAGAGAGAGAGAGAGAGAGAGAGAGAGAGAGAGAGAGAGAGAGAGAGAGAAAGGGGGGAGGAGCAGGAAGCATCCACTCCCATATGTGCCTTGACCAGGCAAGCCCAGGGTTTCGAATTGGTGACCTCAGCATTCCAGGTCGACGCTTTATCCACTGCACCAAATGTATAGAAGTGCCATTTAAAATAGAACAATTTTAAATGTAAATGTATAGGGAGCTCAAAACATCTCCGGATGAAGGGGGACTCAAAGTCAATTGGCGCACTGAGTGGACACTATGTAGCACAGGGGTTCACAGGCCTTACTTGACTGGAGTCTGGGACTCTACTCCCCACTGTAAGAGAAAGAGGTAGTCTATCCTGGGGATTAGAAATAAGGTACAGCAGAAAACCAGGATTCATATAAACTGATCCATTCATAAAATGAAAACTATACAAACTCTTAACAATCCAGGAAAATAAGAACTGATAATTATTTATAGAGTTTTATTTTATGTTTTAAATTTATATTTTACAAATTAATTATTGTACACATGATGGTAATTACTGTTAGATATTTATTTTGCAATTATTTATACTAGTAAGCGTTGCTAATCATCTAATCTATACCTATTTGTATCTTAGCCTTTTCTTTCAAATTGATGAAAAAAATTAATCTTTTATTGTGATGTCTAGAGTTACAGAGAAAAAGTGGTTTTTCTTGAAAATTAAATTTTTACCTGAAAAAGATGTCTATCATCTCTAAATTAAATTAAGGCACAAGCCAGTTTTGATTTTCTGTGGCTTAACACTTAACATGTCTGCTTAGCACAGTGCTGGGCACAACACAGAAAGTCAATCAATATTTGATGAATAAATAAGACAATCTCACTTTTACCAGCAGAATTTTGCTTAAATTAAGCTTTTAAAAAACCTTACTCTACCCAGCCTTCCTTTTCCTAGTTCCTTCATTGCCAAGGTAATTGTCAAAGTTCTCTTAATCCAGGGGTCAGGAACCTTTTTTGGCTGAGAGAGCCATGAAAGCCACATATTTTAAAATGTAACTTCGCGAGAGCCATACAATATGTTTAACACTAAATACAAGTAAATGTGTGCATTTTATATAAGACCAACACTTTTAAAGTACAATAAATTTCTGAATTCTTTTTAATAATGTTGTTATGCTGTTGCTAACCAATGATTAATGAAGTACTTCTTACCATTAATGCGACTTCTGGTGCTGCATGTTTTTGCTGATGGCTTTGTTGTCTGGTTGATATGTGGTGAGATTAAGCTTCATGCAGGCTTTGAGACTTCCATCCATTAACCATGATCGTAGGTTGGTCTTAATGTTCTTTAGATGTGAGAAAGACTGCTCACATGCATACATAGAGCCAAACACTGTCAGTACAGCAATACTCACATGCTGCAACATGTGGTGTGTGAGGAGAAGCACGTTCCAAGTTTTGACAATCAGCTGGTCCACAGGTTGAAGTTTTTGCATTTCTCCCCACTTGTGTCTAATCACCAACTCTGCTTGCTGTCGTGCAAGTCTTTCCAAATTTTTGTTTAGTAACTTGAACTTATTCACCCACATGTCTGAGGCTTTCAGGGCAGCAGCTTGTAGCTCAAAATCTCTGACGGAGACACCAGGGATGTAACTCAGGTTGGCACTGTCCACTGCACACTCCTGTGGATGGGTGGTGAACTTAAAAAGATGAGTGCACTCACGAAATTCTCCAAAGTGCACTTTGAATGACTGCAGGAGATTAGATGTGAAGCTTGCTAGCTGTTGGAGATCAAGATGTTCAGCAGGGTCACTTGCTGTGCATGCATCTTTAAACTCTCCCAGTTTTTCAAAGTGTAGTAAACGACCTGTTTCAATGTTGGTGATGAAGAGTTCCAGCTTGTTTTTAAATGCAAACACTGCTTGTTGAAGGGATAAGACTGTATTTTCAATGCCTTGAATTTTCACATTGAGCTGGTTCAGATCCACAAGATAGTAGAACTTCAGGAGCCACTCAGTGTTAGCTAATCAGGATGCTCGACATTTTTCATTTCAAGAGAAGTCCGAATTTTGTTCAGACAAGCCATGAAAAGGCTGAGCTCCTTTCCTCTTGACAAGCAACACACATTGCTGTGCAGAAGCAGATCAGGATAATTATTCCCAACTTTATCCAGCAGTGTTTTAAACTGGTGATCATTTAAAGCTCGGGCAACAATAAAGTTGACTGCCTGAATGATCAGCAACATCACCAAGCTGCTTGACACACATTGAGCACAAAGAGCCTCCTGATGTAGGATGCAGTGAAAACTTAGGATGGGTCTCTTTTCATGTTCATGAAGAAGTGCTACGAATCCTCTATTTTTCCCCACCATGCACAGAGCACCATCAGTACACAGCAAAATAAGTTTATCCATCAGTAGATTTTTTTTCTTTAGTGAACTCAGTGAAAGACTTGAATAAATCCTCCCCTCTTGTTGTCTTTTTTATAGACAAAACAGCAAGACTTTTCTCACACAGTGTGTCACCGACAGCATACCTTGCAATCACGCTGAACTGGGATAAATGGCTTATGTCTGTTGATTCATCGAAAGCGAGAGAAAAGAATGGTGCTGCATTTATGTCCTTCACTTGTGTTGCCTCAATTTGATTTGTCATCATGATGGTATGATCATGAACAGTTCTTGCTGACAGAGGCATGTCTTTTATTCATTTGATTAATTTGTCTTTATCCGAAAAGTCTTCAAAAAGTTCATTGGCAACATCAAGCATGAATGTTTTGGCATACTCCCCATCTGTGAATGGCTTTCCATTTCTCACAATCGCTAAAGCACCATCAAAGCTAGCCGAATTCTGGCTACTTTGTTGGGTCCCAACACAAAGTTGCTGCTGACTAGCTTGCACTCTCTCTGCACAGCAGCTTTTGACATGCTTTCTTCCTGCTGTCCCCTGCTGGATATTTTGATGCAAATGTAATATGGCATGTGTCAAAGTTCCGCTTTATATTTGACCATTTCATCGATGCAATTTTATCATTGCATATTAGACACAATGCAGAACCTGCTCTCTCCACAAAGGTGAATTCCTCTGTCCAATCCTGCTGAAAAGTATGATACTCCTCATCTTCATTTCTTTTAGCCATCTTCTTCATCAAAAGGGTTTCTGCAATTAGCTAGCTGACTACTTGATTAAAAGGAAAGAGGTTTACTTCCTGACCTCACAATGACCCGTGTACATTATTCATTATCCAATAAAAATTTAGTGTTATCCTGGAGGACAGCTTTGATTGGCTCCAACCACCCGCAACCATGAACAGGAGCGGTAGGAAATGGATGGATTTTAATAAATGAGAAAGCTTTATATTTTTAATGTTATTATCATTTTTATTAAAGATTTGTCTGTGAGCCAGATCCAGCCATCAAAAGAGCCACATCTGGCTCGCGAGCCATAGGTTCCCAACCCCTGTCTTAATCTGATGAAAATCACACCGAATTTTTTATGATTTGTTACAAAACCTTTCTTAAAAGACATTCCCTTTATATTGACTTAAAAAATAATAATAATTGAAGTGAAGTTAATCTGTTAAATTATCCTGGTTATGCTTGTTTCCATTGGGAGATGGAAGAAACGAAATCTCTAATCTCTTAAAGGTAACTTTATTTTGAATTGTTCCCTTGATTCTAAGAAGCAATTATGAATATTAATTGTCTTAATTCTCTGCAAATGGCTATAACTTTTGTTCCAGTTTTATATTAGATCACTGAGAATAAAAATAAATAAATTGCTCACCTTTTGCAAGCAATTTATTATTGTGGCTCCCTGAACTGTGTGGCTGGAGTGCTGGGTTGTGGGGAGGGTGCTCTAAGACAGTCTAGTGAGCATGCACTTCCAAATATACTGCGACTTGCGATTTACCAGAATATTTTGCCCTGAACAGTGAGTGAAGTTACTGAAAAATTTATAAGGACATTGGACAGCGATTGCCTTTGGCTAACTGAAAAAAAGGCTTTGATTGACTCTCTTCTTACATAGCAGGTAGCATCATCTCTCTTCTCTCCTGACCCCTACCTCTATCAGAATGCCACCTCTTTTTCTCATTGTTGCAGATTTTGCCATTAAATAAAAGTTTTTAAACCATAATATAGAAGTTATTGGATCTCTCTAAACCATAGTTTCTCCAATTATAAACTGAAAGTGAAAACACCTAACTCAGAAGGTGATGTAGGGGTGTTCAACCTTGTGAAGGATGTCCTAGGGCCCCTCAGCACACAGCAGAGTCTAAAAACAGATACAGAAGTGCTAGTTTCCTTCAATGTCTTATGGTTGTTTCATGTTTTAAACATCCTTTTTCTTTCACTCTTTAATTATTTTGCAATAAGTCAAAAATAGATATTTTATGTTGGGAAAGGCTGTCTTGTACACGTAATCTTTTGGCACCAACCAGCAGCACAAGAGCAAACTGGGAACCTGAAACCGTATCTTGCCAAGATATAATAGCTCCTCATAGTCAGTACTGGGCTAATCACCTTGTGTAAGCATATCTTTCTTTCAGACTCAATGTTTATTCTTTGGTTTTGATTAAGTGTGTGCAGCATGTGGCACCTGGCCAACTCTACTACTATATCTGACTCCACGAGGCAGGGGCTAGGATCTTTTATTCTGAGGCACAAGAGGGTAGCATGAAAACCAATGGCTCTGTGTTGGCTGCTGCAAATGACCCACTGAACATGGGGCACCAATGTCCACTACTAATGCTAATCTAGTTCTGTCTCTTTCTTATGTGAGTAAAGCATTAATTCATCTAGTGTTTGTGTTGTGTTGTGTGCTTTTGGGTTTGTGTGTGTGTGTTTGTATGTGTGGTTCTGATACCAAGTGCAGTCAGCAGAAATGTTGAGTCTTCTCCTAATGGTAAGCAACAGGTGCTATTTGCGCTATAATTTATGACTATAACAATTTCAACTAACTTTTGTAAATATAAAACATGGTAGTATTTTATTAATCCTTTTTCTTTACTCATACTCTTACCAGAGAAATAACTATTGTTAAATAATTATATATATTTACACTATTGACAATGGTGCATGTGAATGTCCATTTTATTGTTATTTTTACCAATATTTGAAATAACAAATCATATTAATATTTACAATAATAAACCATTTATATATTCTTGTTTTTAGTGAGTTAGAACATGTTTTTAAAAGTTGTTTTGTCTTTTCTCTGAATGAGTGATTTGTTTCTACCTATATTTTCTCCTGGAATTATTTGTATTTTCCTTCTGATATGTCAGATCTCTTAAGTGTCTCTACTCAGTGAGTCACTTGTCAATGTCAATATGAGACCAGTGTTTTTATCCCAGTCTGTGCTTTGCTTCTATCTTTGCCACAAAAACTTAGTTAAACATGTGAGGTTTCCTTGTATTTGTTTGTCTTCTCCACTTTCTTTTTCTTTTATGAAATCTGACTTTCTTTACATTTTATGAATTCTGAATTTTGTATCTTGTTTCAGAAGCTCTGTTCCAATATAAGATAGAACTAATGATCATCTATTCTATGCTAATATTTTTGTAGCTTTTTGCATATGTACCTCTCTCAATCTAGTTTAATATAGTGTTTTTTATTTATATGGAATAAATTAACTTTATTAATTTATTTATTCAACAGTTATTTTCTAAGGGCATTCTGTGTGTCCGGCACTTTCCTAGGCCCTAAGGATAAAAGTGTGAATGACACGAGGCCCCTGCTATCATGGAACTTAAGTCTTAGTGGGGAAGGCAGACAATAAACAAGCAAACATATGGTAATATATGATATGATTGAGGTACGAAGTGGACTGAAGAATAAATCAGATTGTGTGGCTATTTTGAATATGGTTTCTTAGAGAAGTCCTCTCTGAGGAAGTGGCATTTGTGTACAGGTCAGAATGGGATAAATAAGTAAGCCAGGCAAGAGCCTTGGGAGAAGACATTTAGGGCAGAGACACACAGCAAGGAGAAGGGGGGATGGAACAGCGTGAAGAGCAGGCAGAGTGGTTGAGATGAAGAGGTCTAGCAAAGTATTTTGGACACTATCACATTTACAGGCACATAGAATATACATATGACTTCACGTTTTCTTCCACCTGTGATGAGAAGCTATTAGAGACTTTTAGAGGGAAATCTAAACAGTCATGTGTGCACTTTAAAAGGTTGTTCTATTGTAGTGAAGGGAAAAGAAGAGAGAGCGATAAGAGTTGAATTTTGAAGATGGGGTTTATTTTTTTCCAAAGAGAAGACCAAGTCTCAAAAACATGTTAAATGATCTACATTTTTTTTTCTCACAAAGTTAAGTAAATTTTATTAAATCTGAAATTGAATCCATTGATATAAATCTCCATGTCTTTTGTATAGAGAATTATTTTAGTTACTATCTGAATTGGGTCAAATTTTACCTGATTATTTTTTGCTTTAAACTTCTTTACTATTACACACTTCTCTATCAACAGTAGAATCAGCACAAAAAGTTGTATTTTAAAATGTATTGGTTTTATTTATTAACGAATATGGAAGACATTGGCATACCTGCAACTGTGACTCTTTCTAACAGAAAATCTTTATTTAGGGTTTTTTTCTCTTTTTTAATTGTATTTATTGGGGTGACACTGGTTAACATACAGGTTTCAGGTGCCCAATTCTACAACACATCTCTGTATACCATATTGTGGGTTCAACCTTCCAAGTCAAGTCTTCATCTATTACCATTTATTCCCCCTTTATGTTTAATATATGGGTCTTTTCTTAATGTCTACATCACTTCTGACAGAGACATTTCTCATTAATGTGTTTCAAATAATTCAATGGCTTTTTATAGCATTTGTGAGTGGATTTTAAAAATCATATTTGTAAAATTGTTGCCAGTTTGTGCAAATTCTTTATGTTAATTTTTATTCAGATACTTAATTCAATTTTAGTAGTGTTAAGAGTTTGTTGGTTTATTCTTTAGAATTTTCTATGTAAACAATTATATTTTAAATTACTGACTTTTTAAAATATTTTTTCCCAAGATTTGTACCTCCCATTTTTTCTTGCATTAATGTATTTTCTTAGACCCTCAACAAAATGTTAGAAAAAATTTGACATTGAACATCTCACCATCATTAGTAGAGTGGGAATTACATTTTACAATTAGATATATTTTAAGGCCCTAGCCAGTTGCCTCTGTGGTAGAGCATCGGCTTGGTATGTGGAAGTTCTGGGTTCAGTTCCCAGTCAGGGCACACAGGAGAGGCGCCCATCTGCTTCTCCACCCCTCCCTCTCTGGCTTCTCTTTATCTCTTCTCCTACTGCAGCCAAGCTTCTGTTAGAGCAAGTTGGCTTCAGGTGCTAAGAATGGCTCTATGGCCTCCGCCTCAGGTGCTAAAAAATGGCTCTGGTTGCAACAGAGATAGGGCCCAGATGGGGAGAACACTGCCCCCTAGTGGGTTTTCTGGGTGGATTCTGGTTGGGGCACATGCCAGCGTCTGTTTCTTCCTCCCCTCCTCTCACTAAATAAAAATAGTAATAAATAAATAAATAAATACATTTTAAGCCATAGTTTAGGGACTACTCATTAATTTTCTAATTTAATTCTTATAACAATGTAATGACATTGTACCCTTAATATACATATTTTCCTTTTGAGGAGACTGAGGTCCAGAGTAAACAAGCAACTAGCCTGAAGCACCAAGAGATAATGGAACCCAGAATTAGAAACTCTAATTTCAGAGTGTATATACCTGGTGAAAATCTTTTCAGGTAAGAAAGTTTCCTTAGTGTCCTGAGAGTTTTATCAAACAAGAATGTTGAGTTTTACCAGCACTCTACCAAGATAATCATATAGTTGTTCAGCTTTAATCTTTTAATATATAGAATTACATTAATATATTTCCTGGTGTTAATCCATTCATGCATTGAAGCTCTGGGATATATCCTAACTGGTAATGACACACTGGTGTATTTGATTTGCTAATATTTTTCTATCATATTTTGAGTTATAAGTAAAATTGACATACTGCTTATTTCATTTTACTAGCCAAGATGAATATTAGGATTAGGATAAGCTTTTAAAATGAAATAGAGAGATTTCCATGTTTTCTAATATCATAATAATAATATTAATGATCCAAAACATAGCTGAAACTTTGAGAATATATTAAAGCTTTGTATGTGTAACCTCACTGAATTTTTAGAGTAAGCCCTATGGGATAATAATATAATTATCCACTTATTAAGAGATAACCACAGCTAGAATGTTAAGTAACTTGGGAAGGGTCACACAATTAGAAAATTGCACCATCGTAATGAGAACAATCGAGTTTATATGTCTGCAGTGTTTTTATTTCCACTTCATGTTTTCAAATGCTAGTTTAGCTTATTAAACAATTCAAACTTGACAGTATTTCCCTTAGCACACTGAGGTTATTATTCCTTTAGTAATAAGCATCTACTGTGCCATTGATAAGTCAGACCGTGCCAATCTGACTGCTGGCTTTGGAAGATCAATTTTCCCTCTCTTGAAGCTATTAAATGTTCCTGCTGATCAGTGACATTTTTCACAATTTATACAATAAGCTCATGTGAGTGGACTGGGGTGGATACTTGGGTGTTTTAATTAGAGGGCTTTATATTTAAATATCTCATTCATTCCTTTTTTTTTAGCAAGAGAGACAGAGAGAAAGTCAATCAGAGAGAGGGACAGATAGGGACAGACAGAAAGGGAGGGAGATGAGAAGCATCAGTTCTTCTTTGCAGCACCTTAGTTGTTCATTGATTGCTTTCTCATATGTGCCTTGACTGGGGGAGGGGGATTACAGTTGAGACAGAGACCCCGTGCTCAAACCAAGTGACCTTGGGCTTCAAGCCAGCAATCTTGCACTCAAGCTGGTGGCCTCGCACTGAAGCCGTATGAGCTTGCGTTCAAGCCAACAACCTCGGGGTTTCGAACTTGGGTCTTCTGCATCTCACTCCAACTCTCTATCCACTGTACCACTGCCTGGTTAGACTCTCATTTATTTGTTAATAAATATTTATTGAGTACTTTCTGTGTTCCAGATACAGTCCTAGCTATAGGATATAAATTAGTAAATAAATAAGAGCAAAAACCCTGCCCTTATGGAGATATTAGTCTATCTGAAGAGTTGAACTAAGGATAAAAATAAATCAGTAAATTATATAGCATGGTACCCAGTGACAGTTCTATGAGAAACATATAAAGCAGGATGAGTGATATGGAAATCAGGTTTTGAAGTGAAAATTTTAACAAACATGGGAAGTCTTTACTAGCAAGGTGTGATCTAAGAGAGTGATCAATGTGTATGTAGAGGGAAAAGAGACCTATGCAGAAGGAACAGCAAATACTAAAACTGGGAGCAGGTGTGCATCTGGCATGTTTAAATGATGGCAAAGATACCACTGTGGTAATAGAGAAGTGAACAAGCAGGATAGAAATAGAAGAGGCGCTCAGAGAAATAGCATAGATCTAGAAAGGCATAGAAGTTTCTAAGCCATCTAACAAACTCTATATTTTAGTCTGCAAGGATTATTCAACATTGGGGGCTTTTAACAGAAGAGACTCTTGATTGGATATATATTTTTACAGCATCATTCTGACTGTTCTATTGAAAATAAATCATAATAGGGCAAGAGCAGAACCAGGGACAGCAGTTACTAAGTTTTTATTTTAGATTAAAGATGATATGCACATGGAAAGGGCAGTAGCAGTGGGCATTATAAGAAATATAGAAAGTTCTCACTTAATGTTGTCAGTAGGTTCTAACACTTTAAGCAAAATGATGTGTAATGACAACAATTTCATCATAAGCTAATTATAAAAACAAGAGCTAAGTTCCTATGGCATCTCATCAAAATTATAATGAAACAACATAGAACAAAATGATGTTACTTGAGAAGTTGCTGAACTGAGATTCTGTACATATTTTGAAAGTAGAGCCAAGTCAATTTGCAGATGAATTAGGGGTTAAAAGAGGAAGAGAGAAATCAAGACAAATTTTGGCCTCAACCCTGGAATATATGAGTTGCCATGAAAGGTCTAGGAAAAACCTGGGAAGAAGCAGGTCTGAGAGGAAATAACACAAGCCGGGTTTGAATCTGTCCAGTTTGCTGTATTAGATCTCCACACAGAGTAGGCAGTGGGAAGTCTGAGTCTTCAGTTCAAGAAATGAGTGAGCTGTAGATGTAATTATGAAACTGTTCAACTTACACATGAAATTGATGAAATCTCCAAGAGAGAGACATGATATAAACAAAGAAGAGAGGAGAGGGAGGGTTTTTAAAATATATATAAATAAAACTAAAACTAAATCGTGAGCCCCTTAGCAAAGAGACAGGAAAAAAATGAATCGATGAAAAGACAGAAATATCAGAAGAGTCTGCTATCTGAGAAATTATTTGAAAACATTTCAGAAAATAAATTCAACTACTATTACTATGTCAAGACTTGTAGAGGAGTTGTGGGGAAGAAGGCCTAGTTGGAATCAGTTCAGGAGAAAATGGAAGGACAGAACTGGGAGAGAGTAAACAGACATATGGACAGAGGTTTCAAGGACTTCTGCTGCAAAATGGAGAAGAAATACAAACTGAGAGTTGGAGGTGGAGTTCAAGACAGCAGAAGGTTTTTTTTTAATTTTTATTTATTTATTTCTTTTTGGTAGAAGAAATAAAATTAGCAATTTTATATGTTGATTGGAATAATCCAGTAGTGAGGGGAAGCTGGTGATACAGAGAGGATAGGAGACAACTTCTGGTGTTATGTCCTTGATTAACTCCCAAGAGGTGGAGAGCTAGTAACAGCAGAGGAGGCTTGATTTTAGCTAGAAGCATGGAGAGTCTATTTTTAGTAGCAAGAAATAAATTAGCATATACAGGTGCAGGTGTTGGTAAGTGCATATGTGCAACCTGTGAAACTTTTAATTGCTTCAGGTTTTCAAAAAAGTAGGGAAGAAAGACATCGAGTAAAATTAGGGATTGTGGAACAGGTATTGCAGGTTTGACAAAAGGGAAAATTATTAAAAATAGTTACCTAGGAGATTGGGAGAGTAGATAGTATTATTTTTACTACTAATATATAAAGAGTTCTTATAGATATATAAGAAATAGATGAATATTCCAATAAATATATGAAGAAATATGTATATACAATTTACACATACATCTATACAAATATATATGGCAAATAATACAATGAAGTAATTGTTAACCTCAATTTTAATGTAAGAAAAAAATAACACATTGGTTATATCTCTGTAGAAACTTTCTTTCTAGAGCGCAATCTGTGAAAGGTATCATTAGTTTCAGCAATATACCTATCCTTTCACTTGTCTTTAAAATTTTTTTCTCTGGGAAAATAATAAATTATGCATGAAAAAAAACACTTTAATCATGTATTGTTTATCTCCACTATTTCTAAACATTAGAAAAAAGAAATTTTTGAAAAAATAAGAAAATTGTATAAATAAATTGCCGTGAAAGGTAATTACATTATATTCAACTAGCAAAATGTCATTATTTGTACATGGATATTTAATTTAAAAGTTTATGACACATAAATGGATTTATGGTAGTATCCTCTTTTTAAAAGTGTAATGCACATATTTATATCATGAAAAATGAGATTTACTTGGTGTTTGCATCAGTTTGGGTCCATTAGTTTTAACATTGTTGAAGTTTTTCTTGGTTTGTTGTTTCCTGTTTCTCATTTCTGTGGGTTTGGGACAGGGAGTGGTAATGATCTGTAAAGGGGTAATTTCAGCGCCATCTTATTGGGAAGCTGAACTCACTGTTTCTGCTAGATCTGTTGCTGGATCTGATTTTCACTTTAGAAAAATTACTTGATTATGACAAGTGGTGTGGTGTGGACAGAGGTAAACTGGACACATGGAAACCCACGAGAGCCCTCTTCAGGAGTCCATGAGGGAGGTGATGACAGTCAGGGATGTAAGCAGTAGAAATACAGTGGGAAACAGAGTGAAGGTTTCAGATGAGGTTTCTGGAGAGAAGACTCTGAATCTTATATCAGAAACCATATAACCAGCATCTACTCAGAGAAACCTACAAAGACAGGTATGTGCATGAGGCGGAACCAATCCATCTCCACTGAAATAGCCAGTCCCTGATTATGCCCCAGCTTTGCTATAACCATTGAAAATTGAGGATGATTTCTGTTCCCAGTCACTCCATCTGTGTTTAACTATGCACCACTGTAGTGATAGGAAAATTGCAGTTCTTTGGAAGACGTTTTCCAGGTTTCGCATCCCCTCGCCACATGGTGCTGGAGTTATAAAGAGGACCACGGACCAGGAGAGGCGCAGGTGGTGTGTTTTCGGGCCCCAGGGAGATGATTACCTCACTCGGCTGATTGCTACCTGAAGGAAGTCAGGTTACAATTAAGACTGGGAGGTAAAGCACACAATTAAAGTTCATTGAAAATGCTGTCAGCACATTGGTATTAGCAAGGAAGTGTGCCCGGGCAAACAGATGTACCCTGGAAAATTGAAAGGCAATATTTCCTTTTAGAAAAAAAAAATCAACTTTATCAAATCTGACAACTCGCACTTGAGCTCTGGGTCCTGAGCTAGAAAAAAACTTCTCATTTGATTTAAGCAATTGGTACAGAAGGCGAAGGTTGGCAATGAGTTGAGTCATTAACTTGCTTTGCTTAGTCGAACAGGTAGAGCTCAGGGAAAACATGCTTACCTCACCGCATTTTGATCTCAGCATTCCAGATTTGTTAAAGAACTAGATCTATTGCAATTTACTATGTTTACTAAGGGGTGAGATGACGGTTCTTAAATTGGAATATTCTTATTATAAAATGTAAGAAAAAGTCCTTCCTCTCTGTTTTTACAATTGGCCTTCCGTCAATCAGATGGTATGTTCCGTCAATCTGGTCCATATGTTATCAATCTCTGTAAGTATCCACTTGCATTTATATGACACTAATAAAAAAGAGTTCCCTGAGACAAACAGCAATTCTTCTATTTGATTTTGTTCCATAAGTAATTGTATATATCATTTCCTCTTAATAAAGTGAAGTATTCCCTTAGCTCACACATATCACAGACATTACTGCTAATGGGAGTTATGCATGGGGGTTGAGTGAAATTACATCCACTCTGTGTTTCCCTGTACTAATGATGTTTTTCATCTGGTCAGTAATAGAGGCAGTTGATCTGGGGAATGGCTGTCACATAGTAAATGCTAATATAGGGGGAGGTTTTGCTTTTCTTTATAATAGAGAGAATAGTCTAGACTAGGCCTCTTTCTATAAGAGAAACTGCTTCTGACAACCACCAGAATCTCAGGAGAACATTCAGAGCAGAAAAATAGAAAGTAAACAAACAAACAAAATGTGGTATTTTAACAATGGGTTCTGGTTTGGGAGGAAGAAAGGTCCTTGGCCATGGTCATTCTCTTCTATGATCCTCATGCACACTGCTGCCTTGGGAAAATTAATCCCTGTGAGATTATTGCAGTGACTTCATCTGTGAGAATGAGCTGAGGCAACACATATAGAGCATGGGGTAAGCCCTCAAAAAATGGTAGTTTTCTCTCTCTTTCTCTTGGAAGTTTTGGTGTCTAGAGTCCACAACCATTTGTTTCATGCTGTGTAGGTGAAACAAGATTGCTCCCTGTGGAAGTCCCCTTCACTACCAACATAAACTGTTTTGTTCGTGGGACAGTCAGTATACAACCTAAGATGTGTCCAATTCTTCTATTGACCATAGTGGCAGTAACCCGATGTGTTCTACGGAATTCAGAAAGTGCACTGACCTTCAAGTAGATTCATTCTAGTTCATATTTTCAACTGAAGTATCAATTCACTACAGTAAGGTATGAAAGTGCATCTAGTTTAAGTACATAGATATGTAGATTGATGTACCATATTTTTTGCTCCATAAGATGCACCTGACCGTAAGACACACCTGACCATATGACACACCTAGGGTTTTAAGGACGAAAATAAGAAAAAATATTCTGAACCAAATGGTGTGTTAAAATATTTAATAAAATACCATATTTTTTGCTCCATAAGATGCATGGGCATTTTCCCCTCCACTTCTGGGGGAAAAATGTGCATCTGATGGAACAAAAAATACAGTATTTCTGTAAATACAGTGTACATTCCTATAATCACCATGATCTCATTTTAACAAATATTATTTCCACTTCTTTTAGTAAGATCTTCAAGAGCACCTCAACCTCCACTTTTACTTTCTGGAGTATATAAAGACATTACATTTCAACATGCTCTCTTTCGAGGTGCTACAAAGTTTTCATTCTTCTTAACCAAGGTGTCCCAGGCTCTGTGACTTCTTTTACCTGAGAGGAAAACTTGACTACAGAAATACAACGAACTCCCTATACACCAAGCATTTGTATGGCACTAGTAAAGGCATTATGAAAGAATCAGAACCGCGAGAGGTGACACCTGATTGTAAATTACCCACTGCAGTGAAGGAGAGGAAAGATAAAACGAAAGTTACACTGAATGAGTGCCTACTCTGGATCAAGTGTTGGGCCAGGTGATGCCCTTAATCTTCCAAGTATTTTCCATGGAAACCACACTTAGTCCTATCTTAAGCCTCCATCATTTCTCTTACCCACTTCATCTAAACATTTTGGCAGGGATGGTCTATCCAGAGCTGTTTTTAGTAGGTATGACCTTGTCCTAGCTCCTATTTCTCTCTTTCCCTCTCCATCTTTCTCCCTCTTTTTTTTTCTCTCTCTCTCTTTTGCTCAGCCTTATACTCTTCCTTTGACAATCGTGAACATTCTATCTTGCTTTCTTCTCTTCTCTCCATCTCTCCTCTCTGCTGTACCTTGTATTGCAGATTGATGAAAGTCTATCTGTGACTGGTTCCTGAGAAAACCAGCCCCCAGTCTCAGAGGGTTGGCTATCTCATCAATTTTCTTGTTCAGCCATTTCCCACTGACACAGAGAGACTCAGAGTTTCCAACAGTGACAGCTCTCTTGTGGAAGGGAGCATATGCTGCTTTACAAATTTGGCCACTGGTGTTAGCTGAGTCATTTTCCACCCCTTTAGCTGTCTGATCTCTCCACTTGATTTTAGAATTATTTTTTAGCAGTTGTGAGCATTCTTCATCATTCTGAGCCAATAGCTACATTTAAACTTTTTTATTATGTTAATTACCATATTCTTTAACATCCTGTTCAAAGCAATTTAAAACAATGAAATAACATCTTACGCGAAGAGAATTATTAATGTTTCTTGGGAGCTTTCCCATCTGAGTCTCACTGTGATCCAGGCAAAGAGGGCATTAGTATTTTCATGTTTCTGAATAGTGAAGAGAAAGGCACAATGTCTGTATTTTGTATTTTCTCTCTCCTCCACTGCAATATAAACTTTAGGAGAAACGAGACCACTGATACATGGTTCACATTTCTAAACTCGGCCCTGACCCCATACTGAGCCCTGGTAAATCAATAGCAGACATCAATTTTAACCTGGAGCTCCAGTTCAAAACTGTGTCAGGCAAGGTAGCTGGTGTGCTGATACTGCTCATCTTTGAGGCCTCTGTCTCCATTTCCCCTAGTCTGGGTTTATCCCTTGTGACCTGTGAGCTCTCTTTTATTGTGTGCGTGTGTTTGTGTGTGTTTTTCTATATTGTAGCTGTCTCTTCTTCAGTAATACTCCTGATAAAAGTTGCTGATATTTCGCCTGTCTTTTAGCTTGCAGCTTTCAGACATTCTAACTCTTAACTACCCATACTTTATTTAACGGATCTGCATGAGCCTGGGGAAACCAATATGCTGTGGTATGGATATAGCCCAGAGGCTGAGCCCTGTTTCACCATATACTCAATAGTTATCGTCCCTGGGGAGGGCACTTCTGAGCCAGGCTGCCTCTTCACACTTCTCCAGTCTCCTTTCTCAGTCCTCACTCCTGGCTCTCCTGTTGTATCTCTACTCCTATTCTTTGAGACTGGATGGGTCTTACTTCTCTAGGACTGTCAATCATTTCCCTTCATTTACCCCACATCAAAACAATAATACATATAATGGCCTCAAGAAATAACAATTCTTGTTTCATTTATTGCCTTTTCAGATTACAATGTGACTGCAAATAAACTGCCCTGAATCAGTTGTTTTCTGGGAAGGGCTTTAAGAATGGAGCATTTTGCTTGCTTGCTTGCTTGCTTTCCCTTAGCCACTCACTTGGGATTAAGGAAGGAGATTGTCAACAGATTAAATTTGTCCATTTGTTTTAATACAGAATTTCCAATGTCTGCCACTATCAGACACCTAGGAAACAAATCAGCACTTCAAAGAGCCCTTGTTTTGTGTGGTGCTTAGCTAACAGTCCTGTTAACAAAGAGGCCCAAGACCTTTGGCTTCGGACTAAAAATTGGTTTCCCCATCAATGTGGATTTTGCAGAACATTGCACACAATGATAGTTTAACTCTGATTTGCAATGTGATGGTAAATTGATAGATGAAGTTTTTTGAAAAGCAATCTTCATGAAAGAACAAAATACTTGCACTAGCTTTCCAGAGCTTGTGGTTCTGCCCCACCCCCAGTAAGACGCTCCCATGTATAAGATGCACTTTAATTTGGGGGCCCAAAATTTGAAAAAAAAAGTATTACAAAAAGTTACTCAACTCAAGTTTTATCCATAATAAAATTCATACAACTCCTCATCGCTGTCAAAACTCCCATCCATTAGCTTGTCCTCATCTGTGTCTGATGACAAATCACCGTCTTCAACAATGAGCACTAAACCAAGTACAAAATGTGGAAAATGCAAGTAAAAATATCTACAACCACTGTATAAGACACATCCAGTTTTTAGATCCCAAATTTTTCAAAGAAAAAAACCTACGTCTTATACATGAGGAAATACAATACATGCTCTGGGTTCTTGGACATGGTGATCAGTTTGATTAGGATTTTCATCTCATGGACTTCACAACCCAATTCAGGTAAAGACTTGGTGTTGTGAAAACTAGGATTTCAAGGATTTTAAGGCTATGTGCTTTACATAGGAAATATTAGGTAGAAGAGAAAATTGTGAAGTCCAAATTTAATCCCACTTGAGGTTAGCTCTAGGTCTTTGATTGGTCCATTCTCATGCTGACTATCAGGCCCCTGGTTATAACTGACCTTGGCTTTAAGCAGATTTCAGTGTGAATCTTGGTTCTTTGGACTGTGGGCTGTGTAAACTTCTGTGTGTATTTTATGATCCTGAATCTTTGTTTTCCCATCCCTGAAACAGGAATAGAAATATCTCCTTCATAGTCTTGACCTGAGGATCGATTGGGACAATGTAATGGAATAGTCACTGCTTGCATAAAGTACAAAACAGTAAAGACATTAGTCAAATTTTTGTTCTTGTTGCTACTACTACTATCAGCCATTTATTTATTGACTTATTCATTCAACAAATATTCAGTGTCCCAGGTGCCTTGTGAGATACTATGAATACAGATACAAATGATACCCAGTGTGTGCCCTTGGTGAGCTCACGCTTAGGCAGGGACCACAGAAAACAAAATTCTACAATTACAGTTTAATAAGGTAACAGCCACAATGGAGAGGAAAATAAGAACTTTTAAGTGTCATGGCCCCATCATGTTGTGCTTGCTGTGGAAAGGAAGTTCTTCCTTCCACTTAACACCATGCCAGGGGCAGGAGTTGTGGCTTTCACCAGGACCTGGTTGGCCCCAAATGCAGCTGAACCACAGCAGCAGGGGGTTTGGCAACGAAGCTGCCACGTAATTTCTGTTGGGCACAGGATATCATTTTGGAACCCAGATTTTCTCTTTGTTCTACTTCTTAACTGGTTGTGAAGACATACTAGTACACTGGGGAACTTTTGTCAGCACTCTGGCATCTGACCTCGGGTGAAGTAGAAGCTGAAAATGCAAAGAGTCTTGCAAGGATGTGTGTGCAGTTCTTTTATCCCTGTAGTTATGTCTGAGCCTAGCCATGAGCCTCTTAAGAAACTGAGGCTCAGAGGGGAAAGCTATTTATTTGCCTTAGATGAGATACCCAGTTTGGCGCAGAACCAAGGCCTAACCCTGGGCCCGCTGACTGATGGTACACACCTTATTCCATCTGTTAAATCTGCCAGAGAGCTGTGACTGAGAAGAATTGTAGGTGAGGAATCAGAAAATCACTGTCATAACAATTCTTAGTAACAACATCTAACTATTACCTACCACCTATTTGTGTCAAATACAATTCAAAGATTTTGCATAGTATTAATTTATTTGAATCCTATAACAATGCCAGGACCTGAATCTTTTTATTCTTATGTTGGAAAGACAGTAATAGGGATATTTAGTAGTTTTTTGATATCTCGTGCTAACCTTTGGTAGGAAAAGTCTTTGGACAATTTGTCTCTCTGGATTCCTGTTTACACTATCCTCCATTGATATCATTTTTTGAATGACCACCCCATGCCTAAATATATGCCAGGAACTCCAGGGTTGGGAACAACAGGCTAACTCTTGATTACAGGGGCTAGCATCACCTTCACCTGATTAGTCATCCAGCACCAGACTTTGCTGGAAGGTGTTACCAGTGAAGTCAGAGCACAAATCAATACAACCAAAACTGTAAGAGATGGTCTTCAAAAACATCAGCCATTTTGTTAAAAAGTTAGAGAATGGACTGGGAGGCTTGATTGGTATGCTGGATAATCCCTGATTGCTTTCATTCTTTCATGCACTTATTCATTTTATATCTGAGAATGTCTTCTGAAGCAGGCACTGCCCAGTGTCCAAGGAGAGATGCTGAAAACACTGGACATCCCCCAAGACTGAGCAAACAAAGCTCCCCTGGGGAGCATAGGGTTTTGTCTTTCTCAAATATAGGCCATCCTGGTATCATTAGCTTGCTTCTGCCTAGTGTTCTTTCTGACACCTAGCTTCCTCCTCTGGAAAACTCTGATTTATCCTTGAAAGCTAAAAAGAAATGTTACTCAGTCATTGTAGTATTGTAGTGTACCATATACTTAGTGGAAAAATTATTCACCATTGTCTACAAGGTCTCTTTGTATTATATATATATATGTATATATATATATGATGGAATAAATAAATATATTTTACAAGGTCTTAGAAAAGTAGCAGGGTGAAGAGAAAGAAAAGTTCAGGGAGAGCTAGCATGGAGGGGCACTAAAAGTTTTAAACCTAATGTTTAGGGTAGGTCTCTTAGTGAAGGTAACATATGAGCAAATACTTTAAGAAGATGAGAAATTCAGCCATAAAAATTTCTGGAGAAAAAGTATTCCAGGCAGAGAAAATAGTAAGTAAAAGAGCTCTAAATGCACAGAAGTGTGTCTACATATACAGGTTAATGCAAATATATTATCTTCTACTGGCATGACACCATTTCATAATTGTGTACCTGCTTTGTCTCTGCCTCTAAGATTTCTCCAACACTTTGAAATATGAATTAAATTTATAGATTTGAAATGGTAGAGCCTGTCATGACTGATAGTAAAACCACACAGGATGGACATGGTAGCTGGTGGCAGGAATGAAGCTTAGTCCCAATGATGGTTACTGACTTAAACATGCCAGAACTCAGAAATTGTCACAGTTATTAACACATTCCAGCCTCAGAGAAAAAGGTCACAAAGGTTTCTACACGGAGATCTGTTCAGGCCTGCTTTCCTCTCTCCCTCTGTCTGCCCTGGACAAAAGCCCTTCTACCTTAAATGTGTAAGAAGCCAGCCTCTGCTGGTGGGTCCTGAAGGCTGATTTATCCCTTTTTACAGCCCATCTGATAGAGTAATCGCAGTCGCGGGAATGAGTTTCACAGTGAGGGAAAAGTCTGTGATCACCTCATGTCATACATGTTTGTATCAGAGTCTACCCTGCATGCCGGGTCCCCGAGTCCTTGCCTGGGCTGGGTAGTGGGTGGAGCAGAGGAGTTTGGGATACAACAATAAGCAGGTACAAGTCTCCGTCCATAGTTAATTTAAAAGACATAAGGAAAATAAAAATCTGTCACATAATAATCATCAACGAGTAAGTTTCCAATGAATATTTTTTTAAGTTTATGGCATAATGGCTTAAAGAAGAGAGAAATCCCTATGGGCATGAGTCATCAAGGAAAGGTTCCTGGAGGAGGTAAGGACCTGAACCACGTATGGAAGGTATGAGGATGGTGGAGAAAGATCCTTCCAGATGAGATCATGATGCTAACCAGGGAAAGAACCTGGGTGAGAGTTAGGGGCTGACAAGGGAAATAGGAGTAAGGTAAGTTAGAACTTCCACAATGCCTAATAGGCCTGATTCCATTCTCTTCCCACCACACTATTGATTGTTTTAATTGTAACATTGTCAACAGAAGCAGGTGCAGTCTGGTGTACAGGACAGAGAACTTGCATTCAGATGATCTGGTTAAGTTCTAGCACCATCAAATCAACATCAGTAATGCTCAGTCATGGACTAGGATTCAGTTTTTTGCCTGCAAAATTAAGGTTACTGACAGAACTTTAAGAATCAGTTGAAATAATTGTCATGGATTCTTTGTAAAATATGAGATAAGGTACATATACCCTCATTTCATCACTGACATCATCTTGATGACGCCACATGGTTTGTTGGCTTCCAGACTCTTCTCATTTAAACTTGAGATAGCTGGTAATCTGATGAAGCAAATAAACAAAACAAAAAAAATATATAGAGTCAATCAATCATCAAGCTAGAATGACACCAGACTGAGATAATAACAGCTCCTTATTTGCAAAGCATGAAAGAGCTTTTTGCTTATGACAGTTTCTAGTCAGTTTTTGTGTTCACAATGATACCTCACTGTATCTTCATGACTTTATTGGAAGTCTGCTAACAGGAAAGTGGGTATCTGTGGCCCACCTCTGCATGTCCTGTGAAAAGCTGAGTAAACACTGGGTGCACATATAATTATCTAAACAGGAGAATTTTTGAGAATAATAGAAACTACTAATAACCAGGACTGGTCCAGGAAAACTTGGGTATTTTGTCACACTGAGTACAGTTCCTTTGCTTTGAGAGGTACAATAATCCCAGTGGCACTGTGATGTACCTCAAAATTACAGAGGCATGTGGTTATAGAATTGTCACCATTGGTCATACCTACCAGTATTCTGGCTTTGATGGGTCCATCTGTGGACAGAGGTGGGGAAGACACATATCATATTTCAAGGTTAGGACTGCAATCAAATATCTCTTTAATTAATTGCTCTTTATAACCAGGTAAACATCCAAGGATTTTTAAGGTAATCTTTCGTATTACTTCTATTTTTATTCTCTCCTTCACTGGCATCTAAACTACCTTTGTATCTTGTGAATTACAATGTTCATATGTACCTCTCTGATTTTTTCATGGAATCATGTGTGACGTAAGGAAGGAAGGTGGATTTGTATCCTTTTTAAAATTGGAGACTCAACTTTTAAGCTCACACAGATGTTCATATTCTAATTATCACTCATGACATTCAAATGCCACACCCTCCTTGAAAACTTGCTAGTCTGTAGTTAATAAAAGCTCATTTTTGTTGTTGTTGTTTCATAGAATCAATATGCATTGAGGATACTTTCCTTTTGAAACTTATTTTTTTATTATGAATTTTTATGAACAATTAACCTTTAAAAGCTAGAGAGTATCTATAAATTAGCTTGTTCTAACTCTGCATAATCCTGTGTTCTGTACTTTTAATGCATATGTGTTGATAAGCAGTGTTGCCAAGCTTGCTTTAATCCAGTGGTTCTTAACCTTTTTTGAGGTACCAAACCAACCAGTTTCATATGAGCATTCACCAAATCCTTCTTTAGTGATAAATAAAATATGATTTTGTTTTCCAAATTCAAGACATAGGTATATGTGTTTTTACTGGTGCACAAAATGAGCCGTGCATGAACATCACCTTGCTCATGAACTCACAACAAATTATGGTATTACTTTATTCTGGCCTCCACAGCAGAGGCTTCTCCAAACCCTTGAGTCCTACTCATCGAACCCCTAGGGTTCAATAGAACCCAGGTTAAGAACCACTGCTTTAGTCTCACTATTGTGCTACTATTCCAAGCTTTAAAGTCTCTTTGGAGAGAAGCTTCTATATAGCAGAAGAACAGCAATAGACAAGAAGAGTTGCCAAATACTGACCCTGCCATTGAATCAACAATTAGCTAAAACTTATAAGAATGGATGGATGTGTAGTTCTTCTCATTATAATGCTAAAGAAAGCCCTGATATTCAAGACACACTCAATCAAGGTTTACTGAATGATCAAATAGATAAATTTTGTGGCAGGAGACGAGAATAAAATACTATGCAGTTTAAAGCCCTCCCCACTGCACTTGCTCAGCAGGGTGACTTTTCTCTTTCCTGGTAGATATTAAGGTGCTGACTTATCAAGGATGATGAGAAAAGGTGAAACCAGGTGACAAATAAGGTTCCCTTCAGGCATGAAAATATATAATTTAGGAACGTTTTTACTTTTTGCCTTTTAACTTCTGAAATTCTGTCTGGTGTAATTTGACTTAGAGACATCAATCCAACCATTGTGCATTTACAGTAACTTCCCATGTTGTCTAATTGTTTCTATCTGTGCTACACACAGGGGTGGTGAAAGAAAGAAACATTTTTAGTGGAAGCAAGATAGCTTTCACTGTTTCCCATTTTGGCAGGGAAATTTTGGTCCTCACTCCTTCTTGGCGGTGGGGATACAATCTTTTGATACTGCAGATAGTTTGTGTGTTGATGACAAGTACAGGAAAAACTATGCTGTGTTATCAAAATCTGGTATCCTCAATGAGAGGAAAGAAACATTATTTACCTCCTTCTATTTTATTCTCATTAACAAATATTGTGACTACTATCAAAGTGAGAGGGCTGGTTTCTTAAAAGGAAAAACTAGCCTGACCAGTTGGTGGCACAGTGGATAGAGCGTTGGACTAGGACACAGAGGATCTAGGTTTGAGGTCATGAGGTCATCAGCTTGAGCGAGGGCTCATCTGGCTTGAATGTGGGCTCACCAGCTTGAGCATGAAGGTCACTAACTTGAACATGGGATCAAAGACATGACCCCATGGTCAGTCTGGCTTGAGCCCAAAGGTCGCTGGCTTGAAGTCCAAGGTCGCTGGCCCAAGCCCAAGGTTACTGGCTTGAGCAAGGGGTCACTTGCTTTGCTGTTACCCATCCCCCCACCCCGGTCAAGGCACATATGAGAAAGCAATCAATGGACAGCTAAGGATACTAAGGAGCCACAATGAAGATTTGATGCTTCTTATCTCTCTCCTTTTCTGTCTGTGTCTGTTCCTGTCTGTCCCTCTCTCTGTCTCTCTCTGTCTCTCTCTCTCTCTCACACACACACACGAAAAACTAACACAATTACTGAAATGAGAGAGAATCCAGCATCATAATGTGGTGTCTGACAATTTAAAGACATTCTGCTCTGAGGAGCCAGAAACTGAGACCAGGGAGATGGATATTTAGCAGCTTCTCTCGAAGTTTGCTCCTTTCACACCCAATATTGTACCCTCGTGCTATTGCTATTTTATCATTTTAATTCCATGCCAACATAATTCAGTGTTTCTTCCTGCTATACTATGGATAGTCATTGGACTTGAAGCTTTTACCTTATACTCTAGGACTGAAGGTCATGTCAAAATGTATAAAATCAGTTATATGAGCAGTAACATATGAAGGCAGTGTCTCTTGCAAATAATTATTTCCATGGGTCTCTCAGTTAATCATATCTGTAAAAGGCTAGAAACTTAAATGTATCAAATTATGACTGTGTCTGTGATTCAGAAGAAAGGCCACAGAGGGGATCTTGGGAGCATCCTAAGAGCACCAGAAAGTCAGATTGAAGCTTAAAGAAGGAAAGAAGGATCAGGGAGCAGTGGAGGTGTGTCCCTTTTAATCTGGGCAAAGTCAGTGTTATCTCTCCACCCAGAGCATCCACATCATTTGTAAACAATTCCATCCCCATCAGAGAAGGGCAGAGATTTCTGGAGTTAGGTAACCACATTGATTATAACCACTTCCATTTGACTTATATAAGTACTGATTTCTCCAACCTCTTCCCATCACTGAAAAACTGCAAACTATTTTTAACCTGGTTGCATTCTTTTTTACTTACTTTGTCTTCCTAATGTAATACATAGTTTTATTTTTCTAATTTTTAAGTATTTATTGAGGTGACATTGGTAATAAAATTATATAGGCTTCAGGTGTACGATTCTATAACACATCACTTTTATATTGCACTGTGTGTTCACCACCCAAAGTCAAGTCCACTTTCATCACCATTATCCCCCCTATACCCTCTTCTACCTCCTCCATCCACTTTCCTTCTTGTAAGCACCAAACTGTTGACTGTGCCTTTGATTTTTTGTTTTTGTTTTTTGCTTAATCCCTTTACTTTTTACCCAGTCCCCTGAGCTGTCCCTCCTCTCTGACAGCTGCCAGTCTGTTTTATGTATCTGTGAGTCTGCTTCTACTTTGTTAGTTTATTTTAGATTCCATGCACAGGTGAAATCATATGGTACCTCTCTTTCTCTGACTGGTTTGTTTCACTTAGTACAATACCCTCCTGGTACATTCATGCTGTCACAAAAGGTAAGATTTCCTTCTTTTTTTTTTTTTTTTACAGCTGATTAATATTCCATTGTATAAATGTATCACTGCTGTTTTATCCACTCATCTACTGGTGGTCACTTGGGATGCTTTCAAATCTTGGCAATTGTAAATAATGCTGCAGTGAACATAGGAGTGCATATATTCAAAGAATTAGTGTTTCAAGATTCTTGGGATATGTTGTCAGAGTTACTGGGTCATAAGGCAGTTTAATTTTTAGTTTTCTGAGCAAATGCTATACTATTTCACAGTGGCTGCACCAATCCGCATGCCCACCAACAGTGCATGAGGGTTCCCTTTTTTCCACTTTCTCACCAGCACTTGTTTATTTTATATTGATGAGTGCCATTCTGATGGGTAAGAGTGATATCTCATCGTGGTTTTAATTTTCATTTCTCTGATAGTTAGCGACATTGAGTATCTTTTCATATGTCTATTTGTATGTCCTCTGAAAAGTGTCCATTCAGGTCCTTTGCTCACTTTTAATTGGATTTTTGATAATATTTTAGATGTATTTATTATAACTTTAGTCGGATTAAGGGGAGATTGTAGTACACACAATGGTAAAGTAAAAGTGATTAATTAGGTTTTCTAATCTTGAATACATTCATCTTAGTGTTGGTATAAGGTTTAACAAGGTAAAGCATTTAACATGATATTGGCATGCAGTGACTACTCAAAATACCTTCTATCATGTATTCATTGCATCTGTGATTTCTGTGCTGTGGCCTCATACCTTGTGCCCTGACTCTGCAGGTGCTGCTCTTATTGGATTACGATGCTTAGTTCTTAATCCTGGTTTACCCTTGGCACTTTTCTTCCGGCCTTTCTCTTTTAAAACACTTGACCGCAGGCAGGTCTTCTCTCCCACTGACAGCTACCCCAAGCTCTGGTATCCCATATCTGAAACCAGTATACTAGTTCCTGCTTGCTTGAGAGGAAATGTCTTTTCCAAATAAGCCAACCATCCAATATGAATCAAGAGGAAAGCAAATAAATAGCAATGAAACTTCCGATGCAGATCCTGCAAACACCATGTATAAATTACAATGAAAGTTCAGAGAAGGTAGCAATTCACTATATGGAACATTTATTCCATAAGAGAGAACTTCTTGAATTGCAGAAAATTGCCTTCCCCCAAGATGATTTTTTGTCTTTCATTCCACAGGCTAATCTCTTAAATCCTCTCATTTTTTTCTGACATACTACCATTTACTGTCACTTTCTCTCTATGACCACTCTCCTTGCCCTATGGGTGACCCCCAGCATGCCTTGAACATGATACTGTTTATCAAATGAGAGTGCTTGTGATTACTATTCACTAACCTCATGCACCCTATACACCATTCTCAGATTAAACCACCTTTAGTAAAGATTTCATCATGGTGCTTCATGATCAGGGACGTAAGATTTCTCCTAATACTATTATTACCATGAAAGATAAAGCTTCTGGTTCATGTTTAATACCTTCCCAACTTGAATTCTCAACATATTCACTGCTAAATATCCAGGTTTGTATTCATTTATTAAGTCACTTGGTTAAAAGTCAGTTAACATAGAAAAAGCATTATAGCCAGAACTTAGGCACCTGAGTTATTGTAGGTCCTTCCCCATCTCCCTCCCTCTGCCTCCCCTTTCCTGCTCCCTCTCTTCCTCTTTGTCTCTTTATCCATGTGCTCTGTCTCTCTCTTGCTGTCTGTTGACTGTGCTTTCTCCCTGGCTGGCACAAAGCAGCAAGCAGGTGGGTGGGTGAAATATGATGAGCAAAAAGATTCATTCCTTTATTTTCTCCTAACTGCTTCAGCCTTTATAAAATCCAGTCTTATAGGTTATTGATTTCACAAAAAGAAGAAAAACGAGTGGGAGTGGAGAATTATGAAGTTATGTCCTAAATGAATTTTTCACAGAAAAAGAAGGAGCAAAACAACAGAAACAACAATTCTCTGTCTTGGGCAGTTGATCAGAAATGAAGTTTGGGGTGTTGGAATCAGAAAAGCAAAAGTGTGTCTGTCCCCAGGGGAGAGCAAGCATCGATCTCTTGGGCGATTGCTCGGCTACCACTGAAGCTGAGAATGAGAATGAGGTTCAATATGTTAGTGCTAATATTTAAGTCCTTTCAAATCTCCAGTGGCAGAATCTACCTTCTCCCCCTCTGCCTCGTTTATGGGTGGTTGAAAACTGGCTTAACTCTTTAGCCTGTGGCTTTGCTCTTTATTTATACAGAAACCCAGGCCCAGGACTTCAGGGAAGCTTTGATGAGCAGTTTTAACTATTATTTCCCAAGCAAAATGTTGAAAATAAAGATCAATAAAGCCAACTATCTATATCTATAATAATTTACATTCTACCCCTGGCTGAATAGCTTGGTTAATAAGAACATTGTCCCAAAGTGTGGAGGTTGCCTGTTTGATCCCCAACTGGGGCACATGCAGAAACAGATGTTTCTGTCTCTTTCCTGCTCTCTCCCTTCCTTTCTCTAAGATTAATAAAATAAACATTAAAAATATATAATAATTTGTGTTCTAGTTGGCATAGCAATGAGAGACCCATTCTTTTTGCTTGCCCTCTGGGAAGATCGCCCATCCCAGTCGCAGGGTGTTGCTAAAACTAGACATGCATCAGCATCACATAGAGACCTTTTAAAAATGTGCATTTACAGATGCAACATCAGACCTAAACTCAGAATCTCCAAGCATGGGCCCTGGGAATCTGTCTTTAAACAAGCCACAATAACTGTTTTATCGTTCACACTTGCTACTAGATACAATACTAGTATCTAGTAGATATGAGAGAAAAGGATGAAGGGAACGCAAGTGAGGGCAGAACACCAGATTCTATGGAACAAGCAGCTACAAATCAAAACCAAAAGCTGTTCTGCCAAAGTCCATGAATCTGACCCAAAGCAACAGCCCAATCAGGGAAAATATGCAATTGCAAATGGCTAGCAGCTTAAACATTTCCCTATCTAACAATCTATTGGTTAGTATTATGAGATCCAGGGTCTGGGAAGGGATAAGAAGGAGGTGGAAAATAATCCTGTGGAAAAATTGCTCAGTCTCTCTCAATCCTAGAAGGAGGCTTAAGGACCATGCATGCCTCCCAGCCATTTCTCACTGCTAAATGATCACCTGTTGGCTTACAAGAAAATCTGGTGAGGAAGTGAGTTAGACCTCTGTAAGCTACAAGGCTTTGATTTGAGCCATACCAAGCTATGAATATAGAAAACTGAGGTAATGTGTGTCCATGAGGCAAAATATAAATTAGTTTTATCCTGAGGATGTTTGAAATAGCAGGGTCATGTAGAGGTTGATAAGTACATCAATTCACTTCCCCTTAGCCTTCTGCAAAGGATGTTCTAGCAATATCCAGAGTCTTTCAAAAAAGAATAATTTCAACGTGAGCGGGCGGTGGCGCAGTGGATAGAGCGTCAGACTGAGATGCGGAAGACCCAGGTTCGAGACCCCGAGCTTGCCAGCTTGAGCATGGGCCCATCTGGCTTGAACAAAAGCTCACCAGCTTGGACCCAAGGTCGCTGGCTCCAGCAAGGGGTTGCTCAGTCTGCTGAAGGCCCGCGGTCAAGGCACATGTGAGAAAGCAATCAATAAACAACTATGGTGTTCACAACGGCAACAAAAAACTAATGATTGATGCTTCTCACCTCTTTCCGTTCCTGTCTGTCTGTCCCTATCTATCCCTCTCTTGACTCTCTCTCTGTCCCTGTAAAAAAAAAAAAAAAAAAAGAATAATAATTTCAAAAGAAATAATTGGAAATAAGCCAAGAGGAGAACTGTGAATAAAAATCCTAACTGTATTTGGGCTAAGTTATAATATCATGGAAAAAGAGGACTGTAAGTCATTGACACAGCAAGAGGTAGGATAGGACCATCCAGCTTTAGTGAAAAAAAGAGATACCTGACCAGGTGGTGGCGCAGTAAATAGAGCGTTGGACTGGGATGCGGAGGACCTAAGTTCGAGACCCCGAGCTTGCCAGCTTGAGGGTGGGCTCATCTGGTTTGAGCAAAAGCACACCAGCTTGGACCCAAGGTCACTGGCTCCAGCAAGGGGTTACTCAGTCTGCTGATGGCCCACGGTCAAGGCACATATGAGAAAGCAATCAATGAACAACTAAGGTGTTGCAACAAAAAACTGATGATTGATGCTTCTCATCTCTCTGTGTTCCTGTCTGTCTGTCCCTGTCTATCCCCCTCTCTGACTCTCTCTCTCTGTCCCTGTAAAATAAAAAGGGGGTCAAAAGAACAGATCTTTAGTCTCTGTATCCATGAGAGTAGAAGGGAAATTTATTTATTCATTCATGAATGTATTCAACTATTATTAATTGAGTATATAGTATGTGCCAGTCATTGTTCAAGGATTTGGGGACCCTGCTACACAGTGGAGATAAGATCACAACTCTTATAGAACTTATATTCTAATAGAGGAAAGAAACATCACAGAAAATAAACAAACCAGAAAAGGTTTTTTGGAGTCACAATTACCTGGTTTCAAACCTGAGCTATGCCACTTACCATCTGGTATTGTACTTAATTTTGTTGAGATCATTTCCTTTTCTGAAGAATTCATACAGGGATGCCAACCTTGAAAAGTTATGATGAGAATAAGAGGAGAATTGGGCTGCTGGATAGTATCTGAAATATAATAAACATCTCCTTTATATGCTTGGAATGAAAAATTAGCAACATCAAGAAGGCAGTTAGAAGGGAGGGAATGGAATTCAAAGCACAGTGGAAGAATGTACTATTAAAGGAAAGAGGTCATTGACACACACACATGTTTACCTCTGTATCAATATAGTGTGTATGTATAGTGAGAAAGAAAGACAGAAACAGAGAAAGAAGATAACATGATTGATAATATAGGTGAGTCAAGTTGGTAAGACTGTAAGAGAGAAGATAAAGGAGACATATCTAGCTGTTTCTATTTCCTTTATAACATAGATGAGGGCCGAAGAGTCTAAATGTTTGAAGAGAGTAATGCTTTCGAGAAGGATTTTGATTTTGTAACATCATTTTTTGTAGAATGACATAGTGAGTTGAACAGAATGGCTCTCACATTTGCCATCTCAGACTCTGATTTTATTCTCACGTGGCAACCATGAGATAACATTTTAGGAAGTTGTTGGAGACTTAATCTGAACAAGGAACCTATTAGCATGTACTGAGAAATGAGAAGGCCACAGAACAGAGAATCAGAACTCATGTGGGTATGACCAGCTTCTTGGGGTAGGAAGGCCTACATGGAAGCTGGATCGCATTCAGGGAACTATCAAAGAGAACGTTATGTCAGAACATGGTCTTTTGCTAAAGTAGCTTGAAGAACACACTTTGCACTTCCAGGGAAGGTTTAACTAGTGGACGTGACCATTTTCCTCAGAGCCCACTGAGACTGAGAGGAGCAGCGTGGTCTCTCTGTCCTCCCGCCAACCCTCATGGGACCAATGTTCTCTGACCAAAATAGACTTCGCTAGATATGTTCATATATTCAATCACTTTTATAATTTAATCATTCAGGAAACATTATTAAAGTAGATATTCATATCCCCATTTCATTATCTATTAATTTATTATTTAACTTATGACCAATTACTAGAGAAAGTTTTACAATTTTCCCAAAGTACTGCTAGGACAGAACCTCCCTAGGAAGAAAACAGAATTTCAGTTCTTCCTGGAAGAGTTTATTGGCTGTATGTTTAGTAATAGAAGGAAAATAAGTGGTATAAGATCTTCCAGATATGCTAGTATGTTTGAAAAGCTAAGCTTGTGAAGTAAGCCATGGTCAAGCTCCTAACAAGTTATTCATTTAGAAAGATTATTTGTCTTTTCTCACTGCTTTTGTGGTTAGAAAGCATCCTCACCCCTCAACACTGCAATGTGATATCCTTTATAAGTTACTCTCTAGTAATAATTCTAAGGTTTTTCCTGATAACATAAGTAAGGGTTTTTCTATCCAAGGTTTGCATTTAGAGTGTTTTGTTCTCTAGGGGCACCAGTTTCTGAGTCAGTGTTATATCCCTAATTTACAAGCCTTCATTCTTTCTTTAACTTTCAGGTCATACTTAATGAATAATCTATGTGGTTATTGCCAGTGATGCATGAGAATGTAATTGGGAATAATCAGTGCTAAGCATGCTAAGGGAGAGATGAACTCACTCTGTAGAATTCTATCAGGAAATCAGCCATTGTTCAACCCCTTTTACCCCCACCTCCCACAGAACAGACTCAGAGGTGCCACCATTGCAACTTCCTGAGGTTTTCTATGGATCCTGGCTATGAGAGATGTGTGCCACCTTAAGAGGCATTGTCTTACAATTCAAGGGAAAACATTTTTCTATTTGAAAATGTACCAACTTCCCAGAGGCTGGCTAATAATAGTGTGTATAATTAAAAGAGAAGCTCCAACTCACAGCTGGATTCATCCTGGATCTCAGCTTTTAATAACACATGCTGTTTGCAAGATGATGGCTCGCATCGTGGGATTTCCATATGAAATGACATCCAGGACTATTCTTCCTTCCTTCCTTCCTTCCTTCCTTCCTTCCTTCCTTCCTTCCTTCCTTCCTTCCTTCCTTCCTTCCTTCCTTCCTTCCTTCCTTCCTCCGTTCCTTTCTTCCTTCCTTTTCTCTCTGTCCCTCCCTCTGTTCGTCCCTTCCTCTCTCCTTTTTTTTCTTCCTTTCTTCTTTTCTTCCTTTCTCCTTTTCTTCTTTTCTTTCATTTCTCCCTGAAATTTAGATACAAGCTCTGGCTTCAGGTCTTTTTTCTTTATGAAGTTCATTCCTCTTTAGCCACCAGGGTTCAGTGGCTACAGTAAATGTAAGAAAACCCTGTTTATAGTTTAGTATGTTGAACATCCCCAAATTATTACTAGAAAGCTGCTAATTAAGCATAACAAAACCTCTTTAGAATTTACTGCATTGAGGGAGAAAATCATTTTGACATAGTTTTGGTAATGCCTAAACTGGGGAAACCAGAATTTGTACATATAAGACTTTAGGGTCTGAGTACAGGGGGTCAAGGAAGATCTTTAAAGAAGGAAGAATTGATTGGAATTGGTATAATTTGTCATATAACCCTGGGGAATAAAATTTTGGTTGCATATACAAAACACTTGTTCTTACCTAATTTGAGTGTGCTGATCTGACATTAGTTTTCCTCTGTAAGCTACAGTTTTTTTTTTTTTGTAATTCAAGACTTTAGGTTTTCATCTTATTATAAAATTTTCAAAATTTAGTTTAACATAATGAAGTAGAATGTTTTCTTAAACATCATCTTTGTGAAAATATAATAATTGATATGATGCAGTAAATACACTAATACACTAAAAGAAATGATTGTTTCAGAATTTGTCTAATATTTCAAAATAGAACATATTAAAAACACTTATTTTAATCATAAAATTTCCGCAAAACTTATTTAAATTCTATTCAGGAAAAAAATTTGCATTTGTAGCTCTTGCGTTTGTGTACTTGTAGAGTACAATCTTCTTTGATGCTCCAGCAGTACTCTGCTCATCACTAACAACTCCAAGATTTTCAGGAAACTTATCAGTGCAACTGTTCAGGAAGTGAATCTTAGCGCTCATGTTACATCCAATGTTACGGAAAGCCAACAGCATCCTTTGAAACAGAAGTTCATAGTTTTCTGCTTTTTTGTTGCCAAGAAAGTTCTTTGTAACTGCCACAAAAGACTGCCATATTGCTTTCTCCTCCTTATTCATCTTCCTGGCAAATTCTTCGTCACATATGAGGGTTTGAACTTGAGATCCATTGAATACACCTGCTTTTATCTTCTCAAAAGACAAGGCAGAAAAAGCAGAAATAATATGTTGAAAGCATTCATTTTCTCTATTCAAAGCCTGAACAAACTGTTTCATTAAGCCAAGTTTCATGTAAAGTAGGGGGGAAATGATCCTGTCTCGATTAACTGCAGGTTCATTTCTAAATATTTTGCATTCCTACTTCCAGAGCTCATGTTTGCTCCACTACTTCTGTGTCTGTATTTCTCCCCAGCTCTGCTGTCCCACAAACACAGAAAGCAAGGTTACTTCATGAAACCTTTCTGTTGTTATAGCAGGTAATTGATCATTTTAAGACCCACACAAACGATCCAGTCATCCTCCTGGTACTTCAGAAAGTCGAGGACAATTTTTATGTCATTATCATCTTCTCGCAGATGAGTTGAATAACCTGTTGGAACAGCTGCATAAACATTACCGTTGTGTAGGAGAACATATTTCAGACTTCATTTAGAGCTGTCAAGAAATAGCCGCCATTCTGTTGGACTGTAAGTGATAACACCTAGCTGGTTGAGAAGACTACTGACATCATGACAATAAACAAAGTGTTTGTCTTTGGGAAAAAAAGTTCACAAAAATTTGTTCATCCTTCCTGAAATGAGATACTTTAGCTGACTGGTGAAGTACATTCTTTTCTAGAAGGCTGGAGAATAATAACTCAGCTGCTTTCTTTGATAGGCCCAAAGCTTTTAATAAGTCATTCAATTCAGGTTGGCTAAACTGCTGAGGGCTTAATGACTGCTTGGCATCAGAAGAAGACCCTTCAGATTCTATAACCATTTCCTCATGCATCTTATCAAAATACACTTGATCACTATGTTCACTTTCTTCATCCTTAGAAGAAATAAAACCATTGAAAACTGGAACCGGGAGTGTCTCAGAGTGTGGGATAGGTCGTATTGCTGAAGGAATATTAGGATATGCAATCATATGCTCTTTATTTTTGCCGATGCCCTTTGTATGGATGAGACAGAAATAACAGTCACTGCTGTGGTCCTTAGGTTCACATCAAACCATGGGAATACCAAAATCCATTACTTTGTGTGTTTTTTTCTTTGTCCAGTCACAAAGCATTTTCTTACAATTATGACACACAATATGAGAAGCCCAATTCATGTCTTGATTGCCAAGGGGAACTGGAAAATAGGCAATAATGATAAAATATTGCGTCTTTGACGTTTAAGTGTGTAACAGCTACATATATAACAGAAGGTGTCAGGACTATTCTTACATTTATGCCTACTTAAAGAAGCCATGATTCAATCTTAAAACAAAATAAGAGGGTGTTTTAATCAGATAATATTTTTTTACATTTAAAAACAACTACAATTATGTAAAAGTGATGTTTGTAAAACATTAATTGCCTTGTGGTTATGTTCAACCCAAGAGTCGTTGCCCTTTAACTCCAATTTAAAAACCAATGCATGCCATTAACTGTAAAAAAAGAAATTAAAATTGCATAAAAACTAGAGCATGCACCATAAAATGGATTTTAGGTTTGGAATCAGTGATGGAGAAATATATAGATACAGTTGTAAAACATCATACAACAGAAAATAAAATATTGTTCCCCAGTGTAATTTGTTCAAATGGCAGACACCACAGAGTTGAGTCTTGATAAGTAAACTGTGCTTATACGTGTCTTTTACATATTGATCTATGGGAAATTTCTGAAGTAAGTTGTGAAATTATTTATTAGCTGATAGCTTATCTTTTCTGGGTAAAGCTTTCTTGGAATAATAGCTAAGTTGTTTTGATCAGTGATATAGTGTCCTTTCTAAGTCATACTGATATAGAGATGGTCTCAGTTCTCAATTCTCATGAACTAGTTGAGAAGACCAGCACAGAAACATTTGATGGAGCTATGAGAGTTGTGTATATAACTCACAACATCAGAAGAAACAAGGTCCTCCACAAAAAGGTGTCAATAAGTACTGATACAACTTTAGTTAGGACCTAAAAAATGGTTAGGATGTTTCTGGTGGAGACTGGGGACTATTTCAGCTGAGATTAATAATATCAAGAAAGGTATGGGGGTGAAAGTCATATTTATGTATGTATATGATTTATTTGTATTAGACAGAGGTTAAATTTGGAAAGCTATGTTAAATAAGGTCAAGTCATGATAAGTCATATTATGAAGGGCGCAGGATTATAGATAGGTTGGTTTGAATTGGTAAGATTAGCATGAAGGAATTGGAAGTCTGTGCCAGGGTTTTCTTGTAGTCCTTTTGGTCATTTAAGATCCTGGTGGTAAATTTAAGGAGAAGGTGGCCAATCCACTAGCAGTTAGGAGATATTTTAGTATCCTTGTGAGACCAATGAATCTAGTGAGAAATAGGCAATATACTGACCCACCTCTCTCAAGCATGTATATTTTTGTAATTATGAAATTCGGAGAGTACAAAATCATTATTTTAACCATTTTAAGATTATAATTTACCTTACCAGGCAGTGGTGCAGTGGATAGAGTGTCAGACTGGGATGCGGAAGAGGCAGGTTCGAGACTCCAAGCTTGTCAGCTTGAGCGCGGGCCCATCTGGCTTGAGCAAAAGCTTGCCAGCTTGGACCCAAGGTTGCTGGTTCCAGCAAGGGGTGCTCAGTCTGCTGAAGGCCCGCAGTCAAGGCACATGTGAGAAAGCAATCAATGAACAACTAAGGTGTTGCAACGGCAACGGAAAACTAATGATTGATGCTTCTCACCTCTTTCTGTTTCTGTCTGTCTGTCCCTATCTATTTCTCTTTCTGACTCTCTCTCTGTCCCTGTAAAATAAATGAATGAATGAATGAATAAATAAATAAATAAATAAATAAATAAATAAATAAAAGATTATAATTCAGTGGCATTTATTAGATTTAAAATGTTGTAAAACTAGCACCTACATATATATAGTTTCAACATATTTTATCACCACAAAAGGAAATTCCTCTCCTTAATCTTCCTTCCCTTCTGCTTCTGGAAACCATTGCATTTTGTCTCTATAGCGTTGCCAATTTCAAATATTTCATGTAAATATTATCAAGTAGCATGTGACCTTTGTGTCTGACTTTTTCACTTATCATAAAGTTTTCAAGATTAATCCATGTTGTTTTATGCACCTGTACTACACTCTATTTTAGAGCTGAATAAGATTCTATTACATGGGTGCACCACAGTTTTTTTATCTATTTACCAGTTGATGGACATTTCGGTTGCTTCTACCTTTTGCTATTGTGACTAGAGCTGATGCAAATATTTTTCTCTAAGAAAGCTACAGCTCATGAAAATGAAGTCCTCAAAATTTTAGAATATCCTTAAACTAATATTACTACCATCTACCTCAATTAACAGAGACAAGACAAATTAGAATGCACTTTCCAATTTCTACTTGATGTCAGTAGATTCCCCTTGTTTTCCCATTGACAATGCTTAGCATCTTCTTCTTCTTTTTTCTTTTTTTTTACAGGGACAGAGAGAGAGTCAGAAAGAGGGATAGATAGGGACAGACAGACAGGAACAGAAGGAGGTGAGAAGCATCAATCATTAGTTTTTCGTTGCCGTCGCAACACCTTAGTTGTTCATTGATTGCTTTCTCATATGTGCCTTGACTGCGGGCCTTCAGCAGACCAAGCAACCTATTGCTGGAGCCAGCGACCTTGGGTCCAAGCTGACAAGCTTTTGCTCAAGCCAGATGGGCCTGCACTCAAGCTGGCAAGCTTCGGGTCTCGAACCTGGGTCTTCCGCATCCCAGTCCGACACTCTATTCACTGCACCACCGCCTGGTCAGGCAGCATCTTCTTGTTATTAAGATTTATATTTAAAACTGAATAATCTACACATAAAATGCTTGACATTCTTTCTCATGAACAGAGGATTATCAAAAATTTAAAGGACCTACATGTCAACTAGGAAAAGAATGATTAAAAAAACAATCTAGACATGGAGTATAGATTATCAAAAGATGATTTTGTTTGCCAGTTAACTAAGGGTAGGTTAGAGTTTACATTTAAGACGAAATGGTGAAAAGTAGAGATTTGCCCCACCTAGAAGTTCTGATTCTGGAAGTATAAAGGTGACATGGGGAAGTCCAGCGGAAAGACTTCAGTATCCATTCTAAGACAACTATTGGAGCTGTCAAAAGGCTTGGCACATTTGAGTAATGTAAGAGTAATATTTTAGCAGATGACTAATGTGGCAGCAAAACAGATTAGTGAGATAATACTTAGGAAGTGTTTAAAAGATTACCTGGAAGGCAGAGTGGATAGTAATAAAACAATAACAACAACAATGCTATTATGAATAATAATAATTTTTTGGGGGGACAACAGATAGGAGGCTGGGAGATTAACAGACAATGAAAATAATTTAGATATAAGGCAATGATTCTTGCCCTAGGGTACAGGGGACAAGAGAAAGTCAACCAAGTGCCAAAGCAAGACAAGTTAGCAAGTCAGATAAAACACCATGCAGCCTTTCCTCTGCTCATCACAGCATTTAACACTATCCTTAGGCCCAGCCATGCAGTCTGACAGCAGTGCAGTTGTTTTCTCCAGGAACTTGTCAAAAATGCCACCTCTTTGGATCCACCCCAGGAGTACTAAATTCCAAACTGCATGCTAATAATTTTAGATAATTCTGTGTTTCTGATTAATGAAGGACCTATTTTCAATTTCAAATGTAACCCAGGAGGAAGGGGGATGTATTTTCCCTTATGGGAAGTTTATTGGGCTTCATCTGATTGAGATAGTGGATACAGATGGCCCCAACCCTTGACATTTTCTAAGCAACTTCAGAAAAGATAACCTCTTTACTCCCTCTTCCCTTCTTTTAATAAGAACATTTAAAAGACTAATTACAATTCTAATAGCTTTGAAAATCTAAACTTCCTGTGCTTCTTTACTCATTTAGTCTATCATTTTTAGTAATTCAGAATAGTGTCCCTACAGATCAGTTATTCAATAACGCTTTTATTTGAGAATTTAATAAAATCTATGCAATTATTTAACAGAAAAAATGTGCATAAACACATCTATATAGACACATTTCCTCCCCACACAACTTATTCTTGCTTTGAAACTATAATTCTTTCATATATATTGAATATAACAATCTTCCCAAGTATATGCTTCTCATTTCACATGCAAAAGAGTAAATGCCTTCTTTCTGAAAAAGAATGGGCAAGCCCAACTTGTACAAAATAAACAGAATATAAACCATTTTATTGCTCAGAAGTACATTTCAATAAAATGCCAGCTTTGCCATCTCGTTGGTTCTGACTTTTTGTTTTGATTCCAGAAGTGCTGAAAGCTCTGACTTACAAAGGAAAGGATAAGCAAAGCCTGTAAGTCCCCATGGCTCACACTGCAGATGAAAGTTGGCTTTCTAGAAGAAACAAGAGAATTCCTACTACCCTTGGGGTGAATTTAGGCCTCAGTTTTTTCCTTTTCTTTTTTTTTTTTTCTCTTCTGTCCTAAGGTCAGTTAGGCAATCTTTGGGAAATTCTGCATCATTGATGTTAGTGTGAGTATGAGAAAGGTTTTGCATTCATTAATTTTATAAATCTACCTCAATTTTAAAATTATTGAACAGAACTGTTCTCCCAAATAAATTCTGCTGTTTGTTGTTTTTGTTCTTTGTTTGTTTGTTTTTTAGTTTTTGTGTATTTGTTTGTTTGTTTTAAGTATAACTGACCTCTGACTGTTGAGAAGAAAATAAAATAAAAAAGTTATTCTCTCTTGGCTAAAGCCAATGGAAGTACTTTTCCTTATATTTGAAATTTTATAGAAGCATTATCTGCCCTTCCATGGAAACCTAATCAAGAAAAGTCATAGCTTTGTTTTTTATTTTACTTTCCATATTCACCCCCCCTTCTTTCATCAGCTGTGGTCATAAGTATGGTTTTCAGGTTATTAATAGAATTTTTGTTTTATTCATAAGGTCAAATAATACAAGTAGTCAATGAATGAAGCAAGTCTGCCCTAAGAGATGGATTTCTTCTTCTCTCAGACACACTAAAAGTAAAACATTTATTTGAAGTTCATTCGAGTGTTTTAAGAATTCCCCCCAGTAAGCCAAATAATTTCTGAACATTAGTGGTATTCATATTCTACTCTAATTTCTTGAAAATTGTTTTAAATAGAGATAATTCAAGGTCTGGAGCTGGTAGAGATGACAGTTGCATGGAAATAAGCCAAACTTTCTTTATATTAAACCTTTTTAGAGTCATATGTTCATTGTTTTAGAAAGCAATTAATAACAGTAACTTTTCTTTGACAAAACATCAAGTCATATATGTTTTACATGTAAAGTATTCATTTTGTGAGAATATGTGGTGATCTGGGGTATTTTGGCTATATGTAGAAGTACTGGCTTGGTTGGGAAAAAATCAACAGACTGCTAGAAGAAGTCAAGAAAAAACTCTCTCTGCTTAACTCAGGCTAAAGACCTCCCTAGACATTCCTGAGTTCCCACATCCCAGTAACACCCTCTGTTTTCCCCCACTTTACTCAGTTTCCAAACTCCACCCTGAGCACATGAATGAAAAGGTGTTGATGGTTCATGATTAGGTTTCTTCATCTCATACTTTAATAACTCAAAACCGGCCTTGAAATTTAAAGAAATAAATCACCTAAAGTTTACATTTAGTGGGATGGGGTCTTATCAAATTAATATAAGAAACAAACAAAAGCAACATGGAGAAACAGCAGAAAAAAAAGGGTCACATGGGCCCAGCTGTGATTTACCACCCTAAGAAATCTAGGAATACAAAAGGAAATGATATATCAATACAAGGGTATAAGATATGCAGATACGCAAAATCTGCTCTGCTGAGAGCACAGGTACCTTTATAATAGCAGCTGCTATAATCTATTTTTTTCAAAATAATAAAACTATATTCACTGAGTTTACCTTGTCAAAGAAACCTTTTATTCAATATTAGTCACTATGGGTCTCTAAAGTGTTTTACTAAATAAAAATTATCCATCATTTCTTGAGTTTTTAATATTATTTTATTTTATGTGTAATTTTTTAACAACTATCCAGTGCCAGATGCTGTTTTACACATGGAACAAACATTATCTCATTTAATCTTTATAACAATTCTTGACATAGGTTTGGTGATTATCATCTCCATTTCATGAATGAAGAAAGTGGAGTTCAGAAATAGTAAGTGATATACAGGAAGAACTAGAATTGTATTCTAGATTTATTTAACTTCATAACATTCTAGATTTATTTAACTTCATAACATTTCTAACTGCTACCTATATTTCCTCCTATGAAAACATCTGTATTCATCTGTCAGACACAAACCAGGAGCCAGCTACCTGCTCTAGAGCAACATGTGGTGCCTTTCAGTATATTTTTGAAAACAATCTCTACAGTTGCTCTAAAAGGTATGCTCCTCCTAAGATCTCTTATGAATGCTAAGTATTGTTTAAAAACCAAACTGATTTGCAGTATTCATACTAAAATTACCCATATGGGGAAGCAGCTAAGTCACAGATCACTGCCTATGACTTAAAATATATGTGCTTGTGACTTCCAGTTTAGCGTTAACACTGATTTTTCTGTACTAAGTATTTCATGATGTATGATTCCTCCCTCCTGGTTAATAGTCACAGAAACCTCTCCATGAGGCGCACTTTCAGCTACTCTGGGTGTAAGTGATATGTTTGAGATCTTTGAGAATATGTCCCCCCACCAATGCAGATGTCATGAGTGCCACAAAGTCTGTAGTGAAGGCCAGACCACCCCAAACACATGCTCCATGTGTGGTACCAATTTATCTGGTATTCAAATGGAAACAGTACGAAATAAAAGTAATTAATAACTCTATGTACAATCGGTTCAGGCTCTCCATGGGCTTCTGCAGTATGCAAATCCCCACTGACTGTTCAATAAGCAGGAATCAGATAGTCTGAGTGTAATTTTAAGGAACGATTCCTCTTATAGAGGGGGAAGTTTATCTCCCCTCCTATAGCATAATTATTTCATGCCTTTTGCCAAATTAAGATAATTCAGGGTAAAAACAAAACAAAACATGTTTACCAGGAGAGCCTTCTTTTCGTACTTAGTCACAAACCTGCACAACAAGGAGACGCAGGTAGTACAATTTTCCTGGAGCATACATTCAGCATTTTTTTTAAAAAAACCTAAATCATAGAGGCTTGCCTCGATAAAGGAAAAATTCCACTCTCCCACCCCCATAGGGTTTTTCCGTCAAAGTTGTTTCACCACCTGATCATTCCTTCAGTAAATTTGTCATGCCCTGTAGGGAAAGTCCAGCTGAGCTGGTTTGCTGATATTAGACTCCAGTACAAATGTCCCTGCTTGTCCACAGGAGAAATAGCATCGTGGACGCCCCAGCGACATTCAGGCAGTAAGTCTGTTTACCAAAGACAGTCATTATTTGTAATTCTTTCTGCTAATTTTGTGTGCGAGCAAAGCCTTTTGGCTCCCTGATGCTAATGAGCTTAGGGCGTTACTCTTGTTTTAGGTCCAAGGCAGGATTTTTTCTGATTTCTCTTTCCCATCACCTGTAGGTGAGGTAATCAGCTCTGAGCAGCCCTGGCTTTTCAAGAGGCCCGAGTCCCTGTTCCTGGCTCTGTGCCTCCATCATTAGCCAGGTTCCCTTTCTTCCCCAACTCCGTTCATAGGCTTTGGGTTTGACATCCTGCATGCGTGCCTGATAGCTTTCCTCCCCGAAACCCCTTTGCGGGGATTTTTTTGTTTTTGTTTTCTGAACATCACTTTTAATTACACTTGGATTATTTGGCCATCAGGTGCTAAGCAAAGCCTGAGTTAGAGCCATCTGATGGCTTAGAGTCGAGAGTGGCTCCTGGCCAGAAAGGTGGCCTTTGCTCCTCACTCCGCCTTGGGCCATCTGCATAAAAACAGACAATAGAGACTGTCCTTGATAGAACTCATCCAAGCTCCACACACAGCCTGTGACTTCCGCCCATTCAGCTGGGCAAGGAAAGCCCTCTAAATTCTTTTACTATGTGTTCCCTCCTCACTGTGCCATCTCCAGTTTATAAACGTGTCAGTGGGAAATGTGGATGCGTGATGATGAATGGCATCTTCTCTCCTGGCTACATCTTTGATGAAAGGGGGCAGTGTACTTGATTCATGGGCTGACCTCATTGATATCTGGATGTGGTTTAGTGTTGAAACAAGTTTCCGGAATGGACTGTTTTACTGTGCGTTGGGGAATCTTGTCTCATTTGTCTTAGGAGATTCTTCAAATTTGTGTGTATTCTTAGAGTTCTTACACTTGAGCATATTAGCTTGCTAATAGCAGGTTTTTAGAAGGTGTTTGTTAACTAATTAATAATAAAGCTTACTGAGAGCAACACAAGATTAAGAATGGCTGTAAGGTAGCTCATTTTTTAAGGAAAGGGTCACAGACTTCCGAAGAAACTTTTAAATTTAGTTTTTATTTGTCTGTTAAAATTAACATTTAATATTACTTTATATTATATTAATTTTCATGTACAGTATAGTGTTTAGACAGTTAAAAAATTTATAAAATATCCCCCTAATAAGTCTAGTTCTTACCTGGCACCATACATACTTGTTACAATATTACCATGTTCCTTACCTAGTACCTTGCATAGCAATGACTATTTTGTAACTACCTATCTGTACTTCTCAGTACTTTTACTTTTTCACCCAGACCTCAAAACCCATTCCATCTGGCAAACATTTTGTAGGTTCTCTGTATCTATAAATCTTTGTTTTGTTTCTATGTTTCTCTTGTTCTTTACATAGCACATATAAGTAAAATCATATGGTATTTGTTGTTCTCTGCCTGACTTATTTCACTTACCATAATGCCCATTAGGGACATTCCTATTGTGGCAAGTGGTAAGCTTTATTTTTCTTATGGCAGAATAATATTCTATTGTATATATATATATATATATATATATATATATATATATATATATATATATATATATACCACTTTTTCTTTATCCCATCATCTATTATGGGCACTTTAGATGCTTCCATATCTTACTTATTTTAAATAACGCTACTATGAACACAGGGTGCTTATACTTTTTTAAATTAGTGCTTTGGATTTCTTTGGATAAATAACCAGAAATGCAATTTCTGGGTCATTACGTAGTTTTATTTTTAATTTTTTGAGGGACCTCCATACTGTTTTCCTTAGTGGCTGCACCAATTTGCAACTCCACCAACAATGAATGAAAATTGTCTTTTCTCCACATCTTTACCAACATTTATTATTTGTTGATTTATTGAATACAGCCTTTCTGACAGGTGTAAGGTAATATCTGATTGTGGTTCTAATGAGCACTTTTCTGGTTACTAGTGACGTTGAGCATTTTTCCATATGTCTATTGGCCATCTGTATGTCCTCTTTGGAGAAATGTCTATTCATGTCTTCTGGCCATTTTTTTCATTCGATTGCTTTTTTTAAATTTTGTTTTCTTTTCCTTTTTTTGGTGTTAATTTGTATAAATGATTTTTTAAAAATGAATGATTATAAACTAGCAACATTTTCAATAAATGTTTTACTTCATTTAATTATTTGGTAAAACTCAAGAGTGCTCTTCCTTAGTAGAGCAATGCAAAGGAAATTATCAAGCTATCAAAATTTGCCATTTCATGTGGATTTTAAAATTATAGCCTAAACATGTTTTTATTTGACAAGGCATGTTTTGTTTTCTTTTTAAATACCTCCTCATCACTTAGAACCAGGTCTTAATGCATCAATTATTTGTTTTATAAAAACATTTATTTCTAGTTTTTATTATGATAAGTTGTGTAAGAGGTAAAATATATGCAAATGTAGCCAGATTTTTAAATCTGTTGTATTTTAACATAATTTGTCCCCAAATTAATTGTATAAGATGAAAATTTATTTCAGTTGCATTTCAGAGGACACTTCAGGACCTCTTAGGAAATCCATGCTCATCAAACAGAAGAGGCACTATGTCACAACCTTGGAATAGATAGTACACATAAGGGGAAATAAAGGCAAACACATTTCTTTGATTTCCCTGAGGACACTTCTGGTCATGATATTTAAAAGGAACAACCCAATGAAAAATGTTTTTCTTACAAAACTCAAATATCTAATACTAACATTTACCTGGACCTGGATTCACCTTTGCAAGCTGTAAATGACTGATTTTATAAACTTGAAAGAGCCCAACAACTTTACAGTGACATCTGCCTGCACACTCCTTTCCTCTCTGTCTCTCTAGGTAGTCTGTGTCAAGATCTTTTGTTATGTGGAAACTAACATGCCCAGGGAATTGTTCATAATATTTTCGTAAGAACAGAAAAGAATTCCCAGATTAAATAAATGTAAGGTTAATTACTGGCAGTAATACAATTAAAACTGAGTTCAACTCTTGTCATTATAACTATTTCATGGATAATGAGCTAAGCTGGACTTCTTTGCTAGTTTATTCCACAAACTGGCATTGAGTGCCCTACATAGTAGAAGCAGTGACAGAGAACTGTTTAAAATATATTCTCTGTTCTACAGTGGTTACTCTCTGCTGAAAGGGACAAACACACATTTTTGAAACATTGCAAAAATGAGTAGAGAGCTATATGTCAAAAGTATACGAGAGTAGAGAGAATAGAGAAAATGCAGTGAAACCAACTGTCAGACTCAATGGGGAACTCATTTTCTAATCATTTCCTAGAGAAAATCACACTCATTTTAATTTCAAAGGAAAAGGAGGGAGAAGTGTGCACAATTTGTTTTTATGTCATGGGGAGGGACAGGTCAAAGAGGCAGAGAGAAAAAGGGGGGAAAAGACAGAAAACCTAAAAACCAAGTGCTGTATGTTGCAACAAACAAATGGGTGCTGCTGAAGCATTAAATTGTAAATACAGAGAGATGTTGCTAGATGGCTAAGGCCATCAGGGGGGTCAGCTTTCTCAACCACTGCAGTGTTACCCTGATGGTGAAGTCGAGGAAGTAAAGGCTTTTCAAAGGGGGAGTGAATAATCAGATTCATGTTCCTGAAATCTCGCGGCAGTGGTTATGTGGAGAATGGTTGGGCTGGTGGAATGAGGTCAGAGCAGGTGAAATCATACAGCAGGTGCCTGAAACTAAGTCTGGTAAGGATGGTAGGCCTAAACTGAAGAACAAGAAAAAGAGATGAACTAGTAGAAAGGAAAACCAAGAGAAAAGTGTGCTATGACAAGAGGGTCAAGTAGAAGGCAGCATGAAGTTTTGATTTCCTGTGTCAGGAAAATCTCGGTAGATTTCAGTGGCAACAGAGGCAGCAGAGTGTTTAAGGGAGACACCTCGTTTGTGCCCCTCTGTCCAAATAGCTGGCATGGAGCGGATGAAATACTTTATCAAAAGGTGATAGACAGAATGGGTCTTTGACGATGAAACTGTGTTGCTTGATGGATGTTGGAAATGATTTGGACAGGTGTAATTAGACCAGGTAAATGGGAGGTTAGAACCTGTATGTAGTCATGGTGAGAGAATGTGCAGGCTGATATTGAATAAAGACCTATATAAAGGCAACTGACTTTTAATCAATTGGTATGGAAATGGTTGCTTAGTTAGGGTTTTACTGTCTTCCCTCATCATTAGGGGCGAGACACTAAGAGAAGTAGTTTAGAAAAACTGTCCTGTGTAGTGTCATGTCTAAGACTTGGGGCAGTGAAGATGGAGGTCGAGAGCTTAGCAAGAAGGCTACTGTCAATAATGAAAATATATGACAACGAGACAATGAGGTGCTGGGGACCTAAAGGTCGGAGGTTGCAATAAAAATATAAATTATGGGCAATAAGAGCTGGTGTAAGAACTTGTGTTGTTTGTTTCTTTAGTGATTCAATTGGTTTCTTTGTGAGTGTGAGTGTATGTATGCATGTGATTTTCTTTAAAATCCTAACTATATTCTGGTGGAGTTGTGTGGGCTTTAGCAATCCCATCATAAGTCCCCAGCATGAACCATATTTACCGTATTCCCCATGTATACGATACACCTTTTTCAAAAAAAAATGGGGTTTAAAAACTGGGTGCATTTTATACAGTGGTTGTGGCATTTCAAATGCCATAGATGAAACTGAGGACGAGGCAATATATGAAGATGATGATTCATCATCAGACACAGATGAGGACAAGCACAGATGGGAGTTTTGACAATGATGAGGAGTTGTAAGAACTTTATTGATGAATAAAACTTGAGTTCAATAACTTTATGTAATACATTCTTTTTTCAAATTTAGGCCTCCAAATAAAGGTGTGTTTTAAATGTGGGAGTGTCTTATACATGGGAAAATGCCCCATTCCCACACAAAACTCCCTGTTTGCTCTCTGGCAGCAAGGGCAGTGATGGCTGGTTTACCTAGGTTTGCAGGATGCTTGAACACTTAACTGGAACATCACTTAGAAGACTCAGGTAGCCAAATACCTTTCTATGCCCATTTTATCTCTTTATTCTAGCTGTCTTAATTGGGGGGAGGGAATAACATAATACTAACAGTGAGGTTTTAAAGAAAAATTTTATTTCAAAATCTTCATCAAAATTATTTTTCTTATTGTCTCCCAGCTTTTTTCTATTCACATACATATTTAACAAAGTTCTCTACTGACTGTATATACAATTTTTTCCTACTTTTTTCACTTACATGTGTATTTATATATTGCTGCAGTCTCCTTTATTATCATGTGTATCATCTGCTTACTATTGAATCACATATATACTATTTTAATGTTCATAGCCATTATCTCCTTGGTAAATATTTCAATTGCATACTAAAATGCATGCCTCATAACTCATGTAATCATAGACATTGGAATATACATTTATTTCTCTCTTCTTTTAAAAATATCTCTATGGCAGGAATAAAATGTAAGGTACAAATGTGAGCCACAGTCAAACCTTGACATTTCCTAATAGCCACATTAAAAATAAGTGAAAAGAGACAAGTGAAGTTAATTATAATAATATGCTTTATTTCATTTGATGTATTAAAATATTTATTTTCACATGAGATAAAATTATTAGAGATATCTTACATTCCAACTCAGTTGGACTGGCCAGTTTTCAGGTGTTCACTGTGGTTTGTGACCACGGTGCTGGCAAGCACAACGTTAGTGCATGTCCTAAAGAGAAATTTGTACTTGTAGCGTCTCTGGGTCAAAAAAGTTGAATATTTTAAAACTTCTGCTCCATGTAGTTACTTATTATCCTGAACAAATATATCAATTTGAGCTGTATTTTTCTTTTAGTAGTTAATTAATTCAATACTTTCTAGATATTGATCCTGAATCAGCTATTACAGAAAAAGTTCTTAAAATAAAATTTTGCCATTCAATTTCAATATAAAATAACTCTGAAAAGAAGGATAAGATGTCACTGCCTAACTTTAGAATCAAATATGACAAGAGTTTATATTGTTAAAGATAAAATAAACATATAAATAACTATATGAATTTAAAAATATTTGTGTCACAATTACAAATAAAAGGTCTTGAGAAATATACCTAGAATTGTTCAATGTGTTTTCATATAAACTTACCTTTCTAATAATCAACTAAGAGTTAATATTCCATGATTATAGTTTTGTTTACAAAAAGAAAAAAATACTGGAACTACACAAACATAAATTGGAGAAAAAGTTTTTGGTATGGCCAATCCAGGTAATTCTAGCCCACCCAAACAAAACATGTGTCTTTCTCCCACCCCTACAGGTGGCTGATGTTTATAATTTCCTCACCAGCAAAGATCACTTTGCCTAGGTAGATAGAGTCACGTCACAGTCACAGAAATCTAGGTCTGTTTCGCTCTGCAGGGGTGAATTGCCAATCCTATCCTAGCAGCTTCCGCTTGAATTTTCAGCTATAATTCTGCACATGCTTGCTTGCAGTACTTATGCTAGGAGGGTGGCAGCAGCAACAAACAGAAGCATTTGCAGTTTCTCTCCATCTACTGGGAAGCCGCCTTCCTAATCAATTCTCCTCAGCAAATGCTCCAGGACAGTGGAAAATTCCTTGGGCGAGAGATAATACAACCCAAGGGAAAATGCATTTATAATTGATGTGGTAAAAGGCCGTCAGACAGACATGGGTTTTCTCAACCATTTTTGTAAACACTGTTAGCAGCACTTCCTACAAGAACAGAAGCCTGCAGTCTCTCCACCTCTGGGTAGAAAATGTGTGCAGCAATAAAAAGCCTTGTTGTCAATTCCGTGGTTATGACTAACGCCCTGGTACAAAGCTGAATAACTATTATCGACTCTCGTGACTACGTCTACCTAACCATTTGTTTTTTAAAAAGTTTGCTTTAAAAAAAGTGTTTAATTTACTGTTGAGCTTATTGCCAAGGATGGGAAAAATATGAGGAAAAAAATAATACGAGAAGAGCACCATCTAAAATTGAGGTTTTCCTTTCTTAAATGAGCTTAGAAGTCATAAGGAAAAGACCACAATTCCCCAGGTTCTTGAGTTATAAAGTATTTCAGAGGCCTGCATATTGCATAGAGCTATGTATATTCTGCAATTAACAGTTTAAGAGAGCTAACAAATTTCAATTATTTCAGCTATCAGGTATAAAAATTCCACCGGCAAAGACAGAATTATATTCTATTCTTACCTCATTTGTAGCTGCTTTCAGAGAACTATAATATAAAAAGAAAACATGTATTTTATTGAATGAGTGTAATCTCAAAAATCAGTCAAAATAACATATGTACTATAGAACTGGAATTATCTTAAGTGGAATTCAAGGTGGTTTTCACCTCTTCCAAAACACTGAATTGTTCTCTCCTGTAAAAGAAAGAAGGCCCTTTGCTCTTGGAATTAAATTACAAGAAGACTTATAATAACACTACGATACAGTTGTAAGGGTAAATTTGGAGACCCGGACATAGCATAGTGTAGTGGTAAGAGCAAAGATTGTGGAGCCTAAGAGCCAACATTTGAATCCCAACTGAGCTACTTACTAGTTGAATGATCTTAAACATTAACTTACTGTTATCATACCTCAGTTTTCTTACTTATAAGGATTGGGGTTCAAGCAGTAAGATGCTATACAGTAAGTCCTCACATAATGTTATCAATATGTTCTTGAAAACTGTGACCTTAAGAAAAACAATGTATAACAAAAGCAGTTTTACAATAGGCTAATTGATATAAACAGGAGGTATATTCTACAGCATATATCTAGTCACAAAAAATTACCAAATTTCTAAATAAAGACCCAAAACACAACTAATATTAAGCATTAAAATAAATGTGAATATGTATATATTTAAATAAGATTAACACATGTAAATAAGAATTCTTTTCCAACCCATTTAGTTCATGATTATGGGTGGCCAGTGCCTCTCCTGGCAATTCAGGGCCCAAGGTGGTCTGCCACCCTGACCAGGACACTCTTCCATCTCAGGGCACACTTTTACATACTAGTCACTTGGACAATTTAGACACATTAATTCACCTAACATGTGAATCTTTGGGTTATTGGAGGGATCCAGAGTACCCAAAGTAAAAGACCATGCAGACATGGGGAGAATGCGCAAACTCAATGACAAAACAGCACCCCCCAGCTGGGAGCGGATATTTTTTCTCATTGACATTATAAGGAAATGACGTTGAACAATAGGACATTACTCAAGGTCCTGCTGTACTCAAAAGACACAGTTCAAGAGTTTAATAAAAGGAACATTTAATAAGGTGTAAGCAGGCTTAAGGAAAACTAATAAAAAATAGTAAAGTACTCTAATAATAAGCATCTTACCCTTCAGAGGTCTAAAGGGCTAGGGGAGAGACTAGTTAATAGAATGTTAGGAGAGTTATTGCTGTAGAACTTCACTAGTTAACAATGGAAATTGTGGACTTTGGTAGAGAAAGATATCCACTGTCAAAACACAGCCTGGTAGAAAAGAAACTAAAAGTGTAAAAATCTTGACCTTTCTTGTCTCCCAACCTCACATTTATTGCTGACTTTTCTCCTACTGGCTGGACTCAATAAAGAGCCAGAAGGCAAGAATACTAGTTGATGAGATCAAGCTCTCGGGTCCTAGAGCAAGGTAAAGAATGGAGGATGCTGGATGTAGAGTTATATAGGAAGAATACCCAGCAGAATAATAGATTTATCTCATATAAATTTATACAAGTTAAATGATTTAATATCTATAAAGCAATAAAAATTGTGCTTAGTGACTAGTAAGACTTATATAGAGTTTTTTTTAAGAAAAAATGTTTACTAACAATTATTATCTTTATAAGTCATCAGGCCCAAACATAGTTCAAGACTATGAGAACTGTGAGAACACCATCTTTACAATAATTTTAAACCTCTCTGATAAATTCTAGAACAAGAAGCTGAAGTCTCTGAGATACCTAGATGTGCCAACAGACCTTTGAAAAGGATAAGGTGCCCATTAGTCCACATATTTCAACCAGCATTGATAAATTGGCTATTTTAGCTTGATTTTTCTTGGTTTAATAGCAAGCACTCACCTTCTAGATAAAACTAAATCAAGATTGGTGGAAGAATAGGAGGGAAATGTAGAAGTTGCCTGATGTTACCTTAATGCCTTAGGTTAAAAAGAGAACATGATCCTAGAGAAGATTGGTCAACATTAATTAACATGACATTAGTAAGAGGAAGGTGTTCAGACTCATATCTGTACAAATAAATCAGTTCTAATCAATGTGCTACATGGTTGAGACGTATATCTATTACCTTAAACCCAGCCCCAGATCTTTAGGTGTTATTATTTTGTTGGGTAGCAAAGACAGATAGGAAACTAACCATTGTATGAAGACATGGTAAAGCTCTTTCTATCATGAAGAATTCCAAAATCTTCTAGCATTTAATCCCATTAGCACAATTAGGGCCTCCTCAGAGCAATGAAATTAAAGGCTTAAAAAAGGAGATAGATTTGGGCAATGTGCTGTTTAGAGGATGGATTTAATAGACAGAAAAGATATGGGAAGGAAATTTATGGTGATGATGGAGCTGAGAGGTAAAAAGTTGCTATTGTGGAGTCTGAAAAAATAAGTGCAAAGCAGTACGTATCACAGGACAAGACAAATTAGGCAGGTCATATAGAAGCACGTGTAGAGAAGACATGATGAAGTATGCAGGGGTTACACAGACCCAAAAAATGTAAGATTTTGAGTACATAACCAAGAATTTTAGGATTTTCTCTTTTTTATTCAGCTAAAGACATAGGTTGAGGATTTGGTTTCCATTTTGGTTTTCCAATAGGGATGCAAACACATTATTTCTGAACTACCTATATTTGGATCAAAGAGACTAGCACAGAGAAACCCACACATGCTAACTGGTACAGACACACTATGTATTTTCTGATTTGTTGTTTGAAATTTATTGATTCTTCTCAACTTTCTATCATCTACTCCCTGATTGACAGAGAAGTCAATGTAACTATATTAGAATTGATCATATATTCAAAGAGCTGACCTCAAGCCAATGCTAATGGATTGGATATAGAAGCGAGGCTGCACATGAGTGCCTGTCAGTCCTGCATCGGGGATGACATCGTTTGAAGTGATAAAGTACAAGACAAGGGAAAGCTGCAATCTTGTATTCAATCTGCTTGGTTAATACACAAGGCACTCAGGCTGATGAACTCAATAAGCATGAGTGAGTGCTCAGGCCTTGCTTTTCTCTTTCTCAGAGTTGGAACTCTCCCAATTAATAATATGAAACAGCAAAACAAAATCTCCTAGTGCCATTTTTTCAAGTGTACTTAAACCTTAGTACATATACCTCAGTACTTAGAAACTACAGGGATAAGATAGATACTGGCATTGAAGAAATTGTCACAAACCAAATAATCCAAGAGAAAACGAAGGTAGGATGGGGAGGCAAGCATCACAAAAAGGAAACCTGAATGAGATAAAAATGATATGAAAAATTTCTGAACCTAATTAATAACCAAGGAAATGCAAGTTTCATCTTATTGAATTACAATTTTATATCCACAACATGAATAAAAATTAAAACCTGAGAATTCCAAGTGTTGACAAAATTTCGAAGTGATAGAGTCATTTTATACTGCTTGAGGGGGTGTGAATTAGCACAGTGTTTGGAAATGTAGTATATCATTACAAAACACAATTGAAGGCAGATGAATCTTATGGTTGATATATTTTATTTCTAGATTTGTACCCAAGAGATAGTGGTACATGTGTATTAAGAACTATGTATAAAAATAAATACGTTGCAGCATTTTCTTTCTTTTTTTTCATTTTAAACTAACCAACTATTTTTTTAATTCTTTTTTTTATTCATTTTAGAGAGGAGACACAGAGTGAGAGAGAGAGATAGAGAAAGAGAGAAAGCGGGGAGGAGCTGGAAGCATCAACTCCCATATGTGCCTTGACCAGACCAGTGCAGGGTTTTGAACTGGCGACCTCAGTGTTCCCAGGTCAATGCTTTATCCACTGCGCCACCGCAGATCAGGCCATTGCAGCATTTTCTGAAGAGCCAAGTACTAGAAGCAATGGAAAATTGTCCATTAGCAATAAAATAGAAAAATATTCGTGCCCTGGCTAGTTGGCTCAGTGGTAGAATGTCTGCCCCGGTGTGTGGATGTCCAGGGTTTGATTCCCAGTCAGGGCACACAGGAGAAGTGACCATCTGCTTCTACACCTCTCCTACTCTTCCTTCTTTCTCTCTCTTCTCCTCTCGCAGCCATGGCTCGGTTGGAGCTAGTTGTCCCTGGGTGCTGAAGATGGCTCCATGGCATCACCTCAGGTGCTAAAATAGCTCGGTGGTGGAGCAACAGAGCAACAGCCCCAGATGGGTAGAACATTGTCCCAGAGGGCGCTTGCTGGGTGGATCCTGGTCAGGGTTCCTGTAGGAATCTGTCTCTCTGCCTCTTCACTTCTCATATAAGAAAAGAAAAAGAAAAATATTCAAATGATCATATACCACAATGAATACCATGGAATGGTGCTGATTCCTCTTAAACTTTCAGCTTGATAATTGGAATGCCTCCAGTTGAGTCCTGTAATCTCTAGCTACACTCAGTTCAGGCACCATTTACTCAACTGTTCAGGTAAGAAACTTTCGATTATCATCTTTGATTATTCTTTCTTACTTTTCTAGCCTTCAGTCCATTCCATCGGTCTTCAAAACCTATCCCCTAACTGATCACTTTTCACTATATTCATAGGTATCATCAAAGATAAAGGGTTTTTTTTTAATTTCTTATTTATTTATTTTAGAGAGGAGACACAGAGTGAGAGAGAGAGAGAGAGAGAGAGAGAGAGAGAGAGAGAGAAAGGGGGGGAGGAGCTAGAAGCATCAACTCCCATATGTGCCTTGACCAAACCAGTGCAGGGTTTTGACTGGCGACCTCAGTGTTCCCAGGTCGACGCTTTATCCACTGCACCACCACAGGTCAGGCCAAAGTTAAAGTTTTTACAAGCTCTTATTTAAACTATAGTGGCAATATCTCTACTTACTGTTCTACATTCATACTTTTCAGCCAATTTTTCACAAAAAAATAGAATTAAGCTGTGAAAAAAATATCAAATGATGTTAGACTTCTACAAATCTTCCTAACACTTCCCATCATGTTTTAAATTAAAATTCAAGGTTCTTAACCTTAACCAATGCCTTGTATTTAGGCCACTGGCTATGCCTCAGCGTTATAACCCATTCTCCCTACCTCATTCACTCTGCTCCAGATCCGCTGGCTTTTTCTCTTCCTTCACTGCAGCAGACATGATCCTGTATCAAAGACCTTTGTATTTGTTCATCTGTCTGCCTGTAGTTAACTTCCCCCTGCTATTTGCAGTACTGTCTTTCTCTCTTGGATCTGGTTTCTTCCTAAATGTTCTGCAGCCTTTCCTTGACTATTCTGATTTAACAAATCACCTCCAACACTCTTGTCCTCCCATTCTGCTTAAGTTTTCTTCAAGGAATTGACCATCCCTTGACATAACACTAAATGCCTTTGTGGTTTGTTTCTTACTATCTGTGTCTCTTCTGGAATTAAAACTTTATGGAGGCAGAGACTCTTCTTCATTTCTGTATGTCCAGTGCCCAGAACGGTGTTTACTATATTATAGGCACTAACTAAATACTTACTGAATAAATAAATATATGGATGAAGTGCATACACAGTTTAAAATTTGGTTCCTAACTTTTAATATGTTTTTTCCCACTTGATTGTTCTTAGAGGAGGGGGCTCATCAGTTGCTCATAATCTCAATGTAAATTTATGTATGTTCTCGGTAAAGACTGATGGGCAGCCCTCTAGATAAGCAATTCTAATAAATTAATATTTAAGTGCTCTTCCCATTGTTCAAGTCCTAGCTGTTTTCTCTTCGTTTAACTCTTCAAGGATCTGGTATTCTTATATGAACCAAGTTCACGATTAGGATTTAACCAGCACTGACTGACCAACCTCTAATTCTTCACTTGCCATGTGGCTGGTTGTGCAGCCGTCTCTCACAGGCCCTGGGAAAGTGTGCTATACACTGTAACAAATAGAGTAAGCCTGACCCATATACAAACCAAATTACACAGCATTCTGGCCTCTTGAAGCCAAATGTGTGATAACTAATGATTTGATAGAAGGTAGAATTAAACTATTTTTTCAATTAGCTTTTTGATTATTTCAATAAGTTTTTTCATCATTTCATTTGAAGTGAATAAAAACCTTGTTGAAGTTTCAGCAAGGCAATCCATCACTGCCTCTTTCAGAGCCTTTATTCGGAAACCCACACATCTGATATTCCCTGAGACTAGTCTTTATTTCATTCCGTTACCTAAGTCAGTGCTGAAACTGCATGTGGTAATGCATGATGACTGAATCTTTTCTACTTAATCCAAATGATTCTACCTTTTATTCTGGGGAAGAACGACGTCTGCAATCTCACTGAATGGCTCTCCTCCACATATCCTCTGCTCCTGTCTCCACATATCCTCTGCTCCTGTCTCCTCCACATATCCTCTGCTCCCTGCTTAAGTGATTCTACTGTCTTATTTAAAAGGATTGCTCACTTGGAAACCTTTACTAATGATATTTCTAACTGATCTGGGTTACCTAAATGAGGCCTCCTCAATGGAACCTTACTTGCTCACTGCAGGAAGAGAATTCTTCATTCTCTGAAGTCTCAGAGAATGTTTACATGTGTGTACCGTGTGTTTGACAGCTGATCAAACAAGTTATTTCTTTGTAGTGTTAATTCTTTCTACACACAGAAATGTGCACATGTCCTTGTGTGTACATACTCTTAAAAGACATTGTGAATATTCTTAATAGCAGAGTTATCTTTTAATTCCACAAAATATTCAAACAATTTACCTTCAGAGGCTTTTGAGTACTTTTTTCAGCTTTGCAACATGTTTTTGCAATGTTAAATGGCTGCGGTCAGCTTTTAAGCTGTAAGATCGGATATACTAAGTTCATCATTTCTCTTTATCTTTGGGGGCTAAGAAAGAGATCTCCTTCCTTACCACATTGAACATGTTCTTATTTTGATACACCCAGGGTAGGACTCCCTATTACCCTTTTGGCAATAAAAGATGGTTGACACTATTCTTGTCATTCTTTGCAAAATATTTAAAGGGGATAAAAGGAAAAAGCCTGGAGTGTTAAAAAGAAAAAATGTGGCAGCAATCCTAAGGGATTGGTTAAACAAGAATGGAGTCAGTGGATTATTTAAAAAACTGTGGAAGCTGCTGACCTTCCAGCTCTGTCGACTGGCACAGTCCCAGTGTAGGTCTCTTCCTTCACATTTGTCAATTGCTGGGTTTGCAAAGCATTTTCTCATGATCTCAAAATTCTGTGACACTAGCTTTATAAGTGAGAAAAGCAAACAATGTTTTCCTTTTCAGACTTCTCTTCTTTTCGTTAGAAAGGAGGCTTCTTACCCTTTGAAACTTTTCTTTGCTGAGTCCTGCAAGCTGGAGGATGCCCATTGTGGCTTCTGAAAACCATCAGCTGACTGGCTTGTCTCACAGACTCCTTCTGTGTGCTGCTTTCCTGCACAAATAAGTGTCAGACAATTAGCGATGAAACTGGAGATGTGTAAATTGTACTGTTGCCACAAAAATTTAGTAATTCCGTGATAATTCACTATCCTTGTAACATGGTTAGAGTTGCCCTGGTCACCTGCCTCTATTTGTGCTAAAAGGCCATGGGTAAGATCGATGAAAAATCCTGAGTGGTGATTTATTTTCCTTCCTGACACCTTCTGCTCACCCCTCCTCTCCCAAGAAAATGAGACATTAACCAAATTCTAGGAACTGAACAAAGCCTCCACCTGACCTCCCTATCCTCACAGCACCTTCCTTATGGTCATTTCCTGGAATGGATTGCAGTGCCTGCTTTGAATGAGTGCAGGAAAAAAAGGGTGTGATGCAGTGAAGAGAATAAATTTCCCATATTTTTTAACTTAGCATTCTTTTATTTAATGATAAGGCCCATAATGGGAGTTGATTTTGGGTTCAAAAATTTCAGTTATCACTTTAACCTTCATGGTTATAAATATTAATGGAAAAAAGGATAGCTATTCTCATTCCTTAATAAGTGGACATGGGAATAATTCCCACACAGAATTAATGCTTCTAGGCCTTTATGCTCCCCAGCCTTGACCTTTCTACAGGAGATAGTTGGGTGTTTTAGAAAGGTCCTTTCATCAATGGATAGCTGCCTGCTTCCTTGCCTCATTGCTTCTCTGTCTGATTTTCTTAAGAATAAGAGAACAGAAGTTGAAATGTTTGCCCTAGAAAGTTCTAGTTAAACTGCAGATAGTAGTCTGTTATTTAGTAATGAGGTTGTTTATGAGTAGGATTGCACGTAGTGCCATCCACATGCTGTTTGTTAACTGAATATGCTTTCTCTCTCTCTCTCTCTCTCTCTCTCTCTCTCTCTCTCTCTCTCTTTATTAAAATTTTAGTGAGAGTAGGGCCAGCAGAGAAACAGACCTGGCATGCACCCTGACCAGGACCCACCTGGCAAGCCCACTAGAAGGCAATGCTCTGCCCATCTGGAGCCATTTCTCCCTTGCTCAGCAATAGAGCTATTTTTTTAGTACCTGAGGCAGAGGCCAGGGAGTCACCCTCAACACTGGAAGCCAACTCGCTTGAACCAATCAAGCCATGGCTACAGGAAGGGAAGAAAGAGAGAAAGAGAGAGAAAGAAGGGTTAGTGAAGCATATGATCACGTCTCCTGTCTGCTTTGATCAGGAATCTAACCTGGGGTATCACACACTGGGCTGATGCTCTACCACTGAGTCAACCAGCCAGGGTTGGATATGCTTTTCTATACCTCTGAGGGACTGGTGTGTCCCATCATCATTGTAAATTTACCACAAACAGATCTCAACATAATTTTCACAAAATATAAAGGTTCAAGCATAGCCCAGGTGATTTTGAGCAGTAAGGAGGAGTGAATCTTGCCTTTTTTTTTTTTATTTTTTTTTATTTTTTTTAATTTTATTCATTTTAGAGAGGAGACACAGAGTGAGAGAGAGAGAGAGAGAGAGAGAGAGGGAGAAAGGGGGAGGAGCTGGAAGCATCAACTCCCATATGTGCCTTGACCGGACCAGTGCAGGGTTTTGAACTGGCGACCTCAGTGTTCCCAGGTCGACGCTTTATCCACTGCGTCACCACAGGTCAGGCCTGAATCTTGCCTTTTAAAATATTAAGACATTATGTAAATGTGGTGATAAAAGCAATGTAGTAATGATGTAGGAATAACCAATTCACAGAAGAAAGGAAAAAACAGAGACTGACCCAGGCAACTGTGGGAAAATGGAATCTGATTGGCATGGTTATGAATTATACAAGTTTAATACTGGGGAAGTGAACTTCTGGAGAAAGAAGAAGCTAAGAGATGACTAAGTAGATTACTTATCCAATTTTAAATGCATAGCAGATATCAAACTTAAGGAAGATAATTTTCTAGTGCCAAAAATCGAGAATTTGCTCAAATCAGGTAAGATTAGATCTTCACACCGTCAAAGCCAAAGGATGCATATTTGAGGTTATATACCCATTCTGGAATAGGCATCAAACCCAAATGCTCATTGTGAGGAGAGAAGATGAAACTAGGCTTTTAGGATAAATTTTAGCAGTGACCATTGACCTTTGAACACACTATAAAGGAAGGCCACATGCCCTAGACCTAGAGTTGAAAATAAATCACTTGTGTTAAAATAAGTGTGACTTCCTCCCAGGATTCCAAATTAGATGCTGATTCATAATGATGAATCAACAACCCTGAACAAGCATAGTATTCTCAAACAAGATTATCTCCCTCCAAAAACTAGCTCACTAACAAAAAATAATGAGCACATGGGCAAAAACAACAGATTCAATAAGCATTGGAATCCATAAGCAAAGGCTAGATATAAAAGAACAACATAAAAGGGAACATTTTTTAAATATCTGATTTTTATTGAGATACAGAAAGTCTCTTGACACAAGATTAGGATGTTATAAAAAAAACATTTAAAAATTTAAGCAACAAGAAATCTAGCCATTGAAATTAAAATAAATAACATCTCAATATATTTTAAATGAAAAATGTCACAGCTAAAGAGAAACTTAGTAAACTAGATTATAAATCTGTGAAAATCATAATGTAGCACCAAAAATAAAGATATTGAAGAAATAAAAATAAATAGTTATGAATAATGATGTACAAAGTTCCAAAATACTTGCAATAGTTCAAAAAGTTAAGTGGTAACAGGGGAGAAGAAATATTTGAAGACATAATGGTAATTCTTTTTTTCAGATTTACAAAAAGATGAGTGAAGGATAAACTAGCTAATAAATTATGTAGGAAAGATAGTCTTACACCACACACAACATGGAAACATTGTCTGCAACCATAAAAGTAATAACCTGGAACTACACTAAAGGTCAACCACTGGGATAATAATTTACTAGGATAATCAATGTAATAAGACATGCCCTCAAAGAAACATTTTACAGCATTTGAAAGTAATAGATGTATTGCTTTTCTTCTTGCCATCATTCTGTCTTCCTCCCTCCCTTCTTTCCTTTATCCCTTTCTTCCTTTCCTCTTTCTCTCATCTTTTATGGCTCTCTTTTTCTTTCTATCTTCTCTCTTTTTCTCATTGTATTTTCTATATATGCACGTGTAAGTTCGTATGCATGCATTATGTATCTATCTATCATCTACTTATCTGGAAAAATCTAGAAAGCATGACATTAAAGAGAGAAAGCAAGTTTTAAAACAATATTTAAAATATGAACTAATTGTATATTTAAAACACATTTCAATAGTCATTTATTTGTGTTAATAGCATGTGTAAAGTGAAGTGAACAAAGAAAAAATAAAAACCATGCAAAATACAAGCAGAAAAGAAAGATACACTGTAATTCATAATATTGCCCACCTCTAGACTATGTGGGAAAAAGGATACTACCTGTTCCTTAGAGCCAATGTGAACAAAAGTAAACAGTTTTCTATCTAAGCCCTGAGTATGTAACATATAGCCATACCTAATTTTCAATGAAGAGAGCAAATATATCTCTGCTGACCTGCATTCCCACTAAAATTACATTCAGAGTGTTATTTTCTAACTGGCAGAGCTTGGTTTGCATTAACCATCCACCACAGAACACACACACAGACACAGAGACACACACCTGCCAGCCAAAGTAAAGAATAAATTCAAAGTCCACAGAATTCCAAGAAAATTCTGCGTCTACTCTTTCTTGAGCACTCCCTCCACAGAACACAAAGGGAACTTGTAGAGTGGAGACTATTGTGGCCGTCAGTCATCTGCTTTCTCGTCTACTTTCAGTTTCTATTTAATACACCCTTGGAAAATTCTACCCCGTCTCAATTTTGCTGATAGAAATAAGAAAAGAGAATTTTGATTAGGGGGAGTGGTTGTCCGTCTCTGTGTGGTTGTGAGTGTGTAAGGGACAATGGGAATCATGATGGCAGAATAATAAGAAAACAATCATGTTGGGGAAGATGGATGAAGGACTTGCTGTGGAAGCACCAAGTTTCCTGTGGATTTCTCCTCCAGCTTCTTCATCTATTCACAACCCCTTTCCCAGCTCTAAGTAAACCTTAAATGTCAGCCTGAGGACCCTCAAACGTTCATTGTTGTTTATGTTGTTTGTGGTAGGGCTGCAGCAGAGGGAAGTTTGCTGAAAGAGTCGTTTCCAGAATTCTTGGTAAATGTGGGCAACATGGCAGGGGTGCGGGAGGTCTCTGGCTGAGGCATGTGGGAGAGAAGAAGGGAAAGGCAAAGACATTCTGACTGTCTGTGAGGCAAAGCGCTCCGTGTTCTATAGACCAGTTTCCTTGACGTTCTCAATTTCGGCAAAGGCATTTTCCTCTTAAATAAGCACCATCGTCATATTTTGTGTTGCAGGATAATTAACCTACAGGGATAAAGTTCTGTTGAAATGCTACATGTCATTACCTGGTGACTCATTTTTTTAGAATAGGTGTGGGGCATGATTGTCAAAGTTTGTTAGTCAATGTGGGGAACTTTCCAGAGTACTAAAGCCCTGTGTTTTTAACCATGCTGAACTTGGGGTGCAGGGCAACGGTGAAATTTAAGGATCAGAAGTTTGAAGCTTCTGTCACTTTTTCTGAAGTCAGTAAGCTGTCTCCGGAGGAGTGCTAACACCATAAGGTTCTACCTCAACTCTGCTGTTCGCCGAACTAAAGCTTAATAAGCGTCAGCTCTACCCATCAATACATGACCTGTATTCCTTATGCCTTATATATTTTTTCCAATAGACTTGATGTGAATTGTTTGGTCATACAAAAGGAAATTGAGGTATTAATACTCTACCATTAAGTATTAACTATGGAACTTAGCATTTATTTATTTCATGTTATTTTATATTAACTATAGAAGATGAAAGTCAGTGGTCTTGACCTTCAAAAAAAAATAGCTTTACTTGTACAGAAGAAACTGTTTCACCTAAAATAGAAGAGGACAGTAGAGGCACAGTTTATTCAAGTATTTACCTTTCATTTTAAAAAGTGGCGTCTGAGTTTTGATACAGACTAAAGATATCAGGGAGGGCTTGGCAGAGAACAAAAAATGGCTAAGATATGGGTAAGTGGAAAAGAAGGATTGCGCATTTCAGAAAAAGAAGCCCATGAAATAACATAAACAGCGAGAGCTTCTTTTCTCTTCATCCTTTTTATTTTCTCTACTCATGATATTTTAGGAACTGCAGGGAATATGCTGTTCAAAGATCATATGGTTAATGTCGCAATTATTTAAATGTAGAAATGGCTTCAGGCTTGCTCTAATTGAACAGTCATTGTAAAACATACTAAACCACAGAGAACCTATGCAGAGAGGTCATTTTAAATTTATTTATTTGGTCTGTGAGGAGTGGAGGCGGAAGTATTAACAATGTAGAATGCCATTTTTTTCTATTGTAATATCAAAATAAGTATGAGCAGTTGGATTAGAGAATCAGTGGTGCCTTTATTGCCTGATTCTTTTTTCTTTAATACTCTTTCAGGCAGCCTATTGTCCATAAGGGTTCCTGATTGTCTTCCCTGTTATGCTTAGAACTTTGAAGAAGTATGAATTGAACTCAGTAGGTGTTTAAAAAGTTTATTAAATGCTGATGAGAATCTGTCATCTAATTCTGGAGATTTTCCAGGTCTAAGGAAATTGCTTTATTTGCAGCATTTTTATTCCATTGTTAACTGATTGTTTTTGCATCTTTTAAATATATGCCAAAAAAAATCAGAAAGACAAGTTATGACAAAGGAATGTCACTGGCTTTCTCTGTTGCTATCTTATTCCTTTGTTTGCTCACGAGCTGTTTGCTAAAGGACTGGACTCCTGTATAGGTCTGGGATTAGTCATTAACACCTTCATGTGTGTGTGTGGGGGGGGAGATACACGGGCATCCTGCTGGGAGGATAACGAGTTTGGGATTTTATTGCAGAATTGCATTCCAGTTTCCAATTTTTTCTATAGGTCACTCGTATTGCAAGTAATTCTTGAGCAAACCATTCCCCATCTGTTCAGATCTTGTTATAACAAAATCAGTCATGACAGATTATGGTACATAAAACAGAATAAACTTTACCCAGCTGGAGGTTCAAAGTAAGGAGAGGAAGGATGTTCAGGGCCCTCTGGCTACACAACGCTGCAATCAGGGGAGACCGGTCTCCATGAGGAAGCATGAAAGGTGTGGAAAGGTTGTGGGAGAGCAACATCGAGCCACCTATTTGGAAAACAACTTCTCACTATTGATTAATGTAAAGGGGCAAACTAGGCCTTTTTTCCTTTTAAATTTTATTTTGTTCTGCTAAGAGCACTTACCTTAAAATCTACACTCTTAACATATATTTAAAATGTACAACGCTATTATTGATTATAGGTTCAATGTTGTACAACAGATTTCAAGAGTTTATTCATCTGGATTAAGTGATACTTTGTGCCTGTTAATTAGTAACTCCCTATTTCCCTGTCCCCCACTCCAGTTGGCTGGCAACCACCATTCTTTGATTCTGTGACTTTGACTCCTTTAGATGCCTCATATAAAACAAGTCATAAGGTATTTGTCTTTCTGTGACTGGCTTATCTCACATAGCGTAAGGTCCTCAAGGTTTATCCATGTTGTCAAATAAGACAGGATTTTTTTTTTCTGAAGGTTGAATAGAATTTCATTTTATGTATATACGACATTTTCTCTATCCTCTCACCTGTTGATGAACATTTATTTTCACATTTTGGCTATTGTGAATAATGTGGTGGTAAACGTAGACCTGGTAACATTTTTACGAGATCCTGATTTCAATTTTTTTTTGAATAAATACCCAGAAGGGAGATTGTCGAATCATATGGTAGTTCTATTTTTCTTTCTTTTTTAAAAATTAATAATCTAGATCTCTTCCCTCTCTTTCCCTTGCCCCTCAAGTCAGGCAACTCTCTTGCATGTTTTAAAGTGTAATTGAACCCCAATTGCCCAACGTGATAAGTCATATTGACTTTCCTTTCCTGTCCCACTTCTCCACTCAGTTGGTATTTCCTGGGATCATGTTCCAAATAAACTACTTGCACTAAAGTCTTTTTCTTAGTGTTTGTTTTAGGGGATATCTGACCAAAGACACTCACTACTCATAGGCAATCTTGATAATAACGCTAAATAAAATATCTCAGTCTACTCTCTCATTTTCCCTCTGATTCCCTAAATTCCATAACCACAAATTACTGCATTCCCGTTCAAACCTCTTTTCTTTTTAAATCAATTTTTATTATTTTTAAATTTTTATTGAACTTATTGGAGTGACCTTGGTTAAGAAAGTTATGTAGGTTTCAGGTGTACAGTGGTACAACACATCACCCATATATTAAATTTTGTGTTAATCACCCAGGTCAAGTCTCATTCCATCACTATTTAATTTTTGGAAAGACTGCAAGGACCTGCATGTCTCCCTATGCCCCTTTCTAGGGACAAGTTACAGAATCTGGTTGGACGTTCTGTGACAAACACACTGCCCCTCTCTTGTCCTGAAGTCACGGTCCTGTTGGCCTTCTCTGCATTGTTTTGGCAAGAAAAGCTAATCGGTTCATTTTCCTCCCTTCCTTTGAAAGGGTGCTGTTGATGCATAGGTCTTCTTTGGGAAAATCCACTGAACAACTCACTCAAACGTTCCTACTATACCTGTCAGCAGATTCACTTTTAGCTTTTTACAGAACTGGTCACACCAACAGCTAGTTAATTCAGAAAAAGAAAGAGCAAATAAAACAAAATTACAAAAGTCAACGGGCTGTTGTGCTTTTCCTCTTTCCACTTAGCTCTCTTCAACTCACTGTAAGCTTCAAAAAAAAAAAGCTCTTGTTAGGTGTTTTCAGAGCTATTGGAGTTAGCCTTATGTAGTCATTATGCAATTCTTTGAAATGATCTAGAATATTTCTCTGGAGAGATGCAATATGCCTGGGCAGTAGGATGCGCCTTCTGGATTCCAGCCTAAAAATGGTGGGCTATAGTTTATCCTCATATCCATCTTATGTATACATTTTTATAAAATTATAGGCTTATATATAACAAAACAGAAATATTCATGTGATGTATATATTTGCATTTATGTATTTATTTGAATTTTTCTGTTTACTTTTTAGGTTCTTACCTTAGAACATTTATCTAATAAAATCATAAGGTTTTGCAGTGTAACTATTTATGATTTTTTAATGAAAAATGATTACATTTTATTTTTAATTTATTTCTCTTCTATGTTTTGTTTATAATTTTTAAGAAATAAAGGCTTTACTCTTTATTATGTTAAATTTATAGATTTGTTACTCTGTGAATTCCTTTATCACTTTTAAACCTAGATTGCCCTACTGTACATAAAACTTAGGGTATATTTCAAAAACGAACATAAAGTTATAAAATATCCCCTAATTTTTGTGAGCAGTATATATTTTTTGACTTTTGCTTATATATTATTATAATTTTTGTGGCTAAACTGCTAGTCTGAATACAAATATGGAATTTTTTAGTACATTATATGAGATTTTACATAAGGTTAGATAGTTTATCCAAATAGCCAACAATTTTCTATCATAAAAAAATTATCTTTTCCCTTTCCAGTGGTTTAAGATATTTCTTTTGTGGATATAAAATTCTTACAGAAACTAAGGCACACACAGAAATGCACTACTTTGACAGTGTAACTTTTTGGTAAAAACTTATTAATGTATAAATTGATGCATGGAAAATTCTGCTTTGTACCATTTACTGATATATATTTTCTTGTAATCCCAAAAGAATTTTTTAGTTATTATCAATGTGTACTGTGTTTTAATATTTGAAAAGAGAAGTAGCAGCTGATAACACAGGGTTACAATGTTTTTTTTTCATTTTCTGTTGCATGAGGTTTTAGTACTGTTTCTATATACTTCTGCATCGCAGATTGCAAATCTGAAATACGTTTTTTGGTGCACACTCTAGTTTTAAGCAATTTTAATTTCATATTGTTATAGTTAATGGCATACATTGGTTTTTAAATTGAAGTTAAAGGGAAATGCCTCTTGGGTTGAACATAACCACAAGGAAATTAATGTTTTACAAACATCACTTTGACATAATTGTAGTTGTTTATAAATGTAAAAAATTATTATCTGATAAAAATGCCATCTTATTTTGTTTTAAGATTGAAACATGGCTTCTTCAAGTAGGCATAAATGTAAGAATAGTCCTGACACCTTCTGTTCTCTATGTGGCTGTTATACACTTCAACGTCAAAGGCGCAATATTTCATCATTTGTGACACGTGCATATATTGCCTATTTTCAAATTCCCCTTGGCAATCAAGACAAGAAATTGGCTCCTCATATAGTGTGTCATAATTGTGAGGAGATGCTTCTTGACTGGACAAAAGGAAAATGCAAAGGAATGCCTTTTGGTATTCCCATGGTTTGTTGTGAACCTAAGGACCACAGCAGTGACTGTTATTTCTGTCTGATCCATACAAAGGGTATTAGCAAGAAAAAAATGACATATGATCGCATATCCTAACATTCCTTCAGCAATACAACCTACCCCACACTCTGAGACAATCCTGGTTCAAGTTTTTAATGGTTTTAATTCTTCTAAGGATGAAGAAAGTGAACATGGTGATCAAGTGTATTTTGATAAGATGCATGAGGAAATGTTTGTAGAATTTGAAGGGTCTTCTTCTGATGCCAAGCAGTCATTAAACCCTCAACAGTTTAGCCAACCTGAATTGAATGACTTAGTAAGAGATTTAGGCCTATCAAAGAAAGCAGCTGAGTTATTAGCCTCCAGGCTTCAAGAAAAGAATGTACTCCACCTGTCAGCTAAAGTATTCTATTTTAGGAAGCGTGAACAAATTTTTGTGGATTTTTTTCCTTAAGACAAACACTTTGTTTACTGTCATGATATCAGTAATCTTCTCAGCCAGCTAGGTGTTACCGCTTACAATCCAACAGAATGGTGGCTATTTCTTGACAGCTCGAAACGGAGTCTGAAATGTGTTGTCCTACACAACGGTAATGTTTATGCAGTGGTTCCAATTGGTTATTCAACTCATCTGCAAGAAGATTATAATGACATAAAAATTGTCCTCGACTTTCTGCAGTATGAGAAGCATAACTGGATCATTTGTGTGGGTCTTAAAATGGTAAATTTTCTGTGAGAACAACAGAGAGGTTTCACAAAGTATCCTTACTTTCTGTGTTTGTGGGACAGCCGACCTCAGTAGAAACACTGGACACAGAGGAGTGGTCAAAACGTGAAGCTCTGGAAGTAGTAATGAAAAATATTGTGAATGAACCTGTAGTTAATTGAGACAGGATCATTTCCCCCCCACTTCACATCAAACTTGGTTTAATGAAGCAATTTGTTCAGGTTTTAAATAGAGAAAGTGAATGCTTTCAATATATTATTTCTGCTTTTCCTGCCTTGTCTTTCAAGAAAATAAAAGCAGGTGTACTCGATGGACCTCAAATTCAAACCCTTATACATGACGAAGAATTTGTTTGGAAGATAAATAAGGAGGAGAAAGCAGCATGGCAGTCTTTTGTGGCAGTTATAAAGAACTTCCTTGGCAACAAAATAGCAGAAAACTATGAACTTCTGGTTCAGAGGATGCCGTTGGCTTTCCGCAACATTGGATGGAACATGAGTGTTAAGATTCACTTCCTGAACAGTCACCTTGATAAGTTTCCTGAAAATCCTGAAGCTGTTATTGATGAGCAGACTACTGCTGGACCATCAAACGAGATTGTCCTCAACAAATACAGAAACGCAATAGCTACCATCGCAAATTTTTGCCTAAATAGAATTTAAATAAGTTTTGTGAAAATTTTATAATTAATATAAATGTTTTAATATGTTCTATTTTGAAATTATAGAGAAATTCTGATGCAATTATATCTTTTAGTGTATTAGTGTATTTACTGCATTATATCAATTATTATATTTTTACGATGATGATGCCCAAGAAGTCATTCTACTTCATTATGTTAAATTAAATGTTGAAAATTTTACAATAAGATGGAAACTTAAAATCTTGAACTGCAAAAAAACTGTAGCTTACAGAGAAAAACCACTGTCAGATTTGAGATCAGCTCTCTTGAATTAGGTAAAAACAAGTGTTTTTGTGAATGCAACAAAAATTTTCTTCCCCAGTGTAATACATTTGCAAAATGGTTTCTACCAGTGACCTTTAACTATTCTATTCAGGGAAAGATGAAAATCACTTTAAGATTGACATCAAATGATACTGCTGTTTTTACTTAAATGAGGTTAAATTTTTTAATTAGAAATGTTTCAAAATTTTATTCTGTATAACATTATACCATAGGTTAATAAGATACTATCAAATACAAGTAGGTATATAAATAAGTTGTGGTTAAATAAAAGTATTTATTATAGATATATTTATAGAAAAATATCTGAAAACTTCCAACAGCTGAATTTCTATAAGACTGCCCTAAAAAGAGAAGAATGGTAGCATATTCTAAACTTTGTCATGAGCTATGTGCATCTGTGTATGTATTTGTGTGTGTGTGCCTGTCATCCATATTGACATACCCCAATCAGTGTCCTATGCATTAGCATTAGAAAACACTGGAATAAATAAAGTTGAAAATAATTTCATCTTGATAAAAATTTAACATTCTTAACCAGGGAAGCCATAATTCATCACTTGGTTTCTTATTTTTTTAATGCCTCAACAAAGTTATTTTTTCTGACATTTTTACACAGTTTCCACAAGCATTTTTACACTTATCCCAATATATTACTTGGATCTCTTATGAATAATTTTTCAATACATTTTCTAAGTATTTCTAGTATCTAGAAAATATTTTAATTAATTTTATATTCAATCACTTTATTTAACTTTATTAATTTTAATGGCTTTTCATTTGATAGTTGAAAATTTTCCAAATTTAAAACTATACATATAATAATTGGGATTTTATTAATTTCTTTAATTTTATAAGTCTACTATAAATAAGAGTTCCTACATCATATTAAGTAATGATATCACTGAACCAGTAGGGACTAATATAATGAGAAGTAGATATAAGTACATAGTAAGCCTTTAATTAATATTAACTATTATTTTGTTTATTCCTTCACCAATAGACACATTTCCAATCTTAACTATTATGGTGTGATTGTTTTTATTTCTTAATTTTATGCATATGATTGAGTTTGTTTTATATATTATTCAGATTCTTTAATAGATATTTTATTCTTATAATTTCAGAAGGATTATTTCCCCCCAATCAGAATTTTTCATAGAATTTATTAGATTAAATAACTTTATAATGACTTAAAGACATTGCAAAAATAAAAAGTTCAAAGTCCATGACCTAAAGAAGCATATAATCTAATGAAAGAGAAAAGATAACAATCAAATAATAGCCTGACCAGGCGGTGGCACAGTGAATAGAGAGTCGGACTAGGATGTGGAAGACCCAGGTTCGAGACTCCAAGTTAGCTCGCCAGCTTGAGCGTGGGCCCATCTGCTTGAGCAAAAGATCGTCAGCTTGGATCCAAGGTCGCTGGCTCCAGCAAGGGGTTGCTCGGTCTGCTGAAGGTCCGCAGTCAAGGCACATGTGAGAAAGCAATCAATGAACAACTAAGGTGTTGTGATGGCAATGAAAAACTAATGATTGATGCTTCTCACCTCTCTCTGTTCCTGTCTGTCTGTCCCTATCTATCCCTCTCTCTGACTCTCTCTCTGTCCCTGTAAATAAATAAATAAATAAATAAATAAAAATAAAATTCTAAAAATAAAAAACAAAAAATAATAAACCAAAATCAGGGTATGCTAGATAGATTAGATAAAATAATAGCATTCATTATATATTTAATAAGTTCTGGAAGCAAGAATGGGGAAGAAGTACTATTTAAAATGCTAATGAAGGAGAAAATCCACAAATATTGATAGATATCAGAGAGGCTCAATAAATCTAAGATTGTTATCAAGTCTATAATAGTCATTTTGACATCCTTGTCTGTTAAAACCAATGTTTAGGTTCCTATGTGTCTGCTTTTCATTATCTTTCCTTTGTCTTGTTTTTCAGATACAATTCCTTGTCTCTTCACATTTTGTGAATTTTATGGTACAAAAAAGCACAGAGACTGTGAATGATGCCTCTATTCCCCAGAAAATATGCACCCTGCTCTTCTTTAGGCAAAGAGTGTAAGCAACTTACTGGCACAGCTAGAGATTAGAATGGTCTGTGTTGGGTTTTATTATTAAGTCTCTGTCCAACTTAGGTGAATTTTTGTTTCTGGAATATGAAATCCATGGGGTTTTGATTTAGCACTGGAAGACAGAGATTCACATTTGCCCTGCAGAGTTTTAATCTCAGCTCTTTAATTTCTCCAACACAGTCTTCAGAAAATACTAGTCATAATTTGAGTTCTTCTGTTTGGACTTTATTTTTAAAATACTATGAGACCACAGGAGATTTTTTCAGCCTTTTAGAAGTTTTCCATCTATCCCAAACTCCCATGCTATCCAAAACTCAGCAAATGCTCTGTGGGGAAACCAGCTGTGTTTTGGTGGCGTCCCACATTCAAGTCCTTCATCAGCCTGTTCACATCTCAAAAACCACACTGTCTTTTTGCTTCAACATAATTCCTTTCCCATGTCAACAACATAAGAGACACACTCAAATGATAAATGTACAGACACCCAAATTCTTGAAAGACAGTTGCATAGAGCAAGTCTAATGAGAGTCTGATTATTTACCAATATCTACCATGGGCAAATACCTTTAGGAAAGAATCTCAACAAATAACAGGATCTAAAACCTTGGATGATATTAGACATCTTTATTCTATGGAAGAACCTAGAATTCAAAAGGCTGTGACCTCATGTCTAGAGGAAATGAACTATTGGCAGGTGATTAGAGCAGGATCAGTCATCAGAACAGGGGTTAAAGACACAAGTCATGATTCTAGTACTGTTGCATAGATCAGAGCAGAATCAGGATATAACCAACTTCATCTTAAATTGTCTGAGCCTCTCAGTTCAAATTCTGCAACATCAAGTTCTCTTGTCCAAGAGTATAATTTTTCTTAGAACCTGAGACAGATCTGAGAGAATAAAAGCATGGACCTTGGGATTAAGCTTTTTTGCTTTTCTCCCTAACTCTGCCTTCTTGTATTTTCCTACAATGTACCCTTGATCAGTCATCTTTTGACCCTTACTTGTCACTTGTTGTATTACTTATGAGTGTTTTTTAAAGTGCTGCAACTTAGAAAGAAACCAACTCAGAATAGCATTTCCCTTGGTCAAAAACTTTTTCTGGCAAAGAGAAAAAGACTGTAAAGATCAAAATAAATGGAAATCAATACAATAAAGACATTGAAATTCTGGCCCATTTTTTACTGTCACCCACACAGGGCAGATGACTTGGTAGAAAAAAGGAAGCAAGATTTGTTGGAAACAATAAAGTCTGCCAAGTCAAGATTCTTCCATGGGCTTAAATGGCTCCTGCTATGGCATTTTGACCTTTTTTAATGTTGGGCATTTTGTGACTTGCAGGGTGTTTCACCAGAACTTGGGTTCACTCAAATGCTCCACTTTTCCCCATGGCCCTGCAGGAGTGGGGAGGAGGGAGAAGCTCCTGTGTTCTCTCACTGACAGAAGTCAGAGCTCTGAGAACCAGACAGAGAGAGAAACAGGCAGAATCGCTCCCCCCTCAAAATAACATGACAGAATTCTAGAGAGTATGGATAAGACCACATGACAGAAAACCAGGAATAATTGAACATTCTTCCATAGGTAAATGAAAGAGATGATTGATTTGCCAAAGAGTGCTATTACCTTAAGGGAGGGGAGAGGGCTTATTCAAATAAGGCCAGGTTATTTGAGGATGAGGTATGTATCTATCCTGGCTGATAGATAAGAAAGGTTTGATTATAGTTCATCTTTGGAAGCAGATATTAGTAACCAGAATTGCCAAATTTTCAGCATTTCTAGTATCAGGATAGTTCCCAACCGATGAGTATTTTTCTTGACTAACAAAACAAATTAACCCTGGTTGTTTGGCTCAGTGGTAGAGTGTTGGCCCAGAGTATGGATATCCTGGGTTTGACTCCCAGTCAGAGCACAGAGAAGGAACAACCATCTAATTCTCCACCATTCCCCCTTCTCTCTCTCTCTCTCCCTCTTCTCCCCCCATAAGCATGACTTAATTGGTTTGAGTGAGTTGGCCCTGGGCACTAAGAATGGCTCTGAGGCCTCTTGCCAAGAAATGGGACAACAGTCCTAGATGGGTAGAGCATCACCCAGAAGGAGGCTTACTGGATGGATCCCAGTCAGGGTGCATATGAGAGTTTGTCTCTCTACCTCCCCTCCTCTCACTAAAAAATTAAATAAATAAAAATATTTTTTAAAAATTGATTGTTGGAAGACCTCTAGGTCAGTGGTTCTTAACTTGGGCTCTATCAAACCCTAGGGGTTCGATGAGTCGGTCTCAGGGGTTCAGAGAAACCTCTGCCACGGAGGCCAGAATAAAGTAATACCGTAATTTGTTGTGAGTTCATGCACTTTGTTGGTTTTCTTCTTTGAGCAAGGTGATGTTCATGCATGGCTCATTTTGTGCACCAGTAAAAAAACATATACCCATGTCTTGAATTTGGAAAAAAAATCATATTTTATTTATCACTAAAGAAGGGTTTGGTGATGCCCATATGAAACTTGTGGGTTCGGTACCTCAAGAAAGGTTAAGAACCACTGTTCTAGGTAAACTGCTCCGATGACCAGTGCCTATATACTGAACTTACAGGTAAACTGATAGAATTTAGCAGCTTAAGTATCCATAGGACAGCCCTAAAAGTGTTGATTTCAGATGGCAAACTAGATGTCTACCAGCCAAATGCAAGCAGAAATATTTTGTGTGCAAACTGCTTTGCTTTTACATTTTATAAATTAGTACAATTATTTAAATACCAGAATATTTCACATTACATCCTAAATTTCTAGCTTTTATTTTTTAAACTTAGATGTTCTGAAACTATTGGGAATATTGGGCCCATATTTTCTAATGACATCAATTAGATGGAGGTTCCCCACTTTTGGTGAAATGTGCTCTACTTCTTTTTATATATTCAGCATCTTTCTATTCCACTTGTTTACATTATTGGCTGAGTGTAACCCTAAATTAAGCTCACAAACTAGGTACATACTGATTCTTAAAGCTGATAGGCACCAGAAAAGTTGTCTTGATAGTTACGCAAAGTCTCTGGAGGAGAACAGAATTTTCAGAGGATCAAGCATCTTCCTCACTAATCAAGAAATTACTCTCTCTTCAGTTTGTGTTCCGATTCTTTTGTTTGTTTTATTTTACTTCATCTGTGGTTCAATTTACTCCATAATTAAAAGCCATGGCTACAAGTCAGTTTTCTCATTAATAAAATGAAGACATATATCATAACTCATAAAATGTTACATAATTAAATAAAATGGTGGACATAAAATTTGAAAACTATTACTATAACTTTATAAGTATCATATTGGGCTCTTTATATATATTAGATTTTTTCCATTAAAAAGTAACAAGTGCCTCTAAACAGAGTGGATTAAAACAGCCATTTACTTAACTCATAATTATGTGGGTTGGTTGCTTTGTTTTTCTAGTCTAGGATAGCAAAGTCAATTTTTCCTAGGTTCATTGATTGGTCTATAACAGCTAAGTCATATCATGAATTGGTTGGTGACTGGGTGATCTAGCATGGCCTCATTCACATATGCAGCTATTAATAGGCTGGTATCCAGGGTAGTAGGATGACTGTGAAATATGTCTCTCAGCATTCACGTGGCCAAACAAGACTGCTGTTCACAGAGTTTTAGGTTTTCAAGAGATGCAGGAGTGTGAAAGTCACATTCAAGTCTCTGGTGGCTTATGTTTGTGCCTGTTCCTTTGACCAAAAGATGTCTCTTCCACCAAAGTCTCAATGATTAGAAAAAAGCCCTCCACCTCTTTATGGAGAAGCTGCAGTCACTTCACAAAGGGACACACATGCAGGGATGAAGAGATTCTGTAGCCATTTTTGTAACTTAGCATACTTATTTTTGCACTTATTGTTTTTTATTATTATTCAAACAAGAATATCTTAACATCTGGCCATTTAACTTCCATATCCCAGAGCCTTCACTGGCCCTCCATTAGCACAGGTAAAAAGTGCTGTAAACTCTTCATCCTGACATCAAGGGTCCTTTAAGACTTGACTTTGTGTACCTCTCCAACCTCATCTCCTCTTTACAATATACTACATGGGTTCCACTCATTACAAACTACTTGCTGTTCTTCAAACATGCTATACTTCCAAAACTGTGTACCTTTGATATATTACCTGCTGCACAAGGACCACCTAAGAAACTCTCATTCACATCTCAAAGCTCTGCTCACACTTTATTTCCCCCTTTAAATGCTTTCCTGACCTGGATTTCTCCACCATAGAGTTTCTTCTTGCTGAATATCCCCTTTATAATACTTCACTGGACAGGGGCATCTAGGTGAAAACCTGTGAGCAGCTGTAGGTAAGAATCATGTCTTCTCTGTCTCTGAGACTGTATCAATTGCCAAAGTGTCCAGAATCAAATAAGTTCTAGATAAATGCTTAGAGAATAAAGAAATAAATAACAGAATAGCATATGAATGTCATATCCTTAATTTTCTTGTAGAGATCAGGTTGAAGAAACCACCATTATGCATCCTAGAATAGGTGAGAGAGTCCCAGATATTCAGGTCATAGTTGTGTGGCTAGATTTCCTTGACCTGAGATAACCCACTCTTCATTGTTTCAAGTATGTTTCACCACAGAGGAAACCCTCTTCTTTGACTCCCAGTGAGAATAAATGCCTTGTCTAAATTGGACCATTCCCTGCTGGAAATTGATAGGACAGGGGCAAGCATTTTCCAGATTCTGAAACAAAGTTTTGTACAAAAGTGCATAAATGCTGTTAGTAATGTATCTGGAGAATAGGATGTAGCCAGATTGTGCCAGGGGACAGACTGCTCAGTAAAAACAATTTATGATCTGTCAGGTGGGAACTTTTATGGTGCTGTGCTAAGAGATAAAGAAATTTCCGGAGCTGCTAAAAGCAACAAAATATGCTTTCAAGCTTAATGAGAAGAGGCGATAGAATTGGGTTGGCATGTATGGCTGACTCCATGTGTTACAGAAACTCTGAAATAGTCTTCATACTACATATTTTGATTTTGCTAAATTTGTTTTGAGCAGAATGAATATTTATAGCCCTGCACAATGAATGGCAATTTCAATGTCTGTCAATATAATAAGAGTTTTATCTGAAAATTGTGCCCCATGAACAATTTTATGTGTTTCTCATAATGTTTTTCTACACTAAAGCATTTTTTTAAGGAGAGTAAATAATAAATCCATTTTTCATTGTCTTGGTTATTGAAAGTAACCACACACAGGCCAAGTATCATTTTTATTTAGCTGATTGAAAAAGTATCCCCATAGGAATGAGCTTAAATGTGATCAAGTGTTCAGATTGGCAATACTTCTATGTTTTCTCTCTATAGTCTGTTCATCTAACCAATGTCCAATAAAGAGGTTCTAGAATAAAATAAACTTCAGGACTGACAGTTGTGATAGACAGACTTAAGCAGAGCATAGTCATAAACGTTAGAATAAAAGAATCCTGTTAAAACCATTTCATCTAAACCAACCATATTAAAAATGAGAAAACAGAGGTCAAGGAATTTTAAGTGATAGACCAAAGTTCAACGAGATCAATGGTACATTAAATATAGAAATGAACTCTTTCCACATTTTAGGAGAATCATTTGAAAACTTAAATGTTGACAAAATTGTATTTCTAGTCATTCTAATCAATCTTCACAGAATACTCTCATCCTCTCATCTTCACCATTTACTAGTGGAAGAAATAATCCATTCAGCAGAATTCACTTCACTATTCGCTGCCAGGTGGAAGGCAACCAAATTAACCTCCCTTTAAAGTTGATACCATAATATCAAATGTGTGCACAAAATCTTTGTTGATTATTTCAGAAATCAATAAAAAGGAAAGTATCAATAACATATAAATATCACATGTCTTATAATTTTGAAAAAATGAATAGGTACAGGTCTGACCTGTAGTGGCACAGTGAATAAAGCGTCGACATAGAATGCTGAGGTCACTGGTTCGAAACCCTGCACTTGTCCAGTCAAGGCACATATGCGAGTTGAGGCTCCCTGCTCCTCCCACCCCATTCTCTCTCTCTTTCTCTCCTCTCTCTAAAATAAATTTTAAAAAAGATGGCTTATTAAAAAAATAGAGAAGGAAAAAAATGACTAGGTACAATTAATCTTTTCCAGGTCTTTATACCATATGTATATATTTTCAAATATAAATATGAAAATTTGCATCTATTCATTTATATATCCATCCCCAAAAACATATATCTGTGTTTAAATTGTCTTGTAATAATGCATGTCTGTGTTTGGAAAGTGTTTAAAATATTAGGGGAAGAGGATCTGATATTTAACAATCCACTTGGTAAATGAAATCTTAAACCAAGAATTCTCATTGTCCTCGAGTTAAAATGTCTTCAAGTGTAAACAAGTTTGCTCCATCGGCTAATGACCTCAAAATGACCAAGATGAAGGTAACTCGTTCTCTTAGATAAATGGGTTGCATATATTTGAATCAGTACATCTCTGGTGTTCTGATTTTTGTAGGGAGATTTTTGTAGGGAGAATACAAAAATTTGTATTATTTACTTTATCATAGGTGAAACTGAAAGTTAGTCTACAAGTTCTAGTGCTAAAGGATTATTGTTCTAGGCTTTAGATTGTTTTGCTAACTTGAGAAGACATATAGGGTCGTGGATCAAAGATTTTCCTGTAACCTGATGATTTGTCATATGTTTGGAGTAAGCAATGCAATAGAATCTGCACAGAAGTAACTGGCAGAGGAAGGGAAGAAGGGAGAGATGGAGGGAAGGGTGAGAGAGAGAGAGAAAGAAAGAGAGAGAGCTCGCGCGCGCGCGCGCGAGAGAGAGAGAGAGAGAGAGAGAGAGCAGAAATGTCTTAAGAGCTAAATTGCCTGAGTTTGAGTCCTGATTCGACCACAAATTAGATTTGTGATCGTGAACAAATTAATTAATCTTTATGATCTAAGTTTTCTTGGCTCCATACATCTAATAATAATACCTATAAGTTTTTTTAATGATTAGGTGAATTAAGAAAGAGAGAGAGGAGTACTTAGAAGAGTGTTCATCATATAATATACTGCTCACAAAAATTAGGGGATATTTTATCCCTTCATATTCATTTTGAAATATCCTCTAATATTTGGAGCAGTATATATTCATAGTATATGATATTATTGTAATGCAAAATTTAACTAAATTAAGGTGCAAATGCAAGCAGAAGTACATTAAGAAGAGTTCAGTCAAATTGTTGGGGTTTTTTTCCTTTATGAGAAGAATGAACTTATGGAAAAAAAAGGACACAAGGAGCCTTCAGGAAACCTTTTTCATGACCAAAGAAAGAGATAATGTTTAAGAGATGGTCCTTGAATAAAGTCATAAAGGATTGATCCTTATGCAAGTTGAGTGTCTTGATCATTTTCTGTCTTCTTTGCAGATCCATGGGAGACACATGCTCTTAGGAGAGCACACTCAGGGGCATGCCCCTTGAATATTTGGAGATTATTTTTCTGTGTATGTGGTCTCATAGGGAGTGGAAGTAATTGAGAGATGGAGCTATAGTGTTCGTATGTACTTTTTTACAGGCTATGATCCTGAGTCTGACATCTATGTCTGGTCATATCACACAGTAGAAAGAAAGGATTATGAATCCAGACACAACAAAAGCAATATAAATGTGTTTCTCCTAGCAGAGGAGAATTCGCTCCCTAAGATTATATAAGCTTGTACTTTGAAAAATACATTGGCAGATACAAAAGGATTTGCACTTAAAAAGAAGACAGTAAACTGTTTTTTAAACAATTTTTTACTGAAACAATACTTCTTATAAAACAAAAATTTTTTGAAATGTGCGGAAATAGCAGAAATAAAATTACCCATTGTCTTATACTAAGAGATTATATGGATAACATTTGGAGTGTGTCAGGTCTTTTGAAAAAAAATCACTACATAGCCATCTGTAAGGGTTATGCTGGATATTTGATTTGTATTTCATTTTGTTTAGAAAACATGGTATTGTGACCAGGTTCCTCTAACTTTAAAATTGAAACCTAATTTATATTGATGTGGTCCAAAGGATGTTGAAGTCTCTGGCTTTTGGAAAAGTAGATTGTTTCTAATTCTTCTCCATTACAAATAATTATCTGTGCAATCCATTATCTCCAGAAAGGCTGTTTCAGTTTATATACCTAATAATTTTATAAAAACCCCTCCATTTTTTTTGTACTCCTGCTAACACTGAATATGGAAGACTTCTAAAAGATTGTAGATTAGCTAGTTAAATAAAAAAGACTCCTTATTACTATTTTGTCTTGAATCTTATTTACTAGTGAAACAAACATAGTTTTATAGAGCTGAGAATATAGAATTTGGACTTAAAAATTGGATATCAATTTTTATGATCTACCTTAGAGTCATGACTTCTCTTCTTGCTGGCTGGGCTTTAAAATGAACCTGTCACCATCTGTTCGCATCTGCTCCATTTCTGTTTCCAGGAATCGTGCATGGGCACAGTCACACAGACATCCTTTGATTCCACACATAAGTGAGAGAAAAATTTAAAAACCCCAGGAAAAAAAAAAAAAGCTTTTCACAGAATAGGAATTGAATCCTTGATCTTTACATGCTAGAAACAGTCTTCAATTTTTTCCAGGGAGATCTGTTTTATGTGTTATTTTGGTCTGCTTCTAACCCTGTTTTCTGCCATAAAAAGGCAATTCCTATTGCTGGACTCTTGATTAGATGTGCAGGTAAATGCTACATCACAGCTGAGTTTCGGTATTTCACAGTGTATGGGACAATTATTAATAAAGTTTGTGTTTTCCTCCACATGTAATTCACCACACTTCGGGGTTTTAGTGGTCTCAGTGTGTAATCTGTAAGAGCAGATTTTTTACCTTTTCCTCAGAATTTCACTTGAAAATAGTGTTTTTCAGAAAACCCTCTGGTTTGCCTATTTGACAGAATGTCAGTCTCTTAGTCATTTAACTCAAGCACTTCAAACTTCTGACTTCTGACCCCTGTGGTTAGTGGAAGGCCAAAAATTTCAAGGACAACAGTCAATTTGTGGTTTAGTCTGTTCTTAACACAGATTTGCTTTTCATTGCCTATTTGTGCAGTAACTGCCACTGTCTGTTCTCTAGGTTAGATAATTCTACCTTTCCTCCTAAAAGGAAAAAAAAACTGTCTAAAGGAGCCAGTAAGATCCAACTTACTCCTGCAAGTTCATCTCAAAGATGGCAGAGGAAAGAATTCTGTTTCTGAAAGGTATTAGGATTTCTTCTGGGTAGAAGTGAGTCATTTGTATGCTTCAATTTATGAACACTAAGTGATCTGAAATATGAGTATGTATCCTGCATTATGCAAATTGGTGAAGGACTCTATCAGTGGAGTTCCAAGAGATGAGAATGAGGCCCAAAATGTGAAGTCATGATCCTTGGATAAAATGAGTGAATCGAGGAGCAACCATCACTTACAAAAGAAGTCTTCTTATTGTTGTTGTTTAGTTTGTTTTTAGTATTTTCTCATTGACTTCTCTGGAAGTGATCTCTGTTTCCCAGAGCTACACTAAATTTCTTAAGGGCCTCTTAGACCCTGACAGAGCTGGACTGTAAATCCAGGTTCTCCAATTACTAGCTGTGTGACATCAGACTCTTAATAAACTTTTTTCTTTTAATCCTAGTTCCTTTATAGATTAAAAAATTAAATAAACATATACCATAAATTTACTCTAAGGATTAAGTATAATAATATGTACAAATGCCTACTACATTAATTGGAACATAATAAAAATTAATACATGGGAAGTATTTTGAAATATTATTATTTTGAAATGCTGTAACATCAAAACTAGATTGACCACAGAATTAATATTTGCAAATTCTTCTTGGTTTTGAATTGAGCTGGACTAGAGTATTTTAATATGTTTTATAGATTTATTTATACTTGCAAATATCCAAGCCATTTAATTAAAAGATACATTGGAAATATGTTATAAAAACAGAGATAATAAGAGCAAGGTAAACAAGTCATATTATTTTGATAATACACTGCTTGGTACACAGTAAGGGCTAAGCAAATATTTGCTGAATGAATGAACAGATATGGATAATCCAAGCTATTCATCTTAGTGGAAGAAATTATGTGTTTCCAGAGTCTCAAGTATGGTACTGAGAAAGAATGTGACGAGAGAGATTTCAAGGTATCCTATATGGATTAGAAGTTTTATTTAGCTAAATGCAGAGAGTCTAACAAATTATAAGTTTGCTTGACTAAAAAATTAAATTTTCAAATGGAAAAGCTTAAACAAAGTTCTATCATTGTCTAACAAGGAAGAAACAGTTTATATATCAAAAGCCAAAGTACTACAGGACAAAGCGAGTACAAAGTCCAAAGCTTTCAACTAGGGAAAAAGGAACTGGGCTTTAGGACTCTATATGCAGAAGACTGAGAGAAAACCATACAGGGTTTTGTAATGTGAGTCTTTAAATGGAGAGGTGATTCAGTCTCTCAGAGGTGGGGACTCATTTCTTTCTTTCTGTTTTTTTTTGTTTGTTTGTTTGTTTGTTTGTTTTTGTACAGGGACAGAGAGAGAGTCAGAGAGAGGGATAGAAAGGGACAGACAGACAGGAAAGGAGAAAGGTGAGAAGCATCAATCATCAGTTTTTCACTGCGACACCTTAGTTTTTCATTGTTTGCTTTCTCTCATGTACCTTGACCGTGGGCCTTCAGCAGACTGAGCCACTCCTTGCTGGAGCCAGCGACCTTGGGTCCAAGCTGATGAGCTTTTGCTCAAGCCAGATGGGCCCACGCTCAAGCTGGCAAGCTCGGGGTCTCAAACCTAAATCTTGTGCATCCCAGTCCAGGGTTCTATCCACTGTGCCACTGCCTGGTCAGGCGGGAGTGTGGGTCTCATTTCCGAGAACACAGTGGTCCAGGCTGCTGAGAGGCAGTACTGATGAAGATTCCTCAGTATCTCTATAAAAATGGCAAGTTGCTCACAAACTGAGTCAGATTTTAAAAGAAGGAAAAGAAAAAAGTGGAAACAATGTGAAACAAAGATAGGTCACATATGGTGATGGCAACATGTGAGAATGACAGGGAATTGAAACTCCCCAAGGAACTAAAATTGATGAACAAAGTTTCCCTACCCCACTCTCCTGCCATCCTAAATTACCTACCTAGTTCAGTGGTTCTTAACCTTTTTTGAGGTACCGAACCCACCAGTTTCATATGTGCATTCACCGAACCCTTCTTTAGTGATAAATAAAATATGATTTTTTTTTTCCAAATTCAAGACATAGGTATATGTTTTTTTACTGGTGCACAAAATGAGCCGTGCATGAACATCACCTTGCTCAAAGAAGAAAACCAACAAAGTGCATGAACTCAAAACAAATTATGGTATTTCTTTATTCTGTCCTCCGTGGCAGAGGCTTCTCCGAACCCCTGAGACTGACTCATCGGACCCCTAGGGTTCGATAGAACCCAGGTTAAGAAACACTGGCTTATTTTCTTTTTCAGAAGTTGAAGAAAGGCAAAGTCAGGCTACTTGGGAATAATAAATGAATTCTCTTTTTTCTCCTTAATGCCATCTCTTCTTAAGAGTTATGTGTATTTCCTGACATTTGATTTATCTTAAACCTATGATCTGGCTACCATTCTTGTGCTGTCTCATTTACAAATATTAATCCTAAGGACACTTTCCGATTCTCACCTTGCTTCTCTTGCAACAGCATCTTTCATTTGTTCTTTGGTTTCTCAGTCTTCAATGCCAGTTCTTTCCCTCTAAAAAGTCTTGAAATGTTTGCATTTCTCAATGTGCCCTTTTCATATTCTGTATTTTCTCTTGCAACAAAACTTTCATATCAAGTTTATCATGTCAATTTTTTTCTCTTCTAATTGCAAAAGAGGTCTGTTTCTTAAATTCAGGTTTGTAAATCAGATTTCTCTTCTGAACTACTTACTTGGCAGCTCTATTCCAATGCAACTCAAATCCTACAGGTCTAAAATGGAACTCCTGACTTTCCCATGATGGTGTAGGGGAGGAGGGCCTGAAGTTTATTCATTTTTCTGTGTTCCAACCATCTATTCAGTTATACAAACTAGAAACATCTGAGCTGTGCTTGACCACTGGTAGTAGAAATCACCAGATATTGTTGAGTTTCCCTTCTAAATATGTATTAATTATGGACAAGTTTCCTCATGGAGATTATCATCTTCCCAAACTACCATTTATCACCTGCATTAGAGCCAAATGTTCTTAATTGCTGCCTACTCATTGTCTTAGTCCATTAGAAATGATCTTTATACTATAGCTGAAGCATATATGTAAAATGGAGATGATCATATCTCAGGTTAAAACCCACAATAATTTTCATTACAATTAGCTTTCCAAACTTCTTAACTAAACTGAAAGGTGTGACAGGGTGCAGCTTCTAACTCTCTCTCTCACCTGTTTTACCACAGTGTCCTGCTTTGCTACTTGAGCCTCTATCTCACTAATGTTCAATTAGTTCATTTTTCCCTTTTACAGTTTAATTTTTATTTTCATAAAAATTATTCATGTACATGGTTTTCTAATGGTATGTTTTTGGGTCAGGTTTCTATTTTGTATGGAATTCCATAGTTCATTTCAATTAAACAAAAACTTTTAGAAGATATGGGATAATTTTTTAAACCATTTCACAGATAATTTTCTTTGGTCATCCAGTGTATGGACAACCAGGACACATGTGTAATTGAACAAAGTTGATTTTATTGACTTGTTTCAATGGTGGTGAATGTACACTATAATGATCTCAAGGTATCTCAGAAAGAGGGTATAAGAAAGGATATAGGGCTTGGTCTTATGAGTCTGGGAAGGGTTAGGGGAAGCAGGCTCTGCTCTAGATTGGATGCTTTCAGGAAGTGGGGGTAGTTCTTTGGAGTATCTTACTTCCATCTGTGATATTATCATCTGGAAGGTAGGAGACATAAAGCCTTGCTCAAATGGCAACTGGTAAAGAAGAAGCAATTATTCAAATTTGTTAGGAAAAAAGTTCTTTTGGGTATCTTTCTGGTTTCAACCAGTGGTTTTCAATCTTTTATACTTGGAGACTGGTGAAAATAAGGCTATTACCTGGGACTGCTAAGGCAGAAATCACCCTGAGCACAGGCAGATTCAACTAAGTTCCCCGGGTTTCTACTCTTCAGACAACATCAGGCTGGTTAACTTTTCCATAGACCAGCACGAAACTTCTAGTGGATAGAATGGTGGTTGAAAACACGGGTTTAAACAATGGTCTTATTTCTCTGTGTGCCCATCATAATTATGAAGTAGTCTCAGTTTAGCCTTGCTCCATTATGGTCAAAGGGTATCATTCTCTGATGTTAATTTTCTGTAAAGTTATTCATGTTGGACAAAAGAACAACAAAGCCTACACAGCTCAGAAATCTACATCACCTCTTAGCAATGCCATGGCCCAGCCAAGAGCAACGAGGCAGCTCTCTGCTCCTTTTCTCTTTGTCACCTTTATCTTTCCTTTGTCATAGAATTTATATTATTTGGAAGTTGAACAAGGTGGAGTGGCCCTTTAACCATATTTTACCTTTTGTTTTGTCTTTGCTATTTTCCCTTTTTGTCTACTTCTGTTTTCTTTCTGGGAGATTTCCTAAATTTAACTTGCATCTTTTCCAGTTCATTCAATTGGCAGGAGCACCTTGTGGCTCTCTGGACATTCTTTTTCATAGCATCTGTTCTTTTGCATGCATGGAATACCTTATTTTATTGCTGTAGAGATGTGAGAATTTCAAGATGGTTGGGGACTTGCTTTTTAATTAATTTATTTATCATTTTTTTATCATTTTAAGTTTTTACTCCTCTGCATTCTCTTTTCTCTTACATCCTTTCATCCATCTCTGTCTTTTTCTATCCACCCTTCTGCTGACTCTTGTTTCTACTTTTCCATTTAGCAGTGAAACACTGAAACGGTTTATGTGCATGAGTGCTTATGTTTTTCATATTAGTGGGCTTCACTGTACAGTGACGTGCTTGGGCTGTTTCATTGGACTGTTGCTATCTATAACTCTACTTACTGAATTAGTTAAATTAGTTATTTAATTTAATCTGAGTCTTGACATCATATTTGCCTAGGACTATAAAACTGGCTAGTATGGAATAAGGGGAAGTAAGGCAGGTAAGAAACATGACATTGCGAACTCAGTATGTACACATTTTATTATTCTTCCTTTTTATATAGACTCTCTGCCCTGAGCTGAGCTGGACCTAGTGTTCCAAATCCAGAGACACGTGATAAGATTAACATAGAACATGGCTTTAAATCGTTGCTCTACTAGGTGTGTGACTTCGGTAAATTACATAATCTCTGATATTTCGCTGTTTTCATCTAAGGCATTATTTCACTGTTTTCATTTAAGGCATTATTAAGAAAACGAGCTTAATAATGCCAGTTGATAACCACACATGATAAGATGACCTCATGTATATTAAATATAATATCCCAGGATATCATGGTATAACAAAGCCATCGGGCAGATCAAATGGAAATATTAGGCTTATGGGAGTATAAATGTTACATAAAAATTAGGTCATCAAAAGCAGGTAAGGGACTCTGGTGATTATAAGTATTGTATCTTAGCTCAATCTTAGAAAGTTTTAGTAATTTCCTTTTAAGTTTGTTAGTATTTTAATGAACCTGTCATCTTCCTTCGTGTTCACCCTGGGTCAGTGTCTTGTTTGAGCGAGTGACCTTATGTCATGGAGCTCCACATTTCCCACAGCTCTTAGCACTAAGCTAGCCATGGAAAATACCCTCACTAAGACTTATTAAATTAAATTTTTTTAAATCCCTTCTGAACTGGCCATTTGCCTTCATTAATTATGTTAGACCTAGAGGACATGACATCTATTCACTGTCATGATTGAATTATATCTTAGACTTCAAGATTCTTTGAACAACATAGTTTCTGAGGCACGGAGATAAACTGTTAGAGCTAGGAAAATACTCATTTTACAGATGAGGATAAGGACATTTTTCTCCTGTGGGAATTTTACTACCTCCCTCTCCAAAAGCATGTTCCTATCCTTCTTCCCTGCAGACACTTTCGCTTGTAATCTTTTCTAGCTGCATAACAGTTGATTTGAATGACAATAGAGATATACTTTCTCTTTTGTCTTTTCAGCTGGTAAACCACAAATAAATACCAGTCTTAACTATTATAGTGAAAAATACAAACATGCCATGTCAAACTGTATTTAAATGATAGATTTTGATTTTTTAATTACACTAAGTATTTCTTTCGAGATTTAAGAGATTTTAAGCTTTATGAACACTAATACCTTTGTGATTGTGATTTGTCTCTAATTAAAAGAATGAGAAGTATAGTTGGAAGAAAATATTGATGCACCAGAAAAACCTATGTAGAATGCCTCAACTTATTTTCTCCTTTTGTTTCGAAGATCAAGCTGTCTAGCACATGGCCAACATGAGGTAAATCTCTTACGTTGGGAAAATTGTGACTGTGTCCTCTGTTCCATCATTCATTAACAATAAGATACCAATGGATCCTGAATTATAATAATCTTATGATTTTGTCTTTGTTTTTGGTAAACAGTATAAATTATTTCCAGAAGAGCTGTGGAGAAAAATGTGCAGTATTATTGCCGAATTTGACACTCTCCTAACACAAAATTTCTGTCTGGCCCAGGAGACACTAACGACCCATGTGTTTTCAGCAGCCCATGGGAAGACATCAATCAGGCAGGCTCACACTCTGTGTCCTCATTCCCAGTGCTGGTTGCACCTGGATGAAGGAGAGTCTGCCAGCATTTCTGTAGCTGGCTTCTGGCTCAAAAACAAACCATAACCTCGTGGGGATGCCTCTACCTGCCTGCTAAGGAGAAAACACTGTGTTAAGTGTTTTAGATACATTATCCTATTATATTCTTACAAAGCCTTTTGAGTACAACCTGCATTAAACAAATGATGAAAGTGAATCTTTGAGAGGGTTATATTTTTAATAATGTATACTTTTTAAATAAAAAGACTAGGGTTTGAGCCTGACCAGGAGGTGGCACAGTAGATAGAGCGTCAACCTGGGATACAGAGGACCCAGGTTCAAAATCTGAGATTGCTGGCTTGTGCATGGGCTTGAGAGTGGGGTCACTGGTTTGAACGTGGGATTGTAGAATTGATCCCATGGTCGCTGGGTCAAGCCCAAAGGTCTCTGGCTTGAGCAAGGGGTCACTTGGTCTGCTGTACCCCCCCAAAAGTCAAGGCACATATGAAAAAGCAATCAATGAACAGCTATGGAGCTGCAGTGAAGAATTGATGCTTCTCATCTCTCTCCCTTCTAGTTTGTCTTCCCCTAGTTGCCCTTCTCTGTCTTCTTGCAAAAAATAAAATAAAATAAAATAAAATAAAATAAAATATAAAAGGCTGGATTTTGAGCCTCTGTTGCTTGCTAGCACAGTGAGCAAGGCAGTATACTGATTTCCAGCATAATGATCTGTTAGTAACATTAACCCTAGAACCTCTCTTATCCCATTCCTTTCTCTTTGTGCCTGAGATTCACTGGTGAATGATTTATGACATTCTAAGTGATAAAAAGAAAGTCTGTAGAGACCACTCTGTGCTAAGATTGCTGGCATTAAATAATATTATTGGTATTTAATTAAAATACCATTGGTGTTAGAGAGTAAGTTTTGTGAGGTGAGGATATGTGTCTATTTAGCTCAATGTTGCATTTCAAGTTCATGAAGAGTGCCTGACACAAAGAGGGAGCTCAGCACATACCTGTTGATTGAAGGATTTTCCAGAAGAGATGACTTCCAATGTCAATGTTGGACTGCTCACCATTACTTTTGTTTTGTTGAAGAAAAATTGCAGTTTAGAGGAATAAACATACCTTTTAGAATTCATGGAGACAAAGATAACAGACGTTACTACAAGTCAAGACTAAATAGATACAAAGTCTCCAACTGCTCCTTCCGAATGGTTCACCACTGGTTATGAACTGTAGGCGTTTCTGCTTCCAATCCACTAGATTCATTCATTTTCCTCCAGAATGAGTTTCAGTGCATTAATAAAACCCCTACCAGAACGATTGGTGCATATGTGGTAGGAGGAAAAGTATGCCTTGGTCTATATGCACAACCAAAATGCTAATCCTGCCTAAAGAAACAACTTATTTTTAGAAAAGGTCTTTGTTTGTTTGTTCCTAATTAATACCTGTCCAGGAAGGATAAAATTCAAAGACATAGCGACTTTCCGCAGGATGCTGGTAACTGCTCTGCTTGTACATAGTTGTTTAAAACCAAGACAAAAAAGCGCAAAATTTTAAAAAATGATAGAAATGCATAAGCAGAGAGAACAGATTTATGTAAATAAAATGAGAAGGCAAGATACAGAAGATGGAAAGGATGTGTATTGAGAAGGAAGACGAAGCCATGGTTCTTCAAAGAAATGGAGTCTGAAAGTAGATGATAAGGATCTGATTTAAAATATTATGTATACTGAGAAAAACAAGGTTATAGATGAATGAGTTAGACCAAACTTTCAATAATACACATCTGGACTACAGAGCTATGTATCATCACCTGGTCACAGCAGACACCCTTGAAGTATGGAGTCTAAAAGGAAATAATCAAAAAGGGATATCAAGATTTTAAATGGCTTACCTCTGTGTGTTTTATTTTTCATAGTGTTCCACATTTTGTGGAAAAGAGAATATTCACCACTACCTGGTATGACTGCAGCTGAGGGAAGTTTGCAGAATTTTCTCTCTCACTAGAGCATCCAGGCTTTGCAGCCGAATAGGTAGTTTGATCATTTATATAATCATTTTTAAGGGAGCAATTAAATCCCCAAATTAAATAGCTGATGTATGTAAATCGATGTGATGCTCTCTTAACAATCTCATTGAGAAGTTACTTTTTAATTGCTTTGCTTATAATTTCAACTTCAAAGCCAGTAATAGCTTTCAAATTAATAGCTCATAGCCCATTTTATATTCTGATATTTAATTAATGAGTTCATAACTCCAGTGGCACATTGCTTTCCTGGCAGCCCTGCCAGATTGCTAGTTTCCATATTGCTGACTGCTGTCCACTCACCATTCTTGGGGAGGTCACTTTGACTGTGTAACACTTTTGGGCTGGCTAGTGAGAAAAAAAGGACTCAGTGAGGGGTTTCTTTTCTGCTCTGTGAAGTAGCTACCTTTGATAGGATTCTGGGGATAGTAGGCATTATGTATTGTTTTTTTTTTTTTAACCTTAAAATGTTCCCTAATTAGATGCTATCCACAATATCACTAACTAAATAATGATTTCTCTTTTGGGTTTGGGGAGAGGGTGGAGGATAAATGAGTCCACAACTCTGTCCCCTTTTGAGAAGCCTTCCCAAGCCATCCTAGATGGCACCTTGTCATTCCTTCCCAAGACTCTCCATGTCAGGTTACAGGAGTTGAGAAACTATAGCTTGCACACTAAGAATGTGTTTTAGATTTTTAAAAGATTGTAGCAAACAAACAAACAAAAAAGAAATGATAGAAAATATGATAGCTCTTCCCCGAAGAAGCTTGCTGGTCCCTGAAGGAAAATGAGCACTTGCTATAAGTTTTGTCATTGAAATCCTTCCATTGGGCAAGGCTTGGCCAATTATCCCCTCTAATTCACACACCAACACAACTTCTCTAGGTGCTGATGATGAGGACGAGGCTTTCCCACAATGGGCCACTGCTGCTAGCAGGCTCTTGCTGTTCAGGAGGCAAACAGTCGCTCAGGGGGTGACCTGGCATGCTTCCGCCCCTTTTCAGGTGTATTAACTCCACTCAGTATCATGACCTCTAACAGCGATTCCGTATACACATCTTCAACATTGAGTCCCCTTCTACAAAACGATCCCCAGACTCCCCGCTCATGACTCCTGGTATTTGGTCCACCTTTTGAAATAACCTTTTTTGAATTTAAAATTATGACCTTTCAGAAGACTTTACTGAAGGGCCATGACTCTGGGAACATTCATGTTGGCAGTTGTAAACAAGTTCCATGTTATCCACCATGGTTTTCTTGGTTGCCAGATAGGGAGCATATGATACAGGACAAGTACAGAGGGAGGGACAGAGGACCACACCTTTGAGTGTGTCAGCCAATCCCCCCTGAGGACATCTGGCTTATCCAGGAACAGGTCTTCACAAGAGAAAAGGAAAACAATGCTAAAGGAATAGAGGAGAAAAACCAAGGCAAGTATGTCTCCTTCAGTGTTTAACAGAGGGCTGGCCCTGCCGGAACATTATGGATTGCCATGTAGCTCAGAGTAATTAATGATAATTGAAATAGCTGCGAGTTATTAGTAGTATTTGGATTATTAAGATAAAGATAATTATAATAAAATTAGGTACTTCAAATAGTGATTGTATTAATGATTTTAATTTTAATGATTGCTTTAAAAGTGTGCTAGAAATAGATTTTCTATAAATAGATTAATAATAATAATAGCTACCACTTAAATAGAGTGTCTACCATACATTAGGAATTGGGCTATGTTCTTTATATACATTAACTTAACTGATGAGAAATGTTTTGATGGTGTAGATTAATGAGAAAAAGAACCTTCTATGGTGTTTTAAGGGAGTATTTGCCTAGAAAGTTAGCAGAGAAAAGAATTAGCTGAAGAAGTATACCAGTAGAATTCCAAATAGAGAAACTTTCGATTATAAAGACAGCTCTTCTAAGTGCAGCATCCTAAGATCAGCAAGGATGGAACATTTGTGATTGACTGTGAACACTGACGGTGGACGCCAGCACAGGAAGTTCATCTCCATGTGCATGCATACGAGGCTGGGCTCCCACAGCACATTCAACCTTGACAGGAGTCCTTACTCAAAACTACTCGTCACAACTACGGCAGAGGTCATTGCTGCTTTGTCCTAAGTCTAGCCTATTTAAGTCATTATCAGCTTCTGAAAATGGTGAGGGTTTATGCCAGGGAATATAGGTATGTGAAATTCTGTATTAAAAGTTTGTGATATGTAAACCTGCTACAAACCATGAGTCTACTTCATAGGTTGATTGTCCTTGAATTTGTCTTTAAAGATATTACATCCAAAAAAGAGACTACCAAGCAATAATTAGAGGGACTATGTATTAAATGTTTAGGATGTGCAAGGTATTGACAAGCATTTGGTGTATGCGATGGCATTTGAGTGAGTTAGTAATGTGAGCTCCACTTCACCTATAAGGTAACTGAGGCTTAGAAAACTTCCTTGATTTTTCCAGTACCATGCAGACAATATGTGTTGTAGATGAGTTTTAGATATGTATTTATAGAACCGCTTAGCCATTAAGTGATCAGTTGTGTAATTAGGTAGTTTGATACCATGTGCCCACTGTGTCTGTGTGTGTGTGTGTGAGACTGTGTGTGCCTCGGCTTTGTGAGCCCCTTAGAATAGGGGCAGCTTCTCTCATAACACACAGCAGTGTTATGCGTTTAATTAGCACACACTTTGATGATGTTGGTAACATGCACTGTTTTTCTGTTTTCTGCTCTGACATATCTATCGACAGGCACAGGATTCTTCTTTGTGTCATTGGGGATCTAGCTCTAAGATGTGTCAGTGAAAGAAAATCATTCATCTCATTTCAGTTTACTTCTCTGCTTTTGTTTTCTGTTCACATGTGAACGTAGCCAGCTGATCTGAAATTTTGAGGATGCCAAAGCTCTCCTGTCTGTTAAGTTAAAATCTTTCCCCTCCATTTAGTCTGTGAAACAGTGACATTTTCTAATTGAACACCTTATAAAAATATAAAAGCTGTATAAGAAGTGTTTATGTCACTGTAAAATTACTACTCATTTTGGATTCTGCTCAGATTTTGTCCAACATACCATGGCCAGGAATTGGGTACAACTATTAAAGTCATCAGTTACATTAGTATAAAGCCTAACCACTAGAACAAAGAGGTTATTTCTTAAGCCCTCTGGATATAATTTTCAAAATGCCTTTGTTCTTTCTCAGAGACATGTTTTCCAAGTTCCTTGCTTGTCACAGAATCAGGTCAAGACAGCCTGTTTTGTGGACACACTGAAGACCAAATGAAGCTTCCTAGCAAAGATAATTGAAAATTTCCATTCTTCTTAATCATCTTTTGGAATGTATAGTACCTTTTATTTGTCTTTTTTTTCTTTGGTTTACAGGATGGTTGCTTGCAGCTGGCAAAGTAAAACAGAGGAACACCCAAGTTAAACGTGTGGATAAAACACAAGAAAAACATAGCAATGACTAATAGTTGTAAATGCCAAGAAATGCTTTTGTCTTTTAAATCAGACATCTGTGCCCTGTTTTTACATGCTCTTCACCATAAACACTTTAACATGCTTTCTCCAATCTGTCAGCACAGACATATTTCAAAGGCCTTGAAGCTTCAACACTTCCCTGCTCACAGAAATGCCCTGGCAGCCACTCTCCTGAAACATCTGCTGAGAGAATGCCATGTGTGATGCAGACCCCATCCCAGAGGGCTTTGTTACCGGGCTTGGCACAGTGCCACTTCCCGAATGAAGGAAAGAACTGTGCTTCTGTATTACGTCTGCAGGAAGATTGGCTTGGGGAACATCACGTCTTCCCAACAACCCTCCCCTCATATGGAGTCACCGGTTCAGAACTTAGCCTCATGTCTGCACAGGAGGAGGAGAGCAGATGATGGGTTGTCTCCAAAATGAGCCACTGTGAGCCCACACATTTTTGCACAGCTTGCAAAGCAGCAAGAGTATGGGCCGGTCCTGTCAGCAGAGAACCAATTGCTCTGAAGTGCTCGCATCTGACCAGGGATAACGCCTTCCTGGGCTGCATGGGCCTTGAAAAGCTTCCAGAGAAACAGGATCATCAGAGTGTTGGAAGCCTGTTCTGCCGACTAGAGTGAGCCTTATCCAAACATGAAAAGGTTTTTAGGGAACTTCCAAATTCCCAATGCTCCCAAGACTACAGATTCACTTACCTACTACCTTAGAACCAACCCCTCTCCACTGCACTCTGGAAAAACTTTGTTTTAATAATGAAGGATGGTCTTAAAACTCAACACCCTCAGTGTGACACTAGACATGACAAACATACAGGCTGGGTTGAAGTAGGTATACTTTTGTTCGCATGGGAAATAATACAATAATTAATAATGTTACAAGAAAAAAAGCTCTGCTTCCTGTACTTACAGCTGTATACCTACTTTTGTCCCATCCTGTATTTTGAAATAGCAATGTCTCATAAATTGTTCTAGAGAACAGGATAAGGAAACTGACCTAGTAAAAGGTGGTTGTAACAGGGGTGAGGGGAGCAGGGGCAGACACCATACCAAAGACATAGTCAAAGGCCCCAAGTATGTGCTTGTGGCTACATTATTAAAGACCAAAGGTGACAGCACAATTTTTGATAAAATGTGTCTGTTTCTTTGTTGAATGTTTTACATCATACACACTGAATTGTTAATTCTATAAAGTTTATTCCATATTTTTAGATGAAGAAACTAAAGACTTCAAAAAGATCAGTGATGCACAGTGTTAGCTAAGAGAAAGGGCTAGTTGGTATGGGATAGTAAGTGGAATTTGGAGCTGGACAGGCCTGAGACATATATGTGCCCTTGAGCTAGTTATGTGACCTTGAGCAAGTCACTTCAGTGCCTTGTGCTTCGGTTTTTATATCTGTACTGGAGGAGAGATAATATCTTCTTTCAGAGCTTTTATGAGGATAAAGGTTAAATGATGTGTCCGAGTTTGTGCAGCTGGCAAGGCATCAGCACGTAAGCATGCAGCAGAATTCACATACCCGGCACAGGGCAAATCAATGTTCACTACTATCGGAAGTGGCAGAGCCTGGATTTAATCTCAGGTCTCCCAGACCTGTGCATTCTATGTCCTGTCACCTGTTATGCTATCATCTTCACGAATGGATGATTGCACAGGAACAAGGACCATTTTGCTGTTTATGTTTTGTTTTTTTTGTTTTTTTGGGTTTTTTTTTGAGGCACAATTGTGGCCAATGGTGATGTCAAGATATATCTAGGGGAAACTATTCATATTGCTAATAAGCCGCTCTTCAGTAAATAAAAGCAATTTCTGGAAATAAATCTTGGCATAACTTAGGACAGAGAAGTCATTTCCATATTCACAAGGTTTAGTCTGGTGATCTGTGCTTCCCAGAGTTCTCCGTCTAGTCACGCTCTCCCGCTAGCCCATTGAGCGCAGCGTCTTCAGAGTCACTGGTGCACTTAGTACCTTTCACACAAGTTTTTATTCACTTATGATTTCATGAATATTTCTTGGGCTTCTGTAGTGTCTCAGGCCCCATTTGGGGCACTGAAAATAGAGCAATGAACAAAATAGATGAGGCCACTGCATTCTGTGTGCATGGGACAGGAGCACACAGAATAAACAGATGGAATGAGTAATGAATAGGGTTAGCTTTCCATTGCTTTTATAACGATTTATCATATCCCACATGATTTAAAATAATTGAAATGGATTCTACCGCAATTCTGGAGGGCAGACATCCAGAGTCAACATTACTGGGCTGATTCAAGTCGCAAACAATCCATGTTCTCTCCGGATTCTTTAAGGCAGACCCTGTTCTTTGCCTCTTCCAGCTTCTGGTTGCTGCTGACATTTCTTGGTATCTGACCACATTAATCTCTACAATTGTGTGTGTGTGTGTGTTGTGTGTGTGTGTGTGTGTGTGTGTGTGTGTAATCTTCCTCTGCCTTGGCTTGTAGGGACACTTGTAATTGCTGTTGGAACTCATCTTGACAATTCAGGACAATCTCCTCCTCCTCTCAAGATTCTTAATTTAACTATGTCTACAAAAACCCTTTTAATCCAAAGAAAGTAGTATTTATAGATTCTCGTGTTTAGGACCTGATATCTTTGGGATATATTATTTGGCTTTCTACAGGTAACAAGTATGTCAGATGGTAAAATGTATTTTCCAAATGAGATTAACTTAGATTGAGAGATAAAGAAGACCATTGTGGGGTTAGAAAATGTTACTTTTACATAAGGTATATAATAAGGAAGACACCATTCTTATGGTAAACATGAAGCAAAGACTTGAAAGAGGTCGGGCCACCTGAAGGAATAGAGTTCCAGGTGATAAAAACAGTATGTGCAAAGGTCCTGAGGAACATCTAGGTGGCCTGTGTGATTGAAACAAAGTGAATAAGAACTAGAGTGGTGGGAGATTAGGTCAAATGTTGGTGGGCGAGGGGCAGATTATACTGCTAAGTGTAAGAATCTTTTTTCCCCATGAAATGACAAGTAATTGGAGTTGCCCATAGGTTGGTTGTCCAATTCAGAGGTTGTTTCAGTAATCTAAGTAAGAAATTATAAAACCTGAACCAAACTGTGCGCTGGTATTGTACACAGGATTCCCTAAATCCTCAGGATAGAAATATCACACCAAAGGCCTAATGCACATCTACCCAAAATTCAGGAGGTGTGGTTGTTCAGCTACTTCTGCTGACAAATCATCTTGGAATTGGCTTGCACTGTCTTGCCAGGAATTGAATTTTTTTTTCTTGAGCATAGAAGCTTTTAGAACAATACTGTGTTCTCGATGGAAAAATTACTGAAACAACGTACTTGAGTCTTATAAATGAGCTTTATTTACTTATTTTAAATAAAGACTAAACATATGACCTCATATTTGAAATGACTTTTTATTAGCAAGATTTTTAAAATCTATTACAGGTTGTCAGGTTTACTATGGAGGGTGATTGGTTAGCTTGAAACTCATCCTTATTTTTTGAAATTAAAAATCTCATTTTTAAACAAATTTTAAGAAAAAAACATAATAAAATTTAGAATATACTTAGAACTAAAAAAGAAAACACATGCTATGTATCAAAATTGTCAAATGAGTTACAGTATAACTTGGATAGAAATTTGTAGTTTTAAATATTAAAAGAAAAAAATCTAAAAATGCATTCATTTTAAGATCTTTTCTTTTTATATCTTAGGAGAAGAAGATGAAAATGAAAGAGTATAAAGCAAAGTAAACAACAAAAAAAGATAAATTAAGAACCAAAGAGTATGAAAAACTTCCAGCAAGATTTATCAAGAGTAAAAGAGAATCAAGATGTGAATACATCATGGTGCTTGGTTTGACCAAGATTGTTCACCTTTGTACCCACTGTTCCAGCACAGTCAATAGGAGTGCCCACTTTCATTCTCAAAAGTGTCATAGTTTGATTTGTAATGACACAATTACATTTGGACCATTGCACTGTTTACAGAAAAAACATAAAAACCTTGCATCATGAAGGGTGCATCTCATTTTGATCCTTTTTATAATTCCTGCCATCTGAGGCTAATGTTTTAGAGAAAAAATGATTGATGCTTAGAGAATGTGAGTTGTATGAAAAACTTTTGCATGCCTATATTTGTGCGAGAATGGAGACACATAGGGCAAAATTTTAGAAAAGAAATGGGGAGGGGTGAGCGCAGTTGACTTAAGAAGTTTACTACAGTGATTGAGGCTATAGCTCTGAATGCAGGCTACGTGGGTGGTGATTCCAGCTTCATCATTTCACATTGGAAATATAAGAGGGAAATTAAATAGTCAAAACTGAACAGGTTAGTCCAGGCAGCCTTCAATGGATAAGGCATGAGAAATAAATGCTGATGTGCCTTGACTACAGGGGCAGAACTGGAACAACGACTAATTTGAAGTATTATCTGCCATCCTTTCTTACTCACTTTCTTTCTTTTTCTTTTTTCTTTTTTTTTGGCCCGAGTAGAGTGTGCTACATGAGGTAAAGAAAAGGAACTAGCTCTTATAAAAATAGGGAAAGAGGAAAGGAAAAAACATCCTTATTCATTTATGGTATTTTCTCCTGTCTGATGTCATAGATGCTGTTTAAATCACCACACAAATTTATAGACTTTGCCATTTAGTAGAAAGTGTTAATAAAACACTATTGAAAACATTATATTATGAAAAAGATGCAGAGAAATAAGGAAGATATATAAGTCTTCCAGATCAAGTCAGTTTCCACAGTTGAAGTCTCATACTATAAATTTATGCATAATTGTTTTGAGGGTTTCTGAGAGTTGCCTTAGCACATGGAGTTAGCCGGGGAACTCACAATTTCATGATCCTGACATCCAGAAGCTTTCAAGGTGCAGCACAATCAGTCATACGAGAGCCTACATGCAACATTATTCTGCCTAGATTTCTTCATGCATTATATATAGGTTAAAAGAGGTTGCTGTAAATAGCAGGTTCATAGAAAGGACAGATTGAACATTTGAACTCATTGCAAAAGAAAAAAAACAAGTGAGAGAGAAAGCCCATTTTTCATGTGCTTTCTGTACTCCTCATCACCCCTGTAATGCAGGCAACTGCAGAAGCAACATTAGTTCGACATTAAAATTCAATAAGCTTTTCTCCTGATTCCAGTCTGACAGATCGCCTGCATGGCGGAGGAGCCACAAGGCTGAATGAATGGGCTTCTAAACAAATCGGGTCAGATGCTGCTGCTGCTTGACTTACTTAAGATTGATTGGTAATTAAGTGGTTTAAAATTGGTCCTTTCCTAGTGGAACAGACTTGGAGCAGGGCTTTTCATGTCTTGTGAGACCTTCAGAGGATCAGGGAGAAAAAGAATAGTAATGAGTAATAGACATTTTTGAAGGGTCTTGTATCTAAAGAAGAAAATGTGGTCTCCCCTTATGAACATCCCTCCAGCATGGGGCAGATACATTTTAATGATGGAAACTGACACCATGATCAGAATTACAAAGGGGTAACAAGTTCTTTCTCCTTTAGAGAATGCAGAAAAATAAATGTTCATCCACCCCTTTCTCCAATTAAAATCAGTGCTGGACCAACCAGCACACGTGCAACTGAATTAACTCTCTCTGATGGCTGAGATAATGTTTGGTGAGTGCAGAGTCAGAAGTGGGGGGAAATGGCACCCAGGAAGAACCTAAGTGACAGCCACAGTGGCAGGTCAGCTCAGGGTGACATTAATTATGTTTCAAAGAAGAAATCCCAACACCACTTATTCAGAACCCAGTAGAGTACAACAAAGCATTACTGAAAATCACAGTCAAATTAATATCACCCTGTATTACAGAAGAGTGAAAAGTTCTACCTCACTATCTTGTACTAAGTATAATGGAAACTATAAGTATTACAAATATGTGTTTATGTAATTCTCTGAACCCCTATCATATGCGATCTGATCGTTCTACTGAATCTTTTTCAAGGTCACAGGGTTTTATTTTTATTTTACTAGAATATGAGAAAAGCTTCTATAGAATTTGGTGTTTATGCTTAAATATTTAAAAAATATATGAGTCCAGACAGAAGGCATAGGGGTACTTTTTCATAGCTGTTTGCAGGGGAGGGGGTAAGAGCATAGATAATATTATCTGGTTTTTGAGTTTCCTAGGAACATCAGAAGCATTTCTAGTACATATATTAACTTAAAGAAAGTTTTTGGGGAATAAATAGTTGCAAGATGCTGATCGAAATAAAACGATTACTCAGACAGACATGCTATCTTTTAAGAACTTATATATTCTATAGGTAATAAGATAATAATGACTCTATAAGGTCAAAAGTTACAGAATGCAAAAGCACAAATTATTGTATTAGTTGAATTAAGTAGAGACCTCATGGACTTCAGGGAAAGTCCTGGGTGGGATTTGAATTTGTGTAAGTTGTATGTACACTGTGAAGAATTAAACAAAAAAGCACCCATGTGGGGTAGAGAACAGACCAGTACATAGAACATCTGGTTACTTGGCTTCAGGGTAGGGTTTGTGAAGGAAAATAGAAGAATCAGTCCTCAAAGATCAGATATCCAAGGGTCTCAAGTGGCAGTTAAAGGATCTGGGGCTTTGTACATTGATCAGTGGGGATCCTCTGAAGATTACGAGCGCATCTATGCCCAAGAAAGAATAATTTGGCAATGGAATTCAGGGTGGATTCAATGAGGGAGATCCTCATTAGGGAGCCTGGGTTAGTATGTGCCAGCAGAGAATCCTTTCATGATGGATACATTGATCAAATCATCACGTTTTACGCTTTAAATATTGTACCATTTTGTTTGCAATTACACCTCAATAAATCTGGTGAGAGGGAGGGAAACAGACACTAGCTCGGTAGTGGAGGGTGAAGGAGAAAGATATGAGAACAATAGGCTTCAGACACCTTAGATTCCCAACCAAGGACTTGCATGAAGGACACCAAATAGTAGCAGCCTCTGACTTCCCATCGTTATGCCAGAGCTCCTGTGTGTAATGACACAGTTGTTTTTTTAAATGTGTGTATCTTATTTCATGACGATTATTGTTATCCTTAAGAAATTACTTTTATACTTTGAATACTTTTCAACCTGGGCTATACATTTAAAGTCTACTGAGGAGTCCTTAATACTAAGAAAGCCTGAAGCACCATCCAAAAACACTCTTGGGAATGTGCCCAGAAATCAATCTGGAATGTTGCCAAGCGGATTCAGACGTGTGACTTGGGCAAAGGTGATAACGAGTGCTCGTTTCATAAGTTTCTGCTCCCACATGGAACACAGTCCTATATTTAATGTGTCCTATGATGCAGGAAGAAACAGTAATTAGTGCAATCACAGTGACTTAAGTTGGGTGACTCATAGAACATTTTTAAATTTTATGAGATTCTTAAAACAGTTTGTGGTTATGTATTTTAATCTTTTTTAAATTTTACTTTCTTTTCTAGTTGATGGCAAGATTGTTCTTGAAAAAATCATTGTTGAATGCTTATTTTTAAACACTTCATTATCATTTGATTGGTTGGAGTCAGAAATTGTTTCTTAGTGTTCATCTGAGGCTATATCTGTTTTGGCCTCTAGCGCGTGTATCAAGTGCTGTAGTAGGAAGGTCGGAGTGCTCTAAGCAAGGCTGGTACACTGTGAAACAAACTGTCACCTGGCTCTGAAAATAGCGAGTCCTAAACACAATCTGTAAAAACAAGTATCCTGAAGAAAAAATTTTCAGGAAGAATCTATAGTCAATTATTTTAATGTATCTGCCATAAAGAGGCTTCCAGTTCCTATTGCTGTGTGTATGTGTGTGTGTGTGTGTGTGTGTGTGTGTGTGTGTGTGTATGTGTGTGTGTGTGTGTTCAATAAAATATCCTTCTTTCTAATGGTTTAGATTAGTTACCATTATATTATGGTTTTTCAGTAATTTACTATATTTGACTTGACAATAGCATTTTAATGAGTGTATAAGACATCATTAAGTGGAATACACTATAATTAACAGATCATTCCTCCATCATTAGATACAAGTTGTTGTGATTATGTATTGTGATAAATCATGCTGTTGTGAATGTGCAGTTTCTTTTTCTTTTGATTAAAATTTTTCATTAAACAGTGATTTATAGTACTTGCTCTTTAGGGAGAGATTCAGATGTGAATAAACCACTACCTGGTTTTATGGAGCTGACAATTTCATAGCATCTGATGTGAACCCTATAACAGTGCCACGATAGGTGAATAAACAAACATGTAAATACAAAGAGGAAAACTTAGTCATAGCATGTGGCTCAAACACTGTCGATATGAAGAAGTATCACTTGCATTGAGTCGCGGAGGATAAAGAGTTTAATAGGAAGATAGAAAACCCACTCAGAAAAAGAATTAAGTAAAACTGTGGTTGAGGTTCAAAGCTTATGTAAAGGAAGACAGGTGAAATTAGAAGGAGCACATTGTTTGGTGTGGTAAGTTAGAACAATTCCTTTAAAATGGTAGATTTCTAGAATTAGTGGGGTCATCACATTTTAAGGTATAAAAATGTCAACTCACTATCTTGTACAGCAGAAACTAACATAAGTAAAATAATATGGTATACTAGCTGTATGTAAATATTAAATAATAAAATTAACAAAAATGAAACATGTCCTATAACCTACAGAAAATTAGAATTGTAGATAATGTGTCTAAAAAAGAGGCAAAATCTTATTCTATACTTTTTTCTTTATAATAAAATGCAAGTAGTAATATTATGGTGCCAAAAGAAAATATTTTTTTAAATTGAATTTTATAGATTTGAATATGTATTGCCATGCACTTGGCAGAAGCTGTCTTAGCACAGCAGTTTCTCAGCACATCACTAGTGTCACAAATGTAATGAGCAGCTTAGGTGTATGCTGACTTCGTTAACTTCATCTGGTTAACTTTTTTTTTTAACTTTCCCCAAGAAGGATTTTATTATTGGCAGCTTAGTGGTTGACAAATTTTCAATATTGTTATACCTCTCACTTGTAGGTAAAGTTTGACAATTCTATACAATTTATTTTTATTTTTTATTTATTGATTTTGGAAAGAGATAGAGGGATAGGGGGTGGGTGGCAGAGAGGGAAGCATTTATTTGCTGTTCCACTTATTTGTATATTCATTGGTTGCTTCTCATATGTGCCCTGACCAGGGATCAAGCCCATAACCTTGGTGTTTCAGGACAATGCTCTAACCAACTGAGATAAACTGCTAGGTGTTTCTGTTAACTTTTTATTGTGAAATAATGAAAAGTATATAATAGTAGAGTAAAATAATAAAAATTGAGTATACACCATCTAACAGTGAGCTTAATAAATAAAAGCCTTCTAGTGAATTAGGAGCCATACCATCTTATCTCATCCTTTCTACGCATCCCTCCCCACAGGGATAGCCACTTTATTTTCATTCTTTTAATATATTTATAAATATATATATTATTGATTTTAATTTATTGTGTTTACATAGATTATAGTGTCTCCCTGAATGCAACCCATTCCCCTGTATTCCCCTCCACATCTCTCTTGTCTACCTCCCAACAGCTCCCTCCCCCCTTCCCTTCAGTTTCATCCCATCCTATCCTCCCCTTTCCCTCTGTCCCCTTTTCCTCTGGTCTCTTTGATCCCTCCTCTGTCTCAATTCCGTTTCTCAGTTCACATTGTTCATTGGATTCCTCAAATGAATGAGGTCATATGATGTTTTTCTTTCTGTGCCTGGCTTATTTCACTTAACATAATAGTTTCCAGGTCCATTCATGTTGTCGCAAAAGGTAAGATTTACTTCTTTTTCATGGCCTCATAGTATTCCATTGTGTATATGTACCACTGCTTTTTAATTCACTCATCCACTGACCGACACTTGGGCTGTTTCAAGATCATCACTATTGTGAACAATGTTGCCATAAACATGGGGGCGTATTTCTTCTTTTCAAACAATGCTATGGTGTTCTTAAGGTATATTCCTAAAAGTGGGATAACTGGGTCAAAACGCAGTTGATTTTTAATTTTTTGAGGAATCTCCATACTGTTTTCCACAGTGGCTGCACCAGTCTGCATTCCCACCAGCAGTGCAGAAGGGTTCCCTTTTCTCCACATCCTCGCCAGCACTTAATCTGTGTTGTTTTGTTAATGAGCACATTCTGATGGGGGGGTGCTCGGACCACCCCTGAGATCAACTGGCTTCTGCTGTCTCTGAGGTTGTGCCCAAACCACAGGCAGGTTTGTGCAGCAGCCACCTCGACTTCCTTCTGTCGCTTGGGCCTCCACCCCCGCCAAGGGCGGGTCCATGCAAGGAGCAGGACTGTGTGTGAGCCAGGACCTCTGCAGAGGAAGTGAGGGTTACTGCCCCTGCTGGCTGGCCTGCACATACTCGCTTGAACCTCCCTGGATTCTGTAGCTGTGCCTCCAGCCTCTGTCCTGCCCAGGTGAGCACTCAGCATTGCGGGTTAGGGTGGGAAGTAGAGGGGGTGGGGGTAGTGGGTGTGGGGATGATGGGGGGTGTAGCTTAGAGCTCTGCACTTCCTATTTGTGTCCTTAATGCGCTGCCTGCCTCTAAGTGCCTCTTTCTTGTATCTGGGGCAGGAGAGCCTTCGGTGGATGGGGTAATTTCTTCCCTTTGCTGGTGATGCTGTTCCCAGGAAAAATGTCCACTTTAGATTTGGGGAGTGACTCAGCCCAGGAGTTAGGGTGTCCATCCCTCAAGGTGTCTCCCTCTGTGCCTCCGAGTTCCCCTGGCAGCTCCATTCATCCCAGTTCTCTCTGATCCTGGAGCTCCAGGCAGATGGCTGTGAGCGAGGCTCTCTGTATAGTTATAGTCCCTTTAATACAGAACCTGGGTCTGAGAGTTCTGCCTCCTTCTCTCAAACAGTATCTAGGCTCTTTTCTCAGCCAAATATAGTCCATAAGCCCCTTCCAGGCTCCAGGGCTCTAGGCTGGGATTCCAGTTTTGGGGATGAGCACCCACAACTCGCTGGGCACTCCTCCCCACAGTGAGAGTTCTTCCCAGCCACCGCTCACTCCCGGGAGCAGGCAGCCCTTTCCGTATCTCCACCTTTCCCACCATTCTCAGTGTGGGTTCTTTGGTGGTCCTTGGCTGTAGAATCCTCTTAGTTTAGTCCAAAGTTGGTCTTTCACGATGAGTGTTCTCATATTTAAGTTGTAATCCACCTTGGTTTGGGAAGTGGGAGTTGGACTGTCTGTTTACTCTGTGGCCATCTTGGAACTCCAGGGATAGCCACTTTCTTAAATGCTGCTCTAGTCTCTATCCTTCTGTTGAGTTCTAACATGCATGACCCTACATAATATTTGGTGAAATCTGGCCATTCTGAATGCATGCTTTTACAACCCTAATAGTTGATGAAATTTGACCCAGTTTGAACTGAACATACATCAAATTATATGCTACATATACTCTTTGACGAGCTATTTTTGTTCAACATTTTGTGCTCAAGATCCATGTTGTGACTGATTTGATATAGTTCATTTACTTTAAGTGCTTTATAATGCTAGATGGTATGAATAGAATATATACCACAATTTGTTTACTTATTTACTTTGTCTACTGCTGATGAACCTTTACATCATAATTGCAGTTTTTGAATTTTTTATGACTTCTGGTGGCTGATCTATTTGGAGATAGTTCTTATGTGCGTCTTCAGTTTAACTAGGTGACATCCAACTCTTTTCAACGTAACTGATAATTTATGCTTACATCAGCAAAGATGACTGTCTCATTGCTCTATTGCTCTGCATCCTCATTAATAGTTGTTAATTTCGGTTACTCCCACTCATATCAACTGTTGTTCCATGGTGATTTCATTTTGGATATCCTTGCTTTTCAATGCCATTCAAAATGAGTGTTTGGAAATGTTTGTCTTTCTTCCTAGTAATTGTCCAGTCATGTGTTTTGTCAATACCTTTAAGATACTTTTGGTTAGTTAAGTTTCAAATACTTTCTTCCAGTTTTTTGCTTGTATTTTTTCTTCACAGTGTTTCTGAGGAGCATGAAAAAGAAAGTTTCACACAATCATCTTGTGCGAGAGAAAACATGCTTGGGAATCGAGGCAACACTGAGAAAGCATAAAAATCAGTCACAGGGGAAACAGGAGGCTCTGGTCACTACTTAAACCCTGCACCAAGGAGTGCAAAACCGTGTCCCTGGAATACCCAGGTTTCAGTAGACTCCTTTTTGTTAAAGTTCATTTGGGTTAGGTTTTCTCTTCATTGATATAACTATAATGGACAGTGGTGTTGTGGTATTGTCTAGGATTTTATTTACACTATTGCATGTCACTAAGTTGGAATTACTACTCATTTGTTAAATAAACACCCAGCTAACTTTCATTTGTCTCATTTTAGAATCTGGCAATTTTTCTCTGCACAATCTCTCAGGTTTCTTCATTATTTTTCCAAGCATGTTTCTTACTTGCCTTGAATGTAGGCAACTCTTGAATGTAGGTCTTTGTGAGCCAGAACAAACTTCTCCCTTAGGGATACAGGGAGGAAAAAGAAAATGCATTTCACATTTTTACACTGAAGGACATTTCCTCAAGATGAATTGGTAACCTTCAAATATTGGATGACTGACTTTTCAGACCTAATTTAGAAAAGAATGACTTCAAATCCAATGAAAAATACATGACCTACCAAAGACCCTCTGATGGGCCAGCCTCTCCCCTTGGACCCTGGTTTGCCATCCTCCTTGCCCTGTCAAGGACTTTGTTCCTTAATGGATACCTTCTCTTCTGTTCCAGCACTCTCTGCTCTATTGTTCTCTGGTTTCTATAGACAAAGAAATGTGTCCTTGTGTCTCTCATTAATTAAAAACAAACAAAAAACTAACAAGCAAAAGAAAGCAAAGTCTTGTTTCTCCTCAGGCTCCTCTGAGAACATTCCTAAGTCTTGGCTTCTTTTAGAGCAGCACTTTCTAAAACACTTTTGTACACACAGTATTTCCAGTTCCTCTCCTGTCAATCTTGCCTCCAGTGCTGGTACTGTCCATATCACTCCACCAACAGTGTTATGAATTCTGGCTTTGTCTTATCCAATCTATTCAGTTTTCTGTTTATGAAGGACATTCCTCTCTTGGCTTATTTGACACCACACCTCTTTCTGGCTTTCATGTGACTATTTTTATTGCCTTCTTCTTTTTTTATTTATTTTATTTTTATTTTATTCATTTTAGAGAGGAGACACAAAGTGAGAGAGAGAGAAAGAGAGAAAGGAAGGAGGAGCTGGAAGCATCAACTCCCATATGTGCCTTAACCAGACCAGTGCAGGGTTTTGAACTGGCGACCTCAGTGTTCCCAGGTTGACACTTTATCCACTGCGCCACCACAGGTCATATTGCCTTCTTCTTGACTTATTTCTCCTCAACTACTATTGGCCTAAATCAAGAAATGCCTCACAAAACAATAAAAAGCCCTTGTTTCCACATTCACCCCTAAGGTGGTCCCTCATTATCAGAGTCTGGACAAGTATCTGCATGGTAACAACTGAAAAGTGCTCATCTCCAGCTGAGATTTCTCCACTAGATGAACAGTATGGATTTCAAACCTGTCTACTTTAGGTCTGCATTTAGATGTTTCAAAGCCATTTATAATTAAACACGAGCAAAACTTCTTTCAAAATACATATTTCTAGAAAACGTTTTTCTCCCTTATTCTTTCTCATCTTTTAAGCATGTAATTATTTCTCACTTGGTCAAATATGCCCTCAGTCCTTCTCTTTACCTTATCCACAATCAAATTTATTAACAACTCATTAGTGTTTCTAAAAAAGTTGCCTTGAACCCATACTTCCACATACATATATATATATATATATATATGTATGTATATTGTGAAAGAGACAGAGAGAGACAGATAGGGACAGACACAGACACAAAAGGAGAGAGAAGAGAAGCATCAATTCATTTTGTGGCACCTTAGTTGTTCATTGATTGCTTTCTCATATGTGCCTGATGGGGGTTGGGGGCTACAGCAGAGCAAGTGACCCCTTGCTCAAATCAGTGACCTTGGGTTCAAGCTAGCAACCATGAGGTCATGTTTATGCTCCCATGCTCAAACCAGTGACTCCCACGCTCAAACCAGATGAGCCCGCACTCAAGCTGGTCACCTCGGGGTTTCGAACCTGAGTCCTTTGCGTCCCAGTCTGATGCTCTATCCACTGCACCACCACCTGGTCAGGTCACCCTTTCTTCTTGATAATATCTTTTATAACCATATTTTCAGAAACAATTATATTTTGAGACAATTTCTCTAGCTTCTTAGGTGTTCTTTCATGTTTAGTTCATTGTAGTCCATCTTTTTCTAAACAACCAGACAGATACAGTTTACAACATAAGTAAATCATCTTTCTCCAACTTAAAAACTATCAATGGCTTCCCACTCATTTGAGAAATAAAACCAAACTCTGTTTTTGGCTTAGGTGGCTCTACCTGGTCTTGTCCTAGTGTCTTTCCAGTCTTTTCTCATGACAGCACCCCCCGCCCCCGCCATGTTCTTTCTGGATTCAGAGACTTTTCATTTTCTAAATGCTTCACCTGGATTGTGCCTCTGTCACCTCACATTTGGAGATTCTTATGTGCTTGTTTCCTTCTCATTCTTCAGGTTTCACTAAACCCACAAACACTTTATCTGAAGTAGTTTACCCCCACACGGGGATTTTTTCTATGATCCAGATTTCCCATGTTAATGAATGCACTTGCCACAAGTCTGGAATTAAAATGTTTGGCTACTGCATTGTAGATACACAACAAATATTTGCTGAGTGAATTAATGCAATAATTTACTGGGACTGAAAAAAGGCAACGGATCTGTGGCTGTTATTAGTCTCATAATGGCATTGTACTCTTCACACAGCGGTGACTTCTTTTCAGTGTCACAGTTTACCCAGTCTAGAGATCAAATGTCTGACCACAACATCCTTGTCTTTCATCCCCTCACCCACACATACAACCAACCACCTGGTTAGCAGAGGGTCCTAGGACTTTATATGTATATCATACTCTCAGGAATGTAAAGCGTTTTTCTCTATTTTGTAAGTGGTTAGAGTAATTTTCCAGTAAGTTTAAAATTTGAATGAACAAAATTACATAATTAAAATGCTAATAAAAATGTTTCGGTGACCAACAAAATCACATTGCTAAAGCAGTAAATAAGCAAGAAAAGTAAACAAATAAGAAATATTTTACTTGGCAATTTTTATACCTATTATGAACCTGCCAAATCTCCTTTGGAAACCAGATGGTATTCAGATGGTCCCAGTGTTTACAAGCCAGGAGAAAACTAATTGCTACTCTTCATTCAAGAGGCTAACTAGTAACTACAGAGATTGAGGTGTGTCTTCCTAAACTTGTCTCATCCTTTCAAATTTTTCCCTCAGAAAATGGCATTAATATATTTCAGAGTCTGATTAATCTGGTTGCAATTTTCTTGACATCTGACTCTTACTTAAGCTTTTTACATATGTGCTTTTTAATTTTAATACTTTTTCTTTTTAATTGGCTCCAAGTCCTCATAACAAGAAAGTAAACTTCAGAATTATAAAACATGATGATCTGATAAAAGAAAATTAAAATGTTTCTGAGATTTTTAGGTTATTTTGGGTCTACATCTAGACCCAAATGTGTCTAGTTACAAACTAAAGAATGTTAGAAAATAGTGAAAAATGTTTCATGAATCACCAAACTTGGATTAGCATTGTATTAATCATAGCACTTCTTACCTTAATAATGGTTGAATAGATCAAGAATCCATAATATTTGTAACATCTTATGAGTAAACAAAAATTTGGAAAAGTACCATACAGGTATCTGTACAAAGAAACAAACTAAAGACATTGTTAGCAATATGATGTATTGATATAAAACAAGAAAAAGACTCATATATTGGGGAAATTAAGAACATATAATAGCTGAGAAAAGTATCCAAAGTTACTGTTCTTTGTACCATGAAGTTCCAAGTATAAATTATTTGATCTGATTCTTTAAACCCACTGCTAGATAATGAGTTACTGAAGGAATATGTCTTATTTATATTTATTTTTATAGATATATGACAAAGTTTTTTAGTCATAAAATAGCCAATTTGGAATTGATCAGAGAAACATTATTTGTACAACTTTCACTTCTTGTTAAATAATAAAATGTTACTGTCATTACTTTTAGCTTCAATGAGAATGGCTATTATTTATAATGTTTATTTAGTTTTGAACTTTGTCCTTTTGGAAAAAAAGCTAAATAAAATTCTATTGAGAAGTGAACATATATTTGACAGACACCTTTTTTACCCCCTAAATGTACTCTGTTTATATTACAAATGTTATTCTTTATTTGAATTTGTTTTATAAGAATTGATAGTATGATTAAATTGCAGTATATTTGAAATTAAACATAGTTATGTTTTAATAAAGTTATTGCAACTTTTGAACAAAGAATAAGGGTGTATTTCTAAAATTCTGATTAAAAAGCTTTAAGCAGAGGATGTGGAGAAAAGGGAACCCTTCTGCACTGCTGGTGGGAATGCAGACTGGTGCAGCCACTGTGGAAAACAGTTTGGAGATTCCTCAGAAAATTAAAAATTGAACTGCCTTTTGACCCAGCTATCCCACTTCTAGGAATATACCCTAAGAACACCATAGCACTGTTCGAAAAGAAGAAATGCGCACCCATGTTCGTGGCAGCATTGTTCACAATAGCGAAGATCTGGAACCAGCCCAAGTGTCCATCAGAAGACGAGTGGATTAAAAAGCTATGGTACATATATACTATGGAATACTACTCAGCCATAAGAAACGATGCCATCGTATCATTTATAACAAAATGGATGTACCTTGATAACATTATACGGAGTGAAATAAGTAAATCCAGAAAAAAAGAAAAACTGAGAACAGCACGATTACATACATAGGTGGGACATGAAAGTGAGGGTATGAGACATGGACAAGAGAGTGGTGGTTATGGGATGGGGGGAGGGAGGGAAGAGTGGGATAGGGAGGAGGGGAGGGACGCAGGGAAAACCAGATTGAAGGTGACAGAGGACAATTTGACTTTTGGTGATGGGTATGCAACACAATTGAATGATAAGATAACCTGGAGATGTTTTCATTGTACATATGTACCCTGATTTATTGATGTCACCCCATTAGAATTAATAATAATAAAATATATATTAAAAAAAAATGGGGAGAAGACATGCATAGATGCTTCTCCCAAGAAGAAATACAAATAGCCAACAGATATATGAAAAGATGCTCATCTTTACTAGTTATCAGAAAAACACAAATCAAAACTACAATGAGCCTGACCTGTGGTGTCGCAGTGGATAAAGCATCGACCTGGGAACACTGAGGTCGCCAGTTCAAAACCCTGCACTGGTCTGGTCAAGGCACATATGGGAGTTGATGCTTCTAGCTCCTCCCTCCTTTCTCTCTCTCTCTCTCTCTCTCTCTCTCTCTCTCTCTCTCTCTCACTGTGTCTCCTCTCTAAAATGAATAAATAAAAAAATAAAAAATAAAAAAACTACAATGAGATACCACCAAACACCTGTTAGATTGGCTATTATCAACAAGACAGGTCATAACAAGTGTTGGAGTGGCTGTGGAAAAAAGGAACCCTCATTCAGTGTTGGTGGGAATGTAAATTAGTACAACAATTATGGAAGAAAGTATGGTCGTTCCTCAAAACATTAAGAATAGAATTACCATATGACCGGCAGTCCCTCTACTGCACATATACCCCCAAACTCAAAAACTTTGGTACATAAGGACACATGTAACCCCATGTTCATTGCAGCATTATTCTCAATGACCGAGACATGGAAACAACCAAAGTACCCTTCGATAGAGGATTGGATAAAGAAGAATTGGTACATATATACAATGGAATACTACTCAGCCATAAGAAACGATGACATAGTATCATTTATGACAACATGGATGGACCTTGATAACAATTGAAAAATGGGGAGAAGACATGCATAGACGCTTCTCCCAAGAAGAAATACAGTTTCTTTTGCTGTGCAGTATGCTGTGGAATACTACTCAGCCATAAGAAACGATGAAAAAAAAAAAAAAAGCTTTAAGCATGTTTTAAAATTTCAACTAATCCATAAAATTTAAAATAGATTTTAATCTTTCTATTAACTTCACAGATTATGTTGGAGATCAGGGTAAGAAGACAGAACAAAATTATCCCTAATTTTGATACATCCCATATATATATATATATTAGGGAGAACACATGAAAACAATAGTTAAGCTGTTTGTAACTAAAATACTTTTCACCTCAAAAAGTAAAAGAACAACACAGACAATTTTAGGAATACTAAGAAGACAAATTCCTATTGAAAAGCAAAGCAGGCATTTAAAGACTGCATCTGGTCTACATATGGTATTTTTGGGGGGTTTTTTTGTTTTTTTTTTTTACTTTTCCTATAATAGGACAGTTTTTTCTGACTATGCTTATCACTGAAATGAAGGAAGATCAAGCTTATATACTTCAGAAGTGTGTTGGGGCTAATTTGTTATTTAGATCAGGGAGATATAATCAATTTTCAATTATCGAGTAATAAATAATGGCTGAAATTTACTGTGAGGCATTGCAAATTATAGCCAGGTGGTTCTAGTTTAAAATTTATTTTAGATTTTATCTTAAATGTGATATGCAAATAATGGTAGGCATTTATTATTATCACTGTTATCATAATAGAGATAGTGGTGTGGATTAATTTAAGTAACTATAAGGCATGCTATTCAATGACCTCACAGGTATTTCTGCTCACTGTAAACCTAACTGCCTCCAACCAGCACTAAAATTTAGTGTCTCTCTTTACTCAGAAGTGATACATGGAACAATTAACACAGTTTTAAAGGTGACATTGATTTTAGGAAGCTGATTTGATTCAGGAAAGCATGATAAATGGTTGTTATTATAAGCAATAGTTTGATTAAGAAGTTCGGTTTGTTGTACTTTTCTTATTAAAAATGGAGATCATTTAGTCAATAATCGAAACAGTTTGAGAAATATTATATAGAAGATATTATAAGTGGTAGCTGATAAAGAGAAGCTGATAGCATCTTCATAAGAAAGTACTATTAGCACTACATCATATATTTATTACTGCACCTTCTGAACATCGGACACTACTCCCAGTTCTATCGAGGCAGAAGTGAAGCATGTGTTTTGGTCTCATCCTTACGGATTCTGATCCTGGAGAGCCAGGTGAAACCCAGATGTACATACAAGTGCATGAATGGATTCTGATTTTGGCTCCTGAAGAAAAACATATTGAGAAGCATAGGTCTAAAATATCTCCCCACCATCAGAGACCTGACAAGTGCTTCCATACAGCCCTTCTCTTTCTCTGATGAACATTTGCCCTTGTCCACTGGTTCATTTTACACTCTCTTTAAAATCTTTGCATTTCACCCTCAGAAAGTAAAAGATCTTTCTCCATGTTTACTACATGTCCCTTCTAGTAATACTGCCTTAGCATATCGACTATACTTACTTTATTTGTTATTGTCCCCAACTTGTCTGTCAGCTTTGTGAAGGCAGAGACACGCCTTCTTTTTATTTTTTTAATTTTTTTTCTTTAGAGAGAGAGACAGAGAGGGAGGGAGAAAAATGAGAAGTATCAACTTATACCTGCATCATTTCAGTTGTTTATTGATTGCTTTCTCATACATCCCTTGACTAGAGGGTGACCACTGAGTGAGTGACCCCTTGCTCAAGCCAGTGACCTTGAGCTCAAGCCAGCAACCTTGGGGTTTTGAACCTGGTATCGTAGCCTGCCAGGTCGATGCTCTATCCATTATGCCCCCACTGGTCAGGCTCTTTTTAAGTTTTTAAATCCTTGGTGCAAGGGATAGTGCCTATGATATAGAAAGCACTTTATACGTATTGAAATAAATGAATTCATTGAAATGAATGAATAAAAACAAGTCACCAACTATGTAGAGATGGCTCTGACTTTGAAGGAGCATGGAATAGATGAGAGTATCACTCGGCAGGCCCCGTGCTCTTCTCTGGTGTATAGTATGTCCTACTTCACGCTCATTCTGCATTCTCTGCATAATTTTTAAGAACATAAGTTCTTGGCAGATATCCTGGTTTACGACTTAAGTAACAAGTGTCTGCGAGTCCGGAGTCATTAGTATCTATTGTGTAAATTTATATTTAGTATCATAAAATGTAATGGAATCCCAGATTACTGATCATAAGAAATGGCTGATTTTTAATTACCAAGAGTAAAACATCATGCTAAGTGCTTTAATTATTTTTTCCTTGAAACGAATGGTTTTATTATATCTGACACTATTAAGAAAAATGAATTCTTTGGGGAACTAAAATCTGAAAAGACTGCACATTTTAAATGCTTTCTCTTAGGGTGAAGATTTATTTTATTTTAATGTGGGACCACTTAGTGAATGAGAAGGTTGTAAAAGATTTTTGTGTGCACATTAAAATTTTATGTGCTCTATGTTCTTAATATTTTACAATGTATATCATTATATATTTCAGAAAAAGTAGAAGATCCCTCGGAATAGAGATAAGTATTTGAAAGAGTCATTTGTGTGTTCCTACTAAGTGCTAGCCACTCTGATGCCTGCTTTATGTAAATAAATAGAGGATGTGGAAAGTTTCAGTGGAATATGGTCACAGCAGGGTGGGTGGTTTTCCTATTGGAAGAGAGACTCAAGAGTTTGCATAGACCTCCTGACACCTGCTTAAATTCCTTCATTAATATTTTTAAGGGAAATAAATTGTATGCATTGTATTTAAGAAAGAGACAGGATTATGATTAAACATGCATTATGATAATGGGACATAAATTTTGAAAGTAGTAGTTGTCACAACTAAAGTAGCCTTCCCTCTCTTCTTGATGTTCTGAAGCTCTGTGCCTTTGTAATCCCATGCACATGCTTGGCTCTACAGATGTTGTTCCTTCAACTCGGAAGCACTTGAGCAAAACTCTGAAGTGCTTTTAGTCGGTAAGGAATTTAATCACAACATGGCCTGTGGAAACTCTTCTGAAAGATACACAGACATACATAGTGGGATGAGTGAAACTAGCTTTTGGATCAGATATCATATTTAACACAACAGATCATTGTACTATTTCCACCCTTTCTTGTAGATCCTAGGCAAAGGATATATTTTAAGTACATTCAGCATGATGTATTTTGCAATAATTTCTCTTGCATTTAGAATCTATTTGGCCTTTCCTTGTATCTTTTGAGCTAATGAAATCCCAAGTTGCAACCTCTCTCAAAACTTCACCTACACATTTCATTCCCAGTTTAAAAATAAAAAGAGTTTCTCCTCCACAAATTTTTGTTTTCTTGTTACTCATAATGAGTAACTATTGCCAGGAACTATTGAAAAAAATTTAAGTGAATGAAATATAATATTTGCCAAAAAAAGTGATTAAATAAAATGTATAGTTATTAAAAGTATGTTCTGACAGAGTAGAACTTAATGTATTTTGGAATAAAAACTTAGGTTCAAATCCCATCCTTGCACTGGTAGCTGGATGACTTAGGGCTGTCTACTTCTCTGAAACTCGATTTTCTAATTTGTGATATTTGTACAATAAAATGACATTGGTCTCTAATAGCTGCTGTAGATATAAAATGAGTAAAGTGTTTTAAGCACATCCCAGTGTCTTGCACACACATTAGCAAACAGGGATTTGTTAGTGTGCCCTTTCCCCAGCCTAGACTGAGAACATTATTGATACTGGCATTGAAAAAGGACCACAAAGTCAACATTTTGTTAGTTATGCACAATAGACTTGTGTGCTTTACAACTTTCACAAGTGTGCAGCATCAGTTAAATAGAGATAACTTAGTAACCAGTCATACAACAGATGTGTGTCATTCAGTATGTCATCATCTTATTTTTATAGACATGCTGCCAAATCTCCCTGTCATTGCTGTTTTATTATTATTTTTCACATTAGGAACCAAATTAAATGATGTGGAGCACCTTTATTAGAATTTTGAAATTCTTAAGGACTTCTAAAAGAACATGTATGTTTTAAATGTGTTTGTGTTATGTGTGTGTTTTAAAGAGCTTGTTTCTTAAGCATGTTAGAGAAAGTGCTCAGGAAATATGCAATATTTCATAATATACAGATAATCTAATCTTTTGGTCTATCCATCAATCTTTGTTAGATTCTCTGTTGGGAACTAAATCTCAGGCTTTGCATGGTCCCAAATAAAATACCTCAAGTATCCCTACATTTCAGAAATCTTGAGCAAGAAATTATACACCAAAAAACAAAACCAAAAAACCCAGAATTGCTAAAGCAAATGCAACTTTGGAAAGGGAAGTACAGGGTAGATCTTCCTTTACTGTCCAGAGTGCATGTGGTAGGTATAAGATCATTCTGAAGATGAGTTCTCAACCAAAAGTGAAAACTATGTATTTATTTGATTTTCTAATTACATTTTTCAAATCGGGAAATTTTATTTAGCTATTGACCTTTGATCTTTTTTATCCCTTTCAGCATTGTAATCACACCCATTTTAAAGTTTGTTTTAGATTTTTTCAGTTTTAATGTCTATTTTTCCTTGAAGACATGCCACCATGCTGACAAGTCAACAACCTGAACAACGCAGAAGTTTTGAACTCCTCCAAATTCAACATTGTAGCCCTAAACCCAAATGTAACTCTATGTAGACATAGGGACTTCAAAGAGATCATTAAGGTTAAATGAGGCTGTTAGAGGGGGCCATAATCCAATGAAACTGGTGTCCAAGAGGCAGAAGAGATGTCAGAGATCAGTTCCTCTGTCACTCCATCTGCACACAGAGGAAAGATCGCGTGACAACACAGCAAGGGGGCAGCTATCTACATGTCAGCAAGAGAGGGTGCGTCAGAAACCAACCTCACTGGCACCTTTATCTTAAACTTCTAGCCTCCAGAACTGGGTGAAAAGGTCTATAGTATATTGTTATGGCAGCCTGGGGGGATGCATACAAAACCAATAATTACAAATTATAAGTTATCTTTAAAACATAAACTTTTAATACATAAACTTTAGAATGATTATGATTACAATGTTTAAAGAAGTAAAAGAAGAAAAACAAAATAGTAATAACTACTATTTATAAATTCCAGAAATGAAAACTGTAATTATTAATTTATACAAATGAACATTGGTTATCAGAGTAAAAGTAGATTTCTTGATATACAGCTGAAATTATTGCAGACTTCACCTTCACCTGGCTGGACCTCAATATAAACATATACAAGTGCTGGGAAATATATAAAAATATATAGTTTAAAAAGTTTTTGGGAAAATTCAAAAGAAAGAATGGGATCACTTGTTACTAGAAATAAAGAGGGAATTCACAGTCACATTCTTATGTTAAATGTGATGCCAACACAAGACCATGACAGAAATAATCCAGTAAACCCTTCTGCTAACCAGGTGGTTGTATGTCTGGGAGAGGGGATGAGAGACAGGGATGCCATGTTCAAACATTAAATTAACAGTGACTTACTGAAGCATGGAGCCTTTGAGTGTTGGCTTATGGAAGTAGAACTATTACAAAGTGGGTACCAACATGACTGGAGAGAGAGAAGAGTTATTACTGGTTACTTGAAGCTCCAGTGTCCCAGAGGTTTTAGAACAATGGGCTCCTTTCTTTAATCTGACCCAATCCAGACCCTGACTTCAGTTCTTGTCTAAAACTAAGCCTCTCCTAAGAAAAGAGTCCTGGATTATTTCTGACCCCACCAAATATTGTCTGAACTAAAGTGTCATATATGAATTGAAAAAGTTCAGAAATAATATCGCTGTATTTGGAAGAAAGAGGGACTCATTCGTTATCTTTCCTTCTGTAAGGATGGTGTCAGCAGCTGAACAGCACCTGCTCCAGCCACTGGTCCATTCTGTTTTCTCTTTTTCCTCCTGTTATCCCCCTCTCCATGTGTTAACATATTTGGGAGCAACTTAGAAAGCATTCTGAAGCATTTCGGGAATGCACATTTATTTTCCAGAAGAGCAAGTTGCAAATGAGTAGAAATTTTTCTTAGGGCCTCTGTTTTGTCTATGGTTATAGCTTTCCCACATGCCCCCTTCTCCATAGAAAGGTTGTCAGCAATCAAGGGTTATGAATATTCTATGTGATAGCCATTTGAGATGAACTCTTTGCATCAATTTCTAAAATAATAAAAAAAAAATAACCAGCTTTTGCTGGTTGCCATAAATTTAAATAATGTTTGAGCATATCTCCTTCACTCAAGGTGACGTTAGTGATAAACCTGGGTTGGTTGCTCTGTAAATATTAATAACATATCAAAACATGTAATTTGTCAGTCAATATTGCTACAAAATTGGCCTGAATAATGGAATATGAGGCATCAGTGACCATCAAAACAAATGCCAAATGTGCCCAGATTGATTAAAAGAACTGGAGAAAATTGTTGATATACAAGCTGCTTTTTAAATGTCTTTGTATTATTTGGTTGAGAGATCATTGTTGGCATCATAGTACTACATTTTAATGTCATTAGTGTGCCTCATTTTCTAGGAAAGATGTTAAGAAAATGTACCTGTAATTCTGCAATATTTCAATTTTTATAACTAACATACATAACATTTATAACTAGGAAATAATGCACCTTAAAATAATGACTCAGACTGGTGTGAGTGGATTAAAAAGCTTTGGTACATATATACTATGGAATACTACTCAGCCATAAGAAATGATGACATCGGATCATTTATAACAAAATGGATGAACCTTGATAACATTATACAGAGTGAAATAAGTAAATCACACACAAAAAAACTGAGAACAGCATGATTTCATACATAGGTGGGACATAAAAGTGAGACTATGAGACATGGACAAGAGAGTGGTAGTTATGGGGTAGGGGGAGGGAGGGAGGGGTGGGATAGGGAGGAGGAGAGGGGCACAGGGAAAACCAGATAGAAGGTGACAGAGGACAATTTGACTTTGGGTGACGGGTATGCAACACAATTGAATGATAAGACAACCTGGAGATGTTTTCATTGTACATATGTACCCTGATTTATTGGTGTCACCCCATTAAAATTAATAATAATAAAATTAAAATAATAATGACTCAGGAATTTTGCTTTTAAAATTAAAAAAAGAGAAAATTGCTAAATGAAATGGTAAGCAGTGCAAAACTAATGCTCCATTTCCAAAGCACCAACATGATAGATAAAATGTAATTTAGGCTCTAGCTGGTTAGCTCAGTGGCACAACATCGGCCCAGTGTGTAGAAGTCCTGGGTTTGATTCCTGATCAGGGCACACAGGAGAAATGAACATCTGCTTCTCCACCTCTCCCCCTTTCTCTTACTCTCTCTAACTCACTCTTCCCCTCTCACAGTCATGGCTCAACTGGTTCGAGCCCTGTGACCCTGATACTGAGGATGGCTCCTTCGGGCCTCTGCCTCAGGTGCTAAAAATAGTTTGGTTGTGAGCCTGGCCCTAGATGGGCAAAGCATCGTCTCATAGGGGGGTTGTCCAGTGGATCTCAGTCAGGGCACATGCAGGAGTCTGTCTCTCTGTCTCCCTGTCTCCCTGCTTCTCATTTAAAAAATTAAATTTAATTTAAAAGGTTTTTAACATTATATTGAATGTCTATATAATAGTCATATTATAAATGTCTATACTCAAAGTCATTAGCACAGTTTGTGAGTAATGCAGAGAAAAAAACACAAAGCCAAAGGATCTATGGAAAATCAAGACCACATGTAGATGATCTGGTCCAATTTTTAATATAAGCAGAGGAAAAGATGTCAAATTAATCTCAAGCTTGATAGGAAACAAGAACCAGGCTTCTTACATGTAAATAGGAATTAGAACCCAACATCTTCTCAGTATATGTCACTATAGGGTGCCATCCCCCTAGGATGCTGATCTAGCCCATTTGTCATTTATATTTTTATTTTTATTTTTTACAGGGACAGAGAGAGAGTCAGAGAGAGGGACAGACAGGGACAGACAGACAGGAAGGGAAAGAGATAAGAAGCATCAATCATTAGTTTTTCATTGCCTTTGCGACACCTTAGTTGTTTATTGATTGCTTTCTCACATGTGCCTTACCCCCAGGCCTTCAGCAGACTGAGTAACCCCTTGCTGGAGCCGGCGACCTTGGGTCCAAGCTGACGAGCTTTTGCTCAAGCCAGATGGGCCCTCCCTCAAGCTGGCGACCTCGGGGGCTCGAACCTGGGTCTTCCGCATCCCAGTCCAACACTCTTTCCACTGCGCCACGGCCTGGTCAGGCCCATTTGTCATTTCTATAAACAAAGAGCAGTCAGAATGATAGCAGATTCTTATCAGCGATAATATCTGTTAGAATATTAAGACGCAGTATTTCCAAAGGGTTGATGAAAACAGCTGTCTATTCTATACATGTCTGAAGAAAGCACTGTCAAGCTTAAAAAGGTATATGCACTACATAGAGACTGAATGGGAAAACTATTAAAATAACTTACAATACAAAAATATTTATAAAAATAATTGATAAACTATGTTGAACATTTTAATTACAAATTAATTGCATATAATAATAACAAAATATTGTATTGTAAAACAAGCTAGAATAAAAGTATTAAAAGTAATGTGTAGAAGATGGGAAAAAGAAGGAAGAAGGAAAGTCACAAGATGCTATGACCTTGCCTGACCAGGCGGGTGGCGCAGTGGATAGAGCGTCAGACTGGGATGCCGAAGACCCAGGTTCGAGACCCCAAGGTTGCTAGCTTGAGCGCGGACCCATCTAGCTTGAGCAAAAGCTCGCCAGCTTGGACCCAAGGTCGCTGGCTCCAGCAAGGGGTGGCTCGGTCTGCTGAAGGCCCACAGTCAAGGCACATGTGAGAAAGCAATCAATGAACAACTATGGTGTCACAACGGCAAATGAAAAAAAAAACTAATGATTGATTGATTGATGCTTCTCATTTCTCTCTGTTCCTGTTTGTCTGTCCCTATCTATCCCTCTCTCTGATTCTCTCTCTATCCCTGTAAAAAAAAAAAAAAAAAATGATGCATGGCCTTATTTTGGAAAAAGATAAAATACTCATTTTATTTAGAAAATGTTTTAAAATTTGAAACATACAGTAAAACTTTTAAAAACCAAGCATACAAACAAACAATAAAAGTAAATAGAATATGCCCCTGTGATGTGTAGGGAAATAACGAGGTACTTCTGAAGATGTACGCTTTCCTAAGTAAAAGGTATCAGCATTGACCGCCCATGCTAGCCCTGCAATACTTAGCTGAAGTTCTGTCTATGGGACAAACAGTCTTCTGGCTCATGTCAGCCTTTGAGTTTTAGGTTTCCTCTGTTGTAGAAACTTAACCAATACAGAATTGGTTGATAGACGTAGGATTCTTTCATAACAAAACTAAAATATATGACATTGGCCTAATGTTCTGGCAGCAGATAGGCAGAGCTCAAGCTATAAGCTAAAGAGCTGGGAACTGTGTCAGTCAGGGGTCCACCTGCAACCAGAGAGACAGAGCCAGTTGGAGATGTGTAGTTTATTTATTATCTATCCATATATCTATTTATCTACCTACCTATCTATCTATCTATCTATCTAATCATCTATCTATCATCTATTTTGCTACCTTTTATCTATCTATTTGTCATCACCTATGTAGCTACCTAAGGAATTGGCTTACCAATTGTAGGGCTGGCTGATCAAGTTCAAATTTATGGGGTAGGCCCTCAGGAGGGGCCGGCAGCACTGACAGGCATGTGCAGACACTGCTGTATCCAGAGGAAATCTCTTCTTCAGGGTAGCTGCACATCTGTTTTTAAGACTTTAACTGATTCAATCATGATAATTCAGATGATCTCAGATAATATATTTTAAATTCCACTGATTATGGACTTTAAACACATTTACAAAATAGCTTTCGAGCAATACTTGTATTGGTATTTGATTGAATAATGAGATTATAGTCTAGCCAAGTTTTCACATCGAAGGACCATTGTCATAACCCCTGCTATGCTAGGGCAAGGACACGCCGAACTCGTGCCTGCAATAATTTAGAAGACATCATTGACACATTGAACCTTTAAAAATAATGACCTGTTTATATATATAAATTCAGACTTGCTGTTAATATCTTCTTGCTACATTAGGAAAATTCTAAGAGGAAGATAAACTCAATTTATATTTAGTGAATTTGCAAGCAAAGATTAAGCTCTTCCAAAGCAGACTCTCTGCCTGAGGACTGTCTCTAAATACATTTGAGAATTCAAGAATTAAAGCCAAAATTGAACTAGTAATAAGAGATATTATTTTGTCTGGGTTTAATTGAGAAGTTCACATATACACTGGAGTGCCTGGATCTGGAACCCTGGTAACTAGATACAGTTATTACATGGGACTCTGGGTTGTCTCCTTTAGGGAAAAAGTGAACTTGTCTCAGTTTGGGAATAAAGTTATATGTGAATATTTTGGCCTCCAGATGGTTGGATTGTGATAACACTGTGGTTTCTTACCCTGAAGCCAAGAGTTCTTCCCTTTTACAGCACTGGAATTTTAGCTGGCACAGTGTCATGCAGCTAAGGACTATATTTCACAAATTCTCCTGAAGATAGACACGATCATATTATTAAGTGTTGGCCAATGCAAAATAAGAGCAAGTGCTGTGGGTGACTAACTCATGTCTCTAAATAGGAACGGTATTTTTTCCTCATGATTTCTTTTTTCTAACCAGCTACCTGTTTTTATAATGGTGGGGATGTATCAGTCCTCTGAGATAGAGGTTTCATGTCTATAGAGAAACAATACGATAATAACTTGGATCTCTTACAACACAGAGCCATGGTACCAGCATTTTTCTATCAACCTGACGTTTACATTAAAGATAATTAAATAAAATTTATAACATAGAAAGCAATAAGAATCCCCTCCTGTTGGGAAATGTGCAGATATTATGAACAGGTAACACAGAAATGAAAACCTAAAGATTCACTACACTTATGAAAACAAAGATTGTGCATTAAAACAACTCTGATGGCTTTTCGGTAGTAAAATTTTCAATCAACACAATTTTATTTTTACAATAGCAAATTTTTGCAAGAGAAATTGATATATTTTTTAATATTTCTTTTTTTTTTTACAGGGACAGAGAGAGAGTCAGAGAGAAGGATAGATAGGGACAGACAGACAGGAACGAAGAGAGGTGAGAAGCATCAATCATTAGTTTTTCGTTGCCGTCGCAACACCTTAGTTGTTCATTGATTGCTTTCTCACATGTGCCTTGACTGCGGGCCTTCAGCAGACCGAGCAACCCCTTGCTGGAGTCAGTGACCTTGGGTCCAAGCTGACAAGCTTTTGCTCAAGCCAGATGGGCCCACTCTCATGCTGGCGAGCTCGGGGTCTCGAACCTGGGTCTTCTGCATCCTAGTCCAATGCTCTATCCACTGCGCCACTGCCTGGTCAGGCGAGAAATTGATATTTATGTATGTCATTTTGGGGACCATAAATTGTTACATTCACTTTTGCAAAAAAACTTGCACTGTCTAGTAACATTAAAAAAGCCCACGTTCTATGTCTCAGTAATTTCCATTTGTGGTTAAGTGCATCCCTTACTGCATAATTTAGACTAGCAAAAAATCATAAACAAACAAATCTGGAACTAACTTAAATGTCTGTATGATATGAACAGTTACAATGTGGTCTGTTCATACTATAGAATAGACCCAACTCATACACATGCTTACACACACACAGAAACCATGATACCGAGAGACAAAGGCAAGCTCAGATGGATAAGTTAGCACAGTATTATACCACTTTCTGAAAATGTTGAAGCAGACACACAAAACGTGCTATCTGTATAGTAGAGGCTAAAAAGCTCATTTTAAATCTATTAGCTCTGCTGCCTCTAAGAAGAAGCATAGGAAATGAAACAGGCAGTGAGAGGAAGAAAATTACCTCTGATTTTTTTTTAAAGACATGACAAATAAGTGACAAAAATGTAAACAACCACCAAGTCAGGGTATCTAGAAACATGTTATCGTATCATTTCTAGTTTTCTGACTTCCTTCTTAAAATATAGATCTGGAAATTTTGATAAATATCATAAGCCTTACTGTTAGAAGCCACAGTATTTTATTTTGGCAGAGTAGATATCACTTTGATTAACATGGGAATGAGAGGCTTTTCCCTCTACTGGAGACTCCACGATTAATTTTAAAATTTGACTCCCTCCTTCTAAAACTGAATAAGGCTTTCTTCTCTGACTATCCAATATCACCAACATAGTGACTCACTGTGATTTCTTTCCATGTAGAGAGCCATCAAATAATTTTGTAGAACAAATTATACTTTGTATTATATTTTGCATAAGAAATTCCCCCAGAAAAATTTGTTTGCAAGTGTTAAGTGAAGACATTTTGGATGTGTATGTGTGACTGTGAGGCAGAAAAGAATGTTTGGGGAGGGGTCTCTGTATAGAAGGTGCTTGCTCTTCCATCAGGAAATAAAGCAGAGACCAATGAAGTAATTAGAACACACAGCATCACTGAGAGCTCAACTCTGGTGAGCACTCAGTCAGGAAAGATGTGAAATTGTGAAGAACTCAAATGGATGAAAGATTTGAGCTGGAGGAATAGAAGGATAAAGCATTCCAAAGACAAAAGAATTTTCTGTAATATTAAGAAGAATTTAAGGAAAAACCGAGCAGATAAGAGAGACAGAGATGTGTGCTGAAAAACAGTAGAGGTCAAGTTCGTCTGTGTAAGATTGGCTCAGGCCATGCAAGGTCATGAAAGCCAGGTTAAAACTCGAGTCCAGCTGAAGATCAAGGGTCTCTGTAGATCTCTGAACTTGGGAGTGAAGATATTCACCCCTAGGGCTTGGGTGTCAAATTGTGAGCCTTTATTCACTGAATTGTGATTACTTTTTATGTGTTGGTCCCAGTTAGAATCAGAAACTTTTGGTTAAAGTGTCATTTTATGATTGACACAAGTGTCTAGCAAGGCAGAATTCCTCATTGAATGACAGTGCCAAGAAAAGCAGATTTAGTAATATCCATTTCCATGCTGAATGTCATTTCAGCGTCTTATTTTTCTTTCCCTGATGATGGGCCCAGATAAGGGAGAGACGTGATACCTAGAGCATCTGCCATCTGCAAATATGAGCAAACACAAATTCTAGCAATTCCATAAGAGGACATCGGTATCGCCATTGTTACTATAGCAGATGAAACTGAGACAGAGAATTTAAGCCACCTCCCATGGTCACAGTGAACATATGTTCAAGTCTAAATTCCAACTGAAGTCTAGGGAGCTTGGAATTCTGTGTCTCTTCAACTGCCACTGCCTTCCAAAAGGCCAAGAGCTACAGTACCAAGTAGCACAGCTAAAGAGGATTCTAGCCACAAATTCTGGAATCCAGCTCCCTGTGGACAACTAAGGGCCACTTGAGAGCCTGCTCTGCTCTTTCTGCAAATGAAGCCTCAAGACAGTGATTTAGAAGATGAAATGGGTACTATTTGGGAGGGAGGGGGAGCACAATCTGACTAAAGACAAGCATGGTTGTGTCTGGAAATAGATGCTCTGCTTCACTACCTCGTCACTCTATGTGGATAGTTCCATGGGAGCACACAGGTGGCTATTCTATGCAGTACTTAGATTATCAGTAAGTTCTGGGTGTAGTCGGTGGTGGGCATCTGAGTTGCTGAGGCAAAAGATAAGCTTGGGGCTCATTCAGTTGTGAAATTGGTTAAAGGGAAGAAAACAAATACCACCCCCCATTCCGTACATATATACATATTAAATGCCAACCATCTTAGTGCGGAAAAAAGTGATTTTCTTGATACAGAAATAAACCATTTTATGACTGCCTCTTGCTTCTCCCTGTGTTTCAGAAAAGCTTACATAACATTTAGGGAGATCAGGATATTTCTAAAAGCAAATGCATAATGGAATGCTAAAGTACATAAGAAGAAATTAAAAATTATAATTGAGTACCCAAATAAAGACTGTGGTTTAGGTAATAGTAATGTCCTGATGCTTGTTTCATAGCTTTAACAAATGTGCCATGGTTGTGTAAATTGTTAACAGAAAAAAAAATAAAATAAAGAAGGTCCTTTGGATAAATGCAGTACACCCTTCTTGAGATAGTCTTACTAGTATTATTTCAGAGATGTGGAACTTGTATTGGGGAAAATACCTAAAGGGCTAAAGCTTCGGCTAGAAATAATGCACTCTTCATTCAGAAAGTCTCCAGAAATTTCTACTTATTTTCTTTCTTTCTTTTATTTTTTTTTGGGACAGAGACAGAGAGGGACAGAGAGAGGGACAGATAGGGACAGACAGAAGGAAGGAAGAGAGATGAGAAGCATCAATTCTTTGTTGTGGCTCCTTAGTTGTTTATTGATTGCTTCCTCATATGTGCCTAGACTGGGGAACTACAGAAAACCGAGAGACCCCTTGCTGGACCAGCGACCTTGGGCTCAAGCTGGTGAGCCTTTCTCAAACGAGATGAACCCGTGCTCAAGCCAGCCACTTCAGGGTTTTGAACATGGATCCTCTGTGTCCCAGTCCTAATGCTCTATCCACTGCACCACCGCCTGGTAAGGCTCGACTTATTTTCTAATGTAGCATAATCTGTGGCAGGAAAATTGGTGCTAGCAGGGCACAGAAAACACATCTTAATGGTTTCCCAAATCAACCTAGCCCTTTGCTGTTTCACTAAAGACCCTAACTCCCAGAAGAAAAGAGAAACCTAGAGCCTTATTTTAGAACATTCTCATGCTTCTGGAAGGAGATCAATATTCACAATTTTATACTAATTTCCTGTAGTGAAATCTGAATGTTTTCTAGATAATTGAGTTTTTCTTTATTTCAGTTATTATTTTGAGTTGATCTATGCATTTGAGGAGCTATACTGCTCACAAAAATTAGGGAATATTGCAAAATGAATATGAAGTGATAAAAAAGAAGCATTTGAATTTTTTTTTATCAAACAAGAACATCAGAGAAGCAAACAAGTCAAAATTGTTCAATTATGTAAATAAAATACAAAACCAACTTTTATTTCATTGGTGAAAATGCACTTGAAAAAAGGCTAAAAGTACTGGAGTATCTGCATGTTTCCTGATCCCCTAATTTTTTTGAGCAATAGTTAAAGAGCATCTGAAGGAAGAAGAGGATTGTAATGGGGTGAGGTGATTCTGGGCTCCGTAGGATCTTTTAAGCATATTTAAATATCTTAGTTTTCCTCAAACAATTGGCATTAGAGAAGTTTTATAAAGCAACCATAGATTTTGGTGTGCCTGGGACCATCTTGATTTCTCCGTGTCTCAGTGCCTTCTCTGACTCCGAAAACTATTTCACTTAGATGGTTAACTATACTTCCATCTAACAAGGGGCTGAGTAACAGCACTTTCTCTTTTTACACTGAGGAAACAGTGATCCAGTTAGATTAACAGATTTACAGGAGACCACATAGATACCACAAAACTCAAGCCAGTTTCTCTAATCATCTCTGAAGTCTGTTAGGTCTCTTAATAGTGAACAACAATAGGTTATAGGCAGGAGCTTTTAGGTAAACATTTAATGAAAACCCAAGCCTGAGCTGTTCATTTTGGCTTGAAGATCACACACCCAAGAAATACAGACCCTTCAGATCAAACCAGATGTCTTTACAGGATTTGTGGCCCCTTGGGAGCATTCGAACCAGTGTCATCATGAGAGCATCTGAATTAGAAGCTCTTGCCAAATGGCAACTTTATAATTGGCACTTATTAACAATTATAGCTAGTGCTCAACTTACGACCACAATTGGTTCCGACAGATGGGTCGTAACACGGTTTGGTCGTAAGTTGAGTAAGCTATATGTAGAGTACTGTGAAATGATGTTATAAAAATCTTTAAGTCAAAGGAGGGGTTAGATGGCGATGGAGTAGGTGGACGTACCAAATTCCAACTCCTAGAACCAAAGTGGATTATAACTTAATTTAAAGAACCATCATTTGGATAAACTAACTTTGAACTAAACTAAGTGGACTCTTTAACCAAGAAACACTGAAGAAGCCACATTGAGGCTGGTAGGAAAAGCGAAAACGTGGAAAGGGCTGCCCACCTCCCTGGAGCGAACAACAGACTCGCGTGGTGGGAAGAGAGTTTAGCAGAGAGGGAGGGACCTGGGTCCCAGGAACAAAGACCCAGCCTGCAGCCCAGAGCCTAGAAGAGGCGTTTGGACAGTATTGAGCTGCAAAACAAGTGAGGATACTGTTTGTGAGAAAGAGACAGTTTTCTCAGACCCAGGATTCTTCTTAAATGAACAGTACAGAAAACCTCTCTCACAACCACTTACCAGGGGCTCGGGGGGACGGGGACAGAGGAGAGAACTGGAGCAGCAGGAAGGAAGTGTGGACTGGAAGACACAGGGAGAAACACTCTAAGGGACAACCGCCCTAACCCCTGGGATGAGTCACTTCCCAAATAAAAAACGAGCAGAAATAAATGACATAAAGGCTAAGAAAACAATACAGAGGGTCAATGAAACCAGGAGCTGGTTCTTTGAAAAAGTAAACAAGATCAATGAACCTTTAACTAGACTCACCAAGATAAAAAGAGAGAGGACTCAAATCACCAAAATTAGAAATGAGAGTGGAGAAATAGCAACTGATACAACAGAAATACAAAGTATTGTAAGAAAATACTATGAAGAACTATATGCCAAAAAATTAGGCAACCTGGGTGAAATGAACAAATTTCTTGAATCATATAATCTTCCAAAAATCAATCTGGAAGAATCAGAACACATAGACAGACCAATTACAAAAAATGAGATCGAAACAGTTATCAAAATACTCCCAATAAAGAAAAGTCTTGGGCCTGATGGCTTCAAGTGAATTCTACCAAAAATTCAAAGAAGAACTAACTCCTATCCTCCTCAAGCTATTTCAAGAAATTCAAGAGGATGGAAGACTTCTAAACTCCTTTTATGAGGGGAGCATAATTATGATTCCGAAACCAGGCAAAGACAACACAAAGAAAGAAAATTAAGGCCTATATCCCTGATGAATTTAGATGCTAAAAACTCAACAAAATATTAGCCAACTGAATCCAGCAATATATGAAAAAAATCATACACCATGATCAAGTGGGATTTATTCTGGAGAGGCAAGGTTGGTTCAATATTCGCAAATCAATCAATGTGATTCATCACATAAACAAAAGGAAGGACAAAAATCACATGATAATTTCAATAGATGCAGAAAAAACATTTGATAAAATCCAGCACCCATTCATGCTTAAAACTCTCAGTAAAGTGGGAATACAGGGAACATTTCTTAACATGATAAAGGCCATCTATGACAAACCCATGGCAAACATCATACTTAATGGGAAAAAATTAAAAGCAATCCCCTTGAGATCAGGAAGAAGGCAGGGGTACCCCCTTTCACCACTCTTATTCAACAAAGTTCTGGAAGTCTTACCTATAGCAATCTGACAAGAAGAAGAAATATAAGGCATCCAAATTGGAACAGAAGAAGTAAAACTGTCACTATTTGCAGATGATATGATATTGTATATAGAAAACCCTAAAGTCTCAGTCAAAATACTACTGGACCTGATAAATGAATTCAGCAAGGTGGCAGGATATAAAATAAATATTCAGAAATCAGAGGCATTTTTATATACCTACAATGAACTCTCAGCAAAAGAAATTAAGGAAACAATCCCCTTTACTATTGCAACCAAATAAATAAAGTACCGAGGAGTAAATTTAACCAAGTAGGTTAAGGACTTGTACTTGGAAAATTATAAAACATTGATAAAAGAAATCAAGGAAGATACAAACAAGTGGAAGCATATACTGTGGTCATGGTTAGGAAGAATAAACATCATTAAAATGTCTATATTACCCAAAGCAATTTATAAATTCAATGCAATACCAATTAAAATACCAATGACATACTTCAAAGATATAGATCACATATTCCAAATATTTATATGGAACCAAAAAAGAACATAAATAGCCTCAGCAATCTTAGAAAGAAAAAATAAAGCAGGAAGTATCACTCTTCCGGATATCAAGGTATACTACAAGGCCATTGTACTCAAGACTGCCTGGTACTGGCATAAGAACAGGTTCATAGATCAATGGAAAAGAACAGAGAACCCAGAAATAAACCCACACCTTTATGAACAACTGATATTTGACAAAGGAGGAAAGAGCATACAATTGGAGTAAAGACAGCCTCTTTAACAGATGGTGTTGGGAAAATTGGACATCTACCTGCAAAAAAAAAAATGAAACTAGACCATCAACTTACACCATTCACAAAAACAAACTCAAAATGGATAAAAGAGTTAAATGTAAGCCGTGAAACCATAAGCATCTTAGAAGAAAACATAGGCAGCAAGCTATCCGACATCTGTTGCAGTACTATATTGCCTATTTATCTCTATGGGCAAATGAAATAAAAGGCAGGATAAACAAATGGGACTATATCAAACTAAAAAGTTTTTGCACAGCTAAGGACAATAAGAACAGAATGAAAAGATAAACCACACAATGGGAGAACATATTCGACAACACGTCTGATAAAGGGTTAATAACCAAAATTTATAAAGAACTTATAAAACTCAACACCAGGAAGACAAACAATCCAATCAAAAAATGGGCAAAAGAAATGAATAGAAATATCTCCAAAGAGGACATACCTTTGGCCAATAGACATATAAAAAAATGCTCAACATCACTAATTATTAGAGAAATGCAAATTAAAACCACAATGAGATATCACCTCACAGCAGTCAGAATGGTGCTCATCAGCAAAACAACACAGATTAAGTGCTGGCAAGGATGTGGAGAAAAGGGAACCCTCCTGCAGTGCTGGTGGGAATGCAGACTGGTGCAGCCACTGTGGAAAACAGTGTGGAGATTCCTCAAAAAATTAAAAATTGAACTGCCTTTTGACCTAGCTATTCCACTTTTAGGAATATACCCTAAGAACACCATAGTACTGTTCGAAAAGAAGAAATGTGCCCTATTGTTCATAATAGTGAAGATTTGGAAACAGCCCAAATGTAAGTCAGAGGACGAGTGGATTAAAAAGCTTTGGTACATATATACTATGGAATACTACTCAGCCATAAGAAATGATGACATCGGATCATTTACAACAAAATGGATGGACCTGATAACATTATACGGAGTGAAATAAGTAAAACAGAAAAAAACTGAGAACAGCATGATTTCATACATAGGTGGGACATAAAAATGAGACTATGAGACATGGACAAGAGTGTGGTGGTTACCGGATGAGGGCAGGGTGGAGAGGAAGGGAGAGGGGGAGGGGAAGGGCACAAGGAAAACCAGATAGAAGGTGACATAGGACAATTTGACTTTGGGTAATGGGTATGCAGCATAATTGAATGATAAGATAGCCTGGAGATGTTTTCTTTGAACATATGTACCCTGATTTATTAACGTCACCCCATTAAAATTAATAAAACATTTTAAGTCAAAGACAAAGACAATTTCCTCATGGTAGACATCTTGGAGGGGTTTGATGAAAAATATCCAAGACACAAAACACAAATTGCTGTACTGAATCTAGGATAAAAGTTGAAATGGTGCATATGGAGATGGTATTGCTGCCAGAAGCTAGTCCGCACTGTCGTACACCCACCTGGATGTGGATCAGTTGTGTCTAGTGATTATGGTCGTAAAGTTTAATGGCCATAAGTTGCATAGGTCGTAAGTTGATCAATATCTGTATAGTAATATAAATTTTATTAAACTTATCAGGGACTTTCTTGTTTGGGAGTAGAGGGAATAGATATTAATGGTAGTGAATTAATTGGGAACTGCTCTTTCAAAGCAGCCATGTTTGCAGTCACCAGCATCCTTTCTGGGCCAAGTGATAGGCGTTGAGAAATGTGATGTGCTCCCAGGGTTCACAAAACAATCTGGTCCTAGGGCTGGATGGGCTCCAGTTCTCATGAATAATACACAGCAAAGCTGCAGAATTAAGTATAACAAAGCTCTCCCATATACAACAGTCGTGCTAGCAAAGGGCCCTTCTAGGCTGACCTTTGGATGACCTTAATTACAATCAGCAAGAGAAAAATGCTGGGCCTCTCCTACTGCATAATTTAGTTTCTCTAATGTGTTTCCGAGTGGTGCCCAGAGAGGGCTGTCTCCTCACAGAAGGCCTCAGGGTTCAGAAATGAATCCAGGCAGCTGCATGGGAGAGAGCCTGGAAGATTAGGCTACTAGAAGTACACATAACAAAAGGAGCAAGAGTCTTGGGAGATCCCCCCCACCCACCCCAGGAAACCTGGAAGTCCGCTCTGCCTTTGGGGGTTATTGACTAACTGGATATTCTGAATTTGTTCAGTACTAGTTAGGCAACCATTTAAATCCTGGCTCACACTGTTTGCCCTGCTCTAGGGATTCCCTGAGGCCCCGCCCCACCCAACTATCTGGCCTACCCAAGCTGTTTCTCTGCACTTTTTTTAATTGAATTTATTAGGGTGACATTAGTTCGCATAATTATATAGGTTTCAGGTGCGCAATTCTATAACACATTTCGATACACTGAATTGTATGTTCACCCACCCAAATCAAGTCTTTGTCCATCACCATATATGTCCCCATATCCTCTCCCCACCCTCTGGTCAATCATCACACTGTTGTCTGTGTCCATGGTGTTATTTTGTGTGTCCTTTTTTGCTCTATCCCTGCACTTCTCTTCTCAAGCTCCCCCACTCCAATAGCTGTCAAGCTGCTTTCTGTGTATGAGTCTGTCTCTATCTCACTTGTTAGTTTTTCTGTTCATTAGATTTGACATATGAGTGAAATCATATGGTTATCTGTCTTTCTCTGACTGGCTTATTTCACTCAGCATAATGATCTTCAAATCCATCCATGATGTCACAAAAGGCAAGATTTCCCTCTTTTTTATGGCCACTTAATGTTCTATTGTGTAAATGTACCACAGCTTTTTTATCCACTCATCTACTGATGAGCACTTAGGCTGTTTCCAGACCTTGGTTATCATAAATAACTCTGCAGTGGACATAATTCTTACAAATTAGTGTGTCAGGTTTCTTAAAATATATTGCAAGAAGTGAGATTGCTGACTAAGCTATTTCTACTGGCTTTTCCATATAAATGGCCTATCTTGGTTCATGCTTTAAAATTTCCTCAAATTTTCAAACAAGTGGCATCTGGCCTCAACATACTCTATAGTTATCACTAAGTTGCCCTAGGCCTGGCACTAGCAGCAGCGGGCCTTGGCTCACAGAGTGGCCTTGCTTGGGCACCTCCAAGCCCAGCACAAGTAGCAGCCATCTGCAGTTGCTTTGTAGCTCATGGTAGGTGGCCCCAGTGGCAGTGGGTGACCTTGACCTGGACCTCGTGGGAAGCCCCAGAGCCAGTGCAGCCAGTGGAAAACCTCAGACCACATTGAAGCATCACCCAACCACCTCCACCAGCAACTCACACAGGGGCAAACCCAGTGGGCACCACAGCCCTGCTGAAAGAAGGCTTGTTCTGTGGGGTGAGCCCCTACACAGCTGGTCCTCCATGGTATTTGGAGGTTGGTGGTTGCAGTCAGGCCTTGTAGCTGATCGGTCTGTGAATAAATCCCTCCCATTGACATGCCAACAACTGTCAAGGTTCAACTACAAGAGTCAGCTGTACACAGCCCACATAAAGGGCATGCCTCGAGTGCCCAGTCTGGGTGATCTGGGAGGCAATGCCAATAAACCTTACAGAACACCTACTATATTAGGCCACCCTACCAAGGTCAAGCCTAGGAGACATAGCAGTTCTACCTAAAACACAGGAAAAAACACAGGGAAGCTGCTAAAATGAGGGGATGAAGAAATATGTCTCAAATGAAAGAATAGAACAAAACTCCAGAAAAAGAACCAAATGAATGGAGATAAGCAATTGACGAGATGCAGAGTTCAAAACACTGGTTATAAGGATGCTCAATGAACTTAGTGAGAACCTCAGCAGTGTAAGAAAGGACCAGTCAGAAATGAAGGATAGACTAGCTGGAATGAAGAATAATTTACATAAAAATAAAGAGAATAATTTACAGGAAATCAATAATAAGGTAGATGGAACTGATAATCAAATCAGCAATTTAAAATATAAGAAAGCAAAAAACACCCAATCAATACAACATAAAGAAAAAAGAATTAAAAATATTAAAGATTGTGTGAGGAACCTCTGAGATAACTTTAGGTATACCAACATTCACATTATGGGGATGCCACAAAGAGGGCAGAGGGAGCAAGAAATTGAAAATCTATTTGAATAAATAAGGACAGAAAATTCCCTACCTTGGAGAAGGAAATAGACATACAAGTCCAGGAAGCACAGAGTCCCAAACAAGAACCCAGACACAGCATCATTAAAATGTGAAAGGTTAAACACCAAATGAGAATCTTAAAAGCAGCAAGAGAAAAGCTGTTAGTTACCCACTAGAGAGTTCCCATAAGACTGTCAGCTGATTTCTCAACAAAAACTTTGTTGGCCAGAAGGGATTAGCAAGAAGTATTAAGTGTTGAAAAGCCAGAATAGGACCTACAACCAAGATTACTCTACCTGACAAAGCCATCATTTAAAATCAAAGGACATCTAAAGAACTTCCCGGAGAAGAAGAAGCTAAAGGACTTCATCACCACTAAACCAGTATTTTATGGGTCTTCTTTAAGATGAAGAAAGAAAGAAAAAAATAGATAAAAAATTTGAACAATAAAATGGCAATAAATAAATATATGTCAACCATTGAATCTGAAAAACAAAGTAAATGAACAAGCAAAATAGAAACACACTCATAGATGCAGATAACAAACTGATAACTGCCAGGTGGTAGGGGAGTTGGGGGATGGTTGGAAAAAGTGAAGAAATTAAGAAGTAGAAGTTGGTTGTTATGGAATAGTCATAGAATGTAAAATGCAGCATAGGGAACATAGTCAGCAATATTCTAATAACTATTTATGGTGTCAGATGGGTACAAATTTATCAGAATAATCACTTAGTAGTTTATGTAATGTCTAATCACTGGTGTGTACATCTGAAATTAATATAATAATGTATGTCAGCTGTAATTATAAAGTAAAAATAATTTAAAAATAAAATAAAATAATCTTTTTTTGTGACAGAGACAGAGAGAGTCAGAGATAGAGGGACAGATAGGGACAGACAGACAGACAGGAAGGGAGAGAGATGAGAAACATCAATTCTTTGTTGTAGCTCCTTAGTTGTTCATTGATTGCTTTCTCATATTTACCTTGACCAGGGGACTACAGCAGACCGGGTAGAAATTGCTTGAGCCAGCGACCTTGGGCTCAAGCTAGTGAGCCTTGCTCAAACCAGATGAGCCCGCTCTCAAGCTGACAACCTCGAGGTCTTGAACCTGGGTCCTCCATATCCTAGTCTGATGCTCTATCCACTGTGCCACCGCCTGGTCAGGCGAAAAAAATAATTTAAATCAGTGATATCAATAGGTATCATAAGGTTATGATTATTGGAGTCTTGAAGGGACTTTGAGTGACTTGTAAATCATATTCAGCTCACATAATCCACATTGCTTACCTTATAGGAATTTTATCTTTTAACTAGGAGAGAAAAGTAAAATTATTTTTCTGTTTATATGGACTGGTGTAAAATTGAATTTCAACATGATTTAAATATGCACTAGCCCTGGCCAGGTAGGTGGCTCAATGGATAAAGTATCATCTTGTCATGCCAAGGTCACGGGTTTGATCCCCAGTCAGAACACATACAAGAAGCAACCAATGAGTACACAACTAAAAAATGGAATAACTAAATGGAACAAGTAATACTTTCTTTCTCTTCTCTCCCCTCTCTCACTTCATCTCCCATATCATTGAAAAAATTTTAAAAGTATAAATATATACATTAATAAAGAAGCAAATGAGTAGAAAGTTTAAAATTATTTTTAAAACTCATAGACTCTATATTTGATTTGTTCTACATGATATCTGTCACAACTACTCAATATTGCAATTGTAGCATGAAAATAGCCACAGACAGGATGTCAACCAATGAGCATGGTTGTGTTCCAATAAAACTTTATTTATAGAAGCAGGCTATGCATCAGATTTGGACTGCGGGCTATAGTTTAGTGACCCCCAATTTATTTAGTCCGAACTATATTTCCATATATCCTGAATATTTTGTGTTTTCAAAAGATTGTTGTTTTTTTTTTTTACAGGGACAGAGAGAGAGTCAGAGAGAGGGGTAGATAGGGACAAACAGACAGGAACGGAGATGAGAAGCATCAATCATCAGTTTTTCGTTGCACACCTTAGTTGTTCATTGATTGCTTTTTCACATGTGCCTTGACCGCGGGCCTTCAGCAGGCTGAGTAACCCCTTGCTCGAGCCAGCAACCTTGGGTCCAAGCTGGTGAGCTTTTTCCTCAAGCCAGATGAACCCGTGTCCAAACTGACGACAACGGGGTCTCGAACCTGGGTCCTTTGCATCCCAGTCTGATGCTCTATCCACTGCACCACCGTCTGGTCAGGCTCAAAAGATTGTTTTTTTAGAATAAGGTGCTTACAGCTGTCAGTATATATTTTAAGTATACATTTTGCTTTGGTTTCTATATCTTTTCTAAATGCTATCCATAAAAAATTCTAATATGGTAAGAAATAAAATATTATGATGGAAAAAAAAGCATCATAACCAGTTGGCAGAGAAAGAATCCCAAATTAGAACTGTATAGATGTAGACTTTTCTTCCTAAAGCACCTTGGAATTTTCAGTATTAGTTGGAGGGAAGTTTCTGATTCTTCCTTGCAGATTCAGCTCAAATATTATAACCTCTTTTATTCTGGTTTTCCTTCAGACTTTTTAGAATGTTTCTAAGTAGAACATTCCATAAGGGAGGGATTCTGGCCTTCTGTGGTACCTTCCTGTTGCCACTAGAAAGTATTCACTATTTTGTTTCCCTCACAAACTCCTACCAGTTATCAAAATTAAAGAGAGTTGTCTGTTCATGATCCTTCATCGTCATAGACTGTGAGCTCTTCAGATCAGAATCAAGTCTCCTCAAGGGCTCTTTGTTCTTCCCAATGTTCAGAGTGCAACTGGATATACATGGAGTGAGATTTTATATATATATATATATATATATAAAATCTCTCATATAGATTTGAGAGATTATATATATGTAGATATATATTCATATATATGGATATGGACATTATATATATATGGATATATATATGGATATATATATATATACATATGTCATAAATGGATATACTGTGCTCATTTATTCAACTAGTAATTATTAAACCCTTGCAGTGAGGATGAGATGTTTTATGTTTCTATATGAAATTATACTTGACACTTAAACAACATGGGGGTTAGGAGCGCCAATGGCCCTCACAGTTGAAAGTCTAGATATAAATTATGACTTCCCCAAATCTTAATTACCAATAACCTACTATTGACTGGAAGCCGTACCAAACATAAATAGTCCATTAACATATATTGTGTATGTTATATGTATTATATATTACATTCTTACAATGAAGTAAGCCTGAGAAATGAAATATTATTAGGAAAATCATAAAGAAGAAAAAATACATTTATACTATTTATTGAAAATATCCTTTTTAAGTGTGTATATAAGTATATACATACATGTACACACAGTTGACTCTTGAACAACATGAGATTTAAATGCATAGGTATATATAATAATATATAACTTATAGTATATAATATATACCTTATATATTATAAAATATATTAATTATCTAGTAGTAGCTCATCAATAAGTAATGCATAAATGAACTATTATTAGTATGTGTGGAAGAAGATGGGTCCAGATGAAATAAAAACAAAAATATTAAAACGTGTACATTGGATAAGTTGTGATAGTAAATGTATCAGTACTATCACAGGACTGAGGCCACTGAAAAGCAACAGTCAGCTCTGCCTAGTAAGTGAGAGGAATTCAAAAATGAATCAGTGGGGTTTGGGGCATATTGGTGGAGAAGGAGGAAAACGATCAGCTTACAAACATATTAAACAAGATACTTATTGTTATACAGAAGTAGATTCAAACCCTGCACTGGTCCGTTGCCTGTTTTATGATCATGAGCAAATCAACCTCTCTGATCACAATTTTTAGGTAATTTTATTATTAATGGAATATCATGATTAATGCAACCAGTTATCATCATTTGTAATAATGGTGTTACACTGATATTAGTAAGTATTAATAATAAACGAGGGTGGTGATATTTTCAGTAAGATGAGAGGAAGTAGAGCCCAGGTGAAGAGGAGTAATAGGGTGAATGAAAGCTTATGGTTTGGGGAACATGAACACACAAGGAGCAGCAAAAATGAGTTATTGGATGCTCACGCCTAGTGTGATTGTCCAGATTGTCCTTCCTCTGATCACAGAAGTCTATGCTTGCTGCCCACTTGGTACTACATGTTCATTTTCTAGCCTGTTTGTCTCTGGCAGGTTCTTTTATTAATAGGATTTACATGAGCCTCTGCCATGAATTTGTAGTGTCTTATGCAGAAGAGTGTGCAGCAGCATCTGCCTCTCACTGTCCCAGACAAGGACACTGGTGAGGGTAGGAAGGCTTGCTCCCCCAACCGTAGCAGCACCAGGCTCTGAGGAAGGTCTCTCTACGAATGTGGAGGTTTTGTTTACTGGCTTATTCCTCTGCACATAGCACCTAAAACAGAAACCAGCTCTCTGTACTTTCTGAATGAATTAATCAGTAATTAAAACAAGAAACCCAATCCCATCCTCATGCAAGGGTTCAGTGATTATTGGTTGAATAATTGTGCATATATGCTACTGAGATAACGTTCCATTTTCTTAGTTTAGCTCTGAAATCTTCTTCCCTTCCATCCCTTCACTTTTGTATTACTTTATAAAGAAGAATTTGGGTATATACTTTCGTATTCTGATATCTTGAATGGCTCCTTATTCCATATTCTGTAAACTCTAAATATTCTAGTATTATAGGCCAGCCACAACTCTCACTTAGAATCATAAACCCACTCCTCTCTTAAATGCTCTAGCGTATTAATGCTGTTAACAATTCTTCCAGGTGGTGGTTCCACAGGGTCCTCCTTTGACTCTGGAGGAACACTGGCCAATTAGCCTCTCAGAAGATCTGAAGATTTGGGGAAGATTTGTGTGTTTGTACAATGCACTTAGTTCCAGGTGAATATGCTCTCCCCTCTGTTTCTGATCACATGAGTTGCCTAACTTCATTCCTGGTGTGAAAAATGCAATCAGGTAAGCTTTTATAAAAAGACTTTTTAAGGTGTTTCAATTCTCCTCCCTATACAGCATTGTTTATTTCCAGGCAATGCTGACTATAGTCTTGTGATTAATCCTTATTTTTGTCACAAAGGGCAAATGGGTGGGGACTAATATGGCAATGCTGACACAGACACGGTTAATTAACAAGACAGTCACCTTTTGTGGGGAAGGGGAAGCCTGTGAAGTCCTTTTGGGACCGTGGTCCCTCTTTCTGAAATCTCCAGACTACCCGGAGACTGGCATTGATGCACACACACAAAGGGAGGTTTGGCATTTGTTCAGTGTGGCATTGTCATTCTGGGGACTGAGTCGAAGTCAGCTGACCTCTCACAAAGTGTCCCTATTTTAGTTTCCTGGGATTTTGCTCAGGAGCAGTTTAGTATAAAAGAAGGACTATAAGGGTCATAGGAAAAGCACACAAGCCCTCGGATTGGTCAGGCAAGACCCCACTTGGAACCCTTAGAGCTCCTTGATGACAAGTGTCTTTGGAGACAATAAGTAAAGTATATTTTCAAAAATCTGTTAATTTTTGTCATTGTTCATGTTAGAATATGCTCGTTTGGATACTGAAAAAAATCAGTTGCTTATTTATTATTATTATTGTTATTAACTTTAATGATTGATTACTTGTTAACCAGGTGTATCACCAAAAAGCGTTACTTATACATATGATTTAAATCGGTGATTTTTTACTAACCCCTGGGGACTTTTATTTTTAGAAAATGGGTGTGACAATATCGAGGGAGGGATACTGCAGACAGTCTGGGAAGCTGAGGGCTGAGGAGGAGTATCTGCTAATAATTCTATCCTTCTGGGAAGTGTGAAATTTAGAAGAAAAAGGAGAGATCAAGGGTGGGCTGAATCTGAGACGAGAACAGATGGGCCGTGGTTATGCCTGCCAGAGGCATGGGCAGAAAAAATATAAACTTGTTCCTGCACTGCCTCCCCTCTAACAGTGAACTCATATACAGCTTCCTGCTGGCTGTGGCAGATGGGATGCTGAGAGGACAAAGGGTGACCTTACCTTCTCCAAAGAGCAGCAGGTAAGCCCCGGGGCTCCTTTTGGAGAAACCGCAGCTGGACCTCTGAGCCACGCCTTGCGGTGCAGAAAGCAAAACTCCCCAGGAAAGAAGCCTGTTACTTAGAGTCTGCAAACATTGCTGATAGCTTGTCCCATCCTCTAAGAATTAGTCCCGATTTGGAAAGATGTATTTGTTTTAATACATCAGCATATACCTATACTTTACTAGACTTGACCTTTTTCACTCATGGTTTTTGCTGGGGTATATAATACAGCCCTGCATCAAAAGTCTGGTCTTAAGATCAGAAGCATCAGCATTGCTGCGAATGTAGCAGAATGGCAAATTCTTAGGTACCACCAGAACCACTGGGAGCGGGGCTCAGCCACGTGCTTTAACAAGTCATCCAGTGATTTCCACGCAGGCTGAAGAGGCTGAAGGTTAGGAAGCACTATGCCAGAGTTTAGAGACAGGCGCTCTAAGTGAAAATCTCTGATCACTCCTGTAGCGATGCTGTGACTCGGGACAGATGACTCGCACACCACAAAGCCTTTGTTTCCAAGTTGCTGAGAGAATTGAATGAAATAATGCTCATATAAATGCTCAAACAACTGAGAGTACAAAAACCAACCAAATGAACCTCAAAGCAGATACCATTTATGGGAGAATGAGAGATGCAATCCAGAGCAGTCACTAAATCTTCAGTGGAGAACTGAGACATTCCGTGTTCTCTCTCCTATCTCCCAGCCTCCCTTGCAGTTAGTTTGAGGACTGGTTAGCTGGTCACTGTTTCTAGTCGATGGCCTGAGTGGAAGTGAGTGGTGATGGACCTGTGTCACCACCACCATCCAGAGGCAGTAGTAGAACCAGGGTGCTGTCTCTGCTTTTTTCCTTTCCTGGCATGAAGCATAGCTCCTGTCCTCCCAGACTCTCTGTCTGTGAGCCAGAAATAAACCTTTGTTGTATTCATCTACAGAGATTCTAGGAGTGATATGTTGTGGCAGCTTGCATAAATTATCTGGGTCAGCAATGTTGAAGGAAAAACAGTGAGAGTGTAAGACTGACAATAAGATGTCAGATAGAGGGAGAAGCTGGTTCAGGGACAGAGAATAATATCATTTTCTTATGAGAGGAAGCAGATACAGAGCCATGAATGTAACTGTATTTAAGTCCTGAAAAGGAAACAGAGGTCTCTACAGGCTACTACCAAGAGCAGAATAGGTAATTTTCTAGAGCAAAATTGTCTACTTAGAGACTGTGAACGTAACCAGCTTAGATTTTTTTTGGTTGTAGTGTGAGAGGGGAATAGGGTGGCTTCTGCTTTCTTTCCATAAAATACCTACAGATTCTACTTGTTAAAAACGAACTCTGTGATATCACTTTCTTATTTAGGGAGTATGGTCTTCTCTGTCTCCTTAATATTAAATTGTTCCTCTTGTGTGATTTCTTAAGGTATAGATTTAATGTACTTCTATTATATCTAAAGAGGGAAAGTTCCAGTCAGTTAAAGGAATCTTTCTATTCAAATTTCTCTCTCTCTCTCTCTCTCTCTTTCTAGTTAACTTGAACAAGAATGCTTTATTTAATAAATAGAATTGACAAAATCAGAGACTCATTAGAAAGAGAGCAAAGCTTTGTCCTTCCTGCCTCATACCAGAAATGGCTCTAATATCTAATTATAAATGGATTAACTATCTAAATATAAACCATAAAAATGTAATACATAAAAGCATAATGGACACTTTTAGTTAAAGTAACACAAGGCATGCAGACGATCATTGACTTGGACATAGGAAGCCAAAGGAATCCTTTATGGCTTAAAATTTGCAGTTTTCAGAGATTATTTATCTGGGGAAAACACAAGATAATTTATATACAGACCTCAAACACCACTTTGTTCTACTTTTGCATACATCCTTCATTTGTATGTCTGTCTGGGAGGATTTTACCCTTGTCTGAAAATATATCAGAATTTATTTTTATTCTAATAAAGTAATAATAAATTATTTAGTCTTTAAGTTTATCAGAATATATTTTTTGCTTACATTTAAAATATAATTTTGTTATATATAGAATTCTAGATTTACAGTCAATTTTTCAGAACATTCAAAAAGCATCAAATTGTCTCTGTCTTCCATAATTTTGTTGAGATGTTAGTCATTACTCATTGTTGTAACTTTTTTTTTTTCTTTTTTTTTTTTTTTTGGCTTTCTTTTTTTTTTTTTTTTTTTTTATTAACTTTAATGGGGTGACACCAATAAATCAGGGTACATATGTACAATGAAAACATCTCCAGATTATCCCATCATTCAATTGTGCTGCATACCCATTACCCAAAGTCAAATTGTCCTCTGTCACCTTCTATCTGGTTTTCCCTGTGTCCCTCCCCTTCTCCCTATCCCACCCACCCCTCCCTCCCCCCATCCCGTAACCACCACACTCTTGTACGTGTCTCATAGTCTCACTTTAATGTCCCACCTATGTATGAAATCATGCTGTTCTCAGTTTTTCTTTTTTTTCTGATTTACTTATTTCACTCCGTATAATGTTATCAAGGTACATCCATTTTGTTATAAATGATCCGATGTCATCATTTCTTATGGCTGAATATTGTTCCATAGTATATATATACCAAAGCTTTTTAATCCACTCGTCTTCTGACGGACACTTGGGCTGTTTCCACCTCTTCGCTATTGTGAACAATGCTGCCACAAGCATGGGGGCGCATTTCTTCTTTTCGAACAGTGTTATGGTGTTCTTAGGGTATATTCCTAAAAGTGGGATAGCTGGGTCAAAAGGCAGTTCGACTTAATTTTTTGAGGAATCTCCAAACTGTTTTCCACAGTGACTGCACCAGTCTGCATTCCCACCAGCAGTGCAGAAGGGTTCCCTTTTCTCCACATCCTCGCCAGCACTTGTTCTGTGTTGTTTTGCTGATGAGCGCCATTCTGACTGGTGTGAGGTGATATCTCATTGTGGTTTTAATTTGCATTTCTCTAATAATTAGTGATGTTGAGCATCTTTTCATATGTCTTTTGGCCATCTGTATGTCTTCTTTGGTAAAATTTCTATTCATTTCTTTTGCCCATTTTTTGATTGGATTGTTTGTCTTCCTGGTGTTGAGTTTTATAAGTTCTTTATAAATTTTGGTTATTAACCCCTTATCAGACGTGCTGTCGAATATGTTCTCCCATTGTGTAGTTTGTCTTTTTATTCTGTTCTTATTGTCTTTAGCTGTACAAAAGCTTTTTAGTTTGATGTAGTCCCATTTGTTTATCTTGCCTTTTATTTCATTTGCTCGTGGAGATAAATCGGCAAATAAATTGCTGCTACAGATGTCGGAGAGCTTGCTGCCTATGTTTTCTTCTACGATGCTTATAGTTTCACGGCTTATGTTTAAGTCCTTTATCCATTTTGAATTTGTTTTTGTGCATGGTGTAAGTTGATGGTCTAGCTTCATTTTTTTGCAGGTAGATGTCCAATTTTCCCAGCACCATTTGTTAAAGAGGCTGTCTTTACTTCATTGTATGTTCTTTCCTCCTTTGTCAAATATCAGTTGTCCATAAAGGTGTGGGTTTATTTCTGGGTTTTCTGTTCTGTTCCATTGATCACTGTGCCTGTTCTTATGCCAGTACCAGGCAGTCTTGAGTATAATGGCCTTGTAGTAAACCTTGATATCCGGAAGAGTGATGCCTCCTGCTTTATTTTTCCTTTTTAAGATTGCTGAGGCTATTCGTGTTCTTTTTTGGTTCCATATAAATTTTTGGAGTATGTTTTCGATTTGAAGTATGTCATTGGTATTTTAATTGGTATTGCATTGAATTTATAAATTGCTTTGGGTAATATAGACATTTTAATGATGTTTATTCTTCCTAGCCATGAGCACGGTATATGCTTCCACTTGTTTGTATCTTCCTTGATTTCTTTTATCAATGTTTTATAATTTTCCGAGTACAAGTCCTTAACCTCCTTGGTTAAATTTACTCCTAGGTATTTTATTTTTTTGGCTGCAATAGTGAAGGGGATTGATTCCTTAATTTCTTTTGCTGACAGTTCATTGTTTGTATATAGAAATGCCTCTGATTTCTGAGTATTAATTTTATATCCTGCCACCTTGCTGAATTCATTTATAAGGTCCAGTAGTTTTTTAACTGAGACTTTAGGGTTTTCTATGTACAATATCATATCATCTGCAAATAGTGACAGTTTTACTTCTTCTTTTCCAATTTGGATGCCTTTTATTTCTTCTTTTTGTCTGATTGCTGTAGCTAGGACTTCCAGAACTATGTTGAATAAAAGTGGTGAAAGTGGGCAACCCTGCCTGGTTCCTGATCTTAAGGGGATTGCTTTTAATTTTTGTCCATTAAGTATGATGTTTGCTGTGGGTTTGTCGTAGATGGCCTTTATCATGTTAAGGAATGTTCCTTGTATTCCCACTTTATTGAGAGTTTTAAGCATGAATGGGTGCTGGATTTTATCAAATGCCTTTTCTGCATCTATTGAAATTATCATGTGATTTTTGTCCTTCCTTTTGTTTATGTGATGAATCACATTGATTGATTTGCAAATATTGTACCAGCCTTGCCTCTCCATAATAAATCCCACTTGGTCATGGTGTATGATTTTTTTCATATATTGCTGAATCCGGTTGGCTAATATTTTGTTGAGAATTTTAGCGTCTAAATTCATCAGGGATATAGGCCTATAATTTTCTTTCTTTGTGTTGTCTTTGCCCAGTTTGGGGATCCGAATTATGCTCGCCTCATAAAAGGAGTTTGGAAGTCTGCCTTCCTCTTGAATTTTTTGAAATAGCTTGAGGAGGATAGGAGTTAGTTCTTCTTTGAATTTTTGATAGAATTCACTTGTGAAGCCATCAGGCCCAGGACTTTTCTTTTTTGGGAGTTTTTTGATAACTGTTTCAATCTCCTCTGTTGTAATTGGTCTGTTTAGGTGCTCTGATTCTTCCAGATTGATTTTTGGAAGTTTATATGATTCAAGAAATTTGTCCATTTCATCTAGATTGTCAAATTTTTTGGCATAGAGTTCTTCATAGTATTTTCTTACAATGCTTTGTATCTCTGTTGTATTAGTTGTAATTTCTCCAGAGTCCTTTCTAATTTTATCTATTTGAGACCTCTCTCTTTTTTTCTTGATGAGTCTAGTTAAGCGTTCATCAATCTTGTTTACCTTTTCGAAGAACCAGCTTCTGGTTTCATTGATCCTCTGTATTGTTTCCTTAGCCTCTATGTCATTTATTTCTGCTCTGATCTTTATTATTTCCTTCCTTCTACTTGTCCTGCATTTTATTTGTTGTTGTTTTTCAAGTTCTTTTAGCTGCAGGGTTAAGTTGCTTATATGTTCTTTTTCTAGCTTCTTATGATATGCCTGTAGTGCAATAAACTTCCCTCTCAGAACTGCTTTTGCTGTGTCCCATAGATTTTGAGTTGACGTATGCTCATTATCATTTGTTTCTAGAAACTTTTTTATTTCTTCTTTGATCTCAATGTTAATCCATTCATTATTTAATAACATGCTATTTAGTTTCCAAGTGTTTGAGTATTTTTCAGTTTTTCTTTTGTGGTTGATTTCTAGTTTCATGGCATTGTGATCAGAGAAAATGCTTGATATAATTTCAATCTTCTTAAATGTGTTGAGGCCTTTTTTGTGTCCTAACATGTGGTCTATCCTAGAAAACTTACCATGAGCGCTTGAGAAGAATGTATATTCTACTGCTTTAGGGTGAAAAGTTCTGAATATATCTATTAAATCAAGTTGATCTAGTGTATCCTTTAAGTCTGCTGTTTCTTTATTGATTTTCTTTCTTGTGGATCTATCCAGTGTTGTTAGTGGGGTATTGAAATCCCCTACTATGATAGTATTACTGTTAATCTCGCCCTTAATGTCCATCAAAGTCTGCTTTATGAATGTCGGGACTCCTATATTTGGTGCGTAGATATTTATAATAGTTATATCTTCCTGTTGAATTGTTCCCTTTATCATTATGTAGTGTCCTTCTTTATCTCTTACTACAGTCTTTGTTTTAAAGTCCATTTTGTCAGATATAAGTACTGCTACCCCGGCTTTTTTTTCATTTCCATTTGCATGAAATATTTTTTTCCATCCTTTTACCTTCAGTCTATGAGCATCTTTTGTTTTAAGGTGTGTCTCTTGTAGACAGCATATGTATGGGTCCTGTTTCTTTATCCATGCTGCTACCCTATGTCTTTTGATTGGATCATTTAGTCCATTTACATTTAAGGTTATTATTGATATGTAGTTGTTTATTGACATTTTATTCTTTAAAGCTGTATTTTTTTTTTTTTGCTATATTCTTTTCTCCCTTTGAACTGTTCACACTAGGCCCCTTAAAATCTCTTGCAGGATTGGTTTGGTTTTAATGAATTCCTTGAGGTTTTCTTTGTCTGGAAAGCTCTTTATTTCTCCCTCAATTTTAAACGTTAGCCTTGCTGGATAAAGTAGTCTTGGTTGTAGGTTCTTGTTCTGCATTACTTTGATTATATCTTGCCATTCCCTTCTGGCCTCAAGTGTTTCTGTTGAGAAGTCCGATGTCATTCTTATGGGGGCTCCTTTGTAGGTGATAGCCTTTTTTTCTCTAGCAGCTTTTAAAATTTTTTCTTTATCCATTAGCTTTGGTATTTTAACTATGATGTGTCTTGGTGTAGATCTTTTTGGGTTTCTCTTTAATGGAGTTCTGTGTGCTTCTTGAATGTGTGGAGTGTTTCCCAGCCTTAATTTAGGGAAGTTTTCGGCTATGATTTGATTGAACAAAGTTTCCATTTCCTGTCCTCTTTCCTCTTCTTCAGGTACCCCTATGATGCGAATGTTGTTTCTCTTCAGGTTGTCACAGAGCTCCCTTAGAGTTTCCTCACATTTTTTGAATCTCTTTTCCTTTTTTTTCTCTGCTTCTGTAACTATGTTTATTGTGTCCTCTAACTCACTGATTCGATCCTCAGCGTCATCTATCCTGCTTTTAATTCCTTCCATTGTGGTCTTCAGTTCTGATACTGTATTTGCCATTTCTGTCTCGTTCTTTTTTATTATTTCAATTTCATTTTTTATACTTGTTATCTCTTTATTTAGGTGCTCATAGTGACTATCCATTGTTGCTCTAATTTCTTTGAACATCCTAACTATCATTATTCTAAAGTCTGCTTCTGGTAGTTTGGTTATATCTGGTTCATTCAGGACCTTCTCTGGGGATTTCTCTTGTTTGATTTGGTTTGCATTCCTCTGCCTGCCCATTTTATCTGAGTGTAAGCAAGTTGTGGCCACTGGAGTCCAGTATGTGTTGCCTTTGTGTTCTCTAGGTGTGGTCTGTCTGCAGGCTTGCCACCCCCTCTGTCGCTGCCTAGGGCGGTTTGGTGTGGGCGTTGCCAGCGCCAGCTCACTGCAGCTATTGCTGTGGTTTCTGCCTCTCCTTTGCGGGAGGGGCTGTCACTCAAGCCACTAGCGTTAGCACGCAGGGCAGTGGTGAGCACCTTTGCTCAGCTGCGGACCCGGACTTTTTCTGGAAGGCTTACGCCCAGCCCCCTCAGTCCGAGCCTGCTCGCCACCGTTTTGTGGGTTGGGCGGGGCTTTTGACGTGCTCTCAGCTGTGAGCCTTTGCCCGTCCAGAATTTAACCCCGCCCTCGAGGCCCGGGCCCTCCTGCGCAGGGACTGAAACCGAAAACCGGGGATTATTGGGCCGGGCGTGTTTGCTGGCGTGCGCACAGCGGCTAGCTTCCGGTCGTTCCGGCTCCTACCCCGCCCCCACGCTCGGAGAAAGCTCGCGCACGTAGAGTGGTACTCCGCAGTTTCTCCGGCCGGGCAGGGCGAGCAGCGTGAGCTCAGCACGGAACTTCCCCTGGTCTCAGTGTCTCCCTTGCCCCCGACTTAGGAGCCCGCTCGCGCCCACAGATGGTACACCGAGGTTTCTCCTTCTGGGCGGGGTTGGCAGCGTGAGCCTCGGGCCCCTCGCCCGTCCCTGGTCTTAGCCCGGTGCCCGCGGTCAGGGCCGGCTAGCGCAGGGTCGCAGGGCTGATCTCTGCCCGTATTTTTCCCCACAAGTGGGGTCACAGGCGGCCCGCAGCTGCCGGACAGCTTTAGCGCGTCAACTCTGCCCCTGCTAGGCTAGCCCGAGCCCTCACTGTTGCGCCCACACCGACAGGACTGCGTTTCGGCGTCCTGTCCCGACCATAGGCTTCAGCAACCTCAGGGGGCTAGAAGTGCCCTAAGTCTCCACACTGTAGGCTTGGGAGCTCCCTCCCTCTAGGCAGGTCTGCTCTAATTGCCGCGGGAGAGCTTGTTTGGCTAGTGTCCTGTCTCCCTTTGCTGGTATTGCTAGTTCCAGGGGAAATATTCGTTTTCGATTAGGGAAGTGACTTAGCCCATGGGTCGGGGTGGCTGTCCCTCAGAGTGTCCTCGTGCCTTCAGTCCACTCTTTGTTCCCGCTGCTCTGTTCCTCTCCTCTGTCCCAGTTCCCCGGAGCCCCGGGTGCGTGGTTGTGAGAGAGGCTTTCTGAGCTGCCCCTTTAAAAAGATTTTTGGGTCTGAGAAGACTCTCTCTATTTCCCAAATAGTATCCTTATTTACTTCACAGCTCGATACTGTCCAATCGTCTCTTCTAGGGTCTGGGACTGCAGTCTGGGGCTTGGTTCCTGGGACCCAGGTCCCTCCCTCTCCGCCAAACTCTCCTCCCGCCACACAGATCTCTCCAGGCTGCCGTTTGCTCCGGGGAGCTGGGCAGCCCTCTTCGTGTTTTCGCTATTCCTACCAGTCTCAATGTGGCTTCTGCAGTGTTCCTTGGTTGAAGAGTCCACTTAGTTTTGCTCCAAGTTGGTTTATCCAGATGATGGTTCTTAAAATTGAGTTATAATCCACTTTGGTTCTGGGAGTTGGAAGTTGGTACGTCTGCCTACTCCATCGCCATCTTCCCCCCTCATTGTTGTAACTTTTAAAGTAACCTCTTCAAATTTTACTATTTTAGGATTCATTTCTCTCTTCTTTTTTTTTGTATTGTCAACAATTTTACTTTGTGTCACTTTCTTCATCCTCTTCTCTATGAATCTAGATAAAAAAACATTTTCTGTGTGTATAATAAAATAATTGTAGGTGATCTTAATTATATCTTTTTCAAGAGAATGGTCACTATTGTCCTAGGTAGATCGAGAGAGATCTGTGAGATGTATTTGTATAAATTCTTAGAAACTGAGCTGATTTGAGGCTTGATTGCATTACTTCCTTTCTTAGGGTACATCCCAGTAGAATTTACAACTAAGAACCTTTATTGAGGCCTCTGGGTCCTGAACTCTAGTCCTCAGTACCTCAGCACCAAAGACTGTTAAGTACTTTGCTTTTCAGAAGGCTTTGTTTTCTTTCTCTTAGCTTATTAATCTTTTCTATGTGCAACCTAAGAATTAGACAAGTATCTAATTGTAGAACTTAGTGATATAGTCCTCCTTTTTCATCAAGATTTAGTTCCTCAGTCTCTAGGTTTTTACTTCTATTAGATTTTTTGTTTTATTTTTATATCACTAATTTCTTGAAAGTACCACTTCATTTTATGTTGCTCTACCTTCTAGAAGTAGATCCTCTGCCTGCATCTTTTACAGATTTTTAATCTCATGCCTAATGCCCAGAATCCACAGAGGCCCTAAGGTAAGAAGCAGCTGTAGAGTGTTGGTATATTTCTTTGAAGGTTCTTCTTTTATTAGATATTGTTCTCTCAAGTCTTAGATGCCATAGAGAACTTTACTGTCTTCAAACAGATTTATTTTCCTGTTATCTCTTTTTTCTAGTTGGTTCTGGTGACAGCATGGTTTAGACACAAACTACCTCACCTCTAATCTTAGACAGATGAAACAGTGCCCACACTGATATTCTGCAGTCCTTTATCTACAAGTGAATGTAAGTATCAGATTATACACTTGAAATCCAACTGGCTATCACAATATATGTCTTATGCATTCTTATCATTTCCATTTAAATAAAGTATTTTCTGTATTTCTTAAAATTTTCAGGAATTCTTTTATTCCATTTTAGATGTTACTTCCCTATTGGTAAGAGACATTTCAAAGCCCTAATCATAAACTATTGACCCTCTGCTCACACTATGGTACTTTCCTGTAAACAAAAAATATTTTAGCTTTTTTATTTTTTATTATTTTTATTTATTGATTTTAGAAAAAGAGGAGAAGGGAGAGAGGAAACAAAGGAAAGAGAGATAAAGAAAGAGAGAGAGAGATTTATTGTTTCATTTATTAGTGTATTCATTGGTTAATTTTTGCATGTGCCCTGACCAGGAATTGAACCCACATATTTGGCTTATTCGGAGGACACTCTAACCAACTGAACTACCCACTCAGAGTATCTGTTTAACACAGGGAATTCCAGTATTTTTTCTCATGCTTTGATATTTTATTTTTATTAAAGAAATCCTTCTTTGCTCTAAGGTCTTTATTTGATATCCTCTTACATTCTGTATTATTAAGTTTATTATTTTACACTTCCTATTTACTAAGTATTGAAGCAATAAGAAGTAACTGTGAAAAATCTGAAACTTAGATCTTTGGTATTCTCCAGTAAAAAGAACAGAGTATCCTTGGAGAAATAGTTGATTCTATGCCTTGAACAGAAAATATACAAAATGAGCTTGGGATGTTTTATAGTAAGATGAAGTAAGGAAGTGCACACACACACAGACACACACACACACACACACACACACACACACAAAGTGGATGATAAAATATTTTTCATCAGAAATAATGCAACTGAGAAAATAGTAGAAAAAAATCTCTACCATATTGAAAGAAAAAAAATATACTATATTTTATGCACATTGAAAATACTTTCGAGAAATGAATATGAGACAAAGACTTCTTCATAAATACAAAAGAGAAAAACAGCAGCAGCAGCACCTGCACAACAAGAAATGTTAACAGAGGTCCTTGAGACAAAGGAAAGTGACACCAGCAGATAAATGGACACTGAGGCACCAAGGGACAAGGACATTAAATATAACAAAGAGGGCAGCTATATAAGATTTTTTTATTGAATCTATATATTTAAAAGATAACTAATTGTTCAAACAAATAATAGCAATATATTGGGTATCTGTAATATATTTATATGTAAACTTTAAGGGAACACTAACATAAAGTCCAAAAGACAGAATGGAAGTGTAGTATGATAATATTTTATGTGTACAATGGAATAATATTAGCTATACTGTAGACTGTGATAAATTAAAGATGTATACTATAAACCATAAAATAACCACTAAGGTAACAAACCATAATTATAGCTAAAAAGCCAGCCAACGATATTAAATGAAAGAAGAATTCTATTAGTACAGAAAAAAGAAAAAAACAGAAGAAAAGTAGAATTTTGGGTACGTAAATACACATGCAGCCCCATGTTCATTGCAGCACTGTTCACAGTGGCCAAGACATGGAAACAACAAAACCCCTCAAAACATGACTGGATAAAGAAGATGTGGTACATATATACTATGGAATACTACTCAGCCGTAAGAAATGATGACATCGGATCATTTATAACAACATGGATGGACCTTGATAACATTATACTGAGTGAAATAAGTAAATCAGAAAAAAACTAAGAACTATATGATTCCATGTATAGGTGGGACATAAACATGAGACTCAGAGACACGGACAAGAGTGTGGTGGTTATGGGGGGGGAATAGGAGGGAAGGGGAGAAGCGCAAAAAACTCAGATAGAAGGTGACAGAAAACAATTTGACTTTGAGTGGTGGCTATGTAACATGATCAAATGTCAAAATAACTTGGAGATGTTTTCTCTGAACATATGTACCCTGATTTATCAATGTCACCCCATTTAAATTAATAAAAAAATTTTAAAAATAATTTTTTAAATTGAAATAATTGAAAACAAATAACAAGATGATAGAGTTAAACCTAATTACATGAATTATTACATTACATATAAATGGTCTACCCAAAATAAAATAAAAATATTTTCATTTTTTATTTAAAAATAAGACCTATTTATATACTGTATAAAATTAAAATGTCTTCACTATATAGTCACTAATAGGCAAAAAGTAACAAAAATGAAATAATACAGAATGCTAACATTAGTCAAAAGAAAGACGTAGTGGCTATATTAATATAAGAAAAAATACAATTCAAAATAAGGAGTATTAACTGCAATAAAGGTCATTTGTCAAAATGGAATCAATTCATTCAAAAGTTATCCAACTACATGAAGCAAATACTAATGTCAGCTTAAGGAAAAATCCATAAAACCAAAGTTTACCTGAAAATTTTATTAACTTTCCATAATTTTTATTTTCAGACAGAGAGAGAAGGATAGATAGGAACAGACAGACAGCAACCTTGGGTTCAAGCTGGTGAGCTTTTTGCTCAAGCCAGATAAGCCCGCGCTCAAGCTGGCAACCTCAGGGTCTCAATTCTTGGTCCTCCACATCCAGAACAATGCTCTATCCACTGTGCCACTGCCTGGTCAGGCTCTTTCCATAATTGTTATAACAAGTACATACAAAGTCATCAAGGATATGTAAAACTTGAAGAACAATATCAACCAGCTTATCTACTAACATTTGGAAAACCCTCCAACCAACAACAGCAAAACACACATTGTTTTCAAAGGCACATGAAATATTTACCAAAATAGACCATATCATAAGCCATAAATAGTTCCCAATAAACTTAGAAAAATTCTTGTCATACAAAGTGCATTCTCAAACTACAATGGAATTAAATTTGAAATCAATAACAAAAAATTATCTGTAATATCCCTCTGTATTTGGAAGCTATATAAAACAGTTCTAAATAATCACAGGACCAAGAACGAAAGGGAAGTTAGAACATATTTTAAAGTGGAATGAAAACAAAATACAACGTATCAAAAGTGGTGGCACATGTCTAAGGCAGTGCTTATTGGGAAGTCTATAGCACTAAAAACCTTCATTAGAAAAGACATATGATCTCAAATCAATGCTCTCAGTGTCTACCTTAGAAAACTGAACAAGGAAGAACAAATTAAACTCAAAATAAGCAGAATAAAAGACATAATAAAGACTAGAGTTGAAATTATTAATAAATTAAAAAGAAAAATAATTTTAAAAATACAGTTAAATCAAAGTCTAGTTCTTTCAGAAGGTAAATAAATTTGATAAAACTTTAGACAGGTTAATATGGAAAAAAGAGAGAAGGTACAAATTACTAATATCAAGAATGACAGTTGAGGTTACTACATATTCTATGAAATATTAAAATGATGATATGAGAATATTATGCATAAATTTATGCCAATAAATTTGGTGATTTCAATGAAATAAAAAATGTCCCTTGAAAGATATAAATTATCAAAGCTCACTCAAAGATGAAATGGATCATCCGAATAGACATGTTATCTATTAAATAAATCAAATTTATTGTTTAAACCTTTCTGCATAAAACACTTTCAAACCCAGATGTTTTCTTTTGTGAATTTTACTAATTAATCAAGGAAGAAATAAAATTAGTTGCACACAAAGTGATCTGGAAAATTGAAAAGGTGTGAATAATCGCAACATGTATATAAGACCAGAATTATTCAGAAACTAAAACAAGACAAAGACATAAAAATAACAACAATAAATACTTGAGTATAATATCCCTCATAAATATTAATAGAAAACTCTAAATATAATTTTATTTAATCATATCCAACAGTATATAAAATGAGTAATAGATCATGATCAGTTCTGGGGTTTACCCCAAAAATGCCATGTTGCTTTAGCACCCAAAGATCCATCATTGTAATTCAATGTATTGACAAACTAAGGAAGAAAACATGTAATTATCTTAAAGAGATGCAGAAAAGCATTTAATAAAATTCAACATCCATTTCTGATAAATACTCTCAGCTAACTATGAACAGCAGGGAATGTCTTTAACCTGATGAAGGAAATTTATGAATAACATAAACCTAACCTCACACTCAATAGTAAAAGCATGCTTTCCTCAATCTCAAGAACAACTATAGTGTGTTCTCTCATCACTTCTATTATCTCTGTATTGCAATAGCCACTGTATTAATGAGAGAGGATGAAATAAAAGTCATTCCATAAGACAGGAAGGAGTAAAAGTGTCTCTATTCATAGAAAAAGTGATATATAGAACATTCAATGGAATTAAAGAGGAACTACTTGAATAAATAAGTTAGTCTGCAAGTTTGTAAGATACATGAGCAATATACAAAAATAAATTGTATTTCCTTGTATACTAGCATTAAATAACTGTAAATTAAAATAGAAAAGATACCAATGAAAGTAGCATAAAATAAATTATATGTGGAGTTTTACAAATTATGTATAAGATTTTTAAATCTATAGATTCAATAAAACTGTATCATAATCCTACCGCAATTTCTTGAAGATATTACCATTGATTACACAATTTATATAAAAATGGAAAAGACAGAGTAGCCAAAAATGACTGAAAAATAACAGCATTTGAGAGTTTAATACTGACTATAAGGTTAATCAAAATGATGAGGTATTGGCATAAAGATAGACAAGTAGATGAAATTAATAGACTCACACATATTACAATAGAACAACTCACTTTTGACTAAGGTGCAAAGGCAACTCAGTGAAGAAAGAGTAACCTTTCTATTGAATGGTACTAAAACAATTGTAATCAAAATTTAAAATCAAATATTAAAATCCATCAAAGTTTTAAACTTCTGTCTTTTAAATAATATTCTCAGGAGAATGAAAATATGTCATAAATGAAGAGAAAATATTTGTGAATTATATATCTGACATAGGACAAATATCCTAGATATATAAAGACTCTTCAAAATAATAAAAAAATAAATTTTAAAAAGAGGTGAAAGATTTGAACAAGAGCATCACCAAAGAAGACACAATAATGACAAACACAGGAAAATATGACCAAATAATTATTAATGAAAAGCAAATTAGAATAAGACTGAAAAACTACTACAAACCTATTTATCATAGATCATATATTAAAAAAGCCAACTGACCAAGCACTGGTGACAGTGGATGTAAAGTAACTAGAAGTTTTATACATGCTGGTGGGAATGGAAAGTGATGAAAGCACTTTGGAAAACAGTTTGGCAAAGTAAATCATCACATACTGTGATTCAGCCATTCCACCTCTGGGTATTTACCCAAGGAAAATAAATGTATTTGTTTAATCCAAAATTATTTATAGCAAATTTTTTTGTTTTAGGCCAAACTGGAAATAGAATAGCACAAATGTCAATACCAAGTGAATGAATTTTTCAGTTTTTTAAAAAATTATATATCAGTAGGATGAAATACTAAGCAGCAACTAAATAGAATAAAATTGATATACTCCACAATGTGGATGAATCATGGTGAGTAAGTGAAGTCAGAAAAAAAGAGATATATATTCCAGAAAGTGATTTTGTGAATATTAACAGATTCTAAAGTTTATATGGAGAGGCAAAAAGCACAGGTGAATCAACACAATATTGAAGGAGAGGTCCTGGCCAGATATCTCAGGTGGTGAAAGCATCATCCCACCAGGTCAAGGTTATAAATTTGATACCTGGTGAGGGCACATATAAGAGTCAACCAATAAATGCATAAATGAGTGGAACAATAAGTCAATTTTTTCTCTCCTTTCTCTCTCTCTCCCTTCCCTCCCCCTCTAAAATCAACAAATTAAACATTTTAAAAATGATTGATGGAAAAAAACAAAGGTAGACGCTCAACTTTAAAGCTTACTATAAAGTTGAAGTGATCAAGACAGTGTTGTATTGGTGAAAGAATAGTAGAACAGGTCAATGGAACAGAATAAAAGGCTCATAAATAAATTCACATAAATATAGCCTACTTGTCTCTGACAAAGGAGTCAAGATGGCTTTCAACAAATGGTGCTGAAGTAACTGAAAATCCATATGCTGAAAAATGAATCTGGACACATACCTTACACTCTTCACAAAAACAAAACAAAACCTCAATATGGATCACAGAAAACTGTAAAACTCTTAGAAGACAATACAGGAGAAAAACTTGATGATTGTGGGTATGGTGATGAATAATTAGCTACAATACCAAAGGCATGGCTCATGAATGAAATCATAGCTAAGCTGGACTTCATTAAAATTAAAATTTCTCCTCTGTGAAGGATAATGTCAAGAGAATCGGAAAACAAATACCCACTGAGAGGAAATGTTTGAAAAAGACACAGCCAATAAAGGATTATTATTCAAAATATCCAGGGGACTCTTAGAAATCAACAATAAGAAAAACAACCTAATTTTAAAATGGGCCAAAAATGTTAACAGATACCTCACCAAGAAAGATGGGCAGATGGCAAATAAGCATATTAAAAGATGCTCCTTATCATATGTCATCAGGAAAATGCAAATTAAAATAATGAGATGCCATTGAACACCTATTAGAAAGGACAAAATACGGAACCCTGACAACACCAAATGCTGGCAAAGGTGTGTAGTTAATAGAAATAAAAAATGATGCAGCTACTTTGGAAGACAGCTTGACAGTTTCTTACAAAATTAAACATACTCTTATCATATACTCTAGCCATCACACTCCTTGGTATTGACCCAAAGAAGCTGAAAACTTAGGTCTTCACAGAACCTGTATGTAAATGTTTATAAATGCTTTATTCATAATTGCCATGTCTAGGAAAAACCAAGATACCCTTCAGTTGGTAAATGAATAAATATACTGTGATATAGCCAAAAAATGTAATATTATTAACCTCTTTAAAAAAAGTAGAAGAGGAAGAACTACCACACAATGAAAGATATGGAGAAAACTTAAGTGCATCTTAAGTGAAAGAAGCCAATATGAGAAGATTGCATACTGAATGTATGATTCCAACTATATTACACTCTGCAAAAGGCTAAACCATGGAGACATTTAAAAGGTCAGTGTTTGCTAGGTGTTTTTATTGTGGGGTATGATAAATAGAGCACAGAAAATTTTTATGTCAACAAAAATACTCTGTATGATACCATAATGATGGACACATGTCATTATATATGGAACACAATATATATATATATTTGTTTCATCAAACAAATGCTTTGTAGGACAAACCTGAGAGAAATCTTAAGGCAATGAATTCTGTGTTAAAGATTTTCTGATCATCTGCAGTGTCTAGCAGCTGAAGAATCCTGAGAATCATTTCAAAGATGTAAAGAAGATGGAAAATCTTAAATAAGGGCATGGATGTTTATTCTTTAAAATGAATTTTAGCAAATAACAGTCAGCAATAAAATAATGTAGCAATATGGGAAAATGTCACGCAGCCTAACATAATCACCAAACCGCCCTCCTCAGACAGGACTCATTAGTCCCCACATCAGTTTTTCTATTGAGCACCTTCACAGAAATGCATGCAATGGAATGGAAATGTACCTGTGCCTTATTATACAAGTCTTCAGAATATAAATAATGCAAGATCCCGGGTTTGTTTAAATTGTTTTTGCAAAAAGATGCTGTGTTAGAGGATAAAAACTGTAAACAGGTTTCTAGTGGCAGGCATTGTACACGCTCCAGACAGCACCAAGCTTTAACACATGTTGGGTTCCAGTGGGGGTGTGCTCACACATACATACACACACTCCTTTAAATATGTTAGATTGAGATTTGATTTGGTTTTGTTTTCTCTTTTTTTGTCCTTTTTTATTCCTCAGTGACTCTACAGAATCTGTAATGTGAGTGTTCTTTGTTCACTATATTTTAGACAAAGTTCCCCTTGAAAATTAACAAGGCTGTCTCCAACTCAGAGCCCTATTTGCATACTTCTTCCCTATCAGGTAGCTTTTGATTTGTCTCTTTATCTTCTAGCTATAGCTGAATGGTTCCTCTGCCAGATCCCAAAGCATCTTTTTCACACGGATCACAAGTAGTACAATTCTTTGACTCTGGACCCAAGCATTTGGGTTTTACTCCTGGAATGGTCATATGATTGATTATGTTATAATTCATTTCCTTTAAAAGTTAAAACATATGTGTCAAATTTAGTTGATAAGGCATTGCTAATGGGTTAATAAAAGCATTCTATAATGATAATTAGGATTTTAACCACGAGTTTTCCAGTAAAGACAACGTGCAACTAAACCTTGAAGAGTATAATGTTAAACCAAATCTCATTTATTAGAACGCTGAATTGATTAATATTGGTCTCTTTTTTTTCCTGGCTCCTGGGACCATCTCCGGGAAGAACTCAATTAGAGGATTGCTTATCTGTCCTTTAGGGCCTGAGAAAACCAAAGTCTTTGATGCATGGACAAATAAAGTTAGACTGGCTGACAGTGGCCTTCCAACTTTTTCTCTCTCTTCTTGGAACAACTCTAGTTTCCCAAGAAAGCTCTGTTCAATGTTATTAGTCAATAGCGTTTATAGGACCTTTCTTTAGTAACTCATGATTTTGAGGTTGGGATTAGCAATCTTCTTTAACCAGTAGAAGGGATATCATTCCTCTTGGAGATCATAAGCTCAGTTCTTAGACATTTCATAACCCTTGGCCTGTCCCAAGATTTTGAAAATTCCCTCCTCCCATGAAAACTTATCTTCATCTTGCAATTGCAAAGAGGGTCTGGGGTGAAAAGGGTATTTATCTTTGTAATCAGAAGAATAATAAAACACAAATATTTGACTCTCTTAGATGAAATCAGATGCACCTTGGATGCAAACACAAAGACCACAGATAAACTTTATGCAAAAGCCATGATCAAAATTTTGAATTATCTCAGAAGGTAAAATGAAAAAAAGTAAGAATATTTCCACTTCAAAGCTTTGAATTTGTATTTATTGTTGGAGAAAAGAGATTAAGGAAATAAGGATGCTTTTGTAACAGGTCACATCTCACATGTCAGTAGGCACAGAAGAGCCATGTGCAAGTTGTGTGAACCCAAGGAGTCTCATCTTGCTCCTCACAGACACACATATGTGTGAAGTATGACCTCTGCTGTACATCTGAGCCATTGAAAATACTAGTTGGCAGTTAAGAAAATGTTTATCTTTCTCTGGGTAGATTTTGACTGTTCCATCTCTAAAAGTGCAAGGTATGCCTTTGGAGGTGTATGACTCAATAGTTGCCATGTGGATGACCAAGAAGAGTGAGCAGTCATTTCTGCATCTGACACTAGAAGAAGGAGACATCACAGGGCAGTCTGGTGCTGAATGCCAAGTTTATCCTAGCTTTTCCCTAGTCATTCTCCTTTTCTCTATTTATTCTGTAGCTTATTGCAGTATGAATTACTTACACTTTGTAAAAGTACTGCAGAAAATCAGTACATAGATTTTTTTCTCAGTGAGGAAAGAATTGGTTGGATTGTAAAGTCAGAGAAGCCCAATCAGGGACTGGGGTTTCTCTAAAAGAAGGAAGAATGTGAATTGTTAAACTGTGTGTGAGAGACACTCTCCCGGAAGGTGATGGCTCTCAGGGCAGTGGGGTAGGCTAGGAACTGGAGAACGTCCATAGACAGCTTATGTGAAAGGCGCTGTTTCTAGTGCTGACTTTGGCTTCTTTTAGCTAAAAGTTTAGCTATTTAGAGCATGCAGTTTTAATTTTGAAATATTCCTAAATGCATTGCAAATTTATTTTGTTACCAAACCCCCCAGTAAACTCAACATTTCCATAGAAACTTGTAGTTGTATTGTGGAAAATGAAGCACTGGGCACTGAAAGAGAGTACAGCCTGCGCCTATTATTCTTCCCTGATTTGGAAGGCCGTGAGAAAGGTGTGGTGTCTCACTGAAAAAGAACGCAGTGTGGGAGTTCTAGATGGTTGCAAATATTAATAACCCTGAAGAAGTGGGATAAAGCATGGATTCCAAAGCTCATGACTGAGATGGGTAACAACCTAGGGACAGGACTTAGGAGCTGAAGGAACACAACCCTTTCTCAAGCACCTTACAGCACACTTACCCTTACCATGAAGCTTATACTTTCCTAGACACTTTAAACAAGTAACACCAATGATTAGTCTTTTATTAAACAATTTTTGTAGCTGTGATGACATTACTGCCTTTGAGAAACATTGAAATATGCAAGATGCTTTTTCCTCTTTAAAATGTCCCAAGATCGTGGTGCTTTGGGGACCTGCTGACTTCCCTATTGGCTTTATCTATTGTCATCAGCTCCCATAGTCCCTTCTTTTCAAACTGTAGGCCTGTCCCTAGAGATTTATTCCCTTCTGTCAAATCGATTGGTTTTAACCATGTTTGAAGTAGAAATAAAGTGACAGTGAACTAGAATAGGAGAAAAAATATTGTATGTTGTCCAAAGACAGGTTGTTTCTGAGTCAAAATCAGGTTAGGGATGAAGTTAGCTATGAGCTCCCCTGGGCAGGAACCCTGACTGCCTGGTGCTCCCATCATACCCTCTGCCTGGTCCTCTTGTGTCCCTAAACACAGTGCACTATGTCCATTTATTTCTCTGATGACCTCTATGCCTAGAATGTATGTGCCTTGATTCTAGGATTGGGCCTATTTTGAACATTATCTATTCCCATCATATCAAAATGTCTAATGACAAAATGTCTAATGACTATGTTTTCAGATCAAACAAATGGGTAGAACATTAGCTAACAACTCTTATTTCTATGCAAATATAGTGTTTTAAAAATATGTCTTTCAGATCTCTCCTATCGCCCTAACCCCTTGTTGATAAGTTTTTCCCCCCACCCACATACACAAATAACTTAGACTAAGGTTCCCAACTCTGCACATTGGAATCACTGAGACAAACTTCAAACTTCCCATGTTTGAGCCTTACAAACAGGAAGGCTCTGTGAATGGGACTCCTAAACACTTTTATTTATGTGTTAATTTTGCCATGGAATTAAAATATGCAACCAGAGGCCCTCACTGGTGAGTTTAGTTGATTAGAGTGTCACTTCAAAGTCCCAAGGTTTCAAGTTTAATCCCATCAGGGTACATGAGGGAAGTGACAATGAGTGCACAACTAAAGTGAAATAGCAAATGAATGCTTCTCTCTCCACCCCCCTCTAAAATCAATCAATAAAAACATATATGAAAAAAATAAAATATGCAGTCAGATGTGGGAATCACCAAATTTGTCTACTCTGTTGTGACTGGTTCGTCTACTCATCACTGTGTTTTGTAGGTACCATTTTCATCATTTTGTTACTTTTGACAGTTTATTTGAGTGTTTTTTACTGTTTTCTGTAAGGGGAAAGTGAATGTAAATGAAATACTTCAATTTTTTGTTTTATAATTTTATTTTTTAGTTATTATTAAGTAAAAATAAAAATTTGGCTAAATATATAATTATTAGGTACAAACATTATTTCTTATTCAACAATTCATGGAAGTGTCATTGTCTTCTAGCACTTGCTGTCACTGATGAGAAACATCGTATATCAAAGAAGGCTGCACTGTTATGAGTAACTCCTTTAGTTTTGTGAATATATTATATGTATGATATTATATATATATATGTTCAAAGGAGACATTATATATTATTTAATAGGAATTAAATAACTGAAACTTTCTTTGATAGAATAACTTTGCTTTTACTTGAACTCTTTGCAGAGGGTGGCATGTTAATTTTTTCTTCCTATTAGTTGCCTTTTTTAAAACTATGAAATGTTTTCACATGTCTGGCAGTTTTTCTTAGATGGGATTGTCGAAGTCGTGTAAGTTTCTATCAAATCATTTAAGCCCCAGTAAAGGGGCAGATGTTTTAACCAGCGCTAGCCTTTGTTTATGAGTTCAAGGTGCTCATTGAAAAGAGGAAATAAGTTACAGCTGGAGGCTGCCAGGCCGGAGAATGACTGCTGGGCCAAAGAGATTGTTTCCTTGGGGACAAGGGAGACTAAGTTGCTATTTTAAAGGCTGCCTACAGAATGCACCTGAGGCCTCAGGAGAAGTCAGGATTCTTAGGAGCACACTGCTCTTTTGTTTGGAAAACACTGTAATGGACATTTTGCTAGACAACCTGGTTTCTCTTGTTGGGAGAGACTATATAACAAAGGAAGTTGAGTAGGTCTGTGTAGTAGAGTAGCAGGAATTAGAGCTGTTCTCTGCAACACCAAAAGGATGCAAGCACCCTGGGGAAAAAGAACAGGCTTGTGAAGAAGATGGAGTCCTCTATCTGTCTAGGTAGCTGAGGAAATCCAATATAGTTATGCCTAACATTTAATTCTAAATTGCTCCCCGTTACTTGCTGTGCTTAAAACTCTTCTGCTATTCCTGAACCTTTAGAAGTAGAGCGTTACACACAATGGATTTGCATTAGTGGTGCTTTAGGGCAAACAAGAGGTGTCTGGGGTTAGAATGGCCATTCAGAGGGCCTGTGAAGTAAGAGCTGACCTCGGACACAAACTTTTCCCCACCCCTGTTATCTGTATTGGGAAGGGTACTGTGGAAGATTGGAGTAATTTTTATTTCTATTAAAAAGGAAGTTGGGAATCATTGGAGGCAAACAGATTATGCTTGCTTTCTGAAGTAAAAATGACTCAAATCTAATTTAAATTCTTTTTTCAAATACTGTCAATATGCAATATTATTTCTATTATTTTCAGGTTTGCAGCATAGTGGTCAGGCATTTATATAATTTACAAAACGGTGCCACACTCACTCTAGTGCCCACCCAGAGCCACACAAAGCTGTTACAGTATTAATGACTGTACTCCCCATGCTGTGGTTTACATCCCTGTGACTATTTTGTGACTACCAACCTGTACTTCTTAATCAACCCTTAAACTTTTCTAAGTACTCTCATTAAACAACTACCACGATGCTTCTACCTCACCTAGGATGTTGGTAGGGTCAAGGGTATGTTGGGATCTTCAGTCACTACACCTTAAACCCCGAGACTCAAAACTCTATTTTCATTGGTAATTCTGAAATCCTTTTGTTGCTGTGAGCCTTGATTTAGGCGATACATGTATAATTCCTCTGGGAACTCCATCCACTCTCCCCAGATAGCATTTTTATTCAGATGTTTTAGGTTTACAATGTGTGTCATAAACTTCTTTCTGTTGTAAGCTATAATATGTCTTATAAGAATTTCTTATCCTTTCTATGGGTGCAATTTTTCTTACTAATGATTTTATGTTATTTTATAGTTTATTTTATATCCTTGTGAATCTGAAAGGGCAGCTGGATTGCCCAATTTGTCTTGCACATTTACACTTGTTCTTCATATTTTCATTTGGGAAGTTTCAAAACTCATTTGCTGAGTTGTCTAAAAAACTGACTTTCTTGTAAATGTGAACAAGAAATGTTACAACTGTTATGCTATTTTATTAGCTCATCATCCTTGATATTTTAGAATAGAAATGCAAAATGCCTGAGAACTGATGAATTTATTCTGGTGACAGATTGTTGAATGCATTTGTTTTCTATTGCTGCTGTAACGTTGACCACACACTTAGCATATTATCATGTAGTCCTGGAGGTCAGAAGTCTAAAATGTGTCAGCAGACCTGCATTGCTTCAGAAGACTATAGATGAAATTTTATTGCTGTGGCTTTTCTAACTTCTTGTGCCTCCCTGCATTTCTTGGCTTGTAGCCCCTCCTTCCGTCTTCAAAGATAATAGCATAGAATTTTCAAGTCTCTGACTCTCATGTTTTTTTTTTTTTACTTCCTTCTTCTGGCCTCTACTTTAGTCCTCACTTTCACTCTCTGACTGTGACCCCTTATCTCCCTCTCATAAGACCCTCATGCTTATACTGTGCCCACTGGATATACAAGATAATCCATCAATCTCTAGAGACAGAATTTACTCACTTCTGCAAAGGCCCTGTAACCATAGCAGATCCCATATTCACATGTTCCAGGTATTGGTATGTGAACATCTTTGAGGGGCTATTTTTCTGTCTATCAGAATGAATAAAAACTTCATTACCTGTATACAAGTATCAGAAAAATTGTTGGGGCTGGTAGTGAACAGAGAATCCTACCTGTTATTAAATTATTAGACTTAAAAACTGCTTTACAGAACAACTCCTGTCCCAAGGAACCAGCTGAAGCCATGTAACAAGGTATGGCTGCCACAAATGACATAACTTCAGGAGACAAGAAATCATTATGCCAAAAACATTGTGTTTTCTCTTATCTCAAGCCATCAAAGATCCAGATTTTTCTATAAAGATTATTGTATCATATCTCCATTTTCTACTCATCCTTTAGATCTTAGAGTTAATGTTGAAATGTCGTCAGATGGAGTTTTGTAGGCCTAATGATTTTGGACACTTCGTATGTCAGTATCTGATAGTCTCTGGAGTAGCTTGCTGAGTAATTTTAGATGACTAATAAACCTCATAATTACATCAATAATTGATATAGTTCAATTACACTGGGGAACAAAATTTTTGGTGCATCTACAAAAACTCCTGTTCTTACTTAATTCGAGTGTGCTGATCTCAAATCTGATATTAGTTTTTCTCTGTAAGCTACAGGTTTTTTGAAATTCAAGATTTTAGGTTTTCATCTTATTGTAAAATTGGTGCAAAACTTATTTAAATTCTATTCAGGCAAAAATTTGCATTTGTAGCTCTTGCATTTGTGTACTTGTTGAGGGCAATCTCATTTGATTCTCCAATAGTAGTCTGCTCATCACTAACAGATTTTCAGAAAACTTGTCAAGGTGACTGTTCAGGAAGTGAATCTTAATGCTAATGTTATGTCCAATGTTGCGGAAAGCCAACAGCATTCTTTGACCCAGAAGTTCATAGTCTTAATGCTAATGTTATGCCCAATGTTGCGGAAAGCCAACAGCATTCTTTGACCCAGAAGTTCATAGTTTTCTGCTTATTTGTTGCCAAGGAGGTTCTTTGTAACTGCTACAAATGACTACCATGCTGCTTTCTCCTCCTTATTCATCTTCCTGGCAAATTCTTCATCACGTATGAGGTTTTGCATTGGAGGTCCATTGAATACACCTGCTTTTATCTTATTGAAAGACAAGGCAGGAAAAGCTGAAATAATATGTTGAAAGCATTCACTTTCTCTATTCAAAGCCTGAACAAACTGCTTCATTAAGCCAAGTTTAATGTGAAGTGGGGGAAAATGATTCTGTCTTCATTAAGTACAGGTTCATTCACAATATTTTGCATCCCTACTTCCAGAACTTTATGTTTCGGCCACTCCTTCTGTGTCCAGTGTTTCTCCGAGCTTGGCTGTCCCACAAACACAGAAAGCAAGGATACTTCATGAAAACTCTCTGCTGTACTAGCAGGAAATTTACCATTTTAAGATCCATACAAATGATCCGATTATGCTACTCATACTTCAGAAAGTCAAGGACAATTTTTATGTCATTATAATTTTCTCACAGATGAATTGAATAACCAATTGGAACCACTGCATAAACATTACCGTTGTGTAGGACAACACATTTCAGACTTCGTTGAGAGCTGTCAAGATATAGCCACCGTTCTGTTGGACTGTAAGTGGTAACACCTAGCTGGCTGAGAAGACTACTGATATCATGACAGTAAACAAAGTGTTTGTCTTCAGAAAAAAAGTCCACAAAAATCTGTTCACACTTCCTGATATGCGGTACTTTAGTTGACCAGTGAAGTACATTCTTTTCGTGAAGCTTGGAGGCTAATAACTCAGCTGCTTTCTTTGATAGGCCCAAATCTCTTACTAAGTCATTTAATTCGGGTTGGCTAAACTGGTGAGGGGTTAATGACTGCTTGGCATCACAACAAGACCCTTCAGATTCTACAACAATTTCCTCATGCATCTTATCAAAATACACTTGATCACCATGTTCACTTTCTTCATCCTTAGAAGAAATAAAACCATTGAAAACTGAAACCAGGAGTGTCTCAGAGTGTGGGATAGGTCGTATTGTTGAAAGAATATTAGTATATGTGATCATATGCCGTTTTTTCTTGTCAATGCCCTTTGTATGGATCAGATAGAAATAACAGTCACTGCTGTGGTCCTTAGGTTCACGCCAAACCATGGGAATACCAAAGGGTATTCCTTTGCATTTTCCTGTTGTCCAGTCACAAAGCATTTCCTCACAATTATGACACACAATATGAGGAGCCCACTTCATGCCTTGATTGCCAAGGGAACTTGAAAATAGGCAATATGTGCACATGTCACAAATGATGAAGTATTGTGCCTTTGACGTTGAAGTGTGTAACAGCCACATATAGAACAGAAGGTGTCAGGACTATTACATTTATGCCTAATCGAAGAAGCCATGCTTCAATCTTAAAACAAAATAAGAGGGTGTTTTTATCAGATAATAATTTTTTACATTTAAAAACAACTACAATTATGTAAAAGTGATGTTTGTAAAACATTAATTGCCTTGTGGTTATGTTCCATCCAAGAGTCATTGCCCTTTAACTCCAATTAAAAAACCCATGCATGCCATTAACTGTAACAAAAATAAATTAAAATTCCATAAAAACTAGAGCATGTACCAAAAAATGGATTTCACACTTGGAATCAGCGATGCAGACAGATATAGAAACAATTCTAAAACGTCATGCAACAGAAAATCATAAAAAAGTTGTTATCTTCTACTTTACAACTTTATTATTAGTATTTGTGTTTGAGCTAGAGAATCGTTTCTTCCCTTTACCTGATTGGGAGAAAGCATAGTCTTCCACGGATTTGGCAAACATGCTGGAGAACCCTGCTAGAGTCCAGGATATGAAAATTAGCCAACTTGTTCCAAAGCATCTTGTGCCAGCTGTTGTTTATATTTCTTAATAAAATGGTCAGTATTTTCTATAAGATAGTGAAACCAACTGAATGGGTTTGGTGTTCATGTCATTTAGAATCAATTAATTACTCAAGAATTCTGAACTAAAGTAGTTGACTATTCTTAGTGAATTAGCTTCATGTACTTAGCACAGAAGTGTATTAGAAATGATGTATAGACAGATGATGTATTATAAATTGTACACTTGAAACCTATTTACTGTTATTAACCAATGTCACCCCAATATATATAATTAAGTTTAAAGTAATGGAGATTTTTAAAAAAGGAAAAAGGTATCTACTATGTTGATTTAAATTATATTAGTTCAGAGAGATCTAAGTAGATGATTATTCATTTAGATTATAGAACTCTGAGTGACCTTATGACATTTCTCCAGAACTCCAAGCTGGCTGTTCTCGTCAAATGTCTTTAAGTGATCAAAATTTGCCATGCCATGGTTCCACATATGCCAATATAAGTTTGGTTTATGCCATCAGTGCCTTCTTTGTATTTTAAACGGATAGGTAACTATGTTAGCTTGAGCAAAGTTTGCACTTAAAAACAAAGTGGTAGATACGATTGCTGAGTTCAGCTCAGCAGTGGGTTGGGACAGGTGGAAAGCACTGCAGAACATAAGAAAAGACTACACAAAAGAAGATTTAAAGATGGGAACAGGGGACTCACAGCATTAAGGACCGAGAGCCCTGACTTTAAGTTCCTCATTGCACTTATTGCGAAGCTCAAGGACAGGAAGTAACTATTTTCTAAATTATATTTTAATAACTGCTACATCCACATCTGCCTCAAGGACTATGTGCATGGTTCAAGTGTTTCCTTCTGCAAACAATCATGTGCTGACCAGGACAGTGTTCTGTCCTGGCAGGAATTGGTGTTCTGAAGTCCTCACCCTTATCTGCACCATGAACACATTCGAACCTCAGGCCATTTTCCCACTCACAATGTCTAAGAAACAGGATGGATTAACAGGGAGACAATGTTCATCAAGTTATTGTAGACTGTTTTTTTTTAATTACTGAAAATGGCATTTCTGGAATTTGATATTCAATTCTGATGTTATAGAAAGTTGATGAATACTATTTTTCATATCTGAAAGTTTGTTATAGATGTCAGTTTCTCAAACAAGTAAATGTGTAGAAGATAAATGATTAGCAACAAGTAGGTCTGTGCAGGGAGACATGGACATGCTAATGGCTGGCTTGTTAAGAAAGGCCACTCATCAGAAGGCTGTGATGCTCCATTGATTAGAGACATTTAAAATCATTTGGAGCAGATTCTCCCTGACTGCTCGCTCTGGGGCTATTTTAACTTTTAATCAATCATATAATTTTTGATTTGTCATAAACTTGAGAACTTTTTATAGCCATGAGATCAAAGATAGATCATTAGTGATTGAATGGCTTATTAATACCTTAGGTAGGTAGAGTGAGACAGAGACCAACTGAATCTAGATCTGACAGTTTGTTGCTCAGTGAAGACATATAACCATAGAGACTATATTCCTGCTCAAGGTGGAAGTGGGCTAGAAGTTGACTCCACTAAGAATACCTGAAGCTTCCCACATGCAAAATCCTGACTGTCTACTTTCTATCCTTAGAACACTTGGAATTTCCCTAATTCTTAGTTGTAGAAATACCTAGGAATTGGAAAGTGTTCGTCTTTCCAAGTTGATTGAGAATCAGGCTATCACAGCATGTAAATGTGGGTTTTGGTCCATTTCCTTCTGACATGGAGGGGTGATGGTAATGGAGAGGGACAGATCAATTCCACATGGTTGGGTTGCATGGGAGTGGAAATCAGCAATAATCACTAATAATTCTAAGCAGAAAGGAGGGGATACGGACATTATGAGTGGTGGTGTGCTAGATACAAGGTAGCCACTCCAGGTTACCTTCGTTGCCTCCAGTCTTCTTGTCTGTATGGGCCCCATTCCAGTGGCTTTTTATGTAAGCTGAATTCTGGACTGGGAGAATCCACCTGTAAGTAGAAACAACAATTTCACTTTCATTCTTAAAGGAGTTAGTAGATGTGATGATTAAATAAGGTTATACTCTGTGGTCAGAATTAGGCAATTGAGACATTACATGTTTTTTAAAGCTGATTTTATATAATGTTATTGTACTTGCTGTGAGAACTATAATGCTCATTTTTCCTCAAGGAATTAGTTTTAAAACTGCCCACATCCAGTACAGATTGTATTTGATCATTAGAAATACAGAGCTAATCCTTTAATAGAAATGCATCATGCTTACTAGCAAGCCTGGAAATGTGAACCCCTCCCTTCCACAAGCAGAGATTGTGGAAGCAAACAGCTTCCTGTGAAGTCATCAGCTGGAATTTTAAAGTTTAAATTAAATATTTTGGAATCAAAAAGGAGACCTTGAACTAAGAGGTGGATACTGTACAGAACTGAACTGAATAGCTTTGCTGACAAAAATGAAAGTGTTTTTGTTTAGTTTTGTTTTTCTTTGTGTGTTTTCCCTTTTGTTGGACGAGGAGAAGAGGAAGCTGGAAGAGAAAAAGGGAGAGACTAGCCAAGTAATTTAGCTGTGTGATAAAAAAAAGAAATGCTTATGAGGACAGGAGTGATGTTTAATGTGTCATATGAACTCTTTGAAGTTGTTAAATATAAGCCTGCTTTGTCTTCCCAAGATGCAAGAATTCCCCTACCCTAAAGAATTACATTTCAGCCTGACCAGGAAGTGGCACAGTGAAGGGAGCATTTAACTGGGATGTAAAGGTCCCAGTTCAAAACCCCAAGGTCGCTGGCTTGAGAATGGGTTCATCCGGCTTGAGCACGGGCTCACGGTCTTGAGTTCAGTGGTCACTGGTTTAAAGTCCAAGGTCATTGGTTTGAGCAAGGGTTCACTGGCTTGGCTATAGCCCTTCAGTCAGGTCACATGTGAGAAAGCAATCAATGAACAACTGGCATGCTGCAACAAAGAGTTGATGCTTCTTACCTCTCTCATTTCCTGTCTGTCTGTCCCTATCTGTCCCTCTCTCTGACCCTCTTTCTGTCTGTCAAAAAAAAATAAAATAAAATAGTTGCAATTTATTTGTATGTGCATATACATGAGGGTATGAGGGAGATGGCTGGGATAGATGATAGAGAGATAGATAATGAATGGATAGATGATGGATAATAGATTATAGGTAAAAAAGTTACTGATTGTGATAATTGCTATAAGAATTTATTCATGGAATTTTGGTAGATACTGTCAGAGGGCACTCTTCTTATACTGGGTGATCTGAATAGGCCTACCTGAGCAGGAAGTAGTTAAGTCTACAAAAAAAAAAAGCCTCTGAAAACACAAACAATAAAAACAAACCAAGGGAAGAAATTCTAGGATGAGAAAAGAGCAACACCATGCTCCCTAGGCAGGTCAGAGAGACCTTGTATTCTAGGAACAGTAAGGGGCCAGCATGAAGGAAGAAATTTATTCAAGCCAAGTAAAATAAGATGAGGTTGACTTGACCTATTTATGTGTTTAAAAGAAAAAACCACTCTAGCTACTATGAGGAAAATGAAATGGAGAGGGACAGATCAACTCCACTTGACATAACGGTCTCAGATTAACATGATTCAAAATTAACTCTCAGGTGTCTAAGAGTGTATGTTTTTATTAATCACAAGGAATCATTCAATCAACTTCTTTTTTGTTGTTGCTTTATTTTGTTCTGATTTGTTCTTTTTATAAACCATAAATAGTTTAATGTCCAAAGAATGTGGTGTGAGATTCTCAAGATAGAAATATGAAACTTGCTACTCTAAAAACAAGACTTTTCAGAAAACAAGGTAATAAAAACTACTTTTGTACCAGAAATAAGCCCTTACTTATGTGAGCAAATGATTTTTGACAAGGGTATTGAGAAAATTCAATGGGGAAAGAATAGCCTTTTTCAACAAGTTAAGGGTCAACTAGATATCCATATTAAAATGGGAAAAAAGCTTGACCTGTGGTGGCTCAGTGGATTAAGAGTCGACCTGGGAACACTGAGGTTGCCAGTTCAAAACCCTACACTGGTCTCGTCAAGGCACATATGGGAGTTGATGCTTCCAGCTCCTTCCTCCTTCTCTCTTTCTCTCTCTCTCTCTCTCTCCTCTCTCTCTCTCTCTCGTCTCTGTGTCTCCTCTCTAAAATGAATAAAATAAAAAGAAGTTTAAAAAAATGGAAAAAAAAAAGAAAATTGTACTCCTACTATTATATAAAAATGGCATTTAATTGAAAATAGATCATGACCTAAATGGAAGGAGTTAAAACTATAAAACTCTTAGAAAAGAACATAGTATATACTCTATGTGATTTTAGTCAATCAATTTCTGGAATAAATGATCAAAAGAAGAAATGAATGAAAAAATAAAAGCTATCTAAACAAATTTTTAACTTGACAGTGGTTTCTAAACAAGTCAAATTTACAATGTGCTGTCTCATAAAAATTTAGAATAGGTTCATGGCAGGTGGAAATTATGAAGAAGGGATCTTCTCAGTAGGAGCAGCCCACATAATAAACTGTCAGAATTAATGGAGAGTGTTAGTCATTTATAATTGTGTTTGAAGTGGGACCATCTCAGCTAAACAATGTGGATTGTGCCTCTTGAATAAAATTATAGTTTTATGAACACCTTAGTTCTAAATTTGGGGTGTTTTGTATGCTAATCTCAAATGCAAATTATGTCTGAATTCCAGTCTCAGAGAGGTTAAAGATTCTAGTGTGGGGACACAATTTTGTTGGCCTGTCATCTGGAAATATTTTATGTTTCTCAGTGCAAAGTAAAAATGTAAAGGGACTATCACTTAGGTGATAAACTGTAGACTTCCAGACAAACATTTTAACTGATTTACATCTGGTTCTCCTCCAGGATAACTATATTTATTTGATATATTTATTCTCCAACTGATCAGTGATAGCTTGGGAAACATTTCTTTAGCTGTATGCAAATTGACCATGCAATACAGAAAATCTGGCTGTAAACCTACGGAAAGCAATCTGTTGTGAATATCGGTGTAGAAATATTGAGTTAGCTGTTTATCGAGCAGGAAGCACACCAAAAACCTTAAGAGTAATTGATTGGCCTAGTCACATGGTGTAACATATACTAACAGAGCCACACCCCTGAATGTTCAATAATTGATCAAAAGTAGCCTTATCATGCAGAAATCAATCATCACTTCATTGCTTGGATACATGGAGACAGTACCATTTAAAATAGTTGTCTTGCAACATTTCTAAGAGAGGAGGAAAAACACAGAATTTAAATGAGTTCTGTGAGTTGCTGACATACTTAAATGAGTTATAAATTTAGAAAAATAGTCATTTCTTTGTTTTCAAGGAAAACAGAATTTAAATTATCTTATTTGGAGCTATTGCATTTTTAGGCTTTTACACCTAAGAAAAGGGGGAAATATAAGAATAAAAAAATCTAATTTTCCAGTGATCCAGATGAAGTTAAGAAAAAAACACAAGGTAGTGGAGGGATATGTATTTGTATCAAAATCTTAGACAAGTTTGAGAAAAACTCAAGATACTTCATGCTCATTCTTTTGTCAAAGAGGCTAAGAACTCCCTTAGGAGCTAGAGAGAAAGTGTTTGAATATCAGAGTTCTGGGTTCCATTGCCAATCCTGTTTGGTACTGTACAAGATAACTTAAACTTTTACATCAGTTTCCATACGTGTAAAAGCTATTAATAGTTGTCTTCCAAATTACTGCAAGAATTGAAGTAATTTATGTTTAATATTAAACCAGTACTTGAATATGTGTTCAAAAATGGTAACAAAAATAGTTATAATGATACTAATAATATCTAACAGTATGTCATAAATAAATCATTATAGAAAAAGTATCAGAGAAAAGCATACATGTGTCTAAACAAAGCCCTATGGAAAATCTTGTCTGGAGATATTTATGAACAAAATTAGAATTTTGTAATATAATTTTTTCAGTAATAACTTGAGCATCCTCCAGTAACTATATAGTTAAAATGCCTTGGATCTTGGCCAACAGTGGGGACAGTAGAGTACAGAAAATGATTCTGTAAGATTTGGAACATGGATCCCCCCCTTTGGGGGATGGAATAGGTAGATTTTCTGTGTACAAAGAATTGTTGTGTTGTAACAGAGAGGAACCTATGAACCTTGCTATGATTACTGTCAAACATTCTGAATGTATGCCTTTAAGGCTCTGTATAAATGTAGAATGTTTGAAATGGTCCTCTTAGTTGGGAAGGTTAGGAAGGGTAAAACTTTTTCAGACTCTTTGCAACTAAAGTTCTGGGTATTCATTTGTCTCTATCAATTAAATGTGTTCACAGGATTAGGACAGCAGGCTCATCTCTCTGTGACAAGAAAACTCTAGTAAGCATGAGTGTCTGCAGTGGATGCATTGGTGTGCCATCAAGTTCACAGGGGTGGAAATAAAATAAACTTTGGGATGTGCTATATATCCTAATCCATTTTTGAATAATCTCTCTGTTGATTGCATTTTAAATCTTACTTAACGTATCATTTTAAATTCTAAAAAGTCCTGCAGGAAAAATGCCTGCTGACCTTTATTTACATCATACTTAGAGAGATGCATAGTTTGGGTAGTGGATAGGGGTGGTCACATCAGTCTTATGTGACTCACCCAAGTTATTAAGAGAAAAAGCCAAAATTAAAAAAGCTCTTCTCTTGACACCTGCTTTAGAAGCCACGAGATATTTTTTCTACCAAGGTATACATTAACCTTCTTTTATAGAGTTGAATCTCTAAATCAAAGAATGATCCAATAATATGTAAAATCTACTTTAGCCAATTGGCAGAGATCACACTTCATAGGTATGCAAAATTTTATATGTATCAACACATGCCTCCCAGTTGAAGTTAGAGAAAAAATAGAAGTAACTATGGACCTCTACAGAGGTTTTATCCATTAATGTTCTTTTACTGCTCAGTGTGACAGCTAAAGTTAGTCTTATAAGCAGGACGCGGGTAATAGCAGGTGGTGGGTTAACTTCTGCAAGGCTGCTCCTGTTTACAAGACTTATCCTTGATCATTAAGGTTTGCCTTAGTCTTTGCTCTCCAGAAAACTACACACACTGTCTTGGGTCCTTATATTCCCAACTCTTTAACAGTGTATGTTCCTGTGTCTTCTTGCAGGGTCCTTAGAATAGCAGACAGTAACACAGATCTATTTAGCCATTTTTTCTTGAATTGAGAGAGACAGTTGGACTAATTTTCAATGAAGTGGAGAAGGAGCCCATCAAGAAAAACAAAAGCTTTGGAATGGTATTTCTTACCATGTTCCAGATTGAATTGGAAGAGAAGTGTCTGCCATTCTGATTCCTGACCCACTCCTTTTCTACATATCCTAAAGGATGGCTTGGCACACCTCTGGGTTCCTTCAGACTTGAACACAAGTGCTTATTCCTTTCTCATAATGAGATTTAATCAAGAAAAGCCAAAACCATTGCTGCAAGTTAAACACTTCCCAGGGAGGGTAGCCAATGACTGGGGGAGTAATGAACCTCTATTTAATTTTCAGATTTTGTTAATAACACTTTGACTTGTACTGGTTGGAGCTAATTAGTTGCTGTAGCTTCTCCATTAGTGGCTTATAAAATGGGGCTTACCTTGTGCATGTTACGCAATTTTTTCAGTGTGGATCATTTTAGAGAAAACAGAAGGAAACTAAGTGTATTAAAAATGAAAGATTATTCAATTTTGTTGTGGTTTCCTTTCATCTGTAGCTTCAAGAATGTTTCTGGATCATGTTCTGACCACTTCAGAAGCATGTACTAAGATAAAATGATTCGGGCTTATTTTGAGATCAGTCCAATTAGTTGTGACATTAAAGAACAAAGTTTATATGTATATCATGAAATGTGACTCAGACTTAGTATAAATTCTCAGATTTAGTAGCAGTATGAAAAGTAAGGAGCTCTTGTATTGAGTAATATGTTGGAGCTTTCTTTACAATGAAAGGTATGCACAAGATCCTTAGGTTTTTAATGTTTGGCCTTGTTTCCAAAGCTGAATATCTTCACTGCTTGTATTCTTTCCCAGAATAATATTCTCAAAACAATAATAATAATTAATAATAACAACAAAAGCAAACAAACAAACATAACCAGGGAAGGATTTGATTATAACACAGCATTAAAACAACCAACCAACCAAGCAAAAAAACAAACAAAAACATCAGAAAATGAATTACACAGTATCAGGGCAAGGAGCAAGAAAACAATGGTCATAACCCTGGTCCTGGTGGCTTTAAAAGGAGATGTGGTCTGACCAGGCGGTGGCGCAGTGGATAGAGCATCGGACTGGGATGCGAAGACCCAGGTTCAAGACCCCAAGCTCGCCAGCTTGAGTGCGGGCCCATCTGGCTTGAGCAAAAGCTCGTCAGCTTGGACCCAAGGTCGCTGGCTTCAGCAAGGGGTTGCTCAGTCTGCTGAAGGCCCACAATCAAGGCACATGTGAGAAAGCAATCAATGAACAACTAAGGTGTTGCGATGGCAACAAAAAACTAATGATTGATGCTTCTCACCTCTCTTTGTTCCTGTCTGTCTGTCCCTATCTATCCCTCTCTCTGTTTCTGTAAAAAAAAAAAAAAAAAAAAAAGGAGATGTGCGTGAGTATCATGGAACATGGCCTGTTTTATATGCCATTGTGTTATTTTGAACCTCAGTGTTGCTAGATTCCAAACTAGATTTGGAGGTGAATGCCAAACTTAGATCATTATTGGACTATGGATATATGGTCACTCAACCCAATCTACTACTTTTAGCCCAGGTTGATCTTGCAAACACCTCAGACCCTTGTGTTGATTATTTTATTTTCTACGTGGTTCTTGCCATGTCCTTAATTTCTCGGTCTCATCTTCTCAGTGTCTAAGATAAAGATTTGGAATATGGTTTTAAAGTACTTGGAATTCTGGAATGCATAGAATTTATGTGCTGTTTAGACTATTTTAGCTAGATAGTTTGAATCCTACTAGGAAGGAGCTAAGTCTATTTCAGGGTGTGGCCAATTAATGGGGCATGAATAATTGAGGAATAAAAGATGGAAAGGGCCTTAGTTAGGTGGGTGGTAGTTTAGAAAGAGCAAAAGCAGATTCAGCATTCCATTTACTGAACTTAGTAATACTTCTGCATTGGGTTTTAAACCACTCACACAGCATGCATCAGCAGGTAAAGGTGATTCCAGTGTTGAACACTTCCCTATTGTATCCATGCCTGAAATCTGTAAAACCTTAATTTTACATATTAAATCACATTTTAAAATTCAAAATATCATATATTTATTGATATTACAAATTTTCAATTAAACCACGTGTACCCAAGTGTTGTAACCTCTTCATCACACATGCCACAATGGAGATGCTTTTAATAAACAGAATGGAAATTAATTTTGTGACAGATACATAAAGAGATGCACATTTATTTCAGGCTATTTATTTAACATTAATGTAGCAAGTTAATTTGTCAAACAAATGACACTGACATCTCTATCTGTGACTATCAGTGTATCAATCCAATGCTTACCTATCTAATATCTAATGAATGGTCTGGACTTAAAAATAGTCCTCAGGGGAAGCCAATACCTTACAAGTTTACTCTGAGAACTCTTTATGGATTTAAACAGACTCAGCACACATTGTTTTTAGGTACTGAGGATACAAAACCTATATTCTCAAGTAATATGTGAGTACCTTTTGTTAGTACTAAAGGGCATGTATTGCAACTATTAGTGCTCTAGTGATTTCATGCTAATCACATTGAAGTCTACTGTTCAAGAGAAAGTTTTAGAACCCTGAGAAACATAGAAGTGTCATTTTACACTGCACTACTCTTAATTTTTTTTCTCTGTTTGGGTTGCAGAGATGGACCACTTCTTCCTGGAGGCTAAACACTTCTCAGCTTTTATACAGATTGTTCTTTCATTCAGATTGCTTTATTTACTACAACTTCTGTTTGAAAGTAAATGGTCTCGCAAAGAAGACTGCAGAATTCAATGACATCATGGAATGTAAAAGGAAGATATGCAGGCTTTGGGGAAAATAAACATCAAATTTATGGACCCATAGTTGCTTGAGTTTACTGGATAATAGTAGAAGGTATATTTGTGAGAAGACTGGAAATGGAAGAAGAAATTTCACATGGACACAGCACTATCCATGAAGTTCTTTGTAGAGTCCCATGCAAAGTGGATATTCAATAAGGTGCCACTAACACTGTGACAATGGTATAGTCCAAGATTATATAACCCCACCCTACATTGCCCTCCAGACTGTAAGCGGCCATTACTGGGAAAGGTCCTGGTACGGACAACACTTTTAATAGTCTTAATGCTGAGGCTTTATCCTTTGAGGATAGATTATGTTTATTAGAACCAGTCCTGACTTAACCAGGTCCAATTATGATGAATAAATGAGAAGATTAGGTCAGAGTACAACATTTTAAAATTATTTTAGTAACCCTGTAATTTCTTAATTATAGAATTAGTACTTGTGTTTTGGTTTAAAAAAATCATTACAGCAAAAAATAAAACTATAAAACTATTAAATAAGCCTCCTTCTTCCACTTAAACTTAATCTCACTCCCTAGAGACAAATAATGTTAACAGCTTTTTGTTATGTTTTTATATGGTTATTTTTTATCTTTGATTAATGAATTCATAAATGTGTAATATGTCATTAATAGAAAAAATTTTTGAGTTAACAATGAAAATTAGAAATACATTATATTTATGCCATTAAACACCTACTTTCCTCAACTTTACTGTCTGATTTTTAACGCATAACTACCAATGAATAAGCAAGTATTTCATTTTGCTTTTCATTGGCATCACTAATTAAAATAAGTTTAAATTATTATTTCTTGATGCATCGGTTTTAGACAGAATCTAGTGTCCTTTCTTTAATGAAAAATGTAATTAGGGTACTTATTGTTTCTTTACTAGCATTTTCATTAATCCTTTTCTATTTTTCTTAGTCACTTTTTTATGTTATATCAAGTGGTATAACATTACATTCTTTCCTATCTATCTATAATTGGATTTCTTATTATGTCTATATTTTGATTTTAAAATATGATGACTAATATCAATATAAAACTTCAAGCAAATTCACTTCAGAACTAAACAGAATAAATGGCTCTTTAAAGGAGAAAATGTAACTCAACATTATTAAAATTTACTGCTTAAAGAGGAATCTACTACATATCAAAATTTGATGAATGCTCTTGTTTCTGGATCACGTTCGGTTCTTACTTTGACCCATGTAAACAGACTTCTTCTACGTTTGTTCTCATGTCTATTAATGGTTTCACTGAGTCTACAAATGTATGGGAAATGTTTTTCATCAAAATGTGAAGATAACATTTTCCCATAGATCCAGTATTCCTGATAAAAAGTCTGACAGTTTGGAACAAGTAACTTATTTTACTTTTGTCCTTTTTGGAGTTGTGAAAATTGCGAATGAATGTTCAGGGTTAATAGTTTTGTTCTCATTAATTCTCTTGTTGATAACATAGACCTTTCAAATATGACAGTATTTTCACTTAAGTCTATTGTTTCTCTGGTTATTTCATCCCCCATTGTTCCTCATTTTTCAATCTGGAACTCTTACCAAGAGTAAATTGAAAACCTGTAGCTAACTTCTCAGGCTGCTTACTTTTCTCTCTTTTTTCCATTATTTTGTTTTCTTTGTTTTGCTATATTCTGAACATTTATTTCAACTATATTTGCAGATAACCTTTGGTTTCTTTTTTTTTTTTTAATCCTTGTCCTTAAGATTCAGATTATGTATTTTTTAAACATTTAAGCAACTTATCTAGTTTATTTTTAGAGCTGGAATATAACACATTATATAAATGCATGTAAAAATTATTCTCAAATTACTTCATATAAAATAGCATGGTTTTGTTTTAAGAAGCAATTTTTTAGAGCTTTCCTCTGTTTACTGATTTTTCTATTTTCATCAAAGGTCATTATTTATTCTTTTTGTGTCAGTATTCCTTTTCAAATTTAATTTTTCTTTTTGCAGATACTTAACAATTTCTAGTGCTTTGTGAATATCTATGAATGAGGAATTATGTTAGGAGGAGGTTGTAGGGTGAGGCCACAATCATGGTGGATGTCCATCTCCTGTCTAAGCTGAAGGGTTTCTTTTTTGGAGTAAAATTTAATATGGAAATGAAATAATAAGACTTCTCATCTTGCAAATTAGCTTTATATTTTTAAAAAAGAGTAATTACCATTTTAGACAGTCATTGCTACAAACACAACATACAAAATAATGGCTCTATCGAGGAAAAACAGAAGGAAAGAAACCTCACGTGGTGGTAAAATCCCAGTCTGTCAATATTATTCATATTTTTGAGTAATCATAACTCATAAAATACCAGATAAAAATAAGAAGTTATATTTTAGTTTGTATTATTTCAGGTCCAAAAAATTGTATATGTTTGGGGTCCAATCTCACTGATGCTGAACATACTGTGAAAAACACATTTGCAGAGGAATAGATCAATTCACTTATTTGCCCATTTAACGTTTATTATTATTTGTCCATATCTACTATGTGCCAGGCATACCACTGAAAACTGGGCTTATAATGGTGAACAAAACATGGCGGATCTCTTTCCTTGGATGAGTAAGGTAAGAAACAGACATAAAACAAATAAATAATCAGTGTAATGTATGATGGAAACCACAGGGTTCTGAGAGAAAAGAAATATAAATAATCAAACATATTCCTTTGGAGAAATAATATTTAAGCTTAATAAAATTAAAAGGAGGAGAAGAACAGAGAGCCTCTGAAAAGAGTGTGAACTTTCCAGGAGTGGGAATGGCTCATGAGAAAGCCTAATGTGGAAGCAAGGTGGGGGACCTTATAGCATTAATTGAAGAACAACATCAGTTAGTGTCTGGTAGCACCCCCGGGGCAGGGACTGAAGAGTCCCTCATGTCTTTAGCATTTCTGCAATTACTGACCTTTAGTACACACATCCTGTCTGAAGCCATAATAGAAATTCCTCAACCATTAACGTCCCCGGTTGCGCAAACCACCTGCAGGCCGAAACTGCAGTAGAAAATTCCCTTCCCCAGCCAGCCTGAAGGGGTATAAGAATCTCAAGCCCCACCAGTTGGGCGCGGCTTCTCTGGCTCATTTCTCTCCGAGTTACTGAACCCGCCTGAAGGTTCCAATAAAGTTGGACTTTTTAACTATTTGGTACTTTGTCTCATTTCATGCGGGTCGGACCTTACATTTGGTGCTGAAACCCGGGAGAGGGTTTGTGACCCACCTTTAGGTCCAAGTGACCGGGCGTGTGTCCCCCCTCTCTTTCTCTATCCCCCCCTCCGGCCTGCATACTCCGGGACCTCTTTTGGACCAGGAAAACTCCCTTTCTCGTTCTGCCAGGCCATAAGTACGTTCCTTTCTTCTGGGACCTTTTCGCGGGTTGCCAACTGGAGTTCCTGTCCTAGACTCGGCCGAGCCGGGAACCCCTCCACCGGCTCCAGGAGCCTTTAAAGGAGTGCGAGTGAGTGGGACGCCTCTCTCTCTCTCTCTCTCTCCAATACCAGAGACCGAGTCTTCTTCCGGAACTGGGACACCCGATTGGGACACCTCTTGGTTGTCCCTTTTCCCAACCCGTGAAACCTCCCCATACTTCTCCCTGAACGATGGACAATTCTGGGTCCAAAGCTGATCCCAAAACACCGCTAGGGTGTTTATTGGCAAACTTCTCCAAATTGGGGTACACTCAAACCCTCCGTCGGAAGAAACTCATTTTCCTGTCGCACGTCGCATGGCCTCAATACAGCTTGGACAATAGGTCCCACTGGCCTCCAATGGGCACTTTTGATTTTAACGTCCTCCAAGACCTGGACAATTTCTGCCGGTGGACAGGGAAAGATTCTGAGGTCCCCTATGTCCAAGCTTTCTGGGACCTTCATTCCCGCCCCGACCTCTGTTCCCATTGTTCTACACACCAGATCCTCCTAGCTCAAACCTCCTCTCCTCCCAAAGCTCTCTTCCAGGAACCCCCTCCTTACTCTCAACCTGATGACCTTCCCGACCACCTATTTCCCCCTCTGGCTCTCCCCCGTGAAAACCTCCCAGTCCTGGGCCAGGCTCCGGCTCCTTCCGCCCCTCCAGCTCCTTCTGACCCCCGGTTCCTTCCACCCAACCTCCTGCGACCCTCTAACCTCTCCCGTCACAGCCCATACCAGGTCATACGGCCCCCAGTCATCATCCGCTGTCCTCGCCCCTCTACGCGAGGTAGCTGGGGCAGAAGGACTAGTTCGAGTATATGTCCCCTTCTCTCTCCAAGACCTCTCACAGATCGAGAAACGGCTAGGATCTTTCTCGGCCGACCCCTCAACCTACATTAAGGAATTCCGGTACCTGACTCAGACATATGACCTGACCTGGCATGACATTAAGGTAATCTTTACCTCTACTCTTACCCCTGAGGAACATGAACGCATCCTCACCGCCGCCCAACAGCAGGCAGACAGGGACCATCTAGTAAATGACCAGATCCCCCTTGGCACAGAGGCGGTACGCAGGGAGGACCCCAATTGGAGTTATCAGCCCGGCCAAGGGTCCAACATCCCTCGTCGAAACCTTATGCTCCAATACTTAATCAGAGGTATGGACGCGGTTTCTAACAAGGTTGTAAATTATGATAAGCTGAGGGAAATTACCTAACTCCCCGAAGAAAACCCAGCTCTTTTCCTGAACCGCCTTCAAGAGGCCCTAGTCCGTTATACCTGCCTAGACCCAGGGTCCCGCAATGGGGCCACAGTCTTAGCCTCTCACTTTATCTCTCAGTCAGCCCCAGATATTAGAAAAAAACTAAAAAGGGCTGAAGAGGGCCCTGAGACCCCCATCCAAGACCTGGTAAAAATGGCTTTTAAAGTTTTTAACGCCCGAGAGGAAATGGCTGAAGCCGCCCGCCAGGAATGGACCCAAGCCTTTGTAGCGGCCCTCTGGCTGGTAGGGGAACTGATAAAGAAACCAGCCTCCAAGGGAGGACAGCACACACCACTGGGCGCCTGCTTCAAATGCGGCAGAGAGGGCCACTGGGCCAAGGCCTGCCCGCAACCAAGGCCCCCCACCGAGCCTTGCCCACAATGCAAACTAATGGGCCACTGGAAGTCGGACTGCCGGACCCTGGCTCAGCCTATGGCACCTCAATGCCGGGGAGCTGAGAACCAGGCATTTCTGGTCTCAGAACTGCTGGGCTTGATAAACGACTGAGGGTGCCCTGGCTCTTCGACTTCGCTTAACCTCACCGAGCCCAGGGCTACGCTCCAGGTAGCGGGTAAGTCTGTTTCCTTTTTAATAGACATGGGGGCTACCTACTCTGTCCTTCCCTCTCATTCAGGCCTTACAGTTCCTTCCCAGGTGTCGGTCATGGGAATGGACGGATCACCCTCGACCCCATAGCGGAAGACCCTCCTTAACTGCCTATTTGAGGGTGACCCATTTTCTCACTCCTTTCTAGTCATACCCTCCTGCCCAGTTTCCCTCCTGGGGAGAGACATTCTGTCTAAACTTCGAGCAAGTATTTCATTCTCCCCCAAGCAGGCCTTCTTACTAGCACTAGTGCCAGGTTCTGATCCTGAACCTGACTCGGACCCCAGAGTCCAGCTTCTACCTGGAGTCGACCCTAAGGTCTGGGATATGTATACCCCCACTGTAGCCTCCCTACAGAGACAAATAACTTCTCTCACCCAAGTCTCGTTACAGAACCAGCGAGCCCTGGACCTGCTTACGGCCAAGCACAGGGGCACCTGTGTCTTCCTGCGGGAAGAATGCTGCTACTACATCAACAAATCTGGCCTTGTAGAGACCAGAGTAGAAGCTCTCCACAAACTCAGCTCTGATCTCCAGAAGCAAAAATTCTCAGCAGAAGCCTCATCTTGGTGGAACTCCTCCATGTATTCTTTACTAGCTCCACTCATAGGACCCATTTTCATAATTGGACTAATCTTACTAATTACCCCTTGTCTTTTTCGCTTTCTGCAGACCCGATTTCAGGAGATCATCAGGATAGCAGTCAACCAAATGATGCTGCAACAGTACCAACCCCTGCCCACCATAGCGGATACGGACTGCTTTGGCTCTTTCCTACCTCTCCCCCAACTCCGCCCCCGTACAGCAGGAAGTAGCCGGATAAGACCACATCACCCCTCTCCCTATACCAAAGAGCCAGGAATGTCCGGTAGCACCCCCAGGGCAGGGGCTGGAGAGTCCCTCATGTCTTTAGCATTTCTGCAATTACTGACCTTTAGTACACACATCCTGTTCGAAGCCATAATAGAAATTCCTCAACCATTAACGTCCCCGGTTGCGCAAACCACCTGCAGGCCGAAACTGCAGTAGAAAATTCCCTTCCCCAGTCAGCCTGAAGGGGTATAAGAATCTCAAGCCCCACCAGTTGGGCGCGGCTTCTCTGGCTCATTTCTCTCCGAGTCACTGAACCCACCCAAAGGTTCCAATAAAGTTGGACTTTTTAACTATTTGGTACTTTGTCTCATTTCATGCGGGTCGGACCTTACAGTTAGTAGAAAGAAAATTGTGCAAGGCAGGGATGAAAAACAAGACAGAGGCCACAATATAGAGTAGCGCTTTGTCTTAAGAAAATTAGAAGTTACTGAATTATTCTAAATGTATGAGGATAGTGATTGAATTTGCAATTTCAAGATCAATTTGCTTCTCTCTGTTGATGATCAATAAATTAATGAAATAGAATTGAGAACCAGAAATGAACCCATGCATCTATGTATGATTAATTTATTTTCAACAAAGACACAAGACATTTCATTGGGGAAAGAATAGCCATTTCAATAGATGATATGGAACAACTTTATATCAATATTTAATCACTAAGTCTCACTATCTGCAAAGATTAACTCAAAATAAATAAAATACCTAAATGCTGGAGGTAAAACTATAAAAATTTAGATGTATACATAAATTTGTAACATTTGATTAGGCTTTAGTTCTTAAATATGACACCAAAATCATAATTAACCAAAGGAAAAATTAAAAAATATTAATTTTATCAACATTAAAAACTTTTGTGTATTTCAAAAGACACTATCCAGGAAGGGGAAGAGCGCAAAATGAAATAAAGTATTTTTAAATCATCTAATTATATAAGTCCGGTATTCAATAGAAAGAGCTCTTATATCTCAACAATAAAAAGAAAAATATTTCAATTAAAAATAAACTATTTCAATTGATTTTTCTCTAAAAAGACATAAATAACAATAAACTCAGGAAAAAAACATCCTTGGTCATTAGGGAAATTTATATCAAAACCATAGTCAGACACTACATTATACCCTGTAAAGAGGCTATAATCAATAGATGATAAAATATAAAGTTTTAGGAAGGGTATATAGTAAAATTAGAAGACTATTCAATGTTGTCAATAATATAAAATGGTCCAGCCACGTCAGAAAGTTTGGTAGCTCTTCAAAATTTTAGAAATAAAGTCCCTATGTGACCTAGCAATTCCACTACTAAGTATATACTAAAGAAAAAAATAATTTAAAAGCATGTATCCACATAAAATTTGTACAAATGTTCACAAACAGCATTATTTATAGTACTCCAAAGATAAAAACAATCTAAACATTCATGAATGGATAAGCAGGACATAACCTATCCATACATATATAATTCCATCTACATGAAATGTCCAGACTAGGCAAATCCACACAGACAGAAAATAGATTAGCGGTTTACTAGGGGATGAAGGAGGGGTAAAATAGGGATGAGTTGCTAATGGATACAGGATTTTTGGAGGGAGTGATAAACACATTTTGAAATCTGTGCACAAATTTCTGAACATACCAAAAACTTCTAAATTGTACACGTTAAAAGGGTTGATTTTTTGATAAGCGTATTTGCTTCCTAGGGTTACCATACCAATGACAACCACTAAAAATAACCGAAATGTACTTCCTTACAAATCTGGAGGCCAGAAGTCCACAAAGTATCCTCAGAGCCACACTTCATCTGAAGTCTCTAACGAAGAACCTTTGCTTCCTGCAGCTTCTGGTGGCTCCTAGTGTTCCTTACATTGTGACAGCTTAACTCTCATCTCTTTTGTCTTCTTCCCTCCGCCTTCTTCCCAGTGTCTCTGTACCTGCCAAAATTCCCTTTCTTTTCTGTTATAAAGATATCAGTCATTGAATTTAGAGCCCACCCTTAGTACAGGATTATTCAATTTTGAGATACTGCAGATACAAATCTGCAAATGCTGGATTTCCAAATAAGGTCACATTCTGAGATTTGAGTGGACATGAATTTGAGGGACACTGTTGAACCCACTATAGTATTTGCATTATACTTGAATATTTTTAATGGCTATTAGAAACTACCAAATAGTTAAAATATCAAATACCTAGTTCAGGTACTGCATTTTGTTCAAAACTTTCCTTAACTACCCAAGACTAAGAAGCAAATTTTATTAAATTTTATATTCTGTGCTTAAAACAAGCAAATAAAAAAGAACTGCATTTAGACAATAATGATGCAGTGAGTGACCCTTCTGGTCAGAAATGTAAAAACAGACTAAAGCTGAACAGTGTGGAGCTAACAGTCTTCACCGTGTCTTAAACCAATAGATTTCTAGGAATATTTGTGAGATTAATATGTTTCTTTCAGTGTAGGATTTTAAAAAAAGTTATATGGCAAATTGTCATATATGCGGGATGGGTAAATGTACATTTATAGTCGCATTGTGTTCAGTTAATGTAGCTATTGTAATAATTAAAACCTGCATGTCTTTTTCCACATAAATGACTATAAACCTAGTTTTGCCCACCACTGTTTGCACACACACACATACACACACACACACACACACACACACACACACAAGACTCACTCATATTTACTTGAACATTATTGTGCCAGGCACTGTGAAACATTTGTTAATTCACTTGATTTTCACAAAAATCTTATAAAATACATAATTGTATTACCTTAATTTTATGGATTAGAATTCATTTGCTAAGCAACACTGTTATGGTCACACAACTATTAAGTGAGTGACCTGGGACATAGATGGCAACTTGATGCATTGTCATTGTTCACCCATAACATGCAAATCTCTATCTGATTGAAGCGTAATTAATTCTAAAGGTAAACTGTTTTTTTCTGGTTGTACCTGTTTCCCTTTTAACATGACAAATTTCAGGACCTAATAGTATTGAATTGCCATTTGGTTATGCTTTTCACATTTCAATTCACTTTTTAATGTATTTTTATTTGATTTTCACAGCAGCACTGAAACACGGTTTAATAAAAATTATCATCCCCATTTTGCAAATGAAGGAAAGAAGGTTCATGTAGAGGTCACTCAGCCGGCACACGGCTCACATTTACACTGAAGCTGACTCGACTGGCTTCGAGGCCAGTTGTATGACCCACAGTATTGTATCTATCTGCATTTCTCACATTTCTTAAGGCTGTAAATAACTCATCCAAGATAACTTTATTAATAGTCATTTCTCCTATCTATGAGATTTAAAAAAAAAAAAACACTATGATGTGCTCTGTTTCTATCTCCCATGAAATGTTGGACTCCACGCTGTCCTCACCAATTTCATTGCCCATCATTACAATGCTGCCATCGATCGAAGGGACAGAAATTTTCCATCCCTCAACAACCCAAGAATAAAAGGCCTTGGAGGATATGTTGCCCAAACAATTAGAAATAAAGACCTAAGGTATACTGATCGGTCATGCACTAAATGGTGATGACAGACTTCCTGTGTTAGGTACACTGAGACAAGTATTGAATTTGTTTCATTCTGTTTTGCCTCATCTCTGAATAAGGTCAAAGCTAAGATGTCAGTGTTGGCAGTAAGGAAGAGGGAGCTGTGGAGCTGGCATGTACAATTAGGGAAAGAAAGAGACTGTTTTAAGCGTGAAATTTACAGCTCTAAAGAATTCAATGTGGCTTCCTTGGGTAGTCAGTCAAGGTTCCACAAATACATGCATGGGCAGAGAGGTGGCTCTGACCCCAGCCTTACCTGAGACTGATCAATAGTGGTAGAAACTTCCACTGCTCTGGGTGTAGGGGCCCCTGGGAAAGAGGAACTTAATGGGAAGCGTAGGTTTCTGAGATGTAATTTCAGAGCTGAGTCAGTACTTTAAAATGCCTGGTTCAAAAGAGTCACAGAGAAAATGGCCTCTTAGTAATGGGAGATTGTGAGAAGCAAGTAAGGAGAGCTGCAGCTTTTGCAATATTTGCCTCGAGGGTAAACTGGAAAAGTCTCTCTGACTAGAAAGAGTTTGGGGCTGAGCTTTAAAGCTTGCTGGGCAGCTCTAGGCTTCCCCTAAGGCTGGGGCAGTCTCCCCGATATATCATAATCTATTCCTTTGCTTTTTCTAATAAGAAATAATGAGCTTCCAAATGTTCCTCTTCAGTTCCTATGTGTTTAAAGATCTGGTTGTATGCTGTATCTCAGGGGATAAGGTCTTGTTTACATCCAATCATTATAAAAAACCTGTTTAATTTTTCTTTTATGCTCGCAGAATTTGTCAACAATTTTATTTATCTTAGGTTTTATTTAAAGTATTACATTATCTCAAAATTGTGTGAGTATGGCTTTAAGTGATCAAACTCATATTTCTACAAGTTTTACTCCTGATTTTAGCTTTTATTAAAAGAGAATATCCAATTCTCTTTCAGTAAAACGGAATGTTCTTTCAGGTTGAGTTTTTGTTCCAAAACCTCACTATGCATTTCCCAGATCCTTTCATTAATATATGTGGGTTGCGAGGGTTGGTCATCCCTAAATTGTTCTTAAATAGGTGCTGAGAGCCTGGTGAACAATTAAGTTTATATTAAGTAAATGAATTAATTAAGCAAGAGACCCATTAGTCTACCAAGGTTTTTCAAAGATCTGGCTCCCAGGAAGGCTTTGAATTCTGCTAATGCATCCAGTACCTCAAGGGCTACACCATTAGGAGGAATCATTGTCTTTGGTTTTCATAAGGCAGAGAGCATTAAGAAATTTACGGTGCTCAAGGTGAGGATTAGGTACACATAGTAGATATTTAACAACGTTGACAACAAATGAGAAAGTCGGGTGGCATTAGCCACATGTTACTGATAGAAAACGTAAGCCCAGGGAGGTCAGGAGAGCTCCAGAGATCCCTGCAGGGAAAGATAGCTGTGCCCTGGTGGCTCTCTGCTTCCCACTTCCTGCTGTTCTAAATGCTGGGCTCCTTCTGAAGCTTGGGCTGCCTCTCCCTCCATTACCATTTTATAAGGCTTCGTGAAATATCTTGTTATTTGAGTTTCTCTAGATTCAATTCCGGAATAAATGTTTTTTCATATCAAAGCCAAGTTCCCGCTGCTCTTGTGGGTCCCTGTAACCTCTTCACTAAACAAACAGTGAAGCAGACATCCTATCCCAGGCCCTTTCTCTCGCTTTCATATGCTAGCAGCAGGACGAATCTGCGTTCAGGCTCCTTGTAAACATCAGAAAACTGCCCTTTCCTTTGGACAGTGCCTAGAAGAAGTGAGGTTTGTGACGGGATTTACAAGTTTGGTCTGTCGAACGAATAAACTGAGGGACTTAGAGGATTTGGCTGTTCTTAAGTCTTAAATGTAAAATGTTTCCAAAGCCTGTGTTCCTGCCTCCCAAATGAGAGTGGAAGTGTGCAGCTCTGTGATTCCAAAGCTTAATGTGGCCAGACCTTGAACTTGCTGTCTCCATCTGACTTGCTCCTACTCCGCTCCGCGGCGAGATGACAAAAGCGTCTGAGCGGCTCATCTCGCGGGTGTTGGAAGGAGAAAACACGGAAACGCTTTTATCTCAGTGGTCTTCACACAGACCATACCCCAGAGAGAAAATCTAAGCGGCGCTTCCAGCAGGTGCATGATGTGGTTCAGAAGCAGAAAACATTTGATTCCTGAGTAGGAGGCCCTAAAATAGAACTTTGGGAAGAAAGGAGGGATCAAGCCGTGAAAGAAGCAATATCGTGTCTGAGTTCCAGCGTTTGCCCGGCTTCATCTGCCGTCTCATTACCGTGCTTTTGGGTTCAGGCATGAGCAGAGAGGGCAGGGGAGGCAGGGGGTGCAAAATGAAGCCAGCCATTCCAAACATCCTGGAGAGCGATGGGGACCCCGCTCCCTGCAAGAAAGGAAGAAGACTTGAGTCCCCCAAAGAAGGGATTTCTAGGACCTTGTCATGGACTCAAAGGGCAAAAAAGGACTTACGCCACTTTGTAAATGATATTATTGTCTCACTACTATCCGTACATCTGAAACTAACATAAAATAATATTGAATGTCAACTGAGATTCGGTGGCTCAGTGGATAGAGCATCGGATTGGGACATGGAGGACCCAGGTCCAAGACCCCGAGGTCGCCAGCTTGAGCGCGGACTCATCTGGTTTGAACAAGGCTCACCAGCTTGAACCCAAGGACATTGGCTTGAACAAGGGGTCACTGGCTCTGCTGTAGCCCCACAGTCAAGGCACATATGAGAAAGCAATCAATGAACAACTAAGGTGCCACAACGAAGAATTGATGCTTCTTAACTCCCTCCCTTCCAGTCTGTCTGTCCCTCTCTCTGTCTCTGTCACAAAATAATAATAATAATAATAATAATGAAGACTTTTGATTAAAAAATAGGATTAAGTTCATAAGGGGTTTTCAATTTCTTTGCAGAGTAGTAACAGGATATTGCTTTTGCTGCTTGCTGTTCCGCCATCCCTCCTCTTATTTCCCTCCTCTCCCTCTTTCTTTCCCCTCTCTGTTCTCCCCTCCCTTCCTCCCTCTCTTCCTCTCCCTTCTCTTTCTCCCTTTTAATTTTTTTGTTGTCACCGTTATTTATTTTGTGTGTGTGACAGAGATATAGAGAATCAGAGAGAGGGACAGACAGACAGAGAGGGAGAGAGATAAAAAGCATCAATTCTTTGTTGGGGCACCTTAATTGTTCATTGATTGCTTTCTCATATGTTCCTTGACCATGGGGCTACAGCAGACTGAATGACCCCTTGCTTAAGCCAGTGGTGACCTTGGGCTCAAGCTGGTGAACCTTGCTCAAACCAGATGAGCCCATGCTAAAGATGGCAACCTTGGGGTCTCGAACCTGGCTCTTCCATGTCCCAGTCTGATGCTCTATCCACAGTGCCACTGCCTGATCAAGCTGTTGTCACTGTTCTGAAACAGGCTGACAGAATTTGTACCAAAGCTTTTTGAACACAGTGTGCAAGTAAAATTGAATTTGTGTGCTTTTCTCTCTAGCAGACTGACTGGATTTGTAGTGACTGCTAAGACAGGGGCTGCTTTCAGAATTTGGGGGAGAATTTTACTGATTTAAGGATAGCCTGATGGTTTGCGTTTGCTAACCAGGTGAACCCTGGACGACTTTTCCAAGGCAAAAAAATCTTTCTATTTGAATACTCGGTAGTAGGAAACTTTTCATTTTTCCTCTTTTCATCATCTCATAATGAGGACTATGGATGGAATCTAGGAATTAAAATGGCAGACAGTACAGGACCCATGACATAAGAAGAGACACCACTCAGTCAATAAATAGTTAGGTCAGTGGTTCTTAACCTTTTTTGAGGTACCGAACCCACCAGTTTCATATGCGCATTCACCGAACCCTTCTTTAGTGATAAATAAAATATGATTTTGTTTTCCAAATTCAAGACATAAGTATATGTTTTTTTACTGGTGCACAAAATGAGCCATGCATGAACATCACCTTGCACAAAGGACAAAACCAACAAAGTGCATGAACTCACAACAAATTACGGTATTACTTTATTCTGGCCTCCACGGCAGAGGCTTCTCCGAACCCCTGAGACCGACTCATCGAACCCCTAGGGTTCGATAGAACCCAGGTTAAGAATCACTGAGTTAGGTGCACCAAGAGCTCTGCTTAGCTGTCAGGAGCAGTTGGAAATGAAAAAATAATGGATTTAACATCGTGTTTGCCCTTGTAAGCTACCTCTTCGAGATATATTTGATTTTGTTTTATTTTATTTGGTTATATCAGTAATAATAGCCTCCAAAACAAAGCTCCTTTAAGGAGAAGTCAGATTTCACAGAATAAGCTGTAAGGCCAAAGTAAATATTGTTTATTCTCTTAATACATATCATCCCAAAGATTGTGCACCAAAAGGGTTAAAGTTGCTTGCTATATTGACCCTTGCAGCCTCTGTGGAGGCTGCCACAGGCCTGAGGCAGTCGTAGCCCTTAGGCTTGTCACTTGTGACCTCAAACAGCCTCATCAAATTACTAGTCTTCTGTGCAAACATTCTCATATTCTATGTTCACTGATTTCCTTAAGGCTCATGCTACCTTGTAAACTCTAATAATTTGATGTCAAAAGACATGCAAAAGAATAAACAAACAAAACTGTGAGAGACTACTCTATTCCCAGAAGGTGGGATTCATCCTGGCTCAAGAGGCTTATTCTGTCAAAGTATCCTGAAGCTATAACTACAGTATTGTCAAGTGTTGGAATCAGTAAGAGCCGCCCTTGTATGACTTGTTTTTTCCCCACACAAAAGATGTTCTGTTTGTGAATTATTTCTATTGATGATATGTTGATAATTCATTCATTTTAATTGCTGCAAGTTATGAAGCTGACTGTATTGCTTCACTTTATTCCACTGTAGATGATCACTTAGGCTCTTAAATTTCTCATTATAATTGAAACCATGAAAATCTATATGCAAACATTCTGGAAATACCTCAAGGGAACGATTTGGTGTGGTTGGCATACTGTCCTAGGGTACGTTCAGGAATATGTATCAGCTATTTGATCATGGAGACTGGAATTGACACTAGGGGGCCAGGGATGCTTAACGTCCTACACTAAATATCTGACAACACAAAGAACCAGCCACCCAACACACCAACCTTCCCCTGTGGTGACATGGTGCTCTAGCTGGTGTGCTCACAAGGAAATACTGGGTGTGATGAAATTAGTAGATGCATGCCCCAGTGCTGTCTCATGGTTTCCCTCTTTTGCCCAACTGTATTCCTGACCCTGTAAAGCTAGAAGCCCTTTTCTCTCTGCAGAGGTGTGTTTATCTTCTGTCTTCCTGGCAGAAGGTCACATAGAGACTAGGCAGGGAAAAAGCGACATACAGGCTGGGCTGCCCTGCTTACAGGCGGTCACAGAAGCCTTTTATTTGTTTATTTTTCTGGCAGCAGACAAAGCCCCACTCTCAAGTTTCAGGATACCGGGCACACCTTTTCCCTGTGAACTAGTGGGTGTGCTGTGGCCCTGGAACTGACAATGGCCATGACAGCTTCCCGACTCTGGGATAGCAGCTCCTGGTATGCTTCATCGCGGCTCCCCAGTGGCCACACTGGGCACAGAGAGCCGCATCCCAGGAGGAGGAAAAGGGTTGTTGCTCAAAGGCCCCACCTGGGCCTGTTCCTTGAGCTTTTCTGGGCATGTCCTGCCCCTCTCTCCTGTCTTAAGTAGCTTCTTTCTTCAAATACTTACATTTGTTTTCATTATAGTTAACCAATGCATGGGTGAAACACTAGATTCTAAGAATCAGATATTTTTGCTTTCCCTTAATTTTGCCACAGTAACCTTCTAAATATAGTTGCCCCTTGAACAAAACAGGAGTTAGCGGTCTGACCCCAGCAAAGTCAGAAATCCTTGTATGGCTCTTGACTTTTCAAGAACTTAACTACTAATAGCCTACAGTTGACTGGAAGCCTTATTGATAACAGAGTTGAATAATAATATTTTTAATGTAATATGTCTTATTTACAGCATTCTTATAGTAAAGTAAGCTGAAGAAAATAAAGTACTACTAAAAAATTATAAAAAGAAAATTCATTTAGAGTATTTAATGAAAAAAATCCATGTATAACTGAATCTGCACATAGTTCAAAGCCTTAGTTTCAAGGCTCAGCTATAATTGAATGAATTTATACTACCATATATAGGAATTTTGCTTTTTAAAAATTTTTTTAAAGACTTTATTTATTTATTCATTTTAGAGAGAGAGAGAGAGAGAGAGAAGGGGAGGAGCAGGAAGCATCTACTCCCATATGTGTCTTGACCAATCAAGCCCAGGATTTTGAACCGGTGACCTCAGCATTCCAGGTTGACGCTTTATCCACTGTGCCACCACAGGTCAGGCCAGAATTTTGCGTTTTCACATCCTCACCGATATCTGGAATTGTCAGATTACTTCCACTTCTCCTCTTCCTCCTCCTTTTCCTCATTATCACCATTATTACCTGTCAATCTTATCATTGTAAAATAGCAAACTTTGTTCTCATTTGGGTGTCCTGATTATTTGCAAATTGAGCATTTCTTCATGTTTACTGTTTTCTATTTTGTCCTTTTTGGCTCTATAATTTTGACTACTTTAACTACCTCAGATATATGGAATCATACTGTAGTGTGTGTGTGTGTGTGTGTGTGTGTGTGTGTGTGTGTGTGTGTGTGTGACTGGCTTATTTCACTTTGCGTGATGCAACAAATATCAGGTAATCCTTCATTTTCAAGTCTGAATAACATTACCTTTTGTATAGGTATAGATATAGATTTGCATATAACTCACATTTTTTATTTATTAATCTATCAATGGAAACTGGGGTTGCTTCACATTTTAGCTATTGTGAATAACTCTTCTAGGAACACTGGTGTGCAAAGATCTCGTTAAGACCCTAATTTTTCTTCTTCTGTGTATTTACCTAGAAATGGTATTAAAGAATCATATGGCAAATGTAATTTTAATTTCTGAGGAACTGCCATACTGTTTTCTGCAGCGGCTACAACATTTTACATTCCCACTCGCAGTGCACAAGGCTTTCAATTTCTCTACATCTTCACCAAACCTGCCATTTTTTGGTTTATTTTACTTTTACATTAGACATCCTAACTGGTATGAGGTGTTATCTCATTGTAGTTTTGATTTTCATCTCTTGATGATTAGTAATATAAGTAATTTTATGTTTATTTTGGATGAGGCTTAAGGCCTAACAGGTATGGCACCTGTCAGACATATTAGAATGTGAACTCATATGTAGTAAAGAAAAAATTAGCAGTCACTGTAATAATCAAGCAGGTAGCTCTGAGAATTAATTTCTCAGGAATTCTCAAATGCCAGAACAATTGTTTCTGGTTATCTATTCTTATTTACAAAATACTTGAAGGGACTTTTTTTAAATCTCTTGTGAGCATATTCAAAATGAATTAACATTTGAGTAATGTATATCATCATCAATATAACATAAAGAATGTAGAGAAAATCAGCTTAGGAAATTCTTCCTCCATGATATATCAAAGTGATAATATGCCCCATTAGGACAATTTGTTTTATATTTCTTAAAATAGATATGACTAAGGAAATGACAGATGGAGGTCAGAAAAAAATTCATGAAGACCTTCAACTTATATTCATAAATCAATGACTTGGTCCCAAGGAGTTGGCTAAAAATATATTTCTCTTTCAGATGAAGGAGATTAGGTTATGAAAAGAAAAATGTGTTGACTGAAATGACTGTCATTAACACAGTATTATTGCATTATGAGGAATACCAAGAATGTGATTTTCCCTTTCACTTCTACTTTCCCAGTGACACCCGGATCTCTCACTTTCCTTTTCTCCTCTCTCTCTCTCTCTCTCTCTCTCTTTCTCTCTCTCTCTCTCTCTCTCTCTCTCACACACACACACACACACACACACACACACACCACAGGTTTCCATTTTGTAGATGAAACCATGTGGCTTTATAGTCAGAAAAATAATTAGGTTCAGCTCTATGTTTTTGACTGCTGGGAAGTGAAATAGTTAAAGAAAAGATAATGTAGATGAAGATGCACCAAGAATTATGAAGGTGGAAGAATCAGAAAAAAGAAATATCTAGAAAAGTCTATATGGAAACAGAGCTAAGGCCTGAACAAAAATAAACATACATTTTCTATTCTGTGAAGCCCATGCCAGCCTCAACCCCCAAGCAATCAGTAGGTGAGACGACAGTCTTGAGTCGAGAATGCAGTCATAAAAAGGGAAAGGATGACTTTTTATAAAAAATAATAATTCATTTTGAAACATAATGTAACCTTTTAAACTTCTAATCAGCCACACTCTAAATTACAATGAAGGCACTCAACATGTCAGGAACCAAGGAGAAGGAGTTCGGCTTGCACGGTGACATTGTGAATTCCCAGCTGCATCTGTACACTTGCTTCTACTTTTGTTTTTATTGCATTTCATCAGCGTCACGGGAAAGAATCCTTTAAAGAAATACATCCTACAGCTTATCACTCATGTCAGAGAAAATGTGCTTATTGCTTTTGTTGGCGTGGTATTAAAAATAAGTCCTGATTGAGGGAAGCACAGCTCTATACTGGAGTGCACAAATAGACAAGGGGGCTTGGTTTATTCTCCATCGTTGCTGAAAGAATGCAAATTTGCTTTACCAGGCCTGCCTTCAAGCTGTCAAGTGACAAAGTGGGGAAAGGACAGGAAAAAAATCAATTGAGCTAACCTAGCACAGAAGTCCACAAATTCATTATGTTTTAAGAGATCGAAAACAATGTTTTTGGTTGGCAACTTGAAAGATTGGTTCCTGAAACATTTCTTAATAGTATGTAAACAAATGGGGACTAATCAACTGTGGAGGAGGCAGTCAGCAAACCTACAAATGGTGCAGAGGAAGCCTGAGACTTTCTTTCTTTTTAAATAAATGAATCGGGCTCAGAAGACTAGAGTCCTTGTACAACTGGACATAGAATTTATATATTGCTTACAGGATGTTGAAAGATAGGCACTGTGACTTCAAATTCCAACTAGTTATCAATATACCTATTCTTTCTGTTAGGACTCCCGCCCTCGAAATTCAAGAATAGCTAAGCAGGCAGGTTGAACTCTCATTCTACCTCCAGCATTTTGTAACAAAGATATGATCTCTGAGACTTAAAAGGGTAAGGGGTCATCCTCATCATTTTAATCTATCACTTGATAGATTAAGCTTTATTTCGTGTCTCATTGTTATATAGCCTTTAATTCATTAAATAAAATAATAAATTAACATATATAATTTTGGGTCTTGATTTAAATATTGAGAAATTTACTTGTTGGTTAGCCACTTGCTGTTGATTGGGAATCCAAGTGGGGTTAGCAGTGTGTTCTAAAATAAAAAGGAATGTAAGTTGAATTTCACAGGGTTCAATGGAGGAGACCTAACTATAGGGAGCTTCATCAAAGGACAGATTAGCTTCACATACAGGGAGCTTTATCAAGAGACAGATTAGCTTCACAGATGGTTTTGAGCTTTACCTAGAGTACACAGGATTTCAAGATGTAAATATAATAAATAGTTGAATATAAATAGAAGACATATCCAGGGGAACGCAAAATATTTTAGTGTGGTTTGGAATAGCAGATGTGCACTGACTGACAGCGAGCAGTTAATGGAATGAGAAAAGAAATGAAAGATGATGGGTTGATTTGCTTGACTTGAAATGCAAGGAAGCAAACTCTAGTTTTAGATGAGATCAGTGACTTTCCAGAGATGGCATCCACATCTTGTGGAAACACCCTAAAAAAGAGAGAATAACTTTCCGATATTATTTTTATTTTTATGAAATGAGAAAGAAGATAGTATTTGGCAATGCATTGGAAGTGTAGGATACTTTGAAGATACTTGTCTGCCTTTTAGCTGACATTTAAATAGATATGGTTGTATGACTGATAACTGTAACTGGCTAAAATCTGCAGCAGAATAATTACAAACAGCAGAATATTAATTAGGGCTCTTGTATTTGCACAATGCTTCAGATAACTTTTGTTAAAAATGTAACAGCTAAACTTAAGTTTTAAAAAATGTGACTTAAGAAAATTCCTGGTAAAGTACTTGCCCATTAAGCTGCATTCATGAACACACACACACACACACACACAAAATGCATCATATAACCAAACAAGATACAGATGTAAAAAAGTATTTTATAGATTATATTACATGTATTTATGTACACACATATATACCTATATACATTTAAATGAGAAGGTTGATATCTTTAAAAAATTTGCTTCTCACAGGAAGCCAAGTTATAGTACTTTGCTAAGCAAAAACATTAAATTATTCCCATCTTATTCACTGCCATCTGGTGTGCTTGTACTTTTTTGTGAATCACAGAAAAAGCAATTCAAAGCCAGACATTAAATAGACTCATAAGTAAGCATCAACATGTTAAGTAGTTTCTGAAGACAGGTTTGAACTTGTACATTCCAACAGGATTTTCTTAGGTTGCTAGCCATTAGTTTTTTAATTGAGACAAATATTTTATAATACTATTGTAAAATAATTTGACAAACTGTTTCTATGTACATCTGCTTGAATAGACTTATAACACACTCCATTACAAAAATAGTACTGTTTTGTAATTCATATTCCTCCCTTTTTCTTTGATATTTTTCCATGTTTTATTAACGGGGAAGAAATCCTCATAATGAAGAAAGTCTACATCCTGAAAACACACAGATTGTTTTGCCTTCTCTATCTCAGGATCCGAAGCATCGCAGGAATGATGATGAATGAGCTAGCCTGCTTTATTTGTGGGTTAGGATTCATGTCAAAGGGACTACTCAGACATTCTCCTTAGCTTTGTGAAAGCAAAATAATTATGTCACAGAAACACTGGTTCCATCTTTTTATTATTATTATTATTATTATTAATTTTTTTTCTTTTTATATATATTTTATTATTATTAATTCTAATGGGGTGAAACCAATAAATCAGGGTACATATGTACAATGAAAACATCTCCAGGTTATCTTATCATTCAATTGTGTTGCATACCCATCACCAAAAGTCAAATTGTCCTCTGTCACCTTCATTCTGGTTTTCCTTGTGTCCCTCCCCTCCTCCCTATCCCACTCTTCCCTCCCTCCCCCCATCCCATAACCACCACTCTCTTGTCCATGTCTCACAGTCTCACTTTTATGTCCCACCTATGTATGGAATCATGCTGTTCTCAGTTTTTCTTTTTTTCTGATTTACTTATTTCACTCCATATAATGTTATCAAGGTACATCCATTTTGTTATAAATGATACGATGGCATCGTTTCTTATGGCTGAGTAGTATTCCATAGTATATATGTACCATAGCTTTTTAATCCACTCGTCTTCTGATGGACACTAGGACTGGTTCCAGATCTTCGCAATTGTGAACAATGCTGCCACGAACATGGGGGCGCATTTCTTCTTTTCGAACAGTGCTATGGTGTTCTTAGGGTATATTCCTAAAAGTGGGATAGCTGGGTCAAAAGGCAGTTCGACTTTTAATTTTCTGAGGAATCTCCAAACTGTTTTCCACAGTGGCTGCACCAGTCTGCATTCCCACCAGCAATGCAGAAGGGTTCCCTTTTCGCCACATCCTCGCCAGCACTTATTCTGTGTTGTTTTGCTGATGAGTGCCATTCTGACTGGTGTGAGGTGATATCTCATTGTGGTTTTAATTTGCATTTCTCTAATGATTAGTGATGTTGAGCATTTTTTCATATGCCTATTGGCCATCTGTATGTCCTCTTTGGAGAAATTTCTATTCATTTCTTTTGCCCATTTTTTGATTGGGTTGTTTGTCTTCCTGGTGTTGAGTTTTATAAGTTCCTTATAAATTTTAGTTATTAACCCCTTATCAGATGTGCTGTCGAATATGTTCTCCCATTGTGTGGTTTGTCTTTTTATTCTGTTCCTATTGTCTTTAGCTGTGCAAAAACTTTTTAGTTTGATATAGTCCCATTTGTTTATCTTGCCTTTTATTTCATTTGCCCATGGAGATAAATCGGCAAATATACTGCTGCTACAGATGTCAGAGAGCCTGCTGCCTATGTTTTCTTCTAAGATGCTTATGGTTTCACGGCTTACATTTAAGTCTTTTATTCATTTTGAGTTTGTTTTTTTGAATGGTGTAAGTTGATGGTCTAGTTTCATTTTTTTGCAGGTGGATGTCCAATTTTCCCAACACCATTTGTTAAAGAGGCTGTCTTTACTCCGTTGTATGTTCTTTCCTCCTTTGTCAAATATCAGTTGTCCATAAAGCTGTGGGTTTATTTCTGGGTCCTCTGTTCTGTTCCATTGATCTATGTGCCTGTTCTTATGCCAGTACCAGGCTGTCTTGAGTATAATGGCCTTATAGTAAACCTTGATATCAGGAAGAGTGATACCTCCTGCTTTATTTTTTCTTTTTAAGATTGCTGAGGCTATTCGTGTTCTTTTTTGGTTCCATATAAATTTTTGGAATATGTGTTCTATACCTTTGAAGTATGTCATTGGTATCTTAATTGGTATTGCATTGAATTTATAAATTGCTTTGGGTAATATAGACATTTTAATGATGTTTATTCTTCCTAGCCATGAGCACGGTATATGCTTCCACGTGTTTGTATCTTCCTTGATTTCTTTTATCAATGTTCTATAATTTTCCGAGTACAAGTCCTTAACCTCCTTGGTTAAATTTACTCCTAGGTAGTCTATTTTTTTGGCTGCAATAGTGAAGGGGATTGTTTCCTTAAGTTCTTTGGCTGACAGTTCATTGTTGGTATATAGAAATGTCTCTGATTTCTGAGTATTAATTTTATATCCTGCCACCTTGCTGAATTCATTTATAAGGTCCAGTAGTTTCTTGACTGAGACTTTAGGGTTTTCAATATACAATATCATATCATCTGCAAATAGTGACAGTTTTACTTCTTCTTTTCCAGTTTGGATGCCTTTTATTTCTTCTTCTTGTCTGATTGCTGTAGCTAGGACTTCCAGAACTATGTTGAATAAGAGCGGTGAAAGGGGGCATCCCTGCCTGGTTCCTGATCTTAAGGGGATTGCTTTTAGTCTTTGTCCATTTAGTATGATGTTTGCTGTCGGTTTATCGTAGATGGCCTTTATCATGTTAAGGAATGATCCCTGTATTCCCACTTTACTGAGAGTTTTGAGCATGAATGGGTGCTGGATTTTATCAAATGCCTTTTCTGCATCTATTGAAATTATCATGTGATTTTTGTCCTTCCTTTTGTTTATGTGATGAATCACATTGATTGATTTGCAAATATTGAACCAGCCTTGCCTCTCCAGAATAAATCCCACTTGATCGTGGTGTATGATTTTTTTCATATATTGCTGAATCCGGTTGGCTAATATTTTGTTGAGAATTTTAGCGTCTAAATTCATCAGGGGTATAGGCTATAATTTTCTTTCTTTGTGTTGTCTTTGCCCGGTTTTGGAATCTTAATTATGCTCGCCTCATAAAAGGAGTTTGGAAGTCTTCCTTCCTCTTGAATTTTTTGAAATAGCTTGAGAAGGATAGGAGTTAGTTCTTTGAATTTTTGATAGAATTCACTTGTGAAGCCATCAGGCCCAGGACTTTTCTTTTTTGGGAGTTTTTTGATAACTGTTTCGATCTCATTTGCTGTAATTGTTCTGTTTAGGTGTTCTGATTCTTCCAGATTGATTTTTGGAAGGTTATATGATTCAAGAAATTTGTCTATTTCACCAAGATTGTCTAATTTTTTGGCATATAGTTCTTTATAGTATTTTCTTACAATGCTTTGTATTTCTGTTGTGTCAGTTGTTATTTCTCCACTGTCTTTTCTAATTTTATTTATTTGAGTCCTCTCTCTTTTTTTCTTGGTGAGTCTAGTTAAAGGTTCATTAATCTTGTTTACCTTTTCATAGAACCAGCTTCTGGTTTCATTGATCCTCTGTATTGTTTCTTTCACCTCTATGTCATTTATTTCTGCTCTGATCTTTATTATTTCCTTCCTTCTACTTGTCTTGGGTTTTATTTGTTGTTGTGTTTCTAGTTCTTTTAGATGCAGGGTCAGGTTGCTTACTTGAGCTTTTTCTAGCTTCTTATGATATGCCTGTTGTGCAATAAACTTTCCTCTCAGGACTGCTTTTGTTGTGTCCCATAAATTTTGAGTTGATGTATGCTCATTATCATTTGTTTCTAGAAACTTTTTTATTCCTTCTTTGATCTCATTGTTAATCGATTTGTTATTTAATAACATGCTATTTAGTTTCCAAGTGTTTGAGTATTTTTCAGTTTTTCTTTTGTGGTTAATTTCTAGTTTCAAGGCATTGTGATCAGAGAAAAATGCTTGATATGATTTCAATCTTCTTAAATTTATTGAGACCGTTTTTGTGTCCTAACATGTGGTCTATCCTAGAAAATTTACCATGAGCGCTTGAGAAGAATGTATATTCTACTGCTTTAGGCTGAAAAGTTCTGAAGATATCTATTAAATCAAGTTGATCTAGTGTCTCCTTTAAGTCTGCTGTTTCTTTATTGATTTTCTTTCTTGAGGATCTATCCAGTGTTGTTAGAGGTGTATTGAAATCCCCTTCTATGATAGTATTGCTGTTAATCTCGCCCTTTATATCCATCAATGTCTGCTTTATGTATGTCGGGGCTCCTATATTTGGTGCATAGATATTTATAATAGTTATATCTTCCTGTTGAATTGTTCCCTTTATCATTATGTAGTGTCCTTCTTTATCTCTTACTACAGCCCTTGTTTTAAAGTCCATTTTGTCAGATATAAGTATTGCTACCCCTGCTTTTTTTACATTTCCATTTGCATGAAATATTTTTTTCCATCCTTTTACCTTCAGTCTATGAGCATCTTTTGTTTTAAGGTGTGTCTCTTGTAGACAGCATATGTATGGGTCCTATTTCTTTATCCATGCAGTTACCCTATGTCTTTTGATTGGATCATTTAATCCATTTACATTTAAGGTTATTATTGCTATGTAGTTGTTTATTGCCATTTTATTCTTTAAAGCTGTATTCTTCTTTTGCTCTATTCATTCCTCCCTTAAACTGTTCACAAGAGGCCTCTTAGTATCTCTTGTAGAATGGGTTTGCTTTTTATGAATTCCTTGAGGCTTTCTTTTTCTGGGAAGCTCTTTATTTCTCCCTCAATTTTAAACGTTATCCTTGCTGGATAAAGTAGTCTTGGTTGTAGGTTCTTTTTCTGCATTACTTTGATTATATCTTGCCATTCCCTTCTGGCCTCAAGTGTTTCTGTTGAGAAGTCCGATGTCATTCTTATGGGGGCTCCTTTGTAGGTGATAGCCTTTTTTTCTCTAGCAGCTTTTAAAATTTTTTCTTTATCCATTAGCTTTGGTATTTTAACTATGATGTGTCTTGGTGTAGATCTTTTTGGGTTTCTCTTTAATGGAGTTCTGTGTGCTTCTTGAATGTGTGGAGTGTTTCCCAGCCTTAATTTAGGACAGTTTTCTGCTATGATTTGATTGAACAAAGTTTCCATTTCTTGTCCTCTTTCCTCTTCTTCAGGCACCCCTATGATGCGAGTGTTGTTTCTCTTCATGTTTTCACAAAGCTCCCTTAGAGTTTCCTCACATTTTTTAAGTCTCTTTTCCTTCTTCTTCTCTGCTTCTGTGCCTTTGTTTATTGTGTCCTCTAACTCGCTTATTCGATCCTCAGCGTGATTCATCCTGCTTTTAATTCCCTCCATTGTGGTCTTCAATTCTGATACTGTATTTGTCATTTCTGTCTGATTCTTTTTTATTATTTCAATTTCGTTTTTTATACTTGTTATCTCTTTATTTAGGTGTTCATAATGACTATTCATTGTTCCTCTAATTTCTTTGAACATCCTAACTATCATTATTCTAAATTCTGCTTCTGGTAATTTTGTTATATCTGGTTCATTCAGGTCCTTCTCTGGGGATTTCTCTTGATTCATTTGGTTTGCATTCCTCTGCCTGCCCATTTTGTCTGTGTATAAGCAAGTTGTGGCCACTGGAGTCCAGTAGGTGTTGCCTTTGTGTTCTCTAGGTGTGGTCTGTCTGCAGGCCCCTCACCCCCTCTGCCGGTGCCTAGGGTGGTTGGGTATGAGTGTTACCATCGCCGACTCACTGTGGCTTTTGCTGTGAATTCTGCCTCTCCTCCGTGGGAGGGGCTGTCACTGGAGCCACAAGTCTTAGCACCAAGGGTAAAGGTGAGCACCTTTGCTCAGCTGCGGATCCAGCCTATTTCCGGACTTCCGCCCAGAACCCTCAGTCAGAGCCTGCTCACCATAGTTTCGCGGGTTGGGCGGGGCTTTTGACGTGCTCTTAGCTGTGAGCGTTTGCCCGTCTGGAGATTTAGCCCCGCCCTCGAGGCCAGGGCCCTCCTGCGCAGAGTCGCAAACCCAGGTTTATTGGGCCGGGCGTGTTTGCTGGCTTCCGCTCAGCTGCGTACTTCCGCTCGTCCCGGACTCTACCCCGCCCCCGCGTTCGGAGCCCACTCGTGCACGTATAAATGCAATCCGCGGTTTCTCCGGCCTGGCGGGGTTAGTAGCGTGAGCTCAACTGCGAGCTTCCACTTGTCTCGGGGTCTAGCCCGTTCCCGTGCTCGGAGCCCGCTCGCGCAGGTATACTTGTCAACCACAGTTTCTCTGGCCCCGGGGGGGGGGGGAGCTGGTATCGTGAGCTCAGCCACGAGCCCCTGCCTGTCCCTGGTCCTAGCCCGGTCCCCGTGGTCAGGGCCGGCCTGCGCAGGGTTGTAGAGCAGATTTCTGCCTGTTCCTGGCCTCCCTCTTTGTCCCCGTAAGTGGGGTTAAAGGCGTGCCCGCAGCTGCCAGTCCGCTTTTGCGCATCCCCTCCGACCCTGCTGGGCTAGACTGAGCTCACACCGGCTTGGCCTCCGCCCATGCCAACAGAACCGCGTTTCAGCGTCCTGCCACCCACCATACCCTTAAGCAGCCCTCAGCAGAGTAGGAAGGGACTTAATTCTCCACACTGTAGGCCTGGGAGCTCCCTCACTTGTTTCACAGCTCAAAACTGTCCAAACGCCTCTTCTAAGCTCTGAGACTGCAGGCTGGGGCTTGGTTCCTGGGACCCAGGTCCCTCCCTCTCCGCCAAACTTTCCTCCCGCCCCGCAGGTCTCTTCGGGCTGCCGTTTGCTCTGGGGAGCTGGGCAGCCCTCTTCGCGTTTTCGCTATTCCTACCAGTCTCAATGTGGCTTCTTCTGTGTTCCTTGGTTGAAGAGTCCACTTAGTTTAGTTCATAGTTGGTTTATCCAGATGATGGTTCTTTAAATTGAGTTATAATCCATTTTGCTTCTGGGAGTTGGAAGTTGGTACGTCCGCCTACTCCATTGCCATCTTGCTTCCCCTATATTATTATTAATTTTAATGGAGTGACACCAATAAATCAGGGTACATATGTACAATGAAAATATCTCTAGATTATTTTATCATTCAATTGTGTTGCATACCCGTCACCCAAAGTCAAATTGTCCTCTGTCACCTTCTATCTGGTTTTCCTTGTGCCCCTCCCCTCTTTCCTATCCCAACCTTCCCTCCCTCCCCCCACCCTGTAACCACCACTCTCTTGTCCATGTCTCATAGTCTTACTTTTACATCCCACCTATGTATGAAATCATGCTGTTCTCAGTTGTTGTTTTTTTTTTCTGATTTACTTATTTTACTCCGTATAATGTTATCAAGGTCCATCCATTTTGTTGTAAATGATCCGATGTCATCATTTCTTATGGCTGAATAGTATTCCATAGTATATATGTACCAAAGCTTTTTAATCCACTCATCTTCTGACGGACACTAGGGCTGTTTCCAGATCTTTGCTATTGTGAACAATGCTGCCACAAACATGGGGGCACATTTCTTCTTTTCAAACAGTGCTGTGGTGTTCTTAGGGTATATTCTTATAAGTGGGATAGCTGGGTCAAAAGGCAGTCTGATTTTTAATTTTTTGAGAAATCTCCAAACTGTTTTCCACAGTGGCTGCACCAGTCTGCATTCCCACCAGCAGTGCAGAAGTCTTCCCTTTTCTCCACATCCTCCCCAGCACTTATTCTGTGTTGTTTTGCTGATGAGTGTCATTCTGACTGGTGTGAGGTGATATCTCATTGTGGTTTTAATTTGCATTTCTCTAATGATTAGTGATGTTGAGTATTTTCCCATATGCTTATTGGCCATCTGTATGTCCTCTTTAGAGAAATTTCTATTCATTTCTTTTGCCCATTTTTTGATTGGGTTGTTTGTCTTCCTGGTGTTGAGTTTTATAAGTTCTTTATAAATTTTGGTTATTTACTCCTTATCAGACGTGCTGTCGAATATGTTCTCCCATTGTGTGGGTTGTCTTTTTATTCTGTTTTTATTGTCTTTAGCTGTGCAAAAACTTTTTAGTTTGATATAGTCCCATTTGTTTATCTTGCCTTTTATTTCATTTGTCCGTGGAGATAAATCGGCAAATATATTGCTGCTACAGATGTTGTAGAGCTTGCTGCCTATGTTTTCTTCTAAGATGCTTATGGTTTCACGGCTTACATTTAAGTCTTTTATCCATTTTGAGTTTGTTTTTGTGAATGGTGTAAGTTGATGGTCTAGTTTCATTATTTTGCAGGTAGATGTCCAATTTTCCCAACACCATTTGTTAAAGAGGCTGTCTTTACTCCATTGTATGTTCTTTCCTCTTTTGTCAAATATCAGTTGTCCATAAAGGTGTGGGTTTATTTCTGGGTTCTCTGTTGTGTTCCATTGATCTATGTGCCTATTCTTATGCCAGTACCAGGCTGTCTTGAGTATAATGGCCTTGTAGTAAACCTTGATATCTGGAAGAGTGATACCTCCTGCCTTATTTTTTCTTTTTAAGGTTGCTGAGGCTATTCGTGTTCTTTTTTGGTTCCATATAAATTTTTGGAATATGTGTTCTATATCTTTGAAGTATGTCATTGGTATCTTAATTGGTATTGCATTGAATATATAAATTGCTTTGGGTAATATAGACATTTTAATGATGTTTATTCTTTTTAGCCATGAGCACAGTATATGCTTCCACTTGTTTGTATCTTTCTTGATTTCTTTTATAAATGTTTTATAATTTTCTGAGTATAAGTCCTTAACCTCCTTGGTTAAATTTACTCCAAGTTACTCTATTTTTTTGGCTGCAATAGTGAAGGGGATTGTTTCTTTAATTTCTTTTGCTGACAGTTTATTGTTGGTATATAGAAATACCTCTGATTTCTGAGTATTAATTTTATATCCTGCCACCTTGCTGAATTCATTTATAAGGTCCAGTAGTTTTTTGACTGAGACTTTAGGGTTTTCTCTATACAATATCATATCATCTTCAAATAATGACAGTTTTACTTCTTCTTTTCCAATTTGGATGCCTTTTATTTCTTCTTCTTATCTGATTGCTGTAGCTAGAACTTCCAGAACTATGTTAAATAAAAGTGGTGAAAGGGGACACCCCTGCCTGGTTCCTGGTTCCATCTTTTAATAGTTTTCTGAAGTTTTTTTCATTGATTTGAGAGAAAGAGAGAAAGAAAAGGGGGAAGCAGGGAGAGAACAACATCAACTTGTTGTTTCACTTAGTTGTTCCATTTATTTGGGTACTCATTAATTGCTTCTCATACATGCCCTGACGGAAGGTCAAACCCATGACCTTTGGTGCACTGGCTTTATACACTGAGCAACATGGTCAGAGCCATCTTAGGAAAGTTTTCATCTTGAGAAAGGCACCTTTTTTTAAAACAAAACAGAACTCATTCTCAGCATAACTGCTCTAAAAGAGTTTGTAATTCCACAGGGAAACCCATCCAGTCACACTGGCTTACAGTCATTGATCCTCTTTAAACATGGTCTTTGGTACTGAACACAATACCCCAAATATGGCCAGACCAGGTAAAAGATTTGAGGAGCTCCCATTTTTTATTTTCCTTTTGGAAATATTACAATAATTAGCAGACTGTCCTGGCCATGTTGGGGAAAATTTGCAAACTATTGTCTAAAATTGAATTTAAATCAAGCAGATCATAAATATATATTAAATCTCTTTGATCTTATTTATATCTAAAATAGGCAATTATATTTAACCCTATAAAGTCCCACTGTATTAGTTTTGTTCTTTTCTGATTTCTATTAAAAATTCTTGAACAACCACATAATTTTTATAAGCCTAAAAATAAAACACTTTTTAGTGCAGAAAGAGTGATAAAGATAGGACAGAACAGACAAAAATAGGACAGGATAAATATAAAAATGCCTAAGGCATCACCATCACAATTATGAGTGGAAGAGTTTTTAATGTATATTGTGTGTAGCTACATAAATTTTATGAGTGGATGGTGGAAAGAAGAGAACCTAGAAAGGTGTATTATTATGACCTATCCTCTATTTGATTCTTAATGATGGATTTAAATTTGTTATGTAAAGATACGTGGTGCATTGTAGCATTAGACTAGTCCAGAAATTTATACTCTGGGCATGTGGAATACAAGGGTACTATAATAGACCTGCCCGATATTTTACTTTTTCTGTTTCTTTTGTGAACATTTTTGTAATAAAAGGAGCAACGAAAAGCTAACATTTTAGTAGGATATTACTATTACATGAAAAAATTTATGTGAGAAATTCATCTAGGGGTAGCAATAAAACTACAGCTGTTAATGGGATATGGTTGAAACTGTTGTTATTTTTCTGAGAAGACAAATACTTCACTGAGATTTTCTTGGTCATTGCAAAGGTTTATTTAGTAAAATCTATAAGCATTTGACTACTATGAGCTAGGCTCAATGTTAGATAACTATAGTTTATTTAGACAAATAAAAGAATGTCCCCCTCTTTTAAAGATCTTTCTTTCTAAAAGCAGATAATGAAAGTAAATAGTGATCAATGCAGTAATATAAACATGTGCAGAGGTGTATGTGAAAATTCCTAAGGGCTTTCACATAGATCAAAGAATTTTATTTTTAATCTGTTCTTTCTTCTTCCATTTCCACTAACATTCTCTTTCTCCTCTAGTCACCTGTCTCTGTTCTGTAGTCACTAAAATAGTACCAAGGGACATAAAAGATGGTGGGTAGGCACATAATGGATAAAGAAATCTAATTAAACAGAAGTACATTCTAACCTATACCCTGTCTTCAAAGAAAACTAAATTATCCTTAAGCAAGACCAATCCAAGAACTCAGCAGCTAATTTTGCTAATGGTATACTTTAGCACTTGCTCACTATAGGACATTCCTCTTCTCTTCTTGCCACTGAAGAGAAAGGGAGAGGCATGCTGGGTATGACACCAGGTCTGTTTTCTAAGAAAACTGATGTATCTCTGTGTCAATAGTATCCATTGTTGCTTTTTTGGTGAGAGGATCATTGTTACCTAGCCATTGACATTTGCAGATATAAACTGTCTAAGAGTCAGGAACCCAGAAAAAAGATCAGAGTGTCCAACTCTTCGAGTTAAGAGGACCTATACACCTCAGTCCTTAATCAGAAAACTCCTAAGAGTTTTATTCGCAAGTCCCACTTTATAGTTTCTATAAAATTGAGAACTATTGGTCCCTCCCTATAGCCAAAATATCGGCAGAAATGTTCAAGAACTCAAGCTATTGTGTGCACATTTGTAGTGACCACAGGCAGATACATGCTGCAGACAAAGGTTTCAGCCTTAGTACCAGTAACAGTGGGGGAAATGATGGGAGGGAAAACCCTGTCTATGAGACTGTAACATCAGAAGAGGGTTCAGGGAAGCCTAGCTTCACTCTGAGGAGCCAAAGGCCTGACACTCTACATTCATGGCTGTGGCCACCAACATACTTCCTTATCTACAGTGCCACTTCCTAGTTCAAAGGTTTGCACTGCACATATGAGTTATTGAGAGAAAACTCTAAAGCTCCAGGTGTATAATGGAGGAGGTGGTGATGTAGTGGATAAGAGTTCAAACAGACTTCACTTGCATTTCTGGGAAGCATCAGCAAACAGGTCTTCATTCAGGCCATCATGATAGATGAGAAGACCAAAGACCAAACCCTTTTAATGATCAATAACTGAGAACTATTGAGGAAAACATGAGTACACAAAGAAAACCAAGAGAGTTCAGGAGAGCTGACATGAGTGGTGTCACACAACTCAGAGTAAAAACAGAGTGATTAAAAATATCAAATATCAAGGAAGACTCAGAGGGGCAGTGGTCTTGACAACAAGTATCTCACAGATGGTCAGGGCAATAGTGCGGTGTCCTGAGAAGAGAGTAGGATAAAACCAGATGGTTTTGAGTCGACAACTGAATAGAAGATGCAGAAATTGGAGATGGTAAAAATAGACAATTATTCCCAGATTACTTTGTGACATTGGTTTAGAATGAGAGACCTGAGTATGTTTAAATAATTTGAGGGGGCAATCGTTAGTGAATGACACACATTTCTATCTTAATTCTCTAGATCTCCCAAATTCAAGCAGCATGACTTTAGATATTTCTCTAGCTCTCATTTTTTCCCCTGTAAATGTTTGTCTGTATTCTCCCAATCAAAGTTATCTGATTGTTTTTTTTAATGACATTGCTGAAAGAAGGAAAAAAATCAATGTAGCAATGTCTCTTGGGAAAGACAAAGCTACAGATTCCAGAACTCAGGTGAATGAATTAATCTTTCCAAAGAGAAAGGTCTCTCTTACAGTGTGGTGAGTGTAAAAGGCTAATATTTATTTTATTGGTTTGGCATTAAATGATTTTTAATTTTAATGGCATTATTTTTTTTAAATAAAATACTAGGTAAAATAACAGCCCCAACTAGGTTAGAGTTGGTGAGCAGAAGGTTTGAAGGAAATGGCCAAGATTTAAAATAGCTAAAAACCATCTACAAAATGAAAAGACAACCCACTGAGTGTGAGAACATATTTGCCAATACATCTGCTAAGAGCTTAATATCCAAAAATTTTAAAGAACTTATAAAACTCACCACTAAGAAATCAAACCTTCCAATTAAAACATGGGCAAAGGATCTGAATAGATACTTCTCTAGAGAGGACATACAGATGGCCAACAGACATATGAAAAGATGCTCAATGTCACTAATTGTCAGATGAATGCAAATTAAAACCACAAGGAGATATCACCTCAGCCTGTCAAAATGGCTATCACTAATAAATCAACAATCAACAAATCTTGTCAAGGATGTGAAAAGAAGGGAAACCTCATGCACTGTTGGAGGGAATGCAGAGCAGGGCAGCCACTGTGGAAAGTGGCATGGGGTTACCTTAAAAATTAAAAATGGAACTGCTTTATGACCAAGTGATTCTACCTCTGGAAATTTATCTGTAGAAACCTGAACTAGTTCAAAAGAATATATGCACCCCTATGTTCACTGCAGCGTAATTTACAACAGCCAGAATTTGGAAACAGCCCAAGTGTCTATCAGTGGATGAGTGGATAAAAAAGCTTTGGTGCATTGACACAATGGAATATTAATTGGTCTTTAAAAAAAAGAAGGATATCTTTTTTTTTACCCTTTACGACAGCATGAATAGACCTGGAGAGCATTATGCTAAGCGAAATAAGCCAGGTAGAAAAAGACAAGGACCATATGGCTTCAGTCAAATGTGGAATCTAATGAACAGAATAAACTAACAAGCAAAGTAGAGACAGATTCATAGATAGAAATCAGACTGACAGCTGTTTGGGGAAGGGTGGAGGGATTGAGCAAAAAAAGAATGAAAACTAGAAAAACATGAGGAGATGGACAACAGTGTGGTGTTGGCCTGGGGAATACGGACAGGTGAGGAAACATGGAGGAGGGTAGAGGGGGGTTAATGTTGATAGATGGAGACTTGACTTGGGCTGGTGAACACATAGTGTACAGATGATGTGTGGTGCACCTGAAAGCTGAAAAACATTTTTAGCCAATATCACCAAAATAATTTTAATATAAAGAAAAAATAAAATAAAATAGCTAAAATTATAAAAAGAATACTGAGAAAATGGGGTTGTTAGACTAGACAGTCTTGATTGCCCATTTGATGCAGGAGAAAATGTATTTAAAGGGGCAGGATCCTTGAAGGCTCTGGTTTTCCTCTAAATAGTATACCGAGCCTGACACTTGATTAGGAAAGGATGACAATGAGTGGTCCAGATTTAATGTTCTGTGTAGTGGAGGGAAGAGAATACTGACTGAGTAAAAAAATATTAGAGAGGGATTGATTTGCAATCTGTTCAAAATTGAGAAGGTAGTGGGTGGGGTGGATATTATATAGATACCTAAGAAAATGTAGAAATTATAAAAGAATGATGATCTTGGTCAGATGAAAATCAAGTTAGGATAAAACTAATTGGGAGCTAGGTGGGTAGAAAGTTGTAATAAGTGAAACTAGGCTGTTTATATTTTATAAGTGGAGCTCGTCTAGATTTAAGGACCAGAGATGTAGCTGTGTAAAGAGTATACAGTAGTTTGGAGTGAAAGGTAACATGACTCACTTTATACCTGTTATCCTTACATAATCATTAATTGTTCCACTTTCATTTTTTTCTTAACCAAAACTTTAATAATTTATTTATTTGATAGCAAATACATGTGCACTAAACCTAACAATGAAATATAAAGACTGTGTTAGTAATCTATAAGAACGGTGAATGAGAGACGTCATTTGCACGTAGATTTGAATGTGGATAAATAGCAACCATTACGTACATTTACCCTGGAAACACATTGTTTATCATCTCATTTATGCCACCAACTATCCTTAGAAAAAATAAATTCTCCTTAGTCTAGCTGAAGTGTTATACATCCCAAACTAACACAGCTTTACTGTGATTGAGGATCGCTCTAGCTGAAATACTGATCCCTTTAACTTTTTGTTTCCTACTTACATGTACATAAATGAGTAAATCATTTGTGTGTCTGTGTGTGTGTGGTTTTGCTTTTGAAATTTATAATGACAATATACTGTCAGTAACTATCACACAAAGTTCCTGTGCAGAAAGGTTCCTCATTTCTATTCCAAAGCTACAGTTCAATTGCTGTTCTTGTCATATGACTGTCACCTACAGGAGGAAAAACACAGGGACACTAAGTCAAAGTGGTTATTTACATTATTTTGCTCAAGTAAGATTCAAGTTTAAATATATATCAAGAAGTCTGAATGCTTTTTTAGAATCCTATGTTCTGACCTTGTCTTTCTTGAATAAAATTGATGCATAATTTATGGATAATTTAGAAAGAAGTTATGACCTTCCTGACTAGTTTTTAAAATGAACATTTTTACATTATCAACTTTTTAATGAACCTTTCTGAGTTCACTGGTTTCTAGAAGTTGCCATAAGAAAATGTCTGAAGTCTCCTCACAACCATATTACCCACCCCAAAAAGGTACTTTAAAGTATTTTATAGTTAGTTTTCAAATTTAAGAAAACAATAGATGCCACTAAATCTTGAAATCAAATTTTGGAAAGAGCTTGGCATACAGGTCAGACCCACAAACACAACTTTATATTTTATTACAAAGTCATAAAAAATTCTGTCTTGTGGAGTAATGGTGGCTGTTCTCAGAAACTTCCCTTACCACGGTGGCTGGATTACAACAAGTACATTTTTAGTTACATAGCTCTAAAATGTATACCAATTTATTATTATTTTTTTTTTGGAAAGAGTATTTTGAGAGTTTCTGAAAGAGCAGAGAAAGTAAGAATTGGAAGATTAAAGGGTGTCTAAAATTTTAATATTAAAACTTTTTCTCCTAACATGAAAAGTATTAAGTTTTTAGAGTTATCTTGTTAGAAATTTATGTTTAATTTTATGAATGGGTCAACTAGAGGAAACAAGGTAGCACAATCATTTGTAGATTATCTTCCAACTGGGAAGAACATACTCCTGTCTTTTTTAAAGCTTAACTGAGGTATAACTGATATACAAAATGTTGCATGTTTAATGTATACAATTTGTTGCTAGGACATAAGCATACATTCATGACGCCATCACCACAATCAATGCATTAAGCATATTCATCACCTCGAACAATTTTCTTGCATTCTTGTGTGTGTGTGTATGCATGTGTTAAAAACACTTAACATGCCTGACTGGTGGTGGTGCAGTGGATAAAGCATCGACCTGGTACACTTAGGGCTCAGGTTCAAAGCCCCAAGGTCAACAGCTTGCGTATGTGCTCATCCAGTTTGAGCGCAGGCTCACCAGCTTGAGTGTGGTGTTGCCAGCATGAGCATGGGATCATCAAATGATAAACTTGAGCCCAAGGTCACTGGCTTGGCTTGAACTCTCTGGTCAGGCATGTATGAGAAGCAAACAAGGAACAACTGAAGTGACACAACTATGAGTTAACGCTTCTAATCATTTTCATTCTTCCTCTTCTCTCTCCATTCCTGCCTCTTTCTTTCAAAACCAATTATAAATATAAAAAAAGTTTTAAAAACACTTAACATAAGATCTACCCTCACTATATTATTGCAATATGTTCTACAGCAGATCTTTAGAACTTAATCACCTTGCATACTTTTCAAGGTTTCTTGGCCCATTGAAACATACCATAATATTTTCTATGTAGCCATGTACTCTACGGCCATTTTTTTGTTAATTTTAAAGGGGTGACATTAATAAATCAGGGTACATATGTTCAAAGAAAACATCTCCAGGTTATCTTATCATTCAATTATGTTGCATACATATCACCCAAAGTTAAATTGTCCTATGTCACCTTCTATCTGGTTTTCTTTGTGCTTCTCCCCTCCCCACTCTCCCACCCTCTCCTCCCTCCCCCCCACCCCGTAACCACCACACTCTTGTCCATGTCTCATAGTCTTACTTTTATGTCCCACCTATGTATGAAATCATGCTGTTCTCAGTTTTTTTTTCTGATTTACTTATTTCACTCCATATAATGTTATCAAGGTCTATTCATTTTGATGTAAATGATCCGATGTCATCATTTCTTATAGCTGAGTAGTATTCCATAGTATATACGTACCAAAGCTTTTTAATCCAATCGTCCTCTGATGAATACTTGCGCTGTTTCCAGTTCTTCGCTATTGTGAACAATGCTGCCATAAACAAGGAAGCGCATTTCTTCTTTTCAAAAAGTGCTATGTTGTTCTTAGGGTATATTCCTAAAAGTGGGATAACTGGGTCAAAAGGTAGTTCGATTTTTCATGTTTTGAGGAATCTCCATACTGTTTTCCACAGTGTCTGCACCAGTCTGCATTCCCACCAGCAGTATAGGAGGGTTCCCTTTTCTCCACATCCTCACCAGCACTTGTTTTGTGTTGTTTTGCTGATGAGTGCCATTCTGACTGGTGTGAGGTGATATCTCATTGTGGTTTTAATTTGCATTTCTCTAATGATTAGTGATGTTGAACATTTTTTCATATGCCTATTGGCCAACTGTATATCCTCTCTAGAGAAATTTTTATTCATTTTGTTTGCACATTTTTTGATTGGATTATTTGTCTTGCTGGTGTTGAGTTTTATAAGTTCTTTATAAATTTTGGTTATTAACCCCTTATCAGACGTACTGTCAAATATGTTCTCCCATTGTGTGGTTTGTCTTTTTATTCTGTTCTTATTGTCTTTAGCTGTGCAAAAACTTTTTAGTTTGATATAGTCCCATTTGTTTATCTTGCCTTTTATTTCATTTGCCTGTGGAGATAAATCGGCAAATATATTGCTGCTACAGATGTCAGAGAGCTTGCTGCCTATGTTTTCCTCAAGATGCTTATGGTTTCACGGCTTACATTTAAGTCTTTTATCCATTTTGAGTTCATTATCATTGGTTTCTAGAAACTTTTTTATTTCTTCTTTGTTCTCATTGTTAATCCATTCATTATTTAATAACATGCTATTTAGTTTCCAAGTGTTTGAGGATTTTTCAGTTTTTCTTTTGTGGTTAATTTCTAGTTTCATGCCATTGTGATAAGAGAAAATGCTTGATATGATTTCAATCATCTTAAATTTGTTGAGACCATTTTTGTGTCCTAACATGTGGTCTATCCTAGAAAATGTACCAGGAGCTCTTGAGAAGAATGTATATTCTACTGCTTTAGCGTGAAAAGTTCTGAAGATATCTATTAAATCAAGTTGATCTAGTGTCTCCTTTAAGTCTGCTATTTCTTTATTAATTTTCTTTCTTGAGGATCTATCCAGTGTTGTTAGAGGGGTATTGAAATCCCCTACTATGATAGTATTGCTGTTAATCTCGCTCTTTATATCCATCAAGGTCTGCTTTATGTATGTCAGGGCTCCTATATTTGGTGCGTAGATATTTATAATAGTTATATCTTCCTGTTGAATTGTTCCCTTTATCATTATGTAGTGTCCTTCTTTATCTCTTACCACAGCCTTTGTTTTAAAGTTCATTTTGTCAGATATAAATATTGCTATCCTGACTTTATTTTCATTTCCATTTGCATGAAATATTTTTTTTTCCTTTTTACCTTCAGTCTGTGTGCATATTTTGTTTTAAAGTGTGTCTCTTCTAGACAGCATATGTATGGGTCCTGTTTCTTTATCCACACAGCCACCCTATGTCTTTTGATTGGATCACTTATTCCATTTACATTTAAGGTTATTATTGCTATGTAGTTGTTTATTGCCATTTTATTCTTTAAAGCTGTAATCTTCTTTTGCTATATTCTCTCCTCCCTTTAGTATCTTTTGCAAAATTTGTTTGTTTTTAATGAATTCCTTGAGGCTTTTTTTGTCTCGGAAGCTTTTATTTCTCCTTCAATTTTAAATGTTAACATTGCTGGATAGAGTAGTCTTGGTTGTAGGTTCTTGTTCTGCTTTACTTTGAATATATCTTGCAATTCCCTTCTGGTCTCAAGTGTTTCTGTTGAGAAGTCGGATGTCATTCTTATGAGGGCTCCTTTGTAGGTGATACCCTTTTTTTCCCTAGCAGCTTTTAAAATTTTCTTTTTATCCATTAGCTTTGATATTTTAACTATGATGTGTCTTGGTGTAGATTTCTTTGGGTTTCTCTTTAGTGGAGTTCTGTGTGCTTCTTGAATGTGTGAAATGTTTTCCAGCCTTAATTTAGGGAAGTTTTCTGCTATGATCTGATTAAACAAAGTTTTTATTTCTTGTTCTCTTCTTCAGGAACCCCTATGATATGGATGTTATTTCTCTTCACGTTGTCACAGAGCTCCCTTAGATTTTCCTCACATTTTTTGTCTCTTTTCTTTTTTCTGCTCTGCTTCTGTGCCTTTGTTTATTGTGTCCTCTACTTCGCTGATTTCACCCTCAGCCTCATCCATCCTTCTTTTAATTCCTTTCATTGTGGTCTTCAGTTCTGATACTGTATTTGTCATTTGTGTCTGATTCTTTTTTATTTCAATTTCCTTTTTTATACTTGTTATCTCTTTTTTTAGGAGTTCGTAATAAGTATCCATTGTTGCTCTAATTTCTTTGAACATCCTAACTATCATTATTTTAAATTCTACATTTGGTAATTTGGTTTTATCTGGTTCATTCAGGTCTTTCTCTTGGGATTTCTCTTGATTCATTTAGGTTGCATTTCTCTCCCTGACCATTTTGTCTGTGTATATGAAGGTTGTGGCCACTGGAGTCCAATGGGTGTTGCCTTTGTGTTCTCTAGGTGTGGTCTGTCTGCAGGCCCACCACCTTTTCTGCCACTGACTAAGGCGGTTTGGTATGGGCATTGCCAGTGCCGGCCCACTGCGGCTTTAGCTGTAATTTCCGCCTCTCCTCCGCGGGAGGGACTTTGTTCTGGTGACCAGCTCTACAAGCCTCAGCCTGCCTGGGCCTTCGCCTCACTCCCACTGGTTGGGCTGCCTCAGTATCAAGGGTAGAAGTGAGCACCTTTGCTCAGCTGCAAACCCAGCCTGTTCCCGGGCTTCTTCCCAACCCCCACGGTCAGAGCCTGTTCAACACAGTACCTCGGGTTGGACATTGCTGCTGATGTGCACTCAGCTGTGAGCCTCCACCCGGCCGGAGCTTTAGCCCCACCCCAGAGGCCAGGGCCCACCTGCGCAGCATCGTAATCCACAGTTTATGGGTTGGGTGGGGCTGCTGGCATGCTCTCAGTTGCAAGCCCCACCCCTGCATTCAGGGCCAGCTTGCTCAGGGTCCAGAGTTGCAGAGCAGATCTCTGCCCATTCCTGACCTCCTCTTCTTCCCCCCGCAGGTGGGGCTACAGGGGGGCCCACAGCTGCTGGACCGCTTTCGCGCATCCCCTCCACCCCTTCTGGGCTAGACTGAGCTCACAGCGGCTGGACCTGCGCCCCTGCCAACAGAACCACGTTTCAGCATCCAGCCGCCTCCGTCCCTCCAGCTAGCCCTCAGCAGTGTGGGTGGGTGCACTGCAGCTCAGAGCCTAATACTCCATACTGTAGTCCTGGAAGCTCCCTCCGTCTAAGCAACTCTACTCTAAGTGCTGCGGGAGAGTATTTGGCTGGTGTCCTGTCTCCCTTTGTTGGTATTGCTAGTTCAAGAGGATATATTCATTTTTGATTAAGGAAGTGATTTAGCCCAGGTTTTAGGGTGGCTGTCCCTCAGAGTGTTTCTCCCTGTGCCTTCAGTCCACACTCTCTTCCCGCTGCTCTGGTCCTTTCCTCTGTCCTCATTTAGTGGAGCCCTGGGTAAGTGGTTGTGAGAGAGGTTTCTTGCACTGTCCCTTTAAGAAGAATCTTGGGTCTGAGAAAACTGTCTCTTTCTCACAAACAGTATCCTCACTTGTTTCATAGCTCAATACTGTCCAAACGCCTCTTCTAGGCTCTGTGACTGCAGGCTGCGGCTTTGTTTCTGGGACCCATGTCCTTCCCTCTCTGCCAAACTCTCCTCCTGCCACTCGGGTCTCTCCAGGCTGCCTTTCACTCCAGGGAGCTGGGCAACCCTTTTCGCGTTTTCGCTTTTCCTACCAGTCTCAATGTGGCTTCTTCAGTGTTCCTTGGTTGAAGAGTCCACTTACTTTAGTTCAAAGTTAGTTTATCTAGATGATGGTTCTTAAAAATAAGTTCTAATCCACTTTGGTTCTGGGAGTTGGAAGTTGGTATGTCCACCTACTCCATTGCCATCTTGCCGTCTCTCAACGGCCATTTTTAAGTCAACCTTGGCAGGTCACACAAGGATCAATGACATTAAGGGGAAAACAAGATTCTATAATTTCTTCTTTTTCTTGTGTTTTTCTGACTCAAACTCATTGACATCTTCTTGGTGTCTATCAAGAAATGCTATTAGAAGTCTATGGCTGAGAACAGTGCTCACTTTCCTATGATTGAGAGCCTTGTGTCATTTTTTAGCATCATGGTCTTCAATGTATGATTGTTGGGAAGCATTCACTGTGTGGTGCTTTCTTGTTGTTTTGGTTTACTATTTTTACAATCAGGAATATCAAAGCCTTCATATATTTGTCTTGAGTTTTCTAGTTTTCTTTACTGGACATTTTCCCTTGATTTTTCTCTTTATCTTCAGGAAGGAGCACTCAGAAGGGGCTGACACCTATTAAAATTTGATGGAAGGAGAAGATATGTTTAATTTCATAAACTACCCATAGTCAGCAAAAATGTTTCAAGATTTCTTCAAATGATTCTATATCACTTTTCCCTGCCTGTATACACTAAGTTGGTATACATCATCATCTTCTTATGAGACTTATTTTTCTGCATTAAGGCTATAATCTTCTGATTTGAGGCTCTACTTCATGTTCCACAGTGAATTAACATGGAACTGAATTCTGATCCAACCACCTAAATGTTCACTTACACCACCATTGAGATCCACTTATGATGGAGTCTCTGTGGATTCATGACTACTGCTTTTTTTTTTATAACACATCTCCCTTATTACACACCAAGCAAGACTTTCATCAAAGAAAGAAAAATAGTTATCAGATTTCTCGTGCTGTCTTTGTCATGCACCAAGTAATTAATTTGAATTTTATATTCATCAGAGGTCACTCTTCTTCCTTGGAATTCCCCAAATGTTCTTATATCCCCAGCCTTAAGGCTGCTCAAATGTCCTAGGTCCTAAAAAGAAGGCTCCTGGAGGTGAAAACTTCAGGACCTCAGCCAGAAGAGTTTGGGATGCATAGCCAGCTGGACTTCTCTCTCCATCTTCCTTCTAGCCACATAGATCTCATAAGCCCCAAAAAGAGCCCAGGTAACTGAGAACCCCTAAAATCACCTTAATTAGCATTTCTACATGTATACCCAGGGTTCACATCCTATGCCAACCTTTCTCCCCCTTTTACTTTCAAAATTATCCTGGCTTATACACAAATTCTTTTTCATACTATGTAAAAGTCATGGGAAGTTATGAAGTCCAGGAAGGGGGAGGGCAGAGTGATCAGAGGATTGTCCAAGTAGGTACAGAATTTATGGCTCAACAATTAGGGGGAAAAAATGGGCTTCAGCAAAATTTTCATAAATGAGTACACATTAATGAAACTTAACATAGTTAAATGAAAATTAAATACTCAACTCTGATTCTTCACACACTCTAGACAGTAAGCCAGCAAAATGTCTGGAGACCTAACAGGAAACAAGCATCTAATATTTACAAAGGTGAGTGCTTCTATGTGATGCTACTCTGATTAATTATCCTTAAAAGTCCAAGTTTGATTCCTTCCAAAATTTAACATCTATTGCGAGCCTAATGAGTTAAAAATTGGAGCTGAAGAATAGAGACATTACAAAATAAAAGTAATCAACAAACCCTTACGGATCTTCTCAAGTAATGATTCACACAGGATTTCACACAAAACTCCTATTAATGCTAATGAAATTAGGTAAGTTACGGGATGAGACTCTCCCATACATTGATAGGTGAACAGTCCCCTGAGGTACTTTCTTAGATGAGGGAACTTAATTTTCTTTCAAATAATCCTCTCTGGATGAAAAATAAGAATTCATGCTTCACAAGTTGAATTTCTTTTTAAAGTAGATGGCACAAATTCCAAATCATTGAAGTGGATTAATGAAGTTAAGACAGTGACTAGCTCATTTCTTGAGCAATCAAACCATCTTCCATTCAGATGGATACCAGTTGGCCAAAGTCTTGGGAAATCAGTCTTTATCAGTGGCTCAAAAAGTAACCTACTAAATTCAGTCAATTTTGTTTCTTCAATTTTCTAGAAAAAGAAACTGTTCAATTATGTGAGGAAACTAGTTCAGAAGAAATAGGAATTTCTGATTGCCTTAGTATGAATTAAAAAGTTCAGTCACTGATTTAATTAGCTGCCTAGGGAAAGAAGAATCATGCAACGTTGAGTTAGAAACAATGTAAGATCATTCAAAGACTTATACAAAGTGATAGTCCAGATATAATTAAGTTTTGGGGGCAAAGTAGTTTTATTTTTCTATTGTGGTTCAGAGGAACATAGCATCTTTCACTAGAATGCCAGTGTTTTTTTGTTTGTTTTTTTAAATTTCTTTTTATTTATTTATTTTAGAGAGGAGACACAGAGTAAGAGAGAGAGAGAGAGAGAGAGAGAGAGAGAGAGAGAAAGGGGGGAGGAGCTAGAAGCCTCAACTCCCATATGTGCCTTGACCAGACCAGTGCAGGGTTTTGAACTGGCCACCTCAGTGTTCCCAGGTCGACTCTTTATCCACTGCGCCACCACAGGTCAGGCGAATGCCAGTGTTTTTGCTTGATAATAATCATTATAATATCAATTTGGATGTGTACAATTCTTGATGACTAACAGTTGGTTGCATTTCTAGTGAATACTTAAAAATGATTACAATTCTAGAGCCAAATAGGTATTCTATTTATCTTCTGATTTATTACAACTTCCAAATATATAGAGTTGTGGGTACTATCCTATTTTATAATGGACAAAGGAAGGCTCAAATTAGTAAGTTACTTTATAGGAAAAAGTGGTAGTCCCTCAAAATACATATTAAATCAAACAAATTATAAATAAAATATGTATGATGATTAATGATGAGAATGATGTCACAGAAAGGAAAGGTTCTTAAAAATCTCAGGCTCACCTCCTCTTTTTCACGGCTGATGCAATCTAGCCAGTAAATGAAGATTTCCTGAAAATCATCACCCAAGATCTTAATGTCAGAAGAATTGTATTGTCTTGTCATTTGGTTAGTGATATTTAAAAATTTGCTTAAATAGTAATAGATCCCCAAATACCAAAATATGTCTATGATTAAATTATGTGTGAACACATACACAGTTGTCCTTAGATGATGCTCAGTGAAAAGTGTCTGATGCTTTTTATTTTGACTAAGGCCAAAATAACATTGAATTTAAGCATCAGCAGACACATTTTGTCTAATTAAGTGACTTAAAATAAATAAAAGAAAATTGGCTAGTTTATTATGTATTAAAAATCAGTACCACTACACATGGCATATTAAAAATGACTAGTGTGAGCCTGACCAGGCAGTGGCACAGTGGATAGAGCATTGGACTGAGATGCGGAAGACCCAGGTTGGAGACCCCGAGGTCGCCAGCTTGAGCAAAAGCTCGCCAGCTTGGACCCAAGGTCTCTGGCTCCATCAAGGGGTTGTTCAGTCTGCTGAAGGCCCACAGTCAAGGCACATGTGAGAAAGCAATCAATGAACAACTATGGTGTTGCAATGGCAACGAAAAACTAATGATTGATGCTTCTCACCTCTCTTTGTTCCTTTCTGTCTATCTCTATCTCTCTCTCTCTGTGTCCCTGTAAAAAAAAAAAAGGTAGTAAAAATGACTAATGTGAAATTCACATTATAGTTGGATATGTCTCTGTAATTCATAGAACAAATAATGTGAAACTCTGTGAGCAAATATAAAACTGAACAACATTATCAACTAACTTGATCTAATTGACATTTTTAGTACAGAGATTGAAAGTCAACAACAAAACACACATTTTATTTAATGTACACACTACTCATTAAGATAGACCATATATATTTTATGACACACTTCTAGAATGAAATTACACAACATATATTTTCAGACAACAATGAATAAAACTAGAAATCAATAGAAAATAATTGGTATATTTTCAAATACTTGGTAATTTAAAAACACACTTCTGAATAACCCTGTGTCACAGAATAAAACAATAAAAAATAGAGAATATTTGTAATTAAATAAAAGTGAGAACACATGACAACATTTACATAACATACTTAAGTAATATATATATATATATATATATATATATATATATATATATATATATGCAAAAACAATGCCTCAAATCAGTCTTTGAAGATTCAATCTAAGAAACTAGAAAATGAAAAGCAAATTAAATTTAAAGTAAAAAGAAGAAAAGATGTAATAAAGATAAGAGTAGAAATTAGTGAATTTGAAAATATAAAAGAAATAGATAGAATCGATAAAATCAAAAGTGGTCCTTTGAAAGGGTCAGTAATAAAACTGATAAAACTATGGCCAAACTGATTGAGAATAAAGAGAGAAGACACAAATTATTAACATCAAGAATGAACAGAGAACATCACCTCAAAATCTACAGACATCGAAAGAATAGGGAAACATGGAAAACACGATGACTATAAATTTGATCACTTAGGTTAAGTAGACAAAGGCTTTGAGGGAAACAGCTTCAACAAGGATGCATCTTGAAAGCACAATGTGCTGCTGTTTGAACTAACACTGACTCATTTCTTAACTACTTTTTATTTCATCGTTTTATTTTTGAACTATATTAAGATTACACAATGGTATTTAAAGTTTGATTTCTTAATATCTAAGAACTACATGTTTATTTCCACCTCCCATAATTTTTTTAACAATACATATTTAGATAACTCACTTCTACTTTTGGATAGTTTCTAGTACAAGAGAAGCATACAGCTATAGGAGTCATTTTCCTTTACAAAATATGGTGAGCCCATTGAGCTCCCTCATTTATTTTTCTTAATTTGAACCTTAAGAATCTGACTCAATTGTATTAGAGAATCTCTACATGGGCTGATATTTTGGTGGAGATCAAACAATCGCATGGGTTTTTGCACCTTGTCATAGTTGTGGGCATTGTGAGCTGGTAGTAAATCACTAGAATAAAGTAAAAATGTGTTTTTAATATGAGCATTAAGTATTCATTAAGTTATTAATTCTCTAATAGATCCAGGAGGAGAAAAAATAGAATAATATCATCTTTATTAGTTGGAGATAATATTAATATGATAGCTATAATTTATCATACACTTATATGTGCCAGTGTGCTAAGCCATTTTTATTCATTACTTAAATTAATCCTCATAACATTATTAAGACATTAGAGTAAGTCTTATTGTACCACAAGGATCCGATACTAAAGAGATAGAAATATTCTGCCCAGTAAATTAGCAAAACGTAAGGAAGAAAAATCACCAGTGTTAGCAGTGCGTGTTGGATAACGTATGCATTAAAGTTGCAGTGTAGGTGGTAAGTTAAATTGGTTAAAAATATTTTGTTAAGTAATCTTTAATCTGTATCAAGAATCATAAAGGTGTTTTATATTATGTTAGACTATATGCAAGCCTAGAACATAGTCTAAAGAAATAATCCAGGCTACAGGCCAAAAAAAAACCCAAAAAACAAAAACAGAAATTTAAGATTAATGATATTAATTTCAGCAGTAGCCATAATATTATTTTATAATATTTAATTATATTTAATAGTTAACAGTGCTTATCTAAGAAGTTATAGTATTTAACCATACATAATATTTAACAATTATTGTTAAATAAAAAAGAGTAGTTATATGACTTTATATTAAGTGCAGTACTCTATACATACATATACACATATGCATATATACAAGCATGTACGTATAAAAATTAATACAGCTCTCATGTGCATATTCTTTTATTAAAACTATGTTCAAAGTATGATGGACAGATGACATTGCAATTGGCTGAAAATTTTATTTCTTCCATTTTTTTAAAAATTAAGTGAGAGGCAGGAGGCAAAGATACTCCTATAAGCACTCTGATCAGAATCCATCTTGCAAGACTTCTATCAGGTGATATTCTACCCATTTGGAACTGCTGCTCCTTTTGCTTGGCAACTGAGCTATTTTAGTGCCTGAAGTGGAGGTCACAGAGCCATCCTCAGTGCCAGGGGCTAACTTGTACGAACCAATCCAGACGTTGCTGTGGGAGGGGAAAAGAGATAGAAGGAGGAGAGAGAAGGGTGGAGAAGCAGATGGTCACTTCTCCTGTGTGCCCTGACTGGGGATTGAACCTGGGCATCCACATGCCAGGCCGATGCTCTAGCAGTGAGCCAACCAGTCAGGGAAAAATTTAATTTCTAACACTTACTGTCACTTGGGTTTTATGACTACGACAGTCAATTGCTTATAAGCACAAATGAAGCTGTGGCATGTGCCTAGATTCACACATTTCTTTTTCCTAGAATGACCTTCCTACCCTTTCTATCTTAAGTTAGCCCAACTTATTTTTTAAGATAAAACCCAGGAATTACCTTTTCTGAGAAGTTTCTTCTGTCCCCTTTCCATGAACACCCAATCATTCTATCCCAGAGTCTGACATTTGATTCTCAAGTGGTCTCTTTGTACAGGTCTGCCCACTGCACTGGGACCTGTTGTGCACTAAGAGAACGTTCCACTTCTTTTTCATAGTCCCAGGACCTAGCAAGTTCTGGGTGTGCAGAAGCATAATAAGCTCCTCAAAAGCTGAACCTATATGATCTGAAGTGCAAGCAGCTTTTGTATTAAAACAGTATGTTTAGATTAAAGTAGAATGGTCCCCTTTATTTAACTTCTCATAAGTTTATACTGTGGTTATATTGTTTTATAAGGATCAAAGTATATGCATTTGAACATACTAATGTCTATCTATAATTGTATCAATATCATACTTCAACTAGCAAATTTTAGAAATACGTAGAGAAATAATTATATTTTATGACAAACTTTAAACATTGTTTTGAAATCTTGGATCAAGTTGGAAGAAAACCTACATTAAAAAGCAATGGTGCTTGTCTGTAGAAATCAACTCTATGTCATTGAAAAGGATATTAATGAATGAAAACTGCAGGTAATTTAGACAAACCTGAAGCTATAAGAATTATTGTAAAACACAGTATAAAACACTGAGGATAAAGTCACTCAGCCAATAAGGAATGCTAAGTGTCCTAAAACAATTAAAAACAAAAGAATGATATAATAAAGGATGATATACTAAGAATAGACATTTCAAACAGTGGCCTCAGAAACTTTTTTCACAACCCTGTAATCTATGGTCATCCTACCCTCACCATACACATGCAATTCTATTTTGAATCCTTGTGGTTGCCATGATTTCTGGGAAGTAAAGGAGTAATAACAGAAAACGATCTTAAATTTCCTGAAGACACTTATTTGAGCAAGCTTCTTAGATTTACTATGTATAAATAGAGACAATTGAGTAACTGATTTAAAGAGTGTATACCAACCAATTGCTAATTGGGTATTAAAACAGAAGTAACACAACAAAATCTATGGAAGATAGTTGAGCTTCTGTGAAGTGGTATTTATTGTACACAACACCATCCATAAGATACCATCTGACACACTAAACATTATGAGGGCCAAAAAGTTTCCTTAAAAAATACTATTATGAGGCTTTAATTCAAAGAATTTCTAAGAAAGAGATATGAAAAATAAGCCAAAGATTCAAAGAACAAAATGGAATAACAAAGTTAAAGCACAGACATGATAACTAAGCACAGAAGAGACCATCTTTGACCTTAAACATATCCAGAAACCATCAAAGGCATTTGTCACAAGTAAAAGCAATAAAAAGAATTACCTCGAGAGAGAAGGGAAAGATGTTTTTAGACACACTGTAAGGAGGGCAAAAAAAAAAAACAAAAACAAAAACAAAAAAACACCAGGTGAGCAGTGGAACATCTGGAAACTGAAAGGGAAATCGTATCAGTGGCTTTTCTGCCTCATTCATTTGCTAGCGCCCAGACAGGACACTTCGGAGCCCAGGAGAGTGAAAACAAGATTGGGCAACTTCAGCAGAAACATACCATCTCCATTTTTAAAGTAATGAAAACAGGAACAGAGGTATGAGTAGGAACTAAATGGAAGAAATGCCTGGGAAATTGCCCAAGGGACAGTCAGAGAGGCAGCAAAAGGGAGTTGATTCGTTGGACTGAAAATTCAGCATGGTTGGACCAGGCTACATGGATCAATGACCTGAAAGAAATGAGTTGAGAAAAGTGTGAGTCGGCTTATGATCACATTTGATCAAGCAAGAAAAGGGTTCTGGGCTGCTTGGAAGAGCTGGATCTAGTTGTTGAAGTGTTATAATGAGACTTGGAATTCCCTGTCATGGCGCTCAGAGTCCTTGCCTTCTAGCTGCAAGATTCCGCCCCCAGCACCTCCTCCTGGACTCTCCTTGGCATGGCCCCAGGGTCATAGAGCTGCCTCTGGGAAGAAACCCAGACTCTTGACCAAGGTCTGAAAGAACCTAAGTCATCTAGTCCATGCCTTCTTGCCACCTCCTCTATCGCTCTCCCTGGTGTTCACTAAGCTCTGGCTACTCGTTATTCTCACCACAACTTGAATCTCATCCATCAGTCTTTGTCTTTACAGATGTCATTTCCACTGGAAGAAAGGTTCCTTTTTTATTCCTCCAAACACCACATCGTCAGAGGTTTTCCCTGAATATACACCTTTGAAACTATCACGTGACCCATTTCTTTTTACATTTTACATTTTTTAAAAAAATGTTTAAATAGTGTTTACATTCAATATTATTTTATATTAGTTTCAGGCATATAGTATAGCGGTCAGACATCACACTTTTAGTTACCTTAGAAATGTATCAATATTTGAACTGAACATGTATAATTATTTGGTTACTTGTTTGTTTTTATGAACACTGGCCAGATTAGAAAGTCCAAGAAAACAGGAGTCAGGTTTGTTTAACACTCAATCAATCCTAAGCAACTGGAAGAGTGATTACTATACAGTAAGAATTCAATAAATGCTTTTTTAACCTTTTGAGTAGTACGAACGTACATGTACGTCCTCGTGCCTCCTGACCAACCAGAGTGTGATCAACTTATTTTAAAAATGTGTAAGGCAACATTAAAAAAGGCAAATGTATATTCTTCTTGTTTCCATAAATTTGTTATCAAACAAACATTATTTTAAGTTAACAAAACTGTATAAAACTGTAACTGAAACTAATTTCATTTTCTGAAGAAAAAAATAAACTCACTGCTCGATGGTCAGTGAGCATGGGAAAAAACTCACTACTCAAAGGGTTAATTAAGAAATTGGTTGGTAGAACATAAGTGATTATCCCAGACAGAAAGCAAGCATAAGAAAGAATATTGCTTCAAGTAGGGTGTTAGGGTATTATATGCTTATTTCATCAAATAGACCAACAGACTTAACACATAATTGCTAGTATCCCCACTTTTCAGATAACAATTAAACCAAAAAACAATGAAATGACTTAACCAAAATCATATAAATACTAAGAGGAAGAACTTGGTTTTAAATTTGATTCTGAATACCATGTTATACCTATTTCCCCATACCGAAGCTTCTTTGTTTCAATCATTTCCCTAATCAGCTCATTTTGCTCACCTTCACTAAAGCTGACTATATATAATAATCTTCTTCCTTGAGTGACATGCTATTATGATCATCAGTTAGACTTTTATGCATCTATTCTATTTCTCTGGGCAAGAAGTAAGGTCTTTGAAGGCAATGAATGATCTTGTCCATTTCTTCTTTGCCTGTTCTGTTTCATCCCTAACCCACTATCTCCCCAGACCTTCTGTTACCCCTACCCTTATGAGATGCCCCTCTGTTCCTGGTAGCTTGTACCCCGGATCTCCTATCCATCCTGTATTCTTATGTCCCTTGTGATAACTTGAAGCACAATTCTCTACATATTGAAATAAGCTCAATAATAAATCAGCATAAAAATAAGATAATCTCACATGGTCATAATTTTTTTTGACCTTTCCTTCTTCTATTTATTTATTTATTTATTTTTATTAATTTTAATGGGGTAATTTTTATAATATTTTATCATAAAAGCATTTTATAAACTTCATGGCTAAAATAATGACAGAAAGATCAAATTATTTAGGGTGAAGGATAGTCTCAGTTACTTCATTTGTCCATGCTTGATAATGCAACTTTATTTGAGACTATGAGGTCATCGTCTTTGTAGCAACTGTTTGCCTAGTAGTTAGTTATACACACATGTTTCAGAGCAAGACAGACCTGAGTTCATATTCTGACTCTGACTTTCTCAATTACCTATCTAATTTACTTATTAAATTTAGCTGTCTAATCCTATACTATCTCAAAAAGGGAGTTATTAAAATGTCTATTTTAAGAGATTCTTGTGAGGAATAATTAATCTAATATATATGAAATTTTTACCAAAAAGTCAGGCCCATGGAAAACATTCAATAAGCTACACTTGTTCAAAACTGGTAGACGTTCCATCCATATCCCCTTGGAAGGCTCACACCATTAAGATATAGAGAAATTTTCTTTCTTCAAAAACTGTCTCAGATTTCTCCAAAGTCTTCAAGGTCATTTAAATGTTTACTGGTTTTCTTGTGCTCGCTTCGGCAGCGCATATACTAAAATGTTTACTTGTGTTTATTATGAGATGTACCTCTTTACACAGGAGGAAAGTGTATTGTCCTTTTTGAAAAGGTTTGATACTGACATGGGTAAACAAGATGACAATATCTATCATTTTTATTTATTTATTTTTATTTTATTTTTGTATCCTTCAGAAGCTAGAAGCCGGGAGGCAGTCAGACAGACTTTTGCATGAGCCGGACTGGGATCCACCCGGCATGCCCACTAGGGGGCAATGCTCTGCCCATCTGTGGCTTTGCTTCATTGTGGCCAGAGTCATTCTAGCGCCTGAGGTGGAGGCCATGGAGACATCCTCAGTGCCCTGGTCAACTTTGGTCCAATGGAGCCTTGGCTGCGGGAGGGGAAGAGAGAGATAGAGAGAAAAGAGAGGGTAAAAGGTGGGAGAAGCAGATGGGTGCTTCTCCTAAGTGCCCTGACCGGAAATCAAACCCTGGACCTCTGTACGCTGGGCCGATGCTCTACTGCTGAACCAACCAGCCAGGGATGACAAAATCTCTTGTTTTTAGAGAAGTCTCTTTTACAGTTAGTTTATTTTTATTTTATTTTTAATAATTGTTGAAGCAGACTGCTTTTGATACTAAACTATAATTGATGAATGTAATAAAGACTTTGAGAGTTGAAAACCTATAAGAACTCAGCCATGCAACAATAATTAAATTAAAGGCCTTCTCACCTTTTGTTAAAATTTTTCCAAAGACTGACATGCCTTAAAACAGAAATCAGACTAAGGACCACTGCCCACTAATACCCACTTTCTTTCTTCCTTTTTTTTTACTTCTCAGTAATTTTCTAAATGATTCTCCTGATGATAAACTATATGTATGATTTCTCTATTATTGACAGATTTAATATCCACAATACTAATAATTTGTAAGTCTTGATGGACACCATTAGTTCTCACGGATAACTGAGTCTCTTTGCTTCTTGTGCATAGATGAGTCTGAGATCCCTGCCTCTTGCAGTTAGGCATGCCCATTGAAGGAAAAAAAAAAAAGAAGAAAATAAAAAAGAACCAAAATAACATGTTACTTTCTGATGCAATGAAGTGGTATCGTCCTGTCTCTTCTTCCTCTGCCATAACTACAGTAGACAGAACCAAAGGGCTAACACAGCATGGGTTATTGTGCTATTAAATGGGGATCATGTATCTTGGAAAGTCTTCCTAATTTTTAGTAAATTTAATATAAATGGGGTATGTGCTGGCTGTGAAATATGTTTGTTGTATTAAGTCAATGAAGTTAAGGTGTTATTTCTTGGTTGTTTTTATTACAGTATGTTCTAATATACATGTACAAGAAAGATTTAATTCATCAGGTTTGAGTGGCTTAAAACTAGCATATTACAGAAGAGGATATTTTCTTGACTATTCCTTTTTGAGAAACTGTGAATTGAGTGTTTAGTTCTAACTGACATGTGTTTTGCATGTCTGGAGCTTTGAAAGAAACTGTACCAGTTTGTTCACATGGTTTGTACAAAGAACATGATGTATGGTAAACTCCTTATTTCTTTTTTGCAATCTGGGTTTTAGTAACTGTAGTTAGTCACAAAGGCATTGTGTGCTTATGTAGTCAACCCTCCAATAAAAACAGTTCAGACTATTAAGCTCAAGCAAACTTCCTGGGTAGACAACACCTCCCATAGTTTACTACAGTTTATAGCAAGAAATGTTACCTCTGTCTTGGGTGACCCCAAGACAGAGGAGAAAATTTGGGAAATTGCTCCTGGTTTCTTTCAGACTTTGCTTCTGCTACTGATTTTGCTTTGTATTGCTTCATTGTGCCAAAGCGTGATCATGAGTATAATAATTTTTGAGTTTTATGAGTCCTTGTAGTGAGTCATTAAGCTTGGAGATAGTCTTGAAGACAACCAAGACACTCGCCTACCTAATACAGAAAATTATTACTAAGAGCAAGGTAAAGAAAACCTAAAATGTTGACATTGCTTTTAAAGGTGCCTAAAATATGATGATTTACATTAAAAATGGCAGAAACCCTTGTGTGAAGTAGTTTGAGAGTTAGATAATGTAAATGATGAACCTGTGCTGTTGTTCTGAGTCTAGAGAGCAAGGTTGGAGAATAGAATTTTTATTAGTGTGTTTTGAATAAAACTGGCCATATTTTATTGGACATATCAACAAAGAGATGAGCTTAAGGAAAAAAATGGCTATGAAATGGAATGATAAAATTACATACTTTCCAGATTTTGCAATAATTGTTGAAGCAGACTGCTTTTGATACTAAACTATAATTAATGAATGTAATAAAGACTTTGAGAGTCGAAAACTTATAAGAACTCAGACTTGCAACAATGATTAAATTAAAGGTCTTCTCACCTTTTGTTAAAATTTCTGCAAAGACCGACATGCCTTAAAACAGAAATCAGACTAAGGACCAATGCCCACTAAATTTATGTCAACATTAAAGGTATCTTGAGCAAAAGATCAGATGTATGGTGGGGCCTTTTTATCTACTCTTTCAAATAGACTCAGTAATTTGATAAAGAAGAGTAAGAGGGGGGAAAAGAATAAAATGAGAAAATAATGGACCTGAGAACTTGTAACGAATATTCCTAAAGCAACTCCAGGAATGTTTTCTCGTTCATGGATCTCAATGGAATTGAACACATTAGAGCCTTACAATGTGTATGTCTTTTTAGAGAATTGGACCTCTGTGTCATAGTTTCCACATTTTCCAGATCCATGATTCAACCAATTTTGGGTCAAGAATATTGGGAAGAAAGTTACATTGTTGCTGATATGCACTATGCAGTTAAGCTTGTGATAGTCATATGTACTAAACATGAACAGATATTTTTTCTTGCCATTATTTCCTAAACAATAGAGTGTAATGGCCATTTATACGGTATTTGCATTGTATTAGGTATTATGCATGATCTAGGGATGATTTAAAATTTATAGGAGGAGGTAGGTAGGTTATGGGCAAACACTGCAACATTTTGTATAAGGGATCTTAGCATGTGAAAACTTTGGTATCTGCAATAGGAGAGTGCTTCTGGAGCCAGTCCTCCACAGATACCAAGGGATGACTGTATCTTCAGTATTGCATTGCCAAAAAAAATTTGGAGTCTAGACTGAAAAATCCTGTGATTCTTGGAAACTTAAAAATGACCTTTGCATTTGTCAAAAATATTGATTCTGTTCATCTACTCAGGAATTACTTCTAAAAATTCTTGAAACAATTCCTTTAACTCAAGAGTATAAAGACAATAGGAGTCCAGGAATTATTACAGACTGGTAACAGCAGGTCAGGGTTTGAATGCAAGTTCCATTATTGACAAGCTCTGGAACACTAACCAATTTAAACAGAAGTAATTATCATGGCATTTCCAAAGGCCTTTGGAAGGATTAAATGCATGCAATTGCTTAGTGTAATATCTATCACCCAGAAGGTATTCAGTAAATCTAAGCCTTCATTGTCAAAATGATCCTCGGGTTCCCAAGCTTCTATGGACAGGTAACAGGCTGGAAAACTCTTACAAAGGGAACCTCTCTCAGGAGAGGAGGATAAGAGCTTCATCAAGGAATATTTCCCATGCTCCAGACAGGTGATTCACACTGTGTGTGCCTGGTGGGCTTTCAGAATTTCTAAGGACTAATCACTGTTAGAGATGTCTCATTTCTTTCCTTCCAGAATGGAAATGTTGGTAGTGATCATCCAAGCTATATTCTACCACTATATTCAAAGGGTGAACAGGAAGAATTGTTGTTAGAGTTCATAGGTTTCCAGTCCAGAAGGAGGAACACTCAGAGCTGATGGAGAGACCATTATTGTATAACTCCCAACCCTTAGATCTACTTTTGAATAAAGTCTGGATGATCTTCCTGGGCACGGGGGTTTGAATTTTTCAGGAAGATTAAACTTTACTATATCAGAACTAGAAGAAGGAACTGCAAGAAACTCTTTATCCAGTTCTCTTTTCCTTCCCTGCATTATAGCAATGGCTTCAAGTGCCCTGAGGCCCTGTGACTGGTGCTAGTTAACAAAATACATCACTTTCAAGCATAGACAGTGAACATGCCCAAGTACCAATCACCCCCTCTCACACCCCTACTGGCTAATGGACACAAAGAAAAGGTTGAAAGGTATTGGCAAGTAATTACCAAATAAATTTTAAAAGACACTGTGTGTAGGTGTGTGTGTTTGTATATGGGATGTATCATATAACTTTGTCATGTAATATTATAATATATGTGATATTCCATAGTGCACAGGGATGCGTGAGCTTGCATGTGAAGGTCTGTCTGTGTCTGTGTGTGTTAGAAGATATATATTGAGAACCGAAATAAAATGTGTTTTTTTGTCTATATGACAAAGCTTTCAGTCAGTGAATTTCTAGTTAATAGAAAAGTAAGGATAGGATTGGGATTCTCATAACACTGTTGCTCAGAAAAAAACAGTGATGAGTTACCTGAAGACCAACCACTCCATGGGCACTGGCTGGAGCTGTGTGAGGCTGTCAGCTTCTATTAGTAGATGACCTCACAAAGCCAGGTACAGGTGCTTCCCTGTATTAGTTCTAACAGTGCCTTGGAGAGGGAGAACAGACAGGCATTATGTAGAGAAAATTAACAACCAGTGTCTGGGAGAGAAAGAATTGAAAATGACAGACCACTTGTAAGAGGCCTTTTGTTTGGGCTTCCATTTTGACCTAGAAATGGACACAATTACTGAAAAATAGAAATAAAGCTGGGCTTTACACAATGCAATGAGATAATTTCACGGCCAAAACAAGTGGGCTGCTGTTGAAAGGAAAGCCATTAAAATATACCTAAGCAGTAAGTTAATGGGGGAGAAATTCAATGTGAAAATGAGAGAACATTTTCAGATGCAAAGGGCAGGTGGTGGAACGGCATGCTTAATGAGGTGCAGTAGATATATTCAAGCTTAATCTAGATAGTTTTAGATAATTACAGAAAATGCTTAAGCTAGGGTTGTTGTGGGGTTTTTTTCCTATACCTCCACCCCACCCCACCCACATACTGCTGGAAGCCAAGTAATTGACTGGATTAAAACAAATCACTATCTTATCATTTGTTGCTTTGTATGAAGTCTATTTTCAAAAATAAATAAATAAACTAAAATTCATGGTTATTTTTTGTAGGTGACTAGATATCAGTCTGATAAAGAAACTGTGTTGTTGTCAAATTACACTCAGATAAGGACACTGAGATTTTCATTGCTCCTGACTGCTTTACTTCTGTCCAGAAGGATAGCTCACCTGCGTGGTTACTCCTTCTCTCTCTTTACCTCACTCGTTGCAAGTGTCATAGGAAGTAATGCAAGGCGAATGGTCACTCTTGGGTAATTCAAAACTGATTCCAAGTTCATGATGGGATTTCCCCAGGTGGAAAGCTTCTCAGTGTTATGCTACTATGTTTGTAGTGATGTTTGCATTCATTGTAACACCTTCCTCATTATTTCTGCCTGCATATCTTTGGTGAATGTTCATTAGTTGAGTAGCTTGTAAGATTTCATTTCCCCTTCACTGCCAGGACTATACAGATTTATCAGGGCTTTAAGATCAACCAGGATATAGGTTCAAAGGGTACAAAGACAAAAAAAGAGTATATTATGCAGGAGGTAGGTGGTCTTGAATCCCCTGTGTGCTGAGGTTTCAAACCAGTTGGGACACTGTGGGCATCTCTTAGGTTCCATGACTCAGATCTATCTTTCTGTTCAGCACTGCTAATATTTTTTATCAAGGTTTATATAATTTAAGCTACCTGGAGCTTAATATGAAAATGCTTTTCATTGGTCAAAAGCCTTTCCTTGAACAATGTCTAAGCATGCTAACACATTTCAAGAGAGCTGTTTCCTCCCCTCCACCCCACCTGGATATTTCCATATATATTGAAGAATCCCCACTATCATGGTACTCTGAGCCATTCTCTGTCCCTTCCATACCTCTTCCTTCATGAGGGGTAAGGGGAACTTATCTACCTTTTCAGTGAGTTTGGGAGGAAGTGGTGGAACATGTGTGTGTGGTCCACTTCCTTTCTCTTTCCCCTCTGTTATAATTTCTCTATCTTACAAGCGATATAGTTATGGGTCCTGCTCTCTTCGGTGGTGAGGCCTGTGTGTTTAGAACTGGTCCCTCATATCCCCTCATCTGATTCACTGAACAATAGTGAATCATATCAAATATGGTGAAGTCTGAGGTTACATGTGAAAATTTTTTGAAAAAGCCAAGGCACAGCAAGGCTTATCTTCATGGTTTTTCTTAGTACTTGTTAACACTTACTTAGAATAAAGTCCTTGCACTTTGAAACCTCTGTTCGGTTTCTCAGCCAGGTCTGTTAGTCACTAAGATATATAAAGTTTCACGCTTTTAATGACTTTTACCAGGCCTGAAGCATGACCAATTAAAAGAAATGTGTACATTTTTGTATTAACATACCCTTAACATTTTACTCCTTATTAGTTGATAATTATGCCTGTGACTAGTGGAAATCCAAATAAGCAACCTTATCTACTAAAATGTGATGGATTTTATTAATGAACAAATAAATGAAATGGAAGACCCTACCAGGTTTGGATACACAATCTTTATATGTACAGAGGTGGAGGAAAGCTAATCAGAAATACCTGAACCACCTCTTCTATTTATTATTATTATTATTAGTAGTAGTAGTCAAGAAAGTTTGTACCTAGAGTGACTTAATCTTTAAAATTAGTCTTGTGTGAAAACAGTGTCAGAGCATAGGAAGTGGTGAAGAAACTATAAAGAATGCTTTAGATGAGTATGGATAGTATTTTTTAAGTCTATTTTTAAAAATGACTGAAGAAGATCTAAGAGAACCAAGCTAAAATAGAAAAGGAATGTAATTTCAAGAAAGCCAAGGTTTTATAGGCCATAATTCAAATGAAAGGGATACAAAAATTATACTTAGGAGACTTTATGTCAAGATTTAACTACTTTTAAGGTTTTGGTTGGACAAAGAGGGAATGCTTTTATTGATAATCAGTCTAGAAAAAGTGATTAGGACTCAGGAAACCTAATGAAGAATAGTGAAGATCACAGAGATGAGACTAAAATAATTCTCATGGGAAGAGCCAGAACTCAGGAAACTGTTGAGAAACGCCATCTCAAAACTACAGATAGATTACATACTAAGAGCTAATGGAAAACTGCCTCTTTGAAGATCGTGATAATTACAATAGCAGTTTATATACCATTTGGATAAAAGTAATAGGGAAGACTAAGAGTGCCATTGTAAAATGCTCAAACTATTGTCAAGCGAGTTTCAAGATACATTCATTATTACTACAAGTAGAGAGGCTGGTGTTAGCCATTTTCACAAGAAAAATGACTGGAATTTTATAAAATAAAAACTCTAAGACAAGACAAAAGGTAGGTAACACAAACAGGGCAAGACAAGTAGATATAAATAGGTAAAATCCAGACTGGGACTAGATTTGGAGTTCAGAGATTGGTAACCCTTAGATATGAAAAGAAGAAAAGCAGAAATGTTTTGATAGAACCAGAAATAAAAGGCAACACATTTTTTACTATAGAAGATCCCAGTAGGGCTTGAGACATATATTAAAAAAATGTCCAAAACCATTCAACAGGGAAATTAAACACGGCTCTTTTTTTTACGTTTGAAACAATTTTGGACACATTTATTCATTAAAAGAGACTCTCAAAAATGTGGTGAAGGCAGCACCCAAGTTGGAAGAACAGACAGAATTAGGTTGATAGATGTTTACGGATATCAGAGAATTGAAGATACCCACATATGACTGAATGAGGTCAAGCATTATTTGGAGAGCAAATAACTGGAGTTGTCCAAATTATAAGTCAAACTATTTTGCCAGTAAGATTGCCTGTCATCAATGCAAACACCCCATTGTTAAGAGAAAGCAGCATTTGTGGAAATGTTTTAGCCTCAGAGTATAGAAAGAAAGCTTGAAAATAGGAAAAAGCAGACACTTTGATTCTCTGAAGAATTGTAGAACCAATGATAGGAAGGCTTATTATTCCCCATTCTGATACTTTGCTAGGGCCAGAGTATGAACAATTAAAAGAATCTGTTGAAATGTTATGTGAAAAACTAATATTTTATTTATTGATTTTAGAGATGAGAGAGAGAGAGAGAGAGAGAAGAGAGGAGGATCAGAAAGCATCAACTAGTAGTAGTTGCTTCTTGCATGTGTCTTACTGGGGAAGCCTAGGGTTTCAAACTGATGACCTCAGCATTCCAGGTCGATGCTTTTAGCCACTGTGCTACCACAGGTCATGAAGAAATTTACTTTTGATGTTGTGTCCTAACCTGATGTAATTATATATACCTTTCTGCAGAATGAGTACATTAAACATGCTTTCTTTCTTTTATTTTTAAATGAGAAGAGGGGTGATAGAGAGACAAACCAACAATCAGTATCCACCCAATAACCCCATAAAGGCTGATGTTTGAGTACCCAGCTATTTTTAGTGCTTAAGGCTAATGGGCTCAGACTAACTGAGCTATTCTCAGTGCCCAGGGCCATGCTCAAACCAATTGAGGCACTGGCTGTGGGAGGGGAAAAGGAAGAAAAAAGGAATAAAAAGGGGAAGAGAAGCAGATGGTCGCTTCTCCTGTGTGCCCTGACTGGAAACTGAACCCAGGATGTCCATATGTTAGGCCAATACTCTATCCACTGAGCAAAATGGCCAGGGCTGAGCAAGCTTTTCTTCTTTTTCTTTCACTTTTTCTTCTTTTTTTTCTCCACCTATTCTTACTCCCTCATTTGTCTTTTCTTTTTTTAAAGGAGCATTAAAATGTGTGACTTGTTTTTAGAAAAAAAAATATAATGATACAAAACATAGTAAGATGGTGTTTTAATTTATCTTAACATTTTTAAATTGCCAGAAAATTGCATATATTAATTTATTTTCTTTGCCCCTGTACATAATTTTATTTTGAAACATCTGATGGTAGAAAGTGATTTGTATTCAATTTTGGCCATATCTTTATTGGAATTAACATTGAACTCCATTACAGAATTTCTAATAAGCTGTTTTGAAGAAAGGGCTTGGAATAACTTGGGATAAAAAAATAAGAAAATTCTAAGTTAAATACAGTGTGAACATAAAATAGATATGGTCATTGCACTGTTGTAGTCTATTTTAAGTTTGGGGCTAGTAAAAATCTATGTTATTTAGTGGTATTTCCTGGAAGATATTCAAGAAGAATAGTTGTTACTGCAAAAGTGGCCACATTTTTGGTTAACCATAAGATTGATATCTAAGTTAAACAAGACATAGAATATTTGGGAAAGAATACTTCCTCACAAGCTGATGGCTCCTTATATGGAGTTAAAGTTCCATTATTGTAGCAACTGTTGCTCCTCCCCTTTACTATTACTATATAGAGGAGGAATCATCAAATTGGTGAGTTTGAGATAGAAACTGATTCAGCTCCTTTAATCCTCTTACCGAGGGTAAGGCACATGCATTGCATTTCATTGCTTTTGGCTATGCATAGAGCAGAGAAAGCCAGCTCTTTTTTTATGATGGTGGGAGTGATGATGCAGTTCTTAGGAATAAGTTGAATTTAGGGAACTGTCAATAGCAAGAAGTTATAGAAAGGTCAAGTTATTCTCAAAGAAGATCTCTGCTCACATGGGTACAGTATGATGAACTCTTAGAAACATAATTCATCCTTGAAGACTCTCACTTTTAGAAAACAGACTAAGAAAGATTAGGGTACCCTAACTAGTATAATTTATGGAAATTGGGCAATGTGAGTCTGCCACTAAAATCATTCTTTTTTGTTCTTTTTGTGAGACAGAGATAGGGACAGACAGAAGAAAGGGAGAGAGGTGAGAAGCATCAATTTTTCGCTGCAACACCTTAGTTGTTCATTTATTGCTTTCTCATATGTGCCTTGACCCGAGGGGCTACAGCAGACCAAGTGACCCTTTGCTCAAACCAGTGACCTTGGGCTCAAGCTGGTGAGCCTTGCTTAAAACCAGATGAGCCTGCGCTCAAGCTGGCAACCTCAGAGTTTTGAATCTGAGTCCTCAGCATCCCAGTTCGATGTTCTATCTACTGCCACACTGCTGGTCAGGCCAAAAGTCATTCTTGAAATGTATGAAACCCTAGTTATAGTCAATGAATAAAAATAATTTATTGAAACCACCAATGTTTTCAGAAGAAAATAATTTTAATAAACTTACTACTAATTGTCTTTTCATCTTTTCAAGGAGAGATATCATTTACAGAGACCTGTATGCTTATTTTAAGTATTACATGAATTTACACCAGACAAACTAAATTATATTTGCATGATAACACAGAATTCATCATGTTTACAAATATTTTTAAAAAGCCATTAAACAACCCAATGTAGTTATTTAGAAGTTTGACTTTTGATAGTACAAAATATATCTACTTTAATTGTTTAAGCCAATAGAAGCTATGCATATTTTATGTGTTTTCATAACTTACTACATCAGCTTATACTAAATAGATGAATAAGTACACTTTCACTTTGAAGTCAACAAGAAAAACTTGAAAAATTTGATTCTCTAACTTCCCAGTTCACCAGTTTTTTCTTAACTCATTCAAAAACTGACAAGATTAACTTGAAATTTGTTTTTCTTTTTAATCCCTAAATGATTCCTGGTTTATAATTAATGAGCCTAAAGAAATAAACCATTTTTTCAGTATCAGTAAATGTGTGAGACATTAAAATAAGAACAATCAATCATTTAATTTGTCATCTCACATTGTGTTCCCTCACTCACTGATATGAGATCCTTTAACTCAATTTTTAACAAATATGTATTGAATAGTGCACAGAATAAATCTCAGTATTTATAGAAGAACCTGCATCAATGTCACAACTTCCTCATCCATGTCCAATTATTCTCTATCCTTACCAATATTTAATTTATTTTTCGTAAAGAAATTTATTCCCAAAGGAGGTAAGTACTTTACTTTGTTCAGCTAACTTGATGGTTGGGTGTTCTATCTTTCATATTCAATTTTTGTTATTAACAACCAATTCATCTCAACACATATAATTCCTGATTAATAGTGAGAAGGCTTGCATTAATAATTGACGTTTTCCTTATTTTCTAAAGACTGAAATTTTTAGAACTGTTCTGAAAACTATTTTTAATCTTTTTAAGCAATATCTAGCAAAACTCTGAAAGTTTCATTACTTTGTACTCCTATGTATAATATTCTAGGACTGCATATGTCTTATAATCAAAATATTTTGAATAGGTCAATCTAATTTATCCAACTTTGATTAAGTCTTCACTTTGATGAACTAGAGTAGGATGTAGAAATGGGAATTATATGGGGTTCATTTTTCTCCTCAGATATTTCTTCAGGTAGAATGTTCAAATTTACCTGATACCACCATTAATGTACATGTTCAGCAAATAGTTACCAAGCTCCCACTGTGTGACAGCATCATTCCAGCACCTGAAGACTGAATGGGGTTGAAAACTTAGTTTTTGCCCTTTTAGCCCTTAAAATCCAGAAGACAGCTAGGAAATAAACAATAGATTTATCATTTAGTTTGAAAGACCATGGAAATTATCTTCTTTCAAATGAAATATGTCTGAAATAAAATCTTTTTGTATAGTTTTTGTGTTTGTATGTTCTGAATGTATAACTAAAAGATGAATCACAATCTGTTTTTTTTTTTTCTCAGTAGTAAAGCAATAAAAGTAATTATTCAGCTTCCCAAGAGGACCTCATCAGAGCAGGAGCTACAGAAGCTCCCTGAAGATGATGACCACATTTATCTGGTTTATCAAGTATTCTTAGAACATGACAAACAATTTAAGTATATAAAGAAAAAAATACTATTTTATAATTTAAAAAGTCACATTGTTACATATTCACATAAAAATCTGTGCAAATTAGTAGTTTAATGCTTCCTGGAATTCTTTTGACTGTCATGGCCCACTTTTTTTTTTTTTACAGGGACAGAGAGAGAGTCAGAGAGAGGAATAGATAGGGACAGACAGACAGGAACCGAGAGAGATGAGAAGCATCAATCATTAGTTTCTCATTGCCGTTACGGCACCATAATTGTTCATTGATTGCTTTCTCACACGTGCCTTGACCGTGGGCCTTCAGCAGAATAAGGCACCCCTTGCTGGAGCCAGCGACCTTGGGTCCAAGCTGGCAAGCTTTTGCTCAAGCTGGTGAGCTCGGGGTCTCAAACCTGGGTCTTTGGCATCCCAGTCTGACGCTCCATCCACTGCACCACTGCCTGGTCAGGCATGACCCACTTTTATAGGATAAATCATTTTCTCTCTCCTAAGAGCGCATAAACGTTCTCCCCATTCTTCACACATGGGTGATGTATTATTTCTTATATTTCTGAGAGCATAAATGTAACTAGAAAAGAGATTCTATGTACCTCTATTATTACCTCTGACCAGCTATTCACAACCGTGCTCCAATGGTCTTTCTTTTCTAATATTATGATAAATTAATTACATATGCTCCTAATGGAAGTTCATCTGCTTCCATGAGATTTCATGACTTTTATCCATTCTAGAATATTGCTTCAATATCTGTTCTTTTGCATACCACTAAATTTTATGTCTCTACTGCAACTTTCCCAACAGCATTTAAATATCCTATTCTATCAAACTACTTCCCTCTTTTGCTATTATTACACTTTTATTTACTTTTCCTTAGAGCAAAACTTTTCAGAAGTGTTGCCTGTATTCACTGCTACTAATTTCTCCCTTCCCACTGTTGAACCCATCTCATTCAGGATTTCACCTCCACCGGGCTTCTACAAATTTTCTTCCCAAGGTCACCAATGGCTTCCACAATTTCTAAATCAGTAGTCAGATCTCAAGCCTTGTCTTACCTGGCCTATCAATAGCATTTAACAGTTGATTACTGTCTCCTTCTAGAAACATTTTTTTCTCTGAATGTTTTCCAGGTTACTACAATTTTCTGTTTCCCTCCTACCTCACTACTAATCTTCCAGGTCAGTGGCTGGTTCTTCCTCACCTTTACAAACATTTAAACTTCAATGATCAGTTTTCTTACAGACTTGCTTTCATTTTCTTTATTTGCTGCCTTGGTAATCATTTCCAGTTACATAATTCTAAATACCTTCTCTTCACTGATGACTTCCAAGTATATTTTCCACCCTGGCTTCATCCCTGAACTCCAAACTAATACATGCAACTGCCTATTTGACATCCCATAAGGATTCATAACTGGCATTTTAAATTCACATAGCAAGAAACTGAATTGCAAACCATCCTCTGCTCCATGAAAAAAGAAAAGCTCTTCTATAGCCTTCTTCACACTAATTGAGGACAACCTTTCCTATCCATTTGCTCCAACTAAACCTTGAAGTTATTCTTCAATCTATCCTTTCTTTTCTTCACCACATACATTCCAACAGTGAATCTATTATCTCTCCTCTAAAAATATACCCAGAATATGACTACCTCGCAAAAACCTCAACTACCCACAGATCCAAGCTTGATAATACCAACTCTTTGACAATGCAGTACATTTCTACTAGCAATGTGTTCTACATTCTTACTAAATTTGGTATTGTCAGTCTTTTTTACTAGATATTCAGTGACATTTTATTTTGATTTAATTTGCATTTTTCTGGTTACTAATAAATTTTCACACATTTTCATAATAGCTATTTGGATATCTTCTTTTGTGGATCTCCTAGTTAAACTTCTTGTCTTCATTTCAAAAATGTATTTTTTACTTATTGATTTGAACACATTTTTCATATATTCTAGATATAAACTTTTATTATAGTCATTGAAAACATCATCTCCTACTCGTTGACTTGTTTTGTTCTTTTATTTGTAGCTTTCAATGAAAAGAAGTTATTACTTTTGATAGTCAAATTTATCATTCTTTCTTTTATGGTTGGTGGTTTTCAATTTCCTTATTACTTTTTTCCTACCTCAAGGTCATAATGATACTTTTCTAAATGATCTTTTAAAAGTTTGACTTTCACATAAAGATATACAATCACCCACAATTTAAAATGTTAATGGGAAAAAATTATTGAATTAGCTTAAGAGCCTATTGGACACAAGAAAAATTAGTTCACTTGAAGAGAGAGCTATAAAAACTATCCAAACTAAAATCAAAAGAAAAAAAACTAATTAAAAATGTGTAGAAAAAAAAGATAAAATTGTCTTGTTCAGAAAAAAAAATAATAATGAAGGATAATATAAAGAGTGTAAATATATTGTCAAAAGGCTAAAAATCAAAGAAAAACCTTTTGAACAGAAAATATATTTGATAAAATAATGGTGGAACATATTCTAAATTTGATGAGATATAAATAAAACATATAAAAAGCTCAGAGTACCCCAAGAAGGATACATAGAAGAAAAAGTATACCAAGACACATTAAAATCAATCAATTTGTTAAAAACTGATAGTAAGGAAGTACTCTTAAAAATAACCAGAGAACTGCAACCCATTTCTTCTGAGACACAATTCAGGCTGGAAGAGAAAAGGAATAGATTTTTTACTAACTTAACATTCTTTAATAAAATGAGCAGTCATTAAAAGTTTATAAGAAGTGTTATAAACTAATTTACATTTTTAAAGGATCACCTTGGCTTCTAGGATTAAAATTGACATGGAACAGGGAATGAATAGAAGCAGAAATACATTTTAGAAAGTTATTACAGTAAACCGGGAATGAGTTGATGGTGGCTTGGGCCAAGGAAAAAGCAATTAATGTGATGAGAATTGGGAGATTTTTCTGTGTATTTTAAAGGAAGAACCAGCATCATTTCCTAACAGATTGGATATGGGATATGAGAGAAAGAAAAGCATCAAGCATGATTCTAAATATTTTGTTCTGAGCAAATGGAGAGATGAGGTAGCCATAAACTGACTTTAAAAAGAAAGAAACTATGGCTGACACGGAGGAGTTTTTGTTTTGTTTTGTGTGAGTGTGGAGGAAATGGACGGAGAAAAGAAAAATCGTGATTTTAGTTTGGTCATGTAAAGCCTAAGCTGTTTGTTACATGTTCAGAGGTAATGTTGAGTATGCAGTTACATATATAAGCTAGGGGTTTAGAAGAGTTATCTAGTTTGGGATATACATTTTCAAGGCATTGGTACATAGATAATATTTGAAACCATAAGGATGTATTACTGAGTGGACAAAAGACTGAGTTCTGAAATTCTCAAATGTAAGAAAGTCAGGACAAAGAGGAGGAGATGGCATAAGACAATGAGAAGGAATGATCAGTCGCAGAGGAGAAAAACCAACAATAAGATTCTTCAAAGCCAGTTGAAGAAACTACATGAAGAATAAAAAGAGAATTAATAGTGCAAATACTGATGAAAGATCAAGTAAGATTATGACATCACTGGTCTTATAATTAGAACTGGTGGTTATTGTGAGCACAAGTCTCAGCAAAGTCACCTAATATGTGAAGGAGGAAAGGACACAGACAAACTTAGGATAAAAGTTTTTAGTCATCATCATAAAAAAAATTATATGTTCTAATACCATAAAATGTGCCTAGTGTTTACCTTTTATATCATAATTTCCAAAACATTTATTTCACAAATTTTTGACTGGTATACAGAGAGGAAAAAGACAGATTGAAAATCATTTATACTTCCATTTAAATGGCATGATTTGTATGTACCCTTATACAAGACTCCTATATTGACACAAGATTTGATAATGATAAAACTCTTCAGTGATGTTTGTAAATTGAAATATGATTCACATACCACAAAATTTTCTAGTGTAGAAGCACATTTTAGACATATTTATTTTATTCTCAAGTTTGTGAAATCGTTGCTGCTAATTTCAGAATATTTTCATCATCCTCTAAAGAAACACTGTACCCATTAGGGGTCATGCTCTGCCCTATGTCCTGAGTGCCCATTCTCCATCCCACCAGTCCCTGGTGACCATTAATTTCCTTTCTCTCTCTACAGATTTGCCTATTCTAAATATTTCATGTAAACCAAGTTACTGACTTCACTGAGCACAATATTTTTAAAGATCAACCATGTTGTAGCATGTTTCCATATTCCATTCCTTTGAAATGACTGAAGAGTATTTTTACTTTGTATATCTACCATCAACTGATGGACTTACGAGTTATTTCCTTGTTGCTATTGTTGTAATAAATATATGTGTAAATTTTTTGTGTGAACATGTGTTTTTATTCGTCTAGGTGTATAATTAAGATTGATAAGGCTGGATCCTATGGCAAGTCTATGCTTACCTTCTAGAGGAACTGCCAAACTGATTTTTACGTGGCTGCATCATTTTGTGTCTTCACCAGCATTGTAGGAAGATTCTAATTTCTCTTCACCCTCCATACTTTTTATTGTCTGTTTTTATTTTCATTCTACTGATGGTATGAACTGGTTTTAATTAGCATTTTCTTAATAATCAGACATCAGGCAGTTTTTCTCATGTTATAGTCCACTTGTGAACCTTCTTTGGGAAAATATTATTTCAAATTATTTGTCTATTTTTAAATTTAAATTATTTGTCTTTTTATTGTTGAATACTGGGTTACTGTATCTTTGTAGTGAGTTTTGAAAACCAGAAGTTTGAGTCTTCCAACTTTGTTATTTTTTCAAAATTGTTTTAACTATTTTGGGATCTTGAATTTCAATACAAATTTTAGAAACAGACTTCCAATTTCTGGAACAAAGCCAGTTGTGATTTTAAAAAGAATTGAATTGGAGGAGGGAAGATGGCGATGGAGTAGGCGGACGTACCAACTTCCAACTCCCAGAACCAAAGTGGATTAGAACTCAGTTTTAAGAACCATCATCTGGATAAACCAACTTTGAACTAAACTAAGTGGACTCTTAAACCAAGGAACACTGCAGAAGCCACATTGAGATTGGTAGGAATAGCAAAAATGCGAAGAGGGCTGCCCAGCTCCCCGGAGCAAACAGCATCCCGGAGAGACCCGCGTGGCGGGAGGAGAGTTTGGCGGAGAGGGAGGGACCTGGGTCCCAGGCACCAAGCCCCAGACTGCAGTCCCAGAGCCTAGAAGAGGCGTTTGGACAGTATCGAGCTGTGAAGCAAGTGAGGATACTATTTGTGAAAAAGAGAGAGTTTTCTCAGACCCAAGAATCTTTTCAAAGGGACAGCTCAGAAAGCCTCTCTCACAACCACGCACCCAGGGTTCGGGGAACTGGGGCAGAGGAGAGGAACAGAGCAGCGGGAACAAAGAGTGAAATGAAGGCACGGAGACACTCTGAGGGACAGCCACCCCGACCCATGGGCTAAGTCACATCCCTAATCGAAAATGAATATTTCCCCTGGAACTAGCAATACCAACAAAGGGAGACAGGACACTAGCCAAACAAGCTCTCCTGCGGCAATTAGAGCAGAGCTGCTTATAGGGAGGGAGCTCCCAGGCCTACAGTGTGGAGACTTAGGACACTTCTAGCCCCCTGAGGGTTGCTGAAGGCTATGGTTGCGGCAGGATGCTGAAAGGCGGTCCTGTCGGTGTGGGCGGAGGCACAACCGGTAAGAGCTCAGGCTAGCCCAGCAGGGGAGGAGGGGAAGCGCAAAAGCGGTCCGGCAGCTGCAGGCCGCCTGTGACCCCACTTGTGGGAAAAAATACGGGCAGAGATCAGCTCTGCGACCCTGCGCAAGCCGGCCCTGACCACGGGCACGGGGCTAAGACCAGGGACGGGCGAGGGGCTCACGGCTGAGCTCACGCTGCCAACCCTGCCCAGACGGAGAAACCGTGGTGTGCCATCTGTGTGTGAGAGCGGACTCCTAACGCGGGGGCAAGGGAGACACTGAGACCAGCGGAAGTTTGCGGCTGAGCTCACGCTGCTCGCCCCGCCTGGCCGGAGAAACTGCGGATTACCACCCTACGTGCCTGAGCTTGCTCCAAGCGTGGGGACGGGGTAGGATCTGGAACGACCGGAAGCTAGCAGCTGAGCTCACGCCAGCAAACACTCCCAGCCAAATAATCCCCTGCGCAGGAGGACCCTGGCTTCGAGGGCAGGGCTAAATTCTGGACGGGCAAAGGCTCACAGCTGAGAGCACGTCAAAAACCCCGCCCAACCCATGAAACGGTGGCGAGCAGGCTCTGACTGTGGGGGCTGGGCGTAAGCCTTCCGGAAAAAGGCTGGTTCCGCAGCTGAGCAAAGGTGCTCACCACTTCCCTGGGTGCTAAGGCTAGTGACTTGAGTGACAACCCCTCCCGCAAAGGAGAGACAGAAATCAGAGCAATAGCTGCAGTGAGCTGGTGCTGGCAACGCCCACAACCAACCACCCTAGGCACCGGCTGAGGGGGTGGCAAGCCTGCAGACAGACCACACCTAGAGAACACAAAGGCAACACATACTGGACTTCAGTGGCCACAACTTGATTACACTCAGATTATACATTCTTCTCAAGCGCTCATGGTATGTTTTCTAGGATAGACCTCATGTTAGGACATAAAAAAGGCCTCAATAAATTTAAGAAGATTGAAATCATATCAAGCATTTTCTCTGATCACAATGCCATGAAACTAGAAATTAACCACAAAAGAAAAACTGAAAAATACTCAAACACTTGGAAACTAAATAGCATGATATTAAATAATGAATGAATTAACATTGAGATCAAAGAAGAAATAAAAAAGTTTCTAGAAACAAATGATAATGAGCATACGTCAACTCAAAATCTATGGGACACAGCAAAAGCAGTACTGAGAGGGAAGTTCATTGCAATACAGGCATATCATAGGAAGCTAGAAAAAGCTCATATAAGCAAATTAACCCTGCAGCTAAAAGAACTTGAAAAACAACAACAAATGAAACCCAAGACAAGTAGAAGGAAGGAAATAATAAAGATCAGAGCAGAAATAAATGACATAGAGACTAAGAAAACAATACAAAGGATCAATGAAACCAGAAGCTGATTCTTTGAAAAGGTAAACAAGATTGATGAACCCTTAACTAGACTCACCAAGAAAAAAAGAGAGAGGTCTCAAATAGATAAAATTAGAAAGGACAGTGGAGAAATTACAACTAATACAACAGAGATACAAAGCATTGTAAGAAAATACTATGAAGAACTCTATGCCAAAAAATTAGACAATCTAGATGAAATGGTCAAAGTTCTTGAATAATATAAATTTCCAAAAATCAATCTGGAAGAATCAGAGCACCTAAACAGACCAATTACCACAGATGAGATCGAAACAGTTATAAAAAACTCCCAAAAAAGAAAAGTCCTGGGTCTGATGGCTTCACAAGTGAATTTTATCAAAAATTTGAAAAAGAACTAACTCCTATCCTCCTCAAGCTATTTCAAAAAATTCAAGAGGAAGGAAGACTTCCAAACCACTTTTATGAGGCGAGCATAATTCTGATCCCAAAATTATGCAAAGACAACACAAAGAAAATTATAGGTGAATATCCCTGATGAAATTAGACACTGAAATTCTCAACAAAATATTAGCCAACCGGATCCAGCAATATATGAAAAAAACCATACACCATGATCAAGTGGGATTTATTTTGGAGAGGCAAGGCTGGTTCAATATTCGCAAATCAATCAATGTAATCCATCACATAAACAAAAGGAAGGAAAAAAATCACATGATAATTTCAATAGATGGAGAAAAGTCATTTGAGAAAATCCAGCACCCATTCATACTTAAAACTCTCAGTAAAGTGGGAATACAAGGAACATTCCTTAACATGATAAAGGCCATCTACGACAAACCCACAGCAAACATCATACTAAATGGACAAAAATTAAAAGGAATCCCCTTAAGATCAGGAACCAGGCAGGGTTACCCACTTTCACCACTTTTATTCAACTTAGTTCTGGAAGTCCTAGCTACAGCAATCAGACAAGAAGAAGAAATAAAAGGCATCCAAATTGGAAAAGAAGAAGTAAAACTGTCACTATTTGCAGATGATATGATATTGTACATAGAAAACCCTAAAGTCTCAGTTAAAAAACTACTGGACCTCATAAATGAATTCAGCAAGGTGGCAGGATATAAAATTAATACTCAGAAATCAGAGGCATTTCTATATACAAACAATGAACTGTCAGCAAAAGAAATTAAGGAATCAATCCCCTCACAATTGCAGCCAAAAAAATAAAATACTTAGGAGTAAATTTAACCAAGGAGGTTAAGGACTTGTACTCGAAAAATTATAAAACATTGATATAAGAAATCAAGGAAGATACAAACAAGTGGAAGCATATACCGTGCTCATGGCTAGGAAGAATAAACATCATTAAAATGTCTATATTACCCAAAGCAATTTATAAATTTAATGCTATACCAATTAAAATACCAATGACATACTTCAAAGATATAAAAAACATATTCCAAAAATTTATATGGAACCAAAAAAGAACACGAATAGCCTCAGCAATCTTAAAAAGAAAAAATAAAGCAGGAGGTATCACTCTTCCGGATATCAAGGTTTACTACAAGGCCATTATACTCAAGACTGCCTGGTACTGGCATAAGAACAGGCACATAGATCAATGGAACAGATCAGAGAACCCAGAAATAAACCCACACCTTTATGGACAACTGATATTTGACAAAGGAGGAAAGAACATACAATGGAGTAAAGACAGCCTCTTTAACAAATGGTGCTGAGAAAATTGGACTTCTACCTGCAAAAAAATGAAACTAGACCATCAACTTACACCATGCACAAAAACAAATTCAAAATGGATAAAAGACTTAAACGTAAGCTGTGAAACTATAAGCATCTTAGAAGAAAACATAGGCAGCAAGCTCTCCGACATCTGTAGCAGCAATTTATTTGCCGATTTATCTCCACGGGCAAATGAAATAAAAGGCAAGATAAACAAATGGGACTATATCAAACCAAAAATTTTTTGCACAGCTAAAGACCATAAGAACAGAATAAAAAGACAAACTACACAATGGGAGAACATATTCGACAGCACATCTGATAAGGGGTTAATAACCAAAATTTATAAAGAACTTATAAAACTCAACATCAGGAAGACAAAAAATCCAATCAAAAAAAGGGCTAATGAAATGAATAGAAATTTCTCCAAGGAAGACATACAGATGGCCAAAAGACATATGAAAAAATGCTCAACATCACGAATCATTAGAGAAATGCAAATCAAAACCACAATGAGATATCACCTCACACCAGTCAGAGTGGCACTCATCAGCAAAACCACACAGAACAAGTGCTGGGGAGGATGTGGAGAAAATGGAACCCTTCTGCACTGCTGGTGGGAATGCAGACTGGTGCAGACACTGTGGAAAACAGTTTGAAGATTCCTCAAAAAATTAAAAGTCGAACTGACTTTTGTCCCGGCTATCCCACTTTTAGGAATATACCCTAAGAACACCATAACACTGTTCGAAAAGAAGAAATGCGCCCCCATGTTCGTGGCAGCATTGTTCACAATAGCGAAGATCTGGAAACAGCCCAAGTGTCCGTCAGAAGACGAGTGGATTAAAAAGCTTTGGTACATATATACTATGGAACACTATTCAGCCATAAGAAATGATGACATCGGATCATTTACAACAAAATGGATGTACCTTGATAACATTATACGGAGTGAAATAAGTGAATCTGAAAAAAAAAATCTGAGAACAGCATGATTTCATACATAGGTGGGACATAAAAGTGAGACTATGAGACATGGACAAGAGTGTGGTGGTTACGGGATGGGGATAGGGAAGGGAGGATGGAATAGGGAGAAGGGGAGGGGTACAGGGAAAACCAGATAGAAGGTGACAGAGGACAATTTGACTTTGGGTAATGGGTATGCAGCACAATTGAATGATAACATAATCTGGAGATGTTTTCATTGTACATATGTACCCTGATTTATTGGTGTCACCCCATTAAAGTTAATAAAAAAATTAAAAAAAAAAAGAATTGAATTGAATCAGTATGAGAAATATTAAAAATCTTGTCTTCTAATCTAGCAACACAGATTTCTTTTCATTTATTCAGTTTTTTTACTTCTTTTAACATATTTTGTAGTTTTCACAGCATCAGTTTTATACTTCTTTGTTAAATTTATTTCTAGGTATACAAGATTTATAGTGCTATTATAAATGGACTTATTTTATTAATTTTATTTTGAATTGCTCTTTGACTTACTCTTTGCTATGGTATAGAAATACAGTTGGTTTTCATTTAAGTTGCTTTTACATCAATGGTTAATTTCAAGAAACTAAGCTGAAAATTCCTCTTGCTCATCAATTTTACATAAACATATTTAATTAAAAATATGTATTTGTTAAAAATATGTATTTTTTTCTTTAATTTTTAATATCAAAGATATGAAAGATATTCTTACCTAATATTATTAAATATCTGTTTAATTACCTCACTAGAAAGATGTGTTTTCATTACATTTTTTTTTTTTTTTTTTTTTACAGAGATAGAGAGAGGGATAGATAGAGACAGACAGGAATGGAGAGAGATAAGAAGCATCAATCATCAGTTTTTCGTTTTGACACCTTAGTTGTTCATTGATTGCTTTCTCATATGTGCCTTGACTACGGGCCTTCAGCAGATCGAATAACCCCTTGCTCGAGCCAGTGACTTTGGACTCAAGCTGGTGAGCTTTTTCTCAAACCAGGTGAGCCCATGCTCAAACTGGCGACCTCGGGGTCTCGAACCTGGGTCTTCCACATCCCAGTCCGACGCTCTATCCACTGCGCCACCGCTTGGTCAGGTGTTTTACTTTTTTTGAGAAGATCTGTGATGATTACTTTTTATTGAATTTACTGGGGTGATATTGGTTAATAAAATTATATAGGTTTAGGGTGTACAATTCTATAATATATCATTTTTTTATTGTTGTGTGCTCACCACCCCAAGTCAAGTCTCCTTCTGTCACCATTTATTTCTCCTTTCCCTTCTCCTCCTTCCTCCACCCCCTTTCCCTTTTTATAATCTCATACTATTTTCTATGTCTATTAGTACTTTTTTGCTTTGCTTAACCCCTGGGTGAAAATATGAAGGTATTAGAAAGACGTGATTTTACCACTGCCTTCTGAATAATGGCAAACAGATTAATTCTGTGTTATGGAAGAAAACTTCCATTTCACATAAAAATTTCCTGTCTTTTCCTGGCCCATCTCTCATCTGAAGCAGATCCAAATTCTAATTCATTTAGCTGTCAGAAAGATTGATGGAAACAGAGACAGGAGGGGTGAAGGTTTGTAGTTAGGGGTAGGAGTGTGCACGTGGTAGGTGTATGTGTGCATGTGTAGGTGAACCTTTGATGATCTTCTCCTTGAATATTAATATCAATTGCTGATCTAAAATCCTAACAGATTTTTCTCCAGTGAGGAACTGCTAACAATATGGCTGACTTTGAGTAAAGATACATTTTCTATTATCAATTTTGTTGAGAGATAAAGTTTATTTAAGCAGTGTCAAGCTGGAAAAATGAATAATGCATTTGTTTTAACTTTAATATACAGCAATAAACTCATTAATTTTGATATATTACAGAAGCAGGCTAAAAACAAAATAAGACTTGTTTTCCTAATCTAAGAAGCTTCTGGAACTCTTATTTCTCAGCCTGCTTTTCTTATTTGTGTGAGGGACTATTGGGTCCTGACAACTTATTGGCTGAGGTCCAACAATAGCAGTTAGATCAGTGTAGCCACCCAGACTGCCCACAGGGGACATGACAGGAATTTGCTGTCCTTTAGGATGCAGTTACCCTGCTGGTTGCTGTAGAGACTGACTTCCTTACTCTCGCATTTATTGAATCCAGACCTAATGTCTGCTCTCATTTCAAAGTCCCTGTCTGTATACAGTGAACTACCATAGCTGCCATGAATCAGTACTTTGAAAAGCGTCTTTGCCAGAAGACTATCATGCCTGTTCCTGTTAGAATCAACATTGCTTTTTCTGGTTCATTTAATGTAACATGTAATTCAGTTTCAAAGATAAGTACTTTAATTCACAAATGGTTGACAGCAGTAGGATTATAGTGCAGGCTCTGAACTTAAAAATAGTTTGGGTCTGATTATGAGTGTCTCTGCCCTGAAAAATATTCAACAGGGTAATAACTGAATAGAGGATATTAGGATTGGGCTTTATCAGTACAGAGATCAAGGCAAACTGGAAGTATGACAATTGAGTAATAGGATTTGGAACTGAAGTCATGATCTTCTATTTCATATTAAGAAATATTTTAAAGAAGTAATCTACAGGTTTTATTAAGATTTATGCTGTAAGTTATTTTATTACATTTCTACAGTGATGTATTAAACATAATTACATAGAGGCGGTGGTTCAGTTTTTTCCCTATTTGACTGTAAGTTACATACTCTTGAGTCTAAACTTGGGGGACATGTACTTATTAAAATGAAACTCATAATTAACATTTTTGTACATTTCTTATAATCCAGACATGCAAGAGGGAACTTTTAAATGCCTAGCAATTAAAATGAAAACATTTTACTTTTATTGGCAGCCTTTTAACTTTTTAGTTCATTATATTTATAGTTATCATTATTAGACATCTGAAAAAATATAGTCATGCTTGATATTTATATTATCAAGTAAAGACTTTGAATCACTTTGTAGACATGATCTCATTAATGCTCTCTGCATCTCTGTGAGGTAAGAGCAATTATCTTTGTTTTATTGAGTTTAAATTACTTTCCAAGGTGTCAAAGAAAATTGTGGCAGGATGTAGAAAAGAAAACATGGTCTTTCAGTGTCCACCCCAATGGTAAGTCCTGTTCAATAGACCTGTAAAGAATTAATCTGGTTTTAAGTGCATGGGGCTTAATGTTTTACAAATAGTCATTTGATGTTGCTGTATGATACTTAACATTTGGTAGTTATGCCATTTCCAACATAATCATCAGCCTGACCCATATTCTAATGTATTTGTCAAATCAATATTTTATGCAATGACATTTTCCTAAGTTTTCCAGGAGGAAGTTTTGCAAAGAGGTAGAAATAAAATTTACTTTCTCTGTGAAGGTTTTTACTTACTAAAGTAGTTGTATCACCTTTCTAATTGTTCACACTTTTCCAACATTTACCATCCCCAGCCATTTGCATTATTTGGGTTGGGTTTGGGTGACTGTTTAAAATGCATTCCTCTTCACTTTCTGAGGAAAGCGTCAGAGGCTTGCCAGTGTTCTTCCTGTGGCTTTACTGAGTTATCATGAAATGGATTGTCTTGACTCTTAATGTTTTATACTCCTAGGTTTTTATCACTGTTGAAGACTTAGACTGGCATCTTTCCTTACTACTTTGTTTCCTTACTTACTAGATTGTCAGATATATCATGGCTTATATTATAACCGATTATGTTACTCTTTTATTTACTATAAACATTAACTTTGTAAGTTAATTTTCAACAAAGATAACAAAATAATTAAATGGTAGAAAAAGCAGATTTTACAACAAATGCTGCTGAAACAACTGGACATCCACATTTAATAAGTTGAGTTTGGACCACTTATTTACACCACATACAAAGATTAATTTAAAATGAATAAACTTCCCAGATGTGTATACCAAAATATAAAACACACAGAAGAAAACAAGTGCAGACTATATGACCTGGGATTGAAGTATGATACTAACAGCACAAGTGTTATAATAAAAAATAGCTAAATCAAACTGCATGAAAATGTGGAAATTTTGTTCTTCATAAAACACAGTCAAGAAAGTGAAAAGTTATTTACAAATCATATATTTGTTAAGAGGCTTGGGTCTGGACTATGCAAAAAATTCTTTTAACAACAGTTTAAAAATTATTCAATTAAAAATTAGACAAAAGATTTGAATAGAAATTTCTCCAAAGAATATATACAGATTGTTAACAAACACATGAAAAGACAACATCATTAATTAATAGAGAAATGCAAATAGAAAAAACCACAATAGCATCCCAAGTTTACAAGGATGACTAAAATCAGGAGACACACCAATAACCAATATTGACCAAGATATTAAAAAACTAAAATTCTCAAACATTGCTACTGAGAATGTAAAATGCTGTATTCATCTCTGACCTGTGGTGGCACAATGGATAAAGCATCGACCTGGAATGTTGAGGTCACCTGTTCGAAACGTCAGACTTGCCTGGTCAAGGCACATATGGAAAGCAACCAGAAGCTGATGTTTTCTGCTCCTCCGGCCCCCACCCCCACTGCCTTTCTCATTCTCTCTCCTCTCTCTAAAATAAATTATTATGTCTTTAAAAAATAAAATGACACCTTCATTTTAGAAAATATTTTCACAATTTTTCAAAAAGTTAACCAGAGAATTGGCATGTGATCCAGTTATTTCACTCTTAAGTTATAGTCTAAAGAATTGAAAACATAAGTTTACACAAAAACTTATAGATGAATGTTCATGCCAGCATTGTTCATAGTAGCCAGAGAGTGGAAACAACCCAACTATGTATCAACTGATGATAGATAGAAAAAATAAGGGTATTGGTAGAATGGAATATTATTACCCATAACAAGGAAGAAGCCCTGGTAGATACTATAACTGGAATGAACCTTGAAAGTATACTAAATGAAAGAAGCAAGTCACACACAACCTTATATATGATTTCATTTGTATGAAATGTCAAGAACAGGTAAATTGATAAAGCACTGAAGTAGGTTAGTAGTTGCTTAAGCCTGGAAGGAAGATGAAAAGGATGGCTAGTGACTAATAATGGGTCAATTTAATGATGTTGAAAATGTTCTAAATTTACTGATGATGATAGTTGCAAAATTCTTTCTATATACTAAAAGCCATTGAACTGGAAACTACAAATGGGTTAATATTATGTACATGAATACTTAGTAGAGACATTTTTACGTTGATACAAATTCAAGCAAGCACAATAGAGTTAATAGGAAACCAAAATCATTATTTGAAAACACTAATAAGACAATGAATGTCTGTCAAGATTGTTCTAGAATGTTGGAGAGATGATAAATTTCCTTCCTTGGGTATTACAAAAGTAACTTACCAACAAATAGCTTATATTAAAAAGAGAGAAAAGCCCTGGCTGGTTGGCTCAGCCATAGAGCATCAGCTTGGCATGTGGAAGTCCCCAGTTTGATTCCTGCTCAGGGCTCACAGGAGAAGCGCCCATCTGGTTCTCCACCCTTCCCCCTCTCTTTTCTATCTCCTCACCTCTCCCCTGCAGCCAAGGTTCCATTGGAGCAAAGGTGTTTAGGGTGTTGAGGATGGCTCCATGGCCTCTGCCTCAGGTGCTAGAATGGCTCTGGTTGCAACAGAGCAATGACCGAGATGGTCAAAGCATCAACCCTTGGTGGGCATGACGGGTGGGTCTCATTCATGCAGAAATCTATCTCTCTGCCTCCCCGCTTCTCACTTCGGAAAAATACAAAATAAAAAGAGAGAGAGCCTGACCAGGCAGTGAATAGAGCATTGGACTGGGATGCGGAAGACCCAGGTTCGAGACCCCAAGGTTGCCAGCTTGAGCGTGGGCCCATCTGGCTTGAGCAAAAGCTCGCCAGTTTGGACCCAAGGTCACTGGCTCCAGCAAGAGGTTCCTTGGTCTGCTGAAGGCCCATGGTCAAGGCACGTGGTCAAGGCACGTGTGAGAGAGCAACCTATGAACAACTATGGTGTCACAACGGCAACGAAAAATTAATGATTGATGCTTCTCATCTCTCTCCATTCCTGTCTGTCTGTCCCTATCTATCCCTCTCTCTGTCCCTGGGAAAAAACAGAGAGTGAGAGAAACATATATCCATGGTGTTATTTTAAAGCTATACAGAACCATAACTTATATAACATAAAATTGATCCACTATCTTCAAAATTATAATTTAATTATATTTATCAAGTTCATAATTTTAACACACCATTAACACAATCCAGTTTTAGAACATTTCTGTCACTTTTCAAAATTCCCATGAGCACACTTTTAGTCAACCATAGTTGCCCCCACCCCCAGGACCAGGTTGCCAACGATCTGCTTTCTGCATGTATAAAGGTTGTTTTTCTGGATATTCCATATAAATGGCATTTTCCATTATGTAATGTGTGAGTGTATGTGTGTATGAGAGAGAGAGAGAGAGAAAGACATCTATATTACTTAGCATAAGGTTTCTGAGGTTCATCAATACTGTAACTTGTATAGGTATTTCATTTTTTATGGATAAATATTAATAATATTGAATGTTACTATTATTCATTAAAAATAATGAATATTCACCATATTTTTTCCATGCACCAGGGGATGTATTAGTGGATATTTGGTTTGTTTTCAGTTTTAGCTACTATAATATTGTTGCTACAAGCATTTATATCTAAATCTTTGTGTGGATATATATTTTCACATCTCTTTGTTTGTTAGGAGTAATATTACTAGTTTTTATAGGACTTACATATAACTTTGTAAGAAACTAAAAAATTGTGTATAAAATTATGGTGCTAGTAGTTTACCCACATTCTTACAAACTCTTGATATTATATGTCTTTTCATTATAGCCAGTAGGTGTATCTCATTGTGGTTTTAAATTGCATTTCTCAAATGACTAATGATTGTAAGCACATGTTCATGTGCTTATTATCAATTTTTGTCTTATTTTGTGAAGTATCTATTCAAATGTTTTATCCAATCTTAATTGGGTAGTTTGTCTTTTTATTATTTAGTTGTAATTACTTTTTATGCATTCTGGATACCAGTATTTTATCAAACATATGATTTCCAAATATGTTTTCCAGTCTTTTAAATTTTAATTTTTAAATGCCATAATATTAAGCACAATTTTGTATTTTAATGAATTCCAATTTATCATTTTATTATATAGCTTGTGATTTTTATATTGTACAGAAAAAAAACTTTGCTTAATTCAAGGTCAAGAAGATTTTCTATATTTTTGTTGAAAATTCTACAGTTTGTGTTCTTACACGTAGAAATATGATTTACTATGTCTTAATGTTGTGTATGGTTTTTAAGATGTGAAGTAAGAGGCTGAAATTTTTGTTTATGTGTTTGTTTTAGCATGTTACTAGCCAATTTTTCCAACAGTATTATTGAAAAAATTCTTTCCTATTTTATTATCTTGCCACCCTTGTTAAATAGTGATTAACTATAAATTTAAGAGTATATTTGTATAATTTCAACTAGCCAAACTAATATATATGTCTACCCTTATGCCAATACACTATCTAAAATATTCTGGCTTTATACAGTAGTATGCTTTGTATTCAGGTGGCCTTAGTCTTTTAAAATGTTCCTTAGTTTTCAAGATTTTTTTTGACTACTTTGAGTTTTTTTCTTTTCTATATCAAGTTTAAAATCAGTTTGTCAATACTGCACAAAACTCTGCTATGATTTATATAGGGATTTTATAAAATCTATTCTTCAATTTGGAAAGATGTGTTATTTTAATGATATTAAGTCCTACAATTTATGATCATGGGAAGTCTTTTCATTTTTTCTGATCTTTGATAATTTCCCTCAATAATGTTTTGTAATTTTCAGTATAAAAAATCTAATATCTTTTATAAAATTTACACCTAAATATTTTATTTTTATGACAGTGTTAATAAAATTGTTTTCTGAGTTTTATTTTGAAATTTTTGTGCCCAGCATATAAATTATTTTGAAACACAAGTGAAACTGTAAATATTCTAGAACAACAAATGCAGTGCAGTTTAATCAAAGATAACTATATAATTGTTTTATTTTATTATTTTTTCATTTTAAGACCTATCTGTGTATAGGTCTTCATCAAATATAATTAGACCTTTTGATTTGGAGGTATATTACAAGGATGGATACTAGTGTAGTGAATTATGTAGTCTATTACTTTACTTTTCCATAATTTTTTTGACACTAATGTTTTTTTTCTTCTTGGGTCTATTCAACATTAGAAGAGAGTGCTCCAAAAGAAAAGATAAATACACAGTTAAGCTTTGTTATTTTACAAGAATGTCACTGTATCTACCATTAATCCCACTGACACAGGACTTAACATCCCTTTGATTACTAAGTGCACTCAAATAGGGAGAATTTTAACTATCTTAAGCACTTTTCCAAGTCTCAACTTGAAACTCTTACTTTAGGATGGTTACAAGGGAACAGTTATTTTTTTCTGTTTGATTAAAAAACAAACCTGCAAATTAAGTGTACTGGAAGTCAGTACACTTATACTATATATAAATTAAAAAATAACCTAACCAAAGAATCAGCAATGGTTTAAGAATCTCTGTAAGCTAAAAACTCCAACACTTCGAGTAAGAGTGATAGGACCAGTGCCTATAAAAGTCCAATTTAATACTCATAAATTGTTAACTAAACTTTTGCAATATCTTCTTAAAAGTAAAGCCGAGAAAAGTCTTCAATGAATAGGAACCAGAAAAGAAATAGAAAGGAATACTAAAATATATATATATATTGATGTGCTTTTTGTATTGATCTTTGTAATATTCTAACCTAATAAAAAAAATAACCTGTGCCTTCAACCTTTTGCATTTTAATTATGATGTGTCTTGATGTGGCCTCTTTAGGTTCATCTTATTTTGAACTCTCTGTACTTCCTGGACTTGTATATTCATTTCCTTTACCAGGTTATAACAGTTTTCTGAAAATAGCAAGGGAAAAGTAGTTAATTATCTACAAGGGAACTCCCATAAGACTTTCAGATGATTTTTCAAAAGAAACTGAAAGCCCAAAGGAATTGACAAGAAGTATTCAAAGTGATGAAAAGCAAGGACCGAAAACCAGGATCATTCTACCTTGCAAAGTTATCATTTAGAATCGAAGGAGAGTAAAAGAGCTTCCCAGATAAGAAAAAGCTGAAAGAGTTCATCACCACCAAACCAGTACTATATGAAATATTCAAGAATTATTTTCATATGAAGACAGAGGAAAAGATAAAAAATGTAAAAACTAACATGGCAATAAATATATATCTATCAACAATTGAATCTAAAAAACAAAATAAATAAACAAGCAGAACAGAAACACTCACAGATATGGAGAACATTTCGATGGTTACCAAAGGGAAGAAGGATTAGGGGAATGGGTAAAAATGGTGAAGGAATTAAGAACAAATTGGTTGTTACAGAATGAACATGGGGATATAATACCATTTACATGACATTCTGAATATAGTAAAATTATAATTCAGATAGGAGCCCATGACTTTGGAGATTGAGGATTTGGGGAAGAGGGTTGAAATGCAGAAGATTATTTTAGGGCAATGACACTGTTCTAGAATGTAATATTGGATATGTGTCACTATGTATTTCATTTTTTTTTAAAGGTAACGCTTATTTATTTATTTATTTATTTATTTTTTACAGGGACAGAGAGTCAGAGAGAGGGATAGATAGGGGCAGACAGACAGGAATGGTGAGAGGTGAGAAGCATCAATCATTAGTTTTTCGTTGCCGTTACAACACCTTAGTTGTTCATTGATTGCTTTCTCACATGTGCCTTGACCACGGGCCTTCAGCAGACCAAGCAACCCCTTGCTGGAGCCAGCAACCTTGTGTCCAAGCTGGCGAGCTTTTGCTCAAGCCAGATGGGTCCGCGCTCAAGCTGGTGAGCTCAGGGTCTCAAACCTGGGTCTTCCGCATCCCAGTCCGACGCTCTATCCACTGCACCACCACCTGGTCAGGAATCACTATGTATTTCAGAGCCCATTGTTGAAAAGAAAATATATCTATGTAGTTAGAAAATCCAAGGATGGAATATTTAATGTGACAAAACTATATACCTGCTTTATAAATTTAGGCTAAAATCTCATTGTAGAGGGTAAAGGTAATAAATACAGATGTAATTAACTTCATAAATGAATAGGTAACTATAAGGTGGTGGGCAATGGGGAAAGATCACATGAGGAACCCAGACCCGGGAACTTTGGTTAGAGGCACCCACACTCATGCGCACCAAAATAAACTTCCCAGGAGTCCTTAGGAAAAGAGTGACTGTCCATCAGCCAGTGAGATTCACTACATCATATTAGCTCGACCACCCTAGATGACCCTTTAAATATCCCTCATGCGGTTTCGTCCATGCGACTTCCCTGGTCTCTGTCCCTCGGGCCAGGGAACATTGCCCAGACAGCGTGGTACTAAATAAAGCCTTTACTATTTCACACTTTGTGGCTATGGCCCTTTCCTTCTTCCTCAACGGGGAAAAATACCTCACAGTAAGGTTAAGGCAAAAAGAACTATGAATAAGCACTGTATCCTAGTAAAAGTTGTTCTAGTAAAAGGGTACTGGTTAACAGTTTCAATACTGCTATATTTCAACAGTTAAATTAATAGATGGGGTGGGGTTAGGGGTGGGAGTTGGGTGGAAGCCACATTACAAGTAATCCATGGATAGAGGCTAGAATAATCCTTGTGTTAATTGGTGAGAGTTGGAGACATCAGTAGGAAGTTGTGTTTAGGAAGTAATTACATTTAGAAGAATTTATATATTTGTGTATATACAAAGATTAATATATCCCCATATATGTTTATGTTCTTTCAGCAGAGAATGCCTGGAGACCATGAGTACACCAAGTGCCCAGATATCGGTTCTAATACCATTCTCCAATACAATGACCTAGGGTTCTTGGAGAAATGGTTGATGATAGGACTTAGACAAGTCAGATAGCTAAGCTAGATAACTGATCAATGATAGATAGATAGCTAGATAGATAGATAAGCTAGCTAGCTATGGAATAAGATGAAGATTACCTCTGTAATTCTTGTCCTCAGTTAGTATATGACAAGTCTAATCATAAGTAAGTCATCACAGAAATCCCAACTGAGGTTTGTTCTACAAAATACTTCACCTGTACTTCTCAAAACTGTCAAGACCCTCAAGAACAAGATAAGTCTGAGATACAGTAACAGTCAAGAAGATCTTAAGACAATGGTTAAGTGTAATAAGATGTCTAGATAAGATTCTGGAATACAAAAAGACATTAGGTAAAATCTAAGAAATGAATTATGGACTTTAGTTATTAGTAATGTAATAATAGGCATCCATTTCTTATAACAAGAGTACTATACTAAATTATAATGTTACTGTGGGAGAGGGAAAATAATTTTCCTCTACTCTTCTAAATTCTGGGTAGTTTAATAATCAAATTGACTTGAGAAAGATTAACAGGAGAAAATAACCCAATAACCCAATGCATTATATATGGACGAGTGTGTGTGTGTGTGTGTGTGTAGGCTCCATAAGCATATGGGCCTTAGGACAAATCAGGCAGGTGAGACCTAATATGCCATTCTGGACTAAGGAGGGTAAGGGAGGCAAAGTTCTGAGACTTCAAGATGAAAGTAGACAATTCACAGGTAGATGAGAAGGAGCAAACATATGGTGAAAAAATTATTGCTGGGTCCTTTTGGGTTTATATTTTGATGCTGAGGGATAGCTCTCTTACTTTTAAGCTGGTGTTTCTATGTGAACATCTTTAGACGGGTAAAGGAGGAGGTTCAAAGGTATTTTTCTGGAATCTTTATTTCTTAAAAAATAACAAGCTTAAAATACTCAATATCCCTCCCAAAAGGCATATTTTGGGATGGCCAACTCTACATCCCTCATAAAAATAGAGGAAATGGATACAGGATATATGGCTTTCTATATTATTTTCACAATTGTTCTGTAAATCTAAAAGTGTTCAAATTAAAAACATATATTAAAAAAAACCCACCAGCTTTCTATGTAACTCAAGCAGTCAGTCAGAAGGTGAACTATCATTTCTCAAGTATGGGTGAATCATTAAACAATTTGATTTAAAAATACTTAAAAAGGTTTGGGTCAGAAATGAAGAAAATGGTGACAGAAAAGAAAAGGATGGGGTGAACAAATAGATTAAGCATTGCCTGTTTTGTTGTTGTTGTTGTTTAACAAGAATAATGAATATTGTATGTCTGTGTACGCACACTTGTTTTTTCCTGGTTTGTTGTTGTGACTGCTTGACAATTAGGTTCTGAAATGCCTTTGGAGAGCAGGAGTTGAGGAATTCTGGGTCGACCTGGTATATTTCACACATTTTCAGGGTGTCAGTCATATGGACTAAAGAGAATCAGAGAGGAAGGGACAGCATAACAAGAATTTAACAAGGTTCTGGAGCCACATGCATACTTAATGCTGAGGACAGTTTCATCCGTTCTCCACAAAACTTGTGCTTGTTTTGTCTGAAGAGGTTAGGGAAGAGGAGTAGTTATAGTGTCCGGAAACCTCAGGTAGCGTCCTCAGCACCCTGGTCCCCTTGGAGACGGAATGCCTGCAGAAGCTTCTGCTAGGAATTTGTATAACATTGCTAACAGCGGTCCCCATTCCTTCCTAATATAAAACCAAGGTCATTTTTATAAGAAATCAGTTTGCTTAGGATCCAAACCTAGTTAGATAAACAACACAAACAGGTACTTTCAATGGGATTGATTTTTTTTCCCTTTAGTGTATATCACAGACACAACAATCCCATTATTCGAAGGCATGTATTTCAATGGTGAGACTATTTTTTAGGTGAAGGATTGGTCCTTTGATATCTTATACTCCTTTATTTTAAAAGATAAAATAGGTTTTCAAGATTGATTGGAGGGGAAAGAAAGATAAAATGCAACCTGAAACCAAACATTTAGACCTTTAAGTTACTCTTGTTTTCTTGAATTTTTCTTTTATTTTTTATTATTATTATTTTTTGCCTTGAAAGGTGAATGGACTTGTCACTACAAAGCCATGTTTTTTGTTTGTGTCTGGAGCTACCATAGTAATTCCACAAAGGCTACTGAGAGCTTGTAAAGAACAAGAGAACGGCATGCCTTCAGGGACCTATCAGCACTTAGTATTGCTTATATTGTGTTTCCTTTGTTTTCTATAAGAAACAAACTTTCAATTTGAAACAAGGAATGCAGCCCTCATTAACTATGAATGTGGGGAATAAAGGAAGCTGGAGACTTCCACCCGGCTTTTAACTAGTGGGTCAAGGCGGAGGTTGCTAACCACAGGACAGGATGGTCTGGCTCTTGAGAGGCTCCTATACACTCAGAAACCATTATAGAACTGTGAGACATTGAGATAAATCTGGAAAATTAGAGCCCTCTTTATTTTTCTATACCTTCTTCATTGACTAGAAGACATAAATGACGTTAAACAGAAGATATATTTTTCAGGGACTTCTGCTCCTTACTGTCAGCCAAGGGTGAGAGGCTTGAATAAAGTAAGGTTGCTGAATCCTGCGAGTGTTCCATTTCAAATTCCATTGTTTTTATGTAGTGTGTTTCTAATTTATGGTATACCTTCATATATGTGTTTCTCTCTTTATTCTGAACAAAACATCCATCCCTTTCTTGCATTACCCAAATCTTGAGTTTAAACCAGTATGAACCTCCAATTTATGCCTCAACCCCAACTTCCCATGATTCCAGTGAAATTGAAGTCTTAAATGTTAAGTCTATTGGCTTCTTTTCAAACTTTCTTATTTGACTTCTGTAGAGAATGTGCTACTCTAATGAGGCCCTCTCTACCTGAAAATGCCTCTCTTAGCTTGAGTCACCAGTCTCTCTTCCATCCTTGGCCACTCTGTTTTAATCTTCAGATCTTCTATTTAGACCTTATATTTTACATTGCATAACTCCTCAGTCTTTCACTTACCATACTTCCCTATGTATAAGACATACACTTTCTCAGAAAATTTGGGCTCTAAAAACTGGGTGCATCTTATACAGTGGTTGTAGATTATTTTGACATGCATTTCCCACTTTTTCATGTGTATGAGGAGTTGTATAAATTTTATGATGATTAAAACTTGAGTTTAATAATATAATACATTTTTTTTTCAAATTTCAGGCCCCAAAATTAAGACGTGTATTATGCATGAGAAAATCTTATAAATGGGGAAATATGGTAATTTTTCTATTTTAATCTATTTTCATGCCACTTGTACACCCATGTTCTAAATCTCTGTCTTGGGCCCAGGATTCTCCCTGTATCCCAGAATCTTATTTTCAACACCCAAGAACACCACAGCTCATGGGTGTTCCATAGACCTGTCACATGCACTATGTCCACAGCAACTTGTCATCTTTTCTCACAAACTTGCTGCTTTTATCTCCAAAGACATGATCCAATCTTCCATCAGAAACCATGAGCTCATCCTAGTCTCCTCCTTATATAACTCTTTTCCTTCTGTTTGGCCCCTGGATCTTCTTGATTGTGAACATTGATAGATGTCTCCAATCAACTTCTCTTTTTGCTATTTTTGCTGACACTGCTCTGGTTTAGGATTTCTTCTCCTAGAGTTTTCTGATGGATCTCTTCGCTTTCTCGCATGTCATTTTTTTAAAATTAAAATGTATCATATGATTTTGATTTTTGATAGCAGATGTGTCCTCGGTGATTACAGGGAGAAGTGGAAACTCCCTCAATTTCATGGGCTCCTTTTATATTTACAGTCAGCCCCCGCCCAGCTCCTAGAGCCTGGTTAAACCTGTTCTCCACTGAACTCCAGGCCTCAGTCTTTGAATGTCCCCCATGTGGCCACATGGTTTCTGATGCTGCTGAGTGATGCATTTTAGGGTATTATTTTTTCAGTGTAGAAAAACTGTTCTCATTTTAAAGACCAATTTAAAATATTCCAGTGGCAAATCCTTGTACTGATACACTTCTCTGTCCACTTTGCTCCCCCTGTGTAAATGTAATAATCCCCTTCATGTGCTCACGAGCATCCTAACAGACCTTTCCCCACCCAGCCATCTTTTCCAAAGGATCTGCTTTTAGGATTGTATATTAACACACCCCAGCTTTTTTACTGGCTCTGTGATCTTTCACCCAGTAACTGAAAAAACAATTGCAGTCAAAGCTATCTACATGTTGTTCATCTTTGTATTCCCAGAATTTAGCAGCTTTCTGGTAACTTACAGACACTCTGATACCTCTAAAAAACAAGAAGACAGGCATCACAAGGAGAGCTCCACTAAAGAGACAAGGTGAATCATGTCCAGCCTTATCATTAGCTTCTAGATGATCACATTCTTTTCTTTTTTATTTTAATTTTTAAAAAATATTATATTTCACAAAGGCCCAAGGGATACAGTTCAAGCTACAGTAAGATCTTCTTATGTCATTGCAACCGAACACTTCTCAGAGCTTGGAAAATTGACCTTTACCATTTTTTATTTTTAAAAAATACACACACACACACACACACACACACACACACACACACACACACACACACACACACACAGAGGCATGCCTGCCAAGCCACTAGCTACAATGAATAATTTGTCTTTATTGGCAATAGAAATTAAGAATTTGGAATAGAAAAGATCCAAATTGCAAGGCCACATCTTACCTGAAGTTGAAGAAAATGACACTATAAGTGCTAATGCGATATTATGTTACATTATATAAATTATAACATATAGTGTTTCAGTTTTGACACATATTTTTTAATTTTCTGTTTTAAGGTTTGCTTCACTACCTATTACCTTCTTATTCTTGCAAAAATAACTATGACAAAACAAGCAAGAGATGTTATTCATTGTAAAAGAAAAAACTAGAATAATTGACATTATTAATTAAATCATTAAGTGCTTATTATATACATGACTCTGAAGAACTTAAAAAAATATTTACTTTGTGTAATAACACTTGATGCATATAGTAATTTTTAGAATGACTGTAATGGTTAAGTGTAATTATTATTTCCACGTTACAAATAAATAACTGAATCACAGAATCACAGAAAGATGGCTCAAGTTCAAAGGGCCAGTTACAGAGCTGAGTTCTAGCCCAAGCAGTGTGCACCACTGGCTTTGTCCTTAATCACTGTACTCTCCTACTTCCTTATTGGAAAAATGTGACTCAAGGTACTGAAACAAACAGTGAAGTTAGAACCCCTCGCTATCCATACAAAGCTATTTAATCACACAGGACATATCAAAGGTGAGTATATAAATAACCTGGGATTATTTAAAGACATTTTTCATTTATACAATTCACTTAGAGGAAACTATAATTACCCTAGAGATAACCACTTATTAATATAGACAACTTAATCAGAGTTGTTGACCTGTGTTGTTTTTGAAAAGGACAGCAGGTTTAATTTATTAAAATTTACTGTGCAATGACCCAGAATTATATTCTAACAACAGGTGATTTAACCTGTATAAAAATAAACCCAATGGCTTTAATGAATCATGGAACCTCAAGGCTTTGTTGTGAGGTGGAGCTCAAAACAAAAAGTTTTTCAAGAGTCAGGCTTCATACACTGTAATTTTTCAGCCCAACTTTATCTGCTACGAAGGATCTGTAAAGGGGTTATATTCATCCTTTGTGTGTTTTATGAAACTTATTAATTACACCTTGTTTCCCTTGTCTTATAGGCAATTTTGCTTTGTTTTGTTTCTTACATTTACTTCCTTCCCCAGATAATTTCCTCCTGTGATGTTTTGGCATTCAAGTTGTCTAGATAGCATGCTAAACTTCAGTGTCCTTGATTTTGCTCCTATATTTTGTCATCCTTAACTTCAGAAAGGTTGCTCTGTCTGTGGATGAACAACCATAGCTCTACACGTGTGCTCTCCTATCAGCACATTAATATCACTTTGCCTTATACCCCTCTCTTTTCACTCTATGGTTTTTTGCCCTCAACCATTGTGTTCCCATAAAAATTATTCTGCTTGTTTTTTCATGGACTTGGTCACATACCAAAGGGTCTTGGTAGTGATCCCCAGGGTTTTATCCAGAGCTCACTTTCCATTCTGTGATGAACTGGGTGATTGTATCCTAACCCATGATCCAACACACATAATGATGCTTGTATTTTATAATGTAGATGATTAGATAAACCCTTTCAAAAAAAATCTACGAATTTATCACCAAGTACCTATTGGGTACTTCTACTCTCAGAAAACTCACACTTCAGTAGGAAAGACACAAAGAAGGAAAGCTATAATTCAGAGTACTATAAAAGCACAGAAGGGAAGCCTCCACCACAGTGTGGGGTGTCAGAGATATTCCAGAAGGCCGAGGTACTGAGAATGGGCAGTAGAAACCGGCCAAAGAGATGGGAAGAGAAATAGTGCAAAATCACTACAGGCAACTGAGTGAAACTGCATGAATCATAGAGCATGAGGGGATAACACAGTAGAATGTGGATTAAGAGGTGAGCGGGGCCAGATCATAAAAGGCTTACCTCTTGAATGTGTTGAATAAGGGCTTAGAAATATAACTGAGCATGATACAGAAATTAGATTCTTAAGGAACAAGGCAGGAGTCAAGGAGTCTGGCCAAAAGTTTACTGCAGTAGTTCTCATAGAGAGAGCTTGAATTAGAATAGTTATTTATTAATTTAGAGTTAAATAAATGGACTCAAGAAATAGTTACAAAGATAAAAGTGAGATAATTTTGCAATTGGGTATCAGGCATATGGAAAAGGAGATGTCAAGAATGACATAAACATATGGCTTGAGTACCTAAATAGGTTCATCACGAGGACATAACAGTTTTGGTTGAAGATGGAAATTAGGATTCAATTTGAAATACGCTCAGTAAGGGTTTTCTGTGCAATATTTGGGTGGATTTTCCCAACAGATAGTTAACTATTTGTGTTGAAAACTCAGAATGAATATATGGAGTTTGAGATTCGGGGAAAGGGATGATATAAAGACCATATACCGGGGTGGGGTGGGATGTACATATGATTGTCTCACTGCTATGCTGTTTACCTGGAACTATGTATCATACAAAGTCCCTGGGTCACCAACAAGATAGGTTCTGTAGGTCTGTTCTCAAGGTGAATGTGCAGGTAAGTTGGAGCAGACACGTTTGCCTATTGAATGCAACTTAGGTGTTTGTCTTAACATACCATTTATTTTTACCTTCCTGTGCTTATAAAAACCCAGACATTTTCAAACCTACAGAACCTATCTCATTCATAACCCAGGGACTTCCTGAACAAAATAATACTGAATGTAAACTGTAATTGAAAAAAATTTTAAAGCTTATATAAGACCATTGGTTGAATCTGAATAGGTATCCTCTGGGACTGAAGAGAAAGAACAAGGTTGAACGTATTCGTTGTTATTGGGTACCCGAGAAGTTGGCATAGGTCATGTCTGATTGCCTAAGTCTCTTCATGATCTAGGAGCTAATAGTATCTACTATAGGTAAATAGGTAGAACTAGATGTCAACTTCAAGACAGGGATGCATTTTGGAATGGTATTGAAGGCAATAGGAAATGAAATTGGTTAAAAGCAAGTAAAAGATTTGTTAAGTGGTAGAGAGGACTGTTATGAGTATAGAGTAAAAATTTATTGTGTGGGGGTTTTTGTTTATTTTTTGTTTTCTGTTTTGTAAGAACAATGTGATCTAATCATGGCTCTGAAAGAAGTGATGAATATAACCAGTTATAAACATAATTATAACATAAACCCAATCAGTTTGCTGATAACTTTGAAGTAAGTGCATTCATTTAATCCCTAAAACATCTCTTACAGTAATACTACAATATTTCCACTTCAGAGATGAAAAACATCTTTAGACAGGATAAGTAACTTTTTCATGGAAACCTACAAACTCAATGATGAAACCACATTATATGTGGACAAATAACACTGGGGAACAATTTTTTTTTCATTTTCTGTTGAATAAAGTTTAAGAACTTTTTCTATATATTTCTACATTGCTGATTTCAAATCTGAAATTTGATTTTTGGTGCATGCTCTAGTTTTTATGTAATTTTAATTTATTTTTGTAACAGTTAATGGCATGCATTGGTTTTTAAATTGAAGTTAGAGGGCAATAACTCTTGGATCCAACATAACCACAAGGCAATTAATGTTTTACAAACATCACTTTTACATAATTGTAGTTGTTTATAAATGTAAAAAAATTATTATCTAATAAAACACCCGCTTATTTTGTTTTAAGATTCAATCATGGCTTCTTCGAGTAGACGTAAATGTAAGGCTAGTCCTGACACCTTCTGTTCTATATGTGGCTGTTACACACTTCAACGTCAAAGATGCAATATTTCATCATTTGTGACACGTGTATATATTGCCTATTTTCAAGTTCCCCTTGGCAATCAAAACAAGAATTGGGTTCCTCATATTTTGTGTCATAATTAAAAAGAAACACTTCGTGACTGGACAAAAGGGAAATGCAAAGGAATGTCTTTTGGTATTCCCATTCTTTGGCATTAACCTAAAGACCACTGCAGTAACTGTTATTTCTGTCTGATCCATACTAAGGACACTGGCAAGAAAAAAAAGCACATGATCGCATATCCTAATATTCCTTCAGCAATATGACTTATCCCATACTCTGAGACACTCCTGGTTCAAGTTTTCAATGGTTTTATTTCTTCTAAGGACAAAGAAAGTGAACATGGTGATCAAGTGTATTTTGATAAGATGCATGAGGAAATAAATGGTTGTAGAATCTGAAGGGTCTTCTTCTGATGCCAAGCAGTCATTAACCCCTCAACAATTTATCCAACCCGAATTGAATGACTTAGTAAGAGGTTTGGGCCTATCAAAGAAAGCAGCTGATTTATTAGCCTCCAGGCTTCAAGAAAAGAATGTAATTCACTGGTCAGCTAAAGTATTTCATTTCAGGAAGCGTGAACAAAATTTGGTGGACTTTTTTTCCAAAGACAAATACTTTGTTTACTGTCATGATATCAGTAATCTTCTCAGCCAGCTAGGTGTTACCACTTACAGTCCAACAGAATGGCGGTTATTTTTTGACAGCTCTAAACAAAGTCTGAAATGTGTTCTCCTACACAGCAGTAATGTTTATGCAGCGGTTTCAATTGGTTACTCAACTCATCTGAGAGAAGATTATAATGACATAAAAATGGTCCTCGACTTTCTGAAGTATGAGGAACATAACTGGATCATTTATGTGGATCTTAAAATGGTAAATTTTCTGCTAGGACAACAGAGAGGTTTCACGAAGTATCCTTGCTTTCTGTGTTTGTGGGACAGCCAAGCTCGGGAGAAACACTGGACATAGAAGGAGTAGCCAAAATGTGAAGTTCTGGAAGTAGGGATGCAAAATATTGTGAATGAACCTGTACTTAATGGAGACAGGATCATTTTTGCCCTACTTCACATCAAACTTGGCTTAATTAAGCAGTTTGTTCAGGCTATAGAGAAAGTGAATGCTTTCAACATATTATTTCTGCTTTTCCTGCCTTGTCTTTCGAGAAGGCAAAAGCAGGTGTATTCGATGGACCTCAAATTTGGACCCTCATATGTGACCAAGAATTTGCCAGGGAGATGAATAAGGAGGAGAACGCAGCATGGCAGTCTTTTGTGGCAGTTACAAAGACCTTCCCTGGCAACAAAAAAAGCAGAAAACTATAAACTTCTGGTTCAAAGGATGCTGTTGACTTTCTGCGACATTGGATGTAATGTGAGCATTAAGATTCACTTCCTGAACTTTCACCTTGTTAAGTTTTCTGAAAATTTTGGAGCTGTTAGTGATGAGCAGAATACTGTTGAAGCATCAAACGAGATTGTCCTCAACAAGTACACAAATGCAAGAGCTACAAATGCAATTTTTTGTCTGAATAGAATTTAAATAAGTTTTGTTCAAATTTTATGACTAAAGTAAGTGTTTCAATATGTTCTATTTCAATATTGTGGACAAATTCTGATGCAATTATATTTTTAGTGTATTAGTATATTTACTGCATTATATAAATTATTATATTTTCACAAAGATGATGCCCAAGAAGACATTCTACTTCATTATGTTAAACTATATGTTGAAAATTTTACAATAAGATGAAAACCTAAATTCCTGAATTTCAAAATAACTGTAGCTTACAGAGAAAAACTAATGTTAGATTTGAAATCAGCACCCTCGAATTAGGTGAGAACAAGTGTTTTGTGGAAGCAACAAAAATTTTGTTCCCCAGTGTAATCTGTTTATTAATTTGGTAAGCTAGCTTTCCTCATAAAGTTACTTGTAGTCTGTGAGCAGCAATGGCCATTTATCTCCAGTGACAGCCGATATCTGATCAGGGACTAGTGACACCCACCTAGAGGCATTGACAGGGATTTCTGCCCAGTCCAGGGTAATGACTCATGAAGCACCTTCTAAATTTGAAATTCTGACTATCCTTCCTTTAAATGTCAATGGGCATTTTTTTTTTTTTTCATTTCATGATGTAAAATTCCAGAGGTATCTGAAATTTTAAGTAACTAAATTGGTTGCTTCACTTACTGCTAAGATGAAATATGAGTTTGTTTAGTGTGGTTATGCCTGTGTGTGCACGGAGCCAGTGCTGACTTTTGCTCTTCATTGCATATCTTAAGCTAGCTACACTTGGCAATTCATTTGCATCAATAATTGAAAAGCCATCAGTCTCATCTTGTCTTGAACTTCTTTCTATGCACACTAATGATATGCATGATTGGCTGTTGCCATAAAAATGTGCCATAAAAATTTTAAAGATAATTTAGCTACAGAAAATGAATCAATATGAACTACAGTAGTAACATATGAGAGACAATCTCTCTAATGTCACTTCTAAGCAGTCAATGCTCCTCTTGCTGAGAACCTATAGTTGCCTCCTGTTGGAGCTGTAGGCAGTGGTTTAGCACTTTCCTCTTTCAAAATATACTAAGGTGCTGTGTTCCCATCCACCCAGTTTTCTAGACAGCTCGCCCTGCCTGATGCTGCTTTCATTCTATGCTTCATGGTTTCTACTGTTTTGTCCTGTAAGTAAAGGACCTGCTGGGTTTCAAGTGTGTCCCCAAAGAAGGCATGAAATATTGTGCTTGTTCATTCATTCATGATTTCATGTACTCATCCACCCATTCATTCATTCATTCCACAGACTGTCATTTGGCCTTACATTGATCGTCATCGCATAGGTGAGACTGTCACCCATGAGAAGAAACAAATCATAATAGAAATCTGAAATCCAAACAACCCAGAGGTCAATTAGTGCTCAGAGAGAAGTGTAATGTCTAAATTGAATTGGGGTTTGCTGGCACTAAGCATGGGAAGATGTTGCTTATTTTGCTGTTGTAAGTTGGAGCAGTGCAATTTGCAAGTAATTCATTAGCCTGGAGGGTCATCCAGGGAAAAGGGTCAGAGGGCAAGAATAGCTTCTTCTTCTAGCATTGTCTGGCCTCAGCCAATGACAAGGTCTCTTAGAGACTCAGCTTTTTATCTCTACATTTTCAATAAGGAATAGATTATGACCCGCATTTAACCCCTTCTTGGTGTTTTTGTAGAATATTACTGGAAGAATGTCTGAAAAGTTTCAGCTAAATCAAGTCTCAGTCTTCAGAGAGATGTGAGTGCTTTGATCTTAAGGGTCCCCAGGGAATAGATGGAACTGCAGTTCTGATTGGGCAGCAAACTTTCTAGGTTTCTCTCCACATTGCCTCATAGGCTAGCTTCTAAAAGTGCACAACTGTAACACAACACACATGTGGGCATGCACACATTCAAAAACACACACACACACTTTGAAATGGACTGTTTTGAGGTCTATGTTCTACAACTTAGAGCTGCACTACATATATTTGCACAGAACTGAATTCAAAAATTGTTTGCTGGAATGAGATCAATAACTTCTCTTAAACTGCAAAGTGGCCTGATCAGGTGGTGGTTCAGTGGATAGAGCGTCGGACTGGGATGCGGAAGACCCAGGCTCGAGACCCCGAGGTCGCTAGCTTGAGCACGCGTCCATCTGGCTTGAGCAAAAGTTCACCAGCTTGAGTCCAAGGTCGCTGGCTCCAGCAAGGGGTTGCTCAGTCTGCTGTAGGCCCACGGTCAAAGCACATGTGAGAAAGCAATCAATGAACAACTAAGGTGTCGCAATGAAAAACTGATGATTGATGCCTCTCATCTCTCTCCGTTCTTGCCTGTCTATCCCTCTCTCTGACTCTCTCTCTCTCTCTGTCTCTGTAAAAAACAAATAAACAAAACAACAACAACAACAACAAAAACCTGCAAAGTGATTTCTTTTTTGAACCTCAGGAGCTGAAATTCAGGTCATCAGGGTTTTGTTACTTAGCAGGTTGACTAAAGAAAGGTCCTGCTTGTTACTTTTTAAAATTTTCCTTCTGTTTCCAATCTCTATTTGTACTGATCAATAGATCTCCATTCTAAAATACGTGGGTCCGTAAATATATGCACTAGATAGTGAGTGCTGTTTAGCATGGATAGATTTAAATTTCATAGATGTTATTGTGTTTTAATCACATTCTTTTACTTAATATTATTTTTGAATCAGTTTACATTACAGCATATTATATCTGGTTCATTGCTTCCATAGTGTGTTTCTTATCCATTGCCCTACGCAGTCCTCATATTTTGCTTACAATAACACAGACACACCTGCACACACATCAACTGCTTTGTACAAATCCCATATGGACCTTCTCTGAGATATGTGCTCGGAATGGAAAGAATTAATCATAATGCTTACTTACTTACATGAAGGTTCTTCTGAATATTTCCAAAATGGCTAAGGACCTTGACACATGATCAATGCACATCTTCACCAATACCTGGAATCCTACAATAGTCCAATATTTGCTAAATTATGAATGTCTCCTGGTATCTCATTGATGTTTAATTCTAATTTTTCTCATTTGACTTAGTGTGAGTGATTCTTTATAGAGAAATTTCAGATATTGTATTTTATATTCCTATGTTTTGTTTTAACCCATTTTTTGTTGTTGTTGGATTTCAAACCTGTTTTTGCAGTGTCAGGAACAAGACATTTAGAGGAAATAGACAAGAGCAATTATAAAAGAAAAGGACTCTGGGGTCAGGCAGAGGTGCAGTTCTTGGCCTTGCTGTTTACAAGGTGCATGGCAGTGGGCAAGGGCAAGCTTCCACTTCTTTCTTCTAGTGAAGTGGAGAAGAAAGGCCTTGGTGAATGTTCAATGTATAATCTATTTACTGTTATTACTCTATGGTTCACAGTAATCATTTGAAAGGTTAATGGATATTATTTCTGCTAAAGAAAATCTTGTAATTCTCTGCCCTTTCTCCACCCCATCTTTAGAAAATTCTGCTAGAAGAGTCAAGGTAAGTGGTGAGAGACTACCATCATTTTTATTTATTATTACTGTGACTTTCTTTTCTTCCTGGATAATGTAATAGTGTACAGAGGTATACTTTATGCATAATTAAATGTATAGATCTTAGATCTTAAATGTGCATGTCTATTATATTTATCAGTTTATACATGTGTGTAACTACTGTTCAGGATGTTTAAAACATGCCCATTATATCAGATAGTTCCTGTTATCTCTCTTGTCAACCCTCTTCATGCCCACATCCCTGAGAAAGTGTTTATTTTGGTGACCACACAGCAGTCCTGCCTGTCCCTGGGCTTCCTATACATCAGCTCTTACTGTGAATGCTTTGTTGGGTCTGACTTCTTTGGCTCAGTGCACTGTTTTCTAATTCACTTGTGTTGTTGCTATAATCAATAGGGCATTCATTTTCACTGTTGACTGGTAGTCTACCATATGAATATACCAATATGTTTTATATACTCTTCTGGTGGTAGACATTGGGTTATGTCCAGTTTGGGACCATTATAACTAGACTGTTAATAAAAATTTTTTGTTTTAAGTATGTGTGCATATGTGTGTACATGTTTTAGTATATTTTGGGAAAATATCAAGAAGTGAACTAACTAAGGCATAGGGTTAGGGTAAATGAAACTTTCAGCTATTGTTTTGACACAAATTGTGTAGGATTTGTATTCTCATGTCACACAGTTCTCCAACTCTCTGGACAGCAACTGGGTGTCCTACAATCAATTTGGTTTTGACTCTGAAGTGCCTGCACATCACACTCCGTGGGCTTAAGGGCTCCGTTCCACAGACTGCCCTCACTGCAGACACCAGTCACAAGTACTGAGTCCCTAGGGACCCACGCCATCCATGCATTTTTGTCCAACTTGGTGCAATGGCAGTAAGTTCCCACAGCAACCTTTCTCTTTTTGTTTCAATAATTTATCAGCTTGTAAAATTCCAGATAATACTTTGTTTAATATGACTGGTTTATTATAAAGAACACACATAAACAATAAAATGAAGAAATATATAGGGTGAGGTCCAAAAGGATTGGTCCCAAGAACAGGGGATTCTGTCCTATGGGGTACGCCACCCTCTCAGCACGTAGATGTGCTCATCAACTAGAAATCTTCAAACCTCATCATTTAGAGTGTTTATGAAGGTGTTATCACATAGGCAGGATTATTGCCTCTGTCTCTAGCCTCTCTCTGCTCCCCTTGAGGTGGGAGAAGTGGGCCTGAAAGTTGCAGGTTGCTAATCAAGACTTAGATTTTCCAGTGGTTAGCCCCCATCTTGAAGCTATCTGAGGGCCTGCCAAGAGTAGCCATTTTATTTCAAAGGACACTCTTATCACCCAGGAAATTCCAAGAGATTTAGGAATACTGTGACAGAAGGCAAGATAAAGACCAAATATCTTTCTATAATGCCACCACCTGTCATTTGTTGACCTTACTAGATTTGCTTATGTATTCTAGGATCTTTTCTATTATTTCATGTTTTCTACACTCGAAACTATGTCAACTTTAAATAGAGTAATAGTTTTAGTTTTCCTTTATCACATCAGTACTTTTCATTTCCTCCTTTTGGTTTAATGCATAGCATGCACTTAAGATACCATATTTAATAGATGTTATAATAGTGAATAACTTTACTTATTCTTCAACTTAAAAAAAGTGTATAATAATTTGCTATCATTAAATATGATACTAAGTCTGTTTTTAAGTACTATATATGTGTTGAGAAAGTTTCCCATTTTTTCTAGATTCCTAGTCAGTTGAGACTTAAAAATGAATATAGGGTATTAGGTTTTATCAAATGCTTTTTCTACATTTATTAAAATGACCATATAATATTAGCTTTATTCTGTAAATATAGTCAGTCATATTTTAAAATAATTTTATTTTAAATCAGCTTTGCCTTCTTAACATAATCTCCTCTTGGTTATAATAGATCATTCTTATTATAGATTCTAAGGTTTAGTTTACTAATATTTTGTTAAGGAATGTTACATTTATTTTATGTGAAGATAAGTAATTTTTTAGCATTTCTTTTCAGTGTCAGAATTATGGTGAGCCCATCAGACTAATTGGGAATTGTGTCCTGAAAGAATTTGTGTAGGGTTGGTATTATTATTTCTTAAATAGTTAAAATTCAAGGTGAAACACTCCCATATCCAGGCTTAAAGATTTCTATATAATACTTTTTCTCAGTATGATTTAATTATTACTTTAATAACTATAGGGTTATTCAGGTTTTCAATTTCTACTTGTATTGCTTATTTTTGAAGAAATGTATTAATTTTATATAAAGTGTCAATATTATTCAGAGATGTTTTGTACATTCAAAATGTGTTCAATCTCCACTTTTATCCAGCTCCCAAACATCTCCATCACTCCAAAGTAAATCTCTTAATCCATTGAAAGATATGATTCCTCTCCTCTTTGATCAATCCATGGCTTGTTAATAGCATGCTGCTCAGTATGCATATGTTTGTATTTTCTGTTTTCTTCCTGTAGTTGATTTCTAGTTTTGTGTCATTGTGGTCAGAAAAGATGCTTGGTAGGATTTTAATATTTTTAAATGTACTGAGGCTTGTTTTGTGACCTCTATGTGATCTCGTTTATGGAATGTTTCAAGTCCACTTGAAAAAAATGTATATTCTCCAGTTTTTGGATGACAAGTTTTATAAATGTCTGTTAAGCCAATCTGTTCTAATGTGATATTTAAGGCCATTTTCATTTGCATTAAATCTGTTAATCATCTCATGTAGTATTGAGATCTTTGTAATATTGAGTCTTCTATTTCATGAACATGGGATGTCTTTCAATTATTTTTCAGTTCATCATTAATATATTTAATGTTTTATAGTTTTCATCATGTAAGTCTTTGACCACATAGATTAAATTTGTTACTATTAATATTATTCTATTGTATGATATTTTAAATAGAATTGATTGTTTAATTTCCTTTTGGATTATTTGTTGTTGGTGTATAGAAATATGGCATGAGAATACATGTTCTTATTTCAGCAGGCAATGTGGAGAGCATTCTTCAAATTCTATCTCCCTTGAGGGTCTTATTAAGGCTTGGTTTGTCTTCTTTAAGGTGGATATAGGATAGAGCTTAGTCTAAAGTGTCATCTTTACTCATAAAGAGTGGCCTCTTATTTTAGCTGGCTGCTAAGGCTGTTAAGAAATTATTAACGAGCTGTCTCTAGACTGGTACAGCCATTATTTCATCATTCCTCATCATTCCTCATCATTCTTTTCCCCTGGTAATGTCCAACCTTTAGTGTCTCTCTTCCATTGTCAAACCCATAGCAGCCATTCTCCAGTGAGTCTCAGTTGGTCTCTTCCTGGATACGGATAGCCTATCTCTATCACAGACTTGTAAGGTACCCCTAGATTCATACAGATTCTGGGTCCCTTTTCTTTACAACTTCCACTTCCCCTATATTTCATAAGTCAGAGTCAAACAATATCAGCAACTTCAAATGTCTACCTTAATCTCAATGGCAAAGTCCTGATCTACTATAGTTATGTCCATTTTTGCCAAAATAAAAGAAACTTTTCTTAAGAAGATAACTGAGCTCAACTCATGAATTCCTCTTCTCTTGTGTTCAGAGTCTTGTGGTACCTGCTTTCCAGTGCCTGAAAACCCACAAGCTACTATATTTTCTACAGGTTTACAGTTGTTAAGGCAGAAGTTATCATTGGATAAAAGTCACTCCACCTGACCAGGCAGTGGCGCAGTGGATAGAGTGTCGGACTAGGATGCAGAGGACCCAGGTTGGAGACCCTGAGGTCGCCAGCTTGAGAGCAAAGCTCACCAGCTTGGACCCAAGGTCTCTGGCTCAAGCAAGGGGTTAGTCGGCCTACTGAAGGCCCGCGGTCAAGGCACATGTGAGAAAGCAATCAATGAACAACTAAGGTGTCACAACAAAAAACTGATGGTTGATGCTTTTCATCTCTCCGTTCCTGTCTGTTTGTCCCTATCTAACCCTCTCTCTGACTCTCTCTCTGTCCCTGTAAAAAAAAGTCACTCCATTGTATCCTGATGTGGACACCCATCATAATTATTCAAATATTTCTGTCAATTCCATTTAGACCATCTTTTGAGCATGAAGTTTATTCCCTTGCATCATAATGTTTCTTGAAATTTTTGATTGCATGCCAGTTATTTGGTGTAAAAAAATAGAGAATATGATATGTGATATCTAATTTCAAAACAGAGCTCATTACTTCTTCTGTTAAGGCAATATTGGTGAAAGGGGTCTGAGTGATAAACAGGTACTGTGCATTATTGTAGGTTTAATTGATTTAATTCACCATTAATCTTAAACTTTTGAGGGCTATATCATGATCTTTCCTTGAGAAAATCTTGAGGTACTAACACCAGAGATATACCAAAGATATCTTTATACTGTACAGACAAGCTCCCTTCTCTCCAAATGCTAAGAAGACCTCTTTTACTTTATGAACTAGCTGTAAGCTTTTAGAGTTATGAGGAATTTTCTTTGTTATCTTACTCCCATCTGCCCCCTGCTTTCTGTGCCTCCAGAGATCTCTCTTCTTTCTGCTGCCACACTCCAGCTTTCAGAGACAGCTGCACTGTACTTATGGGAAAAGGGTTCCTCATACCCTTTTTTGGGTTTTTGTGTGGGTGCAGACTCGGTCTGTAGTTAGAGCTCTTAGAATCTTAATCCACTTTGCCAGCCCCACATACACATCATAAATTTGTAATAAGTGAACTTTTTCTTCAATAACCTGATCTTTGGTGAGCTTGTTCTTCTTGTGCGTCTCTGCTAAAGATTGTAGCAGTCAAGGTTTTTTGTTGTTGTTTTTCCTCCTACAAATGATCAGGACTATTTGAAATTTAGTATTATTTGTTTTGGTTGTCTAGTGGGTTTCTTAACTAGTATTTTCTCATTATTAAGTAGAAACAGTTTTCTCTTGAAAACATCTTCTCTGTGCTTTTCGTTTTGTACCTATGAATACTTATATCTAAAGTTTAGTTTCCCAAACAAGACCAGACTGAAATCCACTATGCTTTGTGTGTCCCAATGATCACTGTCAGAATTCACAAATGTGTATATAGAACATAGAGTTCTGAGTCTGAAATATAGTTAGATTTAAGTGTTTGGGCTGTTTAAACTCTTAAGCGACTGTATTTTAGAAACCTAAGAATCATGTGTAACTCTTCTCTCTCTGGGCTATGAGCTATTTTTTTTTTTTTTTTTTTACTTATTTATGCATTTTAGAGAGGCGAGAGAGTAAGAGAGAGGAGAAAGGGGGGAGGAGCAGGAAGCATCAACTCCCATATGTGCCTTGACCAGACAATTGCAGGGTTTCAAACCGGCGACCTCAGCATTCCAGGTCGATGCTTTATCCTCTGTGCCACCACAGATCAGACCTGGGCAATGAACTCTTGAAATGCTCCCTTCTGACTACTTAATCTACTATATATTACTGTTCTTATAAGAACACTTTTTAAGATATCCCATCAGATAAGAGCATGCAGAAGATTACAAAATCAGAGAAGCAGTTCCTAGAGGAGCAGGGAAAGGTATACAGAGAGACACAGAGGTGGAAAGAGGCAGACAGGTTGGCTGGAACATTGGGAGGAGCAATAGGCCAGGAGGCTCTGGGGAGAGCAAGGGCAGGTTTCCTGGCAGAACTGGAGGCTGGTGACTAGAATGCAGTAACTCAGCCCCATGAGTCCTCAGTATCATCTGTGGAGAAAACCAGCAAACAAAGGAGAAGAGGAGGCTGGCCTTGTTCCTGTAAGTTATTTCTGGATGCATTATTCATATTTGATAAGTCATTTAGAGGCAGCTACTTTATTAGCTTATAAAGCACATAATATGGTTTTAAATTGTTAATACAGGCTGTTGTGATGTGTATTGTATCTCAGAAAAGCCATGCATCACTTTAATTCATAGCCTCATTATGAAGCTTGTTACAAAGTGCTGCATTATTGCAAAAAAATAGAGGAGTAACATTTCTGCGAAAATCTGAATGTTTTATTTACATCATCAGTGTCTTGGTATAACCCCTAAGAGATACATTGGAAGATAGAATCAGATCAGATTTTGAGTTTTTGAGGATAGAGACCTTACATCTACTCCTCCAGATTTATCATAATCTAGACTTATCCCTTAGGTTCTAGTTTGCATTCATATGTATCAAAAAATTCTTATTTGAGTGATCACCTACAGTTCTCTGGGATCCTCATAAATTTTGGTACAAACCTGAGCCTAAGACTTGCTTCTCATTTATTCATATAAGAGACAATCATGTGCCAAGCACCATGTTAGACATTGGAGATAAAGTGGTTAGCAGCATAGTGTGATTTATAAAGTCCACCAGTGTTCCTAATAAGAAGGAGAAATGGGGGTGGATTTGTGCTGGAGTATTGAACTACTGAGTGTTATACAATCTGTAGATGTCAAGGGTAAGTAAGATATTAGCAAATTAAACAAATATTCAAAAGTCTAAGTGATATACTGACTGGCATTTAAACTGAAATTCAAACCACCTCCTTCAGGAAGCCACCTTGACAAAAAGTCAAACAAACCTGAGTTTGAATCCTGGCTCACTTACAAGCTGTTTCTCTTAGATAGGCTTCTTAGTCTCATTGGTACAGGTCTGTAAAATGAGAATAACAGTTGCCTTGTCTCACTGACTCACCATAAGTGTTAAATACATAGATAAATACTTACCTTATAGTCTGAGATATGGCAGGTGCTCAGTAAATTGTTGTTTTATTCACTCAGCAATTGATAGAAGAAGGTAGCAGTGCTCCTCAAACTCACTTGAAACATGCATAGGCTCACATCATGGCATTCAAAACTGCAGAGGGTCCAGGATGAAATGATCATTTCAGTGGGTGTTAAAGGCTCTAAATAGTAATGGCTCTCATTAGATCATATATAATCTAATTCAGTAGTTGTGCCTTGGCATCTCTCTTTGCTACAGAACTGCTACTCTGTGCTAGGCTCTCTGGACCCTGACTTAAGGCACTGTCTCTCATTTGAAATCATTGCAAAATTCAGTTAGCTCATGGTGAGCATTCAACATGAAGAGTAATTGGCAATAATGTAGGTTGGAAGAAGGAAAGTCATAGCCTGACCTGTGGTGGCGCAGTGGATAAAGCGTCAACCTGGGAACACTGAGGTCACCAGTTCAAATCCCTGCACTGGTCTGGTCAAGGCACACATGGGAGTTAATGATTCCAGCTCCTCCCCCCTTTCTCCTCTCTAAAATGAATAAAATAAAAATAAATTAAAAAAAAAAAACAAAAAGAAGGAAAGTCATAAAGGGCATTGAACATTAGTCTAAATAATCCAGACTAGATGAACAGATAGGGAGCCAATGCTGGTCCCTAAAGAGTAGAGAGAGTGCTACATCATCAGAGGTTGGCTTTTGGAAGTCTTATGGAGCAAAGATGTGGTGGAGGAACAGATGGGGTCTAAGTTAGAGTTGAAGACCAGGTATTGGCCAGTGTGGACAGTAGAACAGTCAACATCTTTCATATTCTGTGGTTATTACCTCCCCCAACTTCCATGGCATCCCTACCACCCCAAACTAAGTCTTATATTGGCAGAGTCTTCCTCTCCCCCATGCTGCAGAAAAAAAAATACCAACTGTGACTATCATTAAGAAATAAATGTTCCTGTAAGTTTCATAAGGTTGTCTAAGAAAAACATAATTAAGGAAAGTATAAAGGAGAGTAATACCTGCATGGTATTATCATAATGAACTTTGGGAAAGGAAAATGCCTTTGAAAATGTGCAATAACATTTGCCTTTATGTTTATTGTCAGCTTATGGAACTATAAAATGTGAATGCCTGCGACCCAAATTACGTGCAAGCTGTGACTTAAGTCTCACTAGAAATAATTTTTCATAATCCGTGAAACACTTTTTGAAGGTTGAAAATAGGAAAAAAAAAGACAAGACTTACATATTTTAGAGTAAATGAAGTTCAATGTTACCAAGTCATTTGCATTAAAAATCGGCATAGGGAGAAGAGTAGAAATCCGTGCAAATCCTTTTTTTAGATGAGATCTGTGCTAACAGGTGAACATCCATACCAAAGAATCTTTTTTCACCAGGTTCCCTTGGGTTTCTGAGTCCACAGTATAGAAGAAGGGAGAGAAGTGTGAGGTCCCAGAGAGACACCAGAAGATAAGTCAATGCTCGGATTGACTGACTACTAACCTTTTATTTACAACATGTGCTAAAAACTTATTTCCAAACTGGCATTTTTATTAAAGTAAAAGGCAGATAAGTGATGAATTCTTCTATTCACATTCACGTGTGATTAGATACGACCTGTCAGCAAAAAAACAAAACAAAACAAAATATTAAAAAAAAACAAACCCTATCATCTCAATTAATATACAGGGACTCATAAGCTCACACAGGAACTCTGACACAGTCAACAAAGCCTCAATCTGTTTAAACACTGTGCTCAGAAATAAATTCTCTTCTCTCTCTTGGTTAAAGTTATAATAGAAAAAGATAAGTTTAAAAAAACCAATAATATACTTAGGAATAAGATAAAAAAATAAGTACTGGCCAGTTGGCTCAGTGGTGGAACATTGGCCTGGAATATGGATGTCCTGGATTCGATTCCCAGTCAGGGCTCACAGAAGAAGCAGGAGAAGCAACCACCTGCTTCTCCATCCCTCGCCTTTCTCTCCACCCCCTCTCTCTTCCTCTTCCTCAGCTATGGTTCCATTGGTTTTGAAAACATAGACCCCAGGTGCTGAGGATGGCTCTGTGGAGTCTCTACCTCAGATGCTAAAAATAGCTTGGTTGTGAGCATAGCCCAAGATGGGTTGAGCATCAGCTCCAGATGGGGTTTGCCAGTTAGAACCTGGTCAGGTCACATGCAGGAGTCTCTCTCTTTAACTCCCTTACTCTCACATGAAAAGGAAGAAAAAAATATGAAAAATAAAAACAAAACACTAAAATACCTAATAAATGAACTCCCATCAACTCCAAGGCAGTATTTACCAAACTCCAAGGCAGTATTTACCAAGTTTAAGGCAAGTTTTCCCAGAGTCACCAGAAAGGGCACCATGGGACAGCTAGGGACAGCTGTTTAAGAAGTGAGATCTCCTTCAGAATTTCAGCCTTGGACAGTGTTCCAGCCCCCTTCCTCTTTGCTGGTTCTCAGTCCCCCTGAACTCACAGGCTTGACTGCTGCCTCAGCTCGTGCTAGCCAGAGTTTCTCTGCCTCTCAAAAAGAAGAACAAAGCAAAATGGTTTCCTGTTTGTTACAAAACAAAGCCTGCAAGCTCCTTTCACATTGTTCTGAGGTGTTTCCTGCTACTGAAACTAGTGGGGTTAAGAAGCACCAGATGCAGACATGTGCATGCACGCGCGCACACACACACACACACACACACACACACACACACACACACACACTCCTCTGCATAGTGATGGATCTTTACACAGGATCACATCAGGAAGGGGCAGAATTATTCTCATTCCTACATTTTATCTGAAGAAATGGAGATCCAGGTGGTTTGAGAGCTGTGCTCTGTAGCTAGTAATGTCCGGACTGGACCGGTTTTTGTGTTAATCTTGGTTGCCTACCTCCTTCTAACACGACATAAGGGATATTTTAAGAGTGCCAGAAAAAGTTTCTCTAGAACTTGCTAATATGTTAGTGGGCTGAATCTGGTTTTTATATACCTGTTTTCATGTTTAAGCACTTGCCAAGTGATACGTGTATGTCTGGAAAAATGCATGGATATTTGATCCTAACAACAAACACAAAATAGAGGAATTTTCTACTAACTGTATAGACTGGAGTGTTGCTTCATTCTAATTATACATTTTCAAACTGTGGTCCTCAGTCCTCCTGTTTAGCTCATGTGCCACTTCACACCCTCTCTCATGCAGGCCAGACTACAGGATAGCCAGATGTGATCTTATTCCTGAGCTTCTAGGTCTAGATTTCCCCCACATTACTCAGGGGAGCAGGGAAGTGTGGGTCAGGAGGTATAGCTTCTCCTCTGGTCATTATTCACTGCTTGCCCCCTGCCCCAGTCTCTTTTAACCTGTCCTCTAAGTGCCCTCTTATCTTAGACTTTAGTCACTTTGTCATCCTGTAACATGGCTCAAAGCTGCCATGTAAAGTTATGCTGATTGTACACTGCAATACCAAGGCTCCATTTATGTTTTTAGTTAGAACCAAAAGGTATTTTCTGGAGGATGGCAGTGAGGAGCCTGCAGGAACAGGTGGCTTTTTCTCCTTCATACAAATGCAGCCTTTGAGCTGTGGGGCAGATAGTGACCCTGGTTTGGCTGCACAGTCTCAGTTGCCATCACACAGTCATATGGCCCTGCCTGCTACATATCCAACTTCTTTTTTCCAATGATCTGCATGGTGTATAGTCCTTGTTCCATAGAATACTCACAATATAATGAATACAGGTGATATATATATATATATATATATATATATATATATATATATATATATATTACTGTCTACAGAAAACTAGATTTAACTTGAGAGTCAAGTCTAAACAAGCATCTTGTTCTCAACAGAACAGATGGATTTACATTTTTTCAAGTCTGTACATTTTCTATATTTCCTTTGGGTTAAAAAAGTTTGTGCCATAATAACTAAATTCTCCAAAGTATGTTTATTAGCTCCTTAAAAAAAGAAAGAAAGAAAGAAAAAAAGAAAGATTCCAATTATTTTCTTTGCCAAAAATTACTCATAATATGTTTTTAAATTTCTTTCCTGCTTTGTTGAAAATTGACTACTTACACATTACATTTTCCCTCAGCTTTATGCTATTCTTTGGGAGCATGAATTGTTAAATTCCTTTATCTGAATCTTCTGAAATTGAGAGGCCACACCTCTTTAATGGGGCACACAGATGCCTTTTTTTTTTTTTTTTTGCTATTGCAAATATAGTGAGCATCTTTTTGTACATTTAAAGATTATTTTTCTCTAAGATAAATTCTGAGAAATAAAATCATTTGGTAAAATGTAAAATAATAGAAATATATAATATGTCTAATGATCTTGAAACATGGAACCAAAGGATTTGCCAGGAACACTGTGTTGTTTCATTCTACTAATAGAAGCACTTGAAAAAGACGGCACCGCTGCACCGTCGCTGGCCTTGAAACAATTGGAGAGCAAATAGAACACCCATTTTTATATCCATTTATCTTTTATTTTCTGGAGAAGTTAAACATTCTCTCACATGTTTATTAACAAAACTATATTTATATCTCTTCTTTTAAAAACATCAGTTCATGTTCATCATCCATGTGTCTATTATTGTGCTTGTGTTTACCTTATTTATTTTCAAGAGCACATTACTTATTAATGGTATTGTTTAGTTGTCATATGTTTAAAATACATTTCTGAGTTGATATTTTTAACTTTATTTTTTATTAGCTAAGAGTCCACAACCCTCCAATAACTACAGAGAACAAGAAAATTTTTAACTATGTATGGTTTTAGAATATTATATGTTTTATTCTTTAAGATAATACCTTATATTATCTGGACTTATTCTGTCTGTATGACATGCATCAATGTGGTGTGGTATAACCTGATTATTTGATCAATTTCAACAACCACTTTTACTAAATACCAGATTTTTTCTATTCATGCAGGGCTATTCTTTAATTTTCCTGGGAATCTGTTCGCTCAGTGCCCCTCTGCTGACTGTACTCATGACCACCCCAGCTCAGACCTAAGAGAGCCCCCATTTCTTGCCTTTGACTTGACTAATCTAATAACGATTTGACTTAAAAAAATTTAAATATACTATGTACCCGAGGTAAAAATATTCAACATGTCTCAGATATTTAATTGGTAAAAATTTACCTCATAAATCTGAAAATCTTAGCTCTATTTTCTTAAAAATAACAATAAGAAAATGCCAACAGTTGTAAATTAGGAATAACATCCAGGTGGGTAGGGAAATACATCAAAGAAACGGGCAGGCACACCTCTGCTGGAAGGAGATATTAATGGAAAACTGTGCTAGGTAATTGGGTGTAGTTCTGGGGTAAATTTTTTTATTCCCTGAAAGCAGTAAGTTCTCTAAGATGTCTGGGAGTCCCTAAGGAGGTCTAATCCAGAATCGTAAATGTGAAAACAGGGTGGGCTCTGAGGCTTCGTGGATGCTGACTGGTTTCAAGGGAACAGAACTCTTTAGGAGACTTGACCAAAAGAAAGAAGGCTGCGAACAGGTCGGAGTAGATGGAAGTATAATCAAATATTTCCTCCATCATCTCAAAAATGAATTTTAGCTGTTTTTTTAGTATATAACTATCTCTGCTTCTGCTGTCTCAATCAATCTATATGTTTAGTTGTGTATCTCTATTTTACTCTTATGTAAAAATGCTATTTTTTTCAGGTAGCAGAATTGTTTTATCTGATCAAATAGTGGGGACTGCTATAATTAGAAACTCTCAGACAAGTATATTTTCTAGCCAATACATGGGTGCTTAAGTTACTGAGGGAGGTGCAGGGTGCCAATATAAGGACCTCAGACCCTAGACTCTGACAATAAGGGTTCCAGGTATACCTCTACCATTGACTTGACCAGACAACAAAACTCTCTATGCCTTGCCTCAGGTATGCTCTTTGTAAAATAGGAGAGGTAATCATTTCAAGTTGTTGGGTTTGGGGGGGGGGGGTGGCAGGGAGGGCTGGTTGCAGAAGGATTCAGTGATTTCCCTTGTACAGTTCCTATTTCAGCACTGGGCAAGGAACAAGCATCCTCTGTGTATTAGCTATTATAGTATTAATGGTCTACCTCTTGGGGAATGTTAGGTGTTGTCTTATTGAGATGTGGAAGAAAAGAAAGATTATATGGCCTCATGAGGACAGCGTTTTATCACAGCAAGAAGAAAAGTTGCTATATATGTGTTTTGAGAGCTGAGATTGTTCAGAACTCTGCATGTTCAGAACACAGTTCTTGTCCTGAGCAGATGATTAATATATGTTTGTAAGGTGGGAATCAAATGTGGTATGTTTTGACCTTGATAAATACTTGTCTTTTGGGTCTCTGATGGCTCTACTGTACTTTGTAGTGATGAGTGTTATGGTTAATATGACTAGGAAGGAGAAGTTGCCCTTTTTCTCTGAGATCCATAACAGTTCGACAATGTTCAAATTCTCAAACTTTCTACCTTGAGTCTGCTTGCTATAACAAAATTTTGCTCTCTGAGAATGCAAAAGGCAGCAGCCACTCTGGGCTGGGTGCAAAGTGGAACAAATCTGGAGGTGCAGAGCTACGTGACTTGACCTAAACCTTGCAGCTTAATGCACACCATGCTTTGCCTCCATTCCCTTCCACTCAAGTGGAGGTCTGCTACATTCCACAAGGTAAACAGAGCATTTATCCCAGTCAATCTTAACAGCCGTCTCTTTGTACATTTGCTTATAGCTTAACTTTGAAAACACCACAGGAAGCTCATAAAACTCAGCCTGTGCTAACCATAAAAAAAAAAAAAGAAGAAGAAAAAGAAAGAAAGAAAAAAATACAGGTATTTTTGTATATTGTTAGGTTTGTGTACTTCCTTGAAACACTAGAGGAACTGCAGGAGCCTTTAAAACTAATTAACAACCCCCTGTCCCCTGTTGGGGACACAGCTCTCTGCTCTGCAGTGATTTATCCTAGACCCGAGCGCAGTCCTGCGCGGCTAAAGGTACAGGGCTGTGTGGAGACCTGTGGGGTCCTGTGAGTGGCGTTATTTACGATACCCACCTCCCACTACCCACTATCTGGTGGAGGTTGGAATATAATATTGAATGTATGCCCTGTCTTAGTAGAAATAACGTCAGATAACTTCACTGCCATACCAACACTACAGCTAGAGCATCCCGGAACTCACAGTGAGTTTTGCCCTTACCCTAGAAATAGTAAAGGTGGGTAAAATTCTGTTCCTGCTGCAGCTTCTGGCATTTCTGACATGTTTTAAAATATGTGTGACTCCAGGACCAGGTGCAGTGGCTGCTGCCGTGATGATTTAGGTGCCAACAGTTTCCTTCTCTCGGCCATGGAATGATCTAATGTTATGAAATACTCGAATTCGGAAGTAACGTTTCCCTCCGGTAATTTTGTAGCTACAGAAGCAGAATTGTTTTCAGTGGCTAGTCCCGCTCCCCAGAATTCCCTGAAATGGAATTATTTAGGGCTTGGTCTGGGGAGTGGAACTTGGTCTTTTCCATCCCCTTCGATGCCTTCCCCAGTGTCCCCGTCTCAGATAAGGGAGTTTATTACTGACCAGCATTGGGCAGATGCACTTGAGATCAAACAAGGCAAAGCGAAAACTAAAAATAAATTTTGGAGCCTGACCTGTGGTGGCGCAGTGGATAAGCATCAACCTGGGAACACTGAGGTCGCCAGTTCAAAACCCTGCACTGGTCTGGTCAAGGCACATAAGGGAGTTGATGCTTCCGGCTCTTCCCCCCTTTCTCTCTCTATCTCTCTCTCTCACTCTGTGTCTCCTCTCTAAAATAAATAAAATAAATTAAAATAAAAGATACCTTCTTCTTTAAAAAATAAAAATAAATTTTGGATAGAAAAAAAAAAAAAGCATTCCTGAGAGCGAACTAAAGGAGATCTCAACTCAAGGAAACTTTTACCCTATCTGCTACCCGATACTAGGTGAGTGTCGCCAGAAGCCACTGTGGCTTTCCAGTCCTCAGGGTCTTCATCAATGAAAAGAGAATTAACATGAGACAGTCCTTTCGTGGGTCTTAGGCACAGTGAAGCTTCCACAAAAATGGTTGAAAGTGGATGTACAAGTGAGAGGAGCTTCGATTGCAGAATTTCTGGTCTCGGAGTATTACCTATATCTGAACCATCTCAGCTACTCCTGCTCTCCCCCTGAAGTGCTTCTTCTAGCGGAAACCGAGGCAGGGGCCGAGGAGAAGCAAAGGCAGACGTTCTCAGCTAGACTCCAGACAGCATACCTTTATTAGATCCCAATTTAACATATTCCTGAAAAGCCAAGGGTGGGATGGCTTTAAGCACTCTCCCCGCCCTTAGAGGTTGCCGTGGTGGTGGTGGTGGTTCGTGGTGCGTCTGAATGAGAGGACAAGTACGACTTGGCTCAGTGCCTCCTCATCTGTTCTCCTGCTTCTTCCATCCTGTGCCCTGGCGGAGGGGGTGGGTGGCTCTCTACCCTGGGCTCAGGCGACATTTGCCTTCTGAGAGAACACAGGAGATCGCCCAAACTTTTGGACTTATTCCAAAATGTGTCATGATCATCTTAGTCTGGAGTCTTGACCTGTAAACCTTCATGGTCAGTGCATAGTGACAGGCACCCCGGTAAGGTAGATGGTGTGGTGGCCATTTGTGCAGGCACCTCAGCTGGGGGAGCCAGCCTGAGCCAGGAGAGGAGATGGTCAGATGTGTTCCTATGTGAAGGAAACCATTAATTAAAAATCTTTCTTTTAACCTGATGGTCTCCATTTAGTACTTCCATCCTTCCCTTTGTTAAGTCCAAAGGGTATGCAGTAGTAGGTAGAGAGAGAACAGGCACTGAGTGTAGGCACAGATCAATATAATATGGAGAAATTCTACTTAACAAAGAAAAACTGAATTTGAATTAATTCAGTGATACTTGGATCTGATAATTTTTTTACTGAAATATGAGAAAATATGATGAGATAACTTTTAGTAAAACTTCTTTACACATAAAAGATGCTTTTTAAAAAAGAAATAACCACATTGAACTACCTTCTATTTATATGACACAGCATAGACTGAATCTTACATTACATGTGGAAAAAACTTCATGTATAAGTGATACTATGCAGTATTTGTCTTTTTCTGCCTGGCTTATTTCACTTAACATAATGCTGTCTAAGTACATTTACGTTGTCACAAATAACAAGATGTCCTTCTTTCTTTTTAAGGGCTGAATTATATATATTTATATTTTTATCCATTCATTTTATTTATTTATTTATTTGTGACAGAGACGGAGAGAGTCAGAGAGAGGGACATATAGGGACAGACAGACAGGAAGGGAGAGAGATGAGAAACATCAATACTTAGTTGCGGTTCCTTAGTTGTTCATTGTTTGCTTTCTCATATGTGCCTTGATCAGGGGGCTACCTCAGACCGAGTGACCCCTTGCTTGAGCCAGCAACCTTGGGCTCAAGCTACTGAGTCTTGCTCAAACCTTATGAGTCCATGCTCAAGCTTGCAACCTCGGGGTCTTGAACCCAGGTCCTCCGCATCTCAGTCCGACGCTCTATCCACTATGCCAACACCTTAACCTCACATATTTTGCCAGTCCAAGCAGAAGCCTGCCTTTGCCTGATCATTTCATTCTCAGGTGATAATGTAAAGGTATCAACATGATTTTGGGCTCCTATCCCAACAACTTCCGTATCATGCGAGATTATACCACAGGAAAAGCACTATGCACCTCACTGGTTATTGGAACTCCTTTTCTGTGTTTCCGTATATGCAGACTTCCTTTTCCTTTGTGACAGATTGCTAAATCCTGATCCTGAAACACTGAAGTACTGATGGAACTTGTGAGGGAAAGGAGGGATGGCTTTGGAGCCAGAACTCTGAACACTTCTTCACATTCAAAACTCAGCTTTCTCACTTACTAATTTTGTGACTTAAGGTACATTTTTTTAAAAAACATTTTTTGTGTTTTCAACTCCTTTTTATAGAATCATGATACCTACCTCCTAGGGTTTGATGAGCAGTACATGAGATAATGCCAAGTACCTTACAGATAACTCATAGTGAGCATGGATAAAATGTTCAATTTTATCATCAGTCTGTATGTCGAATGACGTGATTATAAGCCCAAGAAAATGACAGTTCTGTGGAGGACAGAGAAAGATGTGCATCAATAATTAATGAGATGAACTTGATGGCAAGTAAAAGGAGAGTGGCTTAAACAAAGTAAATGTTTAAGATCTCCTTTATTAAGGAGTCTGGCGGTAGCATTTCAAGGATTGGTTCAGCAGCTCAAGTGAAGACGCCAAGGAATTGGGAGCCACCCAAATTTTAGCTCAATTATCCATAAATATCATTTTGTCCCATGAATAATTTATTTTGCTGCTCTAGGCAGAAAACAGATGGTGGAAGCAAAAATATCTGTAAGAAAATATTCCCCTAGGAACAGAAACCCTAGCCTCACCCCAAAGATTTTACTTTATGCCTCATTGTCCAGAAATGAAACAGAAAACAAATCAGAGGATCCAGAAAGAAAAAATCTGGTAATAAAAACAAATCAAAACTTGAATTGCATGATTCATTCTCTGGAGCAGGGTGAGGGGGTCCTAAGCATGAACAGAAGAGGCTGTGTGACACTGGGAATGTAGCGACCCTCAGAGAAAGATTTAATTGCATATAGAATTCCAGCACCACCATGACAGGCAATAGAGTTATCACTGACCCTAAGTGTTTGAATTTAATGGTTGGTATAGCCTATCAATGTCACTGACCAGCCATACCCACCATTAACAATGTGGCATATTTTGCCCTGCCTTTTTGGAAGAAGATTTTGCAAATGTCACTCTTTATTATATAGCTCAGCTTTTGTACCTAGTCATAAATTCTACCCAAGACAGACTTTTAAGTGACACGGGAAGCCTACAATGAAATGAATGCCTTTAATAATAGCGCTGCAAAAGCAATGATCCCTTATCTCTGCGTATTTTACAAAGAATTTTGGTTTTTATTTGTTTAATTAGGTTTACAGTGTATACTAAACTTTCTTAATTGATTTTATTACTTGCTTTACCAAAATCTCATTTTGCAATGCTTCACACATTTCCATATAGCTTCAGTGCCTGAAATTATCCCTGACTTAGATTTATGGGGAGAGTTTGCATATTTCAGAAATATAGCTTTTCTTCTAATTATAGCAAAATGCATTTATTTTGTGTACAAACAAATAATATATCTAATTTGGAATGCTTTTATTTAAATGATAATGATTTATGGGCACTGTAGTTTGGCTGCCTATGTAGCATTTTACCCCCTCCGCTCCCCAAACCTACCTGTTTAACTGAGCAAGGCCAAATGACGGAGCTTGTCAATCAACATCTTATGGCTTTGGCATTTTCTCTACAGGGGAAGGGGGATCAGGGCTCTGTTCAGTTTTTGTTTGCTTTTATTATTCCCTTCAACTCTCTGGATGGTTATTGCATTCCTGCATCATTTTGAAATTTATAGTCTATTTAATAGCATTTTTATTTTTTATGATTATGTCAGACTCACCCATAAGAGGGTCTTAGGGAATATGTTTTAAATTTCTTTCAATAGCAACCACATCCAGAAACTACATAACTGAATTATGAGTTTTATTTTTTTACCAATGGGAGCTATGAAACAGAAATGATTTTAGATGTAGATTGTAATAATAATTTGGAGGCATCTTTATGATCTGTGAGTTTCATATCACACTCATGCCTAGCACTCTCTGATTATTACTGTTCTAACAGAACACTGCAAAACTTCAGTACGTAGCCAATAACAATCGCTACACCAAGGCAGGTGCAAGGAAGCGAGGGGTTTACTTAATACCAAATTGTTCACCAACATGTCAAGAACGGTTTGTTCAAACTATCCCAAAGGGCAGCAAAAATTGGTGTTTCATTCTCATGCATGTATTATAAAGGGCTAAAACATTAAACTATCACTAATGGGGGCAGTGGAAAATAATTAATTGGAAAGATACAAGGAGATTTCAGGGAATTCAAAAAAGCACAACGTAATCTTATACAAGGAGTTACCAAGAAATAAGGTGTCCACCTCTTCGTCCCCTCTCACTTGCAGACATGTGGTAGATCTCCATCATAGATGGATTGATATTGAAATATTAGCTGATTAAAAGGATGATCATAACTACTTGCAACATTATGGAGTCTGTATCATGTCCCAGACCCCTTTCCAAGCACATTACGTATACTGACTCATTGGATCATCACTATTACCTCAGAAAAGAGGACACTGGGTAGGGTGAAGTTAAGTCACTTGTTTAAAGTTACATCAACTGGTAAGTAATAACATGTGGAGTTTTAGTTTGATCCCTGTTACCCAGCTTCAGACATGAGCATTGTCTCTCTTCTCTCTCCACTGACCTTTCTCTTCCATGTCCCAGTTTCAGCCAGTAGCAGACTGTCGACACCAGCCACAATATTGCATGTTGCCCTAGTTCAAATGTCTGACAGAGAATGACTAGATTTTCTGGGTTCTAATTCCAAAGACACAATTGGGTTTGGCCATTTGGCTTTGGTGAGGGAGAAGAGACCATCCAGTTGTGTGGTTTCATGGCCAGTGGTCAGCGACAGCTCTTCTAGGGGGGAAGTGGCCTGAGCAGTCATTCACAAAAGCTGCCTATTCTAATGTGTATCTTGTAATGTAAATCTTCACATCTAGGGTGGTCATCATGTGATCTCCATAGATCTGCAATTATTAATTTTAAGTAGGTTTATTTTATATTTCATCAAGAATAATTTCTGAAAGACGAACACATGCTGATGTGTATACTTTCTAGAGTTCATTTTACTTCTCACTTTTTTGCATCAATTGCCCTCCAAATGGGAGTGAGTTTAGACACCAGAAAAACACAATGATGATCTAGTTGTCTAAAATTTCTGTTAAAAAGAAAAAATAGCTAAATTTAGTTATCATATTTAATCCTCACAACAAATCTATAGAGCAGAATTGATACTATTCCTATTTTAACAATAAAGAAACTGAAGCAAAAAAAATAATATCATATGTCCCACAATGAGACAGTGACAGAATCCAGACTCAAACCCAGTGTGAATGCAGCACCTGAGCTCTGAGTGGCTGCACTCCATGAATACATGTGTCCATTTTCACTTGTTGGAGCCAGTATTGGTGGGTGCTCTCACCTGGAAAAGGCACTGTGATCTCGGGCATGAAAATGGTAGACAGAGCAAGCTCTCCCCATGTGTACTTGTATACTAACACTTCAAAGAAGTGCAGTGTAAAGTCATGGTACACTTTTGACCGGTCGCAGGTCAAACATGCAGCATGGCTTTACGGACACACTGTACTCTGCATGAATCTACACGAGTGTATGGACTTCTGGCAGCAGCTGACCCATTTCTGTAAGCTCGGGGAACTGATAGTGTATCTGAACAGCGGGGATGTTGGTCAAGATTCAAACCACCGAGAGCAGAGTTCTAAGTCCATTTCTCAAAACCTGTGTAAATTTAGCCAAAGCACCAGACCACCCCCAACTTTATTTGTAAAACTCAGGGATGATGCTTACCTTTAATTTTTGTGTGGGTTAAATGAGGCATGATACACGCATAGTTCATTTGGAGACTTTAATTCAAGCACCCTGAGTTCTTATTCTCTACTGCCTCCTCTCTGTTTCTTTTCTCCAGTGACAGTACTTCACACTCTTGTCCTCACTGGCCCTTGCGCATTGTAGCGTTAGACTCGATCGTGGAACTTACGCTTGAATGGTATGGCTATTCATTCTGCTGCTCGTGTATTTTCTGCTGCTGTTAAATTTTCTTCTGTGATAAGTGAGTGAAATCCAAGTGCTCTCAAATAGTTCCTAAATTTTCTGCCTAGAAAGGCTAATGGGGCAATGCTGGTGCTTGTATTTGTAAAAAGCCAAAGAACCATCTTCCATGGAAATAATTTCCAAAGGGGACCCAATATACCAGAGAGATGTCCGCTTACCTCTGACGTTGTAGAGAGAAGCATAAAATATACTCAAGCCATCACTGACTTCCCATCACTGATTTTCCCTGGGTGGAATATTTAGAAAATGTGCCATTCATTGTTCTAAAATCATATTTTATGATGAGCAGAAGCTGGGAAGTTTTATATCTGCCTTAATAATAATAGAGACCTAATTTATATAGCTCTTTTTAGTTTTTTTTTTTTTATGGAATACTTTTATATAAACTTTTCTGTTGGCCCTTAAAATGAAGTGTTTGTTATAATTGCTATTTTATAGATGAAAAAACTGATTTTCAGAAAGATTAATGGCTTCTCCCTTCATTGTTCAAACCAAGGGCTCCCATGCTTCGCAACATGGAATACAGCAGCATAGAGTTTGGAATCCAAGGGACAGCCTTTCATCTCAGTGCGCCAGGTAAATAAAGACAATAAGGCCTCCTTTATAAGTTGGAAATGTCTTTGGCTGCGAGCATCAGAATACCAATTTACAGAGATGTCACCAAGTTGAGGATTATAGATCTCAAGGACAAGCAAGTGTGGACTTAGGCCACTTCCGGCATTGGGTTCTTCTTCGGACAATGTCATTGACACTAATCTGCGGTTCCCTCAGCTTGTTCCTATCCTGATCACCTGTTCTGGAGCTGTGGCACTGGTATCTGTGTGTGACGTAGAAATGAGGAAGATAGAAGTTTCTATCTCTCTATTTCCTTTCATAGACACAGCCATGGCATGACTTCCTGTGCCCACACACAATGGACTTTGCTGCTCTATCTCAGTGTAAACTGTTTATATGGCCTCCACGTGCTGCCGGATACTGGGGAAAGAATGCTGAGCTAAAAACTGAGAATGGTGTTGCCCACAGATAATCGGGTTGCTCTTCGCAAAAAGAAGGGGAGGAGGCAGATCTTAGCAGGGCTATCAAGGGTCTCTATCTGACATAATTTTGATAGAGATTTGTTTTATAAACATTTTTACATTTTTTTTGCTATAGAATATGTATGTCATACATTGTATTATGTGTAACATTATTATTATACATAATTAATAATGATAGTAACATTGATTTACTTTTCCAGAGACAAAAAAGAACTTTGGGGGAAAAATGGTAGTTAATAATAATTATCAAAGTTGAAAACATTACTTTATATTTTAATTGTGTTCAAGTCTTAATACCTTTCAACTTATTTTAGGCTCATGATATTTCAATAAGTAGAATGGAAAGTATTATTATTATTTTACAAACAAAAAATTGATCTTCGTAGAAGTGAGAGCAATTGCTTAAGTTAATGGCAGAGTATGTGTTTGTACTTCAAATCTTGCAATATGATTTTGGAATCACATAATAACTCTCAAGAGCCACCCCTTCCTTCAGAAAGTTCGAGGAAGTGACATAAATGATAAGCACTGGTTATTTTTGTTGATGACACATTGTTGAAAAATTAGCAATAGATAACATTATCTTGTAAGACTTATTGCGCTTAAAAAGCATGTTTGCTATTTGTTATTCATAAAAACATGAAATAGGCACGGCAAGTGAGACCCCAGTTTCAGTAGAGTTTTTGCATTTTCCCAAAGTCATTCAGCTTATAAACAGAAGGGCCAGGCAGAGGACTAGCCTTCTCGATTTCAGCCCAGTCATTGTGTCACCAATCCTTGCTGCCTTTAAGAAACTGGATTTTTTAAATCCTGACCTCTCATGAAAACTAATGTTTTGTAAAATCTAATAAATTTTAACCCTTGTAAGTCAAAGCTTAAAAATTAGAGCTATATCTATAATGTACACATGGTTTGTTTGACAGCCACACCATGGACCCATGCAATGTTGAGAAAATATAATTAATTGCCAAAATTTAAAAATTAGATGTTAAATATAATCCTACTTTTCCAGTTCATTCATTAATTAATTTGTTAGTAATCTAACCATCTACACCTTGACCACATTCCTGAGTGCAATTAAGGAGCTGAACTGCAGACCAGGTAGGGGTCCTTCAGTTTTCCACAATCCCCGTAACTCGGCGTGGGACCCGGAATAAAGGCACTAAGACTGGACTCTCCACTCAGTTGATTTCTATACCTTCGTATAAACAGGTGAGTTTGTGACCCCATGGTGAACTTATTAAAACGTTATTTCCTGATAATAGACACTAGAGCAGATAGTACAATAGTTTTCTCCTTCATTTCTGAGATTTCTTTGAGATCTCCATAGATTCAAAACAAAAGAAAGAAAATTGGTTATTTCCAAGTGAAATGGGAAAACGACAAAATATTATTTGCCTTCAGCCTGGCCATGATTGGTGTATACCTGCAGTCACCACTGGACAGAGCTGGCATGGGACGGGTCTAGTCTGGGAAAGAACAGAAAGTCCAATGCCCCTGCTAAGAATAAGGGAAGGACACAAATCATTGTGGAAATCGCAGGCCAACTCAGCGCCGTCTCATCTGCCATCAGAGCTTTGATCTGGGCCATGTGAGGGCTGGGTTTAACTGTGCCCTCCATACACACCCCATCATTAAGCTAATAGCATAGGAGGTCTTCTTAAAGAGATTGACTTATCTCGTGTTTCCTCCCTCCCACATAAATATAATTAAATATGAAAGGTGGTGATGGCAGTTGAACATCTGTCATCAGCTTTGTGACTTTTCACAGTCTGTTGATTGGGTTATGTTTTGTATTATTCCAATGTCCACAGCTGTCAAGTGAAATGGGAGCGGACCTGCCCGAATCGGGGAGCCGAGGGCCCCAGTAGCCCATCACGTTCCGCGTGGTAATAGCAGGTGACAGCTTCTACTCCGAACAAATTGTTTTCTGTGGGTTGATGGGTCTCAGCTGTTCTAACCTGGGACGCGATGAATTTTTGCTTTCATTTTCAAGTAAGATCGGTTCAAATAGAGTCGCTGGCTTCTTTGAGTGTTATTGTTTCTTCGTTTGTTTTGTTTGCTTGCTTGCTCATAGCTATGTGTGCACGCATGTGCGGTGGCTCCATTGTTGGCAGCAAGCTCTAAATTTACCTTCCAGGGTTTGTGCTACTTCTGATATGTGGGCGCGAGAGATCAACCCGAGGGCAAGGGAGCATTTCAGGCAATCTCACTCCTACCAAGCTCTCTAAGGTTGATTTCTCATCTTGACTCAAGAGTATTTGTTCTCGGGCTGACATCCTTTTCCGCGTGAGTGAGATTAGCTCACACCAGTATCCTTGGGGAATGCCAATGGAGCGCTCATGAAAATGGTAGGCTGGCAGGCACCATGGGTCGTCTTCCAGGGCAGTCCGGTCCACAGACTTAATTTTATATGTGCTAAGTGTATGCACACAGCGAGAAAGCGGAATATTTTTAAAATGGAAAAGTCCAGAAGATTTCCTCTCAGGGCCTTCTTGTTCCCTTCCCCTTTCTCCACATCAAAACACGGTCTTAGAAAAGAATCCAAATGTACTTGGACCCAAAGGGATAAATAATGAATGATTTTTTGGATATTTGCACTTTAGTAAGAAATACTTAAAGGTACCTACTGCTGTCCAATCCAACCTTCTGTGATGATAAAAATGTTACATATAAAATGGGGCTGTACAATGGAAGGACTCAATATTTTTTATTTCATTTCAATTAACTTGAAGCAGCCACACATGGCCAGTACCTAGCATATCAAACGTGTCAAAATAGATCAGTAACAAGGGGCTTAAAAGCTTTCAGCTATTTTGCATAGAGTGTGTATTTCTGAGGAGGGCTTCATTATCCTGTCATGACTGAGATACACCAATGGCTACCTGAAAGAGTAACACTGACCATTTCCAGTGTCCAGCACAGGTGGAGTTCATCATAGACATCAAGAAGATATTTAAAGAATGAACATGCCAGTGAATGCATAAGAATGAGAGCAAACAATGCAATTGACATTTGTATGAGGCAGGTCCTCTGAGAAGCATGATTCTGGCTTCAGCTAAGCAACACTTCTTCGAGGTACCTATTTACTGACGTCCTTGTTTGTACAGATAAGGAAACTGAAAGGTAGAGAGGTCTATTTCCCAGGCTGAAAACGTAGTAAATAATGAAATTTTGATTTCAACTCAGTTCTATATCTCTCTAAAGCACACATTCACAGTTGTGGATACTGTCATGACTCTCTGCTTTAAAGTGCAGCTTACTTTAGGAGCTATTAATGAAGTCCATATATTGTAATAGTGATGTAAATCATCAGGGTCCCTTTATTTTCTTAACTCGATGATTATGTTTAAAGTAAAATATTGTTGAAATGCAACTAACATAGAATAGATACTCCATTAAAAGCAGCTGCATATTTATTTTACTCTCATAATTACATGACATTTGCATAAACTCCAATTGCATATGTGATATCTATCAAAGGGTCACTGAGTCATAGATAAATCTCATAATTCATTCTTCCCTTAGTGTCACCAATGACAAAAGTACCACAAAACTATAGTTCTGAAGATTTAAGGGTCTGCAAGAGAATAGCTAAAAGCATTGGTCCCCAGAGAGAAGAGCTACTGCTGATATGAGTCTATTCTCCACTCAAAATCAGCAGTGTTATTTATGAATTCACCTTATCATCTAAGTAGCTATCACGTAGTGAAGTCAGAGGTGGATGTCTATCAACTATATTGAATTATTAATTGAAGAATGAGTACACTCTACCATCATTTCTCCTGAATGTAGCTATAGCTTTCTTCCATTCAGTCTCTCAAATTGTGTTTCCACCCACAGCACCTGTCAGACACTGCAGAGATTGGTGGAAACTTATCCATTGGGTATATTAACACGGGAAAAAATTTTACCTCAAGGCACTTAGCTATCAGCTGTAAGATCTGCAGTAAATTCAAAGGAATTGATTTGTTTTAATTCTTCAGTATTGTTAATTGGCCCCAAGCTGATTGCCAGTTAATATTTATAATATAAAATTTCGGTTAATCATTTTATTTCTATATTTTGCATTACCAACAGAGTCTGCAATTTCAAGGCTCCTCAATTTGATTGTAACTCTTGGTGACCATAATAATATACATCTTTTTCTGTTCCTCTATGACACATCAGTGGCTCTGATGACACAAAATATATTCAGTGAGCCCCTAGTAGATAACAACGCAACCAAATGTCAGGGTGGGTCATGGTGGGGATTTATTTTGGTCCTATAGCAAAGATGTGTTCTGCTCTACACTGATTAGGGTGAAAATAGGAAACTACACCTAGAGACTGTCAGAACTCTAAGTCCTGGAAAGCCAGGCAGAGGAGTACAGACTAGTCATTCATTGCACTGGAGGCTGAGTCTGGAGAAATGTCAAATATCCCTGTGGGTGAGGAAAACATTTCAGGCCCATGAACCTGTTTGGGATTAAAGAAAAAAAATAGAAGTGAAGTCATAGGAAAAGATGAGTTTAAGTCCTCCTCTACCAGGAGCTAGGCTTTGTCTCTGTAAACCCAGAGATAGCATCCAAAGCTGTATAATTACAATACCGGATTTCATTTATTTTGTACATTTCTTTCCTAAAAAGATGTTTTTCCTAAACACATAAATCTCTATTCCCTCGTTTCCTTCATTTACATTTGCATTGATCTGGTAAGACAAGCAGTTGAGGTGGGGAGAAATTTCTGGTTGAGCATGTGTCAGCATCATGTTAAAAGATGTAGTTTTATATGTATGTGTGCTCCCCAAAATAGTTGGCTATATTTCCTCTTAAGTAGACAGAAGCCATAAGAGAGGAGATGAGATGCTAATAAGTAATAAGGAGGCAAGCAATAGAAAACACTTAATACAAACTAAAGCACAGGCTGACTCAGCAGCACTTCATTAAGCGGAATGGCAGTCCTCCCTCCCTCTCCTGGTATAGGTTATGGGGAAGGAGAATCACTTTGGCTTGGTTCTGAAACTTTTTGCAAGGGAAACCTGTCCATTTAGGGCCATACCTTTGCCTGTCGGGAGTTTTTACAAACAAATGAATTGCAATTAGAAATGAGATGAGGGCAGATCAGGAATGCTTATTAAATAAATTACAACCAGAAATTAAATGAGTGATGTCTGGGATCATCATGATGTTGAAGAGCCAGGAGCTTCCAAATACTACAGTCACAAGTTTATGCTTGGGTACATCAGCTGAGTGTATGGAAATATCTGGTCACAAGGGTGGCATATGAAACATTTGGTGGTGAGCATTCTCTATTACAAGCCCTTGTTGTGATCAGAATGACACATCTTATTTCACACTCTCAGATAAAGCATAAAAGTTTCAACACAAGAGCACAACAGTCCCAGGAGCACTTTCTTTCATAGAATATGCACAGATATATGTATATGTACTCCCCAAAATGGGATCTTACTTCTTGTACTGTTTTCTCACCAGTATGTTTTCCATATAGATTGATTTAAAATTTTATATTCATGACTCTGTACAGTTCCTGTTCAACAAGGAATGCTATCCAGCTTATGGACCATTAGTTGATTTCATGGATCTCATGACATTTAATAGATCATCACTGGAGCTAAAGATAGAGTGACCTGAGATTATGGTTTTCTGGGCATCAATAGTACAGTTTTGTATTGATTCTAATTCAACCTCTACCCCCTTATTGTGACAAGCAAGGAATTTATTAGCAGGTAAGATTGAGGAGGTAGGATGAGGCCATATCATAAACAGTCATCTCATATAGCATCCACAGAAAAAGATTTGGTCTTTCTTCTGTTGTTGGTGAGGTGCCTAATGAATTTGATGGGTGATTCTGTTGCAGATAAATCATGCTGTACTACTGTGACAGAGGTGAAGTTACAGGGGCTGGAGGAATAGTAGTGCTGCCAATTGAGTGAGATTTTACCTTTCAACTTGTCTCTCACTAGAACTGACATTTACCTTGCTGTGTGCCATCTCTCTCCTAACAGACCAGGCCTGGGTAGCTGTCACAATCTCTATTCTCTATTTGTATATTTGCATGCCCAGTTGACTGGAACCTGTCAGTGATATAGTATAGCCATGCCCACCTACTATTGTAAGAGTCCCAGAACATCACTGAGCAATCATTTTGTATTTTTCTTGCTTGCTAATATTGTTTTGATTCTACTCAATTATTATTTTGAAATTTAGATCTATTTTTATATATATATATATTTTATTATTATTAATTCTAATGGGGTGACACCAATAAATCAGGGTACATATATACAATGAAAAATCTCCAGGTTATCTTATCATTCAATTGTGTTGCATACCCGTCACCAAAAGTTAAATTGTCCTCTGTCACCTTCTATCTGGTTTTCCCTGTGTCCCTCCCCTCCTCCCTACCCCACTCTTCCCTCCCTCCCCCCACCCCATAACCACCACTCTCTTGTCCATGTCTCATAGTCTCACTTTTATGTCCCACCTATGTATGTAATCATGCTGTTATCAGTTTTTCTTTTTTTCTGATTTACTTATTTCACTCCGTATAATGTTTTCAAGGTACATCCATTTTGTTAAAAATGATCCGATGTCATCGTTTCTTATGGCTGAGTAGTATTGCATAGTATATATGTACCATAGCTTTTTAATCCACTCGTCTTCTGACGGACACTTGGGCTGGTTCCAGATCTTCGCTATTGTGAACAATGCTGCCACAAACATGAGGGCGCATTTCTTCTTTTCGAACAGTACTATGGTGTTCTTAGGGTATATTCCTATAAGTGGGATAGCTGCGTCAAAAGGCAGTTCGATTTTTAATTTTCTGAGGAATCTCCGAACTGTTTTCCACAGTGGCTGCATCAGTCTGCATTCCCACCAGCAGTGCAGAAGGGTTCCCTTTTCTCCACATCCTCGCCAGCACTTATTCTGTGTTGTTTTGCTGATGAGCGCCATTCTGACTGGTGTGAGGTGATATTTCATTGTGGTTTTCATTTGCATTTCTCTAATGATTAGTGATGTTGAGCATTTTTTCATATGCCTATTGGCCATCTGTATGTCCTCTTTGGAGAAATTTCTATTCATTTCTTTTGCCCATTTTTTGATTGGGTTGTTTGTCTTCCTGGTGTTGAGTTTTATAAGTTCTTTATAAATTTTAGTTATTAACCCCTTATCAGATGTGCTGTCGAATATATTCTCCCATTGTGTGGTTTGGCTTTTTATTCTGTTCCTATTGTCTTTAGCTGTGCAAAAACTTTTTAGTTTGATATAGTCCCATTTGTTTATCTTGCCTTTTATTTCAGTTGCCCGTGGAGATAAATCGGCAAATATACTGCTACTACAGATGTCGGAGAGCCTGCTGCCTATGTTTTCTTCTAAGATGCTTATGGTTTCATGGCTTATGTTTAAGTCCTTTATCCATTTTGAATTTGTTTTTGTGAATGGTGTAAGTTGATGGTCTAGTTTCATTGTTTTGCAGGTAGATGTCCAATTTTCCCAACACCATTTGTTAAAGAGGCTGTCTTTACTCCATTGTATGTTCTTTCCTCCTTTGTCAAATATCAGTTGTCCATAAAGCTGTGGGTTTATTTCTGGGTCCTCTGTTCTGTTCCATTGATCTATGTGCCTGTTCTTATGCCAGTACCAGGCTGTCTTGAGTATAATGGCCTTATAGTAAACCTTGATATCTGGAAGAGTGATACCTCCTGCTTTATTTTTTCTTTTTAAGATTGCTGAGGCTATTCGTGTTCTTTTTTGGTTCCATATAAATTTTTGGAATATGTGTTCTTTATCTTTAAAGTATGTCATTGGTATTTTAATTGGTATAGCATTGAATTTATAAATTGCTTTGGGTAATATAGACATTTTAATGATGTTTATTCTTCCTAGCCATGAGCACGGTATATGCTTCCACTTGTTTGTATCTTCCTTGATTTCTTTTATCAATGATCTATAATTTTCCGAGTACAAGTCCTTAACCTCCTTGGTTAAATTTTCTCCTAGGTACTTTATTTTTTTGGCTGTAATAGTGAAGGGGATTGTTTCCTTAATTTCTTTTGCTGACAGTTCATTGTTTGTATATAGAAATGCCTCTGATTTCTGAGTATTAATTTTAAATCTGCCACCTTGCGGAATTCATTTATAAGGTCCAGTAGTTTTTTGACTGAGACTTTAGGGTTTTCTATATACAATATCGTATCATCTGCAAATAGTGACAGTTTTACTTCTTCTTTTCCAATTTGGATGCCTTTTATTTCTTCTTCTTGTCTGATTGGTGTAGCTAGGACTTCCAGAACTATGTTGAATAAGAGTGGTGAAAGGGGGCATCCCTGCCTGGTTCCTGATCTTAAGGGGATTACTTTTAATTTTTGTCCATTTAGTATGATGTTTGCTGTTTATCGTAGATGGCCTTTATCATGTTAAGGAATGATCCTTGTATTCGCACTTTACTGAGAGTTTTGAGCATGAATGGGTGCTGGATTTTATCAAATGCCTTTTCTGCATCTATTGAAATTATCATGTGATTTTTGTCCTTCCTTTTGTTTATGTGATGAATCACATTGGTTGCTTTGTGAATATTGAACCAGCCTTGCCTCTCCAGAATAAATCCCACTTGATCATGGTGTATGATTTTTTTCATATATTGCTGGATCCGGTTGGCTAATATTTTGTTGAGAATTTTAGCGTCTAAATTCATCAGGGATATAGGCCTATAATTTTCTTTCTTTGTGTTGTCTTTGCCCGGTTTTGGGATCAGAATTATGCTCGCCTCATAAAAGGAGTTTGGAAGTCTTCCTTCCTCTTGAATTTTTTGAAATAGCTTGAGGAGGATAGGAATTAGTTCTTCTTTGAATTTTTGATAGAATTCACTTGTGAAGCCATCAGGCCCAGGACTTTTCTATTTTGGAAGTTTTTTGATAACTGTTTCGATCTCATTTGTTGTAATTGGTTTGTTTAGGTGTTCTGATTCTTGCAGATTGATTTTTGGAAGGTTATATGATTCAAGAAATTTGTCCATTTTACCAAGATTGTCTAATTTTTTGGCATATAGTTCTTCATAGTATTTTCTTACAATGCTTTGTATTTCTGTTGTGTCAGTTGTTATTTCTCCACTGTACTTTTTAATTTTATTTATTTGAGTCCTCTCTCTTTTTTTCTTTTTGTGTCTAGTTAAAGGTTCATCAATCTTATTTACCTTTTCAAAGAACCAGCTTCTGGTTTCATTGATCCTCTGTATTGTTTCCTTCGCCTATATGTCATTTATTTCTGCTCTGATCTTTATTATTTTCTTCCTTCTATTGTCTTGGGTTTTATTTGCTGTTGTTTTTCTAGTTCTTTTAGCTGCAGGGTCAGGTTGCTTATTTGAGCTCTTTCTAGCTTCTTATGATATGCCTGTAGTGCAATGAACTTCCCTCTCAGTACTGCTTTTGCTGTGTCCCATAAATTTTGAGTTGATGTATGCTTACTATCATTTGTTTCTAGAAACCTTTTTATTTCTTCTTTGATCTCATTGTTAATCCATTCGTTATTTAATAACATGCTATTTAGTTTCCAAGTGTTTGAGTATTTTTCAGTTTTTCTTTCGTGGTTAATTTCTAATTTCATGGCATTGTGATCAGAGAAAAATGCTTGATATGATTTCAATCTTCTTAAATTTATTGAGACCATTTTTGTGTCCTAACATGTGGTCTCTCCTAGAAAACGTACCATGAGCGCTTGAGAAGAATGTATATTCTACTGCTTTAGGGTGAAATGTTCTGAAGGTATCTATTAAATCAAGTTGATCTAGTGTCTCCTTTAAGTGTGCTGTTTTTTTATTAATTTTCTTTCTTGAGGATCTATCCAGTGTTGTTAGTGGGGTATTGAAATCCCCTACTATGATAGTATTGCTGTTAATCTCGCCCTTTATATCCATCAAAGTTTGCGTTATGTATGTTGGGGCTCCTATATTTGGTGCGTAGATATTTATAATGGTTATATCTTCCTGTTGAATTGTTCCCTTTATCATTATTTAGTGTCCTTCTTTATCTCTTACTACAGCCTTTGTTTTAAAGTCCATTTTGTCAGATATAAATATTGCTACCCCTGCTTTTTTTTCATTTCCATTTGCATTAAATATTTTTTTCCATCCTTTTACCTTCAGTCTATGAGCATCTTTTGTTTTAAGGTGTGTCTCTTGTAGTCAGCATATGTATGGGTCCTGTTTCTTTATCCATGCAGCTACCCTATGTCTTTTGATTGGATCCTTTAATTTATTTACATTTAAGGTTATTGATATGTAGTTATTTATTACCATTTTATTCTTTAAAGCTGTATTCTTCTTTTGCTCTATTCTTTCCTCCCTTTGAACTGTTCACAAGAGGCCCCTTAGTATCTCTTGCAGAATTAGTTTGGTTTTTATGAATTCCAAGAGGCTTATCTGGAGTGCTGCTTTGTTGCTTAGCAACTGAGCTCTTGTAAATGCCTGAGGCAGAGGACATGGAGTCATCCTCAGTGCCAGGGGCCAACTCACTCCAATGGAGCCATGGCTGCAGGAGGAGAGGAGAAGAAATAAAAGGAGAGAGAGAAAGAAATGAGAGGGGGAGGGATAGAGAAGCAGATAGGTGCTTCTCCTGTGTTCCCTGATTGGGAATTGAACCCCAAACATCCACACATTGGGCTGATGCTCTACCACTGAATCAACTGTCGAGGGAAGATCTTCTCCTAAACCTATTATCCAAGCCCAAAATATTATTCTTCATAAATAAACTTTATATTTCTTAAAAAATATTGGAGACTTCATAAGTAATTTCTCTAACTACCTCTCTCCTATTATGATATTAAAAATCTAATGATTATTTATGTCTATCTTTACCCCATTTTCCAGTGGTCAGAGATAAGATGTTTCTTTTCCTTTACAAAAAAATCTTATCCACGTATTTCTGGTACCCATTTCCCTATGCTTCCTCTGGAAACTTTATCCCTGCACTCACTCATAGTCTTTCTTAGTTCAATTGTCTATCTTTGTTTATTCCCTTTGAATTACATTATTTGAGACCACATCCTACAATAAGCATAACAACACTGGAGACTATGCTGCTTTGCTAAACTAGCATTTCCCTTCATCATTTAAAGAAACTTTCTTTCATTTCCTTTCTGTTCCCAGAACTGCACTGTTGGATACCACCATAGAAATGCATTACTCTTCAATTCACATGCCCTATATGTTAAAAGTTACATATGAGCGAGGATGACCGCTTGCTGCATGATAATCATCTGATTATTTCCATATGCTATCAGTTCAACATCCCCCCTCCTCCTTTGCTACTCAGCTGGATCCTGACTTCCTGCCCTGCCATTTGGAACCTGAGATGCGATAACATTGAATGAGCCCCTTCATTTATCCCTGTGAAGATTCTTAGATCAATTGACTCTTTTCTTTCTCAAGCTGAATCTACTTGCCTTTTTCTTTCTGATTTCAATCAGGAATACCTATATTCCCAGGTTTTGTATGGTTTTGGTCAATTAATCCAAATATGTTTTCTAAGACCTACTTTGTCCATGTACTGTTCTAGATTCTGAGAATATAAATAGGAATAAGAGGGACAGCGTTCATGAAGTTGGTAAAGTGGAGTGGGAGTGAGTAACATAGAAAAGACAATATGCAACTTCTTAAAAATAAACAAACAACAAATATATTTTTTGAAGGAGATAGGGTAGATGGGCGAAGTTAAAATCATTTTATTTTCTTTATTTCCTACTGAATGAGCAGAGTGCTCACAGTGTTTTCATCTTTCTGGCATGTTCTGCAGACTCAGCACAGCTCACTGGCCAAGTCAAGATTGCAGAGAACCACGTGGTCATCTTTGGCTTTGAGGAAACTTCTCTAAGATCATCTGGATGCAGTGCTACTTCAAGTCATTTTATTTTGTTTTCACATTAATTTGTCAATCTATGCTTCAACATATTGAAATTCTATTTTGTCTAATTAAGTTTAGTTGAGATGAAAACATTTTCACATGGGAACCTCCCACCAGATCCTTGGCATGGACCTCTGGTGTCCCATTTGTGCCCAGTATCAGTTGTAACAGTATCTGTGATGTCTTTGACTCCTTTGCTGTGTTGAACAAGCTCTAGTGATAGATCAGTCAAAGATCTGCCTTTAAACACACACACACACACACACACACACACACACACTTTAATAGAAAGGACTTCACCTTGGAAGAGTACATCTGACACACATGGCTAATTTGGCAGATTTAGAAATCAGTTATGCAGAAACATGAGGACTACATCTCTAGCTTGCCCAACCACATTTTGTCTCTTCCATCTGGGTTAGCCTCCCATGTCCCTGTCCATGGGAACGATTTAACTGGCTTAAGGAAGCTGTTATTTTCATCTCTTATTTTGCTAACAGTGACTGAAAGAGTTTCGGGGAAGAAGTCGGGAAGATAATGCCGTGCCCGGATACAGATGCACAACCTGCTCGAATCTCCCTGACGCCAACATGAGCTGGGCCAGCACAGCATTAGCAGGAAACTTTTAGGCAGCGATAATGTGTGGGACCTGATAGAAGATAGCCCCAAACTAAATATTAAAACACTGTGTGGATATTTCTCCCTGGCCTTTAATGAGTGATTGCTGAGGCAGGTTTTGTCATTTTCACCTGAAGCTCACCGTGGGCGCCCAGTGGTCAACCAAAGATTAATATGACAGAAGATGAGAAAATTGAGTATTTAGCTAAAGCCCCTATCTAGGCTTATGTGCAGGAAAAGGTGGAAATAAAATGTGGGCTGTAGACAAAATGTCTCACAATTATCAGCTCATCACCAGCTTCTCTCCCAGTGCACATGCTGAGCTAAAGCACTGGCACAGAACACACTCTGAACTAGTAGAATTTCTTCCTCCCTAACTGATTATACCATCCATAATGATTGCCTGATGTCCATGCGTATTTATACCTGTGATGGTTAATGTTTTGTGTCAGCTTGACTGGACCACAGGGTGCTCCGACATTTGGTTAACCATGACTCTGGGTATGTCTGTGAGGGGGTTTCTGGATGGGATCAGTATTTGAGCCTATGGACTAAGTACAGCAATCTGTGCTCTTTCATGTGAATGAGCCTCATGCAGTCAGCTAAAGGGAGAATAAACAGAAAGGCTGGCCCTCCCCCAGGGTAAGAGGTAACTCCTCTTGGTTTACTGTTTAGAGTTGGGAACAATTCTCTCCTGCCTTTGGACTGGGGTTGGAATTAACTTTTTCTGGGCTTCCAGCATGTTGACTGCAGATCTTGGAACTTGTCAACCTCCATAATTCTGAGTCAGTTCCTTATAATAAGTCCCTATCTATATATCTATTTATCCTATCTATCTACCACCTAAATACCCATCTATCTATCCTCCCTCTCTCCTATTAATTTTGTTTTTCTTAAGAGCCCTGACTACACCCAAGGAACTCTGTCATAAGGCTGCTCTGTGTATTTTTAAAAGAGCACAATGGGGGTGAGGAAACTGAGGCACATTTCTCAGCTTTCAAAAGGTTCTTTCTTTCCTTGGCTTTGTCTTTGGTTCTCATCTCCCCTGGCAAAGGGCCTTTGTTAATCTGAATAATGATATCAAGGATTTCTCTGTTTTCATCCACTTTTTCACTGCAAGTTATCATAAAGCTAGAATTACTTATGTAGTCATTTCTTCAAGACTCTATAACTGAATTCCTGTTTTTGCCCTCAGTACCTAAAATTACACACAGATGAGTGGCAAGTATATCCCAAAATAATCCCATGGCAGGTTTATGGGTGGACTCAGAGCACTCATTCTTTTTATCCTAAGGGACAGTAAGACACATTCCAACTTAGCAAACCATAATATGCTAAAGAATGACTCAGTAAATTCTGAAAGGGAGTAGAGGAAAGTTGGAGAGGCAGAAAGGGAAGAAGGGAGAGAGAAAGACTGTGCTTGCTTTATACAATCCATTGTTTTGCAAAGTAATGTCACTGAGATAAATAGAAAATAGGACCCTCCCTTTTGGAGTTAATAAACCAGAGAAAGATGGGAACTTGGACACACTTAACTCTTGGCACAAAGTAAAACTCTTAAGGAACTATCACCACTGATGGGCTTGCTGGTGAATCCAGGACATGCCTAGTTTTTGTTCAGTGAAACAAACCAAACGTTTCAGCAAAGCTCTTTTTTCCTAATGCAAGGAGATGCCTGGTCTGACTCAGACAGCTTTCATGTGCGCATTATTTCTGGCAGCACTGTGTTCCAGAAATGCTACAAAGAACTATGGGAAGAGGGAAAATACTCAAGAAAGGGTACTTTCATTGTGTTCCCATTTCTGTATAAGCCAAGACCTAATGACAAGACCTAACTTCAGTGCTGGTGTCTCAGGAGCTCAGAGACAATCCTGAATCTGTCCTATTGCTCTACCCCATGGGGACCACCAGATTCCAATATTAATTATCACCATAAGCAAGGATCTCCATGATTCAGAATAATTTACATTTATTAATAATTGCACTCATAGCCTGACCAGGCGGTGGTGCAGTGGATAGAGCGTCGGACTGGGATGCGGAAGACCCAGGTTCGAGACCCCAAGCTTGTCAGCTTGAGCGCGGGCCCATCTGGCTTGAGCAAAAGCTGGCCAGCTTGGACCCAAGGTCACTGGCTCCAGCAAGGGGGTGCTCGGTCTGCTGAAGGCCCGCAGTCAAGGCACATGTGAGAAAGCAATCAATGAACAACTAAGGTGCTGCGACGGTAACGAAAAATTAATGATTGATGCTTCTCAACTCTCTCTGTTTCTATCTGTATGTCCCTATCTATCCCTCTCTCTGACTCTCTCTCTGTCACTGTAAATAATAATAATAATAATAATAATTGCACTCATGGATAAGACACATTTTTCCTAGAGTTGTCCTTCGTAGCAAGTCTAAGTTTAATACCAAATTAGAATGTCTCAAGCACTAAAGTAAGTCCTTTACCAACCACTCCTTATTCAGGCTTTATAATAAAATGGTAAGATGAATGTTATTTTCTCTAATGTGCAGATGAGAGAAAAATGAGGCTTAAAGTGGTAAAATGAATTACTCAAGGTCATCCTGCTGGTAAGCAGAAGAACTAGTAAGAATTGAATCTTGAGTTTGCTGAACTCTAGGACCAGGTTCTTGGCATCAAATCATGGGTCCTGAAGACAGACTCAAGTAGCAATAAACATCTAAGAGAAGGGAGAGGTGAGAGGCAAATAAGGATGGAAAAACTGTTCAACTCTCTCTTCATTCTCTTTTTTAATAATCAACTTGTTCACTTACGAGGTACATTTAACTTCATTTTGTACCAGTCTTTCTGAACACTCTCAAAAACAGGTGTATTAATGTTCATAACTTTAAACTCAGAAGTGTATGCTTTGAATTGGTGGCATTTTGCTTTCCTAGTTCTTCCCCTTCCCCTCCTCGATTTCTTCATAATCTCTCCTGTTCTTTGTTCACTGGCCTCCTTTCCCCCAATGCTTAAATTCCAGGTGAAGTTCAAGCCCCCTCTTCTCCCGAAAACATGCCTTCCTCCGAAACTTTACATAACAGAAATTAACTGTTCCTTAAATATGGCTTGGTTGATTTTTCCAAATGGTCTATAAATTTATAGACAAGGTCTGTGGATAAAACATTTCTTCCTTATTAGCAACCCATTACTAGACATTTAATAGTAGCTGGATACATTCAGAATAATTTTCAACTACTTGTTTTTTTGAAATGTAGCCATATATTTCTGGGGCATCACTTAAGTTGCATCTTCTCAAAGTTGATATTTTAGTTTAATATATGAATAAAATTGGTGTTTTCCCAGTTTTATGGGTTTTCTTTTACCTCCTGGCAAATATCCATTCTCCAGATCTTGCCTAACATCTCCCAGTACCAAGAAGAAGCATTTCATTAATTTGTAACTACATATGTTTTGTGTAATAACAAGAATGAACTCTGAAATTCCACAGGGGGGAAAAAAGGTAACTGATTACCTACATGGTTTTTATGCACAACAATGTAATTTTTCAGTGGATTTAAAAAATTGGAAAACCTGATACTCAATACACAAAACTGTCCATGTATATTTCTTGTTTAATTTTGTGAAATGTACTGGGCTGAGTTTCAGAAGAATTCCACTTTTTCCATAAGCTGAGATTTTTTTTTCATTGCTAGCACTCTGGAACCTTGTATCCTGTTGAGATTTGATGGTGACCTCACAGGTACCTTATTAATAATAAACCAGAGCGGCTCAGCAGAGCTCAGGCTGGATGTAATAAATCATACGCAAGCAAGTGCCGTGCTTGCAGTTTTGGAATTCAGAGGAATATAATTACCAAGATTGAGGGTCTGGCAAGTAATGAGAGTGACTCGGCGTGGGGACTGGCCTTTCATAGGTCTGGCACATACTTATGGTTATTAATTACTTTTGCATTTTACGTTGCTAATTGCCATTATTCTTACCAGTTACAACAAAATTGAATAAAAACTGAAGCTGGAAATGGCAGGTCCAGATATTACATTGTGCCTCTGCCCAAGGAAGTTTACACGCCATTTAAGTTATTTGAAGTGATTGATAATAAGACAAACTGAAAGGTGACAAATGGCACCCAAGTCAGCAAATAATCATAGTGGGAGATTCCAGGAGTTTATAAAGGAGAAGATCACAGACAGTTAACATGTGGATTTTTTTCTAGTCAGTTAACCACCATGCAACCTAGTTGTTCTGTTTCTCAGAAAACTTCCTTCAGTCACTAAGGCAGATAACTAACTGCTAGTGTAGTTCCAAGTCCATATGTTTTTAAGACACAGTCTATTTTCGATGCTTTTGTGCTTAGGTGCTAAAGGTGGTAGCATCTGTTTAATGCTAGCCTTCAGTCACAAAAGCATTGTTGTCTAGACCATTTAGCATAGTTCAGTGTTTTCTAACAACTTGAAAATGGCCCTCTTGGATAGTCTAAGGGAAATGCTGAAGCCTTCCTCATGCACATGCACATGAGCGTGAATACACTAGCACTTGTGAACAAATTAGGGAGCAGAGGTAGGGAGTACTTCGATTCCCACTTTAATGAGTTCAAGAATGGGGAGGCCAGGTACAGGGACAAGCTGCAATTCTGCCACCTCACTTTCGTATAAATAACCATAGGAATGACTCTTGGTTACTGAGAAAGGTTGAATGCCTTTTGCCCTTTCTTAAGATGGCAGGTAGACAGACAGGTGATGTGTATTTGGTTAAAATTTTCAAGCAAAAGTCATTGTTTTTAAATTAAACTTCTAGAACAAACTTTAACAGTGAAAATGCTGTTTATTCCAAAGATAGTTTAGTCCTTGATGGAAAGAATTGAATAAGGTACTTCTGTAAATGGCAAGTCCACCAGCCCAGGGCTCCCCTCGGCACTTGGGAGGCCTGGAGCAACTGGCAGTTTTGACAGCTACCGCCTCCTCTCGTGAAATTAGAAAGCCCCCTATGGTCAGTGCTGCTCACCTACCTGGAAAAGGCCAAACTACCCCCATCCTGCCATTCACAACTTGAAACATTGTGCTTTTCCAATGCCTTCTTCCTCATTACCCACACTACCGAGACTTTATGATCATCAAAGAGGAATGTAACTGGGAGCCTAAATTCTACAATACATAATCATAAATCTCCCTTTTTAAAGAGAAGAGAACAGAGATTACGAGAAGGATGGTGCTTCTCCTAGTGATCCAGTCGGCATTGGAATTGAAAATGAAAGGCAGTCGAGTACTCTTAGCATCTGTCTTCATATAACCACTGGGAATACTGTTCCTGGCGAATTAGCAAACATGTTGTAACTGCTTTTAGGCAAATGGCAGCCTGAGAACATTATTGACCTCTGTTAGAGAGAAGCCTGCTCATAGATCTAGCAGAGGTTCATGCCTAATGGATGTGATTTCTTCAGTGCCTGTCTGTCAAGGGAGATGTCTTTAACAGCAGCACTGGAATGACAGTAGCTTGTTCTAGCATAACAGTAAATGCTCCAGTGGCTGTGTGTGTGGTCTCTCTCGGGTTTCTTCTTTCTTCACCGTGCTGTGAAAACACGCACTGCATGTATGTTTTTATTATCATTGTTGCTAAGAAGTATGAGAGCATGGGTTTCTAGCTCATCATCTGTGCAGAGCAGGGTCAGCAAATCCTGCCAGAGTGTAATAACAATCTAGAAGTAAAGTCGTCATGGTAAAACCTATCAAAAATGTGGCAACTTATAAAAATACGTCCCTCAAACACACCAAAGTTGTCATCAGAGTGAATTAGCTGCCAATTTACTTCTCCATCTTGTAAAAGGGCACAGAATTGTAATGTAAAAATAAAATCAACTAATGTATAACTACTGTCTGTGAACGATAAAGTTGAAACAAGAAATGAACTTATCACTTAGTGCTTTTCCAAGTATGTTACTGTCTTACAGAATGCTGCAGTTCAGCCTTCTGATTTTGGAAGATTTCTTTCAAAGGAGATTATGATGAATATTTCCTGCCTATGAATTGGCAGATTTCAGCCAATGAGCACTTATTAAGTGTCAACTGTGGTCTATGCACTGGGCCACAATAAAATAGGACAATTTGTTAAAAACTGTTAGCATACAGCCAGTACACATATATATTTTTATCTTCAACAAATCATTCAGGTCATATTGAGCATTTGGTTAATTAACTTTTGGCACACTCCACATTCACCTGTGTTCCTCTGGGAGAAAGAGAAAGAGAGAGAGAGAGAGAGATGTCAGTACAAGAGGCAGTGTTTGTTCTGGCCCTTGAGGGATACTTAGGTTTGTATCATTTCCAGCCAACTTATTAGTGTTTTCTTTTTCTGCTTCATTCACTTAGCTGAGTTCTTTCAAAATCAAAGACATAAACAAAAATAACAACAGTCACTTCTGTGACCCATCGCCCAACCCTGGCTCACTCACTCTAATGAGTTCCTATAACATTTGGTCTCTGGAACATGGAAGTTTGCACATCCGTCCAACACTGCCACACTCCTGGGATCATGGGGTGGGAGGAGGAGTGGTGCATTGGGGGGTGTCTCCTGAAGTTTTCTGACGGACTCTGACACAAGAATCTCATGTCCCACTCTAGAGCTGGTGAGCAAAGCATGCAGTCACAGAGAGTGCAGAGTAGCTTTCCCCTGCCTACCATTTGTTCACTCATCCTTGTGGCCACACCATGCTTTCATTAGCTCTTCCCAAAGAGCCTCTATGCCCACCAGCACAGCTACTACCCAGTTGGACCATCCATCCTTCCCTAACCTTCCATGCCTTTAAAAGTAACACTGTCACCTAAAATCTCATCAGTCATCCTTTCTACTTTTATGCTTTGATCATTTTCTTCTGTCATAGACTTCAACAAATATTTATTGAACCTACTATATTCTAGTTATTATTGTGGAAACTTTGAAATAGAATTGAGCTTAATATATATATTGCCCTCTTTGAGTGTACCACATATTGTGAGAAATGAGATAGCAAACAAGTACATAGCAAAGTACATAGCAGATACAGTGATAAATACCCTGGAGAAAACAAAATTGCAATGAAAACAAGTGCTTGAGTACTGTACAATATTAGAAACGATGACCAGGGAATGCTTTATGAAGAGAAAGTAGCTGAGCACAAATCTAAAGGGCCTATAATTAGACAAGAATTTGTCAAACAGATATTGTTTTATTACCCCATGAAATTATAAAACAGATGATAGATTAGATGATAGATTGATGATAGATAGATAGATAGATGATAGATAGATTCCCTGCCTCTATTTCAAACCTAGATGGAGAATCGGGTACATAGTGTTTATAAAAGAATGAATAGTTGCAAGCATGAGAACATAAATACCGTTTATAATGTCTAAGCTTTTTAAGTCTCAGTTTTACCTTAACATTACCCCCAAAATGTTAAGGTAAAAACATAAAGGAAATCACTTATTTCCTGAGCTCCTTTATTTCCCAGCCCTCTTTGGAGTTAGCAGGGACAGATGACTGGTTTTATTGAATAGCACAAGAGGAGAGGTGACGTATAACGCTTCAGAGCCTATACATTTAAGAGATAAAGTATGAACCTCCAATTTTTATTTCCCCTGCAGTGGAAACCTTGAAGGCATGTGTCAAAAATAGAGTACCTTAGATCATTGGATGAAAAAGAGTCCCATTAAAGTGCAGCTGAGAGAAGTAACTTTATTTTGCTAAGTCACTGAAATTTAGAAATTATTTGTTACCATACATTGTCTCATCTGTTCTTACTAAGTTAGGGTGTACACATATCATGTTAAGAGTGTATAATCAGTCTGTTATGCATTGATCATTAAAGTGTAAAACAAATGGGACTGAGTTTTTGCTAATTACATTGTGATACTTTGGTTAACTGAAAAATACAGGCATCAGATTGGTTCCAGGAAGATAAAGGGTTTATTCCAAGATACCCATGTGGTTTCTGGAGACCTTATAAAAAACAAAGATGATAGTGAGCCCCCAAATAGGTTTCCTTGAGCTTTTAATAGCTGTTCCATCCACCCTGAGGTATATGGTGGATAGGTCAAAAGATAGGAGCTTCAGCTTGTTCAAGATCTTGATGTGCTCTTAGGGAACTGGAGTATAGAAACACTTATGTGTTGGGAGGGTTCACAGTGAGTATACATGCTAAAACTGGTAGTGTCTTCTCATCTCATGGTTCTAATAAGGTACCTCGCTCTCCCATGAGCTCATTCATATAGGAACTTTAACCTGCTATTTCCCATACCACTGAGAAAAGGGAGAATCAGTGAGCTACTGATAACTGTATTTGGTTGCTTAGTTCATTCATTGTATGGTTCTTGAACAGTTGAAAATGAGTGAAATAAGCAAAAAAAAATTCAACCAGACTGATGAGAATACAAATACTTTTGGATTACTTAGATTTCAGAGTTTGAATCTGGAGTTCTCAAATCCTAAATCAATTTTAGCTTTCACTTCTCTAAACACCAAAGACCAAGCTATTGGTAGGTATACTCATTTACAAAAAAAAAATAAACTATAACTATAGATGATATAAACAGAAAAGAAAGACAAATTGAGAACTTTAGTCAGAGATATAAAGCCAGGACCATGCTCAAATTACTGCAGACCTGATATGGTGAGGATGCCAACACCAGACACCACACCCACCCTCTGTTCTATAGTTTACACTAATTCCCCAACACTACTACCCCTGGGCCCTGGACGCCACCATCAGCATCACAGACACTGCTGCACAGGAGGCTTGAAACCTCTTCCCCTCAAAGCCTGGTTAACATTTCTTCTGTGCTCTCTATAGCCAATCTTCTGAGAATGATGGACTCCATTGTCTGCATGCGTTTGTCTACTTCACCTTCACTTTGCAACTCAGAGCAACTGGGTTCTTTTTTCACTCCACTGATGCTGCCCTTTGACTGAGATCTCAGGGACTTTCTTATTGGAAATGCAATGAACTCTTTCTTCAGCTAAATTCAGATGGATTTCATACTCCTCATCACTCCCCTTTTCCTTGGTACTAATTTTCCTGCTCATGCCTTAAATGCTAGTATCCTAAGGATTTAATCTGCAAACCACGTGTCTATTCACACTAAATTTCTTGGGAGACCTATACACCCTTGTGGTTTTAATTATCACCTACATGGTAATGATTCCTACATCAATATTTCTGACCCTAACTAGTCTTCTGAGCTTAAGACTTGTACAGGCGCTGAAGCCAGTGGCTGGGAGAAGGTCAAGAATCCTATCCCAGATAGCTCTTGAGCACTGACCTCTGTGCACATTTCCCTGAATAACCAACCTAATGGACATGATAATGGATGATAAGAATTCCCATGTCTCTCATAAACAGATTAGAATTTAAAAAATCAAACAAATTTACAAATAAAACTTAAGAACAGAAAAAAGTGCTTTGGAGAACCAAGGACCCAATCAATTAATGTGGATATCCTAGGATGTTCTATCTTTATCTTCCTTTTCATAGCTACTTATTCTTTCTACCCACTTCATTCTTTGTTCTTGATGTTGGCTCTTTTCCTCCTGTTTCCTAGATGGAAGAACTTATTATCATAAAATCTTTCCTTAGTCCATTTGAGCTGATATAATAGAATACCATATACTGGCTGGTTTATAAACAATAGAAATTTATTTCTCAAAGTTATAGAAGCTGAAAGTCCAAGATCAAGGTGCCTGCAGGTTCAGAGTCTGATGAAGACCTGTTTTCTGGTTCCGAGATGGCTGTTTTCCCTCTATATCTTCACAAGGTAGAAGTTGCAAGGGCAACCTCTGTAGTCTCTTGTATAGGGCACAAATTCCAGCTATGAGGGCACCACCCACATTACCTGATCAGCTCCCAGAGGCTCACATTCAAATATCATCACATCAGGGATTAGGTTTTAAGATATCAATCGAGGGTTGGGGTGGCACACAATCATTCAGTCTATAGCCAGGCCTGAGTTTTTTAGGTTTTTTTAATCATCTAAGTTTAAATAGTTTAAATTTAAATAACCTAACTTTCAGCAATATTGTTATCAAGTGGGGAAATATATTAACCAGATTAAAGATAGAAGGAGTTGTGCCAGCCGAAAGATAATAGTTAGCCACTACAATGGTAATTCTGCACATATCAGCCGCATATTTCATAGCTTACAAAGTTATTTTTATCAAAGAAATTCATAGGTATTTTCTCATTTTTTTCATGTGCAAACCCTGTGGTTTAAGGGACATTACCTTCATTTCACAGATGTGGGAACTCAGACTCAAAGAGAATAAGAAATTTAATCTGAATCCAAAAGCTAGTTAAGACTAGTGTTAAGACATGGATAATTACCTTTAGTCTTTAACACAAATACCTTGGAATGTTGATTAACTCGTGTAAACATGCAGGAATCTCTGAAAATCAGTGATGACTCAGCATCAGGACTGAGCACTCTGCTAGGTGGGATATGTGTTGCCAACTGTAGTGTCAATTTCCCTTCTACTGAAAGTTAAATCTTGTTTAAAGAAGAAATATTGTTGAGATCTCTGCATCTATAAAACTAACTTCTTTATCTGCAGCACTGGATTTGTTCTTGATGTTAGTTATACCATGCTTATTAATTCTCATTGAGACAGTTTCCTCCTCTGGGGTCATTCATTTACCTGCCAAGCAGATCTGAGCATCTCTAGTGGCGGAGACTGCATGCTTGACAGGTGGAGGAAACATAAGACAGTCCCTGCCCTCAAACAACTCATTGTCAGTTGAGCCAGGGATGGATGCATGTAACTGTGTACATGTGATACAGGCCATGAAAGATGTACAAACAGAATAAAATGGGAGTTCTAAGGAAACTTACTATAATATGAGAGTCAGGGAGAGCAGATGCCTTTTTAGTGGGGCCTTGGATGACAGTACTGAGTGACTTAGGGGAAACAGACAAACTTATAGGGAATAGGCTTAGCAAAGCCTGACTTAAAGCTCAGTCCTGACTAGATCTGTCAGCTTAGAGTCTCGTGGTCCTTCCCCACCAGGGCTGTGTATTCAGTGGGAGTGATGGCTCCTCCCCAACCTTCAGATCCACCTACCCTCCCAGAAATACCTACAAATGCCATTTGCTATCTATATGAGTTTACAGTTCTGTTTCATTCACTAGGTAGAATTACACACATTCACCAAGACTTGGGATTTGTTATTATAAACACTGAATTATTGTAGTTTATTGCTCTTTGCAACCCTACACATGTGTCTTTGTGAATAAGAAAATGAATACGAAAATATCTAATAGGATATTATGATGAAGTTGTGTACAAAAGTTTAAAGAGGGATGCATGGTCTTCTGAAATGGTCAGTGGTTTTATTTAATTTTAGTTATTGTTTTTAATACAGTGAGAGGAGGGTAGGCAGAGACAGACTCCTGCCTCTGCCTGACCAAGATCCACCCAGCAAGCCTACTAAGGGACAATGCTCTGCCCATCTGGGATGTTTCTGTGTTGTTCAGCAACCAAGCTCTTCTTAGTGCCTGATACAGAAGCCAGGGAGCCATCCTCTATGGCCAGGGCCAACTCCCTCCAATTGAGCCATAGCTACAGGAGGGAAAGAGAGAGAGAGAGAAGGAGAGAGAGAGAGTTGAGAGGAGAAGGGATGGGAAAGCAGATGGTCACTTCTCCAATGTGCCCTGATTGGGAATCAAATATTGGACTTCCTTGTACTGGACCTATGCTCTACCACTGAACTAACTAGTCAGACCTTGGTCAGTGTTTTTCACACTGGTTTTTAAACCCTTGTGCTTGCTTCTCTTGGACAAAGGTGTGCATGGGGATGGAGGCCTGACTGAACATGGCTTTTCCCAGGTTATAACTGGGAGAAAAGTTTGTAATTGCAGGAGTATCTTACAAATCTGTATATAAATTGTTAAATATGCAAATTTATTTTATATAATAAATCAAAAAATATATTTAGAGCAGCAACTATTTACTAAATTATAAAACAAACAAACAAAAATATCCTGACTGTGCTTGCATTGTAATTGGAGGATTGGCATTAAACATGTAATATGATATCCTGTGATATGTATGATATGACAGAAGCTTGTGTAGTGATATGTGCTATCTGAAAAATAATGCCAGCAGTGAGGTTATTTTGGATAAATGAGGTCAGGGAAGACCCAGACGTAGCGTTTGAAAGGAGATGTGAATGAAGAAGTAAAGTGAACAGTATAGAGTCTGAGGGCAATGCACAGTAAGGAGAAAAGCCCTAACACTGGAATAGCCCTGCTGTTTTGTTTTGTTTTGTTTTGTTTTGTTTTTTAGAAACAGCTAGAAGGTCACCTGGGTAAAAGCAGAGTAAGTGAAAGGGGTAGTATAAAATCTAAGAGATAAGAAAGGGCCAGATCACATAGGCCCTTGGAGTCCCAGGATCAGGAGTTTATAATTTATTCTGAGTATAATGGGAAGCCATGAGGGTCTTTTAAAGACAACAGATAACTGCTCTATGAATAAATAACTGTGTTGGGTGTGGGATGTAACAAAATGGAGCAGAGAAAAACGTTTGGTGGCATTTGTTCTGATCTAATCTTGAACTCAGTAGTTGTATAGGTGGGAAGATATAGATAAATTAGGATATAGTATGAAAGTAGTCTTGTAAATAAAATAACAATGGGGAGTGAGAGAGAAAAAAATGACTTTAAGGATGACTCACTGTTTTTTCAACCTGAACCACTGGATGGATGATCTTCCCACTTACTGATATGGGAAGATGGGAGGATGAGTCAGATTTTGGTGCAAGTAAGGCTGATGATGCATACATTAGATTCCTGAAATGGAAAGGTGACATTTGAGACATCCTCTTGGATGTATCAAGTTCACAGTTGGAACTCAGTATAAGGGCAAGGAAAATTTGAGAGTCATCAGAATATAGATAGTATTTAAAGCCATGGGATTGGATAAAAAGCCTAGAAAAAGCTCAAGAATTGAGATTTCAGGCACTTGGTCAGAGAAGATATAGTAACATTTCTATAGCTGGCCCAGTTTAAAATCAAGACTTCAAAACACCTTTGGGATGTTTGTGGTGTTCATTATCAGTGAGTCTTGCTTCGCTCTGTGCTATCCATCTCTGAACTCCAGGAGGCTGACGTCTCAAGAACGCTTCAACCAGGCCCCCTGCTTTCTTGCTTCAGTTTGGATTGAACCATTAGGCAGAAGCCATAGGAGGCTGGAGAGAAGAGGAGAAAGAGGTTGGAGAATTTATTTCCCTTGTTCCTTCAATACAGGGCTCTTGGCTATGATGAACGGATGTCAGAATTGAAAGTAACTTTATAATTTCTATAAGTTTGCTGTTGTGGGGTAGGTAAAATATATTATGCTCACTTTGTTAAAGATTGGCGCTGCCCATCTTTAAGAGTAAGATTTTAAGAGCAAGTTTTAAGAGTAATCTTTTCCCCACACCTTTGACTGATTGGATGGTGTAGGGTGGTGCACTCTCATGAGTAATCCTCCCAGTATGTCTCAGATAAGTGACTTTGTATCAGAGACTTCCTTGTTTGTAGATTGGATTAAAGGTTTTGAATCTACACTCTAAAGTGAGGCAGGCTGGGAGTTTGCTCTCTCTCGGTTCCTGAGATTAGCAGTAGAGAGGAGAGCAGAGTAAGGCCATGTGGAGGCCAGGAGAAGCAACCAAGGTGGCAGAGTGCCAAGAAAGAAGCCAGTTTGTGCAAAGTTTGTGTAGAGAGAAGGAGCTGGGAAACAGAGGTGAATAAGTCTGGTGAGCTAGAAACCTTTGATTCTAGGAAACTTGGAGAAGTCAGTAGCTTTGTGAGCACTGAATGAGTGGGTTTTGGAGCCCAATGTGTGTTTTTGCTTGCCCACCGGGTTCAAGCTAGAATTAAAGCTGATGGCTCACCAGTTTTTGATCTGTTGTGTCATTACCGACTGTCCGAATCTAACGCGAACCTGCATGAGCCAGGCGGCTGTGGTCGTAGCCTTGGCCACTGGCCTTACAGCTGTGATATTAACTAATTCCACTTAATTCCAAAGTCAAATGTAAAAGTACTTTCAAAAGTCAAAGCATAAAAAAAAAAAAGTCAAAGCATCAATGAAAGATTGCCGGGTGCCGCCGATAAATGAACGAAGAGCCAAAACAGCCAGATGAGCAAAAGTCAGGCTTTATTGGGAGGACTCTGGGTGGGTTCACAGACTCAGAATGAGAACCCGAGAACACGTGCCTAACTGGTGGGGTTTGAGATTTTTGTGCCCCTACAGGTTGGTTGGGGGATTTCCACTGCAGTTTAGGCCTGCAGGTGTCTTGTGCAACCAGGGATGTTAACGGTTGAGGAATTTCTATTGTGTTTTCGGTCAGGGTGTGTGTGCTAAAGGTTAGTAATTGCAGAAATGACAAAGATATGAGGGACTTTCCGGCTCCTGCTCGAAGGGCGCTACCGGACATTCCTGGCTCTTTGGTATAGGGAGTGGTACAACGCGGTCTTATCTGGCTACTTCCTGCTGTACAGGGCGGAGCTGGGGAGGGGTAGAAAAGGGCCAGAGCAGTCCATATCCGCTATGGTGGGCAGGGGTTGGTACTGTTGCAGCATCATCTGGTTGACCGCTATCCTGGTGATTTCCTGAAATCAGGTCTGCAGGAAGCAAAAAAAACAAGGGGTAATCAGTAAGATTAGTTCAATTATGAAAATGGGTCCTATGAGTGGACCTAGTAAAGAATACATGAAGAAGTTTCACCAAGATGAGGCTTCTGCTGAGAATATTTACTTCTGGAGATCAGAGCTGAGTTTGTGGAGGGCTCCTACCCTGGTCTCAACAAGGCCGGATTCATTGATGTAGTAGCAACATTCCTCCCGCAGGAAGACACAGGTGCCCCTGTGCTTGGCCGTAAGCAGGTCCAGGGCTCACCGGTTCTGTAACGAGACTTGGGCGAGAGAAGTTATTTGTCTCTGTAGGGAGGCTACAGTGGGGGTACCTGTATCCCAGACCTTAGGGTCCACCCCAGGTAGAAGCTGGACCCCGGGGTCCAAGTCAGGTTCAGGATTGGGACCTGGTACTAGTGCTAGTAAGAAGGCCTGCTTGGGGGAGAATGAAATATTTACTCGGAGTTTGGACAGAATGTCTCTCCCCAGGAGGGGAACTGGGCAGGAGGGTATGATTAGGAAGGAGTGAGAGAATGGGTGACCCTCAAAGGGTAGTTAAGGAGGGTCGTCCACCATAGGGTTGAGGGCGATTTGTCGATTCCCATGACCGACACCTGGGAAGGAACTGTAAGGCCTGAATGAGAGGGAAGGACAGAGTAGGTAGCCCCCGTGTCTATTAAAAAGGAAACAGACTTACCCGCTACCTGGAGTGTAGCCCTGGGCTCAGTGAGGGTAAGCAAAGTCGAAGAGCCAGGGCACCCTCAGTCGTTTATCAAGCCCAGCAGTTCTGAGACCAGAAATGCCTGGTTCTCAGCTCCCTGGCATTGAGGTGCCGGAGGCTGAACCAGGGTCGGGCAGTCCGACTTCCAGTGGCCCATTAGTTTGCACTGTGGGCAAGGCTTGGTGGGGGGCCTTGGTTGCGGACAGGCTTTGGCCCAGTGGCCCTCTTTGCCACATTTAAAGCAAGCGCCCGTTGGTGTGCACTGTCCTCCCTTGGAGGTTAGCTTCTTTGTCGGTTCCAATACCGGCCGGAGGGCCGCTACCAAAGCTTGGGTCTGGAGACTAATCTTCTGCAATAACCGTGCCTTCCAGGCTGCTTCAGCCATTTCCTCTCGGGCATTAAAAACTTTAAAAGCCATTTTTACCAGGTCTTGGATGGGAGTCTCAGGGCCCTCTTCAGCCTTTTTTAGTTTTTTTCTAATATCTGGGGCTGACTGAGAGATAAACTGAGAGGCTAAGACTGTAGCCCCATTGCAGAACCCCGGGTCTAGGCGGGTATAATGAACTAGGGCCTCTTAAAGGCGGTTGAGGAAAAGGACTGGGTTTTCTTCGGGGAGTCGGGTGATTTCCCTCAGTTTATCATAATTTACAACCTTGTTAGAAACTGCATCCATACCTCTGATTAGGTATCAGAGCATAAGGTTTCGACGAGGGATGTTGGACCCTTGGCCAGGTTGATAACTCCAATTGGGGTCTTCCCCGGGGACCGCCTCTGTGCCAAGGGGGATTTGGCCATCCACTAGATAGTCCCTGTCTGCCTGCTGTCTGGCGGCAGTGAGGATACGTTCATGTTCCTTAGGAGTAAGAGTGGAGGTACAAATTACCTTAATGTCATGCCAGGTCAGGTCATATGTCTTCAGAATGCCCGACCCTGGCTCAGCCTCCGGGACCTCAATGCCAGGGAGCTGAGAACCAGGCATTTCCGGTCTCAGAACTGCTGGGCTTGATAAACGACTGAGGGTGCCCTGGCTCTTCGACTTCGCTTACCCTCACCGAGCCCAGGGCTACACTCCAGGTAGCGGGTAAGTCTGTTTCCTTTTTAATAGACATGGGGGCTACCTACTCTGTCCTTCCCTCTCATTCAGGCCTTACAGTTCCTTCCCAGGTCTCGGTCATGGGAATCAACAAATCACCCTCAACCCCACAGCGGACGACCCTCCTTAACTACCCTTTGAGGGTCACCCATTCTCTCACTCCTTCCTAATCATACCTTCCTGCCCAGTTCCCCTCCTGGGAGAGACATTCTGTCTAAACTCCGAGTAAATATTTCATTCTCCCCCAAGCAGGCCTTCTTACTAGCACTAGTACCAGGTCCCAATCCTGAACCTGACTTGGACCCCGGGGTCCAGCTTCTACCTGGGGTGGACCCTAAGGTCTGGGATACGGGTACCCCCACTGTAGCCTCCCTACAGAGACAAATAACTTCTCTCGCCCAAGTCTCGTTACAGAACCGGTGAGCCCTGGACCTGCTTACGGCCAAGCACAGGGGCACCTGTGTCTTCCTGCGGGAAGAATGTTGCTACTACATCAATGAATCCGGCCTTGTTGAGACCAGGGTAGGAGCCCTCCACAAACTCAGCTCTGATCTCCAGAAGTAAATATTCTCAGCAGAAGCCTCATCTTGGTGAAACTCCTTCATGTATTCTTTACTAGGTCCACTCATAGGACCCATTTTCATAATTGAACTAATCTTACTGATTACCCCTTGTCTTTTTCGCTTCCTGCAGACCTGATTTCAGGAAATCACCAGGATAGCGGTCAATCAGATGATGCTGCAACAATACCAACCCCTGCGCACCATAGTGGATACGGACTGCTCTGGCTCTTTCCTACCCCTCCCCAGCTCCGACCCCGCCCCCCCCTTCCCGTACAGCAGGAAGTAGCCAGATAAGACCGCGTTGTACCACTCCCTATACCAAAAAGCCAGGAATGTCCGGTAGCACCCTCCAGGCAGGGGCCAGAAAGTCCCTCATATCTTTGGTATTCCTGCAATTACTAACCTTTAGCACACACACCCTGTCCAAAAACACAATAGAAATTTCTCAACCGTTAATGTTCCTGGTTGCGCAAGACACCTGCAGGCCTAAACTGCAGTGGAAATCCCCCAACCAACCTGTAGGGGTATAAAAATCTCAAACCCCACCAGTTAGGCGTGGGTTCTTGGGCTCTCATTCAGAGTCTGTGAACCTGCCCAGAGTCCTCCCAATAAAGCCTCACTTTTGGTCATTTGGCTGTTTTGGCTCTTCGTTCATTCATCGGCGGCCCCCCCGCAATCTTTCAATCAACAGTTCAAATGTCATTGAATGTTTACCTGAAACTTATGTACTCTTATTGATCAATGTCACCCCATTAAATTTAAGTTTCTACATAAAATTTTTTAAAATCTAAAAGAAAAAAAATCTGAAGGGAAGAAACAAATAACAGTTTATTACTACTTTCTTCACTAGCCTAGAAACTCTACATTAGTTGATACTCTGTATATTGATGAATGAATGAGTATATTTAGTATTTTCCAGAGACCCAGAAATAAGATTGCCTGGGTAAGAAAGAAGTAGGAACAGAAACTAGTGTTGGGGGGATAGAGAACAATTACTGGGAACTTAGAAAGAAAAGATGGAGAAATAATATCACCTTGAAAACATCTTATTGACAGATTTAGCCTGGACTCAGGGCTACAGCATGGATTATAGATCTTGACTTGGGCTTCTAACAAGCACTAAATTCATGTTTCTTTTAATTTTGAATCTGGTCTAAGGACAGAAGCAATCGAAAATCATGGGCGTGCATTTTTTCCACTGCTTATTCTGCTCACACAATCTCCCTGGGCCATTTAGGCCTTGTTCCAGGGGCAGGTCAGGAGTGTTATCTGAACTGACAAAACCAGTTAAAGGAAGAAAACATCCAAAGTGACTAGATGGGCAAACAGCCCCCCTCCTGTCCAGTCTCATCCACGAGTCCTTGTGACAGGTTGAGGCCAACTTGACTAAGTGGGAAAGGCTGATAGACACTTCCATGTGTGTTCTCCATTGGCTCTCGTGCTGGCTGACCTTGCAACTCTCTGGTGTTCCGTGATAGTGATCAAGACCTTGTCTAGTAGTGGTGGATTGACTGGGGATCAAACGACTCAGTTGGGCATGGGTTTGCCCTAACAGACTCATGCTGATGGGCCCTGGCCTCCAGGTCAGGAGCTCATCCAAACAACACTGACTCTGTTCCATTCCCTGACAGCTCCTGGGAGTCCGGCTGTGCCCGTGATTGATTTTATGCAACATGGCTCTCTAGCCACATTCATTTCGGCCAGAAGCTGATGTTCTTGTTCATCATGGCTGTGAAAAATCCCCAGACCTGTAGCAAATGCTCTCTGTCTGAATATGGAAGTAAGTTGAATTTTTAAATTAAAGTTCTTTTTGGCAAAATGGATGCTTAGGAAGACCATCTCTAAAATCATCAAGACCAGATGTATTGCCATGGATGAGCTTGCCCCTGGCCATTTCTTTGAGGTGTTACTATTATTCTAGCAAACAAACAAGCAAGTCCTTGGTAATGTGAGTAAGAAGGCATTGCCCTATGTATAACATCTCCTCTTTGTCCCTTTTAGAGAATCGGTAACATAGCATCTACAACAATCTGGCAGGCTTTAGTTTGTATGATATATCCATGTGCTGACTATTTAATTTTGCTAAACAATTAGTATTATTTTTTATGGTAAATGTGCAAAGATATTTATTTACTTATTTTCCCCTCATTGACGTATAATCAACGTATATGATTGTCAGATGTTTAAAGTGTATATAGTGATAACTTCATATACATGTGCATAGTGATAACTTCATATACATGATTCCTTCCAAGTAGTTAATTAACACATCTATCACCTCACATCTTTATCTTTCTTGTCTTTGTGAGAACATGTAAGTTCTACTCTTTTAAAATTTTAATTACACAATGTAGTGCTTTCAGCAATTGTCACCATGTTATACATTGGATCCTCAGACCTTATTCCTGTTATAGCTGAAAGTTTGCACCTTAGTGTCAGTCTCTTCCTAATCCTTCAATGCCCCTAGTCCCTGGCAGCCAGTTTTCTACTCTGTTTCTTTGAGCGTGGCTTGTTTTTTTAAAGATTCTGTGCAGTATTTGTTTTTCTCTGACTTATTTCATTTAGTATAATATCCTCAAGGTCTTTCCATGTTATCTAAAATGGCAGGATTTTCTTCTCTCTTTAGGCTGAGTAATATTCCATTATGATTATAACAACTTCTTATCCACTCATCTATAGACAAACATTTTATCCTGTCATTCGTTGACAAACGCTTAGGTTGTTGTCATATCTTATTCTTGTGCAAAATTTTGCAATGACCCTAGAAATGTAGATATTCTATCTTTATTTCATTTGGATATATATCCAGAAGTAGGACTGCTGGATGATATAATAGTTATATTTTTAATTTTATGAGGAACCTCCCTACTCTTCTCTACAGTGGCTATACCAAGAATATTGTTTATTTTTAAGTTTCAAAGTGTTGATTAGAAGGAACTAATCAGTGCAGCTGCTGGCCCATCAGGAAAGCAGAAGGGAAAGGCTGGCAGTTGGTCCAGGTCCTGCTTCCACTATTGACTGGTCAGAAAAGCTAGGTCAGATTACTCACTTCTTCATGTATCAAAATGATTATTATCCCAATACGCATTTTTATAATGCCTCATGCAATAGTGTATGTGAAATGAGATCATCATGGGAAAGTGCTTTTAAATACTTTTTGCAAATATTAAACTCTTACTTATATATTTAAAAAACTATTATGACAGTAGCATTTTCAAATAAAACATTAAGCTACAGAATGCCAGAGGGCTTCCTTGTTTTGATACTTGAAATAGAATAATATGTAAATACAGGCACGTTAGAAGGGTTTGATGTTGATGGACTAGGGAAAATAATCATTTAAGTATTTTGGGGTGATTGCATAAAAGGAATTCAAAATTTCCTGAAATTCCAAGGTACTCTAAGAGTTGAGTGGGAGGAGAGAGACTTTATCAGCCTACAGCTAAAGAGTTCTGTGGTCAGCACAGAAGAAATTTAAGATTAAAAAAAAAAGAAAAACTTGACTTTAATCTCTGACAAATATATTCCCAGACCTGTGACTTCCACATGCTATTGAGATGGCAATGGTCCTGTGGGCAGGGGTCATTTCATCTCTCCTGAAGCAGCTAGGACAGCAGAAGGCGCAGGTATACCTTTGATAACAGCCTGTTGATTGATGTGCTTGCTCATTTTTAGCTCCACTCTAAATAGAATGTAAAATGCCTTTTGATGCCCAAAACATAGCAACACTAAATACTTGATGGATTTGCTACTGAGAATCTTGTAAAATGAGGCCTAAGCAAACTGCTCACAAGGAGCTGTGGCTCTGCCCTGCTCAGCCGTGCCCACATGGGCAGACCCCTCCCCAGTGTCTCTGTCTGTCCAAGAAGGAAGGACCTCTGAGTTCCCCACCCAAACCAAAACTGCAGCCATACTACACAATTACCATCTATGGTTGCTTATCCCTTTTCTTCATTAATAATACATTAAATTTTAGTTATAGAAAACTCAGAGAAAAAAGAAAAAGGAAAGATAATGATTTCTTGACAGATCTTGAATGGAAGGTTTTAGCACCGCGTTAACTGAGCTTGACACACCATTTTTAATGTTTGAGTCTTTTCTATTTTCCAATCTTTTTATAGTTAATTGAGAAGTCACACTTAGGGTTGAAGCAAAGAGTTTAATAAGACTCCTCCCTAGAATTATTAATTCAAAATCTGTGATGTTGATTATGCATTTTTGGGGGTGTTGATAAGTACTCTCCTGGTGATCTCTGCATACAAATAGACTGAATAACCATGTTTTGTGAATAGAATCCATAGAACCCACACTGTTCAAATTGGAATGTTTTATTAATCACAGTTCTTAAAATATATTGAACATTGGAGGAGGTAGATCAGGAAATAAATAATATATACTCTTTAAATGGTCTTGAGATGAGTAGCTGTTCTCTTTATAAATATTATAAACCTCATATAAGCCCTCAGGTAAAGACACAATATTCAATGCACATAATGATGAACAACAAAAAAACAGCACTCTAATTTGAATCAGAGTAGCCCTAGCTATGATTTGCTTATCTGGTTAATAAAATATTCCCTTATGTCTTATGAACTAGGCTATTAGTAGCCCCCAAGTAATAAATGTTTATCCTGAGATGCAACAATTGACCCACATAGAAATGCCTTTGGTCACTATCAATAACTAAATAACATGAATAGAAGAGATATTCTCTATGTATGGAAGATGAGGGTATCATTTTAGTATCATGTATAGCACCAAATTTATTTTAGCATACATGTCTTTTTAGCTTTTGTAATCATTTATCAACAAAAATCTGGGTATTGCTGAGATTTGGCAAGTATTTTTTATATATTTTTTTTTCTGAAGTGAGAAGCAGAGAGACAGAGAAACAGACTCCCGCATGCGCCAAACTGGGATCCACCTGGCAAGCCCACTAGGGGGTGATGCTCTGCCCATCTGGACTGTTACTCCTTTGCAAGCAGAGCGATTCTAGAGCCTGAGGCAGAGGTCATGGAGCCATCCTCAGCGCCCAGGCCAACTTTGCCCCAAAGGAGCCTTGGCTGTGGGAGGGGAAGAGAGAGATAAAGGAGAGGGGAAGGGTGGAGAAGCAGGTTGGCGCTTCTCCTGTGTGCCCTGGCAAGGCATCAAACCAGGGACTTCCACATGCCAGGCCAACGGTCTACCGCTGAGCCAACCGGCCAGAGCCGGTAAGTATTTTTGACTGCCTCTATTCTTTAATAAGAATTATCATTATCATGGCACACATTATCACGGCAAAACTAATTGCCCTAATTAGCAAATGTTATCAGTGACAAACTAACACAGAGCACTTTATTTTCTACAACTGTCATTAATAATTTGTTTAAAAGAGAAAAAGAGAACTAGTTTTTTAAATAGCCATATGTGAGCGGGTGTGTGTGTGTGTCCATGGGGTTCTCTGAGACCAGACTGACCTATATCCTTCTCTCCTGACTTTTGACTTTAGCTCCTGAGATCAGGGGTGACAACTAAGGCATTTTAAATCTCTGAAACTCCCTTTACCCACAACTCTGACATTTCTGCCTGCTATTTTCACACTGGTCTCTTATTCTCTTTATAACTAGCTATCTGCTGACATATTTCAGGCTTGTCTTTACAAGTGGAATGAGGCTGGCAACTATGTCTAATTCATCATTGTGTAGCCATAATCTGAGCCTGAGACAGCATCTTCTTACAATGTCTTTATATAATAGTAAGTTCACCTAAAAAAAAGTGTTGATTGATTGATTGATATTTAAATGACAAATCAACTTAAGGACAAGCAAAGCTTGTTTGTTTCTTTCTTTTTTACTTTTGCTCTGCAAAGTCAGATAATAAAAAGCACACCTACTTATATAATATTTGATTAGAAATGATGTATCATGTATTTCCCATTCTTTTCTTTTTATTAATTTTAATGAGGTGACATTAATAAATCAGAGTACATATGTTCAAAAAAAACATCTCCAGGTTATCTTGTCATTCAATTATGTTGTGTACACATCACCCAAAGTCAAATTGTCCTCTGTCACCTTCTAACTGGTTTTCTTTGTCTCCCTTCCCCCTTCTCCCATCCTATGCTCCCTCCCACCACCCCGTAACAACCACACTCTTGTCCGTGTCTCATAGTCCCGTTTTTCTGTCCCACCTATGTATGAAATCATGCAGTTCTCAGTTTTTTTCCATTTTACTTATTTCACTCCATATAATGTTAAAAGGTCCATCCATTTTGTATTAAATGATCCGATGTCATCATTTCTTATGGCTGAGTAGTATTCCATAGTATATATGTACCAAAGCATTTTAATCCACTTGTCCTCTGACGGACGCTTGGGCTGTTTCCAGATCTTCGCTATTGTGAACAATGCTGACACGAACATGGGGGCGCATTTCTTCTTTTCGAACAGTGCTATGGTATTCTTAGGGTATATTCCTAAAAGTGGGATACCTGGATCATAAGGCAGTTCGATTTTAAATTTTTTGAGAAATCTCCATACTGATTTCCACAGTGGCTGCACCAGTCTGCATTCCCACCAGCAGTGCAGAAGGGTTCCTTTTCTCCACATCCTCGCCAGCACTTGTTCTGTGTTGTTTTGCGGATGAGTGCCATTCTGACTGGTGTGAGGTGATATCTCATTGTGGTTTTAATCTGCATTTCTCTAATGATTAGTGATGTTGAGCATTTTTTCATATGCCTATTGGCCATCTGTATGTACTCTTTGGAGAAATTTCTATTCATTTCTTTTGCCCATTTTTTAATTGGATTGTTTGTCTTGCTGGTGTTGAGTTTTATAAGTTCTTCATAAATTTTGGTTATAAACACCTTATCAGACGTGTTGTCGAATATGTTCTCCCATTGTGTGGTTTGTCTTTTTATTCTGTTCTTATTGTCTTTAGCTGTGCAAAAACTTTTTAGTTTGATATAATCCCATTTATTTATCCTGCGTTTTATTTCATTTGCCGTGGAGATAAATCGGCAAATATATTGCTGAGACAGATGTCGGAGAGCTTACTGCCTATGTTTTCTTCTAAGATGCTTAGGGTTTCACGACTTACATTTAAGTCTTTTATCCATTTTGAGGTTTTTTTTTTTTGTGAATGGTGTAAGTGCATGGTCAACTTTCAGTTTCTTGCAGGTAGATGTCCAATTTTCCCAATACCATTTGTTAAAGAGACTGTCTTTACTTCATTGTATGTTCTTTCTTCCTTTGTCAAATATCGGTTGTCCATAAAGGTGTGGGCTTATTTTTGGGTTCTCTATTCTGTTCCATTGATCTATGTGCCTGTTCTTATGCCAGTACCAGGCTGTTGAGTACAATGGCCTTGTAGTATACCTTGATATCTGGAAGAGTGATGCCTCATGCTTTATTTTTTCTTTTTAAGATTTCTGAGGCTATTCGTGTTCTTTTTTGGTTCCATATAAATTTTTGGAATATGTGTTCTATATCTTTGAAGTATGTCATTGGTATTTTAATTGGTATTGCATTAAATTTATAAATTGCTTTGGGTAATATAGACATTTTAATGATGTTTATTCTTCCTAACCATGAGCACGATATATGCTTCCACTTGCTTGTATCTTCCTTGATTTCTTTTATCAATGTTTTATAATTTTCCAAGTACAAGTCCTTAACCTACTTGATTAAATTCACTCCTAGGTACTTTATTTTTTTGGTTGCAATAGCGAAGGGGATTGTTTCCTTAATTCGTTTGCAGACAGTTCATTGTTGGTATATAAAAATGCCTCTGATTTCTGAGTATTAATTTTATATCCTGCCACCTTGCTGAATTCATTTATGAGGTCCAGTAGTTTTTTGACTGAGACTTTAGGGTTTTCTATATACAATATCATATCATCTGCAAATAATGACAATTTTGCTTCTTCTTTTCCAATTTGGTTGCCTTTTATTTCTTCTTTTTGTCTGATTGGTGTAGCTAGGACTTCCAGAACTATGTTGAATTAGAGTGGTGAAAGGGGCACCCCTACCTGGTTCCTGATCTTAAGGGGATTGCTTTTAATTTTTGTCCATTAAGTATGATGTGTGCTGTGGGTTTGTCATAGATGGCCTTTATCATGTTAAGGAATGTTCCCTGTATTCCCACTTCACTGAGAGTTTTGAGCATGAACAGGTGCTGGATTTTATCAAATGCTTTTCTGCACCTATTGAAATTATCATGTGATTTTTGTCCTTCCTTTTGTTTATGTGATGAATCACATTGATTGATTTGTGAATATTGAACCAGCCTTGCCTCTCCAGAATAAATCCCACTTGATCATGGTGTATGATTTTTTTTATATATTGCTGGATCCGGTTTACTAATATTTTGTTGAGAATTTTAGCATCTAAATTAATCAGGGATAAGGGCCTATAATTTTCTTGCTTTGTGTTGTCTTTGCCTGGTTTCTAATTCAGAATTATGCTCGCCTCATAAAGGAGTTTGGAAGTCTTCCTTTCTCTTAAATTATTTGAAATAGCTTGAGGAGGATAGGATTTAATTGCCCAAGACTTTTCTTTGTTGGGAGTATTTTGAGCACTGATTCGATCTCATTTTTTGTAATTGGTCTATCTAGGTGTTCTGATTCTTCCAGATTGGTTTTTGGAAGATTATATGTTTCAAGAAATGTGTCCATTTCACCCAGGTTGCCCAATTTTTTGGCATAGAGTTCTTCATAGTATTTTCTTACAATACTTTGTATTTCTTTTGTATCGATTGTTATTTCTCCACTCTCATTTCTAATTTTGTGTATTTGAGTCCTCTCTCTTCTTTTTCTTCGTGAGTCTAGTTAAAGGTTAATCAATCTGGTTTATCTTTTCAAAGAACCAACTCCTGGTTTTATTGATCCTCGGTATTGTTTCCTTAGCCTATATGCCATTTATTTCTGCTCTGATCTTTATTATTTTCTTCCTTCTACTAGTCCTGGCTTTATTTGCTGTTGTTTTCCTAGTTCTTTTAGATGCAGGGTCAAGTTGCTTATATGAGCTTTTTTTAGTTTCTCATGGTATGCCTGTAGTGCTATGAACTTCCCTCTCAGTACTGCTTTTGCTGTGTTCCATAAATTTTGAGTTAATGTATGCTCATTGTCATTGGTTTCTAGAAACTTTTTATTTCTTCTTTGATCTCATCGTTAATCCATTCATTATTTAATAACATGCTATTTAGTTTCCAGGTGTTTGAGGATTTTTCAGGGGTTTTTTTGTGGTTAATTTCTAATTTTACACCATTGTGATTAGAGAAAATGCTTGATATGATTTTAATCTTCTTAAATTTGTTGAGACCAGTTTTTTGTACTAACATGTGGTCTCCTAGAGAATGTACCATGAGCCTTGAAAAGAATGTATATTCTACTGCTTTAGGGTGAAAAGTTCTGAAAATACTTATTAAGTCGTGTTGATCTAGTTTATCTTTTAAGTCTGCTGGTTTTTTTATTAATTTTCTTTCTTGAGGATCTATCCAGTGATGTTAGTGGGGTATTAGAATCCCCCACTATTATAGTATTGCTGTTAATCTTGCCCTTTATATCCACCAATGTCTGCTTTATGTATGTTGGGGCTACTATGTTTGGTGCATAGATATTTTTAATGGTTATATCTTCCTGTTGAATTGTTCCCTTTATCATTATGTAATGTCTTTTTTATCTCTTACTACAGCCTTTGTTTTAAAGTCCATTTTGTCAGATATAAGTATTGCTACCCTGGCTTTCTTTTCATTTCCATTTGCATGAAATATTTTTTTCCATCCTTTTACCTTCAGACTATGTGCATCTTTTGTTTTGAGGTGTGTCACTTGGAGACAGCATATGTATGGGTCCTGTTTGTTACCCACACAGCTACCCTATGTCTTTTGATTGGATCATTTAATCCATTTACATTTAAGATTATTGATATGTAGTTGTTTATTGCCATTTTATTCTTTAATGTATTCTTCTTTTGCTATATTGTTTTCCCCCTTTGAACTGTTCACCACAGGCCCCTTAGCATCTCCTGCAGAATTGGCTTGGTTTTAATGAATTCCCTGAGGTTTTCTTTGTCTTGGAAACTCTTTATTTCTCTTTCAATTTTAAATGTTAGCCTTGCTGGATAGAGTAGTCTTGGTTGTAGGTTCTTGTTCTGCATTACTTTGAATATATCTTGGCATTCCCTTCTGGCTTCAAGTGTTTCTGTTGAGAAGTCAGATGTCATCCTTATGGAGGCTCCTTTGTAGGTGATAGCCTTTTTTTCTCTAGCACTTTTAAAATTTTTTCTTTATCACTTAGCTTTGTTATTTTAACTATGATTTGTCTTGTTGTAGATATCTTTGGGTTTCTCTTTAATGGAGTTCTCTGTGCTTCTTGTATGTGTGAAACATTTTCCAGTCTTAATTCAGGGAAGTTTTCAGCTATGATTTGATTGAACAAAGTTTCTATCCCTTGATCTTTCTCCACTTCTTTAAGAACCCCTTTGATCTGGATATTATTTCTCTTCATGTTGTCACAGAACTCCCTTAGAGTTTCCTCAGATTTTTGGAGTCTTTTTTTCTTTTTCCTCTGTTTCTGTGCCTTTGTTTATTTTGTCCTCTAACTCACTGATTCGATCCTCAGCTTCATCCATCCTGCTTTTAATTCCTTCCATTGTGATCTTCAGTTCTAATACTGTATTTGTCATTTCTGCCTGGTTCATTTTTATTATTTCCTTTTTCCTTTTTAATACTTGCTATCTCTTTATTTAGGTGTTCATAATGACTACCCATTGTTGCTCTAATCTCTTTGAACATCCTAACTATCTTTAAGTTAAACTCTGCATCAGGTAGTTGGGTTATATCTGATTCATTCAGGTCCTTCTCTGGGTATTTATCTTGATTCATTTGGGTTGCGTTTTCTGCCTGCTCATTTTGTCTGTGTGTAAGAGTTTGGCTACTGGAGTTCAATGGGTGTTGCCTCTATGTTCCCCAGGAGTGATCTCTCTGCAGGCCCGCCACCCCCTCTGCCGCTGCCTAAGGCGGATGAATGTGGGTGCTGCCGGCGATGGCCTTGGCTGCTGAGGGCTTTGCCTTGCCTCCGCAGGAGGGGCTGTTTTCTCGTGCCTGGATCTACAAGCCTCAGCTGGTCTCAGCCTTCGCCCCTCTCTCACAGAGGGGACCAGGCACCACACTTGGGCCACAAGCCTGGGCGTCAAGGGCAAGGGTAAGCACTTTTGCTTAGCTGCGGGTCCCTGTAAGCCTCTTTCACCAGTCGGTAGGGCCTTTTGGTGCACTCAGCTGCTAGTCTAGGCCGGATGCCCCGCCCCCTTCAACCTCGGCTCCTCAGCTGGGCCGGGCTGTTGCTATGCGCTCAGCCGTGCTCTGGGCTTCCACCCCACCTCTGCGGGCAAAGCTGGTTCAGGCAAGGCTTCAAGCCCTGGAGGCCGGGTGCGCCTACTTGCCCCTGCCCAGTGGTGGATCTCCGCTCATTTTGGGCTCCCACTTTTCCCCCACAGGTGGGGTCACAGGCGGGCCCGCAGCCACTGAACCACTTTCACACATCCCTTTTGCCCTGCCTGGGCTAGACCTAGCTCACTCCATCCAGCTGGTTCAGCCTCTGCTCCCGCCGGCGGAACCGCATTTTCAAGTCCCGCGGCCGCCTGCCCTCCAGCAAGCCCTCAGCAGTATGGGTGGGGGCACTGCAGCTCAGACCCTAACACTCCATACTGTAGTCCTGAAAGCTCCCCCCTTCTAAGCGACTGTGCTCTAATTGCCGCAGGGGAGCCTGTTTGTCTGGTGTCCTGCTTCCCTTTGCTGGTTCCAGGGGGAAATATTGTTTCAGATTTTATGTAGTGACTCAGCCCAGGGTTTAGGGTGGCTGTCCCTCAAAGCTTCTCTCCCTGTGCCTTCCAGACCACACTCTCTACCTGCTTCTCCAGTCCTGTCTTATCTCCCTGTCTCCTGGAGTCCTGGGTGAGTGGTTGTGAGAGAGGTTTTCTTCGCTGTCCCCTTAAGAAGTATCCTGGGTCTGAGAAAACTGTCTCTTTCTCACAAACAGTATCCTAACCTGTTTCCCAGCTAAATACTGTCCATAAGCCTCTTCTAGGCTCTGGAACTACAGGTTGTTCCTGGGACCCAGGTCCCTCCCTCTCTGCTAAACTCTCTTCCCGCCATGCGAGTCTCTCCGGGCTGCCTTTAGCTCCAGGGAGCTGGGCAGTCCTTTCCACGTTTTCGCTTTTCCTACCATTCTCAATGTTGCTTCTTCAGTGTTCCCCAGTTGAAGAGTCTTCTCAGTCCAATTCAACGTTGGTTTATCTAGATGATGGTTCTTAAAATCAAGTTATAATCCACTTTGGTTCTGGGAGTTGGAAGTTGGTATGTTCGCTTACTCCATCGCCATCTTGCCCCCCCCCCATTTCCCATTCTTGATTTTCTGCAGAATGCAGTCCTAGCATAGAGTCTTAGACGTATCTCCTATGGAGAGCCATACTCATGAGAAGATAGATTTTGCTTCATTTTACTAAACACTTTTGAGGACACACGAGGACCAACTCATTTAAGGTGCAAAAATATGCACAATAAAGCATTGTCTTCAAGGTATATTTTTGAAAAAAGTGTATATAACTCTATAATAGAGTAAAAAATAGATATGAGAATGAAAAGTGTTTAGAATAGGTTCTCAAAAGGCTTGCTGTTGTCTGAAATTCAGAGTGGTTATGCACCTTGTTGAACTAACAAGCTCCTTGAGTCCAAAGATCTATGTTTTTGTTTCCTCTTTTGTCTCAATTCCCAGCGATCCTACAAGAAAAATGATACTATCAGACATTTATCCAAAAAGGGTACTCTCTAGAAACTTCTCTTTTTTTCTGATATTCTTTGTTGTGCTTCTGTAAGCTAGTAAGTGGCTCAGATAGCCAACCATTATGGTAGGATTAACAGATGCACACCCCTGTGTCCCTTCTCATTGTATGCCTGGTCCCTCTGTGGGAGTAACACGTATAGGTCAAAGAGGCAGATGTTCTTTCACAACCTTTTCAGCTTGTTCAAAGAGATCAAGGTGCTCCGCAAGGGAAAAAGTCAAGTTGGCAATTTAAAAATACTCTGAATAGTTCATATCTTCAAATACTTTTATTTTCAAATCAATTCAGAGGTCTATAAGAACTGTGTCTCCCATGAGTGACTGAATGGAGAAACACTCTCTCGGGTGTATATTAGAGCTGACAGCAGTCATAGGCATGATGTAATTGCAAAAGTAAAGTGGGCTTTGAGTTTCCTGGTAAATTTGCATCTGTCTTCCTCTTTTGTAGGGGCAGGAAGAGAGGCCTGAATGTTGAAGAGGTGGGACTATAAATACAGTCACAACAGCCAATGTCACAAATCAAAGAGCTTTTTCGAAAACAGCACACGTTTCTGTGTTTTGGAATGTGTGTCTTACATGATCATTTCTAAGCAGGTCATGCTGAGTGAGTTCTGTGTATGAGTTGGTTTAAATACTTCTATCATACGTGTGCGTGTGTGTGTGATTTTGAGTGAGCAATTCCTTCCTAGGAGGTAGCCCTCCCAGGAAGTAAGCCACAAGGACTAGGAGACTGGGCCAGAGCACAGCACCTGGCCTCTGGAAGGACAGAGTGGTACGGTGAGTTGTTATGCACAATGGGAACTGACAACCTAACAAATCCCCACTTAATTTGCTTTTTTATAAAGTGGGTGCTTGCTGGCAATGAAAAAACTTAGTCTCAAATCCTAGGTTAAACTTTTCTTGGATTGTAGTCAAAGAGCACAGTCTGGTGCATGTTCTTGGCTTCTTCTTGGTGAGTCCTACACTGAGAGAAGCGGTGACCTGGGTGAACAATGCTGGTCCCTATGCACTGCAGGACGTCACTTTCATTTTTTTTTAATTTTTATTAATATTAACGGGGTGACATTAATAAATCAGGGTACATATGTTCAAAGAAAACATCTCCAGGTTATCTTATCATTCAATTATGTTGCATACCCATCATCCAAAGTCAAATTGTCCTCTGTCACCTTCTATCTGGTTTTCTTTGTGCCCCTCCCCTCCACCCTCTCCTTCCCTCTCCTCCTTTTCCCCACCCTGTAAACACCAAACTCTTGTCCATGTCTCATAGTCTCACTTTTATGACCCACCTATGTATGAAATCATGCTGTTCTCAGTCTTTTTCTGTTTTACTTATTTCACCCTGTATAATGTTACCAAGGTCCATCCATTTTGTTGTAAATGATCCAATGTCATCATTTCTTATGACTGAGTAGTATTCCATAGTATATATGTACCAAAGCTTTTTAATCCACTCATCCTCTGACGGACACTTGGGCTGTTTCCAGATCTTCGCTATTGTGAACAATGCTGCCACGAACATGGAGGTGCATTTCCTCTTTTCGAACAGTGCTATGGTGTTCTTAGGGTATATTCCTAAAAGTGGGATAGATGGGTCATAAGACAGTTCGATTTTAAAATTTTGAAGAATCTCCATACTGTTTTCCACAGTGGCTGCACCAGTCTGCATTCCCACCAGGACTGCAGGAGGGTTCCCCCCTTTCTCCACATCCTCGCCAGCACTTATTCTGTGTTGTTTTGCTGATGAACGCCATTCTGACTGGTGTGAGGTGATATCTCATTGTGGTTTTAATTTGCATTTCTCTAATGATTAGTGATGTTGAGCATTTTTTCATATGCCTATTGGCCATCTGTATGTCCTCTTTGGAGAAATTTCTATTCATTTCTTTTGCCCATTTTTAAATTGGATTGTTTGTCTTGCTGGTTTTGAGTTTTATATGTTCTTTATAAATTTTTGTTATTAACCCCTTATCAGACGTGTTGTCGAATATGTTCTCCCATTGTGTGGTTTGTCTTTTTATTCTGTTCTTATTGTCTTTAGCTGTGCAAAACCTTTTTAGTTTGATATAGTTCCATTTGTTTATCTTGCCTTTTATTTCATTTTCCCATGGAGATAAATCGGCAAATATATTGCTGCTACAAATGTAGAAGAATTTGTTGCCTATGTTTTCTTCTAAGATGCTTATGGTTTCACGGCTTACATTTAAGTCTTTTATCCATTTTGAGTTTGTTCTTGTGAATGGTGTAAGTGCATGGTCTAGTTTCATTTTTTTTTTGCAGGAAGCTGTCCAGTTTTCCCAACACCATTTGTTAAAGAGGCTGTCTTTACTCCATTTTATGTTCTTTCCTCCTTTGTCAAATATCAGTTGTCCATAAAGGTGTGGGTTTATTTCTGGGTTCTCTGTTCTGTTCCATTGATATATGTGCCTGTTCTTATGCCAGTACTAGGCTGTCTTGAGTACAATGGCCTTGTAGTATACCTTGATATCTGGAAGAGTGATGCTTCATGCTTTTTTTTTTTTTTTAAGATTTCTGAGGCTATTCATGTTCTTTTTTGGTTCCCTATAAATTTTTGGAATATGTGTTCTATATATTTGAAGTATGTATGTCATTACTATTTTAATAGGTATTGCATTGAATTTATAAATTTCTTTGGGTAATATAGACATTTTAATGATGTTTATTCTTCTTAACCATGAGCACTGTATATGCTTCCACTTGTTTTTATCTTTCTTGATTTCTTTTATCAATGTTTTATAATATTTCAAGTACAATTCCTTAACCTCCTTGGTTAAATTTACTCCTAGGTACTTTATTTTTTTGGTTGCAATAGTGAAGGGGATTGTTTCCTTAATTTCTTCTGCTGACAGTTCATTGTTGGTATATAAAAATGCCTCTGATTTCTGAATATTAATTTTATATCCTTCCACCTTGCTGAATTAATTTATCAGTTCCAATAGTTTTTTGACTGAGACTTTAGGGTTTTCTATATACAATATCATATCATCTGCAAATAAAGACAGTTTTACTTCTTCTTTTCCAATTGGGATGACTTTTATTTCTTTTTCTTGTCTGATTGCTGTAGCTATTACTTCCAGAACTATGTTGAATAAGAGTGTTGAAAGGGGGCATCCCTGCCTGGTTCCTGATCTTAAGGGGATTGCTTTTAATTTTTGCCCATTTTGTATGATGTTTGCTGTGGGTTTTTCATTGTTGGCCTTTAGCATGTTAAGGAATGTTCCCTGTATTCTCACTTTATTGAGAGTTTTGAGCATTAACAGGTGCTGGATTTTATCAAATGCTTTTTCTGAATCTATTAAAATTTTCATGTGATTTTTGTCCTTCCTTTTGTTTATGTGATGAATCACATTGATTGATTTGCGAATATTGAACCAGCCTTGCCTCTCCTGAATAAATCCCGCTTGATCATGGTGTATGCTTTTTTCATATATTGCTGGATCCGGTTGATTAATATTTTGTTGAGAATTTTAGCATCTAAATTCATCAGGGATACGGGCCTATAATTTTCTTTCTTTGTGTTGTCTTTCCCCGGTTTTGGGATCAGAATTATACTTGCCTCATCAAAGCAGTTTGAAATCTTCCTTCCTTTTGAATTTTTTGAAATAGCTTGAGGAGGATAGGAGTTAGTTCTTCCATGGATTTTTAGTAGAATTCACTTGTGAAGCTGTCAGGTTCAGGACTTTTTTTTGTTGGCAGTTTTATGCTAATTTTTTCTATCTCATTTGTTGTAATTGGCCTGTCTGGGTGTTCTGATTCTTCCAGATTGATTTTTGGAAGATTATATGATTCAAGAAATTAGTCCATTTCACCTAGCTTGTCTAATTTTTTGGCATAGAGTTCTTCATAGTATTTTCTTACAATACTTTTTATATCTGTTGTGTCAGTTGTTATTTCTCCACTCTCATTTCTAATTTTGTGTATTTGAGTCCACTCTCTTTTTTTCTTTGTGAGTCTAGTTAAAGGTTAATCGATCTTGTTTATCTTTTCAAAGAACCAGCTCCTGGTTTTATTGATCCTCTGTATTGTTTCCTTAGCCTCTATGTCATTTATTTCTGCTCTGATCTTTATTATTTTCTTTCTTCTGCTAGTCCTGGGCTTTATTTGCTATGTTTTCCTAGTTCTTTTAGATGCAGAGTCAGGTTGCTTACTTGAGCTTTTCCTAGCTTCTTATGGTATGCCTGTAGTGCAATGAACTTCCCTCTCAGTACTGCTTTTGCTGTGTGCAATAATTTTTGAGTTAATGTATGCTCATTATCATTCGTTTCTAGAAACGTTTTTATTTCTTCTTTGATCTCATTACTCATCCACTCATTATTAAATAAAATGCTATTTAATTTTCAAGGTTTTGAATATTTTTCAGTTTTTCTTTTGTGGTGAAATTCTAGTTTCATGCCATTATGATCAGAGAAAATACTTGATATGATTTTAATCTTCTTAAATTTGTTGAGACCATTTTTTTGTACTAACCTGTGGTCTTCTAGAGAATGTACCATGAGCCTTGAAAAGAATGTATATTCTACTGCTTTAGGGTGAAAAGTTCTGAAGGTATCTATTAAGTCGTGTTGATCTAGTTTATCTTTTAAGTCTGCTGTTTTTTTTTATTAATTTTCTTTCTTGAGGATCTATCCAGTGATGTTAATGGGGTATTGAAATCCCCTACTATTATAGTATTGCTGTTAATCTTGCCCTTTATATCCACCAATGTCTGCTTTATGTATTTTGGGGCTCCTATGTTTGGTGCGTAGATATTTTTAATGATTATATCTTCCTGTTGAATTGTTCCCTTTATCATTATGTAGTGTCTTTCTTTATCTCTTATTACAGCCTTTGTTTTAAAGTTCATTTTGTCAGATATAAGTATTGCTACCCCGCCTTTTTTTTCATTACCATTTGCATAAAATATTTTTTTCCATCCTTTTACCTTCAGTCTGTGTGCATCTTTTGTTTTAAGGTGTGTCTCTTGTAAACAGTATATGTTTGGATTCTGTTTTTTTATCTATGCAGCTACCCTATGTCTTTTGATTTGATCGTTTAATCCATTTACATTTAAGATTATTATTGATATGTAGTTGTATATTGCCATTTTATTCTTTAAAGCTGTATTCTTTTTTTGCTATATTCTTTCCCCCTTTGAACTATTCACAACAGGCCCATTAGCCTCTCTTACAGAATTGGCTTGGTTTTAACAAATTTTCTGAGGTTTTCTTTGTCTGGGAAGCTCTTTATTTTTCCTTCAATTTTAAATGTTAGCCTAGCTAGATAGAGTAGTCTTGGTTGTAGGTTCTTGTTCTGGATTACTTTGAATATATCTTGGCATTCTCTTCTGGCCTCACGTGTTTCTGTTGAGCATTCAGATGTCATCCTAATGTTCATTTCTTTGTAGGTAATAGCCTTTTTTTCTCTAGCAGCTTTTAAAATTTTCTCTTTATCACTTAGCTTGTTATTTTCCCTATGATGTGTCTTGGAGTAGATTTCTTTGGGTTTCTCTTTAATGAAGTTCTCTGTGCTTCTTGAATATATGAAACGTTTTCCAGCCTTAATTTAGGCATGTTTGCAGCTATGATTTGATTGAACAAAGTTTCTATTTCTTGTTCTCTCTCCTCTTCTTCAGAAAGCCCTATGATGCAGATGTTATTTTTCTTCATGTTGTCACTGAGCTCCCTTAAAGTTTCCTCAGATTTTTTGAGTCTTTTCCTTTTTCTGCTCTGCTTCTGTGCTTTTTTTTTTTATTGTGTTATTCTAACTTGCTGATTCAATCCTCAGCTTCATCCATCCTACTTTTAATTTCTTCCATTGTGGTCTTCAGTTCTGATACTGTATTTATCATTTCTGTCTGGTTTTTTAAATTATTTTTATTTCCTTTTTTATACTTGTTATCTCTTTATTTAGGTGTTTGTAATGACTATCTATTGTTGCTCTAATCTCTTTGAACATCCTAACTACCATTAAGTTAAATTCTGCATCTGGTAATTTGATTATATCTGGTTCATTCAGGTCTTTCTCTGAGGATTTCTCCTGATTTATTGTGGTTGCATTTCTCTGCCTGCCCATTTTGTCTATGTATAAGAAGGGTGTGAACACTGGAGTCCTATGGTTATTTCCTTTGTGTTCCCTAGGTGTGTTCTGTCTGCAGGTCCGCCATCCCCTCTGCCGCTGCCTAGCGCGGTTGGGTATGGGCATTGCCAGCGCCAGCCCACTGTGGTTGTTGCTGTGATTTCTGCCTCTCCTCCATGGGAGGGTCTGTGTTTTGGTGCCTGGCTCTATAAGCCTCAGCCTGTCTGGGCCTTTGCCTCACCCTCACAGGTGGGGTTGCGCACTGCACTCAAGCCACAAGCCTCATCACCAAGAGTAGGGGTGATCACCTTTGCTCAGCTGTGGATCCAGCCTGTTCCCTGGCTTCCGCCCAGCACCCATGGTCAGAGCCTGTTCACTGCAGCTTCTTGGGTCAGACAGAGCTGCTGGCATGCGCTCAGCTGTGAGCCTCCGCCTTTCCCTGGCGTTAGCCCCACCTCCGTGGTCAGGGCAGGCTCGCGCAGCGTCACCGAGCAGATCTCTGCCCATTCCAGACCTCCCGCTTTTCCCTTGTAGGTGGGGCTTCAGGGTCCCACAGCTGCTGGACCGCTTTAATGTGTCCCCTCCACCCCTGCTGTGCTAGACCGTGCTCACACCGGCTGGGTCTCCACCCCCTCTGACAGAACTAGGTTTCAGCGTCTCGCCGCCACCGTCCCTCCAGCAAGCCCTCAGCAGTGTGGGTAGGGGCACTGCAGCTCAGACCCTAACACTCCATACTGTAGTCCTGGAAGCTCCTTCCATCTAAGCAGCTCTAGTCTAAGTGCCGTGGGAGAGCTTGTTTGGCTGGTGTCCTGTCTCCCTTTGATGGTATTGCTAGTTCAGTGGTTCTTAACCTTTTATTAGGTACCAAACCCATCAATTTAATATGCGCATTCACCGAACCCTTCTTTAGTGATAAATGAAATATGATATTTTTTCCAAATTCAAGACATAGGTATATGTTTTTTTACTGGTGCACAAAATGAGCTGTGCATGAACATCACCTTGCTCAAAGAATAAAACCAACAAAGTGCATGAACTCACAACCAATTACAGTATTACTTTATTCTGGCCTCCATGGCAGAGGCTTCTCCAGGCCCCTGAGACCCACTCATTGAACCCCTAGGGTTCAATAGAACCCAGGTTAAGAACCACTGTGCTAGTTTCAGGGGAAATATTTGTTTTCGATTAGAGAAGTCACTCAGCCCAGGGGTTAGGACGGCTGTCCCTCAAAGTGTTTCTCCCTGTGCCTTCCAGTCCACACTGTCTTCCTGCTGCTCTGGTCCTCTCCTCTGTTCCCATTCCCCGTAGCCCCCGGTGAGTGGTTGTGAGAGAGGTTTTCTGTGCTGTCTCTTTAGGAAGAATCCTGGGTCTGAGAAAACTGTCTCTTTCTCACAAACAGTATCCTCACTTGTTTCACAGCTCAATACTGTCCAAACGCCTCTTTTAGGCTCTGGGGCTACAGGCTTGGGCTTTGTTCCTGGGACCCAGTATCTCCCTCTCCGCCAAACTCTCCTCCCGCCACGTGAGTCTCTCCGAGTTGCCATTTGCCTTGGGGAGCTGGGCAGCCCCCTCTGTGTTTTCGCTTTTCCTACCAGTCTCAATGTGGCTTCTTCAGTGTTCCTTGGTTGAAGAGTCCACTTAGTTTAGTTCAAAGTTGGTTTATCCAGATGATGGTTCTTAAAATTAAGTTATAATCTTCTTTGGTTTGAGGAGTTGGAAGTTGGTATGTCCGCCTACTCCATTGCCATCTTGCCATCCCTCCCTCCAGGACATCACTTTCTACCTCGGATAGCAAGCTGCCCTCTTCACCAGCTCCCAAAACCCCTCTTTATCCTCAGAAGAGTTTCTATCGGCCCCCACAGTGAAGAATGCATGAATAAAACTGTTTTTGTCTGGATGCGTTACTTTACAAGTCCTGAGAACTTCAAATAACCCCAAGTCTCTGCCTAATATTCAAAACAGTTAGCACAGTGATCTCGGGCAAGTTACCCAAAGTTTTCATGCCTCAGTTTATTTATTTGTCTATAAAATAATGCCAAAGATGTACCCACCATAGAGGATGCTTGGGAAAATTAAAGTGAGCATATGGTAAAGGTCTAGCACACTCTTGACCAGTATCTAGCCTTTGATATCACTAATTCATGCTGTTGACTCTGCTTCCAGGAACCCAGGATGGAGTTCACTGGAGACCCACAGGATCATTATGGAAAGGATGACTGTCAAATCCCAGAATTCTTGGAAACCAGGAGTTTGACAAACACTTTAACTAACTTCACTTTCTCTTCCGGATTCATTCTCTTACCAGGGACCAGACAACCCATCTTTCCCTAAATCTCACCGGTGACTCTAGACCACACCAGTGTCCTCTTCTCCACTCCCCTGAAGAGGTCATCTGCATGTTACAGTTTACTGTGTCACCTCTGAGTTGCCCCGCATGCTTCTGCCCCGCTGTCCCACCTAGACTGTGAGGTCCGCCCAGTCCTCGTAGTCCTTTAATCTTGCAGCACACACACGCAGAGTAGATTAGATTTGTGAAGGCAGAATCCGGTGGGAAGTACCTGTGTCTGAGGGGGTATTACGTGGGAAGCATATGTCCTCTCCTTACCAACCTGGGTGCCAGAATTTGATTATAATTGCCCTGAGACCTGTGCTCAGCAAACCCTGAAGGGGTTCTCAGACCTGTATGTAAAGGCAACACAGATTAAGTAACAATGGCTAAGCCCAGTTTATAAAATAACTCTATGCAGTTTTCTAACTTCAGCATAATTATGTAGTTAGCAAACTATAAATTGATTTGGAAGTGTGTAGAGATATTTCTTTCATTGTTAAGTACTGCAGAGGCTTTCAAATTTCATTATTCTATTCTATTTTAATATATATATATATATATATATTATTTCTTTCTTCTAAAAACATAGAAAACCTTCTGCTGACAGCTGTGGCCATGAACAAACAGAAAGAAAAGAGTGTGTGGAAGAGGGAAAGATGGATAGCTATTCTAAGGAAGGAGCACTGCATTGTCAAGCTACCACTCATCAGTCATCTCTTCTCCACCCCCGGGCCCATTAATAGGTATCTAGTGGTCTCTCCACCAGCACTCTCCCCCCAGGCCCATTCATAGATATCTAGTGGTCTCTCCACCCCCCCACCCCGCACCCAGGGGGCTCATTCATAGATATCTAATGGTCTCCTCATCTCCCCCAGCCCATTCATAGATATCTAGTAGTCTCTCCACACACACCCCAGGTCCATTTATAAATATCTAGTGCTCTCTCCACCCCCCTGGGGGGGCATTCATAGATACATAGGGGTCAGTAGTACGTACAGACTGAATGAGTGGAGGAATGAAATAGGCCCAAATTCAAGTCTTGCATCTGCTATATGCACACAAATGATCACAGGCAAGTCTTTTGGCATCTGTGAGTTAAACAATGAAGATAATAACAACGAATGTATTACCTTCAAGAGTTGTGAGAATATATGCATGGTGCCGGGCATAGCATGTCCTCCTATAGGCAAACACTATTATTTTTTTCTGTGCGTTGTGTCCCTGGGTGCTTTTTGCCAGCCTGTGTTGCAATAGCCTCTTCCTGTGTAACATCCTTGTTACAGGCCCTAATGCAGAAGACAGAAACAGATCCGCCACTATCTGTACCCAATGCCCAACGTGCTTTACTGCAGAAAGTCCAGAAAGTTGAGACTCAAACGTTCTCGGAGGCAAAGCTATGCCCTCTGGCTGTTGCTCGGGGCTCTAACATAAACCTCTGATCCTGAGGATGCTGCTGGGGTCGTGCTGCAGGTCTATTTCTCTGTTCAGTCTTCTTTTTCCCCTTTCATATTTCTCTGTAAATACTCCTAAGTTGATGATGAAAACGCTCTACGTATGGACCTCCAGATGAGAGAGCACTTTCCCTATGCAGGCAAAGAGAGGCAAATTGTTCATTATTGCTTACAGCTGGTCTTCCAGAGAAAAGTCCCCCAAATGGGAGGAATCACAGTGGTTAATGACATGCTGCTTACACCTGACAATCCCTGGTAGCCCAGGGACCCCCACCACACTGCAGACACCCAAGAAGTCAGAATTTGCATTCTTCATCGATGCTTCATCCAGCCATCCACACGTCTTGCTGATTTCAGAGAGTGAGTGACATAACTTGCCTGGGCTGGGTCAGATAGAAATCAGAACAAGTTTCTTTGCATTCTAAAGTGCTGTGACATTGACTGACCCAGCTCTCCCAAGGGCCACGCCAAGCCTCCTCCCCATGGCTGTGCACAGTCAGCTGGAGGGATCTGAATGAGTTCTGGCATGAGGTGATACACTGGAAAAACAGTTATTGTCATGATATGGACCTAATCATGATTTAACAGTTTGCATAAACTGAGCATACGAATTATATTTACGCCCACTATTCTAGAGCACATGGGCCCTGAACAGGGCTCACAGCAGTTCACTTAGGACTGATTCATGGATGAACTACTTGTTTGTACATGACTCTCAAGTGTATATTGCCTGTGATTAGAAATACTTCAAAAGAGGTTCCCTTCCCATTTTCACACGTGGTTAAATGGAAGGAAATTTGGGGTGGCATACCAACTGCATATGTCTTCTCTCCTATTTCCTTTAAAACTTCTAAATGGAATTATTTCTATACTTGGATTTGTTTGTAACACTGGAACTCTGCCATGGTGCAAAAGAGAGAAAGATTAGCTCAGAGTCCGTCCCCTGCAACCTGGAGAAGTCAGCAGAGGTGAAGGGCGCTGTCAGAAAATCATCCCATGCTGGTGGCCCATCCTATTTTCATAAGGCTGCTGACTGCAATTTTCACCTCACCCAGGTATAGAAACCTTTCCTGGGGAGAGGAAAATGTAAGACCGCACGGTGAAGTCACTGTCCCCTTGTCACTAAGGAAGGGGGTCTGAGGCTCGGCCTCTGATTTTGCTCAGGCACTTGAACTCTTCATACTCTATTAGACACATATGAAGGAAGGAGATTGGACTTTCTCAGGTTGCAGATATATCAGCATGGCTGTACAGCTGAAAATTAATTCTCTGACACAGACTGATGAAGCCAGCAGTTTCTTGCAATACTGACATACATTTTATATTTTTTTATTACACATGATCTCAGGGTCACATATGTTGCCTGGTTCAAAATACTGTCAGTATTTTGTCAATGGGGCTTGGAATTCTCCATTTTCATAGACCACGTTCATGTTAATTAGTCAAAATGTCAAGAAATGGGTCAGTGTGTCTAGCAATGAAAATATGACCATGAAATCTACATATCTTAAAGTGAATACAGAATGTCATATGACTAGGAAGTGCTAGATGAACTAGCACTGTGTTAGATCTATATTATAGCTATAACTAAAAACTAACAATCTCTTTAGTGTTCTATTTATCTCTGAAATCTGCTTTTTTACATGAGATCTCTTTATTCCTTGCTTTTGTAATAGCTTAAGCATTGCTAATTACTCAAGATTCATTCATGGTGCAATGTTTGATGTCATTGCTAACCAACTTTGTTATTTTTAAATCTGATCTTACATTTTGTATTCTATTTATTTATTTATCTATTACTTTTATATGCTCTACTAAAGCTTCATACAAAAATCTCTGGTCATTAAATCTTAAATGTCACTTAGAGTAAATTCCTTTATTGTTCTGACTCCTTGAAGGAAAATAGCTGCTGCTTTATCTCACATGGTTATTTTGATGAACAAATAGCTCATGTACGTTAGAGAACTTCAAACCTGATGAAATAGTATACAAATTTTTGAGGTTGTTGCACTAATGATGTCATTAGACTAACCCACGTTACATTTTGTAGCAGAAGTAGTAGTCTAATTAAGATGACTAAAATCTATAACAGCAATAGCATCTAGAGGATACTCCATTTATTTTTTTTATTTACTTATTTTTTTTACAGGGACAGAAAGAGAGTCAGAGAGTGGGATAGGTAGGGACAGACAGACAGGAACAGAGAGAAATGAGAAGCATCAATCATTAGTTTTTCATTGCTACACCATAGTTTTTCATTGATTGCTTTCTCACACATGCCTTGACTGCGGGCCTTCAGCAGACTGAGCCACCCCTTACTGGAGCCAGCGACCTTGGGTCCAAGCTGGCGAGCTTTTGCTCAAGCCAGATGGGCCTGCGCTCAAGCTGGCAACTAGCAACCTCGGGGTCTTGAACCTGGGTCTTCCCCATCCCAGTCCGATGCTCTATCCACTGCGCCACCACCTGGTCAGGCTGGGGATACTCCATTTATTGACTGAAAAATAAAGCTGAAGGATTTAAGGATAGTTGACAGGACTCCCTTGACTGCCCATCAAAGCCAAATAACCGGCTATCTCTGGACTACACACACCTAATACCAGAGAGCACTTTTAGAAACCAAGAACCATGCTGGAGAAGAAAGGCAGAAACAAACCAGGAGTAAGACAGACATCCCCAAATGCACCCAAAGCAGCTTCCCTTAAACTCCAGCCACAGCCCATGCCAAGGCTGAGTTCAGAGATGAAAATCTGTAGTTTTTCTTGTACTTGAAAATGCAGAGTAGGTTTGGCGATGTGAGGCTCTGGTCACCTGTTAGCTGAGTCTCTGCATCCCTCAGTATTGTAAACAAACTACTTTGTAGAGTGAATCTTGAAAGAGGTTTGAGTAGACCAGCCAATCTTACAACAACCAAGTGAAGGAGCTTGTTGTCCCCACCCCCACCCCTAGTGAAGTGCATGGCTTTTCAAAACTGAGTTTAGGGAGGGATGTGTGTGTGTGTGTGTGTGTGTGTGTGTGTGTGTGTGTGTGTGCGCGCACGCGCGCGCACGCGCGCGCAAGCGCACGCACGCACGCACGCATGTAAGTTACCTTTCAAAAATTGGAGGGAGTTTAATCATAGACTAATGTTTTTAGAAACAATTTTCTCTGCAACTTAATTCTTTTTGTTTATGATAAAATCTGGGATCACAGTTAAACATAGTAGCCTGTAGATTTTGGAAGGATGACAGGTGACTTACATTGCGCTTATTGGTGGATGAGATCTGAAGAAAAAAAATGGATAAATGAAGCACCAATGACAAGGAGTGGAGGAAGCAACTGACCCCATTCTGACTTGAGTGCTATTTCTGGGTTGGAAGGTTCACCTGGAAAACAAATAGTAAAGGGAAGTGTGTGGTTGCTGTGGAATCCTAAAGAAAAGGTCATTTTGAAAATTTTTTAGATAATCAGGTACTCACTCACTCACTTGTTAGAATATGTAGTCATGTGATGCAATGGCCACTGAAGGCTTGCAAAGTCAAAGGCCTTCACCTTTGAGTGCACCAGGTGGGTGGGTGGAGGGGAGGTATTCTTCCTGGCTGTCCTACAGGAAGGAGCCATTTAGAATTTACCAAAGCAATCTTTTGCACACAGACAACCTCTTGATTGTTGTTTTCCTTCTCTGCTTATCATGTTGATATGAAAATAGATGGAAAATATAATAATTATTACTGTACAAACATTAAGTACAATTTTTAAAATCTATCTATCTCAGTTTTGTGGCATTGTACATGAAGATTTATATTACAATAATAGTATAAGAATAAATTCTATGCCTTGAGTTTGAGAAATTAAGGCTGTATTGATATAGGTGCATATGTGGTAAATAAATAAATAAATAAAAGGAATGAAGTGTATGGCTAAATTACCCACAAGTTAGGAGGGTGTCGTGTCAGGTATGTGAGGGAGGTCTGTCAGTAGGGACTTCAATTCAGTCAATAGTTACCAGATACATCTCCTATCTCTTCCTGAACTAATAGAACATTGGGATGAGTCCATCACAGCCCTCATTCTCTATTTGGTTACATATTTGTAAAATAGTTTTGGACAAATAGAAAAATAAAAGTAAAAGCAGAGTTAAATAGGTGAGGTATTGGTTTTACATGAGGAATTGGAAATGCACTAGAGTTTACTCTGAAAACAGCCTGTTGGAAACAGTTAACCCTGTACCATTACTTTTCTCAGTGAAAGGCCCAAACCGCCCAGAATTTTATAGGACTGTAGTGAAAACTGAGAAAGAGAAGGGCTGGGTCAGCTTGATCTGACAGATGGCCTGGTTTTCTCTTGAGTGCTTTCAAATCTTTTTGAAATCTCATTCCTACAGGTTGAGACATTATGAATCCTTTTTTCTCAAAAGATCTTTTGTTCACAAAAAGTGGGAATTAAAAAAAAATGTTTAGAAATCTCACTGATATGAAAACCAAGGCCTACTATTCTTCTTCATTTGATTCTACCTGACATGCCAACAAAGTACCATTAACTGCTTTTTCTCAAAGAAATGAGAAGTCATGCTTGGATTATGTATCAGGAAAGCCTTCATGGAGCATTTGGAATTTGAATGGAAATCTAAATACAGATTGAGATACTTATGGGAGAGATAGTTGAGAGAGAACATTCCACTTGCAGAGAATATGAGTGGAGACACAATGAGAAAACAGTATAAGACACGATGTGGATGGTATGTAATTTTGTTTTATTGGAAACTAGCCTGTCATGATGAAAATCCATGAAGAAAATCCTGAAATGTTGGTGTCAACTGCATTCTGGACAGCTTTAAATTCTAAGATGTGTGTAAAATCCAGTGGACAGTGAGAGGATTATGGAGGTCTTGTTGGCAGTAGTACTATGGTTGAAGTTTATTTTATGTGATTATCTAGGATATGGCAGGAAGGTGATAAATAAACCAATTAATGAGCTATGAAAAGAGCCAAGGTAAAACATAGTAGAAGTCTAAAGTAATTAGATAGCCATATGCAGGGAGTGGAATAGGCACTTGATATTCACATTGTGAAGGTAGAATTTGGTGTGACTTGACATATGCAACTTGGAACACAGTAGTGCTATGAGGAATGTAAAGAAGAATGGGAGGGTGCATGAATGTGACTCCAAGAACATGTGTCTGGCTGATTAGAATCATGAGAGTGCTATTATTGGAAACTTGATAACCCAGATGAGGAGCTGCTTGTTCCAGATGATGGATGTATAGCCACATGGAGGTCTAAGAGTTTGAGGAGCAGAAGTGTATTGCTTGCCAAGCCATCTTTGAGACTGATGAATTTGGAGGGAGTAGAGTGGATGGATTGAAGAGAGCAGTGCTTTGAATGGAAGTTGCTTGATCTTTTGAAGAAAATTCAAAAGGGACATCACAAAATGGCAGGAGACATAGGGAATAGCGGGACGTCACCGTAAATGGTGATCTGTGTTGCATAACTAAACGGATGTGTGTCCAGCAAGTGGTCAAGCACATTAAATTTAAAAATGATTTTCAGGGCCATGCCATAGAGCCTACATGATTTAAATATGGAAGTCAATTTTCAACAAAATAAGAGCCATTCTTACTAATCCTTCTAGGAGGCACACACACGTCCACTAAAAAGAGGGGAAGAACTCCATTTATTTTCATCGAGGGACCCCCACAGCAAAAGGATAAAGACAAGAAAGACACGTATTGATAAAGAAGTTTTAATAACTGAAAACAAAGGATAACACTTTTCAGTTTACAGAACTTGAGTAAAATTACCTGACATCTATTTTTTAAAAAGAGAAGGAAATTTAATTGAATGCACAGTTAGACATCTATCAAAATGAATTTCTTTTAAAAAACCTCATATAACAATATTCCATTTCTCTCTCAGCATAATGATTTCTTACCAACAAAGGCTGTCAGTGTTTCCTAGAAGCAATATTGAAGTGACTTCTTGCTGGAAATACAGCAAATGAACTTTTTCTGCTCCCAGAATCTCTCTCCTCATTAGGCTAGTTAGAAATCTGCCCGGGGCTCCCAGCCCTTCCTTCTTCTCTCTGACAGATGTTAAGTGTGGAGAAGCTAATGGACACTTTAACTGTTAGGGGGCTTTTGATTCAGTCCCTTGCAGCCTGGTAGCTCATTCCAAGTCCTTTTAGAAGAACTGCAGTCATATTGACAAATATGATGGTTAAATATGGGCTGGAAGGGAAATATCTTTTTTTATTCCTTGTGACTAAAGGAGTACTTGTTAAAAACAGAAAGTAATGCATGAAGGTTTCCGACAGGCTGGACGTTCACCTCTCCTAGAGGTCCCTATACCGAACTGTCCCTTTCCTTGAAAAAAGCAAAGGAGGAAGAAAACCTATTCTTTAGATCCAGCTGTGCTGGTGCAGCCTCCTCTACGGGCCATATTGTCGTATGATTTTTCTTTCTTTTATTTTTTAATTTTTCAATTATGGTTTACATTCAATATTATTCTCACAACACAGGATAGTCAATAATATGGTAATAACTATGTAGGGGGCCATGTGGGTACTTGAAATATTGACAATCTGTAAAGTACATGATTGTCTAACCACTATGTTTTCTTTAAAATGCCATTGACCAGCAATTGATAATAGAATAGAACAACCTTAAAATAGTTTGTGTTTCAAATAAAGGAACATTCTAAGCCTCGTTGAATGGGAAACATGTATTCATGTAAATATGTATTATCTGAAAATAGATATAATTACCAGTTTTCCCAATTACTTTAGCTGTTTTTGATTTCTCCCTTCCTTCTTTGTACCCTTTTGGCCCTAATATCAGTACCAACAAAACTGGGCAGTGATTGTTTTCTGATTATCTGCTTCCTCTTTCTCCAGCTAGTTGGAAGGTTTTCAAATAACAGTTTCCTTTCTCAGTTCTCCCACAACAGACCTGGCACTGAGAGGCTGATTTTACAATCCTTGACTGCATTCTTAATCTGCAGGTTAAATTTGGTTTGGGGGACGTTGGCTTGATGTTTCAGATGGGTTAGATTCAATAATGCACAACTGTCTAGACATTCAAATGAGGTCAGAAAAACAAAATCTATTCTTTAAAATTTATTTAGCAAATCCAGATATTGATTTGGAGACTGTGTTTTTCACAGTCAGCTGAAAGAAAATATTGTTCTGATTCTACATACAAATCAAAGTTGCGAGACCCAGAGTGTTCTATCATTCCAAATATAGGCTCTTTTTGAAATCTATAAAGATGTGCTTATGAATTTGGCTGTTGCCGAAGCATCAGTGCACAGCATATCCACAATGACTGCTATTGCTAGGTGTCAAGAGCTGAATTAAAAGAGGCATTGCCTAGCCAAGGCACTGGAGCTCAAAATTCAATATTGATGGACTTATTTTCTCCATAATAGTACCTCATGATTTCTTCAAGTCTATTGGCAAACTTTTTTTCTTGGGAAAACATGATGTGTTTTGTATGGTGTTAGGTTCATCTCATGTCTCCCAAGACTATATAAAAACCAAGGGCTTCAGAATCCATAGCAATCTATATACTGCTGTTTTGGCCATCGTGTGTCTCATTGTTAACTCTAATGTCATGACCTAACATAATGTGACATGTACTAGAAGAACTAACATGACAAAGTGGATCAAGCAGGCAATGCTGCAGATGAAAAATATGACATTTCATCTAAGACAATCCTGATACCAGCAAAGCTAACACCTCAAAGGGCACTTCATTTTTGTCTACATACTTCAAGCTTTTTGATAATCTGAGGACCATGGTAAAGGCCACTTTTATTAGGGGCACAGAAATAAAGTGTATGCAGGCAGTGACAAAAGGTGCTCTTTGAGAACTGATATACTCCAGAAAGAAGTCAAAGGAGGTATAATTAGGCCGTAAGCATAAAGAAGAGCTATTTATATCCCACACCACTAGGTCTCTAAGACTGACATTTACAACAAAGCCATCAAGTTGTTCCTTAAGCAGATCAGGTGGAATGGACATTGTTGAGAAAGCATTCATCATGGACCATGAAGACTTCATTGCAGAGAATTCCACAATTTAGTCCAAGTTAATTTCCTCATTCAGTTAGGATAGTCCATATATTTGTGGCATGTATCAGCCAGGTTTTAGCGAGAAATACAGAAACCACTCAAAATTTCCAAACAGAAAAACATCATGTACTATTGAAACGTATTCAGAAATCACTGGAAAGTTTGCAGGTAACTATAAGTAATGATGGGGCTACCAAGAGATCAGAAAGCAGAGGAAGTCTCTATCCCTGCCTCCCAGAGCTAGAGAAGAAAAAGTGAGAAAGTGAAATTAATTTCACATCCCAATCCTTGGTGCCCCCCCCCATTGTTTCATTCTTTATCTTCTACTTCTGTTTCTAGGACCCACCCCCAGATTCTAACTCATATGGGAGTCCAACCAATGTAGTTTCTAGTCTTCCAGCCCATGCATACAGAGTGAAGCATGGAAAGGTAAGGGAGGAGAAATGGGATTTTAGTACAAGAAGACAGTATTTGGCAAATTCTTTTTTAGTTGTTGTAATGAAAGGTGAACAAGGCAAGAACACACATACAAAGAAATACAGTAAATTGTGATGTGTGCTGGAGGTAAACTTTAGGCAAGTGTAAGCTTATTCTTAGCAACTTGGACTGGACAATAATATGATAACTATTTTCATTAACGAAACACAGAGGATGCAACACTACCTAAAGATATGACATATTTAGCTATCGTGCACATATAATGTTTTAATATGACTTGTGTTTTAACCCCACTTGTCAAAGCTTTTAGAATTAATTTATCACAACGGTTCTCTAAGTTTGGAATGAATTTGCCATAGTAGGTTAGAATTGATGTTTTGCTATTTCCTGTCTTCACCATTGAGGCCCAATCCATACTTGATACTTAAATTAAAGATTGATCCTAATACTCATGGAAGACAGACACATATTTAATATATTACAACAAATCCTGTAAAACACCATAGTTCTCTTTTTAAAGTAACATAAAGTAGAAAAACATTATGGACAATTAAAGATTTTACTTTTGCATCACAAAGAGAGTTTTCTACTGCAAGTTTTCTTTAACACAGCACGAAAATTTCTCATTATATTGACCATCACTGGAAAATAAGGTCCTTAGCTGGTCTTTCCACATCAGCAAAGATTACCTTTATAATTACTTTTGATAACTGCAATGATTTAAGGGTAGCATTTACTGTACTCCTGCATAAAAATTAACATATGATGGAGATGTTGGATTAAGAATGCAAATCGGTTGTTTTTATGCTTCTCTTCTGACAGAAAGTTAGCTTAAATAACAGAAATGCCATTACAAAAGAATGATTTTTTGCCTGACCAGGCAGTGGCGCAGCGGATAGAGCATCAGACTGGGAAGCGTAGGACCCAGGTTCGAGACCCCGAGGTTGCCAGCTTAAGCACGGGCCCATCTGGCTTGAGCAAAAGCTCGCCAGCTTGGACCCAAGGTCGCTGGCTCCAGCAAGGGGTTATTCAGTCTGCTGAAGGCCCATGGTCAAGGCACATGTGAGAAAGCAACCAATGAACAACTATGGTGTTGCAACGGCAACGAAGAACTAATGATTGATGCTTCTCATCTCTCTCTGTTCCTGTCTATCTGTCCCTATCTATCGCACTCTGAGACTCTCCCTCTCTGTCCCCGTAAGAAACAAAACAAAACAATAAAAAAACCTCCCAGCAAGAAAGAATGATTTTATATAAACACTAGAAAATAAGAAAAGATTCAAACCATAAGCTTTTAGAAAATCTTGGAAGAGAGAAAGTAGTTGAGTTAAATTTCAAGGAATCAAAGCATAGGATGTTGCCAAATACCAGCAATAAGAACTCTACTTTCATACAAGGTTTGTAAAATGCAAGCTTTATGACAACCAATACTAAACTGGTGGAGGTTTACAGGATACAAATGACTGAATTTGGATTAGCCGAGCAAGCTGGATGTCTTTGGCTCTCCAAAATACATATTTTGTTTCTTTCTCTTCTATAGTGTGAGTGTGCCTTTTTAAATTTTATTGAGAAGCCAATTCTGATTCTGCAATTTTGCCTGCTTCTTAAAGTAAATATGTTTAAGGTAGATTATCCTTTATAATTTGAGAGTAATTTTAGGTTGTCAACTATTTCCTTAGCTATTTATATTTTAATTTATTCATTCAATGGAGTCAATCTGGATTAATATTGGGTAGTACATACTTGATTAGAAGCATAAATTTGACTAAGTCTTTTTAACTTGTCCAGATTCTAAGATCACTAGCTGGGAGGACAGTAATTCTATATACACATAACTAATTGCCAAATTCCCAGTGTCCTGTAATCCTGATGGAAACTGTCTTGCTATCTGGTTTTGTTCATATTCTCTCTCTCTCTCTCTCTCTACATTTGGGGGGGGTGAGTAGGGAAGAATTCTTTGTTTGTTTAATCTCCTGAATTTTAGGACATTGAATTCCAGCTTCCTTTGTGCATTTTCACACTTATTTCAGTCTAGTGCTCTGCAGTCACTTTCTTTACTTCAAAGGACAAGGTAGGATTATCTTCATTCTGAAGACATAAAACTTTATTTTTCTCCTTTAGAGTAATGTTGCAATTTTCAGTAATTTATCAATGATCAAATAGTATGCAAAGTGGCAGATCCAGGATTTAATTCAAGTCTCTATGCTCCTGTGGCCATGCTCTTTTTTGTTGTTATTGTTCTTTTTAAGTTTGTTTTTATCATAGCATAAATCATCAAGAAAGTATGATTTAAACTAGGGCTTAAAAGGTGGAAAGAGTTTTAATAGCCCAAATAACAAAAGAAGCATACCAAAGGGTGAGAAAAGTAGGAGAACAAGTCAGAAGCAAGAAATCACATAACACTCAGGAAGACATCCACACTACTTTGGAGTATAGGACATTGTAGATCAGTAGTAGCAAATGAGACACCAATAGTGAAGGTATTGCACCCCAAGCTATTATACTCTACTGAGCGAACCACACATGCCTCCGTAGGAGTTGAGAGTCATTAAAATTGACTTGTTCTTGTAATCTAGCAATGCACTGAGCTATATAACTTGGCGTGGAAGAGGTTATAAAAGCAATAAAACAAGTTAAGATCATTTTACTATTGGAGGTGAGTTGTATGTGGAATAAAATTAAACTTTGTTTAAGGGTATGTGTGTTTTTTTTTAAGAAACATTTGAATACAACACAGAAATTTCTAGACTGGTGGCTTAAATAATGTTCACATTATTAATTTTATCACATTAACCTAAGTAAGAAGGTAGATTCTTATTTCCAGGGAAAACTAAATTTAATTTTATATATGCTGAGAATGAGGAGATTATAGATTACCCAGAAGATGATGTCTTAAAGACAATTTAGGCTGAGATCCATCAGATAATGGAGGGTTTAACTTTAAAGTAATCTAAATAAAGGTGATAAATGTATCCAATAAACAGTCATTGCTCAGATATTAATTAAATTGAATTGTATTGAAGTGAATTGAATTAAACAGGGTCATCAAATACCACAGAGAAAAGGTAGTAGAACAATTACAAGGACACCAAGGTAGTTAAGTTGCAGTGTTACCAAGCTTAGGAGGAGAGAGAAGGCATCACATAGAATGAGGCAGAGAAAGGGATGGGATGAAGACTCTAGAGATAGAGACACAGAGTGGTCAGGAAGGTAGTCAGACTTCAAGAAATCCTGGTATGTGTTGGTAATTTTGCTTTAAATAATACATGCTTCTTAGTGTGAACTGTTGTTAATACAGCAAATATAATAATGAGACGCCTTTACATGGATGTAGGTATTTGTGGTTTACAAAGCAGGCAATTCTGCCAGGGGATAAGCTACTACTGACAGGAAATCAATTTACAGCCTACTCCTAAGTGGGCTCACATTTTCGTATGGGAGAGGAAAGTGCAGGAGTAGAAAAGTGAAAGTGACTTAAGAATAAATCACAATTTTGCCTTTCCCATAAAGACATTTCATTCCAGTGACACTGGGTGCTTCCTCATTATTTTTTCCTGATGAATTAATGAAAACAAAATATTCTCTTATTTTGCTAGACTATAAGATCTATAAAGGTCCTGGCTGGTTGGCTCAGTAGTAGAGTGTTGGCCAAGTGTGTGAATGTCCCGGGTTCAATTCTCAGTCAGAGCACACAAGAGAAGTGGCTATCTGCTTCTCTACCCCTTCCCCTCCACCTTCTCTCTCTTTTCCCCTCCTGCAGCCATGGCTCAATTGATCTGAGTGCATTAGCCCTGGGTAGTGAGGATGGCTCTATGGATCCTCCACCTCAGGTGCTAAACATAACTTGGTTGCGAGCATGGCCCCAGATGGGCAGAGCATTGGCCCCAGACAGGGGTTGCTGGGTGGATCCTGGTCAGATATTATGTGGGAGTCTCTCTCTATCTCCTTTCCTCTCACTTGGAAAAGAAGGATAAGAAATCTATGAGGTCAGGGATCATGTTTGCCTTGTTCATGCTGCTTTCTCAGTACCTAGAAAAGAACCTGGCACAAAGGTTGCTCAATTAAACACTTTTTAAAAAGGAATTAATGGATCAATGGACGGATGGATGGATGGATGGATGGATGGATGGATGGATGGATGGATGAATCCCTAACAATTGTTTGTACATAAACACTGCTCAATATTACTGTGTTTATTTTTCTAGTTGAATTCACCCACCTACATATTTCTCCTATAACTTCACTTCTTATTTTTTAAGTTTAAAAGAGATAGTAAAGTACTCGGCAACTCTCCTGTTTGAAATTTGTCCCTTTGTGACTTTCAGCTTTATGTCCTTGATTCGTTCCTTCAGCATCATAGCATCAGCCAAGGTACCTTAAAAAATACAATAAAAGATATTGTTAGCCTTTTAAAAATAGAAAAATGTAATTTCCTTTACTTTTTCCAAATGTTACAGCTTTTGAAAATATTAGACTTTTGACCAACTTCTGAATTCAGAGCTAAGAAGGTGCCTTTCAATTACTTCCCACATGAACATAATGTGATTTGATATTGTCACCTGGTTCGGATAAATGGGAAATATTTGCAGTTAGTCTGAGTGGTACTGAAGGATGTTTTTGAGAGTTGATCAGCTTTTGTCTGACTTTGAAGTCCTTGGGGTCCCTGCAACCACCCAGGTACATCAAATTATTTGAAGAGAAGATGAAAAAACTTGTTCTGATTAAAATGAGATCATTTTCTGATTTTCTAAGCCTTCAGACAACTTAGAAACTAATGCACACTACCTATGTCTCTTTCTGAAGTGTTCTCCACCTTATTTTTTATATGCGAGCGAAAGCACAGGTCTGCACTGTGCAAAGAAGTCTGTGGATTCTGTAGAGACAGGAGCCATGTAATATTAATCTCTGAAAAGTATCTTATTTCATAAATTTCTTAGTTGTTTCCTGCTATTGTGTGAGGCTGGGCTCTTTATCACAGTCTGTCTGGAAGCCATCTGAGATGATTTCATGAGAAATTAGTCCACCTGCAAATTGGAACACAGGGGTCATGTGCATTTAATGATTGATGTGTTCAAAATTATATTGTTAAGTGCCTGGCTCAAATGGTATAGACAGCATCTGTATTGGGTGTAAATAGGCTTCATGAGAGATGTGACATTAAGCCCACCCTTGGGAACTTTGCAAATGTAAGTAACATAGTCATAGATCTACAGTAAGGACTAAAGAATATAATGTAGGACTTGCAACGGAGTTTTGTATTTCAGATCATTTCCATGAGCTATAAAGGGGAAAGAAAGCTCATGTGTATTGAAGGCCAGGAGTATTCTAGATCAATGGAGGAAGGGCCACAGTTCCCTAATGTTATAGAAACAGCATTGGGACAGATGTTCAGGATGGATGAAAAGGCAGAGGAGGAGCCATGTCCAGCAGGAGTGCCTACGAGAATTGCCACAAGAAGAATTTTCCAAAAGCATCCAGATATGTCCATGCACAAGTAATGTTCTGTTTACTCTTTGCAATGCAGATGGTTTGGGTCTGAGTGGAAATGCGTAGACTTGATTGCTGCACATTTAGAAACCATTGCATGTCCCTGATGTAGAAGAGCGTTATGATAAAGTAATGTTTTAAGTGGTATCTCCAATACTTACTGGTAACAGCTAATTTTTTTAGCCCTTAGGTCATGCCAGGCACCCTCCTTTTATATCTGTGAACTAAACCACAGAACAATTTGATGAGATTGCTAATATTACCTGATTCGCAGATAAGTAAACTGAAAATCAGAAAACTTAAATGACTTGCCCAAGAAAACATAAGTAAGAAAAGGCTGAGCCAGGAACCAAACTGGGCATTTGAACTGCAGACCTGAGACATCATTCCGCTATGCTTTCTGTTAGCTTATTATCGGGTTATCAGGTATCTCTGAAGAACAGAAAAGTTTTCAAAACAACTTTTATAAGTTTCATATTATCGTTTGGTACGAATATATCAAAAGGCATTTACTCAGTTCTCATTCTGGTAACCAGTTTTTTTCCCCATTTTTGAAAACTGCTACTGTAAACAAAGTGTTGTGCATTTTTATCTTTGCAAACACACCTTCAAGAAAAATCTGTTCTTAGCAGTGAATTGACTGGGTCAAAGAATATGCATGTTTTGAAGAATTTTGATGTTAAGTTATCATAAAACACTCTCTAGACAGATTTTTTTAGTTTGTAGTCTGCTGTTAAAAACAGAGATGATCGCCTGACCAGGCGGTGGCGCAGTGGATAGAGCGTCAGACTGGGATGTGGGAGACCCAGGTTCGAGACCCTGAGCTTGCCAGCTTGAGCGTGGGCCCATCTGGATTGAGCAAAAGCTCGTCAGCTTGGACCCAAGGTCGCTGGCTCCAGCAAGGGGTTGCTCGGTCTGCTGAAGGCCTGCAGTCAAAGCAATGTGAGAAAGCAATCAATGAACAATTAAGGTGTTGCTATGGCAACAAAAAACTAATGATTGATGCTTCTCACCTCTCTCCATTCCTGTATGTCTGTCCCTATCTATCCCTCTCTCTGACTCTCTCTCTGTCCCTGTAAAAAAGTAAAAAAATAATAAATGAGAAAGCAATCAATGAACAACTAAGGTGCTGCAACAAAGAACTAATGCTTCTCATCTCTCTCCCTTCATGTCAGTCTTTCCCTATCTGTCCCTCTCTCTGTCTCTCTCTGTTTCTGTCACAAAAAAATAAAAATGTATATAAATTTTATACAGTCAAATATGCCAGTATTTTTATTTAGAATGCCGGCATTTGGTATGATGTTTACAAAACCTTTCCTTACTCCCAGTATTATTTAATTTTTTTGCTCTTAAATTTTGTAGTGTCATTATGTTATTTTTTAAAACTTATCTGTGATTATTGTTGCTGAATTATCTGATATAGGCATATCACTTTTTGTTTTATTCTCAAATAATTAACCACTTGTCCCAGGTGTATCAAATGACTTTTCAGCTACTAGTGTCCTTATCATCATAGTATTTACTCATTCTATTAACATTAATTACTACACTATTAACATATAATGTTAATGTATTGAGTAATGTTGAATTATACAGCTCTATTAATGTATGTGCTAATATAAATCAGCTCTTTTCCTTAAAATCTTCATCTTAATTATCAGGGTGTTTTTGTTTTGTTGTTAGAAAATAACTTGTTTTTAATTACATAAATAATAAAGACTTATTATAGGACAAATTAAGCTCACTATAGAAAAAAAGGTAATAACTTCTGTTAGATTTTAGGTTAGATTCTTTGACATCTGTTGGTTGTTCTTTTTAACATACATTTTTCAGAATATTATACATCTTGATTTGTAATCTATTTTTACATTTAAAAATAGCAGATATTATTCTCTACCTACCTCTACAACGCCATGGGTAATGACTGCAAAGTTTGACGCCAAAAAAGGAATGTGCTGCCGTTTATTCAAACAATCACTAGTTGTCTTATATTCAGTCGTTTTTCTAATGTCACTTTGATAAACAATAACATAACATTTATATATCTAAATGTTTGAGAAAACATGTATATGACTACACGAAGTGAAGGTATGGGTTTTCTGGAGAGTTCTAACATTCTCCTTTTCATTCTAAATAACAGACCTCAACCAAAGTCTTCTTCTTAAGACACTGGTTATTTATTTTTTTTTAAAAAAATGTTATTGAATTTAATGGGATAGCATAGGTTTGCAAAATCATTCAGATTTCAAGTGCATGACTCAACAAACCATCATCTGTCCACTGCATTGTTTTAAATTGAGGAAAAACTTAAATGAGGTACATACATCTTAAATGTACTGCTTGGAAGATGGCATGTACATATAAGCCCAAGTAGCCACCACACAGGAGGCTCCATTTCATCTGTGTCATTTGGGACCTGTTCACCCTCAGACGCTCAGATCTGTCTCTCTCCATTCCTCCCCAGACTCGTGCCCTCAGGCTTCACCCTGAGCCCTCTTGCTCCATCCACCTCAGCAGAGTATTTAATTTTTTTAAATTTCCTAGTGATCTGGGATTGGGAGATCTACTAGTAAATAATTGCTATCATTTTATTGTGTGTATAAAATATTTACTGTTTATAGTTTAAGTTCTTTTTATTGAGTAGAATATAACCAGTGTTATTTCTAAATATCCCAAAGGCAATTGAAAAGCATGTTTCATTTTTGTTTATATGACAGAGTTGAGCATTTGCTGATTAAATCAAGCCTGGTAATTGATTCAAATTCTCTGCCTGTATTCTTATATACCGTAATACTAAACTAAAGGAAATTTTTGTAAGTATTAATCTGGTGACTAAATGATTTAGAGACAAGAAGATCAAGGTAGAGAGAGCAGACTTCTACTTAAAGCAGAAGAGAATAAAGTGCTAAATTAGGGGCCATGATGGAAAAGTGGCCCCTCAGTAAATCACCAATCTCAAAAGATAAAGTATCAATCTCATATTGACACGGCGCTTTACCCCTCAAAGTAATTTTACATGCATTTTTCCTGGATTTAGAACAACAAACTGTTTGAATAATATAGTTCCAAATTCATAAATGTACAAAGTAATAGGAACTAAGCAGTTTGTTCAACATCAGACAACTTTGAGTGGCAGAAACAAGGCTTGAACTACGTTTTTATGAATATTTTCTTACCACGATATAGGAATTGCTCATATAATTAAATGTTCTTGTCACTAAATTAATTGAAAAGCCTCAAATTATGCAAAAAACAGAGATTTAGCTAATTAAGAAGCTCATGCATGGCTCACATTATTTCCATTTTCCCCTCATCATTCTCAGCAATGGTGACTTATATCTTTAAGTTTGTGCCCTTAGGTTCTCGAGATAACTGTGCTGGCTACAAGCATCATGTTTTCATACTATAACATCTGAGGAACACCTTTCCCCACCAAGAAAAACAGTTCTTCCTTATGTCACCTTTTTAGAATGGAAAAAAACAAATAAAAAAATACTTTCCTAGCATACTCCTCAGCAAATATCCTCTCAGGGATTGTGTTTTATGTTCAGTCCTAACCAATTATTGGCAAGGGAAATGAATTGACCACCATTAATTTATACTTAACAAGATTTACACCTTGAGGCCTGAAAAGCTGACCTCTGACGCTGCCAAACACTGAAAAAGCAAATCTCTGTTGTCAAGAATAAGGTAAAAGAGCGGCTTTGAGTAAATGGCAAACAGTGTCTGTGACACAGATACCAGGATTAGAGATAGAATGAGAGAGGATGAGTCAAACACTATTACAGACCATACACCCTCAGAAATTGGGAAAACAAATTATTATTGAAAGAAATGGGAAAAGAACAAAAAGATGTCATTCTTGATGGAAGGATGATAGCTTTAGCACAAGTTGGTCAGAGATGGGATTTTCAAAAAGAATCGTGACCACATAACTACAAAGATTTGAAGCTCACAGGAGCAGCCAGAGAACAGATTGAGTCTTAAAAAACTTGTTCATTTATATGGTTACCAATGTCATAGAAGTAAGATTACTGAGAGTGACACAGAAAGAACAAAGACTGAGCACTGGAAATCACCCTGAACTAAGAATACAAAGATACACATAAATGAAGAAGGTACGAATAGAAAGAGAATAAATATTATTTTTAAAAAACCAATGACATTCCATTGCAAATGTAAACTATTAGATTCAACACTGACTTACTAGTGTTTTCCAGCCTCCTTTTGCTCTATAAGAATTTATTTTAAAATCTTCAAGTGTTCCTGTTAAGTGGCTGGGCTGTCATTTACTTAATTATTCTTCTGTATTGGATATTTACTTACTTAGAGTTATATTTTTTAATCTGTTCCTTTAACTTAGTTTCAGCATTCTATCTCAAAATCAAAGTAAAGAGTTATATTACTTGTAAACAATGTTTATGGAGGAAAATGCTTGAAATTTCCTTTTTATGTGTGAAATAAGCTTGGCTTACAAGAGCATATATATCCTCTCGCTTAGTTCAGAGGTAACACAAAGGCTTCACCACAAGGATGGACTTAGGAAGGGGGATGGAGTGTAAAGAAAGTAAAAGGAATCCCTGTCCTGGTCCTGAGATGTTGTGGAAAGATAAGAAGGAAATGAAAGAGTAGTAGTTGAACAGATGGTTGTCCCAATATTTCTTTGTCAGACCTTAACCCAGAGAGGCCAAAATGTGTCAAAATTATTTTTAAAAATTGGGTGCTCAGGAAGCCACTGTCCTCATTTGTTCCTGTGTACATATGAAGGAGACCATCATAATTAATAGATAAGGTTTTGTGGACAAAAAGAGTTTTGGTGTGATTTCCTAAGGTTCTCTTTATTTTATATTATTTTATTTTAACTATTTTTAGAAAAATAAATTTAACAGGGTTACACTGATCAATAAGAGTACATAGGTTTCAGGTGAACATCTCTATAGCATTTGTACTATTGATTATGTGGTATACCCATCACCCAAAGTCAAATCATTTTCCATCACCTTATATTTGTCACCCTTCCCACCATTCTTTACACCCTTCCCACCATTCTTTTCCCACATCCCACTTCCCCAAATCCCCTTTCCCCTGGTAACCACTTCACTTTTATCTATGTGTTCTCTTGATTTCTGAGTGGCCTGGGCATTGCGTAGTAGACTTAATGTGACCTTACAACATAAGCTGGACATTAAGTAATATGGTTGCCTAATGCAGGAAAAGACACTGAACCAGAAATACCTGGAACTTTAACTAGAGCTGAATGAAAACAGAACTAGCAAAGAGGGATCATTAGGTTTTAATTGAAATGAAAAAAAATTGATTTCTATATTATCAATTAATAACCTCAGTAATAAATGCCAGCAGAAGTCAACATGCAATATGGTAGCTAGTGTCCAAAATGGCTATTGTCTTTAATGCCTTGTCCATTCATAACATTCCTCTGTTGAGAAGTCATCTGTAGTTCTCTTCCCTTGTATCTGCATTTCCCTTTGGAGCTTGCTTGGAAAAGAGAACATGGTAAAAGTAATGTTCTGGGATTTCTGAGGCTATTTTACATTAGGTTGGTCTCTTGGAAAGCCAGCCACAATATTGTGAGAAGCTCAAATCTCATGGAGAGGCCCTATGTAGGCTACTCATCAGATAACCCCAAGTAAAATCTCATACATGAAGAAAATCCACTGTCAGCCCTGTGAATGAGTCATCTTGGACATTTAGCCCAGATAACTCTTTAGATGATCCCATCACCACACTAAACCCTAAGAGATCTGACAATCAAGCCACCCAGCTGAGCCCAATCCACCCATAGAACTATGATAGCTATCAATTTTTGTTTTACGTCACTGAGTTCTGAGTTGGTTTGTAATACAGAAAATATAACCAGAGCAGATGAGATCAGTCCATTTACCAATAGATATCTCTGAAGCTCACCTCAAAGTAGGTCTGGAGAATGGCATTTTGGTTGGAAGAGTTTTTCACCATATAGGCAAAAGTCGTGTAAACCATTTATTAAATGCACTTTAGAATAGAGCAGAAGTAGGAAATAGGTATAAGAAAGATGAAACTTTTTTTCCCTAACTAGACATTACCTAAAATTGTTTTAAAATTATTGTACTAGGTCAAATATTAAAACATATTGAACATACTAAGTGTAAGCTTAGAAGATAGATTAGATCATCTGCAGGTAAATAATAAAGATGCACTTTACATAGGTTGCACTGTAATTAAATAAAGCAGTGAACAATCTATCACAGTCTGTTTTTGTCAGTAAAGTTTTATCAGAACGTGACCATGCCCATTGGTTTACATATTGACTTTAACTATTTTTGTGCTACAACAGTTGAAGCAGAGACTATAGGGCTTATAAAACCTATGGTATTTACTCTTAGGCATTATAAAGCAAAAGACCCTACATAAAGTAAAAATTGAACCCATAATTCAAACTTAGGTCTAAAAAAATGTTTGCAATTATATTTTCTTTTCTTTTCTTTTGAAATTATATTTTATTATATTATATCCTAGAAGTGGAATTACTAAGTCACAGAGTTTGAGCAACATTGCAAACTTTCATATATTTTGTTCTTAATTCATCACCAGAAAGAGTGTGATTGTTTACATAAAATCCTAGCAATATGAGATGGCTAAATTCTCTATATCCTCACCAACTTCATAAAATTAAAATGTTGAGTCTTTTATTAAAAGAAAAGGGAACTATCATCTTATATTCAAGTTTTTATCTGTATTTATGATCATTACTTAAAATACTTTCTTATAAGAAAATTGCAAGATCAAAAAATAGTGTTAAAAGTAGTAAATCATTTGCTATATATTATCAAATTAATTTTGACAAAATTTGAAAAAATTTACACTTACTTTGTATTTTATGAACTTTACATATTTATTTTTCTTTACAAATAAATATACCAGCTAATTTGAAATGTTTATTTCACTTACTAATACCAATTAAGTTTTTTATATGTTGAGCAAAACTGGAACTGTATTTTTGTTTGAATTGATTCTGTACTCCTCAGGAAATTTAAATATTTTCTGTAAGCTTATTAACCTTTGATTTTCACAAAACGCCTCCTGCACTTTTGATTGCCAACTTCTTTTTTAGTTTCTGTCATTGTGTTATATAACACAAATTCAGGAATACATTTTCTAAAAACACACATATGAATCTGATACCAGACTCTCTGTTCCTTTTCAGTGTTAATATGTTTTTACATTAGTACTATTCAGAAATAGTTATTATAGATTATGATATATTTTAGCATCTGGAAAGACTTAGATACATTTATTGGCATTCTTTAAGTTTTTGGTTATTCATATGCACTTTCTCTTTTAGATTATTTTAGAACACCCTGTGAAAGTTTCTAAAATTTTTTTTGAGATTTATATTGAGATTAATTTGTTATAGTTGATCTTTCATCCAGTTTTCTAGTAAGATTTCAGTCACTAAAAGTTACTATTTTGAATTGATTATATGTTAACAAATTATTAATATTTTTGAGAATTATACAGTTACTTGGCCCAGATATTTTTATATTTTTAATAAAATTGATTTTTTAAATTGTGCTTTTTTTTGGTTGATATATCCTAAATGATTTTTGTTTCTGTGTAAAATGTTTTAATAAAAATCTCACCTTGGGAAGGGAAGATGGCGATGGAGTAGGAGGACGTACCAACTTCCAACTCCCAGAACCAAAGTGGATTATAACTTAATTTTAAGAACCATCATCTGGATAAACCAACTTTGAACTAAACTAAGTGGACTCTTCAACCAAGGAACACTGAAGAAGCCACACTGAGACAGGTAGGAAAAGCGAAAACGCGAAGATGGCTGCTCAGCTCCTCAGAACGAATAGCAGCCCAGAGAGACCCACGTGGCAGGAGGAGAGTTCGGCAGAGAGGGAGGGACCTGGGTCCCAGGAACAAAGTCCCAGCCTGCAGCCTCAGAGCCTAGAAGAGGCATTTGGACAGTATTGAGCTATGAAACAAGTGAAGATACTGTTTGTGAGAAAGACAGTTTTCTCAGACCCAAGATTCTTCTTAAAGGGACAGCGCAAAAAACCTCTCTCATAAGCACTCACCCGGGCTCCAGGGAACGGGGACAGAGAAAAAGAACAGAGTAGCGGGAAGAGAGTGTGGACTGGAAGGCACAGGGAGAAACACTCTGAGAAACAGCCACCCTAACCCCTGGCTAAGTCACTTCCCTATACAAAAACAAATATTTCCCCTGGAACTAGCAATACCAGCAAAGGGAGACAGGACACCAGCCAAACAAGCTCTCCCACGGCACTTAGAGCAGAGCTGCTTAGACGAAGGAAGCTTCCAGGACTACAGTATGGAGTGTTAGGGTCTGAGCTGCAGTACCATTCCCACACTGCTGAGGGCTTGCTGAAGGGATGGTGGCAGCGAGATGCTGAAACGCAGTTCTATCTGCGGAGGTGGAGACCCAGCCGATGTGAGCTCGATCTAGCCCAGCAGGGGTGGAGGGGACGCGTGAAAGCAGTCCGGCAGCTGCGGGCCCGCTTGCAGCCCCACCTGCGGGGGAAAAGCGGGAGGGCAGGAAAGGACAGAGATCTGCTCTGCGACCTTGGACCCTGCTCAAGCTGGCCAGGACCGTGGGGGTGAGGCTAGGACCAGGAACAGGTGGAGGCTCACGGCTGAGTGCATGCCAGCAGCCCCGGGAGAAAACATGGTTTGCCATCCTGCCTGCATGAGTTGGCTCTGAAAGCAGGGGTGGGGCTATAGCCCAGGATGACTGGAGGCTCTCAGCTGAGCGCACGTCACCAGCACCGCCCGGCCCAATAAACCGCAGTTTGTGATCCTGCTCAGGAAGGCCCTGGCGTCAGGGGCGGGGTTAAAGCTCCAGACGGGCAGAGGCTCACAGCTGAGTGCATGTCAGCAGTGCCATCTAACCTAAGAAATTGTGGCAGGCAGGCTCTGACCACAGGGGCTGGGTGGGAGCCCGGGAATAGGCTGGATCCACAGCTGAGCAAAAGTGCTCACCTCTACCCTTGCTGCTGAGGCTTGTGGCTTGAGTTCAGTGTGCAAACCAACCTGTGGGGGCAAGGCGAAAGCCCAGACAGGCAGAGGCTTGTAGAACCGGGCACCAGAACACAGCCCCTCCTGTGAAGGAGAGGCGGAAATCACAGCAACAATCGCAGTGGGCCGGCACTGGCAACGCACATACCCAACTGCCCTAGGCAGTGGCAGAGGGGGTGGCGGGCCTGAAGACAGACCACACCTAGAGAACACAAAGGCAACACCCATTGGAATCTAGTGGCCACAACCTTCTTATATACAGACAAAATAGGCACGCAGAGAAATGCAACTCAAATGAATCAAGAGAAATCCCTAGAGAAGGACCTGAATGAACCAGATATAACCAAACTACCAGATGCAGAATTTAAAATAATGATAGGTACCATGTTCAAAGAAATTAGAGCAACAATAAATAGTCATTACAAACACCTAAATAAAGAGATAACAAGTATAAATATTAAATTGAAATAATAAAGAAGAATCAGATAGAAATGACAAATAAAGTTTCAGAACTAAAGACCACAAGGGAAAAAATTAAAAACAGGATGGATGATGCTGAGGATCAAATCAGCTAGTAGAGTACACAATAACAAAGGCACTGAAGCAGAAAGAAAAAAGAGACTCAAAAAATCTGAGGAAACTCTAAGGGTGCTCTGTGACAACATGAAGAGAAATAACATTCGAATCATAGGGGTTCCTGAAGAAGAGGAAAGAGAACAAGAAATAAAAACCTTGTTCAATTAAATAATAGCAGAAAACTTCCCTAAATTAAGGCTGAAAAACATTTCACACATTCAAGAAACACAGAGAACTCCATTAAAGAGAAACCCAAAGAAATCTACACCAAGACATATCATAGTTAAAATATCAAAGCTAAGGGATAAAGAGAAAATTTTAAAAGCTGCTAGAGAAAGAAAGTCTATCATCTACAAAGGAGCCCCCATAAGGATGACATCAGACTTCTCAGCAGAAACACTTGAGGTCAGAAGGAAATGGCAAGATATATTAAAAGTAATGCAGAACAAGAACCTACAACCAAGACTACTCTATCCAGCAAGGCTAATGTTTAAAATTGAAGGAGAAGTAAAGAGCTTCCCAGAAAAAAAAAAAAAAAGCCTCAAGGAATTCATTAACACCAAACCAAATCTGTAAGGCATACTAAGGAGCCAGTTGTGAACAGTTCAAATGGAGGAAAGAATATAGCAAAAGACGAATACAGCTTTAAAGAATAAAATGGCAATAAACAACTACATATCAATAATAATCTTAAACATAAATAGATTAAATGATCCAATCAAAAGACATAGGGTAGCTGCATGGATAAAGAAACAGGACCTATACATATGCTGTCTACAAAAGACACACCTCAAAACAAAAGATGCACGTAGACTGAAGTAAAAGGATAAAAAAAAATATTTCATGCAAATGGAAAGAAAAAGAAAGCCAGGGTAGCAATGCTTATATCTGACAAAATGGACTTTAAAACAAAGGCTGTAGTAAGAGATAAAGAAGGACACCACATAATGATAAAGGGAACAATTCAACAGAAAGATATAACTATTATAAATATCTACGCAGCAAATATAGGAGCCCCAGCATACATAAAGCAGACAATTATGGATATAAAGGGCAAGATTAATAGCAATACTATAAAAGTAGGGGATTTCAATACCCCACTAACATCACTGGGTAGATCCTCAAGAAAGAAAATTAACAAAAGAAACAGCAGACTTAAAGGATACACTAGATCAACTTGATTTAATAGATATCTTCAGAACTTTTCACCCTAAAGCAGTAGAATATACATTCTTTTCAAGCACTCTTGGTACGTTTTCTAGAATAGACCACATGTTAGGACACAAAAATGGTCTCAATAAATATAAGAAGATTGAAATCATATCAAGCATTTTCTCTGATCACAATGCCATGAAACTAGAAATTAACCAAAAAAGAAAAACTGAAAAATACTCAAACACTTGGAAACTAAATAGCATGTTATTAAATAATGAATGGATTAACAATGAGATCAAAGAAGAAACAAAAAAGTTTCTAGAAACAAATTAAAATGAGCATACATCAACTCAAAATTTATGGAACACAGCAAAAGCAGTACTGAGAGGGAAGTTCATTGCACTACAGGCACACCATAAGAAGCTAGAAAAAGTCAAATAAGCAAACTGACCTTGCATCTAAAAGAAGTAGAAAAACAACAGCATATAAAGCCCAGAACCAGTAGAAGGAAGGAAATAATAAAGATCAGAGCAGAAATAAATGACATAGAGCCTAAGGAAACAATACATAGAATCAATAAAAGCAGAAGTTGGTTCTTTGAAAAGGTAAACAAGATTGATGAACCTTTAACTAGATTCACCAAGAAAAAAAAGAGAGAGGACTCAAATAATAAAATTAGAAATGAGAGTGGAGAAATAACAACTGACACAACAAAAATACAAAGTATTGTAAGAAAATACTATGAAGAACTATATGCCAAAAAATTAGACAACCGAGGTGAAATGGACAAATTTCTTGAATCATATAATCTTCCAAAAATCCATCTGGAAGAATCAGAAGAGCTAAACAGACCAATTACAAAAAATGAGATCAAAACAGTTATCAAAAAACTCCCAAAAAAGAAATGTCCTGACCTGATGGCTTCACAAGTGAATTCAACCAAAAATTCAAAGAAGAACTAACTGCTATCCTCCTCAAGCTATTTCAAAAAATTCAAGAGGAAGGAAGACTTCCAAACTCCTTTGATGAGGCAAGCATAATTCTGATCCCCAAACCAGGCAAAGACAACACAAAGAAAGAAAATTATAGGGCAATATCCCCGAGGAATTTAAATGCTAAAATTCTCAACAAAATATTAGGCAACCGGATCCAGCAATATATGAAAAAAATTATACACCATGATCAAGTGGGATTTATTCTGGAGAGGTAAGGCTGGTTCAATATTCGCATATCAATCAATGTGATTCATCACATAAACAAAAGGAAGGACAAAAATCACATAATTTCAATAGATGCAGAAAAGGCATTTCATAAAATCCAGCAAGCATTCATGATCAAAACTCTCAGTAAAGTGGGAATACAGGGAACATTCCTTAACATAAAGGCCATCTATGACAAACCCATAACAAACATCAAACTAAATGGACAAAAATTAAAAGCAATGCCCTTAAGATCAGGAACCAGGCAGGGATGCACCCTTTCACCACTCTTATTCAACATAGTTTTGGAAGTCCTAGCTACACCAATCAGACAAGAAGAAGAAATAAAAGGCATCCATATTGGAAAAGAAGAAGTAAAACTCTCATTATTTGCAGATTATATGATATTGTATATAAAACCCTAAAGTCTCAGTCAAAAAATTACTGCGCCTTATAAATGAATACAGCAAGGTGGCGGGATATAAGATTAATACTCAGAAATCAGAGGCATTTTTATATACCAACAATGAACTGTCAGCAAAAGAAATTAAGGAAACAATACCCTTCACTATTGCAACCAAAAAATAAAGAACCTAGGAGTAAATTTAACCAAGGAGGTTAAGGACTTGTACTTGGAAAATTTTAAAACATTGATAAAAGAAATCAAGGAAGATACAAACAAGTGGAAGCATATACTGTGCTCATGGTTAGGAAGAATATACATCATTAAAATGTCTATATTACCCAAAGCAATTTATAAATTCAATGCAATACCAATTAAAATAGTAATGACATACTTCAAAGATATAGAACACATATTCCAAAAATTTATATGGAACCAAAATAAACACAAATAGCCTCAGCAATCTTAAAAAAAAAAAATAAAGCAGGAAGTTTTACTCTTCTGGATATCAAGGTACTAAAGGCCATTGTACTCAAGACAGCCTGGTACTGGCATAAGAACAGGCACATAGACCAATGGAACACAACAGAGAACCCAGATATAAACCCACACCTTTATGGACAACTGTATTTGACAAAGGAGGAAAGTACATAAAATGGAGTAAAGACAGCCTCTTTAACAAATGGTGTTGGGAAAATTGGACATCTACCTGAAAAAAAATGAAACTAGACCATCAACTTACACCATTCACAAGAACAAACTCAAAATGGATAAAAGACTTAAATGTAAGCCGTGAAACCATAAGCATCTTAGAAGAAAACATAGGCAGCAAGCTCTCTGACATCTGTAGCAGCAATATATTTGCCGATTTATCTCCATGGGCAAATGAAATAAAAGGCAAGATAAACAAATGGAACTCTAAAAAGATTTTACACAGCTAAAGACAATAAGAACAGAATAAAAAGACAAACCACACAATGGAAGAACATATTCGACAGCACGTCTGATGAGGGGGTAATTACCAAAATTTATAAAGAACTTATAAAACTCAACACCAGGAAGACAAACAATCCAATCAAAAAATGGGCAAAAGAAATGAATAGAAATTTCTCCAAAGTGGACATACCGATGGCCAATAGGCATATAAAAATATGCTCAACATCACTAATCATTATAGAAATGCTAATTAAAACCACAATGAGATATCACCTCACACCAGTCAGAATGATGCTCATCAGCAAAACAACACAGAATAAGTGATGGAGAGGATGTGGAGAAAAGGGAACCCTCCTGCACTGCTGTTGGGAATGCAGACTGGTGCAGTCACTGTGGAATACAATATGGAGATTCCTCAAAAAATTTAAAATCGAACTACCTTTTGACCCAGCTATCCCACTGTTAGGAATATACCCTAAGAAAACCATAGCACTGTTCGAAAAAAAGAAATGCACCCCCATGTTCGTGGCAGCATTGTTCACAATAGCGAAGATCTATAAACAGCCCAAGTGTCCGTCAGAAGACGAGTGGATTAAAAATCTATGGTACATATATACTGTGGAATACTACTCAGCCATAAGAAATGATGACATCGGATCATTTACAACAAAATTGATGGACCTTGATAACATTATACGGAGTGAAATAAGTAAAACTGAAAAAAATCAGAACAGCATGATTTCATACATAGGTGGAACATAAACGTGAGACTATGGGACTTGGACAAGTGTGTGGTGGGTACGGGGTGGGTGAGGGAGGAGAGGGTGGGAGAGGGGTGAGGGAAGGGGCACAAAGAAAACCAGATAGAAGGTGAGAGAGGACAATTTGACTTTGGGTGATGAGTATGCAACATAATTAAATGATAAAATAACCTTGAGATGTTTTCTTTGAACCCTTATTTATTAATGTCACCCCTTTAAAACTAAAAAATAAATTCTCACCTTAAGAGAAGAAAAAACTGGGTTTGGTTTGAAGAGCTCAGTTAGAGCATCATCCCCATGCACAGAGGTTGTTGGTTTGACCCCCTGTCAGGGCACATACAGGAAGAGATTGACGTTCCTATCTCTCTTTCTCTCTCCTACTTCTCCTGTCTCTAGAATAAATAAATTTTAAAAAATAAAAAAAAGAGAAGGAAAGAATAGTAAATATTCTACAGTATAAATATAAACTATAAATATAAACTATAATGTAAATGTTAAATAAACATAAACTGTTATAGTAGCTGTTAAGATTTTTAAATAGTGAAGCTAGTTTGGATATAAATAGAGCATTTATTGGGAACTCAAAAAGTGTATAAGTGACTTTGATTGTCAAGGTAGAATTTTTTTTAGGTTCAGACTTCCTGGCATTCAGGCATCATTGATAGTTGACACTAGGGGAGAGGAGTTGATGGGTTCATGGTGCTTCTGATTCATTTATATGTCAACCCAGGGATGTCTTCAGAATGGAAGCAGACTTTCTTTCTTGGTCTTACTATGAGTTTTTTACCTTCAGATTACATTAAAAAACCTTGCTTTTTCTTATGTAACAACTGCCATATATTTCTCCCTATTGTATAGGTTGTTTCTACAGCACTTTTAGTTGACATGTTTATTTTATTATGTAAGCATTACTTTGAATTGAGTTCTAGGTCTTCTGTTGTTTCTCCTACAGTCTGAGTATATATCAGTTTCACTGCAATGTCCAGGAGGAATGGACTGGGATGGAGGGTTTTCCCATAGTTATGATATAGGGTGCTATGAAACTCAGAGCAGCAGCTAGTCCCAGAGTGAGAGCTAATGGAAATGTGATGGCAAGAATAAGGATTAAGCCATTCATCAGCAAGTGCTCATCTCAATCCATCTTAATTATTCTTAAAATGGGGCAGCCGGTAGAGGTAAAATCAAGATATACAAACCTTTATGCAAAGACAACTCAAAGTTAAGTACAAACTTAATATTAGACTTTACATTAAATACAAGATTAAAAAAAAGTCATATGCTATGCAGCGTGAGGTACAAGAGTCTATGCTGACTTCTTCAGATGCACTTAGCTCAGAATTCTGAAAGAGATCATTGGAGAAAAGGAGAGCATCACTATGTTTCCCAATTTAAGTCAGAAGGAGTGTCCTACCCTGACTCCATGCTGTATGCTTATGAGTTTAATGTTATTTATTTTTGAATGACATGATCTATTTCAGGAGTGATCCCACAGGGACCAGGCCCACACTCAGGCCTTGAGGTTGTCGTCTCATTTGCTCCAAAGTTTCACACCAAAGCTTTCTTCTCTTGTCTCTGTAACTTTATAACTCATTTTTTTAGTGTGCCAGTGTTTTCACTCCCTTCACATTCTCTCAGGTTCTTATTCCAAGTTCTTCTGTAGTCTTCCCAGGTATAACTCACCAACCGTGAGGATCCTTGTTTTTCTAACTAGCTCATAAACTACATAATGGATGCATAGGCATGAAATGGTCTCATCTTTCTCCAATAGCTGTGCGTGACTGCACTAGGAGATTGTCCTCTGCCTGCTGGTGAATATATCCCAATAATATGTGTAGCAGATCATATAGCTATCTTGTCACTGCTTTTATTAAAAGTCAATCCAATTCAACTTAAAACTGAAATCTCGTAACTACATCAAAGCTGTCTCTGCTTCAGTGCTAGCCACGGTTGTGACTCAGAAGATCTGAAGTCAGGAGAGTTATGGCAAGAGTCTGGTATAGATCCATTTAACAATACTTATTGTGTTATTACTTTGTGCAAGAATTAAGTTTAGGCATTTAGAATTCATTATTCACCCTTGCAGCAGGGACTTCTATATAATTTATGGAGCTCAGTGCAAAATGAAATTGAAAGACTCTGGCCAAGGTCTTCTTTTCTCATGATTCCACTGCACAAAGCAATCAGAGACAGGTGAGCCAAGGGTTTTGAACTTCTGTTAAGGAATGTGCTCAGTGGGTAGCTTGGGTGTGGGTAGAGGTCCCCACCTCTGCGCTTAGTGAAAATACCTTGCATTGCCAGCACAAGGCAAGACTCACTGCTGCCTTACCTTTGAGACTCTTCTGGGCTTGCCTCCAAAGCCTCCTGACACCCACTCCCCTATTAGGCTGGAGGGCAATGGTGTAATGCAGGTCTCAGTGCCACTGTATCCCCAAAACTAAGGAAGACCAGGCTAGACCCAGGAAGCCATGGAATAGAGAGCAAAAAGCCTAAACTCATTGTAAAGAGACAGAGACAGAACAAGAGTCAGGACAGCAATGAGACTAAGAACATAAACTCCAATTCGAGACTACCTTGATTTTTAATGTTGGCCCTCACATACCAGGTGAGTGGCCATCAACAAGTGATAGAACCCCTCTCAGTTTGATATAATGATGAAAATAATTATATCCCTCTCAGTTTGATATAATGATGAAAATAATGATAATGTTATCAAGTTATAGTTTTATAGGTTTATTGTGAGAATAAAATGAGCTTTTATATGAATAGCTTAGTATAGCACTTAGAATTAAATAAATGCTATATAAAGGTCATTGACTTACTACTACTAGTACCTTTATCATTATTAGTCACTTGCCATATATTACATCATAATGATTTGTTAACAATTATCTTCTGTTTCTTGAAGAAGAAAAGCATTTCTCATTGTTGCTTGGACAATTATAACAATCTTTTTATTCGCCAGATATTTATTGGGAACAGTACTAGGAACTAGAGAAACAGTGATGAGCAAGAGAGATATTATCTCTACTTCATGGTGCTTACAGTCCAGAAGGATAATTAAAAAAGAAACTATAATCAGTATTCATAACTCCAGTGAGAAACACAGCATGCTAAGAAGGCACATAGCAATGAGATCTAGCCAACAGATGTTAATTCTGGGATGCTTCCTATAAAAAATAACAAAATAATATTTAAACTGAAATAAGTAGGATATGGCAAGGTAAATGGAAATATTGATTAAGGGTTGCCTGTGGATAAAGGAGTCTAAGAAGAGAAATGAGATGAATAAAGTTTTATAGGGATGAAAAACATGGCATATTGGGAAAACGAAAAGAAGACCATGTCATTGAAAGTCAAGTCAAGAGCAACAACCCTTTCAGATATTTTAATGAGTTTCGACAATACCTTAAATATAGAAACCACTGAATGATTTAATGGAGAAATAAAAGGATCTTATTTGCAACCTAAAAGGATCGGTGGGTCCTCTATGAAGAAAGTGTATTGTCAGGATGCAGGACAGCTGGTGGGGAGAAGGGGTTAAACAACTGTAGCAATGAACTGGGCCACAAAGATACACAGCTCAAATGAAAAAGGTGAGAGATTAGATATAAGGTTAAGTAGCAGAATTAATAGGAATTCTTGATGAACTGGCTATGATGATTATTGAGAGAAAGAGAAGACCCCAGAATTACATCTGGGTTTCTGTGCCTGGAACCTGTAATGACATAAGAAAAGCACAGAGAAGAAGGTTTTTGGACGGGGTGTTAAGTTCAGGGTAAACTTTGATAGCTCGGCTGGTAGAGTGCGGATCTATAGAGTGGGTGAGAGAAATGATTCCATGACCTCCAACTGATAACATCCAGTAGGGAAACCAGGGTAAACACTTCATGTACAAAGTCATGGCACATGCGTGAGATGACCTGATTCCCAGAATCCTGGGAATTAGGATTGACATAACATTTTAGGAACAAAACTGAAATCTAGATATAATTACTCAGCCAACTACGTCCAGACAGTGAAGGGGACGAACCAGAAAAGTAGCTCTGCCTCTTAATTTTAGTCTGGATGTCACAGTAGACATTACACAAGAGCTTTTGAAATGGATGAATTTTAATTCTGTGTATGGAATATAATAGACCATTTTACCCCATATAGTGTACAAGGTTATTTGTAGATAATGAAAGATGAAGTGAACAGACCATAAAAAATGAGAGAAATTATAAAGAACCTAAAAATAAAACCTCTACATCCTTGGAAAGGCACCTCCATTACTTGGCATTAAGCACATTTAATTTTTTTTTTTATTTTAGGAATGTGCGTCAGAGCAAAAAGATCTAAAATTGCATTTTTTACATGCTGTTGATGGAAGCCTACTTTTTTAAGGTGGTGATTACAAACTAGTCACCGTTATGTAGCACACTTTATGAGGGGCTATCAAAGAGGAGCAGAAATAGTATTTCCTGAATGGTTGCTTTAAGTATCATCATAGAAATAACATGTCATATAAGGCTATCACAAGTAGCATATTTTCAGAATAAATTATAAACAAGATTAAATTAAATGGCAGTGAAAAAATAGGGGAGATTATAACACAAGGGAAAGAAAAATGTGAGGAGAAAAATGATAAATTATAAGTGGTTGCACATAAAAATTACAGGTGGGGGCAGGGTAGCCATCTGAACAGAGAGGGAAAAATTAGAAGGTAGATGGAAAAATCAATCTCAGGCAAGGACAGCAGAGAACCATGCATTTGAAGAATGTCAGTCCTACTTACTGCTGGAAGAAGTCGTTATCTCCCAAAGGACAGATGCTGCACCAAAGAAGACACAGCCAAAGTGCTGGGCTGACTCTTGTTTTCATTGTCCCAACATGGTCTTCCATATTTCATTAGTTACATGTTTAAAGGAATATTTTCTCTTTCTAAAGACAAAGAGGGTTGAAATTTTGTGTTAACTTAAAAAAAAAAAAAAAGAAAACAAAACGTCTTCTTTGTACTGTTTCAGTCTATGATGTGGATTAAACTAACGTCTAACTGCTGGCAAATAGATGTGTGATCTGAAGAGGAAATGTCAGTCTTAGTAGAACTGATGTTGGTCTCTACATACTAGGCTCCTTTATAGGTCCCTGAAAGCAGGGGGCAACATGAAGTGTTTCCACCTTGTGACTGACAGTTCCTGGCTTTAGGTAACCACAAACATTCCAAAGACTAATGCTGTCAATCCCTCCAGAGCAGTGAACCAGATGTTCTTTCAAAACCTAAGAATATGTTCTCCACATTTTCATGTTCATGTTGAGCTCAGGTTACCAGTGACTTTGCCCTCTGTGGGGATCTAGATACAGTAAAGGGACACCAAGGACAGGAAATGAATGACAGCTGTTTTTATGCGTGGCTGAAAACTTCTGACTCCAGAGCTCCTTGATTTCACATTAGCAGAATACACATTAACCTGTAAATTCAGTGCCAACGGAGAACATTAATACAAATTCACCAATGCTCATCACTACAGAATGGCTCTCAAACTTAAATGTTTCAAAATCATCTGGAAGGTTAGTCAGAACAGTTTACTGGGCTGTACCTCCAAAATATGCTCATCAGTAGGTGAAGGATGAGATCTGAAATCCATATTTCTAACAAATTCCAAGGTAATGCTGGTCCCAAACCTCCCTTGATGGCCAACCTCATACAGTGATGAGTGGCGTGTGGGGACTGAGCTGGGGTAACTGTGTGGCCAAAGGAATTCTCTTCAGGGCAGTATACTCCTTCCCCCACGTGCTACATGGTCAGTGCACTCATCAACCTGTGTGTGTACCTGTTCCAGCATTTTCTAAAATGGGCTCAACAAGCTATTATTCAGCAAGACAGAGGAGGTCTAGTGACCTCCTGCCAATTCAATATGCTTAGTTTTCAGTATCACAATCATAAAATAAACCACACGCATACATACACACACACTCACACTATTTACACTGCCTTAACTCTGTCAGCAGATTACTCTTACACTGCCTGACCATGGGGTCAGAGAAGGTCAAAGGTACAAAGCGACAGAGTATAATTTACTCCTTTGGGCATCCTTGACCTGCCCACCATCATATCTCCTACCAAGGAACTTGAATAAAGCAAATAGTCCTTACACACAATCATATCCACAATGCACCTGGCAGTCGTTAACCCCATCTGCCCTATGATCTCATCATCCAGAGTTTACCTCCCTTTGCTTTTATATGTTTGTCCTCATACATGCCCAGTTTCTTGGACTGACATGCTCAGAGAGAAGGTTTTTCTATTTTGTTCTACTTTTACTTCAACTAACAAAAGTCAGGGTGTTGGCTACCCAGGTGTCAGACCTGTCCTCCTGGGAATAGGCACAGGTTATAAAGGAGGGTTAGAGAGAGGCAACAGCGTGCTATGCCTGGAAGGCAAGACATTGGGGCTAACAGACCAGATTCCGTTCAGAATACAGCTTAAGCCTCATCATTTTTACTGCCGTGACCGCAAAGAACCCAGTTAAAATACCCAGGTAAATCTGTTATCAAAGCTTCCTGGTATTTGCCTCATGCAGGAAGCTTCCTAATGGGCCTTGGCCCAGAGATCTCGCATGGGGACTCCTAATAAAGATTGCAATAGTTGCCAATGCATAAACTCTTGCTAATCCCTAAGTACGCCATTTAATAATTGCAACATCTATATCAGTGAAGTACTATTTCTTCTTTTTCACATTTCCCATGTGATGAAATCAAGATAAAGAGATGTTAAGTAACGTATCCAAAGTTATACTTCTAATCAGGGTCAGAGATAGTATTTCAACCTGTTGATCGGATGCCAGACACCACTTGTGGGATTTCTGCTTTTCTGTGGCATTGTCATGACACTTTCACAATTTTTATTTGACATATTGGGATGAATATCTTATGAGCACATTGACCTCAATTCAACACAGGCATGTGTGGCATACATTGAGTATTTGGCCAGCTCCATGCTAGGGTCCCATTCCTTGGGGTAGGAGGAGGAAAGAGGAAACCATTAAACTTGGGCCCTAACAAGGTAGAATTTGTATCTTTGGATGGGGGAACATTTGGCTTGGAGGACAAACGTGTGAAAAGCAAACTATAAAATATGTATTTTAGCTAAAACTGAGAAGTAAAAGGGTCTGAGTCGATTCAATAGTATAGAGGACTCCCTTTCAAAGTCAGTAGCAGAACTGCCCTCAGCTCATACAATGAGGGGCTGGTTGCCCAGCACCCCAGGGGCTTGGGCATGTATCTCTTGCATTGGAAGTATTTACAGTGTCCTCTCATTTTAATATTTGTTTAAAAGTGAATTACTGTCACTGTCAGCTCTTTCATCCCAACAACATATCAGAAAAATGTATTCAGTCATTATGTGGCTTGTAAGTAAGATTAACAAGAAAGTTCAGAGGAGTATAATATTCAAGGGATTTGGCTGTTAATAAAGAACTTAATGAAAAACAAATGAGTTGGCACAGGGTAGAATTTAAATGTGGCTAAAGCAAAATCTAAAACTGCATATACACACTTTCTTAAGTACGGCACACCTGGAATCAAAGTGAATGACCAGTGATCACACGCATATGCAAACGAGCAATGAGAATAACCCACGTTGAGAGTTATTTTAGGCTTCAAAGCCATGGCTTTGCCCTGTATTATTTAACCCCTTAAATAAATACAAATGTACTTCCGGGTTCTGGGGATAGGGGGATTTGGTTAGATGTTGTACCTGCATTATGCTGTCATGCACACACGCACGCACACGCTCATGTGCACCACTGATGAGATGATAGAGGCTGAGCCTTTGTGTTCCTTTATAAAGTTAGTGAAGTCACTGAAGAGAAAGAGAAATCATGCAACTATAATGGAGAAGAAAAGCTCCAATTATAGCTCGAGAATTGGCTGCCATCTTCAATGCTAACAGAGTGTGCACATTTCTCAGAAGTGGCACCTGTATTGTCTGTGGGGAAACATTTAATCCCTGATGCTGCCTTAAGAAGGCTGGTGAGCATACAAGTGAATAGAAATGGTGGCAGTTCTTTCCGTGAGAGAAGAAGCTGAACTAATTTAAGTGGGAGCACATCAGAGGGTTTCATGAACCCCTCTAAATTTGATCCCACTTGCTCTGTTCCGTTCCGCCCCTGAAGGACCTGGAAAATGCATAAACATGACTCTTTGAATGTAGATGTAGTTCTTCTATTCCTGCTGCCCTCTGTGTATGCTTCTATCAATGGTTTGTTTGGTTTGTGTCTCTTGTGTTTAAAGAAAAGATATTTTGTTATATTTAACATAGTATGACCAACTACTAGAGTGTCTGGCCATGTGTATAGTTGGCACTTGGGAAATGTTTATGGCATGAATGACAGTCTATTTACAAAATACCTTTTTATCTCAGAGTCTGTCATCCAGCAGTCTCACCCATATAGAGAGCAGCTGGGTGTTAGAGCAGAGTTACAAAGCTCTTCTGAATGGTCAGAATGAAAGTAATGGTGAGGTCCATAATTAAAATCTGTGTTTGAGCAAAGGAAAATAATCTTGAGCATTCACGACAAAATCTACCTTCCTATCCTTATTTTTCCCCCAGTAATTGTCACAGCGCCCGAAACATAGTTGGTGCTCAACAAACACATTGCATCAATGACTGAGAGTTTTCAATCTGAAAATGTTGAACATGCTTAATGTTTGGTGCTCTAGAACATCAGTTTTGGTATCCTGACAAAGCTGCCCTTGATAGTCAGGCACCACGTGGACTCGTCCCAGTCGAAAGATCTGGGCTGCTCAGCCTGCTACTGAGCTTGCTGGGTGAGTGTAAAGTCAAGATGGATGCAGATGCTAACAGGACACTGACACCTTTTCAGATAACTGGCTTCATCTGTCTGTTTATGGGGATAGCTGATTATCAACCATGTGCAAATGCCGGGGAACCAATCTGATCTCTGTGATGTTTTACACCATAGGCAGAGCCATCTTTCTACCCAACAGTCACTCCACGAGGCAGGCAATATAATTAAGTTTTCATGCATATTCCCGCTGTACCCTGCACAGTCATTCAATCATTACAAGAAAAAAAATGAGTCAGTGTCACCCGAGTGTTTGTTTGAAGACAATACCTAAGAACTTCAGAGCTATGGGAGGCAGGAAAAGGGATGTAAGCAATGGGAGGCATGGGTAGGAGGGTGAGTTTCTTAATAGATTGAAAAGGGCCAAAGGCGACCCTGGGCAATTATTATGCAATGCACGCAAAGCGTCTTCAGTCAGATAAACAGAATCCGGGAGTTTTTAATAGGACATTTTAATCTCAACATTGAACTTCCTGAATGAATACAAAGTGTTTGGTAGCGGTCAGTATTGGTAGAGTAAGGCTGGACCTGAAGGGACACGGGGCTGCCCTGAGGAAATCACTAGAAGCTCTTAATACAAAGACATGTTATTGAACCAACAATCTTAAGATCCGGTTTGCATTCCAGTTCTGTCAATTATTGCAAATTATTTAACCACTAGAGCATTCATTTTCTCATCCATAAAATGCATTGGCTAATGTTTGTATCAAATTAAATGGTATGTTTAAAGGAACACATGGACTTCCCTCTAAGAAGATAAGATTGGTTTTATTGAACTTTCGCTGTTATTGTCCCCAGAATATGGACATTGCTCCATGAAATACTAGTTCTATATAATTTATATACATATGTAAAATTATATATGTGTGTATATATATGGTATATGTATGTATATACACACACACAAATGCACAGAGACAGAGAGAGGGAGAGAAATTTAGAAAGCACTACATACTATATCCCTTTTTTGATAGTTATAATGCCTACTCCAATTTAAATGTCCTGGAAAGGCCTGAGGTGAAAACAATAACTAAAACAGTAATAACACAAACCACCTGTGTTGTTATTCCAGCATTTTGCAAATATATTTGACAACAACCCCCATTTTTCTTACATTGGATTCCTACTAATGTGTCTAATTAGTCAGTAACTGTGACTAATACACCACTGCATATGTCACAGGTTTTTTTAGGGAAAAAGTAAGTTTTGTTCAAATTCTTTAGTTTCCAGATCTCTGAAGTCCCAAAATAAGTTTCTACCCTAGATCATCAGGTTATGGCCCTCACCACAGCACACTTTGCTCTCCTGTTGCACTAAAGACAAAATACTCCACCATTGCATCTAAAATTAATTAGGTTCCAAGCCTGACCTGTGGTGGCACAGTGGATAAAGCGTCGACCTGGGAACACTGAGGTCGCAAGTTCAAAACCCTGCACTGGTCTGGTCAAGGCACATATGGGAGTTGATGCTTCCAGCTCCTCCCCCCTTTCTCTCTCTCTCTCTCTCCTCTCTAAAATAAATAAAATAAAAAAAGAAATAAAAACATTTAAAATTGGGTTCCACACTGCAGTCAGCTGGGATGCTTTAACCATCACTAATGCTTTGGTCCCATCCCTGGAGATCCTCATATAATTGGTACAGATGTGACTGTAGCATATTATTTAAAATATCCAAGTCGTTCTACAATGCAGCCAACTTTAAGAATTAGTACAAAAGATGACTCAAGGGCCATTTTTTTCTAACACCGTTGACATATTTTTTCTTTTCTTTCCTTTTTTTTTTTTTTTTTTTAGTTTTCCAAAGTGAGAAGTAGAGGGCTACAGACAGACAGACTCCCACATTCACTCAACTGGGATCCACCTGGCATGCCCACCAGGGGGCGATACTCTGCCTATCTGGGGCTTTGCTCTGCTTCAACAGGAGCCATTCTATTGTCTGAGACAGTGAACATGGAGCCGTCCTCAATGCCCAGGCCAACTTTGCTCCAAAGGAGCTTTGGCTGCGGGAAGGGAGGACAGAGAGATAGAAAGATATAGAGAGAAGGGAGAGGGGGATGGGTGGAGAAGCAGATGGTTGCTTCTTGTGTGCCCTGACAGGGAATCAAACCCAGGACTTCCACATACCGGGTTGACACTCTACCACTGAGCCAACTGGCCAGGGCCTGACTTATTTTTTCATTCAACTTTGAGAGTTAGGCCTGACCTGTGGTGGCGCATTGGTAAAGTGTCGACCTGGGAACACTGAGGTCGCCAGTTCAAAACCCTGCACTGGTCTGGTCGAGGCACACATGGGAGTTGATGCTTCCGGCTCCTCCCCCCTTTCTCTCTCTCTCTCTCTCTCTCTCACTCTGTGTCTTCTGTCTAAAATGAATAAAATAAAATAAAATAAAAACAAATTTGAGAGTGAGCCTACAACCATTTTATTAGTAGTAGTAGTAGTAGTAGTATTACTATTGACTTTATTTGCAATCCTTTTTACAAAGCTGAAGGATACTCAATGACCTATCACAATTTCGTTCACTCTTTAATTCATTCATTTAATAACCGTGTTGTGTTTGCAAAGGCATCAGCCATGTTCAGCAGGTTCCGTTCAGCCATTGCTTCAACCAACTCTAGTCCTCAAAGCACTCTGTTTTTCTGAGTTAACTACTCATCCATTTCCATACAAAATAGCATGTGCAATGTTCTGTACCATTAATTACCTTTTTGACTGTGTTTTAGATCACCCCTTCCTTCACATAGGCTGAAAGCATAAGCTCCTAAACTCAGACATCAGCTATGTGTAGAGACAGAGACAACATCTCAGAGAAAAAAGAACAGGAGCTTCAGAGTAAGATGCACATGCCTGAATAAACACTGATTCCACCGCTTATTGATGGTGTGCTCTTGTATAAATAGGGCTGATAATACTGACCTGGAAGAGCTGTTATGAAGAGCCAATGGAACAAGGTCCATCAAGTTCATAGACCAGAGATAATCAAACAAAGGACATCATCATTACTGTCCATGATGACCACTTTGAGACCTCAGTTGATTGCACCCACATGTCTACTGAGCAGAAATGTAGAGTAATCTTGCAAAAATTCCTATCTCCGAGCATGGGAAAAAGACTGAGGGAATTTTATGAAAAGTGATTTTTTCTGAAATCATTATTTTCCTGCTACGAATAAAATAATTAAGGGAAAAAATAATGTGGTCTCATGAACACATGAAAGTAGAGAGAAAATATGTTAACATTCAGGATCAGTAATAGGCTTAAATGGAAATAAATCTATGAAATTTTCCTGCAGTTAGACTTGAAGGTATTTCTACTAAGTACCATTAGAGGCCTAGAGAGAAAACACAAAGCAGATTGGAACAAACATATTATAGTAAGTTATTATCCATGTTAATGAAAACTACAAAGAAACTTCCTTAATGACCCAGGGAGGCCCCAGAGCAAGCAGGGAACCACGTGTAGATGCAGTACGACTTCAGAGGTTCGGGGTCTGGCTGTATGTTCAAACCAGACTAAAGAGCACAATCAGCTGACTTCATGCTCCATCATTTATTACCTTCTCTTTTATCAGTGGCCTGTTTACATCAACAGACCTGCTTAATTTCTGTTTGGGGCTTCTGGACTTAACCCTGCACTATCTACCTGACCCTTGGTGCTAGGAAGAGAACTGAGGTGGGGTATAAAGTGTTGGCCTTGTGGTCGTAGCTGACTTGTTGTCTGTGTGGCCACACAAAGGTCAGAGCAAAAGTGATCATGAAGAAAAACTAAATAGGAAAGGAAGACAGGCTGTCACTCAATGAATCTCAGGTCATAAGTGTGTTGTTGCACACCTGCACCTGTGATGACTTACTTAGTTCCTGCTTCCCTGACGCCTTCATCTGGGAACTGGCCCTTTCCCAAAGCCATCCAGCCAGAGAGGGGAATAAAGATCAGAATCTCATACCACCAGCAAGTGGGGTTTGAAGTCAGTGATGTACTCTCCCCCAGGGTACCTGGGATCTGTGGTGCCTAGGTAACAGCACCAGGAGGACTGCCACTCAGCTCTCACTTTAAGGCATATACCCTAGTCTGCTCACCAGGGGATATGCAAATTTACACTTCAGTTAAAAAATATAGGGAGTGTTAATGCATGTTTAGCATAATGCATGGCAAATATTTAACACTCAATAATAGTAGCTATCATTCTGTTACCATGAAAAGGAAAACGGTATAATATTAAGTGATACAAAAAGGTCTGGTGAGATAAGAAATTTTTAAAAGTTCATTGGCTTGAGTGATCCTGAGGTCATCGGTAATTTGAAAGGAGCACCTCCGGCAAAGTACACTGTACAGTGAATAGAAGGGATAAAAGTAGACACAGAGACACCTTTCCAGGAATTAGCATGAAAAGGATTGGCCAGGCCCTGGGCTGCAGCTAGAGGGGAAACCCTGGATCAATAAAGTATTTCTTTTATTTAAATGTACTTTCTCACCTATGATGTGGTTGGTGATGCTGAGGTCCGCATGGTCCCCAGCTCTCCTGCATCCTCTGCCTTCATGGTCCTGCCTGGGACATTTGCATATTTCTGTTTAAATGGCTAGTCCACAGGAAAAATGTAAGGAATCACTAGAATGATGTTTTTTTTTTCTTTTTCATATTTTTTATGCACAACTGAAACCTAAACTGAAATCTTAGCAGCCTTGTCTTTCTTAATTTCTGACTCATTTAGTCATCCTTCTAGAGACTCAGAGAAATGGGTGGACTCCTTCAGCAGCGAGGCCAAATGGCCAAACCCTGGAACTGCCTGTAGGACACCTGTTCTAATGGGTGACCAAACAGAGATGCCCAACTCCAAGACAGATCAAGTCCCTCTCCCTTGAAGATGACCCAGCTTCGTAGTTTCCCACACAGATCTGGTCACTCTGGAACCTGCCTGGTTTTGGGTTGAAGTCTTTAGTCTTCTTAAAGAAATTTCCAAGGGCTTTCAAGGCTCAAATGCAAAAGCATTGCATCATCAAATCATTTCTACTCTTTCTGTGCTAGCTTTGCTTTTGTCTTTTTTTTTTTTTTTAAGAGTATTACAAATTGATGGCTGGTCAGTAAAAACTCGGTCTTTGATCATTAGTTCTTAAAGCCCCTTAAATGCAATCATGTTCTGGATTTTTCCAAGTTTATTTCCTAATATTTTTTTCCTGAAGTGCATTAGTAATTCTTTTCCCCTCTCATTGGTCATACTGGCAATATGTTTTTTTTCATTGATTTGAGAGAGAGAAAGGGAGAGAAAGAGAGAAAGAATCATCAATTTATTGTTCCACTTAGTAGTTTCTTTAGTTGGATATTCATTAATTGTTTCTTGTATGTGCCCTTTACAAGGGTCAAATCCATGACCTTGGCGTGCTGGGACAATGTTCTATTCACTGGTAGACCTTGCCAGGGCCTGCAGTGCTTTCTGATTGACAAACTAACTGTCGGAAAGAACTCCGCAACTGAGCTCAAGATTGTAAATGAGAATTCTTGGAATCTATGCTTATCCAAAGCTGGATGGTTGGGACAATTAATAGTGCCTATTGTCTCATATTATCTGACTCTGTTTTGAGACAATAACCTGACCTAGACTTTAGAAACTTCATAGATGTTGATAAAAGAATGAACTTTGTTTGCAAAAGAATATATATATATATATATATATATATATATATATTTATTTTAAACTCTGCCAGCTCTGTATTGCCTGTAGGATAAACCCCTAACTCCTCAGCATAGGGAAAAAAAGTATTTAACAATCAAGCCGTAACATACTTCTCTAGCATCATCTTTTGAGATTTTCTAAATCTGTTTTCTAAGCTACAGTCCTACACATTTTCCACAGATTTGTATATGCTCTTTCCTCTGCCTAGATGTCTCTAATTCCACATTTATCTAATTGGAAATTACTCCTGATAACTTCATGTTTCCTTCAAATATTATCTCTTTTTAAAATTTCTGGCAAGTCCCTACAAAGAAATATCACTTATACATGCCTGCCCCACAAACAATCTCACATTAAGTTTAATTGGCTAGCTTTACTCACTGTGCGACTCTTCCATTCCTCTCTGATTATAAATGTCTAGCTCATTTTATTTTGTAAATACTGGTTAGTAAGTGAATAAAATGTTAACATTATGTATTGCTTACCCCAAGTAAACTGCTCATTTTAATCACAAATGTTAAAAACTTATTTAAATTTTGATAGTCACCGATTACTCCTTGATCAGTGGGTAGTGCCTGACCTCCTCTTCAGCCTCTGAGTTTCAGTGTTTGATTTCTGATGGAGAAGGACCATTGTGCGAGAACGAATCACAATTTGAATGGTTACTTTTCAGTTCCTTGGCAGAATAGATGCTCCCAGGTAGAAAAGTTTGAGGTGGTAGGACTTAGAGCTTATCTGTCTCATCTTATCCTTGCTACATATGGGAAGAATCAAGGGACTGGTAAAGGACTGTCCCACAGCCCAGCCTTGACCCGGAACCAGACCCAGGAATAGAATGTAGAACTCCTGACCATTTCTAGGGATCCTGAAAAAAAAATGAGGTTATAATATCTGAATCCTATTTTTGTTTTTGCCATCAATAAACTAGGTGATTTCAAGCAAGGTCCTTTGACTCCGAGTTTTGGTGGCTTGAGCAAAACCATACCTGTGTTAAAAAGGTGTTGTGAGGATTCAATGTGATAAAGATAAGGCAAGGAATATTGTACAAATCACCGCACAATGTGTTTATCATAATTGTTATTACAAAGTTATTTCTAGTTTATAATGAAGCACCCTGTAGGTCGCAGCTCTGGCTGAACTCTCCCTGGCTTTCCTGGGTCTGTAACGGGAAAATTTTCTCACGGAATAACTCTTGGCAGCTTGTCAGGAATACGCCTTTGTGCTCCTCCCATTGAACCATGTGCCCCTCGAAGGAGAGGTATCTTAGTGATTGGATTTCAGACATTTCACCGGAGGAGAGAGGAAGGGCTGAGGTGCAGTGGTGAGGGATTTTCATAATGCTTATTATCCACAGTAGTCTTACATCAGTCCAGCAAGCAGTCACTACTTCTAGCGCATGTCTAGACTGGACTGTGCCCACACACCCAACCACACTGCCTCCCTAACCACCAGCACTATTGGACTTTACCTTTAGCCACTCTGTAGCTGATAAATACACATGTGGCAGCAAGAACAGCATACATATGGCTTCAGTCTTCCCTGTTCTGTAGTTGGGGGGGGGATGCTTGGTAGGTGAGGATCAACAATGTGTCCATGTACAAAACCTTGTTTCAGACCTACCTGTATAAGCCGTATCTTCTATCTCTTTGTACCTGGAATAGTATATACTAGACAGATATAGGTCAGATGTGTACAATCAGGGAAAATTATGGTTTTCTACATGGGCAGCATTGTATTTTCTTTAGCACTTACTGGGAAAAGCTGGCCAACCCCTTCATACTCTGAAGACTGTAGGTTTTAATCACCTCCTATCCAGATGGCTAAAATATTACCAAGTGTGTATGAGTGTGTGTGTGTGTATGTGTGTGTGCACGCGCACACACACACATATACTCTTGGTAAAGCTTCTGAAGGCATTGCATGATAAAGAGAGGCATTGCTGGGTGGAAAACTTGTTATCTGCTTATTTTTGAGATGCCCAAAGCTCAGATTAACTCCAAGGCTTTCAAGATTGTCTCAATAGGCTTTTTGAAAAATCAGAGCATTATAACCGCTAGTTACCCTTCAGCCACCATTTTGAAATTTGGATACAGAAGTGATCCCATTTTCTCCCCATTTTATTTTCCCTCCTGGCTCTATTATCACCAAGGGACACCCAGATTTATCTGCCTTAATACTATATTTCATTGTTTTCCATAGAACTATAGATAAATGGATTTGTGAAGAGAAACAGAATTGGATTTTTTTCTCCATCTTTTGATAACTTAGTAAGAATTCCAAAATTATCACTTGAGAGATTTTTCTCACTGTGACTAGATTATTGTCCATGCTACACTTTAATTTTTCTTGCCTCTATCAACATTAAAAAAAAGGTATACCCATTTAAGGATACACTGTGACCACTCTCTCTGGATCTGAAGAAAAAGAGGTGAACAAGTTTCTGTTAATTAAAAGTGTGTGCTGGAGGCAGGGAAATACTTGTGGGTCATTCTTTTCATTGTTAATTTGGTGATAAGTAAGCTGTGCCCCATAGCACTTTGTGTCTGATTTACTATCACTTTGGACATTTAAATGTTCGTTATCTCGTTTTTTTAAATTATTCTATCTGACTTTTCCCAAGTCCAGTGCCCTAGACATTGTAAGCCATTATTATGTGGGGCTCCTGGAGATATTGGAGCTCCTATTTCTTGACTGATGGTAGGAAGCATGCTTCCTTTAGTGTTTTAAAGGACTAACTGGTTGTGTTTTCCAATTTGCTGGGTTATGAGAGGAAGAAGATAGAGAAAGAGGAGATGACAGGGCTGGAAACTTGTAAGTGACAAGATAGGGGAAGAAGGGACAGAAGTGGAAATGAGGAGCCTAATGAGGCCAAGGAGAATATGGTGTGTGTGATTTGGGCTAAGCCCACTGGTCATAGAAGGGCAGAGCATTGACCAGAAAGCTAGCTGGCACAGCAAAGCACATTTACACAAAATTGCCTTCTTGATAAGGAATCTTAACGGCTTTTCCTTTAGTGTGTGTGTGTGTGTGTGTGTGTGTGTGTGTGTGTGTGTGTGTGTTTGTGTGTTTCACGACTTATGAAATAGATTAGCTACATTGATTTTTTTTTTACTTTGAGATTTCCAGGCAATAACACAGTACTTGAATTTTTCAATCCTGTTGCTGCATTATATGTTAGTGAAAGCCAATAGAAAACATTTAAAAAGTTTTCCCAGATTAGGGTCCTTCTCAAAATCAATAATCTCATTGACACACTTCAAAAAGCTATCAACTCGATGAGAGCATGAATAGCTGCAGAAAGCGTGCATGTAAACACCACCAGAAAAAGATAAATGTTTTCTCTAAGTCATCGACAATTCTTCATGGCAATTGGAATTATGAAAAAAACATTCCACGTGCCTCATGCCTGAAACATTTGAAAAGGACCCATGCCAAGCCAGCTGGTGTCTTGTTGTCCAGGATAAGGCAACTGTTCACTAGACTTCTTGATCTGATCACTCATGCCAGAATGATACCTATGTGTCCTCGTCACAGTGTCATATCCATCCCGGGTTTAACGGTGAACACAGATGGAGGTACTCTCACATTATTGTGATTTCTCAGAGAGATTGGATAAGTAGAGTGTTAGGAATAAAGCTCTTTCCGATTCTAGTTCTTTCCCCTTCAGTGTTGCTATTTGCACACACTGCCACAACTGCAAATTCCATGATTATTTTTCTATTGTCATCATATACCTCTAAAAATTTTAAGAGGAAATGCTAAATGTCACCTAATTGAGGAAACATAGGTACTCCAGTAACCACTGAAAGAACTGAAAGGCATAAAAAAGTATTATTCTTGTCTGCCACAGAATACTCTTTTTGTTAATTCTACAAACCTAGGTGAGATATACTATGTAGTTGAGTCTTCTGGATGTTTTACTAGGTCTCCTTGGAAAATAATATCAGGCAAGTAGCCCTTGCATGGTCTTTTACAACAATGAATAAATCTTTCATCCTCTAACATCATAACTTCTTTTCTATATCTGATTCTGCCTTTGGCTGAATAATTTAAAAAATATAAATTTTTATTAAAATAAAAATAAATGTTTACAAGTCAAAAAGCCTCACCCCCAAAGAAACAGAATGAATAGGAGAAAGGAATAATTCTAGGAGCTCCTCCATGCAGTAACAACTTCACCATTTTTTAATTAAATTTAATATTTAGTTGTAGGCAATTGTTCTTTTTTTGTAATGAAGTACTGTGAACACAATGCTCCATTATTATATAATTAGATAATTAACTTCATTAATCACTTTAGAATTTATTTTTCTCTATGTTTTCTTTAAATATTTATATACTGTGTCCACTTTTAAAGCTACAAAACTCACCATAAACAGGAGTGTAAGTCAGGGTGAGCAGGAGAGCTTTGTGAAGGATAGCTACTCTTGTTTCTTCTCTAAGTATATCTCAGTTGATTTACCCAATTATTCAACGTTTGCAAGGTGTCTTCTATGTCTTTGAACCTATGACAGATTCTCAACATTTCATCCATCATTTGCTGACCACCTAATAAGTACCATTCAAACATATTGCTAGCTCTGGATCAAAGGAAAGGGAAGGCAAGATATGACTAAGGCATAACATTTGAACTAAAAGAGATCATAATTTACTGATAGAGAATTCCTGAAGGATGCTCATTGCTCCTTCTCTTCAGGAGTTTACATTGCAATATAGGGAGTCAAGTGAAATGCCTGTCAGATATGGGAAACTTAATAGATTTACTGCCCCAAGAATGGCAGGAGAGTTTGCTGGCTGTATTCATTCTTTTCTCGTGACCTTGACCTGGGTATATTTTGCACATTGAGTTATCTCTTCCTCACACATGGGTCCTTACAAGTCTATGTGGACAGCTCCTGTTCTTGCTCACAGCCTTGCCTCTCAGTTGATATATTAGCACAAAATTTTTCTCTTTTTTAAAAATTATTTAAATTTTTTACATTTACATATGGATAATTATTTTTAAACTGCTTTGATCTTGCCCAGGGACAGTTACCTAACTATCTAACTGAGCTTTTCAGTCTTCTACTGTATTGTCTCAGGGAGATGCCTTAATGTTCTCTCCCTTGATTTTCTTTCCTATAAAATGGGATGTTCACAGAATAGTGACAGTTTTGCAGTTAATTAATACAAATCATTTGGAAGTATTCTTTGCACACAGTGAAAATGCAAAATGACAGGTATTATTTCTGGTCTATTTTTATTTTTCTATTATCATTAACAATAGGTGCAATGGAGACATATTCTTAATACCTTCATTTCTATGCAAAACTCGCTTCTGACTATCCATGAATGGTTCTCATGGGAGTGGCTGGAGAGTTGTGTATATATATCATAAACCTTCCTGTTTTTAGGAAGCAAAAAATAAAAGACATTTGAATTGACTGTTGCCCTCAAGCTTCTTCTCCATCATTTTTGATGTCATAATGACTATTTTCTATGGATGTTGCACCAGTAAACATTCTCATGGCTAAGGTAACCATCTGGCCAAATAATATATTACAGAAGAAGAAGGTGGAAAGGGTGAGCACAAAAGCAGGAAAGCAACTTTCCCTTATGACAGACTTGCTGGAACTTTATTGTTCACTGCTTCAGATACACTCATGTGTGGTTTCCTGGGACCTGAATGTACAGCTGAGTGCAGGACATTGTAGAGGACCATCCAGACTTTGAAAAGCCACCCATGGCCAAGAAACTTAGAGCCTCTTTTGGTAGAGTTGTCTGCTTTTGGATGACATTCCTGAAGTAAGCTTTAGAGATCTCAACAGCAGTTGAGACACCAAATGATTAAATACTCTAGTGACAAATATTTTCTCTTAGAACTGATCCAGAATTATTTTTTCGTTTATTTCATTAGGATAAAATACAATAAAACATAATATTTTTAAAAATGCTACGAAGAACACCCTAACAGTGTATATATACTACTGATTTCATGTTGGCAGTCCATAATGTGCTCAGCCCACCACAGAAAGATTTGAGGGAGTGTGGCAAATGCAGGTCTCATTGAGAAAAAGTGAAGCTGTCATCTGGATGGCTCTGTCTCCACTCCAGCAGGAACTACTGTTTGTACAAGAAAATACAGCTCACTGGAAATGAGAGGTGGCATTGAATATTACACTGACTACTGGGAAAGATGGGGCAGAAAGAGACCTAGAGATTTTTACTTCTCTGTGTCATTTCTTAACTTGTCGCTATGCTCATATTTTCTTTTCTCTCCAAGCACTTAGCTCACTGGTGACATTGAACAAAGAATTGTTGATTTGTTAATTGGTCATGGGTGAGAACTTAAGTGCTATATGCTGATATTGAATGGATAATAAGCATATGGCAAGGGCTTTAGGAGGTGATACGTGTACATGACCTCATCTATCCTCACAACCATCCTCTAAGGTCAACACAATCAGTCTCAATTTGCAGATGAACAAACTGAGGCTCAGGTAGGCTAAGTAAATTTCTCATAATCAAAACCTTGTTTTTATCTCAGCTCTATCTTTGCACATTTCCTGAAAGGGATCACATTGATGGTACAAAATGAGGATACCTTGTGTCCATTTATTACTTCTTTGCCAGTTAATCACTAATATCAGAGCCCTACATGTTTCATATATAACTCTTGACTAAGGTAGTAGAATTTTTTGAGGATTGACAGAAAAGCAAGAAAGTCTACAATTTGATTAAGAATAAAAAAGGCTAAGAAAATAGCTTAACCAAAAATAAATTCACCTTTAAATATACCTGTTAGAATGGCTATTATCAACAAGACAATAATAGTATAAGAGAGGCTATAGAGAATAAGGAACCCCCATTCACTGCTAGTGGGAATATAAACAGGTACAACTACTATGAAAAATAGTATGACATTCCTCATAAACTTAATAATAAAGTTACCATATGATCCAGCTATCTTTCTTCTGGGTATATATACCCAAACATCTCAAATACATTTATTTGCAAAGATATATATGTACCCCTATGTTTGTTACTTATTATTCATGGTAGCTAAGATATGGAGGCAACCAGTTTGTTCTTCGACAGGAAGTTGGATAAAGAAAACGTAGTATATGCACACTATGAAATACTTCTCAGCCATAAGAAAGGATGACATACTGCCATTTGTGATGACATGGATGGACCTTCAAAATACCATGCTAAGCAAAATAAGTCAGAAAAAGCTAAGAACCATATGATTTCACTCATATGTGGGATATACAACTGAAACTCATAGACACAGACAACAGTATGGAGACTGCAACAGAACAGGGTAGTAAAGTGTAAAGAGACCCAATATATGGTGACAGAAAATGATTGACACATACTGCATATATCATAGAAATGTACACTTGAAACCTATATGATATTATTAACCATTGTCACCCCCAGTAAAACTGAATTTTAAAAAATCTAGCAGTTAGGGATGCCAAATTATGTTCAGTTAATTCTACCGTTATTAATAGATGTCCAAGCTCTGAAATTGTGTTCTTTTTATATTGCATAATGATGCCAAAGACTTCATTTTTGTGTATGTGACAGAGACAGAAAGAGACAGAGAGAGGGACAGATAGGGACAGACAGACAGGAACAGAGAGAAATGAGAAGCATCAATCATTATTTTTTTGTTGCCATTGCGGCACCATAGTTGTTCATTGATTGCTTTCTTACACGTGCCTTGACCAGGGGTACTCCAGCAGACTGAGTGATCCTTGCTCAGGCCAGTGACCTTGGGCTCAAGCTCATGAGCCTTGTTCAAACCAGATGAACCTGCACTGAAGCCAGCGATTTCAGGGTTTCGAACCTGGGTCCTCCGTGCTCCAGTCCGATGCTTTGTCCACTGCACCATCACCTGGTCAGCCTGAGGACTTCTTGGTGAATGGAGAAAAATGGGGGTGTATACTGATTAAAACAATAGCTTACAATTCATCAGGTGACTGAATGCAGAGCTGTTGGGAGAAATTGAGACCACAAAAAGATACCTTTTTCAAGCATTTATAAGCTAAGCTCACGGGGGACACTTATAGGGCTCAGAAACAAAATCAATCTCTCTGAACCTCACTTTTACAGCCTGGAAAATGAAAAAGCAGACACTTGCCCTCCATTTGGCATAAGGAGAAAAGGTGAGTGGTGGTCACGTGTCTGAGCTCAGCAGCAGGACACTTTAATATTAGGCTTCTATCCTCCACTTGTGCAGCCTGAGTCTCCTTTCCCACACACACACCTTGTCCATGCTATCTGGTTGAGGTATTCACAGTGGTGATTGTATGTGAAAGTCACTCTCTGTACCCCGTTAAAGAGCCAAACAAGCCCTCTTAAATCCATAGCTTCCACCACTTTTCTTTTTAAAAAAAGCGACTTTCACAAATGGATAGAGTTTCAGGTGCAGGGAAGGCTCGATGGGCCAGACTTGTTCAGTAGAGCCCCTTATCTGCTGGGGACTCGTGATGCTACATGTAAAGTTTAATAAGGAAATATAACTCTCTGCCTACAGTCCTGTCCGGGCTAAGTCAAGTGCATACCAGACCACCTTGCAGGAGGGCCCTTCTATCATGCCAGTCAGTTGATGAGTTGGGGAATGTTAGTGAAGCCAAAGGCCATTTTCTCTGCACGGAATGGACACAAATGACCAGAAAACGCAAGTCAAAAGTTCTAAATGGTGCTTGTTCATTCTTCTTGAGAAGCCAGATCACAAGGGGGAAGGAGTTAGACTTTGCAAGGGCAGAAAAGAGAGAAGATTTGGAAGACAAATCAACCAGATCCAGGGAAGACCTGGATCTGCACGAGACCCCAAGACTACCGAAAGTTTCAGGTTGACGGTAGAACTTCATTTTGATGGGGAAAAAAATTAAAATTGCTTCCACTAGTTCTGGCAACCAGCAAGAAGAAAGAGGTATTAGCAGAAGTCTGAGCCTTCGGAGGTCTGGCCCACATCCCAGCCATATACTGAGAAAATGGCAGTACTTCCAAAAATTCTCCTGGCAGGGGTCCGCGCTTCCTGTCCTAAATGGTTAGGCCATCTGGAATGTCTATTATGGAAGCGTTAAACTTATGGAGCTGTCCTCCTGGGCTCCCAGAAACACTTTAAGCACTCTACAGAATAAAAATAAGTTGAATGAAAACAAACTATGCAGATTACCTTTGAAGGGAGGAGATACAAGTGTACCAGAGTCATATGGAAATATCAAAATATAAAAACAAAGATTGTAAAAAGTACATTTCATCAAGTGATTCTAAAGAGTAAATTTAAAACATGAAACTGAAGCTAAGGTCAGGGCATGCTGGCCACGGGGCTTTCCTGGGGTTCCTACATCTACCTCCCTCATATCTGCTAATGGTCTCCACACAGGCAGGACAAAGGAAAACAGGTGGGTTCAGGCTGCACCTCTCACCTACAAAAAAGGAGCCAAAGTGCTTTAATAATGGGAATGCAGGCCTGTCATCTGTCTACATACAGCTTTATCCTTCTGTAGAGGTCGTTGCCATTTTAGAATGTACCTATAAAGGAACTGACAAGCGATACTACATGTCAGGAGATACAGTCATAGTGCAAAAATGCCCACACATAGTATCTTGGTTTTGTATTACTCTGTCACAAATTACTACAAATGCAATGATGCTAAACACTACGCATGTATCATCTCCATGTTACATAGGTCAGAACTCCAAGAAGGCTTGCTGAGTTCTCTGCTTTGGGTATCAGAAGGTCTAAATCAGGGTGTCGTCCCAGCCGGGTGCTATCCTGGAGGCTCTGGGGAAGGATCTACTTCTAGGCTCCTCATGGTTGTTGGCAGAATCAGTTCTGCTGGGTTGTAGGACTGAGGCCCCTATTTCCTTGTTGACTTCCTCTCAGCTCCTTAAAGCCACCTGCCTTCTTTCGAACGTGGCCCCTTTTGTCTTCAAATCAGTGTGGTCCATTAACTCCTTCTCACCCTTAGAATCTCTCTGACTTTTGCTTATGTCTACAGTCTGAAGCAGCTCTCTGCTTTTAAATCATGTCAGTAGATAAGACCCACTCTTTTACCAGACTATAAGGACCATAACCTCAGGAGCAACACCAGGGGGTGAATATCTTAGAGATCATCTCAAAATTCTGCATCCTACACATAACTTGTGACTCATTGTAGAGACAGAAACAGTTGTGTGCTTTCCTATGAGATGATGACTCCATTTAAGCAGAACCCCCAGGAGGAGGGAGACTGCATTTTTGTGTGAAATGCACAACCACAGGGAGTGTAGAGTAGCAATTGTGCTTGTCACATCACACAAAGCTGCTGCTTAGTGTCTTTTCAGACAACCTCAGACATCTCTTCTACCTCTAATCCTAGAGCTCCTCCCCCAACCCCTTGGCTTCCCACCTTACCCCAGCCCCTACCACAGAAGTTTCAGCTCTGAGGCTTGAAGAAAACTTTGTTTCCTTCAGGTCTTCTGAATAGTCGGTGATGTTGGTTATGCTCAGTCTGCACTGATCTCCCTCTATATACCTTCTCTTTCCCCATGTTCTCTGAGCTCCGCAAGAATGATTGGAGTGCCCAAGGATACTCTGAACACCTATGACTCCCAGCTCAATCCTGTACGAGATCTGAGCCAGAACAGGAACTCAATGAATGACTTAGATCAAAACCGGCAGTGCTGTTACCTGCACTGTGTTACGTATAGGCCATAAAGTATATGCTCAACAGCTTTGCATGCTGTTATGTTAGTAAAACAGATTAAGGTTTTAAGTCCCACAATAGCCAATCAATATATATTGCAACGTAGAATCCATACACTTCTAAATGAGTTTGTACAGTTCAGTTAGCTCCTTTCTCCATTCAGGTAATGCAATTCTCATATTTAATCTGTTGGCTGATATGTGAGCTCTCAGAAGCCAGGGGATTATTTTCTTTGCTCTTGCAAATGAAGTGAAAATTAGCTACAGTGAATGTGGCCATGCTGCTTCTGCTCCAGGTAACTGCATGATTTGGGGAATAGGCAGCCGGGGTCAATAAATTAGCTCTTCTCCACTCAGCATGCTCTAATACCATATCATCAACTCAAATCAATGTCATTTCAACCCAAGGGAGATAGGGAACTCAGTGCCAGCAATCAAAATGTGATGTGGACATTTGCTATGGACAGCCAGCTCTATGATGAAGGGCTAGATGGAGAAGGTAGGTATTTAGCGGGGTTCCCCAGCAGATAGCTCTCAGTTGTGGAGACATCTCCATGCAGAGAATGACATTTAACTGCTGCCGATAGGACACAAGCAGATGCCACGCAGACATGCAGGGTGAGGGTGGGAATGGCTGTGTCTTGCTGGGGCAGCTCTGAGGAAACCCCCTGATGGCGCTTAGGGAATGCCTCCAGCAACAGGAATATAAATGTTGTTCTGAGGCTAACACAGATCCAGGGACAATTCCTGGATAAAATGTAATTGGAGAGCAGCCAAGTGAAAGACTGGGTGGGAGAAAACTGTCGTAACTCTGAATCCTAAGTGATCAGACCACAGAGAATCTCTGAGTCGGCTAACCAGCCCCTAACATGACTTGGCTCTTTGACTTCCGATAGATTAAACATGGTGCAATGCCCAACAGAATCAGGTACTTGAAAAATATTTACTCTCAATGGTCACTCATCAAGTAACCTCATCAAGGCCATTGAGGGCAATGTTAGTAATTTAACACCCTGTATAAGTCTTATCTGTACACTGGTTAAGCCTTAGAGTGTGCACTAGGCTAGAAATGTAGAGAAAATAGATGCACTGTATGTAAACTGTGTATAAGAAGAAAATAAAACATAAAAATGACTATGAAAATGGTGTCTTTATTGTTTACCATATGTTATAGGTTACCACATATCCTTACAATTATCTTTTGGCTTCATGCTTAGGAAGTTAGACACTAAACCACTGATGTTCTTGGCACTTCAACATAAACCCCTTTAGATGGAGCTCAAAACATCCAGAAACTATCCAGAATGGATTGCAATTGCATGCGGCAATAAGGCAATAAATAAGTGCATCATGGAGGTGATTCTACACAGATCAAGCTTTATAATAGTTTAGTTTTTTTTTTTCCCTTTTTTCCCAGGGAACCCTCTTGTGCGTGGAGAACAGAGGTGAATAAGACTGGTGGTTGGAAAAACAGTTGAGAAGAATGCTTCATGTTTCATTCATGATAAATCTGAATATACAGGCACTTTTTGTCCCATTATTGTTTCTCTATTTTTAGTTTCCCAAATGCAATTATAGAATACTAGACTTGTAAGCTTTTAGAGGACAGGAAAGGTCATCTGGGCTGGTGTTTCCCAAACTGACTAATTTCCATTAGTATCTGGAGAGCATTTTAAAAGTGCATATCCTTGGTAATTTAATTCAAGATATTTGGGATTGGTGAGTCTGGAAGGGCTAGCAATCTTTGTGCTTTTTAATATCCCCTGGTGATTCTGATTATGAATCAGACTTAACACTAAAATTGTCCAACTACCCTTCTAATTATACTTGCAGCAACCTAAGAGATATTCATCTTTAAGATTATTCCGTCTCTCTCCAACTCCTCTGTGAACTGTCTACCTCCACCCCTGAGAACCTCGTATAGTGATAATTAGAGAGAAGACACTCAGTAAATGCTTTTTAGATTGAGGTAAATAATTCTCATCTATTCATTCATTCTGCTCAAAAAAATTAGGAGATATTTTATCACTTTATACTCATTTTGAAATATCCCTTGATTTTTGTGAGAAGTATATATTGTTCCTAGTATGCAAATTACAGTCCCCATAGATACTCACTCTAGAAAACTTGACCAAAGAGATTTCAACATAAAGTTTTACAAAAATCAATTAATATAAGACCTTACAGAATCCAGGAGCATTCAAACAAGTAGTGTGTATTTAGAATTCTTTTGCTGAATAATGGGAATAAAATTGATATTCTTTTCCCCCCACATGCATTTAAAAAGCATGTGCTGTTATATTTCAGTTGGTTAATAGAGCTTTTTAACCATTCTCACCATTCAGTGTAATGTACTTGTACGAGAGCAGTAATAGAAAAAGACAGCCTACAAGGAATCACACAACATAGATTCTCTCATTTATATGCACAATTCTATATTCCAAGAAAATAAGAGACAAGTTACCATGCATTTACCTTTACAAATGTGGGAACGAGACAAGATTGGATATAAGCAATTGGATCTAAGGATAATATATTCCATTTGCTATTATTAGAGATTTATGCAAGATAGCAGGTAACACCTTCCTTTTGAATTTCAAATGCTGCATAACATTTTGAAGATAACAAGGGATATTCATTCAAAATAATGGTAGAAAATTTATAACAGAGACCACATAATTAGTTGTTATTTTTTGCCAGTGCTGTATACTCTGATAAGAATATAGTTTGGAGGAAAAAAAATCTCTCAGTAAAAAGTCAGATTTCTTTTTCTTTCCCTTCCTTCCTTCCTTCCTTCCTTCCTTCCTTCCTTCCTTCCTTCCTTCCTTCCTTCCTTCCTTTTTCTTTCTTTCTTTCTTTCTTTTTTTCTTTCTTTCTTTCTTTCTTTCTTTCTTTCTCTTTCTTTCTTTCTTTCTTTCTCTGTCTCTTTCTTTCTTTCTCTATCTCTCTCTTTCTTTCTTCTTTTCTTCCTGTTGAACTGTTTGGTATATAGGGTACTTAATAACTTAGAATAATATAAATTAAATGTATGACAGTATCCTGGAATGTTTACAAGCTCTATTAGATTTACAGGTTCATATCTAATATGTATCTTTATCAAAATGACAGATTACATAGGTCAGGGTTAAGTTCTTCAGCATGATAGACATCTTTTAGACCAGAAGCTATCAGTTCAATATAAGAAGAAAGAAGCCTGAATATAATTATCTTAGGGTGATTACTCTTTACATAATAGTTTTCCAGCAAAATTCAACAATAAGGCTACTGCTGCAAAAAGCTACTTCACAGTAACCTTACTACAATAGAAGAAACTCAACAGAAGTTTATCTAGAACCATAATCTGACAATTCTGTTCATTTAGGCTAATATTTCCAGCTGACAGATCCAGATATGACCATTGACTCCCTGTGTGGTTGAAGTGGCTTGTGTAGACTAAACCATTGCATTGACTCTTCACATAGCTATAGAAAATTCTGCAATGTGCAGCAGCTACTGTTAAGTCATGCACACACAAGGACTGTATTCATCTCTACCATTTCAACTCTGGTCTGGTGGATCAGAAAGAGTGTCATTCCACCTCATTTCACCTGGCACTTGCTACGGGTGAGATGAGGTAGAAGGATTTTCCTTTTGCTTCCTAAAACACTGTTTCAATTACAACTGCTGAGCCAGAAGTTTCAAAGGCATTTCTTTTGCACTTGACCCTTGACATGATTTCAGAGGTATGTTTCTTGGCACCTTGGCCACTCCTCTATTACCTTTTTCCTGGTTGCATACAGCAAAAAAAGCATTTTTCTGAACAGAGTGCCAATTGAATACTCGTTTACTTCTCTTTACATTCATCAGTGACTTCTTATTCTGGTCCTACTTCTGTTAAATATTAAATGAGGAATGTCTCTCTTACCCCCCTCCCCCCCGAAAAAATATATTACTCTTCATTGAGGAAACCAAAAAAAGTACCACATGTTAATAGTAATATGTTCTCACAATATAAAACAATACTGTAGACAATGAAGTCTATGGAAACTCAGCACATGAGAAGGTTACATGTTCCAGAATAAATGAGGAAAGACTTGTGGAGAAAGTGAGACGTGAGTGGGAGCTGAGAGGACAAGTGGATTTGGTAGTAGAACCAAGGGGGTACATTTGAATATTGTGTCTCTGTGGAAAACATTGCCCTCTCAAACAACAGGACACTGCTCTTACAGGGGCAGCTCATTATTTGTATGTACTAGAGTTGGTGGTTCAGTACGGTCAGTCTCATGTCTCTCCTTCAGTTAGAACTTAAATGTCAACGGGAGGATGACAAAGCTTTAGTTGAAAATGATTGAGCAAGCACTCCTGAATGTGAATCTTATACTGTTTGCCACACACATCGATCAGGAGCATATAGATATTTTCAAATGACTAGTGATACCAAGAAGTAATTGCACTTTGATTCTTGTATTAATTATTCTACTCATGGTCAGCAATGAAATGGTTTAAATCTGAATATTCTGTTTCCTAGTCCCTATTCGGTAATTCCTCAGTTAGAAAATAATTTCTTTTTGTAAGCGTCCTTCTCTTTTCTCCTCTCCTCCACCTAATAATCCTCCTCCTTAGTTGTCACAGAGCATTTTAAACACAAAACTTGGTGTTTAAAAGCACAGACACTTTTGGTTTTCAGGAGAGACCTCATTCACATTGTTCTATTGTTCCGGCCATTTTTGCTATTATCTGATGCTGTGTATGAAGACAAATTCAGTTAGGGCCTGACTTTCAGCATGATTTTCTGCTAATGCCTTCCACAAATGGCTTGTACATGGGTTTCTGCAAAATGCTTTCGGCTGCAATAGTAAGGAAGGTGTTGAACAAAATAATATATTTTATATTGAGCACCCAGGGGAAGATTTGTTTTTCTCTTTGTAATGTAAGGACAAAGTACTCCTAAGCTACCTTAGTAAGGGGTATCCTGGATGAATACAACAAACAAACAAACAAAACAAAACTGTTTATACATGAGACTATATCTCCTCAGTAAAAAATAAAAAAATGATAAAGTAAATTATTTTAGGTACCAATCAGGAAATACTTTGCTATTTAATAGTTTATCATGAGTCATCTAACACTCACACCTTCAAAGAGAAAGAATATTTTTTTCTTTTAAAGAGAAAGAATCTTTATGAATCACCCCCTCTTCCACGTGGATCACCCTGCTGAGCACAATTTTTTCACTAGAGCATTTTTTTTAATAATCCAACAACCTGTATGTATCCAAAACTCTCCTAAGTGCTGGGGGTCTATAGCTATTTGACCAATACCTTACCTTTTTAGAGCTTACATTGTAGTCTTTTTTTATTTAAAAGAAATTTTAGACTTTTATGAAGCTAGTCCAAACACAACTGACTTTGGCTCAGACAATAATAACCACAATAGCACAATTGGTTTCACTTGACCCAAGTGGCAGCACTCACTAGGATGTTATACTGAGAAGGCCTCCTAGAGATTTTTCTTTATTAGTTTTATGAGTTTATGAGCATTGCTCCAGGACACACTGCCCTGGGGAACTCTTTCCTCTGTGGTCTTTCCTGCCCTTGGTCTCAAAGGACTCTCCAAATAGCCCTTTACTGAAAAATAGTTGTGCTGGTTCTTATATGTTTTATTCCCACGTTTTTATTCATCACAAATATTAGGAAACCTAAAAGTATAGAGCAAAGCTATAAATTAAGCAATGAGGTAATCATGGGGAGCATGACTAATAATAGGTTTTACTGAAAAGAGGAAGAATTCTGACATGCAGACACCATCCTTTACAATTTAGAAAATAAACGCTATATGAATTTAATTTTACCCTTAGAGCAGTTCTGGGAGATTCAATCTGGTGGCATTACTGCTCCCATTTTAAAGACAAATAAAGAAGGTTCCACATTTTGAAAGAGGGAGAATTAGAATTTAAATTCCAGTTGTCTAGCTAGACACTCAGTTCTGTTTTCATTCTGCTTCTCCTAAAACTGTTAATTTGATTCAGCAAATATTTATTAAATGTGTGAATGAGTTTTATTTTCTTCCTGCTTGCTACTTGATTGACTAGTGGTTGGAACTGATTGGTATAAGTAGCAAATTCTACCAGGCAGCCTTCACAGAGCCAAAGGGCATTTCTGTGCATAATTTAAGTGATGATATTTAAGAAACAACAGGTTGCCCACATGGTAAAGACCCAGTAATAAATACCCCTTCATAAAGTTACACCTTGAATTATTTGAACAAATCATTTGATTCGTATAGATATAAATTCCAATGCCAGAAGGACTGAAAGTGGGTCCAGAGACAATATTAACATAGAATGTCTGCAAAATCTCTAATTGATTCTTCCCTTTCCATTAAGATAGATCCTTGAATTCATTTGGCTCACCAGAATTTTTTTGTAATGTCTTCTTATTTTATTTTTTTATTTTAGAGATTGAGAAAGGGGGAGAGAAAGAGAGAGACATCAATTTGTTGTTCCACCTTTTTATGCATTTATTGGTTTCTCCTTGTATGTACCCTGACCAGGGATCAATCCCACAACCTTGGCATATTGAGACAGGACTCTAACCAACTGAGTTAACCATCTAGGGCTCAGCTCATTTGAACTTCTGATCATTGATAGCAAGTATTGTAAGTTATTCATTTTGTTTTATTATCACATTGCATTTTTCATGATTTATGAATGCACAGTATAAGGGTGCTCAGTACATTTGGAGAGTAAAATTAAAACATCACCAAGTAATAGAAGCACCCTTTGTGTAAGTAATATTTAAAAATGGCAAAACCTGAGTTCTCTCTTCACTTCTTTGCCACTGGAGTCTATTAATTTGGCTAATTAAATTCTGAACATGTGCACCCATGTTTCTAAGGAAAAAAAAAACATGGAAAGAATTTGTAGTCCTTTTAAAGAAAACATTCTACTTATTGATTCACTAAAAGACTCCTTTTCCCAGAACACTTTCTCATGTTTGTTCTAAGGAGAAATGTGGTACAAAGTCTTCAGGCAGAAATTAAAGAGAGAAATATGCTTCCACTGGGATCCATTGACTATATACATTTGAATAATAATGTTTCTCTCCCTCAGGGTTATGATAGAAGCTGTTTCTTATGGGTCATAAATGGTAGCCTGACTCCCAGGAAAAGGCTTTCACAGACTCAAGGCTGAATGTCCTTGAGGTTAAATGAGAGAAATAGTATACTTGACCTCAAAAGAATATTTTGGAAAGCCAGTGGTGGTGGATATTAAATGGGTATTTATCATTATTGATTGAGCATTGTCTATGCATCAGAACAATTCCACCTGCTAAATATTCATTATTTAATACATCTTACGTAAGCCCTTGTAGGTTAGTTATTGTGATCCTATTTCACAATGGAAGAAAATAGGTTTTGGTGGTTCCAGTTATTGAGGCATGAATGTGGTAGCTCATTACCAGCTGTGCTTCTACCAACAGTCTTAACACAAACTTCCCTGTCCACATGAGTCAACTGAACAAAGTTTATCTATTCTTTTGTTCACTGTCTTACTTGTTCCCAATAGTATTTTAACTCTTCAGCTTAAAGTTTTTCATGCCTTATTGTGATGGAATATGGTCAGAAACATAATGTGCAAAATTTGCTCATTTAAAATTTTAGATATTATTTCAAACCTACAGGAACATTGCAAAATAGTATAAGAAACTCACGTATAAACTCTACTCAGGTTGCCTAATCATTGATATTCAGACCCATTTGTTCCATTTTTATCTCTCTCCAATATATTATATTACATGTATAGACACCCTATTGTTTTTCTGATCATTTTGAGAGTATGTTCAAGACATCATGTCCATTTTCCCCCAAATACTTCAGTATATATTTTCTAAGAATAAGGCCACATTCTTTAATAATCATAGTATAGTTATCAAGATCAAAAAATTAGAAGTCAATACAATCTTATTATGTTACTTGCAGCCAACATTTAAATATCATCAATATTTATTTTTTGTCTTTCTTGATTTGGGTGATTTTGAAGAGCACATGCTGGCTCTTTTAGTTTGTCCCACATTTTCTCCTTCTAATATTCAGGTTAGAAATTTTTGGCAAAAATATTAATACTAATTTTACATCTCTCTCAATGTGTCATAGCAACAGCCACATGATAGTGATACCTCCCAGAATTGGTATATTGGTGATATTCGTTTTGAACCACTTGGTTAAATTGCTTTTCTCCACTCTAAGATTATAATTTTCCCTTTGTAATTAATGTAATTTATGAAGAGATACTAAGTAATTTGTGGTTGAGATGATATAACCTTCCTGTCTCTCATTAGATTTTCACCTGCTAATTTTAGCATTCTTTACTGATTTTCTAATACCATCACTTCTACACTATTAGGTAGCATTCCACTCTGTCGGCAGATAAGTTATTTTTTGCTCACTTCATTAAAGATGGCTACTGCTTTCATGTGGAGATTCTCTCACGTGATACAGCTAATTGCCCTTCTTCCTTGAGAAGGGGTGTGGTTATGCTAATGTGTGTTGGGGGAGGGACTTTCATGCCAAAAGTTTTAAAAGGAGGATCTAGGAGGCCATTTTGGGAGAGAGTGACCATATCTTGTAGAGAGAAGGAGCCTATATTGTAGCAAGGCAGGGAGGCCACCTGGAGGAGGCAGCCAAAATAGTGGAATGCTGAAGGAGAAGCCAGTTTGTACAGGAGAAGGAGGTGGGAAACAGAGGTGAATAAGACTGGTGAGATGGAAACCTTAGATTCTAGGAAACTCAGATGAGTCAGTGGCTTTGGGAGCCCTGAATGAAATGGAAGTGTTTTCCTGCTGCGTGTTTTTATTCGGTTGCGAGTGCGAGTGTAGAATAACAATAAAAGGACCACCCATTTTTGGCTCCACAGTTTCTTTATGATAAATCTGGATTAAAAATGAACCTAAACCTGCATTGGCCAGGTGGCTGTGATGTTGACTGCGACTACTGGCTTTATATGCCGTAAGGAAGACTTTTCCCTTCATTTATTTACGTTTAATTTACTTATTTTATTACTTTGTGGATTCATGAATGCTTGTGTTGTACCTTAGATTATAATTCATTACTATCATTTTTTTTGAGACCCAGATTGATCCGGATTTGATCAATGCAAGTCTTACAAGCTGGATCCTGTGTACTATTAACACACCCCCATGATTCCTTGATCATCCATCTTTGTCCGGTGTAAGAGGTTCAAGTGCATTGCCTCTTACTGGGCTGTGTCAGAATTCCTGGAGTTACCCTCTATGTACTTTTTCTTTATTGTCCTCTTATCTGTTTGCTACTTTGAAAATACACTCTGCCTCTCCCCCCACCCCTGCCGGTCTTTCTCTCAGTGCTTTGAGTTAAACATGTTTCCAGTTGCCTCAATCATGTGAAATGACAGCCTAGTCCCATAATAAATTCCCCTCTGTAAATTTAGACAGTGCCTTCAATTTCTAATTTACATCCTTGCCTCTATAGCCATCTCCGACCCTTGTGTCAGATGTAGTGCTATTTGGCTCAAAATTAGTCTTATAAATTAGTTGAGAGTCTTGTTGAACATATGCCATGTGCCTTTAAAAACAATACATATATCAGGACCACAAATGGTAACTTGAGCAGGTTCAGACCACACCACGGTAAAACCAGATCTGAAGGGAGGTTCCCAAGGATTCCTACACACCAGTGACTAATTAAATGCAAATCAGAAAAGCATATTCTGATACCTGCACACCTGTCACTTAATAGCTATGTGACTTTGAGGAAGTCATTTGGCATCTCTGGTTTTCCATTTATTCATCTGTACAAAATGAATAATGTGACATTTGCTGGATCAAATTTCAAGAAGTTAAAGGAATATAACTCTAAATGCAAATCTTCTCACTCAGTTTATTAGGTTCCATTTGATATTCACTTTGTTAAGTTAAATGTGCTACATACACATTGTGTGGGGTTGTCCAGAAAATAATGTACAACAAAATATAGCAAACCCACCAAAGGTCTTTATATTGTAGATATTGTATAAATTTCCTCACATGACAGAGGGACTACTGCAGTGATGCACATTATATGCAATGTAGTGTAGATAATTAATGTAAAACTATTTCAGCAGCTCTTCAAACGTTTGGACCCCACTGCTTTCAAGACTGGGGCCAGAACCAAAACTCAGGAACATTATTCCCCTGATAATTCTTCTGCTGTCTCACTGTTCTCCAAAGTAATGTTTCCACTAAGAAAGGAGTTAATTGAAATTAGATTTTTACAGACCAAAACAAAGGAAACTTATTGTGGCATTCAATCCCAGATGCCTTGGAGACTGCGGCCATCCACCTTGTCCAGGTCACATGTCACATGTTACCTTGCAGCACCCTTTGGTCCAGATGGAAGGAAAGTATTACTGAGTTTTTGTGGCAGGGCACAAAACCCAAGAGGAAGCCAAGTTCCTGTGCTTACCATTCCTCCCGGGAAAATAGAGCAAGCATGGCCGGAGCATTTCAGAGGGTCGCAGACACTAGGGCTTTGCTCCACATTGCCTCATAAGCCCAGAAAAATGTTTCCCGGATCAGGCAGATGCACATCTTGAAAACTCCTTGGGCTCTGCTTTGTGCCTTTCTACAGTGATGCCTCTTACAACTCCCTCCTTGTAATGGAAACATCTTTGCTTTTGGATATGGTGCAATCATGCTAACTGGCTATAAAACGTAGCTAACCTAGCAATGGTCAGATCAATAACAAATGACCTTTATAATGTCCCCAGCTAGCTCAGCATTCGACTTAAAGCAGATGTTCAACAGGGCCTGGGCTCTCTTGTTGTCCTCAAACCCATCTAGAATTTGCATGTGCTTTTCAAATCCTGGGAGAAAAAAAATCAGATCAGTAGAATCAATTTTATCATAATATAATGTTTTTTTTTTTCTAAAATGATCATGTTAGATGAATTAAGAAAGTCAGCACTTTGAAAATGACTTTCCTTAGCCAACTTGTTAGTTTCAAGTGCTATTGACAATCTCACGGAATCTTAGCAAGATTCCCTACAAGGGCGCTCCAGTACTCTCACTCTCTGACCTTCATTCTGAATGGCGGAAATAAAACTCAACTGTGATTTGTTTGCTACCTATTCCAGCCTAATAAGAACAGTGACTAAAAGAAGGTCTCTCAGTCAAGCACTGTGCTGCTGGCAAAGATCCAGGGCAACATGCCTCCCCACACCTGATCAGACTCAAGCCATGAAGAGCCAGACATGAATGAGGTAAGCTAATAAACCTCACTTTTGTCCTCAAACATCATTACTCTCTCATGTTTCATCACCTCTTCAAGAAACATGGCAAAATAGAGTGTCTTCAGTAAAAAAAAAAAAATTATTTTTGTCTATATATAAGAAACTGGAACATAGTTTTATTAAAATTTAGCTACTAAATTAACTATATTAATTACAGTATTTAGATGATATAAAGGAATAAGATTTACAGAGTTTTGAAGTGCAAAATAAAAAATTTCCCACAAATAAACCTTCTCTATAAGCACATGATCTTCAACTTTATGATCTTCTCTTATTAGTCAAAAGAAACACACATATAAAAGTGCTAAAGTCTTCTATGTAGTGATGTATGAGGGAATGTGACATCAAATTTAATGAATGATTTGTCAACATTAGACTTATATCTCTATTAATGCTGATGCAGAGCGATAAATTTTTTTATAATCTGTGGGTAAAAGCCCACACCAGTTTAAGTCAAAACAATGTGTCTCAGTAAAATTAAAGGAGCTAAATTCAGTCAGGTTTAATATAATTTTACTCAAGACTTTATAATGTAGGAAATAATGTGTTTATGAAAGCAGAATCAAATTAGACTTTTGTTTTATTACCAGCTCCGTTTAAGATTTCTCATGCCACAGCTCATTCACCAAAACTGATTTTATGCAAAAAAAAAAAAGAAAAGAAAAAAGTTTTATTTTAGATTTCCCCATCAAGCGGCATGGAGACTTCATACTGGGAAAATGTTTATTAGAATATGATATATATATAATTTTTTTCAAGTAGAACCTAAATTTGCTAATTTTGAAACAGTTGCTAATGGTAACTAATACATTTTGTCTGTGTTTACCATTATGCCATTTAAATAAAGAAAGCATATGCTTGCTCTCATTAGCAAATTTGGCGTGAATATAATTTTTATGGCCTTACCCTGGGCTTTTTATTTGAAAAGGGTAACCATATTTAGGCAGTTTCTGAACTAAAAAAATAATAATAATCTGCTGCTACAACTATGACCAAAACGGGATCAGTGGCCAGGCGGTCTTGTCATGAGGAACAAGGCCATGCTGGTGTTATCTTTTCCTTTTCTTTTTTTTTTTTTTTTTTTTTTTACCCTTTTCTTATAAATATACAAACTGCAAGGCTACCACAACAATGTCATCTAGAGTGAGCACTGCTGTGATTTAATAACTGAGGGCTAAACCCTATCACATTGAACTACTTTTCCCACCCCACCCCCTTATATGAGGGTTGCACTTTAGGCTTACCATTGGCAAAGCAAGTACTTGAAATACATAAATCCCCAAGAATAAGTTATAGGGCACAGAGAAGAAAAATACATCTTGCTTAGTGGTCAGGACGTCTCATGAACAATGGACATTTGGAACTTGCAATAGCTGAGAATCACCAGATGAAGAAGGCACTCTCTTGATGGTGTCTTTGTTTCTGTCTTTCCTTAGCACACAAGTCTGCTATCTGCACAGGAGCCAGATACAGCCTTTCAAAACAAAAGCTACTATGTATCACTCACCGGCTCAGGAATTCTCTTTTTTTTTTCTTTTTACCGAGACAGAGAGAGACTTAGAGAGAGGGATAGACAGACAGGAACAGAGAGAGATGAGAAACATCAATCTTCAGTTTTTTGTTGTGACACCTTAGTTGTTCATTGATTGCTTTCTCATATGTGCCTTGACTGTGGGGCTACAGCAGACCAAGTAACCCCTTGCTCAATCCAGTGACCTTGGGTCCAAGCTGGTGAGCTTTGCTCAAATCAGATAAACCTGCACTCAAGCTGACGACCTTGGGGTCGAACCTGGGTCTTCCGCATCCCAGTCCGACGCTCTATCCACTGCGCCACCGCCTGGTCAGGCCTGGCTCAAGAATTCTTCAATAGTTGTTTTTTGTGTGGGTTACTCTTCCCAAGATAGTTGTATAGTATAGCATCTCATGACATTCACATCCACTCAAATGTTACCTCCTCAGAAAGGAGGTCCCTACATAACCTAAGAGTAAATTTAACTCTTCTGTTCACGGTTTGGTTTTTCTTAGCACTTTGCAGTATCAGATTTATTTATCTAGTACTTATTTATTTATCTATGAGATAACATGCATGAAACCAAGAACTTTGTTTTTCATGGCTACCAATGTATCACCAACACTCAGAACAGAGGCTAGCACCTTTAGGATAACTAATAAATATTTGTTGAATAAACAAAAGGATATATACTCAGAAAATAAAAAACACAAAACTCACTAAAAGTGTGCATTGAACAGGAGTGTGTTTCTGTTTGTCTATATAGAAGGCAAGACCTGGAAGGCATCAAAAAAATTGTCCAAATCAATCTAAATTTGAAATGGGCAGAAGAATGCATGAGTTTGGAGAGTCAATTGCAAAATGATTTTAGTGTATTAGAAAAATTAAAACTAGTATGAAAATAAAAATAAAACTACAAATATTCTTTTCCCCAGTTATCATTTTCCATAGCTCTTTTTTAAAGCATATGTGTATGAAGAATTGACTATCTCACAGAGAATTAACTTTGCAAATTTTTTGTTGTTGTTGTCTTTTTCTAATGCTCTCCTTATTTTTATTTCTTAAAAAGTCTTCCCCTTAATGGCTGAAGTAAATTTGGAATTAGTGAATCTGTGCTAAGGTTTACTTGCATGTTGAACATGCCCTCTCGTTGTTAAAAAAAAAAGGAAAGATTTTATCTGTGTCAATGAATTTTATGTCATAATTACACAGTGATCTCCTTAAAGAAAGGAGTCATTTTTCATCCTCTTTAACACACTGCCTCATATAAAAAGTGTGCTCAAGAAATATGAGCTTTTGATATTGTTGGATAAATAATTCAAGACTTAGGTGAAAGACATACAAAAATAGGTTTACTGTTGTAAGTATGGGAAGGATTTTATTCTTTTATTATTATTTTTCTTGTATATTTTTCCATACGAACAAGAACAGCACTGTATGGATATTTTGAAGGTGTAGGCAGAGCTTCATATAAGTATACATTCATGTGCACTTTGAATATTTTTTCCTATTTTCGACAAGAAGTTTTTCTGTGCTTAGTAAAGAAAACAAAAATGTGTAATAGCTTTGTATTCCACATTTTTTCTTCCTATGCCAGTGGTGGATCATCCTCTACCATCTGATTTTAGTGAAAGCACATCAGCCTCATATAGATATTGTGCATTATTTAATTCTCTATGGTTGGAAACTTGGGTTATTTTGATATTTATGCTATGATAAATTTGGATGCAATAATCATCATTTTGCACAAGCACTTGCCTGTGTCTCCCTCTTCCTCTTTTTAAAAATTTTAATACATTCCTGAACTGCATTATCAAAGCAATGCATACGTTTCCAGTAAGGCTTTTGGTAAATTTTGAAAATTGCTTTATTGTAATCTTACCTAAATTTACACTCTATTAGGGGTTCATAAAAGTACTCATAAAATTCATTCTCTGTAGTGTTGAAATACATTTTAAAAAATTTATTTCAATGCGGTGAGTGAAAAGTCAGTATTACTTTCATTTGCATCTCTGGTTACTTCTGAAGCTGATCTTTTCAACACATGTTCTGGCCTCTGTAAGTTGCTCATATTGAGTGGCCATTTCTGTATATTAAAAAACATTTTTTAAAAAACATTGTTTCTTAAGAACTCTTTACAAGGTGAAAATAAATGTTGCAATAATGTCTTAGTTTGACATTTGCTTCATAAATTTATTTTTGTTTCTGGCTTATAAATTGTGTATTGTACATATAATAATTTTTGTGTAATGTTGTCTACTTAGTTGTTTTAATTTTTATCTTGAAAATTAAATTATTTTAATTATAAACACAAAATTGATTCTCCTCACTATAAAACACCAAAAAAAAAAAAAAAAAAAAAAGAAAACAAAAGTAAAACAGAGGTCCATCTTGACCTTAACATAATCCCATTATCATCCTTAAAATCTTTTACTAGCCTTCATGTATTATGGAATATGATCTGTGTAGTAAATAATGTCATATACACTTAAGAGTACATATTTTCTCATTTTATATTTTTTAACAAAACTGGACTTATACATTTATTTTGTCTTACGTTTTTACTTAACTGCCTGTTCTGGGTATCTCTTGTCTAACTTATTTTTTGAGTGTCTCTCTTGCCTGCACTCATACACATCCATGCACTGCTGAGTGTATTTAGCTTATTTCATGGTGTCTTTATTTTCTATACCAGCTTTTTAAAGATATTGCATATATATAATTGCATATATATATAAGGTGACCAACTTTTTCACAATAAAAAGGAAGACAAAAATAAATTAAAGAAAACAGTATCTTAAGTAAAAGAAACATTTTATTTATTGTAACAATAATATACTATATGATAAGTGAATAATAAAAATATTTATAATATTTTATATTGTAATTATGCCTACATACCTATTAATTTTTAATAATAATTATAAGAAAAAAGTACTCATTTAGATACAAATATGTCACATCACACTCAACGGATTGACTCTGCATTGATCAAATATGGACATTTACAGATTAGTCTTCCAATATCAAAAAGGAAGACATGTAGGAGGACACTCTTCAAGAGAGGACGGAACTTACAAAAGAGGGACTGTCCTCCCTAAAGGAGGACAATTAGTCACCTTAAATTATATATTAATGAATTGTATAAAAAATATAACTTAATGATTGTCATATATTTAAACATTTTTCTGACACATTATTCTTTCGGAATAATTCATTTCCCATTGGTATATGTTACATTTTTATCATAATGAGATTCTAATAAATTCTTTTTTAATGTTTATTTTATTGATTTTAGAGAGAGAGGGAAGAAAAGAGAGAGATAGAGATGACAGGAACACTGATCTGTTTCTGTATGTGCCCTGACCAGGAATCAAATTGACAACCTCTGTGCTTCAGCATGATGCTCCAGCCAACCAAGCTATTCGGTCAGGGCATCTAATAAATTCTTTAGTGTAGTTTAAGGCCAACCAGTTTATTAAATTGACATGTATTCTGATCCTAAACCAATTGACCGATCTTTTAGTCATTGTAATTTTATGGTTACATATCCATTAAAACCTGAGTCAAAAAAAACAAAACAAAAACCTGAGTCAATTTTTACAACTATTGTGACTTTCTGTTTCAACATTATTTGTGAGTTTTTTTCTCAATCAAGCTTTCAAATCACCTTTTAAAGTCTCCCCTGTCCCTGCCAGGAAGAAGAAAACAGGTACACTTACACAATGGAATACTTCTCAGCCATAAAAATAAAGGAACTCTTACCTTCTGCAACAGCATGGATGGACCTGGAAAGCATATGCTGAGTGAAATAAGCCAGTCAGAGAAAGATAAGAACCATATGATTTCACTCACTTGTAAAATCTAATGAACTAACAAGCAAAATAGAGACAGTCTCCTTAAAATCCTGATTGGAATTACCTTAAAACTATATATTGATTTAGGGAGACGTGTGCACCTTTACAATAGTTGATATTGCCATCTGGACCCTGGCATATATCTCATCATAACGTACATGCTAAATAGTTTTGCTTCTCTGTTTAATTTCTTAAGTTTTTCATATTTCTTAGCAAGGTGATCTATGCAGTCTATGCTTCGTTGGTTTTATGAATATCGTATTTTCCCCATTGAATCTTTCAATTTGTTATTTCTGGCACATTGGAAAGTTTTTGATTCACTTTGTAATATCTTGAATCATATTTCAGTTAATTATCTTGTATTTCCACAGAAGCAACTTATAAATATTGATATTTATTTCCTCATTAGCAAATGCTGCAGAGTTTATTTGTGTTCACGTCTCCTTAACTTGGTCAGTGTTTGAAAGCAATGTGAGATAATAATAGGGATGGTACGTGATTTTGTCATCATCTTCATTTAAGTAAAAAGGTCTCCAGTATTTTCCAGGAACCATATTATTAGATTTAATGACTGAGAATTCATATCATGTTATTTTAGAATAGATCTCATGTTGAAGAAATAGATTTACCAATGCTTATTTTTAATAATTTCTTAATAACAATAGTGAAATAAATCCTACTTGCTTATCAAAAGTTCTTCTATTAATATACTGTTTGTCAGTAATTTATTTAGAATGTTTGTAACTGCATTCATAATTTTGGTCTACAAATAGGGGTTATATTAATCATAGTTTACTTTTTAGCCTGATACTAGCATCATAAAATAATTTGATAATCTTTCTACATTTTTCCAAGTGATGACATGCTTGCCATGACTTTAGAATCTTTCTTTAACAATCAGGAAGAAGTGCTTTGTAAAGCTATCAGCCATGGTAAGTCTTTGATTATTTTTTTATTTTTTTAATAGGTATTAGACATTTTGTTTTGTTTTCTAAGATTTCCTAAATGACTTTTCACAAGTTAAAAATATCCTTTAAAAGTATCTTTTTTTACCTGGCCTTTGCTGGCACAGTGAATAAAGCATCATCCTGGAATGCAGAGGTCACCGGTTTAAAACCCTGGGCTTGCCGGGTCAAGGCACAAAAGATGAGCAATCAGTAAACAAGGGTGAAGCAACTATGAATTGATGTTTCCAGCTCCTCCTCCCTGCTCTGTTTGTAAAGTAAAAAGTATCTTTTTCATTAGTTTTTTGCATTAACAAATGCAAAACAGACATAAATTTTTGCATAAAGTTTTCTTATGCTTTTTAGTAACCACTCTTTGACATATTACTTTTAATTCTAATGCCATAGTTTTGTGGTTTTATTCTTTCCCTCTTAATAAAAACAACAAGCTCTCTTCCTATTTTATGCATATGTTCTTGATTACTTCGCATAATAAATTACTCAGTTTATTTTTTTAAATGTCCTTTTTGAATATATAGAAACAACTAATTTTGATACTTTTATTCTGCTGTCCTTGGCTGCTTGTGTTAATTTACAGAAATTGAAAGCTTAGTTTATTGATATTTGTTAATGAGTAAAAATAGCATTTAGGACTCATATGCCTCTGAGGATAACTTTAGATACATTCTACAGATTTTTTTTTTTAAAGGAAAGTTTCTTTCTTTTTTATTTAATTTTTTTTTATTCATTTTTAGAGAGGAGACACAGAGTGAGAGAGAGAGAGAGAGAAAGAGAGAAAGGGGGGAGGAGCTGGAAGCTCAACTCCCACATGTGCCTTGACCAGACCAGCGCAGGGTCTTGAACTGGCGACCTCAGTGTTGCCAGGTCGACGCTTTATCCACTGCGCCACCACAGGTCAGGCACATTCTACAGATTTTGACTTAAAAGTATCTTCTGGCTTCTGTAAACAAAGTGAAGTTTTATCTCCTCATTTATTTGATTTATTTATACTAAGTTTGTATTTCTTCCAATTTTATTTGTTCTTTAAACTTATTTTTTAATTTTTATATTTAATTTATTTTGTGGACATGTTTTCAAGTATTTCACTCAATATAACACACTCAACCCCCTCATCATGCCCCCAATGCCCCATGCAAAGTCTCTTTCCATTCCCATTTCACCCCCTTTGTCCCCCCTCCCCCTACCATCATGCCACCTTTCCCTCTGTGACTTGCTATCCTGTTATTTGTATCTATCTATGTGTTATGTATATATAATTTGGCTAATTCCTTCACCTTCTTTGACCCATTCCCTCTTCCCCCTTTCCTCTTACAGTGTCTGTCTATTCCCTGTGACCCTGTTTCTGTTGCTATTGTGTTACTCAGTTTATCATGTTCATTAGATTCTACATATAAGTGAGATCATATGATATTTGTTTTTTTCTACCTGGCTTATTTCACTTAACATAATAGTTTCCAAGTCCCATATTGTTGCAAAAGGTAATATATCCTTCTTTTTTCTTAGCCCCATAGTATTCCATTGTATATATGTACCAATGCTTTTTAATCCAATCGTCCACTGATGGACACTTGGGCTGTTTCCATATCTACACTATTGTGAACAATGCTGCCATAAACATGGGGGTACATTTTTTTTAGTCGGTGACATGGTGTTCTTAAGATATATTCCTATAAGTGGGATGGCTGAGTCAAAGGGCAGTTCCATTTCTAATTTATTGTGGAATCTCCATATTGTTTTCCACAGTGACTACACCAGTCTGCATTCCCACCAGCAGTGCAGGAGGGTTCCCCTTTCTCCACATCCTCGCCAGCACCTATCATGTGTTGTTTTGTTAATGAGCCTCATTCTGACTGATGTGAGGTGGTATCTCATTGTGGTCTTAATTTGCATTTCTCTAAAGATTAGTGATGTTGAACATTTTTTCGTCTGTCTATTGGCCATCTGTATGTCCTCTTTGGAGAAGTGTCTATTCATTTCTTGTGCCCATTTTTTGATTGGATTGTTTGTCTTCCTGGTGTGGAGTTTTACAAGTTCTTTATAAATTTTGGTTATCAACCCCTTATTAGATGTATTGTTGAATATGTTCTCTCATTGTGTGGTTTGTCTTTTTATTTTGTTCATATTGTCTTTAGCTGTGCAAAAGCTTTTTAGTTTGATATAGTCCCATTTGTTTATCTCGTCTTTTAATTCACTTGCCTGTGGAGATATATCAGCAAATATATTGCTGCGAGAGATGTCGGTGAGCTTACTACCTATGTTTTCTTCTAGGATGCTTATGGCTTCACGACTTACATTTAAGTCCTTTATCCATTTTGAGTTTATTTTTGTGCATGGTGTAAGTTGGTGGTCTAGTTTCATTTTTTTTCAGGTAGCTGTCCAGTTTTCCCAACACCATTTGTTAAAGAGACTATCTTTACTCCACTGTATGCTCTTACCTCTTTTGTCAAATATCAGTTGTCTATAAAGATGTGGGTTTATTTCTGGGTTCTCTGTTGTGTTCCATTGATCTATATGCCTGTTCTTATGCCAGTACCAGACTGTTTTGAGTACAATGACCTTGTAGTATAACTTGATATCAGGAAGTGTGATACCTCCACTTTATTCCTTTTTTTCAATATTGCTGAGGCTATTCATGTTCTTTTTTGGTTCCATATAAATTTTTAGAATATGTGTTCTATATCTTTGAAGTATGTTATTGGCATTTTAATTGGTATTGCATTGAATTTATGAATTGCTTTGAGTAATATAGTCATTTTAATGATGTTTATTATTCCTAACCATAAACATGGTATATGCTTCTACTTGTTTGTGTCTTCCTTGATTTCTTTTATCAATGTTTTATAATTTTCTGAGTACAAGTCTTTAACCTCCTTGGTTAAATTTATACCTAGTTACTTTATTTCTTTTGTTGTCGTAATAGTGAAGGGGATTGTTTCTTTAATTTCTCTTTCTGACATTTCATTGTTCATATATAAAAATGCCTCTGACTTCTGAGTATTAATTTTATATCCTGCCAAACTTGCTGAATTTATTTATTAGGTCCAATAGTTTTTTGATTGGGACTTTAGGGTTTTCTATATACAATATCATATCATCTGCAAATAATGAGTTTTTCTTCTTCTTTTCCAATTTGGATGCCTTTTATTTCTTCTTCTCGTCTGATCGCTTAGCTAGAACTTCCCATACTATGTTGAATAAGAGTGGTGAAAGAGGGCACCCCTACCTTGTTTCAGATTTTAGAGGAATTGTTTTTAATTTTGTCCTTTAATTATGATGTTGGCTATGGGTTTGTCATAGATGACCTATATCATGTTGAGGTATGTTCCCTGTATTCCCATTTTGTTAAGAGTTTTGATCATAAATGGGTGATGGATTTTATCAAATGCTTTTTCTGCATCTATTGAAATTATCATGTGATTTTTGTCCTTCCTTTTGTTTATGTGATGAATCACATTGATTGATTTGCGAATTTTGTTCCAGCCTTGCCAACGCAGAATAAATCCCACTTGGTCATGGTGTATGATTTTTTTCATGTATTGCTGAATTTGGTTTGCTAAGATTTTGTTGAGGATGTTAGCATCTAAATTCAATAGTGATATTGGCCTATAATTTTTTTTCTTTGTTTTGTCTTTGCGTGGATTTGGAATCATAATTATGCTTGCCTCATAAAAAGAACTTGGAAGAGTTTCTTCCTCTTGAATTTTTTGAAATAGCTTGAGAAGGATGGGAATTAGTTCTTCTTTGAATATTTGGTAGAATTCACCAGTGAAAACCTCGGGCCCAGGGCTTTCTTTTTTGGGGGGGTGGAGCTTTTTGATAACTGTTTCTATCTCTTTTGTTGTAATAGGTTCGTTTAGGTTTTCTGATTCTTCCAGATTGATTTTTGGAAGATTATATGTTTCAAGAAATTTGTCCATTTCACCTAGGTTGTTCAATTTTTTGGCATACAGTTCTTCATAGTATTTTCTTACAATATTTTGTATTTCTGTTTGTCAGTTGTTATTTCTCCACTCTCCTTTCTAATTTTATTTATTTGAGTCCTCTCTCTTCTTTTCATGGTAAGTCTCGGTAAAGGTTCATCGATCTTGTTTACCCTTTCAAAGAACAAGCTCTTGGTTTCATTGATCCTCTGTATTGTTTCCTTAGCCTCTATGTCATTTATTTCTGCTCTGGTCTTTATTATTTCCTTTCTTCTACTACGTCGGGGCCTTACTTGCTCTTTCTTTTCTAGTTATTTTACATAAAGGGTTAGGCTGTTTATTTGAGCTTTTACAAGTTTCTTAAGGAATGCCTGTAGTGCCATGAACTTCCCTCTCAGGACTGCTTTTGCTGTGTCCCATAAATTTTGAGTTGTTGTATGTTCATTATCATTCATTTCTAGAAATTTTTTTTTACTTCTTCTTTGACTTCATCGTTAATCCATTCGTCATTTAATAACATACTATTTAGTTTTCATGTGTTTGAGTATTTTTCAGTTTTTCTGTTGTGGTTGATTTCTAGTTTCATGCCATTGTGATCAGAGAAAATGCTTGATATAATTTCAATCTTCTTAAATTTGTTGAGATTGCTTTTGTGTCGTAACATGTGGTGTATCCTAGAGAATGTACCATAAGCACTTTAAGAGAATGTATATTCTGCTGCTTTAGGGTGAAAGGTTCTAAAGATATCTATTAAATCGAGTTGATCTAGTGTGTCCTTTAAGTCGGCTGTTTCTTTGTTAATTTTCTTTCTTGAGGATCTATCCAGTGATGTTAGTGGGGTATTGAAATCTCCTACTATTATGGTATTGCTGTTGATCTCACCTTTTATATTCATCAAAGTCTGCTTTTTTATTTAGGTGCTGTTATATTAGGTGCATAGATATTTAGGATGGTTATATCTTCCTGTTGGATTGCTCTCTTTATTATTACATAGTGACCTTCTTTATCTTTTACTATAGCCTTGGTTTTAAAGTCCATTTTGTCTGATATAAGTATTGCTACCCCAGCTTTTTTCATTTCCATTTGCATGAAATAATATTTCCATCCTTTTACCTTCAGTCTATGTGCATCTTTTGTTTTAAGGTGTGTCTCTTGTAGACAGCATATGTATGGGTCCTGTTTTCTTACCCATGCAGCTACCTTAAGTCTTTTGACTGGATCAGTTAATCCATTTACATATAAGGTTATCATTGATATGTAGTTGTTTATTGCCATTTTATTCTTTAAAGCTGTATTCTTCTTTTCCTATATTCTTTTCCCCCTTTGATCTGTTTACAACAGGCTCCTTAACATTTTCTGCAACATTGGTTTGGTTGTAATGAATTCCTTGAGTTTTTTTTTTTTTTGGTCCGGGAAGCTTTTTATTTCTCCTTTAATTTTAAATGATAGCCTTGCTGGATAAAGTAGTCTTGGTTGTAGGCTCTTGTTCTGCATTACTTTTAATATGTCTTGCCATTCCCTTTTGTCCTCAAGTGTTTTTGTTGAGAAGTCGGATGTCTTCCTTATGGGGGCTTCTTTGTAGGTGATAGCCTTTTTTTCTCTAGCAGCTTTTAATATTTTCTCTTTATTGCTTAGCTTTGGTATTTTAATTATGATGTGTCTTGGTGTAGGTTTCTTTGGGTTTCTCTTTAATGGAGTTTTCTGTGCTTCCTGAACTTGTGAGAGCTTTTCTTACATCAACTTAGGGAAGTTTTTAGCTATGATTTGATTGAATAAAGTTTCTATTCCTTGTTCTTTCTCTTCTTCTTCAGGAACTCCTATGATGCAGAGGTTATTTCTCTTCATGTTGTCACAGAACTCTCTTAGAGTTTCCTCAGACTTTTTGAGTCTCTTTTCTTTTTTCTGCTCTGCTTCCATGCCTTCAGTCATCTTGTTCTTCAACTCAGTGATTTAATCCTCAGCTTCATCCATCCTGCTTTTAATTTCTTTCATTGTGTTCTTCATTTCTGATAATGTATTTGTCATCTCTGACTGATTCTTTTTTAATATTTCAATGTCCTTTTTTATACGTGCTATCTCTTTATTTAGTTGTTCATAATGACCATCCATTGTTATTCTAAGATCTCTAACCATCCGAAAAATCATTATTTTAAACTCTGCATCTGGTAGTTTGGTTATTTTCGTATCACTCAGTTCATTTTCTGAAGATTTCTCTTGTGGTTTCATTTGGATTGCACTTCTCTGTCTTCTCATTATGTCTCTGTGTTTGGGTGTGTTGTTTGTAGAGCTGGTTAAGTCTAGGCTTGGTGTTGTCTGCCTCCAATTTTGAGTTGTGTCATTTCTAGGTCTTCTTGGATTTGCATCAGCTGTTGTTTGTAATCCACTGTCGGATTTGGCTTTTCTAGTAGAGCTGCTTTAAAGTCTTAATTTGTTTGTTTTCTTCTAAGTTTTCTTAACTGGCTGGTAGTCTTGTTTACTGATATCAGCAGGGAGCTTATTTGAAACTGTATTCAGGAATGCGGTGGGTGTGACCTAAGACTCCAAAGGCTTAATCTGCCAGTTACTGCCCTCCTCCCCACTTCTTATTTTTAGCTGTGTCTTGTTGTGCTTATTGAAGGTGGAACGATATCTTGAGATTGGTGACCAAAAAATATTTTAGTCTTGTTTTATATGGAAGGATCAACCCCTCCCCCAGCTATGGCCGCCTCCAGCATTGGATGAGTCATGTTCTCAGGTCATCCCATGCATTCCTCTGCTGGTCACCATCTGTCTCTCTCCCTATCTTTTTGGAAGACAAGCCAGCTCTTTCAACACACCTCATTCACAGGTCCCCAAACAAGTGGCTGTGAGTGATATTTTCTACACTTTTCCTTGGAATGAGAGCCCTTCTGGGCTCTCAGCCTCACTCCTTCCAACGTTCCTATAAGCAGATGAGACCCAACACTCCTCAGCGCTTCCACCAGGCTCGCTGTGGCTTCTTCTTTGCTCCTTGGTTTTTGAGTAATTCTTGTAGTCCACAGTTGGTTTTTCATACTGATTATTCCTAAATTACTTTGTAATCCAGTTTGGCGGTGTGGGCTGAAAGTCTGTGCATCTGCCTACTCCACTGCCATCTTCAGTTTCTCCTATTAATTTTCAGTAATGACCTTAATGGCTTTTTTTTTCTTTTTCATTCTTTTTTTTTATTTCATTTTTATTAATTTTGTTGGGCAGATAAAATATATTATGCTCACTTTGTTAAAGATGATGCTGCCCACATGGAAGCCCATCATCCAGGTGATATTATTTGCCCTTATGCTTGAGATGGCTGTGGGGGAAAGCTGTAATGTAGGCAGGCCAGGTCATTATAGCCTAAGGCTTAGTTTAAGAGTAAGCTCTTCTCCACACCCTTGACTGATTGGATGATGTAGGGTGGTGATGTAGGGAGGAATCCCATTAAGCCTCAGATGGGTGGCTTTGTATCAGAGACTTTCTTGTATGTATAATTGGATTAAAGGTTTGGATTATCTATGCTATAAAGTGGGCGGACCGGTAGCTAGATCTCTCTCTTGGTTCCTGAGTTCCTGAGGTTAGTATTAGAGAGCAGAGCAGATTAAGGCCATGTGGAGGAGAAGTAGCCAAGATGGCAGAGTGCTGAGAAAGAAGCCAGTTTGTTAAGAGTTTGTGCAGGAGGAGATGGGAAACAGAGGTGAATAAGTCTGGTGAGCTAGAAACCTTTGATTCTAGGAAACTCGGATAAGTCAGTAGCTTTCTGAGCACTGAATGTGTGGGTTTTGGATCTCAGTGTGTGTTTTTGCTTGCCCGCCGAGTGCAAGCTAGAATTAAAGCTGATGGCTCACCAGTTTTTGGCTCCTGTGTTTTATTATCATCTGTACGAATCCAATGCGAACCTGCGTGGGTCGAGCGGCTGTGATCCTGACCCTGGCTAGTGGCTTTACAAATTTTAATGTGGTAACATTAATAAATCAGGGTATATATGTTCAAAGAAAACATCTCCAGGTTATCTTATCATTCAATTATATTCCATACCCATCATCAAAGTCAAATTGTCCTCTGTACCTTCTATCTGGTTTTCTTTGTGCCCCTCCCCTCCATCCTCTACCTCCCTTCCCACCCTCCCACCTTCCACCCTGTAACTACCACACTCTTGTCCAGGTCTCATAGTCTCACTTTTATGTCCCACCTATGTATGAAATCATGCAGTTCTCAGTTTTTTTCTTTTTTACTTATTTCACTTCGTATAATGTAATGAAGGTCCATTCATTTTGTTGTAAATGATCCGATGTCATCATTTCTTATGGCTGAGTAGTATCCCATAGTATATATGCACCAAAGTTTTTTAATCCACTCGTTTTCTGACAGAACTTGGGCTGTTTCCAGATCTTCACTATTGTGAAGAATGCTGCCATAAATATGGGGGCACATTTCTTCTTTTCGAACAGTGCTATGGTGTTTTTAGGGTATATTCCTAAAAGTGGAATAGTTGGGTCAAAAAGCAGATCAATTCTTAATTTTTTGAGGAATCTCCATACTGTTTTTCACAGTGGCTTTATCAGTCTGCATTCCCACCAGCAGTGCAGAAGGGTTCCCTTTTCTCCACATCCTCGCCAGCACTTATTCTGTGTTGTTTTGTGGATGAGCGCCATTCTGACTGGTGTGAGGTGATATCTCATTGTGGTTTTAATTTGCGTTTCTTTAATGATTAGTAATGTTGGGCATTTTTTCATATGCCAAATTGACCATCTGTATGTCCTCTTTGAAGAAATTTCTACTCATTTCTTAACCTCCTTGGTTAAATTTACTCCTACGTACTTTATTTTTTTGGTTGCAATAGTGTAGGGGATTGGTTCCTTAATTTCTTTTGCTGACAGTTCATTGTTGCTATATAAAAATGCCTCTGATTTCTGAGTATTAATTTTATATTCTGCCACCTTGCTGAATTCATTTATTGGTGTTTTTTGACTGAGACTTTAGGGTTTTCTATATACAATATCATATCATCTGCAAATAATGACAGTTTTACTTCTTCTTTTCCAATTTGGATGACTTTTATTTCTTCTTCTTGTCTGATTGCTGTGGCTAAGATTTCTAGAACTATGTTAAATAAGAGTGGTGAAAGGGGGCACCCCTACCTGGTTCCTGATCTTAATGGGATTGCTTTTAATTTTTGCCCATTTAGTATGATGTTTGCTGTGGGTTTGTCATAGATGGCCTTTATCATGTTAAGGAATGTTCCCTGTATTCCCACTTCACTGAGAGTTTTGAGCATGAATGGGTGCTGGATTTTATCAAATGCTTTTTCTGCATCTATTGAAATTATCATGTGATTTTTGTCCTTCCTTTTGCTTATGTGATGAATCACATTGATTGATTTGCGAATATTGAACCAGCCTTGCCTCTCCAGAATAAATCCCACTTGATCATGGTGTATGTTTTTTTTTCATATATTGCTGAATCCAGTTGGCTAATATTTTGTTAAGAATTTTAGCATTTAAATTCATCAGAGATATTGGCCTATAATTTTCTTTTTTTGTGTTGTCTTTGCCCGCTTTCAGGATCATAATTATGCTTGCCTAATAAAAGGAGTTTCGAAGTCTTCATTTCTCTGGAATTTTTTGAAATAGCTTGAGAAGGATAAGAGTTATTTCTTCTTTGAATTTTTGATAGAATTCACTTGTGAAGCCATCAGGCCCAGGACTTTTCTTTTTTGGGAGTTTTTTGATAACTGTTTCAATCTCATTTGTTGTAATTGGTCTGTTTAGGTGTTCTGATTCTTCCAGATTGATTTTTGGAAGATTATATAATTCAAGAAATTTGTCCATTTCACCTAGGTTTTCTAAGTTTTTGGCATAGAGTTCCTCATAGTATTTTCTTACAATACTTTGTATTTCTTTTGTGTCAGTTATTTCTTCACTCTCATTTCTAATTTTATTTATTTGAGTCCTCTCTCTTTTTTTCTTGGTAAGTCTAGTAAAAGGTTCATAGATCTTATTTACCTTTTCAAAGAACCAGCTCCTGATTTCATTGATCCTCTGTATTTTTTCTTTAGCTTCTATGTCATTTCTTTCCACTTTGATCTTTGTTATTTCCTTTCTTCTAGTAGTCATGAGCTTTATTTGCTGTCATTTTCCTAGTTCTTTTACATGCAAGGTAAGGTTGCTTATTTGAGCTTTTTCTAGCTTCTCATGGTATGCCTGCAGTGCTATGAACTTCCCTCTCAGTACTGCTTGTGCTGTGTCCCATAAATTGTGAGTTGATCTATGCTCATTATCATTTGTTTCTAGAAACTTTTTATTTCTTATTTGATCTCATTGTTAAACCATTCATTATTTAATAATATGCCATTTGGTTTCCAAGTGTTTGAGTATTTTTCAGTTTTTCTTTTGTGGTTAATTTCTAGTTTCATGGCATTGTTTTCAGAGAAATTGGTTGATAAGATTTCAATCTTCTTAAATTTGTTGAGACCATTTTTGTGTCCTAACATGTGGTCTATCCTAGAAAACGTACCATGAGAACTTGAAAAGAATGGACATTCTGCTTTAGGGTGCAAAGTTGTGAAGATATCTATTAAATCGAGTTGATCTAGTTTATCCTTTAATTCTTCTGTTTCTTTTTTTTTTTTAATTTATTTATTTATTCATTTTAGTGAGGAGACACAGAGTGAGAGAGAGAGGTAGAGAAAGAGAGAAAGGGGGGAGGTGCTGGAAGCATGAACTCCCATATGTGCCTTGACCAGACCAGTGCAGGGTTTTGAACTGGTGACCTCAGCATTCCCAGGTCGACACTTTATCCACTGTGCCACCACAGGTCAGGCTAATTCTTCTGTTTCTTTATTAATTTTCTTTCTTGAGGCTCTATTCAGTGATGTTAGTGGGGTACTGAAATCTCCTACTATTGTAGTATTGCTGTTAATCTCACCCTTTATATCCATCAAAGTCTGCTTTATGTATGTTAGGGCTCCTATGTTCGGTGAGTAGATATTTATAATAGTTATATCTTCCTGTTGAATTGTTCTCTTTATCATTAGGTAGTGTCCTTCTTTATCTTTTACTACATCCTTTGTTTTAAAGAACATTTTGTCAGATATAAGTATTCCTACCCCGGCTTTTTGTTCATTTCCATTCTCATAAAATATTTCTTTCCATCTTTTTACCTTCAGTCTATGTTTGTTTTTTGTTTTAAGGTGTGTCTCTTGTAGACAGCATACATATGGGTCCGGTTTTGTTATCCACACAGCTACCCTATGTCTTTTGACTGGATCATTTAATCCATTTGCATTTAAGGTTATTATTGATATGTAGTTGTTTATTGCCATTTTATTCTTTAAAGCTGTATTCTTCTTTTCCTATATTCTTTTTCCTTTTTGAACTGTTCACAACAAGCCCCTTAGTATCTCTTGCAGAATTAGTTTGTTTCTAATGAATTCCTTGAGGCTTTTTTTTGTCTGGGAATCTCTTATTTCTCCTTCAATTTTAAATGTTAACCTTGCTGGATAGAGTAGTCTTGGTTGTATGTTCTTATTGTGCATTATTTTTAATATATCTTGGCATTCTTTTCTGGCCTCAAGTGTTTTTGTTGAGCAGTCAGATGTCATCCTTATAGGGGCTCCTTTGTAGGTGATAGCCTTTTTTTCTCTAGCAGCTTTTAAAATTTTCTCTTTATCCCTTAGCTTCGGTATTTTAACCATGATGTGTCTTGGTGTAGATTATTTCGGGTTTCTCTTTAATAGAGTTCTCTGTGATTCTTGAATGTGTGAAACATTTTCCAGCCTTAATTTAGGGCCTTTTTTGCTATGATTTGATTGAACAAAGTTTGTATCTCTTGTTCTTTCTCTTTCTCTTTGGAAACAGCTATGATGTGGATGTTATTTCTCTTCATGTTGTCACATAGTCCCCTTAAATATTTCTCAGATTTTTTTAGTCTCTTTTCTTTTTCTGCTCAGCTTCTGTGCTTTTGTTTATTTTGTCCTCTAACTTGCTGATTCGATCCTCAGCTTCATCCATCCTGCTTTTAATTCCTTCCATTGTGGTCTTCAGTTCTGATACTGTATTTGTCATTTCTGTCTGATTCTTTTTTATTATTTCAATTTCCTTTTTTATACTTGTTATCTCTTTATTTAGGTGTTTGCAATGACTATCTATTGTTGCTCTAATCTCTTTGAACATCCTAACTATCATTATTTTAAAATGTGTATCTGGTAATTTAGTTATATCTGGTTCATTCAGGTTCTTCTCTGGGGATTTCTCTTGATTCATTTGGGTTTCATTTCTCTGCCTGCCCATTTTGTCTGCGTATAAGAAGGGTGTAGCCACTGGAGTCCATTTGGTGTTGCCTCTGTGTTTCATTTGTGTGTTCTGTCTGAAGGCCCGCCACCCCCTCTGCCGCTGCCTAAGGTGGTTGGGTATGGGCGGTGCCAGCGCCGGCCCACTGTGGCTTTTGCTGTGATTTCTGTCTCTACTCCACAGGAGGGGCTGTTTTCTGGTGCCTCTCTCTGCAAGCCTCAGCCTGTCTGGGCCTTTGTCTTGCCCCACACAAGTGGGGTTGTGCACTACACTCAAGCCACAAGCGTCAGTACCAAGGGTAGGGGTGAGCACCTTTGCTCAGCTGTGGACCTAGCATGTTCCCAGGATTCCGCCCAACCCCCGCGGTCAGAGCCTGCTCGCTGTAGTTTCTTGGGTTGAACAGGGCTGCTGGCGTGCACTCAGCTGTGAGCCTCTACCTGTCCCGGGCTTTAGCTCCACCCCCGCTTTCAGGGCCGCCTCACGCAGGATCACAAACCACGGTTTCTGATGGGGCGGGCAGGGCTGCTGCAGCAGCGAGCCTCTGCCTATCCCTGGCTTTAGCCCTGCCCTCGTGGTCAGGGCCAGCTCACTCAGGGTCACATACCTGGGAAGCCAGGTGATGCTGGGCACCCACAGGGGTCCTGCTTAGCAGCAAATCTCTGCCCGTACTTGGCCTCCAGCTTTTCCCCTGCAGGCAGGCCCACAGCTGCCGGACCGCTTTTGTGCTTCCCCTCCACCCCTGCTGGGCTAGACCGAGTTCACACTGACTGGGCCTCCGCCCTTGCCGACAGAACCACGTTTCAGCATCCCACTGCCACCATATCTCCAGCAAGCCCTCACCAATGTGGGTAGGGGCACTGTAGCTCAGACCCTAACACTCCATACTGTAGTCCTGGAAGCTTCCTCCATCTAAACAGCTCTGCTCTATGTGTTGCGGGAGAGCTTGTTTGGCTGGTGTCTTGTCCCCCTTTGTAGGTATTGTTAATTCCAGCGAAAATATTCATTTTTGATTAGGGAAGTGACTTATCCCAGGGATTAGGGTGGCTGTCTTTCAGTGTTTCTCCCTGTGCCTTCCAGTTCACACTCACTTCCCACTGCTCTGGTCCTCTCCTCTGTACCCATTCCCAGGAGCCCCGGGTAAGTGGTTGTGAGAGAGGGTTTCTGTGCTGTCCCTTTAAGAAGAATCCTGGGTCTGAGAAAACTGTCTCTTTCTCACAAACAGTATCCTCACTTGTTTCACAGCTCAATACTGTTCAAACGCCTCTTCTAGGCTCTGGGGCTGCAGGCTTGGGCTTTGTTCTTGGGACCCAGGTCCCTCCCTCTCCACCAAATTCTCCTCCCGCCACGTGAGTCTCTCTGGGCTGCCGTTCGCTGTGTAGCCTTCTCTGCGTTTTTGCTTTTCCTACCAGTCAATGTGGCTTCTTCAGTGTTCCTTGGATGAAGAGTCCACTTCATTTAGTTCAAAGTTGGTTTATCCAGATGATGGTTCTTAAAATTAAGTTATAATCCACTTTGTTTCTGGGAGTTGGAAGTTGGTACGTCTGCCTACTCCATTGCCATCTTGCTGTCGTCCGTCGCCTTCATCGTTGGAAGTACACGCTAGCACCAGCCTCTGGTCCTGGATATTAATATTCCTGGAGAGTTCTCATGTGAGGGTGGAGCATTGGGACCCGCAACAGGTGCATGGTCACCAGGAAGCCACCAGACAGCTGCGCTACACGGCAGCCGACCTTAATGGCTTTTATGTCAGAGTCTTGTATGTTTATTTTTTAATTTTTAAAAATATTTCTGTTTTTAAATCTTGCCTTCTCTTTGTATCAGTCTTTACTTGAGTCTTTGTTTTCTCTGTGACTCTTCTTTTGTCCCTCATCCTATAACTGCCTGTTGTTTTACTTGTTTTTTGCGTACCCTTATTTCTTTGGTATATTTTTATTAGTTTCCAATGTCTTTCTTTTTACAGTCTAGTAGAAGGCATGTTCCATCTATATTTCTTAATATATTTTAAAGAACAACCATAGCAAGTTCTTCAAGATTTTTCCAGGAATAGGTCCTGTTTTACATTATTCAGGAGAAACAGTATAATGCATGTCAATTAATGTATGTCCATTTTCAGACAATAGTCTATTCTTACCTTTAGTCCAATCGTAGATTTTGTTATCTCTATCTCCTCCCTCTGCATCTCTCTCTTCTCTCTCTTTTCTCTTATACCTGCCTATGTGTATGAAATGGTGGTAGGAAGCATGATAATATTTTGTTGATAATAAGAATAGCAATTGGGTACTTATTGCATGTAGAATCTTTGGCTAATTGCCATGGCTGCTGCGTCAAGAAAGCATCACAACTCTTTGAAATAAGTCCTGTCATTATTCTCACATTACAAATAAGAAAATTAACACTTGAAGAATCTAAGTAAACTGCCTAAGTTATTAAATGGAGAGACTAGGTTGGAACTCAGGTTCCACTGGCCCCATACACCATCCACTGCATTACTCTGCACAATGACCTCTTTGGATCAGGAAATATTCACTGTAACACAGAAGTGGGGTAGGGGGATGAAAAAGAGTACCTGTTTCCATGTCAACCTCAATAGCCTTCTGTGATCTTTAGGAAGGATTAGAAATTTCAGTGAGCAGAGTTTTTTGTTACCATTTTACTGGCTGCACAACTGTTTTAGCTCAGGTGGCAGACTATACACAAAATATTATCTTTTTCCAAGATCAATTTATTAGCCTCATTATCAGTGAATATCATCACCATATTTTGGCCTGACCTCCCTTTTTTCCCCACATTCCAGGAGTTTGTAAAACTTTACTAATGTACCTAAATTTGGTTCTTTAATTCTATACTATTTTCTATTTTATGGGTTCTTGAAAGAGACTGTATTAGTCATTAATAGCATGCATGTTAACATTTTAACTAGAAATCTAGTATTTAAATTTGTTTGACAGTTAATTTTCTGAGCACTAACAAAAAAGATTAGTGTTCCATGAAATAAATGCATGTGTTATAGTATATGGATGTAATAAACTAATAAAATATATTTTTCTTAAATTAAACATATTATACTATCATAAAAGAGTAAATGTTTCTTTGTAAAAGGTCCTAGAACAATATGGAACTACTTACAAATTTGATTGGGGAATTCTGGTGTCTGAGACTTTTACATTGTTAGAAGACAGACTTTATATCCTACCTGGGCTCAAGAGTTATAAATACACATGGCTAACAGAAGATTTTCAACCTCTCATACTCTTTCCTTATTTTTAATAAGGTACTCAACTTGCAGAAATAATTATTCAAGCTTGTATCCATGCAATAGACTTACATTTTTCTGAAGAATAAAATTTTGCATAGAAGAGCCACAGAAGAGGGCCCCTGAGCTGTATGGGAATAAAGGACCAGTCCCTGGAAAACAATGTTTTATCTTATGGTCCAGGGCTAAAGTTAGGGCACAACTCTGGCCCTGAGCTCCCCAACATGACAGATGCCATCAGAAACTCAACAGGGGTTGATGCCCAACCTGCTTATCTCCAGGAATCGTGATCAATTCCACACAGTCCAGAGTATCTTCTCTACCTGCTGGTCATCCCTGTCTGAGCTGAAACAAGAAACCAGACTGTTTTCTGATTGATGTCAGCTGGGCACACAGGGGAGGAAACACAGGTGACTAACATTTTTCACTGCTTTAAGGCAGGTCCACAATTTACTGAAAATCACGAGTATCAATCTTAGGGTTACAGATAAATTTTAGTAAGTAAATTGAAAATACAGAATTCCCCCAAAATAAGAATGCACTGTAACTGCATTTTTGTTCTTGTCTCAGTAAAATGCATAATTTTACCCATTTTGAGAATCCCTGCTGACAGCTTTTGCTATCAAAAGTGTAAGCTGACTTCCAACTTCTGCTCCTCCTCATGAATGGTTTCTCGCATTTCCTTCTAGCCTGTGTGCATGGACACATAAACACAGGTTGCTCATACACACACATGCAGCCATATAATAGCCATACCATATCATGTTCTACAATGCATAAAGTGCCATTCAATTATTCATTGGCCCGATACACAAAGTAGCTAGCACATGGAATCATCAGTATGTTTTCTGCCGCAACATAATAAAACTGAAGCATCACCTTAAAGTAGTTGTCTAGGACAGAGGGTGGTGGTGGTGAATATGGCACAACAGTAAATGGGCATGAGATTCATACTTAGGGTGATAGAAATGTTCTAAAATTATATTGTAGCTATGGTTGTACCACTCTGCAAATATATGAAACAGTATTGAATTGTATGCTTTAGATGGGAGGAGTGCATGCTATGTAAATTATACTCCCATAAATCAGTTCAGAAAAACAAAGTGATGTATCAGCTACCCAGGCAAGGCCTGTAGAACAAAGGGGGGTGTGTCGTCAGTGCTCAGGAACGCACACTTGCTGAGAATGGTCTATGTACAGTTGCCACATTCTTGTGTTGCTTTATTATTCACCTGTCATAAGAAAGCTCCAAAACCCCATGTGCTAGCATGAGTTGGAAATGTCTATTAACTTGTCAGCAAATGAAAAGGGTGAAGGGTTTTCATCTCTGCAGATGAACTGGAATAGGTGCAGCGTGTCTCCAAGATCGCTAATTAAAACTGCTCAGAACTCATTTTTATTTTACATGAAAATGAGTTTTCCATGTGTTTGAAAATTGTATGGAAATATAGCTTTTGAAAATTGGACTATAAAGTCAAGCTTTATTTCTGTTTTATACCACATCATGAATGGAACCCTTGCTAGAGCCTGTCTCACTTTTGGGTTAATACACAGGTATGTTTTATTTTTTCACATACCCATAGAGCAGATGTAAGCTGTATTTATTAGTGAGAGGATTTGAGTTAGTCTGGGCATGAATATATGCTTTCAATTTGTACTGTTTGTATTTGACTCCATGCCATGACATTAATATGTTTTTATACATAATTTTTGGAGAGTCTGAGGCTCTTGCCCTTCCAGATTCTGAATATTTCTTTGTAGCTCAAGGAAAGAGAATTAAGGTACATTTGGAAAGAGAGGAATTAGATGAGTCTACTTATACATTCTTGAACTGTACACTTTGAGAGCACAATGCCGGGCATGTGAAGGCATGGGTTAAGACAGAGTATAATGGTATTGTGGTGAGATTTGGATTCTGAAGGCAGAATCATTGTGTGGGATGAAACCCCAGTCTTACCACTGACTAGCTGGGTAACCTTGCATAAGGGTCTTTAAATTTCTTGTCTGCAAAATTTGAAAGATAATGGTACTAGCCTCCCTTAGATGAGTTGAGAGGATAAAGTGGGAGAAGCCAAGGAAAATTCTTTGAATAGTATCTGAGAGGAAGTTATTTGTACAGAAACAATGGTTGTTTATATTATTTATCAGAAAAGCAATGTAACATAGTAAAAAAAAAATTGTGAAGGAAAAATTGCATTGAGTCTTGACCAGTTGCTAACCTGCAATCTGGGAAAATCAGGTTAAATATTTGAGTGCCAATTCCTTCATCTGTAATGTCATCCAGTGCGTATAGGGGTGAGAAGGATCCCGGCAAGTGTGTGAACATATTTTATAAATGATAAAGCATTAAGTATTAGACATTTGGAGAAACTTGGGTTTTATAAGAACAACATATAATTTGTAGTCAATTAGACCTGGATTTGATTTCTGGCATCAACATTCACTAACTGTGTGGCTTAGTAAATTACTTGTCTCTGTGCATCAATTTTCTCATATTAATGAGGATCAGATTGTTGTAAGCATTAAATTAAACAGTATTTTAAGTACCGGACCCACCACCAAGAACATAGCAGGAATTTCATTCCCTATCACAGTTTGTTTTGTCACTTGTGCATATATGTGTCTGATGCAGTGTGCACATTGCAGAGCCCCTTGTTAATAAACTCATACAATACGGGAAGATTGCAGCCAACGCCGTGGGTTGCAGGACAGGTACTGTGCTGCCGTCCAATGCCAGGCTCTGGACAGAAAACCAGGGAGCTCTGGGTTAGGTCTGCTTTGTTAGATGTGAGGTCTTGTACAGGAATGAAATGAGTCGACAAACACAAAAGTGCTTTGACAATTTCCGAGCCCTTTAGTATAAAGACATTTCATTGCACAATGGCTGTTTTATGTCAGGACCCTCCATTCCTGCCTGTTGTCTGGCTTGCTCTGTGCTTTTCTTCAGTCTGGACTAGAGCTGGAGTGGCATATGGTATCAGTGGTAGAATTTCCTGGCATTGTGTTGGTCACTGCAGGAATGAGCAAACTCCTCCTCCATCGCGAAGGAATAATTATATCGGTATTCCAGCCGGCTTACTGCAGGGTAGCCACCAGCCCACCAGCTTTCAGGAAATGTTGAGTTTGAGATTATGAGGGCCCTCCTTCTTGCCTCAGCCCCAGTCATTGAGAACAATGGAAGGTACAAGACCAAGTCCTGCCTGAAATGGCTACCCCTGCCTAGACGAGTCTGCCTGATGTTTGCCTGTGCTTAGTGCCCTTAGGAAGCAGTGTGAACTTTGGAAGGAAAGGTCATGGGGCTTGCAACATGGCTTTGAATAAAGGAATAAAAAAAAAAGATACAAGCCATATGTGTATCAGAAAAATATTTTATTTAGTGTTTCTACGTAACTTCCATGACATCCAGCAGCAACTAAGAGGTCTTGACTGACAGTGCAATATTCCTGGGCTAGACACAAACAAGCACTGGCTCCTTCTATCGGCAGGTCTGCAAAAAACCATAACGTCTGCCTGCCTTTCTCATGGCTGTCCAAGTTCTAGAAACTTTCCTTTTAAATACATATGTATTTAGAAAATTAAATTTAATGGGGTGACATTGATCAATAAAAGTATTTAGGTTTCACGTAAATATTTCTATAACATTTTGAACTGTTGATTGTGTTGTGTGCCCATCACCCAAAGTTAAATCAATTTTCCTTCACAGTATACTTGTCCCTCTTTACTCCTCTCCCACTTCCCTTCTCTCCCCTCAACTCCCTCCCCCTGGTAACCACTTCATTTTTATCTATGTCCATGAGTCTCAATTTTATATCCCACCTAAGTGTCAAATCGTGTAGTTCTTAGCTTTTTCTGATTTACTTATTTCAGTCAGCATATAATGTTCTCAAGTTTCATTCATGTTGTCGTAAATGGAAATATGTCATGATTTCTTATGGCTCAGTAGTATTCCATTGTATATATAATATATGTGCCACATTTTTTATTCATTCACCTATCAAGGGACACTCTGGTTGATTCCATGCTTTGTCCATTGTGAATAATGCTGCGATGAACATGGGGTGCATGTGTCTTTGTGTACCAATGTTTTTGAGTTTTTTTGGTAGATATCCAGTAGAGGAATTGCTGGGTCATATAGTAGCTTTATTCTTAATTTTCTGAGGAACCATCATAATTTTTTTGTTATGGCTATACCAGTTTTTATTCCCACCAACAGTAAATGAAGGTTCTTTTATTCTCCACAGCCTCTCTAACACTTGTTACTACCAGTCTTGTTGATATCAGTCAATCTAACAGGTTTGAGGTAGTATCTCAGTGTAGTTTTGATTTACATTTCTCTAATGGCTAGTGAAGATGAGCATCTTTTCATATATTTATTGGCCATTTGTATGTCTTCTAATAAGAAGTGCCTGTTCAGGACTTCTCTTCATTTTTTAATTGGATTGTTTGCTTGTTTATTGCTGAAATTTGTGAGTTATTTTTATATTTTGGATATTAACCTCTTATTGGAGCTGTTGTTTATGAATATCATTTCTCATTTGGCTGGCTGCCATTTTGTTATGTTGTTGGTATCTTTTGCTGTGCAGAAGCTTTTTTTTAGTTTGATATAGTCTCATTAGTTTATTTTTGCCTTTACCTCCCTTGCCTTGGAGTCAAATTCATAAACTATTCTGTACGGCCAAGGTCCATGTGTTTAGTACCTATGTATTATTTCTATGTAATTTATTATTTCAGATCTGATAGTTCAGGTCTTTGATCTATTTTAAATTAATTTTTGTGCAATGAGACTACGTGTAATAATTTTATTCTTTTGCATGTGGCTCTCCAATTTTCCCAGCACTATTTACTGAAGAGGCTTTATTTTTTTCCATTGTGTGGTCAGGTCTGCCAATGACCCACAGCCCCAGCTTCCAATATGCAGTGAAAATTAAAAACAAAGGAAAGACCCATTGAATAGAAGCAGAAATGATTCAATGGCAAATGGCTATTTGTCAATATGTCTTGATCCCGGTCAATTTGATCACTGACTGATATTCATAGCACTGAACAATGAGGTAAGAGTCAAAAGGTGAAGAGAGGACAGACTGGGTAGCTCAGTTGGTTAGAGTGTCACCCTGATATGCAAAGGTTACAGGTTCAATCCTTAGTCAGGGCACTTACAAGAATCAATCAAAGAATGCATAATGCATAAATAAGTGAAACAGCAAATCAATGATTTTTTTTTCTCTCTCTCTCTCATTCTCTTTCTTTCTCTTCTTCCCTTCCTCTTTCTCTAAAATAAAGTTTAAAAAAGGTAATGAGAGAGCATATACACACAAAAAGGAAAGAAAATGACAATAAATACCAGTATACTTAGTAATATGTAAGAATCACATAATCAATTCAAACTACATCTTTTTTTGAGAAAAATATGTGGATCAGGCTTCGATGTGCCTGTAGGGAGCACTACTATGAACATCCCCTGGTGGAACTTTTTGAGCAGCCAGCCAGTCCCACGGAGTTTCAAACATGGAACATCCATTTCCCCACCTTCTGACTCTTTCCTACTGTGTCTTATTGCTCTCACTCTAAAGACAGAGAGAAATCAGGCTCTGAGTCACGCTGTGCAAAGACAAGTTTCTGCAACAGTCACTCACCCCACCCAGAGGATCAGTGCCAACTTCAGGTGCTCGGGGAAGCCATCTGCAGCTCTGGAGGCAATGAAACCAAGCCAAGAACCATGTGCTTCCTGGCCACTCTGCCTCCAACTGGAAAGACCACCAAGGAAGTCAATCTCACAGCACTTTCTTCAAAATTGCCTCTATCTATTCCATCTGGTGTTTTCCAGTGATAGAGAGTCCCTGAAATGTCCCAGAAACTGAGGCATGGGCTGCCAGGGTCCCCTCCAGAGGGGTATTGCAGACTTGTGTTTTCCAGGTGAATTGTGAAATACTTGCCTCATACCTGCTGCGCACAGGTGACCTGAGCCTGGGGACAGAACAGGACTCAGGCACAGGTCTGAGCACCTTAGGTGGGAAGGAGGGATTGTCACAGGTATACCAGGAGAGGAGAGTCTGAGACATAGGGAGCCACTTTGGAAGACTGCAAACCACAGACCAAATGTGATGCAGTGAAATCATAAAACAAAAAATAGAAAACTTTTAGCTAAAAACTCAGATGTAGTCAGACTGAGATGAAATAGGAAATATGAAAGGTTTACAGAATGAAAGCTTCATAGTGGCCCCAGAAATGTAAGAGAGAAATGGAAAGAGAACAGAAGCCCGAGGAAGGGAGGGAGCTGCCCTCACCTTGCCTATCACTTCTCTGGGGAATGGGAGCAGCATCTCCCTGCCTGCTGTTTATCCAGCCCCTCAGGAGAGCAAAGACACAGTAGGATGGTTGTGTTTTTTCATCATTTCTCCAATGTGTTCTGACTGAATCAAAGCCTTTGTGTGGCATGCGGGCAGTGCCCTTAACCCCCCTTTCATTTGGCCCATTCTCCAGATTTGTCAGTATTTCCCAGGCCCCATGTGTTGGGACCTTTTCATCTTTTCCCAGAAGTGATTATCTTCAGACTTATTATGTGAAAATCTGTGACATGGCACTTACTACCCAAGCCCTTTCAAATGGGCCTCCTTGAAACATTCTTGTTACTACGAGACAGGAACCTTTTGGATTAGTGTGTGTCTTCTGTTGTTATCACCGATGGGTAAGAAGGTATCTCCAGGAGCACTCACTTGTGAGACCCAGGGGGAACAGGAAGGAAGAAATCTGAGAAGTGAATGTGAAATTCTCATATAATTCATTTTAAGCATTTTTAAACAATAAATATTCATTTTTCTTTTTAGTGAATAATTTATATGATACCTACTTCCAATAATGACTCTCTCAGACTTATATCTCAAATGTCTTTGCATGTATGTAAAGGCTTTTGAAATACAATGGTATTTAACTGAAGCAAATTATATCTCAGAATTATTACCATGGGATTTTTGAATCATTCCTGTTCTTTCTTTTTCCCCAGAAGATTCTGATTCAAAAGGTATAATGGTAAGGGATCCATTCTCAGAAATATAACTAATATAAACCTTCCCCTTCTATATACCTTTTAAGGTATACAGAATTTGCTGAAGCTGCAGAAAAAAGTAGAGAGACGTTATTAGCTACTAAGGTCGCCTTGTGTTCCCACAAACCGGGCAGGTGTGACCTTTAGAATATATCTGATTTTAGCTTTCTTAGGATCCTTTCAAATATAACACATATCCTGGGTTATTTCTGTCCAATCAAGGTGTAGAATCTTCTAGTTTTCAACTTATTATCATGACCACTAAAAAAAAAAAATGTTGTTGTTGTTTTTCCTGAGCTTTACATTGCTAGTTTGACTCAAATATTCTTCTACAGAGTCAAAGGGTAGAAGAGGTTTCTTCTTTCTTCAGGTGTTTTTTTGACCACTCTTGGTCCTCATGGTTTGATGGTGAAACTGGTCATGTCCCATTCTATCAGTGAAGCTCTGCAGAGCTAATCCTAGAGGTGGAACACATGAGCAAGGGCGTGGCAACAGGAATCAAGGCTAAAGTTGAATAATGAACATCATTTGTTAATGTTCACTAAAGGACAGGAATATATCATTTCACCAACAGATCCTATAAGATTAGCATTATTATCTTTGTTTTACAGGTGTGTAAATCCAAGCAGAAGGAAAATAATTATTGCATATATCATGCACCAGTTAAATGCTAGAGTAACTTTGGACACAGCTAATTTCTCTAGTAGTTATTAGACTGAATATAGGCTATGCCACATGACCCTAAGGTCATGGTCTGGTTTATCCTCATCAAACTTTTACTCCAGACAAAACTTATTTTGTAAAATTGTTTCAGTCAAGGTCAAGGGCATGGCCAAATTTTGAGATATGTTCTGACCACCAATGAAAGACGAGACCTTGATCCTATTTCATTAGTCACCTTGAGAGTATTTGTAATTAAATTTAGTTTTGCTGCTCAAGGTTCATGAACCCGAAAGACATATTGTCCATGTTAAAATCCTGCACTGATTATTTATAACTGTGCTATATTTTCCAAGTTGTTTAATAATACTTTTATGACTCAGCTTCCTTTTCTATAATAAGAAAATGACTGTAGTGCTTATCTTAGGGGTTTCCTGCAGAAACTAAATGTGTTTTTATCGATAAAGTGTTTTTAGAAAGTACCCAACTGAGCCTGACCTGTGGTGGCGCAGTGGATAAAGCGTCGACCTGGGAACACTGAAGTCGCCAGTTCAAAACCCTGCACTGGTCTGGTCAAGGCACATATGGGAGTTGATGCTTCCAGCTCCTCCCCCCTTTCTCTCTCTCTCTCTCTCTCTCTCTCACTCTGTGTCTCCTCTCTAAAATGAATTAAAAAAAAAAAGAAAGTACCCAACTGAGAGACAACACTCAATTAAGCTAGTTATCACTATTTTAAATATTCTTTTATATTGAAATCAATCAATTTGTCACCTTGTTAGGACATCAAAACAACCATGTTTTTATTTTTGTTTTTTTCTCAAGAATATGCATTTTAGGCTGAGCCAATGAGCAGTCTACTATTACTTGAGGCGACATCAAAGACAACCTCCCTTCCAGAGGTGCAAAAATACAACCTTGACCTAGCTACAAAGGACAGCTCTACCTATGACAGTTATTTCTCCTCCAACCATTGCTGTGCCTTTTACCTCTTAACTCAGACCATCTAATAAGGGAAACTTTCTGACTCATTCTCTTCCTCTTTCTTTGTCTGACTTTCTCAAACAAACACAGACTTTTTTACGAATTTTTTTTCTTTCCATATCACAGTCTCCTTTTTTATGTTTCTCAATTTTAAATTTAAAAGACTACCTATACCAGGAATTGTTCAGTGATGTTGATTTATGAGAAAAAAAGACTGTCTTACTGATGCACGTATCTATTTGGCAAGGTGGCAGTGATTTATAAAAAGACAGTCTGATGACACTCACATAAAGGCAGCTTTCATGTGGCAAGTGTAAAAGAAAGAAGAAAACCTACTACAAGTTGAATAACAAAGTCTTTTTATATTTTAAGAGGAAATGCCACCCTATCTTCAACTCAAAGTTTACTTGTGGAAAATGTGCCATCTCAGACTAGGTGCCCAAGAGAGTTTAGAGTAACTATTCTTGATCTTTGAAACTCAGTGTCAGGCTATGCTGGCCTCTTTTTGCCTAATCACTATTAATGAGTCTGCCATCTACGAACCTCTCTAAACTTCATGGAGGCTTGGTAAATGTTGTAGATTTTTTTTCATCTAGATGATCCACTGAAGGAATGATCTATGGCACCGAAGTTCCGTTCCATTTATTTGTCCCACCTTTTCTAAGATATATCCTATGATAATTGAACTTTGGAAATTTGACTATAACCATGAGAATCCCTGGACTATTTTTCAGTGCTTTAACCTCAAGCTTTATTGGTCTGGTTTTACACTGAAGCTCTTCATTCCTTCTGTCAAGTCAGCAATCATCCCACAGTAGTCCTTCATTCCTGAGACTCAGTGTAGTGTATCACAGACAGGAATCCAGCCATGAGTCCATGCTCTTCCTGACAATATCCAGGCTTTCAGCCCAAATGTCTGAACCAGCAAATTGATGAGACACCATGAAACACTATTAATAGTGGATTAGCAAACCCTTTTCATGACAGAACATCTCACACAGAACAGAGTGCATTGTCCAAATGCTTCAAAAATACAATAGTAAGGTGATCACTGCAGCATCTTAACTGATTCTTAGGCTAAGATGTGTCTGGGTGATGGACTTAATGGGAAAAACTATTTTGTACTAAATATATATGCTGGTAATTTCTAGAGAAAAAAGAGAAAGTTGGTGCCTATTTACCATATTTTCATTAGGTTTACAGGTCAAGGATTTTAACAGAAAAGAAGTAATGACTAGTTTAAACTGTTAGACCCTCTGAGAAGCTTCCTGAAATAGCTTGTGTGGAGGGAGACCAGAATCAACCAAATCAGATAGTCTGTGCTCTGTTTGAAATAAACTCTTCTCCAGCCTGAGGGTCAGCAAAGCATGGATGAAATGGGCTCTTGAAATGGGGCTGCCCTCCATGGTGAGCGAGAGATATGACAGTGTGAGGTACTGATGGGAGAGAATGTTTTGCAATGAACACAAACACTAGACATTGCCACATAGAATGGAAATTTCTGCTCCTTCCAAACAGGAGAACAGCAGCTGAGAGTGGGTGCACATGAATCGCAGAGAGAGAAAAGCGAGGAAATAGAGAAAATGAGGTCAAGGAAGGAAAAGAGGATTCTAGTCAGGGTAGGAATGTCAGACAGAAGAAAACATCGGGTACTGGTAGATGGTAATAATCAAGCTAAAATAGGAGTACAAGTAGTCCTTGGGTTACAAACGAGATAGAATTTATAGGCGTGAAAATGTTGAAGTATTTATATCCACAAAAAGGTAAAAACAAACACTATGTTAAGACAAACATCTATTTAAGTTGTATTTAATAAGTAAATGTACCTGTTCCAACTTTCATACATATTCAATTTAAGAACAAACCTAGAGAATCTATCTTATTGGTAACCTGGGAACTGCTTGAATATATGTTTTTATTCCCAAATTTTAGTAATGATGTTAGCATCCTTAATTTCTCATTTTTTTAATTAATTAATTTATTTATTACAGGGACAGAGAGAGAATCAGAGAGAGGGATAGATAGGAACAGACAGACAGGAACGGAGAGAGATGAGAAGCATCAATCATTAGTTTTTCGTTGCCCCTGCGACGCCATAGTTGTTCATTGATTGCTTTCTCACACGTGCCTTGACCGTGGGCCTTCAGCAGACCGAGCCACCCCTTGCTGGAGCCAGCGACCTTGGGTCCAAGCTGGCGAGCTTTTGCTCAAGCCAGATGGGCCCACGCTCAGGCTGGTGAGCCCGGGGTCTTGAACCTGGGTCCTTCTGCATCCCAGTCCGACGCTCTATCCACTACGCCACTGCCTGGTCAGGCCTTAATTTCTCATTTTAACAGATGTTTAAAAATTCTTCTGTGACAGGCTCTGGAGATGGAATGTTGCATAAATTTACAGACTCTGACCTCCAGAAGTTTCTATTCCACTCGAGGTGATGGTTCATAGACAAGAGGTTCAATACTCTGTGATTCAATACAAATAGAATCCAACTCAGGGTGCAAAGAGATCACAGGAGAGTGGCACCTATGCCAAACAGGGGAGGGGAGTAAACAGGAGATGAAGATTTTTCAGGATGCTAAAGTATGACTTTTGTACTGAGGCATAGATAAGATTTAACTAACTGTGTGAGAAAAAGTTGAAAAATCTATACTTAATGGGGCAAAAATGCAGGTGTAAGTGCCTAGAGATCACAGAGCCATAAATGGAAGGTCACACTTAGGGATGTTTTGGGTGGCTAAGGCTGGAGAAATGAGTGGAAAGACTGCGAATAGGACTTTCAGATCAGGGTCCTTGCATCAGCTCTGCATCTGATAAGCTGGAAGTTGAGCCAAGACTCTACTTCTCTGGGCCTTAGTTTTGTTTCCAGTAAAAATTGTCCTGTGGGAGTAAATGCTGTCTAAGAATTGCGAACACATGAATCTAAGGGTCGAAATCGGAGAGTTTGCAGTGGAGAGCTAAGTTCCGGCAGGGTTTACCAGTCTTCTGTCAGGGTAAGGAGAGTGAAGAAGAGGGAAGCCATGTATGATTAAAAAAGGGGCACAAGGTTTCTCAGCCCCTTTCCTTCCCCAATTCCCAACACTCAGCCTGCCTTGTTCTCCCTTTTTGAGAAGACGGTGGTTGGAACCTCATGACTACTTGAGGCAGCCCTGTTTCAGTGGTAGGCCACTCCATTGTTTGCAAAATGCTCCCTTAGACTGTGCTGAGGAATAGTGGACAAGGACTGACATTCACTGTGGCCTCTTGAGACTGCCCCACCAGTGAGTGAGAGATGTGACTGCATGAGGGACCGATCACCTAGGGTAGAAGCACTGAACATCTCCACCAAGGAGAAACAAGGGCACAGAAAGAATGAGCAGATATGAATCACAAGAGAGGGAAAGAGAGACATGTTAGGAAATGAATGAAAGAAAAGAAATTGAGACTCTGAGGTGGTGGATGGAAGAGGGGACTCCAATCAGAAATAAGGGAGCAGAGGGAGCAAAGTTTTGAGAATTGGTGGACAAAAAGGAACCAAGGTGAAGGAGAAAGTATTTTTCACCCATAAAGTTTAGTAGTGCTCTTAGAATTGCAAATACGCATTTAAATTTAATAATACAGTTATGGTATATTAAATGTCAAATTACTGTTACAGAAAAGCACTTAAAATTAATACATATGCATGAGATAAATCCTGTCTAGTTGTCAAGGTCTGAATTCAAAGTTATGTATGCTAGGTTTTTGCTCTGAATTTTCTTTCAGCTTAAGGTTGCAGAGATCTTTGAATTTCATTGGTATCTAACAAAGAAGCATGAGCAAAGCTTAGTTAGAAGTGAGAAAAAGGTGAGTGTCAAGGCAGTGAGCAGCAAAGCCCAAATGTTATTCAAATCCAAAGTCAAACTAAAGGTAATAATGGTCTCCATCACTCTTGTCACCATTGGCATCATACTCACCATCACCATGATCACTAATGACAAATTGACTGTGGAGGTGCCTAATGCCTAAGTATAGCTCCGTATTCTCAAGAAGTCTCTCGCCCCTCCCTCCCTCCCTCCCATCCATCCTCCCTATCTTCCTGCCTTCTTTCCATTCTTCCTACTTTCCTTCCTTTCTTTCAATTACCAAAAAAAAAAACCAACCGTGTTACATTTATCTTTTAAATTATTTGAATATAATATGTGTAGTTTTAATCACAAAGATGTGCAATATATATATATATATATATATATATATATATATATATATATATGTAGGAAACAGTGAAAGTTTTCTGTCGCTGTCATTATCCCTCTACCAGTTTCCCTTTATAAAAGCAACTACACTGTGTCCTTTTAAAAATGTTCCTCCAAGGAGACATTTTTCAACAAATGTGTGGAGTACTTCCAGAGGGCCAGTCGTTTTATTAAGAAGTAAACAACACCCAGTGTGCAGACACCATAAGCATGCTTCCCGCACGTGTGTTCTGTGCGGAAAGGTGCTCTCAGAGGGTCAGCACCCCGCCCCCGCCCCCCCTCCCAGGCTTGGAGACAGGTATCACAAACACCTCTCTGCTTTCTAAATGCTGAGGTCAAGCATGTGGTTAAACATGGTAGATTGAACAAAGGCATTTACCTTTCCTCCCTTCGGAAATACCAACAAAGTCACAGTAAATGGATTTTTTAAAAGGCATAAACTCACAAAGACAAAGAGTGACAAAACGGCAGCAACGTAATTGTAGACACTGCAGAACAAACAGACAGGGATCAGGGACTAGTTCCTGGTAAATACCTCAAATCAAAGCCAGTAGCTGGGGAAGCTACGGGCGGGCCCATTTACACCAGAGATTTACACCCAGAAAGAAAAACAAAACATATAGGTAGCAAATGGTTGTGAAAGTCAGAACGTATTTGTACTTTATATAGCATAACTGATCGAAACTGATTGAGAATTTATTGTTGTGATAGATTGAACTAAATATATACATATTATAGATAATGTAGATTGAATATATATATTAGAAATTCCTCAAAATTCAACCTGCTTTCTCACCCCATTAGTAACCAAGCAACATCCTTACACTACGAGATTCAATTAGTATATTAGTGCTTTGGGAACATGCTATGATATATATAATTAAAAGACAAAGTGTTAGGTACTAAAACAAGAAAAGAAAAGGATCAGTCCAGAAAGTAAAAGAGAGAGAAAGAGAACAGAGAAAATGAAGAAGTAATTATAATAAATAAATAAACAAACAAATAAATAAATAAAATTTCCAGACCCGAATAACATTAAGCTCTAGATTAAAAGTACTTGTTAATTTATATCACAGTGGTTGAAAGAAATGACTCAATCCAAGGCGCTTCTGCCTGCTCCAGAACGTCAGATCCCGTGGAATCAGGGTCACCGCGCACTCACGGAACCACAAGGTCTGTAGAATGCCTGGGTTATTTTGGCTCTGTTTTCAACTGGACCTACCACACCGCCCGTAGAGTAGATGTTTTAGAAAGCCGTTAGAAGCTCAGTGGCCACTTTTCTTTTTCCTTGTCACAGGTTTTGAAACCAGGTAGCTCTTGCAGCTCTGGGTTTGTTCCGCCACTTGTATTTGGGATTCACAGTTCTCCTGTTATCTAGTTTTGTTGTAAATGTTCTTGATGGGTCACTGGTTTTATACTCTCTGGTCTTTGATTTTATGACATCGTTTGAAGAGATTCAGATATGTTATGGCTACCACTGTTCCAGAATCTTCTTTTTGTAGATTTTTAAACTCTTAACAACTACATATGTATAAATCAATGACTTAAAATGACACACTTATTAGCTCATTGTTCTGTTTGTGCTTCGACTGTCACAGCCAGAAATCAAGGTTTCAGGTGGGTTGTATTCTCATACAGGCAATCTTGGAGAAAATTCCATTCTAAGCTCATTATCTTGTTGTTTTATAATTTAGCTTCTTTCAGTAGTAGGACTATTTTCCTATTTTTCTGCTGGTTGTCAATTTGGTATTGCTCTTAACCAGTGGTGGGGTTCAGCAGCTTCACACTGGTTTGGCAGAACTGACACCTAACTTTTGTTCAGTTCTGTGAACCAGTTGTTCAAATGGCACTTGTCATCAGGTTTTTCTCAAAGGTGGGCGCCTGGGCAGCCACCCAGAGTGAAAATCACAAATTTACATTCCTTACTCTTTTTTAACATTAGTTTATCTTGCTACGGCGTATTCTAAGCAACTGTAGTAATGTTCATTCTGTCCATAGGTGAAAAAAAATTGATGTAACTATGCTTGTAATATTTATTTATTCATTTTATAAAATTTATTGCACCTTTGATGAAATACTACATTTTATATATATATACATATATATTTTATTATTATTAATTCTAATGGGGTGACACCAATAAATCAGGGTACATATGTACAATGAAAACATCTCCAGGTTATCTTATCATTCAATTGTGTTGCATACCCATCACCAAAAGTCAAATTGTCCTCTGTCACCTTCGATCTCGTTATCCCTGTGTCCCTCCCCTCCTCCCTATCCCACTCTTCCGTCCCTCCCTCCATGCCATAACCACCACTCTCTTGTCCATGTCTCATATTCTCACTTTTATGTCCCACCTATGTATAGAATCATGCTGTTCTCAGTTTTTCTTTTTTTCTGATTTACTTATTTCACTCCGTATAATGTTATCAAGGTACATCCATTTTGTTATAAATGATCCGATGTCATCGTTTCTTATGGCTGAGTAGTATTCTATAGTATCTATGTACCATAGCTTTTTAATCCACTCGTCTTCTGACGGACACTTGGGCTGTTTCCAGATCTTCGCTATTGTGAACAATGCTGCCAGGAACATGGGGGCGCATTTCTTCTTTTCGAACAGTGCTATGCTGTTCTTAGGGTATATTCCTAAAAGTGGGATAGCTGGGTCAAAAGGCAGTTCGACTTTTAATTTTCTGAGGAATCTCCAAACTGTTTTCCACAGTGGCTGCACCAGTCTGCATTCCCACCAGCAATGCAGAAAGGTTCCCTATTCTCCACATCCTCCCAAGCACTTATTCTGTGTTGTTTTGTTGATGAGTGCCATTCTGACAGGTGTGAGGTGATATTTCATTGTGGTTTTAATTTGCATTTCTCTAATGATTAGTGATGTTGGAGATTTTTTCATATGCCTATTTGCCATCTGTATGTCCTCTTTGGAGAAAATTCTATTCATTTCTTTTGCCCATTTTTGGATTGGGTTGTTTGTCTTCCTGGTGTTGAGTTTTATAAGTTCTTTATAAATTTTAGTTATTAACCCCTTATCAGTAGTGCTGTCTAATATGTTCTCCCATTGTGTGGTTTGTCTTTTTATTCTGTTTCTATTGTCTTTAGCTGTGCAAAAACTTATTAGTTTGATATAGTCCCATTTGTTTATCTTGCCTTTTATTTCAGTTGCCCGTGGAGATAAATCGGCAAATATACCGCTGTCACAGAAGTCGGAGAGCCTGCTGCCTATGTTTTCTTCTAAGATGCTTATGGTTTCACGGCTTACATTTAAGTCTTTTATCCATTTTGAGTTTGTTTTTGTGAATGGTGTAAATTGATGGTCTAGTTTCATTGTTTTGCAGGTAGATGTCCAATTTTCCCAACACCATTTGTTAAAGAGGCTGTCTTTACTCCATTGTATGTTCTTTCCTCCTTGTCAAATATCAGTTGTCCATAAAGCTGTGAGTTTATTTCTGGGTCCTCTGTTCTGTTCCATTGATCTATGTGCCTGTTCTTATGCCAGTACCAGGCTGTCTTGAGTATAATGGCCTTATAGTAAACCTTGATATCTGGAAGAGTGATACCTCCTGCTTTATTTTTTCTTTTTAAGACTGCTGAGGCTATTCGTGTTCTTTTTTGGTTCCATATAAATTTTTGGAATATGTGTTCTATATCTTTGAAGTATGTCATTGGTATCTTAATTGGTTTTGCATTGAATTTATAAATTGTTTTGGGTAATATAGACATTTTAATGATGTTTATTCTTCCTAGCCATGAGCACGGTATATGCTTCCACTTGTTTGTATCTTCCTTGATTTCTTTTATCAATGTTCTATAATTTTCCGAGTACAAGTCCTTAACCTCCTTGGTTAAATTTAATCCTAGGTACTTTATTTTTTTGGCTGCAATAGTGAAGGGGATTGTTTCCTTAATTTCTTTTGCTGACAGTTCATTGTTGGTATATAGAAATGCCTCTGATTTCTGAGTATTAATTTTATATCCTGCCACCTTGCTGAATTCATTTATAAGGTCCAGTAGTTTTTTTTTTTAATTTTTTTTTATTTTATTCATTTTAGAGAGGAGACACAGAGTGAGAGAGAGAGAGAGAGAGAGAGAGAGAGAAAGGGGGGAGGAGCTGGAAGCATCAACTCCCATATGTGCCTTGACCAAACCAGTGCAGGGTTTTGAACTGGCAACCTCAGTGTTTCCAGGTTGACGCTTTATCCACTGTGCTACCACAGGTCAGTCAGGTCCAGGAGTTTTTTGACTGAGACTTTAGGGTTTTCAATATACAATATCATATCATCTGCAAATAGTGACAGTTTTACTTCTTCTTTTCTATTTGGATGCCTTTTATTTCTTCTTCTTGTCTGATTGCTGTAGTTAGGACTTCCAGAACTATGTTGAATAAGAGTGGTGAAAGGGGGCATCCCTGCCTGGTTCCTGATCTTAAGGGGATTGCTTTTAATCTTTGTCCATTCAGTATGATGTTTGCTGTCGGTTTATCTTAGATGGCCTTTAACATGTTAAGGAATGATCCCTGTATTCCCACTTTACTGAGAGTTTTGAGCATGAATGGGTGCTGGATTTTATCAAATGCCTTTTTTGCATCTATTGAAAATATCATGTGATTTTTGTCCTTCCTTTTGTTTATGTGATGAATCACATTGATTGATTTGCGAATATTGAACCAGCCTTGCCTCTCCAGAATAAATCCCACTTGATTGTGGTGTATGATTTTTTTCATATATTGCTGGATCCGGTTGGCTAATATTTTGTTGAGAATTTTAGCGTCTAAATTCATCAGGGATATAGGCCTATAATTTTCTTTCTTTGTGTTGTCTTTGCCCGGTTTTGGGATCGGAATTATGCTCGCCTCATAAAAGGAGTTTGGAAGTCTTCCTTCCTCTTGAATTTTTTGAAATAGCTTGAGGAGAATAGGAGTTATTTCTTCTTTGAATTTTTGACAGAATTCACTTGTGAAGCCATCAGGCCCAGGACTTTTCTTTTTTGGGAGTTTTTTGATAACTGTTTCAATCTCATTTGCTGTAATGGGTCTGTTTAGGTGTTCTGATTCTTCCAGATTGATTTTTGGAAGGTTATATGATTCAAGAAATTTGTCCATTTTACCAAGATTGTCTAATTTTTTGGCATATAGTTCTTCATAGTATTTTCTTACAATGCTTTGTATTTCTGTTGTGTCAGTTGTTATTTCTCCACTGTCTTTTCTAATTTTATTTATTTGAGTCCTCTCTCTTTTTTTCTTAGTGAGTCTTGTTAAAGGGTCATCAATCTTGTTTACCTTTTCAAAGAACCAGCTTCTGGTTTCATTGATCCTCTGTATTGTTTCCTTCGCCTCTATGTCATTTATTTCTGCTCTGATCTTTATTATTTCCTTCCTTCTACTTGTCTTGGGTTTTATTTGTTGTTTTTTCTCTAGTTCTTTTAGATGCAGGGTCAGGTTGCTTATTTGAGCTCTTTCTAGCTTCTTATGATATGCCTGTAGTGCAATAAACTTCCCTCTCAGAACTGCTTTTGCTGTGTCCCATAAATTTGGAGTTGATGTATGCTCATTATCATTCGTTTCTAGAAACTTTTTTATTTCTTCTTTGATCTCATTGTTAATCCATTCATTATGTAATAACATGCTATTTAGTTTCCAAGTGTTTGAGTATTTTTCAGTTTTTCTTTTGTGGTTAATTTCTAGTTTCATGACATTGTGATCAGAGAAAATGCTTGATATGATTTCAATCTTCTTAAATTTTTTTGAGGCCTTTTTTGTGTCCTAACATGTCTTCTCTCCTAGAAAACGTACCATGAGCGCTTGAGAAGAATGTATATTCTACTGCTTTAGGGTGAAATGTTCTGAAGATATCTATTAAATCAAGTTGATCTAGTGTCTTCTTTAAGTCTGCTGTTTCTTTATTAATTTTCTTTCTTGAGGATTTATCCAGTGTTGTTAGAGGGGTATTGAAATCCCCTACTATGATAGTATTGCTGTTAATCTCGCCCTTTATATCCATCAAAGTCTGCTTTATGTATGTTGGGGATCCTATATTTGGTGCATAGATATTTACAATAGTTATATCTTCCTGTTGAATTGTTCCCTTTATCATTATGTAGTGTCCTTCTTTATCTCTTAATACAGCCTTTGTTTTAAAGTCCATTTTGTCTGATATAAGTATTGCTACCCCTGCTTTTTTTTCATTTCCATTTGCATGAAATATTTTTTTCCATCCTTTTACCTTCAGTCTATGAGCATCTTTTGTTTTAAGGTGTGTCTCTTGTAGACAGCATATGTATGGGTCCTGTTTCTTTATCCATGCAGCTACCCTATGTCTTTTGATTGGATCATTTAGTCCATTTACATTTAAGGTTATTATTGATATGTAGTTGTTTATTGACATTTTATTCTTTAAAGCTGTATTCTTCTTCTTTTTTTAATTTTTGTTTTTTATTTTATTTTATTCATTTTAGAGAGGAGACACAGAGTGAGAGAGAGAGAGAGAAAGAGAGAAAGAGAGAAAGTGGGGAGGAGCTGGAAGGAACAACTCCCATATGTGCCTTGACCAAACCAGTGCAGGGTTTTGAACTGGCGACCTCAGTGTTCCCAGGTCGACGCTTTATCCACTGCGCCACCACAGGTCAGGCTAAAGCTGTATTCTTCTTTCGCTCTATTCATTCCTCCCTTTAAACTGTTCACAAGAGGCCCCTTAGTATCTCTTGCAGAATTGGTTTGGATTTTTTGAATTCCTTCAGGCTTTCTTTTTCTGGGAAGCTCTTTATTTCTCCTTCAATTTTAAACGTTAGCCTTGCTGAATAAAGTAGTCTTGGTTGTAGGTTCTTGTTCTGCATTACTTTGATTATACCTTGCCATTCCCTTCTGGCCTCAAGTGTTTCTGTTGAGAAGTCCGATGTCATCCTTATGGGGGCTCCTTTGTAGGTGATAGCCTGTTTTTCTCTAGCAGCTTTTAAAATTTTTTCTTTATCCATTAGCTTTGGTATTTTTACAATGATGTGTCTTGGTGTAGATCTTTTTTGGTTTCTCTTTAATGGAGTTCTGTGTGCTTCTTGAATGTGTGGAGTGTTTCCCAGCCTTAATTTAGGAAAGTTTTCTGCTATGATTTGATTGAACAAAGTTTCCATTTCCTGTCCTCTCTCCTCTTCTTCAGGTACCCCTATGATGCGAATGTTGTTTCTCTTCATGTTGTCACAAAGCTCCCTTAGAATTTCCTCCCATTTTTTTTTTAATTTTTATTTTATTCATTTTAGAGAGGAGACACAGAGTGAGAGAGAGAGAGAGAAAGAGAGAGAAAGGGGGGAGGAGCTGGAAGCTCAACTCCCATATGTGCCTTGACCAGACCAGTGCAGGGTTTTGAACTGGCGACCTCAGTGTTCCCAGGTCGACGCTTTATCCACTGCGCTACCACAGGTCAGGCTCCTCCCATTTTTTAAGTCTATTTTCCTTTTTCTTCTCTGCTTCTGTGCCTTTGTTTATTGTGTCCTGTAACTCGCTTATTCGATCCTCAGCGTGATTCATCCTGTTTTTAATTCCTTCCATTGTGGTCTTCAGTTCTGATACTGTATTTGTCATTTCTGTCTGATTCTTTTTTATTATTTCAATTTCGTTTTTTATACTTGTTATCTCTTTATTTAGGTGTTCATAATGACTATCCATTGTTGCTCTAATTTCTTTGAACATCCTAACTATCATTATTCTAAATTCTGCTTCTGGTAATTTGGTTATATCTGGTTCATTCAGGTCCTTCTCTGGGGATTTCTCTTGATTCATTTGGTTTGCATTCTTCTGCCTGCCCATTTTTTATGTGTATAAGCAAGTTGTGGCTACTGGAGTCCAGTAGGTGTTGCCTTTGTGTTCTCTAGGTGTGGTCTGTCTGCAGGCCCCCCACCCCCTCTGCCGGTGCCTAGGGTGGTTGGGTATGAGTGTTGCCAGCGCCGGCCCACTGTGGCTTTTGCTTTGATTTCTGCTTCTCCTCCGTGGGAGGGGCTGTCACTGAAGCCACAAGTCTTAGCACCAAGGGTAGAGGTGAGCACCTTTGCTGAGCTGCGGACCCAGCCTATTTGCGTACTTCCGCCCAGAACCCTCAGTCAGAGCCTGCTCGCCACAGTTTCACGGGTTGGGCGGGGCTTTTGACGTGCTCTCAGCTGTGAGCGTTTGCCCTTCTGGAGCTTTTGCCCCGCCCTCGAGGTCAGGGCCCTTCTCGCAGAGTCGCAAACCCAGGTTTATTGGCCCGGGCGTGTTTGCTGGCTTCCGCTCAGCTGCGTACTTCCACTGCTCCCGGACTCTACCCCGCCCCCGCGTTCGGAGCCCGCTCATGCATGTAGGAATGCAATCCGGGGTTTCTTTGGCCGGGCAGGGATAGTAGCGTGAGCTCAACTGCGACCTTCCACTTGTCTCGGGGTCTAGCCCGTTCCTGCGCTCGGAGCCCGCTCGTGCACGTATACTGGGCAACCGCGGTTTCTCCAGCCTGGGGGGGTGGAGGCTGGTAGCGTGAGCTCAGCCGCGAGTCCCTGCCCATCCCTGGTCCTAGCCCGGTCCCCGCAGTCAGGGCCAGCCTGCGCAGGGTCGTAGAGCAGATTTCTGCCCGTTCCTGGCCTCCCGCTTTGTCCCGTAAGTGGGGTTAAAGGCGGGCCCACAGCTGCCGGTCTGCTTTCACGCATCCCCTCTGACCCTCTGGGCTAGACCGAGCTCCCACTGACTTGGCCTCTGCCCACGCCGACAGAACCGCGTTTCAGCATCCTGTCACCCCAAACCCTTAAGCAGCCCTCAGCAGACTAGGAAGGGACCTAATACTCTACACTGTAGGCCTGGGAGCTCCCTCACTTGTTTCACAGCTCAAAACTGTCCAAACGCCTCTTCTAGGCTCTGGGACTGAAGGCTGGGGCTTGGTTCCTGGGACCCAGGTCCCTCCCTCTCCTCCAAACATTCCTCCGGCCCCGCTGGTCTCTTCAGGCTACCGTTTGCTCCGGGGAGCTGGGCAGCCCTCTTCGCGTTTTCGCTATTCCTACCAGTCTCAATGTGGCTTCTTCTGTGTTCCTTGCTTGAAGAGTCCACTTAGTTTAGTTCATAGTTGGTTTATCCAGATGATGGTTCTTTAAATTGAGTTATAATCCATTTTGCTTCTGGGAGTTGGAAGTTGGTACGTTCGCCTACTCCGTCGCCATCTTGCTTCCCGATGAAATACTACATTTTAATTTCCTCATGTTTGTTACTTCAGTAAACAAACATGTAACAGAAAGAAAAAAAATGCCAAACAACCAGGGATGACAAGCTGTCACTGGAAATATATTAAATGACAGTTTTATTGCTTTTTGTCAGGTATTGTTTAATATTTTTTCATTAATATTTTAAAACTCTTTCTGATAACACAACTTTGTTTTCTGTACCTCTTTGTTTTTATTTAACTATTAAATGCATGAAATAATAAACTACCTTTAAGGATATTTTTTTATATATATACTTAAAATAATCATAACAGCAGAGAACTGCTTTAAAAATTATTTGAACCTCATCCCTGGATGCCACCTATATTCTTTGATTCATGGCCCCCTACATGATCAGTTCACCAATGAAACACCTAACTCCTCCTACGTTGTGATCTCTGGCTTCACTTTCTGCTACCAGACAGAAAAAAAAAAAAAAAGTCTGGTTTTAAGTGGCACATGTGATTAAATTATGCCCATAGGGATATTCTCCTTATCTCTCTAAAGTAAACTCTGCCACATAACCTAATTTAAACATAAGAGTCAATTCCATCCTATTTAAAGTCCCAGGGATGAGTCAGGGCATGTATACATGGGGACAGAATGGGGAATCTTAAAGGATCTCTTAAAATTCTGCTGACCAAAGTTCCACTTCTGACTTTGGAATCAATAATAAAATACCAGAGATGACCATCAAAATCCAAGCTTTATTTCTAATGAAACAGATTTAAGACTGTGGTGTTTGCACTGTGGCTAAATCAGCTTGCAAATAGTCCCTTGCCAAATTAGACTATTGTATTTCCCCATTCTTGACATCCTGTCATACTTCCAGCCTCCCCTGAAGAGGAGAATCCTGGCTAGATAAACTTAGCTTGCAGAATGACAGTAAGCCAGGTTGCCCCACCTCTATAGCCAAGCAGATCTGAGAATAAGAGACCAAAAAACAAAAACAAAAAAGAGAGAGTTGAGATTGAGCCATTAGCCTCAATTTCTTTTCCACAACTAACCAACTGGATAACATGCCTCTGCTGCCAGAAGGGATGTCTGAGAGGCAGGAGCGGCCATCCTTGTCTGATTGGGAACCCTATAGTTTTACCCCACATTGTTTCCTTTTGAACTTCTATGTGATAAACTCCTTAATAATTTAGGTGAATTTAATATAATCACTGAGACACAATGCACATTTTAAAAATTCTGATGGATATTGTAGGGTATACATACTTAAATAATATTTTTTTTCTTAAAAATGCAAAAAAGACACAAAAAACTTGGTAAGCAACCAGTAGAATTAAACAAGCACGTAAATAGCCAGAATGCAAAGTAAAATTATATATATGCAATGAAGAAGGTGCTCACAAAAAGCAAGAGGAACTGAGAGGAAGAAGTGGGTGCATTTAATTCAGGACTGGGAGAGGGATGTAAGATATATACGAAGTGGTTGGAAATGGTCATGGAAGTCACGAAGAAGTAATTCTATGGAGAGGGAGTTCCACAAAATAGAGGCTGGGGAGTAAAATGCTCCAGCCTTACATGGTTAGCCAGGAGGGTTGAAAGGCAGCCTGAAGCCAAATATGCTTATTACTACATCATGCTTGTTCTTAACCCCTGCCTTGCTTGTCTCTTTCCTTAAATGGGGCAATCATCTATAACTCACCAGCAGACTTTAGATTTTCTCTTTCATAACTACATATTTTAAAATTCAAGGAGGCTTTCCATACTAAAGTAGAGGAAATATATTACAAGTCATTATGATAATAGCCTTTCTTTTTGGTTTACAAAGAACCACACAGACTTCACAACATTAAGATCACAGAAACTACAATACATCATTCTGCAGGTATCCCAAACTCAGCATGTCCTAAACTGAGCACATTATTCTACTTTTCTACTCAAACCCACACATCTTTCTGTGTTCCTCTATGTCAATGCAACTAGCCCTTCCAACTGGAAATCCAGGAGACATTCTTCATTTTATATCACCAACCAGTGAATAAATCCTGTTTACTCGAACTATAGCAACACTAGTGTGTCTAACTCCATACTTTCATCTTTACACTCTTTTAAGGCCCTTTACATCTTTGAGATTACTAAATTATTTCCTAAGTGGTACTCTTACGGTCTTCCCAACTTCTTTTTCTAGTCTTCCTCCAACCTGATGATGGAGAAATTTTATTTTAAAAGATCAAATTATATCATGCTTAATATACTAATTATTTTGTCTTACAAACAGTTCATGTCTGTTTAAGTATGTGCCAAACACTGCACTATTAGTTGATGTAATAAAAATGATAGGCTCTGAACTTTGGTAACTTAGTGGGAAAGTTAGATGTGTATAATATAAAGTATAAGGACAATCAGAAAAATAACAAAGAGTTGTATAAACACAGCAGATCATAGTAAATGTATCATAGTATGTATTCAGATTGTATTATTTAGGCAATAGTTCCCCAACAAAGGACCTTAATGCATGCAATAAATTCCATGTAATTTAATTGCTGTGGTAGAGGTGGATGAGACACCTACCAATCTATTTTCATTTTCTGAGCACAAGAAAAAACAACATTTCCCAGCCTCTCTTGCAGTTAGGTTGAGATGATGTCACTGTGGTCTGGACAAGGAAATAGGCCAGTACTACTCAGAGGGTGCTCTGTGGAATACTACCTGTGCACGGACTGTTTTTTATTGGACCACAAGGATTTAACTTTAGAAATAGAGAGTAGGAATTAAAAATTTTTATCACAATTTGACAAATTAATTTTGCATCCATTGAATCTAAAAATTTTAAAATGTATGTATATTGTGTATTTTAGTTTGATGTTCTCTCTCCCTCATCAGAGCTGAATACAGTCAGAAGACAGAGTCAGAAAATGGAAGTAGCTTGGATAGCCAGGTGTAAGTAGAATTAACTGACCCATAGTGGGCTTTTCATAAGTAAAAATTAAAGTTTTATTGTGTTAGGCTACTAAGATTTGGGGCAGTGCGTTATAACAGCCAGCATTATATTTTCTTAAAAATAGCCAAAGAGATTCTTCACCTTATATCCCTAGCATACCTTCCAGTCTTATCACTAATCAGACATACTATGCACTTCACACTTCCGTTCCTTTACCTTAATTGTCGCCTGAAAGCATTCAGCAAATAACACCTGGACTAGTGCTCCTCATCGTGATCTTTGTTATCTTTCTGTATCTACCATTCTGAATCAAAATGCCATGCCAAATGAAAAAATGCAATACAATTAAACAACCCCAATTTTTAAATAACTTGGTCAAAAAAAAAAATTAATGATTTCTGGTATTAAAATTTACCACAAATCTATGGTCATTCAACTATATAAAAGATTCTGTAAAAATAGACAAATTAAAAATAGGTTTTTTTAAAGAATAAGGTTGTTAATAATATTTAAGTATCTATAAAATCTTGGTATATGGTAATAATAAAGTGATTTCAAATCAGTAACTAAAAATAATACAGTTAACATATTATGTTGGTATAACTGGTTAGCCATTAGGTGGAGGAAAAATACAAATTATTATTATAATTATGCCTAAATATTTAAATATAAAATTTAAACATGAAAGTACCAGGAGTAAAGATAGGTGCCGAACATTTTTAACCTTAACATAGAGAAGCTTTCTAAGATTTAATCTTAGCACAAATAATGCTCTGTAAGCATGATTCCAACACAGGGTTGAGAAACAATAATTCACATAAATCATGAGTCAACAAAAAGATTAAGAATCTAGTATAAAAATAAGCAAGAAGAACAATTTACATATTGAATTAAAATAGCTCAAAATGTGAAATATTTTCTTCATTGCAGCATGACTTGAACTTCATGAAAGCATGGTGTTCTTCAAGTCTGTTCAAGATCCTTGTCTTAGTTCTGTTCACCCATGTCCTTCTATATAATCCCCTATATACTTATCATATGTAGTAGTTGGGCCTGATCTGTGGCAGCGCAGTGGATACGCATTGACCTGGAACATTAAGGTTACTGGTTTGAAACCCCAGGCTTGTCAAATCAAGGCACATATGAGAAGTAACTATTATAAGTTGAGGTTCCCTACTCCTCCAGCACCCCCTTTCTCTCACTGTCTCTCTCTCTCCCCCTTCTCTCTCTAAAATTTAATAAATAACACCTTTAAAAAAAGAAAGAAGGGAAGAAAGAAAGAGAAAGAGAAGAAAAAAAAGATAGAAAGAAAAAAGAAAAAGAGTCCATCTTTTCAAAACATGACAAATGGGTTATGAGAAATAAGGACCCTTCACTTCGGGCAAATGCCAAACAAAAGACTCAGGAAAGAGCTATATTTTAATGGTAGGAAGCAAAGGAATCCTTTTGTAATACATTTAAGAAAATAGAAAATGTTTTTACCATAGAAAATAAGTTGCAGAGAGAAATATCTGGGAGAGAGAGAAAGAGAGAAAAAGAAGTAAGGCTAAAGGCGATGGGAGAGTGAATAAACAAAGGAGCCAAACTTAGATGTAACCAAAGATAAATAGCTTTTAAGTATACTTCAATCCATGTGAATGAACCTCTAACATTGATTATTTAGTCTGTGAAATATTTCAACATACAGTATTTGAAAAATGACACACGCTGATACTGGTGCATATGGGGAATGAGCAACAATAAGGGAGAAGGTTGCCCTCTCTTCCTTCCATACCTCCAACTTTATATAAACCTGAAAAGACTTCAGTTACTTTGATCTGGTAGATGCATTAGCAATCACTTACTCCAAGTATGCATGTAATATAAGAACTCTTCTATAACAACCCAAAAAAGAAATCTTTTTTCTTTTCTTTAATATCTTAAGCAATGGGAACTGACTGCCTCATGCAATTGTCCTTGTCAATTTCAAACAATTCTAATCATTATAAAGTTCTTCTTAATCTCGAGTCCACATCTGCCTCCACGTAATACCCATATATTAGTCCTAGTTCCGTTAGCTAGAGTTAAACAGAATAAGCCTGCTTCCTCTTCTGCATGACAGCACATCAAATATTTATTGACAGTTTGCATTTCACCAGGGTTTTCTCCAGGCCAAACTCCCTTAGGTCCTAGCTGTCTCAGAATCCACGGAGTATGGCAACGCAGATGATGTAGCCCTCATTTTCTAAACACCAACACCTGTTTCAGATATTAAAAGATATCAAAATAAACAAAATACTCATCAGCGTTTACATCTGGGGTTTCACTGGCATATAATAAGATATCTGCATATAGAACAACATATGATTCACCTTAAAAGTGACACCATTGTGCTGATAAACATATACTCTCTACTCTTCAAACAGCAAATATATTTTACACTCAAGTGTATATTGGTTTCAAAGAATCACAATTACAGTTTCATGGTTGGTAACTACCAGTTATAAAATACTGATTTTATGAGAATTGTAGGTCAAGTGAACTGAACCATAAAATAGCAAATATGTCTAAAGATTATATTCTGTCACTGAGTCAAGTTTGTATTGCAAATTCTACCTTAGAAGATTTGCATATAAAGAACTGCTTTAGGAGGCTCAAACAATACCAAGTTTCTCTGGTGAATTTCTGCTTGCTTTAAAAGTGGCCCCTGGACTCACTTGAAGTGAGAAATGGCAAAGGAAACTGACATTTTCTCTCCCGACAGATGAAATATCCACATGAGTTGAACAGTGTGACTCCGCAACAGACTTGCTCTTTCTGCTCCCATTTCTAGCACTGTTTAATTATCACAGAATGCAGTTCTTGCCCAGACAACCAGCAGACTCCAAGCACCTTCTCTGAGCAGAGTGCTGTGTTGGATGCCATGGGGAACTCAGCAGCTGTGCATGCCCTCGTCCCTTCTTTAAAGAAACATTCAATACCCTGGAGGAGATAAGACTAAAACTTCAGTGTAATTAGGATAGAATGATCAATCATAGTAAGTGTGAAGGCAGGGTTAATGAATAAATCTATACATACACACCTACATATAATAACAGCACTGTATGTAAGTCCTGACTTTCCCATATATTAGCAGCAGGGCCCTTGACCAATTACTACACCATTATAAGGCAACATTAGGGGAATAATCGCGACTTTTGTGTTGCAGTACTAAATGGCCCTCTTTCTAGTCTTCAAAGTGGCATGGAATATCACTGATCTCTCTTCTTATTGAAACATGTTTTCTCTAGGTTTTTACAAGGTTATTCTGTGCTGTTGGGTCCCCCTCACTGTTTGTTTTCTTATTTTTTTGCATCTCTTCCAGAAATCTCAAATTTAGACTGCTTCATGATTTGCCCCTGTAATATCTTCCCTGCTAGCTCCTCTAACTAGCTTCCTTTCCTCTACTCTGGTGCCATATACACATAAGATAAACTAGTCTTTTTAAAAAATTAACTAGAATCAGGCTACTCACCTGGCTAATGAAAATGCTCTAATGGCTTGGCATTTCATGCTAAAAGAAACTTCAGCTCTTCACGTGACCTATGAAGCCCTGCATTATCTGATCCCTGACCACTTCTCTGTCATCACCTCCCACACCTCTCCCTTCACATGTTGTGCCCCAGCCACACTGGGCTTCTTGAATATGGCAAGGGCTCATTTGGTCTTGAAACTTTCATAGTAGCTGCCTCTTCTGCCTACAACTGTGCCCACATCTTCATGGATGGTTCTTTCTTGTCATTCCAGATCTATTTTTTTCTAAGAAAGTTTCTTGAGTGTAAAATAGATGTGGCAGTCATGAGAATGTCTTTAGATATTCACACATAGGGAGCACAGCTGTTGAACTTTGGTATTCATTGCTGTCTCTGCACCAAAGCCATGCTTCCCCTAGCCAATGACTGAGTTTGGTAGAGATGCTAAGGCAGACCCATTCCTAAGAGACACTGGACACCCCTGACAACCGTCTCTGGAATGAAGACTCACAGATGGCTTTTTCACATCTTAGACTGCACAGAAATCTCTGACACAATCACCAAAACTCCCTCCCTCCCTTCTTCGCTCAGGGTCACACTTGCAATAGCGTTGTCATTGTCCCAGCATCCCTGAGCTCCCTCTCTAGTTCCCCTCACAAAGCATTTCCACTAGTAAAATTCTTGCACGTGTAAACCCTTCTTTGTGTCTGCTTCTCAGAGGGCCCCAATTAAAATAGCATAAATATTTGATCCTGTGATATTAATAATTTTTAAACTCTGCATCATAATTTTAAAATTGTTTATGTTGTTACATTATTTATCCCACATACAATATTGTCCTCATTTTATGCATTATGAACTGAGGTTCAGAAAGTACAAATGACTTATGCTAAGGATCATAAAGAAAGCAGAATTTTAGGAGGATTTGCCTTCTAACTTCAAACTCTTTCCACTGCATCTCTGATAGTCCCTCCTCCAAAGCAAGGAGGGCTTCAGAGATGTCTAAAGAGACTGAAACCTCTACCAGATCTGCATCCAAATTGTGCTCTAAGTGTTTGTACTTTGGCTGTGACTGACCCTGGGGTTCTGCATTTAGTTAGGAAGGACAGAATACTTAGCATTTTTATATACATGACATCCTTCTCCAGCAGTAACACACACACTCTACATTATGCAAATGCATTTTCTCCTGGCCTCTCTTTATTTTAGTGAATCCAGTCTACCAAAGGTCAATGTCGTTGTCAGCAATAGGGGTGATGCTGGCAAGTGACGTGATGAAAGCCGCATCCTGTTAGCGGTCCTTGTCAGCCTTAGACTCTGATCCCCTCTCCCTTGCCCTAGCAGGGCAGATTTCACATTCCCTTGCAACAGCCTGCAAGAAAGTCTTTCCTCTTCTTTTGATGCCTGTAAGTCAGATGCACCGACTTTCCCAAATGCCCAACAAGATCGCTGTTGGCTGTTTGGAAGGGTCCTTTTACTGCAAAGACTTACACTTTGTCTTTCAACTACTCTTCTTGTACCAACACTCCCACTTGTGTCTGTTTCCCAAAGAGGCTTAACAAACCCCAGAGAGGTCGGAGAGTGCAGCCACCAACTCAAAACTCCTGAAATATTCAAAACAACAGAAGTTCTCAGTATCCTCCGCACTGTGTGCAAGCCAGTTGCTGTAAATTTGGATAGCATGCCATCATCTCCTTTGGAAAAAAGCCCCAATCTGCCAACACAACACCCATACAATCTTTGAACCATTCCTTCCAGTCAAGTTTTCTTGGAAATTTTATATTTAGATGTATTTTCATGTGATACACAGGCATAGCAAGAAACTATTTGTTGAAAAACAACACTTAAGGAGAGAAAAAAAAAAATTTACTGTCAGTGTAATAGGAACAGTGCCATTTATTTAAAGAATAAGTACATGATGTGATTTTGAAATAATGAGACTGATTTTTAAGTGTAGTTTACAAATACATCCTTAGGAATCTTATTCTTTTATAAGAATTTTTCTTTATAAAAATTAAAACTTCTCAGGAAGTTTAGAGATGTCTACCCTGGTTTTGAGAAGAAGTTTTGAAGTTGAGCTGAGTTTTGAAGATTGGACTTGAGTTGAGTTTTGAAGATTGGGTGAGGACAAATGGCCAAGGCACAACAAATGGCTGGCCATCAGAGGGACAGTGAAATTTTTTAAGAATCTGAATTTGTGTCTATCCCTGTATCTGACACATACTAGCCATTTGGGTTAAACACTTTTCTTGTGTTCAGAGGAGGATGCAGAGTCCTTTGGCTCCTAAACACAGCTTGTAGTCCCCTGCGGGAATGTGGCTTCTCTGAGAGCCAGTGTGCACTGAGCAGTAACACACAAGGCCAACTCATGATCCATGAACTTGGCTTCAAATAGCTGTGCTGGAATATGGTCCCAGGTGAAGACAGAGGATGCAGGTTCCATTGGTAGGGGCCACGGAAACAATCAGTACCAACTCTTTGCAGAGACAAAGAAATGGCGATACATTTACAGAGAGGTAACTTGAGAGGCCCCACTACAGATTAGTTCAAAGAGAAGTAAAAAAGAAGTTCATCCCGCCTTTCTCCTCCCCTGGTTCTACTTCCTTCCCACGTCCATGTACAATAATACATCAACAAGGGCTTAGGTACCACCGTGAATTACAAATGTCTTAAAAATAGATGTGGCCCCAACTGGAACATGTGTCTCATAAACAGATCCAGCTTCTCAGAGGTTCAAGAGCTCACAGAAGACAATGCAGAGTGCCTGTTGCAACCACAAAATATGTGCCAAAGTATCAAAACCCAGGGAAGGAATCTAAGTCTTGATATCCAGCAAAATGTTAGACCACCAGCTTATGTGATTAATTTCATGCATGAACCCCACAGGTAAGGAGGAAATCCAATGTGCCCCAGAATCAAATGAAAAGGTGCCAAAGTTTACTTCACACAAATAGGAAGATTAGCTGATCTGAAAATTGGGTTCAATTGCCACCTTTGGGGAAATCAAATCTGTCATATTAATAACAAGAGTATTAAGATGATCCTCCTATTTAAATGCTAATCACAATAAGGCTTTTCTATGTTTTATCAAGCAAAATAAAACATTTTTCAAATATAAAGATTCTGCATACTTCCAGATAATACCTCCAGAGGATTATTATAAGTGTTCACATATTTTAAATATAATTAAATTCTAGGCTAATCACCTCGGTCAGAGCTCTCCAGGTGAGGTGACTTCCCCCCAGAGTAGCTTCCAAACAACCATGAACAGGGGTTTCATAATCATTTATCTCTCATGGCATTACTGATCTTGAAAGCAGATTATTCATATCACAAAACTAGTGTTTCAGTGAATAGGACGCTATGTCCACACTCTCAGCACCTAATCCTTTCGGCCATGTACCAGTGTTGAAATGTAATGATAGTGAACACAAACTTCTAAAATATGATTTATTTCTGAATGAAAAGCTGTCAAGCCCTGTTACCAAAGCAAAATTATCAATTTATATTCAGAATACAAAAGCCCAGATTCTTCAGGTGTTTTGAAAATACATGATAGCCTCGTTAGGCAAAGGAGCTTACAGTCTTATGCCCTTCACATTCAACACAACAAAGCCAGAGACTCAGTCATGGACTTTGAGTTCCTAATAGACTTTTTCCACTGTCTGGTTTGGTGATGGACATCATCAGATGTTCAGCAAAGTCTCATAGATTATTTTTCAGATCCTTTTTTGTTTTTTGGATTCTTTGTTTCTGCTTTTGCCTCAGAAATTATTTGTGCCAACAACACATTAGCCTTTGAGTTGTCATCTCTTGGCCTCTCACAATTGGTATAAGAATCATGGGAGTATTTGTCCAAGAGCAAATAAAAGAGAAAATGATTTAAAATACACTGAATGAAAAATAAAACATGAGTACCTAGTCTGTACCAAAAATCATAAAGCTTTTTATTCTCTCTACCCTAATCTTTTTCATGAGAATGTATCCTGAAGAAATTATTCTAAAGAAGCAGAATGTTATAGAAATCAACATTTTTATTGCAGAGTTTGTTACATTAGTAAATAATAAAAAAGAAGTAATAGCTCAACTGCCTAATTCTAAACTTACATTTACTTGATGGGTGTGATAGACTCATTAAAACAACACTACATTGCAACATGGGAATGTTTCTGTCATTTTTTAATATGAGTAGACAATAAAATGTGTCTTTAATACAGACTATATATAATACATGCAAAAAATGAAAGTAATTGCTTAACTGATGGTGAAGTGACAGGTAATTTTTTATTCAAGCATTATCTTTAATATCGCTACATCAGCTTCTCAGTAATTAAAACATTTATACCATCTGTATGTAGGAGGCAAAATATACAATTTATTATTCATTCTGAAGAGAAATTATCATGAGCATTTGTCAACTAGAATTTTTTAAAAATTATTTTTGCATGTTCTCCCAGCCCCACTGAGTTCTTCCCTCTTCACAGAATACTCACCCTGCCCCCAATCTGATCTTTCTCTTGCTGTATTCCAGCATACTCTCTCCCGGATCCTAAGACTGCCTTTGGCCTTCAAAAAGCTGAATGCCTTGTCAGTGAAAAAAGCTCAAAGCCATGGCCATTCCCAACAGTTAGGAGTTGTATACTTTGTCCTAAAATCCAGAAAACCCCTAAATTCTGAGGCACAAGAATGGTGTCTTGCTCTGAATCACACTTAAGACAAGAAGTGAATAAGAGTTTGGAGGCACAGCAAGAAATACCCTCTAGGGTTGATTTGAGAATTTAATAAGATAATACACGTAAATTCTCAAATTAGAAGTACCAGCTATGGAGTAAATTGCTTCAGGTCAAATTCTGGCTCTTTTTTTATCTGTTACATTGGATAATTTTGTAAAATTTCTGTGCCCCAGGGATTTCATCAAAGAGGAGAGGAGGGGTGGAGCTGCCACCATACAGAGGTGGTATAAAGATTAAATTAGATAAATTAGATAATAAATTATTTGCTTAGAACAATACTTGGCAAATTGTGTATATAAAATGTTGTAGCTATTTTTTTAATAATGGTTAGAGAAAAGAAAGAGATTGTATTTTCATTTAAATATGGATGAATTATGTAGAACTGATCAGGTGTAAAACTGCTCGCTTTTCTGTCCTCTTTTTTCTAAGAGTTATCTGCATCTTGAATGACAGGGTATTCTTTTTCTTATCCACTCCACCTGTGTTTTGTTTCCACCCCCTCAAAACATGAAAATTAAGCCATGCTTTTTGTCTTGTCTTTATATTCAACCAGTCTCATTTTTATCTTTCAACCCAACATATAAGTACATTTAAATGTCTAACATTATCTGAAAAATAAAGTATTTCTCAGATTATTTTTAAACCCACTCTTTCTTTCTCCTTCTATTTTCAACTAACTCTCTAGCTGTTAGACCCATCTGTTCTGTTACACTCAGTTCAAAAGCTACCCTAAATAGATTCTAGCCAGACCATGCCATAGAAACTTCCTTATCCAAAGTCATGAATGAGCTTCATATCACCAAAGAGCATTTCTCATTTCTTACCAGAGTTCTCTGATAAATCTAATATAATTTTATAAAGATTTTCTGTTACTTATATTTATCCTCATCACACTTTAATTCTTATTATCTGTACCTCCTTGGTTTCCATAATTCTACCCTCATTTTTAGTCTGCATTTATCAGGGTAGCACATTTTTATTATCAGTGTCCTCCACCATCAGCCATGGAGATAACAGTATCCCCAAGATTTTACTATTTCAGCCTCTGTTCTTTTCTCTCCCAAGAAATGCTCATTAATCAACCACACAAGACTCCTGGGTTTACCTATAATGTTGAAATTGATCTTTAAAATCCATATTTATATTTCTGGCCAGTTCATTGACATAAAACTCAGGGTAACATAGAGCACAAAGCCTGGCACCTCTTGACACTAAACAAATATTTGTAAAAAATAAAATTTAAAAATGCCTTTTAGTCACAGCGTTTTGATGACCCAGACCTGTTTCAAAAGCCAAAACTAAGCTGCAGAGAAGTTCCACAGGAGAAGCAGACCCTTCTCCTTTGTATTCCTGATCTCACTCTGTGAAGAGCCCCAGTATATAACATTTATTCCAACCAGGAATCTGAAAGTACAGCGTAAGAAACTGAGACAATAATATTGCAATAGCTATGATTGGTGCCAGGTGGATAGTAGACTTACCTGGGGGAATCACTTAGTAAATGATATCAATGTCCAACACTATGTTGCATACCTGAAATTATTATAAAATAATATATATGTCAACTGTAATTTAAACATTAAAATTTTTAAAATAAAAATAAAATAAAATATGCCACCATTTTTGTAACCCTGTTTAAAAAAAAAAAAAACAAAAAAGAAAGCCATCTAAATTATCTTTCATCTACCCTATTTCTGTACCCTTTTACTTCATATTATCAGAAAATTTATTTTTATTTTACTTCCTGATAGTTCTTTAATCCATCCTCTCTCTATTATTTTTCCTCTGCTGCCGTACTTACTTTGTTTAATCATTTCCTACCTGAAATATTGAAGTAAGGAGCCACCTAATGGAATTGCTTGAGATTTTGCAGCCTTAAATTTATTCTGCACTTTGTTATCTAGAAAATTTACCTAAAGTATGGAAAATGATAGTACCACTTATTTTCTTCTCTGAAGATTTTTAATGGCTTTCAACCACTTACAAGATAATGTGCCAGATTTTCTGTAACTCATACCTCTTTTACAATGTTTGTTCTTTTACTCACCATGCTGTGAACTTCACTATTTTCAAGAATTTTATTTTCTGCAATACGGTATACTAAATAATACAAGTTCCCACTTTGACACTTTAAGCCCTCACAAAAGCTAACACAAGTCCTCTAGATTCAGAACCTTCTTTCAACTAAGGTCTCAAAAATTCAAAAGGTAGTCCAAAGTCACAAAACACACAAGGAAAGAAGGCATCATGAATGAGAGCACACAAAAACAATGGATTCATAGAATCAGATGTATAAATATTTTAACTGTGGAATTATGAACCACTGAATATAAAATAAGTATGTTAGTACACTTAAAAGGAAAATTTTAAATGTAAGAAAATATAAAATGCCAGACCTATTTGAAAACAAACAAACAGATATGTTTTTCCAAAATATATAGTAGTAGAAGTTTTGAAAAATACATAATGGAAGGGTTAAAAGTAAATAGTACATAATTGAAGAAGTAACCAGTGGAATTATCTAGAATGTAGAATAAAGAGATAGAAAATATGAGAAAGGGATTAGAAGACATGGATACACAGTGTAATATCTTATGTATATCTAATTGGTTTCCAGAATGAGAAGAGATAAGAAATTTATAGTATCTATATATATTAGGAGATGATGGGTAAACAATTTATAGAACTATTAACAGCTACAAAACAACAGTTTCAGAAAAACCAAACACAGATTTTAAAACTGAAGTTGACTACTAAATAGCAAAGACAAGGAGATAACTCTAGAAACAGTCATATTAAAATATATAGATTAATTACAAAAGAACAATTATTGGAATGACAGCTGACTTCTGAACTGCAACAGTGAAAACCAGGACGCAGTAAAGTAAAATGTGCATTGCCTTACAGGTAGTAACTGTTAATGTAGACTTGTGTACACAGTGAATGCATCTTTCAAGAATGGGGTATAATAAATGTTTTTTGAGAAACAAAAGGTGTGAATTTTCCACTGACAGACCTTCTCATATATTACTGCTGAGTGTGTAAATTGTTCTAACATATCAAGAAAAGTTTGATATTACTTAATTTGGTACATTTGAACATACACACATCCTCACACTTAAATGTAACACCTATACATGCTCCAAAGGGAAAACTCTTATGTATGTGCAAAATTTTACCAGATTATTAATAGTGGAAACAATGTAATTAAGCATCATATTAAAATGGATACATATATTGTGATATATTAATATTGTTTAATAATATGGGTAAATCACAAACTGAAACCAAAAAAGGCACAAAATATATGTACCATGATCCAATTTATTTTTTATTTTTATTTTATTCATTTTAGAGAGGAGACACAGAGTGAGAGAGAGAGAGAGAGGGAGAGAGAGAAAGAGAGAAAGGGGGGAGGAGCTGGAAGCATCAACTCCCATATGTGCCTTGACCAGACCAGTGTAGGGTTTTGAACCCAATTTATATAAATTTTCAGACACATGGAAAAGGTAAGTTTTATTTAGAGGTACAGATATGCAGCATAAAAATTAAAAAGGAAAGTCAAGATGATGATAAACACAAAAATAAAAACTGTGTGGGGTGGAAAACAATGGAAGGGGAAAGGATATTTACACATCTGATTCTATGATTTGTTATCTCCATGTGTGCTCTCATTCAAAGTAATGGCCCACTTTAATTTCTTTTTATTTTATTCATTTTAGAGAGGAAACACAGAGAGAGAGAGAGAGAGGAGGAGCTGGAAACATCAACTCCCATATGTGCCATGATCAGACCAGTGCAGGGTTTTGAATTGGCGACCTGAGTGTTCCCAGGTCGACACTTTACCCACTGCGCCACCATAGGTCAGGCCGTAATGGCCCACTTTAAATGGAACAGTGGATACATGAATATGCATTGTGTTACCCACTGCATCTTATCTATGTGTTTATAAATATTCACATGTATCTACCCAATATTTAATCTGAAAACTTAAAGGAAATGATAATATTCACTGCTTGTACACAAGCTTCTCCTGCCTGGAGTACTGCTCCTTCCCATTTTTCCTGGGTATTACCTTTTCTCTCAAAACCTTTCCATCCACCCATAGTGAGTCTGAAAATCACCTCTCTCTACCAGTTGCCCAAATAAATATCTACACACTGTGTATGTGTGTGTGTGTTCTTTTTGAGTGTGAACCAATATTTACCATGTTTTATCTAAAATATTAAAGATACTTTGCTTCTATGTCTCCCAACACACTGTGTGTTTCTATAATTTTCTCTCATTTAATATATTCAATGTCTGGGTCCTAGTAGGTAATCAATAAAAATTAAATGGACCATCACTGAATATAAAGATATGTTTCTATAACAATCACAGTTTCTTAGAAAAAGTAAAAAGGGAAGCAACATGGTCTGACAATGGAGAAAGAAAAGGAGGATGGTGAATCTAAAAGCTGAAATGACCATGAATTCTATCAGAATTGTAAGTGAGTCTGGTGCTACTTCCACATTAATGACTAGAAAGCCTAACTGCACTATTAATAGGCACATGCATATTTGCTTCAAGTCTTTGCTTCTGTCTGACATTCTCCTGGTTTGTGGAAGCTCTCCCTTTGCCCGAGTCCCATTCATACTCAACTCCTGTTAAAGCACAACTTGATCCTTTTAAAACAGTTTCCCTCACTCAGCTTCAGTGCTATGAATCATTTAGTTAAATTAATCACTGACAAAGCTGGTGAATACTTGAACACCTTATGTTTTCATGACTTCTGTTGACCTTGGAAAGATAAATTGTCCGCTGAAATAGGTAAGCCATTTAGAGCCTAGTTTCAGTAAGAATTTTTTGTAAGGAAAATATTTGTCACATAAAATAGAAGGTAACCAGCACAAATCAATAATAAATTTGACTACAGATAGCAATAAATGAAAGTCCAAAGTTCCTCAAACCTAGTTCTCATGGACATTAAGATGACACCTTCTTTTATACCTCCAGATGAGTCAGAACCAGCAGTAGAAATGCCCATAGTACTCTTTTCCAGGGGATATATTCCTTTTGGGGCTAAAAAAAGAGTTTCTGTTGAGTATCTAATATGCATACAATTTTCAGGGACTAAAATATAGAATCAACATAATGATTTAGCCATCTTCTAAGTAAAAAAATATTTGGGTATGTAACAATAAAACACCTATACGGCATTCAACAATATAAAGGGGCTATTCTATTCAATTGAAAATACTACTGAACATTTATAATCTCTGTAACATTCTGCTAGGCATTGGACATAATTAAAACTGAAATATGAAGTGAAATCTAATTTTCCAGATGTATTAATAGCTATCAAGTCTTCTCTATTTTCCCTGCCTCAGAGAACCTCGAGTGGTGCTATGAATAAGTTCTGTGCTCAATCAGGGTGTGTTGTAGAGGGTCACAGCAGCTGTGTATATAGAGGAAAAGTTAGTGGATAGTTTCTAATATTAGAATACCTTGTCGGCTTTGGAATTACATAGAGCAAAATATGGTCTCACTTATATTTTAAGTATACTACTTTAAGCAAATTATGACAATTGACTTCATGATATTGTTGTTTACTATGAACTGAAATCAGATTTCTTCCATTTACCTGAACACAAGTGTGGCTAGAAATGCTATTGGGCTGAGTTAGCATGAAGTAGGCTTCCAGTCATAATTGCCTTGTGAGTATCCATCCACTTGCCCACTGCTAGCCATGGCTGGATCACTGTCTAAAAAATTGCCTATAGCTGAGAGGACCAAATGTAGAAAAACAGAATGGTAAGGAGTAGGACTACTTTCCTTTGTATTCCTCAGAATGCACGAGGCTTAGAAGACAATCACACTGGGGTCCTTGAATTCTCGCACCTTTAGTACATTAAATTCAAGCCCTTATTTCTCTTGTTTGCTGACATCTTATGTAGCTCACAAATTCCCTTACTGTTAGCCATTTAAGTTCCTCCATACAGTAGTCAATTCTCTTTTACAACAACTCTCTTTCCCTTCAATGACTTCTACTACTACTATGAGATGAAAACTGGTTTATTACATCGTGAAAGATTTTGCTTCTCAGAGACTCAATATTCTTCAATCAAAGCTTCAGTCTTTTGGCTTCACTCCCTTTTCCATCAGTGATGGAAAAATGAACAAGGGGCAGGCATTTCTGAATATCTACCACAATGCTAAACTTGCAACTTCTGGATGTTATCTAATATAATCCCCACAACATTGAATCAGCGGTTATTATTCTCATTATATGTAGATAACTAATCTGAGTTTCAGAAAGATTAAGTGAATTGCCCAAAGAAGTCTGAATGAAAAGAACCATTCAAACTTTCAACAAAATTGAATCAAACCCACCCCAGTTGTTGTTTACTCTAAATTGACAAGAACCCCTTGTTCTTTATAAGAAGAGGAAACATTTTGGGGTAAGGCAGTTATCTCTTTTAAAACAAAAAGCTTAGAGCATTTTATTGTGAGAACTTTTCTAAAGAATCAATAAAAGTTTTGTGTGTGTGTGTGTGTGTGTGCGCGCACACACTAAATCTAAATTCACCAAGTTATTTTTCTTTTTATACTATAAAGATTTTCAAAATATTTATATAGTTTTAAGAATTTAAGATTTTTATTGTTCTTAAATCCTTAAAAATTAAGAAAAACACAATAGTTTCTGTAGGGTGCATTTCTTTAGTAATCCTCAAAATAAAGAGTTAAATAAAACATAGAATGTGATGTATACTTCTTTAGTCAAAGATAAATATAAAATCTACCACCCTGTGCTCAATAGTTCTTATGCGAACTCTTGGAAAGGAGTGGCCTGTTTCCTTTCAATTCCATCTGGATCTTTCCATTCAGCTGAGATTAAGGGATTCAGCTGATGAGTCACCCAGTCAGCGTTTTGGTGTCTGGTTAGTCAGCAGTGGAGTAAAAATAAATAAATAAATAAAAGGGAAAAAACATAAAAAGCACTTCTGCCTCTCCTTATAGCAATTAAGTTCCTTAGCTGAACAAACCATTCAAGAGGAAGATATAAATTTACAGGGGGAAAATCTATAACTCATTGTGAATAGCAGTAGAAATATTTTATAGGGCATGATTATACAATGGACACATTTGAATGGAATTAGATACAACAGGGTATTTACAAATTAGATTTGATGTTTATTACAGCAGTTGAATAAAATGTCAAGAGCTTTCTTTTACTTGTATATCCAACGCAGTGCATGTGTGATTAAAGTCTGTGTTCAGGTGAATGTGTATATTTGCCAACTGTGCTGATTTCCTTCTCTTGGAACAGAATGGCTGATAAAAATAAAATGATTACTTTTGGACTGCATGAAATTAAAGATCCTAGAATACTGGAATCCTAAATTTATAGCCCTGCTTTTTATGGAATTAGATTTAAGATGACAGAAAAAGGGGACTAGGGCTTTTCTGAGTGCCAGTGGTTCACAGGAACAGCTCTTTTATGCTGACTATAAAGATGGCATTCCACATGATGGACCAGAGAGAAAACAAGAAAAGGTAGAACCAAAAAAGCCATAATTTTCAGGACAGGTGTAATGGTGAGTCCAAGTTGTCAACCAATGGCATTTGGCACCAATTCAACACCAACAACAGGAATCCCCAATTTGGGGTGCGGTGAAGAAAAAACTAGCATAAACAGTTCAACGATAATACAGCATGGCTGAAAAAACAGCATGGCAGCAGTGCGGCTGGGGCTGGTTAGCTCAGTCAGTTGGAACACTGTTCCGACACACCAAGATTGGGGGTTAGACGCCAGTCAGAACACATATCAGAGGCAACCAATGAATACACAACTAAGTGGAACAACATAGGAATGTTTCTCGCTCTCCCCCATCGCTTCCTCTTTCTGTCGCTCTAAAATCAATCAATACAAAAATAAAAAATAAAGCAGCATGGCTGTGGAAGAGCTTGATTGGGCTACAGTGCGGCTATTCACAGCCGGGCGGCAAGGCTGCCCTGGGCATGGAGGCCCTTAGGCCAGGACCCTCTTCAGAGAGGAAGCTCTGCTCCATGATGGTGCGCTCGGTGAAGGCCTGCTGCGTTCTGCCCAGTTGGCTACCAGTCTGAGCAGTCTGCCCTGCTCTTCTGGGCTGGTCCACCCTAAGCTGTGCTGGTCTGCGCTGTGCTGGTCCGCCCTGCTGTGTTCTGGTCCGCCCTGTGCTGGTCCACCCTGAGTTGTGCTGGTTGGATCTGCTTCCCTCTACTCCAGGAAGCCAGCTTCGGTGTTTCAGCTCAAGCCAGGGAAAGGCAGTCTACAGTCCTGGGTGGAAAGTGGCCCTTGAAGACAAGGGGGAGCTGATTTATATTGAATTATGTAGCCAGAAGTCCGGCCCCTAATGGCTGATTGGTAAGAACAGAGGTACTCTGATTGGTTGGAGCTGCACAGCTCCAATTGGATGGGGAAAGCCACATCCTACTGTTTGGAATAGGACTCCAGAAACTTTTTTAGAAGGGCTGACTCAGCTGGTGAGAACACGGTGCAAGCAGGCAGTCTAGCTCTGCCGAGGCAGGGTTTCTCAATGAAGTGCAGTTTTCATGAGAGGTCCCTGAACAGAAATGGCTGCTAGACTCTGCTGTTTCTGAGGTTTTTTTTCTCTTTTCTTTTGTTTGTTTTGAGCCTGGGTAGCCACCAGGTGCCTTTTTCAGTCCTCAGGGTCCACATTTTCCCCTTTGGCTCAGCACTTGCCTACAGACGGCATTGATGATCAACCAGGTCAGTTAGTCCCATGTTGGTACCAGAGTGGCTTGGCTACCTGCTCTAGTCCCTGGGTGGGACTCCAGAGGCCAGTCAGTTGTCAATAGATCAGCTAGAGGCATTTGCTTACCAGAGGCCTCTCAGGTACCAACCAAATTCAAAGATTTGCTCTCTTATAGAAGCAGCTAACACTTGTAAAGTTGAAAAAACAACAATGGCACTTAGTTTGTAAGAAAAGTCATAGGTAATTGATAAAAGATATTTGACATTAGAACTAAAAGGTTCCCACCATCAGGTACACATTGAGTGGCTTGATGAATCATTTATAACTTTTGTGTAATTATTACTTGAGTTTTTATAGGCTTTAAACATTTGGTTATAAGAGCATCAATAGCTGGAAAAATAATATATATTGAACAAATTAGAATAACAATAATCAAAACAATTTGCAATCCAGACTTTAAAATAGCTCCTAGCCCAGTTGGAAGCTAGCTGAAAATGTCATAAAATTTAAACACTAATCAGTCATAGACACTGGAAGAAAAATTGGAATGCCCTTTAAAAGATCAGGAAAAGTTTTCTGTTGTTTCTAACTCCATGTGGGAAGAAGTATTTATCCATGTACAAACTCTTTCTTGGCTGTGAGCTCATAATAGAAGGTGACTGTTGTAGAAGGCTACTTGTGCTCAGGAATCTAAAGATGTTTGCTGGGGTCAAATGGTTCTGGCAGGTGAGTAAGCAATATGATTGATGGTTCTAGTTAGATTTCACATTATATTTAAATAAGCAGTCCCAAGGTCACCCCATGAAAATATAATTCTGAGAACATAATTAACCTCATCTCTTTGTATCAGGGTAATTTGGGCCTCAAAGATAAGTTGAGAAGTATTATCTCTTCCTCAAATTTGGGGGGAGTTCTATAAAATTAGAGGTATTTTATCCTTAAATTTTCAGTGGAATTCACCAATGTATCAGTCTGTGGATAAAATATTCTGTATGGGATAATTTTTACTGCAAATCACATTACTGTAATTAATATAGAGCCATTGCATTTCTAAAAAAATCTGTATTAAGTCATTCAAGGAATTTATTTTTTCTAAATTGTAGAAATTACTGGCATAAATTTTTTTAATACATTATTTTATTAACATTTTTTAAATGTCAAATCCATACCAATGTCATCTATCTCAACTCCAATATTGACAATTGTGTCTCCTCTTTTTTATATTTATAGTAAGTTTGATTAAAGATTGTCAGTTTTTTAAATGTTTTCAAAGAAAAGATCGTATGATTTTAATGCCTTTCTCTATTTTTTTCCTGTTTCCTAGTAAACTGCTTTCTGTTTTTATATGTATTCTTCCATTTATTTTCCTTTTTCTGCATTTAATTTAATTTTTTTTCTAGTTTCTTAAGGTTGAAGCTCAGATAGTTGGCTTGATACATTTCTTGTTTTCCAACATGGGCTATAGTACTATAAATTTTCCTCTAACTATTGCTTTAGCTTTATCTCATACATTTTGATATTTTGTCCTTTAGTTTACATTCATGTAAATATGTTTTCTAATTTCTCTTTTGCTTGTCCTATGACATGGGTTATCTAGAATCGTGGTATTTAGTTTCAAAATATTGAGAGATTTTCCAGAGAGCTTTCTATTTTGGATTTCTAATTTAGTTTCTTTATGGCCAGAGACCATATTTTGTATGACTTGTCTTTTCAAATTAACGAAACAAAAATATGTTTTTTCTTGGTAAATATCCCATATGCACTCAGAAAAAGTGCTGTTGTTAGGTGAGGAAATCTATGAATGTTAATAAGTTTAAGTTGATTAATTGTTTTGGTAGTGAATTATAAGCTATTTAGGTATAAGTTTGTAAGGTAGTTTATTGATGGTTTAAGGAATTCCCAGATAGCTGGTAAAACATTACTTCTGGGTATGTCTGTAAGGGTATTTCTGAAAAAAGTTAGCATTTAAATCAGTAGATTGAGGACAAAAGTTGCCCCCAATGATGTAGAGGAATAACATCTAATTCTTTCAGGAACTGAATAGAACAAAAAGGTGAAGGAAGAATGAATATGCTCTCTGCTTGAGCCATGACATCCACCTTCTCTTGACCCTGGACATGAGTGCTTCTAATTATTGGGCCTTTGGACTTGGACTAAGACTTACACCATTAACTCCCCTGGTTCTCAGGCCTTTGGGTTTGGATTAGAACTACACCACAGCTTCCCTGGGCCTCTGTCTTGCGGATAGAAGATCATGGGACTTCTCAGCCGCCATAATCCTGTGAGCTAATATCTCATACTAAACCTCTTTCTATCTCTTTCTCTCTCTAAGTATTCTATTGGTTCAATTTCTCTGGAGAATTGTGACTAACACAATTGTGGTATTCAAGTCTTTTGTATATTTTATTCCTTTTATCTATTGTTTAAGTAGAAAAAAATGAAATGCTTTAATGTAATAGTGATTGTCTGTTTCAGTTTTATCAAGTTTATACATTTATACGGCTCACAAAAATTAGGGGATATTTTATTGCTTCATATTCATTTTGAAAATATCCCCTAATTTTTGTGAACATTATGTTTTGAAGCTATATTACTTGGGACATAAATGTTTAAGTTTGTTTTGATCGGTTGATGAATTGCCTTTTTATCATTATAAAATGATCATTTGTTTCCCTAATAACATTTTCTGTTCACTAATTGCTTCATATAATATTGGAATAACCACTATAGATTTATTTTGATTAATGTTAGCATTATATCGATTTTTAATTTTTTTTTAATTTCAACTTACTTATGTCATTATATTTAAAGTATATTTCTTTTTGAGTCTTGCTTTTTCTTATTCATACTATTAATCTCTATCTTTTAATTGAGATTTTAAAACCATTTACATTCAATATAATTTTGATATGGCCAAGTTTAAGTCCAATGCCTTGAAAATCATTGTTTCATACATATTATCTCCCTTTTGAATACTTGGAGGGTAAACTCAGTTACTTTTTCTCTACCTTGACCATATCTGGAACTTTTTATATTGGAATTTAATTACATGTTACATTTCTATCTCATATTCTAAGTCATTAGTGGAGTAAGAGGAGAAAATGCCTTATTCATCTTTCTTGCACTTTCAACATTATCGGTACTTCACAAATGGAATCTAAAGTATTTAGTTATATTTGTGCAGCAAATAATGGAATGAACACCTTCATTCATTCATTTATTTTTCACATAGGAGTATCAATTACAAATGAGGGCTTTATCCAGAGATTAACTTTTCATTACAAAACTATAAATATCATTTGGCTTTAAAAATTTTGCTTCTATTTTGAGGTATCATACTTTATTTTTAATGTTAAAGTGGGGGTAGAGAAAGATACTGGAATTAATTTGGTGTCTAATTGAAACAGGTTTTATCAAATATACCACAGGTGTTTCAGTGGGAATGTTAGTGCATCAAGTATATATTTCAACCTGATCAGGCGGTGGCACAGTGGATTGAGTGTTGGACTGGGATGTGGAAGACCCAGGTTCGAGACCCTGAGCTCGCCAGCTTGAGCGCGGGCCCATCTGGCTTGAGCAAAAGCTGGCCAGCTTGGACCCAAGGTCGCTGGCTCCAGCAAGAGGTTGCTCGGTCTGCTGAAGGCCCGCGGTCAAGGCACACATGAGAAAGCAATCAATGAACAACTAAGGTGTTGCGACGGCAACGAAAAACTAATGATTGATGCTTCCCACTTCTCTCCGTTCCTGTCTGTCTGTCCCTATCTATCTCTCTCTCTGACTCTCTCTCTGTCCCTGTAAAAAGAAAAAAAAAAAAGTATATATTTCAACAGGATGTGATAGAGAAAATTAGCATCAATTATTGGCCTTATAAGATAAGATGTTTATTTTAAGCTGCATAAATGCTATTGATTCAATACAAGAGTGAAAGGAATATCTGACCAGCACAGTCATTGTATTTGATTCTGAAATATCAGTCTTAGCTCTTTCCAAATCCCAAATGTGGAAAAGTCTAAATTCTAAATATGTAAAAGAGAAGCTTAACCTATCTCAATTGGTCAAAAAATTTTAAAGAGTAACACTAGTTTTGAACCAACTTCAAAAAATTTAAAAAGTTGGTACAAATTACATTAAAATTATTACTGCCTGACCAGGTGGTGGCGCAGTGGATAGAGTGTTGGACTGGGATGCAGAGAATCCAGGTTCGAGACTCCAAGGTTGCCAGCTTGAGCGCTGGCTCATCTGGTTTGAGCAAGGCTAACCAGCTTGAACCCAAGGTCGCTGGTTTCAGCAAGGGGTCACTCGGTCTGCTGGAGCTCCCGGGTCAAGGCACATATGAGAAAGCAATCAATAAACAACTAAGGTGCCGCAACAAAGAATTGATGCTTCTCATCTCTCTCCCTTCTTGTCTGTTTGTCTCTATCTGTTCCTCTCTCTGATTCTGTCTGTCTCTGTCATACACACACACAAAATTAAAATTATTTCTAATTTTTGAATTTGAGTATTAAAATTAATTGAATTGATATTAATGCTGTAAACTTGCTTTTAATTATTTTAATTTACTTTTTTATACTCATTGTATTATAATAAAATATAGGATGACTGTGTTTATTTATTAAGCCCCAAATTAAACTTTGCTATAAATTTGGGTAGAGAGTAACTAAAAATTTTAAGTGGGAGAAAAAGGTGGTCATCTCATATTTCAAAGAAGCATAAAGAAAACATCCTTAAAGAATGCTTTTCTTCCCCAAAGAAAGAGATGTGATTTCATTCCCTAAATAAGTTAAAGATTTTAAGTGAAAGATGAAAAATCATTTTATCCCCAAACATGGAAACCACAGGCAAAACAAAATAGTTTTGCCATCTTAGGAACTGTAGAGAGAAACAATGAGTACCTAAAAGTGGATAATTCTATTCTGTTTGTTCAGTAAAAGCAACATAAAGGGAACATTTTTTCCACTAGTAGATGGAAAGATAGATGATAGATGGGCAGATAGACAGACTTGAAATATAAATTAGCCAACATATAGTTAAGCTAGTATTATTAAAATTGTGTAAAAGGGAAAATTATAATTAAACATCTTTTATTGCAAATGACTTAAAAGTAAGATTTGGTTCTCTAGAATATAAATCATCTGCATACTTAATATATTCTGTTACCTCAAGTTGATGAGCGATTGCCACTGCTGCTCTAGCATGTAATTTATTAATAGCAATATTAAGCGATATTCCCTTGATTTCCATAATTGTAGTTTCCTAGGACAGTGTGATGCTATGAATAAGCTAGGATAATGGCTGTTGTCATTCGTAGTCATCACTTTGAAAGCTACTCCAAAAACAGAACTCTGGTAACGGTTACCATCTCTACTTTTATGTTCAAGGTGTTCGATTTTAAGAAACTCTTGCTCTATTATGAACCAGAGTCTGTTGGTCTTCTACCAGCAACACTGAAGGTTATCTAACCAAGTTTTTAAGGAAATCTTCCCAAAGGCTTGAATTACCCAAAGGCACGCTTAATAATTTACCTGGCATGAAGTTGCACTGCAAGGCAGATTCTCCCAACCAGCTGTATAGGCTGCAGTCTAGTTAATATGCACAAAATCTCCCAGTCCCAGAGTTTCTTCCCCTGAGGAATGTTTCTCAGGTTTTGCTTTAAGCACATTATACTTTCCCTACTATTTAAAGGCCTTGGCCTCTCACCATCTGGATAATAGCATGTCACTGAGTATAAAAGTAACATTCAGAACAACTCTTGAACATGGAAGACCTGAGGGACTGTTGCAGGAAGGGTAGTTTACAAATGTCAGAGATGATTATTCCCTAGGACATAAAATAATGGTAAATAGCAAGCATAAATCTTGTGTCTCTACACTGAAAGTTTTATTGTGTTTTGCCATCTTATTGCAAATCTAATTTTCACTGGAATCCCATTGGGAGTGTGGCTCACGCTAATTTTTTAGCATGAGAATTATCAGCGAATGAAATTACTGTATTGCTTTTGGACTCAAATGCAAATCTAGTATGAATATGGAATAGATATTTCTATACATTCAGAAAGTATGTTTCTTTTCAACTAAAAAAAAATCTACAAGAAGACATATTTCTCTCTAAACATTAAGAAACAACTGAGCTGAGTTACAATATACCTTCTCTTCCTAGGTTGCCAGCACATGAAAAATTGCAGAGCTTCCCGGCCCTGAGCCAGCCTTATTAGGACTCAAGGTAAGAAAGAAATTAGTTTGGGTAAATTCTCACTGTTAACTGTTAGGGGAGCCCCAAAAGATGATGCCTGTTCCCCTCTTCTCCCCTTTCTGTAATTTTATCCTGGACTAAATGCACATCTTGTTTAAGGTGCCATATCTGGCTTTCCATTCACATGGCTTACTCAGACCACCTTTATGGACAGCATTCCTAAACTGAGTCTACATGTATCCCCTAAGTATTGCCAAATCAAGGGATCAGTTTTATAAATTAAAATACAAAATAGATATAATCAATATTATGATTGCATTGACAAGATCTGAAATCAACAAAGGATTTCCAAACAGCAGTGGTTTTCTATCTGTGTTTTTCTCCCAGACACTTTTGGGTGAAGTGTTCACCCAAAAGCCATTGTAGTAATGTCAGTAAATCAGAGCGCTCTGGCAGAAATGCTCATGGAGAGCTCTGAGCAATTCCTCAGCCACCAAGTATTGCCCCTTCCTTGAACAATTGCTAAGATCCCTAAGAACCTCTGTAGCATTACCTGGTTCAATAAACTCTCAGCATAAGACCACCCAGCTCAGCCAGTCTACTTGTGTCCCGAACCAATATTCATTCCTAAAATAAGGAATCTTTTGAAGTGAGATAAGATCAAATAATGGATATTAGGCTCTGAGGATATGTTGGATAAAGTCTAAAAGAAGCCAGATGAAACCAATTCCGATATTCTCAATGTTAGTCTAATGATGACTAAATAAAATAGTAACAGCTTTTTATAGTTATGATGGTCTCATTCTTTATCAGTTCTCAAAGCTACCTGTACATAAATCTCTTGCTAAACTTCCAAGGAGATAGAACTGCTCATATTAAGACAATTGTTCTTAACCTTCTTTGAGGTACTGAACCCACCAGTTTCATATGTGCATTCACTGAACCCTTCTTTAGTGATAAATAAAATATGATCTTTTTTTCCAAATTCAAGACATAGGTATATGGTTTTTACTGGTGCGCAAAATGAGCCGTGCATGAACATCACCTTGCTCAAAGAACAAAACCAATAAAGAGCATGAACTCACAACAAATTACGGTATTACTTTATTCTGGCCTCGGCGGCAGAGACGTCTCCAAACCCTTGAGACTGACTCATCGAACCCCTAGGGTTCAATAGAACCCAGGTTAAGAACCACTGTATTAAGATGTCAGGAAACCACAAAAGGCCATTGTTTCTTCCCAGACTTACTTTTTCTGCCCTGTGCTTGAATCTGTGATGATGCCCCGAACCTTTCAGACCTTCTGTAATCACTTGCTAACAATCTCCTGTTCCAGAGCATATGAAGCTCAGAGAAGCCCCTGCAAGAATTAAAACAGATCCTTATTCTACCCAGATGATGAACGTATTCTAGTTTGCATTTCAAGATTAACTAAACTCAAATTATTTTAGCCAGAACAGCTCTGATTCACACTGTCCACCTGTTGTCTCAAATGTCACCTTCCACAAGAGACCAGATTTCCTCATGAAGAAAACCTTCTCCTGTTTTTCACTTTCTACATCTCCAGAGGATACCAGAGATACCATGTCCCTAGACAGGTGGCAACATGTTTTATAATGACAAACTTAGTGTCCCTGGATCAGATATTAGGCTGTAGGGATGCTGGTTGCTATGTACCACTTCATGTCAGTGATTCCCAAAATAATCCGTTCAGCTCATGTAAGAGAGTATTCAGAGAACAACAAAAAAAGTAAATATTCTTTTGGTACAGAAAAGTTAGTTTGAGTTTTCAAAGATGAAAAGAAATGACCAGAGGCTGTATGTGTGTCAGAGAAGGGAATATATAAGAATTCTTTGTATCTTTCTCACATTGTTGCTGTGAATAAAAACTACTATAAACAGAGTCCATTTTAAAAAAAAAAAAAACCAAACTAGTCCCAATATAAATGTAAACATTTGGAATAAAATAATTTTTAAAAAGACCTCTAGAATTATTGTCTTTGTGAACACCATTATATTTTTTTTAATTTAAAAACTATGGTAAAATGTATATAATGTAAATTTGCTATTTTAACCCTGTTAGATGTATAGTTATATGGCATTAAATACATTCACACTGTTGTAGAATCATAACCACTATAAATCACTAGAGCATTTCATCTTCTGCAAGTAAAGCTCTGTACTTAGTAAGACAAACTCCCCATCCAAACCCACCACCCCTGGCAGCCACAATTCCACTTTCTCTTTCTAATTTCACTACTTTCTGGGCCATCCCATAAGTAGAACCACACAGGATTTGTCCTTTCATGATTTTTTTCTTTATCTGCTTAGTATAGTATCAAGCTTCATCCATGTTGTAGCACTTTTCAGAATTTACTTACTTTTAAATAAAGGGTTAAATAATATGCCATATGTATGGATAATAATTTATCATTCACTCATCAATCATGGCTTAGAAAACTTTATTCTGACTTTTTAAAACTATATTAATTATGAAGTCACTTAAAATACAGATGAAATCCCTAATGTTATCAGCATTTTGTAAAAAAAAAAACAAAATCAGACCACATTCTGAGCTATGCAACACATCTTATAATAAAGAGAGAGAGGGAGAGAGAGAGAGAAAGATAATGAGCATATTTTTTCAGCATAAAAAGAAAAGGCTGTCATTTATTCAAAAATCAAAGTGGAAGAGACATGGCTTTAAAATTCTAGAAAGTTATTATGTGACTTGTAAATTTAATGGAGCCTTATACAATGTTTATATTCTAATAATGGATGATATTATGCCCAAATTTCTCACCTTCTTCCTCTCTAAATTATTTTCCTGGTTTTATTTCTGCACTTCACTGAGGATGCCTGACCTCTTCCCCATGCTTTTATCAAACATCTCAAATCTTATCTCTTGCAAAAATCCCAACACTGATAAAAATATCTGCAGACCCAAATTTGCCTTTATTCTGCAAACATGTTTCTGTTTACCTCTCACAAATTGTTGTCCAAGTCATGAGGGTTAAGATCTATGACTTCCTTTTTCCTGTTCATATACATTGAACAACACAGATTTCATACATATATATTCATTAATGATTCACAAGTCTTAGTCTCTTTTAGTCTCCTCTACAATGTCTCATGCAGGACTGGACACAGAATTTCAATACTTGTTGATGGTTAATGAAATATTTGCTCAGCATGTGTACACAGAAATGACACTCTCCCAGTAAACAGATAGCTCACTCTAATGTCAGCTGTATATAAAAACCAAATACAGGGTTAACTTATGTGATGGCAACAGAATAAGTTAGTTTGAAGAACCAAATATGTTACCTAACTAATTTAGCACAAATGTAGGCATCTGATACCAAAAACTACTAAAAAAGATTAGAAAACCTATTGTTAGTAACTCAGAGCAGAACATATATCTTTAGATGTCTTGGTCAGAGCTTAAACTATAGGAAAGGCCTCTCAACCCTGATACCCTCTGTGCTGGCATCACAACCTTTGTTTCCCAGCACCAACCACACCAGCTAAGGGTAAATAACTCACATCGGGACTCCTCTTTATAGCAAAGATGGAGTATATCCTGAAAACTAACTCAAAGTATTCTGGAATGGGATAAAACTATGAACATCTAAAATTCCTCTCTCATTTGTCCACTCATACCTATCTACTTAGAGAAGCACAGAGTTGGGTAGGGCTCTGTGGGTAAGTGTAACTTAAAAGTAGTATGAGAAAGTAGGTGACATTTATTGAACAAGTGCTAGACAATGATAATGATAATAATAGCAAATGTTTATTAGGCCTTTATTTGTAGCAGGCACTGTTCTTATCATTTTATGTGCATTATCTTATTTAACTAACAAAAGCCCTAACAGCCAATGGCTAGTACTGTCTTACATTGCAAGGATACTAGAACAGAGAGACTGAGAAACTTCTCCAAGTCCCTCAGCTGGTATATGACAGAGCCAGAATTCTAAACTGGGCACTATGACTTCAGTAACTATGCTGAGTATTTATTTGTTTCCAAGATAACAAGGCAGAGCAGGAGCCTGGCTGAGTGAGAAACGAATCATGATAAAAATAAAATAAAAAAAAAAAAAAACACTCTCTGTGTAAAGGCAGCTGCTGGACATTTGCCATCTTCCTTCTAAACCTTAAGAGTATGTTCTTATGGCTAAAAAAAAAAAAAATCCTTAGAAAAGTACCAGAATTTCCCAAAGGATAAAGAAGATTGGTAGTGACACAGCAAATGTGTATGTCAAGGTTATCGAGCACTACATTTACCAGGAGGAGCAGAAGCCCTTATCCCCTGGCAAACTGGGCTGGCCAAGGTAAATGACCTAAGGAGAAAAACAAAAAGTCATCTGAGCCCAATCTTTGCAGTAGAATGGCAACATAGAGAACAATGTATTCTCTGTGATTCAGAGCACATGAAATAAGAGATCAACATTTAAAAAAACAAGTATTATAAATCTCTACAAAACTTAGATAAAATATATTAATGACATTAAACAAGAATAATCAGTTATCAAGAAGAAACAAATAGATGTATGGATATAAAAATATAAATATGTAAAAAAATCACTAGAGATGGATAATTGACAGATTTTATAGAGCCACAAATTTAACTAGTGAACATGAAGGTCAGGTCCAGAACATTATTTAGAAGACATTAGAAAAACATAAAATAATGGAAAATGTAAAAGAGAAGTAATAAACAGAGATGATAAAAAGCACAACTGTCATCAGCTATTTATAGCTGTACCAGAAAGAAAACCCATAAATAAAGAGATGCAAATAGATAAAATAGTAACCCATCAGAATTTCTCAGGATTTAAATAAATGAACACCTAAGATTAAAGGACCTTAAAATGTATAAAACAGTATCAAAAAGGAAAAAGCTACAGGTATCTATATCATTTAAGAAAATATGAAAGAAATTTAAGAAAATATTCTGAATGCTTCCCAAGAGCAAAGTTACTTTAAATAAAAAAAATTCAGATTGCTACCAATATTTTTTAGCATAAATACTGGAAGCAAGATAGAAGGCAAACAGTTTTGAAGTGTTGAAAGAAAAATATTGAACTTTATATCTAGCATTCAAAAAACACTAGAGTGTAAATGATGCCCTGAATAATATAACCCTTCTTTGAAAACACCAGGAGCTTGATCAAATGGTGGCACATTGAATAAAGTGTCAAACTGGAATGCAGAGGACCCAGGTTCAAAACCCCAAGGTCACCAGTTTGAGGTTGGGCTCATCCAGCTTGATTATGGGCTCACCAGCTTCAGCATGGGGTTGCTGGATTGAGCATGAGATCATAGACATGACACCACGGTCACTGGCTTGAGCCCAAAGATCACTGACTTGAAGTCCAAGGTCACTGGCTTAAAGCCCAAGGTTGCTGGCTTGAGCCCAAGGTGGCTGGCTTGAGAAAGTGGTCACTTGCTCTGCTACAATACCCCACCCTCATCAAGGCACAAATGAGAAAGCAATCAATGAACAACTGAGGAGCTGCAACAAAGAATTGATGTGAATCTTTCTCCCTTCCCTCTGTCTGTCCCTCTCTTTGTCAGAAGGAAGGAAGGAAGGAAGGAAGGAAGGAAGGAGAGAAAGAGAAAAAAAGAAAAAAGACAGAAAGAAAGAGAAAGATAACACCAAGAAAAGAAAAATCTTAATGCTATAAGAAATCTGGGAAACAAGGGTAATCAAATACTTTGGTAAAGTTTATTATTGCCTAAAAATAAAGAATATGATGAAAACTTAGAAGAGGTGATGATGAAAATAGATGGAAGTTTATTAATCATGTGGGAGTGTCTACACAGTTTTGCCATCTTTGTCAAACCATCCTAGCTAAGGAATTGCAATCTAGTGCATATGGTTTCCTCTCCTCTAACCGCTTCGAGGCAAATCTACTCAGAAGAGTTGTCTGGTGAGATGGGTGCCAGGAGGAGTACTCAACTGAGGATTGATTATATATATATATAATCCCACACTCTTGATTCCCATTTTCATAGGTCAGAAGTGTACACATATTTAACTGGTTCTTCTGATTTAGATCTCATCAGGCAGCAATCCAGAGTAACTGAAGATGCAGTTCCATCAGAGGCTTCACTGGAGAAAAATACAGCTCTATGCTCCCCTAGGTTGTTGACAGAATTCATCTCTAGAGCTATAGAAATGAGATTTCCATTTTCTTGCTAGCTGTCAGCAAGATCTGATCTCTGTTCTTAGAGACCAACTGCAATTCTTTGTCATGTGGCTTCTTCCATAGGCAACTTACAACATGTCTGCTTGCTTTTTCAAGACCAGAAGGAGACTCTGTCCCTCCAGGATGTGAAGATGAGTCATATACATATAACAAAACATAATCACGGGGAGACAGTCCATCACCCCTGACAAGATCTATTGCTTAGAAGCAAGTCACAGGTTCTGCTGGCACTGAAGAGGAAGAGTTTATACAAAGAATTGTTCACCAAAGGTATCTAAGGTGTTTCACCTTGGGATTATTGTCTTTTCCATTAGTTTGCCAGTGGTGTTCAATCTTGAGCCTGCCCATGACCACAAGTGATAACTAATGCTCAGGAAAATGAGAAGTAGCATGCCAAATTTTGACACACCTACAGAGTACAATAACTCTACAAGAACAACTGCAAACCAAACACCATATGCTACATACAGCAACAGAATTATTGAAACAGATGGTCTACAAATATAAAATAAGCACAATAAAATTCTCAAAGGTAAGAAAGAGTGTACTAACAATACAAAGCTGGGGCAAGAAGTCATAAAAATGTTGAACATATTAAGTCCACAGAATAGAGTAGAATAGAGTATTTTTAAACATCTAAATAAGATGAATACAAATGAAAGGTGAATGATCAAGTTGAAGCACCAGATTGAAGAACTCTCTAGAAAACGTCACAGAAGCATCAAGAAATGAAGATGTGACAGAAAAGCTGGGGGTGCAGAGGCTAGACTTAGAAGTGCCAACATCTGTAATAGTTTTAGAAGAACAAGAAATAATAACCACAAAAAGAAAATTATGTTTAAAGGAGTGGAGGTAAATTCCCTAGAATTAAAAACAAGATGAGAGACCTCATACTAAACAGGCCCATACAGTACCAGAGAGAATAGGTAAGAAAATATTTGCCCCTAAACATACAGGAAGCACCAAATACTGAATGACATTATCCAGAAGAAGTGTAGGTTGCCTTTATGAAATTGAATGAGATTGACAGCAGGCCCTAAAATTCTTTGTTTAGCAACATTGCTGTTAAGAGGGTAAAAGAAGCAAGATGGCGACGGAGTAAGCGGACGTACCAACTTCCAACTCCCAGAAGTAAAGTGGATTATAACTCAATTTAAAGAACCATCATCTGGATAAACCAACTATGAACTAAACTAAGTGGACTCTTCAACCAAGGAACACAGAAGAAGCCACATTGAGACTGGTAGGAATAGCAAAAACGCAAAGAGGGCTGCCCAGCTCCCCGGAGCAAAAGGCAGCCTGGAGAGACCCGCGTGGCGGGAGGAAAGTTTGGCGGAGAGGGAGGGACCTGGGTCCCAGGAACCAAGCCCCAGCCTTCAGTCCCAGAGCCTAGAAGAGGCGTTTGGACAGTTTTGAGCTGTGAAACAAGTGAGGGAGCTCCCAGGCCTACAGTGTGAAGTATTAGGTCCCTTCCTACTCTGCCGAGGGTTGCTGAAGGGTTTGGGGCGGCAGGACGCTAAAACGCGGTTCTGTCGGCATGGGCAGAGGCCAAGCCGGTGTGAGCTCGGTCTAGCCCAGCAGGGTCGGAAGGGACGTGCAAAAGCGTCCGGAAGCTGCAGGCCTGCCTTTAATCCCACTTACGAGGACAAAGCGGGAGGCCAGGAACGGGCAGAAATCTGCTCTGCGACCCTGCACAAGCCAGCCCTGACAACGGGGACCGGGCTAGGACCAAGGACGGGCAGGGGCTCGCGGCTGAACTCAAGCTACAAGCCCCGCCCACCCCCAGGCCGGAAAAACCGTGGTTTGCCACTCTACATGCGCGAGCGGGCTCCAAGGGCGGGAACAGGGTAGACTCCAAGACAAATGGAAGCTCGCAGCTGAGCCCACACTACTATTACCGCCCGGCCGGAGAAACTGCGGATTGCATTCCTACGTGCACGAGCGGGCTCCAAACGCAGGGTTGGGGTAGAGTCCGGGAGGAGCGGAAGTACGCAGCTGAGAGTAAGCCATCAAACACACCCGGCCCAACAAAACTGGGTTTGCGACCCTGTGCAGAAGGGCCCTGGCATCGAGGGCGGGGGCAAAAGCTCCGGACGGGCAAAGGCTCACAGCTGAGAGCACATCAAAAGCCTCACCCAACCCGCGAAACTGTGGTGAGCAGGTTCTGACTGTGGGTTCTGGGCAGAAGTCCAGAAATAGGCTGGGTCCACAGTTGAGCAAAGGTGCTCACCTCTACCCTTGGTGCTAAGGCTTGTGGCTTCAGTGACAGCCCCTCCCGCGGAGAAGAGGCTGAAATCACAGCAAAAGCCCCAGTGGGCCGGCACTGGCAACGCCCATACCCAACCACCCTAAGCAGCGGCAGAGGGGGTGGGGGGCCTGCAGACAGACCACACCTAGAGAACACAAAGGCAACACCTACTGGACTCCAGTGGCCACAACTTGCTTATACACAGACAAAATGGGTAGGCAGAGGAATGCAAACCAAAGGAATCAAGAGAAATCCCTAGAGAAGGACCTGAATGAACCAGATATAACCAAATTACCAGAAGCAGAATTTAGAAAAATGATAGTTAGGATGTTCAAAGAAATTAGAGCAACAATGGATAGTAATTTTGAACACCTAAATAAAGAGATAACAAGTATAAAAAATGAAATTGAAATTAAAAAAAAAGAATCAGACAGAAATGACAAATACAGTATCAGAACTGAAGACCACAATGGAAGGAATTAAAAGCAGGATGAATCATGCTGAGGATCGAATAAGCGAGTTAGTGGACACAATAAACAAAGGTACAGAAGCAGAGAAGAAAAAGGAAAAGAGACTCAAAAAATGTGAGGAAACTCTAAGGGAGCTCTGTGACAAAATGAAGAGAAACAACATTCGCATCATAGGGGTGCCTGAAGAAGAGGAGAGAGGACAGGAAATGGAAACTTTGTTCAATCAAATCATAGCAGAAAACTTTCCTAAATTAAGGCTGGGAAACACTCCACACGTTCAAGAAGCACACAAAACTCCATTAAAGAGAAACCCAAAAAGATCTACACCAAGACACATCATAGTTAAAATACCAAAGCTAATGGATAAAGAAAAAATTTTAAAAGCTGCTAGAGAAAAAAAGGCTATCACCTACAAAAGAGCCCCCATAAGGATGACATTGGACTTCTCAACAAAAACACTTGAGGCCAGAAGGGAATGGCAAGATATAATCAAAGTAATGCAGAACAAACCTACAACCAAGACTACTTTATCCAGCAAGGCTAACGTTTAAAATTGAAGGAGAAATAAAGAGCTTCCCAGAAAAAGAAAGCCTCAAGGAATTCATAAAATCCAAACCAATTCTGCAAAAGATACTAAGGGGCCTCTTGTGAACAGTTTAAAGGGAGGAAATAGAACAAAAGAAGAATACAGCTTTAAAGAATAAAATGGCAATAAACAACTACATATCAATAATAACCTTAAATGTAAATGGATTAAATGATCCAATCAAAAGACATAGGGTAGCTGCGTGGATAAAGAAACAGGACCCATACATATGCTGTCTACAAGAGACACACCTTAAAACAAAAGATGCACATAAACTGAAGGTAAAAGGATGGAAAAAAATATTTCATGCAAATGGAAATGAAAAAAAAGCAGGGGTAGCAATACTTATATCTGTCAAAATGGACTTTAAAACAAAGGCTGTAGTAAGAGATAAAGAAGGACACTACATAATGATAAAGGGAACAATTCAACAAGAAGATATAACTATTATAAATATCTATGCACAAAATATAGGAGCTCCGACATACATAAAGCAGACCTTGATCGATATAAAGGGCGAGATTAACAGCAATACTATCATAGTAGGGGATTTCAATACCCCTCTAACAACACTGGATAGATCCTCAAGAAAGAAAATTAATAAAGAAACAGCAGACTTAAAGGAGTCACTATATTAACTTGATTTAAAGATATCTTCAGAACTTTTTACCCTAAAGCAGTAGAATATACATTCTTCTCAAGCGCTCATGGTACGTTTTCTAGGATAGACCACATGTTAGGACACAAAAATGGTCTCAATAAATTTAAGGAGATTGAAATCATATCAAGCATTTTCTCTGATCACAATGCCATGAAACTAGAAATTAACCACAAAAGAAAAACTGAAAAATACTCAAACACTTGGAAACTAAATAGCATGTTATTACATAATGAATGGATTAACAATGAGATCAAAGAAGAAATAAAAAAGTTTCTAGAAACAAATGATAATGAGCATACATCAACTCAAAATTTATGGAACACAACAAAAGCAGTTCTGAGAGGGAAGTTTATTGCACTACAGGCATATCATAAGAAGCTAAAAAAAAGCTCAAATAAGCAACCTGACCATGCATCTAAAAGAAGTAGAAAAACAACAACAAATAAAACCCAAGACAAGTAGAAGGAAGGAAATAATAAAGATCAGAGCAGAAATAAATGACATAGAGGCTAAGGAAACAATACAGAGAATCAATGAAACCAGAAGTTGGTTCTTTGAAAAGGTAAACAAGATTGATGAACCTTTAACAAGATTCACCAAGAAAAAAGAGAGAGGACTCAAATAAATAAAATTAGAAAAGACAGTGGAGAAATAACAACTGACACAACAGAAATACAAAGCATTGTAAGAAAATACTAAGAAGAACTCTATGCCAAAAAATTAGACAATCTTGGTGAAATGGACAAATTTCTTGAATCATATAACCTTCCAAAAACCAATCTGGAAGAATCAGAACACCTAAACAGATCCATTACAACAAATGAGATCGAAACAATTATCAAAAAACTCCCAAAAAAGAAAAGTCCTGGGCCTGATGGCTTCACAAGTGAATTCTATCAAAAATTCAAAGAAGAAATAACTCCTATTCTCCTCAAGCTATTTCAAAAAATTCAAGAGGAAGGAAGACTTCCAAACTCCTTTTATGAGGCGAGCATAATTCTGATCCCAAAACCGGGCAAAGACAACACAAAGAAAGAAAATTATAGGCCTATATCCCTGATGAATTTAGACGCTAAAATTCTCAACAAAATATTAGCCAACCGGATCCAGCAATATATGAAAAAAATCATACACCACGATCAAGTGGGATTTATTCTGGAGAGGCAAGGCTGGTTCAATATTCGCAAATCAATCAATGTGATTCATCACATAAACAAAAGGAAGGACAAAAATCACATGATAATTTCAATAGATACTGAAAAGGCATTTGATAAAATCCAGCACCCATTCATGCTCAAAATTCTCAGTAAAGTGGGAATACAGGGATCATTCCTTAACATGATAAAGGCCATCTACGACAAACCCACAGCAAACATCATACTGAATGGACAAAAATTAAAAGCAATGCCCTTAAGATCAGGAACCAGGCAGGGATGCCCCCTTTCACCACTCTTATTCAACATAGTTCTGGAAGTCCTAGTTACAGCAATCAGACAAAAAGAAGAAATAAAAGGCATCCAAATTGGAAAAGAAGTAGTAAAACTGTCACTATTTGCAGATGATATGATATTGTATATTGAAAACCCTAAAGTCTCAGTCAAAAAACTACTGGACCTTATAAATGAATTCAGCAAGGTGGCAGGATATAAAATTAATACTCAGAAATCAGAGGCATTTCTATATACCAACAATAAACTGTCAGCAAAAGAAATTAAGGAAACAATCCCCTTCACTATTGCAGCCAAAAAAATAGAGTACCTAGGAGTAAATTTAACCAAGGAGGTTAAGGACTTGTACTGGGAAAATTATAGATCATTGATAAAAGAAATCAAGGAAGATACAAACAAGTGGAAGCATATACCGTGCTCATGGCTAGGAAGAATAAACATCATTAATATGTCTATATTACCCAAAGCAATTTATAAATTCAATGCAATACCAATTAAAATACCAATGACATACTTCAAAGATATAGAACACATATTCCAAAAATTTATATGGAACTAAAAAAGAACACAAATAGCCTCAGCAATCTTAAAAAGAAAAAATAAAGCAGGAGGTATCACTCTTCCAGATATCAAGGTTTACTATAAGGCCATTATACTCAAGACAGCCTTGTATTGGCATAAGAACAGGCAGATAGATCAATGGAACAGAACAGAGGACCCAGAAATAAACCCACAGCTTTATGGACAACTGATATTTGACAAGGAGGAAAAAACATACAATGGAGTAAAGACAGCCTCTTTAACAAATGGTGTTGGGAAAATTGGACATCCACCTGCAAAAAAATGAAACTAGACCATCAACTTACACCATTCACAAAAACAAACTCAAAATGGGTAAAAGACTTAAATGTAAGCCGTGAAACCATAAGCTTCTTAGAAGAAAACATTGGCAGCAAGCTCTCCGACATCTGTAGCAGCAGTATATTTGCCGATTTATCTCCACAGGCAAATGAAATAATAGCAAGATAAACAAATGGGACTATATCAAACTAATAAGTTTTTGCACAGCTAAAGACAATAGAAACAGAATAAAAAGACAAACCACACAATGGGAGAACATATTCGACAGCACATCTGATTAGGGGTTAGTAACTAAAATTTATAAAGAACTTATAAAACTCAACACCAGGAAGACAAACAACCCAATCAAAAAATGGGCAAAAGAAATGAATAGAAATTTCTCCAAAGAGGGCATACAGATGGCAAATAGGCATATGAAAAAATGCTCAATATCACTAATCATTAGAGAAATGCAAATTAAAACCACAATGAGATCTCACCTCACACCAGTCAGAATGGCACTCATCAGCATAACAACACAGAACAAGTGCTGGTGAGGATGTGGAGAAAAGGGAACCCTTCTGCACTGCTGTTTGGAATGCAGACTGGTGCAGCCACTGTGGAAAACAGTATGGAGATTCCTCAGAAAATTAAAAATAGAACTGCCTTTTGACCCAGCTATCCCACTTATAGGAATATATCCTAAGAACACCATAGCACTATTCGAAAAGAAGAAATGCGCCCCCATGTTCGTGGCAGCATTGTTCACAATAGCGAAGATCTGGAACCAGCCCAAGTGTCCGTCAGAAGACGAGTGGATTAGAAAGCTATGGTACATATATACTATGGAATACTACTCAGCCATAACAAACGATGACATCGGATCATTTATAACAAAATGGATGTACCTTGATAACATTATACAGAGTGAAATAAGTAAATCTAAAAAAAAAGAAAAACTGAGAACAGCATGATTACATACATAGGTGGGACATAAAAGTGAGAATATGAGACATAGACAAGAGTGTGGTGGTTATGGGATGGGGGGAGGGACGGAAGAGTGGGATAGGGAGGAGTGGAGGGACACAGGGAAAACCAGATAGAAGGTGACAGAGGACAATTTTACTTTTGGTGATGGCTATGCAACACAATTGAATGATAAGATAACCTGGAGATGTTTTCATTGTACATATGTACCCTGATTTATTGGTGTCACCCCATTAGAATTAATAATAATAAAATATATATATATATATATATATATATATATATATATATATATATATATATATATATAAAGAAAAAGATAAGAGGGTAAAGAAAGATGTCCACAGACATGTTGATCTTAGAAAGTTTGCCATACAGTAATCCACCTGGAAATGCTCTTGGAAGGAGAATTCAAATAAGAAGAAAAATATTTTCAGAGGGATGGTGCCACCCATATGAGGAGTAAGGATGATTAGCTAATTATAGCACAGATAATAGTTGTCTCTTGAAAAAAAAACAAGGAGGCAAATAGTACTCTATATTGTACATTAGACCCTTAATTCATGAAGATAAAGTGAAAGGTCAAATGGCCCTCAGAATGTTATAAGTTTTCTGAGTGAATGGAAGAAAATATAGAGAATAATAAATTTAAGAAAACAATATGGATATAAACATGAGAAAGATACTTAATTTAAAGAGAATTAATATAAAACAAAAAGCCAAGTATATAATTTCAAAACCAACAGATGAAAACCTAACATGGCCAATAGAAAAAAAGATAAGAAAAAGGTGCAAAAAATAAATGAAGAGAAAACATTAACACTTTGAGTAGTACAAATGTTCATGTACATCCTCATGCCTCCTGATCATCCAGAGTATGATCAATTTATTTTAAAATTGTTTAAGGCAGTATTAAAAAAAGCAAATATATGTTCTTCTTGTTTCCATAAATTGGTTATCAAACAAACATGATTTTAAGTTAATAAAGCTGTAACTGAAGCTAATTTCATTTTTTGAAAAAAAAAACTCACTTCTCAGGGTCAGCAAGCATGAAAAAAAAATCACTACTCAAAGGGTTAAATAAAATAACAGCAACAAATTCTAAAGTAATTACAATAATATTTATAATAAAATTATTACTGAAAAGAGAATAACTCACACCAAAAAACAAACTAGTCCCAACAATATACCATTTGTACTATTTGAAAATAAAAGATTGAAAAAAAAGATATCTTGTGCAATTATTAACTAAAAGAAATCTGGAGAAGTAATCTTAGTCTCTAGAAAATATATTTTGAGAATATAAAAATCATAAGAGATCAAAGAGGATCATTATATCCAATAAAAAGTATGATTATACAAAAGAATAAAGTCATAATAAACTGCCATCACTATGACAATAAAGCTATAATATATAAAAGGAATAATTTGCCTGACCTGTGGTGGCGCAGTGGATAAAGTGTCGACCTGGGAACACTGAGGTCACCAGTTCAAAACCCTGCACTGATCTGGTCACGGCACATATGGGAGTTGAGCTTCCAGCTCCTCCCCCCTTTCTTTCTTTCTTTCTTTCTTTCTTTCTTTCTTTCTTTCTTTCTTTCTTTCTTTCTTTCTCTCTCTCTCTCTCTCTCTCTCTCTCACTCTGTGTCTCCTCTCTAAAATGAATAAAAGAAAAGAAAAAGAAAAAAAAGGAATAATGAACAAAAAGAAAAATAGTAAATTATAAATTGTTGAAGATTTTGTCACACTTCTCAGAAATGGATAAATATAAAAGGCAAAGTAAATAGAAATATGGAAAATCTGAATAATAAAATATATAAATTCAATTAATCATGGAATGCTTCCAAGCTCTTCAACCAAGAAGTAATATAATATATTGAGTGAAGATACAACATTTAGAAAAGTAATTATGTGTTAAAATATAAGAAAACCAGAATAAATTCCTAAATAAATAAATAAAGGAAGGAATGGAGAAAGGAAAGAAAGGAGGTAGAGAAAGAAAGAGAGGGGAAGGGAGAGGAAGGAAGGAAGGAAGGAAGGAAGGAAGGAAGGAAGGAATAGAAAGAGAGAGAGAAAGAAAGAAAGAAAGAAAGAAAGAAAGAAAGAAAGAAAGAAAGAAAGAAAGAAAGAAAGCCATATCATTCGTACTAGATTCTATAACCAAAATGACTAAAACAAAAATTTAATAACGAAAAAAAGCTTTAAAAATTCCACATGTTTACAAAGTCAATATCATGCTAGTATGTAATTTTATATTCACACAGAATATGGTAAATATAGAACAGTGAAAACTAAATAAATTTTTAGACCTGAACTGAAGTGCTAAAATGTAATTAACAGTTTTCAGAAAAAGGTAAAAAAAAAAGGAACTTGAGAAATTGGCAAAAAAAAGAAAGAAAATGTAAGGATAGTTTTTAGTAAAACCATGCATTTAGAAACAAAAAATAAAGTTAAATAATAGTTCCAATAATGCATGATTAAAGTATAATTTAAGAAAAAATATGAGACTGTAAACTTTATAAAAACACTGGAAAAATTTTTATTTTCATTTTCTGTTGCATGAGGTTTTAGATTTTTTTCTAAATATTTCTGCAATGCTGATTTCAAATCAGAAATTTGTTTTTTGGTGCATGCTCTTGCTTTTGTGAAATTTTAATTTCTTTTTGTTACAGTTAATGGCATGCATTAGTTTTTAAATTGAAGTTAAAGGGCAACATAACCACATGGCAATTAATGTTTTACAAACATTACTTTTACATCATTGTAGTTGTTTTTAAATGTAAAAAATTATTATCTGATAAAAACACCCTTTTATTTTGTTTTAAGATTGAATCGTGGCTTCTTCTAGTAGGCGTAAATGTAAGAATAGTCCTGACACCTTTTGTTCTATATGTGGCTGTTACACACTTCAACGTCAAAGGCGCAGTATTTCATCATTGGTGACATGTGCATATATTACCTATTTTCAAGTTCCCCTTGGAGATCAAGACAAGAATTGGACTCTTCATATTGTGTGTCATAATTGTGAGAAAATGCTTTGTGACTGGACAAAAGGAAAACGCAAAGTAATGCCTTTTGGTATTCCCATGGCTTGGCATGAACCTAAGGACCACAGCAGTGACTGTTATTTCTGTCTGATACATACAAAGGGCATCAGCAAGAAAAAACGGCATATGATAGCATATCCTAATATTCCTTCAGCAATACGACCTATCCCACACTCTGCGACACTCCCGGTTCCAGTTTTCAATGGTTTTATTTCTTCAAAGGATGAAGAAAGTGAACATGGCGATCAAGTGTATTTTGATAAGATGCATGAAGAAATGGTTGTAGAATCTGAAGGGTCTTCTTCTGATGTCAAACAGTCATTAAGCCCTCAGCAGTTTAGCCAACCTGAATTGATCGACTTAGGAAGAGATTTGGGCCTATCAAAGAAAGTAGCTGAGTTATTAACCTCCAGACTTCAAGAAAAGAACGTACTTCACCAGTCACCTAAAGTACCCCATTTCAAGAAGTGTGAACAAATATTTGTGGACTTTCTGTTCCAGGACAAACACTTTGTTTACTGTCATAATATCAGTAGTTTTCTCAGCCAGCTAAGTGCTACCACTTAAAGTCCAACAGAATGACGGCTATTTCTTGACAGTTCTAAACAAAGTCTGAAATGTGTTCTCCTACACAACGTTAATGTTTATGCAGCCGTTTCAATTGATTATTCAACTCATCTGCAAGAAGATTATAATGACATAAAAATTGTCCTCGACTTTCTAAAGTATGAGGAGCATAACTGGATCATTTGTGCAGATCTTAAAATGGTAAATTTCCTGCTAGGACAACAGAGAGGTTTCACAAAGTATTCTTGCTTTCTGTGTTTGTGGGACAGCCAAGCTCGGGAGAAACACTGGACACAGAAGGAGTGGCCAAAATGTGAAGCTCTGGAAGTAGGGATGCAAAATATTGTGAATGAACCTGTACTTAATGGAGACAGGATCATTTTTCCCCCACTTCACATCAAACTTGGCTTAATGAAGCAGTTTGTTCAGGCTTTGAATAGAGAAAGTGAATGCTTTTAACATATTATTTCTGCTTTTTCTGCCTTGTCTTTCAAGAAGATAAAAGCAGGTGCTCAAATTTGAACCCTCATATGTGATGAAGAATTTACCAGGAAGATAAATAAGGAGGAGAAAGCAGAATGGCAGTCTTTTGTGGCAGCTACAAAGAACTTCCTTGGCAACAAAACAGAAAACTATGAACTTCTGGTTCAAAGGATGCTGTTGGCTTTCTGCAATATTGGATGTAACATGAGCATTAAGATTCACTTCCTGAACAGTCACCTTGATAAGTTTCCTGGAAATTTTGAAGCTTTTATTGATGAGCTGACTACTGCTGGAGCATCAAATGAGATTGTCCTCAACAAGTACAGAAACGCAAGAGCTACAAATGCAAATTTTTGTCTGAATAGAATTTAAATAAGTTTTGTGAAAATTTTATCATTAAAATAAGTGTTTTAATATGCCCTATTTTGACATTGTAAACAAATTCTGATGCAATCATATTTTTAGTGTATTAGTGTATTTACTGCATTATATAAATTATTATATTTTCACAAAGATGATGCCCAAGAAGACATTCTACTTCATTATGTTAAACTAAATGTTGAAAATTTTATACTAAGATGAAAACCTAAAACCTTGAATTGAAAAAAACTGTAGCTTTCAGAGAAAAACTAATGTCAGATTTGAGATCAGCACACTTGAATTAGTTAAAAACAAGTGTTTTTGTGGATGCAACAAAAATTTTATTTTCCATTGTAATGGATTGAAAAGAGCAACATCCCTAAAGACACAAATAGATAAAAACAGATTATGTAAAGAATTAAAAAAGTATTTAAAAAATAAACCCTAAATAAAGTAGTTAAATTTCTAGGAAAAAAAAAGTCAGAGTTAGCAAAATGAAAAAAACACATGAAATCCATCAACAGGTAATAAACATTTAATAAGATAATAATTAAAGAATATCCTCCCAAAAGTTGCAATCCCACTAGTTTTACAGAGGAACTCTCCCAAATTTCTGTAAAACAGTAAATTCTTGTTTTATACAAATTGTTCCAAAAAATAGAAGAAACTTCTAAATTAAGCTACAAATACAAAGCAATTCTATTAAAAAGTTTATGTAGAATATTTGAGGTGAGAGATTAGTAAAACTTATTTTAAAAATGTTTACAGAGAAAACTCCCACAAATAGCTATTTCAATTATATAAAATTAAAATAAAAAGAGACCACTAACTCTACCAGCTACTGCAGGCCATAGTAGTTTTAAAAGTTTTGATATTGACACAGGAAGAAACAAATAGACCAATGGATTAAAATTGGAAGTTCAGAAAGAGCATATTTTAATAATAGGAAAAGTAAAAAGACCATACTGTTTAGATAAGTGATGTAATAAGAATTCACTTACAATAAGGAGAAAAATTATATACCTTAATTTGCATCATATATAAAGGTGAATATCAGATAAATTAAAATCTGAGATGTTAGAAGTTCTCAGCACACACACACAGACACACACACAGACACACACACACACACCAGTAATTATGTGAATTAGTGGATGTGTTAAATAATCTTATTGTGTCAATCATTTTGCAATATATATATATATGTATGAACATCACATTGTACAACTTAAAATTGTATAATGTTACCTGACCAGGTGGTGTCACAGTGGATAGAATGTCAAACTGGGATGCAGATGACCCAGGTTCAAAACCCTGAGGTTGCTGGCTTGAGACGGGCTCACCAAGCTTGAGGACGGGTTGCTGGCTTGAGCATGGGATCACAGCCATGATCCTCTGGTCATTGGCTTGAAGCCCAAGGTTGCTGACTTGAGCCCAGGGTAGCTGACTTGCGCAAGGGGTCAGTGTAGCCCCTGGTCAAGGCACATGTGAGAAAACAATCAATGAACAACTAAGGTGCTGCAACGAAGAATTGATGCTTCTCATCTCTCTCCCTTCCTGTCTGTCTGTCCCTATCTGTCCCTCTCTCTGACTCTTTTTCTCTGTCAAAGAAAAGAAAAAAATATATATAAAATGTTATTTGTCAATTATACCTCAAAGCTAGAAAAAATAAATAAAAGTGATTTTAATCTAATACAAGGTCTAAATGTAGAGTGAGGGGGAGTCTAAGAAGGTAATATAAAAATATTGAAAAATAAATATGGTATTTAGTAGTAGGGGGAAATGTATTCAACAAGATATCAAAAGCATATGCAATATGAAGCTATTAATGGATGCTACACAAAATTAAGAACTTCGGTTCACTGAAGGACAAAATTGGCACAAATAAGGCAGAGAAATATGGATGCAGGGTAAGAGTACTAGTCATATTTAAAATCTGTACGACAGCACCTATAAAGTCACAAACTCCAGCAGAAATGTGAACGAAGGTATGAATAGGTAATAGAAGATGAGAACAAAATGACTAATAGGTGTATGAAGAAGCTGTGGAACTCACGAGCCAGAGGAGAAATTCCAGTGAAAATAATGAGATACCATTTTAAATCTATAAGAAATGCAAAAATAAAATTTCACGGACAATCATATATTAGAAAGAATGTGTCCATTTGTGTACCACAGTTCGTCCCTGCAATGCCCAGAAGAAACCCAGGCTTCCCTTGGCAGTAGCATCAGTATCGAATGAGGGCACAGTGTCAGACAGGAAACATGGCGAGTGAAATATAGTAAGTGCACAATTCTCAAAGTTAGTGTTCACAAGATCATCTGGGCTGGCATTCATTGTGTGCTTTAATGTAAATATTAAAAAGAAAATGAGGGAGAGAAAAATAAGTCTCACTCTCTGTAGTAGAGAAGTTAAGACATGTGTCACCTACTCAAGTCCATGGCCATCCCAGAGTACCTTGAGGACCTTGGGACCTGTCTGCCTGGGTGTCCCCACTCTCCAGTGCTGCCCAGTGATGCCCTAAGGGTGAGTGGCTTATTTTTCTCATGCTTTACTTCTTGAGAAGAGAGTGAATAAATCTTAACTACGGTGGATTCTCTCTCTCATCCTAAGCTATAAACAATCAGCTCAAGAAAACCCACCTACACCCTACAACTGGAAATAACAACTCGACAACAGTAATCTCTTACTTCAAATTAATTAAGATTCAAATTACTCATTTCTATAATATAATAATTATGATGTATTTGCAATTACCAATTATTTGATTGGCTAAATGCTAATATATCATAAAGATTAGTTAAACCTGACTCTTACCAGAGTGCCAGTAAGTACTCCTCAGCTGGTGCCTTTCCAACTCAGTAATTATCAGCCAGTAGTGCCTGGTGACCTTCCCATAAACACACGTCCTCTTGGTCATATACTAATGACACTTTGTGGATAATGTTGCCAGATAAAATACAATACATTTAGTTAAATTCAAATTGTTGATATGACATTTTTTAAAGATATAAATATGATCCAAATATTACATGGGATATGATTATATTAAACTGTCAACTCTGCTTGTGACTCCTCAGTAGGCTTGTCTGAAGTACTACGATGACGATGTTGATATTTAATATTCTCTTCTTCTACTAATTTTTTCCTGAACTGAGACTCATCCTTCTAGTAATTTTTTATTGCTCACAAACTTAAATCTGCTGCCAAGAAAAAAGAATAGAGCATCCACTCTTTTTTTTTTTTTTGTAATTCTAATAAAATGATGGCATTGGTATTGTTATCCTTTATTCACAGAGAAAAAAACTAGGATTCAGTATGTTCAAAACTGCACCTGGGATCACACAGCTAGCAGTAGAGTCAGTCCTAGAATCTGGGGTTGTCTGAGTCCAAAGTTATTCCCTTTCCAATGAGATGAGAGTAGAAGAGAAATTCAAAGGTTTGGAAGTGCATGGGGGTGGGTGAGTGAGGCAGTATCTTTTCACCACTTGAGGAGTGCTGACCAAAGTGCGACATATTCTCCAAGAGCTCCAGCTAATGCTCTTGGGCTTCCCAGCTGCCCCAGAGCTATGGTGCCCGGACCTCCATAGGCTGCACAGGTCAACTTATCACACTGCTTCTTCTGGGTCATCTCTTGGGAACCCAACACACAGAGTCAGCCTAGACAAGCCAGTGTGGTGAGAAGAAAAACCCAAAGCCGTGACTGAAACCCCACTTATATCTCTGTGTTCTTAGAGGCCCAGAAGTGACTCGACACCTTCTTTCTCTAGTCACCATCTATAGAAGGAAACAAAGGTCAGATTCTAAAGGAAAAGAGCAACTGACAAAACCCAATTCCTTTTCCCCACTGCCCTCCTTCACTGAGAAGACAAATCTCCTACCTTTGGGAAAATCACCCAAATTATATGACCTAATTATCCACGGTGTTTCTGTTTCTGTTTTGTTTTGGGTTTGCTGTTTTTTTTTCCCTAAATTATAGACACCTTTAAGAGAATCCAATTTCTTTATTTAAACAGAAGATTGAACTACCTATTAGAATGTAAAAGAATGTGCTAACCGGAGTTCGGAATCAAATCTTAGGACAAAATTTAAATTTACACTTATAAATTAGCCTCACATTTGCACCCCTAACCTCATGGACTCGGAATAGAACAACCTGAAGTCATCTTGAATTCATCCACTCTTTTCACTTTGTTTTGTTTTCAGTCTCTTTCAACCCCAAGTAACTGCTCTTAACTGAGATTGTGCAGCTCTGTTTGGAAAGCTTTTGTGAGTCCCTGTAGTATAATGATTTTCCTTTAGAGAGCATGCAATTTTAGGTTCTTGCATAACAGCCCAGATTTTTATGGTATTACTAAACTTTGTAATTTTATTTCCCTCTGACAATTAAGTGCACATTGATGTTATGGAATTGTTCTTCCTTCCATCACAGTGGGATGAAATTGGAAAGGCGGAATGTACTGTATTGGGAGTGCTCACGTCTAGAAGTGTAAACGTTTTGTGATTCCCTCGTTGAAGATCCATTTCACACTTAGGCAAATCCATCACATCTTGACTGTTTGCTTTCAGTTATAAACAAGTTGTAACCCAAAACACACAATGCACCAACCGAAAACAATCAGCGTGGCATTTATGCACGGCCTTTGTTTGGGAAATAGTTTAACAGTTTACAGTACGATAGCTCAGATGTTTAAATGAACCTTTCTGCAGAGTGTGAGGATCTTCCAAAGAAGTACATGTCTTGTTTTGTTTTTTCCTCCTGGAATTTGTCATTTCTCATTACTAGTCCCAACTCTTGTCTGTTGCACTCAGACCTGTGCAGTAACACAAGTCTTCTACAGAGACCCATGTCGTGTGTTCTAAGCTAGGGAGCTGAATGCAGACAGTCTGTGAACTGAGCAGCTCCACTTGGTCATATATGATGATTCACTCTGTCTCTTAGAGGCAAGGAGAAGGCTTCTTTCACAGAAAGGTGAGCGTCCAATACCCATTAGGCCTGTGACAATTGGCCTATGAGTCCCTTTAAGCTGAATTTTGCAATTTATCCAAAAATTTCTAAGAATGATAATGCTCTCTTTTAATCTTCATCTGCTAGCTTTATCCATTCCTTGATGATCAGAGTTTTGCCAAACTTGCCAGGGCTTAATGATGCTTCTCCTAGAAAGTTTTATATGATCAATAATAGTATGATCCCAAGACAGGGTAGGTATAGAAAGTCTGAAATCCAGTCAGGCTCTCTAATCTATGGTCAGGCCCAGGCGTTCCCCACTGGAAATCACTTCCCATACTCAGCAGATCTTATGGCCTTAAACTTCCATCTCTCCGATTTGATAATGGGGCACTAGATAAATATTTGTGATTTTTACTTCATGGAATAATTCTAGCCTAGAATCTACCAGTAGCTTTCGCTCCTTCCCAAACACTTGGATGTACTCTGTTATGGACTGTTTGTTCCCCCTACCCTTTAATTCATATATTGAATAATTCATATATTGAAGAGCTAATCCCTAGAGTGGTTATATTTAGAGATGGGGCCAATAAGAACTAACTAACATTACAATTGTGCATGTGTGTGTTGCATGAAAGCTAAGAGGCTTTCGTTGGAATTATCTTTTTGTGTGTGTGTGTGGGTAGGTACTGGTGCCTTGTTGTGGTTTTATTTTATTTTATTTTTTAAGATTTTATTTATTCATTTTAGAGAGGAGAGAGAGAGAGAAGGGGATGAGGAGCAGGAATTATCAACTCCCATATGTGCCTTGACCAGGGAAACCAGGGTTTTGAACCAGCAACCTCAGAGTTCCAGGTTGACACTTTATCCACTGTGCCACCACAGGTCAGGTGGAATTATCATTTTTTAAGCATGCATGAAACAGCCTTTATATAGAAAGTGGAGAGTCAAAGATCTGACATGGACTTAAGTGAGCAGCTCACTCTTCAGGAGCTCAATCAGCATTAGATTTCTTCTTCTCCAGTGGTGTCTTCTTCTAATTGGTTCTCCCTATTGCCCTAAATTCTCTTTCCTTCCCAAATTTAGTACTTTTAGCTAAACCTCTGGGTAGTCCCTGAACTATGAGTATTTTAATCGAAAACAGCTAAGGTTAAATAAATGTGGAGAAGGGGATGAACTCAGCCTCCTCTTGGTCAGAGGCACCTGCTCACTGTAGGCTTATCCAGTGAGAACTCCATGATCCTGGTTCTCAGACTGAAGAAATTTTTCATTTCCTCGACTTTGTGACTATGGATTATGATTAATGCTTCTCTCACCACTCATTTGGCCAAAATCCCCTCCATATCCTCCCTTGGCACTAGGTAATGAGACCAAGCATGCATTTCTCTTCCCCAAGCTCCATCTTCCGTTCCTGGGGTGACTCTGCATCATCCAATTGGACAGAGCTGAGAGGGCAGCCTGTGTATAAGCTGGCCAAATTTAAAGCAGGATTTATGAATCTTGAGCAGGATTTTCATGCTGTCTATACCACCGTGAAATTATCTGCTGATTCCATTTAGTAAACAAGGCAGCAGCTTGAAACCGCTGTGCCCAAGCCCAGCAGAGGGCCTGTGTGGCTGCAATGCTAATGGACATTGGCATTGAGTAAAGGGACTTCTGCCCGGGAGGTGGGCTTGTCCACCCAACACCACCCTCCTAGTGCCTAAATAGAAGGCAGTTGAAAAAAGGCATGTTTGCACACTGTTTCTCCACTCATTACTTATGCACAGCAACATTATTCAAAATAAGCAATTATCCCAGAGAAAACAAAACTATTTGCATTTCCCAAGAGAGAAACTGCCCCTTTGAGGGATCTGGTGTCAGGCAGAGAGCAAGAAACCACCAGCTAGAGCAGAACTAGTACCATAGTCTCTCTACAGGACAAAACCCAAATGCTTCAACCTGAGATGCCCACCTGTCCACATCCTGGCCTTCCCTGCCCAGCTTGATATTATTCGATCACAAATGACTAACATGATCCCTGCTATTGAGCCTGACTTACTTCTTGTTCATAAGACAGACCAGTGTTATAAGCACCAATGTTTATAAAATTACGGGTGGATAAACACTAAAATGAAACAAAATGACTATTAATTCCATTCGTTTTTCTGTAAATTATAAAAAGTCCCCGTTATTCACTTGTTTCAGTGAAATATTTATACAGTGAAGAATTATGGCATAAAATGACACTTCTGCCTGAATCTTTTCCTAAGCAGTCTACCTAAAATAATTTTTTCTGTATTTTTAAGGTAGTTGTTTTTAAATTTTCACAAGAATCAAAATTCCCTAGGAGGTTTGTAGAACCAGATCAGTAGATACCCCACCCCGAGTTTGGGGATCAATAAGTGGTATTAATAAAAACATTCCCGAGAGATTTCAGTGCTGCTATTTGAGAGGTCAGATTTGAAAACCATTGTTCTAAAGTTATGTTGACCAATAAAGTTCCTGAAATGTGGCTGATCTGACGTGAAACGTGCTATAATGATAAAAGACACATTGGATTGCTAAAACTTGATACAAAAAAAGAACGCAAAATAACATTAACAATTATAAGTGATTATATGTTGAAGTGATAATATTTTTAGATATTTTAGGTTAAACATAACATACATGTAAAATTAATTTTACCCATTTTTTTTTACTATATGAATGCTTATCACATGTTGAAGGAAATATCTATATGTATACAGTGTGTCTGTAAAGTCATGGTGCACTTTTGTTTTGTAACCGGTCAAAAGTGTACCATGTCTTTACGGACACACTATATATATGGTTACTATAAAGTTTAAAATCATATACACAGCTCACAGTTTATTTCTATCAGACAGCACTATTCTAGAGGATAAGGGTGAGATATTGTCAATATGAAATTAAAAAACAAAATATATTCCAGATGTGAAACCAAAATATTTGAGTACCTCAATATTGATTGACTATTCCAAGATCTTAGGGAAGCAGATGTCAAATCCTGGTCATATACAGCTGTGAGGTCACTGAGATGACCCTATTCAGAGGAAAGGGATTGATGGAGGAGAAAGTCAAAGATGAATTCTGACCAAAAACATCTTGTAGAATGAGGTTATTTTAGAGTCAAGATGTGGTTTTCTACTTGCCCAGTCTCATAGGTGATACCAGTGTATAAAATAAAGCTGTCACCCAATTAACTTGACTTCTATGTGCATAGTTTTTTCCTTGGGAAGATAGCTAGCTTTCCAAAGGCAAGAACTTAATCTGTTTTACAAAATGTAGAGCACTTGCCATCGCATCAGTCTGCATTCTGCATTAGGAAATGTTGAGGAAAGTATATATAAAACCCTTCCTCCTCAACTATTCACAACAACAACAGGAACAAAATGCATGTAACACATAATTGCACTGAGAAGTTCTTCAATTATTAAGTATTTAAAATTTTCTTAGTGAACATTTTATGTAAACATAAATAATTTTTGCTTGTAGTGTCTGTTCACTTTACTTTTAAGTTTCCATAGAAACCACTCTGGAAGAGCAATTCTAGTGGTGAGAGGTTCCTTGCTCGTCTTTAGCCTTTGGGCCAAGACAGAGAAACAGAAAGGCTATTTTCTGATGAATTTTAAAGACAAAGCCTTACTGGTACTCTCTTTCTTCTACCCTCCCTGTCTGTGAAGTCAAGAAAAATTCCACCATCTTTGCTTTGGGATCAACAAAACCAGTTACTCTGGGATGAGATCTCTGCGTGGTAACCTCCTCCCAAAGCCCTCCAATTCCTGGCCCTATTATCAGGACTTCTCAGAATCAGATCATGTCTTAGCCATGATTTGAGGAAAAGACACTGGCCATGTCCTGTTGATGCTGACCACCAAGTCCAAGATAGCACTGGACCAACCACTATGTGACAGGCAGCAGTCTGACCAGGGAGCAGACAGATAGTGAGGAAGAAAAGTGGAGAAGAGTGTAATTCTATTCAAGGGATAGGGTTCCTGTTTCCAGAAACTTCCTTTTAAAGATATTTAAAGACGCTTGAGAACAACTCTAATAGTATTATTTTTCCTAAAGCCTATAGAGTTACCTTTGGACAAAAAGAATTTGAGTCATTTCATCACAGCAGAGGTTAAAGTAATTCTGAAAGCAAATATTTAAAGTAAAATATGTTGTTTGCTTTAGTTCCAAATCAAAAACAGCAATCTTTCTCTCTTCTGAATTTAGTTAAGATTCCCTGACAGCATTTTTAACTCTAGCTGAACTTTTCCTCATAAACTTCAGTTTGCTCTGCATGTAATAGAACAGGACTGAATTATTTTTTTTTCTGAACACTATCTAAAGTTGTATTGCTTTGTATGTGTACACATAAGATGCAGCTGCCCACCTTAGAGAGAGACTATGCAAGTAAAAAGCATTGTTGGAATTTCTTTGTTTATTATTCTTTATTTTATTCCCTAAACCGAAGCATCAAGTTTTCTCTTTTGATGCGTAACCAGAAGGCACTGTGCTTACAAAGTCATTTGGCGAAGACATGCCTCCGTAGGGAGGGTCAAGAAACTATCCTTGCCATCCCCTCATGATGGAGATCCAGCTCAAGCTAAATTGCTCTTCCTTAATTTTATAAATATTTATTTCATTTGAAGAAATTTATCCAGGTCAAACTATGTTACTCTAGTAAGTGACACTGCTCAGAGGGTAAGCAGGGTTCGCTTCCCAAATCCCAATGGGTCCATCCTGTCAAGTGACAGCATGCGATTTCATTAGGCACTTTTCCCTTTATGCGGGGCTGTATGGTAGGTAGCTAAAAGGAGCCAATACACTCAACATAAAATATTAGCATTCATCAAGATTTTATGAAACTCTCTACAATTAAAGCATCGTGGAAACATATGTAGTTCCTTAAATAAAGTCTGACGGTGCCAGCCCCAAGGCATGGAAATGGAAGGGTGGTGGGAAGTCACGTCAACAGAGAAAATTTCTCTCATTACTTTACTATAAGAATCTTAATGAATCCCAAAGGTTTATCTCACTCATTTAAAAGCAAACTCAGGCAGATCAGACAATGAAATATGTGTCAATCATTCTCTGCTACAGTCAGCCAACCTACTGACAGAATGTGACCATGTATACTTGGAAGGGTGAGTTGGCTTGGAGTTTGCTTCATTCAAAATAGCAGGTATGTAGGTGGAATTGTGCCAGAAAATGAGCTTCTCTAATTGAGTTCATCCTTGTAAATTAATGAAGATTTCTGCCAGTCAAACATGTGCATGTTTGCAGGAATATCATCAGTAGGTAAAGAGATAATTAATACTTCATGACATCAAGGTCTGAAATTAAAATCAAATCTGAGACTTAACTGCGATTATTAAATCTGAAGAAAATTATCTTTCAGATGTCAAGTGTCACAACCTTCAGCACCTGAATTAATAACAGGGAGCGAGCCTCCAAATCACAGTGCACACTTCCTCTTTCCTGTGTGGCAATAATTACCACTTTGTGACATCAAGGACCAATGCCCGGCTCAAGATAATACAGTATTGCAGAGCCATGAAGTGTTGTTGTGGCAGAAAACACGAACTTCAGGCAATTTACCAAGCTATGAAATATCACTGTGAGCCTGACCTGTGGTGGTGCAGTGGATAAAGCATCGACCTGGGAACACTGAGGTCGCCAGTTCAAAACCCTGCACTGGTCTGGTCAAGGCACATATGGGAGTTGATGCTTCCTGCTCCTCCCCCCTTTCTCTCTCTCTCTCTCTCTCTCTGTGTGTGTGTGTGTGTGTGTGTGTGTGTGTGTGTGTGTCCTCTCTAAAATGAATAAAATAAAAAGAAATTAAAAAAAAAAAAGAAATATCACTGTAAGAGCCCGGGGCTGGAAGATGGAGACTCTGGCTGTAGTCCTCACTTGTTGATCCCTGGGTTCTGGCCCAGATATATTCTTGTTTCATTTAAGCTGAGCAAGTCACTTAGCCTATCTGGGTCTTCGGCTTTTAATCACATCATGGTAATTTTTTCTGTGTTCATAAAGACTCACATAAAGATCAATTAGGAGGTCTTTTAAACAATAAATGTATTACTTGTTTTCTTTTATTCATGCATTCTTCTAATATGTAATGAGTCATATATGTGGGCTGTTTCGAAAACAGAGACATAAAAGACACAGTCCCTGACCTCAAAGAACCTCACATCCTGGTATGAGGATTTTTTAGGAAAAGAGTAACGAGACAAGGAGAAGCTCGGAGTCCCTGGGAGGCAGGTCTCCCATGGCCAGAGCAGCGAAGATGCACTATGGCAGAGAGACTTCCCAAGGGAGGTGCTGGGGCTGAGTCCTGGAGGACAGGCATCCTTTACCAGAGAGATGAACACGCAAGGGGAAAAGGCAGCTGTTCACGAATTATGTTTCCCATCATAACGAGATTGGAGTGGTTGATTCCCAGGGAATAGTCACACTAATGTGTAACTATTATAAGTAAGTACATGGTGAAAACAAAACACTCTTTCCCAAATCACAGCTGTATTCTAGGAGTGGAGTAGTATGGTTTATAAGAAAGAAAATAAATAGCAGCTTGCAGGAGAATAGCCTACTAGAAAGGACTGGAGCCAGAATTTGAATAGTGTGGCTTAATTAGTATATGTATGAGTTCATTTTGTTGTTAATCCAAGAATCATTGGGTGAGGCCAGAGAGGAACCTTTCTCATAAGAGCAGGACCCCAAGAGAGCAGTTGGATTGAGGACAGATGCCAGACACAGAGAAGAACCCCAAGACCTTGTAGAGAGTACAGTCATGGAGACCAGGCTGTCTTTCAGGGGTGGACAGAGGATTAGAGCAACTCCTGGGCCCACCTCAACCCAGATTGAGGGCTAAAGAACAATTCCCTGCAGTACCCTAGGGTCTCTGAGCTCACTGTGACTTTGACTTCCTCCACCACGACTGACCCAGGGACAAACATAGCTCTCGCAACTGAGACGGTTGTAGAGGCAGGTCTTAACAACACCCGAGAATGGTGAGGCGAGGGAGTAGGGAGATGGGGGGGGCATAAAAGCTGTGTTAACAAGATCAGGCAAGGCTCTCTCTGCGGAAGGTTAGATGTAAGAGCTACAACTCTCCGTGCTGCTCTTTTGAATTATACCTTCTGAAATATAGGTCCTGAGGCTTTCCATTTTGTACAAGCTGGGCTGAAACTAGGTGGTATGTAGCCACAGTGGTGGTTAAAATACAAAACATCTTCCCCCCTGGTGCGTGAATTAACCACTGCTCAAGCTCTCCACCTCCCTGTCACCTCAACCCCTCCTCCAGGATTTGCAAACCTCCCCTAAGGGGACTTTCAAGTAATCTCTCCAACACAAGGGCCAGTGTCTGTCCTGTGACTAAGCCCTGTGCTGTACACAGTCTTAAATATTTTGAATGTCACCACCAACTCTAAGGACGGTGGCATCCCCGATGTCCAGATCCCATTTACTACTCATGTGTGAAATCTCCTTTATGACCTGAGCTAAAGATCTCTCTCGGCTATTAATAGAGGAAATGACCTTGCATAGGTCATTTAGATGCTCACCTATATATTGGAGACCCCTTAAGAGTATTTAACAGAGAGGGTTGTCCTGTGACTAAGCCCTGTGCTGTACACAGTCTTAAATATTTTGAATGTCACCACCAACTCTAAGGACGGTGGCATCCCCGATGTCCAGATCCCATTTACTACTCATGTGTGAAATCTCCTTTATGACCTGAGCTAAAGATCTCTCTCGGCTATTAATAGAGGAAATGACCTTGCATAGGTCATTTAGATGCTCACCTATATATTGGAGACCCCTTAAGAGTATTTAACAGAGAGGGTTGCTGTGTGGGTTGAATGTGATCGTGTACATTAAGTGTTTAGAAGGTTTTAGTGCAAAATGAGTGTTTAATAAGCGTTAGCTGTCATTGTTGCTTATTGTTGCCTTTGCAGCCTATCATGTGCTCCAACTCTCACAGAGCGAGTGTGCTAAGTTGAAATGTGAATTCTTGAAACCCAGACACAAAGATGTGAAATATGGGAATGTTAGAACCAGTGGAAGACTGATGAGAGAGAGATTTGAAAGGAGGGGATGCTCACCCTGTTGTCACCCACCTCCTCTTACTGAAGTCATGCTGAGTGTTCCCAGATGCTACAGAATCATTGAGACCAACTCTCAGATCTGGGTTTCATGAGAGCCCTGCAGAATGGGGGTGGGGGAGGGTGAGGGAGGGGTGGCATGTATTTTTAAAGAGGGAAATGCATATTGCAGTTGAACAGTAGATGAATTTGCAGGCCATATCTAGTCTCCTGGGAATTTGGTGTGCATTAGCATAGCCATAGAAATCAGTTTTTGAGCACCCCTCCAATAGCCAGAGCAGCACTGGACTCCCTGTTGGGCTACCTGTTCACTCCAAGGGCTCCAGAGACAGGGATCTAGAGAAGCCAGTTCCTGCCCTGCTCCGCCCCTGCCTTTGGAACACTCTTTATTCCCTACTTGGTCCTCCAAGAGAAGGCGTATATTTCTTCGATTTGTTGCTTGCAGCAAGGTGCAGCTTAGAGGGGAGTGGAGATGTGCTTGTGTTTGCCTTGAAATTAAATAAGAGCAATGATACATAGCCAACGCACACCCATAAATTTCAAGAAGGAGAATTTCAATGTGGCATGAGGATAGAAGTAGCTGATATATTAGGAGGAAACAACACTGAATCTTGTGCAAAACGAGAGAAATATAATTTCCTTGCATTATCTTGTCCGTTTCTTAATTGCCTACCAGGATGCATTCATCAACCAGCTTCCCCAGGCCCCAGCTTTCAACTTGCATGCATTTTGATATAAAACCAGCTTGTGTTTTAAGTACAAAACACACTGCTTGTGCTATCACACCAGACACAGCAAATGGATAAAAATCTTCACTTGTCAGTTTCTAGACAGAGCGCACTTTGCATTTCAAGCCTGGGAAATAGGCTGCAAACACCAGCACTGGCAGTAAATACAGAGGATAGGAGCTTCAGCAGGGCTACATTTATGGCAGGGCAGGCACACACCACTGCTGGGGCCTCCTGCAGCTGGGGTGAGGGGAGGGAGACAGGGTGGCTGGTCATTGAATTCTGATTGGAGTGACAAGCTTGGTCCTTCTCCCCACCCTCAATCTCATTTCAGACTTGGAGTCCATTGCTGAGAACAGAGATGAACTCAAGCTCCTTTTAACCCTTGAGGCCTGGAAGGAATACAAATTTAAAAAAAAAAATGTAGGAAAACCAGCAAGTCAGGGCTTAATAGAGAACAGAACATAAAGACCACATAAAGGGGGCCCATATGAAAACCATAACATCTTGCCTGACTAGGCAGTGGCACAGTGGATAGAGTGTCGGACTGGGATGCAGAAGATCCATGTTTGAAACCCCAAGGTCGCCAGCTTGAGCACGGACTCATCCGGCTTAAGCACTGGATCATAGACATGACTCCATGGTCGCTGGCTTGAAGCTCAAGGTCGCTGGGTTGAGCCCAAGATCACTGGCTTGAGCAAGGTGTCACTTGCTCTGCTGTAGCCTGCATGGTCAAGGCACATATGAGAAAGCAATCAACGAACAACTAAGGAGCACAACGAATAATTGATGCTTCTCATCTCTCTCCCTTTCTGTCTGCCCTATTTGTCCCTCTCTCTGACTCTCTCTCTCTGTCTCTGTCAAAATAAATAAATAAGATAAAAACCGTAACATCTTCTTCTGACTATAAGCTTTTCTGCTAAATACCCCCAAAGGGAAAAATATAGATATTGATGATGATTCCCAAACCAGAGTGCCAATAAGAATACGCTCATAAACCTTAAGTCCAATGATCCCTGTGGTGGTAGAAGGCACACTGCCATCTGTTTGTGTTTCTAAGTGTCCCCTTCCATCCCCTGCCAGCTCACCTCATCAGCAAATGGTGTGTTATAAGTACTAGGCACATAAAGCCGAAAACATATAGGAGTGAGTCCTAGTTCTGACACTAATGGTATGGGTTTGGGCAAATTATCTAAATTCTCATAACCTCAGTTTCTTAATTTGCAACTTGGGAATAATAATGATATCCACCTCGTAGAAATATTGTGATTATTGATTTAAATATTACATATTAGCAACTTAATGTTGTACCTGCTGCATAGTAAGTGCTCAAGAAATGTTACAGATCACAATTAACTTTTACTGAAGTTGCACAAAAGCAATTTGTATGCATAGAATTTCAAAGAAGTCTGTTTAATATTCAGGTTTTTGACATCAAGGAAAAGTCAGTGATGTTAACCAGAGCCATGCAAATAGTCAAAACTTATATTCTTTGATTTCTTTCACCATTGTTTTGTAGTTTGCAACATATAGGTTTTGCATGTTAGATTTATACCTGACCTGACTTATTTCTTTTAGGTGCTGGTGTAAATGTTATATATTTCTTTAAATTCCAATTGTTCATTGTTAATACATAAAAGTACAATTGACTTTTCTATGTTATTTCTGTACTGTGACCTCGCAGAACTTATGCATTAGTCATAGAAGTGTTTTTGTAAATTCTTTAGAATTTTCTGTGAAGATCGTTATGTCTTCTATGAATAGATACAGTTTTATTTCTCTTTTTCTTATGTGTATGACTTTTATTTTTCCTTCTTTATTTCATTGTCTAGAATTTCCAGCACAGTGTAGAAACGATTAGTGAAACAGGAAATTCTTGCCTTGACTCTGAGGCAAAGAGCACTCACTCTTTCATATTATATGGGAAGCTACTTGTAGGTTTTTTCAAAGATGCCTTTTTTCCAGATCAAGGAATTCCCCTTCTATCTCTGGCATGCTTAAAATTTTTATCATGAATGGGAATGTTGAACTTTTTCAAATGCTTTTATTGTATGTGTTGAGATGATTGTATGCTTTTTCTTTTTTTTTATTATTCTGTTAGTATAAATTACATTGATATTTTTCAGAAGATATTATTAAACAATTGGAAGAATTATAATTCTAGTGGAATGATGTTGATTTTACAAGGGAGAGACACTGTGATTTAGAGAACTAGAGCAGGGAAATTGGGTAATGGCTGTTTTCATCAGTTCACTTTAATCAGTAGATAGTTCCTGTAGGTCCAGAGGGCAGGACATCTGCTTCTGAGCTCAGACAGTGATATTTTTCCAGGGTGTTCCATGTGAAACTGGATTGTGCCATTACTTTTTGTAAATGAACTCATTTTAACATATTTTTTTTCTAAGCTGAAAAATCGAGCGCTATATAATTCAGCCCGAAGGCTGAACAGTGATCTAATAAGCACTGAGGAGACGGAACCTATAAAGACCAGCCAGGCCAGTGACATTGAAGTGCTGGGGAAACTATGGGGATGAGGGAGTCAGCAGGGGCAGGGTACAAGGACCACCCCCATACCCACTGTGAAGGTTCCAAGATGGAGAAGGTCAAAGGATATACAGACTTCATACTGAGGCATAGCTTCCAGAGCTTTTCAGCCTCCCATGAGAATTTGATACATGGGAGTATGGATGGGTACCTTAGTAAAATATAGATTTATTTGGGTCCCAATTTTCTTTTGTCCCCTAAAACAGTAATTGTTACTGCCTAGGTAATGTCCAACCCTAACCTATTTCACTTTTATCATATCATTCAATGTTGAACTTGGACTTTAGCAAGTCCTTTCGGTGCCATTGTTCTTGGTTCCTTTGCCCACAGTCCTCTTTGTCTTGTGTCACTGTGGTAATAGCTACTCCATGAAATAAAATTTTTTTAAAGCAATACTTAAATTATTTAACAAATAGAGCAAATAAGAATAAGTGCAACTTCTTTCCTCAATTAATTTCCTCCCTTGCAGACAGTACAGAGAGGAACCCTCATAGCCCAGGTCTCTAGCAGATATTCTGGGTCGCATGTTCCATATGAAGGAAGCCATGTATTAAATTGGGATGAGCCCTTGCATTTCATCCTGGAAAGTGAGTACTGGCTGGGAAGGGGGGCCCAGCTCATGCAGGTACGAGGTGGCGGCTAGGATCATGAGCTGCTGCCCTTGAGCAAAGGACCAGATTATTAAAAACTGGTGTTTATGGCCCTTATCATTTACAAACAGGTGAACACAGAATAAAGACTTTCAATTTGCCTAAATTAATTTTCAGTTGAGGGTTCTCTTGTGTTAAAAAGATAAGGGACTTGTATAGAATTACAGTCCACGAAGTTTACTGCTTTCTAGAGGACCTGGAAGTCGAAGGTTATCTAGCAAATATGGGTAAAATGACATTTGTCAGAATGACTATTTCTCTTTATGACATATTTCAGAAATTGGAATGACTTAGAGACACATCCTGCCCTAATTTGCAATCCCCTGGCCTGTGAACAACTACCTGGGTAAGTTCAGGAAAGGTGGCTCGAAGATCATAATTGTCGGTAAAACAAATACTGTATTGATGCCCTGGGAAGCCCAAACCTGGTGCAATTATTGTAGTTCAATTTCAAAAAGTCCTTTTCCAAAGCCAGTGACACTTGCTAAGTGAGGGACGCCTCAACCTTGCAGTGTGAAGAGGCTCAGCTTTTCTCTCCTTGCACAAAGCACCCCCTAGCTATAACACTCGCCTCCATAATACTCTATGTATATACCTCTCTCTCCGACTAACATTCACAAACCTCTTGTATATGTGTAATAATAATGATGGTATAAGACATTTAATAGAAACCACTTGTATTTCTTGGGTGTTAATATTGTTCAAGTAACTTACCAAGTATTTAATATATATTAACTCATTTCTATCTCACAAAAATTCTACTTGATATAACTACACATTTTCCTAATGAGAAAGTAAATCTCGAGGTTGGGTAACTTGGCTCAAGTTCCCATCAGTAGCAGGGAAAGGACGCAAAAGTATGTAAAGTCACGATGCACTTTTGACTGGTCACAGGAAAGCAACAAAAGACGATAGAATTGTGAAATCTGCATCAAATTAAAAAAAAAAAAAACTCTCCCAGTTTCATACCTACTCAGTGCAGTTTGATGTGGGCTCCATTTGTTGTCCTACACACATCCAAACGATTGTGAAGTTCTTGCCACACACGGGTAAGGACGTCTGGTGTAACAGAGTGAATAAGGTCTGTGATTCTCTGTTTTAAGAGATTAATGTCGTTGATATGTTCAATGTACACATGGTGCTTCACATAACCCCAAAAGTAAAAGTCTAAGGGCATCAGATCCGGGGATCGTGGTGGCCATGGCTTGACAGAACCCCTGCCTATCTACTGCTGGGGGAATGTTCTATCCAGAAATTCACGAACAATGGTGGCGTAGTGTGGAGGAGCACCATCCTGTTGAAAGATGACACCTGGAAATTGTGGCACCGCATACAATTCCAAAATGTCAAGAGAGGTGTCTGCTGTCACAGACTGCTCTGCGAAAAAAATGGGCCTATCACCTTATCATGCATCAGGCCACACCACATATTCACTTTAGGGGTGTTACGTTTGTACTCAACTTAGGCATGAGGATGTTCAGCAGCCCATATTCAGACGTTATGTCAATGAACATGTCCACAGATATGGAAGGTCACCTCATTGCTAAACACAATCTTCTGCAAAAATCTTGCATCATTGTCGATCTCATGAAGCATATCTGTAGCAAACACGCATCGTGTGGGTCTATCCGCCGGTTTGATAGCGTGCAACAGCCGCAATTTGTACCCCGTAAAACAGAGATGTTTCTTTAACACCTTATGAGCTGTAGTCTTGCTTAGGTGTAATTGTCGAGCACACACACGCACAGATTTTTTAGGGCTCCTTAGGTAGCTATCCCGTATAGCCTCTACAGACTCGTCACTGACTGATGGCCTACCAGAACGGGGTTTCTCCACCAAACTGCCAGTTTCCTTCAACTGCTTATCCCACCAAGTAATGTTATTTCTATGTGGTGGTGCTTTGTTATAAACGCGCTGATATTCACATTGCACTTTGGTCACGAATTCGAATTTAGTGAGCCACAGAACACACTGAACTTTCCTCTGTACCGTCCACATCTTAACTGGCATGGCCGTGCACTGCTCCGCTGTATACATGGTGTTACATCATCATCTGTGCATGCGCACATGCTGCCACATCATCCTACAGAAACTGGGAGGGTTTTCCTTTTATTTGGTGCAGGTTTCACATTTCTATCATCTTTTGTTGCTTTCCTGTGACCAGTCAAAAGTGCACCATGACTTTACGGACACACTGTATAACATCCCTGACCCTGAAGCCATGGATTTATGGTAACAGTATCAGATCCATGCATCCACTGAATGGCTCTTTATTACATAACGAACGGTATGTCAAGTATCATGCTAGGCACCTTCCTACATACATACACCTCCAACCACATACCCTTTCCTCTCCCCACTTCATACTGTGAAATTGAGTGCCATATGTATATTATGTCTTTTGTTATTTAAGTTATTTATTTGTCCTTTCTTATACCTGTTCATCTGTTGTTCCATGACAAATCATTTTGAGATAAATTCAAATCTCACCTCAGTGTCAGAGTTCTCTGCACCTCTCCACCTTATGGAAATTCCTCCCTCATTGAAGAGTTTGCTATTTCACTTAACAATCAATTTGAAGCACACATTTTTCTCCAATCTGGGTTGTAATAACATACAGAGTATATGTTAATATTCTTTGTGACCCAGACGCTAAGTGTAACCTTTTGAGTAGTGACTTTCCTGTCAACTCTTTGAGTGAATACATACGTGAACTACTCAAAGGGTTAAGCTTGGTGAATCCCTGCTGAATGACCAGACAGTTCAAGAAGTAACCCAAAGATTACATGATCCAAGTAGCAATGACAATAACAACAGTAAATGATAAAAAATAATACAATAATAATTTTAAAACAAGTTTTGATGACCTTTGATAAAATGATACCGTATATCTAAGGCTAAGGAATAATTATTATACAAACATAGGGAATCAAAAAGGGTCCATGGGAGAGTAAAACAAAAATTCCACTTTTACTTTAGGAAAAATCCCCTCTAACTGAGGGCTATTGCTTACGCTGAAAAAAGTGACAACTCGTCCTTCACACAAAGAGAATTAGAATATCTGTGTTTCATGTTCATCTTCTCTGGACTCACAGAAGTCTCAATTGTGACACCAAGATCACAATTTATTCTTTATTTCTTAATGACCAAGTGCACTCACAACAGTGTGGGGACAGGTACGTCAAGGTGAGATGTTCGACATTCTTTTGCGCAAAACGTAGGATGGATTGACATTCATTAAATTATTTCCTTCAACCATTTTCTCTCATTACACACAACAAGGGCTTTGGTTAGCAGGGATTAAAGAACAAATTAGTCTAAAGCAAGAAGCTTTAGCCTCAAGACATAAAAATAGAGAGAAACCATCTTTAACAAAAACAATGTAGGATTAGATTATGAATTTGTTCATTGAACAGTTACATGGCAATTTGCTAAGGTGATTATTACCATTAATTTGAGACCCAATAATTATCATAGCAGTTCAACCATTTCATCTCTCATTTATTCTGAAATCCTACAAGCTGTTTCTTTATTCTTTTTCTTTTCTTTTCTTTTTTATTTCTTCTCTCTCTCTCTCTTCCAGATACCTGGTTTGCTTGGCTGATCTAAAAACCTCCATTCTAATGACTTCTATAATCTTTGGCATTTTTTCTTGGGAATCACACACATCTCAGGTAGCTTTCTTTCATTAGTGAAGCAGGTGAACTAAGGTCCAAGAAGTAATTCATCTTGGTCATCCTTCTTTTTTATTTATTTTTTATTTTATTTTATTTTATTTACAGGGACAGAGAGAGAGTTAGAGAGAGGGATAGATAGGGACAGACAGACAGGAACAAAGAGAGATGAGAAGCATCAATCATTACTTTTTCGTTGCCATTGCGACACCTTAGTTGTTCTTTAATTGCTTTCTCACATGTGCCTTGACCGCGGGACTTCAGCACACTGAGCAACCTCTTGCTGGAGCCAGCGACCTTGGATCCAAGCTGGCAAGCTTTTGCTCAAGCCAGATGGTCCTGCGCTCAAGCTGGCAAGCTTGGGCTCTTGAACCTGGGTCCTTCTGCATGCCAATCCGGCACTCTACGCAACCGCCTGGTCAGGCTGGTCACCCTTCTTTTTGCAGTACTCCAGCTTGAAGGTTAATAGGAAGGAGGAAGAAGCTGCCATGTTGGATCTCAGTCCATTTCAATTTTCTGGTCACAACTACCATAATTTTTCTAGCCAAGAGGAGTGAACAGGAGAATGTAACTCTCCTTTGGATGCCTTGTCCTCAGGACCTTCAGTCTTTGGAATGCTAGTTTAATTGAACCGCTATGTTTGGTATCTCTGAGACAGAGAGAGAGAGAGAGAGGGAGAGACAGAGTTCCTCTGGGAACCCGATGCAACAGATTCCAAACTCAGTTGGATTTTACTCTGTGAATTAAAAATACTGCTTAAGATTGGAAATACAGTGAAAAGAACAACTCCAGATACTGGCATGTAAGCAAGTACTTTACAAAGACCATACAAAGGTTCAGGTTTCTCTTCCACTTGAACATTACAAACTTGCACTGCTCAATTCTCTTTTTCAGAGTAATGACTGGTTTGGGGTATAAGCGATCTTGGTCTATCTTAGTGGAACATCTAATAAATCTGTACAGGAGGCAATAAAACAATAATATACTTCATTTAGAAAAGATATTAGCATCCAAGTATTAAAAGAAGACAATTATTAGCACTAACACATTTGCACACAATAGATTAAAATAGGTGCATTTAAATTCAGATAACCTAATTGCATTGATGGTTTTGGAAGAAGAGCTTGAAACAAAGCTTTACAGAATCTGGAACTATAGAGTATTATAGGACTAATTTAATGCAATTAATTGAATATAAAAATGAAGAAAAGAAAAGGAGATGAGAAAGTTAAGTGACTTGTGGCTTGTTCTATTGCTCAGTTAATTGGGGAAAAGATGAAGCCAATATTGAAAAGCTTTTAGATTTTCCATGTCCAAAGACTATTTCTGTTCTTTATACAATACTGTTTTGAAGCACTTAAGGAAGCTCTGAAGTCTATTTTTTAACTAACACAGAAGAAAGATCAGGTAGATAGAGCTTAGTAGAGCCCTAATAGGACAGGATGCTTGATTGGACTAGAAATGAAAAATACCAAACAAATAAGAATCCATCTCTCTTCCCATATTTGGTATCAGAATCCAGATCTCCCTGTATTACCTTTGGGCTTGACCTCCTACAACAACAGAACATTTTCCACAACTTTATTCACTCATCCTTGGGCACCCTGACAGAACCACCTAGATCAGGGTAAGCATCAAAAGTTTCCATGGGTCTCCAAGTTGGGCTCATGATCAGAGAAAATCTCTCAACAGCTAGAGATAAGGAGGCTATCCAGGAGAGAGGGAGATTGTGCAGCCAAAAATAAGTATTGATCTGAATTGGGATCATCATTAGCTGGGCCTTGATAGTGTGTGTTGGGCATTTAATTTAATATTCTCCTTTCAGATTCAAGACTGAAAGGTTAGTATGAAGGATATCACAAGTCAGAGCCTTAATCCAATATTATTTTTTTCTATAATACCTAGTTTACAGCAATGAAAGCCAACAACTTATTATATCCCTTCATGTCTGCCATGCCCTGTACAGAAATGAATGGGCCACACTCTCTGCCCATAGGAAAGAGAAAGACACGTACAGTGAAAACTTCAAAGCAATGCTGTACCATGATAGAGCACCTGCGGGCTTGGCAAAGCAGCTAAAATGCAGTCTGGGAGAACAAGACAGAGGTGTCGTTTCTGACTGCAATGACACCTCCCAGAAGAGGGAATGAAGTGATACCGGAGTTTTAGTGTAGAAAAGGCTGGACCCAAGGATGAGCGAGTACAGTTGAGGAAATGGTCCTGTTGTTACAGGAGGTCAAATGGTCTTTCCTTCAAAGACAGGATGGCAGTAAAAGGGGGTGCCTCAGCCATGTCATCTCCCAGTACGTCCCACTGTGGTCCAGGAACTAGCTGCAGGGCAACACGGTTTGGACACTCCCCAAAGCTGTTAACTATTGAAAAAACTGAGATGTGGCATAGGATACTAAGACCTTCCTCAACAGGGGAACAAAAATGAGGGAGGACCCGAGTGGGCTGGGTGCAGTATAGCCATCAGCACCAAGTGGGCATCGTACACATTCACTGCATTGTCTGTGCTTTCTCCACGCTTAAAATAAGCATGATACCTAAAAGGAAGACCGTTCAATTTTATAGACACCTGCTTCTATATGAGCTGCTACCCTGCTTTTGCCTGGGTCCTTTCTTACACAGTCACTTCTGTGTCTTACAGGTAGAATCCCTCTCTGCCTTGTACAGTGAGTCACGTGAGTGAAGGCCCCTTAGGGTTGAAGGTCTTGCCGATGATGCGTGAACCCTGACTCTTCTTTTTGAACCTGGGAAAAGACTCTTTTTCTGGGCCTTTCTCCCTCTTGTGAGATCTCCCCAAGGATATGGCAGATGAAAGATCCCTTCCAGGAAAGCCAAAAAGCAATATTGATTTTAAAACAGCATCCAACTTTACAGCTGTAAAATGTAAGGCCACGGCCCCACATCAGTGCTGCCTGGGGTTTGGAGGGGAGAGAAGAGAGGAAGCAAACACACCAAGTGTCCTGAAGGTGTTTCCCATCTCCCGCACAGTGGAGCTGAGAACACGGCAGAGATGCTGAATCCTCCCTCACGGGTCTTGGGCTCCGTAAGAGCAGCAGATCCTGACCACCACCCTGCTCTACCTCAGTACTAGTGAGTCCCTGAAACAACAGGGGTAACAGATCCTAGAAGCACAGTTTCTCCCCTGGTCAGAGGGTTCTGCGTCTCAGAGTGCACCTTGTTGATGAATGTCTGCTGTCTGGAGATTCTGGTCCCGCACAATTACTGACCTGGCACTGCAGTGACCCTGGCTGCCTGGCTGGGTTTTTAATGATGAAGGGACATAGATAATTCAGAGTTATTTTTCTCCAGTGACATCCCTCTGGCAATACTCACATCCTGAAATCATAATGCACACTCAGAGATATTGATGTGGCCCTTGCCCCCATCTGCTGCTACCTTTCTTAGACATAAAATAAACTTAACCTAAGAGGCAAGCCAGGGGGCACTGAATGCACTGACGGACAAAGGATCCTTTCTAAGGCCTCTGCCACTAGTTTACTGAGTGTGCTCCCCAAGAAATGTGACCTGTGACTTGACTTTGTCTATGGTGGTGTCTCTGCATGCTCTAACACATATGTGGCTGGCTCCACATGGTAAATATCAACTCAGTGATTTTGTCCTGGATGGTACAGATGTGTTTCTTTCTACCATACTCATCAAGCTTATTTTCCCAGCGTATGCCCTTCCTGGCCTCCCTGCCTTATTCTCTTCTCTCACCTTCCCCCAGCTTCTGTTTCTGCCATTTTCTGAGTGGTCGCCACCCTCGCCTAGAGCCATCACTTTGGTCACGCTGCTCCTCTCATGAAAAATGCCTTGCCTTGCCCATATTCTACCTGTGCAGAGGGATCACTTCCTTGTTGAAATAGTCTCCATTGCTACCACATAAATGTAATTTCCCTTACTCTCTCAAATTCTGGGATTCTGGAACTCTGGTGGCATACTGGACATTGTGTGAGTCTGTTCCCAACTCCATGTTCAGTTAAATCGATGTTGGTAGTTTGAGATTGGCCATGGTAAAGGGAGTACAGGTTTTACACAGTGAAAATCAGAAAATGCTCCAAATGAGACTTTCCTGCTGTCCCTGCCACCAGCCCGTTTATGAGGAGCATCTGGCATGGAAAATTTCTGTATAGGGGTGACAAATTTTTATTGACTGGTTTTCACATGCTAAAGATATTTCTTTTTGGTTTCCACTATACACAATATATATTCTTCTTTGATTGTTTATTTGTTTTTTCCAGAGAAAACTAACCATTGTAAGCAAAAGACTTGGTAAAGTTATAAAGAGCATGATTTGTAAAAATGTTGCTTTGTTTACAAACAGAATACATAAATCTTAATAGGGACCCGAGCATTAATGCTCCCTGCAGAAACTTCAGGCTTCCGTAAGCAGGCAGGTTTGTTGATCTATGGATAAAGGTCTCACCTGCCAAGAATAGACTTCTGAAAACAATTGTTGGAACCAAAAAATAACTGGTGCTCTTTGCCTTCCCTTTATTTCTTTTTCCAGAGCAAGAATAGCCTTAAAAGAAATTTTTGATCTAAGATACCCACTTTTTTTTTTTTTGGACTATAATCTTAGCCCACATGCCATCGAGCTATGAAATTCGTTTTGATAAGAAAAGCTGAAGAGGAGAAAAATGGTCTGGATCTAATCTGGAAAGCAAAAGGTCATGAGTCTACAGGGTCGCCAGCTAGCGAAGGATGCAGCCAGGTGACATTCATTTCAGGCTCTAAAGATTCCCAACACATTATTTTTAAAGAGAGCTTATATCAGTACATGCTCATGAACGCAAGCACAGAAACAAAATATGCCTCATTTAAGTAACAAAGGATATGGGGTAGTACACAGATTCAGCAAAATTCTGGTGAAGCAAATTCAGAAAACTGGCAAGAATCAAGGAAACAAGGTTGTAGGACACAGGCTAGCATGTCCTCGTGACAAGTCAGGTGTTAGAAGCTCAACTTTTATACTATCTGTGGATTGTTTCTCAGCTGCATCTGGGCATTTGAGTTTCTTCCAGGTTCCAGTATTGATATTGCCATGGGGGTATATTTTAAAGAGAGCTAAACATTGAAATACTACTTAATTAATTTATAAGTAATCTCTTTCACTTGTTAGGTCAGGTAAAGTGTTTGATTCAACCTTTTTTACAAAATAAAAAGAGGAAAAGCATTTAAAGCAAAAGGTGCTTAATTTGGTCATAAAAACTTAAACCAACTCTAGTTTTGCTTTTGTACTAAAATCAGTGGATTAACTCCCTTTCACTTTTTTTCCATTGCATCATCAAAGAACAATGACTCCTATTTTAAAGTTGTAGAAAGTCATTTTGATATTCTGAAGGCCACGAGAGTCATCACTGTTGGTTACCTGCCCCATATTTTTATGTATCTTTGATCCTCTCTAAAAGAACACTCTGCTCCATTTATCTAACTTTACTATACATAGTGTGTGCTCAGATAGAAGAGTGATTGGACTGCACTAACTATGACCATCCCATTCTCCTTGCCAGGGATTGGTTTAGAGTGGGCATATGACCTGGCTCCGGACAATGAGATTTGAAGGGGAGCTTATGGAAACCTTCTTGGAAGATATAGAATGAGACATATTTGCTCCTTCACCCACTGGATGCTACTAGGACCAGATGTGGTGACTGAACTTGCTCTAGTCACCACACTACCCATGAGTGAGGCTATCACTTGGAAACATAACTAAGTGAAACACAAAGATTCAGAGCCAAGTACATAGAGCTTTGTACAGAGCTGGCAAGATAGGGGCAGAGAGATAATGAATTGTTTTACTCTTAGGAAGAATATAACAGCATACTCTTTAAAAAATCATTCTAATTCTTTAGAATTAACACAACTTATAAACAGGCAACTTCCATGTGCCTCCTGTCTTTCATCTAAAAAAAAAAGAAGACCATATCAGAGTCTAATGATAATATGCACTAAATGTAACATTTAAAGTAAAGTCATTTCTCAGCACTGTGGAGCTTACTGCATTTATCATATATGTTGTAATACAAATATGTGCAACCTTAATTTCTTAGTAATGGAACTGGAAACGGCCATTCTATTTAAGGGGGTATGCTTTAGAGAAAGAATACATGAAGTCAGTGGGTTCCATATGAAGCAGGTTCACTGAGAAAGGGTTAATGCAATATAGCTACCATTCATTGCTTGCTAACCATATGTCCTGTATGATTCATAATGCACCAGAATCTTGTAATCTTTAAGCAAAGCCACAACTTAGGTTTTATTAAACCCATTTCTCTAGGAAAGAAACTAGGTTTTAAAGAAGTTAAGTAAATCATCTAAGATTACAGCTAGTAATTAACAACGTTAGAATCTGAATCTAACACTCCTGACTTAAGATACTTGTCTTTTACTACAGCTTGTTTCCTGGGTGAATAAACCCAGTGAAGAGGATGCTAAGAGAGGCTTTATTTGGTCATTTTTTCTTCTCTTTCCTTCTTTTTATTTTCTGTTCTCACATTCCTTTTCCCTTTCATTTTCTTTTCTATTTATTCAAACAATTTAGAGCAACCTTGAAAGCTACAGAGGTGATGTAGAACAGATCCTACTTTTGCTGGCTCCAAAAGAAGCTCATTCACATACATACAGTTTGGGGTAGAACTTAACATACATCATAAAGAGAGACAAATAAAGGGTGATAGAAGTTTGGAGAAAAAGTAAATGAATTTATCATAATAAAAAATGTATAAAAGGAATATTGAAGGATGCTTCTCCATGAAGACAAATAAACAATATCTGTATTATCCTTAGGCATCAGTGAGATCTTGACTTTTAAAAATGACAGAATCTTAGTAAGATACAGCAAGGAGATGGGACATCTCAAGTTCTAGAAATAGTTAATTGTCCAAACGTATATGAGAGTACCCTACATACAACTTTATTCACCCTAAGATGTTCTGGGGTAAATTCATGTGGGTTGACCGACCTGAGGAGTGACCTCTTTCTCCATCACATTAGGTACATGGTCTACCACTGAGGATTCATGATCCTTAGTTGATTATGAAGACCTGCTTCCTAGGCCATATGTAGGCAACTACCTGCTGCTCAGGGGTCACTACTGAGTAGACACAAGGATCTTAAACGATTCTATCTCTATTTCTATGGAAGAACATCTCTCATGTGAACATTTTCTTCTTTGGGAAGAATACACAGTGCATGAGAGAGTGAAATATTAGTTAAGGTATTAATGTGTTAGGGTGAAAGAGGGGTGAGAAATATTACATCTATGATAGTAATTCTCCTGGGGGCAAAAAAGTAATTTATTGCCCTTAAGAGCTGAGGTGGAGAGATGGGGGTAAAACAGACCTAAACACTTCAATCAAGATAACCTTCTCTTGCCTGACCTGTGGTGGTGCAGTGGATAAAGCGTCGACCTGGGAACACTGAGGTCACCAGTTCAAAACCCTGCACTGGTCTGGTCAAGGCACATATGGGAGTTGATGCTTCCAGCTCCTCCCCCCTTTCTCTCTCTCTCTCTCTCTCTCTCTTTCTCACTCTGTGTCTCTTCTCTAAAATGAATAAATAAAAAGAAATTAAAAAGAAAAAAGTAAAAAAAAAAATTAAAAAAAAAAAAGATAACCTTCTCTTACCCTAATAAAGGGTTTTTTCTTCTTTCTACCCAGATATCTGTGACTAAGTACTATGATATGAATAAAGAGAGTAGAAGACTTTAAATGGGAGGGGCTGATATTATATTTAATATGGCTATATATCACCTGTGCTCCCACGAAGCTCTTGCAACAACTATTTGTACATTCAAAACTATGTTTGGAGCCTGACCTGTGGTGGCACAGTGGATAAAGCGTCGATCTGGGAACACTGAGGTCGCCAGTTCAAAACCCTGCACTGGTCTGGTCAAGGCACATACGGGAGTTGATGCTTCCAGCTCCTCCCCCCTTTCTCTCTCTCTCTCTCTCTCTGTCTCCTTTCTAAAATGAATAAAAAAAAAAAAAAACCTATGTTTGGAAACACTCTTTTGTTGTTTCCTTATTCCTTGTCACATAGAACCATCAGACATAGGTGATTCATGAGCTTTATAAATATAAGGGCTCCCTAATGTGATTGCTTCCATATTCTCCAGGAGTGTCATTGAGTTATGGACATAAACCAAGTGGGATAATTTTATAATCTGTACTTAAAGTAGAGTTAACAGGTTGTGAACATTTAAATCCACAAATCTAAAAAGCAAATAATGTAATCATTAAGAAAATTGCCAGATTTCCTATCCTGATTCCATTGAAAATATATTTAGCAAAACATAGTGTCAGACGTTATAGGGAAGTAAAAGAAAAAGAAATAGAACATAGATCCTCAGGGAAGGTACAGTCTACTGTGGAAGATAAGGCCATCCTGGAATGAGTGAGGCATGAAAGATTATGGTTAGTGATATCTAAGAGGAATCTTTAAGTGACATGTGATTTAGAAGAGATGGATTTCACATGTGAATGAACAATCAGGAAAGACTTTAAAAACAGTTGACATTTCAGCTGCACCCTGGAGAACTTCAACACATCAAGGTGTGGAATTAGAATGAGTGAAAGGAAGGTTGTGGGTGCACACGGTCAGTTGGTATGGGGACAATACAGCTAAGAAAAAGTAAAGAACTGGCATCAGAGGGACATGGGTTCTTGCTTTTCTCACTATGTAATAACCTGACTAAAGTAAGCTTCCTTAAATTCTTTTGGCCTTTTGTATTTTGTTTCCTGTGAAATGAGAATTTATACTTAATAAAGCCAATCATAATAGGTTTGTTTTGAATATTAAATGAAGTGATGTATGTGTGTCTTCTAGTAGAGTCTGGCCAACAGGAAGTTTTTTATTATTTTCTTTCCTGGAATCTCCTCCAATGTTTTCTGCTTCAGAAACCTCATTCTCTCACCTGTAGGAAGACAGAAGGCCCACATTCATTCATTCCACAAGCATTTGTTGAGCACTGTCTTTATTATTTGCTTTCTTCTCCTAACAACCACACTCACTCTCCATGTAGCAATTTTCTTACAAGGGAAAACATGTTCATGTGTTCTGCCTTTCCTAGTTTGAGAGTCTCAGTGGCCATGGGTTAGGACTAAGAGTGACTTATGGAAGTGGCCAATGGGATTGACTGTGGTGTGTAAACAAGATGGTCAAGGCAGGGAGTCTGCCCTGGGATGAGTGATTACCAAGAGTACCTCTTCAGCACAGCATGGCTAGAAGACCCCTGACTAGAGTCAGCTCTGAGCTAAAGTAGACTATAAACCCAGGCTGTAAGACTGAATTTTCTAATTTTGTTAGTCATTTAAAAATACTGGTATAATCCAGATCTGATTCCAGGAAGAACACACTTTGACCTAGAGTGAGCATGTCAACAGGTGCTCACAGCCTAGTTAGGACATTTGGAACAGAAGGAAGAATCTAAATAAAAGAAACCAGGTGCATTAGCAACTCTCTTTTCTCCATATGTTAATATAATTGCAGCTTTGCCACTTTCCCACATGGCCTTCAGAGTCTCTAAAATGCACCACTCACTGTTGTTGTTTTTTCTTCTTCTTCTTCTACTTCTTCTTTAGTGTATGTTACAAAAAGGAGAAAGTAGGGTTATTTTCACACAGAGAAAGACAAAAGTAACTCAGTAGAACGATCAGAGAAAGTGTCTGATAAGCAGAGCAGCTGCTTTGAGGTCCTGGGGACAATCCTTTTCCCTGCCTGAACCCATCCAACTCAGTCAGCTTTCTCGGAACCAAGCTTTGAACCTCCTACATGAAGATCATTATAAAGACAGTTTCATTTTTGCTGCTTTTGTTTCTGTTTTTGGTTTTACTTTGTATTATTATCTTTTTTATCTTCCATCCCTCTTCCCTCTTCCTGAATTTGGTATTTTATACTTTCTCTAAGGCAAGATGGAGAAAGACAGCAGTGAATCCCTATTTAGAATCAGCAATGAGTACACAGGCAATATATGCAATGGGGTAGAGCCTACTTAATGGGACAACCAATAAAGTCTTTACTACTTAGTCATTATCTTTATTACCAGTCTTTAGAGAGGTTCCCACACACATATACACAATACCTAATGAAAGCCCACATTCTTACAGAAATAAACAACTGATAAATGTTAAGTGAGGATTGGTAAGTTAGACAGGGTTATCTTTCCCTGGTGTTTCTCTCTCCCTACATCACCCAGCTGAGTCACTTGGGAGATGTATTTAAGAAAAAAAGTGATCCCCAAATTTTTTCTTTATCTTGCTCTTAATTTCCCCTAAATTTATCCATTACAGATTCATAAGGTAAGTTCATATACTCTTGAAGAAGAAAGAATAGCCAGAGTGTGAAGTTAAAATAAAGATTGTTTTTCCTCCTAATCCTTACCATGTGGACAGATGTTTCCAATGGCTGGAGGAAAGAATATTATGGTATATGGGTTATTTTGGAAATTTTTTGGACTTGACTATGACACTAAAGTCTATGACTTTAGCCAAGAAAAAGAAAAAGAGAGAGAAAGAACTCTGCCAATAATAAACTAGGATCAGACAGTAAGGAGAGAGCATAAGGAATCCAGCAGGTACAAAAAGCCTACCTCTCAGTGTATCAGATGCTTGATTTTTGATACAGCAAAAACACTTTCAACGGACGGTACATTCTAATTACCATGTTTATTTCAGATAATGTTTGTTTATTATTAGCAAAGGAAGTGTCTGGAAGTACTCTCAAGTCAAATGCATTCCTGGCTAGAGAAACCTTCTCCAGATTTATCATTTGATATCATTGTTGTTGTCATGATTTTGTTACAGTTAGCTTCTTAAATTATTGTAATGTGCTCAGTTTGAACACATTTTTATTTCCACATGGAAGATACAACCAAAGATCTCTGGATGAGGCTCTTCCTCAACACATTCCCCACCAGCACTGGGTTCTGTTCTGATATGGAAAATTCTATCATCCACCCAGGGCTGACACAGTTTTAAGCTAACATGTGTTCTTCTCCACCTTCTGGTCATAGGGATCAATTGCACACCAGGTTATAGAGATCAATTACTCTTTTTCTTGCCTCATAGGATGTTCGGTTTATGTTTGGCTAGCTTCTGGCATAATATTACTTAGTATGTTTTCAGTAAGTAAAGATTTGGTGTGTCAGAGGCTTTTCTAAAAATTTTTTCATGCTGCTACACTCACCAAGAGCTTTCTGATGGTTCTTTCTCCTGTCAGAATCTCTTAAAGTTTGCAGGTTAATCTTTGCTTCTTGTTAGATGCTTTATTCAAGAGCATCTTGATTCTGGAAGGTTCAGCTTTCAGTGTTTATTTTTAGTACTCAATTGATTCAAGCATCTTCTAAATTCTAAAGGAAAAAAAATCACTTTGACCAAAAGATTCTATCAATCACAGAGTGGTTTGCATGCTTATTTATCTGGTTAGTAATTAAAGGCATCTAAAAATACCAGGCATGCATGAATGGTATGATTTTTGTATCTTAGCTTCTTTCCAGAGAAAATGCAAGTTCCATCAATCAAACAGTTGGTGGCTGAAGTCATTATCACTGAAATTAAGGCAATTATATACAAGTGAATATTAATGAAGTATCTAGTAAAATTAGGGTCAGTTCTTAGTACTTAGAAAGAAATTGTAGATAATCTAGGTTCAATGTTAATCCTTTGTAAAATAACTTTTCATATTAAACTGCTACTACAGTTAAAGGGGCTCAGTCACAATAATGTTATTTTTTATTTCAGAGACAAATGAGTTTATATACTTATTATAATCTTTATTTCAAGATTTTAAGTCTACATTTAACATAATCATACAACATTCCAAAAAGAAAAAGGCACATTGGTTCCAGGCATTGTGATTTTATAATTTAAAAATTATATACAAGGCATTTATTGTAGTTTACATTTTTATAAAATAAGAAGAGTATAACAGATAATCTCCAAGGCTTTTTTTTAGTTTAAATATTTTATTTTTACAGGATTCTAATTTAGAATCAGAAATCTCACTGTAGGTACTTTGGAAAACCTAATGTTTTAAAACAGATGAATCTGGAAGACAATAGAAGAGAGCCCAAGTGATTAGATGAGGAAGATACAAGACAGAAATAAAATGAGAGCATCTTAGTTTCTCACAGTTGCATAGAAGGATGCAGTCAATCTGGTTGAATCTCACTGGCTCACTTTTTTTTTTTTTTTTTTAGGTTCTTGCAAATCTTCCAAAAATCTCAGATGCTTGAGAGAGGAGATCACTATAGAATGGAAAGACCTACAATAAAGGTCTTTGTACTAGGTTGGTTTAAAATTGTCACACTAAGATGCAGAAATATAAAGTCAGATGTCAAAGGGGATGGAAGTTGGGGGACTGGGTGAAAAAAGTGAAGGGATTAAGAAAAGAATAAAAAGTCATAAATACAGACAATAGTACAGTGATTAGAAGAGGGGAAAAAGGCAGATAAATGGTGATGGAAGGAGATTTGACTTGGGGTGAACATACAATACAATATACAGATGATGTATTATAGAATTGTACACCTGAAACCTATATAAATTTATTTATCAATGTCACTCTAAGAAAGTCAATTAAAAATAAAGTGTTTAGCAAGAAGCAAATGACCCAGAATAGCCAACACAATACTAAAGAACAATAATAATGTTAGAGCACCGACACCACCATATTTTACAATGTACTATAAAGCTACATAATCAGCACAAAGTGGTATTGGATAAAAAAATAGATAAAAGATCAACTGAAAAGAATAAAAAGTCCCCAAATAGACTTTCATAAGTATAGTAAACCTTTGACAAAGGAGCAATTATAATTCAATTCAGCAAAGATGCTCTCTTAAACAATGCTAGAACAACTGGATATCTAAATGCAAAAAATAAAAAAATAGCCTTTATATACACACCTTACTGTGTTAAAAATAATAATATAAAATTGATCATAAACCTAAATGTAAAATACAAAACTATGAAACCCTTAGGACAGTGGTTCTTAACCTGGGTTCTATCGAACCCTAGGGGTTCTATGAGTTGGTCTCGGGTTCAGAGAAGCCTCTGCCGCGGAGGCCAGTATAAAGTAATACCGTAATTTGTTGTGAGTTCATGCACTTTGTTGGTTTTGTTCTTTGAGCAAGGTGATGTTCATGCATGGCTCATTTTATGCACCAGTAAAAAAACATATACCTATGTCTTGAATTTGGAAAAAAAATCATATTTTATTTATGAAATATTTATGAAAGAAGGGTTTGGTACCTCAAAAAAGGTTAAGAACCACTGCCTTAGGAGATAATATAAGAGGAAAGCTAGATGGCATTAGCTATGGTGATGCCATTTTAGATACAACACCAAAGACACAACCTATGAAAGAAACCATTAATAAATTGGACTTCATTAAGGTAAAACTCTTCTGCTTCACAAAGACAATAACAAGAGGATTGAAAGACAAGATTAGGTGTTGAGAAAATATTTGCAAAAACACACACAAACTTTTATTTAAAATATCCAAAGAAGTATTAAAACTCAACAATAAGGAAACAAACAACCTCATTAAAATGTGGGCCAAAGACCTTAACAGACACATCACCAAAAAAATATCTAAGCAGGTGGCAAATAAGCATATGAGAAGATTCCCACATCATATACTATCAGGAATTTCAAATTAAAAGACAGTAAGTTACCACTACACACCTATTTGAACGGCCAAAATCCACTACATTGACAATACTAAAAGCTAGTGAGCTTGTGGATAAACAAGAACTCACACTCATTACCAGTAGGAACACAGAATGGTACAGCCACTTTAGAAGACAGTTTGGCAGTTTCTTACAAAAATAAATATACTTTACCATTATAATTCTTGCTGTGTCCCTTGTATTTACCCAAAGAAGCTGGAAACTTACAACTACACAAAGTTCTGCATGTGGGTGTTTATAGCAGCTTTATTCATAATTGCCAAAACTTGGTAACAACAAAGATGTTCTTCAGTAGGTGAATAGATATAAGCATTTGGACAAGGAAAAGACAAAACTATGGAGACAGTGAAAAGAACAAGTGGTTGTGGCGTAAAGAGAGGGAGGAGAAGAGATAAATAGGCAGAACATAGAGGAATTTTAGGGCCATGAAAAATACTTTGTATTATATTATAGTGATGGATATGTGTCATTAAACATTTCTCCAAATACATACAATGTATAATACTGACAATGATCCCTAACTTAAACTATGGGCTTTTAGTAATTATAATGTGTTAATGTAGGTCAACCTCGGTAAATGTACTATCCTGGTGAATGATGTTCATTATGGCAGAGGCTACACATGCCTGAGAGCAGGAGATATATGAAAAATATATGCACCTTCCTCTAATTTTCTTGTAAATCTAAAATTTCTTTTTAAAAAATAAGTCATTGCCTAACCAGGGGGTGGCGCAGTGGATAGAGCTTTGAACTGGGATGCTGAGAACACAGGTTCGAGACCGAGACCCCAAGGTCTCTAGCTTGAGTACTGGCTCATCTGGTTTGAGCAAAAAGCTCACCAGCTTGGACCCAAGGGCACTAGCTTGAGCAAGGGGTCATTCGCTCTGCTGTAGACCCACGGTCAAGGCACATATGAGAAAGCAATCAACGAACAACTAAGGTGCCACAACGAAAAACTGATAATTGATGTTTCTCATCTCTTTCCGTTCCTGTCTGTCTGCCCCTATCTATCCCTCTCTCTGACTCTATCTCTATCTCTGTAAAAAAAAAAAAAAAAAAAAAAAAGTTTTAAAAATAAGTCTTTAACAAGTCACATATATAGGTATAATCAGTGTAACTTAAATCAACCTTTAATGAACACTGTTCACTTCAGTGCAAATAGACAAGTTCTGCCAATTCTTATGTACAACCATAATTCATTATTTTATGTCTTGCCTGAATTTTAGGATATTCTAAGGAGGAGGGAAAAATACATAGAATACTCCCCATTATCCATGGTTTTGCTTTTTTATTTATTTATTTTCTGAAGTGAGAAGTGGGAGGCAGAGAGACAGACTCCCTCATGCGCCAGACTGAGATCCACCCGGCAAGCTCACTAAGGGGCAATGCTTTGCCCATCTGGGGTGTTGCTCTTTTGCAATCAGAGCCACTTTAGCAATTGAGGTGGAGGCCATGGAGCAGTCCTCAGTGCCTAGGCCAACTTTGCTCCCATGGAGCCTTGGCTGCAGGAGGGGAAGAGAGAGATAGAGAGGAAGGAGAGGGGGAAGGGTGGAGAAGCAGATGGGAGCTTCTCTTGTGTGCCCTGGCCAGGAATAAAACCCAGTACTTCCACACACTGGGCTGACTCTCTACCCCTGAGCCAACCTGCCAGGTCCAGTTTTGCTTTTTGTTATTTACTTACCAGTGGTGAACTACAGTCCAAAAATATTAAATAGAAAATTCCAGAAATAAGTCATAAGTTTTAAATTGCACTCTGTACTGAGTGGTATGATAAAATTTCTCTCCAATTTGTACTGTCTCACCCACCATGCAAACCATTCTTTTCTGACTATACCTACACTGAGTCTGGTACCCACCTGGTAGTCATTTCATAGTCATCCAGGCTATCAGATTGACTGTTATGGCATCATAGTCATTATGTTCAAGGAGTTCTTATTCACTTAATAATGTCCCCAGAGGGCAAGAGATGTGATGCTGGTGATTGGGTTATGCCAAAGAGAAGCTGTAAAAAGCTTCTTTGAAGTGAAAAGGTGAATACAGTACAATAAGGTATTTTGAGAGAAACTACATTGACATAACTTTTATTATGTTATATAGTCATAATTGTTCTATTTTATTATTAGTTATTGTTGCTAATCTCTTACTGTGCCTATTTTATAAAATAAACTACATCATAAGTATGTATGTATAGGGAAAAATCATAGTATATGTAGAATTCAGGTATCCACTGGGGTCTTGGAACAAATGCTCCACAGATAAGGGGAGACTACTGTATATACATATATACACATCTCTGTCCCACAAGGTTCTTAGTTTGAAGCTAGGATTAAGAATGACTGTACTAAACTGTAAACTGCTGGTGAGTAAATGCTGTATTTTATTTCTCTCTACCCACACGTGACTTCTACATAAATATCTGTTTTAAGTAAAACATTCATTGTATTGAAAATCAATGTTGAACACAATCTAATGGAAGAATCAGATACATAAGACACAGTCACAATATTTGTGGTCAGTACTACGATAGAGCTATACTGCTCACAAAATTTAGAGGATATTTTCAAAATAAATATGAAGCTATAAAATATCCCCTAATATTTGTGAGCAGTGTATTTTCTTGGCACTGTAAAGTTCAGAGGAAGGACACCCCAACCACGTGAGGCACCCTGGCTGTTCTAATAGAGGACCCAAGTGCCTTTCCCAGCTGTGCATTAAAAACTTGCACAGGGCAGGGTGATGCTGAGATAGTTAACAGACATGAGAGCGGGGCTGGGCATTCAACACTAACTTTGGAACTTGCGCTCTTCTTCCTCCTCTTCCAGAAAACTCCTTTAGGAAAAGTTCAGTTCATTCAAAAGTGCTCTCTCATTTGGTACATTTTTAAGTGTACTTTTTGGGAACTGAGCCACATAAACATGCATGAGTGATATTTAGAGAGATTCACCCTCAAGTGTCTGTTACTATCACATGTTAAGAAAGAATCATGATTGCACTCAGAAAATTCTGTCTGCTGCCAAATTCTAAATTCCAGGAGCAATATGCTGTTTTGTTGATAGCATCTACAATAAGCTTTCTTTAGTCATTTCATAAAACAGTCCTTCTTAGAATGTTGAGTGATATGGGAAGGAAGTAGCATTAGACAGTTTTACTTTTAATTATACTATTGTGAAACAACAGTCTAAATATAAAATTTACATAACTCCAAAGATGCTAATTTTCCCCACTTATCTACATTTTTATTCACTTATTGTATTCTTTTTAGTTTAAATAATAAATTATTTCAAAAAAATACAAAAAATTATATCATAACCATTTGTGCATCAAACACTAAGATGAAAAAAGACATTCACATTTTGCCAAATGGCTTCAGCTCTTTCTTTAAAAAAAAAAAAAAAGGATAATTATTCAGATTCAACAAAATGCTTCCTTCCCTATCTCTTTCTTTCTAGATATCATTCATGTTTGCTACTTTTACTGCACCTATTTTTATCCCATCCCAAACTATGCTTCAGTTGGTTTATAAAAATGTAAGTCATGCATTTTAGCAATAAGAGTGCTGTAAAGTACCATTCCACTAGGTTTACCTAGAGACACCAAGTCCAAATGAATTTTTAAGGAGTTTTATTAAAAGGAGGAGATTTATTAATAAGCCAGTTGCATATGACAAACATGGGGTATATCTGACCCAAATCGTGAAGTCCTGAATATAACCCTGAGACAGGTTATATACAATTGAACACACACAGGCTGGCGGGGGGGGGGGGGGGAGGAGGAGGAGGGGAAGATGACATAATCATTAATAAGCTTATAACATTTGTCTATATGATTCGTAAAAAACATTTCTACATATTAAAATTTATAAGGTAACACAATAGTGAAGAATGTTGTTTGATATATTAAAAGATATTCTAAATCTTTTAGTGTCCATCTGCCATTACTCTAGAGGTATATACATTAATCACAAGTTTTCAGGATAAGACGGGGAGCCTACATAGTGTCAGGGGATAAGTGTTTGTGAATGGCCCATTAACTAAAGAAAGAAGAGAGAGGAAAGAGCCTGCTTAATCCTCTCCATTTACAATACAATGCCATCGGCCATCCTGACCTGGTGTAAATCACATACATACAAGTATAAAAATATCATATTTTCAAAATCTCTCTGTATGCTTAGTCTAAATTATAAAATACCCTTTAAGCTTCCTAGTAAAAAGGACACAGTATGTCTCTGCAAGCCAGGAAACTCCCACATTCCTCTCCTGTCACACCTCTCAGAAAGGAGGGGGCAAGAAACCTAGCTCTTTCTCCTAAAATATTAATATTAATATTCCCATTCTTGGGTATCTTACCACAAGAGAGTACTCCAATACATAAACTAATGAGTTTATTCATTTATTTTATTGTGGAAGAGCTGGGTCCTTTCTACTTTTTTTACTATTGCCAATATGTTTGCATTGAATACTATTGCAACAAATTGTGCACATGGGAGTCTCTCTAGAGAACGTGCTTACTGAGTGGCAGGGAGTGCCAAGGAATCACACAGGTATATTTTACAACTTTACTAGACGCTGCCAGTTACTCTCCAAACGACGGTGTCAGTTTAATTTCCCATTAGCTAAGCACATTAGGTTGCCTACTTCTACATATTTCCAAACTTCAGTTTTATCATATTTGTGTATTTTTATAAATGTGATAGGTATGATATTAACTCACATTGATTTTAATTGGAATATTTTTGTTCTTATTCAAAATTCTCATTTGTTTTTCCTTTTTATAGGTTATTTTATACATGAAATTTATTTTATATATAATATATGAAGATACATTCCTATGTATGTGCATGTGTATAAAATATTTTAGCAACATTTTTATTAAATTTTATATATTATTTTTAAAACAGTGCTTGTTGTAAATGAGTTTCGCAATTAATTCATTCTGACATCTTTCATAAGCCAAACTTCTCCATTTGCCTAATACAATGGCGACTGTTCATTGAGCAGTAATGATGGGCCGGGGACTCATCTTCAAACAATTTCTGCTAACTAGGCATCGCTGTTCACTTTGCGCAGATGTGGACACAGAGATGTGTGGAGGAAAAATTACTCTCTGAGGAATACCTAATTGTCAGAGCTGGGATTTCAAACCAGGTTTATCTATCTCCTAAGCCCATTTATGGTAAACCAAACAATCTACCATGAGAGCTAATACGACCAGCTGAGCTGTGCCAGCTGCCTCGAGGGAAAGGGGCACAAAGTCATGTTTGTGGGTGTGCACATGTGTGTGCCCTTTGTGTGGAAAGGTATGGGTGTGATCATACTTGGTTTGGGCAGGGCCACCTTCACTGACCAGCCAACTTTCTCTCTGTGCATTCAGCAGCATCTAAAAACACCTTATTTCCCCTCTCACTGACTTTCTATTTATTCAGTACTTTCTGCTGAAAATACCTATTGTGTTAAGGCAGATGACTATCACAGCATGCATGCAGACTGCTTTGTAACACTGGAGACAATGAAAAAGAATTTTACTTTGAAGTGAAAACATGGAGGGGAGGAAAGATGAGGAGGATATTCAGAGACAATATAGGAAATAAATGTGTGTGAATTTATACATTTCTGAGAGAAGACACAGTATGTGTAATACTGAACTGTTGTTGGATAAATTGCTGGTAATAGTGAAGTGCATCTATGCATCTTTCAAAGGCAGAAGCATCGTTTTAAAGATGTTCTTGTTTCAAAGACCTATAATAGTAAGTGTTGAGTAGTCATTTAATACACATTAATTAAACTGAGCAATTTACAAATTGGGGGAACCATACATTTATGCTAATATTATATATTTTTACACATTTTAAAGTGAGTAGTATGGTCTTTAAAAAGTGCCTTGTTGTATTCTTTATTCTTTAAGGAATCAGATATCCTGGGTCCCTTTCCTTCTCATATGGACTAATCAAGGTCATTTTTGATATCAGAATGTGAACTTTAAACCATTGACCCATTTACCAATGTGCCCGGCTCACTGATTTGTGCACAGTAGGGCCACCACATGCACATCTTATTCACAGTACAATTTTAGTCTTTTTGGTAAATAGAATGCAGTTACAATTCCCTGTCTGTGAGAAGCTAAGATTGAGTCTTCATATGATTGTTTGTTCATTTTTCATCTCTCAGCTAAATGTCACCTCCTTTAGAAGTTGTCAGTGACAACCTAGACTCAAATAAGGCCCTATTTCTTATTCTTGATCCCAGTTACTCTCTTCATACTTGCTTAGAATTTATTAAACTTAGTAGTTATATCATTTAATTGTGCTTTTAGTTGATTTCTGACTGCCTCTCCTCCTGGACTATAAGCACCATGGTGTTAGGGATGAAGTCTTTTCCACATGTCTCAGACAGGAGGCTCAATGTTTATTTAATGAATACATAATTCAATGAGTCATTCTCCTTCCCCCTCCTTTTCTTAAAACCAAGAAACAAGAACAGTTACTCAGGGCAGAGCGCTGCCGCTCAACTTGCCACCCAGCCCTTCATTTCCACGCTTATACAAGCTTCCGGGGCTGCACATCCCGGGGTCCGCGTTTCAGAGAGTTGCAGAGTCTCTCTGCTGTTGAAATGCTCCTTCCATGTAAAATCCTCCCGTGCCTTCTCTACTGCTCAGCAGCAGCTGAGAAGCGAGTCACCTGTGCGAACTCTGAAAGACTACTGATAAAAGGGAAAGGGTGGCATTCGCTTTCGGCGGTTTTACTCAATGGTTATGTGCCTGCGAGTCAGAGAAAGGTATCAGGAGCCATGCGGAGTAAGAGAGATCTCCGAAGAGAATGCAGAAAAGGGATGGTCACAGCTAGTGTCACTTTCCCACTAGTCTTGGCAAGAAAAGGCAGTTCAAAGACCGAAAGAAGAATAAATGGGACCTGGTGAGGGAGACCAGTAGAGAGGCTGCAGAAGGCTGACTCTCATCTCTCCTGCGTTAGGACCAAGGCCCTATTGGAGCTTCTGTGTGAGTTTCAGCCCAGTGGTAAATAGAAGTAAGGCCTGCGATCATTGTAGACGCCGGCGACGACGATTTAACAAAGAACTCCACCAGGATGTGGACGGGTAAATTTGATCAAGCATATATCTAGTTTGACAGGAGAAAGATAAAAATAGATAAATAAAATAGTTCTAGGAAGGATCTTGATGGGAGGAATGAAAGAAAATTGCCCTAAATTTTGTTATAGTTCAGCCGAAATTTCACAGAAAAAAAATTCACTCGAGAAATCAGCTGACTCCCAGCCAGTGTTCTAATGCAGCCATTTACAGTGCTTCATGCTGCGTCATTGCCCCCCAGGTAATTACTTATCATCAACCTAAAATTCTCCAATACTTCCAGCTGGAAAAGCTAGTCTGTATCTCCTCATGTTGGAAGTCAATGGCAAAATGTTATTGACCCAGGTCTGCCATCATCTTCCACTTGAGTGCAGGTGCATGTGTAACAGAGTTCTGTACATTATTTTAAGTTGTTTTTCTGGATCTTTAAAAATGGTTCTTTTCCATATGGATGGATAAACGGATATACATAAAATAAATGAATGGAGAGAGAGGAGGATGCATTATAAATGAGAAAGTAGATAAACCAGTGTTGTATACCCAGAATAATTTTATTCTTTAATTTGACAAACACTGCAAATAGAACATTATTTTATTTATATATATATATATATATATATATATATATATATATATATATATATATATATATATATATAAAACTTCAAATAGGCAATTTATCACTCAGGGTTTAATGAGAGAACCAGAATCCCTTTGAATGATCTAGACCAAGGAGGTGATTATAGGGATTTGGCTACATGATACTGAGTGTTGGTTAAATGGTCCGTGTATGATTGTTCCTTTTGCATATGGTGCTGGGGCCTGAAGTCCACGTGACTGGGAGTTAGAAAGTTAAGATGGATAGAAAATTTTAGAGAGAAAAGACAAACAAGAGCCGTGCGATGACCTAGATTCCATGATAATGAAGCAGAGCCTTTATCAATCTATCACTGCCTCTAAGCTTTCAGTTTCGGAGACATGGGTTACTTCCAGAATATGGTGCCCTTATTTGTGGATATAAGCATACACTTTGCTGAGAAGTTAAAGAAGCAGAAGAAGGAGACTAGGTGGATGCTACAGACTGCACACCTGGCTATTGACTCACAAACAAGACAAACCAGAAGTCCTAGGACAGTATGTGTCAAGTTCACTTGCATCTGAACCTACACCCACATTCTGAACAAATAGATGGCTTGCAGAAATGTCTCTCATGGCTAGTTTAACCTCAGAACCAACAGTGAGAATTCTGGTGAGTGAAATGGTGGCAGTCAAAGTGAACTCTAGGGGAGAGAGGAATGGAAACAATTTTGGAGGTAATGCTTGGTGAATGCCATGCTGCCCATTAGTCTCAGCCAGAATGTTTACTTTTCTCTATTATGTGAGCCCATGTATTTATATTTTTGCTTAAGTTAGGTCACCTTGAATATCTTCCTCTTGAAACTTAAAGAGATCTGACAAACATATAGAACTCACCATAAACTTAAGTTTCTAGACGAGAATATAATGGAAGGAAGGTAATTCAATGACAAATCCAGTCAACGTGTTTACGTGCTAAAAACAGTAAATTAATTAATAAGAGGTACAAAAATGAGAAAAAGTGGTGCATATATGGGGAAAGGACAAGGTAATTAGTACTGATATTTTCCCAGAAAACTCCATTTGCATGGGAAGAGCCTCCAAACAAATTGGGCTTCATTGTTGTTCCAATATAAACCTGGTGGCACAATTTTCATGTCACTTGTTAACATCACAGTGATCGCAGACATTTCCAACAGTACAAAAACCAAGGCATCTGCGTCCAGCTTATGTATTTGTTGTCTTTTACACGCTTAGCAAAATGCCAAGCATCATTATAGACCAAGAACTATGATAAATTAAGGTAAATTAACCTAATTAAATAATTAAGAAATTAAAGCTGATCCTCTTGTACTATTGGTTCTAAAATTTCAGGATTCTGTAGTTTTGGGAAACAAAAAAAATTTCAGAGATGACTGAGTTCTTAAGTTCATCTGTTTTTCTGAATTTAATTTCCCCATCCTTACATGCTAGAGTTTAGTCCAGATTCCTTATGTTCCATGATGAACTCTCTGAAGATAGTCTTTAGCAGGTCTGACCATTTGTGTTTCACTGTGGTAATTTGTTGAAAAAAGAAAAGCAAGGCTCGCTCAATGTACTCTCTTGAAAGGCTTCAAGGAAAATAACTACTCTCAGCACCCTGTAGGAGGTGCTGCTGATCCCTTCTTTCTAGTTTTGCAGGCTAAAGAACACATCTAATTATTTTGTCATCTTGTCTCTAGAAAAGAGATTGAATGTGGCTTTTAATTGGAAGAGAAGTTCAAAGATTTTAAGAGAAGAGGCTAACTAACTTCTTGTGGGCGCACCTCCAGGTGCACAGGAGCCCACAGCCAAGAGAGTTTTCCTCATAGAGCTGCGGAAAGACTGCGTCACACATGAAGAAGCTAAGAAAACAAAACATCTTGTTCATACCACATATTTAGCTCCTCACCATGAAGTTTTTTCTGTGGTTGTTTGATTTTCTGTAAGGTATCAGGTAGATGCATATATACTGAAGACTTGAATTACAGTGGCTTAAGCAAGTTGAGGCTTGTTACCTGACATAACAAGAAGTCTGTAGCGAAAGGGTTAAGGACATTTGTTTAGAAGCACAATGATTTTGGGACTGGTACTCCTAGGATTTCTTCTGACGTTTTCTTTTTTCACTCCTGGGTCATTAAGTTTACAAAAGAGCAGCTGCAACTTCAAAACTGGTGTTTATGTCAGGGGACAAAAGGGATGGCTGGGTGGAGGAGAAGCCATACCATATGCATTCATTTACATTGATTCTAAAAGGCAAATATTTTCACAGAACACCAGCACATTTCACTTATATCTTAAAGGAAAGATTATATCACATGGCTAACCATATGGCACGGGATATCAGGGTTCACTTTGTAAGAAAGAAGGGGTAAATGGATATTGGCTGGGCGATCAATGGCTGTGGCTATATTTGCCTAAATGGTTATGGGTTCCTTGACAGCAGAGGATAAGTACTAATTTTTTTCACATTGTATTTCTTCTACTTTAAAGTTTTCCATATTCTCCCTTTTCTTCTCTGACTATAATTATGAGGGAATTGGCCTGTGACATCTGATGACTCATTTAAATTACAATGAATCAGGATCAGAATAAAGACACTCACAAATGTGATGACTTAATGGTCTAAGTTGATGATCAGATTAATACAGACATTGCCCAGTACATGATTAGTCAGGTATGCTGGGAAAACTAAAAGAAAGGAATAAACACAACAGCAATAGAACACCCTGGTCTGTGCAAAACTTGGGAGAAAAAATATTTTATCAGCATCCAAGTAGGGAAAACAAACATTACCTTACACAGAAAAACAAATCTATTATATGAATAATCATTAAGGCAATGAAGGGATCCCAAGAGATTTTTGAGGAAGTAGGAAGAGTAGAGTTTTAGCAATAATCCTTTTTTGGACACTGATAAATATAGAAATAGACACTTTAGAATGTGTGCTTGAAACATAAAATAATCTACCACTAGAATCAAAATGTGCTATGCAATGTCCAAATTAGAAGAATAAATGAAGAAAAAAACTCAAACACTGCTTTGAAAGACAGTGAACTTCTAAAAAAAAATAGGAAAAGAAAGTATTTCATCAGTTGGATTTGAACTTCCAATTCCAGTTAGTTGTTTCTATGAAGAATACCTAGGAGGCCCTGGTCGGTTGGCTCAGTGGTAGAGAGTTGGCCTAGCATGTGAAGGTCCTGGGTTTGATTCCCAGTCAGGGAACACAGGAGAAGTGACCATCTGCTTCTCTAGACCTCCTCCTCTCTCCCCCTTCCCTTCTCTCTCTCTCTCTTTTTCTCTCTCTCTTTCTCCACTCCTGCAGTCATGGCTTATTCAGAGCAAATTGGACCCAGGCACTGAGGATGGCACCATTACCTCATCCCAGGTACTAAAATAGCTCAGTTGCTGAGCAACAAAGCAATGACCCCCGATGGTCAGAGCATCACTCAATAGGGTGCATGCCGGATGGATCCCTGGTTGGAGCTCATGCTGGAGTCTTTCTCTCTGCTTCCCCATCTGTCACTTAAAAAAAGTAAAGGACACCTAGGAAATTCAGATAAAACTTAAAAATCATCTATATGCATGAGAGCTATAAAGGTATCATCAGTTGAGAATGCAAGAGAAGAAAAAAGCAGAAAGAATGAGCAGAATTCTGCCTGACCAGGTGGTGGCACAGTGGAAGGAGTGTCGGACTGGGATGTGGAAGACCCAGGTTCAAGACCCCCAGTTTGCCAGCTTGAGTGTGGGCCCATCTGGCTTGAGCAAAAGCTCGTCAGCTTGGACCCAAGGTCGCTGGCTCCAGCAAGGGGTTGCTTGGTCTGCTGAAGGCCCGCAGGCAAGGCACATGTGAGAAAGCAATCAATGAACAACTAAGATGTTGCAACAGCAATGAAAAATTAATGATTGATGCTTCTCACCTCTCTCCATTCCTGTCTGTATGTCCCTATCTATCCCTCTCTCTGACTCTCTCTCTCTGTCCCTGTAAAAAAAAATAAAAATAAGACTCTGAGCAGAATTCTGTCAGCCACTTTTCCCTTTAGCTGCTTTCTCATTCTTGGGTACAGAGGATGGCAAACTATTCAGAGGGCCACAGCTAAGAGACTAACAATTACCCATGTTACAGAGCAGGAGATATGGTCATTGCAGGAGTTGGTGCCACAAAGGAAGGTAGGATGTGAGGGCCAAGATTCCAGAGGCAAAGGTGTCTACACCTTGTCACAAACTGGTGCCTCTCTTTCATAAGACTTTTGCTGAATTTCAAGCTGTGCAGGAGAGAAGTAAAGAGACTGAGCAGAAAGCCACTGAAATGGAGAGCTGAGTCTTTGGAAGTTCCATTGTACTGATGGGACAACATTGGAGACCAGGACTCGCCAAGGAGAGAGACCTTAGTAAACACCCTCATCTCTCAGTCAGGATGTTTGGAGAGCTCAGTGCTAGGGGTAAGTATGAACCTAAGGTAGCCTGAGGCTTAACGTGATGTGTTTCCACTTATTTCTAAAGCAGAATATGTTAAACCCAATTTGGGCAAATGTACAATGTCAAGAATTCAATAAAAAGTTAACAACCACAATAAGGAATATATAGATATATATTCTATCACCCACCCACTTTATGTATGTCTTGTAATTAAAATAATTGTACAGTAATGTCCATATGAGTGTTATTTGTGATAAGCCTGAGCTAGGAAAACTCAAATGACTGTCCACTGGCTGTAGACTATATAAGTACATTTTGTGGTAGTCAGAAAATTAAATATGATTCAGCATAAAACTACAAACTTGCTTCAGGCATAACCATGGAATTCTTCCACAAAATGAAAATGAATAAAAGCAGCTGAATACAAAGATTATATGAGATTCCTTTTATATAAACTTAAAAAACAGTGAAACTAATTGCCTGCCCACTTCATCTATTGAAGGCTAATCCCCAATATGATGACATTTGAAGATAGGCCCTTTGCGAGGTGATTAGGGCACAGGGATGAAGCCCTCATGAATAGGACTGTGCTTTTTTAAGGGACCCTAAAGAGCTTACTCACACTCTTCTACTATGTGAGGACACAGTGAATAGGTGGCTCTGAACCAGGGAGCAGAACCTTACCAGACACAAACTCTGTGGCCTCCTTGATATTGGACTTCCCAGCCTCCAACACTGTGAGAAATAAATGTCTGTTATTGTATAGGTGGTCTGTGATATTGCATTACAGAGACACTAATTTGCAGTTATAATAGGCTCCATGGTAACATTCAATGGTGACTGAGATGGAACATGACAGGGATGAGTTCTATGAAGTTCTATATTTTAATCTAGGTGGTAGTTACATGGACATATTTCACTTTGAAATCTGTCATTGAGTTTTACACTTAAGGTTTATAAAATGTTTATAAAATAGTTTATAAAAACATACAAATTATCAAAATAAATAAAAACAGGCTGAGTCCCTAATGATGGACAACACTGAGATTGGTAAGAAAAAAAAAATCAATTTATAACTTTTGTAAGAATAATACCCAAATCAAAATAACAAAAAGGATAATAATAAATAGGCAAATAGTGGGTAAGTGCCTATATGTAGGCATTTTATATATACAGCATAGATAGTGATCTTAATATCAAAAGCAAAATCATGCAAAAATCATTTACTTTGAAAAGTAAATTATTTAACATACAAGACAACTCCCCATAAAGACACTGTTTTCATGGCTCTTTGTTCTGAATTCACTAATTCCAAAGTTTATGAGAAAAAACATAGAAATACAACCCACAAGATTAAAAAGAATAATCGTCTTGGTAGGCAACTGACATGTATTGTTATATTTTTTATGGCTCAATTAGAACAAAATAATGGATATAGTATTAAGATAATACAAGTAATATATTCAATCAAATAGATGGTATCAAAAGGTGTCCTTTATAGAACAAATATTTCTTAACATTGTTCCAATGCATTTACAAACAAAAGATTACAGTTATGATCATAAATTCTCTATTCACAATATAATAAAACCAGAAATTTATTATAAAATAATAAAAAAAAAGCTAATCTAATCACTTGGAAGTAAAAACAAAAATGTCTGCTAAATAATCTTTGGATCCAAAGCTTAATCAAAGCTCCTAGGACAAGTGTTTAAAATTAACTACAATAGGATTTTACATATCATGGTAATCTCATTGTAGCTATTTAGTCACTTATAGGCGTGGTTCAGACTTTAAAAAGAACAAAATTTATTTACTTAATTACATTTTTCATTAAATGAGAAATAACAAATGAAATGTAATAAATATTCAATTCCAGAAACTAGAAAAGTTGCAGCAAAAGAAACCTATTAAATTAATAAGTATTAAATTAGAAAATAAAAAAAGTTTTAAATGCATCTGAAAACTTTTAAAATTCAAAACCAATATGTATGCAAACATATCAAGTCTATTGATAAAAAACAAGAAATAATAATTATGCAACATGATGAATGCCAAAAGTATAAGACTCGATTATCTTAGAGATAGATGGATAAGGCTGCTCTTCCTGAAAATAAAGAATAGTGAAAAGCTTCTCTACTTCCATCATATGTTCAAACTGTGATATACATAAGTGAACTTTTTATCACTAGATCACCCCCTTCTCATCCATCAGTACTGCCTCAGAATTTCCTCTATTGTTATTTTAATAATTTAATCAAAGACAGTTTTTGTTGGTTGGTTGGTTGGTTGGTTAGATGGATGTTTTTTTAATTTCAAGGCAATACTGTTCTGTCTGTTAGTTTTCAAAGGAAGATAAAATGCAATGGACAATGACAATGTAAAGTCAACATGATACTTTATTATTAGAGTTGGTTTATTATTAGCCAAACACATGCCTTGTGCAATACAGAACTTTCTAAGGTGTATCTGGAGTACTGGCTTAATCTCATAGCCTTACCAAGTTCTTTGCCCAGAGGTTCCTGTCTTACTACTGACCATCTCCTGGAGACCAAGGACCTCAACACCTCATGAGTAAAGGATAAGAGAAAACTACAAGTGAGTACTTCAACCAAGTTTTGAGGATAGAGCAGAACTACTTAAAGAGTATGCAGCACAGTGTGTGTGTGTGTGTGTGTGTGTGTGTGTCCTTTTAACACACATTGACCTTGGTAATTAATAAACAGAGCTCTACCAGCAACCTGGCATCTGAACAATGCTATAAGTAACTCCACCTGGGAGGCAGGACGCCAGAGAAGAAGAGCTCTGCTTTCCCCAAGGTGAACGTGGCCCCAGACAGACAGGGTTACACGAAGGCTGAGTTACACAGGCATGTCCTGCCTCCAAGTCAAGGGACTCCCACAGCAAGAATGAAACGCAGGCCCTGGCTTGATTAAAAACGTGGCTGTGGGTTTTCATTTGCTCCTCCTGATAATTATAGGATGTGAATAATCAACTTGATTTGGCTAACATATGTAAATTGTTCCTAATGATTGCTTAAGTAACAAAGACTCTGCTATGAGAGCACTTTATACCAGCGAATGTCCTGAGAATAGACGGTGCCTTGACAACAATCCTTTTCTGAACCTCGATACAGAGTGGTGAGTTGAGCCCACTGTATTTTTATATATAACTGAAAAAACAATTAGTTTTCAGTAAATGAAAAGGTATCTACAAAAGAAATTCTTCAGAAAAGAGTTCAGCAACTGAAGCCTAAGGGAACGAAAGGGAAAACAACCATGTAGTAGATTTAGAAACATTGTTTTTCTGCCTTCAATTAGAAAAACAATATCTACTGCTCACAAGAATTAGGGGATATTTCAAAATAAATATGAAGCGGTAAAATATCCCCTAGTTTTTATGAGCATATAACCCCTGGTCTTTAGTGTTCGGTGTAATCACTAGTTTTCTTCCTAATTTTAATCCCCAAAGATTTTTGGGGGGACACTGAGTACTGAAATTATAAAGATGACTGAGAACCCAGAAGTTTGTCAGAGAGATCTATAAGCATGTGTAATTCATCTTGTGGTTTCTTCTACTGAGACTTTATTGCAGGGATTTAAAAATATCAGTGAGAATTCTGGCATGTGGAGTCATCAACCAGAAATAAGTTTGCATCAAATCCCCAAATGGTCTTTCTGATTGGCAGGCATGCACCAGCTGAGAAGTCTCATTTCCTCTTCCTTACACTTGCTCTGCCCTTTATAGAAAGGAGACAGGAGACAGCAGTTCTAAGTAAAACTCTTGAAAGTAATAGATCTTAATGTGGGTTCAATTCCACATCAGTGCCAGTTCCTCGCACTGTAGGTAACTGTTAAGTTATAAAGGACTTCCTGGCTGTTTACAGAGGCTAAACTTAGACCATAAAATTTTAAAACTAAGTGGGTCTTTAGAAACTATGGCATTCATGGTCAAATGAAAAGAAAACTAATGTTTAAGATATTTAGATGTGGTAACAAGGGTCTCAAAACTAAATAGAATCTTCAGAATTCTTGACTTACAAAAGTTATCTCTCTATTTCATCAATATTTTTATCATGTTTAACACAATTATTTATCAATTAAATATATTATAATGTTTTGCTTGATTATTGTTAAAAAATAAAAAATGTTAGCAATCTCTGCAGAATAAGAAATGTACTAGAAAACCCAAGAAAGACATCATCTGGATTTTCAGAAGGTAGAAGATGTAAGATGTCCTGTGGAAATATTGAATCTTCCACACTTGCTGTTGACTTCAAAGATATGAAGAATAAAATGATATTGACCACTGGTGATTAATATGGAAGAATAAAACCAAGTCACACTAAATTTGTTTTTTTATTACCCAGGCAAACGTGGTTAAAGTATTTATATCTTGGTTTTAGAAAAGCACCTGAATGCTTTCTTTTAATTACTTTTTCTTTCATAATGTGACAAAATGTTAGCAAGCCCACTTTAATTGTGGACTGGTTTTATAACTGCTTAAACAATAAGCCTGAGATGGTTCACTTCCTGGTCTCTCTTGTCAGCCTGGACAAGATGCCCAATTCTGCTGATCCCACTCAGAATTCCTTCCTTGTTTCTATTTGCTTCAATACTCCGAGCCCACTAGCTGACAAACTATGTAGGTTACATAGAGCTCCATGACCTAACAATTGGTCCTGGATTGAGAAATAACCTCTGTCCTTAAATTTTAGGTCACAGGGAGAACTGATACCATTGTGTCAGTCTGTATCCAGAAACCTGTAAACGTATCTTACTTTTTCTCTCTCTGATTTTTTTTTTTTATTCACCAGTTACAAAGCTGCCAAATGTCTCAGGCATGGGCTGTGATTCTTTGGGCTTCGTTATACATCCCAGTGGCTCCTTCCCTGCTGAAAACCAATCTTTTCTGTTGAACATGCCTTCACCTTGTTACAAAATAAGGCACATGAATCTGGCCCTGCCCAGGGGACAATCATCATGCTGGTGATTGCTTTGAAAGCAGCATTATACTAATACAAGATTTCATTAGAACTACTTTCCTGGGAGTTGGGGGTTTCTTCCCAATCCGGATGGAGATTGTAGTGTTCATTATGTGTTCAGAAGTGCTTCTTCTCTGTACTATCAATTGGCCTGAGGAGAGAAAATCTTTTAACCTTTGTAATTGCTAGAATATTATGGAGGTTCTTTCTCCATATGAACAAAGCAGTAAATATTGCAGAGCTCTACATTTTTCCCTAAAGTGCAATTAAAACAGAGAGGGAAAATTGCATCTGAAGCTGTTTCTGTGGTGCCATGCCATCCGCCCTCTGGGAAGGGCATTCATGGGGGATTGTGCAACAGGAAGCAAGACTCGGGTCCATTTGGGGTCATTTCCAGCAACTGGCTCATGGCCTCGGTTTGCAGAGTTAGCTCATCCTGGCTTCCGCTCCTGGTTCCACACTCATTAAGATGGTCTCATCAGGGTAGATATGTGATCAGTGTCTGGACTGCAAACTAAGACCAATAAATTGCTAAACTCATTTTAAAAAGTTAATTACCAAATCTGGTGAAATAAAATAAAAAGAAAAGAAAAAAGTCAAACTACAAATTAATGTGCAGACAAGCATTTCTTTAAAAAATTAAATTCAAAAATATATATATTCCACTGATACTGCCTGGGTCTGAGCTGTCTTAATTCACTTCTGAGTTCCTTTTTTTTTTTTTTTTTTTTTCCTGGTTGCCAACCTGGGTCCTCGTTCTCATACTGGTGTGTAGGGGACATGCTCTGAGACTGGTCAAGGTGTCTGGACAAAGCAAACAGATGGCAAAGGCAGGAGTGGCTTTTCTAGATACATTAAACAGACTGACCAGGCGGTGGCGCAGTGGATAGAGCGTCGGACTGGGATGCGAAAGACCCAGGTTCGAGACCCCGAGCTCGCCAGATTGAGCGCGGGCTCCTCTGGCTTGAGCAAAAGCTCGCCAGCTTGGACCCAAGGTCACTGGCTATAGCGAGGGGTTGCTCGGTCTGCTGAAGGCCCGAGGTCAAGGCACATGTGAGAAAGCAATCAATGAACAACTTAGGTATTGCGACGGCAATGAAAAAATAATGATTGATGCTTCTCACCTCTCTCCGTTCCTGTCTGTCTGTCCCTATCTATTCCTCTCTCTGACTCTCTCTCTGTCCCTGTTAAAAAAAAAAAAAAAAGATACATTAAACATGTCCATATTCAAAGTAAATCTGTTTCTTTTTTTGTTTGTTTTTTCAGATGAGAGATGGGGAGATAATGAGGCAGACTCCTATATGTGGTCCCAACCGGAATCCACCTGGCAACACATCTAGAGCTGATGCTTGAGTACCGAGCTATTTTTAGCACCTATGGCTGACATGCTCAGACCAACTGAGCCATTTTCAGTACCCAGGACCAACGCTCAAACCAATCAAGCCACTGGCTGCAGGAGGAAAGGAGGAAGAGAAGGGGAAGAGGGAAGGCGGGAAAAGCAGATGGTCGCTTCTCCTGTGTGCCCTGACTGGAAATCAAACCCAGGACATCCATACATCGGGCCAATGTTTCATCCACTGAGCCACTGGTCAGGACCTGATATGGTTTCTTAGTAGAAATAGATATTGGGTTTCAGTTCACAAATTTTCCTGAAGAACCACTAGTTTTATGAAGAAAATTCCTTGGTGCTTTTCATATTTTTTTTTTCTGAACTGGTAATATAAAATGAAATTGCTCTAGTCCCACAGAGAACCAGACCACGTATATGTCTCTGCCTGATACTTCGGAAGGGGTGACAGGAAGCAATGGGACATCGGCACAGCTCTTCCGCACTGGGGGCAATTTGGGAAAGGGGCAGAACCAACCCCTCCCACCCTGCTCTCTCCCCACACCCCCGGTGTGATGGGATAGGATGAAGGATTGGGCCCTGATTCAGTTTTTGTTTTCCTCCCTCACTCCCAGGAGTTGCACACAAATGTGGTTCCTTTTAACCAGGTGTGTTTGAACAAACCTAGCTTCCCTGCTCCATGTTTAAATGTACCCAAGAAAGCAAAGTTGAGCAAGAGAGGCTAGAGAGAATACACCCTGTAAAAACGGAGACCTGTCTTTCCATTCTTGGTCCCAGTGGTACCTGACACAGAGCCTGGCATCACAAATGGACTGGCATTAGTCTTTGTTGGAATCAGAGGGGAAAGGCAAAGAGGAGCAAAGGTGATCTGTCCACTCACAAGTTCTCAGTCTGCTTAGCGAGACACAAGGTTCAGAGAATAGTGTGCAAGTGTGATAAGTGCCTGCAGGACATGGTAGTGCAATAATAAGTGCTGGAGAAATACTCTGAGTGGTGTCGCACTGCACTGGTTGCACATACATCATTTTCCAGAAAGTTACCCTGTTTCTCCTTCCAGCCAAAAGCAATGATCATCTCCAGAGTGCTTCCTGAGGTTTAGGTGCTATGCTATGAGGCTCTAATTCATTGTATGTAGTCCTTCAGTTTTGTTATGTTAATATATTCTACATAAGCATAGTTATACCAATTTAAAAGATGTAGAAATTGAGATGCAGGAAATGTAGGTCCCTTCTCAAATGCGTAGTAGTAAGGAGCAAACTAAGGCTTCAAATCTAATTATGTCTTAAACACCAAGCCTGTTAGCCATCCAAACCGCCATGCTATACAACTGGAGAACAGTAGGGAAAAAATCTTGTCTTCTCTGCTAGGAAGGAAACGTGTACACATTTTATTTCTCCCCTCCTAATTCTTCAAGTGCTATCTTTACATCCTACGTGCTTTTAAAAATCAGTACCTCACAATGACCTTATTTTGCTTTATTAAAAATCAGGGCAGGAAAAAGAAAAGCCTAAAAATCCACATCGCCAGTGAACACCATCTCCTCCCATGTCCTCCAATTTATCTAGGAATAAATTTGCAGTTGGCTAATGGTTGCAACATCAACAAAACAACTTCTTTCACTTTTCTCATTAAATTAAAGGGGAAAAAAACGGATGCACTGCATCCTTATTGACTGGTGGCTTGTTACAGAGGCTAATCAGAGAAAATACATTCTCATATACTGATCACTGGAGTTCAGAGCATTGGAGGACAGCTACCTGCTGAGTAAGTAGCCATTTTGCTTCTGACTTCATATGTATTAGCCTGGTCTATTTCCCCAAGCTGTCCTGATTAGGAAAGTTTTATCAAAACAAATGGAAACAAAACTTAAAATTAGTAAAGAAAAAAACAGAAGCAGCCCCTGAATCATTCACACCATCTTTACACGAGGTCAGATGTGCAGACTACTTAGCAGAGGTCTGTGACAAAAGACAGCAGTGCATTCATTAGAACAGGAAGCTTTCCTTGCACACAGCTAGACTACATTTCCCAGCCTTCCCTGCAACTGGCCACCATCTTTCATTTCCATCTAGCTGAGGGAAATATGCATGCTACTTTCAGATCCCAACAATAAAACACCCCCAAATTCATATTTTCTCTCTCTCTCTTTTTCCCTCTGTCTCTCTCTCTCTCCTGAATAAATCATTCTAAAAAAACAAATATGAGTAATACCTAGAGTGTGACAGAGAGAACTTCACAACCAATCGAATGAGAGGACAAGCTTACTTAAGACAATTTTAATACTGTGTGGTAAGTACAATAGCGGCACACAGAAGCTGCCACAGAAATTTGGAGAGATTGCAGAGAGATTATTGGGAAGATGACAATAGAGCTGAGTTTGACAGACAAGGGATTTTGGATAAGCATACACTGGAAGCAGGTAATTTTAGAGAGACAGCCAACTGGGCACATTCTCATTCTGCTTCAAATTCCTCCCATGTCAGAAAATACGTACCAATATTTTATCATTGTTACTTAGAGTAAATGTATTAAAAGGCTGAAAATATGAAAAGTCTCTCAAATCGAGAATGAGGAATTCATGGAAGATAACAAAAACAAGGAGATGATATCACATCTATAGGGAAACAAAATAGAAAATTACAACCCAGAATAAATGTAGAAAAAGAAAGGCTGTTGAGGTAGAGGCAGTGAGTGGAGTGGGGTGTGCTTTGAGCAGCAAATAAGGAAGAGAAAAAAGAAGTCGTGAGTTTACCTACAACAAAGTCTGAATATGAGTCATTCTAGGTTGGTTTTATGGGTCTGCTCCAGTGTCACCAACCTTCAGGTCTTTCTTATATTTATTCTCTGCTAATATCTTCCATTATCAGGGTCTTTTAAAGTTTTTTGTAACTCCAAACTCTGTTTTCTAAATTGAAGTCTTCCAAGCAGGACAAAAAAGAACAGGAAAGGAAAGACCTTCTTGTTTTGTAGATCTTTCTTTTACAATGAAAGCGGAAGATTCTTTCCTAGGGACCTCAGCAGACGTAAGCACACCTTAGTTGTTATGTTCTTTGCACCAGGTTTGGGCGACACATTTACTTCTTGACCGAGCACAAAGACAACAGAGCCTGCAGAGATTATGTAAACTAATCATTATTCAAGCTCTGGGGCTAGACATAGAGTAGCTTCCCAGAAATAAAGTCCTGGCAGTAAAAGAAAAATAAGTACAATCTAAGAAAAAAAAAAAAAAAGGTACTATCTAATGGTTGGAAAACTAAATGTTCCAGGCATTACAATCAAGTGGCATAAAGAGCAAAGCAATCATTAAGGATCATTGTGAGCAAGATTGTTATTAGAACTGTATCAAAATATAGAACTATATTGAAATAAAATAATCTCTGTATCCTTTCATCTTTCTAGCTTGTGCTGCACAGCCGCCTTTGCTTGCCTGGAGCCAAACACAACAGTGATTGGAATTGGACTGCTGGGTCCTGGTCCGTGGCTATTTCCTAATGGGGGAACTATAGATGACAAAGTATAGGTAAAGTCCCCACAATCAGCCCATTCTCCCAATACTAAAATAACCAAAAATCCTATAGTCAGAGCTTCCATTCACAAGGAGGTAATCAGAGATTCTTAATGTATGTAGTATAAAAATTGTGGAAGAGAGGCAGACTAAATCCTGAACTGAAAAACAAGTCAAAAAGTGTGAGCACACACAATAAATACATTTGATATCTTTAGAGAACTTCAAACCATGATTACATTCATAAAACAAGAGCAGTCTGCTAAAAAAGAAAATAGAGATTGTGAAAACTAAAAGTAAAGTTACAACTGTTACAGCAAAGACAAATTAGAAATGAGAGCTCAATTCTTTCTTGAAAATAAGAGCCTAGAAGTCCCGCCTCCCTTTTCGTAGAACATTTACTTTGGGAACCTTGTAATTCCAAATTCTGTCTCTGTTTCTTTGCAATGCATGTAAATCTTTTTATTTTTTTAATTTATTTTTTCAGAAACAGAGAGAGAATCAGAGAGAGGGATAGATAGGGACAGACAGACAGGAACGGAGAGAGGTAAGAAACATCAATCATTAGTTTTTCATTGCCATTGCGACACCATAGTTGTTCATTGATTGCTTTCTCACATGTGCCTTGACTGCGGGCCTTCAGCAGACCGAGCAACCCCTTGCTGGAGCCAGCGACCTTGGGTCCAAGCTGGCGAGCTTTTGCTCAAGCCAGATGGGCTCGCTCTCAAGCTGGAGAGGTCGGGGTCTCTAACCTGGGTCTTCCGCATCCCAGTCCGACGCTCTATCCACTGTGCCAACGACTGGTCAGGCGCATGTAAATCTTTTTAAAAGCCAAGTAAGGCTTTTGCCAGCTTTACAACCCAGAAATATCTTTGTCAGGGACATGAGAGCTACAAAGAGGTTGTGACCCTGTTTCTCAGTTTCTGTGGAAAGGTAAGAAGCCTACCTTAGGTGGGCCAAACCCTTCTGAGTTGTAAAACTTGCTCAAAAAAATAAAAAAGTTATTTTCTCAACTTTGGAAAAAGCTCATTAGCTAATACAGCTGTTCACCCTACCAACCAACTGTTTTGCAGATGGTTTATGTAACAAATGGTGCTGTAAGCCCTCTTACATGAAGACTAGGTATTGTTTGTCTTGAGAACCTGCATGTCGTGGGTTGTATGTGCAAAGCTACATGAAAGGGTGAGATTTTCTTTTCCTTCTGTTTCTTTAAACTTTTAGAAAACTGTCTGCATATTACATTTCAGTCTAGTACCTATTTAGTAATAAAACCATTTTCTTCCTCTTCCACTATAATGGAGAAGTTTCTTTGTGGATGGTAGAAAGGTATTTTGTTGTTGTTGTTCCTGTTGTCATTTTTTATCATAGTTTCTCAACACTATTAAAGGAAAAATTATAGAGTTGGCAGAATGAGCTAACAAATGCCCCCCATAAGACAGCATATTAAACAAATTATATGACAAAAATTGTTAAGTGACATAGAGAATAGACCCTGAAGTTTTATTATATATTTAGTAGAATTCCTAGAAGAGAACTTATATAATTGAGATGAGCTATAAGGGAAGACTTTCCCACATTGTAAAAAAAGACCTAAGTTTTTCTTTCTTTCTTTCTTTTTTTTACAGGGACACTGAGCGAGTCAGAGAGAGAGGGATACACAGGGAAAGACAGACAGGAATGAAGAGCGATGAAAAGCATCAATCATTAGTTTTTCGTTACCGTCGCAACACCTTAGTTGTTCATTGATTGCTTTCTCACATGTGCCTTGACCGCGGGCCTTCAGCAGACCGAGCAATCCCTTGCTGGAGCCAGCAACCTTGGGTCCAAGCTGACGAGCTTTAGCTCAAGCCAGATGGGCCTGTGCTCAAGCTGGCGACCTCGGAGTCTCTAACCTGTGTCTTCTGTATCCCAGTCCGACGCTCTATCCACTGATCCACTGCCTGGTCAGACAAGACCTAGGTTTTTAAATTTAAAACAAAACAAAATTTAGTTTCAAGGATGATAAACAAAAACAAACATAAAACACGATACTTCAAGATAACAAAATGAGTTTTTAGAACTCCAGTAAAGTGCTAAAGTCCAAAACGCATTCACAGAAAACAGGATCTGCATTCAAGTTAAAAAGATAAAAGAAATCTTAAAACCAGAAATGACTTTTTTATGACCTAATAGTAAGACAGGCCAAATTTATAATTACTGAACTTACGTTCTCCTTATGTCCTGGGCAGGACCCTCCTTCCCTCTGAAGCCTCAAACTGCCTTACCTCATCCTTAGCTTAGAATGTCATAGACCTCACTTTTTCCTTCTATCCTGGAACCTCTCATGTGTTGAGGTCTCTGACTTTCTCGTGTACATGGTGCTCCCATATGTACACATGTTATTAAATTTGGTTATTTTCTCTTATTAATCTGTGTCATGTTGATTTGATTACTGAGTCATCTAGAAGAACCTAGAAGGATAAAGGAAAGTCGTCTCCACAGTATCACCATATGTCTAAGAGCAGGAAAGAAGAGATTCCATCACCACCTGCATGAACACATCCTTAGATACATAGTGAATTTTGTTTTATCTGACTAAAAGAAAACAATTATGTTCCCATATGATGACTTCCTTGAATGCCAGGTCAGTGAACCCAATATATCAATTATAATGCACATACATAGACACCTTTTTGCATTGTCCTTAGAATAAGACCCAAGTCTCTATAAAGTCCTAAGGTCTAAACAGAAGAGATTCAATCTTCTCACCCTAAAAAAGCATCAATCTAGGGAGAACTGAATATCATTTTTCCCAGAATAACTTCGCCCCTGAATGTCAGCTGGGTCAACTATTTAAGTAGTAGGGGCCTTAGAGCATTATCTTTTCTTTGATCCTAGCAATCCACTTGGATTGATTTTAAGGTATGTCTATTCTTCAAAAGTCTTGATCTCTAGTTTAAGACTGTGAGTTAAATAGGGATTTTATAGAAATTCTTTGGCTTTAGAAAAATAAAGCCTAAGAGACCCCCTGCCTCTTACAGTCCTCTATAAATCTCCATCTCTAATTGCTTCTCCCCTTCAAAGCAAATTCCTATACCCTGCATAATGTATAAGTAAAGTCTCCAACAGACATGTGTTTAATAGTCCTCTAACATCCAGGAGAACTTTAGAATAAAGTTATTGGCAGTATCTGTTTTCAGGTTGTCTCTGAGAGATGACAATTTATAGAAAATCACCTTGTGTCCAGAATTGGAGGGTGTGACAAGGTGAAAAGCCAATTGCACAGTTCCCAAAGCGGGGTGGCATTTCCAGCTTCACATGTGACTTTAATGTGTTTGCAGCTCAGAGAGAGGGATATGACCATTTAAGACAGGGTTAGTCAGCCTTTTCATACCTACCACTCACTTTTGTATCTCTGTTAGTAAAATTTTCTAACCGCCCACCAGTTCCACAGTAATGGTGATTTATAAAGTAGGGAAGTAACTTTACTTTATAAAATTTATAAAACAGAGTTACAGCAAGTCAAAGCATATAATAATAATTACTTATCAAATACTATATGTCGGATTTTCACTAAGTTTGGAAGAATAAATATTTATCAAACAACTTACTATAGTTAAATCTATCTTTTTATTTATACTTTGCATACATAGAAATTACACTAGTTAATTGAATTATTAGTGGGATCCCTGAGGTTGATGCTGGGAAACTAAATATTGAATATCTGGTTCAATTTTTGTGAGGAACAAATGAAGGTATCCCCTTTCGGAAATATTTAGGCGGTTTCTTTCTTTCATCATAATATGATTAACAGCACTAAATCCTGATTCCACAAGATATGAGCTAGGGAAAGGTATGAATAAACTAAATACCATTTTTCACATATTTGGATATAAGACTGGCATTTTTTTATTTTGCTATAGGTTTTCATATTCACCACTTGGCAAGTTGTATCAGCCTCTTCCATATTTGCGGTAAAAAAGATTTTTCATCCAGTCATATACCTTCAATTTCAAAATATCTTCAAATTGTTTTTCCATGTCCAATTTAAGTTCGTTGAGTTGGCTACTGAATTTGTCAACATCCTCTGGAGTTACATCATATTTTATAGATGATATTTGAGGAAACTGATGAAATTTTCTCTTCAATAGATTATGATGAAGTAGGTCAAGTTTGACAATAAATAATAGCACAATACTTTAACAACCTATAAGAGTTTTATTAGCTCCTTGAAGCTGAAAATTGACATCGTTAAATCTCTTGAAAATATCTGCCAAGTAAAAGGCATCATTCTTTACTGTTTTTAACTGTTGACACAGATTGGTCTCATTATTACTTTCAAAAAATTGTATGACACTAGCATATAATGCTACAAATCTAGCCAAAGATGTACCATTTGACAGCCACCAAACTTCTGTGTACAAAAGTAACTTAATAAAATCTTCATTATTGTCCTGGCAAAGCTGCCAAAACATTCTATCATTCTTTGCATTGGATTTGATCTTGTTTACGGCTCGAATTATTATAGTTAATGATGAATGGAGACTTGTACTTAGATGTTTTCCTACAAGATGTCTGTGCACCACACAATGAATACGTAAAACATTTGGCACTTCCTGCTTTAAATAAGCAACAAATCCACAATAGTGACCTACCATTGATGGTGCTCCATCAGTAGTGCATGCAACAATATTATTCAAAGGAATATTATTTTGTGTATATTCTCACAGTATTAAATATAGATAATCTTTATGTATCTGTGATGAGATTTATTGTGAATAGCATTTCTTCTCATAATATATGGTTTTCATAAAAATAGCGTACATATGCCATCAATAAAGCATCATTATCTGCAATGGTAGATTCATCCAATTGCATGGAAAATGAAGAGTTTTGGAGAATACTTATAAATTTGCTTTCAACATTCACTGCCATTTCATCAATTCATCTCTTTACTGTGGTATTGCTTAGGGGCAACGTTTTTAAATTTTGAGATATATTCTGAAGCATTACTGTTGAGATAAATTTTTATACAGAGGATATTATTACAGTTTCTCCAATATTATAGCTTTTACCACTTTTTGCAATTATTTTTGAAATTCAATAAGTGGCAATTAATCCATCTTTGTTTATTGTATGTTGTTTCTTAAATGATGCAACGATAGTTGAATGATTTTGAAATTTTTTATATATTTCCTAAAAATATTCAATGGGCTTGTCCTTGTCATTTGGATGCTTTGTCGAAGAATGTTCTTGCAATCGACTTGGCTTCATTGCCTCATTGGATAATGTTTTAAGGCATAATAAACACATTGGATGTTGTTTATTTGCAACAGATTCTATAAAACCCATCTTCAGATACTCTGGCGAATAGCCTCGTGTGTATTTTTTTCTTTCTGAGACATAGCCTCACTATATTTCATAATATTTTGGTTAAAGCCATAAGCACGCGCTTGCTCTCAGAAATCTAACTATGTACTGACTTTAGTTTCGATTACGTAATAATTTAGCTTCACTTACGTAACATGAACAAAACTTATGCATTTGGAGTCTGTTGCATGGTCGTGACATTACAAGTGTCGTGATTGAGTGAGAGTTTGTCAAGACGAGACTAAGTTAGTGAGTATCTGTGGTTTCTGTGTTTTATAAAATTTTATGTAGTGAGTGTTGGCCAATGGCCTCACTTCTTTGCGATGGGGCCAAGTAGCAAGACATTGGCTAGTTTTGGCAGTACAAGGAGGGGTTCCTAGAATGTCAGCCTATTACCCTAAAATCTGGGAATCGAGATGAAAATATGAGTTGATTGGTGTCTCTATTGTCTGGCAGTTTCTGTCATAGAAAGAAGCATTGAACCACGGAGTTCTTTGTCTACAGGGTAATAAAACGATGAACTGCTAGCTTTTGGGTGGCAATAGCAGTCATAAACTACCCGCTGGATTGGGCGGTGGGTGTGGACCCGGGGTCAGATACCTGGCCACTTGTGGATGTGGGCCAGGTGGTCGTGAAAGAGGTTGGGTGCGGTCCCAATACAAATGCCCTATAACAGAGTCTAACCACTGTTCTGATCTTGACTGGTCAACAGTTAGTCGATTAGTTTGTAATCGTGGCGCCATTTGGTTGCTCTGCTACTGCCCACCATGAAAGCTGGAACGCCCACTAGTCCACTAGTGGGCGGTAGAGACCAGGTTGACTACCACTGAAGGACATACGGACTCTATCTTCTACCACCACCGACCAACTGAGTGAGCAACACTGCATTTGCCCAAAGCTACTGTGACTGTGCAGAGGCCTCCTCACTTGTTCCCCATCTGCTCTCTCTCCTATCCATTCTCTGCCAACTCAGAGCTCTTGGGTCTATTCCTCAATCTTGATACTCTCTTCACCTTCTGAGCTTTTAGTCTACTTAACATGGGATAAGAAACTTTCCCTATCAAACTTTCATTTGAACTTGGCCCAGGCTTTTTCTCCCCCCTCAGCTTAACTGTGACATTCTCAGAAGTCAGACACTGGCTCCAGCAGTGTGTGGAGCCTCGGCCACATTCCCTAACTCCCCTGTGATGGAATGTAGGATCATTCTTATCAGATGCCAAAGCAAGGCAACACAAAACAACTTGACACAGTCGGATTTAGGAAGTTACTCTCTTTTCACCATTCAGTTATAATTCCAATGCATGTGTCTATACATCACAGTGACTCTCTCTTAGGGAATATAGAAGAATTATAGCCCTCTGATCTATTTAGAACTCTATTCTCTGCCCTCTGGTATGTTAATTCTAGTTCCAGAAAGAAAATAAATTACTCCAGGTGACTAAATCTCCCCTCCAACATTGATTTCTGCCATCCCATATCATCTGACAATCTCTTAATTCTGCCCTTTAATACATATCATCAAAACAGAAAATATCAATGATAAGAACTTAGTAATCTACCAAGATAGGAAGAGCAAAGAAGGATTCCATTTACACTTGATGTTTTTTGACTTCTAAGAAAATGGGAGAGGGTATATGAAATGCATAATGTCTACCACCATTTGTTACACTAGTCCCTTCCTCTCTCATTTTCAGAATTCACAAGTGTTCCTGTTTTCTCCCTCTATGTAGTCACAAGTGTCCCAAAGATAGTAAATTTTAAGTAAGTAAAGCATCATAAATGATACTGTGACTAAGCAGCTACTCTCAATCTATCCAAGATAGCAAGGGACTTTAAAATTATATTTGAGGGTAATGTCAGCAATTAGTATGTAAGATATACAGTCTGACCACAGAATTTGGGGTTGAAATTTAGCACATTTCTTGTGTTTTATTCTGTTTGGGCTGCTATAATGAATACCATTCACTAGAAAATCAATAAACAGAATTTTATTTCTCACAGTGTGGGTGCTAGGAAGTCCAAGATCAAGGTTCTGCTGGCAGATAGAGTGTCTAGTGAGAGCCTGCTTTATGTTTCATAAAGACTGTTGTTTTTGCTCACATGCCTGAAGGGACAAGGAATCTCTCTGGGATCTCTTTTATAAAGGTACTAATTCTATAAAGGGCAGAGCCCTCATAAACTAATCACCTCCCTAAAGGCCTTCCCTCCAAATATCACAGTGGGGATTAGGTTTCAGCATATGAATTTGGGGGAACAAACATTTTACTCTATTGAAACCCAGGTTAATTTAGTCTTAGAGAAGAAAGGTGACCCTCTACTACATAAGTTTGAAGTCATTCCGTATCATCCACACTAAGCTGCATATGTGCTGGGTGTACAACAGATGATTGTCTCTTGCAATGATTCTGCTGTATTTCTTGGCTTGCAATGATTAGTATATTTCTTTTTCTGGATTTTTTTTGCACCTTTTCCTTATTCCTGCCTTACCACTGCAAAAGTCAAATTTCCTGCAACCTATCAATGAGTCTTGGAAAAATATAGTATCATGATACATTTCTGAAGTTAACAGTTATGAGTTAACATTCACAGCCTACTCCATACCTGACTTCCCAGAGAGCTCAACTTGATCAGGAGAAACAGAAGCTTAAGACGGCATCACTCAGAGGACATGCCATTCCTGACACATGGTAGAAAAAGAGGATTATTTCCTTTTTGCTGAAAATATGAATAATACTGATGCTTAAGAACAAGTTGAAGAAATATATTACAGGGTATTTCTTCCATCGTATTTCACTTGATATTTTAAAATGAGCCAAGAAGTCAGAATACGGGATTTATGCATGTTCAACATTCAGAATTCATTGTGGGGCATGGAGGGAGCTGCAATGACAATGACATGAGTCAAAACAATGTGAAATGTCAAGCTTTGCCATATGCCTTCTAGCCACCCTGGGTGCCAACTGAATCATTTATAGAACATCATATTGTCTGTTTCCTAAATCCAGCCATATAAAAGTAATAGGTGGTTGTCTTTTTGCGTTTTTGTGTTGTGAGGTTATCTAGTTTTTGTTCCCAGATGTACATCATGCTTCATCATTTTTTATTTTTCATCTATAAAATAAATCTATTGCTAAAGTTAAATACAGAGTAGTTTGAAAATGACAATGAAGCTATTTGTAATCTGTCCTTCCGGTTTAATTATGCTGTTGCTGATAATCTGTAGGTACAATTTGCAACATTCTTGCTGCCACCTACAGGCACCCCTGAGTACCGCCTGTGATGTTTGGGGGGAGGTACAGAATCATCTGTTATTTTGAAATAGAGAACATGAGACTGTTCGAACCATTATTTGTCAGCATAAATCTGAGTGTGTTGAAAATGTTTTTTCTAAGTTACTTTATTTCTTAATTTATTGATTTTAGGGAAGGAGCAAGGGGAAGAGAGAAAGAGATCGATTTGTGTTTCTACTTATTTATTCATTCATTGGTTGATTATTGTATGTACCTTGACTATGGGTGGAACCCGCAAACTTGGTATATTGGGACAACACTCTACTGAGCTACTCGGCCAGGGTGAAAATGTTTTTCTGAAACAATACTTGCATCTTCTTTTAATAAAAATATCTGCAAGATTTTTTAAAAATTGGTAAATAGGACAATCTCTGAAAATATGAAGAATTCTCTTGGTATATGAGAAGAGAGATCCTACACAATGTGTCCTTAATCGTTTCCATAAGTTATAAAATCAGCATGTTTGTGAAAAACCTAAATGCATAATTAATCAAAGCAATCTTTACAGTTTAAAATGTATTAGCTCTGGAAATAACTGATGTGAAAAGGAAGGTTAAGAGAAAAAATATCTAAGTCTATTAAATAGTAATTCTGTCTCATCCTGACAACTATTACTAACTGACCTGAGCTAACTCTGAAATCACAGCACAGAAAAGGGTAGCAGGATTGGAGAGGGAACAGCTATTTAGAGGCCACTTAAAACAGAAGAAAAGGGAAGGAATTAAAAAAAAAATTGCAATAGAATCCCAGATGCCTCTTGTGAATCCCAGTCCTCTGTGAAGCAAGAAAGGGCCAGAACTTGTAAGACCAGAAGAATGTTCTCTCTTTGGGAAGCTCAAAGGAAAGAGGTGGGTTATTTGTGAAATATGCTAGTGGTCTTCCAATAACTCCATGTCCATCACCCATGACTTGCTTAGATCTCCTTCTTAGCTCTTGTTCAGTATACACACACCAATCATGATGTGATGTGTGCCACCTTCTCAGTCTTTAACAATTACATCCCAGAAGCCTGAAACCCCAGAATCAGAAACTTTCACATAGGACAAAGCAACATGGGAGAGGGGGGGAGAGAGCTGTAGATAATCTACTTAACCTCTCTGTAATCTTTGATTTACTTATTGAAGAAACTATCACTCACTCTGTGCCTGCATTCCAGGCTGTGTGCTTGCTACTGAGGATTAGAGGTAAATATGACACAGCCTTTACCTCAAGGAGAATACTTTCGTATGCAGGTGACAGGAACATGAACGTGCAATATGGTGTATCAGGACTAGTGGAGAGGCAGGGACTGGCACTCTGGCAGTGCAGGAGAGAAAGGTTACCTCTCTGCCGAGAAAGCCATGGAAGGCAAAGGGACAGGGGCAAAGATAAAGGAAAATATACCAGAAAGAAGGGACAGCATCGCTTTGACCGTTTATTCCCTTCAGTTCTTCCTTTCCCTATTTTTTAGTTTCTTGCTTAGTAAAGTGTGAGAGACTGCAAACTGGCAAAGCCCTTGCAGTTTAAGGCTTAAGCTAAAGCTGTAATGGCGAACCTATGACACGTGTGTCAGCATTGACACACGTAGCCATTTTCGATGACACGCAGCCGCATGCGGCTACATACCAGAGAAGTATGGGCCCGCATGCCTAGAAGGACGTTTCATTTTCAGCTCCTGTACGGCCAGGTGCAGGAGCCGAGGATAAAACATTTGCTGTAGTGTAGACAGTCTGTGCTGGAGGTCTGTAGGCCAAAACAACAGAACTCCAGCACAGAGCGTCTAGTTCTGGGACTTTCGGTTAGGCCGTTTTTCTCTAAGTGACACCACCGAGTTATGCTTGTTTTTTTGGCGAATCTTGACACACCAAGCTCAAAATATTGCCCATCACTGAGCTAAAGGCAAAGTTCTTCCCCAGAGTTTCATATCGACTATGAAGCTATTTCTACTCATCCCATCCCTCACCTCACTTGCTTGATTAAGTTGCTAAAGGCTAAATTCTTCCCCACAACCTCTGATTATTTAAGTTGGTAAAAGCAATTTACATGCCCTTCTTCACACCTCTGTGTTAGCTATGCTTACCCTTTGTTTTGTGAAGTTAAGATTTATGCAGGGTGGAGGATTTTTTGCACTTGGGAGAATTCTTGGGTTGCCTTAGAAATGTGACTTTATATCAGAGATCTCTTTGCTTGCTAATGACTTTGCTCCGACCTACAAATGAAGTGGTTTGGGGGATGGAGACTTGCTCTTGCAAGCTATCAGTTGTGCAAAAACCTCCTGATTCCATCCTTTTTCTCTCTGAGTTTATTTCTTCATTCTGCACCATTCTCACTCAGGACCTGGACAATTACCAGCCATGCTGGTCCTCCACAGTGGAGGATTTTTTTAAAAAAGAAAATTAAAATCTTAGCAGTAATAGTCTTGACAATATCAACTAGAACCCAGGCCTCAGCACTTTGCCACATAGAAGAGTCCAATTGATAATCCATTACTAATGCTCTCTCCAGTACCATTCCTTAAAATGCAAATACTCCAGAAATGTACAGACCAGCCATCCTTCCCAGTCACATGTTCTTGCATTAGAGCAAGAAGGAAAGACTTGATCAGGTATGACTCTGCACATTCCTGCCTAAATATTAGGTCCTGCTGAGGGTTTTTTTTCCAATTTGTATTTTTTTCCCCTCTGACAGTTTACTTTTAAAATTTTATCAATGTTGAAATGAAGTATAAACTGCTATTTATAACATTTTAGTTTTGGAAAACTGAGCTTTCTTCACATGAAATGAAATAGAAATAATGAAAAACATTTTATTTCAATAATCATATTCTCAGGAACTTCAGCATACCTAACCAGATGAGGGCCTATAATAAGTAAAATCTTTGGATACATTCTTCTTTATAAGGAGAGTTCCAATTTATAGAAAGATAAAATATTATAGAACTATAGATAAAAGCAGATAAATTGACAATGGAAAATTTTGAAATTGATGCAGTCTTATTATTAGTATCTCTAAATTCCTGTTTTATGCTGTTTCCCAATTTCTGCAAAGTACTTTCTCTCTCTTCATCATGCTTGACACTCTCCAGACCACCAAATATCAATGGTGCTTAACAATCCCAACCTCTCTCATTATGATGGAGAAAATGAATCAATATAATGGAAGCTTTAATACAGTATTGTTATTTAATGCAGTAATACTCCTTAGCAGTATATGAGTTTAAGTTGAACCAACCGGAGAGCATACTGGTTAAACCAATGAAATAATCACTACTTGTGGGACTTCATACACCATAGTCAACCACTTGTAAAGAAGAATACATAGAGGTGACCAGATTTTAAAATTGGTAAAGCGGGGCACCATTGACAGGGGGTTCTTGATTAAAAATTTGGTCTATATGGAGCAAAAAAAAATTTCATAGAATGCAAAAATAGTATTGTAATATATTTTTTTAAATCGGGACTTTTTAAAAATGCCACAGGACGCAGGACAAATTGTTAAAAATCGGGACTGTCCCACCAAAAGCATGACATCTGGTCACCTTGCTTCTCTCTCATTCTCTCTCTCTCTTTCATCTCTCTTTCTCTCTCTTAAATCAATGGAAAAGTTAAAAAGAAGAATATACCTGAACAGGCAGTGGTACAGTGGATAGAGCATTGCACTGGGACACAGAAGACTCAAATTCAAAACCCCAAGGTCGCCAGTTTGAGTGCAGGCTCATCTGGCTTGAACATGGGCTCATCATCTTAAGCCCAAGGTTGCTGGCTTGATCATGGGATCATAGACATGATCTCATGGTCGCTGGCTTGAACCCAAAGGTTGCTGGCTTGAAGTTCAAGGTCTCTGGCTTGAGCCTAAGGTTGCTAGCTTGAGCAAGGGGTTACTTGCTCTGCTGCTGTAGCCCCCCCAGTCAAGGCACATATGATAAATCAGACAATGAACAACTAAGGTGCCACAACAAAGATTTGATTCTTCTCATCTTTCTCCCTTCCTGCCTGTCTGTTCCTATGCATCTCTCTCTCTGACTCTCTCTCTGTTTCTGTCAAAAAGAATGAAAGGAAAGAAGGAAAGAAAGAAAGGAAGTAAGAAAGGAAGAAAAAAAGAAAGAAAGAAGGAAAGAAAGAAAGAAAGAGAGAGAGAGAGAGAGAGAGAAGAAAGAGGAGGAGGAGAAGGAGACATATAACCACTGGGGCCATGTCTCTGAACAATGGTTACTCCATATATGTATAAAGACTGTTCTGAAAGATAAAACTGTAGGATTTACAATCTAGATTAGAGTACGAAGCAAAGGAGACCAGGGAATGAACATATCAGTGCATTCTCAAATAGTATGGGAAAACTTCCTTAAAAAGAGATATTTGAATAGTTTCTTAAGAAGGAGCATGATTTAGAAAAGAAAGAGGAGAGAATCCAGGTAGAGGAACCGCAGCACAAAGAATGAACATGGCAGGCATGGAGACCATTTGCTTTTCAAGAATAATTTAAATTAAGGCATATTAAGATCATCAGTAGTTTTTGTTAGTTCTAAATGAGTTTTAGAATATTAATGTAGGTTGACTACTTTTAGATAAAAGGAAAAAAATATGTTTTTTAACTAAGTGTTAAAAATCTACTTAAAATACAAAATGGACATAAATGCTTACAATATTTGACCATTTTCATGATTGTTCCCAAATACAGTATTAAATTCAGTGTAAAATAAAGTTTAAGAACCAGATGTACCCCTGCTTTTTCGATGTTTACACTAAACTTGCATAAATTTACCATACTTACCTTTTTATTTTATTCTCATTGTTCTGAGTCACCTTATTTTAAGTATGTTGCTTACAAATCAGAGTTGAATTTGCTTTGTAACTCAGTATCACTTTCTTTTAAATAAATGACTTAGGTTTATTTCTATTTCTATTTATTAATATAACAAAACTGGTTTTATTTCATTTCATATTTTTTGTTGTTCTTCTGTTCATATTTATACATAAAGTATGTTTTATTTGTATTTTATGTCATTATTATAATACTTATAAAGGTAAGTATTTGAGATTAAAATGCTTACTTTTAACTTACATCTTTATGTAATATTGTTGCCCCTTATGTTTAAACAGTTACCTCTAAATTAAAATATTAAGAGATAAATCATTTCTTATTTAAAATATTTTTGAGTCAAATTTATTAGTATTATTTAAATATAAAGAAAAAATTAAATGTACTTAAATATTTTGGCTCTTTCTGGAATATATTGTTAGTATTGCTTCCTTATTCCCTATCAAAAAGTGTTGGAAATTTTATTACTTTCCCTTAAAACAATAATAACCATACATTTTGGCCCAAACCACACATTGAGAGTGAACGAGGCCAGTTTATATTTATTTCTGTTTATGAAACAGAGGTATAAACTGGGATTGTTCCAGGATAACAGGGCCGTATGGTCTTCCCACATATATGTGAATTTGTATTTTGATTTATGATACTTAGATTATCTTTCCTTTTTTCTCTCATCTTATCTATAATATTTTCATATTACCTATGTTACATTTACCTTTCTTCTATAAAAGATAATTTTTTTTTACTTTTACCTAAATTATATTTAGTGTTGACAATTCTTAATCAATTTCCTGTTAGTGACTTTTCAGTAGGTAGATTGTTTTTCATTATAGTTCAGACAAGTTTTTTAAATTATACTTTGAAATATCTGTAATTATGTTTCTCTGTTTTCTTCACCTTTACATGTATTCTCTGCTATATCCATCATTTTCTTCTCTAATGTCTCTACTTATTCATTTTTTTCTCTTTCTTTTCATTTCTATCTTTATTGTTAACATGGTATATTGTTAATTCATGGTTCTCAGTGAGCCACAGTCTCTGCCAACTGGAAAGTCTGGAAATGGAAAGTTGTGTCAGTTATCCTCTATGCCCCACCCACACTGACTCTTGACTTAGCTGTGTGACTTGTTCTGGCCAACAGAAAGTGAACAAATGTGACAAAAGTAAAAGCTTGAGATGCACTTGCATATGAGGGGTTGCCATCTTGAAATGCTGCCATCAGCACAGGAGGAAGTTTAGTTTCAACTTTCTAGCAATAAAGGAGCACGTGCAGAGACATGTTCAGCTATCATAGCTTATCACAGTTCCCAGCGAATTCAACAGTGACAGTCAGCCATGCAAGTGAGCCCAGCGGAAACTAATACATGCATGTTATTAGGCACATCCAACCCACGGAATCACAAGAAACATGAAATCATTGTTTTAAACCCCGAAATTGTGGGGGGTTCATTAGGCATTGTTAGATAACCGATTAAGAAAGTGTTGCCTAGAAGGTGGTGTGGCTGTAACACAACCCAAAACATTTAGCATTGGCTGTAGAACTGGACAGCAGATGGAGGCTTCAGAAGTGAGAGGAGTCTATTGGCAAGGAAACTCTGGCAGAGGGTGAAAATGAGGTGAGGAAATTATTAGTAGTAGGGAAAATGGCAGCCTATATTTCATCATAACAAAATATTTGGCAAACCCATCAAGTGTCAGTACACAAGAGATATGATTGTACCTGATGAACCAGCGATTCTGACTAAGGATATTTCTAGCAGAATGTTGAAAATACCAATTGGTTTCATGTAGGTGCATATGGTAAGACATTGGAAAAAAAGATGAGATAAAGAGAGAATTATTTAGTTTGCAAGAGGAATTTAAACATGAAAAAGAAGTAGAACTTTCTAGGGTGGAAAACAAAAAAACTCACATTTCCCAACTTTCAAGTTGGCAACTCTCAGTGTAATAAGTGGCCCATAGGTAATGACAAAATCAAGGATATGAATGTAAAACCCCTTTTTAGACCTCAGAAAAACTTAAAGTGATTTTTAGTAGAGACTCTTATCTAAATAGAAGAGCTTCTGAGAATTTTTAAAACAATATTCCATGGCACTTTGAGACACTCAAATTGGAACAGGGTCTATCTTAAAAGGAGTTATATAGCCTGACCAGGCGGTGGTGCAGTGGATAGAGCATCGGACTGGGAAGCAGAGGACCCAGGTTCGAGACCCCGAGGTCTCCAGCTTGAGCGCAGGCCCATCTGGCTTGAGCAAAAGCTTGCCATCTTGGACCCAAGGTCGCTGGCTCCAGCAAGGGGTTGCTCAGTCTGCTGAAGGCCCATGGTCGAGGCACATATGAGAAAGCAATCAATGAACAACTAACGTGTCGCAACAAAAAACTGATGATTGATGCTTCTCATCTCTCTTCGTTCCTGTCTGTCTGTCCCTGTCTATCCCTCTCTCTGTCCTTGTAAAAGAAAAAGTAAAAGGAGTCATAAATGTGAACTTGAGGCATGGATTGACTCCCAGCCATAGCCACAGGCAATCATTAGACTGTTTAAGGTAATTCTATTAGTTTGGACTAAAAAGGAGAGAGTTTAAATTGCAAAAAGTTCTCTGGGGCTCCACCTCATATTGTCCCAATACAAAAATTTTGTTTTGAAACATTCTATAAGATTTATTTTCATATTGCCAAGCTAAACGCTTGAATAATAAAGTTTATTGAAACTTGCTGTTTATTTTCACTTTGCTCAGAATGAAATGAGCTGAGTCAGTTCACTGTTCAGAATCAGTGATGTCCTTCCAGACTGTGTAGCAAGGAGTGAAAAATTAGCTGCCAAACTTCATTGTCTGTATTCAGCTGGCCAAAACTATAGATGGTTCTCAAAGCTGCAAGTTTTTAGCTTTTATCTATCAATGGGTCTTCTTGAAAACTGAGTAAGTTGTTGGGATCTTTGAATCATGAAAAACATTCTTAGCCAACCAAACTTTTACTGGCAGAAAAATTGCACTGCTTTGGACACATATGGCACAAGTTTAATTCTTTATATCAGAGTAGTGCTGTTGTGTTGGGAAAGAAAGAAGCCACATCACTCATCCCAGCTCAGTGTTATCTATGTGGCTATGTAGTGTCTGCAAAATTGCTCTTGTAATTCTGAAATAATTAGAACCTAAAGCCCTGAGGTAGATCAACTTTATCAGAGCCAGGATCTTAAACTACATCCTATACAAAGTGTTGGGCAAATGAGTTTGTAAAATTTGTAGTTTTTGAGTTTGCCCACTTTTAGTGTTAAAAAATGGTACTGGACAGTGCCAGGTATGTATTCTATGAAAATGCAAATTACTTTCCTGCTTGGGAAAGGCCATCGTCTTGCTAATGTTTGCTGGAAAAGAGAGAAGCCATATTTGTAGAGTGAGAGCAAGGAGAATGCAGGGTGCTGAAGAAGAAGCCAGTTTGTGCAGAAAGTTTGAAGAAAGAGATGGGAACAGAGGTGAGGGGGTCTTGCGAGCTCTGTTGAGACTGGTGGGGCCTTTGATTCTAGGAGGAACCAGAGAAGAGGCTCCTGGTTGTGGAACCAGAGAATGTGTCAGTGGCTTTGGGAACCCTAAGTGAAAGGGAATTGTTTTTTTCCTGTGTGTTTGCTTACCAACTGGTGCGACACTTGAATAAAGGAATGTCCCACCAATTTTTGTCTCCACTGTTTCTTCACTGTCTGTCCGAATTCAATAAAAACCTGCATGTTAATGGCCATGACGGTGGTGGCGACTACTTTACACAAAGGATTTTCTCCAAAATAAAAAAGTCAAAATCTAATATTAAGTTACTCTCTTTTATACAAAATTGTATTCATTTTCTAGAACAAAATATATATATATTTAGAGTACTTCACTGAATTTTAGGAAAATTTCTCACTTTTATGGAGAATGAAGTAAAAGCCTATTCTCAGAACACTTATCAGAGGAAGATTTATTCATAAAATCCTTGGAAGATATTTTTGGCCATATGAATGAAGCAAATCTTCTGAATCGAGGCCTTGGATTAACTATTTTAAATGGCACTAAAATTTTGTGAGCAATGTTGGATAAACTGCCATTTTAGAAGTGTAGTTTGGATGCAAACAACTTTGCAAACTTTCAGATATTTGAGGAAGAACTTCTGAAGATTGGAGTCTCAAGAAAGAGAGCATGCGAAATTTTCTGTAGCCAAAAATCTGCACAAAAATTGTGTAAATTTTAATGTTAACTCTTCTCTGGAAACTTTAAATTCCCTTTCTTATCAGGCTTTGCAAAATTTTACAGTATTAATATTTTCAAAATACTCAATTATTTTGCATTTAAGGCTTTAGGTCTTTTGAAAATTATTTTGTTATATTACATGAGAAGAGAATCTAATTTTCTTTCACATTGTAAATGCTCTCCATTCTATTCAGTGAGCACACTCCTCTATGTTTTCAGATGCTTTTTTAAAAAATCACATGTCAGGTTATTATGTGATAAGGATATATCTACTAGATTTTTTATATGAAAGTAGAGAAGGGAAAAATGGAAGAAAGCAAAGAAGAGAGGAAAGAAGGAAGGAAGGAAAGGAAGGAAGGAAGGAAGGAAGGAAGGAAGGAAGGAAGGAAGGAAGGAAGGAAGAGGAAGGAAGGGAGGGAGGGAGGAAGGAAAGAAGGAGGGGAAGGAGTAATATGAAATTTAAATATTGTGCTAAATAACTTTACATAAATTTATTCTTAAATTAATTCAATGTCTTAAATAGTTTTATGAACATGCTTCACAAAGTAGGAAAATGTAGTTGAGAAAAATTAGTAGCCAAGATTTTAGTCAGTGATATATAGGGAGTCTTGCCCAATAATTGATTATGAAGAACTAAACCAAAATGGTTGGCAATTGAGTATAATTAATCTACATGCATATGTGTTTCCTGGGTTTTTAAATGTGCGTTAAAATTTTATAGAAATAAATATATATGTGAACTTTTATTAACTCAAATATGTAACACAGTGATAGGCCCATTGTTGTCATTATATTAAAATATTCTATTTTAGCCCTTACTCACTGTAACCCTGTGGCCATCATGTGCTCTTGGTTGGATGGCTTACAAAGATACCAGGTCTAGACATATCCATTGATGCTGTACTTAATTTACCCCAGATGTGTAACATTCTGGAGATTAACATGAAGAATGGTCATTTTTGATGTTACAATATGCCAATCATTTAAAGAAATATAGTCATACTGGCAGCATCTATATAAATTTAATCAAAGTGATATTTTAGACATTGTATGACTTCATCTGAAATAAAGTAAAATTTATTGTTAATAACATTGTTGTTTAAAAACGCTTTTGAATTAAATCTTCCCTAGTTTTCCAATGGCTCCTCTTTAATAATATTTCCCCAAGCTGCTACATTTCTCAATGGCTGATGCAAATTGTACTGGTATAAAGTATTTCCCAAATCCATCAGTCCCTGTGCACTCTCACAATGCCTTGTCCATATTACCACACATGCAGTACAGTGAAAAGTGGCTGTGTATCAGCATGTGTGCTGTCACCCTTACACCTTGGGTACCTTGAGCCAGTGCTATGGCTGTTATCTCTACACCCAAAATCTAAGCACAGTGTCTATTACAGTGTAAGATACTGATTTTTTAAAAAAAGTATAATAAAACTAAGCATGTAAATATCACAAATATTTTAATATGCTGCCATCTTTCAAACCCATATGTACTACATCAAAAAATTTTATTTGGGGGATTAATAGTAAAAGAGAGTTCTCTGAATCCTTGAATTATTGATCAGTGTTTAGTGTGGCCATAAAACCACTTCCTGAAAAGTTCACAAAGGACATATAAGTTTTAAGAAAAAGAACAGAAACATGTAGATCTTTTTTTTTATTTAGACAATTAATTTTAATGGGGTTACATTGATCAATTAGAGTACATAGATTTAAAGAAAACATCTCCAGGTCATTTTGACATTTGATTATATCGTATACCCATCACCCAAAGTCAAATCGTCCTCCATCACCTTCTATTTGGTTTTCTTTATACCCCTTCTCTCCCCATCTCCTTCCTCACCCCTTTCCCGGTAACCACCACACTCTTGTCCATGCTCATGAGTCTCAATTTTGTGTCCCACCTATGTATGGAATCATATAGTTCTTAGTTTTTTCTAATTTACTTATTTCACTCATTATAATGCTATCAACATCCATCCATGTTGTCATAAATGATCCGATATCATCATTTCTTATGGCTGAGTAGTATTCCATAGTATATATGTACCACATCTTCTTCATCCAGTCATCTATTGAAGGGCTTTATGGTTGTTTCCATGTCTTGGCCACTGTGAACAATGCTGCATTGAACATGAGGCTGCATGTGTCTTTATGTACTAATGTTTTTGAGTTTGGGGGATATATACCCAGTAGAGGGATTGCTGGATTATATCACAGTTAAGAAAAATATTCTTAATTTTTTGAGAAACCACCATACTTTCTTCCATAATTGTTAGCCACGATAATCAAAACAGCATGGTATTGGCAGAAAAACAGACACTCAGAGCAATGGAACAGAATAGGGAGCCCAGAAATAAAATCACATGTATATGGTCAAATAATCTTTGATAAAGGAGCCAACAACACACAATGGAGAAAAGAAAGCCTTTTCAATAAATGGTGCTGGGGAAACTGGAAAGCCACATGCAAAAGAATGAAACTCAACTACAGTTTGTCCCCTTGTACCAAAATTAATTCAAAATGGATCAAAGACCTGAAATAATAAATTACATAGAAGAAAACATAGGTACTAAACTCATGGACCTGGCTATAAACAGCATTTTATGAATTTGACTCCAAAGACAAGGGAAGTGAAGGCAAAGATAAATGAATGGGACTACATCAGACTAAGAAGCTTCTGCACAGCAAAAGAAATTGACCAAAAATAAACAAACAAACAAACAGACAGCTAAATAAATGGGAGATGATATTTTTAAATAACGCAGATAAGGGCCTAATATCCAAAATATACAAAGAACTCTCAAACTGAATAACAAACAAGCAAAAAATCCAATAAAAAAATGGGAAGAGGACATGAACAGACACTTCTCCCAGGAAGAAATACAAATGGACAACAGATATATGAAAAAATGCTCATCTTCACTAGCTTTTAGAAAAATGCAAATCAAAACTACAATGAGATACCACCTCACACCTGTTAGATTAGCTATTATCAACAAGACAGGTAATAACAAGTGTTGGAGAGGCTGTGGAGAAAAAGGAACCCCTATCCACTGTTGGTGGGAATGTAAAGTAGATTAAAAAGATTTTTTTAATCACTAGATTTAAGCAGAAATTTTGTCTCTTGTGAGTCTATAAACAGCAATTTGTTTTTCTTTTTCTGGTTACTTTAATTGCTTTAAAAACTGTAGTATTTCCTTATATGCTCTCATTAGATTGGTGACACTTCCAGTTGAGATGTAGTTCCAGAACCATTGTACTATATCAAGCATGCATGATATATCAAAAGTGCATGGTTCCTAAAGATCCATCTCTCTCTCTCTCTCTCTCTCTCTCTCTCTCTCTCTCTCACACACACACACACACACACACACACACACACACAAATAGTACACACAATAACTCCATATACCGTGATCAAATATAAACTTGGAATGTTTCTGTCCAGCATCCATTCTTTTCCTTCCCTGGAGTAGAATCTCTGGGAAGTTTGAAAGGAGGCATAGTAAACATGAGATAAGAAAGAACTGACTTCCCCTAGAATATGGGATATTCACTCAAAGTAAACTTTCTTTCTATATGATTTTTGTTCATTAGAGTTTATCTTTTATGACTCACCTATTCATTTTTCTTGCCAATCAATGAGTGATGAACAAATGAAAAAAAAATGAATGATCACTTTTTGGGTATAATCCTTCAACTAGTTACAAATCAACTGGATTGCACTCTTTTAGTCTATATTTCATTTTCTTGTCGACTTTTATTGCAGGAACTATCTAGTCTGGTAGCCATCTATTTTAAAGCAGGCTTTTATGTCTAACTTCTTAGAATTCTTCAAAGTAACTTAAATAGTCTTATCTCTATGTGCCCTTTAAATGAAACCAGTCAAGATCCCACTGGTCTAAAAAAAAACAATGGATCAAAGATCACAGAATCCTTGAGTGTGTGTTTGCTTCTTTCAATGTTGTATGAAGAGAAGGGTCCCACCTTTCTGAGAATAACCTACCCATATTCGCTGCATTTTAAAAATTCCTTTTCCCTCATCCAGGCCCTTCCTCCACCAGTTACCTCTTCTTTTTTAGGTCATCAATCTTACTTTGAGAAAAACTATGGTAACAAAACGCTTTATTCTATATTTTCACATCTGACTGAAACATGGAATTTTCTATTGGTTCTTACAGTGCTTAACTTATCCACAGGAGTGGCCTCTAAAGGAAATATAGACTTGAAAAATTGCAGTTGGCTTGGAAGTAATGTCTACAAACATATTATGCATTGTTGAAATAATTTCAATAGACAGATATACAAATAGATAGATAGAGAGACAGACAGACAGATAGCTATGATTGTCTGTGGCCTGGAGAGAAGCATTTACTAAATGGTGCTCGGTGGATCAACAGAACTCATAATTGTTATTCAGTATGCTTATTTTTTTCTATCTTGCAGACAATACATTTTAGAAATGCCTTTTACAAATGTTCCACTTAAGATTCATAATACACATAAATATTAGCATATTAAACACTAAGAGAAATTTTGCATTGAAGAAAATTTACTTACTTCATTTAACTAAAGGTTCTCCAAATTATTTGACCATGAAATCAAAATTTTATTTTTGGGTTGCATTGTCTGTTAATGGAGAGCCCATTTACAGGTTTTAGGAAGCACTGTGATAGAACGTGAGCAAAGGTGTTTGGAGTGGCATATCTCTAGACTCAGTAAACTTTCTTGTTTATCCTTTATCACCTCCCTATTGCCTGTTCCCAATCTTCCCACCGCCAAACCCGGTACACTAGCTTCATTAATATCAAGAGTCTTACCACTCCTTGAATACAAAGTGCTGTATAATGCTCCCAGGCCATTTCATACACTATTCACTATTTCTAAAATATCTTTCTCAATTTCACCTGCAAATTCCAACATAGTCCTTAAAATGCAGCTCCTACAACAGCTAATCAGCAAGACCTGCCAAAATTCTAAATTTCATACTCTGTTCCTCTTGGCTACCATAGAATTTAATTTGTCCCTTTATAATACTCTGTGCTATGTATATATCTGTCTGTTTTTCTTTTTAGACTGTTTTCTCCTGGAGGTCAGGCACCATGTCTTATTCATTACTTTATACCTCTTACCAACACAATATCTGGCACATAGAAGGTGTTCCTTGTCTATTTTATAAGTTAATTTATTTGTTTACCCAACAAAGTTATTTTCATTAAGTTCCATAAAAATTCATGCGAAACATGCCATTTATAAAATCTCCTTGATTACTTATTAAAATGATAATATTTGGATATACTGTATTAAATAACATGGTACTAAAATTAAATTCACTTAACTTCTCATTATTTTTTTCATGTGGCTAACAGGCAATTTAAAATTACATACACATCTGACATCACACTCTTGCTGGCCCTCAGTGATGGAGACAGTTTGCATGCACACTAGATACTGCAGTTTGGCCTACACAGTACTGTACCTACCCTTTTCCCATATTGCAAAATCTAAAACTAAACATTACTTTCTCCCAAATTCCTTGCAATTATTATTTCAGAGATGACTTAGTTTTATTAATTAGAAGTATGAGCAGAAGGCTTCAATTGGGGACTAAGAAGGGGAGACACCGATATGAACCATTCCGCTGTCCAGTCCAGACCACAAGAGAAGGGACTGGGTTCAGAAACAGCAGCTGTACCTGTGCTGTCCACATTCAACAGAGAAAGCTTCTGATCGTGGCAGAATAGTCAATGCCCTTGATGCTTCCCTTCTGCTCTGAAACTTCAGGAGTCAATCTCGGAATGTCCTTCTAGCTTTGTCAGCAATTGTATAAGTCATTTAATAATCTATAATAACTCAATTTCTTCTTAAATTAGGTAAAGTTAATTCTTTTCTCTGCATTTGACTACTTCTCAGTACAAGGTTAGTGGAATAAGTACTATTCAATTAACATTAAATATATACATTAAAGCACACATATGTACAAGTCACTTGTTAATATCTGTTTCTTCATTGTCTTCCATAGGTACAGAGGCATAGTAGGAGGGTATTTTAATACTGTTGAATGCATTTATATAAAATAAGGACATATAATAAAACACGTGACTAGAAGTCCCATATGTTATCATTTTAATATGGTCTCTTTATCATCTAACTTTTAGTTAATGTTATAATAAACCCCAAAGTATTGCAAAAAAACACACTACATATTTTCTGTTATTTGTATGCCAATGATTTTCTCTTAATAAGTGGGTCATCAGCAGGGCTTTGAGCATTCTTTCATGTATCAAAAGTGTCCTTTCCTCTGTTTTCACTATAAGGACTGACTATACATACTGCTTTTGATGTGAGAGAGCTAATTCAAACCTTTTACCAATTGCAGCAGAGTTCCCAGTGAGGACATGCTCCTGATTTGTCCACCTAGGGGCCTGGTACCTTGATTTATTATTTAGTTCATGGTTTGACATCTTACTGAGAAAATCAAGAAATCTAGGAGTGCTTTAAAAAGTTCACATCAAGGTCAGAGCTAGCTACCTTTGGCCATGACCAAGCATCTATAAGTTGGAACAAAGGTGAAATGCATTGAGGACTGAGATGATCTTGGTCTCCCCATTAGCCAGAGGCCATCGAAGTCACAATTGCCTTGAGACTCTGTGTGCTGCAGGTCAGAGAAGACACAAGATGATGCCATAGAGGTCTAAAAAAACAATTAAGGGTTTTATCATTTAATTTTCCCAGTTAATTAGCTCTAGAGTATGCCTTTGAATTTTCTATCCTTCCCTAGGATGTAAATTTTTAGCTTTCTACATCAGTGGCAATCATACTAATAACTACTTTGTGTGAACAGAAGAGACTTATCTCTATCGCATTTGCAGGCTGACTCTGGCCGCTCTTGTATTACTCTTATCCATTTTTAGCTATCCTTCCAAGTCTAGTGCCATTGACCAACTCCCCACAGGCAGGCCACCAGTTCTCACTGGAGCAGAAAGGATACGCTGAAGAATTGCAAAAATACTGAAGTGCAGATTTTTGTTTGATTCTAAGAAATATGAGCTTCTAAAGTGAAAGGAAAACAGAGTACTCAGAAGAGGATTCAATGCTAAGTGAGAGATTTCTGGAGTGAGTGCACGTGTGCATACTTGTGTTTGAAGGTCAGAGATTAAAGAGCAGGTGAGATAGATGAGGAAGATGGGAAGCGGAGACTAAAGGAGGCTTAGTAGAATCGAGTTGGACCACACTGGTTCATGTCCTCACCCTAGGGAACACTATCATCACACTCTGTTTGAATTCCGAGATATAGAACTCATGATGTGCATTTCGTAGAAAAGCCATTTCTATCTTCAGACACCAAATTCAGCTCTCAGGCCTGTTTAAGGCCCTAGTGGGCCTGACCTGAGGTGAAATCATTACAGCCCAGGCAGTTTAGGCCTCCGAATGAGTCATTCCTATAGGAGATTGGGGAATAAAGAGAATTGTACAACTGAAATGACCTGCCCAAAAGAGAAATCAGGAAGTGTAAAACTCATTTCTGGCTCCCAGGTGGAGGCCATCCACAGATGCAGGCATTGGATTCCATGAATCTAATCTTCATTAATGCAGAGCAATCCTTGTCTGTGATCCCATGGGTCTGTTCCCTACCTGGATTTGGTGGTGCCATGGGCAAGCATTACAGCTTAAGAACACCCTGCAGGGGCACCAAAGCAATGCCAGGAAAATCCTCAAAGACCCACTCCTTACTGCCGTTAACCACCCTGAAGAGCTGGGCAGTCTTAGATGCCTCTGTTTTCAGGACACATTTTGAGACTATAACATTTTTATTTTATGGTTTTTGTTTTGTTTGTGTTTTTCTGGCCCCTTAAACCATACTGTGTGTCTCTCTTTCATGTACCCAGGAATTGTCTCCATACTCCTAAAAGTTGGTAACACCAGAAAAACATCCAGATCATTTTTAAATGCCTACTCAGTTAGCACCAGGCCACGTGATCCTTAACAATGGAATCTTTTCTCTTTTTCAGTCCCAAACTCTCATTCACCACTGCAGTAGCCTCAAACTGATGTCAGGAGGAAAGTAACGTTCTGAAATCTCCTCAGAGTATGGCTGATTTTTAAGAAAATTGCCTCCATCACTGGAACTTCTCAGAGACTTGAACAATTTCTATTATAAATGCTGCAAAAGGTATGCCTACCCATGGTGGGAGGCTGGACCAGACCCCTAAGGTCCTTTCAATCTTTGAAATTGGAAGTTATGAGTAACCTGTGGACCACTTCACTCTCCCACTGTAATGCATGCTTTCAAAGAGAAGGTTGAGTGATGAATATAGCGCTAGGCTCCTAGGGTCCATCTCCAGCTCAGGGGCGGCTGGGGGCAAGATGGCCATGTTTCTATTGCTGTTTCCACACCTGACTTAACACAAGCCCCAGGGAGACAATAATATATCATCTTTTTTCTCAGTCAGAGACTGATAAAGTCTATAAAGTTCAACAGAAAGTCAGTGTGACCCTCATTTTTCTCTTCTCAATGTACTCCCCAAGTCTCTGGGATTTTGACTCAATTACAATGTAATATAGGGTCAGGAGTAGAGGACTGTTGTTTGTTCTGAAATTGAAATAGAGTTGTTTTCTGACACATTAGCCACTGTGGGCAGCTAGGCCATTGTGGCTTTCGTATATCTTCCTCCTGGACTTTACTTGTGAGTTGAATGAGTGGAATTTGCTCTGTTGTGGTAGCAACAGTTGTGGCAGGTGTGGTAAAGTCACTGCTGCCAACCATCCACTGGATGCGGCAGGGACTGAGGCTGGAATAGTAAAGCTGGTGCTTAACAGCTGTGGGCACAACAGATGTTCTTAAGATGGAGTAGGAGGAAGGAGAGGTAAGATAAGGAAGTTGCTAAAAATGAATAAACTTTCACAAAATAGAGCTAATAAGATTTCCTTCTCCCAAAAACATGCAGTTTGCTCTCCCCTCCAGCTAAGGTACTTGAGAGGTCACATTCATTATTACACACAGCCGTTTCCTTAACAAATCAAATGGAAAATGATATATCTCACAGTTTGGCTCAAGATCACTCAACCCAGCATTGCAAACAATTTTTAAAATTTTTTTCTGTGCATAATTATTTCCTGTGGAGCTACCATGAAGAACCGTTTTCAAAACTAGCAGCATAACCTAAACTCAGGCTAAATAGGGTATGTTCTGGAGTAGGTGTTACTGGTATTCTCCAGGGTGATCTGAAATACAGTAATTTCACTAGAGCCTGGATTTCCATGTCTATCAGGAAATGCACTTTGGCTCACATGGTGTAGGATTTGGAAACTTGAGTCCAGAGATATAGGAGGCCCTGCAGATATTGACCCCATGTTCCATCTATATTGATAAAATTCTTCATAGAAAGATACTAGTAAGGATACAGAACATTTTAGGTTGTCTAGTGTTCCCCACAAGTAAGCATGGGATACAGAGAAGATGTAGTAGGGTAATAGGTATGGTGTTAGTAAACTGAATAAACATGAAGACTGATAAATGTTTTATAAGCTTTGTCTTGAAAATACTGGTGGAAGCCCAACCTGAGAAAAATCAGTGTCAAATAGATAAATAATATCAGTGTTCATAAACATCCTTTTTCTAATTATGTGATTAGTAAAAGTCACTCTATTGAGTGAACTTCAGAGGAAACAAAGATAGCCTGTCCTTTTAGTGAATAGATCTCTATGTAAGAGCCTGGTAGGCAGGTAAATCTGAAATGTTGACTTCCTCTTTAGCTGACCTCAACTGGATGGCCTCCTGCTGGCCTGCATTGCTGTCTTCCCTCTCATCTCTCCCACCTCCAACATAATCAGCCTGCATTACCCACATAGCCATGTACTAAGGAACAGGGCAAGGGCAAGTTCAGGGACATCCATCTCTGAAAGGTAGGATTGGCAGTATGCTTGCATGTAGACAAAAGAATATCAAGTTTTTAATGAAAGCTATACATACCCTGCAGGACTATTTCTTTCTAATGTGGTTGAGAATCTTAAGACATAGAATTTTCAGAATCACATACAGTAAAGAAGGCTGTTTGAATTTTTACTAAGATTCCCAAACAGAATAGATACGTTATGGCAGACTCGTGGTGTAGAGATGGTTCATTGCATCCCTCCCAATTACCCACTAACTCTGTACTCTATCTGGACAGTTATTCTTTTTTGAGATCCAAAATATTGTCTCTAACAGCTTAACAAGTGGTACCTTTAGCAAACATTAAAAAAAATGCGATCACTTATTTACTTAAAGAAAAATAAGTTTAAAAAGACTGCTCTGTTGTCATCTTTCCTCCAAAACAAAAGTTGAGGTTCAGCCTTTTTCTTCTTCTTCTTCTTCTTCTTCTTCTTCTTTTGAATTTAGAGACATTTTGATTTAACCTCCAAATCATTCTCGGAAAACCCAGACTTGACTTCAAAGATCTAATTCTTTTAAATGTGACCTTGTGAGCATCTGAAACTTCTGCATATTACTACCCCTGACATATCCCAATCTCAGTGTGCCTTTTCAGAGATGAGGGACTTTCCACCTACTATAGTTCTGCAACACATGGGAGAGCACTCTGGTCATGGTCGGATTGTCATCCAAATTAGTATTCACGAGAGTTCCTCTGACAAATGGAGTTATTATCCACAGATGCTGTAAACATAAATCAGGAGGATATCATCAATAATGTTGTATTCTCTTTGTCCTCATCATGTTTACAGATCTCGCTTTGAGCAGCACATAAACACTTAGAGTATGTTGTGGGAAATATGCTGCTCATCTTATTAGCTTTCTCTGGTTCCAAGCTCTGACGCTGATCACCCCGACAGTGTTTGCCAACAACAAAAGAAGCCTATTGATCACATTGCTTCTCCCTTTGGCAGCCTTTCTATCCACGATTACCTTGCATCAATGGCCTTAAGTCAAATGTCACAGAACAACTTAGGGGGATGTTATCTATTGAGCAGAGCAAAATTTATTACTATGAACTTAATTGGAGAAAAATCCTTTGGTATTATGAATTTTTTACAATTTAAAATTTTATTTCTTGGCATTAATGAACAGTCACAATCAAAGCTTACTTTGTAAGGTCCAAATCCATAAAATTGTACTCATTTGCAATTTATTTTCTGAACAGTTTACAGAGTCCTGAATATCTTGGAGGCTGACCTATCAATCATCTTCAGAGTCACTATATGTATAGGCAGTTTTCTCTGCTGGCGTCTTCTCTCTATAACAGAGTATCTCTATTGAAAGTCCCTGGTAATTTTTCATCTTAGTAGAGTCTTCATTTGTCTCTTTATTTTGGTTCTAGATAGACATGCTGAAAGGTCACATTATTTTTTGTTTAAATTGAAAACCGCACTTCACAGATTAAGAATTTAGGGATATAACTGAGATATAGGTACTCTGTGTGAACAATGGGAATGCTTTTGTAGAATTATTTTGGGGGGATGAGGGAGGGGGTAACTGCTGTGTTGGAAAGACACAGAGGACAGGTTCTCACATGTAAAGACAGTCATTTCATAACTGGTCTTCTGGACAGTTTTGAGTCTCCACCCTGTTACCTAGATTTGTGAGGTATGGGTTAGATTCTCCAGAGGGACTGCCTTGATCCAACCCAGAATACTGTGACCTCATTGAAGCTTAGTCTGTGTCTTGGTTGTTAGTGTGCACCTTTAAGCCTATGTCCAATGATGTGTATTGTGAAAGATGTAGGAACTCAGCCATTTTTATCCAGTTAAATGGTCCTTGTTTCTGTCCTTGGGTAAGTCTTGAATCTTCAATGAGGATCTCTTTTCCACTTTTGCTGACTTGGCTCTACAACCTAGCTGGTGTTCAATCCAACTATCTACCATTTGAACTACCTGGCTGACGTTTCTGCTTTATTTATCCAGTCCTTGATGTCTCAGATTCACAACCTCTTCTTAAACTTACCTTCAGGACCTAAGACATTAGATATGCTTAGTCAACTGATGGCATTTGTTGGACAGCCTGACTCTACAGTTACCTGCTCACCATGTGATGGTGTCTCTGAAAAAAAAAATGGGTCTAATGGTATCAAGTCAAGAGATCTGCAAGTATACACTTTGAAAATAGAAATTGAAGAGCCTGTCTTTCTATGCACCACTTTAAGTAACCAGTCTAAGTCACAAATATCAATGAAATAGAAAGCATATAAGAAGTTACTGCACAACCTGCTGAATACAAACTGGAAAAGGCACTTCATTAATTAAGGTTTCCTTGTACTCTCCTGGAAGCTACAGAGACTCCACATTTCAAATACCAAATAAGTGTGTTCATGACATTCAAGAAAAGACATATTTTCTAAGTCTCTATGTCATTCATTAAATGCCAATTTTGTTCTTGTCTACTTTCCTTCATCTTCTCATACTCACTGCTTATATTTTTCTTGGTTGCTTTAAACATGTCAAGCAACTTCCCACACATTTCTCATGGAACTGTCTTCTTTGAGTTTCTTCTCTTCCAAGAAGTCCTTCCTAAACTATTACACACCAAACTGCTTGAACATCAATCATTTTTTTGATTGGTTCATGCCTGACATTTCTGGACAGGGCTCTTGGACCACTACTACATTCATATCGACTTTACCTGCTAAGACCTGGTTCTATAAGACCCATTAATTAAATCATTCATTAATTTATTCATTCATTCAGAAAATAAGCATGAGCCAGACTGGATACCTGGAATCTTTTAGTCAGCAACAATAAATAATCAAGGTTTGCATAATCCCTAGTATTATCTTGGATTTTTTTCTTTTTCTCTTATAAACATTAAATAGTCAAGCAACCGGTGTTTTAGACCCTGAGGACAAAAAAGGATCATGATTTTAGCTCCAACTGTGAAAATCATGTACAGTACACTGGCCCCCTGCAAAAATCACTTCTCCATCTACCTCTTTTATTTTCCTAATGATATTTAGTAAATAATTGAAATAACTGCAGAGATACATATTGAAAGGCTCTTTGTAAATCCAGGGTATTACTGTCACTATAATTAGGCCGTGCATGATATATGAAAATCTTGATTAGAGTGCTGCTTTTTCAAAAGCTAATTAGCTTGCACAATAATGTTTCCTGGATGTGTTTTCAGAGCATTGTTTTATATTTTCTTCTCACTCCTGTCTCCAGAGCAAATAAACTGAAGTATTCTCAAAGGAAGACTCAGAACCCTGAAGGGTGAAAGCTGCCTAGTAGACTGATGAGGGGACATCTACCCAGGGTGAGGCACACAGATGACCAGACTCTCTGGACATTTACAACTCTCCTGTGATTATATCAGGGGCAGAGAACCATCTCGCTTCATATGCAGGGTGACTATGGGAACAAACCTTTATTCTGCTCAAATGCCTGGAAGCCTTCCCTGACCTTCCAACAACTCTCTGCCCATGTAGCATGGATTTGACTTATTTGTTTAATATATTTGTCTCCTCTACCCAACCAGGATATAATCTTCAAGCTCAATGCCCAGTTAAAAAAAAAAAAGACTAGGAAACTATTTCTTTTGTTCTTTAAATTGTCATTTCTTAAACATTTTGGATCTCAGAATCCTATGAATTCATTGACTCCCTTGCCAGTGAAATGAACATTTACATAAACTTTTCATTAAGTTTCAGAAAATTTATAAAGACCCCTGACTCTTCACAACATGTACATTTGCTCCAGAAAATCCCTGCATGAATTCTGCCCACCTTCCCCCAAATGACCTTGAGATTCTGGTATGAGCTGACCAATTAAAGGTAGCCATGGTCCTGTGTTTGAGTTTCAATACAGTACAACAGAATCTGATTGTTTCTGAGGCTCTTAGAAAAGTGATGGCCTCTGTCTTCAGGTTGCTGATTTTTATTTCTGGAAATCACAAGAGAAGGGCACATGGGCTGCTCCAGTACATAAGCCACAGGCGTATGAAGAGAAAGGCTGGTAAGGAAAAGGTCTAGGACTCTTGCCTTAGTTGAAATCATTGGTAGAGAAATTTTTCTTGGCAATTTGAATCTATTGCCACCAGCAATGCATTTGTCATAGACATTTCCACTACAGATGTGGGGCAATTCTCCATTGATATTAAGGGAGGAGGACAATACCAGAATCACTCAGGAGGCTTTTGTTAAAGTACATGTACCACAGTTTTCTTTTTCATGAGGTGGGGACATTCAAGGAATGCGGTCTGCTGTATTTAAAGAAGTGACTTTCTGGGCCTAAGGGATCCTGTACTATTTCTCCAAATGGATAGGCATTGATGACTAAGATAATTTCATAAACTTTAAAGAAATGTACCTCAGTACATTTCTTATATTTTATATGCCCAAGACATTTTTCTAAGCTTTTTATCTGTGTCATCATGCTTAATATCACAACAATTCTATGAAAGAGAATTAATTGTTATCTCTAGATTGCAAATGAGGTTACAGAAGGTCAATGTTTACATAATGCATGGCAAACCCAGACCATCTGACTCTACACCGTGTGCTTGGAATCTCCCTACTATCTACTTGTTTCCCCAGGTTACAGTGACATCCCACCTCATCCTCCATCAGATGGCAACTACTATGATAAGACTGTAGCTGGGAAAGCAGCAAATCATCCATCCATCCCCAAGAAACAACTCTATCTTCTGAATACCCCAATTATCTCTCAGCCTCCCTATACCCTCTGCCCTGTCTTCTAACTTTGCCCAAGATTAGAAAACATGAATCCTCATTAAAGCCTACCCCTCCATCCTATTGGCACAAATTAAAACTAGCAGTGACCCATGCGGTGAACTCAGTGGGATTCCAGCTAATCATTTTTGTAAATTGAAAAGTAGACATTTTCTTCATAAGCACCATCTGTACCTTCAGGACACGCTTATTAACACTTTCTCTCCTGGGCCATGTTTTCCACTGCAAATAACCAGATGCGAAGGTCACAGAGCTTCCCATCTATCTGGCCTCTGAGGTTTCTCTAAAGGGCTCCAGGTAGTCAGTGGCTTATCTGGCCTTTATAGCAAAGTAGTAAATTCTGTAAGACATGTGCTGCTATTTCCATATTACAGATGAGAGTACACACAGCTCAGAGACTTGCAAGTCATATACCCAGGCATCGAACAAATGTTTTTGTATGTTCACTATGTAATAAGCATTATTGTAAGTTCTTCAGATTTGAAAGTGAACAAAGATGAAAACTGAGTCAATCATACAACTGAATAGCTCTTTAACTTCTAGACAATACAGCAGGACCTTCCCACAGTGGTCCTGAAAACACACAAAGATGACCTAGGGGTCTGAATCACTACCTGGCAGCTTTGCCATGACTGAGAGTTACAACTACTTCATTGCCAACTTTTACCATGTCTTCAAAACAGAGCAATTAGTTAGAATTTAAATAAGTTGGTCCAGCAAACCCTTTTCTGAGATATTTTGTGTGAAGGGCATAATGTTTAGGAATAATTATGATGATGGTGATGATGGCTATGATTTTTAGAGTACCTACTATACACCCAGCACAGAATTGGTGTTTTGCATTCACTGTCTCATTGAATGTTAATAATATCCCTACAATATAATCATTATAATTTTACAGATGATAAAAGTGAAGCTTAAGAGTAACAAGTTCTGCCTGACCAGGTAGTAGCGCAATGGATAGAGCGTTGGACTGGGATGTGGAGAACCCAGGTTAGAGACCTTGATGTTGCCAGCTCGAGCGCAGGCTCATCTGGCTTGAACTAAAGCTCACCAAGCTTGGACCCAAGGTCGCTGGCTTGAGCAAGGGGTTGCTCAGTCTGCTGAAGGCCCGTGGTCAAGGCACATATGGGAAAGCAATCAATGAACAACTAAGGTGTCGCAACGAAAAACTGATGATTGATGCTTCTCATCTCTCTCCATTCCTGTCTGTCTGTCCCTATCTATTCCTCTCTTGGACTCTCTCTCTGACTGTGTAAAAAAAAAAAAAAAAAGAGTGACAAGTTCTGTGTCCAAGGTCACACACTAAGATGCAACCCAAGTGAGATCAAACTGCAAGGCTGTCAAACTACAAAGCTTCTTTGGATTTTTCTTGCTTGGTTGGGACCTGGTACCTGATCCACAGAAGATCCTCAGAGAGACAGTCATATGGCTATTACCCTGCCACCTGCGACAAATCAGTGCAGGTTTCACTGATGCCCAAGAGCTATCAAAAGCCCTCTCTGCAACCAGGATGCTGCTGCCTGACATGCTAGGGAACTTCCTCAAGAGTGAATCCTTAGTCATGGAGGGATAGGAACCCATGAGTAGGCTCCTTAGCACCCCTGCCCCTGGTGAGGCAATGCTGAACTGCCTTCCATGGCATTCTTCAGAGGATCTCCTGAGAAACTGAGCCCTCAATGGTATCCTGCTCATTAACATACCCATCACTGCTATTTCACTCTTCCCTGTCACCTTTGTCCATCCTTCATTTATTCCTGAGATCACCTCTTAAATAAGGTGTCTGTACCCAAGTCCTTGCCCAGCAACTGTTTATCTGCTTTTGAGGGAATACTATCTAAGGCAGGGTGGGAGACAATGAAATAGCACCTCACCCCTGTCATAATGGCTCTCATCAATAAATCCACAAACAACAAGTGCACTGTTGGTGGGAATGCAGACTGGTGCAGCCATTGTGGAAAACAGCATGGAGGCTCCTCAAAAAAATAGAATGTGTTTTATGACCCAGTGATTCCAACATTGTGTATAATCCAAGAAATCCATATCACTAACTTGAAAAAATTTATGTACCCTTATCTCATGTTCATTGCAGCATTATTTATAATAGCCAAAATATAAAAGCAACCTAGGTGCCTATCAATAGATAAAAAGATTAAAAAGTCATAATACATATACACAATGGAATACTATGCAGCCATAAAAATAATAAACTCTTACTGTTTGTGACAGCATAGATGGACCTAGAGGGTATTATGCAAAGTGAAATAAGTCAGTCAGAGAAAGACAAATACCATATGATTCACTTATACATAGAATCTAAAGAACAAAATGAATGAAAAAATAGAAACTTATAGATACAGAGAACAGACTAATGGCTGCCAGAGATTAAGGGGTTTGGAGGATTGGGTGAAAAGGTGAAGATACTAAGAAATACAAATTGGTAGTTACAGAAGAAACATGGGGATGTAAAGTACAACATAAGGAATATCATCAATAATTTGGTAATATCCATGTACAATGTCAGGTGGGTACTGAAAATATCAGGGGACGGACCTCTTTGCAAAATATATGATGGTCTAACCGTTATGCTGTACACCAGAAACCAATACAAAATAATACTGAATGTAAAAGAAAAAAAATAATAAATTAAAAGAGAGAAAGAAAAATGACAGGGTGGGAGAGAACCCTGTTAAGGACACTGTTATTTCTCTAGAAAAGAATTAGTACAGAAGTCTTAGCACATACTCAATTTCTTTACTTATGTCCTTATTACACATTGACTCTGGCTCATTAAACAGCCAAATGTCACTCTAGTTGCCGATAGCATGGAGCTTAGGGCTGTCAGCCTCCAGCAAAAAAAAAAAAAGCAGACAAATGGCCTGTTCGGGGAGGTTTACCTTCTGCAGGGAGAGAACAGTGGCTCTCCTGCTACAGTTAGAGAATAAAATAAGCAGATGTTGGTTGAGAGACAGCTGCTCTGCGTGCTTGAGGACTTAAGACAGCGGGGAGGGAAGAGGCACTAAATAATGCAGATCTCTCCAGATGTGCCAAGGGTGGGTTTCCAGTGTTCTGTGGTTTACAAGATGTAAATTGCCTCTGCTCTTCAGTTTCCATCAACTCCAGTCACAGCACGCTAAATTCAGCATACAGAAGCCTAGGACGCTAGAAGATTAACGAAGCTCATTAGGAAGAGGTTCAAATGCATGCGGAGCTCACACCCTCCTTCTGCATGAGGTGGCTGGAGTTCCAGGACAAGAAAGATGTATCTTTCTCATGGCAACCTTAAGGGGCAGGGTCTCTCTCTTTGTGCAGAGCTAAAACCAGGTAAATCTTAAAATTTAGTTATTCCAGATTTCCCAGGTGAGTTACATGGGATGTAAATTTGATCTTCGACAAATTTCTGTAAATGGGATTTATATTGAAAGCACAGTAATAAACAAATGGGAAAATTCACATTTAAGTCACATGGGCCATGAATTGGTGGTGATTCTGGCATTGTGAGCAAAAGGACTGGGCAGTGCCAACTCACTATGCCTGAGTCTGGTATGTGAAGTTTTCAAGTTAGTTTTGAGCCAGAGTTCTTCAAGTAATATCTAGTAAGGCTCAAATACAATGTGAAAAATTCATAGTATTCTTCTAATACTTACCATAACTCATTAAAAGTACTATGTCCATTTCTTAAATGAGAAAACGTATGCCCAGAATGGAAACACAGGTCAGAAGGATTTGTCAAGATTTCAAGTAGGTCTGACTCCCAAGACCTTAATTCTAACCACTCTTCTATTTGTAATAATATTGAACATTTATGCACATAAATCTTTGTGTGGATGTAAGTGGGTATGTTGCTTGTAAAATATATTCTACATGCACATGTATTCATGTGATTATGTAACTAACACATTTGGGTGATACATTAGTTAAGTTTACCAATTGGTTAACCAGCAAAGTTTTGCTTTTCAAGTGCCTTGTCCAATGCATGAGGCATGGTTGGCCTGCTTTATGTTTGAGAATGAACAAATGAAAAATTTTAAGTTATGCTACCTTTTTCTTTAAAGGTCTTCCTATTTTCACTAACTCAAATGCCATGCTTTCATTTCAAGCAACATTATCCATGAGCAAATGCATTTGAGCTTTTCCTATGGTGTCTTTTCTGTTTGTTTTTGTTAGTGGCAATTGGCAGAGTATAACTCAGGCAACGTTTCCATGCCTCTATTGAACAAAGTAAAGGGGAGAATGTTTCAGAAAATTAATAGGGTTTTATTTGTGGGTTCACTGAGGTTTTTTTTTTCTGCTACAGACTTCATCTCCTATAAGAATGTTCATTTATTTGGATTACTTTTTTTAAAGCAATTTCTCATAGGTTTTTCCACAATGGTTATATAAAGCTGGCAGAGCATTATAATGCCCACAGCAAATTGAGAGTCAAAGGACTCACAATTCTGATCACTATTCAACCAATAATGGGGTCAGGACTTCAATGTGTGTGTATATATATGTGTGTGTGTGTGTGTATGGGTACACACACCTGTGTTAGTCAGGTAACACATTTACTGAGTACTTACAGCACAGCAATGTGTAAGCATGCATGAGTTATGAGTTTTGCACTCAAATTAAGGACAAAATTATGTAAACAACCACTTTCCAAAGTCATGGGAATTACAATATAAATGTAATAGAGTATGATAATAGCATGAATCTGGAAGAGAGAAGCTCTTGTCTAGGGGCAGGAAGTCAGAGGAGTCTCCTCAGAGATCTTTCACGCAGTCCTAGAGAAGAGAATTGGGACAGGCAGAGTCATTGGGAGAAAGGGATTCTATGCAAACAGCACCACATGAGGACTATAAGGAGGTGAGGAAGCTATGAACACCGCAGCATGGCTAAGGTCCAGAGTAGAAGATGAGAGAAGTGCAGAATAATAAGGTGGAACAAAAGACAATGGGGTTACTGGCATCCATTCAGGTGGGCCAGAGAGTACGGGCTTTATTTTTCAAGCATCATTTTGAAGAGAGACCCTAATTTGCAAATGGAGTGGATGCAGTAAGTTCCATGAGAGGAGCAGGGAAGAAGTTAACACAGTTGATAGGAATGTTATGATTGACTGAGACAACATTGCCTTTCACTGTTCCAGGTGAGGACATTGGCTTTTCTTCTGTGGTCAACAGCACCTTCCCAAATGCCCGTAACAGCATTCAGTGGGTTCTGTTTTCCTGTATCTCTAAATGTCTCAATATATCTTCCCTCTTTCTCTACTCCACAGAAATTGGATTTAACAACTGGAGTAAGTAACTGCCATTTCAGGCACATTGATTGGCTCACGGTATGTACTCAAATAAAGGTCTATTGAGTTGCATTGAATGGAATCCACAGAAAAGAACAGAACAGATGAAAATATTGACAAAGTTTAGGTAGAATGAAAGTAGTCAAGAAATTTCATGCCTAAAGAGCATTATTTTCTCAGTGTGATAGGAAGAAATCTCATCTCTTGGGAAGAAGAGAAGCATAAATTATGTTGATTTCTTAAGGAAATCAATAAAGGTTTGGCCTTAGAGAATGTAAAACAGAAAGTCTAAGGTGAAATGGTGGCAGCTTGATGGAGTCGGGAAGGTCTTCAAAGTTGCACTACATGTTCAGATGGAAATAGAGTGCATTGCTGTAGAGTGGAGCATGTAAGTTTGGTTATATGACTTGCTTCCACAGGGGGGAAAGGGGTGCTTTAATAAACTCAGGCTGGAAATCTACCAGGTGCTTGGGTTCAAGTGGTCAAAAGAACTGAGGATACCAGAGAAAGAGCAAAAATATCATAGGTGAGGAGGGCAGAAAGACAAGAGAATGTGACGTGAGATACTCCATTGAGAAATTTTAAGGGATTGACTAAAAAAAGGAAAAAAAAAAGAATGAGATAAAAACCAAGTTCTGTAGCTAAAGTAGAAAGACTTTAAGACCATTGATTTCAATTCCAGCTCCCATACACATATTAGCTGTGACCTGGCTTGAATTTACTAAAGACTCAGAAACTTGATTTTTACTCTAGGAAATAAGCATCATCACATGGTTTGGCAACTGAGAGCTTTGCTGCATTTCCAGCCCAGAGTTCCAGATAGAGGTGGCTGAACCTTCCAAGCAGGAAGTATCACTAAGAGAACTGACAGGCACCAGCAACCCCAGCATTCAACATGGCTGGAAGGAAGATATCCAAATATCGGTGGGGAGGCTATCCTCCCTTCCAATAGACATCCCTGGCTTACCCATCAGACCCTGCCTCCACTGTTCTCCACCCTGAAAAGGGGAGTCTGTAAATTATACCACCAGTACCCCTTGCCCTCTCGCGTCTCACAGGTTTCAGCTATTGTGAGATATCAGCAGGAAACTGAAGGGCAGAGAAGAGAGAGGTCAGGGTACTTATCTCCTGGCTGGCTTCCTGTCAGATCACTCATTGCCTGTGGCAGTGTTTCTAAGACCAGAGCTCCCGAAGGGCAAAGGCTCTCATAGTTGTAGCTCTCTTCATCCCTATCCCTGCTGGGTAAGAGTCTAATGAGCAGTACTCAATCTTTTTTTTCTGATCAGTTTGCTATCTTGCACATTCTTAACATCATCATTTCAAGCATCAGTTCTCTCTCTACTCAAGGCACAAAAGCCACAGATTTCAGAAACACTTAACCGATGTGATTTATCATTTGTTTCAATATGTATGGGGTGCATGTGTGTTTATTGTTGTCTTGTATCCTGTTGAACAAAATCACAAGTTTTTGTCGAGGTTTTCTCTCCATCAAAAAATGAAAATGTAGCTAAAATAAAAAGATATGTCACCTTAAGTTCTGGTTAATAGAACTCAAATATGTCACCTTAAGTTCTGGTTAATTGAAGTTGACAAAAATACACAAGCTGAAAAGGCAACATAAAGCCTTTCCCGTGCAAGTTCTGCTCACAGACACACAGGATTTACAAATAGTGCCCGGAGTAAGGCAGCTTGCAGTGCCGGGGGAGTATTGAGCCTTGAGTTTGAGGTGCTTTTCTTGACTCCAAGAAACATTTTAGAGAGGAAGAAAATTCCCCAAGCTTCTGAGCTGCTGTTGATGCAATTATGAGGAATCATATACACAACTGCTGAAGCAGATGCAGCTAGTTCTGGCTGACGCTGCCTTTGTTCAAAGTACACCGGGGGAAAGGGGACTCAGCAAGCCTTGGCAGCTCACCTCCCAGTGGCAGCCGTTTGTGGTACTGGGAGGCACCACAGAGAAAGACTAAAAACAAAATCTGTCACCACCAAGGGCTCTTGCCTATTCACCTTCACTCGGGTTAGTTCCTCACAGCTCCCTACGTACTCAGGATGACAATGCCAGAGCAGTCATTATTAGTTATTAATAAAACGCATTTTTAAACCTTTCTCCTAAGTATCAAATATTCATCACCTCTCCACAGAGAGTCAGGTTTATCCCTGTAGATTTTGCTTAACTTTCTTTTTTTTGAGAGGATAGAAATGATGATTGTTTTATAACCATCTCATGAAGATATATTTCAAATTATAAAACATATTTATGTGGAACAGGTGGGCTTAGATAATTTCTAAGCATTTAAATTCATCCCTACCCAATCACAAAACAAATCACATGAAAGAATGAGAAGTATATTCTAAAATAAATGATTACTGTAGTGCTTTTGACAAACTAGAAAGTCCTGAACTTCCTAAGAGACAGACAGATAACAAGCAGGATTAAATCCATGTCAAAGCAAACCTGGAGGATAGTATAGCCATACTTCCTAAAATTGAGGTGAAAGAACACTTAAACATGAAGGAGGACTTAAACATGATTTGGAGAACGTTCTAGAACAGTTAAGCCAATAGGCGTTTCTGGTTTGATGCAGCAGAGAGAAGCACAGGGAGTTTTCATCTTCACCAGGGTAAGGAGCTCAGTTCTGCAGCAGCAGGAAAATGTCCCTGATGGCTCCTAATCCTCTGATCCCCAGAGTGATGTCAGCAAGCCCAGCCAGTAGTTGGGAAACCATTGTTCACCACCTCTGACAAGTCCCTCCTTCCCATGAAGTTACTGAAGGCAGACCAGGTTGAACAAATTCATCACCAACTTGATGGCAAAACGAGAATCATACGAACAAAGCAAGAACCGTACCAACATTGGTAAGAAAACAACCAGGTTTGACAAGTACACGACAGGTATTATCTCTAAACTTCACTAGCACTTTCAATACCTAAAGAAATTAGTAAAGCAAAGATATCTTTCTCATGTTATAAAAGTAATAACTTTATTTATTAAGTGAGAGGCAAAGAGGCAGAAAGACAGACTCTGGCATGCATCCCGACTGGGATCCACCCTGCAAGCTCACTGGGAGGGGGGTGTTCTGCCCATCTGGCACTGTTGGTCTGTTGCTTGGAACCAAGCCATTTCAGTACAGTACCTGAGGCAAGGCCGTGGAGCCATCTTCAGTGCCCAGGGCCAAAGTTCTCAAACCATTCGAGCCATGGCTGTAGGAGGGGAGCACACTTTTGTGTGCTCTGACCGGGAATAGAACTTGGGACTTCTATATGCTGGGCTGACACTCTAACACCAACCAGCCAGGACTAATTATTTTATATCTGTAAAGACTTAGAACATGTCTTTTTGTTTGTTTCAATAGTGAAAATGTGTGCATTCCTGAATCTCCAGGTCTATACACTTTAATACTGAAACAGCATCAAACCCCATTAAAATAGAGGAAATAGCTTCAATAGTTTATAATTGTTAAATAACATAACAATGTGTTTTCCTTGTCCTTGTACTCTACAATTTGTCTGATTACTTCATATGGTCCTTCATAGACTCTAGAAACCATATTGTAAGAAATGCTTATAGAGTAAACATTTGTTCCAAAGATTAGGAAAGGTAACCTTTACTCTAAAAGTGGGGTCAATTTTAAAAGAACAAAATAAATCAATTGAAATAATATAAATGACATCCCACTTTTGAACAATGTTTTTTATTATAAGTGATCATTTTGCATCAGTGTCTTAGATTGTGCAACTCCAAGTATTCTTAGTCAAATGTAAAAGACAACACAAACCCACTAAACAGCTGGGAACTTTTTATGGCAATCTGCTCATGAAGTATACAATTTTTCAATTCAAAGCAATATTTATTGGCTACATTCTGAAAATTCCTGAAACTCAAATGGATGTATGTTGGGGTGTACTGTGTACAACTGTCACAACATAGTCTCAATGCTCAAGCTGAGAAGCCAATGTGCACAGATATGTAGAAAATGAGTTCCCAGGGGTGAGAGAGCCAAGGGAGTCTCCCAGACTATCCAGTTCTGCATACAAGGAAAAGCGGACGAAAAGTCTGGCAGTGGAATTAAGAGACCATGGAGAAGAGACCCAGAAATTCCAGCTAGATAAAACAGGGAATAGAATATAAACAACAAGTAACTGAAAAAGAAATAATACAAATCTTCCAATTCATAAGCCAAGCAGGATTTTTTAAAAAAAGATCATATGTAGACAATTTGGCATCCAAAATTAATGGTTTAGAGAATGATATGCCAAATAAGGGATGGGAAGAGAGATGATATGATAGTTAAAATAAGATTAAATGGATTAAAAAGAAGGCTGCAAACTAAATAAAATAGAATGTATACATTGATCCACCCAAAGGCTGTCATATTTTAAAATATTTTTCTCATGGCTAAACTGTTCTAAAATATTTAAAACAAATTTTATAAAAAATACAAGAAAAAATAGAAAAATCAATAACTGCTTCTGGAGAGTTTAACACCATCTCCTTGTATTGGACAAAACAAATAGATAGATAATAGTAAATAAGTGTATCAAGGATTATATCAGACAATAGCCTTGCAAATAAAAAGTCTTACCATGTGAAATAAAACACCAACTCTGCATATAGAAAGAATACAAACATTCTTGCAAAAGCACATGAAACATATACTCATATATCATGGCTCTAAAAAAGCTCAATAATTTACAACCATATTCTTAATTTAATTAAAATACAACAAAAATAGACATTAAACAAATTAGACTATCTATAGACTTATTAACTTGAAAAGTTTTACACTGTTATTTATGTATTTGGCTTAAGCAACACAAATGTACTTCTCATGGTTCTGAAGGCTGGAAGTCTGAGATCAGTTTGACTAATTGGGTTCTTGACAAGGGTCATCTTCCGGGATATGACCTCACATGGTGAAGAGAGAGAGATCATCTCTCTCTTTCCTATCTCTTCTTATAAGAATACTAATGCCATTCATGAGGTTCCACCCTCAAAACTTAATTATTTCTCAAAGACCCCATCTCCAAAGACCGTGGCATTAGGGTTAGAGCTTCAATGTATGAATAGGTGAGGCAGGGAACACAAACATTCAGTTCATAGTAATAACCCAATAATATCATTTTCAATGAAAGATCTTACATTTCTTATTTATTTATTCATCTAACTTATTTATCTTTTTTATTCTCATTCTGTATTTCAATTTCTTTGTTTTCCCATGGTCATTTATTCTAAAGTATTTAAAATATATTCTTTCATCTTAGTTATCTTTGTGAGACATGTAATATTATTTTACATGCACACAATAACACTATTATATTGACTGACTTGATTTTCACTTTGTGCTGTTTTTATGATCTATCATATTGGTATGCTTCTTTTTGTCTCTATGCCTCCAATTGCTCAATAGTGTATTTCAGTGAGCACTTATTATTAGGAGCAGTTATCTGGATTGCCTCCCAATCCTTGTTACCAGAAACAATATTGTAGTGAATACTCTAGTGCGCATTTTCTTGTCATAACATTGGAGAATTTCCCTGAAACATATACTTAAGAGAGACGTTGCTGGGTCCCATGGTAGTTCTATTTCCACTGTGACTAACCCTTTAGAATGCGTACACCAACCTATACTCCCACAACGTGTCCTTCATACTGCCAAAAGGTATGAAGGAAGTGTCTTGTCTTATTCATCTTACTATTTGTTATGGTTTTCTCAGCACCTGTCCTATAATTCTAGCTCAGTAACTTTTTTTTTTAATTACAGTTGATATTCAATATTATTTTGTATTAGTTGCAGGGGTACAACATAGTGGTTAGACAATTATATACTTTATAAAGCATCCCCCCTGTTATTTTCAGTATCCATCTGGCACCATACCTGGTTACCATAATAATATTGACTATAATCCTCATGTTGTACTTTATGTTCTTGTATTATTTTGTGGCTATAAATTTGTACTTTTTTGTGTGACAGAGACAGAGAGAGGGATAGATTGGGACAGACAAACAGGAATGGAGAGAGATGAGAACCATCAATTCTTTGTTGCAGCACCTTAATAATTCATTAATTGCTTTCTTATATGTGCCTTGACCAGGGGGCTACAGCAGACCAAGTGATCCCTTGCTCAAGCCAGCGACCTTGGGCTCAAGCTGGTGAGCTTTGCTCAAACCAGATAAGCCCGAGCTCAAGCTGGAGTCCTCAGGGTTTTGAACCTGGGTCCTCTGCATCACAGTCCGACACTCAATCCACTGTGCCACCACCTGGTCAGGCTAATTTGTACTTCTTAATCTCTTCACATTTTTTCACGAAGTTTCTCAAACCCCTTTCTTTCTAGCTACCAATAGTCTGCTCTCAGTAACTATAAGTCAGTTCCCACTTTGTTTGTTCATTTATTCTGTTCTTTAGATTCCACATATAATAAAACCTTATGGTATTTGTCTTTCTTTGAGTAGCTTATTTCACTTAGCATAATAACCTCTAGGTCTAACCATGCTGTCTCAAACTGTAAATTTTCACTGTTTTTCATAGCCAAGCAATACTCCTTTGTATATATGCAGCACAGCATTTTTTTTATTCATTTGCATATCAATGGGAACTTGAGTTGCTTCCTTACCTATGCTATTGTGAATAATACTACAATAAACACAGGGATACACGTATTCTTTTGAAGTCATGTTTTGTGTTTCTTCAGATAAATATACAGAAGTGGAATTGCTGGGTCAGAAGGCAGTTCCATTTTTAATTTTTTGAGGAGCCTCCATACTGTTCTCCACAGTGGCTGCACCAGTCTGCATTCCCATCAAGAGTGTTGAAGGGTTCCTTTTCTCCACATCCTTGCAAACACTTGTTGTTTGTGAATTCATTGCTGATAGCCATTCTGACAGGGGTAAAGTGATATCACTTTGTGGTTTTAATTTGCATTTGTCTAATAATTAGTAAAACTGGGCATTTTTTTCATATGTCTATTAGTCATTTATATGTCCTCTTTAAAGAAGTGTTTATTCAGCTCTTCTGCCCATCTTTTAAATAGCTCTTGAATTTGAAAAGCAGGCAGACACCAATTTGCTTAGAAATGGAAAGCTTGAAAAAGTATTTTCAAATAACTTTGTATAAGAAAAAAATCTCTGTCTAATTTAAATAATGAATTTGGAGACACTAATGGAGATTATGGTAATCAAAATCTCTTCCTCCTCCCACAGCTGCCACCATGCCCCTCAAAAAATATACAAACAAACAACTTATAGTAATAAAGTAAAATATAGTGACCACATTTGGAAGAAGAAATATTCTCATGTACCATTGATGGTCTCCTGTACTTTTGATGAGATATTACATTGGTAAATCTTTTTGAAGGGTCATTTTTCAGTATCTATAATGATTTAAAATGTGAATACTTTTTAATCTAACAACACTATTTCTAGAAAACTAACCTAAAGCAATACTTACACAGGTAAAAATATTATATAGTTCAGAGTAGTTTTTGCAGCATTATTTGTACTAGTAAATTATAGGAAACAAAAAAACTATAAATCAATAGAGAAATAGTCACATAAGTGGTATTTTACCAATTCTATGATATAGGAAGCAGATTTTGCACAATTTTGTTTATTTTAGTATTTATTTTTTAGTATTAAACTATAATTATATGTTCCAACATGAAAGGATATCCAAAACATTGTATGCAAATTATATAATAAAATGTGAGTTCGCCTACTTTGAAAAGATGTGTAATAGTATATGTGTATAGAAAGTGATATGTAGATATGAAAAGAAACTTGAGGTAATTACATTGTAGACATCATTAAAGGCATAGATAAAACAGAGCAATGTAAGTTGAAATGTTCATTTCTATACTTCCTGACATGGTTACCTTAAATGGAATTAAGGGTCACATTTATCTTTAATTTTAAATATTTAAGTAGTGCTTGGATTCTAAACAGTAAAAATGTACCCATGTACTATTTCTGAGTAAAAACAATAAAATTATTACCTTATTTAGAATTAAAAAAAAACAATATAAAAATAAAAGAAAATTTCTCACAATTGTACAAAATTCATCCATAGCAAACACAATGTACATCATACAGATTTTTCTACTTGAAAATATCTAAGCCAAGCTCTGTGATCTGTTCTGTTTGTACAGAGTCACTTTTATCTTTCATGCCTCATGTCAGCCCTGAAGAGATACAACCAATATTCAAAATAATGACAATAATAGTCCACAGGAGCACCAGGCAGAAAAGAAATACCCAAATTCTTCATTACACTCTAATTAGTAAAGTACAGAAGTGAATTAAGATATTTGAAAAGACTTTCTCTATGAAAGTTGATGCATACAAATTATAATGGTAATACCCTTCTAATCACAAAAACCACCAAACCTTCAAAAAATACCATGCAATTCTTTCCACTTCCGCAGAAAATATTTTTCTTAAGTCTTACACTTAATAAATGACACAACCAATTCAGTATTGATTCTATTTCATTCAGTAATGAATCTCCTTCCTTCACATTCCACATTCATCTCAACTTTACCAGCTCTCCTTGAAAAATATGTCTTGAGTTGACTCATTTCTCACCAGCTCCCCACTGTCCTCCTGACCCAGGTCACCCACATATCCTAGAAGACCGCAGTATGGTCTCTCTGCTCCCACTTTCTCACCGAAGTCTTCTCTTCACAAATGACCCAGTGTTATCTTTTAAAATATACATTATTAAAATGTCAATCAGATCATTTGCCCCATAGTCAAAAACACATAGGCACAGAAAATAAAACTCCATATTCCTTACCACGACCAGTGTAATTCAGTCCTTGCCTATGTTACGTTCCTTACTCAGTTCTGTCCAAACAGGTCACCTTGCTGCTCCTTCCCACAGCAGGCCCACTCCCGCATAGAGTCTTGGTTCTTCTACCTGAGAAGAGCAGTCCCCACATCTCAATAGGGCAATTGGTTCATTCTTTTCAAACATCGTTTCTTCAGGACTTACCTTGAGTATCTTGCATCACCACCTGATGTAACTTGTACAAGCATGTGGTATTTGCCAGTTTCCCTGACTAAAAGACAGGCTCTATCTCAACAGGAATATTGTCTTGTTCACTTCTCCATCTCTTGCATCCAAAAGAGTGAAAGGCACATGTATTGATAGTAACATCCTGACACTCAAATATGTATTCATGGAAGAGTTAAAAAAAGAGAGAGAGAGAGAGAGCAGATACTAGGGCATTGTTTCAGAAAGTCATGAGTGAGTTTGGGCAATTACCATTGTGATAGACAGAGAGAGAAAGAAGCAGTCAAATATAAGAATTATTTCAGAGGTTTAAATAATGAGATATGGTGAGAGATTAGATAGTAAGTATGAAGAAAGGCAAGGTGTCAAGAATGGGTTATAAAAACAGTATGATCATTATGCCACTGACTGAAACAGAAAACACTGAAATGTGTCCAGAATGAAGATATCAGAAACACATAGATAGTCAAGGTTCCTGATAAGTTACACTTAGGAAAGGTTAGGTGGAAGGTTGACTTTGGCAACCAATTTCTGTTCCAGAGAAGTGTGTTCTCAGTGTAGGCTTGTCTTTCTAGGGTCACCTCAAATATCTTGCCAGCAGATTTAGTGTTGGATTTCAAATATGAGCCTCTTTTTCATAGATCAGCTGTGTTGCTGTGAGCTTTTATCTGGAGTTGGATACTTCAGAATCTTCAACTGAAATCAAACAAAAGGTAAGTCGAGCATGACCTGGTTGTTGCTATCATATCCAGGAAGTCATAGGTTGTTGACCTAATTGAAGAGCTTTCTTCTTTAATAAAAGTGTTTTGAGTTTTATTTTTATTTCCAAAACCACACCAATGCATATTGCAATTATTCTGCTTTATGCCTTTCTAGGTGGGTTCATTCTGTTTTGATTTCTGCTACTTTTCTCTTTCCTTTGGGTGTGCCTTTCATCATAGGGGCAATTTTTATTTACTAGTTTTTAAAACCTTTAATGGGAATTTAGGATGCAGACAAACTTAGTAATTTCCTAGTGACTAGTTTCAGATTTCAAAAAACCTGGTGGGGCCTAAATTTACATAATTGTTAGCAATAAGAATGAAATAACAACTTCATATCCTACGGAGAACTGAAAATGTGTGTGTGACATTTTATGTCTCCACTCATCATGTTGCGTCCTTTTAATCCAGTCACTCAAGCTGAAAATACATCACTGAGCCCTCCCTTCCCTTCTCTTCTTCATCAGTATCTTCAACAAATTACCAAATCTTACTTATTTTCCCTCCTAAATATCCCTTTCCTCAACCCTGTTTCCTCCTATAATGACTCCCCTGTCATAGTTTCGGGCCTTTGTTATTTCTCACCTGCACTTTTGCAACAGCCTCTTACCTACTCACCTTACTCCCAATGCATGCTCTGACAGCAGTCAGAGAGTTCATGTTGTGACAATGTTTTTACTCTAAATAAAACATTGCACTGTGTCCTTTTCATCTCTGGATAAAGTTCCCACCCCATAACATGGCACACAAAGTCCTCTTAACTTTCACTTGCCTGCTTTTCTTACCCTGAACTTTTTCAACCCCTACTTTGGACTTCTTTGACCCAGAAACAAGAAACTATATATTTTTTCATTAAAATGTTACTTTTATATCCTGACTGACAGTGGCACAGTGGCATTTATCCTGAGTGCTGAGGTCGCTGGTTGGAAACCCTGAGGTTGCTGACTCTGAGCATGGGTTTGTCAGTGTAGGGTTGCTGGCTTGGGTGAGGGATCATCCATGCAATCCTAAAGCTCACCAGTTTGAGACCAATGGTCACTAGCATAAAAAACCCAAGGTCACTGACTTGAGCAAGGGAACACTGGCACAGCCCTGGTCAAGAGAGAAACGAGAAGCTCAATGTACAGCTAAAGTGAAAGCAACTACAAGTTGATTCTTCTGACCCTCTCTCTCACTTCTTGTCTCTCTCTCTCTCTTACTTTCTCAAAAAATTAAATTAAATTTAAATTTTAAAATGTTATTTCTTAGGGGGACGGCAAGATGGCAAGAATCAAAATGGATTATAACTTAATTTTAAGAACCATCATCTCGATAAACCAACTTTGAACTAAACTAAGTGGACTCTTCAATCAAGGAACACTGAAGAAACCACACTGAGACTGGTAGGAAAAGCAAAAATGCAGAGAGGGCTGCCCAGTTCCTGGAGCGAACGGCAGCCCGGGGAGACCCGCGTGGCGGCAGGAGAGTTTGGTGGAGAGGGAGGGACCTGGGTCCCAGGTACAAAGCCCAAGCCTGCAGCCTCAGAGCCTAGAAGAGGCATTTGGACATTATTGAGCTGTGAAACAAGTGGGGATACTGTTTGTGAGAAAGAGACAGTTTTCTCAGACCCAAGATTCTTCTTAAAAGGACAGCACAGAAAACTTCTCTCACAACAACTCACCCGGGGCTCCCAGGAATGGGGACAGAGGGGAGGACCAGAGCAGCGGGAAGTGAGTGTGGACTGGAAGGCACAGGGAGAAACACTCTGAGGAACAGCCACCCTAACCCCGGACTGAGTCACTTCCCTAATCAAAAAGGAATATTTCCCCTGGAACTAGAAATACAAGCAAAGGGAGACAGGACACCAGCCAAACAAACTCTCCCACGGCACTTAGAGAAGAGCTGCTTAGATGGAGGGAGCTTCCAGGACTACAGTATGGAGTGTTAGGGTCAGAGCTGCAGTGCCGCTACTCACACTGCTGAGGGCTGGCAGGAGGAATGGTGGTGGCGGGACGGTGAAACATGGTTTTTTCAGCGGGGGCAGAGGCCCAGCCAGTGTGAGCTGGTCTAGCCCAGCAGGGGTGGAGGGGATGTACAAAAGCGGTCCACCAGCTGCTGGCCCACCTGTAGCCCCACCTGCAGGGGTAAAGCGGGAGGCATAGGAACAGGCAGAGATCTGCTCTGCAACCCAGCGCAAGCCAGCCCTGACCACAGGAACGGAGTTAGGGCCAAGGACAGGCGGAGGCTCGCTGCTGAGTGCACCCCAGCAGCCCTGCCCGGCCCAAGAAACCGCAGTTTGCCATCTTGCATGCGTGAGATGGCTCTGACCACAGGGGCGGGGCTGGAGCCCGAGACGAGTGGAGGCTCACAGCTGAGTGCACACCAGCAGCCCACCCTGGTGCGAGAAACCATGGCGAGCAGGCTCTGACAGCGGGGGCTGCGTAGAAGCCCAGGAACAGGCTGGGTCCAAGCTAAGCAAAGGTGCTCACATCTACCCTTGCTGCTGAGGCTTGTGGCTTGAGTGAAGTGTGCAACCCAACCTGTGAGTGCGAGGCAAAGTCCCAGGCAGTCTGAGATTTGTAGAGCTGGGAACCAGAACACAGCCCCTCCCGTGGAGGAGAGGCGGAAATCACAGCAACAGCCGCAGTGGGCTGGCACTGGGACCGCCCATACCCAACTGCCCTAGGCAATGGCAGAGGGGCTGGCAGGCCTGCAGACAGACCACACCTAGAGAACACAGAGGCAACACCCAATGGATTCCAGTGGCCATACCCTTCTTATACACAGACAAAATGGGCAGGCAGAGAAATGCAACCCAAATGAAACAAGAAAATTCCAAGAGAAGGACCTGAATGAACTAGATATAAAAATTACCAGATGCAGAATTTAAAATAATGATAGTTAGGATGTTCAAAGAGATTAGAGCAACAATAAATAGTCATTATGAACACCTAAATAAAGAGATAACAAGTATAAAAAAGAAAATTGAAATAATAAAAAAGAATCAGACAGAAATGACAAATACAGTACCAGAACTGAAGACGACAATGGAAGGAATTAGAAGCAGGATGAATGACGCTGAGGATCGAATCAGCAAGTTAAAGGACACAATAAACAAAGGAACAGAAACAGAGTAGAAAAAAAAATGAGACTCAAAAAATGTAAGGAAACTCTAAGGGAGCTCTGTGACAACATGAAGAGAAATAACATCCGCATCATAAGGGTTCCCAAAGAAGAAGAGAGAAAACAAGAAATAGAAACTTTGTTCAATCAAATCATAGCAGAAAACTTCCCTAAATTAATGCTGGAAAACATTTCACATGTTCAAGAAGCATAGACAACTCCATTAAAGAGAAACCCAAAGAAATCTACACCAAGACACATCATAGTTAAAATACCAAAACTAAGGGATAAAGAGAAAATATTAAAAGCTGTTAGAGAAAAAAAGGCTATCACCTACAAAGGGGCCCCCATAAGGATGACTTCCAACTTCTAAACAGAAACACTTGAGGCCAGAAGGAAATGGCAAGATATATTCAAAGTAATGCAAAACAAGAACCTGCAACCAAGACTACTCTATCCAGTAATGCTAACGTTTAAAATAGAAGAAGAAATAAAGATCTTCTCAGACAAAAAAAGCCTCAAGGAATTCATTAAAACCAAACCAATTCTGCAAAGGATGCTAAAGGAACTGTTATGATCAGTAAAGGGGAAAAGAATATAGCAAAAGAAGAATACAGCTTTAAAGAATGAAATGGCAATAAACAACTACATATCAATAATAATCTTAAATGTAAATGAATTAAATGATCCAATCAAAAGACATAGGGTAGCTGCGTGGATAAAGAAACAGGACCCATACATATGCTGTCTACAAGAGACACACCTTAAAACAAAAGATGCACATAGACTGAAGGTGAAAGAATGGGAAAAAAAAGTATTTCATGCAAATGGAAATGAAAAAAGCTTGGATAGCAATACTTATATCTGGCAAAATGAAATTTAAAACAAAGGCTGTAGTAAGAGATAAGGAAGGACACTACATAACGATAAAGAGAACAATTCAACAGGAAGATATAACCATTATAAATATCTACGCACCAAATATAGGAGCCCCGACATACATAAAGCAGACTTTGATGGATATAAAGGGCGAGATTAACAGCAGTACTATAATAGTAGGGGATTTCAATACCTCACTAACATCACTGGATAGATCCTCAAAAAAGAAAATTAATAAAGAAACAGCAGACTTAAAGAATTGACTAGATGAACTCAATTTAATACATATCTTCAGAACTTTTCACCCTAAAGCAGTAGAATATACATTCTTCTCAAGCGCTCATGGTACGTGTTCTAGAACAGACCACATGTTAGGACACAAAAATGGTCTCAACAAATTTAAGAAGATTGAAATCATATCAAGCATTTTCTCTGATCACAATGCCATGAAACTAGAAATTAATCACAAAAGAAAAACTGAAAAAATACTCAAACACTTGGAAAGTAAAAGCATGTTATTAAATAATGAATGGATTAACAATGAGATCAAAGAAGAAATAAAAAAGTTTATAGAAACAAATGAAAATGAGCATACATCAACTCAAAATTTATGGGACACAGCAAAAGCAGTACTGAGAGGGAAGTTCATTGCACTACAGGCATACCATGAGAAGCTAGAAAAAGCTCAAATAAGCAACCTGACCCTGCATCTAAAAGAACTAGAAAAAAAACAGCAAATAAAGCCCACGAAAAGTAGAAGGAAGGAAATAAATGACATACAGGTTAAGGAAATAATACAGAGAATCAATGAAACCAGAAGCTGGTTCTTTGAAAAGGTAAACAAGATTGGTGAACCTTTAACTAGACTCACCAAAAAAAAAGGGAGAGAGGACTCAAATAAATAAAATTAGAAAGGAGAGTGGAGAAATAACAACTGATACAACAGAAATACAAAGTATTGTAAGAAAATATTATGAAGAACTCTATGCTAAAAAATTAGACACCCTGGGTGAAACGGACAAATTTCCTGAATCATATAAACTTGCAAAAATCAATCTGGAAGAATCAGAACACCTAAACAGACCAATTAAAAAAAATGAGATCGAAACAGTTATCAAAGGACTCCCAAAAAAGAAAAGTCCTGGGCCTGATGGCTTCACAAGTGAATTTTATCAAAAATTTGAAAAAGAACTAACTCCTATCCTCCTCAAGCTATTTCAAAAAATTCAAGAGGAAGGAAGACTTCCAAACTCCTTTTATGAGGCGAGCATAATTCTGATCCCAAAATCGGGCAAAGACAACACAAACAAAGAAAATTATAGGCGAATATCCTTGATGAAATTAGACACTGAAATTCTCAACAAAAAATTAGCCAACCGGATCAAGCAATATATGAAAAAAATCATACACCATGATCAAGTGGGATTTATTCTGGAGAGGCAAGGCTGGTTCAATATTCGCAAATCAATCAAAGTGATTCATCACATAAACAAAAGGAAGGACAAAAATCACATGATAATTTCAATAGATGCAGAAAAGGCAGTTGATAAAATCCAGCATTCATTCATCATCAAAACTCTCAGTAAAGTGGGAATAGAGGGAACATTCCTTAACATGATAAAGGCCATCTATGACAAACCCACAGCAAACATCATACTAAATGGGCAAAAATTAAAAGCAATTCCATTAAGATCAGGAACCAGACAGGGGTGCCCCTTTTCACCTCTCGTATTCAACATAGTTCTGGAAGTCTTAGCCCCAGCTATCAGACAAGAAGAGTAAATAAAGGCATCAAAATTGGAACAGAAGAAGTAAAACTGTCATTATTTGCAGATGATATGATATTATATATAGAAAACCCCAAACTCTCAGTCAAAATACTATTGGACCTGATAAATGAATTCAGTAAGGTGGAAGGATACAAAATTAATACTAAGAAATCAGAGGCATTTTTATATACCAACAATGTACTGTCAGCAAAAGAAATTAAGGAAACAATCCCCTTCATTATTGCATCCAAAAAATAAAGTACTTAGGAGTAAATTTAACCAAGGAGGTTAAGGACTTGTACTCAGAAAATTGTAAAACATTGATTAAATAAATCAAGGAAGATACAAACAAGTGGAAGCGTATACCATGCTCATGGTTAGGAAGCATAAACATCATTAAAATGTCTATATTACCCAAAGCAATTTATAAATTCAATGCAATACCAATTAAAATACCAATGACATACTTCAAAGATATAGAACACATATTCCAAAAATTTATATGGAACCAAAAAAGAACACAAATAGCCTCAACAATAATAAAAAAGAAAAATAAAGCAGGAGGCATCACTCTTCCAGATATCAAGGTTTACTACAAGGCCATTGTACTCGAGACAGCCTGGTACTGGCATAAGAACAGTTACATAGATCAATGGAACAGAACAGAGAACCCAAAAGTAAACCCACAGCTTTATGGACAACTGATATTTGACAAAGGAGGAAAGAGCATACATTGGAGTGAAGACAGCCTCTTTAACAGATGGTGTTGGGAAAATTGGACATCTACCTGCAAAAAAATGAAACTAGACCATCAACTTACACCATTCCCAAAAACAAACTCAAAATGGATAAAAGACTGAAATGTAAACCGTGAAACCGTAAGCATCTTAGAAGAAAAAATAGGCAGCAAGCTCTCCGACATCTGTAGCAGCAATATATTTGCCGATTTATCTCCACAGGCAAGTGAAATAAAAGGCAAGATAAACAAATGGGACTATATCAAACTAAAAAGTTTTTGTACAGCTAAAGACAATAAGAACAGAATAAAAAGACAAACCACACAATGGGAGAACATATTTGATAACACGTCTGATAAGGGGTTAATAACCACAATTTATAAAGAACTTATAAAACTCAACACCAGGAAGACAATCCAATCAAAAAATGGGGAAAACAAAGGAATAGAATTTTCTCCAAAGAGGACATACAGATGGCCAATAGGCATATGAAAAAATGCTCAACATCACTAATCATTAGAGAAATGCAAATTAAAACCACAATGAGATATCACCTCACACCAGTCAGAATGGCGCTCATCAGCAAAACAACACAGAACAAGTGCTGGCGAGGATGTGGAGAAAAGGGAACCCTCCTGCACTGCTTGTGGGAATGCAGACTGGTGCAGCCACTGTTGAAAACAGTATGGAGATTCCTCAAAACATTAAAATTCAAACTGTCTTTTGACCCAGCTATCCTACTTTTAGGAATATACCCTAAGAATACCATAGCACTGTTCGAAAAGAAGAAATGCGCCCCCATGTTTGTGGCATCATTGTTCACAATAGCGAAGATCTGGAAACAGCTCATGTGTCGGTCAGAGGACGATTGGATTAAAAAGCTATGGTACATATATACTATGGAATACTACTCAGCCATAAGAAATGATGACATCGGAACATTCACAACAAAATGGATGGACCTTGATAACATTATACGGAGTGAAATAAGTAAAACAGAAATAAACTGAGAACAGCATGAATTCATACATAGGTGGGACATAAAAGTGAGACTATGAGACATGGACAAGAGTGTTGTGGTTAAGGGGTGGGGGGAGGGCGGAGAGGCTGGGAGAGGGGGGAGTGGAGGGGCACAAAGAAAACCAGATAGAAGGTGACAGAGGACAATTTGACTTTGGGTAATGGGTATGCAACATAATTGAATGACAAGATAACCTGGAGATGTTTTCTTTGAACATATGTACCCTGATTTATTAATGCCATCCCATTAAAATAATTTTTAAAAAATGGTATTTTTTATATTATTATTTGCTCATATTGTTGTGAAGCCTTTAATAAATACCTTTCAATTTCCTTGGGTCTAGTGGTTAGATAAAATTAATACTTTTTGTTTTCTTTAGAAATCTGCTGCAAAGGACCAGCCACAGACACTGCTAACCAACTATTTGCCTTGTTTTGATGCCACAAAATGAATTTGCATCATTGTTGTGTCTGTCATTGAATTTGCTGTCTTTTAAATAATTATCTCTTTTTGTTTGCTTTTTCCAATAGATGTCTAGCCCCATGAAGGGAAGGGGACTATATCTTGCTATCCCCTTTAATAGAAGGAGGAAGCAATATAGCCTTCAAACATTAAGTGCTCAATACAGGTTACGAATGTAACTCTTATTTGCTTCAGAACATGGAAAGACTATTTTTTATCTGAAAACTCCATTTTTTTTTAACAGTTTAGAAAAATGCTCTGCTCTTAGTCTTGTTTGTTTGGTTTGTTTGTTTCAGCCTCATTTGTTCTGGTTTCCTCTCTAGAAAACCCTATTATTCATCAACTAGCTATATGCTCTCTGCTCTCCTAGCTATTTTCTTGACTCATTTTCATTCCTGTAACCTTTTACTTCCCATGCTGGTTTTCATTATATAGCACTGATTTAATTTTATGTGGTGGAAGTTCTGTAATTTATTGTTTTCTGTGAGAATTTTAATTCTGCCTTTTTTTATTTTCCAGGTTTTGTTTAGCATTTTTGTTTGTTTTGTTTTTAATCGTATCTCCATAGAGCAAACTGCTTAAGAACACTTAATGGGGAAACAGTCCAGTTTGGTGGTAGGGAGGCCAGGTATGTGTGACATCTTGCAAATAACTTACTCAGAACTTCAGTTATCTCATGTGCAAAATGAAACAGCATGGAGTTGTTGTGGGGGTTAAATGTAACCCTGGGAGCTCGGCACATCAGAATTCTGTGAGAAGGGCCACACCTTCCCCACTGCAATGCTCCTTCCAGGAAGAGCGATGTTTGACCACACAGCCATTTTCAACCTTTTCCATCTCATGGTGCACATAAACCAATTACTAAAATTCTGCAACACACCAAAAATTGTTATATATCTGACCCCCCCCCCCAAAAAAAAGGTATAATTTTGATTCATTCACACCAGATGGTTATTGCTGTGTTGGTCATTGTGACTTTTTTATTTGACAATCTAAGGGAAAATAGGTTAGTGCCCTGACTAAATAATCAAGGATTTCATGTTTGAAAATATTCTTATAGTACACTGGTTGAAAATCACTGGACAGAGGAATATTTCTATTCTTTTCTTCCCCATCTCTCTTCTTCCCTTTAATTACCTGAAAGGTTGGTATGAAAGACAGTCTTGCCCTCTTTCTCTCCTCTTCTTGGGATCTTCCTGACTACTTGAAGATAGTAACATGCATTCTGGATTGCTACCAGAGAAGCTTTAAGTTTTAATAAGTGTGTTATGAGTTTCTTATTATTTTTTCACTGCTTAATTCTTTTCAAATGATTGGTGGGAAAGAGGAGTGTTATTTATTGGGCTACCCTAAATTCCATTGATTCATTAGATATGGAATCTTGATTCATTAGGTATGGAATCTTGAGGAGAAAAAAGAATTGGAATGTATACAGGGAGATCAAAATAACATTTGAAATTTGAGGCTTTAAGACACAGCAGGAGGCTGTGACCATCACCCTGAAAAATGCTGTATTAGACAATGGCCACATGGGCTTTTCCATTTGTTTGTTTGTATAATAAGTATATGTTTAATATTTCTAAGAAGAAACTAAGAGTTCCAAGATTGGAAGAAACAAGTTTATTGTTTCATGTGAGCATAATCCTGCTACCTGTTCCAAGTTCAAATATATGTTGTCTTTAGGGAATTCTTTACAGTTCTTTCTGACATTTGATTAACAATGATTAAAGATGATACCTCATCCTGACCTGTGGTGGCACAGTGGGTAAAGCGTTGACCTAGAACGCTGAGGTTGAGGGTTCAAATCCCTGGTTTTGCCCAGTCAAGGCACATATAGGAGACAACTACTGTGAGTAGATGCTTCCTGCTTCTCCCCCCTCTTTTTCACTCTCCCTCTCTCTCTCTCCCCTACCTCTCTCCCTCTCTCTCTCTCCCCCACCTCTCTCCAAAAATCAATAAATAAAAACTGAGAAAAAGGAGAAAGAAGCAATATGAAAATACCTTAATTGAAGATCATGTCTTTAATAGCACACATTGCTTCCTCATTTCTGGACCTGCCTAACTTGAGCAAATAATCATTGATGCTTCTCGCCTTGCTGAGCCCCTGTGGAATAGCTTAGTCCACTAAAAATTCCAGATATTTGATCGAAAAGTCTCTTGATTTTTATGGAGCTCATAAATTTAGAAAGTTTTTAATTTTTAAAAAATATATTTAACTTATTCTCTACTCTCTGGCATTGATACTATTAGAAATAGTTTGCTATCATAAGTACTGCTGTAATAATCAACTTAAGTCATTTGTTTTTTAATTATATTATTAGAATAAATCTCTAAATATAGAATTGTATCAAAAGTGTATTGCATTTTCCCTAAAAATTTAACTTAGGAAGTTTCTACTAACGTATGCTCTCATCCAGTACATGGTTTGAGAAAGTCTATTTCTTTGCAACCATATCTATGTCTACCTATACATATCTAAATATCTATATTTCTAACTATAGTTATAGCTAAAAATTTGATTAATGGTCTTTGAAACTTCTTCCCTAGGATCCTGTAGGAAAGAAGTTTTCATAAAACCACTGAGTGCAAGAGGAGGAACCCAGAAGTGACTTGTTCTATAATTCTCAAGACTATAAGAGGCAGATATCACACAGATATAATGACTTTTGAACTCACACTTAATTCAATTCCATTCATTCTGCTCTATTAAACATTCTGAGACTGGACACAGAAAAGACTGATCAGTTCCAATTTTCTCCCTTGGTTCAATTCTTTGAGAATGATACAATATTCTTTTTGTTACTGAAGTCAATCACATTATAGTTATTCTCCCTCTTGCCTGTCAACATCCTGCCAATTTTTCTGAGCACACAGGCCTTTTGTCTAGCAAAAATCTATTGGGCTGACCATACAACAAGCACTTTGCAAGCTTTGGAAAATAAAGAGATACTCAATTATACAAAATGTAGAGAGTTTTCTCTCTTCAATAATCTTATAGCATTTATTATCTGCACCACTCTTCGAACCTTAAAACACACAAGTTGTGGTAGGTAGATTAGGTTTCCCAGGAAACTACCTCCGAGATGAAGTTGGACTTCCTGTGGCTTCTTGCAGAGAGCTTTTAGGAAAATTAAATATAACCAAGTGAGGGAAGCAAACTTGGACATAGAGAAATGCTAAAGAAGGATGCATAGCAATACAGACTCTAGCCAGTCCCAAGGTGGGGGTGGGAGGGCTCTGTACTTAGAATGTCACTTAAGAGATGACTCCAACCTGATTGAAGAGTCTAGGCCTTTGTGCTTCCGCATTGACCAGTCATTGGACATGCATTATCCCTGGGGAGAGGGAGTAACCATGGGTAGGGCAGCTGTCTCAGGCCAAAGGAAGTTTCTGGGGAATAATCATGTGTGAGCAATCAAAAATTACTTCTGAGGAATGAGTTCTTTGGTCACAAAGAAGCAGAATCAGGAAGCATGCTACCACATCACTATCCTCCTAAGTTAACTTGTATTACTGAGCTGAGCTCCATTCTTGTGTTTATATCAGGAACTTATATGTAAGTCTTATATCTCCAAATAGATAGTAAACTCCTAGAGATCAGGAAGGGCACATGAAACTTAGTCTTTTTACCCATACATCTAGCATAATGTTTTATAAGTAGTAAGTGCTCAATAATACCTGCTGTTTAAGTTTACAAAAGCTTACCTCTTACTTTTATGAACATTGCCTCTCTATATGTTTGCTTTCTCACTTATAGCCACTACCTTAACCTAAGCATCATATTGATTGCCTGAATTTTGGCTTAAAATTTATAAGTAATTCTTACATGTTACCTTTTCAATAAGACCTATCAAGTTTAGCAGGAAAGTGGTAGACTGTGTCCTTATGGTTAATCAGTATTGGTGTTGAACTTCAAGCACAACCTTTGAATAGAGTCATGTGTTAATATTCATTTTCTTCTTATGTATAACCTGTATGTTTACTGGGCACAGATTTATGCATCTGATAGCAAAAATTGTGTCTTGTTAACCTTTGCTTATCACTCAAGTCCAATTGTGTGGACTTTTAGACAAATATTTTATGTTATGCTTCACATGAAGTCTTAAAGTACTATAAATGCTGAGAGAGACTAGTTAAAGCTTCAGCAGAAAGCATTTGAGGCAATAGCCACACAAGGATTTTAGTCCAACTCTTATCAAGAGTAATTGCCTTTAGGAAGCCAGCCCTGCTAATTTTTCTAAAATTATTTTCTCAATAAAATTGTATCTCATCTTCAGCAATGAAATCTCAGCTTCTGCTTCAGTTTATGTTTTCTCTCCAAAAATCAGAAGTGAAGAAATTACCATTAGGAAAGAGGAAACTTAGAAGTGAAGGTATATGTCATACCCTTCACAGAGGCACACAAGTCATAGTACACTTAGAATCAATGCACACCCAACTCCATTTATTTGTGAAAATTCCAAATCATATTCCTTCCTCCCCACTCCAAGTCCTTATATTTTTGGAGAGATAGCATATAATTTTTCTATCCTCTGTTTTATCAAGGAATTAGGTCAAATGCTTTTGCTTTCTGTTTCTATCTTGGATATACTCTTCTTGAATCGCCCTCCCTCCATTTTGTTCATCTTAAATGGTTAGGCACCATTTCCTGAGTGCCTGGTATCAGTAAGACAAGGTGCCAACTGCATTGCATTCAACATCTCAGTGTAGCTAATCCTCATAATACCTGTTATTTTTTATTATTATTTAGAAAATTGAATTTAACAGAGTGACATTGATCAACAAGAGTACATAGATTTCAGGTAGACATCTCCACACCATTTGCGCAGTCGATTTTGTTGTATACCCATCACCCATAGTCAAATCATCCTTCACCACCTTATATTTGTCCTTCTTCACACCCTTCTCCGAACCCCCTCCCCCACTTTCCCTTCCTTCTGCTAACCACTGCCCTCTTATCTATGTCCATGAGTCTCAGTTTTATATTCCACTTATATGTGAAATCATACAGTTTTTAGCTTTTTCTGATTTTCTTATTTTACTCAGCATAATGTTCTCAAGGTCCATCCGTGTTGTTGTAAATGATATTATGTAATCATTTCTTATGGCTGAGTAGTAGTTCATTGTATATATGTACCACATCTTCTTTATTCAATCCTCTATCATGGGGCTTTTGGTTGTTTCCATGTCTTGGCCACTGTGAACAATGTTATAATAAACATGGGGGTGCATGTATCTTTACATATCAGTTTTTGAGCATTGGAGGTATTTATAATTATTGTACAGTAATTGAGACTTAGAGATTTTTCATTTCTTGTCAAGGGCGCATTGCTAGCAAGTAGAATAATTCAAAGTATGGAATAATTCCAATGTCCCTTGTGGTCTGTTCACAAGCACCTGGAGAAAGGATTTCTCATTGTTGGGGTGAAAAACAAATACATAAAACCTAGACCCAGTCTTCTTGGTGATCTGGACAGTTGCTTTAGGTCTAGCCACTCTAACATCTGCTGGCTCACCCAGGCAGAAGCCAGCTAAGAGCATCTCCTGAGGTTGGCAGGTGAGTAAAGGGAAGCTCATTCAGGATTAAAGCAATACAATAGCAATGAGGGACTCCGTTACACCTTGTTCTTCAAAGTATGACCTTTGGGTGACCACTAGCACACAAAGCTCTGTGAAATGGGATGACTCATCAATAAATATAAGCATGAGATAGAATAAAATATATATTAATCAATATATACTGTAATTTAGCACAGACAATAACATATTCTGTAGACCTTCTCACACAGTGCAGTGACACACCACTGCATTATTAATGCTTTGGAAAAAATTTATTTATTCTATTCCATTAGTGTATTTTAACAAACGTTGCTTTGGGAAAGTATGCCTGCCAATTTATGTTTATGAGACTGTCAACATAATTTACATGCAGACAAAAATATGATACAATATTGCCAATGCAGAATCGGCTTGTCAAATGATATTGTCACGAAAAAATGAAACAGTACCCCAGCTGAGGAGCTGAGCATATTCATCACTGTTGGCTGCACAGAATTTGAGGTGACACACTGAAATACATTTAACGCCTTTTTTTCATGCATCAAATGAATAAAAAGTGAATGAGTGAGGTACTTCTGACTGCCATACACTGTGCAAAAGCAAATAGATTTCTTGTTTCCCAAGGTAAAATAAATAAACAAACAAACAAACACAAAGAATAAAAAGAATACATGAGATTTCCAGAATAGTTGAAGAATTATATTTATTATTTGTCTGGAAAACTGAGGATGCTACAAAAATCATGAACAGTCCTACATGTTCAACTGCAAGGATACCGGGATTAAACTACAGCGGCAGGAGGTCAGGTTGGTTTGGAGTGCCTGACGCACCCAGGTGTAAGAGTTGGGGCTGGGGGGACAGAAGTCATCATTAGTCTAAGAAGTTATATCAAACAGTACAAGAGGTTTCAGTAAGTCCCTTTCCTATAGAAGTAAAAGCTTAGAACAGTGGACTTGCATTTTCTGTACTTTAAAACTCCATCCCCAAGACCATGGTGTCCGGAGACTTGGCAAGTTTCAGTACTGGTTCAATCTGAACATATCTGAGCTTCAGTTGTATCTATGTAAATACTCTGGCAAAGGTTTCCTAAGTATCCTAGTACTGAAGGTTTGTGAGTCAAAGGATTTCACCAGCTAAAGAACACTCAGCTTGCCCCCAGAAAGGACAACTGGGACCATCACAGATTTTTGCCCATCTAGAAGGACTCCCTCACCAGGAGCTGCCTTCATCCACAGATGGAGGACCCTCCCCACTGGAGATCAAGGTGACACAAGCAGACCTGTGGCTTGTCTGCTACTGCCTGCTTGGCATAAAGGAAGTGAACATCCATTCTCAAGGTGGTCCCTATATCTCACAGGAACCCTGAAAGTAAGCGAACAGGGCTCTTGTCATTTCCATGAGGCTCAGACCTCATGTTTTCAAGGAGAGAGCAAAAATAAAATAAAAGTCCTGGTCAGAAACTAACAAAATCAGCTCATGTTTACAATCTGTAGGCTGCTGAGTCAGCAGCACATTGATGTCAGAGTCCCACCCAGCATTAGGGGAATGAGCACACTCCAGCCTGAAGCCCAGACCCTGCCATGAGCTCCTGAGCTGCTACCCACTCTGCGTTCTCATCTTCCAAACCAGAACAAGAGAATAAGATGTACCTCATAGCTTTGTTGTGAGAATTAAATGGGAAACTGTTCAACTGCATGAACTGTCTGATGAACAACAAAATATATCATCTGATGCACAAATTACAATCCCAAACATGTGATAAATGCTCATTGGATATTGTTTGAACTAAATGGAACAGATTAAATGTTGAAGAAGCTATGCAAAAACACAGGTACCGTGTTACTATTTTTACCACTAGTAGTAGTACTATTACTATCTTAACCCCTATTCTCCATCAATAATATATGAAATGAAATCTATGAAATAGAACATTCTAAACATCTCTGTATCGTGTATAGCATGTGATTGACACAGCTCATTTACCTTATCAAATTTCTATAGAGTGTATAATAGAAATTTAGCTATCTTTATGTTCTGTAAAAACATCAATCTTATTAAAAAATCTTACTTCTGAAAATGACCTCTCAGCCTAGCCCCTGAACACTCTGTTTAAGCTAACGCCTCTCCTAAGGTAGCATAGAAGTTGTTATTTCCCATTTTACACCCTTATTGGCAACACTGTCAAAACAGCAGCTGACTTCTACAATTCACACCAGAGTGTCAGTGAATGCCCTAATTAATGACTGGGCAGAAGAAATAACAGGACAGTTCTGGTGGCCATCACACCAAGTGGGGTGAAGGGCAGACATAGCTTTGGAGAGATCTCAAGCCCCGATGCATGCACAATTTGTTAGGCAAGGGGGTGAGGAAAAGGGCAGCACACAAAGAAGAAAAGAAGGATAAGAAAGACATTAAGACAGGAGGTAGGTAAAAGGGAGAGCAATGATATAATGGAGAAATATTGCTCCAGGAAGGCAGGATGATGCATCATCCAGAATATTCCACACCTGCTGGGTCTGAGAGAGGACAGTGTGGCCATTAGGCACCAATTGGAGTGAATTATATGACACTTTTCCTCTGGCCAGAAAAAAATTTTCCTTGACCCCAGATGGTGATCAGATGGTGCCCTGGAGAATGAAGGTGCTGTCATTTTGATCTTTGCATTGAAAATTATCATTGTTTTCCTTATGAAAGAGTTAAATTCATTTTAAAGAAATTTTATTAAAGACATTTACATCAAAACAAACCTGCAGCCAAATGTAGATGAGATAGTTTAGAGTAAAAGAGGTATAATTTTAAACAACTAAACAAAATCTCTTCTTTCCGAGTTCCTGCCTGCATAAAAGATTAAAGTATATTTTATTTTTATGCAAAATAAAGTGCTGTATATACTGGTCAAAACTACTGTTGAAATTTGACAAATTACTCAATCTGGAATTTTTTAGCTATAAATGCAAATGAAATCTGATAATCTACTCCAAACATGTTTGCACCTGAATCAGAATATTTATAAACTCTGAAAACCCTTGCTACGGGAAGTAAAATATAAGTTGGGATGGAGGCCCTGGCCATTTGGCTCAGTGGTAGAGCATCAGTCTGGCATGTGGAAGTTCTGGGTTCAATTCCTGGTCAGGGCACACAAAAGAAGCAACCATCTGATTCTCCAGCTCCCTTCTCCCTTCTCTCTCTCTTTGTCTCTCTCTCTCTTTTTTTCTCTCTCCTCCTCCTCCCACAGCCATGGCTCAAAGGTTCAAGCAAGTTTGCACTGAGCACTGAGGATGGCTCCATGGCCTTCTCTCAGGTGCTGAAATAGCTCAGTTGCCAAGCAACAAGCAGCAGCCCTAAATGGACAAAGCATCCCCATGTAGAAGACTTGTTGGGTGGATCCAGGTCAGGGCACATGCGAGAGTCTGTCTCTTTTTCTCCCTGCCTCCCCATCTATCACTCAAACAACAACAAAAACAAACAGTTGGGTTGGAATAATTTTAGTGTTAGATACTAATTAAAGAGCCAAATAAACTTCTTAAAATAATCCAAACTTTTTCAAGCCAAGCAAATAAGGCAAGACTAAACAATGCTTCTGAGTAAAAAAAGTTGTATGCAGCCTTCACTGTATCAGTCAGTGTGCTCAGATTAGGGCTTTCTACATCCTCTAGAGCTTTGGTCTTTGGCTCCAGTACAGAAATTGACATCAGAGATGAGACAAACATTTGATCATGAACCTACCAACCATTCTATAGATGACAAAAGTAAGTGTATTTCTGAAGGGTAGTCTCATCTCATTGGTAGTTAGCTCACACGAGAGTTTTATTTGGTACACAGGCCAATACTGTTTTATCTATATAGATACCCTGTCCACAAAACCCATGCCATAAAATTGTTTTTAACATAAATTAATATAGGTAAAAAATTAAGTTGATGAAAAAAATCATTGTATTTATAAACATACACATTGACATCAAAATTGTGATGTTCGTCTTCAAATGATTCAAGTTTACACCAGCTTAGATGAAGGCCTACATGATGGTTGTCCAAATTTCTAGATGGTTAAAAGTTAAGAGGGACGCCTGACCTGTGGTGGCACAGTGGATAAAATGTCGACCTGGGAACACTGAGGTCGCCAGTTCAAAACCCTGCACTGATCTGGTCAAGGCACATATGGGAGTTGATGCTTCCAGCTCCTCCCCCCTTTCTCTCTTTCTCTCTCTCTCTCTCTCACTCTGTGTCTCCTCTCTAAAATGAATAAAATAAATAAAAAAAAAAGTTAAGAGGGATGAAGCCTATCTATGTCTGATGAGAGAAACTTGATAGGAAGGAATGTTGAACTAAAACTAAAGAAGAATAAATTAAAATAGCAAAAATGTGATTTTTTTATTTTAGGCGTAAAACAACATCAGAAAGAACAGAGGAGCTGTGGGACCTCACTTCAGTGTTATTGATGTGAAAACACCCGTTTTCTTAATACTATAAAAGTCTTCTGCTTGTGTTTGGCCTCACAGTATTTTAGTTGCATTCACATATCTTTTCCCTTTCAGTTTTAGAAAAGCGCACAGCCCCATATGAGTCAAGAACTTTCTAAAAGTCTAATTTAATTTAAGATGTAAATAGAAGAATATAATGCATGAGGACAGTGTTAGTAATATTCTGGAAAGGGAGAGAGGAAAAGAGAAGCAAGTCCCCTAGCTTTTTGATATTGTAGTTAAGATGAAATGGAATGTTTTTAGTCTCCTAGACTTCTACACCAGAGAGTTTTGTTCTTATATTCCTGTCCCCTTTGTCAATGATCTTGGAATTTATAGCCACTGTAGTCATTATGTCATTAATTTGACAATATTTTTAAATTTATATTTAGTTTTAGAATTAGAGTTGAAAAAAATTTATTCTTATTTTTTAAATGGGCTGTCTTCTACCACTTTATGTCATAACATCTATATCTTGACTTTTTGCCTCTTTTTTTCCTTTTTTCTTTATCTCATCGGAATATTATATCTGAGAGAGTGCTGAGTGTATTTGGATGCACTGAGCCTTTGCATAGCTGAAAATGTTTTTCTACACTAAATAACAACAACAAAGAAAACTGGGTAAAATATTCTCAAATCACAAAAATGTTCCTTCAAAATTCTATAGATTTTCACTTATTATGATCTGACAGTTGGCATTGTAGAGCAAAAAAAATTGAGGCCTGAAATTGGTTTCTCTTTAAAATACCATATTTCTATTTTTGCTTTTTTCTCCTTACTGAGTGCTTAAGAAGTACAGTGTCTATTTCTATTTATTGCAATTCAAATTTTTGTTATGATGTGACTAGATAATTTTATTTAACTGATCATGCCTGCAATACTGTGAGATGCTTCCATCTACATGAAGGTCTTTTTTCAGGTGAAAAATAATATGTATGACTGATTTTCCCCCCCCCCCTGTTATACTTTTGGTTATTGGTTAGTCTTATCTTGCACTGTTATTCTCTGTCCACCATATTTATCATAATTTTTTAAAATTTTTATTTATTTATTCTATTGTTCTGTCCATAAGATCTCAAATTTTTTATCTATATCACAGATGAAATTATTGCAGCATCATACCTACTTCTTATGACTCATCATTCTCTTGTATTCTTAGTCATCTATTGATTTATCTCATCATTCTCTTTCAATCTCTCCATGTTCCTTCTCCAACATATCATCTTACTATTCCCCCCTTATCATTTGTAAAGTGTAATTTTCTTTCATACTATGAAGAATTCCAAACAGTGCCCTGAAATGTTCTTCTAGAATTTAAAATACATTATTTTCAGATATCTTCCTCTAGCCTTCCTTTAGTCAGTAATATTCTTCTTCCATCACATGAAGACTCTTCTCCACCCTCCACAATTCTTCTTCCAATCTTTAAAGCAGCCAAGATTAGTTCATAGCTATTATTTGTTAATAGAGACAGTATGCAGCTTGGTTTCTTCACCAGATTTCATCCTTGCCTAATCTCAATCAAAGAACTACTATATTTGCAGTTGTTTTACAACAAACAAACTTAGGATCAACTTTGGGACTTCCTTCTCTCATATTTGTCATATGCTGGTGGTTAGCCAAGTCATGTGGGTTTTCCCTGGCAAATATATCATTAATATGCTCACTTCTCTACTTCTGTGCTGCCGTATCCCTAACCCAAGACACTGTGATCTCTTCCTTAGACAGGATAGTCAGTCTCTCAACTGCTTTTCCTTCATTTACTTGTCTCTAGTCCAGAGTGACCTTTTTAAATGCAAATAAACTTGGAAATTGCCAGGTAAAAATTCTTTCGTCATTTCCTATTGCTCTTAGAATACAAATCAACTAACCTTAGATTACCTACAAGATTCTGTATATAATGGCAGTTGGTCAACTCACCAGACTCACCTGGCACTCTCTTTGTGCCTGAAATTTCCTTACAGGTTCTTAAACAGAGCTTTTCCCATTCTGTACAGGATTGCTGCATTTTTTATTTCTTCAACCTGCGAGGCTTTCTGTTTCTACCCTGTAAAAACATCTGATTAATGCACAAATTTTAGTCTTTCAGCTCAAATTACATATATTGGGAGAACCTTCCTTAACGTATCAGATATGAATTAGTTTCCCTGTTACATATTCCAAGATTATACTCTCATTTTCCTTTATACCACATTTCACAATGTATAAACTCTATGCCATTATTTGACTACACTGGGGAACAAAATTTTTGTTGCATCCACAAAAACACTTGTTCTTACCTAAATCGAGTGTCCTGATCTTAAATCAAACATTACTTCTTCTCTGTAAGCTACAGGATTTTTTTGCGATTCAAGATTTTAGGTTTTCAACTTATTGTAAAATTCTCAACATTTAGTTTAACATAATGAAGTAGAATGTCTTCTTGGGCATCCATCACCTTTGTGAAAATATAATAGTTTATATAATGCAGTAAATACACTAATACACTAAAAGATATGATTGCATCAAAATTTGTCTACAATTTTGAAATAGAACATATTAATACACTTATTTTAATCATAATATTTACGCAAAACATTTAAATTCTATTTAGGCAAAATTTGCATTTGTAGCTCTTGCATTTGTGTACTTGTTGAGGAAAATCTCATTTGATGCTTTAGCAGTATGCTGCCCTTATATTTCTGTCCCATTGCCCCTGATAACACTCTTCCATCATCTTCAGATCTTGATGAAAGCAGTCTCCCTGCTCATCACTAACAGCTCCAAGATTTTTGGAAAACTTATCAAGGTGACTGTTCAGGAATTGAATCTTAATGCTCATGTTACAGCCAGTGTTGAGGAAAGCCAACAGCATCCTTTGAACCAGAAGTTCATAGTTTTCTGCATTCTTGTTGCCAAGGAAGTTCTTTGTAACTGTCACAAAAGACTGCCGTGCTGCTTTCTCCTCCTTATTCATCTTCCTGGCAAATTTTTCGTCACATAGGAGGGTTTGAATTTGAGGTCCATCAAATACACCTGCTTTTATTTTCTCAAAAGATAAGGCAGGAAAAGCAGAAATAATATGTTGAAAGCATTCACTTTCTCTATTCAAAGCCTGGATAAACTGCTTCATCGAACCAAGTTCAATGTGAAGTGGGGGAAAAATGATCCTGTCTCCATTAACTACAGGTTCATTCACAATATTTTGCATCCTTACTTTCAGAGCTTCACGTTTCAGCTACTCCTTCTGTGTCATATTTCTCCTGAGCTCGGCTGTCCCACAAACAGAGAGCAAGGATACTTCATGAAACCTCCCTGTTGTCCTAGCAGGAAATTTACCATTTTAAGATCCACACAAATGATCCAGTTATGCTCCTCATACTTTAGAAAGTCAAGGACAATTTTATGACATTATAATTTTCTCACAGATGAGTTGAATAACCAATTGGAACCGCTGCATAAACATTACCGTTGTGTAGGAGAATACATTCCAGACTCTGTTTAGAGCTGTCAAGAAATAGCCGCCATTCTGTTGGACTGTATGTGGTAACACCTAGCTGGCTGAGAAGACTATTGATATCATGACAGTAAACAAAGTGTTTGTCTTTGGAAAAAAATGTCCACAAAAATGTGTTCATGCTTTCTGAAATGAGACACTTTAGCTGACTGGTGAAGTACATTCTTTTCTTGAAACCTGGAGGCTAATAACTCAGCCTTTTCTTTGATAGGCCCAAATCCCTAACTAAGTCATTCAATTCAGGTTGTCTAAACTGCTGAGGGGTTAATGAATGCTTGGTATCAGAAGAAGACCCTTCAGAATCTACAACCATTTCCTCATGCATCTTATCAAAATACACTTGATCACCATGTTCACTTTTTTCGTCCTTAGAAGAAATAAAACCATTGAAAACTGGAACTGGAAGTGTCTCAGAGTATGGGATAGGTTGTATTGCTGAAGAAATATTAGGATATGCGATCATATGCCGTTTTTTCTTGCCTATGCCCTTTGTATGTATCAGACAGAAATAACAGTCACTTCTGTGGTCCTTAGGTTCACGCCAAACCATGGGGATACCAAAAGGCATTCCTTTGTGCTTTTTTTTTGTCCAGTCACAAAGCATTTCCTCACAACTATGACACACAATATGAGAAGTCCAATTTTTGTCTTAATCGTTAGGGGAACTTGAAAATAGGCAATATATGCACGTGTCACAAATGATAAATATTGCATCTTTGATGTTGAAGTGTGACAGCCAAATATATAACAGAAGGTGTCAAGACTATTCTTACATTTATGCCTACTTGAAGAAGCCATGATTCAATCTTAACATAAAATAAAAAGGTGTTTTAATCAGATAATAATTTTTTACATTTATAAACAACTACAATGATGTAAAAGTAATGTTTGTAAAACATTAATTGCCTTGTGGTTATGTTCAATCCAAGAGTTGTTGCCCTTTAACTCCAATTTAAAAACCAATGCATGCCATTAACTATAACAGAAAAAATTAAAATTGCATAAAAATTAGAGCATGCACCCCCAAACGGATTTTATAATTGGAATCAATGATGTAGAAGTATATAAAAATAGTTCTAAAACCTCATGCAACAGAAAAAGAAAATAAAAATTGTTTCCCAGTGTTTTTCACCTAACTCAAAGCTCCCTAACATAGTAACTGTGTCTGTTTTGATCAAAATTTGTTCAACAAATAATTGAATCTCTGTCTTCATCTCAGGTCTACAGTTGGAAAACAGGTTGAAATGTATAACTCTTAATTCAATTCAACATTTCAAGCACTCTTTCACCTAATTCCCTCACACTCAACTGAAGAGGCATCTTGTGCATAAAGAAAAACTACAATTCCCAGCATGTACTAGAAACAGGGTTTTGGGCTTTGCTTACAGTAGCTTGTATCAAAGGACTCCATCTCTTTCTGCAATACTGGCTCTATGAGATTACTTTCCAAAACTTTCGAATCAAGTAAGGATCCAGTTTGTTCTGGTTATTCAGATTCAAGCTGTTTCAGAGCTCACTGCTCCGACAGAAAGCCTGAACCATAAGGTCCTCTCAGAGCTGAAATGACCAGGCAGAGATACACATCAGCTCAGGGCAATAAGGAAGTGACCTGGTCAAAAAACTTCCCTTCTCCTATGGATTAGTAATCTTAGTTCCGGACCATGTTTTTCCTGCTTTATTGACCTCAAGGGATGGTTTTGGTTTGAAAGCCTTGTGAGGATGGTCGGCAATGGGAGAAGGTCACATGAGGAACCAGATCCAGGAACTTTGGCTGGAACCACCCACACCGATGTGCGCCAAAAGAAAGTTCCCAGTAGTCCTTTGGAAAAGAGCGACCATCTGTCTGCAAATGAAATTTTGCCACGTCATATTAACTCAACCACCCTAAACGACTCTTTAAATTTCCCCCATGCAAATTCCCCCATGAAACTTCTCTGGCCCCTGACCCCCAGACCAGAGAACATCGTCCGGGAAGCGCTTTACTGAATTAAGCGTTTGCTTATCTATACTTGGTGGCTACGCCCTTTCTTCTTCTTGGTGGGGAAAATACCTTACAAGCCTAAATTATGAGGAATTGCAAATTGACACTGTTATGAGGAATGCCCTCTTCCTCCAGTATCTTAGGACAAAAATTGGCACTTTTCTTTCTTTCTTCTCTAAGATTGCTCTGTTCAGATAGATGTGAAATGTTCCCGACACATTTCACTGAGGGTGTGTGCTGCACAAATCAGCTTGCCTTGAACCTCACTGATATAGCACCATTGTATGAATGTTCCCATTTACACCAATCCATAATACATCTTTATAGTGTTGGCTGAATCACAAATGACAAGGATGAAAAATGTAATAAAGACAGAGGCACATTAATCTACTTTGTATGAAAATATGCAAAGGCAATCTAATTTTGTACTGCTTGCTCTTAAAATATATTTATGTATGTTTGTGGGATTTCTGCATCTTAGTTGTGGAGGTGGTAGTCAATCTTAAAGAGCAGTGTTTCAGGGTCACGAGGTCTCCGGACGTTGCGTGTATGCCCAGGCTGCGAAACGAAGCTGGGGCTCTGGGCTCCAGGTTGCCTGATGATCTACTGAAAGAGGCCTCTGTCAGGAGATTGATTGCATCCAGACTGCATCCAGGCAAGTTCATTCTGTGGGAGCCACAGAGAGGTTCCAGAGCTAGGATGCTGTTGACCCTCCTGCACAAACCCTAAGGCTAGTTCATCTGAAAGGTAATTTTGACTTGACTCCCTAAAGACAAGCTACAGTTTGTTGTGTGAAAAGTCCATAGAAGGGAAGTAGACAGAGCTAGAAAGCATGTTTCCAGCAGGAAAATTGGGGAGAAGGAGAGAGTGGTTATGATGTCAGGTTTGTCTTAAGTCACAGCTGATGTTATTCTAGTAACCACACATGTCTGTATTTGGGTGTGGTGTTCACTGCATGCCTGTAAATAGCTGTATATTTAGCACTCATACCTAACAAAAGCACAGTGAGGAGAACATGAACTCTAAACTTAAAGGGACCAGAGTTTTAATGGCATCTTCTCTTTGCTCTTGTCATTGAGCAACTGGTCTAACTCCCTTGAACCTCAGCTTCCTTATCACTAAAACATAGACTGTGCTATTTACCTTACAGGATTGTTAGAAATACAGGACTTAACGATTCCACTCCTATGTACCTACTCAACAGAAATGAAAACAAACCATGTGCAAAATAGATACAATATCTAGAACACGGATGTTCATAGAAGCATTATTCTTGACAGTCAATGCATTGAGATATTATGCTGCCTTAAAAAAGATAGAAACACTGATAAATACTCCAACATGCTTGAACCTTAAAACATTATGCTATAGAAGAAGCCAGTCACAGAATAAAACATATTATATGATTTCTTTTATATGAAATGTTCAGAAAAGAATACCATAAGAGACAGAAAAATAGATTAATGGTTGTTTAGGGCCGATGTAGAGGGGGTTTAGGAATTGATCACTAACAAGTATAGAATTTCTTTTTGAGAAGATGAAAATGTTCTAAAATTAACTGTGGCAATTGTTGCATATATCAATTAATATACTTAAAACCAATGACTTGTACACTTTAAGTGGGACAATGTATGGTATCTGAATCATATCTCAATAGAGCTATCTATTTAAAAAGAAATACAGGAAGTAATATATGAAAAGGTGACAATTCCTAAAGTAGACATGTGATAAGACCTGAGTAAATAACTGGTATCATCACTGCCCATCAGTTTTAGATATTTTATCTATTTTGCACAACTTATCCAATACACAAACAACTTACAGAGTGGTAAATGTATAGAAAGTCCAGACTATACTATGTTTACACTGCATTTCACATTTTGAAGATCTAACCAAAAAGGACCTACTACAAAAATTAACACAAAACTGGTAATAACTTAGACAACACTGAGAACATCCTCTGTCACCAAATAGCCCCAATCCTAGAATAACATTCCTCCTCCACAGATCATAGCCCTGTCTCTGGGGAAATGTGTCCAAGTGTCAGTCACAGCACCCTCACCTGGGGCATTCCAGCACCTTGTGGAAGAGCCTGGTTGAGTAAAGCTAACCTTGAGAACATGGACAGTTGGTAAAGTGTCTTCATCACAGAACGTAACAGCTAGGATTGAGTCTTACTACCCTTAGAAATCACTACGTTGGGGCAGACACATGGCCCAAGTATTACAGAAGTGACTAAAGCAAAGGACTTGACCTTAGTTGTTATATTCCGTGCACAACTCCATGAGGAAAGCAAGACATTTTTCACAAGATTCAGAGGGCCATTGTGAAGCAACAGCTTTATAATGAAGGCTTCTCTGTAATTGGGTCTGGGTTCTCTGGAGCTGATCCTCTGATGAGAAAGTTAAATATGTTTCTGACCCTTTCTACAGTGTTAAAGGAGAATAATAGACTAATAGTTCATGTTATGCATTAACACAATCATTTAATTAATTCCTATATGCACCTCTAATTTAGAGCCCATAGAAAGTGATAAAAAATTTGCTGTCATTAAACATTGTAGGAAAAATAAGTTGTATAATATAGTTGTTTGGTTGGTTGGCTAATAGGTTGGTTGATTGGTTGGTTGGTTATAGTTAAGTGCACAAGAGAACTGAAGAAATAAAATGATGGGTTCAGGTTCTGCTAGCTTTGGAGTCAATCATAAATGTTCAGTTTGGTGAAATTTTAAATCCTGGTTCAAGAAAAGAAAAAACACAAGCCACCAACACCCAAAGTTTCTGTTGGGGTCCAACCTATATCTACTTCCCAAGTGTAACTATCACTGGGTCCACAAAGCAGGGTGAGGGTTCCCATAGTCTTGGCTTCTTCATGGGATTTCAAACCCTGAAGGCTGTAAGCAACCTTACAGGACATAAGACCCTATGTTCTCCTGGGTTAGTGTCTTTGGCATCCTTTACAGGGTCCTTCACCTTTGTGTGAACACCATCAATTACAGAAAGTCCTGTGCCTTATAAGGCAGCCTGCTCTGTTGTTGGGATGCCCTGTTGTTGTTACCTGCTTCCTTCTCACATCAAATTTAAACAATTTCTCCCTGTACCTTCCATCTGTTGGTCCTACTTCTGCCCTCTAGAAGCTGCACAAGCATTCTGCACCCTTCTCCACATGACAGCCCTCAGAAAGATTTTCTTTCCCTTTAGAGATACATAACTTAGCAGAAAGCACTGGCGTGTGATCTTCAAATCAAGGGGGTAATGTAATATTTCTTGAACTTATAGAATAAGATGCGTGTGTGTGGGAATAATTATATGTGTGAGGGGTTTGAATTTTATACATATTTGAGGTGAGGTCCACCAAAAACTTTCTTTTCATATAAAGTTATATGAATATAGTCTGATAAAGAAGATCCCCAAATGCAAATTCATCAATCTGTTGAATCTTCACTATCAGATGGTCTGGATCTGGTGATAGTTCTTGAGAAATGGGGAAAGTGTATTAGAAAATATGAACTATGGAGTTCGACTGAGTGGGAAATTTTGCTTTCTCTTTGCGTTAATACGTGTCATCCTGAGTAAATTTCTTATCTCTCTGAGTTTCAATTTCCTTTCTATAAGTTGTTTTATGAGAGTATTAAGTGAGAATATTATTATGAAAAATTCATCTCAGTTTAACACACAGTAGAAACTCTATCAATGAAAATAATTTATGGTAAGTTATTTTGATTATTACAATGGAATGCCCATGACCTCATTTTAACACAAAACTTGAAATACATTATTTTCCCAAAAGTCAGTGACTTATCCAAGACCACATAAGTAGGAAGTGTCAAGGTAAGAAACCAAGTCAAAAGTTAAATTTAACTTTTGTTCTTTTGATATAAGGCCTAAGCTGCCTTTGTGTCACAGAACTAATTAAATAAGCAGGCTAGACCTTCAGCAAAAGTTGGGACCCATTTTTTCAAATAGTCTTCATGGGAGATGATACATATATTACAAAGATGTTGCCTTTGATCAAAATATGTCTGGTCCTTTCTTTAGAATGGACTTCAGAGCCAGGTAATATTTCTTTAATTCTCAATGGTAGCAAATTGTTATTTATTGCCAAAAAAATTCACCCTCACTTGGAGAACATTCAAGGTCAAGTCTGAAGAATGAGTAAGGTTGGTTATAAAGCTAGAAGTTGGCTTTTATGCCACATCCAATATGTAAAAGTAAAGCTGTATCAGTTCCCTGTATCAGTGCCTTGTAAATTAGCTCCAAAAACAATCTCCAAAGAGGGATTTTTGTAAGGGTTTGAATTTTTCTCACTGGATTAAACCTACATCTCTAAGAGAGGTCTTTCAGGAAAAACAATGTTTATTTTAAAACATCAGTTCTCACTTATGTTTTTAAATATAAATCAATCCTATTAATTCACCTAAAACATCAATTTGGTGCAAGATGTGCTAAAGGCATCATGCTAAACCCTGAAAGACAGAGTCACTTACCATAAGGTAAAATGCAGCCAATGAAAGAGGAGGAAGAGCAGTACTGGTAAGAGGCTGGTTCAAGACTGGCTCATGTACAGGGTGTTATGAGAAACTAAGGAAAGCATTAAACTCAGAGACAATGTTGGTAGCCTTGTTGAAGATGGTGGTGACAAGTTATTGACTTTGGATGGATGTCTGAGAGCTAGCCAGGCAGATAGTGAGGAAAAAGGAAGAGTAGACAGATGCAACAGATGACCAGAAGTCCAGAGACATGAAAGAGAATGGAACCTTCAAGCAATGACTAGATCATAGCTGTGGCTCAAGTGGGCAGTGTTTCTAGAGCTGTGTTGCAAACAGGTATACAGGACTGGGCAAGAGCAGTATCACAAATGGTTGTACAGGGGTACCTTGAGATATGAGCAGAGAAACTTTTTTAAGGTATGAGCTGTGACTCAGTCCATATTTTTGTTCGAGATCCGAGTGGAATTCTGAGATACAAGTCGTGATTTGGGAAGCTGCCACTAGTTGGTGCATTGGCGCATGGGTCCAGTGTCAGCAGCACAACACCAGCATCTCGTTCTTTCTAACGTGTTACCCACAGAATCAAGTTGAATCTCATGTGCTGTGCTCATTCTTGCATCATTTTTGCATTTTTTACTAACTTTCTTTTGTGTGCTATCATGGGGCCAAAGAAAGTGAGTATAAAGGACAGTGGTGAGAAGAAGAAGAAAATGATGTCAATAGAAGTAAAGCAAGAAAAAATAGAAAATCATGAATGTGGGGTACAAGTGATCGAACTGGCAAGGCTGTACGACTGCAATACATCTACAATTTGTACCATCCTTAAACAAAAGGATGCCATCAAAAGTGCAAATTCAGTGAAAGGAACTACAATTCTGTCACAATTAAGGATAGATATTCGTGGAGAAATGAGGAAGCTTCTGCTGGTGTGGGTGAAAGAGAAAGAGTTGGCAGGAGACACAGTGACAGAGACTGTAATATGTAAAAAGGCACATATTATTTACGGCGACTTGAAGAAGAAAGAACCATTAACCTCAAAAGAGGCAGCAGAAGATATGTTTAAGGCAAGTCACGGCTGGTTTGAAAATTTCAAGAAGAGATCTGGCATCCACTCGGTGGTGAGGCATGGTGAAGCTGCGAGTGCTGACGTTAAGGCAGCTGAGGAGTTTATTGCACGTTTTGCTGCACTTAATGCAAAGGAAGGCTACATCTCCCAACAAGTGTTCAACTTGTGATGAAACCGGATTGTTTTGGAAAAAATTGCCCCGGAGAACTTTCATCACTGCAGAGGAGAAGAAGCTGCCAGGCCATAAACCCATGAAGGATCATTTGACACTTGCATTGTGTGCAAATGCTAGCGGTGACTGTAAAGTAAAGCCACTGCTAGTGTATCATTCTGAAAATCCTCGAGCCTTTGAGACTCACAAGATTCTTAAAGAAAAACTGCAGGTTATGTGGCATGCCAATGCTAGGGCATGGGGTTACGCGGCAGTTTTTTATTGAATGGGTAAATCTCATCTTTGGTTCTGCAGTGAAGAAATATCTTCAAGAAAATAAACTCCCAATGAAAGCATTACTAATCCTTGATAATGCTCCAGCCCACCCACCTGGTCCTGAAGATGACATTCTCAATTAGTTCAAATTCATGAAAGTCCTCTACCTCCCACCCAACATGACTTCAATCTTGCAACCTATGGATCAGCAGGTCATTTCCAACTTTAAAAAGCTTTACACAAAGCACTTGTTCTGCCACTGCTTTGAGATGACTGGGAATATAATTCGAACCCTTCGAGAGTTTTGGAAAGATCACTACAACATCATGATATGTTTATGCATTATTGACTTGACATGGCAAGAGGTTACAAGAAGAACCTTGAACTCGGTGTGGAAAAGGTTATGGCCTGATGTTGTTACAGTCAGGGACTTCGAAGGATTCGAACCAGAGACCGAGACTGAAGTAGAAGATTGGAGGAGATTGTGTCCCTCAGAAAGTCGATGGGTCTGGAGGTAGATGAGGGTGACGTAAAAGAGCTCGTCAAGTAACATGAGGAGGAACTCTCAACTGAGGAGTTGAAGGAGCTACAGATGATGCAACATATGGAGCTTCTGCAAGAGATTAGTAGTGAGGAGGAGGTAGAGTCAGAGAAAGTGATTTCTACAAGTGAAATTAAAGACGTGCTGGCAATGTGGGAGAAGCGTTCAAGTTTCATTGAAAAGAAACACCCAGAAGAAGTTTCAACTGGTCGTGCTTCAGCACTTTTTAACGACATTTGTTTGTCACATTTCCATAACATTTTAAAAGGCAGGCAAAAGCAAACCTCTTCATATAGATTTTTATTCAAAAGTCCCGCAAGTGAAAGTGCTAAAAGTGCAGCCAAAAAGGCAAAAAGAGGTGATAATTAAATGAAAAATACGTAATGTTAAGCTTAGGTCAGTGGTTCTTAACCTTTTTTGAGGTACCAAACCCACCAGTTTCATATGAGCATTCACCGAACCCTTCTTTAGTGATAAATAAAATATTATTTTTTTCCCAAATTCAAGACATAGGTATATGTTTTTTTACTGGTGCACAAAATGAGCCATGCATGAACATCACCTTGATCAAAGAACAAAACCAACGAAGTGCATGAACTCACAACAAATTACGGTATTACTTTATTCTGGCCTCCTTGGCAGAGGCTTCTCCAAACCCCTGAGACCGACTCATCGAACCCCTAGGGTTCGATAGAACCCAGGTTAAGAAACACTGGCTTAGGTTAAGTTTAAAGTTAAGAAAGTGCATTTTTTTACAATTAAGTTTTTGTTGTTTCATTTTAAGTAAAGGAAGTGCAGTTTTAATTTTGTTTAAAGTAAAGAAAATGCAGTTTTAGTTTACATTTAGTGTTAAGAAAGTGTGGTTTTAGTTTACGTGTCTACAGTGCCTGCATCCCTTCCTCCTTTTCTCCTCTGCCATTCACCTCTGTTAGCTGCACTCTTCTGTCTCCAAGGTAAGAATACAGTACTAAATAACACTTTTTTTCTTTTATTTCATACATTTTGTTATGCATTGGTAAAGTATACATGTGTGTTTCTTAATTAAAAACATGTCTTGCCTGACCAGGTAGTGGCGCAGTGGATAGAGTATCAGACTGGGATGCGAAAGACCCAGGTTCGAGACCCCGAGCTCGCCAGCTTGAGTGCAGGCCCATCTGGCTTGAGCAGGAGCTTGTCAGCTTGGAACCAAGGTCGCTGGCTCCAGCAGGGTGTTACTCAGTCTGCTGAAGACCCGCAGTCAAGGCACACATGAGAAAGCAATCAATGAACAACTATGGTGTCGCAACAGCAACAGAAAACTAATGATTGATGCTTCTCACCTCTCTCCGTTCCTGTCTGTCCCTATCTCTCTCTCTCTCTGACTCTCTCTCTGTCCCTGGAAAAAAAGTTTAAAAACATGTCTTTTTTCATAATTTAGGATGGTTTGGGGATGTTTCACATGGCTGGAACAAATTAAATCAATTTCAGTTATTTTAAATGGGAGAAATTTGTTTGATATACAAGTTGACTGACTTACGAGCTCGGTTATAGAACGAATTAAACTCATATCTCAAGGTACCACTGTATTTGAAATATTAAGAAAGGTAGCTTTAACTTTGGAAAAGTAAATGGGAGTATAAAAGCCCATTTTCACAGGTTAAAATAAAAAATTATTCTGGGCACAGCATGGAGGGAATGGAATGAGACAAAACCAGTAAGCCTGCAGCAGAAATTCATTCCAGATGTCATGGAGATTTGGATGAAGGTAATATAATGAGGATAATGAGGGGGTATGGATTTTAGCTAGCACTGCGGAGAGGATCAATTAAGAGGACTTGTTAAGCGACAGGAAGTGACAAGGAAAGGAGAGAAAGAAGACACAAGGCGTTTTAATCATAATTTGGCTCACTTAGGGCCTTTCTATTTCTGTCCAGTCTGAACATTATCAGAGGAGATATCTATGCAACAACATCTGAAAGAGTTAAACACACACACTGAATAATGAATACACTTTATTATTTTTAGTCAATCACGGGGCCATCCCACAGAACATAAGTGATGCATGAGGCCAGAAATAATTTTAGACCTTTGTGTTTGGCATTTATTTAGGGTTATTATTTAGAGATAATAGACTATGACTATTTATAAAAGAGCTGTAGGTTTTTTATTTTTTTTAAATTAAAGTAACAAGTAGTAAAATGCCTCATGCATGGCAATGATATTTAGCTTCTTTTAGTCTCTTTCTGAGACATGGGATCCAAAGTGATTTTAAAGAGTCCTTGGAGACTGCTGTGAGTTTTCTATTGATTTTATATGCACAGGAGCTTCAGGTATACTCTTATTGGTGCCTATTGTTAAGCAGTTTAAAACAGGAATCATTTTCTAGAAAAAAAAAGGCCATTAAAATAATTTCAGACCAAGAGAAAAACAGCAACCACCAAAGAAACTATGCTTTACCTCATCTATGACCACATCATTGCAGACAGAAGTGTCCTAGACAAAGACTCCAATCTAAGAAAAAAAATTGTTCTAGAATGCTCAAATCTCTTTGGAAAAGAAATATATTTCTTCTTTCCCATAAAAAAATTATTCAGAGATGAGCCTGAGGAGGAGGGTTGGCATTAATCTGGGAGCCCATTTCACTGGGGCAGGAGGTAAGGTCACTAAGGCAATGGTGATATTAGAGGAAGAAGTTTAAGTCTTGGCCTCACAGAAGGGCCACGATACCAGGATCCCATGGGAGAGCATCCACGCAAGTGGCTCTCTGCTCAGAACAAGTCTAAGTGACAACAGGCTTTCACCAAACAGTTATGTTTGGCTCCTTCTTTGCCTCAGGCAATTTGTTGTGAAACTTTAGGACTATGAATGGGAATTGAGTACATACCTTGCCTGTCCTGAATAAACTCATAATCTAGGGGTGAGTCTTATCCTAACTTTATCTCTCTAGTACAAGACTAGCAGGGCTCAATATCACAGAATCAGTACAGTGACCATGCTGAAGGAGAAAGGAGGAGACAACCAGCATAGGCTTCAGGAGCACACATCTGAGCTAGACCTTGAAGGATAAACATGAGTTGCACAGCAGGGAGTTCTCCACAGCAGACACTGTGCTGAGAGGGTATATGTTTATGGCACATGTTTTTACCTTCAACAAAGAAGCCATTCTCTGCTTTCAGTAATCAAGTGGCTTCCCATGTGTGATAACTGAGTAGGCAACAGCATGATCTCTCTTATACTCCCTAAAATATCTCGCCATCTGCTTACTGAAATGTCACTGGATCTAGCCTCAGAGTATTAAATGGACACTTACAGATTCATATCAGTCAGAGAATGAGATTCTCAAAGAGCGTGAGAAGGGAGAGTATTTTTGTGAACCCAGAGCACTTATATTTAGAGCAGACATGGGTTGAAAAGCAAATCTGTCAAGTGACAACAAACTAGAGGTACTTTACAGCTCTCTGGGTTAAATCTCAGCATTTAATCACCTTGTTTAGCCCCACAGTTCTCTCTATCTCACTTCTCACTATGACATTAAAGTACCAAGATTTGGTCTAAAATTTACCTTGCTTCAGTCTGCCTGAAATTTATGGAAGGGTAAACCTGAGCCATGATTTGGAAATAGGCGGAACACTTTCAATCCACTGATAATAATAATAAAAAAATTTTTTTTTAAAGAATCACATTTGAGGTTAGGACATAAGTGTTTCTTTTTTATTGTGGATACTCTGAAAATCCGAAAACAAAAATGAGTCCTGACATGTAGGAGGTAGGGGTTTCATCATATGAAATCTTTTAAAGAACACAGATTATTCAAATCCACGTATTTGAAAGAATGGAGAAGGCTTGTGTGCTAGTGTGCTGCCGTGGTCATGTTGACATTGCGTCAGTGTGGGAGTATGGGTCTCAGTTCCTCCATGATGTGAGAAAAAGTTCAAAGTGTTGGAACCCAGCCTCTCCAAGCAGAACCACACCCTGCTGGCTCCCAAGACTTCTGTGTAAGGGTCTACTGCAAGGCTCCCCCCGGAATGTCTGAAACCACAGGGTAAATATGGCATGTTCTTCTGGAGCAATAACTTAACTGGAATTTTAGAGGAATAGCAATCCAAATAATGTTTATTAAAATAGTAGCTTATATTTACTGAGTAGTTTCTAACTGCTTGACACTGTCTTGAATGCTTGCTCACTTCAACAGTAAGATAGAAGCAACTGTAGTTTAGGTTTTGAAAATGAGGACACAGAAGTACAGAAAAGCTTAGTCATTGGCATGGGCAGTATAGCACTAAAGGTAGCATCAAATATGGACTCAGTCTTATGACACAGATGTTTTGTGGTACAGAATAAAAATTAAAAAGGTAAGTAAAATCACAGATGCAACTTCAAGGAAAGAGCCAAGTTTTTAAAAATATCTCTTATAGTGAGGTTCTTACCCTTCTTTGCTTCAGGATATTTTTATTGTAAGGTTTAAAACATGCTAGTTCATGTATGCCCAGTCATGTGCCCAATACACAGATAAGTTTGAAAGAAATGGTAGATATAATTTTGTACTTCAAATAGTATGTGGGAAAAATGTACATGCAGAAAATGGCAAATGACACCCATGTCATTTTAAGATGGCTAGCTCCATGTCTTAGTTCACATAAGGATGAGAGCTGAGTAGCCTTAACAGGGCAGGTTTCTGTGAGTCTTTAGAGTTAAATTAGATCTTTGAGGAAATGTAAATTTAAGTGAGGAGGGGAAAAGTCCAAGGGAGGGTTAAGCTTAAATACAGGAAAAGAAATAGGATGGAGATTTATACTGGAAACAGCAGGGAAAAGTCCTGTCTGGCAGAGAGGACCCATGATATATTGAGTTAGAGAAAATGGTGTTAGGTAAAGTGAAAAGTTCTGATAAAAATTGTTGAATATCATTCAGCTCCTCCCTTTAAAAATATTTATTGAATGTTTTCTATATTCAGTGACTGACAGTTCATTCTATACTTGATCCAAAGAAAAAAGGAAAACAAGTATATAGTTAGAAGGTAACATGATGACAGTAATCTTCAGCAAAGTTGAGTAGAATGGAAAGAAAAAGTGGGGGGGGGGGCAGGAGGGTAATCAGAACTTGTTAATAGATTGTTTTACAATAATCTTGTTGAGAGATAATGAGAGCTTAGAGTAGGAAGAAAGACATGGTTAGAGACACGGAGGGCACATTTGAGAGATGTCATAAGGGAAAAAAATCAACTTGCCTTACTGATTAGATCAAACTGAGTGACAAATTGGCCATCTGATAGAACAGTTTGGAAATCTGGAAAATGATGGTATTCATGGCTACAAGAGCTTGAAAACAGCACCAGGTTAAAAGGAATGTTTTGGTCTTTTCCAGTTGTGTTTTGGCTACAACCTGACAGAAGATGTAGGTAGAGCAATCCTAAAGGAAAATGACCATTTAAAAGTAGGCTAGAAATTTTGATTTTCCTATCAAAGGTGTTAGTTGAATTCTAAAAGCTGATGAGGGTGTTCTATTAAGGACAGCAGGTTGATCACACAAACTGGATTCGACCAACACCAAAAAGAAACAAGTAAAATGGAAAACAATGAAACAATTGTAGAAGGACATAAACACACTGGCAAAAGAACAGAAATGGAGGCAATAGCTACAAAACTATAAAGCTGAAAAGTAATCAGTGTTAACCACCTCAGCTGGCTCCATCTTACTCTGGAAAGCTTAGAAACATATGCTTTTCTATCACAATGTCCCCAAAAGCTCTGGAATGAAAAGACCCTGGGTACCCTAGAAATACATATTTGTTGGTGATGAGAATATAGGGTTAAAACAGTATGATTCCTAGAAGCAATTAGATGCCAGTTCCTCCTCCTGTTTCATGGGACCTCTGCCCCATTGCAGACACCTTATGGGTTTTTCTCTGGAGAGGGTAAAACAGGACGTTTCTGGACTGGAGGATGAACTGATGAACACAGAGGTAATGAAGTTACCGGAAACCAGGAGACTGATGAAGCTCAAGATTACCAGTTGAATGGTTAGACCAAAATTCTGAAAGAATATAATATCCAACAAAATTCAAAACCACTCAAACTCTCAGTTAAGTTTAAGGGGAGAAAAACGGCATTTTTAGGCATGTAAATAAATATGTCTACAATATCTACCTCCTTTACACCCTATATCAAGAAGCTCATGAACCATGCACACGACTGACATGAGGGAGGGGAAAGGGAGAGAAATATGAGATGAAAAGAATCTTCAGTGTGCAGATACAGGGAGATAGATTCCCATGGTGGACCTGGGCAGCATGCTTAAAAATCAACAAATCCAGATTGAATAGGTAATTACCAAATAATGATCTAAAAGAGCAAAATAACCTGACCAGGTGGTGGCACAGTGGATAGAGCATCGGACTGGGATGCGGAGGACCCAGGTTCAAGACCCCGAGGTTGCCAGCTTGAGCACAAGCTCACCTGGCTTGAGCAAAAAGCTCACCAGCTTGGACTCAAGGTCGCTGGCTCGAGCAAGGGGTTACTACGTATGTCTACTGAAGGCCCGCGGTCAAGGCACATATGAGAATGCAATCAATGAACAACTAAGGTGTCACAACAAAAAACTGATGATTGATGCTTCTCATCTCTCTCCATTCCTGTCTGTCTGTCCCTATCTATCCCTCTCTCTGACTTTCTCTCTCTGTCCCTGTAAAAAAATAAAATAAAAATAAAAGAGAAAAATATAGTACCTGCAGTATAGCAGTTGAAGTAATGCCCCTACCCTAGAAGATGAACAAGCCTTAACTCTTCCAAGGTGAGTGTTACTTATATGGCAAAGAGGACTTTGTTGATGAGACCAAATTTAAGGACCCTAAAATGGGGGAGATCATCCTAGGTTATCAAGGTAGGCCCAATCTCATGATGGGTCCTCAAAAATGGAAGAGAAAGGCAGATGAGAAGGATGGCAGGGTGAGGAGGATCCTAAGTCCCATTGCTGATTCTGAGATTTAGGGAGTTATGTGCAAGAACCATGGCTTCCGACAGCCGTAGGCTGACAGCCAGCAACCAGCCTACAACTCCATGGACTGAATTCTGCCAACACTTGAAGGAGCAAGGACACAGATTCTCCCTGGAGCCTCCCTGGAGCTGCACCCCTCTCTGGAGGCATCTTCATTTTATTCCTGACAGATCTCTGCTGGACTTCTGATCTCCAGAACTATAAGGTAATACACGTGTGTTCTATTAAGCCACTGACACTGTGGCGATTTTTTTATAACAAGGGAAAATTCATACATATGAGAAGTGGGAAAGATTGTTGGGAAGCAGGGACTTTCATTAAAAACTTTCATTAAAAACTTCAAAGAAACATTTGACACTGCAAGTCATCTTTGTGTGTTAACTTGAGGGAAAAATTTTTAAGTGAATTACAAAATAAATATGATATTTGGACCTATTAAACCAAACCCACTATCAGAACTGTATCACTCATTTTTAAAAAGTATGTGATAAGTTGAATAAAACAAAGAAGCATGAAATAAAAGCTAAGATTATATTATGGCAAATAATTATAAGTGAATAGAAATCCTGCTCAATTATAGTTACAGAGTGGTGTTTCAGTTTTATTTACATTGTGATTAGTATTTATATTTATTTTATGTATTATTTTATAAATATATATGTGATTTTAAATTGTATTTTGCTGTGTTTCTATAACCTTTGTGGAACATCCTACTTCTAGGAAACCATAGTCAGAGAAGTGCTTAAAAGGAATTCAAAAAGATCTTGAGTTCTGGTTTTACTATGGTACCCACTGCTTTTTTTTCTTTCAGTTATCTGTCCACTGCCTTTAAGTGTTTCACTGTTCTAGAACAAACTATTGTATGCAAGAATAAAAAAGGAGAAAATGGAAAGTGAAGGGAATGAGAAATAGAAAACAAATACAAAGTGGGATGAGGGAAAGGCTTAAGAGAAACCTCCATGGTTTGGAGCCAGAAAATTCAACAGAGAAGGGACACTCGAAGTTGTGGCTTCAATGTGAAGGAAGGTAAGAGTAGGCAGACAGGTTCATTCAGCAAACCTCAACTGGTTTTGGCAATGAGTGTGCCCCTGAAGATGAAGAGAAAATAACAGATGTCCAAACAAACATGAGAGAAATGAGGAAAAGCCAGGACATTTGAGAACCAATGTCAATTGTACCACTCGCAACCAGTGAAGCACAGCTAATTAATGACATCAAAAAGAACATTAGTGTCCTCCTCGGTTTGGTAACTGAGAAGAAAGAGGTCGTCAGAGACACTGAGTCCTTCAATGCCACTGTCCATCTGACTGGGCACTCAGCAATGCGTAGAGACAAAGTCCACGGACAGGTTACTCATTAGTATCAGAACTTGGGAGGGGGAACCAGAAAAGGAGTGGCTGAAAACTTTCCCTCGGGCCCTCACCAGAGAAGCTAAGAGTCACAGGAGCTCAGTGAATGCCCCCACGGAAGGGCTGTGACATCTACAGAGTTGGTGCAATCACCTAGAGAGGAGTCACCTACAAAAACGAGATTCACAGGGCCTATGATCACACAGGGGCCCAAAGTGGAACTTGCTCTCATAAAGTGTACATGGCTTTGAAGAATTTGCCTTGCAATTTGAATTATTTTCATGTTTTTAAAAGTTTTTTTCTGCTAATATTTTCTGTAAAGGCAGATTAGTAGTGAAAGACATGTGTTTCTCTGGGCCCTTTTTTTTAAAAAAAATTATTTTTATTTATTTAGTTTAGAGAGGAGACACAGAGTGACAGAGAGAGAGAGAAAGAGAGAAAGAGAGAAAGGGGGGAGGAGCTGGAAGCATCAACTCCCATATGTGCCTTGACCAGACCAGTGCAGGGTTTTGAACTGGCGACCTCAGTGTTCCCAGGTCGAGGCTTTATCCACTGCACCACCACAAGTCAGGCTCTCTGGGCCCTTTTATGTTGTCTTGTAAATGTTGGGTCTTCAGAAGTTGTATTATTTTTGTCTCTGCTCTGGAGGCCTGCTCTTTCCTTAATTGATGTGGTCGCATTGGACTGGCTTTATTCCCATAGTCACATAATCATTATTTTCCATATCTCAGCTGTTGCTCCATTTCATTAACTTTTTCAAAAAATTGTTCCCTATTTATCTATTTATAGGTTTTGAATGCATGTAGTCTTTGTCCAAAACCGGTATGATTTCCTTTATCTTATTGCTTTTGATCTTTAATTTTTCTTTGTTCAGAATCAATCATTTCCCCTTCAGTACCTCCTTTGATATTCCCTTTTCTAACTGCTGCCACAGTAATTGGAATTTTTTTTTTTTTTTTGGAATTTGTACCTTATTTAAAATATTTGGGTAATAGCGATTCATTTGGGACCCGGCCTCAGGTCCCAGCTCCTAATCGGGTGCTCCAGGCTCTCCGTTGGCCAGTCCCCTTTCTGTCCCCTTCGCACACGGGTCAGTTCCCTGGAAGGTTCCGGGGTGCCTTTCTTCCCGCTGGTAGCTTTTCTGCCTCTGTCTGCCCGTTCTTTCCTCTGCACCATGGGCGCCTTGCTCTGATCCTAGTCCTGCTTACTCATTTTTATATTAACCCCTAGCGTTTGTTTATGGGTCGAAACTGTTGAGGTTTTCTATTTCTCTACTATCACGTAGTGTGTACGAATGGCCTTTCATTTGCTCCATGAAACTGTTGGTTTAATGTAATCTTTATCTTGTAAGATCATTAAGTCCATGTTAGCTGATTGATACCTTAGGCGTCTCTTATCCTCAGACTTAAGGCGAGAGGAAACTGTGTGGCCAAGTTCAGTATCTGCTTGTGGAATGAATGAAGGAATAAATGAAGGAATGAATGAATGGGTGAATGGGAGCCCGCGTGCACCAGCTCTGGGGACCAGTGCCGAGTATCGCGCCATCTCATTCCGCGTCGCTTCCAGGTGATGTACATTTAGACCCAGCCAAGCAAAGTAAGGCTGTGAGTCTCCGGTTTCTCTGATTTCAAGATTTCACCGTTTATGAAAGCTTTTATCTAGTTAACTCAGCGGTTCGCTATTAAGATGTGTTATCTGCTCGGCTCAGGAATAAAAGTCCCAAGGTAAGGAAAGAAGAGGCTTAGTGATCCCCGGTACTGAAGGCCCGTTTGTCCCTGGCGTAAGCTTCCTGGGGCTAACTTATCTGTAATAGATCTTGTTTTAACATGATAAAAAGTAAATTCTAAAGCACAAGGGGGTGCTGGCCTAGACCTGAGGAGGCTGTGCTTCTGGAGCCTGGTATTCCGAATGAATAAGTTAATCATAGTCGCTCCTTGTTTACACGGAAGGTAACTGCCTCCCAGTCTGCAGGGGCTCCGACATCGCTCAATAGCCTTACTGCATCCTAGCAGCATACCGGTCCCTTTACGTCGTTGGAATCGCAGGTTGCTGCTGCAGCTATGCAGGCTTACACCAGCTTACACCTGCCAGTGGCCTACAGGCTTTTCCTGTTCGAAACACTCAGTTCTCCCAAGTTTTCGGTCATCTGTGCTTTTCCAGACTTTGTTCTTGTTACCACATGCACCATACCGGGTACCTTTCCTCAATTTCCCGTGATTTATGTTTATGATGGTTTCCTATTCATAACAAGTTTTATAGCTGCCACATGCTGGCATCAGTCATCTCAGGTAATGTCACTGCTATTCCTTTAGTTATGCCCAAAGTGCTATATGGAACCAAGCCCACCGGGCACTGTTGTCCCTCATTCAGGTCATCGCTCTTGCTGTTGCTGTGTGCTGTCTCCAAGTGAGATGTGATGATGTTCAGGGAGAGGCCAGTGGCTCCCAGGTCATTGGCACACTGCTGCCTCCATAGGCGTTTGGCACTTGTGCTGCAACGGGTACTGGGCATGGGTGCTCCCTCTGCAGTGCGCACGCCCTAGGTACCACCACTGCCAAGAGTGCTGCTGCGTGCACCAGGGCCTGTCTTCTGGACCTCTCATCGCTTGCCAGCTCATTCCATCTCCCTTGCTGGAGCAGGAAAAGGGCCTTCACTCCCCCTTGGAGTTTTTCTTCGCAACATGGGAACCAGAACTGGGCCTCTTCAGCACACAGTCTCACAGAGATTTCAGTGGGGTTGCTTTCCTTTGTTTTGTTGTTTTGTTCCTTCTTTGTGCTATCATCTTTATTTCCCAGGACTCTTCAGCAGAGTCCTGGGGTTAAGAGGTTATAGAGAAAATCAAAGTCAAGAGCTGGAGAAGACACACACTCACAGTTGACCCTCTTCCTTGCAAATACTGGCTTTGGAACATCGTGGTGTGTGTGTGTGTGTGTGTGTGTGTGTGTGTGTGTGTGTGTGTGTGTGTGTGTGTGACAGAGACAGAGAGAGGGACAGACAGACAGGAAGGGAGAGAGATGAGAAGCATCAATTCTTCATTGCAGCTCCTTAGTTGTTTATTGCTTGCTTTCTCATATGTCCTTTGACCAAGAGGTTACAGAGCAGAGCGACCCCTTGCTTAAGCTAGCAACCCTGAGCTCAAGCTGGTGAGCCTTGCTCAAACCAGATGAGCTTGCACTCAAGCTGGTGACCTCGGGGTTTTGAACCTGGGTCCTCCGCGTCCCAGTCTGACGCTCTATCCACTGCGCCACTGCCTGGTCAGGCTTTCCTTGGAAAATCTTTATGCTCAAGTCTCTTGTCGTAAATTGTGTTCTCATCCATGGGGATTCCTGGGTTATTTGCACAACTGGATCTCTCTGGCCCTGCCTCGCAGGCTTGCCAGTCTCAGTCAGGTGCATTTGAATCTTAGCATGAACAAAGACTATATTCAAGGTGAGCCTCCTCCCTCACCTTAATTTATTATTATGAAGGGATATTAGCACTTCTAATCCTTTCCATCTCCATTTCCCAGGACTCTTACAATACATGCACAGTGGTACAGGCTACAGGGATTTCCACACCAATCATTCCACTAGTTTTATTATAACCCTTTAAGGTGCCCACCACACCTTAAACCTGAACAAGCTCAGACCCACTACGCTGCACATTACCAAGGTGACATGATAAATGAGTTGTGCCATTGGAGCTAAGCTCAGCTTTCTGTTCGTCCCTGTGACTTTACTACATGATACTAATCCTCAAAATTCGTGAGATGTGATTAGTGATGAAGTTGTATGGGGAGGTTCTATTTTTAACCAGATGTATAATTCATTAAGTAGTATGAAAGGTTAGCAAAGTTAAAAAAAAAAAAGTTATTTGTAAACTATATTGGAAATTTGGTAAGAGTGTTTTCTTAAAGAGAATTCTTTGGGAACTAATTTACATAGTATGATTTGAACTAACCTGGGAGGAAAATAAGTAATACATTGATTGATATGAGTTCCTGCACAGACGTTAATTCAGATGGATGGCCCCCATGACCAGTATGAAGGAAATGTTTCCATCCCATTCACCAAGCACAGACACTCACCACCTCTGCGTGAGGCCCTGTGCTAAGTAAGGGCTGAGGAGGGATTGCAAAAATGATTACAAGCTGGACTGAGATATTAAAGGGTTCACAGTCTGCTGGGGAAAATAAAACTCAGGCACAAATAACTATGAGTCAGGTTGAATGTGGTAAGAATCACATAAAAAAAACTATGCAATCCAGGGCAGTAAGAAATATGAGTGATGAGGCATTCTTTAACATGTAAACAGCTTTCCTTTGCTGAGAAATAGGAATGCAGATCAAATCTAGTTTATAAGTGAAATACACAGGAGATGTAAAACGACCGGGAACACCCCACCCCAGCCACGTGGTCTTCTGTCGTCCACACAAGTGAAGGCTTGGACCTGCCTTTACCCTCATGTTTGGAAGGGACTGCACTTTGTTTTTCTCAGTCTGGGGCCCATTTTAGGATCTTAGGTACTGACTGCTGGAAATCAGGCCATTAGCAGCATGGGTGGTCTAAATCAGCTCAGTCCCCCCCATCACAACTGATGCTTTCTAGTTTCATTAGGAGCTTTTAATGTCCAAGGGGCAGATTCCCATTTTGACAAGGTGTACACGACCCACTAATGATGATTTCAGATGAGGAAGCCGTGTGCATCCATACAAATTGAGATCACACCTTCATCTTTGAAATACAGTTGTGATTGCATTTAAGACACATTCCAAGTCTGTCGCCTCTCATTTCATTTATTGCGTGTGGGAGCTGCTCCGGATCACTTTATCTCCTATTACATTGCCAGCATCTCCTCTGCACTCAGATGTGCCTCTCTACTACAAAACAGCAGCACACCCAACAGTTCCAGCTGGGAAGTGAAAGGAAAAGCCATGCCCACTTCAGCAAGTTTGTCTGCAGTCTCATCAGCACAAACACGCTTTTTCTCAACTCCAAAATGTGGGTTATAAACAATAGCCCTAGGAATTGCCTTCAGTTTTCTTTTAAAAATATCAAGCCGGGTTGGCTCATATGTGTTGCATTTCATAGTCACGTTTCTCTTTTCTCTGAAGGGGCCAGGCACACTCTTTCTTTACTTCATGTGCAGAGATGTGGCAATGGGGACCATGAGCACTCAGGGATTTGGGGGCCCCTGAATTTGTAATCAAACAAGGGCTATTGGAAACTGTTCACTATAAGACCATTTAAGACTTTTCTAGGAATAATAACCCATTATAATTTTACATCTATTTAATTTTTTAAATATTGAGCATTTTCTTTTTTCTAAGTATTACCATGGGGGGGGGGAAGAAGTAATATTTAGAAAAAGAAAATGATCAATATTTTAAAATTATATATATATATGTATGTATCTAATATATATTTATATATATTTACCACTACCACTCTTGCATAGATAGGTCTAATCTATGGCCGTCATTTTCTAGGAGGGTAATAAAGATCAAGATGTAATTTTAAAAGGGGGAGAAGAACTATGTAACGTAGTCACTTAGTGTTGGATCTACAGTTCGGTGTAGTCTTGTGTTCGCTCCCCTGGTTCTATAAGCCTTACAGACACTGACCCTGCATCATGCTAGGTGATGTGTTAGTCATCGTGCTAAGTGATGGAGATATGCAGATAGTGACACATGGACTCAGCCCCGGAGATCTCAGTCGGTATGTGGCACTAGTCTTTTTACATCAGAAAAAGTTTTGGCCAGGGAATTGGAAACCTGAATTCCACTCTGGGCTCTGACCCTGACAACCGTGATCACTTTGAGCAAGTTCTTTAATATCTCTGAGCAATAACAGCCCAGGCTTTGCCTATCCCTTGATAATTGTAAAATCCAAAAGAAAAACTCATAAAATGAAGCTTGGAAAGTAGAAATTGCTCTAAACGTATGTATCTATAGTGTCAATAGGGATATTTAGAGTTGTCAGAAATACAGATGTGGGTGGAACACAGAATACACAGGCTGAGGAGGGACCCTACCAATACAAAAAGACTGAAGTGTAGATTAGCTCACAGCTGGTGGTAGTTTCTAAAACCTTTATGTGACTGATGTGTGGGCTAAGCTGGGAACGAAATAATTTACCATCCAAATGCAGACAAGCATAAACTGGATCTCTCCTGGGCAAACTGGTGTAGACTCACACTTTGAGCAGGATGTATAGACTCACACTTTGAGCAGGATTCTAGATTTCTCCACTTCAGCCCAGGAAGTGTGTTCTCAGTCAGATTTCCCCAACGGTCCACATGCTTTCTACCCAACACACCACTTCTGTCACATCTGCTGTGGACAACCTCCACCCCTCTCTGATTTCCTCTGCCACCCTCCATTCCTGCCAGAAGATCCCACCGAGACTCAGACCATCCTAAAGCTTTGCTTGGTCCTCTCTTTTGAAAAGAGAAATCATCATAGGGAGGTTGACAGATGTTAAATTAGTTGACATTATCTTATCATCCTACATGATTGTGGTAATTTCTTTAAAATAATCATCTCTTCGCCGGACCAAGCGGTGGCGCAGTGGATAGAGCGTCAGACTGGGATGCAGAGGACCCAGGTTTGAGGCCCTGAGGTCACTGGCTTGAGTGCAGGCTCATCTATCTGGTTTGAACAAGGCTCACCAGCTTGAGCCCAAGGTCGCTGGCTTGAGCAAGGGGTCACTCGGTCTGCTGGAGCCTCACGGTCAAGGCACATATGAGAAAGCAATCAATGAACAACAAAGGTGCCACAACAAAAAATTGATGCTTCTTATCTCTCTCCCTTCCTGTCTGTCTGTCCCTATCTGTCCTTCTCTCTGACTCTCTTTCTGTTTCTGTCAAAAACAAATTAAATAAAAAATTTAAAAAATATCATCTCTTCCATATTTCAAATCTTAAAACTTCTACATCTAAGAATGCTTTATAAATAGCTAAAACAATTTTATAGTTTAATTGACTTTTAAAAAAGCCATAGGTATCTTGTAATTTCTACTTTCCACCCAACCATAACCTGCTTTTCTGAGCCAGACCACACCGTCAGCTGTACCCAATGGAAGAGTTACCAGTCTATCAACCACAGTAGATCCCAAATTTGTGGGCACCAAGAACTGTCAGATACATGGTAATATCTGTCTTGCCTGTATGTGAGAAACCTATCAAAAACTCTAGTGGAACCAAAGATATAAAACACTGCTGACTCCTCTGCTTGGCTCTTAAGACCATCATAAACTGTCATTGGTGAGTTACTGGGAAATAAAATCTAAAATATTTAAAGTAATTGATTTTTTTCCCTGTGTAAACAGCTTCAGAGATAAGCTAAGGTTTAGCATATTATCCTCACATCTCCCCTCACTTACGCTAGGGAGAGAAGGGAAGGATGTTTGGGAAGAGGCAGTTATCATCTTTCCCAGATGAAACACCTAATTACACTCAGGTCTTAAATCCCCAACTTAGGATATTTTGCCCATTCACTGTTCAATAAATATTAATTGGTAGAGATGGGCTATAATTTAGCATGCATATAACATATAATTTACCTGTAACCTATAATTATCTTAAATGTTTAAAAAAAGGGAATAGATTGGACTGAGAAAAAATAACTTACTTAACTTTTTAAAAATGTTGTTATGGGCCCTGGCCGGTTGGCTCAGTGGTAGAGTGTCAACATGGCATATAGATTCCCAGTCAGGGTACACAGGAGAAGCACCCATTTGCCTCTATGCCTCTCCCCCTCTTGGTTCTCTCTCTCTCTCTCTCTCTCTCTCTCTCTCTCTCTTTTTCTTTTCCTCCTGTAGCCATGGCTTGATTTGAGTGAGTTGGCCCCAGGTGCTGAGGATGGCTCCATGGCTACTGCCTCAGGCTCTGAGAAGATCTCAGTTGCTGAGCAATGGAGCAAGGCCCCAGATAGGAAGAGCATTGCCCCCTAGTGGGCTTGCCAAGTGGATCCTTGTCATAGTACATGTGAGAATCTGTGTCTGCCTCCCCTCTTCTCACTGAATTAAAATATTTTAAAAATAAAATAAATAAAAAATACCATTATCATCTATGTCATCATAAAATCACTCAACTTTAGACATCACTTTACTTACATGGACAAGCTACCATATGCTCTGCTCCATCTCAGGAAAGACAAGACTACAGTTGATACTGACTTCAGCTTTATATTCCAAAGCTCTCTGGAGTATTAGAAATATCTGGTGGTACTTGCCCAGCTCATAGGGCCTCTTTCCAAGAAAACAGCCTCTTCCACACACAGAAACAATCCCTCAGTAGTCCATATCTGTGAATTTATGAACACCTGAACCATAGATAGACACTTTCTTTTTTGTTTAAAAGAATTTGTTTATTGTGACTTTTCACTCAGGGGCAAGGTGACTTTGCCACATTAGTTAGTTATAGGGGATGGACTCTCAATTTCAGCCAGACCCAGACCTGTCAGATGAGCTTTACTAGGAATGTGGAATTGGAAATTGGTTCAGTAAATTCTCTGTGGCTACAACAGAGAGACTACAACTGGAAGGTTATTGGGAAAAAGAATACTGTATATAAAGAGAAAAGTAGGAAAAATATATTTAAAAAAACAGTCTCAGAGAGCAAAAGAATAAAGAAGTGAAGAGAAGCAAGAGGCAGAGACAAAGGACTGAGAAACTCCATCGCCCCCCGCCAGAGCTGGTTTTCTGATGGCTTTCTGTTTTGTTTTGATTTGATTTCCTTGAAATGGAGAGGCTGTTATTTGTGTGTGTAGGCAGCATTAAGTACTGTAATCACGTGTTCAAAGGAAAGCATCCAGGAATATTTTAAAGAGGGTTCAAGCAAGTTTATAATTTTTTTTTTTCAAATTTCTTTTTATGTTTTTTGGTTATTTATTTATTTTCTAATTATACAGGATTCAGGTGCACAACTCCACAGCATTTGTACACCATATTGTGTGTTTACCCCCCAAGTCAAGTCTCCGTCCATCCCCATGCCCTCCTCTACCTCCTCTACCCCTGCAATCACTATACTATATATATGTCCATGAATTTTTCTCTTCTTTTTTGTTCACTCCCTCCACTTCCTTTCATGCCCTGTCCTCCTCCTTCCAAACAGATGTCATTCTCCTATCTATGAGTCATTTTTATTTTGCTTGTTAATTAATTTTGTTCATTAAATTCTACATATTAGTAAAATCCCGTGGTGCTTGTCTTTTTCTGACTGGCTTATGTTACTGAGCATAATGCTATTCACATCTATCTATGCTGTTGCAAAAGGTAAGGTTTCCTTCTTTTCTATGGCTGCATAGTATTCCATTGTGTAAATGTACCACATCTTTTTTATCCACTCATCTACTGATGGGCACTTGGGCTGCTTCCAGATCTTGACTTTTACAAATAGCATTGCAATAAATATAGGGGTACCTTATGACCCAGTGATTCTACTTCTGGGAATTATTCCAAGCAAACCTGAAACACTAATCTGGTGACTTTCTATTTCCTTTCTTTTTTTTTTTTTTAATTCTTTGTATTTATTCATTTTAGAGAGGAGACACAGAGTGAGAGAGAAAGAAAGGGAGAAAGGGGGGAGGAGCTGGAAGCATCAACTCCCATATGTGCCTTGACCAGACCAGTGCAGGGTTTTGAACTGGCAACCTCAGTGTTCCCAGTTGACGCTTTATCCACTGCGCCACCACAGGTCAGGCTCTATTCCCTTTCTTTAGGCCCTTGAAAGGGCCTATTGTCCTTTGTCCTACAAGCTATATCAGCACCCAACAATCTGCTTTCATCCTACCCACCTCTTGTTTCTTTACATTGGTTCTAACTGGTTTCTGTTTTTTGTAGTCAAAACAATTCCCTGCCAGACACCTAAGAAAACTTAATTCTTTCAGACAAAGGCAGTTAACCTCTCTGCCCCTCCCCGTATTATCCCCCAGGGAATTCTGTAGTCTTTGCCCCCTGTCAACCTCTACACTCCATTAGCCCATGAACAAAAAAATAAATCATTGTGTCTAACTTTGTTCATCCCTATTGGTGGAGATGAGAATAAAACATTATCTTTATTCTTTAACATGTAAACACTGTTTCAGGCACTAAAACAGGAGAAACTGATTGTCAGCTGCCTCAGGACTCACGGCCCCAATTTCCTGGTAGGAGGGATGTTAAACAGTACAACCAAGGGGGAAAGAGAATGCTCCCACTCTTGCTCACTTGCACACAAACACCTGGCCAGACATCTGTGAACACATGCTGATCTACACATATATGCGCATGATGAAGACAGGAAAGCTCAGGGGCTCCCTGTGACATCCTCATCCTCCACATCCCTGGAGTCTCCCCAGCCCTGGAAGCACCCACCCACCAGCCTCCCAGGGAGCATGTAACCAGAATTGCCATTAAAATTCATCTCTCAGGGCTCCTTGCTCTGCAGTTCTATTATTATTTCATGAAACTTTAAAACTTCCCACCCTTCTTTCATTGTAGTCAACTTTAAATAAATTTAGTGTCACTTTTTTAAAATAAATGACATTTAAACAACCTCAGCATGCTAACTCATTCCTCATTATCATAGAGAGCTCTTCTGAAAGGTCTATAGTACATTATCTCCATGAAATGGATTTTACCTTCAATATTAACCTCATTGCTCAGAGAGGACAGGTGCTCAGCACGCTGGTGAGAGGTGGCATAGAAATGCATGGGTAGATTGATAGAATGGAGCGAGTGATGATGAACTGAAACAAAAGCAGGGAAAAGATTTAGGTTAAATATTAAGGAGCGAAGCTGAGCTGCACGAGAGCTGTGGTATTGAGCAAGCTGCCATGGAAGACTGAAGAACATTTTTATTATTTTAGCTACTCAGAGCTCATGAAGCCTGTGCTTCTGGCAAGACGGAGCCACTCCCGGGGTGTGGCTGATGACTACAGAGCGCCTCAGACAAAGTCCTAGGTCCCTGTTAGTCCAATGCATTCACATTACAATTTGGGCACCTCAAACCCAAAGCAGGCATCGCTCATCCCAGGGTCCTCGGTGAGATAGTAAGGTAACTCAGACTACAGCTGGGGTCAGCGACCTCACCACCCCTTCTCCTGGGAACCACCGAGTTCTCAGGGCTCCTTTGCCTTTTTCTTCCTGCCTCTCCAACCATTCCTTTCTCCCCCATCCCCTGTAGTGTGGACTTTCAGATCTAAATGCCCCGCAAAGGTGTTTTCTGTGCCTTAATATTTCCAGCATTATCTGCATCCAGTTAAGAAAAAAGTTTTATTATTTTTTTACCTTAGATAAAAGTATTATTGTTTTTTGTCAGTATTGTTTAATATTTTTCATTAATATTTTTAAATTCTTATAACATAATCTAGTTTTGTGTACCTCATTTATTCTTATGTATTAAATGCATGAAATAATAAACTACCTTCCCAAGCATCATAATTTTTTTAAATTTATTGACTTTATTAATTTTTAATTTTGATGGAGTGACATTGATAAATCAGGGTACATATATTCAGAGAAAACCTCTGCAGGTTATTTTGACATTTGATTATAATGCATACCCATCACCCAAAGTCAAATTGTCTTCCGTCACCTTCTATCTGGTTTTATTTGTGCCCCTCCCCTCCCCTTACCCTTTCACTCTCCTTTCTCTTCCCCCCCTTCATAGCTAGTACACTCTTGTCCATGTCTTTGAGTCTTATTTTTATGTCCCATCTATGTATGGAATCATTTATTCTTAGTTTTTTCTGATTTACTTATTTCACTCAGTATAATGTTATCAAGGTCCATTCATGTTGTTGTAAATGCTTCGATGTCATCATTTCTTATGGCTGAGTAGTATTCCATAGTATATATGTACCAAACCTTTTTAATCCACTCGTACAATGAAGGACACTTGGGTTGTTTCCAGATCTTCGCTATTGTGAACAATGCTGCCACGAACATGGGGGCGCATTTCTTCTTTTCAAACAGTGCTATGGTGTTCTTAGGGTATATTTCTATAAGTGGGATACCTGGGTCAAAAGGCAGTTTAATTCTTAATTTTTTGAGAAATCTCCATACTGTTTTCCACAATGGCTGCACCAGTCTGCATTCCCACCAGCAGTGCAGAAGGGTTTCCTTTTCTCCACACCCTTTCCAGCACTTATTCTGTGTTGTTTTGTTGATGAGCACCATTCTGACTGGTGTGAGGTGATATCTCATTTATTAATTTGCATTTCTCTAATGCACTGGTACTTAACCTGGGTTCTATCAAACCCGAGGGGTTCGATTAGTCGGTCTCAGGGGTTTGGAGAAACCTCTGCCAAGGAGGCCAGAATAAAGTAATACCATAATTTGTTGTGAGTTCATGCACTTTGTTGGTTTTCTTCTTTGAGCAAAGTGATGTTCATGCACGGCTCATTTTGTGCACCAATAAAAAAAACATATACCTACGTCTTGAATTTAGAAAAAACAATCATATTTTATTTATCACTAAAGAAGGGTTCGCTGAATGCGCATATGAAACTGGTGGGTTCGGTACCTCAAAAAAGGTTAAGAATCACTGCTCTAATGATTAGTGATGTTGAACATTTTTTCATATGCCTATTGGCCATTTGTATATCCTCTTTGGAGAAGTGTCTACTCATTTCTTTTGCCCATTATTTGATTGGATTGTTTATCTTCCTGGTGTTGAGTTTCACAAGTTCTTTATAAATTTTGGTTATTAACCCCTTATCAGATGTATTTTCAAATATGTTCTCCCATTGTGTAGTTCGTCTTTTGATTTTGTTCTTATTGTCATTAGCTGTGCAAAAGCTTTTTAGTTTGACATAGTCCCATTTGTTTATTCAGTCTTTTATTTCACTTGCCCGTGGACATAAATCAGCAAATATATTGCTGCAAGAGATGTTGGAGAGCTTACTGACTACATTTGCTTCTAAGATGCTTATGGTTTCACGGCATACATTTAAGTCATTTATCCATTTTGAGTTTGTTTTTGTGAATGGTGTAAGTTGATGGTCTAGTTTCATTTTTTTGCAAGTAGATGTCCAATTTTCCCAACACCATTTGTTAAAGAGGCTGTCTTTACTCCATTGTATGCTCTTTCCTCCTTTGTCAAATATCAGTTGTCCATAAAGGTGTGGGTTTATTTCTGGGTTCTCTGTTCTGTTCCATTATCTATGTGCCTGTTCTTATGCCAGTACCACGCTGTCTTGAGTTAAATGGCTTTGTAGTATAACTTGATATCAGGAAGAGTGATACCTCCTGCTTTCTCCTTCTTTTTCAATATTGCTGAGGCTATTCGTGTTCTTTTTTGGCTCCATATAAATTTTTGGACTATGTGTTCTATATCTTTGAAGTATGTCATTGGTATTTTAATTGGTATTGCATTGAATTTGTAAATTGTTTTTGGTAATATAGACATTTTAATGATGTTTGTTCTTCCTAACCATGAGCACGGTATATGCTTCCACTTGTTTGTATCTTCCTTGATTTCTTCTTTCAATGTTTTATAGTTTTCTGAGTACAAGTCTTTAATCTCCTTGGTTAAATTTAGTCCTAGGTACTTTATTATTATTTTTTTGGTTGCAATAGTGAAGGGAATTGTTTCCTTAATTACTCTTTCTGACAGTTCATTGCTGGTGTATAAAAATGCCTCTGATTTCTGAGTATTAATTTTATATCCTGTCACCTTGCTGAATTCATTTGTCAGGTTCAGTAGTTTTTTGACTGAGACTTTAGGGTTTTCTATATACAGTATCATGTCATATGCAAATAATGATAGTATTACTTAATCTTTTTCAATCTGGATGCCTTTTATTTCTTCTTCTTGTTTGATTGCTGTGGCTAGGACTTCCAGAACTATGTTGAATAAGAGTGGTAAAAGGGGGCACTCCTGCCTTGTTCCTGATCTTAAGGGGATTGCTTTTAATTTTTGCCCATTTAGTATGATGTTGTCGTAGATGGCCTTTATTATGTTAAGGAATGTTCCCTGTATTCCCACTTTGCTGAGAGTTTTGATCATGAATGGATGCTGGATTTTATCAAAATTTTTTTCTGCATCTATTGAAATTATCATGGGTTTTTTTTTCTTCCTTATGTTTATGTGATGAATCACATTGATTGATTTGAGAATATTGAACCAGCTTTGCCTTTCCAGAATAAATCCCCTTTGATCATGGTGTATGATTTTTTCATATATTGCAGGATCCGGTTTGCTAATATTTTGTTGAGGATTTTAGCATCTAAATTCATCAGGGATATTGGCCTATAATTTTCTTTTTTTGTGTTGTCTTTCCCCGGTTTTGGAATCAGAAATGCTCGCCTCAAAAAGGAACTTGAAAGTCTTCCTTCCTCTTGAATTTTTTGAAATAGATTGAGAAGGATAGGAGTTAGTTCTTTGAATTTTTGGTAGAATTAACTTGTGAAGCCATCAGGCTCAGGACTTTTCTTTGTTGGGAGTTTTTTGATAACTGTTTTGATTTCCTTTGTTGTAATCGGTCTGTTTAGGGCAGAGGTGCCCACACTTTTTCAGCTTACGAGCTACTTATAAGATTACCAAGTCAAAATAATCTACCTACACTAAAAATGCAAAACATAAATTTATTTCTTCTATATTATCATTATTTAAGTTACTATTATTACTATTTAATATTGCGTATTCTTCTTTCCCCTTTCTCCTTCTCAGCTCTCTTTTTGGAGGAAAGTCAATGTCATAGTTTTTATGAACAGTCCGAAAAAGCCACTCCACATTTCCCTTCTTTGGAATAGCAATGGCACACAGACAGATGAGGCAAACACACTTAGAATATAACATAGTGAAAAAAATCCCCTCCCATTCTGTATGAAAGTGGTAGGTTTTAGGCTTCTTACTCAGACCAGCTATGGCACTCATTTTTATACCCTTTGTTGTATTTAGTTTAAATAAATTGAAGGCTAATTACGCAGCAATGTAACTGAACAAGTTAGCGTGGTTTAACGTGCATGCGTAGGATGTCAAAAGTTCATACTACTCAGCCATAAGAAATGATGACATCGGATCATTTATAACTAAATGGATGTACCTTGATAACATTATACGGAGTGAAATAGGTAAATCAGAAAAAAAGAAAAACTGAGAACAGTATGATTTCATATATAGGTGGGACATAAAAGTGAGACTATGAGACATGGACAAGAGAGTGGTGGTTACGGGATGGGGGGAGGGAGGGAAGAGTGGGATAGGGAGGAGGGGAGGGACACAGGGAAAACCAGATAGAAGGTGACAGAGGACAATTTGACTTTTGGTGATGGGTATGCAACACAATTGAATGATAAGATAACCTGGAGATATTTTCATTGTACATATGTTACCTGATTTATTGGTGTCACCCCATTAGAATTAATAATAATAAAATATATATATAATAAAAAAAAAAGTTCAGACGTCAAAATGGCTACCCTATGTGCCAATCAAAAGACAAATGTCTTTTTAATGTCATGCGATCTACTCACACTTCCTTCGCGATCGACCAGTAGTTCTCAATCGATGTATTAAGCACCCCTGACTTAGGGTTTCTGATTCTTCCAGATTGATTTTTGGAAGATCGTATGTTTCAAGGAATTTGTTCATATCATATAGGTTTCTAGTTTTTTGTCAAACAATTCTTCATGGTATTTTCTTACAATACTTTGTATTTCTGTTGTGTCAGTTGTTATTTCTCCACTCCCCTTTCTAATTTTATTTATTTGAGTCCTCTCTCTTTTTTTCTTGGTGAGTCTACTTAAAGGTTCATCCATCTTGTTTACCTATTTAAAGAACCAGCTCCTGGTTTCATGGATCCTCTGTATTGTTACTTTAGTCTCTATGTCATTTATTTTCACTCTGAACTTTATTATTTCCTTCCTTCTACTAACCCTGGGCTTTACTTGCTGTTGTTTTTCTAATTCTTTTAGATGCAGGGTCTGATTGCTTATTTGAGCTTTTTCTAGCTTCTCATGGTATGCCTGTAGTGCTATGTCCCTCTCAGTATTGTTTTTGTTGTGTCCCATAAATTTTGAGTTGATGTATGCTCATTATCATTCATTTCTAGGAACTCTTTTATTTCTTCCTTGATCTCATTGTTAATCCATTTGTTATTTAATAACATGCTATTTAGTTTCCAAGTGTTTGAGTATTCTTCAGTTTTCTGTTGTGGTTAATTTCTAGTTTCATGCCATTGTGATCAAAGAAAATGCTTGATATAATTTTAATTTACTTATATTTGTTGAGACCACTTTTGTGTCCTAAGATGTGATCTATCCTAGAGAGTGTACTATGAGCACTTGAAAAGAATGTATAATCTGCTGCTTTAGGGTGAAAGGTTGTGAAGATATCTATTAAATCGAGTTGATCTAGTGTATCCTTTATGTCTGGTGTTTCTTTGTTAATTTTCTTCCTTGAGGATCTATCCAGTGAAGTTAGTGGGGTATTAAAATCCCCTACTATTATAGTATTGCTGTTGATCTCGTCCTTTATATCCATCAAAGTCTGCTTTATGTATTTTTGCCCCTATGTTTGGCACGTAGATATTTATAATGGTTATATCTTTCTGTTGAATTGCTCCCTTTATCATTATGTAGTGTCCTTCTTTATCTCTTACTACAGCCTTTGTTTTAAAGTCCATTTTGTCAAATATAAATATTGCTACCCCAGCTTTTTTTTTCATTTCCATTAGCATGAAATATTTTTCCGACCCTTTTACCTTCAGTCTATGTGCATCTTTTGTTTTAAGATGTGTCTTTTGTAGACAACATATGTATGGGTCCTCTTTTCTTATCCATGCAGCTACCCTATGTCTTTTGATTGGATCATTTAATCCATTTACATTTAAGGTTATTATTGATATGTAGTTGTTTATTGCCCTTTTATTCTTTAAAGCTGTATTCCTTTTTGCTATATTCTTTTCCCCCTTTGATCTGTTCACAACAGGCTCCTTAGAATCTCTTGAAGAATTGGTTTTGTTTTAATGAATTTCTTAAGTTTTTTTTTTTTTTTTTTTTGTCTGGGAAAATTTTATTTCTCCTTCAATTTTAAACATTAGCCTGGCTGGATAAAGTAGTCTTGGTTGTAGCTTCTTGTTCTGCATTTCTTTGAATATGTCTTGCCATGCCCTTCTGGCCTCAAGTGCTTCTGTTGAGAAGTCGGATGTCATCTTTATGGGGGCTCCTTTGTAGGTGATGGCCTTTTTTGCTCTAGCAGCTTTTAAAATTTTCTCTTTATCACTTAGCTTTGGTATTTTAATCTGATTTCTTTGGGTTTATCTTTAATAGAATTCACTGTGCCTCTTGAACATGTGAACATTTTCCAGTCTTAATTTAGGGAAGTTTTCAGCTATGATTTGATTGAACATAGTTTTTATAGCTAGTTCTTTCTCTTCTTTTTCTGGAACCCCTATGACGCGGATATTATTTCTCTTCATGTTGTCACAGAGCTCCCTTAGAGTTTCCTCTGTCTTTGTGAGTCTCTTTTCTTTTTTTCTGCTTTGTTTCTGTGCCTTTGTTTATTTTGTCCTCTAAATTGCTGATTTGATCCTCAGCTTCATCCATCGTGATTTTAATTCCTTCCATTGTGGTCTTCAGTTCTTTTTTATTATTATTATTAATTTTAATGGGATGAAATTAATAAATCAAGCTACATATGTTCAAAGAAAACATATCCAGGTTATCTTATCATTCAAGTATGTTGCATACCCATCAACCAAAGTTAAATTGTCCTCTGTTAACTTCTATCCGGTTTTCTTTGTTCCCCTCCCCTCCTTCTTCTTCCTCACTCTCCTCCCTCCCCAAACCCCATAACCACCACACTCTTGTTCATATCTCATAGTCTCACTTTTATGTCCCCCCTATGTATGAAATAATGCAGTTATCAGTTTTTTCCTGTTTTACTTATTGCACTCAGTCTAATGTTATTAAGTTCCATCCATTTTGTTGTAAATGATCCGATGTCATCATTTCTTATGGCTGAGTAGTATTCCATAGTATATATGTACCATAGCTTTTTAATCCACTTGTCCTCTGACGAATGCTTGAGCTGTTTCCAGATCTTTGTTATTGTGAACAATGCTGCCACGAACATGGGGGCACATTTCTTCTTTTTGAACAGTGCTATGGTGTTCTTAGGATATATTCCTAAAAGTGGGATAGCTGGGTCAAAAGGCAGTTCGAGTTTTAATTTTTTGAGGAATCTCCATACTGTTTTCCAAAGTGGCTGCACCAGACTGCATTCCCACCAGCAGTGCAGAAGGGTTCTCTTTTCTCCACATCCTCACCAGCACATATTCTGTGTTGTTTTGCTGATGAGTGCCATTCTGACTGCTGTGAGGTGATATGTCATTGTGGTTTTCATTTGCATTTCTCTAATGATTAGTGATGTTGAGCACTTTTTCATATGCCTATTGGCCAACTGTATGTCCTCTTTGGAGAAATTTCTATTCATTACTTTTGTCTATTTTTTGATTGGATTGTTTGTCTTCCTGGTGTTGAGTTTTATGTTTTTTATAAATTTTGGTTATTAACCCCTTATCAGACGTATTGTTGAATATGTTCTCCCATTGTGTAGTTACTCTTTTTATTCTGTTCTTATTGTCTTTATCTGTCCAAAAACTTTTTAGTTTGATATCATCCCATTTGTTTATCCTGCCTCTTATTTCACTTGCCCGTGAAGATAAATAGGCCAGTATATTTCTGCGAGAGATGTTGGAGAGCTTGCTGCTTATGTTTTCTTCTAAGATGCTTATGGTTTCACGACTTACATATAAGTCATTTATCCATTTTGAGTTTGTTTTTGTGAATGGTGTAAGTTGATGGTCTAGTTTCATTTTTTTGCAGGTGGATGTCCAATTTTCCCAACACCATTTGTTAAAGAGGCTGTCTTTACTCCATTGTATGTTCTTTCCTTCTTTGTCAAATATCAGTTGTCCATAAAGATGTGGGTTTATTTCTGGGTTCTCTGTTCTGTTTCATTGATCAATGTGCCCGTTTTTATGCCAGTACCAGGCTGCCTTGAGTACAATGCCCTTGTAGTATACCTTGATATCTGGAAGAGTCATATCTCCTGCTTTATTTTTTCTTTTTAAGGTTGCTGAGGCTATTCATGTTCTTTTTTGATTCCAAATAAATTTTTGAAATATGTGTTCTATATCTTTGAAGTATGTCATTGCTATTTCAATTGGTATTGCATTGAATTTATAAATTGCTTTGGGTAATATAGACATTTTAATGATGTTTATTCTTTCTAACCATGAGCACGGTATATGCTTCCACTTGTTTGTATCTTCCTTGATTTCTTTTATCAATGTTTTATAATTTTCCAAGAACTAGTCCTAAACCTCCTTGGTTAAATTTACTTTAGATACTTTATTTTTTTGGTTGCAATAGTGAAGGGAATTGTTTCTTTAATTTCTTTTGCTGAAAGTTCATTGTTGGTATATAGAAATGGCTCTGATTTCTGAGTATTAATTTTATATCCTACCATCTTGCTAAATTCATTTGTCAGGTCCAGTAGTTTTTTGACTGAGACTTTAGGGTTTTCTATATACAATATCATATCATCTGCAAATAATTATAGTTTTACTTTCTTCTTTTCCAATTTGGATGCCTTTTATTTCTTCTTCTTTTCTGATTGCTGTAGCTATGACTTTCAGAACTATGTTGAATAAGAGTGGTGAAAGGGGGCACCACTGCCAGGTTCCTGATCTTAAGGGGATTGCTTTTAATTTTTGCCCATTTAGTATGATGTTTGCTGTGGCTTTGTCATAAATGGCCTTTATATGTTAAGGAATGTTCCCTGTATTCCCACTTTACTTAGAGTTTTGATCATGTATGAGTGCTGGATTTTATCAATTGTTTTTTTCTGCATCTATTGAAATTATCATGTCATTTAATCCTTTTTTTTGTTTATGTGATGAATCAATCACATTGATTGATTTGTGAATATTGAACCAGCCTTGCCTCTCCAGATTAAATCCCACTTGATCATGGTGTATGACTTTTTTCATATATTGCTGGATCCGGTTGGCTAGTATTTTTTTGAGAATTTTAGCATCTATATTCATCAGGGATATTGGCCTATAATTTTCTTTCTTTGTGTTGCCTTTGCCTGGTTTGGGGATCAGAATTATGCTCGCCTCATAAAAGGAGTTTAGAAGTCTTCCTTCCTCTTGAATTTATTGAAATAGCTTGGGAAGAATAGAAGTTAGTTCTTTGAATTTTTGGTAGAATTAACTTGTAAAGCTATAAGGCCTAGAACTTTTTCTTTGTTGGGAGTTTATTGAAAACTGTTTTTATGTCATTTGTTGTAATCCGTCTGTGTAGGTGTTCTGATTCTTCCAGATTGATTTTTGGAAGATTATATGATTCAAGAATTTTGTCCATTTCAACTAGGTTGTCTAATTTTTTGGCATAGAGTTCTTCATAATATTATTTTGCAATATTTTGTATTTCTGTTGTGTCCGTTGTTATTTCTCCACTCTCCTTTCTAATTTTATTTATTTGAGTCCTCTCTCTTTTTTTCTTGGTGAGTCTTAAAGGTTCATCAATCTTGTTTACCTTTTCAAAGAACCAGCACCTGGTTTCATTGATCCTCTGTATTATTTCCTTAACCTCTATGTCATGTATTTCCACTATGATCTTTATTATTTCCCTTATTCTACTAGTCTTGGGCTTTATTTGCTGTTGTTTCTCTAGTTCTTTTAGATGAAGGGTCAGGTTGCTTATTTGAGCTTTTTCTACCTTCTTAGGAATGCCTGTAGTGCTATGAACTTCCCTCTCAGTACTGCTTTTGTTATGTCTCATAAATTTTGATGTATGCTCATTATCATTCGTATCTAGAAACTTTTTTATTTCTTCTTTGATCTGATTGTTAATCCATTTGTTATTTAATAACATGCTATTTAGTATCCAAGTGTTTGAGTATTTTTCAGTTTTTCTTTTGTGGTTAATTTCCAGTTTCATGCCATTGTGATCAGAGAAAATGCTTGATATAATTTCAATCTTCTTAAATTTGTTGAGACCACTTTTGTTTCCTAACATGTGGTCTATCCAAGGGAATGTACCATGAACGCTTGAAACGAATTTATATTCTACTGTTTTAGGTGAAAAGTTCTGAAGATATCTATTAAATTGAGTTATCTAGTGTATCCTTTAAGTCTGCTGTTTCTTTGTTAATTTTCTTTCTTGAGGATTGTTGGGCATATAAATTATATTATGCTCACTTTGTTATAGATGGCACTGCCCACATGCAAATTTTAAAAGTAAGCTTTTTCCCACACCGTTGATTGATTGGATGATATAGAGTAGTGCACTCTTATGAGGAATCTTCCCAGTGTGTCTCAGATAAGTGACTTTGTATCAGAGACTTCCTTGTTTGTAGATTGGATTAAAGGTTTTGAATCTACACTATAAAGTGGGGCAGTCCGGGAGCTTGCTCTCTCTGTTCCTGTGGTTAGTATTAGAGAGGGGAGCAGATTATGGCCACGTGGAGGAGAGGAGAAGCAGCCAAGATGGTGAAGTGCTGAGGAAGAAGCCAGTTTGTGCAGTTTGTTCTGGAGAAGGAGATGGGGAACAGAGTTGAATAAGTCTGGTTAGCTAGAAATCTTTGATTCTAGGAAACTTGGATAAGTCAATAGCTTTGTGAGCACTGAATGAGTGGGTTTTGGAGCCCAGTGTGTGTTTTTGCTTGCCTGCCAGGTGCAAGCTAGAATTAAAGCTGATGGCTCACCAGTTTTTGGCTTCGTTGTTTCATTACCATCTGTCCAAATCTAATGTGAACCTGCATGAGCGAGACAGCTCTGATGGTGGCCTTGGCCACTGCCTTTACAAGGATCTATCCAGTAAAGTTAGTGGGGTATTGAAATCTTCTACTATTATAGTATTGCTGTTGATCTCGCTTTTTATTTCCATCAAAGTCTGCTTTATATATTTCGGTGCTCCTATATTCGGTGTGTAGATATTTATAATGGTTATATCTTCCTGTTGGATTGCTTCCTTTATCACTATGTAGTGTCCTTCTTTATCTCTTACTATAGCCTTTGTTTTAAACTCTATTTTGTCAGATATTAGTATTGCTACCTCGGCTTCATTATTTTCATTTCCATTTGCATGAAATATTTTTTTCCCATCCTTTTATCTTCATTCATGTGCATCTTTTTCTTTAAGTTGTGTTTCTTATAGACAGTATATGTATGGGTCCTGTTTTCTTATTCACGCAGCTACCCTATGTCTTTTGATTGGATCATTTAATCCATTTACATTTTAGGTTATTATTAATATGTAGTTGTTTATTGCCATTTTATTCTTTAAAGCTGTATTCTTCTTTTGCTATATTCTTTTCCCCCTTTGATCTGTTCACAACAGGCCCCTTAGATTCCCTTGCAGCATTGGTTTGGTGTTAATGAATTTCTTGAGTTATATTTTGTCTGGGAAACTCTTTATTTCTCCTTCAATTTTAAATGTTAGCCTTGCTGGATAAAGTAGTCTTGGTTGTAGGTTCTTGTTCCGCATTACTTTGAATATATCTTGCCATTCCCTTCTGGCCTGAAATGTTTCTGTTGACAAGTCAGATGTCATCTTTATGGGGGCTCCTTTGTAGGTGATAGCCTTTTTTTCTCTAGCAGCTTTTAATATTTTCTCTATCATTTAGCTTTGGTATTTTTACTATGATGTGTCTTGGTGTAGATTTTTTGATTGAGCTAAGTTTCTATTCCTTGTTCTTTCTCTTATTCTTCAGAAACCCCTATGATACGGAAGTTATTTCTCTTCATGTTGTCACAGAGCTCACTTAATGTCTCCTCTGTCGTTTTTAGTCTTTTTTCTTTTTTCTGCTCTGCTTCTGTGCCTTTGTTTATTTTGTCCTCTAACTCCCTGATTCGATCCTCAGCTTCATCCATCCTGCTTCTAATTCCTTCCATTGTGGTCTTCAGTTCTGATACTGTATTTGTCATTTCTATCTGATTCTTTTTTACTATTTCAATTTCTTTTTTATACTTGCTATCTCTTTATTTAGGTGTTTGTAATGACTATCAATTGTTGCTCTAATCTCTTTGAACATCCTAACTATCGTTATTTTAAACTCTGCATCAGGGAGTTTGGTTATATCTGGTTCATTCAGGTCCTTCTCTGGCGATTTCTCTTGATTCATTTGTGTTGCATTTTTCTGCCTGTCCATTTTATCTGTGTATAAGAAGGGTGTGGCCACTGGAGTCTAATGAGTGTTGCCTCTGTGTTCCCTAGGTGTGGTCTGTTTGCAGGCCCACCACCCCTTCTGCTGCTGCCTAGGGTGTTGGGTATGGGCGTTGCTGGTGCCGGCCACCTGAGGCTGTTGCTGCGGTTTCTGCCTCTCCTTCATGGGAGGGGCTGTGTTCTGCTGCTGGGCTCTACAAGTCTCAGCCTTTCTAGCCCTTTGCCTCGCCCCCATTGGTGGGGTTGTGCATCACACTCAAGCCACAAGCCTTTGCCTCAAGGGCAGAAGTGAGTACCTTTGCTCAGCTGTGGTCTCCGCCTGTTCCCAGACTTTCGCCCCACCCCCACAGTCAGGGCCAGTTTGCTCAGGATCAGAAGCCTTGGAAGCCAGGTGATGTTGTGCACCCACAGGCTCCTGCTCAGCAGATCTTTGCCCTTCCCAGGCTCCTGCTTTTCTTTCACAGGTGGGACTGCAGGCAGGCCCGCAGCTGCTGGACCGCTTTTGCACATCCCCCTCCAACTCTGCTGGGCTAGACCGGGCTCATGGCTGGCCTGCCCTGTCTCTGCCCCTGCTGATAGAACTGCATTTCCACGTCCCACCCCCAACGTTCCTCCAGCAAGCCCTCAGCAGTGTGGGTGGGGGCATTGCAGCTCAGACCCTAACACTCCATACTATAGTCCTAAAAGCTCCCTCCTTCTAAGCAGCAGTGCTCTAAGTGCCACAGGAAAGCTTGTTTGTCTGGTGTCCTGCCTCCCTTTGCTGGTATTGCTAGTTCCAGGGGAAATATTTATTTCAGATTTGGGAAGTGACTCAGCCCAGGGTTTAGAGTGGCTGTTCCTCAGAGTGTTTCTCCCTGTGCCTTCAAGACCACACTCTTCCCACTGTTCCAGTCCTCTCCTCTCTCCTTGTCCCCCAGAGCCCCGGGTGAGTGGTTGTGAGAGGGATTTTCTGCACTGTCCATTTAAGAAGAATCCTGGGTCTGAGAAAACTGTATCTTTCTCACAAACAGTATCCCAACTTGTTTCATAGCTCAATACTGTCCATACATCTAGGCTCTGGGGCTGCAGGCTGGGGCTTTGTTCCTGGGACCCAGGTTCCTCCCTCTCTGTTAAACTCTCTTCCTGCCACGTGAGTCTCTCCGAGGTGCCGTTCACTCCAGGGAGCTGTGCAGCCCTTTTCACGTTTTCACTTTTCCTACCAGTCTCAGTGTGGCTTTTTCAGTGTCCCTTGGTTGAAAAGTCTACTTAGTTTAGTTCAAAATTGGTTTATCCAGATGATGGTTCTTAAAATTAAGTTATAATCCATTTTGGTTCCAGGAGTTGGAAGTTAGTACATCTGCATACTCCATCACTATCTTGCCTTCCCCCCCAAAAGAAGTTTTATTCTTAATAGCCCAAGGAACTAAGAGGCCCTCTGCTCTCTCATTGGGCTCCAGAGCCATGTCCCATGGCCACTTCATGAGCTCATCATTCCCACCATCTCAGAATGGGAGGGGGGCATCTGACCAGCATGGCTGCCTCCCTACCATCAACCTTTCTCGGAGTTGTCAACTGAAGAAATATAATGAGGAGTAGAGAAAGGCTCTTGCACTCCACTCAGGTGCTATGATTGTGGTGAATCTTCTATCTGAATCCTCCTTAGCACGTGTGCTATGCACCCAACTCTGAATGGACCTGGTAAGGGCATTAAACTGAAAAAGAACCGAGGCTTTGATTTATTTACAGCCTAGGAATAGATGAGGAAGGAGGCACACTTCCAATACTTGAGGCAAAGTAAGAATACATGACAGCACCCATGAGCTATTTAATCTACTGCAAAAATGAAATAAACAAGTCAGCACAGGCCTGGGTCAAAGGGTAGCAGGAAGAAGTATTAGATATAAATGAGTATTACTTTTATAACCTGAGAAACAAGTCTACATTTTTAAAAGAAAGTAAGAACACAGAAATGAGAGCCCAGGAATGGGAATTATGATCTTAGTCTGTAACTTACGCTGTGACCACGAAGTCACTCTCCCTCACCTGCACAGTCATGATACCTGGACTCCCTTTCGACTGGGATCAGTGCCATGTCTCTTTAGCCCCTCCCACGTGATGTCATGTTGAATAAGTGAATTAATTCCCTGAATGTCACCAACTGCTTCTTTTAAACTTCCCTTGACCCACAGTGACTCATGCATCTAATAAATTTACTCTCAGATTAATAACACTTGCAGAGGGTCCAATAACGGTCTGTGTATCTTTAGAACTCATATCAGGAAGTGTTTAAAATAACTATTGATGGGCAGTAATGAAAATATTTGAGATGCTTTTACAAAGTTCTAGTTGTAAATTATCAATAAAATAACTGCCTAATTCCAAATTGTGTACCGTTCTAATTAATTCTGCATGAGACATTTTCCATCTTCAAAGATTGCTTTACTTGTATTGCATAACAAAATAATGGTATAATTAGGAATAAATTTGTCACTTTTATAAGTAATTCCTTTTCATTATGTGTTTGGAAGCTAAGCACAAGCATGATTAAAGTCCCTTTTAGAAGGTTATATTAATCATTATGATTATTATGGATAATAAGCATCACAAGCTGCAGAGTGTACCCCAGGCAGGATGAGCAGTCAGTAAACATGGCAGGAGCAGGGATGGATGCCGGATTCTGGTTTCTTTATCCTCGGTGGCTCAAGATTCACTGTGTTTGTGAAGCAAGGGAGTCCAGAAAGATTTCACTGTTAGTTTCCTGTCTCTGCTCAGAGGCCCCCACTGGGTAATCTAATAAGAAGGTCCTTTTGTCTTCAGTTCCCTCTTTATTTACCTTCCTCCTAACAACCCCGGTCTTGTCAAAGCCCACTTTCTCATCAGAAATCAGTTCTAAGAGTCTTCTGTCTGGGAGCCTCCTCTGGCTGCCACTCTGGACTGGAGACCCTCCCCAGTTATGGCTCCTGTTCTGTCCATTGGGGATGGGGGAGGAGGTAGAGCAAGTTATAGGCAATGAGAGCCTCTGGTTTTTGCTTCTGTTTTTCTAATGTCCCCAACACAGAGAGAGGTGTAATAGGCATTCAAGAACATTTTGACAAGTCAATGATAGAATAAATGAATAATAAAAGCTCATCTTCCCATTAATATACATTTGCTAAAAGTCAAAGACTAGACTGGGTTAGCAAATGTGGGCGTAAGGTGTGGGGTATCCAGCCAGCTGTCTGGATGAGTAGTTGGTGAGGCTACCACCTAGAAATCTCTCTCTTCATAACGTCTGACCCATCTGTCCTTGACAGTCCACACTTTAACCTAATAATGCTTCCCTAACATTCTCTCCCCAACGACTTCATGTAAAGCCACAATCACAGGTGCACATGCTCTCAGAGGCTACTTTCTCCACAGCTCTAACTTCCCACTCGAGAAGTCAGATACAGATGGAGCTCACCCAACATCATGTGAGTTAGGTGATGGGGAAGTTTGTTTCTTTTTACTTCTAGAAGGAGCCTCTTTACTATGAATCAGCAGCTCATCTGCTTCTGGAGACTTTGCCAGTGCCCTGCTGGTCTCTGAGAGAGGCAGCATGGGGGATTAAGAAGGAAGCCAATTTCTTCTACGGTTTTCTTCTCTGAGCTGCCCCTGGTGTCCAAAGATATTTCGCAGACATTACTGGGGTCTGTAGACTGTCACTGCATTTCCCAAGGTCACTTTGCTGCTTCCTTCTATTCCATTTAATCCCCCTGGTCCTTGCCTTCACTCCAAACTTCAGCTAAAAGGCAGCCATGTCTACCAAAGATGATGATGCCATCTCCATGGAAACCACATACAAATGACCATGAAGAAGAAGCCATATGTCTTATTTTAGGTCTACAGCCTGGTTTTCTAAACTTGCTCTGTCTGACTTCTTTGAATCCAGCCCTCATTTCTGTAAACGCTTGTCCAGGCACCCACTTGGAATATAGGTCAGAGCTTGGGCTGACTGTGTGAAGAAAGACTTTTCAGAGCTAAATTAGAAAGTTCTTTCTCATGACCCTGAAAATGGCACTTAAAAGGAATGTGGCTGTTCTAGCTGCCGATCCATGAATCATCGTCTCCCAGCAACCAGGAAAAGTAGTGGCTCATAGGAGGAACCAGAGGAGTGCTGTCCTGTGCATCCTCACCTGGTCCCACAAGACATTGTCCGGAGTCCTGGGGAGGTGCCCCTGAATAGCACTAGTAGTAGAGTACATAAGTATGCTCTCCTTTTATTAGCTATTTGCAAGTTGCTTTAAGTCTTTCTCGAGTTCCTTTCTCTAAGGATTTCTACAAATATCTTTTCCAAAGAACCTATCACATTCTCATAGAAAGCCAATAGGGGTTTCCCTGTGGGTGACACCAACCCTGCATGAGTGATAAGATTCTAGTGTGATTCATATGGCCTAGAATTTACTGAAGCTCCCTGGGCCAGACATAACTGAGCTGAGTCTGATCTATACATGAGGAATAATAAAAGAAAATGGAGAAGGCTTCCTTGTTGGGAAGTCCGGTGGGGTCAGCCAGCCACAGGACATTGACCCATATGTGGGAGGGGCAGACTGGCTCTGGATAGACCCCCAAGGGAGGACAGTATCTGGAATATTAGTCTGAGTGGCATCCCACAAGGGAGGAGATATAGCAGGAGAACTTGGAGGGGAAGTTAACGCTGGTCTCCATTAAAATCATGAACCACTACCACATTTGTTTTTGTTTTTTTCTTCTGCCACCTGCAACATGCACTCAGTTTCCCATGGACTTGGTGTGTCTTGCGAGTGTTCAGCTGGAGGCACCCTGGGCATCTCCCCAGCCCAGCAAGGTGGGAAAGGGGGAAAGATGGGAGGTGTGAGAGGCATCAGAGCCTGGTAATGTTCTGAGAATGCTAACAGGCACATGGAGACTTTCTTCATTAGGCAAAGAAGGGGTTCCTTCCCCTAAGAAAACGTGGGTTTAGTCTTGATTTTTCCTACACATCTCCTATCCAAAAGGCTTTATACCACTGAAAAGAAAATCGCAAACTTCATTTCAGTGACCAAGGCTAATACGAGACCCAAATAGAGACAACTGAGCCCTCTGGAAGAGTACCTGGTAAGCTAGGAGGGCTGGACATTCCCATCGCCTCCTTGGAGGACAGTGCCATCCTTCCCGATGTCCAAACACAACTCAAGTTCCACTGCTCTGTGCGCCTCACCTGGATTCCCCAGCCTGTCCTGATTGTCTCTTCAAAACATCGAGAATATATATTGCATGAAACTGTTTAGTACTTCATTGCCTGCTGTATTAATTCTCTTCTGACCCGTCCCTGATTGCCCGCTTCTTGAGGAGTAGAGGGCATGGCTTCCATTTTCTTAAATTCTTCATGGTGCCAAGGAGCTGGACACTATGTGTTCCTCCAAAAGTCATGAGCGCCACTCTCTGCTAGGACTTGTTCTAGGCAGCGGACTTACCAAGATGAAAAAATATGGTCCCTAACTTTGGGAGCTCTCAGTCAGTGAGAGAACGGACCATGTGGGTGTGTAACAATCACAGCACAGTAGACATGCCACAAGAATGTAAGTGTGCTCAGTGAGCTCCAAGAGCATAGAGGGAGAGAAAAGCTCAGAGGGAGCCATGCAAAATTAGGAGCCAAAGCTGCTCAATAAATATTTGTTGATTAATTAGGGGAGGAACATTCTCTTCAGGGATTGCAGGGACAAAATGTCCTCATTAGATGATGATGAGAGAAACGTTTCCCTTACAGTCAGTAAGCTCAGGGGGGCAGGCAAGTGATAATCTATGTATTAATAATAACAAAAGGAAGAATCTCTGGCAGAAGCCAAAAGCTCACAGGCATTTTGAGCATCAGATAAGCTCCATTATATTTCTGAGCCTGCAGTGCCCATCCTGCCTGAGGGACCAGTTCCTGCCTGGCTTTCTCACGGGTCCAGGGACAGGGTCACGTTCCAATAATCCAGCCCCAGGAACCAGAACCACAGCATAGGCTTTGACCAACAGCTGACAGGCTAACAGACCCTGGGCTGGGAGGGGTGGGAGGCTCTTGGTGTTGCCCGAGCTTTGCCTGTGCAGTTTATTTACTCTGCAGCATATGCTGGCTCAGCACATTAAGGCGGCTCCAATTTTCCTTATTCACTTTAGTCCTCCCTTAACCCTCGTAAGTTGCCTCCTGCAGCCATCTCACCCTTATGGTTTATAAGGAGAGCAGCTGTGATTCTTCATCCTTGGAACACTGAGCCAAATGGCTTAACACTGCCCCCTGGGCACCCTCTCCCCTGGACTAGTGGTGCCACCAGGTGGTGGTGAGTAATAGCCATCTTCTGCGAGGCCAGTGATGCGTTTATTCTTACACCCCACTTCGCAACATCATGGTGCTGGCACGTCCCCATTCCATCCATAAATCACTGTTGAAGTGCAGAAAACACTGACAAGTAAACCCATGAAACTGCTTTGCTCAGGTGGGAGGAGAGATCTAATAATGCCTATAGTGTGAGGAGTATTCACAGCTTCTTTCTGATATTTTTGGTCAACTTCACAAATGTTCTGTCTGGACAGTTGTAAGCTTGGCCATGCAAATGTTCATATAATATTAAACAGTTAATGACAGAAGTAGATCTTGTTGAGCAACCAATCAGAAGAAAGAATTGGTATTTTTAATTGTATATGCTAAACAGTAGCACTGGTAAAGAAAAGTTTAGATTAAAACCCAGAGTATTAGAGAAATTAATTTCTATATGGATCAATAGTCTATCTCTACTTATAGTCATAGATTTTTTTGAAAAACAAGCTAAACTTGAGATCATATCATCTCAACAATCCTTCATACTTTGGGAATTCAAAGTTCTACAGCAACTTATCCAACACGACAATGAACTGAAACTTAAACACTGAAACTCTATTTCATTGTAACATTTTATTTTTCATTTCATAGTTTGCCCTCTGAAGGTCTATGTATCCCATGAAATGTGCCTCTTTGGGTTTCAGTTCTTCCCACCTGGATGGGGAACCCAAAAGGAGGGAAATTAATTCAAAGAACTTTGACTATCAGGAAATGACAAGACAGAAACACGGTATAGACTGTGCTACAAAACTGGTGTTTCACCTGTACTCTCTGTTGGGTTTTATATTGAATCTTGCACAGGACTGTTGGCCATTGGCCAAGAGGCTGAGCTTCAGAAAAAAAGCCAAGTGCAGGCTGGAATGTTGGGGATGTGGGGAAAACAAACTTTACTGAAAGGGAAATAGCACCATGAACTAAGAGAAAGAGGGGGGCGGCAAGATGGTGATGAAATAGGCGAACGTACCAACTTCCACCTCCCAGAACCAAAGTGGATTACAACTTAATTTTAAGAACCATCATCTGGAAAAACCAACTCTAAACTAAACTAGGAGGACTATTTAACCAAGGAACACTGAAGAAGTCACACTGAGACTGGTAGGAAAAGCGGAAATGCGGAGAGGGCTTCCCAGTTCTTGAAAGGAAACGGCAGCTTGGAAGGACTCACATGGCAGGAAGTGAGTTTATCAGAGAGGGGAGAGTCCTAGGCCAAAAAATGAAAGCCCCAGTCAGCAGCCCCAGAGACTAGAAAAAGCATATGGACAGTATTTAGCTGAAAAACAAGCCAGGATACTGTTTGTGAGAAAGAGAGAGATTTCTCAGACCCAGGATTCTTCTTAAAAGGACCATGCAGAAAACCTCTTTCACAACCACTCACCCTGGACTCTGGGGGATGAGGAAAGATGAGAGGACCAGAGTAGCAGAAAGAGAGTGTAATCTAGGAGGCACAGGGAGAAACACTTTGAGGGACAGTCACCCTAACCCCTGGGTTGAGTCACTCCCCAAATCTAAAGTGAATATTTCCCCTGGAACCAGCAATACCAGCTAAGGGGAGCAGGTCACCAGCCAAACAAGCTCTCCTGTGGCAATCAGAGTAAAGTCACTTAGAAGCAGGGAGCCATCAGGGATACAGTATTGAGTGCTAGGGTCTGAGCTGCATCGCCCTCAACCACACTGCTGTGTACTTGCCGGAGGGTGGGCAGTGGCAGGATGTGAGAGTGTGGTCCCATCAGCTGGGGCGGAAGCCGGGACAGCCATGACTGATACCTGGCGTGAGCTCAGTCCCACCCAGCAGGGGAGGAAGGGGCACATGAAAGTGGTCCAACCCGGCGGTGGCCCAGGCGAGCAAGAGCAATCCTGCCTGCAATCCAACCTATAGGGGAAAAGCAAAAGCTGAGTGAACTGGCAAAGAGCCCCACCCGGGAGCCGGCGAGCACACCCACAACATCGAGGGCAGGGTGAAAGCCAGGGAATAGGCAAAGACCTCCAGCTGAATAAGGGTGCGCAGTCCCACCCAAAGTGCCAAGGTTTGTGTCCCCAGTGGGGTGCACAGACCCACTTGTGGAAGCGGGGTGAAGGCTGACAGGGCTTGTATCCTGGGCACCTGAACACAGCCCCTCCCGTGAAAGCACAGTGACTGCCACAGAGGGGTGTCATCCGAAACATTCATACCCGAACACCTGAGGCAGCGGCAGAAGGGGTGGCAGACCTGCAGACAGACCACACCTAGGGAACACAGAGGCAACACCCAGTGGACTCCAGTGGCCACAACCTTCTTATACACAAACAAAATGGGCAGGTAGAGAAATACAACCCAAATAAATCAAGAGAAATCCCCAGAAAAAAACTTGAATGAGTCAAATATAACCAAATTACTGGGTGCAGAGTTTAAAATAATTATTGATAGCATGCTCAAAGATCTTAGAACAGCAATAGATGGAGATAACAAGCACCTAAATAAAGAGATAGAAAATATAAAAAATGACATTGAAATAATAAAAAAGAATCAGTCAGAAATGACAAGTACAATATCAGAAATGAAGACCACAACGGAAGAAATTAAAAGCAAGATGGATGAAGCTAAGGATAGAATCAGAAAGTTAGAGTGCAGGATAAATGAAGGCACAGAAGCAGAGCAGCAAAAAAAAGAAACTCATAAAGTTTGAGGATTCTCTAAGAGAGCTCTGTGACATCATGAAGAGAAACAACGTCTTCATCATAGGGGTTCCTGAAGAAGAAGAGAAAGAACAAAAGATAGAAACCTTGTTCAATCAAATCATAGCTGAAAACTTCCCTAAATTGATGCAGGAAAAAGTCACACAAGTTCAAGAAGCACAGAGAATTCCATTAAAGAGAAACTCAAAGAAATCCACACCAAGACACATCATAATTAAAATATCAAAGCTAAAAGATAAAGAGACAGTATTAAAAGCTGCTAGAGAAAAAAAGGCTATCATCTACAAAGGAGTCCCCAAAGGATGACATCTGACTTCTCAACAGGAACACTTGAGGCCAGAAGGGAATGGCAAGAAATACTCAAAGTAATGCAGAACAAGAGCCTTCAACCAAGAGTACTTTATCCAGCAAGGCTATCGTTTAAAATGGAAGGAGAAATAAAAAAGCTTTCCAGACAAAAAAAAAAAAAACCTCAAAATATTTATTACAACCAAAGCAATGCTGCAAGAAATGTTAAGGAGCCTGTTGTAAACAGAACAAAGATGGAAAAGAATATAGTAAAAGAGGAAGACAGCTTAAAAAATAAAAGGGCAATAAACAACTACATATCAATAATAACCTTAAATATAAATGGATAAAATGATTAAAAGACAAAGGATAGCTGGGTGGATAAGAAAACAGGACCCATACATATGCTGTCTACAAGAGACATACCTCAAAACAAAAGATATACATAGACTAAAGGTAAAAGGATGGAAAAAAATATTTCATGCAAATGGAAATGAAAAAAAAAAGCCAGGGTGGCAATACTTATATCTGACAAAATAGACTTTAAAACAAAAGCTATAGTAAGAGATAAAGAAGGTCACTACATAATGATAAAAGGAGTAATCCAACAGGAAAATATAATCATTATAAATATCTACACACCTATTATAAGAGCATCTAAATATATAAAGCAGACTTTGATGGATATAAAGGGCAAGAACAACAGCAATACTATAATAGTAAGGATTTTCAATACCCCATTAACATCACTAGATAGATCCTCAAGAAAGTAAATTAACAAAGAAACAGCAGACTTAAAGAACACACTAGATCAACTGGATTTAATACATATCTTCAGAACATTTCACCCTAAAGCAGTAGAATATACATTTTTTTCAAGTGCTCATGGTACATTCTCTAGAATAGACCACATGTTAGGACACAAAAGAGGTCTCAACAAATTTAAAAAATTGAAATTATATCAAGCATTTTCTCTAATCACAATGGCATGAAACTAGAAATCAATCACAACAGAAAAACTGAAAAATACTCAAACACATAGAATCTAAATAGCATGATATTAAATAACAAATGGGTTAACAATGAGATCAAAGAAGAAATAAAATAATTCCTACACAAATGATAACAAGCACAAAGCAACTCAAAATTTATGGGACACAGCAAAAGCAATACTGAGAGGAAAGTTCATAGCATTACAGACATACCATAACAAGCTAGAAAAAGCTCAAATAAACAACCTAAACCTGCATCTAAAATAACTAAAAAAAGAACAGCAAGTAAAGTCCAGAGGTAGTAGAAGGAAGGAAATAATAAAGATCAGAGTGGAAATAAATGACATAGAGGTTAAAGAAACAATACAGAGGATCAATGAAAGAAAGAGCTGGTTTTTTGAAAGGGTAAACAAGATCGATGAACCTTTAATCAGATTAACCAAAGAGAGAGAGAGAGAGAGAGAGAGAGAACTCAAACAAAATTAAAAATGAGAGTAAAGAAATAATATGAAACAACAGAAATTTAAAGTATTGTAAGAAAATACTAAGAAGAACTGTATGCCAAAATGTTAAACAACCTAAGTGAAATGGACAAATTCCTTGAAACATAATCTTTCAAAAATTAATTGGAAGAATCAGAGAACCTAAACAGACCGATTACAACAAATGAGATAGAAACAGTTATTAAAAAACTCCCAACAAACAAAAGCCCTGGGACAGATGGCTTCACTGGTGCATTCTACCAAAGATTCAAAGAACTAACTCCTATTTTTCTCAAACTATTTCAAAAAATTCAAGAGGAAGGAAGACTTCCAAGCTCCTTTTATGAGACAAGTATAATTCTGATTTCAAAACCAGGCAGAGACAACACAAAGAAAGAAAATTATAGGCCAATATCCCTGATGAATTTAGATGATAAAATCCTCAACAAAATATTAGCCAACCAAATCCAGCAATACAGAAAATAATCATACATTATGATCAAGTGGGATTTATTCTAGGGTGGCAAGGTTTATACAATATTTGTAAATCAATCAATGTGATTCATCACATAAACAAAAGGAAGGAGAAAAACCACATGATAATTTCAATAGATGCAGAAAAAAAATTGAGAAAATCCAGCACCTATTTATGATAAAACTCTCAAAAAAGTGGTAATACAGGAAATACCTCAACATGATAATGGTCATCTATGACAACCCACAGCCAACATTATAATTAATAGGCAAAAACTAAAAGCAATCTCCCTAAGATCAGGAAGAAAACAGGGGTGCCCCCTTTTACCACTGTTATTCAACATACTACTGGAAGTCCTAGCCACAGCAATCAGACAAGAAAAAGAAATAAAAGGCATCCAAATTGCAAAAAAACAAGTAATACTATCATAATGTTCATATGATATGATACTGTATATAGAAAACCCTAAAGTATCAGTCAAAAAACTACTGGACCTGATAAATGAATTCAGCAAGGTGGCAGGGTATAAAATTAGTACACAGAAATCAGAGGTATTTTTATAAATCAACAATGAACTGTCAGAAAGATAAACTAAGGAAACAATCTCCTTCACCATTGCAACAAAAAAAATAAAGTACCTAGGAGTAAATTTAACCAAGGAGGTTAAAGACTTGTGTTCAGAAAATTACAAAACATTGATAAAAGAAATAAAGGAAGATACAAACAAGTGGAAGCATATACCATGCTCATGGTTAGGAAGAATAAACATCATTAAAATGTCTATATTACCTAAAACAATTTATAATTTCAATGCAATACCAATTAAAATACCAATGACATACTTTAAAGACATAGAAAACATATTCCAAAAATTTATATGGAACCAAAAAACCCCACAAAAAACGCAAATAGCCTCAGCAGTCTTGAAAATGAATAAAGTGGGAGGTATCACTCTTCCTCATATCAAGTTATACTACAAGGTCATTTTACTCAAAACAGCCTGGTACTGGCATAAGAACAGGCATATAGATCAATGGAACAGAACAGAGGACCCAGAAATAAACCCACACCTTTATGGACAATTGGTATTTGACAAAGGAGGTAAGAGCATACAATGGAGTAAAGACAGTCTCTTTAACAAATGGTTTTGGGAAAATTGGACATCTACCTGCAAAAAAATGAAACTAGAGCACCAACTTACACCATTCACAAAAATAAACACAAAATACATAAAGGACTTGAATGTAAGTCATGAAACCATAAGCATCTTAGAAGAAAACATAGGCAGTAAGCTCTTCGACATCTTTCACAGCAATATATTTGCTGATTTATCTCCACGAGCAAGTGAAATAAAAGACAGGATAAACAAATGGGACTGTATCAAACTAAAAAGTTTTTGCACAGCTAAAGACAGTATGAACACAATAAAAAGACTAACCACAAAATGGGAAAACATACTTGACAATATGTCTGATAAGGGGTTTATAACCAACGTTTATAAAGAACTTGTAAAAAATCAACACCAGGAAGACAAACAGTACAATCAAAAAATAGGCAAAAGAAATGAATAGAAACTTCTCCAAAGAGGACATACAGATGGCCAATAGACAGATAAAAAAAATGTTCAACATCACTAATCATTAAAGAAATGTTAATTAAAACCACAATGAGATATCACCTCACACCAGTCAGAATGGCGTTCATCAGCAAAACAACACAGAACAAGTGCTGGCGAGGATGTGGAGAAAAGGGAACCCTTCTGCATTGCTGGTGGGAATGCAGACTGGTGCAGCCACTGTGGAAAACAGTTTGGAGATTCCTCAGAAAATTAAAAATCGAACTGCCTTTTGACCTAGCCATCCCACTTTTAGGAATATATTCCAAGAACACCATATCAGTGATTCAAAAAAAGAAATGCATCCCCATATTTATGGCAGCAATGTTCACAATAGCAAAGATCTGGAAACAGCCCAAGTGTCTGTCAGTGGACGAGTGGATTAAAAAGCAGTGGTACATATATACAATGGAATACTACGAGGCCATGAAAAAAAGGTAATCTTACCTTTTGCAACAACATGGATGGACCTGGAAACTATTATGTTAAGTGAAATAAGCCAAGCAGAGAAAGAAAAATATCATATGACCTCATTCATTTGAGGAATCCAAGGAACAATGTGAACTGAGGAAGAGAATTAAACCTGAAGGGAAAGGGGGAGGGAGCTGTTGGGAAGGGGGAAAAGAATATGTTGAGAAGAATATGGTGGAGGGGAAATGCAATCGGGGCAACACTAGAATCTATGTAAACACAATAAATTAAATAAAAAATAAATAAACTAAAATAATTAAGAGAAAGAGAGCAATTCACAAGGGGTAGTCTCAGCCCCATAAACTGAAGTTGGTTAGCCTGTTTCTGTGCCTGGTGCTCTAGTTATGGTCCAGACCAAGGGGCACCCTGAGAGCCAGCACTGGTCATTCTGCCAATTGGCTCTGAGGCTGAGACACAGGCACACTTCATCAGAGGCATGGAGGTGGCCCTCGCCTTGCTGTGGAGGAGCAAATAGGACAACCAATCAATGCACGTGTCCTAGAATACCGATTACAGAAGAGTTTGATATGAAGAGGCAGGGTGATACGATTTGTATTTAGCAAGTGTTTAAGATGTTAGAACTTAGTTCCACTCTGTCTTTGGAAAGAGCCTTTGGGAGGCAAGTGTATATTGTGGACTAGAAGAATGAAAGAAAATTTCAAAAACGTGGTTTCTAATGACCCCATTAAGTGGAGGTCATTAAGACAATGACAGGAAATTCATATTTAACCTTCCTCGATACTGCCTAAAGCCAGCAGTGTTTAAAATGTATCTCTCCTACTCCTCAGTGATTGCTTCTGTGCTTAGGTGAGCGCACTGCAGGCAGAAAGTAGAAGGTCACAGGATTCATAAGTGCAGGTCAACTCTGGGATGTCACAAAGCATCATGACTCAGGGGCAAACAGGCTTGACTTGGAATACAGTCTACTATTCTAGGGTTATAGCTAGGGCATTGTGCTTACTGCTTGCCCAAAGACTGCAGTGGACTCTGGGGGAAATTTTAACCTTGGAGAAAAGATGTTTTTCAGATGAGAAGTTCTTCGGTACATAATCATCTCTTTCCTGACTCTTTAGTCCCATGCTTATGACTTTTTATCATGTTAGCTGCCCACCTGACAACAGACTCATCCAGTTAGGCTCATGCCAGCAATGGGCCTCAGCATTAAGAAGGGTCCAGGTCAGAGAGTCTAGGCAAGCAGGTATCCAGGTCTCTAGGAATCCCTATCTCTCTAGATTATTATCACTGTATAGAGCAGAAGTTCTCAAATGAGGCAATGCCCCCACTCAAAGGGATAATTGGTGCTGTTTAGAAACATTTTTGTTGTTACAATGGAGGAGTTGCTACTGGTATTAAAATGTTTAGCTACATTGTAAGCTGCTAAACATCTTACAATGCACAAGACAACCCCTTACCACCAAGAATTATCCCGCCTAAAATGCTAATAGTGTCAAAATTGAGGACTCCTGACCTAGAATCACTCAAGTATTGCAGAGCTAAAAGAATTTTTTTTTTACCTGAGTCTGGGACTCAGGACCATAAAAGAGCAGGTTTCTATACTCTTCTCAGGTCTCTCCCTCATTGACATGTCACCCTTATGGCACTGGTCCCTATGCCATCCTGTAATATGTCCTTGCACAACATATTCATTTTACGGATGCTCACGTTCCCATAATATTCTCAATGGGGCAGGAGGACCTGTGGAGTTTGAGAACAGATTCAGGACATGTCATTACACCATTCAAGTTGCTGCTTTGAACATGACATATAATTCAGCATGGCCCCTCTCTGAAGCCATGAGGTCATTTATGGACAGATCCTGCTGGTAATACCCTCATTGGCCTCCTTCTGATTAGTTCAGCTGTCTTATCCTTAGGATTAAATGCACTTCATCTACGGAGCACTTTCTGTCAGCTTGGCTCAAATCATTAGTCCTTTATGTTCTAAGGAGGTCCATGTTCATAGCCCACCTAGAAACCTGTTTCACATCATATCTCTGCAGGAAATCCTTCTTACTACTCTAGGTCTACATTTCTTTCCCTAAGCAACAGAGCACTGAGTATAGAATGTCCCCATTCTCCCTACTCATGTTAAGTAGTTACTGATTGTACAAGTCTTAGCAATGATATTATTAAGGACACGGGGTATATAAAAATAAAATTAAGACATTTCCTTGCACTATTATGTTATTATTATTGATTATTTTATTATTATTAGCTTCAGTGTGTATTATGGTTCAGAAACTATGCTAAGCATTTTACATGTACCACCTCAACTTTGCAAGAAACATATTAATATTCCCATTTTTTCGAAGGTGGACTGAGCTCAGAGAAATTGACTGTTCAGGATCACCAACTTTTAAATTCCAGGTTCACCATTTGAACTTAGATCTGTACAAATCTAATAACCCAGATTGTAACTAGTCCACTGCCTAGTCTCCCTTAGGGTGTTCACAGTCTAATGGAGGGCCCGCATATTCACTTGGAAGAATAAAATCTCCACAAGCCATGTCAGGCTAATGAGCTTGTTGATGGCTAAGCATCAACAGGCTCCAGGCGGACATCCCCTGATGACTTTAATGCACGTTGTCTGAAGCCAGCCTTTAGGACCAGCGAACACGTGGCTCAGTGCTGCAGTCTTATGAATAGTAATGGAATCTAATCAGGAACAGAGGGCTTCGGTTTTAATTGAGCTATCCTTTAAAAGGCTGCTTTTCTCAATGTCAAGGTCATGTTCTCCTAGCGAAAGCAGTCATTTTATGTGTGTGGCAGACATAATAGGCACTGGAGAGACATCGAGGACAAGTGGCATATGACATGAAAGAAAGGAGGAAATATACAAAAAGCAATCATTGAAGTATACACTATAGACCTTCCCATTGATAATTGGTTTAAATTATTAAAGCATATAAGAGGTTATTAACTAGAGAGAGTATAAATTACTTTTTTTTTGCTGAGCATGCCTTTTCAAAGTCTTCCAAACTTCCACGCTAAAAAAAGAAGAAATTTTAAATGTAAAGTCATTAGAAAAATATATATTTTAAAACTGTCGCCACAGTGGGTGGAGGACAAGAGAGGGCAGATGCTTCGTGAACTTGAGATCAAATTACCCTTCCATGAGAATGTAAAATGGGAAGTGGTATTCAAATAATGCTGATATTGATCAGGGGCTGGCTGGCATTGGCTGAGTCCAAAGACCCAGGCTTATAGAACCGGGGACTGAAAAGATCCTTAAAGGACCAGGGTATGTCGCTGCAAGCACACCCTCAAGACTCCTGGGAAGCTCCAGTTGACAGCTCTCAGAGAACAGATGCACCAGAATGGGACAGCACGCGGGTATGGACAGCGTGGGGATCTGAGACCCAATCCTGTCACCTCCACCAATGTGTGGGAGCTTTGGAGGGGAGTAGTTGAGCCCAGGAGATCATAGGAAGACACCCAGCCAGAGCGAAATGAGTGACATACCTCTTCTTTCTCACACTCAATATGCTGATTTATATCCCTGTTTTCCAAGCCCTTCCGGACTTTTCTGCAAATAGGTCTGATGAGCCTGTTCTTATCTAAGGCTGCTCCAATCTTCTGGGACTCTGAATTAGCATTTTTAGGATGTACTGTTCTGACATGAGACCCTATATCTAGTAAGGCCAATTACCTCCTCAGAGTCTTCGTTCTATCTTTATTCATCAGCTCCCATCTCCTCTCTCAGAAATGAGCTCATTTGGGCTGCTACTCACTTTCTCTTTAAATGACTTTTCCTCCTTGTGGCCTAAATCCAGGGTCCTTTCACTTGAACTCTCTCTGGGCTTCCATCTTTGCCTTGTGGTTTCATCACCTTCACCTTCTGCTCCCCAGAGGGGCTCTCACTGGAAGAATAAAAATGAAGAGCAAACTGCTTTCCCCGGCCACCCAGCCCTGGCCAAACCCAGCCATGCCTGATCTGTCGCGGTGGTAGACATGCTACAATTACTGAGCCATCTCTTTAAATATGGTCATCATGAAATATATTTATGTGGAGTAAGAGGCTATGAAACCGCATGCCTAACACACACACACACACACACACACACACACACACACACACACACACACTAGTTGACACTTCCCACCAACGTTCCTTAGAACTTTTTTTCATTTTGTAACTGTTCTTCCCCCAAGTTCAACCATATTCGTATAGGGACCAGCAACCTTGGTCAACATCAAAGTACAGCCAGTATGACCAATAAGAACTATTCTGCCAAGTAAGAATTCTCCTCAAAATAGAAATAGGGCAATCTTTTTGAGTCCCCACACGTAAAATGTTGTCCTCCAGAAAGAAATGCAATGATGCAGGCAAAGAGAAATGACTGTGAGGCAGGGGGTAGAGCAGAGCACTAATGGAACCTGAGAGCTGGGTTCCCGTGATTGTCCTGGTCTTAATAAATTGAAATACAAGCCTTTACTCTCACTGTGTGACCTTACCAGGTGTCTTTCCAGTATACCCACTTCCTATCCACATTCCATTTAGGCCACTTACTATTACTTGTATCTAAAGGACACCTGAATAACATATAAATATATTCATGAATGATAATATATTAGGTCTGGAGTTTATTCTTTTACTTATCCTCACTATCCTTGCTGTATAATGAACCTGAAATATTTATATACTATTTTGATCATAATAATTTAGTCTGATGATTTATCAGATTAAAAAAGAGAAACACTTGTCAAAAATATCAGAAACATAATTGTCACTAGATATGAGGTGGGTAACCCCACAACTGGATCTGGAATATATGTTTGTCCAGCAAATATTTACTGAGTGCTCAGGTCTACCAGACACTGAAGAGACAAGAGTAAAAAAATCTGGACCCTGGAGTGCGAAGCTTGTGGGCTGGAGGGGTGATAGATACATCAAGAGTCACCCAAAGAAACATAAAGCTGCAACCATGATGAGTGCTATGAGGTGAAGCAATTTGGAAATGAGAATATGTCACCACACTAGAAAAGTCATGACTACTTTCTGGAGAAAAATGCTATTCAAGCTGAGACCTGGCAGATTAGCAGGAATCGATGGATGGGAGAAGGAGGAGTGAAGACTGCCTATCAAAGGCTCCATGTCGGGAAAGAAGAGGAGACAGCTGAGACACTGAAAGACCCTGAAGTAGAAGGAGCAGAGGAACCATAGTAGGAGAGGAGACTGAGACTGGAGAACTGAGCATTGATCAGACTATAAGACAACTTGTGGGTAAAGTTAAGGATTTTCTTTTTCTCAGTGGACAGAAGGAGTGTGTGTGTGTGTGTGTGTGTGTGTGTGTGTGTGTGTGTGTGGTGCTTGTACACATAGAGGTGTTTGAGATGTGAGCGAGGAAGTAGGATCAACATTGTTATTTTTAGACAGACCACAGGTGGTGAGCAGGTTTGACACAATCCAGAGAGAGGATGCGGGTAAATTAAATAGAAAGGTCTTCAGAATGGGCCTGACCCAAGTGGGAGATGATGGCAGGTTACCCTAAGTTGGCAGTGATGGATGCAAAGAAGAGTGAGAGAGATATTTAGGTGTGTGGTCACAGTTCTGTTTTCAGGATATTTAATTTGTATCAGTGGAAGGAATTTCTTTATCTCAGGCAGAAAACAATCAAACTTGAGTGTAGAAAAAAATAACATGGATGAATACAACTGAGCTAAAATCTGTTGAGACATATTTTTACCATAAGTAATTAAAGAAAGTTCAACAGCAAACATAGCCTCCATGCTGTATAGTAAAGAATAGTTCAGGTTCAACATAAAGGGAGAATATTCCTATGGAATTTAGTAAAAAACAGAAAGCATCTTCAAATTGGGCAATTGAGGAGAGTTTAATGAATAGAATGTTTATAAATATATGAGTAATGTGTCTAGAAATCACAAGGAATGCTGAAATAGCACAGGTGCAGAAACTTTTAGGATTGACAAATTGAAGAGAAGAAGTGACCACTGGACCTCAAAGAGTTCTAGGTAGAGAAAAGAATCTGATGGGAGCTGCGGCATGCAACATGAATAAAGAGAGCCCCTGAGCCTGACCAGGCTGTGGCGCAGTGGAGAGAGCTTCGGACTGGGATGCAGAAGACCAAGGTTCGAGACCCCGAGCTTGCCAGCTTGAGCGCGGGCCCATCTGGCTTGAGCAAAAGCTTGTCAGCTTGGACCCAAGGTCGCTGGCTCCAGCAAGGGTTTGCTCAGTCTGCTGAGGGCCCGCGGTCAAGGCACATGTGAGAAAGCAATCAATGAACAACTAAGGTGTTGTGATGGCAACGAAAAACTAATGATTGATGCTTCTCACCTCCCTCCGTTCCTGTCTGTCTGTCCCTATCTATCCCTCTCTTTGACTCTCTCTCTCTGTCCCTGTACAAATAAAAAGAGAGAGAGAGAGACCGTGATGACCTTGAAGGGTGCAGAGAGCTGAAGAAATGTGAACTCTCACCTTACTTTCTGTACTTCCTCCAGATTGCTAACCTGTGCTCCTCATTGGCACCACTCAAAGCCAAGGGGAGGAGGGCTCTTTGATTAAGTACATGCATGTCAGCCTCCTAGGGCACAAAGCAGGGTAAAGAAAAATGAACAGTTTATCTACAGAGGAAAACCAAAGAAGATCCAGATCATGGACACTCAAAAACCATAAAACAAATCTAGTGAATAGATATTCACTAAAGATTAACTGTGTTCATAGAATGGCACCAGAAGTCTTAGTGAACGCAGTGATGGTACAAGCCCAAACTGGAAATCTAGGAACTCAGACTATATGGGCATTGGAAATATTAAATAAAAATGCAAGTGACAAGCCACAGTACAAGAGAGCAACAGAGGATGTTCCTTGGCAGTACATGAGCAATTTACCAGGATGTATACAGTTAAAATGTACTTCTGGCCATCAGAGGTAAGGGACTCTGGAGGCTGAAATGACCATAAAAGAGTTCTTAAAAGACAGGCCATGATTTTGAGCTTGCAGGATAAAAAGATGGCAATAAATAAAGATCAAAGGAACAGGTATAGCACTATAGACTAAGACATGAGTTGACTGCAAAATAGCAGAAAAGAAAATATGAACGTTGTGTTTCAGAAATTTGACTACCTGGTTATTACAAAGACCATATAAACAAAAATGGATCAATTGTACTGGAAATGTTATTTTATTCATTGATCTATTTTTTAAATTAAGCATCCAGTGTGTGTTAGACACTGCTATTGATGCTGGGGATGTAGCAGTGAGCATGATAGACAAGGACTCTACAATCAGAGAGTTTATATTCTAGTGAAGCAAGTGGAATATGAATAAATGCACACATTAAGCAAACACAAGGCAGCTCCAAGGCTTATGGAGAGAACTAATATCATCTTATGTGCTAGAGAATGACTACATGATAGCTGTCTGGGTTGTGTGAAGAGAATCTCAGTGAGAAGTTTTTTGAACTCAGGTGAGACCTACATAACTAGAATTATGCTTGTTCTATAACATAATCAAGTGGAGGAGCATCTCAGACAGACAGAGAAATGGTATCCAGAGCCCAAAAAAAAGTACTTAAATAATGTGTTTGAGGAAGTAAGTGAAGGCCAGGATGACCTCAGCATTATGATGAAGGTTTGCACCAGGTGCTGAGGCTGGCTCTTAATAGCAAGTGAGAATAATTATTACATTTCCAGGAATTTTTGGAATTTGCTGATATAACTTGGATAGCTTACAATTAGCAATGGTGGGAGTATTTATACCATGTTATTTTTGCCAGAGAAATGGGGAAACATTATAAAATGAGGATTCCCTCCTGTTCCCAGAAACACCCCCTCTGCATCCAGATAGCCTGTTCTTAAACTCCAGCACGCCACGGGATGGACAGGAAAGAATGTGAGAGGAAGCTGGGGAAGCAACCAGAGACCCAAAACTGAAGCCTTTATAAAACAGGGAAAGAAATTTTGATTTTATTTTAACCGTGATGGGAAGTCATTAGAGGGTCTTAAGTAGGACATAAACGTGATCTGATTTGCATTTTTATAAGATAGCTTTGGCTATATTGCAGAAAACCATAAATCGCTAATGTAGCTAAAAAGGGGAAATAAGAAAATCAGTTGTCAGGCTACTGCACTAGTCTGGGTGAGAACTTTCTAAAGCGTAACAGTGAAAATAAAGAGAAACATAAAGTTTGAGACTTGATGTAGAGGTAGGGTCCATAGTTTTTACTCATGGATTTCATGTAGAAATTGAGGGAAAGAAAGGAACCAAGGATAACCTTTGATATCTGGCTTAAAAAACTAGGTAGATAGGGGTGCTATGAACTGAGAGGTATAGAATGTCTGTCAGAAGAGAGGTATGTCTACAGATTTTAGCTAATGTCTAGAGTGAGAAATTAAGAAAGTTATACTCACCCTGCTAGGTTTGCTATCTCTATCTGGCATCCATCTGGAAATGTCAAACAGATAGCAGGATATTCATACTTAGATCATTGGGGAGACATAAGAACTAGAGATACAATTTAAGAGTCATTGAGATGAGGGATGGAGTAGAGCACACAGAGAGAGTGCAAAGAGAGAGTAAAGCAGAGGGTAAAATCAGGGGAAGCACAGAGTGGAGCACCAGCAAGGACAATAGAAGTGACACATGAGCTTGGAGGAGAACCAGGGGAGTCTGGTACCATGATGACTAGAGGATACAACTCCAGGAAGTTGGAGTCCATTTTGCTGAATGATGCTTGAGATCAAGTAAGCTAAGATGAGAAGAGTCACTTGGACTGGGGACAAAGGGATCACCAGTGAACCTTACAGTGGCAGTGTTGATGAAGAAGTGAGGACTATGTGAAGCCTCCTTGGAATAAATTCAAGAAGGGACTTTGAGTGAAGAAGCAGAAATGATTATAAAAGGGGGATGACAATAGCTGGAGAAAGATGTGACGTCAAAGAGGTTTTTGCCTGTTGTTTTTAGGTAAGAATTATTAGAATGTGCTTATATACTAATGAGAACAATCCTATAGAAATGGAGCCTCCATGAATGGAAGAAGAGAGATGCAGGAACAAAATCTTGAAACATTAAGAAAGACAGGAGCTCTGGATTCAACTCAACAGTTATTGAATGTCCCTGATGTGCCCTGCTTCATTGCCCAGATTTCTGTCATATCTGGAATATTTTCCAACACTTATATATTTCCCCTATTAGATTCAATCTGTTGATGTACTTAGAACCTATTTTGTAATTGTCTCAAGTTCCAAGTCTCAGCCCAATTTCATGCACACAGTAAGATTTAATAAATATTCATTGAATATGTGTTGAACAAGACTAAAATGTTTCAACATAAACTATCACCATTAGGAGTTTATTTGAACATTTGATTTAATTATAGCATTGAAGAGACAGACAAAACTAGCAAAAAATAGACAACTTTAATTACAGATTTTTTTTTTTTTACTTTAAGTCTGACTCAGAATGATAGAGAAAAGGTTGGGGCCAGATGGATGTGGGAGTCGCGGAAGAGATAGCTCCCTCTGTAAGTCACAAGAGAGAAAGATGGCTTTTTTTTAACATCAAATACAGTTTATTTTAATTCTTGACAAAATAATATGCAACCTCAATGTTTCTAGGCATAGCACATAGTGTCAACTTTTTTTGTATGCTGTCTTAGTGTGTCTTTTTTATCATCTCCATCCAGACCTCCCTGGAATCATGTTCCACTTCTGCCAACACATGTGCCCCTGAGGCACTGGACCAATGACCAGTGTTTCTCCCAATTGCTATCTACCCATCATCAATACACCATGCTCCACCCTACCCACATGTGCTCTCCTCTGGAACTCCTTATTATCCAAATTCTTCTCATCACCTATCACCCAATTAAAATCTCACCAACTCTAAGAATCCTTCATACTAATGGAAAGAGATCTATGCAATCACTTAAATTCTGTATTATTTACTGAGTCAATTATTTAACAATTGTCAAATAACACCTGATTGATTTGATTTTGCATAAACATCTGTGTGTGTGTGTGTGTGTGTGTGAGAGAGAGAGAGAGAGAGAGAGAGAGAGAGAGATTCCTATCTTTCTGTCTATGAGAATTTGACCTGACAGAAGATGACAGATGCTCATCAGACAAGAATTTGGCTATAACATCTCTTCTGCTCCTCCACTCCCAGCAGCCAGAGAGCGAGGTCGAGAACTGAATGGTCTTAGAGCACTAAGTTGTGTGACTGAAACATTTTTAATTGTCTGCACCACATAAATGCCACATCAATCACATTCCCCTGGCAATAGGTTATTGACTTTTTTAAAATAAATACACACATGCACACACATATGTGTGTGCATTATATATGGTTACAGTTAATTATACTGTGTTGCATACTTAAAAGTTGCCAAGAGAGTAAATCTTAAAAGTCCTCATCAAAAAATATACATAAGCATATTTTTATCTCTTGTTGAAAGTTTTTCTAAAATATACATATTTTAGAAAATGAACAAGGTTATTTCACCTGTGTGATTCATCATGGCATAACATCTAGAAAATGAACAAAAGCCACCAGAACAAAGGTGGCCTGACAATGGGGTTAAGTGAAGACATCACCAAATGACGTCTGTAGACCTGGAACATTCTTAAATCCACTGGGAGTGGTGTGATCTGGGGAGACTGGCCTCCTTCCCCAGGCCCTAAGTTTATAAAAGGAAAGGTTTTGAATAAATAATCCCCTGAGGTCCTTTCAGCTCCAGGGCTGTGGATGAGATCTCCGCTTCATCACCATCTTTGATCAACGACGTTATGTTGGGCTTTTTTCCTGACCTGCTGTGCCTTCTGGAATGTCACTGAAATAACGTGGGTGTCATGTCACTTTTGATTCCCCAAATATGGGCTGGAGTCATGAACTCTTCTCATTTAGCCTTTCAACAAAGAGCTTGGCATGTGTCAGCTGGGAACATTATAAACAATTACAATAAAATATGTTAATATAAATAAGGACAGATAATAAGCAAGACACTAAATCAGATAATATCCATGTGTCCATATGGCACCCAGTAATCACTCTCCCATTAGCGACTGGCTTTCACTTAGTAAAAATGCAAACCAGTTTACCAAGCGCCAGGGCTGTGCTAGAAGCAGAGCTGTCCTAATACCCCCTTGAGTGTCGTCTTGCTTGTGGAGGCCGATGCAGGCTAGCAGCTAGCAGCACCCTGAATTGCACTCAGAGATGGGCTTCACTGTTAGCCAGTGCACATGCCCTCTGGCAATCTCCCCCTGCGCCTGCCTTGGCAGCAGAACTGGCTGCCTTTCCTATTTGTCCCCGCTCTCCTATGGGCTAATGTGGGTATTTGTCCTACTAAGCGTTTGCTTCACTCACTTGGCATTAGGCTTAGGGATCAGACGTATATAATTATTCAGCCTAGAGCAGCTTTTTCCTGGTGCTGCCATTTTTCAGTGATCGGCCAGCTCCTGCAGGGATCTGTGATACTGTAGAAAAACCACTCACATGCGGACTGGAGTCTTGTATGACTGGAGAGAGGCCTATGAAGCCCTTTATCTACAATTACCTTGAAAACAAAAAAAGAGTCTCCAGCTTTTCTGTGAATTGTGGAATCCCGGAGACCAAGCCCATGACTCTGCTACTCCTACCTGTGAGACGCAGTTTGTATCTTTCATTTCTGTGGGGTGGTGACCTTGACCTGTGTTCCCAAAACTCACAGACTTTGTCTTCATTGTATCTATGTATTGAAGAAGTCAGGACCTGTCGTCCTTCAGGAAGGCCCAGCCCCCTATCTTTAGAGGACTCCAATATGAGTGCCGTATGCCCAATTTGGAGCTCCTAATCTCTAATTGCTGCTTTAAAGAATTGATTGGAAAAGGTGAGCATTCATATTTCTTACACACAGAATTAAATTCATTCTTTTTGGCTGTTATTGTTGTTGTTGAGAAATGCCACATGGCCCAGCTCCTATTTTTTTCTGAAAACATTCTGGATGCTTGCCAGCCCCATGCCTCAGGACTGTTGTTACGCTCATTTGGTCCAAATGACTCCTTCAGAGTATTTAACATCTGAAATTATTGATAACCATAGATAAGTGCTTTCAATCATTCATCAAATATTCAATGAGAAATCATGTTCTGAGTTCTTTGGATGAACGGTATTTTTATAGTCCAGTAAGAAAGACAAAAAATTGAATGGTCACAATCGCTGTATAATACACTAAGTGTGGCAGGAGGCACAGTGCAGAAGGACATGAAATCATATGGCGATCACACCTAAATGAGCAAGTCAACCCAGGATGACTTTGTGTGACAGTCCAAGCCATGCCTTATCTTCATGTCGATGTCTTCCTTTGTGATGTTTCTGTCAAACCAATATCATCATTGAATATAGTGATATATACACACACACACACACACACACACACACACACACACACCTTCACTCACACACACACACACTGTAAGATCTTTCTTGTTCAATGAACTTAGTTAGTAATTGGAGCAAAAGACAAAATACTCCTTAGGAACGTGTAGTCTGCATATGAAAGCATTATACAAAAAACACAAATGGTATGTGAGGTCAAAGTAAACAGAGTCAAGAGAGTAGAATGCATTCTGAAAACTATTGTACCCATAACTACTAATCAAATAAGACAGGAAAGGCTTCCCTGAGGAATGTCATTACCTCCAGGCTGTCAACATCATTAAGTATCTCCTGGGCACCTTCCCTGGTCACCTCGGGATGCAAAGGACAAAACATGTGGAGCCAGCACTCCAGGAAAAAGTTAAAGCCCAAGGAAATACAGAGAGAGACATCACTGTTTATATGTAGCCTTTATAGTCAGACTCTTCATATTCAAATCTTTCTCTTTGATTCACTAACAATGTGACTTTGGACAAGTTTTTCATCTGTACAGTGGGGATAATTAGTCCAACTGACCTTATAGGGTTATTTCTTATTTAAATAAAATAATATGGTTAAAACTCTTAGTATAGCTATGGCTTATATGAAGTGCCAATAAATGATAGCATTCTTTTATTGAAATGAAGCATGTAGTCTAAAAGGCCCTCATATCTTCTTTCTGGGCATGGTCACTATAATTACCGACAAGATAACAGCATATCGCAGAACAGAAAAATTCTTCTGGACAGTAGATATTGCCACTAAGAAATATTCAGCCTTGTACCTGAACCCTTATAATGATCAAGGAAGTAAATGTATCTTAGAAATAGATTTGATTGACTTAAGTGCTTAATTTAAGGCTGTTCTGAGTGCTTAGACACAGAAATAAAGAAGGTGGGTAGCACATTTATGACAGCCATTTACCTTAATGCTTTCAGCCATCTGACTTTGTCCAAGGCTGAAGCCTCTTACTCCTATAAATGCATCATTTTCTTCTGCCTGATCCCATCTAGTAATTGAGCAGTTCTTAAAAGTTTTGTCAAATTTTTGCCCTAAAGTATTTCTCAGGTTTCTAGAAGCTTTGCACAATAATAAGAGTCCTCTTGTCAACTGTTTTACATTTTTTGGAGATAAGCCATACTGTTGCTATTAAGGGGCAGAAGGTACTGGTTCTTACTGAGGCTCCCTAAACAGGGTTACAGATAAAATATTGAGATGGCAAAATTCACTCTGGCCAGCTTCTTCAACTGGAAGATTCATGAAGATGTAGCCTCAACTCAACTCAACTTTATAGAGGAAAGACTGATAGGCAGAGACTCTGAAGCAGAGGCCAGATCAAAACTACCAATGTAGGGAGAGTGTTGAGCTCCAGATGTAAAAACAGGAGCAAAAGTTTGTTAGAGTCTGCTTCCAGTCCAGGCTGGACTAGGTTGGGAGGTGAGAAAACGTCCTTGAAGGAATGTTTCCATGAGGGTGCTTCTCTCCTCTCTTTTCCCAAAGTAAGCTCTTTGGAAGGTAAAAAGTTTGCTTTCTGTGAAGAGTAAAAACTAGAGTTATATTTCTGTTCCTAGCAATAGATGACAATAAGCTCAACTTGATGGACTCAAACAGGTAAAGTCTGACTACACATTGACTCTGGAGTTTGTTGGAATATCAACGCCCTTAAGATCTGTTTTCTTAGAGGACAAGGCACGTGAACCACCTTCCACATCAGCACCCAGGCCTGACTGTCGCAGCCTCCGTTTCAGTGGGTTTGTGGCAGCCAGCTGCAGTAGTACAACTTTAGTAAGGAGGTTGCTATTCCCAAGGTTGAGCAAAACCTATGGCTTTATCAGGGAGCCTATCAACTCCCAAGTCAAGAATATGCTCTCACGCTGTCCATGATCACATCCTCACTGTCTCTGTGTTCTCTGAAAATACAGATAAAGAACAGGCTACCAATTTGCCTAGGAAAAAAAGTCCCATCTACAAAAACAATTGGCAAGCCCCCTGAGGTCCTGTTCATTGGAACTTTCTCTTTAAAATGTGTTGAAGTAAGAGCACAGGGATTCCTGAAAGAAATAAAGATGTCATCTTTGGATCTTTGGACAGTTTGTTTTTTTAATGTATCATGATGCAGCAGCAAACATACTGGGTTGGGAATCAAGCAACCAAAGTTCGGCATGACAACCTCTACCACTAACTTGCTGCGTGACTTTTGGCACCTTCCTTCAACTCTGGGATCTATGAGTCATCTCTTGAGTGAAATGAAGAAAAATAATGCCAATGCCTCCAAGCTCCATGATTCTCTGGCCAAGTGAGACTGTCATAACCTCCGCGAAAGCAGAAAGCCATGAGACATCATAGCAGAGAATCTGCTCTTTCCAAAACCACATCTAAGGTAGTACACAGTTGGAGGTGATTGGTGTGTAAGCTAACTCTGTGACACATCTGTGATGTTTGACAGTTAAAGACAATTACTGGTTAAAAGAAATATATATAGTTACTAAAAAAAAAAAGAGAGACTAGCCATATATCCATATAGTTTAAAAGTGATTACTTTTGTTTTGAGAAATGTACCAAAATTATTTTTTCCATTGGCCTCTGTCATTAAATAATAACTTAACAATGAAAAAAAAATCTTAAAAAAGTGTTTCTTGGCAGGCTGAGCATTAGAAATACAAACTTTTGCAATATTTAACTTTATGGCCATTTCTGAACCTTCCCTAGTAAAACTTCCTCCCACCTCTCCCTGGAAATGGTCATGTACCTGAGGCACCTTCCATTGACTAGCTTGTGCTCATGGATCCTGATATTACACTTGCTAACATTTTCCAGTGCTGCACAAGCCATAAACAGCACATCAAGTTGGATAACAGAGAGTGGGCTCAGCTTTACAAACACAATGCCCTGGACTTAGTGTTGCTGAGGGTCTACAAGAAAAGGCCGCCACCAGTGGAAGCATCCCAGTGCCTCCCGGGAGGAATCCTGTATCACCATCCTCTTTCTTAGTCATTGCGCAATATTGTCAACTGTACATCATGCGTTATTTTAAAATAGATCACTTGTATCTTTAAGTTATGTATCATTAGCACCTAAACTTGGATCTGGGCCATTGAGAGCCACATGACTCAGTGACAGTGAGTGATTGTGAAACAGATTCATACTTTAAGTTTTGTTCTCAACACTTCGCTGGGAAAGAGGAAATCTTAGTTCTCACGCAAGGACTATATAGTTGCTAGATGATGGATGGAAGGCTACCATCTCTTGGTAATTTAGCACAGAAGAAAACAGTTTTCAGAAAAGTCATTTTCATTTTTATTGGCTGAAGGCAAGGCAGTTAAAAAACATAATTCTCCTCTTCTGATGTCAGAACAATCTATAATTGCTATTATTATTTTTAGCATTTAATGCTTATGGTGCATATTGAAGCTATTCCCTGACAATAATATCACATTAAAAAGAATCCATCACATGGATTAGCTTTCACAAAGCAAGGTCTGAATTAGGTCGGCCCAACATCTCCCCTCACACCTTGGCTCCTTCGGATCTGTGCTGTATATTCATTCAGTCAAGTTCACAAGCTGTGTGTGACCCCTTTGAGTTCTGTGCATTACTTAAATTTTCTCTCTTGTAGTACACACACAAGTCAGAGAGACAAAAAATGGTTGGCTCTTTAGGTTGGTTGTTGGAAGAATAAAACAGCTGGGATTCAGAAACCTGTGGCTCTCCACATACTGGTCCTACAACTTTGGCCAAAAAAATCACATCTTCTTTGTTTTCTCATCTGCAAAGTGGAGACAGCAATTTGTAGGCTACCTATCTCATTATGTTACTATAAGGATCAACTAGATTTGCAGATGTGAACATGTTTTACAACAAGCAAAATATGTACGTAGGTCAAAGACTATCAGAGAAGAAATGGCTTGTTCTTTGTTCTTCACGGAAGAATTTATTAATTACTCTAAACTTGTATTTGGTTTTCTTCATAATTGATTGCTATTTTTGTCAAAGTTGAACATCTGAAGATGCCCGCAAAACAGTATAAACAAGGCAACAGACTTATGGAGGTGGCATTATCATTCATAAGCTATTCCATCGGGCAAAGTTGCCAAAGCAACATATTAATTCATGGCTCTACAGTATAATTTTGGTCACCCAAAGGCATAACATAGTCAAGACAGCCTTAAAAGTTGGAGAATTCCTTCTTCTCCATTGTCATTGTATTCATACTGTCTTTGTGTTATATCCACAATATACCTTTCACAGAAGTTGTCATTCATAGGAGCTACTTAGTCACATTTTGTCTTCTCCCAAAGACTGGCACCTCCTGGATTTGCTAATATGTGTCTCAGCAAGCTTAACACAGTGCCTGGAGCTGTAAATGTTCCATAACTATTTATTTGATTGTTAAATTGAAGTGAATTAAATATTATCAACCTTTCTCCATATTCAAGGTGCCAAAGGGTTGAAAGAGTGAGTTTAAAATAAATCTTAAGTGTAGTCTAAACATTAAAAGAAACATATCCATTCAAGGAAAAAGTAGAATTTTTAAAAGAGAAACTAAATTGAGAATGTCACAAAGAAGTATGTTGTTTGTATTTTTCTAAAGTCTGAAATATTTTGATGAGATATTTAAAAAACATGTAAACGTGGTTATTTGGGAGCAGTAGGTGAGTTGAGGGGACAGGACAATGGAAAGTTAGGCTGGACAATGGAAAGTGGCCTCTGGCATAGCCATTGAGATCTTGGATTGCAACAGGAAAAGAATAATCCTCAGAACAACAACTTCAATATGTGCATTCTAATCTGTATATATCTAATCTATCTATATATATATATATACATCTAAAGTATTACATTAAGTTATGAGCTATTTATTTAGAGGATCATGGCAATTTTGCAGAGAATGACAACTAGCTTAAAGAAAATTCTAGGAAAAATGATATGTAGAAACAAACAAAAAAAAAACTGAGTAACAAGTACAGAAGAGAAAACAGAGCTTTCAAGAGCTCTGTCAACTATATTCACATACCAAAAAACTTTCCTGTGAAAGATTTTGAGACATGATGTCTGAATCCAGACAGTAAAAATGAATGTCATTGGCAAAAATGGCAGAGAAGAATCTGTCCAATCTAAAACAACCTTACAACAATAACAATCAGAGCTTTCTAATGGGACTCTCAAATGGTGCAGTGAACTCTCCGGGGTTGAGATGAGCCCTCTGACCCAGATGTATCTTAGGACAGGTCAGAGGAGGATGGAAGCCACCAACGAGGTGTTAACAGGATCTCTCCATGAGGTGAAGGTTCTCCATAAGCGAAACAATAAAGTCTTAGCATTTTAAAATAAATTGATGCTATAAATGCATTTTATTCAAGTACATACTAATGCCATGTGACAGATTTTCTATTTAAAAATATGGTTTGAAATTAAGATGGGAAAAGCAGAATACTCAGCAGTGAAAAAATAAAGCAAATTTGCAAATTTAGACAGAATCCCCAAGTATGAGCCACAGTACCTGTTGCAGGCTCAGCTTTCAGAGACTAGCTCTGTGTTGTATCCTTTAGCCAAGTGCCATCTGTAATCTATAAGTAAGGAGGTCACCTTATATATAATCACTAAATGCAATACTTCATCAAGGTGAGTTTGTCTTATATTCAGATAAAATGATTCTAAGTGTTTGTTTCTGAGATTGTAACATCCTCTGTACCAGCTCTCCTGCCTAGTACATAATTAATCTGTCAACCCACCCTGCAGTAATAAGTGTGATAGACAGGCAATATATTAGGAAGGAACTTTTGTGTGATGTGCTTTCAAGCCCTCCTTTATGCTTCAATTGTCTTTCCTTTTAATTAGCACTTGGGTAACAGCACACCTTAATGAATTACTATATTACTGTTATCAATAAAAATTATTTTGGGTCTAAAGTCATCATTAAGATGAAATATGTAAGACCTACTCTGGATAGTTTTTAGAGAGATAGTTGGAAATTAAGTCTCTACTTTGTATATTAATTTAAATGATTCAGATGACTCTCAGATTTATAAATACATATTTATTAAACATAAAGATGTGAATGTACTGGAAATAACAGAGAGGGAGAAGCTGCATACATCAGGGAAGTAGTAAAGGAGATATTTTTGTTAAAGAAGGCAGATGGAGGAAACACATTTATCTCTGCCACCTCTCTGGAAACCAACACAATAGAAAGAGGACCATTTACCTCCCAAAAGGAAAAGAAGAAAATAGAATAATAAGCCAATAATGCAGTCAAGAAAGCAGAATAATGAGTGACTCTCACTTATCAGATACGGATATATTGAATACTCACCTGGTAGCAGAGAAAACGAAGGAGTAACCCAATTTAACTCCCACAAAAATTCTCCCATAAGCTTAGAAATTGTCAGTATCAGCTTTGTAGAGCAGTGGAGATGAAGGCGGGACTAAGAAAAAAATTAAGAAAAGAAGCCAGCCTGACCAGGCGGTGGCGCAGTGGATAGAGTGTCGGACTGGGATGCGGAAGACCGAAGTTCGAGACCTTGAGCTCGCCAGTTTGAGCGCGGGCCCATCTGGATTGAGCAAAAGCTCGCCAGCTTGGACCCAAGGTCGCTGGCTCCAGCAAGGGGTTGCTCGGTCTGCTGAGGGCCCACAGTCAAGGCACATGTGAGAAGGCAATCAATGAATAACTATGGTGTCGCAACGGCAATGAAAAACTGATGATTGATGCTTCTCACTTCTCTCCATTCCTGTGTGTCTATCCCTATCTATTCCTCTCACTGACTCTCTCTCTGTCCCTGTAAAAAATAAATAAAAATTTAAAAATTTAACAAAAAAGAAAAGAAAAGGAAAGAAGCCAAATTGTAGATTTCCTTTTCTTCCTGGGTCAGCTGGGCAATATTCTTTTTATACCCTGCTGGGACATTGGTGATGGTGGTGTCATCCTCAGACAGGGAAAAAGACTAAATGTAGTTGTAAGCAGAGATGCAATGTGATACCCTCCTCCCAGAAAGCAGAATCACACAGTCTGGCAGTACAAAAAATAAAAAAGTTAAGTTCCCCATGAAAAGCCTTATCAGTTTCACCTAGAATAAAATGTACATACACACCTGATTAGCATCTAATCAGACTTTTTATGTCATTCTCTTAAGTAAGCAGGTAGCCAAAAATATATATTATAAGAAATTCAAGGACAACACCATGAAAAAGACAAAGAACAAAACAAACAATATCTTTGAGGAAACAAGAAATCATCTATGAGAAGAAAACTTAAAAAAAAGTGCTCTAATCATATCCTTACTGAAATAAAAGAAAATATTGTCCCCTAAACAGTAACAAGAGTTGCATAAAGAGTATAACCGTACGCAGGGAATATTGGGAAATGAATTAAAAAAGGCAATGATTAAACCTGAATAAATGGATAGTTGTGCATATTTTTAAGTATGGTCCAGAAAGAATGGGGTCAGAGAATAGAAAAGAAAAGAAAAACAACAAAAACTAAGATTGTTATTAGTCTAAGAGTTTCCGTGTGTGTGTGTGTGTGTGTGTGTGTGTGTGTGTGTATATATATATATTTCAAAAATGTTTTCCAGATATGATTATGTGAGTTTCCAGAATGAAGTGTCATCAAATTTCCTGCAAAATAAATAAACTACACTACAAGGCACAGCATCATGAAATTTTAGAACACCAAAATTAAAAGTCTAAAAATAAAGACATAAAATGTTTTTAAAAGCAAGCTACTTCAAAGGAGGAAGAAAGAGAAAGGCTTCAAATTTCTCAGAAGTGATCCTTAAATTTAGAAGGTAAAGAAACAAAGTCTTTAAAACTTTGAGAAAAATTTGTCTTCAATTGTGAGTTCTTTCTCAGCCAAACTGGCTTAAGTATGAATATAAATAAATGCATTTGAGATTATATAATGTCGGAAGCTTTGTTTTCCATGAATCTTTTCTTAAGAAGGTGCAAGGAGAAGTATTAAACCAAAGTAAGGAAGTGAACCAAGGAATCAATAGACATGACATCCAGGAATCAAGGAAGATAAAAGAAATCTTCCAACTTTTTAATGGAAAAAGATACCCTTATAAAAGCTGCATAACAGTTCTAGAGACAAACCAGTTCAGATTACAGCAGGTGAGAAGGACCCAAAATCAGAGAGATTCTTCGAGAAGATGAAAGTGATCAAATATATAATGAGTTTTAACATTTTGAGAAAATATTTATGCATTGTAAATGAGCATTTAGGGATGAATTAGTTTTATAATTATGGGACACTAAATATACAAAAGATAATACTATCCTTAATTCCTGGGAAACCAAGGAGTTTTGCCAGAAAGAAAAAGTGGTCATGATATTGGTGAATAGCATTGACACCGTCATGGATGCAATGTCTTAATTCTGATCTGACTAAAATTATGTGTTAATTACCATTTTATGATTGGGGATGGCAAGTGAACATGTGAAAGTTGACAGGACAAACAAACAACAACAAAAAAAATGCACCCTCACTCCCATAATGGAAAGTCAACAGACAAAGCTTTTAAAAAAAAGCATAAAACTGAGTGTAGTATTAATAACAGGTAAACAATTTGAACCATAGGAACAGAAGCCCAAGTCTACCATTGTCATTTTTATACAAATGGAGAAAAGTTAACTTGTTGAGATTTTATTTCCTCAACCATTAGTGTTGGATAGCTGGGTTGTTCTGTGAATTAGTTATGGAAGTATGAAAGAAAAAAATTTTAATATGTAGAAAGTATTTTCTCTTCTTCAATTTCCATAGTCAATTTTATTCACAGCGCTATTCTTCAAACCTGGGTCTCTCTGGAAGAATATTATGCTTTTCAACCCCTCCTTCTCCTAGGGAACTCTCCATGGTACTGACTGAATCCCTGGCCACTGGAAGTCAAGCATAGACTGACTACTGGAAAATAAATGGGCACAGAAAGAGACTTTACTTGGGGTGGGTATGGTGTTTTATTGAGTTGTACACTTGGAACCTTAATGGTTTTCTGAACCAATGTTATCCCAATAAATTTAATTTAAAAAAAAGAGCACATTTAGAGATAATCTGTCCCAATGTTTAAAGTAATTTGGGCCTTTCAGTGACTCAAGTAATATAAAATATCTCAGATACTTGATATAGAAAAGTTCAACTAACTTTTATAAATCCATGTAGCTCTGCATTGACTTGATATTAGTCGTGGTGCAGGCAGGGCATTTCATCTGTCTGTAGGGAAGATATTGAGAACCACACTCTAATACTCCACCTCAGTTATATCATTGATCATTTTGAAACATGACAAAGCATTTTGACACAAAATCATCAGGCTCTATTCCATATCTTAATCCTTCCCTTTCTAAAAGACAGTTTCAAGGCACTTGGTTGTTGTTTTTTTGTTGTTTCCAAAACTGTATTGAAAAAAAATCAGTGTTGCTTTTACTACCCGCTAATTTTTACTATTCCCTACTCTATACCCTCTGTTATCTTCCATTTTTGTTTCTTATTCAGTGAGAGAAGGGGAAGCAGAACCAGACTCCTATATGTGCCCCAATAGGCATCTACCTGACAAGCCCACTAGAGGAAGATGTTCTGTTCATCTGGGGTGCTGCTCTATTTGTCAGCAACCAAGCTCTTCTAAGCACCTGAGTCAGAGGCCATGGAGCCATCTTTAGTGCCCAGGGCCAAATTACTTCAATTGAGCCATAGCTTCAGGAGGGAGTGGGAGGTGGAGAAGCAGATGGATGCCTCTCCTGTGTTCCCGGACAGGGAATCAAACCCAGGACATTCACATGCCAGGCTAATGCTCTGCCACTGAGCCAACCAGCCAGTGTCTCATCTTCCTTTCTCAAATTCCAGCTTTTTGCCAACTACCAATATTCTTTATGTTACAGTTGAGCAAAACATTTTCTAGAAGACTTGTAACATGTTAGTAGACTTATTAGCTGCCCAGATAATAAGTTTTACCTATTTTTGAATCTGTCACCATGTACTACAGCAATATCCTATGCAAATATAATGTGGGCCACATTTATATCTTTAGATTTTATAGTAGCCACAATAAAATGTAAAAAGAAATAAGTAAAAATAATTTCAGTAATTTATCTGATAGCCTTTGATATCTAAAATACTGCTACTGCAACATGCAAACTACAATATATAAAAATCAGTAATATGATGTTTTTATATCCTTTCATACTCTTTAAAAAATCTGGTAAGTACTTTACACTTACAGATATGTGCATTTGGACCAGCCACTTTTCAAGTGATGAATGGCACATGTGGCTAGTGGGTACTGTGTTGGAGAGTGAAAGTATAGAGTCTAAGAACATAGCTGAGTCATTTCTTTATAATGGTCTGCCAGGTACATGAGGACCACTGCCTATTTTGAACACACCAGGAATGCAAAATTTCCAGCAGCCCCACTGGTCTTCACCCCTCTGTCTCACCATCTAAACTTAAATTCATCTTTGTGTCAACCCAAACTTGACTCTCTGACCTAATGAAACTTCTTCACTAACCCAGTTCTGCAACCTAAAACAGTCAGCCATACAGCAGAGTGAAACACATAGAGCAAGGCTGATCATATCATTTCAATCTTGGGTTTACTCTCTTAGAAGTCATTTGACTCCATTTGGATGAGTCTGTCTCTACTTTGTTTGTTTGTTTATTGTGTTTATTAGATTCCATATATAAGTAAAATCATATGGTACTTGTCTTTCTCTGACTGCTTTATTTCCCTTAGCATAATACTCTCTATTTACATCCATGCTGTTGCAAAAGATAAGATATTTTTATGACCAAGTGCTATTCCATTGTGTAAATGTACTACAGCCTTTTTATCCACTGATGAACATTTGGTTTGCTTCCAAATCTTGGCTATGGTAAAGAACATTGCTATAAACTTAGGTCCATACATTTTTTTGAATTGGTGTTTTGGGTTTCTTTGAATATATTCCCAGAACTGGAATCACTGGGTCATGAAGCAGTTCCATTTTTTTAATTTTTTGAGAAAACTCCTTACAGTAGCTGAAGCAATCTGCATTCTCACTAACAGTGCACAAGGGTTCCCTTTTCTCCACATCCTTAATAGCACTTTTTGTTGATTTATTGATAATGGCTATTTTAACAGGTGTGAGGTAATATGTCATTGTAGTTTCAATTTGCATTTCTCTGATGATTAGCAAGTTTATACATATTTTCATATGTGTATTGGCCATCAGTATGCCCTCATTGAACAAGTATCTATTCAGGCCCTTTGCATATTTTTTAATTGTGTTGTTGTTGTTGTTGTTGTAGTATAATTCTTTATAAATTTTGAACATCAACCTCTTCTCAGATGTTTTATTGGCAAATATGTTCTCCCATTCAGAAGACTGTATTTTTATTTTGTTAATAGTTTCTTTTGCTATGAAAAAATTTTTTACAATATGTAGTCTCAATGGTTTATATTTTCTTTTGTTTCCCTTGTCTGAGGAAATATTTCAGAAAAAGAAATATTGCTATGAGAAATGTCCAAGATTTGACTGTCTACATTTTCTTTTAGGATTTTTATGGCTTTGAGTCTGACTGACAGGTGTCAGAAGGGAGGGTAGTTGGGGGACTGGCTGAAAAAAGTGAAGGGATTTAGCAAAGAAAAGAAAAAATATTCATTGACACAGACAACAGTATGGTGATTACCAGAGGGAAAGGGGGGTAGAGGGAGGTAGAAGAGGGTAAAGAGGGCATAGATGCTGATGGAGGGAGACTGAACTTGGGATGGTTAATACTATGAAATATACAGATGATGTATTATAGAATGCTGCACTTGAAACCTATATAATTTTAGTAACCAATGTCACTCCAATAAATGCATTACAATTTAAAAAAAGTTATGTGACTCTCGTAAGTTACCTTAGAATCACAGCTTAGGTGGTGCTTCCTTCCCTAGAAACTGCTGTGATTACTTAGTGGCCTATGCCTCTTATCAAGGACTGCAAAACCTAAAAGGACTCCGATGGCCTCCAGGCATTAGAATTTCAGACAAGGGCAATGGTGAAAGGACTTTACTTCAATCATTATTCTGTTTGCAGAAAATGAACAAAGCTCATAAGCAAACAAAGTTTTCAGGCTCCCTGTTTACACACTTCTTGAGATGGTAACAATTTCATGTTTGTGCATGGGTATCGTAGTATGTTTGTTTGAATGCATTTTTGTATTTTAAAACCTTCTGCATGGAGCTCAGAGATGAGCCGAATCTATTCATTCTGTATGCCTAATTGAGGAAGTAGTTCTTTTTCCTGACAGGCTTAATAAAAAATGCAGAAAGTAGCTAATATAGAGTAATGATTTACTTTCCCATATTATTAAGTAATTATCTATTTCCTATAAATTACTTTTTCATATCATTCAAATGAAATTTAATTTGTTCTGTTTCATTGCACCATGCCATGTGTTGTCAAATCTTTACAGCAACCCTGTTACATAACCCCATTTCAGATACAAGGAAACTGAGACTCAGAAGGTAAAACAAATTTGGATTTGGAAGTGCTACACTTATGCATTGTAGAATTTATCAGTTATAATGCATTGTCTCCAAGTCAATATCTTCTCTGTCCCACTATTTCTATTGATCTCTCCTAAGAAATATAACTCTACTAGTCATGTTAGCTATGTCTACTCTGTTTTATTTATATTATTATTATTATTATTATTGCAAGAGAGAAAGACAGATAGACAAGAAGGGAGAGAGATGAGAAGCATCAATTCATAGTTATATCACTTTTGTTGTTCATTGATTGTTTCTCATGGTTTTCTCTGTTCTGAAAGTAGTGTCCTATCTCACCAAAAGATGTAGGGTTTGTGAGAGCTCTTTTTCTTCTGAGAAATTTGTTCAGTTGATTTCAATTGCTTTGTGTGGATGGCGTGACTGGAACTGTGACCTAAGGAGAACTGAGACATTTCTTTATGACCTATTCAGAGTGAGAAATGAAAGTAAAAGCACACTAATTCTTGAATCAAAGGTTAGTCACCTTTCTTGTGATGTGAGTTAACTGAAGGCAAATTAGCAGCTGTGTTCAAAGAATTTAACAACTATTTCCTGGACTATCATTTATCTCAAGACATTATGTAGATACGTATTGCTATGTATACATAGATGAGTGTGTATTCCCTTGAATACACATACATTCCTTTGCCATCAAAGTTGACACAAGCATTTCACTTGTGGCATTCTGAATCCTGCCAGAAAATACCAGGAGCTTTGCTTAGCCAATCATTCATATTCTTGCCACATTCCCCTTATATCCAGTAGTGCAGCTTTGGGCTAGTGGTATGCGCTTTCATTACAGCTCATAATGGCTGTGGGAAATTAGATGTTGCATCCAAAGAAAACAAATTGAGCTTGTACATAAACAAAATTACAATCTGACTCTTCTTTTCATGGATTCTATCTATACCTTGCCATAAATAATCAGAAACATTATGAGAACAAAGAAAACTATTTTTAATGTAATGCATATATTTAATCAATCAGAAAGCACAGATTAAGCTCCCAGTATACAAAGTTCTGTACTAGAACTAGGTTTAGGAGGGATTGGAAACAAGTGTGACGAGGAGTTCAACAGAAACAGCTAAAGAGAAGAAAATGGAAAATGTACCTATTTCAAATTTTCTGCCACATCTGAGCTAGGATCACTGTCACCCCCCAGGGGCAGGATCTCCTTGCCATCTGCTCTTCCCAGAGCCTTGGTGAGGAAGCAATGCCACAGCTTACAGGGCCCTAACCACAAGCCCACAGGCATGAGGAACAAGGTACGTGGGCCTTCTCTGAAAATGAAGCCTACGTGCCTTTGCAAATCGCTGGCCTCTGATTTGTCATGGAATTTTCCCATGGAATATGTGAGAAGTTAAAAAAAAAATCCTATCGCCCTAGAATCACAGATCACAAAATTAAACTTTGATCAGTGATCTGTTGATAAAATCACTTTCTTTTCTGAAGTTCATCCCAGATTGCTTCCTACATTGTGTAGATTAAAAATAGCCACAATTTAGTTTAGTTTAGTTGACTTTATTTTTTACTTCTAATCACACATGCAGACACACAGACATAAAGGTTTTATTTTCCTTCACCTCGTTGTATCTGAGCAGGTCCTGTGATCACCTTTAAACTGGTAAGAAGCGCAGATACCACACTGTAATTTCAGAGGCTGGACCTTAAAGCAATCTTCTACTTCCATTTTCTTGTTGTTAAAATATTTTTTATTGGGTCCCAGCCACCACGCTCTGTGGAGCTGACTCTGCACACAGAGGCCACAAGGTAGGAAACCAAGGACCTCTGGTTGACTGCCCAGCTGACCTATGTCTGACAGCCAGCACCCACTGCCCACTGTGAGTCATCATCTTGGATGTTGACAGCCTCATTGTGCTCAACCCAGGCCAGAAAGAGCAGAAATGCTCAGCTGAGACCAGTCAGACACAAAATTATCAGAGATTATAAATGGTCTCTGTTTGGGGCAATTAGGTTTTGGGAGTGGTTTGTTATATTGCAATAAATACCTGAAACACTTCCCATATCTATGCACTTTCAGCCTCAGTTGCAACCCTTATAAGTCTCAGTATTTTGGGAAAACATTCCCAAATCTGTACCACATAACAAAGGTTCAATGAATGTTAGCTGAGTGTGTGTGTATGCGTGTGTGTGTGTGTTATGAGAGAGAGACAGAGATTCACTTTTCTGTATGCCACAAGAAAGTTACTTTAGAAAAGTAACTGGTAACTGCACGTCCTTAGTGTTTTTCGATCACTTAGGGGACATCGCCCCTCTTTCTCGGCCATCACAATACCAATTTAGAAGGACTGAGAAAGGGCAATGCAGCTGCATACATTTTCATCCCCTCCTGCTGCTGCATCGCTCAACCGTGTTCCATCAGCCTTTTGAGGCTGAATTTTCTGTGGGTTTCCCATTGTCAAGACTAGGTGGGGGGAACATTTACTTTCCTGAAACTAGGTTGTCTCTATGACATAAACTCCAGATTTCAAACAGAAAAGACTCTGATAATGAGGCTGCATTGTCAAAATACTGCAGAGAACATTTTAGAGGCTTGTTCAATGTATAGATCATTCCAACAATAATCATAGATGAGCACCGTTTCATTCATGAATTTTTTCTCTTTTCCATTTTAAAAGGTCTCAGGTCTTTTCTACATGTGTCTAAGCTACAAGCATCTTCCTCGATCGCCCCAGAAATTCTGAAAACTCTAAGTAGGGTGTCTCCTATGAACTGTTTAAACAACATACCTCACATTTGGACAGTTTCTTACAATATTTTTAAAATACTTTAAAAATACTATCGCCTTTGTTTTTGTCCCTTTGTGAATAAACTTGCTTTGGGGCTTTTCAGGTTCTCATTCTAAGGAGGGTAATTGTGTAAGGGCTATTGATCTAGCAGCTGCTAGCCTGCTCCTCTCAGATGTTTCTCCAGCCCTCTTGTCTCTGTTCCCAGGCATTTGTAAAAACAGAAAATATACAGATGTATTTTATTGCTGGACTTGTAGAGGTTAATCACTTTCCAACAAGCGTTTTGAAAGAGCAGTGGTATTTCTGATGCTTCACAGTTATGTAAATCCCTGAGCAGGGTAGTCCTACCCTTGTTCCTGCTGTGACAGCAAGAGCGGGGGCGGGCTGGGCTGGAGGTAGCCATCAAGTAAACCTGGGAGAGTAACCTGATTAGACTGTATTAACAAAGTCCATAGTCTCTTGCTCCGTTTTCAATGCTTGAGAAATACATAGTACCATTATTGAGGAACTAAATCACTTGAAATCCAGGGTCTCAGTGGACTGTATGATGTGATTTTTCTATTCCTCACACCCAACATCACTCTCGTATAAGCCCTTCCATTGAGAATTTCTGGTCAGTCACACATCTTTCTTACTTTTTTTTTTTTTTACCAGAAAAAAAACCACTTTCCAACCCAACCTCAAAAGGGTGCTTATGATGGGAGAAACAGAGAAGAAAATAAATTAAAAAGCCACAGAGCAGCCTGACAAGGCTGTTGCACAGTGGATAGAGCTTCGGACTGGGACGCGGAGGACCCAGGTTCAAGACCCCGAGGTCGCCAGCTTGAGCGTGGGCCCATCTGGCTTGAGCAAAAGCTCGCCAGCTTGAACCCAAGGTTGCTGGCTCCAGCAAGGGGTTGCTTGGTCTGCTGAAGGTCTGCGGTCAAGGCACATGTGAGAAAGCAATCAATGAACAACTAAGGTGTCGCAACGAAAAACTGATGATTGATGCATCTCATCTCTCTCCATTCCTGTCTATCTGTCCCTATCTATCCCTTTCTCTGACTGTCTCTCTGTCCCTGTAAAAAAAACAAAACACAGAGCAAAGCTCTGGAAAGAAATTTATGTCATCATAGGGCATCCACTCTGAGATGGAGCCCAGACTTTATATCCCAGTTCTAACACTTGGGTGCACTATTTAAACTGTCTGATTTCTCAAATATTGCATTTGTAAGTTGGAAAAGTAATGGTATTTAACATATAGAGTTGTTCCAAGATAACATGGATAATGTGCTTTTCTTAGTGTTCAACAAATTGTAACCATCCATCTTACGTCCCACAGATACTTCCTTAAGCAACTATAATGTGCTAACATTGTGCCAGGCATTGTACAAGGAGGTTAAGACACCATCTGAACATGCAGGGCAATACAGTCAATTTAGGGTAGAATAACATTCATACTGAAAATATTAAGTAGCATGAGAAATAAACAAGAGCTCAAGGGAAGTGCACATTGAATGGGAATGTATGAGGTCAGAGAAAACTTCTTGGAGATGGCAGACTTTGAAGAAAAAAGGTAGATTTTTGATAACTGGTAGAGGAAAAGAGAAAATAGATCCATGAAATGAGTTGAGTGAGCATGGCTGTAAGTAAAATGCCGCATTTTAAACAAGGATGGGATGTGTTCGTGTTTGGGAGAGTACGTATTGGCCAGCCTCTTAGAGTCTACCCCACCCCCATAAACACGTCTCTGTGCTTCTGTGGGTCATCCTACAAAAAATATTTGAAGGCCAAGGAGGAGAAAAGAACCTCTGAAAATGAGAGGATCAATTTAGATTAATTTTTAAGTCATTTTGGCCGCATAGTCTTTATCAAGAGAATATGGAGAGTGAACTGGGTGTCAAGGGAAGCAACAGCTCCTTCCAGCCAGCAGACTCAAGACACATTTTCCTCAGTACTATTCTGGACTTCATTTTCCCCATAAGCTTTCAAATTTCAATCACTGTCCCCACTGAGTCTGGGGAGAAATTGATAAAGAAAATAATGTAGCAGACAATCACAAATGAATTGAATTTGAGCACAATTGAGATGAACTGCAGTATTTAAAAATAGAATTATTTCAGAAATGGGCTTAAGGATAAGCATTTCTGTCTTATGTGTTGCTTCAATGTTTGAGAACAGAAAGAAGGGAAAGAATTAGAAGGGCAGGAAGATGGGGAGGGAGAAGGTTGTGCACTGACTTGGCTAAATGTCTATTTAATTTCTTTCAGCTTTTTTATTTTGGGGGTCCTTCTTCAAACTACCTGAACAGCATTACAAAGAGAAATTGTTAAAATAAAACGATGTTGCTTATAATCAATCAGAAGTGAATTGAAGTTTTTTCATATAGGCTGTGGTGCATAAAAGCCTTTTCTTTTCTCTATTAATAATTACTGAGGTTTTGAAGAGGGAAAACAGAATCATAGACTCATAGTCATAGAACTGAAAGGGTCCTCAGCCATAATCTTACTCAGTTCCCAAACTGGGCTGTACTATCAGAATCCTCAAAGGAACTGAAAACACTTTTATTCCCTGATCGTATTCAAGACCTACTGAGTCAAATTCCTTGGAGCCGAGGTTCTAGAATTGGGAAGTTAAAAGCGCTCCAAAAAAAACTTCAAAGAAGACACTGGGATCTGGAAGCTACTGATTTACTACTGTACCCCTCAGAATTTGCCATAGAAGAAGCCAAATCTCCAAGCAGAGAAGTCCTATAAGGTATAAAGTGACAAAGCCAAGAAGTGAAGCCAGCATTTCTGACTCCTGGTGCATTGTGCTTCCCACTACTCCAAAAAAAGTGGGATGAAGGAATATGAAAGTCCCTGGATTCAAAGAAATCTCCCCTGGGAAGTGTAGGTGTTCCTAGCCCACATGATACAGGATTCTCAGGTCATCGAGGGACAGGACTAGAAGTGACCCTCTTCAAGTCTGAAAGCTGAGGAGCTCTTCACCGCTTCAGTCAGAAGTCACAATGTTGTGCCTCCAGCTTTGGCATCTTGAAGTGTAGGCTCATGAGACAATAATCACCTCTTTAATTACTGGACAATATCATGAACAGGCTAAGTCCTGAAATGAGCTCAAGCCAGAAGATGTGAAGATGCTGGAAAATAAAACCAAATTAACATTTTCTGCAAGCAGTTCTTTCTAATTTAGGAAGCCGCTCATGCCAAGAGCAGATTCTCAGAACTTGGAGTGACCTTAAATTGTATTTAGCCCAATCTTTCAGCAAGGCGAGAATCTAGTGTACAACACCCATGCCAGGTGGTGGGCTGGACTCCCCCACGACATGTGCAGTGAGGTGGAATTTGCTCTCTCTCTCTTTTTAAGGTAACCTATTTTATTGTCTTATCTTTTATTGCTGAGGAAAAAATGCTAATTTTAATAAAAATGTTTCCTTCTCTGTGAGCTCCAAACATAATGATTCTTCTAGAGGGCTTTTTTAAAATTTGTTTTTTACAAAGCTGTTTCCTGTACTAAATAGCAGGTCCCAAGTATTTTCAGAAAGGACCGAGTGACCTCCTCACACACCCCTCCTTGAACAGAAGCGCTCCCACTGCCGTTTATGTTACAACTATCGTATTCATTGTAGCACAGTTGAGTGTATCAGACCTTTCCCCCCAGTAGACTGTGATCTCCTGGGGAGTGGACACCTGAAAAATGATCTATTCACTCATCTCTGTATTCCTCTTTTCAACACAATTTGTGATACCGATTAGGTATCTTAAAAATCAGTACTACTCCAAATGGGATTTTGATCCACAGTGGGATTATTGCTTCCTTTGGGGTAGACATTATGTAGCTTAGATTAACATTTGATTTTTCAAATAACCATCAAGCATCTTTGGTTCAGGGTGACCCGAAAGGTACTGAAATCCGAAAGTCCTTTCTTATAAATATTAATGGTTGTATTTCCCCAATTTGAACAACAGTGACAAATTTTACCTAAAATGTAAGGCATGTTTTCAGGTACAAATGGCTATATTAAGACCCAAACACTTAAAATAGAATAGCAGTTAAGCTACTCAGATTCAAATCCTGGGTCTGTCACCTTACTATTATGTGTGACCTTGGGCAAGTGACATCACTTGTCTGAACATCAGTTTCCTTATTTATTTATTGAGCATAATTACAGTACCAACTTTCATAAATTTTTTTTAAATTTCTTTTTATTTATTCATTTTAGAGAGGGGACACAGAGTGAGACAGAGAGAGAGAGAAAGAGAGAAAGGGGGGAGGAGTTGGAAGCATCAACTCCCATATGTGCCTTGATTTGACCAGACCAGGGCAGGGTTTTGAACTTGCGACCTCAGTGTTCCCAGGTCAACACTTTATCCACTGCACCACCACAGGTCAGGCCATAGAATTTTAAATTAAAAAAAAATATATGTATTTGACAAAGACTTCTAAAAAAAATGATTTTTAAAAATGTTATAACTCAATAATAAAAGTCAACCCAATAATATAAGCAAAATATCTGTATAGACTCTTGATAGTTGGACAAAATGTAGTAGGTAAAAAGAGTTGATATCAACAGGCCCTTAGTGATGTAGTGATGAGGAGTGGGGGGGAGCATGTTACAGTCCTACGATGTGGCCCCCCAATCTTCAGGGGCCTTGTGCCCCTGCACTGTGACCTTCATGGGTCTTCCTCGAGTTGTCTCTCCCCCCTTTGGTGGCACAGGATGGCTAGAGTGAGCTGGAGCTGGCCGCTTCCTTCCCCCTGGGTCAGTTAGGCTCTGATACTCCCCTGTCAGGGAGGCTCATGAAACAGTTTCTCCTGAGGACAGACCTGATTAAGGAGAAGGCAATGCTCTGACACCATTCTCTGTATCACATGTTTTCTATGTACAGTGCATCATACTTTGGACAACTTCTTATGGCTATTTTCTCCCATGTCTATTTATTTCTATTTCTGGGTATCTCTTAAAATAAAAAATATCATGCACTCACCATTATTTTTCCCTTGTTTAAAATTATTTCAAAAGTTAAGTTAATCAAAGAAAAGTGTTGTCTTAGTATTTATCATCTTTTATTATGGCTAATACTCTTTACAGTGTTGTTAAGAGCCAGAACTAGAGTTGCACTGCCTGTATTCAAGTCCTAGTTCCATCCTTTATTGGCTTTGTGACTTTGAGCAAGGTATTTAACTACTCTGTGACTCAGATTCCTCATCTATAAGACAGGGAAATTAGTGATATTTCATGAGGACCTTTTAATGATTAATTTTAGTAAATGACCAAAAGTAGTTAGGACAGTTTCTGTTAAAAAAATAAATACCAATAAGAGTTAGTTATCATCTTGTTTGATTCATTAAAAACTCAATCAACTAAGTCATCTATATATATGACAAAGACATTCAATATATTTGCCCAGTTTACTGTAGAGTTCCTTTGTATATCTTCTGTACATTATGAATAAATAGAAACATTTTACATCTTTGTTTTGAAGAAAAATGTTAAATATGATGTGTGCTTGAGGAACATGGAAACCTAGTGGCCAGTGGAGATGGAGGAGTGAGCACAGCTCAGTGACCCAGTGAGGAGAAGTTACATTCAGCATGTGCAGCTTGAGTAGTAAGGGCACAAACCAAACCAGAGGACAGATATCAAAGCTACATTATCACAGGTCAGTGTGTGTATAGAGATAAGAAACTACTTTAAAGTGGTAGAACATATACAATTTACTACCAAGGTAAAAATATACTAAATAGTTATAATTCAATAATACAGTGTATCTTTCTTGCACATAGTACTTATGTTAATTCATATTTTGTCTCATTTTTTAATATGTAAATTCAATTTTACTATAAAGATGAATGTTTTGAAATGGTTTATGTCATTATTTCTATAATATCTTTTTTTATTGAGTTTATTGGGATGACATTGGTCAATAACATTATGTAGGTTTCAGGTGTACAATTCCATAATACATCATCTGTATATTGTATTATGTGTTCACCACCCCAAATCAAGTCTCCTTCCATCACCATGTATTGCCCCTAGCATTTTTCTGACATAGTGCATGTACAATGCTGTCATTTGATAGTAGATGTTAAGTAAATATTTATAATTTTATATATTTGGGCCCATTGTTCTAGTGTGGCAAGATTATCTGAACCCAATCTGTCAGACAATTTATTAAATTGACCCTTCTAACTTGCCACCGAGTGAAAATGTAATTAGTCTGCCTGCAGTGTTTTCAGACATTGCCTTGATTGAAAAGACATAGAGATAGATCTCTGATCCAGGTTATTATAGACTTATAAATTCATACATCTTTTGATGTGTTTGCTTAATTGCTTATATAAATGAATTTACAACATGAGTCATAAAGCTTCATTCCCTTCTTTTGTATAAATTTAATCTCAGTCTGTCAACTGATGGGCTGGGATGACATTGTGAGGGACATTGTCTTCTCTGCCACCAGACATATAGCCTATATTTTGTGTTGATGCAGGAAGGCAAAGCTAATTATCTTGCAATCAGTAGAGAAACTTCTTGTATATTTAAATCAAAGCGGCCATCTGCTCACCACTCTTACTCTGCTTCATGGAGGCAAGGCTCTGGGTGGGATGCTGCACACGTGGTCAGCGTCACATTTCAGGAACAGGCTTGTATTCTAGAAGCAGAGCCAGTATCTTTTACCCTAATTTGAGAATACCTTGTGTCAGTCCTTAAAAGCTTAGAAGCATGAGTCTTGATTCTCTAAGAATACTATGAGCAACATGAGGGCAAGTACTGTGTATCCCATCAACGTCTCCCTCCCTCTGCCCCTCTATGAGACCATCCCAGGATAGGGAGATCTAAGCAGAAATTGGTCCTTGGAGACTACTGATATCTGCAGGCTCTCTCCTCCCACCCTTACATTTAGGTCCATTGACCTAGAATGTGAGTGAGAAACAAAAAAGATAGCATCCTTGCACCTTTCCCCAAGTGAAAATCTGAGATGCTGTTAATATTTTAATGGTCATATTCTAAAGCTTTGTGACAGATTACACATTACTAAAAACACAATGAAATGAACACACACACATATATGCCATTACTGATGTCTTCATCTGAAAACAAACAACAGAATTACTCACAGCTTCTAGATCCTGCCTTGGAGTTCTCTTTTCTTTTCAAATACACATACACACACACACAAACACACACACACACACACACACACACACACACACACACACACATTATTTGTAATTCAAAAACAAAATAACTCCTGACTTCATCAACCAGAATATGAAGACATGTTTGTTGCTCTCTACTTTGATAATTTATCTGGGTCCCTCTTTTTCTTAATTGTAGACATCTCTCTGTAAATATTGACCTTTGCATTCTATTTTTAGATACATTTATCACCATTATTTAGGATTGTGGAGGATTCTCTTTTCAAAGCTTTCCACATTCCTCTATCTCCTGCCCATATCTCTTATGATATACGTTCTGGAAAAGACTGTTAAAATGTGTACTGATTATTTATGCTGTACCTAGTCACATGTAAAGATCTTGGTTAGCTTTAGAAAGTTAAAAAAATGACTCAGCCCTGACTCTTTAGGGAGTTCTGTCACCAAAAGAGATGGGACCCCACCTAACAGGGTGCTACTTTATTCCATACTGCATTCAAGAACTGAGGTCTGAGCTGCATATTACCTACCGATGTGCCATAGGTCTTCAGAGGAGAAACAGCATAGTAACAGATAAGTGACTGGGGAAGCCTCATAGAAGGAGTGGCCCTGCAGCTTATTGTAAAAAGGTTGTGTATAGGCAAAGGAATATTTCCAATTCTTTTAAAAATTATTACACTGCACTGCAACTTATATATCTTGTTGCTTCTATTTATAAATAATTAATTCAAAGGCAAACATAAAACACAGGTCCCCAGACCTGTGCCTGTAGGGATGCCTCCCCTTTCCCTGGGGTTTCACAGGAAAACAGGGTGAACACTAATTAATAGTGTGTGCCAGTTTTAGAACAAGATTATTTCCTAAAGTGCAGGGAAGACTCTGCATACCAAGAAAGCATTTTTAGATTCAGAATTATATTTTTAATTTATGTTGAAGTTTAATTATAATTTTGAAATTCATTTATACCACAACAAAAGAAATAGTAAAATTAGAGTTATTTAAGCAAAGGGACAAAGTTCCTCATCAGATGATGAAGTGTATCCATAAAAGACAGGGAGAGAGAAAGAAGCATGTAGAAATTTAACAGAACTGGTTGGCTTTCAAAACTTAAGGAAGTTCCTAGAAATTTGTTGTAAAAACTTCATCTCCTAAATACTTTATTGGATAAAAATGGTCTTAACGCAAATAATTAACATTGCAGTAGTGATTAGGACCAGAAAACAGCCAGGAGATACAAGCTAGGGTCAGAATAATCAACAGTTATTGTTGAAAGTATGACATGCCAGGTACCACGATGAACATTAAGTTTCCTTAGAGATGAGATACTGAAGGCTGGCAGGAACAAGTTACATTTTGATTTTGAGAGCTCTGTGTGCAGGGGTCAGTCCTGAGCAAGCAGAGAAGTTTATGAAGGAAGAAGATGAGTCAACAAGCTCAGGAAATGTTAAAGTATCAACATGGTGAACATTTTTTTGTGTGTCACAGAGACAGAGAAATGGACAGATAAGGACAGACAGGAATGGAGAGAGATGAGAAGCATCAATTCTTTGTTGTGGCACCTTAGTTGTTCATCAATTGCTTTCTCACAACATGATGAACATCTTTTATTCACCCCATTTACTAAAGGGGGAAGAAAGGAAATTATCATGATTTCAAATCATTGCTTTACTGGAATTATTTTAATACTTCTAAGTTTGAGCATTTCCAATAATTTCCCGAGTGACATATGCTACATGGCAATTATAATTTTTCTCATCTCTCTGTGACCCTTCAACATTTTTACAAATACCTAGATGTTTTGTTTAACAAATAGGTGTATATATGTATGTGCGTGTATATATCAATATATATATTTACACATGTGTATTATATAAATGTGTGTGCTGTATATACGGTATACATACACATATGTGTGTATATACATATACTCATATGTATTATATGCTTCATATCCATGTATGTACATGTTTATATATGTATATATGTACATATACATAGATATGTGCTAACAAATAAATATATTGGTTTGTTTTTAAATGCCATAATATAGTCACAGAAATTATTTAAGTGCATAAAAACAAGGCCAGAATGTTACTGAAAAATAAAAACGATTTCATTTTATTCCTTTTCAATTATAATCATCTATAATTATATAAATATATAAAATTACTTACTAGATTAGTATGTAAAATTGTCTCTAGCTCAGGAAGTAAAATATCTATCATATAGTTGTTTTCTAAGACTGTCATGAGGGTTAAACAATCTCAAAAGTTAAGGAATAGTAAACAAAGGTACAGTTACATCTAGAGATGGGTTTCTGATGACTGAGAGTGCAGACGAAAGCAGGAGATGTGGTGGGGAGTGGCTGTGCGGAGAGAGGCCTGGCAGTGTGGAAGGGGGGGGGGATCAAGCCCAGGGGTTAAAATCCAAATGTGAATGTCAGCTTGTCATGCCTCAGGTTCTTTATCATGACTGTGCTCAGCTAAGATAAATGCAGGGAAGGTGACTGAACACATCCTTGGAACGGAGCTTGGACCCGTGCTATCCTTAGCACCAGGCCAGTTTGTAACAGTGCCCAGGTGTTGTGGGAGATGTGAAAGTAATATTACAGTAGACACTGCAGGTGTGGCATCTGGAGCCAGCAACCATGTCAACATCCAGAGTCTTTCTCAGCTGTCTTGGGGTGAAAGCTGTGCTCCCATTGCCTGCCTGGCATTGTGTACGGATGACAACTGTCCATGAGACCTGCCTATGGAAGCAGGAGTGGCCATGAGCTCCTGTAGTAGGGACAGCTCAATGCATGGCTTCAGTCTCCCATGCTGTCCAAAGGGAGACACTGCCATTTCATGCCCCCTTTTCTTATTTAGCAAGCACAATAATTAAAGAAATCAATCAATCAATAAATAATAACATTAAATTCTGCTGACTTCCCTCAGGATGACACCTGAGTAGCAATTGTTAATAAAAACATCAAAGACATCTAATTCTATTATCTAATTTTCTAGTTGGAGACAATAACGTTCTTTTTCCCTCACATTGTTTGGATAACAAGTGTTCTAATGTAATATTACTTCCACATCTCCCAAACAAGTAAAAGGTAGACAAAGGGAACACAGAATCAAAATGTAAACTGCAGAGAAATTCTAAGACGAAAATTGGTTGAGAAAAGATGTTGGGGACACATCCATAAGTGACATTTAGGAGTTAACATCCCTGAGAGGATGTCCTTGGTGTTTGTTTCTTTTTTTTTCTGTCTGGATAATGGTGATCTCCATACTGTTCTGGTGTTCAGGACAAACTCTTGGTCCGATGGGCTCTTTCCTTCCTCTTAAAGAAGAGAGTGAGGGTTTGTTGATAGGTTCCTGAAAATGTTGACTCTCATGAGACCATCCAATGCTACAAAAGTCAAATGCATATTTTAACCTGGAGAATTTGGACTCTGCTCCAATAAAGATAAAGGTAGCCCAGACAGAGAGATGGGCAGGAAGACAGCAGGGTGTGGTGTGGTGTCAAGGAGACGGTGTGGAATGATGGGATGTGGTACAATCCCAGTTAGACCTTTATGGGAATATTCCTACATCATCCAAAAACACACATTATTGAAAAGTGCGCTGTTTATAAATATGCATCGCGCCTGACCAGGCTGTGGCACAGCAGATAGAGTGTCAGACTGGGATATGGAGGACCAAGGTTTGAGACCCCAAGCTCGCCAGCTTGAGCTCGGGCCCATCTGGCTTGAGCAAAAAGCTCATCAGCTTGGAACCAAGGACACTGGCTCCAGCAAGGGGTTACTTGGTCTGCTGAAGGCCCGTGGTCAAGGCACAGGTGAGAAAGCAATCAATGAACAACTATGGTGTCGCAACGGCAACGAAAAACTAATGATTGATGCTTCTCACCTCTCTCCGTTCCTCTCTGTCTGTCCTTATCTATCTCTCTCTCTGACTCTCTCTCTGTCCCTTAAATATATATATGCATCTTTAGACTCCTTCACCTTACCATGTGTATTCTATTAATGTGCACATCATTCAGGAAAAACTTTATTCTGGACTAAAACCAATATGTTCCCATACCTTCCTTTCAAAAACCCATCCTTTCAAAAATCTAGCTATGATAAAAAAATAAATAAGTAGTTGAGGGAGAGAGGTCTTTTTCTTGAACTTAATTAACTATATGGGGAAAAAAAGGAATATACAGCAAAACACTATAAAAGTAGAAACTGAAAGCAATTTCAAATTTGCTGTCTTGATAAGTGACAGTGTAGACAGACATCTGTAGTCATTTGCACGCATTCATACCCTGGATTCTTACTGCACACCAATGTAATGACATTGCACCCATTTGGTGATTAATCAGTAAAGTCCTGATTATATTAATATGACATATTCTTGTGTCCTGAATAAGAATGCTGAGACTAATAAAATTTAAGCAAAAACAAAAAACAAAAAAAATCAACTAAAAACCTATAGGCCTGTGGTTTTTTAATTAATTTTTGGCTGGGGTAGTGCCGCTGTTTATAGGCTTTGTCAGTGTGTTCAGGGGAACAGAAAAGACAGTGTGACCCCCTACACCATTCCTCATCACTGCAGCTGATACCCGACCTGAGATGCTTTGTCTTTGCCTACCCTGGTCAGCTAGTTCTGTGCTTGCAAGGTCAAGTCCCCCAGGACAGCTGCATGGAGCTGTGAGATCATTCATGCCTTGGGTAGCAGAATGGGGATTATTTTTCTACAAAAATAATTAATATTTTTATTTTTTAAATTAAAATTAATAATTATAATAACATAAGTACAGGTATTATGGGAAAGAGGTGATGCACAGCTGTGGTTCGTCTAAGAACGACTGAACAGAAGAAAAGTGTGAGAGACCTGGGGCCCACCCCTCTTCGGGTATTGAGAGGAGTAGTTGCCTTTGTATAGTTTTGATGCAACCTGAGTTCACAAAGTAATGTGACTGCCAAAGAAATGTTTTTCAGATGAATTAACAGAATTACAATTTTCAGATCCATGAAAGGTAGGCCACTCTCTCACTTACTGAGGTAATGTATCCAATTCTGAACACTAGGATGGAAAGAACATGAACAACCTGGTATGCTATATTCAAATAGCTAAGGGTCAGAAGTGTATGATTCAGGGAAAGGTTGAAAGCAGAGGGGATACTTGGCTAGGGGATTTAGAGTGTTAAGGGAAATTGTACTAAAATATTGGAAAGTTAGCTGGTCAGGGAGGAAGCAGTCACGCCGCATGGTTCTAAGGGGACAGAGTCCAACTGGCAGACATTGTGCGATGTGAATTCTTCCACTCCATAGGACAGATTATTTTTTACCATTCCAGGGAGATCCTCAACTCCTTATCACGGCAGTGCTTGAGTAGAGACTGACATCCACTTAGGGAGGAGACAGTGTCAGGTGGAATGAACTTGAAGTGTCCTGCAATGCAGCAATTAATCTCCCATGGTTTTCCCAATTCTCTCTTTCTCATGGAAGGTCACCAGAAAGGCCAGATTTTTTTGTGTCACTTTCATCCCTAGTACATTTTCTTTTCATTTTCCAAAACTGCTGCTCTATTGCAGGGTACAATAGCACACCGAAACCTCTGCTTTCTGGCTCCCCTGAGGAATGTGTTCCAGTTTGGGTAATTACATTCTGCCAGCCTAAATTATCCCCGCACATTGCATGAAGAGGCATTTTTCGTTAATATCTACCCTAAATTGTTGCATAGTGTTTCTGAGTACCAGTAAATATCACATACATGCCAAAGTAATAGTCAGCAACTTGGAAACAGCCCATCTTGTTTACAAGAGAACAAGGAAAGATTAAAACTAATTAAAATTCACTCTGATCATTCATACCCTTTCTGCATGTTTGGGCCTTTATGCCCAATTAGGGGAAATTGGCATCATATAGCCTGTGTTTATTTTCCTGGGTTTTGTGAATTTGTTTTTTTCATCTCCATTCATCTCCTATCCTTATTTTACTGAAAGAATACCCCAAAAGGTTTGTGAGGGGAAAGAAAGTGTGAACCATCAATAATATAAAGGTGCAGTGAAGAAGTGGAGGTCCGGCCCGGACCCTTCATCATGGGAGAAATTTTACAGACAGCTTTGCAAACTCTCAGTCATGGCTGCTCCAGTCAGGGGCTAGATCCCATAGATATATATTGTACGTCCCTTTGGCTTGCCTGCCTCCTTATTAAGAGCATTTATTAACGTTACTTTCATTGCTGACCTCGGGAAGTTATTGCAAATGTTATTTCTCTTCTTTGCTTGTTCTGACTCTCACTCTTGTTCACACACATGCACAAGCATGCACACATGCACAACACACACACACACACACACACACACACACACACATACATCTCTGACCTCTTTTCTTTAATGATCCCAGTATCTCAGGATAGCACAATTGCCATATACATCACTTTTTTCCATTTACACTTTGTATCAGGCAAGGGGCATATCTGAGCACACAGAAACTTGTCTGGAGATTGTGAGCATCAATGAACTGTCTGCAGATGTTGGTACACATCCAGGTGTGTGATAGCTAATCGATTATTGGCTCTGAGGTCCTAGACAGCACAGGCTGGGTCTCCTTATCCTCATTTTTAAGGGTAGACACAAGGTCTAAAATAAACGGATGTCCAGGAAATGTGATTTAAACTGACATGAATTGAATGGGAAAAGTAAATTATATGAGCAAGACTCTAACCTTCGATACCCCAAAGCTCTCTCAGGCAGCAGGGTCCATGAGCTCTGTCCTCTGTTTCCACACGCACCTTTCCTCCTTCAGGATACACCTTTACTTCTCTATTTCTCTCTTCTCCAAAGCAGAGCAACTTCCTTGTAGGAGTCTTTTCGTCCCTTTAAGATTTGTATCTTTTTCCTCTGTCATTTACTGATGAGTTGAGATGGTCATTTATTTATACATGCATTTATCCTTTCATTTGGCAAATTCTTATGGAAATGTACTATATGCCCAGAATGGTGCAATTTCAGGGGTATAGAGATAAGAGCTCATGAAACATATCATGTAGAGAAGAAGACAAATATTAAATAAATCCTCATACAAGGTATTATTTAATGTCTATGTTAGAGATGACAAGTCCAGAACAGGAAGAGTATAATAGAACAGAATCCCGTAGTCTTCCTTGAGGCAAACAGGCATTGATCAGCAGTTGGGCATGTTTGGTCTGGAACTTGGGCACTGCTGGAGGAACCCTATGGTCCTGTGTCCTCTCACTTCCCGGCCACAGAGCGAGCCCTGAAAAGGCGAGAGTCATGGACTAGGATCAGCAGATCTCTGGTGTGGCTTAAACCTTGTGGCTGCCTCTGTGTGGTCCTGGGAAAACCCCTTTCTTTGGGGCCTCAGATTCTCTAAATGTGCGGAGGACCCGGTGGCATCATGCTCGCTGTGGTTCTTCAAGCGCTGACATTTCATGTTTCTCCGGGCAGGTGTCTCATCATACAGAGAACAGCCGGCAGGAGTGACTGAGCTCTTATTCTGGCCCAAAGTCGTTAATTAGGCAAGAAACACAACATAGTTTGAAACTTCACATAATTTTTGCTTTATAGTTTACTCTTTCCTCCACACAATTTTCTTATCTATTCTAAACTGATTCACAAATGGTTGCAAGAATTTGGGGGCTTACATTGCCTGTTTTGCAATTCAGACAAGTGATTCGGATATTCCCAGCACATACACTTAATCAAAACAAGCCCAATTAAGCTCACTACTCCAGATTCCACCTCATTAGTTTTCTGTTCCTAAAATATAACAGATGTCATTGCTGCAGGCCCGGAGGTACAGGCACATTTTTCAGCTAAGCACTTACAATGAGACCCAAGTTAGAGGAAGATTTAATTATTACTTTCATTGTCATGGCTTCCTGTGGAAGCTCATTTTTCACTTAATAGCAATCTCTTTCTACTTAGTTGCCCACTGCCACCAATTCAGTGTGGCTTTTCCCTCAAATAGTGTGTTCATAAAAAGTTTCATACCAATCCTCTGTTTTTCAGCCTGAGAAATTGATTTTGGTTGCTTCCAGGCTGATCCAATGCTGCACTTCCAGCGCAGAAGGAAGGAGGTGGACATGGGAGGCAATGATTCCGGCACATTTCTGAGCAGCCTCAGGGCTCGTTTATTGGCTACTCTGGCACCCTGCCTCAAAGAGGTTCATGTTTCTAATCTTTCACATTGCACTTCAGACAAAATCGTATTAGAGCAGTAAGATTGCATTTAAATCCATTGTATGCATTTTCTCCTCCAGGCCATGAACACTTCTGAACCTGAATCCTATCCATATACTTCTGCATATACCCAGCTCCAAGCATGCACTGGCACACACTGGCATAAAATAGGTACTTGTTTTTAAGAATAGAAGAAAAATAATTAAATAAATATAAAAAAACTGTCCTTGGCCGGTTGACTGAGTGGTAGAGAGTTGACCCAGTGTGTGGATGTTCCAGGTTTAATTCCTGGTCAGGGCACATAGGAGAAACACTCATCTGCTTCTCCACTCCTTCACCTTCTCTCTGTCTCTTCCCCTTCCACCTCCTGCAGCCATGGCTCGATTGGAGTGAGTTGGCCCAGGTACTGAGTACAGCTCCATGGCCTCTGCTACAGTGCTGTTGCTGAGCAACAGAGCAATGACCAAGATGGGGAGAGCATCGCCCCCTAGTGGGCTTGCCGGGTGGATCCCAGTCCAGGCACATGCAGGAGTCTGTCTCTCTGCTTCCCTGCATCTCACTGAATAAAAAGTAAATATATAAATAAAAATAAAAAAAATTGAATCAAATTGCTCTGAGCAACAAAAGGAACAAAAATGCTTTATGTGAGGTTTAGTGTTGATGATGGATTCTTATAAGTGGAATACTTAGTGATTATTTGTCCACAAAGCAGATAGCTCTAAATCTCAACCTTATACATTACTCACTGATTCAATGTTTCTAATCAATGTTGGCATTAGTTCACTAAGTCTTACAGTTTTTAATTAAATATGCTCTTAATTATTTAGCCACATGTTGAGACATGTACACTGATGGAAGTAGTAAGTATCCTGGTAGTCACACACACAGGTAACCCCCTCCCCCGCCCCGTGCCTTACCTCACAGCCCATGGAAAGGTGGTCAGACCTTCCGAGCTTCACATTCCAGGTAAGTTTGACACCTTGCATGCTTCAGAATTGGATTTTATTTATGCTGTGTCTTTCCTCCTCCCTCACTTTGTATTTCTAGATAAGCACTTATTTCCTAAAGAGACCCTAGGTGGGTTTTTTTCCCCTGGAAACAGTAAACAGTAAGACAGACTCTAACATAGTCACACCCCCATAGATGTATCCCTGCCTTTCATTAGATTTGAGGATGGCTATGGACTTAGATTTCATAATCTATTGAGATTGGGGCTAAACCAGATGCATACCATAACACACACTCAGATACACACAGAGAATGAGACTATAAAAAATATGATCTTTGGCCCTGGCTGGTTGGCTCTGTGGTAGAGCATCAGACTGGTGTGTGGATGTCCCAGGTTCATTTTCCAGTCAGGGCACACAGAAGAAGCTCCCATTTGCTTCTCCATTTCTCCCCCTCTTGTTTCTCTCTCTCCTCCTCCCTTTCTGCAGCCATGGCTAGATTGGAGTGAGTTGGCCCCAGCCACTGAAGATGGCTCCATGGCCTCTGCTTCAAGTGCTAAAAAATGGCTCTGGTTGCAATGGAACAAGGGCCCAGATAGACAGAGCATTACCCCCTACTGGGTTTACCCGGTGGATCCCTGTCGGAGTTCATGTAGGAGTCTGTCTCTGCTTCCCCTCCTCTCAATAAATTATATATATATATATATATATATATATATATATGATTTCTAATTTTAAAAACTGAAAAGAATGTATATATCCAAGTGATGTGTATATTAGAGTCTCCTTGGTGACTGAAAAATCATTCCAAAAATGCTGACATCACTCAAAATTTCCAAAGCTTTCTTTAGAAAATTTTTTAAGAGCCATGTATAGTCACTTCAGGCAACTATGATAAAATGCTACAGACTGGGCGGCTTAAACAACAGAAATGTATTTGTCCCAGTTCTCGAGGCTAGAAATACAAGATCAAGCTGTCAGCCAATTCAGTTCCTGGCAAGAGCTTGCTTCCTGCCACCTTCTCACTATGTTCTCACACTGGCTCTTTGTGACTATTCAGAGAGAAAGCCCCCGAGTTTCTGGTGTTTCTTCTTAGAAGGGCACCAATCTCATCAGACCAGAACCTCACCAGTTTGACTTCATTCAACCCCCAGCTATCTCCAGGAAGGCCCTCTCTCTACACACAGTCACAGTAGGGGGTAGGCTTGGAATTTTAGAGAGGCAAAACCTTCAGACTATAACAAACAGGTTTTGTTTATGTTTATTTAGTGAGAGGCAGGGAGGCAGAAAGACAGACTCCCACATGCACCCTGACCGGGATCCATGCAGCAAGCCCCCTACAGGGCGATGTTCTGCCCATCTGGGACCTCTGTTCCATTGTTTGGCAACGGAGCTATTTTAGCACTTGAGGCAAGGCCATAGTGCCATCCTCAGCACCTGGGGCCAAACTGCTAGAACCATTTGAGCCATGGTTGTGGGAGGGGAAGAGAGAAAGAGAGGGAGAGGGAGAGAAGGGGGAGGGGAAGGGTGAAGATGCTGATGGTTGTTTCTCCTGTGTGCCCTGACTAGGAATCAAACCCAGGATCTTTACACATCAGGCCAATACTCTACCACTGAGCCAACTGGCCAGGGCCCACAAACAGATTTAATAAAAACACAATAAAATTTCAACTGAACTGTCTTGAAATCAGAGACATGATGTTTCAAGAAGAGAAAGCATTGCCTGCTCTCCTCAGTCACTTGAACTCATCTGACTTATTCACTTGACTTGGCTTCAAATAATCCTAGGCAATTTCTAATACTGAAACTCACCATCATCAGGTAAAAAAAATGGTACTACAGATATTTAAAGAATGTATTACTGAGTCTGAAGACAATTTGCTAGGAGGAATTCAATATTTACTTGAAATGATTACAGTATTATTGGAATTAATCCATAGATGTCCAGGTTGACTATTAGGTCAGGAGAGCATTTAATCAGAAAGAAAAGATGAGTATGCAGATCAAGGCAACCAATGGCCTCTATGTAGAGCAATATGTCTCATCAGGCCACATCTACAACACACGAGTGATTAAATAGCATCATGTCACACAAGAGACAGCAGAGCACTGTGACATTTAATACTAATGCCTTTATTTTTTAATTCCTTCATTTTGTCATGCTCCTGACTTCATTTTCAGGGCCTAGAATAACATTGAGCATAGGGTGGACACTTAATAAGCACTTATTGAATTGAACAGATAGGTAATTCTCTGAAGGCCAACTAATTGGGTTCTGTTAAACCTGACGCCTCTTTCATGCAAAGCAAGAATTGGTGAATGCTATCCCTCCCGTTAAACCTGGCTCTGCCTCTGGTTACTATACGATCTGTGAGCTAAGGACAACTCTTTTATTTTTAAAAGGTTGGGGGAGATGAAATCAGGAGAAGAATAAAATTTTGTGTCACTTAAAAATGATATAAAATTTTAATTTTAGTGTGCTTTATTGGATCACAGTGTTAATTGGTGCTTTTTCTTAAATCTAGACTTAGTAAAGAGGATTTTATTTGACAGGAGTATTGTGGGGGAGGGGACCGTTGGCAATAGGAGAAACTGAACTTTTACAATAAAAAGAAGTCTCTGACGGTCAGATAAGCAAGCTTCTCAGAAAGAAACAAACATGGCCAAGAAGAGCCAAGTGGACATGGGTGAAAGGTTCATGTGATCGAATAGCTGATGGAATAAGCAGGACATTCCAAGTGGTCCTTAAGGATGATCTAGAGGCTGGCTCAGGCTGCAGCTAGGAAAAAGTACAGAACTCTGGGGGAGGTGAGATCTTAACCAAAAAGGTTGGTTGAAAAGCATGTTGTTCCCATTCATCAATTAGAATAAAACAATTGAGCTAATTATGTATGAGGCAGATATTGGGGAGCTGGAAAGTGGGTACCTGGCCGGTCACAATACACAATAGGTTGTGGGAGTGTCTTAGATAGTGGTTCTTTGCAATAACCCACTTCCTAAAACACAACAGGGTGGGGAATTTCTTAAATTTGTTTCCCAGGATCACAGGGCTCAGGTAAAACCCACCTTCATCATAGCCAGAGCCATCCATTTCTCTACTGTCTGGCTGCTTCCACACTACAAGGCAGAGTCGAGTCTTTGCACAGAGACCAGATGGCTCACAGAATGAAAAGTATTTACTATCAGCCATTACAGGAAAAGTTTGTTGACTACTGATATAAAGGAATTAGGGAGAAATTTTTGGTTGAATTGGTAGAAACTTCAAGTGTTGTAATATACTTAAAGTAATGTACCTTAGCAAACTCAATGGAATTTTAAGACTTCAGTGAAGACAATGAATCCCATCTTATTCCTGCTAGAGACTGTGCAGGGTGCCTCCTTGATGACCTCCTGCTGACCTCTTGACACTTGCTCGGGTCCTGGCTTAGTATATTAAAATGTCTGTCTCTTCCTCAGGCACCTAATTTCTGAGGGAAGAATAAAACTTTCCTTTCCTTGCATTCTTAACACCTAGTACAGAACCTGAAAATCTGGACAATGAAGAAAATAAAGCAAGAACAAACAAGCTTTGATATCCAGTCATTACTAATAAGTATTGACAAAGACAAGTCTGTAGAAGGTACAAGCCATCTTTAATCATACCATGCACACGCAAAACTTCTGTGAGAGCACAAAGAAACCCTTTGTTCTCTTTAGGAGGTTAAATGTGCCTCTCCACAAACATGTTAACATCCTTCCTTTGCTTACAAATAGGCTTTTTATGAGCTTTTCAAAGGTAAATTGTATCCCCCGGTTGGATTATCGTAACCACTCTCTGTGTGCGTGCATGCTCACCTCTCCTATCTTAAACTTAAAACAAAGTCACTCTTCAGCTCCATATTCATCTCAAATATCCACTAACTTTTCTCTTTACTTTCATAGTCAAACATCTTTAACGAGTCATTTATATTCTCTCTCCTAAAACTCATTTCTACCTTTACTGACTTTTCCTGAGACCAAGTCTCTGCTGGGGGCTTTTTCTTCACCAACTCTTAATGGTAGTGTTTCTCTAAGCTTTCACTTCAGTCCTCTCCTAATGCTGTGAGGTCTTCTTGAATGAGTTCAATCTAAGGGCTTATTGTGGACAAATCAGAATTCCCAGCTCTTGTCATCTGCTTTGGGCCCTAGGACTATAATTAGACAATGTCTACCAGACACCCTTACTTGAATGGTTCCCACATACTTGACACCTCTAAAAAGATGCTAAAGCCCATTTTCCCAGCCCCCAAGTTGCTCACCTTGGGTTCCCTGTCACAGAGAACACCACCATCATCCACTGTGGACTCCAGATAATCTAAAATGTCCCTCATAAAATTAGTCACCAGTGCCTATTGATTACACTTCTAACAAGTCCCCCAAAATTTTCACATATTACAACTCCACCTGCCTCTGTTGTGTTCTTCATAACCACACTTTTGTCTGGTTTAATCCTTGTAACAAGGATATCCTCTTCACAGGTTTCTTAGTCCTCAGTTTACCCACCGTAGAATGTTCTTAGTTCAGTCTAGATGCAGATTTGATCAAGGCACACACCTAGTTTAGGATAAGTTCAAACTCCTTAACATGGTTGAACAGAACCTTTACAATCTGGGGTCTCCATGCTCAGGTCTGGCCTCCCTCCTCTCTCTGCATGCCCGTTGCTCACACCCTGTGACACACACTAGCCTCCAGCTATATAGACACACTTTGTTTTCTGAACATGTCTTTCTCTCCCTAGCCACCAATCCTTTTCACAGGATGCTTTCTCTTCTCAGAATACACTAACCCCACCCAAACCTATTACCCTGTTCCTAGCTCAGATCTAGTCATCATTTTGTATTGTAGCTTAAACATCCATTTCTCTAAGGAGTTTCCCATATTGCTCAACCCACCACCATTCGGGTGTGCATGGGGGCTTTGCCATTACCCCGTTAGAGCCCTGGGCTTTTCCTCTCACCACACGAACCGTGTTGTGCTCTGATTGCCAACTTCCTTATCTAAATCCCACATCACCGGCATGTCGCGTGAAGTCAGAAAGCATCATCAGGTTGGTCAGCCTCATATCCTTAAAACCTATAACATCACCACGCACATGGCTGGCATTCAACAAATAAATGTGAAATAAAAATAAAGTTTTTTTCTGTACTTTGAAGGAAATTGCTGAAATTTATCTCCACTTTTCTCTATCATAAAATAATTAGCACCTATTATTAAATAAGTAATCAGTTTATAGTCCCAAATCTATAGAAAGAACTTGAAACAGTAAAGGCTCTGTGCCACATGGGTCTTACACAGAAAGTCACTGCAGTGTTGTTATTGTATTTGCTGTTTTCTAAATCAGTTCAGTGGCTTTGGAAGATATTTCTTTGGTCAAATTCGATAATTGAGAGTAAGGCTTTGAATGTGATCAGCATGAACACTCGGAGGGGTGAGATGATGTTCACAAATGCTAATCAATGTCTAAGGACAAAATCATTGCCCTCAAAGAATTCTTGGTTCATCCAGGCAACTGCCTCCCTCTTCCTGTGCCTGTCCACAGCCTGGTTTTTGAAGTCCACCTTGAAGTGTGTTTGCCTTGCCCCTGCCTCCCCCCTCAGCACCCCAAGCATATCACATACATTTCATCCATCCCTAGAAAATCTCTAGGAAACTGGGACAGAGCTTTTAAAAAAGATACAAATTATCGTAGGTTTGGCATCAGCCACATGATCCATTTCAGTTGATTTGCTATTAGCATCTGTGATGAGGCTTAGAGGTGGCTGCCAAACCCTGAATGTCACTGAGATGAAATTTAGCTGGTGAGGCTGAAGCCAGGCTTATTACTGTTCTGATTGTGAAGCTCCCCGATTGTCCTCTCTTGTTAGCATGCCTTAGTCTAAGCACAAAAAGCATAGATTGCTTGGCAAAATCTATCTTAATTAATCATAAATAGTGCCTGATGGGAAGATTGCTGCTTTCATCTCTGTTAAATAAAACACAATCACAAAACCCTTTCCTTGCTCTAGGTTTCTGCAGTATTGTGCAGGGTGCCTCATACATTTGAAATGCTAGGAGGTCTAATCGCATCAGCGTGTTACTGAGAGCCTCGTTAGGTGGCCCCATCAAGAGCCGTTCCTGGCCCCTTCTCCACCAGCAGAGCCAAATCCCAAGGAGGTAAATGAGGACACTGGAATGGCAAACACTTTCACTGCTTCCCGGCAGTTAATTAAGAAGGAGGGTAAAGCATTGTGCTGAAGACTTCGGTTCGTTTGCCTTGCCGCTCCTCAAAGGTGACCTCGTAGCTATCGGGGAGAGTACAGAAGAGTCACTCTTTAGTGGGAAATGATCATCAGCCAAGTTCATTCGCGACTGAATGGGTATCTAAGTACACTCAGATGAGCATGCTTTGTTCTCTGCCCTTTGAACTCACTCACATTGCCTTTCTGTATAAATATTGAAAGCAAATAATGAAGAACTTAACCCTCTACTTAAGGACACTATATAATCAGTCTCTTGCACTGGTAACATAAGTGCTGCATGCTGGGGCTTATATACAGCAGTTTACGGTGGGGCACCCATATAATATAATGGGCCTATGTATCTGCATAATGAGTAGTGTCATTCATTGTCTTTCTCTCTTGCCAGACTCTACTTAAAAGAGCTTCAAAAAAATAAAAGCTAAACATTTTATCATTTTATTTCCCACCTGCTCTTGCAGCTTCAGGTAAGGCCCTGTGATACAATTCTGACCAATGAAATACAAAATTTGCTGATACCACTCCTGTTCCCATCTTCTTACACCCTGAAAGGAGGAAATGTGGCCTGTGCAGTTGGCTCAGTGATAGCGCATTGGCCCAGTATGTGGAAGTCCCGGGTTCAATTTCCAGTCAGGAAAAACAGAAGAAGTGACCATTTACTTCTCCACCTTTCCCCCTCTCTTCTCTCTCTCTCCTCTCCTCCCACAGTCATGGCTTGATTCGAGTAAAGTTGGCCCCAGGTGCTGAGAATAGCTCCATGGCCTCAACTCAGGCACTAAAATAGCTTGGTTGCCAAGCAACAGAGCAGCAGCCCAGAAAGGCAGAGCTTCGCCTGGTAAGGGGCTTGCTAGGAGGATCCTAGTCGAGTATTCTGTCTCTGCCTCCCAGCCTCTTACTTAAAAACAAACAAACAAAAGAAAAAGAATGAGTAAATGCACCAGCACTTAAGACTAGGAAGACAAATGCCACCTGCTAAGTATAGAAAGACCAATGACAGGGAAAACCTGATTTCCTGGTGCCACCTGGAATGGCCTTAAGAGCCTAGATTGCCTATGCTTAGACCTCTTAGTGCACAACATTACACTCCTGTGTACTTCAGTCAGGACGTCAGTGGAAACTTTCCCTTTCTGGTGGAAAGCATAATGACTTATGATTACCTCCAGCCTTCTTTTTAGGAGTTCCATATCTGTCCCACTCCCCGTGTTCGCATGACATACCTGAGCATCGACAGAAGAGGTCAGACCTGATTCATCTCTCCTCCTCAAAAATGCACACAGGTTCTTACTATTTAGGGACTAATGTCCCCAAAACCTTCAATTCTTAAGTTCACAAATGCCACGTGTCTTAATCAGAATCCAGTCAGGAAAACAAAACCTATGTTACATGTTTACACAAGGGGAATTTAACAGAGGGAATTAAATATGGGAAACGGGAAGCAACACTGAGATAAGTCAGAGCTCACAACAGCAGGAGCGGTTACCACTCCTAAAGCTGGAGGGACAAAGGAGAGTAGGGCGATGTGAACAGAGCTCAGAGCTCAGAGAAGGGGCCTCAGACAGGTGGTAGCCAAACCTTGAAAGGAGAGAACTCCCAGGAAGTGGGAATCCCATGGGACCCTGATGGAGTCTGAAGCAGACCTCTGAGGAGCGGGAACTGCCAGGTGCCTCTGAGAGGATGTGATGAGGCTTGTTCCAGGACTGCTGAGAGCTGCTGGGCCAACTGCTTCAGCTGGGGTTGAGCACAAGGCCTAAAGAGTGGCTGTTGCTGGGGCAACACTGACAAGACCCGAACACACAGGAAGAAGGAAGTGACTTCTCTCCTCCTTCTCTCTTCTACTCTACTTCTACTGCCTCTTATTGGCTGAACCTATTGGCCAGATCCTATTGGAAAGGGTGTGGGAAATGTAGTTCACAATGTTCCAGCCCCAGCATCACATCCCAGGACAGAGGGGGAGAGGGTAGGTTAGAAAGAGTAATGCTAGAGGCAAAAAATGGACATAACAGGAAATGTGATAATGACTGAAACATTGAAGTGATCCCACAGAACTAAAGTTACTTCTCAAAGTATCAGTCAATTCTTCCATAAAATCAACATTTTACTTTTCTGGCTAAAAATTTGCAGTAATATTAAAAACTATAAATATTATTTTCCTTTATTTCCCAAATTAAAGCATCGTCATTGTAGGGAGATTAGAAAACAGGTATGCAAAAATTAGAAAATAAAACCTACCTTTAATTTTATCATTTTTAGTTCTGACATGAATATTGTCAGAAGTTAATGTTTCTATCTTTAATAAACATACATTATATTTATTACAACCTTCCAAGCATCCTTTCTAATACCTTGCATATAGTATACCATTTAATCTTTGAAACAACCCTATGAGTTAGATAGTAATATTATCACCCATATTTTTCATATGTGGAAACCGTAACTCAGAGAGATTAAGAGACCACCCAAGGTCCTACAGCAAGTAAGTAGTGGAGCTATGGTTCAAATCCAGGCAGTCGGGCTCCAGAAACTGCATGCTTAACACTGCTCTAGGTTATTGCCTTCCTATACTGTTTTTGGTGATGTAAAGTTCTCGTTTGACATCACACATAATATTTGATAAAGATACCATTTACTTCATAACATAAAAGGTGGGTGGCATCATTCTTTTCTTAGGCTTAAATCCTAGACAGGGAATTACAAAGTCATAGGATTTATCATAATTAACATTGAGGAAAATATCTAATTATTCTTGATGGCTATAGTTAATTATAATCTCAAAAGTATATAATGAAAGAATCTATTTTTAAAATGATCATTTAACTTGTTTACTCTTTGATAGTTTGTTTTCCTTTGATTGTTATGTCCATTATTGCTTTTCTTCTTGCTGTTTTTTCCCCTCCTTCTTCTGAAATTTCTATTGTACCTTTATTTAAGTAACCCAAATTTGTTCTCATGGATCTTAAATTTTGTCTCATTATTTTTCCCTTTCTTTTTCTAACTCCTGGTCAACTTCCTCATGCTGATCTTCTAATTTATTGATTTGGTTTTAAATATAATGGATGCTGCCATTCACAGGTTTCTTTGCAGTTTCAAATTCAGCAATCATATTTATAATTTCCAATTAGTCATCCTTGACTTAAGGTTGTTTCATGATTATAAATGCATTTCCTAATATCACAGACACAAAACCATTTTAAATCAGGTTGAGTCTCTGAATTAGACATTTTCTATGAAATTCTCTCCTGTGTCTACTGTACAATGTGTCGGTAAAGTCATGGTGCACTTTTGACCAGTCACACAGTCAAAAGTGCACCATGACTTTACAGATATATTGTAAATTATTTATAAGGATATATGTTACCACCCTTCCTTATTTTAAACTAAAAAAATTGTTACATATGTCTGGTGATTTTTTGTTTACTTTTTCCCACTGACTGAGAAATAAATGTGTCCAGTAATGGTGTGTCTTTTTGAAATGATGGGTGCTTCCATTCAAATATTTCTAGCACACATGAATGGAAAAAAACAAATTTTGAATTTAGTACAGTTTTTCTTTGCCCTATTATAATTCTTCAGCCTTTAGAAATAGCAAAGCCCCTTTAACCATCAGCCAGTGAATATTCCACCAAACAATAAAACACACATGAATTTTCTTTTGCGTTGTGAAGTGATAAAGAAATATGTGCGTGGTCTCTGCTCCCGGCTGCTGACACAGAGGTCTTAAAAGCCTTGTGTATAGGGATGCTTAGAGAATCTTTTGTTCTAACACTTCGTCTTTGGAGCTCTGGCACGAAGTTGCTAAATCCCTTGAAATTTGTTGGGTGATAGCTCTGGTTTTTGTTCTAATAAGGTGACTTTTGGTGGACTTCTAGATTAAGGCTAGATCACCATGCTTGGAAACTTAGAATTTTCATCCCCATCTTCCATTCTGCCGAGAGGGGAAGAAGTTGGAGACAGAGTTAACAAGTGGCCATGCCTACGGGTGGTGTCTCCACAAATCCATCTCAGCCGAGGTTCAGGGGCTGCGGGCTGCCGTTTGCAGGTGCACGCCGGGGTTTCACACCTTACTGCTACAGGGACAAGTGCTCTTGGGACCTTTCCCAACCTTACCCTGTGTATCTCTTCACTTGACTGCTCATCTGTACCTTTTATCATGGCCTTTATTACATAATAAACTGATAAACATATTGGTTTCCTGAGTTCTGCATGTTGTTCTAGAACAATCAAATACAAGGGATAGCTCATGTCAATCTTCTATTCATAGCCAAGTCTATTGTAATTGTGGGTAACCTGGGGACCTACTCTTTGCCATTGACACCTGACGTGGGAGGCAGTTTCGTGGGACTGAGCCTTTAACCTGTGGGGTCTGTGTGAATTTCTGTTAGTGCCAAATTAAACTGAATTATATGGCATACAGTTGGTGTCATGGAGAATTGTTTGGTGTAAGTAAAAATTTCACAATCTGATGTCAGAAGTGTCGTGAGTGTAGTCATATTGTGAGAACCAAGGACAAACCCATGGAAGAAATGAGTTTTTCCTCTGCAGCACAGAAGTCATGGGAGCTTCAAGTCACCAGAAATAAAATGATTTAGTTTAATGTGCAACACTACGCCCATTCCAACCAACCAGGCCAGTTCCCCCACTAGAATGACCCTGTATCTAAAGGACAGACCTAAGGCTAACACCATACTTGACCCCCAAAGTCTGGTGCTCTTTTTGAGGACAATGGTAGCATTTAATTCTTTTCATATCTTTCATTTCCTCTCACCCCAGCCCATCCCCTTTTCTTGCTGCTCCAGGTTAATGGCTGCAATCAGAGCCCCTACAGGACTCTCTGCCAGTTCACTACTCAGAAAGACTTCCTTCTCCATGAATGGAAAGCCAGCAGATTCATCCTCCTTTGAACTGACTTTATTTTACAGTGCAATTCATTACACTTCTGACTCGCAGATGGCACTTATTCTGGTTTCTTGACCTGACATAAATGTTTTCCTTATTTTAATGCTCTTTTTTTGTTTTAATAAAACTTCAAAACAAATAGAGTTACATGCATGTGGGCAAATTGCCACATTTATCAGAACCAAACTATCAGATTCCATGCACTCCTCACTATATCTTTATTCTCCAAACCAGAAGTTTACTTACATTTGCACAAATAAAGAGCTTGAGTCAGAGTTAACATTTATAAGAGAATTTACATTCCCATATTTTAGCCAGAAGTGTGTGGTTCAGAAGCATTATAGTACTACAGGTCACACTACTTGCTAATAGAAAAAGAGGGGAAAACTAAACATAAATGTCTTTATAAGCACATTCTAATTGATGGTGGCTAGGTATCACCTTTGAATTTACAAGTTTTCTCGAGGGAAGTAAATACTTTGATCATTTTGAAGAGAAAACATCCACATTTATCTTGCGCTCAAATGTTGGGCTATGTTATCTGTAAATTCAGTGCTAAATGCAGTTTTCAAAGGCCTTATGGGTAGCCTTGAAGCAAAAGGAAGAAAAATTAAAATGATCGAAAGTATGCTGATGGGATTCAGGTTAAAAGCAGTGCAATGTCCATAAAAGAAGTGAAACTCATGTCAGTAAGCAATACAGGATACAGTTTTCAAACACCAAGGAAGTTTTAAGTCTTTGTGGCTCCTTAATAATGCCTTAGTGAAATCTGTATCTTCCCTTGGTGTGCTTGGACATTCTCGCTCAAGGTCACAGATATGTGCAACAGGTCTCCATTGGTAGTGCTCCAAGACAAATTTGCTTGTCTTAACACTGAATTATCAATACATCCTTATAATTTCTACTTAGAACTGGTACATACTACTCTTTCTTCAAAAGACTGGTTTCATTATTAATAATTGCATTGAATCAGCATGTAATAAAACAAATTCCCTTCCATGGAAGTAATGGAAAAGGTTTTAAAGAAACCTTTGAGGGTTTAGATTAAAAAGTCATCATGATAATACTTGGCAAGTTAAATAAAAGAATACTTTCTTATCTTACAACCTTTTCAACATACAAAAGACATAGTTGCACTAAAATTATAATGAACATTATATTCTAACAATAAGTTTAATAACTTACTGAAGATGTTCCCAACACTGAAGATGCACAATATGGAAAAGGACTGTGATCATGAATAAGAACATAAGGATGAAGTACAAACTTCAGCAAACAAAAATCTCAAACTGGAAACTCACCTCCTGCTGTCATTATTAAAAATGGGCCCATCAAAGAATCTGCCAATGTTTAAATACAGCTCTTTATCAAACCTGCCAAGTCAAATAAGAGCCAAAGTGACACTCAGATGATGGGTACAAATCTATCTCCATCACTTATCTGAATGTTTATGAAAAGTGACTTGAAAGAATATCTAATTCCTATATGCCAATAAAATATGTGTAAGTAACTGGGCACAGGCATCAGAAATCCACAGGAAGACCAGACAGGAAGTATTCTTCCCCACCCCCCTATTCTCCAGTTTGAATCTCAGCACATTTACACTCCCCTGAAGGTAGAGATCCAAGCCCTTGTATTATCACTTTTGTTAGAATGGGGTGTGGTGTCTCCCCATTCTTTAAGTGGAGTTGGGTCAGAATGTGCCCTCAGGTACCTAAATGCTAACACTCTAAGTCAGCACTTTTCAACGTTTTTCATCTCATGGCACACATAAACTAAGTACTAAAATTCTGCAGCACACCAAAAAATATATTTTTTGCTGATCTGACCTAAAAAATAGGTATAATTTAGATTCATTCAAACCAGATAGCTGGTGTCCTTGTTTTATTTAACAATCTAAGGGAAAAGAGGTTAGCATCCCTGAATAAATAGTCAGGTATTGCATATTTTAAAAATTCTTATGGCACACCAATTGAAAATTGCTGCTCCAAATGGAGGATACAGGAGGGAGGTGGGTCAAAAACACAGCAAGTCAGAGTTTTGCTAGATTGATGTGACTATGCTAGAATCAGGGACAAAAACCATATAGGCTTAGAATATAAAAATCTATTCACTTGCCTTATGCCATGGAATCTACCCAATATCAAGCCATTTGGAGAGTATAGCATGTTAAATTGATTTAAACATGCTTTGCATTTAGTATGGGTCATGACATCTCGAACTGGGATCTTACTGGGTACCTATTTTAAAAGTAATTAGATGGTTATCTGGTTTCACACTGAGAAACCCAGGGTAGGTAAACCTACTTAACTTAAATTCAAAATAAAAATGTTATTTTGGATCTAAATGTGACATTTCAATCAGTCAGCAATTATTATCTATTTGCCGAAGACCTTGTGTTTAAAGACATAGAAAGAGATCTAGAGGAGCTCACAATCTAATTGATAAAGGAAAGGGGAAGCCATTTATTTAAAAAACCAAAATTCAGTACTTAACCATGTAGTGAAGACTGCACATCCTTTAAGCATTTAAGGAAGGGGACGGCAATGTGGACCAAAACAACCAGAGACCTGACTTGATGTGCTGAGATCTGAATGAATCATTGATCGATAAGATTTAATTGAAAAGGGAGGATATTTGGGGCTAGGGAAACAGCAATACAAGTACAGGTGAGAAGAGAGGAATAAAGAGAAAAAATAGTTTTCTTTTAACTGCAGTAAATAAGCATTTCTACGCCTCTCAACTTTTCTGCTTTGTTTTAACAGCTATTCTGAACTAGTTAAATGATGAATGGCCCCAGAAAAAAAAATATGTAGCATACAAATAAGTGATGGTACATTAAAAAAATAGAAAACCATCAGGAGTTGAAACCATAAAAGATAATTAAATTGCTGGGATTTTATAATGGATTCAAATTTTCAGTCATAAACTGATATATGCAAAAATGGAACTTATTTTTCCATAGTCAAATATAATTTTTATCATTAAGCTCCCATTTCTGCTCAGTAACAGAAAACTAATATGAATTTGCTTTCAGGTAAATCTCTTCCAATCAGTCACTCCTCCGTCAATTCAGCGTTATAATGCAGCCGCAGTCATAGATTCAGATTTCATTCTCTCTCTCCCTTTTCCTTATATCAATTCATATCTCTGGGAAACTTAAACAACTGTCATTACAAAAGCAATAAGGGAGAGAGAAAAAGAATTTTCATTCCATAGTCTCATGTTTGTACAGTAAGCTGTTCATCTCAGATGTTCCTTGTCTTATCTGGTCTGCAGACAGGTCCCCCATATGTTGACCACTGCTCAGGTAAACAACCATCTAGGCAAGGATAGTCTCTGTCCTGTTACTTTACTGATATGTCACAAGTCCTACTCAAGCCTTTGGGTCATAAGTTCAGTATAGGTTCTTAAGGTCTTTCTTGTTCACATCCTTAGGATTCTTGTACTTTCTCAGTCCTCCTTCAACTCTTCTCTATCTTCCCTATGGGCATCGAAAGGCTAACCTATTCCAATAGTTCATCCTGAGGCCCTGAAAGGCTTGAGTTGCCAGCAGATAGTTTGTCCCAACAAAACTCCAAGCATCTCTTCTCTAGAATTTCTGCACCATTATATTCAAGAGACGTAACACTTATCAGCTGTCTATCATGAGAACTTTGAGTTGGACAGACAAAGCTCAGATACATACTGTTCCTGCTCAGATCTGTCCACCTCATTCTCATGCACATTATCCCTGGGGGTATGGCAAAAAGTGTCACACACCCAATAAATGCCCTCTCCCCTTCTCTACTCCTTCTTCTGATTGGGAGGTTTTGAATTAGCTTTATTCTGAGAACTGGGTAGAATAAAGAAATTGGTTCTGCCATATCTAGTTTCAGCTTCAATTTTTTTGCCTTTTAGGTGTAAAGTACCTTATTAAGCTAATCACAAAGAATATGGTATATGTATTGTTCCTACTCTGGAGAGTTCAAAGCTGAAATGGTTATCAGCAGCTAACCTGAGAAGGTGAGAAAGAGTACAAGACACACCAAAATTATAATTCACTGATCAGTCTACCACATCTAGAACTACTGATGTCAAGAAAGTAAAACAATAAACTGAAATGAAGTAGTAACTCAGGACTTGAGCAAGCCTTGAGCATGATTTCTATGACTCTGGTACAGAAGATCTATTCATTCACTATTCATTCACTCATTCATTTAGTAATTTAACAATAGTTATCTACCTCTGTAAGTGGCAATCTTTATGGATATACCAGCAGGCAATATTCCTGTTCTTACCAAGTGAACATTATAATGGGGGAAGTTAGACAATAGAGAATAAGCAAAAAATTTTAACAGTTAATAAGTGTTATAAAAAATTAGGGTATTAGGAAAAATAAACTCTGGATGTGATACCTTAGATTAGTTGCTAGGGTGGGGGATAATTTATATGAGTAGGACAAAAAGATTTTTTTTCTTACAGTGTTTAATCTAGTCTAGACTAACCAACCAAATGCTGCCTGAGAAGATTGTCCATTTACTGCCTTACTGAGTTAGAAATACAATTGATGAGAATAGGCTCTGTAAGCCTTCCTCCCCCTAAAATGAAGCTTTAAAATGCTTAAAAACAAGAAGTGTTTTAGAGTCTTGTTTTGTGCTGCTTTTGTGAGAGTTTAATTGCTTTTGAATGCATATGAATGTCAATTTGAACCAGGCTAAATATGTCTTCTTGGAGACAGAGTATTTGGTCTTCCTTTCAAGTTCTTTTGTTTGCTTGAATTGGCTTTGTAGTTTAACAGATGTTTTTGGAGGAAATGGAGACATAAGCTTTTATAATACTGAAAATTAAATGAGAAACAATAGCTTTCTCTTCACCTGCCCCCAAAACATGCAAACCAGCAAAACTGGCAACCCACCTTACACTGAAGAAAATCTTCACTCTTAGAGAGTGTCCCTTACTAAAATGAAAAATAATTTTTGTGTAACTAGAGTTCATTACATATTGTTCATTCTTAGGGGAGATACATAATTGAATGTGTAAGTGATTATCCTTTTAGCCCTGGGGAAGAATTGTGTTTCCTAGATCCATCAAATTTTCCTCCCTTTAATTAAAAATAAAGTAAAATTGCCATAGGCATATGAATTACCAAGACCTTCTGGGCCAAGTCTTACCCCTTCGACTTTCTGCTGTACCACATAAGCAAACTCCTTCTGCAAACTCAAAAATAACCCACACACATTCTCTCCATATTTCTGCCACCTTTTCTTATACAATAATTCCTGTTCTGGGCTCTATTCTCTTACCCAGATCTAACAATTAACAGTACTTGTGTGCTATCTTTTCTTCTACAGTATTGCAAGGTTGTTACTGAAAGAGAATAGAATGCAAAGGGCATCAGCTATAAAATAAAGCCTATGCTTATTCTAACTTTATAGTGTTTTACTAGGGGTGTACCCAACTCCAGACACTGCTATCCTTTGACATGGTGGAAAGAAAATATCAGGCTCACAAGAAGACTGAGATCTATGCTTAACACTGTAGAATGCTTAGCCTTCTGTATACTAACAGAGGATTACAGCTAAAAGGACTACAAGACTCAGACTTTATTTAAGGAAGAGTCTCTATGGACACCCAAAAACAATAGGGAAGAAAAGACACTGGGGAAATTTTAGCTTCCTAAACAATGGTTACAATAGACAATCAACTCATTTTAACCCCTAAGCCAGAAAAACATAAAACCTCATATTGAAGACCTATTTATTTCATTGATTTTATCCAGTACATTACATTGGGCTTTTAACAAAAAATTATAAGGCACACTACTGGCAAAAATCTGTCTGAAGAGACAGAGTGAATGTCAAAACCAAACTCAAATATGTCAGAGGTATAGAGATGATCACACTGGAAATTTAAAACAACTGTGATTCATATGCCATGGCCTCTAATGGAAGAAGTGGACAGCATGCAAGAACAGTATATAATATAAGCAGAGAGATAAGAACTCTAAGGAAGAATTGAAAGAAAATGCTAGAATTCAAAACATTGTAGCAGTAATAAAAATGTCTTTGATGGAGTGATTAGTAAAGTACACAGTTAAGGAAAAAAATAAGTGAGCTCAAAGATATGTCAATAGAAACTATCTATACTAAAATAAAAAGAGAAAAAAATAAAAGAGATTAAAGTATCTTAGATCTGTAGAAAAATTACTAAAAGTATAATATATGTGTAATATGAATACCAGAAAAGAAAGAAAAAAAGAAAGGAAGGAAGGAAGGAAAGAAGGAAGAAAGGAAAGAAGGAAGGAAGGAAGGAAGGAAGGAAGGAAGGAAGGAAGGAAGGAAGGAAGGAAGGAAGAAAGGAAGGAAAGAAAGAAGGAAGGAAGAAAAGAAGGAAGGAAGGAAGGAAGGAAGGAAGGAAGGAAGGAAGGAAGGGGAAATGAGAAAGAGAGAGAGAAAGAAAGAGAAGAAATAAAGAGAAAAGGCTAGAAAAATATTGAAAGTAATCACGACTGAGAATTTTCCAAAACTAATAACAGATACCAAATCACAGATTCAGGTAGCTCAGAGAACTTCAAACAGGGTAAATAACAATTTATAAAACCCTATACCTAGACATATCATATTCAAATTGATCAAAATTAAAGATAAACTCTTGAAAGAAGTCAGACGGAAAATAATCACTTTACCTGGAGAGGAACAAGGGTAAGAATTACATGACTCCTTCAGAAACTTGCAAGAGGAGAATGGAGTAAACTATTTTAAGTGTTGGAAACAAAACTCACCAACCTAGAATTCTTCACCCTTTGAAATTATCTTTTAAACATAAAGAAGGCTTTCTAAGATACACAAAAATTGAGAAAATTTGTCATACCTACCTATCCTGCAAGAAATGTTAAAACCAGTTTTTCAAAAGAGAAAGAAAATAATGGAGATCAGGAAAATCAGATATTCAAAAAAAAAAAAAAAAAGAAAAAGAAAAGAAAGAGCTTTAAAAAAAAAAGAATAAAGTTACCTGACCTGTGGTGGCGCAGTGGATAAAGCATTGACCTGGGAACACTGAGGTCTCCAGTTCAAAACCCTGCACTGGTCTGGTCAAGTCAAGGCACATATGGGAGTTGATGCTTCCAGCTCCTCCCCCTTTCTCTCTCTCTCTCTCTCTCTCTCTCTCTCTCTTTCTCTCACTCTGTGTCTCCTCTCTAAAATGAATAAATAAATTAATTAATTAAAAAAAGAATAAAGTTGAAATAAAATATTTTTCTTCTTATGTTATTTAACAGATAACAATTTATCTTAAATACAAATGGCAACAAATTATTTGATGATTATAGCTTATAAATTATATAAATGGTAGCAATATTATAAGGGATGGGAGGGAAGAACTGAGAGTATTACTATGGGTATGACACTACTTGTGAAGCAGTATAGTAGATTTGAAAAATGGATGTCATACATTCTACTCTATAGTTAATTCAATTAGGACCCTTTTAGCTTAAACCGAATGGAATGTACTGACTCTCATAACTGGAAAGTCCAGAAAGGGTCTGGATAGCTTGATGCTTAGTTCAAATGATGCCTTTAGACCAATTTCTATCTGTCTCTCAGAAAGGCTTTGTTCTTCTTTGTCAATAAGTTTTATATTCAGAAAGATCTCAAGGTGTGTGTGTGTGTGTGTGTGTGTGTGTGTGTGTGTGTGTGTGTGTGTTTAAGATCACTGAAGAAGCTCTAGACTCTTCACCACTTCTACCAAAAAGGAGAGAATGTTCTTCTAAACACCCAACATTTGGGCAATTTATTAGGCTTAGTTCACATTTCCACAGCTGAACAGATCACATTAGCCAAGGGAACACCGTGAACACCATGTGTTGTGTTATTTACATGCTCCACAAGCTAGGAGCTCAGTGAATTCCACCAGAAGTGGGTTTTGAGCATAAATGAAAGGGTGGTGTGTAGGACAGTTTTTCAAACAAGGGTTACAACAATTAGTGCATCATGAAATCAGTTAGCTGAGTTGCAAGCAAGTATCCAACTATTTTTATTGTTTGGGTTTCGTTTTTACTTTTAGTAGATAAACTTGAAGAAGATTGTATTGAAGGACAAAATAAAAAAAAAGAGAAATATAATGATATCACCAGTAATAGAAGTACATATTATTTTATAAAATTTTAATTTAATATAAAGTGTTTATTAAGTTGCAGTGTTAAATACATTCTCATGGTAGGTTTTATTTAAAATATTTGAAAACCAGTGTCTACTAGAAAATTAAAACATGATTCTCAAAGAAGATAAGAAAGCAAAGCAAGCAAAATATCTACAAAAATTCACTATAGCAGGAAAGATTATATAGTGAGTACTCAGCTGATACTATTGAATATTTTTATTTATAATTTTTTAGACAGAGAGAGGGACAGATAGGGACAGATAGACAGGAAGGGAGAGAGATGAGAAGCATCAATTCTTCTTTGCAGCACTTTAGTTGTTCATTGATTGCTTTCTCATATGTACCTTGATCAAGGGGCTTCAGCAGAGCCAGTGACCCCTTGCTCAAGCCAACAACTTTGGGCTCAAGCCAGTGACATTGGGCTTTAAGCCAGTGACATTTGAGCTCAAGTCAGCAACCATGGGGTCATGTTTACGATGATCATGCTCAAGCCAGCGACCTCAGAGTTTCAAACCTGGGTCCTCTGCATCCCAGTCTGATGCTCTATACACTATGCCACTGCCTGGTCATGCTGATATTATTGAATATTTTTAGACCAAATATTTTGATTGATGTGCCTCTTGTCATTGAACTGAATATAATCACACCCTCTAAAAGGAGACAGTTCTGAAGGTATTGACATGATACTTGAGGTAACTGTTTAAACTGTCCAGGTTCTTAAGCGCCCTGAACTGAGACTAGCATAAAGAGGTTCCAAACTCAGGTGACTTTGGCAACTGCAGAAACAAGTAGGGGTAGACAGGGTTAAGGACACAGCTAGAACTTTCACATTACATTTCATACCACCCAAAAGAAAAATTATAAAAACAAACATGGGCCACAATAGTCTTGTAAAATGTAGCAGCAATATAGCCTCAAAGGAAAACCCAATGATAATAAACTTTTTAATTCTAAAGTAACTAGTAAATATTGGGTATCTGTGTGTGTGTGTGCCTGCCTGTCTGTATGTGTGTGTGAATGTTACCAAAAATAACAGCACAAACCTTAACTATATTACAGAAAATGAATAACATCTTCTAACTAGGCTATAAAGGATCACTGATTAGTCACCCACCCACCCACCTCCAGCAAAGAGCATTGTGATTAAAATTTTGGTTTAATGATTAATTTTGCAGATAAACCAAGGCAAAATTTTACCTTCCCCCTTCTTTAACCCTCTTCATCTACATCTAACCCATTGTATTCAAATAGTACTTAATGAATTTTCTTTAACTTGATTATGTAAAATCATAGAACTTCAGAGATAGAAGGGATTCTGGATAACACCCTGTTAAAACCCTGTATTTGAGAAGAAAACTAAAGCCTGGATCAAGATCATGATGTTAAAGTAGAGCCAGAACCAGCATTAGGAGTGATGCAATGACTAACGTAGGTCCTTTCCTTTCATGCAGGTGGTAACATTCATGGACCAACTTGATTTGTTCAAAGAAAAGACCCTAAAACAGGAGCTGAGGTCGGTCTAGCAGACAGTTATGGTCCTGTAGCAGAAGCAACAAAAAAGAACCAAAGAGCTATCAACCAGTTATCAGCAAAACAATGCTGAACAGTTTTTTGATCAATGTACTGAATCTCACACTGACTAGACAATTACGAGTGAAGCTTTCTTGGGACTGAGACACCTCTTAATGATTCAGGAGTTTGCTCTCCAGTGAAGCGGAAAAGGGAATCCAGTCACTCACCAGGAAACAAACTAACCTTATTTGCCCCTTAAATGGGTTTAGAGTTTAGGCTTAGTAAATTAAATGATAATCCTCAAAAGCATCAGATATTAAAACAGAGTCATAAAAATGGAATACTTTATTCAATTTAGAGAAGACTGTATCTATTCAATGTGTTTATCTTTCATTATGAATGTTACTTTGTCTGATATGTAATTTCAAAGTTTATGATCTTAAAATCCTGAGTACCCATTCTGACACCCCAAATACAGCAGTCATATGCAGTATTTGGTAAAGGTACAAACTTCCTGTTATACTATAAGTTAGTCCAAGACTTACAGTGGTGATCATTTCACAGTATGTACACATACCAAATCATTGTGCTATACACCTATGACGAATACTATGTTATATGTCAGTTAGACCCTGTCAAAACAAGAATAGGCACAATTCAGCATTACTAAAACTGAACCTTACCTTTCAGGAGTGGTGAGATACAAGATAAAGCTAGAGACAGAAACAAAGATAAACCAATTCCAAACATGTACCAAATAAATCTCCACAGGTTTTATAAAAGTAATCCCACCATATAAAATTGGGAAAGGCTTACTATGTAACAGCCAGATTAATTTGTTAGGAAACTTCTTTATCCATTGGAAAAGGAAGCAGGCATCAAAAATTCAAAGAATTGGCACTAAAAGAATTCTTTTTCTTCCATTTTCTTCTTCTTTTCTTTTCAAGTCTGAAGCCTAATAGTTTTAAATATTTAAGAATGACATTTCTCTAGACAGTCATGAGACCACATTTTGTGAACACAATGAAAAAGAATAATTCTTAGAAATATAAATAGATGGCTATTTTTTTTGTCTCTGTTGGTGGTGTTAAAATTATTCAAGGCACAATAACATCTTGCTGGATGTCTCTCTTCATTGCTGGGACGTCGTTCAAACACTAAATGCACTCTAAGCTCTCTCACTGAGCGACACAGTGAGCCCCTCTGAAAACCCAGGATCGTCATCCCTTCTTGCAGCAGGAGTCCTGTGAAAGAGACTTCAGAGCACTCACAGTGACACAATTCCTTTTCATTGGTCATTTCTGGTTTGAAAACTTCAGGCATAATCCAAACCCAGAGAGGCTTTTGTTTTTATTCTGGTTTGAGAAACAGAGTCAAACACATTCCTATGACCTCATTAGAAATCAGGTGCCTTTTGTCCCTGAGTCCGCATGCTGTTTAAATAAATCTGACATGCATGGATGCTCCATAGGTATCCACTCACCCTTGAGAGTTCACCGTTTCCAGTATGTGGCAACTCTACTCTAAGCATTGTGTAGGCAATATATAAATGCAAACCATGACCTTGGCCCTCCCGTTGCTTAGATCATAGCTCAAAATGCATGAGGTAAGTACACTATTGTTCTCAAATAGCTCATTATTCTAGTATATACTGGGCATTACAACCAGTTAATGCTACAAACATTCCAAATAAGGAGATCCAGATACAAAAACCAGTTGGTGGGTGCAAGAAAGGGAGTAGATTTGAATTGTACCTTTACAAATAGTAAGACTATTTCTCTCCTCTGGACTTTTTATGGGACTCACAGAATGTACTTACTTATACTGCACACACCCATATCTGTGTCTACCTTCCCTTAACACATATGCATACATACCCTTGGGCTTATACTGAATATTGTATACGTACGTGTAAATGCTAAGTCAAAAGAATTATAAAAATTCCTAGAATTCTGCTCTGTTTCATTGATAAGTAAGATCGTATGAGCCCCTGAACATTTGGACAACTCAACTCAGATAGGATTAGCTGATTTTTACATATTAATCTCTAAACAAGCATCTTTTTACTGCAACAAAGATTTATTATTGACTCTCAACATATCTGAGAAACAACAATTAAAGAAGAAAAAACATTTCCCCTTACACAGGAACCTTAATCAAAGAGAAAATAGATAACTTTACTGGTATGTGCTTTGGTATAGGTATTAGGGCTAAAACAGCACAGAGGAGAGTCACTAAGTCCAGTGCAGTAAGACAAATCATATTGGATGGATAAGTTAGTAGGGAGAAGATGATTCAAGAAGAAAGAAATAGACCGAACACACTTACCAAGCTTACTAAACGAATAAGCAATCCAATGAGTGAGTGAACAGAAAAGAACTTTAAAAGGGAAGGAAAATCTACCCATAAAGGAAAAATAATGTGAGAGCAGGTACCACAGAAACAAATCGAACCAGATTAAAAATCTTAGGTAAAGGAGCTTTGGGGAGCGGGATGGAATGCAAACAGCTTGATTGGGGTACCTTAGGTAGGTTCTTTGATTAAAGCCTACTTCTAAAATTGTTCTGATTCCTCCTTATTTTTGAATTATGGAGGCACTGTGATAGCAGAACTGGAAGCCTGGAACTGACCACACTTGACTCTGTCGAGGACAGGTCCATTAACCTACTAGATGGTCAGAACTGTGGCTGAGGACTGAAAAGAATGTATGACGGTCTTCGACCTGAGAAATGCCCTCAACATAGGTGTGCATACAAATGAATGTGCACATGTCAGTACCACAGTTCTCCACACACAGAGACACATGCTAGTTTGTCCTAAGACAGCTAAGAGCTAAGGGAGTCAACTCCAGAGCAGAGGCTATGGTGTCAAAAGTCCCATCTAACATTTTCTATGAGCCGGGAGTGTGGAGGTTTTAGATCTGTGTTCCAGCCAACAAAGACATCCAAGCTGATTCTCAATCTCATCTTTCTCAGATGTCATTGTAATGAATTAGACCTGCAGGGATAATGTGGACTGCAATTTGCCATGGAAAATAGAAAGCGGTTGATTGATTAGCATCACACAGTGGCCAGAGCAGAGTATTTTGAGTCTGACTACCAGGGTTTAGATCCTGTTATCAGCTATGATTTAGGGTCTTGTTACTAATTAGTTTGAGCTACTCTTTACGCATCTGATGAAGGTTCTCAATTGCCTCTTTAATGATAAACTTCAAAGACTCTAAGTCTAAGCCATCAGCCGGTGCTTGCCCTCTAAACACTTGCTGTTCCCCTCTCTGTCTTCCCATAAATCACATGTCCTCACTGCCCAGTTTTCTCTATTTCTTTCCCCAGATCTATTTCCTCTTTAGACTCTTTAAACATTTGGATAATCAGGCTGTAACCTTATCTCTTCAGTTTTTTTCTGGGGATTCTCATCTTTGATGGATGGATCTCTTACAACTCAGGGAAAAGTGATTTTACACATTTATCCCCACGCTTAGCCTCCTCCTTTAACTCGAGACTCACACATCTGACTGCCCACAGAACATCAGCATGTTCTAAGTGGGACTAAGTATAAACTGTGTTTTATACTTCTTCCAGGTGTCACTGGACCAGGTAAGCCTTTAGAAGCAAAAGCTAGTTGAGTGGCACTAGGTTCACATATCACACCTGTTAAATATAGTAGACTGAGGGCAGAAAAGGAGTCATGAAACTAAAGAAGAAGAATGAGGAGGATGTGCAGGAAGAAGTGGAGAAGAAGGAGAAGACAACAAAAAGAAAAAGAAACACACACACACACACACACGCACACACACACTCACACAGAAACACACCTGGAAGAGGAGATAAGAAAGTCTGAACATCAGGGAAGATAATAACTGCAACAAATGGAAGCACTTCAAATATATTTAAATGCCTGAAACCTATCATTACATTTATTTTTTAAAAAAAACCTTAGTCATTTTTGAAAGATGATCAGTAACATAATGAAAACTGGTAAATAAAGGAAATAAACAGGTATTTTTACCTGCCTTTCCCAAAAGGAATACATCTGAAGATAAGCAAATAGCTAATGAAGTAAACTTTCTCTATTTCTAGGGAATATTGTGGTTATTAAACAAAGAAAGGATATACATATCAGATATCACCATAGCCCATGTAATGTCCCAGAAAGAAACAATAAACTCAGATGATGATCATCAGTGGTTCCTGACAGTTGAAATTACACACCCCAGGTAAAGGGCTCACCTGATACACGCGCTTGCTCATCAGAGCCTTCAAGAGGTTTTTATTGTTGTCTTTTTCTCCTCCTTCTCCACTTCTTCCTGCACATCCTCCTCCTTCTTCTTCTTTAGTTTCATGACCCCTTTTCTGCCCTCAGTCCACTATATTTAACAGGTGTGACATGTGAACCTAGCGGCACTCAACTAGCTTTTGCTCCTAAAGGCTTACCTGGTCCAGTAACACCTGGAAGAAGAGTGGGACTAAGTATTTTACTGCTGAATAGGTATGGGTTAAAGTGCTGGCCCTTCTGATAGATCAAGGCACTAGGTCTGTAGACAGAGAGGAACCAAGGAAGACAGAGGTTACCTAAACAATTACTCTACAGTGATAAGAGTTAAGAGAGAGAAAAATGGGTATGATGGTATACCAAGAAAGGCAAAACCTAGAAATGTTACACTGAATGAAGAAGAATATTAGGTTTATGAAAATGAGTAGGTGCTGAGAAAAACTGTCACTATCAATAAAAAATCAGAAAAGTTTCTACTTTGTTCAGTAAGTGATACATAATAAAATTACCTTTTTGCATTTTAATATCTGATTTTGAAGAAAAGTATTATATTCCATGTGAGGCTTCCGTTATTCTGAGAGTAACACTGCTAAAAGTATACTGGAAGCAAGTCACAGATAACTTACAATTGTCCTTTTCTGTTCAAAGACATTTTCTAAATATGAAAATAAAATTTGCTATATGTTGGTTGTTTTAATACCACTCATGATAAATACTGGCAATGATACAACAGTTATTTCCCCTCATACGTCCAAGAGAAAGAACATCTTAAACTGTTATAATCTTAAGCCTTATCAGTGGAGGTATTGAATTGAAAGCCTTTAAGCTGGAGAGAGAAAAATGATTTAAAGGTTTGGATGAATTGCACAAGCCCATAAAATGGTATTAAATCAGTTCTGAGAAAATTTGAAGAGGACACAACACCCCATAAGGCTGTTACACGTTGGTGTCATTAACAAATGATTGGACAACACAGGAAAACAGAATGGGAGAAGGAATATCAGATCTGCACAGGACACTTAATGTCTTAAGAGGCATCTGAGCCCTGATAGTCCACAACTAAGCAGTAACTCCTTATCACACAGATACTGATCTCTGTAAGGAAGCCAAGGGACTCCCAGTGCCAGGGACGGATAGTGGAAGCCAGAGACAACATTTGGTTTTTATGTCTTGGATCAACTCAAGAATCCTGTGGCCATGTGTAACTGTGACCATGTGGAAAATCAGACTGGGCAAGTCTTAGGAAAGCTAGAGTCTCAATAAGGGAGAAAGCCATGTCAGTGTTCAGCAAAATAAACAGAGAAATTAATATTTTAACCTCTATGTCCAGTGTCCTCCTGTGGCCTCTCGCTGTCTAAGGGTCCCCATCTATGGAGCTATTGTCATCTAAAATGGTGTTTTCAACCCTTGTGTAGTATGTTTTCCAGTCAGAAAGCAAAGGGAAACATTTCAGCCAAAGATAATGACTAGTTTCTTTTAATGCTTTTCTTTCCACACCTGCTAAGGATTACAATGCTGCAAATGGGTACAGTAGACAGTGGCTGATTTTTCTTGATGATCTTGTACTACTACCTGTTATAAGAACTTTTTATGTCTTATGTTCCCAGTTCCTAGAGAAAGTATGATAGGATGAAATTGAAACCTAGCCAACTGGGTCCACCCTCTTCTTCATCACCAGCCAAGGACTGCTATCAATGATGCCCCCCAAAATCTTTACTTGTTAGCATATGGAGCACACTGTGCTCCAAGCTCAGATATGCAACAATTAAGAGCCTGAATTATTTTTGAGTAATTAAATTCCAGGTCCAGAGACTCTAAATTTGATCTCTTAAAACTTTGGCCCACCTAGTCCATACACCACAGCTGTCTGTGTTACCTGAGTACAAGCATCTGCACTTCTGTTTTTGACTGGTTCTCAGAACCAGATGCCGGGGTAGCAATAAAATGCAGAAGATGGGAAAAGATGCTATGAGCCCTCCCTGCTGACATTTGAGGTATCGTAGTAAAGAGCAGCAATACATTCTTACTTAAAAGGCAGAGAGTTGATAAGATTGCTTTTATTTTTATAATTCCACAAGAGAAAAGCAAGCCAATATGTTATGTAGTGGAGGGAAATTATAAAATATTAATTAGTTCAAAAATGAATAGAATGGGTGCCCAACAAGGTAGATCCTCCCAGGATAACTCTTAAATCCTGATCTTTCCCCTCTAGTACATACTCACATAATAATTGACTGACTAATCTAGGGCTCATTTTTTTTAGATTTCCATTCAGTATCTGGATCTGTTATAATACCTTTATTAACTAAGGTTTTAATGACTACAGAGCAGCAACATGTTGTGCCATAGAGTCCACACGTTCTTTATAAGAGCTGACACCTGCCTGTGACATAGGTTCTCAGTCTGAGATGGCTAGCTCACATGAAGAGAAGTCAAACCCAGGCTGGACATGAGTCAAAGCAGGTCTCTAAAATCAACACAGTGGCCTCCAGATAACAGTGGGTCAAGGTAAGAGAATTCATAGAGAATTACTGAGGTGAAGAGGACACTCATGGAAGAGACACAGATGCTGGAGGCACTGAGTTCAGGAGCACATATCAGGGCACAGCAACGCTGTGGACCAACAATTCTCAAAATTTAATGTGCATACAGGTGACCCACAGATTTTGTTAAGATGCAGAATTTGGTTCAGAAGACGTGAAGTGGGGCCTGGGATTCTAGATTTTTAATAACTTCCCGGTGATGTCCATTCTGCTGAGCTGTAGCTGACGCGTGGAGAGGCCAGGCTGCAGAACAGACGGAACAACAGGCCTGCAGTGTCACTGGGCAGGGGAAGCAGGAGACCAGCATCCCTTGATAGTAACCAGAGGGGCAAATGCTCAGGCAGCTTTGGAAAGAAGCCTAATCAGAGGGCTTTATCCTCGGCGCCGAAGCATATACTCAGCTGCTTGAGTTCACCCAAATACTTTATTAAAGAGCTTTTATGCTGGCCCCAGTTCTTCTGTGGCACAGAGTTGACCCATTGCCCTCTGTGTAAAGGAGATATTGTGGTGAATGGTAAGAGCAGGGGCCCTAGAGTTGTATTATGTGCAAGTGGAGTTTCCATTATCTTCCCATTTTGACCTGATCAGTTTTTTTTTCTATGAATCATTCTTTTCCCTTAGTTGTAAACTTGGGGTTGGGGGAATACCTCTTCTGCTACATTAATCAGGAAAGGCTAATCACTTTTAGAAACAACTCCCAAAATAAAATTGTGTAATGTAACATGACTTTATTTCTTCTTTGAAGGATAGTTCAATAATGGCATTTGGCGGTTGGTTTTTGATGCAGTAATTTAGGAATTCAGGAACTTTCCTTCTCATGGCTGCATCTGTCTCTGTATCATTTCACCTTCCTATTTCAGCCGGTGGATGGGCACGCATAGGAAGAAGCATTCAGGAAGATTTTCATCAGCCTGTTTGAGACGTGGCACATATCAGTTCTACACGTGTCCAACCACATAAAACTTTGTCACCTGGCACAATTTTCCTTCCAGGAAGGCTGGAGACTATAGTCTATCTTTGTGGTCCAAACAAAGAGAAGATGAGTTTGGGGAAATTCTATCCTATGCTTTCTCAACCAGAAAATTAAGTCTTGATACCCTATGACACCCCTGACATGTAATGAATTAACTTCCCTCCTATGCATGTAGAATGGAGTTGTCTACATGCTTTCCTTGGAAATTTTGAGAAAATCATCATTCAAGTCTTTGTGTAGTGCTTGGCCAACCTCTGCAGGACCTGCATACCACAGAAGGTGGCTAGAAGATCAAATGAGAAAACACATGTAAAAACCCTTAAGCTACACAGGACCACATGATTAAAAGCTGCCACAGAAGAGAAAAATAAATGACTCAGGCTGCGGTGGGGGAAATAAAAGTCAGAGTAATAGGAGAGATATCAGTCTCTGTAAATTGGTTCACTTTCTCCGCATGTCTTTTGCAATATTTTAAACTTTCTGTCCTACCTAATGACCTCTAAAGTCGTTTTCTCCATAAAGTGTTCTGGAACCCTTCCCACAAGCTCAATGTGTCACTCATGTCTCTGTAAACCACAAGCAACATAATGCATTCCTCAATTGACATATTGCATGTGTGCAGTTACTTAATGATATACTTGCCTCCCACTAAGAACAGAAGTCACTTTGTATTCCTCCCTCTTTGCTTGGCACATAGTATTAAACATTCAAGTCACATGTTCTGAAAAGCTTTAGGGTTTTTGTCAGAGCAGAGAGTTCCATTGCCTGGATTAAATGAAGGCTCTGTAAGCAGGTTCATATTCTCTGAGGTTCAAAGGCAGGGTCCCCAAGAGCTGTCTCATATTTCTTGCCCTAATACAGTTCATTTGTTAGAGCTACCCTTAAACTTCTCCTTACACATATTCGGAAATTGCACCAAGGGGAAAAGCTATTGATGGAAGATGACAAATGTAGTGACAATGGTCTCAGAAATTAAAGTAAACTAGTGCCTATAATCCAAAGGGGCTACAAAGGTTTCCTCCATGTTCCCCAAATTGTATTTCATAGATATTTACATACAGCACTAAATTTGAGTATGCTATGGCTCGAATATGTCTGAGAAGTACATTCTCCCATCGCTTCATCTTATCTGACCAAACAGTTTTATTCCCTAGAATGGTTTAGATCTATGGCTATGTCCCTAGAAGAACTTCATAGAAAAGCTAAGGAGAGAAGACTGCTTTCTCCATCACTCACTGATGAGTGCAAGAGGTGAGGAATCCATCTTGCAAACCACCTTCCTCGATTTAGTTGCACCAGAGAAGCAAATAAATGTGTGTTTTATCAACTTAATCTCCTGAATTCTGTGCAAGTCTAGCCCAGCAGCTGACTGTGAAAAGCCATCAGAAATCTCTTCTTAATTTTATATTTCCCCATTTCAGAATTGCTTGACAAATGATTATAGCTGACAGCTTTTACTCCATGCAAAAGCCATCATTGGTGATGAGGGCTTTGGAAGAATTGAATGTACATTGTCCTACTTGTGCATCCTTTTACCTGCTTATTAATCAACAGATATGCCACACACCAATAGAGCTTCATATACTCATTCAGCGCTTCAGTATAATTTTACTGCTGGTACATGATAAACAGCGAAGATGCACCCCCTACTACAAAAACAGATTTATTAATAAATAGCTGACACTTTGTACTTTTGCAGAATACCAAAGTAATTAGTGACAACAGTACAATGATTTTCAATACCTACAGAGCAAAATATCATATTGATTTAAGCTCAAAGCTTTCTCTAAATAACAGTCAAAGAATTGTCTACTGTGTTTGGTCAATTCTTTTAAATAGGAAATGGTGAAAAAGAAAATACATCAAGAAAAATGTTTTGAATGTCCTTCCCCTTGGTTCAACTGGATATATAAACCAACTTGCCAATATAGAATAACTGGTAGGCTAATGACATAAATAATTATTTTGTTTGTATAATCTTATGTTTGCATATATATGTATATGTGCATATATATGTATTTTATTAACATATATATAGGATATATATATTACCAATAAATTTCATCATCTCGAAATTTCATGTAAAATTGAGATAGTCATTTGATTTAAAAGCAAAGAGTTCACTGTGGGAGAATATGCAACATTTAGATCATGAAATTTTAGAATCACAAAGCCATCAGACTATGAACCAGAAGAAATTCAAAGAGATGGACAAGTCCAGCTTCTTCCCTGGGGAAATATGGTGTTTTTCCTACTCTCAGCCTCATCTAAATCACACACTATTATAGTTCACACATTGAAACCAGTGAAGAGAACCTGATCACACAGCAAAGAAGATCTTGTAATGGATCAGGAATGCTGCACTCTCCAGTTCTCAGCACCATCCCCTGGGGACTCTACCTTCTGCCATGGAACTCCTGCCGCCTACCCAGTCCTGGGCACTGTTCTAGGTGCTGGAAAAGTGGCAGTGAACACACACAGACAACATTCCTGCCTTCATGTACCTTTTCTTATACTCAAAAGAGACAGACCATAAATACATAAGAAAATACATGGTATTTTAGGAAGTGATGAATGTTACATAGAAAAGCAGGGTAAGCAGAAAAGGGTTTACAAAGGAATGGGGAAATAATAGACTGCTATGTTTTGAATAATATGGTCAAAGAAAACCTTACTGATAAAATAATGAATGAGTAGAGGCACGAAGGAAGGGAAGAAGGGAGTTATGTGGCTTTCTAGAGAGAGAGAGAGAGAGAGAGCTCTAGACAGTAATCCCAAGGTGAAAGCACACTTACTATGCTCACATGCAAGTCTGCCACATACTAATTTTTCCTCTGATTTATGTGATTACATTCTGTCCCTTTTGACTTCTTCACGGAAACTGCATTTTCTTGTTTCTGTCAGAGACTAAGATAGCTCTACAGATCATCACCTGCTTCTGCCATGGTTCCTGAATCTTGGAGTTGGTCCATCACAGGGTCACTTTCTCCCCTTCTGTTCCCACATTCCAGCGTAAATGTCACCCTCCCCCTCCAATGCCCGTTCCCCTCAGGACACCTCCCAGCTTCTCAGCTCGGAAGAGTCATATCTAACCTGTCTTGTCACATTCAGCACCTGAGGCTTATTTGACCCAAATTTTTCCTTTGAATTTTAGTTCTACTCTATGCTTAATCATCCACTGAGAGAATGATGAGGGGAAAGGATTGTCTATATGCAAATTAGAGAGTGAGTGTGTACCTTAAATAGACTCACAAATCAAATATATGTATCTTTATTTACCAATCTCTGGGTACTCACTCTGTGCTAAGCTTTATGCTAAGATGTTGGGGGTACTGAAAAGGACTTGTCCTTAAAGTGATTTCAAGAGACTGTTATTATTATTATTATTATTACTGATTTGAGAGAGAGAGAGAGGGAGGAAGGGAGGGAAACGGTGAGAGTGAGAAAGAAGCATCTATTTGTTGTTCTACTTTTTTATGCATTTATTGGTTGATTCTTATATGTGCAGCTGGAAATTGAACCAGCAACCTTGCCTTATCAGGGACAACACTCTAACCAACTGAGCTACCCAGTCTAGACAAGGGACTGTTCTTTTCCATAAGCAATCACCATCCGTCTGAGGGAAGCTCCATCCTAGTCCTCTCCACATATGAGTATTTTGGGGAGGTGTTGTCTTGTGCATGCATGTGTGTTTTGGTGTGGCCAGCACTGTGCAAGGTGCCACATGGCAGAATAAAAAAAAAGCAACACAGAATTTCTCCTAAGGAGGTGAAAGCTTAGTTGGTATGACAAGATATAAATATATACCTGGAAGGTTATACAGCCATGCACCATGAAAACCATAGCTCCAAACCACAGTGGGGATATAATAAAACAAAAATGACTGATTCATGCTTCTAGGCAGTTCCCAACATTATACTCATCTACTAGGGCATTTTGAATTCCTAATGTGCAAGGGGGCCAGCAGCATCTTGCTCATCGGTCTTGTGGTCCTATCAGAGATTTTCTTTATTATTTGTCATAAATAGCAAAAGTAAATTTTCTAAAATACATTTCCTATGAATCTATTTTTGGAAGTATCAATATACATGTTTCTTTATAAATCCCAACTCTCGTTGCAAGTGCATAGGTACAGGAGTCCAGCAGCCGCTTTGCATTGCTACTAATGATCTCAGCAGTTCTGCGGAATTGCTGTCTTCTCGAATCCTGCATGCTCACTATTTGGTACAAGTTGCGAAAAATGTCTGTGGCAGGACTTTGAGCTACTTTTTAAATCTTTCTCAAAGAAATTCTGTGCTTCTGACGAGCTCCTTTATCTGAGAAACTGCCCCACCTCATCCACGACCCTGAGACAAGGGCCACTGTCACTGTACGCCCTGTCTGCACGTCTCCTTCTTCCCCCCCTGTTCCTGTTAGTATTCCATGCATGGAAACCACTCCACTAAACTTCAGTCCTATTCAGTCTGAAGTAAATACATAGAATAATATATGCAGATATTATCTTTTCTGGTTGAAAAGCTCTAATGAAAAAGGAATCCCTGTGCCAAAGCAGGAATATTAAACTTAAAAATGAAGCAGCAGCTCTGCCTCTATGGCGGGCCCAATTTTGCTCAAAAAGATAGGATTCGAAGAGGTATACTTTTCAGGAGTTATCATCTATTTGCTGGCTAACCAGCCAATGTATTATTTATTTATCCTCATGTCAAATAATTCTCTCTGATGTGATTTTAAACATCCTGGGCAACATTAACTCTGAATTCTTATCTGTTAAAAACCCAGGATTCTCTGTGCATAGCCATTATTAGCCTGTCCCTGATTCGCTGACAGCAGATATGATGGAGTATCTTCAGGGAGAGGGTCTTTCTAGTGATCATACCATGCAAATCTAGTGATTGGCCAAGGGTGACCAGCCAGATCCTGGATGAGATGATGATAAGTTTCCTTCAGTAGTGTGGGAAATCCTCCTCCATGCTTGAGACGCTACATTAACAGACAGTGCAGCTCATGGCAGGAGCCAATATGGGCTTCAAACATCGCCTTATGGTAAAGAGTAACCATTTAATATTTTAGTGCCTAATTATCACCCAGTGTTAATTAAGTGAATAAGTTACCTCTCTTTTATTTCCATCTTTATATACCTTTTAAAATAATGGGTTTCCCTTTGTGAGATCTATTTCAAAGCATTAGCAAAGTCCAGCATGAGTCTGGAGATCATGGCCCTACGGCCTAGTCCTCACATTGCCCGAACGTGGGTGTGAGGTCTGTTTCTGAATTCTGGAAACATGCCTTATGTGTTTCAAGTGTTCCTGTCCACATCACTAAAACTGCATTCCCCTCAGCTCCTAAGAAGCATCCTTGCCCCCTTCGACTGTTGAGGAATATAGGTCGGTTACTAACCTTGCAGGTCATTTATTCTGCAGGGGTTTTGTCTGTCCTCTACTTTCCACATTTCTTTCTTTCACCAAGCTTTAATTGTGTAAGCTAAGAAGGCAGACAATAAACCAAATGGTGAACTTTGATGACTCAAAGAAGGAAGTAGGACTGGAGGTATGTTCTTTCCTTGTCATAAATATCTTCTATTAATGAGGTTGACAAAAAGTAACTAAGTACGTTAATTTTTTCTTTGCCGTGCACAGTGTTAAGCTCCATACACATCTTCATAAAGCTTGCCATCTGTTACCAAAATAGGCATCAAACATGGATATAAGCTCATCCACACGCACTCTTATACCAGATATTTAACCTATCTTCAAGATTTCATTTATATCCACTTTATCATAATCACCATTTCCTCTAATATCCTCTCATATTTCCTAAACTGTGGTACTTCAAATTTGATACACTATGCCTACAGAGGGTTGACAAATGTAACATAAAGTCAGCTTATTTATTCTATTATTCATTCAAGAAGCATTGCATGAAGGAAATAAAAAGGACCTTAGATACAATCCCTTTAATCCAGGTGTTCATAATCTTGTTGTGGTTACCAGGGAGTTACGCATGAAACATGGGGCAAATATGTGTACCACAGTGCAGTAACAGAGGGAGCCCCACAGGACGCTGGACGGGCGAGGAGACAAAGCAGCACGCAGACTTGGAAACAGAAGTGTTCCTTAAAAAAAAAAAAAAAAAAAAAGAATTTGCAGAGCAGATGAGAGCCGTGAAATTCATTAGATCCTAGTGTGTGGTATTTATTTTTGCTCTTTAATTTAATTATATATATATATATATATATATATATATATATATCCTTCATGATTTTCACAATCACCCCAAACTAGGTTATATACAATAGAATGTGAATATTCAGGATATTTAAGATGACAATTTTATCTTCTAAGTTGTAGTCCTTTCTCTCAGCATTTTTTAAGATGTTTTAGTTGGGTTAACACATGAGACCACTAAGCATTCTTGATTTGGGCATATTTTCTTATCTCTAAAAAAGAAACCTTCATTAATCTAACAGGTACTCGCTTAGAATGAATGCTTTACACAAGGCTGTGAAGGGTTCTTTTAGAGAGATAATAGAAGTAAAGGCACAAGCCTAGTTATATTAGAAAGAGCATCAGACTAGGTAGGGATCCTTGAGGCTGAGGTCAGCCCTGAGTCCTCTAGCTACTAATCACTTTGAACTGATCATTTAAATCCTCTCAGCTCCAGTTTTCTCATTTAGAGAATGGGAACTATTATATTTGCATCAGCTTCATGATGAGGTTACTATAAACCTGAGACATATCACATATGTAAAAACATCTTATAACTATTAAAGTGCTCTCAAAAATTCTCCAGATTTCAAAACCTATTCCATGAGATAAAAAAAAGACAAAAACAAAACCTCACTATCATAAAGGATGAACTCTTCAGTTGGAACACATATACATATACATAGATTGTGTGCATATCTATACACATTTATTCAGTTTTATGTATATTCATATGCATACACAGTTCTCTCTCTCTCTCTCTCTCTCTCTCTCTATATATATATATATATATATATATGTTGTATTTTTATAGCATAAATATATGAATGAAACAACTGGGAATCAATTCTGGGTTTAAATTGAATTAATATGCCAAGGCAATAACAGTTTCTGGAATTGCTAACATATCTAAAAGTACAAGAATAAAATGTGCAAGAGAATAATGCCCAGAATCCTTTCTGGCAGAGATATAAACCCATGTGAGCTTTGAAGGAAGTGAAGGAGGATGGTTTGCCCCACCAGGCTGAGATGACATCCTTGCACAGTGACTCACTGGACTGTGGTTATGTGTTTCCAACACAGCCTCACAATGCCCTTTGAAAAGATCTATTTTTCAACTTCCTTTGGATAGATAGAACAGTCAACAGCCATCTAAGAGGCATATGTTTTGCATATTCAAATGGCTATACCCTTGGGTAAATGGGGGTGGGGGGGCGTCTTACTACACAGTGGTTTAAAAGGGCAGAGTCACCTCAGTTCCAGACATAAGATTTAACAATCTGAGGTGAATTCATTATAACTCTATTCACTTAGACACAAAATGTCATTGCTCATGACTTAGTAAATGAAGTGTAATTACCAAAAGTATATAAATGATAAGAGCTGAAAATGTTCTCCTCCTGATCATGCTTATGACAAGAAGCAATTTCACATATCTAAATAACTGATCACCGGAGAGAAACACCCAGGACAGACCAAACACTCTGGACAGAAAGTGGACATTAAATATCATGTCTAATAATTAGTCTTTTGAGAGATCCTGGGCTTTTTGACAACTGCTAAAATCCTAATGTGAGTTTCACTATTTCTTAGGAAATAATGTAACTTACACTGAAATTTATTTGAAGACATAGAAATCTGGGAAATGTGACTAGAAATGCTTCTCATGGCCCTTTGCCTTCTAAACCAAGAGTTTTGACCCTTTTAATCATAACCAGCGATTTCGTATAATTCCTTTTTTGGGGGGATTTCAGTCCTCTGTGGTGCAAAGATTACAACCAAACAATACTCTGATTGCTTCTAATAAAATATTTATAAATTTATAAAATTCTTCTTATGACAGTCAAGTGAAGTCAAGCACACCATTCTGTGTGTATCCAGGGAATCCCAAGCCAGTCCTTTATCTTCTTCAGCTTTACACCACTGGATGCTCAATTTTTAAGCATTATTAGAGGAAAAAAATTATTCTGTCAAGCACTTCTCGCAGAGAAAATCTGCCTGAATGACTTCTTATTCTTAAAATGATGCCAATTTCTTCCCTAAAACTGTATGCACCACTCAATGATATATGATTAGAAATTATGAGGCTAATTTTCCAAAGGTGTTCCTTCATTTGCATCAGCAAAAAGAGTACTTATAATTGTCTATGCAAATCAAGGACTTTCATATGCAAATGATATATGTGGATGTAATTATGCTGCTCCAATACATGGATTGAGGTTTTAATCTGTTATACAAATAAGTGTGTAAATATGCATTTGTATTTTTAGTTCCACTAGAAAAAAATTGTGTCCATATGTGTAACTATTGAAAGGAACAGAAATGAATGGACCATGAGGGTTCACCTATTACATTCCAGTAACATTGTTTTCATTAGCCAATATGTTATAAATAGAACTGCCTCTCTCTTCTCACCCCTTTCTCCTGTTGCAGAATCTGTATCACTGAGCTATGCTTTGTCTTCAATTATGATAAATTCAGGCTGTGGAGCCTAGTTTCCTCAACTTTGCATTTGGGTTACCATTGTGTCTACCCAATCTCCAGCCTTCCAGACATGCCTGAACTCCATGTGAGGTGACTTCTCAGTAGGTGTCTCAATCTCTTATAACTCATAATATGCAATTCATGGGGGTTGGGTGTCACTTGCTCAGCCTAACGGAAGCTCAATTATAATCCAATGGGAATAGACATTACACAAATGTTTGCCCAAATCAGTTACCCCAGAGGAAATAATTTTTAAAAGGATGATCTTTCGTTCTAAAAATCTAAACCATTCAGCTGATACAGAACTAAAGACTATTTTTATACCACAATAAGCTAAGAGCTCTCACTTTCGAGAAACATTTTTCTCCACACCATGGAGCAGTACAAAGTGACAGATCTGTTTATTGTAGAAGATGCTAGTACTAATTGACGAGGTGGTTTATTTCTGTTTGACCCAGAAAGGATGTTTCCCTGGATGGACAAAGTAGGGAGTGTTATCAAACCAGGAACATTTCTCCTATCTTCTTCCATTCCCCCCATGAAGAACAGTGAAAACTAAAGACTGGAATAGATTTGCCTCATTTGACTACAGATCATATCCTACGTTATACAAAATGAAAAAAGAGATTTACAAGTAACAGTTAGTGATCTTCTTACTGGAAAACTTGATGATATAAGCTGCGACAATATTTTCAATTTGAAAGTGAAGCTCATGGTCTGAATAATTATATTTATTTGCTTTCAGGGACAAAGAGAAAGTGGGATGATGTGACTTAGATGAAAGATGTTAAAATTACCAGACATTTAAATAGCTTTGTGGGGACAGTGAGACCGAATACTGAAATAGTAGACATCATTAGAGCAAGTCAAAGCATAAGAAGAGAAATATGGATAATTCCTAAATTTCTAAGAATCTGTGGATGAATAAGGAGCCACATGCTGAACCTGACAAGCTCAGAGAAAACCTGCATGGTGGCTTTACAGACTCAGGGACCTAAAGTAACCACACAGGATGGTCTGAAATTGAAACTTTCTAACTAAAAGCAGTTTATAGTGAGCAGTCATGTCCTAGAAAGTTATTCTCTATTTGTACTAAGGTCAGTGCTTGATTTGAAGCCGGTGTGTTGTCTTTTGCATTTACAATAATGTACCTGATAACATGCTGTTGAAATGTAGGGGTGATCTTTTACTGCCCCCCAGGGCAAGCATCCCACCTGACCAGGAACCAATAAATCCCTTTGTTGTTATTATTATCATGTTAATTAGTTTACCTATTTTATGCCTCCTTATGTAAAAGAAGTTTCAGTATACACATTTTTACTTTTTATCCAATCTCAGAGATTTCTACATTTTGCTTTCTCCTGCCCTCGAATTTTATCACCAATGAATTTTATGTGCCCCCTTATATCTTTCCCTTTGCTTCTAATGTATAAAATCAGTGGTGAAACCGCCATTTTTCGGAGTATTTTCTCAGTCTGTTGGGACTCTGCTTCCTGTCAATTGTCTACAGTTTGACTCAAATAAACTAAAAAATTCTTACAGGTTTGGAAGATTTTTTGTTTTGTTTTTTTACATTGACAAAGCCTAACTGGTCCATGGGTCACATAAGAGATTCTGGGATTTCCCAGAACTATTTCAGAGGAAAGATTGGTGAACGTACAATTGTTTTTGTAATTGTTATTGAAATGCTATTCCTGGCACCAAAGTGGTAAAGCTCAGCATATGTGAATTACAATAAGAACTCTACTGGCAGTTTCTACTCAATGAGTACAAGTAAACCTTCACAGTACTTTCATGGATAAAACACCATTATTAATTTTGACAAAATCTAAAATGGTCGTTGGACTTTCAAACCTGGTTCAACTTCACTCAAATTCAACTCTGGGCAATAGCATTTTGCTATTTTAAAAGCATTTAAAATTTTTATTAGACTCAAACCTTTAATTGCTGCATCCTATCCCTGTGGCAATAGCACCAGTCTATCTCATAAATCTGGACTGGAAGCCACAAAGGCCGGTATGGATGGTAAGAACAGGGGTAGGATAAAATAAAGATCAGATGACAAATGAAATGCGTGTGTTTGTAATTTCAAAGGGGCATAATGGATAAATAAAAACACAATGTTGGTTCAGATATTATTCTGCTTAGAAATGTGTGTTTTTTTATCACAGTGAGAGATATTTGTGTTATGGGATCTTGCAGGCAATATAAACAAAATAGAAAGAGAGTTCTGGCTTCCTGATAGTGAGATATGCTTGTTCTCTGTGGAATGAGGGAAACCCATCAGCTCCATTTTACTAATTTAAGATGGGGAAATAAGATAATTGTAAAATACAGAGCAAAGCCTAATCCCCAGTGTCTAACTACAGAATCTTCCCCTCTTTATAAAGGCAGCTAAAGTGATATAATTTATCACCCATCCATTTAAGTAGATGCATTTCGATAATTTCCCAAGATTGTTCTTAATGGAACTATCTGCGTATCAGTCAAAAATATCACAAAATCCAATGTTACTCCCTTGTCTGATAGAAGTTAAAAGACAGTTTGATCTTGCCTGCTGTCAACCAGCCCTAACTTGCATTGTGCTCTCTCTCTTTCTCTTTCTCTCTCTCTCTCTCTCTCTGATTTCCATCACAGACAATTTTATCTCTCAGAAGAGCCTGAAGTATAATCACATTGTAATACAACAGGGGTTGTGGGTACTTGTAAGCAAATACTTCTCTTTGGGAAAAACCTCACTTGGTCTTATTCCCTGCGGAAACTGGCAGGCCCCCCAGCTCCTGCCACTCAGCACAAATACATCTCAGCATCAAGCAGTTAATAGATATTGACACATGAAGCACTTTGCCTTAATAGATCTGTATTTATATCTAGCTTGTTTCACGTTCAATTTGCAAGGGAGCCTTATCTTGGTTGCTATCAAATATGCTATTTACCCTATTTACCCATTTCCACCTGGCAGCCCCTGATGGTACAGATCTCACTGCAGTGAAACCCACAGCTGCCTTCCCCCTGGTACAGGCCTAACAGGCTATCACATAATCATGTCTGTACTCACACTGCTTCCCGTTCCCTTCCCCTCATCTGCCTGGCCAACTTTCTCTTCAATGCTCAGCTCAGAGCTCACTCCTTTACCAAGGCATTCTGGACCTTGAGACTTACTGTGCAACTGACCACATCCTCTTTTGGAGCATAATCTCAAAAAGAGCACCTGTGACTCATTTATCTTTATTTATTCATGACCTTACTTCTCTACAGTTAGGATTGAAGACCTTTGGAGGCAGAAATGCATCTGTATTCAAGCTTGCCTTCCTAGCACAAAGTACTGTGCAGGCACAAGGTGAGTGCTCGATACACGAATCTTTGTGGGATCTTTGCAGAAATATGGTATTGTTGCTTATATCAAAATTTAGTTTTAAAAGAAACACCTAAACTACCATCTGTTCACATTAATAATCATTCTCCTTACCTTTTCAATATGTATTTTCAGTATTTTTTCCATGTTCATTATATTTGTTTTCAAGGTTTTTCAAAATCTTTACTTGGTTCCAAATAGCATAACTCAGCTTCTCAGGGCAATATGGTGAACTCTGGGTTCATGGTGTTAGTCCCAATAACAAGGCTTGGAGAAAAAAGTCACTCATCACTTACCCAAAAAGTATAATTTCTCAGCCCTGTCACTTCACCAAGTGTCTGAACATGATGGTAAACCAAGTATAAGTGAGCATGTGATCTTATTTCCCTTCCTCTTTTCCCTTTGTGCATTAATTAAGTCAGCAATCAACAGGGAGCCTACTGTGTTTTATACACCATGCTAGACATTGGAGAGTCAAAATGCAACAAACAAACATAAAACAGAAGCACCCATCTGCTTCTCCACCCTTCCCATTCTCCTTTCTCTCTATCTCTCTTCCCCTCCCACAGCCAAGGCTCCACTGAAGCAAAGTTGACCCGGGCACTGATGACGACTCCATGGCCTCTGCCTTAGGTGCTAGAATGGCTCCTGCCACAATGGAACAATGCCCCAGATGGGCAGAGCATCACCCCTGGTGGGCATGCAGGGTGGATCCTGGTCCGGCGCATGTGGGAGTCTGTATGATTGCCTCTCCACTTCCAACTTTGGAAAAATACAAAAAAAAAAACCCAAAACAAAACATCTACTTTTCAACTGACACCAAAAGACCTCTTATTTTCACTAAAATTCTAAGAGTGATTTAAATGATTTAAACACACACACACACACAACAATAAAAACAGCAGTCCCTTAATCTATTAGATGCCAAGGCATTTTCTACACCTCATTTGTCTAGTTCTTAGCTCCTGTTCTTTTATTTACCGATTTTTTTTCAGAGAGGGGGAGATAGAAAGAGAGAGAGAGACATCAATTTATTGTTCTACATATTTATGCATTCATTGGTTGGTTTTTGTCTGTGTCCCAACCAGGGATCAAACTCACAACCTTGGCATATCAGGATGATCCTCTGACCAACTGAGCTACCTTGCCAGGGCAGGCCATGTTATTTGCATTGGTTGACAAATTAAATTGATCATGAATTCAGATGCTCTTACTTCATTTAATTTTATTGTCAGCATGAATGGCTCATGGAACACTTCAACTAAATGTTTAATAATCAGCCATAACATATTACCATCTGTCCAATATTTGTCTAGCCTAGTGGTAAAAAACACTATCACTAACTATACCAGTGGCATCCAAAACTATAATGTTGACAACTATCTCAATCCACTGTAGTAGTGAGTCTTAGACCCCAGCTTCATCAATTGGTCATGCAAGAATAATATTTGAATATGCAGAAGTCTTACCCAAGTGCACTAATGCTGGGGGGAAAGTTTAAATGTAGCAGTCAATAGAAATGTGTTTAAGTACGAGAGGAGATATTTGGAGACTGACTAACACTGAAAGTTTGGAAAATTTGAAAAGACAACAGAATCATGTTAGATGGTGGTATAAATCACCCCCTAGAAGGGTTTGGATTATATGTTGTTTCTAAAGCTAAAATTGGGGAGGAATAGCTATAGGTAAATGGCTATGCAGACAATTTTAGTGATGGATTTTGAACTGGTATCCCAGCTTCTGTTCCATGCTTTCTTGCAAATCTTAAGCATGTTTTCTTTAGGAAAAAATCTATAATTTTTAAACTAGCAGTATGATTAAATTAAACCTAAGTGTAACTACTATATATCATCTATTTGAGAATAGTTATTTACTTCAATATTTTTTAAAATTTTTTATTTAATTAATTGTATTTACATAGATTCTAGGGTCACCCCGAATGCATCCTCCCTTGCCCCCATATTCCCCTCAACATCTCTCTTTCCCCCTCCTTACAATGCCCTCCCCCCTTCCCTTCAGGTTTATCCCATCCTATCATCCCTTTTCAATATTCTTTCTTTTCAGAGGTATAACCTAAACATATCAAAATGGTCAAGGTGGGTGTGAGTCCCAAGGTGGGTATAAAATAAGAGATTAGGAACTCTAAAAACATCCAGAAATAGTAATCCTTCTCTAACCAACAACCAGCACTGGTAGCTGAGGTCAAAATGAAAATGCTGCCTAAATCATTAGCTATAATTCTCTTATTTGAATAACAGCTAGAATTTGTGTTAAGCAACATGAGTTCTATAGATGTATCTAGAAGCTGTCATAAACTGGCCTGTATATACAACTTGTTTTACTGTGTCTCCTGGAAATATAGTCTTGTTAGTTAATCATTCTGAGTTGAAGAGCAACTATCTCCAGATTATGTCTTTTATACACTCTTACAGAGAACATAGCAAAGCCTTTAGTTCACATCCAGGAATCCCTGAGCCGCATAAGATAACACTCGTCTTTTATTCCCTTGGTCAGTTTATAAATCCAGTAAAATGTAAATACTGCACAGTGATCCATTGTGTTGGGCACTAAGAAATTAAAGACTATAGAAATGTGCAGCTTGGCCTTACCTGTGGTGGCGCAGTGGATAAAGCGTCGACCTGGAAACACTGAGGTCGCCAGTTCAAAACCCTGCACTGGTCTGGTCAAGGCACATATGGGAGTTGATGCTTCCAGATCCTTCCCCCTCTCTCTCTTTCTCTCTGTCTCTCTCTCTCTCACTCTGTGGCTCCTCTCTAAAAGGAATTAAAAAAAAAAAAAAAGAAATGTGCAGCTTGATGCAGTGAGGTCGAGCCTCCTCCCCATAAGGAGTGTGAAGGCATCTAAACTGTAGAAGCAACTTTAGCACTCTGTGAACTGACTAAAAACATAGAAAAAATCAAAAATATTCATTTATGAAAACTATTGACTGTAAACAGAAACAATGGAAAAATCTTTGATGTTCTTGCCAAGGCCTGCTCTCTTCCTGGTTCTCCAGTATGACAGTTCAACCAGCTTGGAGCAGGCTGTCAAAACCATGATCTCATTGCCCCTGCAATGGATATAGAGGTCACTCGATTTGGAGTGTTGTCACTATGGGTTTACAAACTAGCTAGGGTTATTAAAAGGGATTTCTAGAAAGTTGGATGGCTATACGAAGCTTGAAAATTTCTCCCCATAGCCTAGAAAGACCTCAGGATATGCATTATGTGCAGTCTAGCCTAGACAGGGTGCAAGCCACTGACATAACCATAGCTGAATATATGTAAGTGCATGCCCAGAGGTAATAGAATAGAAAATATTGGAAAAATTAAAGCAGAGGAGAGTTGAAGTCAGTCTAAACAATGAATGTGGTCCCAAGCTTACACACAGATCCATCAGCAAAAATGAAAATCCTCTTGGTTTGTGGTATTTGAGAACAACCTCTTTCAATATCAAAGAAGAAATAGGTTTATCTATCTCTGAAGAAATAGGCCCGTGATGGTGAACCTATGACACATGTGTCATCACTGACATGAATAGTCATTTTCTATGACATGCAGCCACATACCGGAGAAGTATGGGGCCGCATGCCAAGAAGGACATTTCATCCTTGGCTCCTGCACGGCCAGGTGCAGGAGCCAAGGATAAAACATTTGCTGTAGTGTAGACACTCTGTGCCGGAGGTCTGTAAGTCAAAACAACAGAACTCCGGCACAAAGCGTCTAGTTCTGGGACTTCTGGTTAGGCCAATTTTCTTGAAGTGACACACCACCCGAGTTATGCTTGGTTTTTTGGCAAATTTTGACACACCAAGCTCAAAAATTGACCATTACTGAAATAGACCAACACATAGGATTCTGACTTAAAAATAAAACAGAAAATATAAAACTGATTAGAAATATCAAAACCTATACATTTCAGGGGAGAGAGAGATTTCACAGATCTAGTCTAGGCAAGTTATATTTTTAACACATAAGCAAACAAACAACATAAATAACAAATATACAAATATAAAGTACAAATAAAATAAAAACAAAAACAGTCCTCAAGGGGAGGAATGAATCAGAACCAAGAGTTGCTACATATAGAATGTAAAATATCCAGTGCTCAATAAAATATTATGATATATGCAAAGAAAAATATGTGTGACCTTAATTCAATAATAAATAAAACGTTTTACTAGAAAATTTATTTGGCTGTCACCAGATATAGGATGTAACAAACAAGACGTATAGGCAACTATGATAAACTTGTTGAAAAAACAACCAGAAATTATGTTTAAATAATTTGAAAAAAGAGTATGTCAATAAATCAAAAAATAAAGAACCATAAAAACATAAATTATAAAAAAATATAAATTTAAAAAAATCATTAACTGAAATTTAAAATTTACTAGAAGTGTTAAACACTATAGTTGATATGGCATAAGAAATAATCAATGAGCTTAAATATGGATCAATAGAAATGATCCAATCTAAAGAACAGAGTGAAAAAAAGATGAAGAAAATAAGCAAGGTCTCAAAGATTTGTGGAACAATATGAAGAATACCAACAGAGGTATAAGAGGAGTCACAGAAGAGCACAGGTTGAGAAGGGGTTAAAAATGTTGATAAAATAATGACAAAAATATTTTAAATTTGATAAAAATCTAATGATCTATAGATATGAGATGTTCAACAAAACTCAAATAAAATAAACTCAAAAGAGCTATATCTAGATATTCTATGAACAAACAATTGAAAAACAAAAAGAAATGTTGAAAGCAGCAAGAATAAAACAGCTCATCATGTATAAAATAACAATGAAAGGTCTACCAGTGGACTTCTCCTTCAAAACAATGAAGTCCAGAAAACGTTTAAATGACCTATTTAAAGTGCTGAAGGGAAAACCCATATCAAGCAAACATTCTATATCCAGCAAAATTACCCTTCAAATGTGAAGCTGAAATAAAGATATGCACAGATATGCAAAGACTGAGAAAAGCCATTCTTAGCTGACGTAATTTACCAAAAATATAGAAGGAAATCTTTCATGCTGAAAGGAAATGACACCAGAGGGTAGCTCAGATCCAAACTAAGAAACAAAGCACACTGGAAGTGGTAAATGCTCTGGTAAATATAAAAGACTCTCTGTAAATTTTATTACATTTTCTGTTAAATATTTAACTTAATCTTAAATAAAACTTAAGCTTAAATTAACTTAAGACTTAAGCTTAAATAAAACAAAAAGTAAGAACAATGTATTTTTTATTTATAATATATAGATATAGCATAAATAACAATGTTAGCACAAAGGTGGGATAAAAGGATATACATTGGAGCAAAGATTCTCTATTTTACTTGAATTAAGTTAGTATTATTTTGACGTAGATTGGAATATATTAAGCAATATTATAATTCTGAGAGCAATTGCTAAGAACATCATTAACATATATAGTAAAAATTAACATAAAAAATTAAATTGCACTTGTAAATATTGAGTTATAAGACAGTAAAGAAGAAAATAAAGAAAGGAAAGAGGATAAAAGATAAGCAAATATCAAAATTTTAGAGGTAAAACCAATCGTATTAATAATCACATTTAATGTGACTAGGCTACACAACCCCATTCAAATAGTACAGATTATCAAAGTAAAAATAAAATTAAATGCTATCTACAATAGATATACAAAAACATAAATATATTTAAAATAAAATAATGGAAAAATAAAATATATGACATCCAACCAGTGACCATAAAAAAGCTGGAGTGGCTATATTTTTATCACAAAAAAAATAACCTTTAAGAAGAAAAATATTACTAGGAAAAAATATGGACATTTCATAACATTAAAAACATTATCAGAGGACAATTTGACTTTGGGGATGGGTATGCAACATAATTGAATGACAAGATAACCTGGAGATGTTTTCTTTGAACATATGTACCCTGATTTATTAATGTCATTCCATTAAAATTATAATTAATAAAAAAAAATTGTGGGTGATAATGTAAAAAAAAAAAGGAAGCTTTGTGCACTGCTTGTGGAATGTGAGTTGATACAGCCACTATGGAAAACAGTATGGAGGTTGCTAGAGGAGGGGAGTGGGTGGTGGTGGGGAAAATGAGTAAAGGTGGTCAAAAGGTAGAAAGTTCCAGTCATAAAATAAATAAGTTCTGGGGATATAATGTGTAGCATGATGATTATAGTTAACAGTACTTAATTATATTTTACAAGTTGCTAAGAAAGTAGGTTTCAAAAGTCCTCATTACAAGTAAAAAAAATGTAACTATGTGTGGTGAAGAATTCACTAGATTTCTTTTGGTGGTCATTTTTTGACATCTACATATATTGAATCATTATGTTATACACCTGAAACTAATAGAATGTCATATGTCAATAAAAAAGAACAAAATGGAAAAAAAAAAAACATTATCAGGGATGTGTCAAAATTATAAATACATATACAACTGACAATAAAGTCCCAAAATACATAAAAACTAAAAGAATTTAAAGGAGAAATAAACAGTTTAATACAACAGAGATTGCAATAGCTTACAACAGCTAACAGTCAAAGTGGAAAGAAATCAGTGAAGATACTCTCAAACAAGTTGTTCTTATCAACATCAATAGAACACTTCAATCAGCATCTGCAGAACATACTCTCTTTTTAAGCACACATGAAACATTGTCCAGAATAGAGCACTTGCTGAGCCATAAAACAATTCTCAAAAGTTGAAAAAATTGAAAGTATGTGAAGTATAATTTCTAACAATTTGAAATTAAATTGGAAATCCAGAACAGAAACAAACCTGAGACAACACCAATACATGGACATTAAAAAACACAAATAACCCATGAAATTATAAAATAGTTTGAACTATTAAAACTATAAAAACATATTATATTAAAATTTATAGAATGCAGATAAATAAAATCTTAGAGGAGCTGAAACTTTAAATGCCTATAACGGTATCAGAAAAGAAAAAAAGAAGGTCTCATATTAATCACTTACGTGTTCAGTTTAGCCATTATATAAAGAACAGCAAACTAAAATAAAAGCAAGAAAAAGTAAAAAAAAAAAAAGGGGGAGCAAGATGGCGACGGAGTAGGCGGACGTACCAACTTCCAACTCCCAGAACCAAAGTGGATTACAACTCAATTTTAAGAACCATCACCTGGATAAACCAACTTTGAACAAAACTAAGTGGACTCTTCAACCAAGGAACACAGAAGAAGCCACATTGAGACTGGTAGGAATAGCGAAAACGCGAAGAGGGCTGCCCAGCTCCCCGGAGCAAACGGCAGCCCGGAGAGACCCGCGGGGCGGGAGGAGATTTTGGCGGAGAGGGAGGGACCTGGGTCCCAGGAACCAAGCCCCAGCCTGCAGTCCCAGAGCCAAGAAGAGGCGTTTGGACAGTATTGAGCTGTGAAACAAGTGAGGGAGCTCCCAGGCCTACAGTGTGGAGTATTAGGTCCCTTCCTACTCTGCTGAGGGCTGCTTAAGGTTTTGGGGCGGCAGGACACTGAAAGGCGGTTCTGTCGGCGTGGGCAGAGGCCAAGCCGGTGGGAGATCGGTCTAGCCCTGAGGGTCGGAGGGTAAGCGCGAGAGCGGTCCGGAAGCTGTGGGCCCGCCTTTAATCCCACTTACGGGGACAAAGCGGAAGGCCAGGAACAGGCAGGCCCTGCGCAAGCCGGCCCTGACCGCGGGGACCGGGCTAGGACCAGAAACGGGCAGGGGCTCGTGGCTGAGCTGACGCTACCAGTCCGCCTCCCCCCCCCCCGCCGCCCGCCGGAGAAACCGCGGTTGGCCAGTATACGTGTGCGAGCGGGCTCCGAGCGTGGGAACGGAGTGGACCCCGAGACAGGCGGAGGCTGGCTCGCAGCTGAGCCCACGGCTGCTATCCCCATCCGGCCGGAGAAACCCCGGATAGCGATAATACGTGCACGAGCGGGCTCCGAACGCGGGGGCAGGGTAGAGTCCGGGACGAGCGGAAGTACGCAGTTCGGCGGAAGCCAGCAAACACGCCCGCCCCAATAAATCTTGGTTTCCGACCCTGCGCAAAGGGCCCTGGCCTCGAGGGCGGGGCTAAAGCTCCTGACGGGCAAAAGCTTACAGCTGAGAGCACGTCAAAAGCCCCGCCTAACCCGCGGAACTGTAGCGAGCAGGCTCCAACTGCTGGTTCTGGGCGGAAGTCCGGAAATAGGCTGGGTCCGCAGCTGAGGAAAGGTGCTCGCCTCTACCCTTGGTGCTAATCTTGTGGCTTCAGTGACAGCCCCTCCCACGGAGGAGAGGCAGAAATCACAGCAAAAGCCACAGTGGGCCGGCGCTGGCAACGCTCATACCCAACCACCCTAGGCGCCGGCAGAGGGGGTGGGGGGCCTGCAGATAGACCACACCTAGAGAACACAAAGGCAACACCTACTGGACTCCAGTGGCCACAACTTGCTTATACACAGACAAAATGGGCAGGCAGAGGAATGCAAACCAAATGAATCAAGAGAAATCCCCAGAGAAGGACCTGAATGAACCAGATATAACCAAATTACCAGAAGCAGAATTTAGAATAATGATAGTTAGGATGTTCAAAGAAATTAGAGCAACAATGGATAGTCATTATGAACACCTATATAAAGAGATAACAAGTATAAAAAACGAAATTGAAATAATAAAAAAGAATCAGACAGAAATGACAAATACAGTATCAGAACTGAAGACCACAATGGAAGGAATTAAAAGCAGGATGGATGATGCTGAGGATCGAATAAGCAAGTTAGAGGACACAATAAACAAAGGCACAGAAGCAGAGAAGAAAAAGGAAAAGAGACTTAAAAATGTGAGGAAACTCTAAGGGAGCTTTGTGACAACATGAAGAGAAACAACATTCGCATCATAGGGGTGCCTGAGAAGAGGAGAGGACAGGAAATGGAAACTTTGTTCAATCAAATCATAGCAGAAAACTTTCCTAAATTAAGGCTGGGAAACACTCCACACATTCAAGAAGCACACAGAACTCCATTAAAGAGAAACCCAAAAAGATCTACACCAAGACACATCATAGTTAAAATACCAAAGCTAATGGATAAAGAAAAAATTTTAAAAGCTGCTAGAGAAAAAAAGACTATCACCTACAAAGGAGCCCCCATTAGGATGACATCGGACTTCTCAACAGAAACACTTCAGGCCAGAAGGGAATGGCAAGAAATAATCAAAGTAATGCAGAACAAGAACCTACAACCAAGACTACTTTATCCATCAAGGCTAACGTTTAAAATTGAAGAAGAAATAAAGAGCTTCCCAGAAAAAGAAAGCCTCAAGGAATTCATAAAAACCAAACCAATTCTGCAAGAGATACTAAGGGGCCTCTTGTGAACAGTTTAAAGGGAGGAATGAATAGAGCAAAAGAAGAATACAACTTTAAAGAATAAAATGGCAATAAACAACTACATATCAATAATAACATTAAATGTAAATGGATTAAATGATCCAATCAAATGACATAGGGTAGCTGCGTAGATAAAGAAACAGGACCCATACATATGCGGTCTACAAGAGACACACCTTAAAACAAAAGATGCTCATAGACTGAGGGTAAAAGGATGGAAAAAAATATTTCATGCAAATGGAAATGAAAAAAAAGCAGGGGTAGCAATACTTATATCAGACAAAATGGACTTTAAAACAAAGGCTGTAGTAAGAGATAAAGGAGGACACTACATAATGATAAAGGGAACAATTCAACAGGAAGATATAACTATTGTAAATATCTATGCACCAAATATAGGAGCCCCGAAATACATAAAGCAGACTTTGATGGACATAAAGGGCGAGATTAACAGCAATACTATCATAGTAGGGGATTTCAATACCCCTCTAACAACACTGGATAGATCCTCAAGAAAGAAAATTAATAAAGAAACAGCAGACTTAAAGGATACACTAGATCAACTTGATTTAATAGATATCTTCAGAACTTCTCACCCTAAAGCAGTAGAATATACATTCTTCTCAAGCGCTCATGGTACGTTTTCTAGGATAGACCACATGTTAGGACACAAAAATGGTCTCAATAAATTTAAGAAGATTGAAATCATATCAAGCATTTTCTCTGATCACAATGCCATGAAACTAGAAATTAACCACAAAGAAAAACTGAAAAATACTCAAACACTTGGAAACTAAATAGCATGTTATTAAATAATGAATGGATTAACAATGAGATCAAAGAAGAAATAAAAAAGTTTCTAGAAACAAATGATAATGAGCATACATCAACTCAAAATTTATGGGAAACAGCAAAAGCAGTTCTGAGAGGGAAGTTTATTGCACTACAGGCATATCATAAGAAGCTAGAAAAAACTCAAATAAGCAACCTGACCCAGCATCTAAAAGAACTAGAAAAACAACAACAAATAAAACCCAATACATGTAGAAGGAAGGAAATAATAAAGGTCAGAGCAGAAATAAATGACATAGAGGCTAAGGAAACAATACAGAGGATCAATAAAACCAGAAGCTGGTTCTTTGAAAAGGTAAACAAGATTGATGAACTTTTAACTAGACTCACCAAGAAAAAAAGAGAGAGGACTCAAATAAATAAAATTAGAAAGGACAGTGGAGACATAAAAACTGACACAACAGAAATACAAAGCATTGTAAGAAAATACTATGAAGAACTATATGCCAAAAAATTAGACAATCTTGGTAAAACGGACAAATTTCTTGAATCATATAACCTTCCAAAAATCAATCTGGAACAATCAGAACACCTAAACAGGCCAATTACAACAAATGAGATCGAAACAGTTATCAAAAAACTCCCAAAAGAGAAATGTCCTGGCCCTGATGGCTTCACAAGTGAATTCTATCAAAAATTCAAAGAAGAACTAACTCCTATACTCCTCAAGCTATTTCAAAAAATTCAAGAGGAAGGAAGACTTCCAAACTCCTTTTATGAGGCGAGCATAATTCTGATCCCAAAACCGGGCAAAGACAACACAAAGAAAGAAAATTATAGGCCTATATCCCTGATGAATTTAGAAGCTAAAATTCTCAACAAAATATTAGCCAATCGGATCCAGCAATATATGAAAAAAATCATATACCACGATCAAGTGGGATTTATTCTGGAGAGGCAAGGCTGGTTCAATATTCGCAAATCAATCAATGTGATTCATCACATAAACAAAAGGAAGGACAAAAATCACATGATAATTTCAATAGATGCAGAAAAGGCATTTGATAAAATCCAGCACCCATTCATGCTCAAAACTCTCAGTAAAGTGGGAATACAGGGATCATTCCTTAACATGATAAAGGCCATCTACGATAAACCAACAGCAAACATCATACTAAATGGACAAAGATTAAAAGCAATCCCCTTAAGATCAGGAACCAGGCAGGGTTGCCCACTTTCACCACTCTTATTCAACATAGTTCTGGAAGTCCTAGCTACAGCAATCAGACAAGAAGAAGAAATAAAAGGCATCCAAATTGGAAAAGAAGAAGTAAAACTGTCATTATTTGCAGATGATATGATATTGTATATTGAAAACCCTAAAGTCTCAGTCAAAAAACTACTGGACCTTATAAATGATTTCAGCAAGGTGGCAGGATATAAAATTAATACTCAGAAATCAGAGGCATTTCTATACACCAACAATGAAATATCAGCAAAAGAAATTAAGGAAACAATCCCCTTCACTATTGCAGCCAAAAAAATAAAGTACCTAGGAGTAAATTTAACCAAGGAGGTTAAGGACTTGTACTCGGAAAATTATAGAACATTGATAAAAGAAATCAAGGAAGATACAAACAAGTGGAAGCATATACCGTGCTCATGGCTAGGAAGAATAAACATCATTAAAATGTCTATATTACCCAAAGCAATTTATAAATTCAATGCAATACCAATTAAAATACCAATGACATACTTCAAAGATATAAAAAACATATTCCAAACATTTATATGGAACCAAAAAAGAATAAGAATAGCCTCAGCAATCTTAAAAAGAAAAAATAAAGCAGGAGATATCACTCTTCCAGATATCAAGGTTTACTACAAGGCCATTATACTCAAGACAGCCTGGTACTTGCATAAGAACAGGCACATAGATCAATGGAACAGAACAGAGAACCCAGAAATAAACCCACAGCTTTATGGACAACTGATATTTGACAAAGGAGGAAAGAACATACAATGGAGTAAAGACAGCCTCTTTAACTAATGGTGTTGGGAAAATTGGACATCTACCTGCAAAAAAATGAAACTAAACCATCAACTTACACCATTCACAAAAACAAACTCAAAATGGATAAGAGACTTAAATGTAAACCGTGAAACCATAAGTATCTTAGAAGAAAACATAGGCAGCAAGCTCTCCGACATCTGTAGCAGCGGTATATTTGCCGATTTATCTCCACGGGCAACTGAAATAAAAGGCAAGATAAACAAATGAGACTGTATCAAACTAAAAAGTTTTTGCACAGCTAAAGACAATAGGAACAGAATAAAAAGACAAACCACACAATGGGAGAACATATTCGACAGCACATCTGATAAGGGGTTAATAACTAAAATTTATAAAGAACTTATAAAACGCAACACCAGGAAGACAAACAACCCAATCAAAAAATGGGCAAAAGAAATGAATAGAAATTTCTCCAAAGAGGACATACAGATGGCCAATAGGCATATGAACAAATGCTCAATATCACTAATCATTAGAGAAATGCAAATTAAAACCACAATGAGATATCACCTCACACCAGTCAGAATGGCATTTATCAGCAAAACAACACAGAATAAGTGCTGGCGAGGATGTGGAGAAAAGGGAACCCTTCTGCACTGCTGGTGGGAATGCAGACTGGTGCAGCCACTGTGGAAAACAGTTTGGAGATTCCTCAGAAAATTAAAAATCGAACTGCCTTTTGACCCAGCTATCCCACTTATAGGAATATACCCTAAGAACACCATAGCACTGTTCGAAAAGAAGAAATACGCCCCCATGTTCGTGGCAGCATTGTTCACAATAGCGAAGATCTGGAACCAACCCAAGTGTCCGTCAGAAGGCGAGTGGATTAAAAAGCTATGGTACATATATACTATGGAATACTACTCAGCCATAAGAAACGATGACATCGGATCATTTATAACAAAATAGATGTACCTTGATAACATTATACGGAGTGAAATAAGTAAATCAGAAAAAAAGAAAAACTGAGAAGAGCATGATTTCATACATAGGTGGGACATGAAAGTGAGGGTATGAGACATGGACAAGAGAGTGGTGGTTATGGGATAGGGTGAGGGAGGGAAGAGTGGGATAGAGAGGAGGGGAGGGACACAGGGAAAACCAGATTGAAGGTGACAGAGGACAATTTGACTTTTGGTGATGGGTATGCAATACAATTGAATGATAAGATAACCTGGAGATGTTTTCATTGTACATATGTACCCTGATTTATTGGTGTCACCCCATTAGAATTAATAATAATAAAATATATATAAAAGAAAATAAATAAATAAATAAATAAATAAATAAATAAATAAATTGAGACATGTATCTATAAATTAAATAACAAATTATCATATCAAAAATATGTATAAAATAAATTACATTTCATTAAAATTAAAAATATTTATACTTCCAATGATACTGTTAAGAAAATAAAAAAAACCTGACCAGGTAGTGGTGCAATGGATAGAGCATCAGACTGGGATGCTGAGGACACAGTTTTGAAACCCCAAGGTCTCCAGGGCTCATGAGAATGGGCTCATCCACCTTGAGCGCGGGGTCACTGGCTTGAGCGTGGGAGCATAGACATGACATCATGGTCACTGGCTTGAACCCAAGGTCACTGGCTTGAAGACCAAGGTCGCTGGCTTGAGCAAGGGATCACTCTCACTCTGCTATAGCCCCTCAGTCAAGGCACATATGAAAAGCAATCAATGAACAACTAAGGAGCCGCAACAAAGAATTAATGCTTCTCATGTCTCTCCCTTCCTGTCTGTCTGTCCCTATCTCTTCCTCTCTCTAATTCTCTCTCCCTGTCTCTGTCAATAAATAAATAAATAAAATAAAATGACAAGGCATAAACTGAGAGAATATATTTGGAAAATATGTATCTGATAAAGTACTTCCATCTGTGATATATTATATAACAATGGTATGAAATAAATAACCTTATTGAAGAGATTAAGCAAAGGAAAATACTTATAGATAAAGACAACAGTGTGGGGATTTCAGGAAGAAAAGAAGGGTGGAGGAGGTGGAGGAGGGTAGAGGAGGGATAGATGGTGATGGAGGGTGACTTGACCTGAGGTGGTGAACACACAATGCAATATACAGATGATGTATTATAGAACTGTACACCTGAAACCTGTGTAATTTTATTAACTAATGTCACCAAAAAAAATCAATAAAATATTTAAAAAATATAAATGAATAAATAATTTAATGACAATGTAATAGCATAATATGGTATAATATAACACTCTATGACAACTCAAAATAAGAAAAGTGACCTAAAATTGACAAAATCTATACATACCAAAGAACACAAGCAAAGGGATGAAAACTTGCTACACATTGTTAGTCATTAGGAAATGAGATTAAACTTACAATGAAATACCACTACAGGCCTACAAGAACAATTTTAACCAAGAAGCCTGACCATACAAAGTTTTGGAAAGCTGCAGAGAAGCTGGAACCCTCATACCCTGCTGGTTGAAATGAAGTGGTTAGTCAATCTGAAAACAGTTTGGCAGTTTCTTAAAAAGTGAACATAACCCTTCTGTGTGAGCCAACAATTCCACTGTTAGGAGTCTACCACAGAGAAACAAAACCCTGCCCACATAATGGCTTATAAACAAATGTTTCTAGAAAAATGGTCATTTTTTTCTTTATAACGGCCCAAAACGAAACAATTCAAATATCCATCAAATGCTCATACAAGGGTGGATCAAAAGTAGGGCGACAGCTGTGAGTACACAAATGCAGACTTTATTCGGGCATTATTTATCCATACAATCCAACTCTTCAGTAATACAGAAGAAGAAAATACTGTACTGATATGCACTACAACATGTATAAACCTTAATTTAAAATCATTACACTAAGTGATTAAAGAAGCCAGACACCAAAGATTTATACTGAGGATTTTATTTACATGAAATGAGGCAGAAAAAGGTAACATTATAGAGACACCAAGCAGATGAATGGTTGCCTGGGAAGGATACTCTTTGCAGTTGGAGAAAACTCCAATCAGCTCAAGAGAAATTTTTAGCGTGATTTAAAAGCTCTATAACTGAATTATGATGACAGTTGCACAACTCTATAAATATCATTGATTTGTATATTTATAAAAAATGAATAAGGAACATTTTTATCCTCAAACCCCACCATTAACCCATTTTGATGGATGCAGAATGAGGCACTCAGATACAGTCTTACAAAGGCAAAAAGCTAGATTTTTAAAAGAATATCGGTAACACTGGAATTCAAATCTAATATTTAAAATGACAAGTTGGCAAGTGCAGATCCAGTCAGCATTATTTGAAGTCATGCAAGTAAGAGATTTGTAGATGCCTCAACACACTTAACTGATGTGCTACTTCTTTCTGAGGGAATGTAGAGTAATAGAAAGCAGCTACATTTTGGAGCCAGGTTACCTCACTTTGTCATCATTCATTGAGAACCTAGTAAATGGCAAGGACCGTGGACCTTCTGAGAATTCAAATGTGACAAAGGTCAGTTTCCTTTACAAGTTCTGATCTAGTAACTACAACTTACAGACCTGGACCATTGCAAAATATTTTACTTCTATATGTACCAGTTCCCCTTTCTGTAATATAGGAATTCAATGAGAGAGAAAAAAATATGTGAACTATAGATTAGACACTTAGGAAATATTTCATGCTAACCACATTTCTAAAATACAGAAAAAGTGGAAGAGGTATGTGCTTGTGATTTTAATAATCGTGGGTTTTTCAGAGAGTTGCAACTGGATGCCAGCTTCTTTACAAGGATTTAGAAGTGACAGATGTTCTTTGAATAGAAACTTGCTGGGATAAGCCATCCAAAGTACCCAACCAGGTAAATGGAATGAGTCACGATTGATATTATTGCTTCACTGTGGGGCTTCACTGTTGCCTTCCAAATCTGAAGCTTTGTTTCTGAGAAGAAGCACAGCACAACCTCAAGAAGATGTTGCTCTTGAAGCCACAAAGCTGCCTGCGAGGCAGAGCTCCCAGGCTGAGAGTCAGAGCAGTTGGTAGGAACCATAGCGGTCAGAGGAGAAGAGAAAGATCCCAGGAAGTGCCAGGCAATTCACTTCAGGCACACACAGACTCCTGAGAAAAGGCACGGGTGCCCAATGAACTCCAAAAGAAAATAACAGTTTTTGAAACTTAAGTTGTGACTGAATTTATTACAAGATCTAAAGATAACCGAGCTGAGTCAAAAATAGATGGCCCTGCCTATAACAAGCTTACAGATGTGTAGGAGAGAGAGAGATGTTAACAAGCAATTACATGTGTGAGAAAAGCAATAATGGTAATATGTACAAGGATAGAACAATCACTTCTGCTGAGGCCAGCCAATTTTTACAAATTCCAGCAATGGAAAGGATGTGTTTGCATCAAGGAAAATTCTCAAAACCTTGCAATATGACAAAAATTAGAACTGATTTAACAATGCACTTTCTAGGGAAATGCTCCTTTTGTTCTATTAGTTAGAACTTTTAAGCTGAAAGTGCTAGAAACACAAAACTGATTAAGTTTCAATAACATAGATAAGCTTTGAGAAAGGTGGGGGTAATGCTGGGCTTCAGAGATGACCACATCACTGTGTTGTCTCCCGTGCCACCCACAATTGCTCTCTAGCCCCTTCTCCGGTTCTCTCTGTAAGTTAGTTTCTCCTTCTCTGACGGGCTTCCTCCCTGCAACCAAAACCATGCTTAATGGTAACTCCAAAATGTATGTGTCTCAAATTCTCCAGAGAGAGAAGGTCTAACACATATGCTCTCCGAGTTCATTCAAAAATCAGGAGAAACATGATTACAACATGGGTGGGGTTGCTATCCCTGTGTGAGGTCACTAAAAATACAGAGTCTTCACACCAGAACCACATTATCAGTCTAGGAGAAGACAATTTCTTAGAAGTAAGTAAGAAAGTACATTCCCCAGAAGAAGGGCCAGCTGTGTACAAGCAGAAAACTTGCTTTTTTTTACTACACCCTTCTGCTGTAAGTTATGTGATCCATGCTTTTGCACATTTCTTGAATCCTGACCTCATTTCATCCCTGATTCAACCCAATTACAAGTCTCCTCTCTCCCTTCAGCCACACTACATGAACATGCTTTAAAAAATCTTGTTGTGGAAGGAGATATAGCAATATGCCTTCTAGACTGTGTACCTTTGAGAATGTTTATTAAGAAAGAGATCACAAGGGGCTGCATTTCCCCAGAGAGGGTGGCCAAGGAGCCCATACTGGAGGAGCTACTTAATCATGGAGGAAATGCAGTATAATGACACATCCAGTTATTAAGGAGACATTTTAAGTGATCTAGAGAACACAAAATTCTCTTGGCAGGTATATCGAGTAATCAACTTTCTATACTAAGTGTAAGCTCTGAGTGCTTCTGATAATACCTTACATTGAATCATGTTTCCCCTTTCACACATAATGGCACATAATCCACAAAAAGGATAGCAGTGATTATCTTCCCAATGAAATATGGAGCAAAACCAATTTCTGCAATCCTAATGTCTTGTTTATCTATACTAAGAATAGTGCATGTGGATGCTTGTCTGTTGAGAAGGGGCAATAGTCAATGTCAATCAATTGTATTCATAAACACAGCTTGGAGGCAGACCCTGAATGATTTAGACTCTCCCCTGGCTTGCTGCTTCTGCAAGAGGCACACTGATGTTGCATTACTATTTTGATTGAATGAACAGGGTCAATAACGTAATTTTTTTCTCATCCAAGGCAAGAAAATTATTCTGAATCCAGTCTTCAATCAATGTAAGTAATCAGTCCATTTAAAACACCTTGGGCTCTCACACAGCTGGCTATTACTAGGAACACAATTTAAAAAGCCATAGATTTTTTTTAAAAAAAAAAAAAAAAAAAAAGCCATAGTTTTTTAATGTCTTGTTAATCATACTATATCCCTACTAAAGTGTTAAAAAGCCACCTAGGATTCAACATGTGCTCTGCTATTAACAAGATTATGGCAAGGGGTTTATTAAGAATATATATATATATATATATATATATATATATATATATTCTTAATATATATATAAATATATATAATATATATATATATAAATATATATATAATATATATATATAAAACAAGGAATTCATTTGAGACTCCTGCACTCTGAGACCTCGAGTATCTTGCCTTCATTCCTTCATTTGCATATAATTGTTTATCCAATACTTCGCCATACCACACAGCTACACGATTTTTGCTATAATTTCTGGAGGTTAATGACTTTTTTCCTCCTCAAAGTCAACACAAATTGACACTCAAGTCAAGAAAATGTGCTTTTTAGAGTGCTGTAACACAGTGGGTGATCTGCACATTGTGAAAAATGTATTTGATCAAGGAACTTTTGCTAGCAGCATGCCCATGGATCCGCACTGATTTCCTTGAGAAATAAAGAAATTAATCCTCATTTTCCACTTAAGCATTGAAAGCAGACTGAGACATCCTGCACCATACAAATCTCTGACTTAGCCTTCACTCAGCCTTCTGTGCAAGTAAATATAATTCCTGTGCAAAGGAAGGAAATACAAGAGCAGATTTTGAATCTCCCTGAATGACCAGAATCATCAGCTGGCAGCTGGAGATGAGGGGGTTTCAAGTGCAGCAATCACGTTCATGAATTCTCCGACCAGGCACAAGTGTCACGAGACCTCCAGGATGAGGGTGAGTGACGTGGCTAGACAAACTCCTCCAGCACTGTTTGAATGTGTGCTCCCCATGCAATTAACAGCTTCTTCCTTCCTTTGTGTTTAGCTATCAAATATGTGCTGTCCATTCCTTAAAATTCTCCGGAGAAGTACTACTTCAAAAAAATGCCCCTACTGAGCACCATGGTAAATAAAAATAATTTAAAAATATTGCCCTGGCAGGCTAGCTCAGCGATAGAGCATCAGCCCAGTATGTGTAAGTCCTAGGTTTGATTCCTGGCCAGGAGAAGCGCCCATCTGCTTCTTCACCGTTCTCCTCCTTCTTTCTCTCTATCTTTCTCTTCCCCTCCCACAGCCAAAGCTCCATGGGAGCAAAGTTTGCCCAGACGCTGAGTATGGCTCCATGGCCTCTGCCTCAGGTGCTAGAATGACCCTGGTTGCAATGGAGGAATGGCCCAGATTGGCAGAGCATCACTCCTTTGTGAGCATGTCAGGTAGATACCAGTTGGCCATATGCAGGAGTCTTTCTGCTTCCCCACTTCTCACTTCAGAAAAAAATAAAAATAAAAAAATAATAAAAAAAATAAAAATTAAAATAAATAAATAAATATATATATATATTTATATATTAAGTTTCAATAAAATAGATAAGCTTTTAGAAAGTCATTTTAATGACAATTAAAATTCTTATAACATAAAAAATGCCATTGTAACCATTTCTAAGTATGCAATTCAGTAGCATGAGTTATATTCATACTGTTGTGTCATTATAATCAGTACTCTTTTCAAATCTTTTCCCTCCTCCAACCAGAAACTATACCCACTGAGTAGTACCTCCCCATTTTCCCTTCTTTCACCTCCAGGCACCCTACAATCTACTTTCTGCTTCTATGAATTAACCTGCTCTGGATATTTCATGTATGCGAATCATGCCACATTTGTGCACTTAGCATACTATTTTCAAGGTTCATCCATGTTGCAGCACACGTCAGAATTTTACTCCTTTTTAAGGCTATATGGTTTAATCCTCCTCCTAAAACCAGTCTTCAGGAAAAGCAGAGCCTCAGGGTCACCTGCTAGCCTCCTCCTCTCTCATTGCTCTTGGTAACCACCTGACATTGCCTGGCCTTGCCACAAGGCTACCGAAGCCCCTGATTGGTGGTCTTCACACTCTAAAGAACTTCCAGTGTTTGGTAGACATTGATAAACAGAGCACTCTGTTCTGTTTTCCTCATCAGATGAATACCAAAACCCATGTCAAGGTGACAGAGCTATTAAGTGCCTATTCACACAGCAATCAGAAATTGGAGCATCAATCAGTAATCATGAAGTCAGGGGCATTTTCTCACAAAGTCAGGAATTCAGAGGGCTTTCATAAGCTAATCAGCAGGCATCAAATAGACAATCAATCTAATTAGCTGCCACATTCGGATAGCACTCAAAGCAACACAGTGAGTTTCATTAGCAGTGATATTCAAAGTTGTGATCTGTGCAGTCGACAGCTAAAAATGAATACCCTTTTCCTCTAAATAGGTGAGGAAGATGTGGCTGCCCTGAGTGTGCCACGTGTCCATTCAAAATGCAGGCACCAGAAACCCGACCACTGGCTGCTGCTCTTGCTTTTCTGTGGACAAAAAGGCACAGAAGCCAGGTAGGTATTCATCATAACATCTGATAATAGCCCATCAGTAAACTGTGGGTGGATGGACCCATCTTACAGGGGGAACAAGGTAGATGGGAGTCAAGGGGAGGGTAGTAATTCTGAAGACTTACTGCTCTTTATAAAAATGCCATGACCTCTAAGTTCACCCGCACACGTTTCTACTCTGAGTTCATTCCTTGGATAAAATGAGCACTGACGCAGTCCTGGGTGGCTCTCTGGAGAATAACCCTTTGAATGCAAGCACCAGCCAAAAGCTGTCGGCCGGCCGCCATGGTGGAAAAGGCTTCTGAGACAGAGACGGAGCCTTCCTCATAACCCAGATGACAGCTATGTGCCCCATGGTTTGTAGGCACGGTCACTGCTCTCGACTTGCCCAACCTATCTTCAAATAACACTAATACAAAAAAAAAAAAAAAAAAAAAAAACCAGCAAACATTAAAAAATAGCATGTTGTTAAGAGCAAAATCTGTGCTAAAAATCTGCATATTTTCATATTTTCAGATTTGAGAATTGAACAGAAGGAAGAACACTGATATATCGAATGTCAGAAGAGCCTTTGGAAAAAGCTAGAGACCAGGATCTGGTTGTTTTCAAAGTGGTATATTTCTAAACTGCCAGTGTTTCCAGAGAATTGACAGTCATTTTTAGTTAAGGTTAGAATATACTTCAGAAAGCTGGTACCAAATGGTCATATAATGAAACTTGCAAAAAAAAAAATACCAAAACTCTAAAACTCCCACATCTTTTGCTTAGTTTAGTACACTTTTAACAGCTAAAGTTCACTCTTTATAAATCCCTTTGGTCAATATCTTTTTATGAATGAAAAATAATAAAAATATTCAGATACCATTTCATAGCATGTACCTGCTAGACTCCAAATAAGTTCCTGAAAGGAAAAGTCTCAGTCTCCTGCCCCATAAGTCTTGGGGCATCTACATCAAACATTGGGATGAAGGAGAGGCCTTCGTGTAAATACCCCTGTGCTTCAAGTCTCTGCTCCAAGGTCATCTCCTCTAAAAGGCCTCCGATCCGTGTTCCACCTCAATCTCTACTTCTCATGCTACCCAGACTTCTAAGTCCACCCAGACCTGCAAAGCTTTCTTGTACACATTTGTTTATATTTTTGAATACCTCCATTAGATTGAAAACCCCCTTAAAACAAACATTTTCCATTCAATCTTGTAATTCCATTCATTAAAATGTGTATGATAAATAAATGAATAACTATTTTCTAATTAGTTTTGCCTGATGTGACAATTTGAATTTAGTGGAAGGTAAGTTCCTTTGACAATGACATTACAGCTGTTTATTAGGAACACTCAGTACCCAGAAGGCTGTGAGTGAGATATAAAAACATCACATCTCTGTCTCCAAGGTGTTTCTGTACCTACACATGACAGATCACTCATTGGTTCACACCGCAGGAAGTCTAACACAAGGGCTGGAGAGAACAAGCATTCAAAGAATAAAACATCTGGTTTATGATAAAAAAAAATACAAGAGGTGTTCAAGGGGCTTATTATATAGAAAGAAAAGTTTAAAAGGCAGAGGAATAAAGGAGGACATTCTATCTTAAAGGAGAGAACAGGGGCAGGAGTGCCTTTAGAAGAACCCCAGAGACTGAGAAAATGTATTGTAATTCCATTGAAGATATCTAAGCTTCCATGTTCCGAGATAAAATTTTCAGATGAAAGGTGCCATAAACACACTAGGCAATAAAATCCTTGTGAGTTAGGTAATCTGTGAGTTTCATTTGTTTTCTTCCTTTTTGATGTTTCACTGCACAAAACACTTGATTATTTCAAGTTTGGACTCCACTGCATTTGACAATGGCACCAAACAGTGGAAATCTGGAGCTGAAGCCCGTGGACATGGTAGTTGCACATCCCAGCGGGGACTGCAAGGCCTACGTCTGCTTAGGGTTTAGGCACTGAAAGGCTTGTCATTACAATATGCCCTGAGATGAGTGACAGTTGACTCTCACTCTGTGCAAGAAAACCTGCATGCCCTGCAGAGAGAGGCCTGTTGACAAGGGGTCACCCTGGCAGATTCAGAAGTGATATTACTGCAAGAGGTCTTACATGTGTGGGGTCCGGTAGGGGGCATAGTAGTTTGCTAGAACTTTCATGACAAAATATCACAGACTGGGTGGCTTCAACATCAAAACTTTGTTTTTCACAGATCTGGAGGCTAAAAACCCAGGTCAAGGTATTGGAAGGGTTGGTTTCTTCTGAGGCCTTTGGTCTTGGCTTGCCGATGGCTCTGTTCTCTCTGTCCCACATGGCCTTTTCTCTGCAGGTTTGCATTCCTGGTCTCTCTCTCTCTCCCTCTCTCTCTCAATCTCCTGCTTATTAGGGCACCAGTCATATTAATTGTGTCTTTAAAAGTGTGATCTTCCAATACAGTCACTTATGCGGTGCTGGAGGTTAAGACTGCCACATTTGAATTTTAGAGGGACGCAATAGTCTTTGACACCAATGTAGCTGCCCCTTAACCTTTACCTGCAGTTTTCTTCAGGAAGTACTCTCTCTATTCTTCTAAGAGAAATATATTTTCATTGATACAAAAAGAAAACCCCACAAAACTGTTGCTATTTTAAAAAGATTTACTATTTTCAGGCATAATTCTAAGCACTCTTTATGGGTTATTTTTTATAATTATAACAATCTTATGAAAAAGTATGGTTATTGGTATCATTTTATTTTGAGAGTCCAAAATAATTTTTTAATGTTGCCCATGTTTTAAAACAGTATGACTGATAGAAAATAAACTGCCCCTTGTTAGAGTATATAATCTGATAATTTTGACATATGCACACACCAGTAAATCCATTATCCAGCAGAGAGTTCCTTCCTGTCCCTTTCTACAGCCCATCCATCTCATCTCCAGGCAACTATGGCTCTTCTTTCTGCCAGTGCAGAATTGCTTACATTCTCTAGCACAGGAGTGCTCAATACGTCGATCATGATCTACTGGTCGATCACGAAGGAAGTGTGGGTAAATCGCATGACATTAAAAAGACATTTGTCTTTTGATTGGCATACAGGGTAGCCAGTCTGACGTCTGAATTTTTGACACCCTACTCATGCACGTTAAATAGCACTAACTTGTTCAGTTACATTGCTGCGTAGTTAGCCATCAATTTATTTAAACTAAATACAACAAAGGGTATAAAAATGAGTGCCGTAGCTGGTCTGAGTAAGAAGCCTAAAACCTACCACTTTCATACAGAATGGGAGGGGATTTTTTCACTATGTCATATTCTAAGTGCGTTTACCTCATCTGTCTGTGTGCCATTGCATTGCTATTCCAAGAAGGGAAATGTGGAGCGGCTTTTTTGGACTGTTCATAAAAACTATGACATTGACTTTCCTCCGAAAAGAGAGCTGAGAAGGAGAAAAGTGAAAGAAGAATACACAATATTAAATAGTAATAATAGTAACTTAAATAATGATAATATAGAAGAAATAAATTTATGTTTTGCATTTTTATTATAGGTAGATCATTTTGACTTGGTCATCTTATAAGTAGCTTGCAAGCTGAAAAAGTGTGGGCACCCCTGCTCTAGCATTTTGTGTGGATAAAACTCACAGTACGTATTCTTTTCTGTCTGACTTATTTTCCTCAACATAATTACTTTTAGAGTCATCCATAGTGTAGGGCATCTCAATAATTTATTCTTTTTGTTACTGAGTTGTATGATACCCAGTGCCACCATCTGCCCACTAGAACAGAATGGATCAACAATGTCTTCTTCTGCATCCTGAGTAACCACCCTTTATCTTGGCTGGGATCTACTCTATGTTATCATCATCAAGTTGTATTTCATTGTCCCTTAGAGATTCTAAAGAGTTATTCCTATTCCAAATAATAACACCACAAACCAAAAATTGTTAAATCCACTTTTTTTAGTTAATGTGGTAACCAGGAAACAGGAGAGCCTACGCTGTTACCGGAGAAATGTGTATTTTCCACTTTCAAACCCCACGTATAAGCTATAGAGCTAAAGGGTTGGGCATAGGGTTTTTAGAGCTACATGTTCTTACTAATGGCATAAATTTCCTTCCTCTTCCCCAACTCTTTTGAAAATCAGTGTACTTTTTCTCTGTCTGTCTGCAGTGCAATTTAACCTCCCACTTGAATATAGAGTATAATTCAATTGAGAGGTGTGTTTATATCACATGAAACACAATAAAGCATGATGAAGTATTTCTTAAATCATTTGCAAATGAATGGCTGCAATATTCCCAGGGTGCTCTCTGTTCTCCTGCAATCTAAAAGCAACTGTGTCTCTTTATTAATATATGGATCCCAAATGCCTTCCCGAGACATTTAAAAGCTGGATGAGAAGAGCGTGACCTAATGGAAAATCACAGACAAAGAAATTAAAGGGAAGATGTATACTGAGACAGCGAGAGAATTTTCAGATGGAGAATAACAGAGGTATAAATTATCTGATGCCACAATACAAACTAGAGAACAACAAGATAAAGTGGGAAGAAATGACTCAGAAACCTCAGAAAGGGTCAAAGCCATGGCCAGAGTTAGAGGTAAGAATGATACCCAAGTCTTCTGACCTCACATCTATCCTGAAGAGGAGAATTAGGACAAGAAAGAAATCAACCAAAGCTGACTGTCTGCTCCAGTTAGGGGCCGGTTGATCCTATAGGCTTTTGTTCCAGGAACTATTGTCCTGTCATATTAGCTCTCTTAATTCTCCAAGGATTATGAGTTTCCCTTACTAGCTATTTTTACTTTAAATCAAAATACATTTTCTATTATTTCATTCCTTAATGCAAGCTTACTTGTACTTCTAATAACTGTAAAATATCATTTTAACACTTCCACTTAAATGACTCTTTAAAAATCACCTTAAATACAGGGAATTGCTGAACATATAGCAAAGGAAACAGCCACTATTGAGTATCCCAGTGATAATCAATAATTACACTACAGCCCCTGCCCATCAACCTCATGGCCACCCTCTTCACATCATTAGCAAATTAGGAGTAAAGATAACTTTATGATCTGATATGGCACAGACAAAAGTATCTGACAAAATTCAGAATGCATTCATAATAAAATAATTTCTCTTAGCAAGCTAGGGAAAGAAAGAAACTTCTAAATCTTAATAAAAGTAAACTATATACATAAAAGTCTTGTAGCAAGATTAGAATTAAAACAAGAATTTATTCCCCCACCTTCTACTCCACATTGTACTAGAGGTTCTGAGCAGAACAAGGAGGCAAGAAATAGAAGTATGGACAGAAAGATAAGAAAAAGAAGAAACCAATCATGATAATATACAGATGATTTGATTGTCTTATGATTGCTAAGTTAGTTTAGCAAGAACTCGTTATACAAAATGAATATGCAACAATCATTTTCACTTCAATAAACCAATAATAATTAAAAGCTAAGTTGTTAAAATACTACATATAATATCACTAAAAATATAAACTATTAAATAATAATTATATGCCTAACATGAAAGATGTCTATGAATGAAATGGTGAAACTTTACTGGCATGCATGAAGGGGAACTAACTAAAGAAGCTACACACTAACAGATTAGAAGATTCCATTTTCAAATTTGTCAGTTCTTCCCAAAGGAATCTGTAGATTCAATGTATGATCATTCAAAGTTCAACAAGTTCATCCGAGTATGTAACTTGACAAGTGGGTTTTACAATTTCTATGAAAATGCAAAAAAATAAGTAAACAAAATTCACTTAAAGAACAAAGTGGAAAGATTTATTTTCCAGCTATCATATCATTTTAGCAAGCTTTGATAATGAGAAACAGCAAATAAACCAATGGGAGAGAATAGAGATCTATCTGTAGGTGAACATTGACTTATTCAAGGGTGAAATTGCAGAACTCTAGGGCAGGGACCGGTTTTCAATAAGTCTTTCTGGGATCATTGGAGAAGCCATAAGAAAAATAAGATAAAACTTAGAACCCTGCCGCATCACATGCAGAAGATACCAACTTTAGGTAAACTACAAACATTAATATGAAAGAAAAACAATAAAGCTTTCTGAAATCAATAGAACAAATATCTTCCTAAATCTGAATATAAACTGATTACTTAAATTTAAAAAATGTGATTCCTACAAACATTGATAAACACCAATATATTAAAATTATCTGCTCTTTAAAAGATAACATAAAATTAGAGAAAAAAAATAAACCAGAAAATGAAAGTAGCACCCATAACCCAAAAATCCTTTAAAATTATATAAAGATTTTCTACAAGTCAATAAGAAAAGACAAAATGATCAGCAAGAGTTGTGAAAGACACTTTTTATTAAAGAGGAAAGATAAATGGCCAATAAAGACATGAAATTTTCTTTAACTTTATGATCATCAAAGAAATGCAAATTAAAGCTATAATGTAATACAGTGCTCACATAGAATGTAAATTGATAATATCAAGTGTTGGTTATGATATGTAGCATGTGAAACTCATATACAGCTGATGGGATGTCACATGTATTAAACAATTTGAAAAACTGTTTTTTTAGCGTTGCCTAAGGCTAAGCCTATGCATTCCTTAGGATCATGTAATTCTATTCTTAACTGTATAACTAACAAAGTTAGGTGTATATGTTCACCAGAAAAGACATACAACAATTTTATAGCAGTATTATTTGCAATAACCAATCCCAGAAGAAATATATATAAATTGTAGTGATTTCATTAGAAGGAACACGAAATGGCAATGAAAATAAAAGAATCACAGAGGCACATAACCTGCAAGGACAAATCTTATAATTATAACATTGAATGGCCTGATCAGGCAGTCGTGCAGTGGATAGAGCATCGGACTGAGATGCTGAGGACCCAGGTTCAAGACCTCGAGGTCGCCAGCTTGAGCGCAGGCTCGTCTGGTTTGAGAAAGGCTCACCAGCTTGAGCCCACAGTTGCTGGCTTGAGCAAAGAGGCACTCGGTCTGCTGTAGCCCCTCCCCCCGGTCAAGGCACATATGAGAAAGCAATCAATGAACAACTTATGTGCCATAACAAAGAATTGATATTTCTCTTCTCTCTCCCTTCCTTTCTGTATGTCCCTACCTGTCCCTCTCTCTGTTTCTCTCTGTCTGTGTCACAAAAAGTATATATAACATTGAATGGAGGAATAAAGATACAAAAGAATATTCACAGTTATGATTACCTTCACATAAAGCTAAAAAAAAGGATTATATTATTTAGTGATGCAGGCATCTATGATAAAGAGAGGAGAAAGATCACCTGGCCAGGCGGTGGCAAAGTGGATAGAGCGTCAGATTGGGATGTGGAGGACCCAGGTTCGAGACCCCAAGCTCGCCAGCTTGAGCGTGAGCCCATCTGGCTTGAGCAAAAGCTCACCAGCTTGGCCCCAAGGTCACTGGCTCCAGCAAGGGGTTGCTTGGTCTGCTGAAGGCCCGTGGTCAAGGCACAGGTGAGAAAGCAATCAATGAACAACTAAGGGGTCGTAACAAATGATTGATGCTTCTCATCTCTCTCTGCTCATGTCTGTCTGTCCCTATCTATCCCTCTCTCTGACTCTCTCTCTGCCACTGTAAAAAAAAAATTAAAATAAAAAAAGAGAGGATAAAGAATAATGATTCTGAACAGGCATGAGGTCTTCAGGAGAACAGGAGTTATTCTAGTTCTTGATTTAGGTTGTGATTACAAGAGAGTGTATTCTATAGTGTGTTTGAATGTTATTTAATAACACTTTTTAAAAGTTTTAAAAAGCTTCTTTAACCTCCATCAAGAGTCACTCTTGACATTTTGTGTATTGAGTTCAAGAATTATACAACTTCTTTTTGGTTATTTTGAAAGATTTGAATTTGAATCATCTGATGTTCAGAACAATGTGTCTTTCAACTCATATTTGTGTAATACTTATTTCTATGAGTTCTTGGTTGAAACTTCTAATTAAGTTTCATGTTTTATTTATTTGAGTAATTAAATTTTACCCAATCAGATGTAACCCTTTATTCATATTACATGGAGCATGGTGATTCTTTTGATCGGCATTTTCTGGTGGTTTATTTTATTTTTAGTACAAGAAATAACTTTCACCTCAATCTTTTGATTTATTCCAATTGTTTTGACTTATTTCTTCAAAGTAATGCTCAGTGTATCTTAGATTTTGAATCCCTCCTTTCTCTTCCATTTTTTCTCATAATATTCTTATTTATTCATCAGTTTTCATCTACATACTCAACATTATTATATCTGTTTTCATAGTATTCATTATTTTCTTTCCTGCCTCCATGTGAATTTTCTTTCTGCCATTATCCCTTAAGTTTTCTCATAATCATTTCTTGCTCTCTCACCATTTTTTTTAGGTCTCACTTCTTGCTAATTGCTGTCCATATGTTACTACTTTTATTATCTTTAAACACAGGAGCAAGAATGACAGGTTTGGATGCATGTGAAATAAACGTTTTAAACTATTACCCTCTGTTTCCTCTAATAAATGATCTTTGGAAGTCAGTTCTTCCCTCATCCTCAAGATGATCATCTCTTCCTGGGCTATGAAGGATGTCAGAATGAGTTCCATGATCCTTTTCTTCTGTATCCTCATCCTTGGACAAGGGATTTTTTTTTCTAAACTTAACATTTGCTAAAAGTCATGATGTATGGAATTCTCCTTCTTACTGGATTGTTGGATGTCCAACTAGAAGATAACCTTATGCAAATATCTCAAGATTTTTCTAAGCCCAGTGCTTTGGTGTATATTATGCTCTCTATTGATTCAAAATAGAGCAAACGGATATCCTCAAAATGTGCTGATATTGCTGGTTTTCCCCACTCAACTCTTCATATAAGGCTTTTCTTGAAGGCCCATGCTTCCCAAAGTTCTGTGTAGCGACATAAATCCTTCCCCTCTTCACATGCTTCATGCAGTTATATTTTGATCTCAACCTTGTATTAAATGCTTAAAGAGAAGCAATACAGGTGTGGGTTGGGGATTGAGTCAGAATATGGGAAGAAAGTGGAAGTAAGGGAAAATACCTTTCTAGCTATCTAAAAACAAAGCTATCATGCAGTAGAGAGAGAGAGTATTCTTGTTACTATAGAGCTTGTGTTTCTAACCAGGAAACAGAAAACACCCAAGGGAGGAAGAGATTTTCTAACCAGACTGTTATGGGCATTTTTCTCCTGAGCTCAGAAAATGGACCATCTATTACACACACTTTCAACTTAATTCAATCAACCTAACAGTAGAAATTCCTTCTAGCCTTAGCAATAGGTTGTCAATCTTAATGTACCCTGTTATGAGTTACTCTCATAATAATTCAGATAAAAACCATAAGTCTCTCATCTCAAATATTGTTTTTAAATAAAATGATCATTTTTTAAAATGTCAACTGACCTTAGAAGATATGTTACTCTAGAAGCATGGTGGATTTAGCCACAAAAACAAAAAACAAAACAAAACAAAAAGTTGTTCTTACACACACAGTAAAATGCTGATTTGATTATATATATTTTCTTATTTTTATTATCTTACATAACTTATATTTGATTTGAATAGAAAGAAAAGTATAAAGTGCTAAGTATCATACAGAAAAGGATACTTAAAGAAAGAATGATAACTAAGACATCAAAAGCTACAGTGAACCAAAAAATATTATGTGGTATATTGCACTGTTGCAATATTCATACATGTGTTGCAAAATGTTGAAAATAAGAGACCTCAGTCACTGGGGAACAAAATTTCTGTTGCATCCACAAAAACACAAAAACACTTGTTCTTAATTCGAGTGTGCTGATCTCAAATCTGATATTAGTATTTCTCTGTAAGCTACAGTTTTTTTTGAAATTAAAGATTTTAGGTTTCTATCTTATAAAATTTTCAACATTTAGTTTAACATGATGAAGTAGAATGTCCTCTTGGGCATCATCTTTGTAAAAATACAATAATTTATATAATGCAGTAAATACACTAATACACTAAAAGGTATGATTGCATCAGAATTTGTCTACAATTTTGAAATAGAACATATTAAAACACTTATTTTAATCATAAATTTGCACAAAACTTATTTAAATTCTATTCAGGCAAAAATTTGCATTTGTAGCTCTTTTGTTTGTGTACTTGTTGAGGAAAATCTCGTTTGATGCTCCAGCAGTAGTCTGCTCATCACTAACAGCTCCAAAATTTTCAGAAAACTTATCAAGGTGACTGACTGTTCAGAAAATGAATTTTAACACTTATGTTACATCCAATGTCACAGAAAGCCAACAGCATCCTTTGAACCAGAGGTCATATTTTTCTTCTTTTCTGTTGCCAAGGAAGTTCTTTGTAACTGCCACAAAAGACTGCCATGCTGCTTTCTCCTTCTTATTCATCTTCTGGCAAATTCTTCATCACATAGTATGGTTTGAATTTGAGGTCCATCGAATACACCTGATTTTATCTTCTCGAAAGACAAGGCAGGAAAAGCAAAATAATATGTTGAAAGCATTCACTTTCTCTATTCAAACCCTGAACAAACTGCTTCATTAAGCCAAGTTTATGTGAAGTGGGGGAAAAATGATCCTGTCTCAATTAACTACAGGTTCATTCAAAATATTTTGCATCCCTACTTCCAGAGTTTCCTGTTTTGGCCACTCCTTCTGTGTCCAGTATTTCTCCCAAGCTCGGCTGTCCCACAAACACAGAAAGCAAGGATATTTCGTGAAACCTCTCTGTTGTCCTAGCAGGAAATTTACCATTTTAAGATCCACACAAATGATCCAGTTATGCTCTTCATACTTCAGAAAGTCAAAGACAATTTTTATGTCATTATCACTTTCTTGCAGATGAGTTGAATAACCAATTGGAACCACTCCATAAACATTACCGTTGTGTAGGAGAACACATTTCAGACTCCGTTTAGAGCTGTCAAGAAATAGCCGCCATTCTGTTGAACTGTAAGTGATAACACCTAGCTCACTGAGAAGACTACTGATATCATGACAGTAAACAAAGTGTTTGTCTTTGGAAAAAAAGTCCACAAAAATTTGTTCACGCTTCCTGAAACGGGATACTTTAGCTGACTGGTGAAGTACATTTTTTTCTTGAAGCCTAGAGGCTAATAACTCAGCTGCTTTCTTTGATAGGCCCAAATCTCTTCCTAAGTCATTCAATTCTGGTTGGCTAAACTGCTGAGGGCTTAATGACTGCTTGGCACCAGAAGAAGACCCTTCAGATTCTACAACCATTTCCTCATGAGTCTTATCAAAATATACTTCATCACCATGTTCACTTTCTTTGTCCTTAGAAGAAATAAAACCATTGAAAACTGGAACCGGGAGTGTCTCAGAGTGTGGGATAGGTCGTATTGCTGAAGGAATATTAGGATATGTGATCATATGCTATTTCTTCTTGCCAATGCCCTTTGTATGGATAAGACAGAAATAACAGTCACTGCTGTGGTCCTTAGGTTCACGCCAAACCATGGGAATACCAAAAGGCATTACTTTGCGTTTTCCTTTTGTCCAGTCATGAAGCATTTCCTCACAATTATGACACACAATATGAGGAGCCCAATTCTTTTCTTGATCACCAAGGGGAATTTGAAAATAAGCAATATATGCACATGTCACAAATGATGAAATACTGCACCTTTGACATTGAAGTGTGTAACAGAAGGTGTCAGGACTATTCTTACATTTACGCCTACTAGAAGAAGCCATGATTCAATCTTAAAACAAAATAAAAGGGTGTTTTTATCAGATTATAATGTTTTTTTACATTTAGAAACAACTACAATTATGTAAAAGTGATGTTTGTAAAACATTAATTGCCTTGTGGTTATGTTCAATCCAAAATTTGCTGTCCTTTAACTCCAATTTAAAAACCAATGCATTCCACTAGCTGTAACAAAAAAAAATTAAAATTGCATAAAAACTAGAGCATTCATCAAAAAACAAATTTTAGATTTGGAATCAGCCATGCAGAAATATATAGAAAATGTTCTAAAACCTCATGCTACAGAAAATAAAGAAAGAATTGTTCCCCAGTGAATTGAAAAAGTATACTTACTTCCCCAAATTCCAAAAATATTTCTCACAAGCGGTGAGTGAAAATATTGAGGATGTAAAAAAAACCCATACAAACTAAAAAGCTAACATTTTGTTAGGTAATATAATCTATGTTATGTAAAGCCTAAATTTTCTTTACCTTTATAAAATTTATATCTCCAGCGTAAAAAATAAATTTAAAAAATGTTTATAGACCTATGAAGATCCTGACTACTGGAAAAAAATTTAAAAAACAGATAAATACTTTATAGTAATATGTTTATAATTCAAAGTTTATGGGATCAGACACCCTGGGAATAAAACGATGCTTATAAACATAATCTTATAATTAAAATTAAACACACAGAGGCAGTGATTCTCCCCAAGGGAAAACTGACAGGAATATTCAATCTCAAAGAACATAAAATAGTAGAAAAATTAGAACTACATAAATAGCATGTTTCAAATAAGTACAAAGACCAAAAAGAAAGAGAAACTATAAAAGAAAACTGTATTTTCTAGGAGACTATGGAAAAAAACTAGCATCTCTGAAAATAAAACTTAAATGTAATATGTAGGAATTATACACAAAACATATATGCAGTGGTTCTCAGAGAAACTAAACATTCGGTGGAAAAATAGTTTGAAGAATAAATTGGGGAACTGTAATTTTTTCAAATTGATTAAAATATGGAAAATATAAATAAAGTTTAAGAAATATGGATGATAGAAGGGGACACCCAACTTATATTTAATAAATTGTTCTATAAGGAGGTTAAAGAAATGTTTTAAAAAGTCAATATTTACAGTGGCTGCACCAGTCTGCATTCCCACCAGCAGTGCAGAAGGGTTCCCTTTTCTCCACATCCTCGCGAGAGTGGTGGTTATGGGATGGGGGGAGGGAGGGAAGAGTGGGATAGGGAGGAGGGAAGGGACACAGGGAAAACCAGATTGAAGGTGACAGAGGACAATTTGACTTTTGGTGATGGGTATGCAACACAATTGAATGATAAGATAACCTGGAGATGGTTTCATTGTACATATGTACCCTGATTTATTGGTGTCACCCCATTAGAATTAATAATAATAATAATTATATATATATATATATATATATATAAATCCCCTCCCATTCTGTATGAAAGTGGTAGGTTTTAGGCTTCTTACTCAGACCAGCTACGGCACTCATTTTTATACCCTTTGTTGTATTTAGTTTAAATAAATTGAAGGCTAACTACGCAAAAAAAAAAAAGTCAATATTTAAAATAATAATGTCTTAAGATTTTCCAGAACTAATGAAAGGTGTGAATCTTTTGATTAAAACTGTACCTGAATGAGTCAGAATACTTTCAAACTCTACACCTAGATGCATTTCTCCAACACTGCAAAACCCAAAAAGAAGTTAAGAATCTTAGCAACAACCAGAGAGAAAGGCAAAATATACAAAACATATATGAAGTTTAACAATTAGACCTATCACTAGCAAAAATAAAGATCACAAGGAAATAAATTCATTTTATGAAAATACTACAAAAAAACAATTAATTTAGAAATTTTATTCCCAGACTAATTATAATTTAAGAAAGAACAATAGAGATATTTCAGACAGACTTAACAATGCATACACCCTTACTGAAAGAAACAATAAAGACATAATTCAGCAAAAATAAAGTTGAATTCAGAAGAAAAAAGTTATATATTTCCCTCCATATCTTTTTCCCACTCACATAATAACGTATATACTGGTAGTAGGATTAAATCAAATAATATATGCCAATTAGCACAAAATAAGCATTCAGTAAATGTGCACAATTAGAAGTAATGTTTTTGAATTGTGTTTTTTTAATTTTTAATTGTCAGGGATATAAAAATGCAGGTTTTCCCTATTGATCATAGTGTTGGCCACATTGTAAACTCTCTTATAATTTCTAATAATTTATCTGCCAATTCTGATAGACTTTTCTGAGTTGGAATGACTTGACAAAGGGATATGGCCACTAAGAGGTGGAGCTGTCTAGGATGACTTCAAGATTTCTACATTAATTCAATAAATAGCAACTGCCTCAAGGATGGAAAGAAAATGGTAATTCTGTGAGGAGTTGTAATCACAGGACTGTTGCAAAATATCTTTACTTCTGTGCTTTAGTTTTCTTATCTGAAAATATATATATGTGTGTGTGTGTGTATATATATATATATATATGAATGTATGTATAAAAGTGTATCTCCCTCATGGACTTGTATTCTCTCCTAGATGAGATATGTCTCCTCTTCCTAGCCTTTTCACTGTCATCCACGTGCCTTATATTTAAATTTCAGCATCACATGTACCAAGTACAGCATCAGTTCTTTACCAAACGGAGGAGACACATCAGAAGGACTCTACATTTCAGCTGTCAACTATGGGAGCAATGATTTGAGTTCAGATTCAATTTGCGATTCCTTACAAATAGATTAAAGCTTTTTTCACCTGTCATTTGTTCTTTGTAGGGCATGCCTCTGATTGCAATTAGCAAGCAACTCTTTGCCACATGTAATAGATAGCAAATAAAAATCATTAGGATGAAACCCGGGGAGTCAATACCATGTCCACCAGACTAATATTTTACCTTTACACCCGTTCTGGGAGGAAGCTTTCCCTTCAAATATGCAGCCTCTTAATGTTCCCTTTCAACTCTATATCCTGTGGGATGGAAGGCAGGGAGGTAGGAGAAATTCCAAATGCACCCTAGGGTCCCTTATCTAAGGGAATCCTAAGGCCCTGTAAAAACTGCCCCTCTTCCCCTGCACACCATTGTGTCCATTGTGGCCCCAGGCCTGCGCTTCCTTGGGTAAGATCCTTAGGCTTAAACATGGTGATTCCTACTGGCTTCCACTCACATGCTGACTGTCTCAGGGACGGGGCCTTTTAAGAAAACGTAAAGCTAAGGCAGGTCTGAGCCTTTGTTCCCCAGACAACGGGCACCCATGTGAATGTATTCCTCATGTCTGTCTCCTGCCGGCTGAGTGTTCCAGCACAGCGGCAGCTTTTCTGGGCCATTTCTGTTTTGCCGCAGGAGGTTCTGGGAGCACTCTGGCTTTGTGTTTGACATGTGAATGGTTTTAAACATGGTGCCTAGAAAGAGAAGAACCTTGAGCAAAGCCGGTGACAGAAGTGAATTCTTTGCCCTTTTATGCTAGAGACTCTTCTAAATGTCAACAAAGGACAGCTTCCCCAGAGGGAGCTGTCCATCAGCCAGTCGGAGAGTAATAACCAACTAAGCCTTGTGGTTCAGAGGAGAGCAGCCTCTGTCACAAAGGTGTTCCTTTCTAATGTCCCCACCCCACTCACCAGGATTATCAGACATCTTTTATCACTGTCTTCTATTGTGCGAAAACTCCTACAGCCTTCGTAGCTGGCAAGCCACAGTTAGCAAGCACATTGCCCAGAGATACATGTGAACCTTTCCAGATACGAAATCTTGCTTCTGTAATATCACTCCACACAGGGTGTGGTCAGACCATCTCAGTTTTCCTTTTTTTATGTTGCCTAGATGCTATAATGGCCCTTTCCATGAATCTAATGATTTGCTTCTCTGAAAATCCTTTCACCTTCTAATTTTTATTTTTAAAACAGGCACGCAGAACAAACTGCACTGTAAGTTTAAAGAGGACACTGAAACACAGAAAGCTTGATGGTCCATGCAAAGGTTCTCATCAAGTTAAACAGTAGAAGCGCTAGACCATCATAATCTATTTTGCTTATGCAGTACTGTATTCACGCTCTGTCTCCTGATTGATCCGGCTGACAAACCTCAGACTCTGGATGAAAGATAAAAACCAAACAGTAAATTATTGAGAACCATGCATCTGGCCCCCAAGCCCAGCAAAGCAGATGCTGGGTTACTGGAGACAGAGTGTCATTAAGGAAACAAGACTTCACATCTGGAGCCGCCAGAGAGTCATATATAACCATAGACAACATAATTGTTCGGTATGGGGTACCAGCTCCAGGGGCTGCAGGATTGTTAGACAATAAAAGGCAGTGATGAAAATGTCTAAAAGGCTTCACATGGATTCTGAAGAACGAGAAACCTGTGAGACATCAGAGGTGACACAGGAGGGCAAAGGAACCATATATGTGTAAAGAAAAGTCATTTGTCTAGAGATTGCTACACCTTGCTGCTGCTTCCAGTGTTTTATTCTCAGGACCCTTTGTGAGGCTGAAGGAAAGAGTGCGAGTTGTACCCTATCCTTAAGTGGAGCTCCTACCACCAGGCAGCCCACCTGGGTGCTCTAACAGGTGAAGCACAGTGTAAGGAGGTTGTGAAAACATCCAGCCTCAGGAACTGTCCCCTGTTCTACCCAGCACACATGATAGTATCGAGTGATACTCATCTCTTCATATATGTATTATAAATACTTCTATAAAATGTATAGAAGTATACACTTATATCTTATATCTTTGCATTAAAGTCATGAACTTGGCGTAAGCATGAATTGGTGTCTCAGACTATGAATCTAAGCATTTTTCTCTCTCCTCCAGTATGCCTCTACATATATGGGGGTCCCCAAACTTTTTACACAGGGGGCCAGTTCACTGTCCCTCAGAGTCTGTTGGAGGGCTACCACATAACAGTACTCCATACACTGACCACCAATGAAAGAGGTGCCCCTTCCAGAAGTGCGGCGGGGGCCGGATAAATGGCCTCAGGTGGCCGCAATTTGGCCCACTGGTTGTAATTTGGGGACCTCTACTAAACATTTTGGAGAGGAAAATTTTGAAGGAAAGGATACCTCACCTGTTGGTAGTAGGTTTAAAACTCCTTGCTCCTAGAAAGTGCTGGATGGTCCAAAGACATCTGTAACAGAGAGGCAATCTGAACAACTGCACAGGCTGAAATTGCCTGCAGGAAAATTCTTGTTCTTTCTCATGCTTTTAACCCTTAGCAGACCCTACATGAGACACCACCTGGATAAAGAAATAGACCCCTAGTCTCCTAAAGGTCATTCAGCTAAAACTTCTAGAAAGATACAGACTAGCCTCTTTCTAGACCCCAATGTAACACTGCACATTGTTTTGAAACTTCTTGCCATTCTAAATGATTTGTTAAAATGTAGGTGTTATAGGGCAGGGTCTTATAAAGTACTTCGCAGGCATTGCCATTACATGTGAGGTATCATTAAAAGGGATGTGCCTGAGACAGAAGTCATTCTCATCATCTGTTTTCCCACAAGTGGTTTATCATATGTAGGCTTAGCATTTGCTCTGGAACAGAGCTCATACTACAGCCAACGCTTCCTTCCTCTAACAAAGAGCTTCCGTGTTTAGCACAACATCTGATGTGCATTATGGCCCAGTGACATACATATGCTGTCCCAGATCCCTATGACAAGCCTAGAACTGGTTTTAAATGGGAAGTTTTCTTCTAGACTCTGTTTTCTTTCATTATTACTGACAGCAAGAGACACTGTTCTTTGAGAGCTGGATGGCTTCCAAATTTTTTACACCAACCAATTTCTGGGATTCTTTTGGAAGTCTTTGTTTTATTCTGTGCCTCTTAATCGGTTTAAGTCAGCCCTTTTCAGAAAGAAGCCCTTCAAAGCAGGGATGTTCTTGAGTTGGAGAAGTAGAGGTCAGGTTTCTTGCGAGGAGCAGGAAATGGTGTGACAGAGCAGGCTGAGGAGTTTGGGGCCAGAGGAAAGTGGCTAAGAAACCTCAAGTGAAGGAAAAGGCTGGGGGTAACCAAGACCAAATATTGACATCAAGACTTCGCACTAGGCCAGTCCTGATGCCCAAGTTTTTAATTAGTAGCTTAATATTTGTTTTCTTCTAGTTCCACCTTCTCAAAAAGATTCAGTTTTCATCTCTACCTTTGGCACTCAGAATGGGTGCTGCTTTCAGAATACACATCCTGGGTTAATGTCTATTCTGCGTGACCTCAACCAACTCACTCAACCTTTCTCTCAACTCAGTGTTTCTTCCATTAAGCGCTCCTGGGAGATCACCTGCATAAGAAGATCCTTGCTAAAATGCACATTCCTGGGCTCTGCCAGAGACCTACTGGATCAAAATTTTGAAAAGCTGTGCTCAGAGAATCTGCATTTCTTTTAGAAATTCCCCCAAGTAATTCTTAGAGACAATAAAATTGGCAAACCAGTCACTTAACTTTACAAGGACAATGCCACTTAGGGTATCTAAATGATTTCAAAGCACTGGCTGCAACAGAGACATCAAAGGAAATGCCATCTTCCCGTTCTGCTTAAAACTCTTCTCTGGTGAGCTTTGTCAGAACAACCTTGAAATGCCAGCATGAAAAACGGAAGTGTTATCAAGCCCTGTTTAGTAGTTGCAGAGATACTGGGTGGATTTTTTTTACAAGCCTCTGGGCACAAATTATATTTTTGAATGCATCAGCATTTTTCTAATTCGAGTTTCCACTGGTAATCTGTTTTGCTGTGAATACAGGATAAACTTCATGCCCAGCAGCTAAAATTTTTGGAAGCAACAACTCATTTACAGAATTTTCATATATTCATCAAGAACTGAAAGCATGGTTTTATAGAATTGAATTTTAGAGCTCTTCTGCAACTGAAAATTATAGGGACCAATTTTCTCATTTTAAATTAGAAGCCTTAACATGACTTTTCTTTTTTTATACTCATTTCAGTCCCCAACTCATCATAACTTTGCCAGATCCTAGCACCCTTTAGCTCAAGTGCCCACACTTAGCCTCACCAGATCTGCTCTTTCCATCTTCTGTGCTGCCTCAGCACGCTGTCTCAGAGTTATTAAAGCATGTGGCACATCTGTCTGATATTAGTTTCATTTATATATATTTTTATTCCTAATGAAGCCTCCAAAAACAGAAATGGCATCTTGTTAATTCCTGTAACTTGTAGGCAGTGCTGGGTACTCAGGGTTTGATAAATTTTGTTAGAAAACGGTGGCACAGGGCAGGCTGGAAAGTGGTGGAAGGATTAATAGTCTATTATTACTATTAATTGCAGACACATATTTAGTCCTGACCAGGCATGAGTTCTAAGTGCTTAAATGTAGCATCTCACTTATTTCTCACAATAAATCATAGAACTGTATATTATTGTTTTCCTGTGGTTTTTTTTTTTTAAGTGAGAAGCTGGGAGATAGAAAGACAGATGCCTGTATCCACCCCGACCAGAATCCATCCAGCAAGACCTTTACTGGGCCATGTTCTGCTCATCTGGAGCCACTACTCTGTTGCTCAGCAATGGAGCTATTTTTAGTGCCTGAGGCAGAGACCATGGAGCCATCCTCAGTGCCTGGGACCAACTTGCCTGACCACTTAAGCCATGCTTCAGAAAGAAAAGAGAGAGAAAGAGAAGGGGGAGGGGCAGGGGTAGAGAAGCAGATGGTCATTTCTTCTGTCTGCCCTGACTGGGAATCAAACCTGGGATTTCCACATGCCATGGTGATGGTCTACCTCTGAGCCAACTGACCAGGGCCTATTTTCCCACTGTTAAAGTTGGAAAAACTGAGGCACAGACAGACCAAATGCATGCCCTCAATTATATGATTAGGAAGAGAGAGAACCACAGTTTGAACAGAAAAGTCTGAATGCAGACTTCTCTTATTACTATACTACACTGCTGCTCATACTGGTACATAAGGGTCCCCCTTCCACAGCCACGCTTTTCCCACTGTGCACACTACATCATGGTCAAAGGTGAGAAAGTTTAGGTCATGAACACTCAATGCTCAAAGAATCGTGCTCTACTACATGTTCAAGATTTCACAGCGTGAACAAAGACTTGTAGATATCAGGAACGGACCAGAATTGATATATTTTTAACATCTTCATATATTTCTCATGATAGGAGCATATAAGGCCTAAATATATGAAATCAGCCTATCAATAACTGTTAAAGGCATGAAAAGTACAAAAATATTCATTTTGTTACCACTCCATCTACTTCCAAATTAGGAAGGAGAAGGTGATGAGAGATGTATATGCCAAAGCCTTTCTTGGACTATGATGAACTAGCAAATGTGTATGTACTGGACAGGAAGCCAGTACAAAACATTCGCATGTTCATCATCTGTATCAAGTATCACAGTTCCATGACTTGATCACAGAACTCTGTTAACTGCTATCTGGAAAGAATTTTGAGTTTTGGCTACTAATACTCCTCTGTGGCTTTTTCTCTACCTCCATGTGAGTTGTTACCCAGCTTTAATGCTGTCTTTCTGCCAATATCTTAAATTCATTTCACGACAAAGTAGGTGGTGATCATTAAATCAATCCAGTTGATGAGAAACCTGAGCTCACCTGACTTCTCTAACATGCTAAATCCTATTTGCATCTACCTGCCTGCTTCCAACCACTCACCCTCGCTGAAGAGACACTTCCTCCTGGCTTCTTGGACTCTTTCCACAGCACATCTCAACCAATCAGGTGCATAAACTGCACCACTGTTTCTGTCTGGTCTTCAGAGCAACGCTCATGTGACCCTACACACCTATAGGCACCTGACACACCTTTTTCATATTCCTTACTTCAAAACACTACAATGTTGGTGATTTTGAAGACATTCTGTATTAACTCTCTATTTCTATGTCTGTCTCTCCCACTACTGTGTAAGCCCCTAAAAATTAGGAACAATATTTTTTTTAAAACTGGTCTTCTCCACAAAGTGCCTAACATAATACCTTGCTTATAAAACTTATTTAATAAATGTATGCTTGATTCAATTGAATAACAATACAGCATAAAGAACTTCCTTGACTGGAATGTTCAGTGTTTATTTCTTCAAGCACCAGCACCTCCTCTGATGGGGTATTTTGTTTTGTTTTGCTTTGCTTTGTTTCAAAGGTTTTGTTGTAGATTTCAAAAAAGTTCACAGTTCTTCATTGTTCCTTGTGCCCATACTCTGTATAATAAGATGCTGCAACTCTTTTTATCAACAGGCAGAGTTTATCTCCCCTCCACTAGATTCTGGGATAGCCTTGGGACTGCTTTGGACAATAGTATTCAGGGGAAATGCCGGAGAGCCAGTTCTGAACCAGCCCTCCCACTGCCCAGAATGCTCTCCTTGCTCTTTTTGAATCCTGGGGCCACCATGGGAACAAGTCTGGGATAGGCTGCTGGAGGACTGGAGACTCCACCCTACTCATCCTCTACCTAGCCCCTGCCAACAGCCATCAGCCAACAGCCAACAGCCAACCAAGCCCAGAAGCTTGTTGCCAGCAGCTGACTGCAGACACGCGAGAAGGCCAAGATGAAACCCAAATTGCCCCGCCGAACCCAGCCTAAATTGTACACTCAATAAATGGGTGCTGTTCAAAGCCTCTAAATTTTGGAGTGATGTGTCACCCTTTAGCTAACCGATACAGGTTCTGAGTGTCGGCATCCAGGGATTGGAAGCCCCGTTTGCAGTAAACAAGAAGCACAGCAGAGGCTCTAACTGCAGGCTGGACCCTACCCTGGCTCTTTAGCAGCCCTGCCCTCCGCTGGTGGAAGTCAGACGGATTACCAACACTGCTCCCTGCCTGGCGTCTGCTGATGTTCTCCAGGGTGGCTCAAACGTGTAAGTCTTATGTTAATAAAGATGTGGTTGTTCAGGCAATTTGTTTGGGTGTAATTATGGCCGTCTCCTAGGAAATTACTGCCACCTAAGCTATTACAGATTCACTTTGGAGACACTGCATCTGGTTGGTTCTTGCTCTGCCGAGTGCCAGAGACCAACAAGGAATGCTCCAAAGTGCTCCCTCCGCTTCCTGGCTCTTGCCAGCAACATAAAGCACACCTCTGCAGAATCAAAAGTAGTGGATATGGGGGGGGGGGCACCTTGCAGCAAGGCTGTAAGAGGCTCTCAAACTTCAAAAGACACCATTAGCTTAAATTTCAGGTTTGTTTCTCTTTTCTTCTTATTGTCTTGAGGAGATGAGGCAGCTTTAGCTTCTGATAGAATGGCCTGCCTTGTAGAAGAGCTGAAAGGAAGTTCAAGGTCCAGGGTTAGAGCCCTGTAATCTCCAGAGACTTTGTGGACACTCCTTCACTGGAAAGCCTTTTCTGTTTGGTACTTTCAAGAATAGCGATCCGTGGCCATCATAAAGTGGATAACTTACAAAAAAGACCTTTGTGCCTCTGAGCAGCGGTGTACCAAGGCCAGAGCATTCAGAGAGGTCCACCCCAGGTACAAGTAATAGAAAAAGAACCGTGAGCTGTATAGAATATAAAAACAACACTAAGATGAACAAAAAGGCACTCTGATGTTTATTATTGCCATGAGTCAGGCCTTCTAAACAATGTTGTGGTAAGATATGGCTTTCTGCTGGGATCCCATCACCCTGAGGTCAGTCCACCTGCCTCCCTGCATGTGTTCTCTGCAGAGCAGCCCTTCGAGGAGACTGCAGACATATCCCCAGGACTCTGGCACAGCTGACACCATTTCAGGATCCTCTCTACCGGACTACCTTCAGTCATGCTTCTCAGCGAAGAGTCCATAGGGGGGAATGTGTATACTTAGTGAAAACGATTGAAAGCCAGTCTGTTCTTTGCTACCTGGGCATAAAGTCTGTAAAGATTATGAAGGTTCTTAGACTTTCCTTGTGTGGAGGAGCTTGGATGGAGACCATAGCCACCTCAAGTCCATTGTTCCAAATCCAGTTTTCTCTCTTGCCCTCAGGGAACCTGTAACCCATATATATAAGCTATATATTTCTATAACTTATATGGGCTCTGATAGCATTGAGTGGTTTCCAACTTCTAAGAAGTGTCATTTTCAGACCCACCACATTACATCAGCACCATCTGGGAACTGACTAGAAATGCAAACTCGAGGGCCAATCCTATACCTATTGAATCAGGAAAAAAAAATAGCCCAGCAATCCATATTTAACAAGCCCTCCAGGTAATTCTGATACATGGTAAAATCAACATCTGCTATAGAAAATGAGTCGTAATCAGAAGTATATATTAAAATTATCTATCTATATACCTTGCCTAAGCCCGCTGGCATTCAAATACAGTAAATCTGCATATTTAAATCTCCTAAGAGTTTCTGCTATAAACTTCTAGTTGATAACCACTACTCTGGAGAAATCAGATTTCTGGTACTTGTAAAGTAGATTTTAAAGAGTGTTCTTAGGACTGAGTTTCCATAAACAGCTTAGTTTTAACATAAGTAACGCCCATGGAGTAAGTGCATAGATTTGTTTAAAGATGATCACTTCTAAAGCCAATGTTGCTCTTTCATAGTTAGACCTTATAAATAAGAACCCTCTACAATGCTGCAACCTTGTAATTATATGAACTATGAAACTTCTTACCAAAGAGTTCATTTCTCTGATACTTCAGGTATAGGGAATGATAAGAAGATAAAGAAATTGTTTCAAGTGCTAAACTAGTTCTAACTTTTTGAAATAACCACCATAAAGTTATCTCTGTATCTAAACCTTCTACTCATCCGGCAGAACCCTATCAGCATCCCATTGTCCTTGTGAAGTCTCCTTAAGTCCTGTGTTTCTTTTTCCCAGCACTTTTCCACCTACTTCCTCATCACCGCTCATTCAGGACTTTATAGTTCAATCATGTGTTGGACAATTTTCTAATAATGTTTAATAATTTGGGTTAATTATATATGTTAGGTTCCAGATATAGAGTATATATCTATCTCACTATCGTCTATTTTACTACTTATATTCTTATACTTCAGAGATCACCTTATTATACTGGCCATAGAGGAACTACTCAAGAAATGTTGTTTGGTTGTCTTTACCAGCTACGGTGCTTAGAGGAAATTGTAAATTCCTTGTTGCTAATGAGTGATTCTTCATCTGACAGAAAAATAAATAGCCTGACTTGTCATTTGGCAAAGCCACTTTGAATGTCTGTTTAAGGTTTTGTTTGCTTTTCTTCCCATGCCATCTAAAATGAGCTGAAATGAACTCCCAGCTGAAATCTTCTGTTGAAGCATATAGAAACCAGACCACTCTGAGGACCATAGTAATGCATACCTGGGACATACTATGCATCCTGGTCCTGCACAAATTGTAGTTTTATGGGCAGCAAAGACTCCACAGGATTTCTCTGTGACCATTTTAACATCTACCATCTTTATCTGTACAGATAACTTCCAAATGTTGAGCTTCCTCAGACCAATGAACCAAGCTAGACTTCTACATTCACTACTATCACTTCTGACTTCTGAAGAATCTAGATGTTCTTTCTTTCTTTGCACAGTCTAGACCAATATATCAATCATTTTGGGTTGTTTGTTTAGTGAATGTAAAACTAAACCTTAACTTCTGGTGAATATTAGGTTAAGAAATTGGCAATAGTATAAAGTACCTCTTAAGTTTAGTCAACTGCCCCAATGTCCATGAGTGCTCTGGTTCCAAGAATGTCCTAAAAAGGAAATCATTCCTGGGATTGACTTGAAGTGACTTAACATCAACATCCAATGACTATTTATTTAAACAATGGTGTCTGGTTGATTGTGAGTATCACAGCAAGAATACTTTTCTATGTCTAAAAAAAAAAAAAAGAAAGATATCAGAGCCTTATACAGATGTTTATATAAAATCAGAAATAAAATGAGTGCAATTTTATAAGTGGTAAATAAAAACTCAAGACAAGCAACAGAAATTATGGGTAAGAATGGCAGAATAGTCGATGCCTCTTTCTGATTAGGGTACAGAAATCACAAGAGATAGTTATTCCCACCCTAATGACAAGAATAGACTGGCAGGTGGGCAGGTTAGAGGTCATTGTTTTTGTTATTTAATTCACTGGGTAACTACAGACTCAAAGAAAACTAATTAAACAAAATGACAAGCCATTCTAGGAGGTGGGGAAACTGTGGCTTCTCTCATTGCTGGTAGAGCAGCAGCAATAAGGCAGAAGGGCCTACTTTTATCAGGTATAAGGAGAGAGCAGCCAACCATCAACAACTTCTAGTAAATATGTGGACACCACCTCAAGATAGTAGAATTCTGAGGTGCTTCCGAGGGAGTGAGTCTGCACCTACCTGTCAACACAATCGAAGACATGGAAAAAAAAAACTGATAGATTATCCCTCTTAGTGAATGTGGTCTTTCTCAGGTTCAGGGCATCAGCTATCAAGGACTGTGGATAGAATGTAAGAATGAAGAGAGGTTTGCTGAAGTACAGGAAGCTTGGATGGAAATGGAGAACAAAGAGAATGCCATAGTAACCCAAAAAGCAGAAGTTAGATTCCAACACAAAAACATATACAAACACACTGTTGCTAATATCTCAAGTTCTCTTCTGACATTAAGAAAAACAGATTAAATTCACTTGCACTTCCCACTAACAACCTGGTAGATAAAGAGAAATGGACTTCTCCAGGAATAAATAATACTTTTTGTCAGTCCCTAATATCCTCTTATACAAAATTGTTCATGTAAAATCATGACATTATGGGACACTCAAGCAAAAAATACTACGACTACTACTACTAATAATAATTTGATTATAAAGAGAGGAAAAGTTCAGTAAAAACAGATCTTTAGTTTCTCCAAATGTTGGAATTAACCTGCAAGGAATATAAAATGATTATGATAAATATTTTAAAAGATCTTATGAAAAAGTAGAACTATGTATTTGAAGTTATAAAAAAATCTCAGCAGATAATTGGAAAATAAAAAAAATAAAATAAATTGATTACACTGGAAATAAAAAATACAATGTTAGAAATTAATAATCCACTTGATGATATTAACAGTAGACAGACAATAGGAAAAGAACTGTACAACCAGAACATGTAAATAATCCAAACTGAAATAGAAAGAAAAGTAGTAAAAATAATGAACAAATCATAAATCTATGGAACAATATTGAATAACCTAAAACCTGTGTAATGGGATTTCTAGAAAGAAGTGCATTGAATTAATTTATCCTGAAACTCAAACAGGATAAGTTAAAAGAAAACAGAACAACACAATCACACTTCTAATAACCAAAGATAAGGAAAAAATATTAAAAGCAACCAGATGAAAACGATTATATACAAGGAAAAAAAAACTAGCTTGTCACCCAAAACAAGGATGCCAGTAGTCAAAGGAACAGCAGAAGACTGATAGAAAAAACCTTGTCAACCTACAATTTTAGGTGAAAAAAATAAGACAAAATAATGACATTTTTGGACAGAAAAAAATCTACCTAATTTACTTTCAAATGACCTACACAACAATACTTTTGAACAATTGTTTGACAGGTTTATAAAAAGTTTAGCATACATGTATCATATGACCCAGCAAATGTATCTAAGTTTTTACCCAGGAGAAAAGAAATTACATGTCCACTAAAGACTTACTCCCTCCTGACCAGGCAGTGGCGCAGTGGATAGAGCGTAGGACTGGGATGCGGAAGATCCAGGTTTGAGACCCCAAGCTCGCCAGCTTGAGCGCGGGGCCCATCTGGCTTGAGCAAAAGCTTGTCAGCTTGGACCCAAGGTCGCTGGCTCCAGCAAGGGGTTGCTCGGTCTGCTGAAGGCCCGCAGGCAAGGCACATGTGAGAAAGCAATCAATGAACAACTAAGGTGTTGCGAAGGCAATGAAAAACTAATGATTGATGCTTCTCACCTCTCTCCGTTCCTGTCTGTCTGTTTCTATCTATCCATCTCTCTGACTCTCTCTCTGTCCCTGTAAAAAAAAAAAAAAAAAAGACTTACTCCCAATAGTCAAGATCAAGGAACAGGCCAACGGTTCTCAGCAAGAACACTGATATATAAATTCTGGCGTATTCATCAGATGGGAAGAAACAAAGTGCTAATACATCAATACAGATGAATTTCAAAACCATTGTGTTTAAAGAAAGAAGTCAGGCACAAAAGATGCATACTATATATTTAGATAAAATCAAAGAAAGACAACACAAAACTGATGGGAATCAGAACATTGGGAGCCTCCTGATTGGGAAAATAAAAGCTATTTAAGTTGAAGAGAATATTCTGTATCTCATTTGGGGTACTGAATACAAGGGTTATTGTTAGTGTTAAAATTCATCAACTGAAATGATTGAGATGGGTGAATTTCATCATATGCAAATCATACCTCCTAAAAGAAATAAGAGCAGGAGAAGAAGTAGGAGAAAGAAGGTAGGGAGGAGAAAGGAGGAAGAAAGACAGGGCCAGACCATTAAAACAGACTGTAGGCCAATACCTGAACCAAAATGTGCCAAATTAATTAAAAGCAGATGTTAGAACTCATGGTAGTAATACTGACTCTTTCGAAGAACAAGCGCTGTAACAGTTTTTTCAAGTTAACGTACCATTACACTTCCAAGAAAATTAACAATCCATCTGTAAAATCTGCTCTCTTTACATCTGGATAGAGCAGAATCCATAGAAAGAGGAGTTTGTTTGTTTTTTTAAGCTTAGGTCAGAAAAATTAGATTTCTTGCTGAATTTCATGCCAAAATGAGTCACTATTTCAAGCTCTGAGGTTGTACACGTCAGGACCTGTGACCTCCCTCTCATGCAGACAGTGGATAAATTTCTTTTTATACCTCAGCAGGATGTAGAAAGTTTTCTCAAGAGTATAAATTCAAAAGTCCTATTAAGAAACTTCTGGAAACATCCTAGTCTAAAAATTTAAATTTCAGCCTCACCAGTTCTTCTTTCTCACCCTTTCTCCTCTTAAGAAAACAATATATTAGAACCTTATACTCTTAGAGCACTTCCATTTTTGAAAGCGAATATCAGTTTTAGTTATTTGGAGGTCGCATATTTAAGTATCAGCATTCATTCTTCAGTTGACAACATGGGGAAATTAAGGGAAGCCTTGCTTGAAAGAACAGGTGGATTATTATAGAGAAGTAAAATTAATGTCTTCTTTATTTCTCTAAGCCTTATATTTTCCAATTTTAATTTTCCAAAAATAACCACTGATCAGCTTCTGGTAACTGGGTCAGCAGACTCAAGTACTTCCTTTTTTTTTCCTCTAAATTTATGTGTTCTTTCTTTCAATGTCTAAGGAAGACAGAACAGTAAATTTTGGTCATGTTCAAGTGAATGTGTCATTGCACTAATTTACTTATTGTTGGTGTTTTTGGAGAGACAGTGTCAATTAAGAGATTTTTTCTTCCTCACTCTTGCCGTGGGGTGGTAGCCAAACATCACGGGATTTTTCCAGTGTCCAGAAATCATAAGAGAGAAGAATCCTCATCTGGGACTATCCCATCAGCTCAATTGGTGTCCCCTAAGATACTATTTGTTCCATCCATCTTTGGCTATGGACATGTCTAGTTCTCAGAAATTGGCATGCCTTCAAACTCATTCCCTGAGCCAGTCTCTCCTGCCTCCACACTCACTGTCCACACTACCAGTCTCTGGCCATCTCTCAGGCAGCTCTTAAACCCCTCAAGACCACCAGATCTCTCCCCCAACCACCTACCTTCTGCCTCTATTCAGGGCTGAATTGAACTGGTTTGGCTGTGTTGTTTTTCTTTTTCATTCTCCTCTGAGACAGAAGAAGGCTCTTAGCTATGTTGCTGTGCCCACCCTGTTATTTGACGCTTGGCAAAGTGTGTAAAAAATATACAGATTTAAAGTTGGGCTCTCAGAGATATTGAGTCACCGTAACCATAGATTTAGCAGACAAAGATTATCGACTCAAATCAAAATTGCCAACAGTCTGACCTTCCAAGCATTATTCATGTAACATATGTTGGTAGTGTGTGTACAATGGGCTAGGCACCATTCTAAAGCTGAGGCTGCACAGAACAATGAAAAGACAGATGTAATCTCTGCCTTATTGGAAATCACCAACTAGAAGGGATGCCAAAGAGAGGATAAGTAATTTCAGGGTTTGCATAAATGTCAGGAAAAAATCAAGGATGCTACAGGTGCACCTGAGATAGGCCTGAGTCTCAGGGGAAAAGAGAATATTCAATGTTCTCGCCTGGTTTTAATTAATTAAGAAATTACTAAATATTTCTACATTCCATTTAATGTACTCAGGATTGCACTACTTATTGAGATCCTTAGGTGTGAAACTTCGAAGTTCTATCTTCTTTTTTTTTTCAGTTATTAATATGAATTGTTTTTATTAATTTTAATGAGGTGACATTGGTACATCAGGGTACACATGTTTAGAGAAAACATCTCCAGGTTATTTTGACATTTGATTATGTTGTATACCCATCACCCAAAATCAAATTGTCTTCCATCATCTTCTACCTAGTTTTCTTTGTGCCTCTCCCTCCCCTGACCCCCTCCCTCTCCTTCCTCGCCACCCCTCGCCATAACCAGCACACTCTTGTCCATGTCTCTGAGTCTCATTTTTATGTCCCATCTATGTATGGGATCATATAGTTCTTATTTATTTATTTCATTCAATATAATGTTATCAAGATCCATCCATGTTGTTGTAAATGATCCGATGTCATCATTTCTTACGGCTGAGTAGTATTCCATAGTATATATGTACCAAAGCTTCTTAATCCATTCGTCCACTGACAGACACAACAGAAATAGAAAATATTGTAAGAAAATACTATAAAGAACTGTATGCCAAAAAACTAGACAACCTAGACGAAATGGACAAATTCCTTGAAACATACAATCTTCCAAAAATCAATCTGGAAGAATCAGAAAAACTAAACAGACCAATTACAACAAATGAGATCGAAACAGTTATCAAAAAGCTCCCAACAAAAGAAAGCCCTGGGCCTGATGGCTTCACAAGTGAATTCTACCAAATATTCAAAGAACTAACTCCTATCCTTCTCAAGATATTTCAAAAAATTCAAGAGGAAGGAAGACTTTCAAGCTTCTTTTATAAGGCAAGCATAATTCTGATTCCAAAACCAGGCAAACATAACACAAAGAAAGAAAATTATAGGGCAATTCCCTGATGAATTTAGATGCTAAAATCCTCAATAAAATATTAGCCAATCGGATCCAGCAATATATGAAAAAGATCATACACCATGATCAAGTGGGATTTATTCTGGGGAGGCAAGGCTGGTACAATATTCGCAAATCAGTCAATGTGATTCATCACATAAACAAAAGGAAGGAGAAAACCACATGATAATTTAAATAGATGCAGAAAAATCATTTGATAAAATTCAGCACCCATTCATGATCAAAACTCTCAGTAAAGTGGAAATACAGGGACCATACCTTAACATGATAAAGGCCATCTATGACAAACCCACAGCCAACATCATACTCAATGGGCAAAAATTAAAAGCAATCCCCTTAACTATTGTGAACAATGCTGTCAGAATGGCTCTCATCAGCAAAACAACACAGGGTAAGTGCTGGCGAGGATGTGGAGAAAAGGGAACTCTCCTGCACTGCTGGTGGGAATGCAGATGGGTATAGCCACTGTGGAAAACAGTATGGAGATACCTCAAAAAATTAAAAATTGAACTGCCTTTTGACCTATACCCTAAGAACACCATAGCATGGTTCGAAAAGAAGAAATGTGCCCCATGTTTGTGGCAGCATTGTTCACAATAGTGAAGATCTGGAAACAGCCCAAGTGTCCGTCAGAGGATGAGTGGATTAAAAAGCTATGGTACATATATACTATGGAATACTACTCAGCCATAAGAAATGATGACATCGCATCATTTACAACAAAATGGATGGACTTTGATAACATCATACGGAGTAAAATAAGTAAAACAGAAAAAAACCTGAGAACAGCATGATTTCATACATAGGTGGGACATAAAAATGAGACTATGAAACATGGACAAGAGTGTGGTGGTTACAGGGTTGGAGAAGGAGGAGAATGAGGGAGAGGGGGAGGGGAGAGGCACAAAGAAAATCAGATAGAAAGTGACAGAGGACAATATGACTTTGGGTGATGGGTATGCAATATAATTGAATGACAAGATAACCTGGAGATGTTTTCATTGAACATATGTACCCTGATTTATTAATGTCACCACATTAAAATTAATAAAAATAAAATAAATAAAAATTAAAAAAAAAAAAAGCAATCCCCTTAAGATCAGGAACAAAACAAGGGTACCCTCTTTCACCACTCTTATTCAACATAGTTCTAGAAGTGTTAGACACAGCAATCAGACAAGAAGAATAAAAGGCATCCAAATTGGAAAAGAAAAAGTAAAATTATCATTATTTGCAGATGATATGATATTGTATATAGAAAACCCTAAAGTCTCAGTCAAAAATCTACTAGACCTGATAAATGAATTCAGCAAGGTGGCAGGATATAAAATTAATACTCAGAAATCAGAGGCATTTTTATACACCAACGAAGTTCTATCTTAAAACAAGGAAATGGTGATCCTAATTACAGCGTAAATGTCAATGACTTGAATTCATAAATTTGCTAATGGTTGTCCCCACTGTGTTTTGTTTTCAAAAACAAACACAAATGTCATTTCTCTCTGCTCGATTGCCCTCTGCTCTGCCTTTCTACTCAGGCTTCTCAGCAGCATCTTCCTGTGATACTCATTCAGTAAAGAGGAAGCAGTCAACAGGGAGAAGTTAGGCCAATATAATCTGGACCTCACCAGGCATGAGAGCCCTCCTGGTCCAGATGTCACCAGTGTTCACACAAGAGTGAGCAGCAGGTCAAACTGCAGCCACACCAACACTAATGCAGGCCCTGCTCTTAGAGATACTATTCTGCTTTGTCAGTGTAGGTTCAAGGTATTTTCCCTTAGTAAGACCCAGACGACACCTTCTTGGTGCTCACGCTATTCACAGCTGCCACCGACACCCTGTGGCAGCTGTTCCAGAGGTCAGGCTGCAGCTTTGGAGTCTCACCTTTAATTAAAAAATAAAATAAAATTCATAGACATGTCATCCTTGGGAATAGGCTACAGTAAAAATAAATGAAAATATCCAGTGTCTCCAGGAAAGCTTAATTTATTGTCTCTTTATCCAATTTCTTTAAATTTGTAAAGTCAGAAAAAGCTCTTGGTCTCTGAAGAAATTGTACAGGTAAGAGTAGATTTAATAATATCAACTTTTCTCCTGCACAATAGTGACTCACAAAAATCTGAACTCACAAAGCATTTAGGGTTGTGACATCCTGGGGAAAAGCAAGAAGTTAGAACTCATATTTATCTTTCCATAATTAGACTTTGCTCTGGCTGTCACAAGGAACAACGCAATGCTCAGAGACATCAGCGGCATTCAAATTTGGAGTGATGCTAAAAATGAAGGCAGGCTCCACTTTCAAGCAAACTGATCAGTTTGGAGAAATGTCCCCAAAGAAGGTATGTCATTCAGAGTGTTTTTTAAACTCAATGGCTTCTCTGAACTCCCTTCCACCTCTCAGGCATCTACTTGAACAAGACGCAGGCTGCACATTAGATATCTCCAAGGCCTTTTTTGGAAAGAGAGATTAATGCAAGTGGTCATTAAAGGCTGTGTCAGGGCCTTGTAAACACGAGCATCGTGCAGAGTTTACAGAGCAACCCATCAATCAACAACAATCCTTGAGGGTCTATTGCAAAGACAGTGGGAGCCAAAAAGGGTCATTGGCCAGATGACTGCCATATGGAAGAGGCTGTCTGTCTCGTGTGGATTCTGGGTTGGGTTGGTAAGGAGAGCAGCTGAAGGGAAAAGCCAGTTAGAAGATAGGTACAGGCCTTCTGAGGGCCAGACCCAGGTTGGTGGGAGTCAATGTAAAGTGATGACTATGAGAGGCCTTAGAAATGGAAAGAACAACAGGTCTGGTGTCAAATACATAAAATATATGGGCCTGAACAAGTGAAGGTAGGTCCAGAATCCAGACAGCTGTGTCATGGAAATGAGGAACCCAGTGCAGACATCTGATAGAGGAAGGTTGGACCCTGAAGCAGCCTGGGGCGGGAGCAAAGGAACATGCAAAGGTTTTATGGAGTGTCAGAGCAATTGAAAAGTGAGGCATCTATAAGAGTCTTTGAGTTCGAGTTACAGCTGAGTGGTTCAAAGACCGGATTTTGACTATGGTACCATATTCCCCTGTCCACAGACCCCTTCCCCATTGAGTTGCTCTTCCCTTATTTAACCACACATCTCAAAGCAGTATCTGCAAGCCTTATCCTAATGGAGGGCGGAGTGCTACATTGAAGCTATGGCAGACGGAGGCGGCTGTGCGCCGGCTGTCCCTAACTGCACCTCCCAGGCACTCCCAAGGGAGACAAGCACAAAGTGTTTGGGCAATGTAAAATAGGTTTGGGGGACCATCATCTACCAAGGCTACAGGAGGTAGTGTGTATCTAGAAAGGCACAGTTAGCAGTTGCAGAGATCACTGCCCCAGCAAAGCAGCACAAACAGGCACAAAGACCCAGGGTTTGGAGAAGAGAGGAAGTCGGGGAGGCACAGAGCACTCTGTAACCCCTCAGAGTGAAGCTCCTTCTCTTTAGAGTTCGGCAGAGCAGGTCAGAAACATGCTTCCATTAGTTCTGTGCTGCTCCTGGGGTCCATTTTATCTTCTGCGCTGTGCGACACTATCTTCACATTCTGTGTCTGTTGTCAAGGCTTTGCTTTTGTTTGATCTTAGAGGTATTTATTTACTGCTTTGTGTTGTATATTACTCCACCAGGTGCTACATGGGCTGGGCAAGGACAGAGGGCAGATGGAGGGAATTGAAAGAATAGCTCGTGGAAAGAGGTCCAGCGCTAACAGGGGGAGCTAGGCTGAAGTTCTAAAGTCAGTTCTAAGAGCATAAAACAGTCAAAGGGATGGCAGAGAAACTACCAATGTTTGGAGGGCAGGACAATGGCCCAGATGGAAAAGTCCCATTACAAAACACTGCAGAATCAAATAGATGGACGTGTTGTGAAGACGCCCAGAGACAGGAGGCAGTGTTCGTAGATCACTCAGTGCATACCACAGGCAACACAGCACTCAGGGTGGAAAGGAACAGGGACTGAGTTGGAAAATCACCCCAGCTCTGCCCATCAACTCACATGTGACTTCAGCAAAGCAGGTGGGCATCAGCGTGCCCACTTGTCTAGGCAAGGAGGTGTTCACTCCGGGTTCCCTCTGCCTTTTATTACTCTGCTTTGTAATGCAGCAGGGCTCCACATTTCCTGACAACATCCTTCGTGACATTCGTTCTCTACTCCCCAAGGATCCTTTCATTTCATCTTTGCCATAAGACCCTGTTTTACTGATACGTGATAATATCAGATTAATCTCCCTCTACGCCAAGTCCTACCTCAGCTCAACCTCAAGCTAAATCGCCAGGGAAACCCACCCTGAAACTCCTCTCTATTGCCCTTCAGAAAGGAAACCATCAGGAAGAGTGGGTGGTCTGTGTTCACCCGTCCCTTCACAGAGCAAATGTCCTTGTCAGCCCCCAGGAAGCTGAAGCCAGAGACACAAGGTGGGGGCTGCCTCTTTAGGTAGAAGCCAGTGCCCATGAAATCAAATGTGACCTACCTTCACAATATGTCATTTCTGCATTTGTTTGCACATATTAAGAGAGAGCAGATTTTCCTGATGCTTTTCCACTATAAGCTTGATCGTAAAAGCCATACAAATGAAACAGATATAGTTCAGTGATCCAAAGGGCTCTGTGAGTCTCTAAGACCGTTGGGTGCAGTCTGTTCCCTGCGCCACCTCGCAGGTCCTTCTGTAACTGTAGCCATCCACTGCAGCTACTTCTCCGATAGCACTTCAAGCACATCCAAATCACCTCTGCACTGCGCAGTGTGCAGCACTTGGTGGGCACCCAGTAAGTACTTGGGCAGGCTCCCAAAAAACGAACAATTAAAAGCAGCCAAAGGGTAGTGTCCTCGTTTAATAGGCCACCCATGGCCACTCTGGAGACTCAACAGTGCATGCTATTGGATTGCTCTCCACCAAGGAGCTCATCTGGGTGCATCGCGGTATTTCTAAGTGGTGTACGTGTCGCAGCGAGAGCCCTGACTGAGCCTCGCAGCTTGTCAGAGTGTGGGCTGTGAGCTTACTTCATTCACACAACAGCAATGCAGACACCATCATCGTCTTCATCTTACAAAGCAGGTAGCAGACGGGAGGGGAAGGAGTACGACTTGCTCAAAGTGGTTTCATAAGCCCGGTTTTGAAAATCCAGAGTCATCTAACTCCAAGTTCCGTGCTTTAAGCTCTGTGACAGGTGCGTCCCCAGAGACAGCTAGATAGACTAGCTGTCTAAATGTGTTAGCGTCTAAATGTGTGGGAACCTCACAGAGGTTTCTATGTTGAGAATGGAGAGGAGCCCGTTGAAAGCCCACTCACCCTGAATATAGTCAAATATAGTCCGCAGTTTCCTATTGACTTGCTCCGTGACCAGGATAACACGTTAAACTTTTTAAATTTCAGGTTTCTTATTGGCAAACAATGGCTATTAAACTCTGAAATCTTTTCCTGAGATATATAATGACACTAATAGGCCTTGTGTTTCAACACAATCTTCCCTTCTATGAGCCTTTATTCATGGCTGCCTCTCCTGACACCATTCCTTGCAAACGCAGGCATGCTGCTCAGTTTCAAAAAATTAAAAGAAAAGAAGACAAGAGGGAAAACCTTGGGCTAAGTGTAGGACAAAAATGAGCAGGATGGGATTGTTAACCGAGCTTGTTGTTGGAGGTGACATTACTAATTTCTTCTGCCTCACCTGTCTTTATGACAAGCAGGCACAGCAGACTATCTGTCAGAAATGGCAGAATGCTATGTCCTACCACAGACCTCTGAAAATGTAGAAGTGATGCAGAAGATCAGTAAAAGAGTAACGTACGTCAAGAACTAATTGGAGCCAAAAATAAAAAAAAAAAATTTTAATGGGTTGCTATGATGCAAAAGGAGGAAATCAAAAATACAACATATTTGTTTAGAAAACAGGATGCAACCTCTCCCTTTGCCTCATAGGAGTTTGGTAAGTAATAGTACGCTGGTGAAAAGCATGGGAATTCACTGAGGCAATTCCCGTGATTGGCTACTAGGATCATTCTCCTGTGGGTAACACGAGGGTGAACGCGAGGAGGTGTGAGCTATATCCTGTACTTCCAGAGCTCCCTATCTCAGAGGTACAACAAGTGCAAAACATGACACAAACAAGGAAGGATGTCATAAAATATCTCATGCGGTTTTCCCAGGCCCAGCACTGGACTTGACAAAAAGTAAATGTTCTAAACACAAGCATTGAACGGGATGAAAGTGAAATAAAACTTTGTAGTACCAGTCCCAGCTGGTGATGAGCGAGGGTCAGCTGGTCTGGGGAGGGTTTCAAGGAAGTGAACTGATCCTGGGAAAGATTAGAGATCCGTCAATCTTTCACATGTTTAGACAAATATCTTCAGGGTTCATGGCATCTTTAAAACCGTGCAGTAAAACTTAGCAGCTGTCACCTCTCATTTGACATCCAAATTGAGTTTGACTTGGGTCAGTTTAAGAGCAAACTACTGTGAGTGTAAGCTGGTTTACAAGAGGTGGGTGGCTAGGTGCAGAGTCAGATTTCCAAGGCACCTTAGGGTTAGAAAGCTTTAATGCAGCTTTTTTGTGGATGCTCACTAAATGGTTGCTCCCAAATGAAGGAATGGAGGAATGACTCCTTTCAAAATGTAGTACTCTACAAAGAGTCATATACGAGCTGATTAACAAGACTGGAAGCCAGCATAGCTCTTTGGCTTGACCCTTTCCTCCTTTGACCTTTCACCAGAGACCTATGAAGCCCACCTGGACTGCAGTACAGGTCTAGTGAGAACTCCTACCACGAATCCCCTTCTGAGAACACAAATCAACATTTCACAACCCTTTCTGGGTGAGATCATTAAGCTAACTAGAATACTAACATGATATTAACTAGGAAGTAGGCTCCAAAATATATTCCCTTCATTCCCTCTGCATTGGTTATTGTTATTTGTGAAATGAAAAAAAAAGAAAAAACCCAGAGCTGTTGGAGGTAACAATTATTAAAAGTGATTATGAAGAACTCTGCAATATAAAGTGCTTGTTAAAATTGAGAAGTATTCAATGTCTCCTTCCCAATTCCCCTAGCCTATGAAAACCCCATTTGTTGAAATGTCATAAGCTTGCCTAGACAGCAAGTATTTTGAAGCTTATGCTTCACTGTTTAAATCTGTCATCTTGCAAAGTAGCTCATTATTTCAGAAATATAAGCATTTTAAAGATGTTGCTGCAGTTCTCAATCACAAGTTTTCACTGCTTTTATTTAAAATAGCCTACCTTGAAATCAGTTTCCAAATCCACATTCTTGCACATGGGTCTTAAACAAGAGTTACATGCGTGCATGTGTGTTCATTTTCAGTGTGATTGTCTAGGTGATGTCTCATTTAATTATCCCTGTGAGAACGGTTTTTCCCCTTTAGAATTCCCATTCGGTTGAACAATAAATGGGAGAATACATTTTCTCTTATACACCTCATTGAAACAAGCTTTAGTGAGAAATTAACTTAGCTAATTTGTTTACTTTGCATAATTATTATAATCACCCACAAAGTACTACCAGTGAGTAAACCTTAATATCCTACAAGGACATAGGATAGCCTACAGGCACTTTTTATCAGTTCTTCCTTTTAGTCCAAGAAAAAGATTTTAGCTTCCTTCCCTATCAAAAGGAACCAAAGAAAGTGAAGTCCAGTTAAAACCCTGAGTGTAAGTGAGCTTTGATTACCCTGTGAGAGGGTGACAGCAAGTAGAAGGGCAGAGATGACAACAAAAAGACTGAACATGGCGGAGAAAGTAGTATGGCCTTGTGCTTAAGTGTTCAATGAGACTGCCTTGATTCTAAATCTTCTCTTGGAGGCTTGGGAACATTCCTTCATTTCCTGGGTTCCCAGTTTCCTCGTCTGTAATGGAAGCAATAATAGTCTATACTTCAAACTTATGTTGTGAAGACAAATGAGATAACAGGAATCAAGTACTTATATAAAAGTGTATGACCTGTAAGAAATGCTCAATAATAATTTGCCAGTATGAATGGCACATGTAGGCAGGAACTCCTGGAAGCAGACACCTGGGCTCCTTCTTAGGAGGGAGCCAGGGAGGAGCATGAGGCCACGCCCACCCACCTGTGCCCAACTCTTCATCCTACTAATGCTGTGGGGAACAAAGAAACAGAGAAGCAGTGTAGGAGCCAAAAACCTGGCTTTTGTTTCCAGCTCAGTGACATGCATTATGTTCTTACTGTATTCCAGACAGCATGCTCGCTGCCTTACACTGAGACTGAATTCCATAAATGTAATAAAGGAAAAACAGTAACAACCTCAGCTTTGCTGTAGGAATCAATGGCCAGTATGCACATGAAAGCACTTTGCATGCAGAGAAAATCCAGCAGCTACAAACCTGGCGGTACTCATGCTAAATATATACGACTGCATCTAGTTTGCTGCATATTACATACGGTTTCAGGTAATCCACATCTGCACGTGACAATCAAGCACAAGTTTTCATGCCCAATGTTACTGAGAGTATCACTGCAAACCATGCCCTTCAAGGGCAGAACATGGCACTGGGCAGGTGGACCCGTGCCCCGAAAGCTCGGCCTGTGGCTTTCCCTGCACAGGTCTGAGGTGAGGAAGAGAGACCTCCAGAGAACCTGCCCTGGCTTTCTCCAGCTACACGGAACCTGGAACCTGTCAGAATGTCTCTGCTGGGGTTGGGGGCGGGGTGGGCTGCTGCAATTAAAAGAGAGCAAAGGCCGGTTTCTGAATATTCATACAAGGTGTGCTCTTTGCTAGTCCCTGAAGTCCTCACTCAGTATCCTCTCCGCAGTGGCTGTACCTGGCTGTCCCAGATGTGTGCTCCGATACTGTGGATAAGGAAAGGGTCACTCCACCATTTTATTCACCCAATATTTATGAAGTGCCTTGTATGCGCAAGGTGCTGTGCAAGACACCAAGGATATATCTGTGAGTGAAACCCTAGCACAGCTTGCCTTTTACTCGTTTGTTCATTTAGCAAAGATATCTTGGTCATCTACTTCGTGCTGGACAATGTTCAGGCACTAGGGGTGCAGCAGGAATGCGAACACGGATCCTGCTCTCAGGCTTCTTGAGACTTGCGTTTCCATGGGAGGGATGAATCATGGACTGTGTCATTTTTAAATATACTGCTCACAAAAGTTAGGGGATATTTCAAAATGAATATGAAGCAATGAAAAAGCATTTGACTATATTTTATGAAACAAGAACATCAGAAAAACAAACGACAAGTCAAAGAAAGTTATTCAATTATGCAAACGAGATGCAAAACCAACTTTTGTTTCATTGGTGAAAATGCACTAGACAAAAGGCTGAACGTACTGGAATATCTGCACGTTCCCTTATCCCCGAATTTTTGTGAGCAGTATTTTGTTGCTGTTATGGCGTGTGCAATGAAAGAAAAGTGCAGAGCAGCACAGGAACATTTTACAGGAGTCCTGACCTGAACTGAAAAGTTGGGAGGGCTGCTTGGGAAAAATGACATTTTGTCTGAGATCCAAAAGCTAGTAAGCACTGTCTGGGCCAAAGTGGGCAGAGGAGGGAAAGTTTCAAGAAACGAAAAGTGTGTGAACAGCTGTGTGCTCTGATGCAGAACAGTCAAAAACTTTCGAAGAATGGTAAGACACCAGTGTCGCTGCGGTGTGGGAAAGGGGGCGGAAATAGAAGGTGCAGCTGGAGTGAGAGACTGGGCGTACTCCTTCAGGCCATGCAGGATATATTAGGGACTTCCAAAATGTATACCATGGGGATGGGAAACTGCTAAGGGTTCTGATGGAAACTTGCATAACAAAATCTGTGTTTTCAAAGACCATTCCACCTACACTCCGGAAAATGGATTGATAAGGGCAATACTGGATGTGGGAGAGCACATGGAGAATTATTATAATTACTTCCAGCCAGAGACATTGTTGCATAAGAACAGAAGCTGGCTGTGACTATGGAGACAAGGGGAAAAGGTGAGGATGTTTGAGAATTTATTTCTCATGGCTTTGGAGGCTGCAAAGTCTAACATCAAGGATCAGGCTTATGTTCCTGGCTTGCAGATGTCGGACCACCTTCTCTCCCTGTGTCTTCACAGGTTGGAAAGCGAAAGCTCTAATCTCTCCTTATCATTTTATAAGAATACTAATTCCATTATGGGTTCCCCACCCTCCTCTTCTAATCTAAACCTAATTGCCTCCCGAAAGTCATACTTCCAAATACCATCACATTGGGGATGAAGGCTTCATTCAACATATGAATTTTGAGTGGTACATTCAGTCCATAACAATTACATATATAAATCACCTGTGAATCTTGTTAAATTGTATTACATTCTGATTCAGTAGTGCTGGGGTGAGCCCCGAGATTTTGCATTTTTAGCAAGTTTCTAGGTTATGCCAAAGCTGCTGGTTCAACGACCATTCTTTGAGTAATGAAGTTCAGAACCATGCAAAAACAGAGTGGTACAAATGGACTCAGAATTCCTTTCGTTTATCACCTTTTATAAAAATAAATTTTAAGCAAACAGGAACTCAGAGAAGATAATATAGTTTAAAATTCCATATTTAAAAACATTTTGTCTTATTTACATCATCTGTATTTTTGCTGTAATAATTAATGTAAATAACAAACAGCATGACACTTTAGCACTGCTAACTATGCATTTTCAAAAATAAGGACATTTCCTGAATAACCAGAAGTCCATTCTCACTGTTGACAAAATTAATAATCATTGCTAAATATCGTCAAACAGCATAGTCAAATTTGCATTTTAGGAAGGTAATTCTGAAAGCTTTATTTCCCCTCTATGTTTATGAGAAGATATCTATGTGTGTAAATATGTTTGTGTAGAAACATGTATCTATCTATACTTGTGTTCATGTGTGCACAGATGAATGCATCTGTTCTGGTGTGTGTATGCATGTGTGTATGTGCCCATGTACATGCTTCAGTACAAAGAAGCACTCCACAAACTTCCCCATTTTCCTGGCTCTGGGGGCAGCTGCCTGCTCCATGGAGCTGTCTTCTCTGGGTGATATGGGGGCTGCTTTCCTACATGGTAGGGGGGCCATTTAAGACCATAACTGGAGCTCCAAGCAGTCCTTTGGCAGATGTCACTTCTGTGAACTCAATGCATCTTAACATCAGCAGGAGAGGATATATGTCAAGAGATATAAATGTGATAAGTATATCAGGATCTGAAAATTAGGGAAGCATCTGGAACTCAGCTGGGTCATGCTGAGCAGGCCAATTTGTCCAAAACTAGGTTGATGAAGGGAGGTACTTGCAAGTGAATGACATGGGTGAGGTAGTTGGGCACAGAGGCTCAGGGGGGCCTTGGGCCACCCTCCTAATAACTCTGTGAAAGCTCAGGGGTTTGGAGAGAGACCACTTAGTGAGGTGCTCAGGTGCCTGTTATTAACATAGACCTCTCAGAGAAGGGCTTGTAACTTTCTCTCCTCCATCCCCACTCCTATGCCTCTTACCATATCAACACCTGACTCAGGTCACGGCCAATAGGACTAAAGTGTTTGAGGCTTTGGAGAGGAAGAATTACTGGAAATGATGAGCAGTTGAAGAGTGAGCTGATCAACAATAGCCAGTGAATACCAACTCTCATGATGCAAGCCTAAAGGATAATCTCTTGTTTTCCCCAGGAATTGTTAGAAGTGACCACAGCCCCATACGGCCAATCTAGGAATGATTTATTGCTTTAATAATATTAGAATGAGACAAATTCTGACAGGTTAAAAGGTATGTCTAAAAGCCGATTGACAGCATGTTGCAGGAAGTCCTGGGTTGGGGCCCAGAGGAGGTTGTGCTGCCTAGACCTCTGTAAACTGATCACTACCAGCAAAACCAACGGCACACAGCACTCAGTGTGTTCTCGTTTTCTTGCATTTATTGGCAATGAGTAACACATAAATAAGCATAAGGTTGCAAACCCAACAGGTGCAGATTTAAACCTCCACTCCACACTTCCAGTGATGGGCCTTCAGCAAACCACCTTACCCCGCAGAACCTCTCTGAGTCTTTGTGTAACTGGGACAATGAGCCTGGGTCTGCAGCATTGATAGGAAGAGTGACTTTGGGTTATAATAATTCTTATTCCAAACTAAACTAAAATTCATGGAGGACACTGCCTGTATCTAATATTCCTCTGTATATCCATTAAATACAATATTCAATTTAATAGGAGTATAATAAATGCTTGTAATGACATGTTTACAGAATCTGCAGTAATTTATTGGAAAGTTCATTAATTCATCAAACAAATGATATCATGGACTTCTAATATGTAAATCCTTGTGTGGAAAGAGTCTAAGGAAAAGACTGATGAGGAACTAACTCCCTATCTTAGCCCCTTTCAACCAGAGTTATTTCTCCTTAATCTCTTTTACTATGTATTATATTATAGGTAGTGAGTATATTTTGTTTGAAAAACAATGCTCCTAGACATGAGCTGGAGACTGAACGAATAAGTAGTATCTGAATTGCCTAACTCTTGCAATTGTTTGATGTATTTAGGGGTCATGTTGCAATCATACTGGGCTTAGCTCCCAGCTATTGGACAGGTCAGCTGGGGTCTCTCAACTTAGCCCTAGTCTCCACTGGTTGCCATGAAATCCTGAACACTTTTTAAACATCAACTTCCCTCCCCTTCCAGACAACCTGTACACCCTGAGTCACCACCTCGTGCACATGAAGGCTGCCCCACTGAGCTCCAGGTAGTGGTGACTATAAGGCAGAGTGCTGAGAAGCCAGCACTCCTACCAGAAGGGCCCATAGAAGATGGACCCAGAGAAGAGGGGAAAACAAACAGGTGTAACCCTGACACTTAACGATCTGTCACTTAGCCATTGTCCACGCTGCTCACCCCTATACAGTGAGATGATGGGGGAGCTACAAAAGAACCTTGTTTGACCCTTCTCTGTGAGGATTTCACTGTCGCTGTGTGGTTTGTTTTTCCCAGAGGGCCTTGGTTGAGTTTATAAATCTCTCCTCCTGACTCACCTCTCTTCCATGACTATCCCCAGGAACTGGGAGGAAGAAGATCACTTTAGGATGCCTTTTTCATTTTAATTTGTCCATAGGAATCATGCAGGACACACCAGCATAGATGAGATTGTCCTCCCAGAGCTACTATTGATCAGCTTATCTGGCACAGAATGTGGACATTATTAAAAGGGCTGCATGAGAAATAATTGCTTCCAGGGGGATTGCAGGTCCTCTCCATCCAGCCATGACCTGACACAGAAATTAGCCTGTTTTATCATTATAATGACCAACAAGCTTGGCTTCTTATGGGACTGGATTTCAAATCCAGACATATGGTTATACATTTTTAAAAGTTGTACTCTCACAAGTTGAAAAAAAAATTCAATATGTTCTTTAAAAAAATAGAATGTAACCCTTGTAATTATTCATGGGAGCCACCTACTGATGCTGTGATGTTCGCAGAGAGGATGAGGAGCGGATCTGCAGGAAGAGTTGTTCTCTATAGAAAACAACTTCATGATAGTAGATTCCCTTCCACTATCAGCATAATGCTCCTGTTTGGGGCCAGAAATATTTTAATACCTAGTCATGGAAATATAAGTCCTAGGCTAAGTTTCCTACTTTCATGAAAGTGCATTTGCTGCCATCTGCACTTCTGAAGTCAGAGCAAGAACTCAATGAGTGCAGGGCAGATTTCAACTCAGGAAGTATATGCACGAGCCATTTAGCATACAACGAGCATGTCATTTCAGAAGGGCTATTTCTGGGAATGGCCACTGGCTTCTGGGTAAAGAGACATCAGTTTTAGTTCTAAACCTCACTCATAACTGGAGATGAGACATTTACTTCACAGAAATAAATGGGTACTTCTTAAGTTGATGAATCTAAATCTAAAATTGAAAGATACAAATGTGCTCAAAGAAAAGCCCTAAAACTCATCATTAATGTCAGAGACAACACAAGAATGTTCACTATTCCCATATATATCTTAAAAGAAGTACAAGCCAAAGTAATTAGGAAAAAAAAAAGATAGCAATAACAATATAACACTGAAATACAAAATTGCTTTCAATACTTTGGGAATGACATACATTGGTAAGTTTATAAAACTCAAGACAGTCCAGATAAAAGCTATTAAAAACAAATATATACCCTAACAAATTTGTATAATTAATATTAAAATAAAATTTTCTTATATACAAAATATAACCACAAAAGATATAGTGGAAGAAAAGATTCAATTAAAAATGCCACTCCCAAAATAAAGTAGCTTAAAATTACCTTGAGAAATTTATAAAACTGATAAGCCAAACATACTACTACTGAGAAGCATAAACTAAAATTTAACTGTATGTCATTTCCTAACTTGTTAATAAGACTTAATATTAAAAAAATATGTAAATTTCTCCCCAAATTAATATATAGTTTTCAAATGGCCCAAATTACAATACAACTGTATTTTTTAGATAAGTTGACAAATGATGCTAAAGATTATTTGATAGAATGTATATAAAATGTTGTCCAAGAAAATTATGAAAAATGTATAGTCATGAAGGAACTCAAGCCCAAATACATACTAAAACATATTATGAAATCATCATAATCAAAGGAATTTGGTACTATAATACATGTTGGACTAAATTTATGAGAAATTACATTGGGGCAACTGGCAACTTCTTTGGGAAAAAAGAAATCTTTAAAACCCCCATGTAACTCTTTATATTAATCAATAAACAAACCAATACAGTCCTAGAAGTAAAGCACATATATAATTATTGTAACCCTAAAGTTATAAAAATATTTTTAAGCAAGATAAAAATAAAAATTATGAGATAAAATATTTATAAATATTAATACTTAAAAATGTATAATTACTTTTGGGCAAAATATGAAATGAATAAATTCACATACATTACAAAGCAAAGGATTTCTTTTCAGATAGGTATTTCAATAACAACCAATAAAGGAGGTGAGAAAAACAGTAGAAAAAATAGGCAAACAGTAAATACTCATAAGAAGAGAAACAGAAGTGGCCAAAAATACCAAAAAAAAAAAAAAAAAAAAAAAAAAAAGAAATGTATTCAAATCCAATTATAATTAAAGCCATACATAGCAAAATGAGATACCTTTTCTTTCACTCGCTAATTTGATGCTAAGTAAATTATTTAACATTATAATCAGTACTGGCAAAGATATATAGATTTTCTCATATGCAGTTCCTGAGCTTGTACATTGTTTCATCATTAAAAATAATTGTAGAGCATTTAGCAATATATATCCATTTTAAAATATGCAGTTTTCCTTGCCTCAAGAATTTCACTCTGGAAATTTTTATAAATACATCAAATAAGATGATAATTGTGTAATTTAAGATAAAATTATCTCTAAATAATCTAAATGTCCATTAATTATGTACGGATTAAATTGGTCTACATGTATAATAGAAGGATAGGCAGTAATAAAGAATGGCAAATATCTATACATGACAAAATTGGAAAAGATCACCACAAGGTATTAATTGAAAAGAATAGGTAAAGAACAGTGATTACATGACTTCAGAGCATGTGACTCCTTTAGGGGGACTTGTTGTTTGTCTTCATGTAAAGACATATGTAGAAAATTTTGAAAAACTATGCAGTAAACTGTCACTTGTAATACCTCTGGTCAAGGAGCTCAAAACTAGGGAGGGCAGCCTGTGTTTGCTTTTTATTTTGTGCCATTCCGTGTCTGTAGTACCTTCTTTCCCTTTAAACGAAGTAAAGGACGTGACCATAAAATTAGGAATGGTTTTATTTTTTCCTTTATGTTTTTGGTGAAAATTTAAAAATTATTATTATTGCTAGAAATAATATAAGACATCAGTATTTTATAATTACTATTATTTTATTATATTTTGTATTAACTAATACTGAAAGTAGTTAATGCTTTATAATTAATAGCATTAAAAATAAGGAAGGTGGCCATAAACTTACAACTTGTTTCTTTTCATGGTTTTTAATAGAAAAAATTTTAAATCATTATTATTATTATTATTATTATTATGAGAAATAATAGACAGAATGGCTATTTTATAGTTAATACTGTATTGTATTTTGTATTAATGGATAATAGTCAATATTTTATAATTAATATAATTAAAAATAGAAAATATTAATTTTGATGTATTAAAAAGTAATGTTCAACTACTTGTCAAAAACACAGAAAAATTAATATTAAAAAAGGGCACAGAGAATAAGGTAAAATCCACCTATCATTCTCTTATTACTTAGAGAAAGCCTTTCTTAAAAAGTTAGAGCAATCTTTTCATAATTATGCTAAATATATACATATATATATATACTATTTGCCAATGAAATCAAATCATGCCTGTTGTTCAGTGGGTTTTTCACATTTGACTTATCATAATCAAAGATTTATTTCAAGTGTTGATTCAGTTGATGTCTCTCAGTTTTTTCATAAAATTACTCTGTATGGCTGTTTCATTAATTAATTTACTTAAAGATGGAACCTAGTATATTACTTGGGCTTCTCCTGGGAAACAGAAACAATAGGTCAACATGTCCCCAAATACACACAACAGTCTGCCTATATATTCTGAAATTAGAAAATCTCACAAGGTTATGTCTATGTTTGATATCCTTTCCGTGATGTTTACCCAAAACATAATGTTCTTTCACAATTTTCAGCCCCAGATTTATTCCGTGTCATTGTTTTCTATCATATTTTTCCCTATTGTTTTTCTTCTTCCTGTTCATACTAGCTAGGATCTCTATATGTATATTTAATCTATTAATTTTCAGCCAGGTCCTTTTTTTCTGATTTCTTAGAGAATTTATCATATTCACTTTTCTAATTCACCAATTTGACTTGGTGCAGTATCCAAATTGCTATTAACTGGTTCCACTGAAGTTTTTAACTTAAAAAGTCTGATTTCTGATTTCCATACAATCCTCCATAGTGTTCATACTTTTCCCTCAATGTCATCATGATTAAAGTGCATTCTTTGATCTTGTTGAGAACACACACTTTTTATTTCTTGCAGTGATATATTTCCATTGGAGGATGTTGGTCTAGTTTTGAAGTGTAACCTGCTTTTCATTTTGTTTGTTTTTAAACCTTTAGTGTTTGTTGACAAGCCTTGCTTCCCTTCCACCCTGTTTTCATTTTACTATTACAGAGTGTGTCCACTATCACTTCTGAGACAAGCAGGAAGTGGGTTGGTTCCTGCAGGAACTGAAGGATGGGAGAATCCTATATAAAAATAAGTTATGATCTGTTGCAGCTTGGGTAGCCTCAGCAAAGTGGTGGAGACAGAGCTGGGTCTCTGATACCTGTCAAGAGCTAAGTGTCCATGTTGTGGGAGGCTCCCTATGCCAGGAGCAGATCCCAGCATGCTTGACCTCTACAGGGTTCAGACATCAATGCCAGAGCTAGTTCATCAGCTGTAAATATAGTTACTAAAAGATACTAAAATACCACTACCCCTGGTGCTGAATGGTCTGAAAACTAGCCTATGTGATAGGCTGTGCTGCCTGATTCTCACTCATCTCAGATATAGTGGGAGGGGCTTCTGCTGCCATCTCCCTGACTTTCTCTGCTCCCAGAAAGAAGCCACGCACACATCCTTCTAAACTTTTCCAACAGTTAGCAGAAATTCCTTAACATTCCTGTCCTGGAGTTGATACCTCTTCCTTGTTTCCGTGGTTAGTGAAAGATTTCTCGTAATTTTTATTTTTTATTGGTTATTTCAATAGAGTGGAAACAGATAGGCCACCATGTCTAGTACGTGATTCCTCACAATTATCAATTTTCTCTTTCCATTGCCATTTAGAAATAAAATAGTTATCCCACAAATGAATGAATTCATATGGTTCTTAAACTTTTTCTGTCTGACCTCTTTCACTTGGCTTGATATTCTTAATATCTATAACATCTATGTTGTTGCCTATGGCAGTATTTCTGATAGCAAGCAGCAAATGAACAAATAAGAAAAACAAACACAAAAACTCATAGACACAAACAACAGCATGGTGGTCACCACAGGGAAGCGAGGTGAGAGGATGACAAAGCATAAAAGGGTTCAAATATATGGTGACAGAAATGATTTGACTTTGGATGCTGGACACACAATGCAATATACACATAATATATCATAGAAATGTACACTTGAAACCTATATGATCTTATTAACCAATGTCACCCCAATACATTTAATTTTTAAAGTGTAGTATAAAAAATATAAAAATAAAAAATAAAAATCTAATTTCCCTGAAAAAAGGGACATAGAATAGTTATAATTATTTTCATTCCTTCCCTCTGCCATTCACTGGAAGTACTTGAAAAATCTACCACCTTGTTAGAAGAATTACTTCTTAACCTTCATGGGAAAAATCCTAAGAATTTTCCTCAAATAATGGATTAAACTATATTTAAAATAAAATGTTACCATTTTTATTTATTTTTCACTGTTGTGATATACCTGGTATTTTTCTCTACTTTAGTAATTACATCTAAATTTGATAAAATGTGGTAGAAACTTATATTTATTAGATTGCAAATTATTACGCAGTGTGCAATTGTGACTACCAAAGTGTACTACAGGGTTGTTATGGATTAATAAGGGAGAAATGCATGGTATTACACAGGAGAAATGAGATAAAAATTTAGCTCACAAAAATAATGGAAACAAATGGCTTGATTGTCATATATGTTAAACTGCAAAAAAGAAAAAAAATATTGCTAACATCTCTCTACCACCTACCTCTGGAGAATACTCAAAAGGTACTTTAGTATTTTTCCCCGGAATATATAATTTATAGCTGACTAACCACCTGTACCATTTTTCCATTAGCTACACTGAATGCATATTTATTCAAATATATTTTTTTATATTTGGCTATAAATGCAAATATGTACATAAAAGAATATAAAAATAATGTTTGTAAGCATGATTTAGTATGCTCTGGACTTGGTGAGTTGGAAATGGTATTAGAAATATTGCTATGAGTTCAGCAGGACAGTTACTGAGTTATAAGATAATTATTCCTCTTCAGTGGCTCTCACCATGACAACTCAGTTCTAATATTCAACTATTATTCAGTTCAAATTATTGTCAGAGTTTAAAGGTTGGGTTTTATTGACCTCCTTCTAATATCTATGACATCTAATCATCCGGGTATATAAAACCAGATTGTTAACAGCAAGAGCAGCTTAAAAGATTTATACTGTACACACCTGGAGAGTTCCTCTGTTAAACCCAAGTGATGGTTCCATCTCTGGGCTCTGTTATCCATATAGAACCACCTTGAGGCAGAAATCGACCATGGCATTTTCATCCCCCTTATGATCCAGCTGCAAATCTCAGTTTGTTTTATAGTCAAATATATATTATCTTGTGACATAAATTGCAAATTCCTGCTCAACTTTTACCAAAGAGAGAGAGAGAACAAGAATTATATTAAAGAGTCATTAAATTTTTTTGTGTGCCAGTAACTCTGATAAATTCTCCCAGTTTAAGACTATGTGGGCAAGTATCCATTCATTTATCCCACTATCTGATTCTGACCCATCCCAAAATTAAAGGAAAAAAAAAGTATTATTTTTATATGTCAAATTCAAAATAAGCATTTCTCCTCACCCCCCAAATCTGCTCAGTAGCAGTTAGGATATAGTTTTCTAGTGTGGTCATAACAAAATACCAAAAAGTAGGTAGCTTAAACAATAGAAGTTTTATGTTCTCACAGCTCTGTAAGTTAGAAATTCAAGACCAAGGTTGGATTTCTTCTGAGGTCTCTCTCCTTGGCTCAGAGTTGGTCTCCTTCTGTGTCTTCACATGGTTGCCCCCTCAGTTTGTGTGTTGCCTGGGTCATCCCCTCCTCTTCTTACAAAGACACCATTCATATTGGATTAGGGTCTAATGAACCCAATGAGCTCATTCTATCTCAATTAGCTCTTTAGGCCTTATTTCCAAATACAAGCACATTTTGAAGTCCTGGTGTTAGAATTTCAACATACAAATTTGGGAGCGAGGACATATAATTCAGCCCATAACACTATAAAGGAAGCAAATTTAATAGTTTTAAGGCATTTTCTGTAACTACTATAATAAGTAAATACTATTGACCATATAAAAATATATAGACTGCATCTTAACTTTCATTAATTAATAAACTTATTAGTGAGGTTAGACCTACACATGAGAAAGATTAATAATTAGAGAGTATAGATAGTTAGGGCTATGGAGTTAGATTTTCCCAGGTTAGGATAATACCCTGTCTCTGCCCACAAGGAGCTTACTATTTAGAAAGAGGGAAGAGACCCACAGAAAAAATGGAGGTGTGGGGTATGCTCGGTGTGCCACCACAGGTAGAGCTGCTCATGTGAAGGTGATTAGGAATGCAGGTGTGGGATCAGAAGAATGGTGCCCCGAATAAAAGTATGTGATTGTGGACTCACAAGCACATAGCAGGACATGAGTAAAGTGGAAGCTATTAGCAAAAATGAAAAGAGTGTAAAAAGGGGGGATTCTGAGAAGAAATTCTGAGAAACATTTCTGTGTATGGGTCAGAGGAAGAGAAGCCAGTGAAAGAGGCTCATCAAAGGGACATCGGAGAGGCCAGCGACAGAGCACAGCAGATGCAAAAAGAAGCTAAAGTCAAGGAGAGTAATGTATAAGAAGTAGGCAGATGGTCAAGTGGAAGCAATTATAATTATTTGTTGTTTAGGGGTCCAGTGCATCAGAGAGATCAAACCATGGTTCCAGATCAAGGAGAGACATCAGATTTGGTGACTAGGGGGAGACTGGTGACCACACGGGCTCATTTTCAAAGGAATAACTGGGCTAGAGCCCAGGGTGGCCTCTCGCGGTGGCAGGCAGGGACTGATTCTTGACAACCAAGCCTAATATATTATTTTGGTCCTCGGATCATGAATGACTCAGAGTGATGGGCAGTCTTGTTGGGGAAGGAGGCAGTCATAGCTGGGAGCATGGTAAAGTGAGGGGCACGATGTTTGGCTGTAGGGTTTCAGCAGTCAGGAGTGAGTCCTAATCACAGCACACACATACACAAATAAAAGTCTTTGCTTCCTAAATTGAGTTTGACTATCACAAGTTCATTGCCGGCCAGCTGCTGCACAAGTTACTGGTATGATTTAGCGGTAGAAACGGTAAGACAGAACACTGTACTTAGCTTTGGGCCCGGCCAGGAGCAAGCCTGTCTCTCTTCAGACACCTGAGCGATAAGGAAGTGCAAGTTCAGTAGAACAGACACACCGAGACTGCAGAGAAGATAGCCACATAGCTCCTAAGAGCGCCTCCACCATTCACACTGATACAAAAACTGAGGCACACACAGACCCGCCGCACCATAGCTCTCCTTGTAGACGCACACAGGCCTCCTGGTGACAGCAGGACAAGTTAGGGCTACAAGTTATAGTCTTCTCAACAAAATCTCCAACTTAAATTTCTAGCATGTCCTCCATGCACATTTCCCTCAGCCATCATCGTAAATGCATCACTCTTCCTGAAACTCGCCAGCTCTTGTAACTTCCCTGGACGTTTGCCCGTGTTTACATAGCATCCCAGAATGTTCTCCAATGACCAGATTTCCACTTTCACCTCTTCCACCACATGAAGACCCACTCATCCATCACAAACCGGCTCAGATGTCACGTCCCCTAGACACATTGAGGAAGAGTCAGTATCCCTGCTCTGTGATTTCACAACTCCCTGTTCATTACTGTTTGATGACCTATCTCATTGCATTAAAGTTATTTTTACATGACTTTTGTGCTCCCCAAGAGCAGAGACCACATTTTTTTATCCTTGGCACCCCAAGTTCCTAGCACAGGGTAGGTTCCCAGACCATGCTTACTGAATGGATCAACATGCAGCAGAAACAAATGCTTACTGATTCCCGGGTATGGTGACACCTGTGCTGAGTGCCACATACTCATGCTCTCTGTCACATGTGGACAGTGTGTCTGGGTCATTCTGCATGCACCAGGCAGGCCTGGGCCAGCCAAGCCCCACTGCCTTCCCAGCATTACTTTCCCCGGAGCACTAGCTGCACTAGTACGGGAGACGGTGTCTATTTCTGACAACTTCTCACATCTCCCTGAGGGTCCTACTGAATGTTTAGATTGATGTGACCTCCTCCAGACGTCTGATTTCCCTGAAGAATGTCTTCATCAGTCAAAATGCGGCCTCCCAGCACCAGGGCACACTGCCGGAGCTTCCCGCTGTCTCCCTGCCCCGCACTGAGGCCCTTGGTTTGGGGCTGCAAGTCCCTCTTGGCTGCAAACTGACCCCTGCCTTGGGAAGTACTCGCACCAGCACTTCCCTTTCGGACAGTATCCAGGCTTCATCCACAATCTTTATCCAGGCCTTTCACCCCAGTTACCTGGCTCTTCCTTTCCTCCTTAAGGGTCTGTGTTTCTTGTGTATTTTTTAATGTTTTTTTTTTTTATTTTCAATTTGTTTCTTGCTTCCCTCAACTACTCAGATGTCAAAAGTTCACAGTCTCATTCACTGTGAGAATAACCCACACGGAGGTACACAGAAATATTCTAACATATCTGACTAAGAAGTCCAGTGCACACATCACCCAAGAGATATTTCTAGAACATGTCTCCATCTTTCTGAAGATGGAAGAAAAAGTGAGCACTGGTCAGGGGCCAGAGTGAGGTAGGGAAGTTCTCATCTTACCTAATGGACATTCCCAGGCACCCCAGGGTCTTTGGAGAACACTACCAAAGGTCTCAAGTCACTTGTCTAAAGTCCTGGTCATCATTTTAAGTCAGATATTAAAAGCTTTCATGTTGATAAACACTTTGGTGGAAGGAACCTTGACTGACACTATTTAAATCAGCAGAAAACTGCCTCGATTTCCATTGCCACCAGCACGGGCTCGCAGAAGGGTGAGGAGACAGGCCACTAAGGTCCTCTCGGAGCTGACTGACAACTGTGGCTGTATCTCAGGACAGCCATGCACTGCAGGCAAACAGTCGGGGTGCCAACCTCATTGACTTTTAGAACAGGTCAGTCCAACCCAGGCCCATTGTTCTTCTCCTACAAACACAGAGGCCCGGGGGAGAAGGGAGGTCTGCACCGTGTTTCAGTAAACCCTACCAGAATCCATATGAGCATATAATTCTATCTAAAACTCAATAATGCACTGAACTGGCTTCCTTTTAGCATCTCAGCAGTCCGTGCCTTTCAAAGAACAGTGCTACATTGAACTGGAAAATTAGAGCTTTTAGCCAGACTCCCTAGAGGTGCATATGTAAAACAGAATAATAAATGACTATCATTTCAGCTCAGAACATAGAATTAATCATGGCAAAAGAGGGAGTCCAGAGTCCTGTGGGAAGGGCCAGCATGGGTCACTGGCCACCACCATTTGCCAGCAATGAGGTCAGCAACAGAAGAGCATGTCTCCTTTGTTACCTGGAATATCTGTATGGGACATTTGTGGTTGCTGGTGACATTTAGAGAACCCACAACAGGAAAATGACTTCCCAGTGCAGATTTTTTTCCCCTGCTGAAAAATGAAAAAGCCCAGCCTTAGGCAGTGGAAACACAATCAGGCCACGAACATGATGAACACATTTGTCACTCCTTCCAGGAAGTCACAGGGCAAGAAAGGCATCCCAGAGACTCCGGGGAGCCACAATGCGTAGACAGAGGCCATGAGAGCTTTCAGAAACTTCTCTTTGGCCACATCAATTAGGTTACAAAAAGATCATCAGTCTCTTTCAGACAAACAAACCTAACAGCCACCAGCAACAGGAATGGCACTGCGTTTTGAGGGTTAGTTGGTGTGTGTGTCAGTGGGCATGTCAGCTTAGGGACTTGGGGCCTCAGATGTGAACATAGTCAGAGCCGTTCTCCTTAAAGTGTGGCCCTTAGCACTCACATCACCTGGAGAAGATATACAGCCTTGGGCTCTGGCTGGGACCTACTACATCAGAACGTTTATTTTAACAAGATCACCCGGCTATACCACAGTCCACTGTGTATAGGACTATACACAGTGGACTGTGTATAGCCCTGGCCTTTGAGAGACATGGTACAGCTAGCTCTGCTGGTATTGACCTGCATGTTCCTTATCATGGTCCTTATCACATGTCTTGCCTAATTAATGGGTATGTATTACAAAGACAGACCTCCGTCCTCCAGGGCTTTCTGTTTGATATAAATCTATATAAACACAGGACTGGTCTATAGGTAAGTGTCAAGGGAAAAGGTGACCCCTACTTTTTAGTCCATTAAGAATGGCTACCTAGCCTGAACAGGTAGGTGGTGATGCAGTGAATAGAGCATCAGCCTGGGATGCTAAGGACCCAGGTTTAAAACCTCAAAGTTACTGGCTTGAGTATAGGTTCATTTGGCTTGAGTGCGGGCTTACCAGCTTGAGCGTGGAGTTGTCAGTTTGAGCGTGGGATCATAGACATGACCTCATGGCTGCTGGCTTGAGCCCAAAGGTCATTGGCTTGAGCAAGGGGTCACTGGCTTGGCTGGAGCCTCCAATCAAGGCACATATGAGAAGCAATCAATTAACAACTAAAGTGCCACTTCTCATCGCTCTACCTTTCTATCAGTCTGTCCCTCTTTCTCTTGCTCTCTCTCTAAAAAAAATGGCTACTTAGAAAAGGGGTTTGAGCCTGACTTGTGGTGGAGCAGTGGATAAAGCGTCGACCTGGGAACACTGAGGTCGCCAGTTCAAAACCCTGCACTGGTCTGGTCAAGGCACATATGGGAGTTGATGCTTCCTGCTCCTCCCCCTTTCTCTCTTTCTCTCTCTCTCTCTCTCTCTCTCTCTCTCTCTCTCTCTGTATCTCCTCTCTAAAAATGAATAAATAAAAAGAATTAAAAAAAGGGGGGGTTGATCTGTAACTAGTACAGAAGAAGGGACAATGACAGGAGCCTCTATAGAAAATGTCTTCCAGAAGGAAGCATTTGAAGTGCCTGCAGGGAGGACTGTGCAGTGGGCACTACATGAAAATTTTCTCCAGGATCCCTGGGAAGGAGAGAAGACACATGTGTCTAAGACTGGGTCTCTGCATTTTTCCTGTTGCCAGCCCCTGTTCTGTCCCTCGGTCCCAGCCCCAGTTTCACCCCCAGACCCCATCTCCCTCTCCTCCCACACCCCTCCCCCATAACTCCTTCCTCCACACCTTATGCCTTTTCACAAACCAAGCTGCGCATCACAGCCCTGCTCACTCCTGAGGGACAGCAATCCCAAGTCAGGGAGGGGGCAGTTGGGGAAAGCCTTTTTCAAACCAAAGAAGGTCTCCCTGAGCCTTTCCCAGTCTCGCAGGCTCCTGTACCTCCCTGCCAGTTCTCGCCCCTCTCCTTAAGCTTGTACACGCTCCTAAAGCTGAACTGAAGGAAGACTGGGCCATGTTAAGATGGTGGAGGAGCTAGAGCTGGCTCTGTGTGCCCAGGTCTCAAGGGAAGAGAAGGGAGAGGCCCTGCCTGGTGAGCAGACTTCCTCTGAGTTCCACCTACAAAGGACAGTGGCTTCTCTACACCTCTTTGGCTCTTTGCAATATTAAGGTCTCAGGACTAGCAGGTAGTGGACTAGAGGATGACCATTGTAGACTTGTATGGTATAACCAAATGTGCTCACAATCTTCTAAAGCCCCGATTACTATGGGTCAGATAGACCCAGGTTTGAGTCCTAGCTTCACCTTCTATGAGAAATTTACAGTTTCTTTTTTATAAAATGGAGAATAATAGTGATCTTTAAGGTATCTTTGATGCACAAAATAATAGTATATATTCTCTGGCATATCGAAAAGTCAGATTTATTTTATTCCATTAATTACATCAAAAAGGATGATGTCACCAAACATATCTTCAGTACAGCAGAAGTCGTTTCCAACTGCAAATGGTTTTCAAGTATCTGAAGGGTAAATTTGAACTTGAGGTTTATTGGTTGAATGGTAGGAATAAAAGCTGCCAGTGATTTCAGACTTTGGCAACAGATTGATTAAAATAGTATTTTATCAATGTAAGAATTGATTTTAAAAAAATAAAGGACATTAGAAGAATAAGCTGGTAGAGAGTAGGTGGAGGGGAAGCTTTTGTGACATTGTGTTTGGAAAATGCCTCCAGCATAATGAGAACCAAAGAAAATCCGATATTAACATCATGACACCGCAACAGCAGCGCTAGTCTCCCTCTCCGCATGTCTGTTATCAAAGCTGGGCATCCAGCTTACAGCCCATAGCACATTGAAGTATTGCTGAGTTCAGCTCCTTGGTTCTAAGTGTAGTTCTTGAGTAATGCAAACATAATTTTAAAAATGCAAACACATGTTCATTTACCAGTAATCTTGAATTCATTAAAATAGAATTTACCAGCTTTTTTTAGCCCCTTTGCAAATCAAGCCTCACTCTTAACACTGAGATAATCCACCTTTCAGCTACAGTGCTGATCGGTATGTATACTTCAGCCATCATCAATACATAGGCTAAAACATTTACAATTAAAAGGATATTTTGCAATAAGTAGTTAAGTGCCAGATATAAAAGTCAAGCCTTGTATATGTGCATTCTAAAATAAATAAAATGTGGCAGCTACAAAGTGTATTTGGCAAAGGTGTATACATATCAAAAACAACTCAAAGTACAAACATTCTTTTCTCAGTTCAGTTCAATATCAAGAAATGTCATGTTAAGAGAGACTAATTTTGGAAAGTTTTCACCCTAGGGGGAACAGGGTTGGTCTGAAAAGGATTTTGGATGCGTTTCCAGCGTGCTGAGCACTACTGCCAATGTGAAGCGGCGTGTCAGAATTTATTTATTTATTTTTTATTTTATTTTTTATTTTTTTTAACAGGGACAGAGAGAGAGACAGATAGGGACAGACAGACAGGAATGGAGAGAGGTGAGAAGCATCAATCATTAGTTTTTCGTTGTGGCTCCATAGTTGTTCATTGATTGCTTTCTCACATGTGCCTTGACCGCAGGCCTTCAGCAGACGGAGCCACCCATTGCTGGAGCCAGCGACCTTGGGTCCAAGCTGGCGAGCCTTCGCTCAAGCCAGATGGGCCCGCGCTCAAGCTGGCGAGCTTGGGGTCTCGAACCGGGGTCCTCCGCATCCCAGTCCGACGCTCTATCCACTGCGCCACCACCTGGTCAGGCGCGTGTCAGAATTTAAGAAGAAAGACACAGAGAGAACATGAGAACAATGCATCTAAGGATTTCTTCAAACCAACTCCGTCATCAGCGTTATTCTCTCTGGGGACACAAGGAAACAGAGAGATGCTCCCAACCTGGGGACTCAGACAGAAGCACTAGCAGTGGAGTTCACTGCCTGAAACTCTTGTGTTTACGCCTGCCTATCTCTGCGTGCGGTGCTGTTCCTGAGGGAGGGACCCCTCTCACTTAGAACCCTGTCATTTAGGTGTGAAGTGAGAGATCCTACAAAGGGGGATCTGGTCTACAGTGTAGGATGCCTCTGGCTAGAACACTCACAGGGGGTGGGAGAAAAGCTATTCAAGAGGACTCCTGGGAGATTTTTAGCAACCCATTTAGAATATGCCAACCACAAACACTCCTTAAACCTTTTGTCTCTAAAATGAAGCTCTGAGCTGCTGGGACCCCTAGAATCAGAGACGGTCCTCTGCCCACAGGGACCGAGCAAACACGTGCTGACAGATTCTGTCTCCTTAAAATTGTGCAAACAAAGAGAATCTCTAGGTATTGTGGCAAGTGAACTTAGTAACTGCATCTTTGTCCAGGTGCCATAGACTATTCCATCAGCCACCTCTGCAGGGAAACAATGCTAATAGTTTCCAGTTATTCAACCACTGCCATCTTAGTTCCCAGAAGAGAGCATCACAATCCATGAAAATTGAATTCTGAGGACTTCTCCAGAGGTTTACAGGGTTTGGGGCAGGTGAAGCGTATGTTGGTTCAATTTTAGGAAAACGTGAAAAAAGCTCCTTATTTACACTGAGGACAAAGCAAAAGGTCCAGACTGGATTTTAAGATGCTTCATTCAGCCCTGATCAAAGCAGAGTCTATGTCATCAAAGGCTCCCTCACCAACAATGCTTGGACACCCATGCTGAGCTCCATGTCCCATAGCTTATCTGAAGACGTCTGACCACTCCATCCACCTCACGTGGTTTTGTTCTAAAAACCACATGCTGTTGTTGGACAGGGAGGGGCTCCAAAGCCTATCTGTGGCAGGCATTCTTCTGGGGCAGAGAGCAGCTGTTGATGAAGATGCACCAAACACTGCTTTCATTAGGCACCCTGCTGCCTTGTTTTCAAGTCTGAGGATGAGCTGTCTTTGAATAATAAGCAGGTTTTCTCTCCCCATTCATATTCCAGCATAGAGATCCCCTACAGGACAGGGCGCTGGGCACTGAAAGGACACTGCTGATACACCTCAGTTCACAGCTACGCCCTGGAGTTCTGGTTCTGCTTCTCTGCCTTGGATCCATAGAGCCTTTCTGTCAGTCTCAATCTCAACCTCTCCTAACCCATCACTGGCACACATCTGACTCAAGGAGCTGAGGGAATCAAATTTGCCTCTGTCCGGAACTTCTCTAACATCATCTGAGGCAGAATTTAGCAAACATGCAAAATATTTAGGATGCCACATTTTATATCATTTTGATGGATTTGTGGTTTATGTATTTTTTCATTTTTGAAAAAGACTTTGAAAAGCAACTAGTTCAACCTCTCAATTTGCTAAGGGGTCATTAAGGCTCAAAGACAAAGAGAGGTGTCGTGCCATGTTCGTCAGACCACCAGAAACTCTGAATCCTGGTCCAGGGCTCTTTCCGCCATTCAGCTACTAATCAACCAGCTCATTTACCAAGATCTGGCTTATGCTCCAAGATGGGAAGGGTGTTGTGAGGAAAACAATAGCCAGAAGCCCCTCTGTTTCCAGTATGTAAAGGAGTTTAATTGGGAATCAGACTTACAAAGAGACCAATGCAACTGCCCGTTACAGTCTCTGTAGAATATTGACCTCTTCTTATTGCTTACCTTCAAAATGTCATGTGAATGTCTCTCCTTGGCAGACTCTTTCCCAGAATTCTACGAGTGATGTGAGTCAGTTTCTCTAGAAGGAGGAAGTAGTGTTGCTGAGTTGACAACTGACGACCCAACGTCAGTGGAATCTTTAGTGTTTAAAACCATGTGATGGGCAGGAAAGCTGTGAATATGTAGGAGAGGGGACTGTTGACTTATTAACCAATTAACTAAAGAAGTGACTAAATAAGAATGAGTCTTTCCTAAATTATTTCTCTTCTCTCTTTCTCTCTCTCTCTACATGTATATCTTCTTGAACCTCAGTTTCCCTCCCTTCACTAAAGACCATGTTCAAGAAAAAGACAAGTGCCCTTCGGAAGTCAGAGCATACCTGGTGCTGTGCTCTCACAGTCTCCCTCTGACAAGGAAAGGGGCTAAATGGGGAGTGGGAGGGAACTTAGTAGGAGATCTGAGAAATGGTCGCCTCTGCAGAGATAGGAGCAAAGCAGGAGGAGGGGCCCAGGACTGAGCTACAAACTGATCTCAAACTTATTCAGATGAGACCCAGTGGCTTATGTGATCTAATCAATTCACAGATGTGATATCCTGGGCATTATTTCTCAGAAAAGACTAAACCAAATCAAAGGACAGAGTATCTTCCAAATGAGCCAGATGGCAGGTTTTAGGAATATACAGGCAGGTTGAGGAACCAGTATTTGTTGAGCACCTACTACATTCCAGGCCGTGGGCTAGTAGTAGAAAATGCAGAGTTAAATGAGACAAGGTGCCTGCCTTAAGGAGCTAGTAATCTAGGGGCTAGTAGTAGAAAATGCAGAGTTAAATGAGACAAGGTGCCTGCCTTTAAGGAGATAGTAATCTAGCCTGAAGACAAACTTAACAAGCAAGCCTCTGCTACAAACAAACCCCAAGTGCAATAACAGAAGAGCAAAGACAACAGGAAACGGAAGGGGTAAATGTCTGGCTCTTTCTCAGAGGGATAAGCTTTGTCAATGAGGAAACTTTGGGCTGAGTCTTGGAAAGTGAATGGACACTCAACAAGCAGGAGAGTGTGTGTCTGTGTGTTTTGTGCGCGGCCATTGGGAACTATATGTAACTGGTAAGAGGCACCATGTGATGGTTCAATTTTATGAGTCAACTTGGCTAGGCTATGGGGCCCTATTGTTTAATCAAGTACTAGTCTATATGTGGCTATGAAGATGGTTTGCAGATGTTGTTAACATCGTAATCAATCCACTTCACGTAAAGGAGAATGCCCTCTATGCTGTGTAGGTGGGTTTTGTCCAATCGGGTGAAGACCTTAAGAGCAAAACTGAGGTTTTAGGAAAAGGAATACAGCCTGAAAACTATAACAGAAATCCTGTCTGAGGCTCTAGCCTACCATCCTGCCCCAATGAGGGAGGTTGTCATGGTTACCAAGAGCTTTGTATGCCATACTCAACAGTTGGGACTGTATCGGATCTGTGAACAGGGGACATTGAAGATGTTTAGGTGATAAATGTGAAGTCTATTAGAAAAAAGTCTCTGGGACCCACCAAACAGGAAATGAATGGATTGAGGCAGAGCTGGTGGCATTGGAAGAATGGCCTGGTGGCACAATGTCTTTGTCAGTCTTGGTCCTAGGATTTAGCCTCTCCAATCCCTCCTTTGCGCCTATTTCACTGGGTCTCAGTAGCTTCCTCACCTTGCTTATACCGTGTGCACCAGGGGAGGTTTCTGAGCGAGCCAGATTATACAGGACATCAGAATTTTAGGCTGTCCACTCTCATCAAGGGCCTCAGTGAAAGACACGTGAACACAGACACTTTGCCTGCTTGTGGCTTCCCTCCCCAGGCCCATCAGCATTGCAACTGTCACCATTCAGAGTGACACACTTGGAAATTCATCACCGTGTCACATTTGGCGACTAAATCAACAGTCACCATTTATTTATTTATGAGCTGAGCGCTGGGGAGCAGAGAGGCTCCATCAGATGCATAGGGCTGCGGATTTGGAAAGAGGCATATTTATTCAAAACCAGCCTCGGCTACAGTAGACCTTTACATGTTAGTAAGTAAACAGACTGGGACTGTTCATGCCTCCCTGTAGGCTCCCATTCATTGCCTTCCCTGAAGGATGGAGGTGGCTCTGCACTGAGAAGATTCCAGCAGTCAGAAGAACAGCATTCGTAGCAAGGGGTTTCTTCCTGACTTTCCTCATAGGACTCCAGATGCAGTGAACAGGATCACTATGTATTTCCCCATGTATAAGATGTTCCCTTGTATAAGACACATCTTAATTTGGAGGCCCGAAATACAAAAAAAAAAAAAAAATGTATTACATAAAGTTATTGAACTCAAGTTTTATTCACCATAAAATTCATACAACTCCTCATCCCTTCAAAACTCCCATCCATTAACTTGTCCTCATCTGTGTCTGATAACCAATCAAGGTCTGCATATATTGCCTCATCTTCAGTTCCATCTATGGCATTTGAAATGTCACAACCACTGTATAAGATACACCCAGTTTAGACCCCAAATTTTTCAAAAAAGGATGTGTCTTATACATGGGGAAATACGGCAATCTGCCAGGAATCCTACTCACACTCTAGAGACAAACCCCTGGCAGGTATCCCCCAGGGTTGAGGGGAGAAGAATTCAGTACCTGCCCCTAAGAACCACATGGCTGGGAGGAACACCCAGGCTTGATGTTACAGTCCCCCCAGCATTCTGAGCAGTGCATGCTCCCAGCCCAGACAGGACACACATCTAAATTGCTTCCTCTGGAGTCCCAAAAGCTTAAGCTTCCAAGATGCCTTTCTTCACTCTGAGGCTTGTAAAAGAAATGGGGCTGAGCTAATTGGATTTGGGTGCATAAAACACTAAGAACCGAGCTTAAACTCAGATTCTGAAGTCAGGGAATGTTCAAAATGCATTGGTTTGTGATTTTCTTCATGTTATCTCTTAAGGGAGGATGTTTATCATCCTCTAAGGATTAGGTAATCTAGAACCATTTTTTCAGGCAAGTCCAAGCTATAAGGAAGAAATCTGCCTGACAGGTGGACAGAGAGAGAATGTCACAGGTGACAGACTGTCCCCTAAAGACTCAAATGCCTTCTGTTTTCCCCGAAAGACACTCATGGGCCCACCTCTGCTGTTCCTTCGATCACTGAGAAGACAGGCAATGGGTTAGGACACAAGGAGGACTTCAAATTAGAGATATTTTTGCCGAGATCTACCTGGTGGTTAAAAATTGAACCTTTGCTCTTTTCCAGGAAACAGCAAACGAGGACTAGAGTGCTCTGACCAAGGACAGACACCACAAAGGCAGAGTGCCAGAACCCCTGTGTGACCGCTGGCACACCATAAATCAGCAGATAGGCCCGAGGTTTGCCCTTCGTAAGGCCAGTAGTTGCAGCCATCATGGTCACACACATGCAGATTCCCATTAGATTCGGACAGATGGTAAAGAAACAGTGGAGCTGCCTGACCAGGCGGTGGCGCAGTGGATAGAGCACCGGACTGGGATGCGGAAGACCCAGGTTCGAGACCCCAACCTCGCCAGCTTGAGAGCAGGCCCATCTGGCTTGAGCAAAAGCTCGCCAGCTGGGACCCTAGGTCACTGGCTCCAGCAAGGGGTTGCTCGGTCTGCTGAAGGCCCGCGGTCAAGGCACATGTGAGAAAGCAATCAATGAACAACTAAGGTGTTGCAACAGCAACAAAAAACTAATGTTTGATGCTTCTTATCTCTCTCCATTCCTGTCTCTCTGTCCCTATCTATCCCTCTCTCTGACTCTCTTTCTGTCCCTGTACAAAAAAAGAAAAAGAAACAGTGGAGCCAAAAAATGGTGGGCCATTCCTTTATTCAAGACTCGTGCCTGACCAGGCGGTGGTGCAGTGGATAGAGCGTCGGACTGGGATGCCGGAAGACCCAGTTTCGAGACCCGGAGGTCGCCAGCTTGAGCACAGGCCCATTTGGCTTGAGCAAAAAGCTCGCCAGCTTGGACCCAAGGTCGCTGGCTCCAGCAATGGGTGGCTCGGTCTGCTGAAGGCCCACCGTCAAGGCACATGTGAGAAAGCAATCAATGAACAACTATGGTGTTGGGCAGATAAAATATATTATGCTCACTTTGTTAAAGATGGCGCTGCCCACATGGAAGTTCATTGATATTAATGTGTGTTCTGGAACAGGCTGTGGGCAGGCCAGGTCATTATAGCCTGAGACTTAGTTTAAGAGTAAGCTTTTCCCCACACCCTTGACTGATTGGATAATGTAGGGTGGTGATATAGGGAGGAATCCCATTATGCCTCAGATGGGTGGCTTTGTATCAGAGACTTTCTTGTATGTATAATTGGATTAAGGGTTTGGATTATCTATACTATAAACTGGGGCAGTCCGGGAGCTTGATCTCTCTCGCTCTTGGTTCCTGAGTTCCTGAGGTTAGTGTTAGAGAGCAGAGCAGATTAAGGCCATGTGGAGGAGAAGTAGTCAAGATGGCAGAGTGCTGAGGAAGAAGCCAGTTTGTTAAGAGTTTGTGCAGGAGGAGATGGGAAACAGAGGTGAATAAGTCTGGTGAGCTGGAAACCTTTGATTCTAGGAAACTCGGATAAGTCAGTAGCTTTGTGAGCACTGAATGTGTGGGTTTTGGAGCCCAGTGTGTGTTTTTGCTTGCCCGCCAAGTGCAAGCTAGAATTAAAGCTGATGGCTCACCAGTATTTGGCTCCATTGTTTTATTACCGACTGTTCGAATCCAATGCGAACCTGCATGGGTCGGGCTGCTGTGATGGCGGCCTCGACTACTGGCTTTACATATGGTGTCTGAACGGCAATGAGAAACTAATGACTGATGTTTCTCACCTCTCTCTGTTCCTGTCTGTTTGTCCCTATCTATCCCTCTCTCTGACTCTCTCTCTGTCCTTGTAAAATAAAAAAAATAAAGTAAAAAAAAAAAGACTCGTACCAACCAACGAGCAAACAAAAACACATGACTACCAAAGCCACTCACACATTCTCTCTTTCCACAACCAGGAGAATCTTTTCCGGTTTTTCCTAGAATCAAAGGTCCCCACAAGTCTCAGCAGAGCTCGCAAAGCCCCTCACCCCTCACTTCTCATTCCCCATCTGCACACCTTCCCTTTCTGCTCTCACTCTGCAAAAATAGCTTCTCTCTTTTTCCTTGACATCATGGCTTCTCTCTCCTTCTCCTCTTCCTTTATCAAAACATTTTGAAGTGAAAACCCCTTCTTCAGAAGACATTAGCATAATAATGGCCCCTCCCAAGCAGGAAGGTAATTAGCAATTCCACAGACATACCTGGCACAACCCAGAGCTATTTTTAACAATAAAAGTGAGCAAACTCAAAAAACACAAATTTTATAAACTCATTTGCCCAACTCCCTTCTTTCAAAGACAAGGGAAATACTGCGCAGCATGATTTCTACAAACTCTGCCTCTTGCTCTTCAAAGCCCAAGATCTACATCCAGTGCTTCAGTACAAGACTTCCCTGTGGGAGACTTGGGGGCCTGTGTTATGGGGTTGTTTCATTTTAACGACCTTTCTTACCCTGGTAGAATGCTTGAAATGCAGCACACTAGTGATGCTGGGAGAGAGATGGTTTACAAACTGTTGGGCAAATAAAATATAATATGCTTACTTTGTTAAAGATGGCGCTGCCCACATGGAAGCCCATCACCCAAGTGATATTATTTGCCCTTATGCTTGGGATGGGTGTGGGGGAGAGGCTGTAATGTAAGCAGGCCGGGTCATTATGGCCTAAGGCTTGGTTTTAAGAGTAAGCTCTTCTCCCACCCTTGACTGATTGGATGATGTAGGGTGGTGCACTCTCCTGAGGAATCCCATTATACAGAGACTTCTTTATTTGTATAATTGGATTAAAGGTTTTGATTCTATGATATAAAATGGGAGAGAGCAGTAGCTTGATCTCTCTCTCTTGGTTACTGAGGTATTAGAGAGTAGAGCAGATTAAGGCCACGTGAAGGCCAGGAGAAGCAGCCAAGATGGCACAGTGCTGAGGGAGAAGCCAGTTTGTTAAGAGTTTGTGCTGGAGGAGATAGGGAACAGAGGTGAATAAGTCTGGTGAGCTAGAAACCTTTGATTCTAGGAAACTCGGATAAGTCAGTAGCTTTGTGAGCACTGAATGTGTGGGTTTTGGAGCCCAGTGTGTGTTTTTGCTTGCCCGCCGGGTGCAAGCTAGAATTAAAGCTGATGGCTCACCAGTTCTTGGCTCCATTGTTTCATTACCGACTGTTCGAATCTAATGCGAACCTGCACGGGTCAGGCGGCTGTGATCCTGGCCACGACTACTGGCTTTACACAAACATCAGGTGGGCTTTCGGTACTTGGTCTTGGAGATGTACGTCATTCTCTCTTCTGCTCTCGTCTTCACTCTCCACTATGGATCATTCCCAGACACAGCCCCCATTGAACCATGATCCCAGAGGATACAGAGGCATGACTGACACACCCGCCCGCCTGTGCTTCCTCAGTCACCTGCCCCTCCACTCAGCAAGCTTCTTGGATGGCAATAAGTGCCTGAGGTCAGAGGTTGTCACCAAAATGGAAGTGTGCAGATGCCATCATGTGCGTATTCACAGAACCATTCTAAGACCACACAAAAATCTACTGAAGCACAATGTATTTTCAACGTGGGTCACAAATAATGCAAATATTAAAGCATCTTTTGTAAGTATAATTAACTTATGAACTCCTCATAAAGTGCATGTGAGACATGGGCTTTTGAAAGTCTTTTTTTTAATGTAACAGAAAGAAATGGAAATTAATTATCACAAAGTTTCCAGATTGTGACATTCTCGTAAAAGAGTTAACATTACTTAAAGTTGCTATAACCCCTGCAAAGATGAGGCCAAATGAGTTCATTCAATAAGAAAATAGTTTCAGAAAGAATAAGCTGCCATTACATTTTCAAACGATTACTGCACCTAAGAGTACGTGGGAGACGGTGAGATTTAGACGACCAAGCACTCTGAGTGGAGGCACCTTCCTTCTCACCAAGCCTTGCATCTGCCTGCCCCAGGCCATTGGCCTTAGGCCATTCTCCAGAGATGGAGGGAGTTGTGCCAGGAGATTGCCAAGGAGCAGAGCATGTAAAAAGAAAGTTTCAAGGGGATGAACTGTAAGGAATGAGCAACAGTGGCTGGGGAGACACCTGCCTGAACCCATTTCTCCACAGTTGGTGCAGAAAACCAGAAGGCTCTGGCATGACTTGAATTGGGAGTCCTGGCATGCTGGGAGCAGCTGTACCCCAGAGCAACAAGGGGACAGGCTTGAACACGGCTGGAGATGGCCAAGACCCATAGGGACTCTGGCTGGCCCAGCAGGGGGCTCTTGTCACCCACTTGGCAATCCCTGCTTACTACTATGAGTTGCTCTGGGAGCATAGCTAAAATCAAGCAACAGGGAGAATTTAGTGGCTATTTTATTGACTAGTTGCTTAAGCATCTGTGGAGCACTCTACTTTTAAAGAGGAGAGAGCATACTGAGATGAATAAGATACTACCTTACCCTCGAGTTAATCCTAATCTATGAAGAAAGAAGAGATAGTAGAATGGTAGCATATGACAGCATCATCTCGGTGGAACTTTTTTATTTTATTTTATTTTTCATGACAGAGACAGAAAGAGGGGCAGATAAATACAGACAGACAGGGAGGGAGAAAAATGAGAAGCATCAATTCTTCATTGTGGCACCTTAGTTGTTCATTGATTGCTTTCTCATATGTGCCTTGACCAGGGGGCTACAGCAGACTGAGTGACCCCTTGCTCAAGCCAGCAACCTTGGGTTCAAGCTGGTGAGCTATACCTAAACCAGATGAGCTCATGCTCAACCCGGCGACCTCGGGGTTTTGAACCTGGGTCCTCTGTGTCCCAGTCCAACACTCTGTCTACTGCTCTACCACCTGGTCAGGCTCCCCTCAGTGGAACTTAGAGGGAGTAGTGGCAAATAAATAGGGAAAGAGTTTGAAAATAGATGACATCGGTCTGCATTGGATGAGTTGAACTTTGATATTGTGAACCAGGGAACCACCAGATACAGAGAATTAGAGCTCTGGACTTATACACAATTGCTCTAGAAGCATCACAAAGGTTTGATGTGAGGAATGGGCCTTGCTGGATGCAGGGCTGACTGGTAGGAAGCTGTGGTTTGTGTAGCAGACCAGGGAAAGATGGTGAACAGTGCAGTGAGTGCAGAGAGAGTAAGAAAGAAAAAAAGACATGGGCTCCCAGATCTTTATGAAAAAAGGCAGTCCTGAAATAACTTGGTGAGTGACTGTAGGTGACCTTGTGAAGGAGAAATTCAATAACCTTTATATTTTCAGCCCATGGGTAGTGGTGGCAAGAGCTATTGAGAGATGGAGAAAAGGGAGGGAAAAAGAGGAGCAGATGCGATAAAAATGGTGCTACCTCACCTGAAAGTAACTTGGGACATTCAAGAAGAGGCATCCAATAGGCTAATAATCAAGAAAATGTATCCAGTGTGCATTTAGGTCAAGGGGATGAAACTCAAGAAGATCAGGACTTAAGAGCCCTCCCCCTACAGACATTGTCTGAAATTTTGGTAGATCACACAACACTCAGTACACAGCTTAGCCAATGGCAAGTTTTAATGACCAAAACTGGAGCAACAGCTCCAGGGGTTCAAGATCCTTCCCTTTCCTTCCAATGTGAAGACTAAAAGAACAGAGATCACCTGCAGTAAGCGGGACAATGTTTCCCCCAAAGATACCCACATCTTAATCCCCGGAACCTGTGTTAGGTTAGGTGGGAATGGGAATCAAGGTTGCAAATAAAATTAAGGTTGCTAATCAGCTGACCTTAACATAGGGAGAGTATCCTGGATTGTTTGAGTGAGGCTAATGGAATTACAGGGCTCCTTAGAAACAGAAGAGAGAGGTAGAAAAGAAGGTCAGAATGAAAGAGATAGCAGTGTAAGGACTCAGTCCAACCGTGATGGCTTGGAAGATGGAGGAAGTTACCAGGAGGCAAGAAATGCAAGTAGCTTCTACAAGCTGGAAGAGGCAAGAAAATGATTCTCCCTTAGCACCTCCAGAAGAAAATCAGCCCTACCAATATCTTAATGTCACCCCAGTGAGGTCCATTTAGGACTACTGACCTCTGGAACTATGATTTTCTTTCTCCCATTTTTTCTTCCTAGGCCTCACCTCCCATCTACATCTCTTTCTTTCTTCACTTTAGAGCTCCTCTCTCCCTGGCTAAGCCTCAAGAAGCAGGTTCCAAGATTCCACCATTTGGAGATTCTTCAGATAGCAGTAGATCCTGGCCTGGGAGGAACTCTACTCAGCCCTGCAAGGCTGAGTCTGGGTGGTGCATTAAGTAGCCAATATTCCCTCTACCATCATGGTTTCTCCCATTCGTCTATTCCACCTACCACCATTTTCAAGACCCACTACAGACACTACCACCCATTACTCCCCTTTCTGAGTTACCGGTCTCATTCCTTTCCCATAGATCCCCAGTGGGCACTACACTCCCCACATTTGGAACTTGATGTGATCTGCTGCTCCTGAAACATGCTAGCCAGGATCCTTGTCCACCCTATACCTGCTCAGAAAGCCCTACAGGATTTCCTTTGCTTCTTCAACCTGGACCCTCCCCAAATCCCCACAGGCTCAGCCCTCATCCCCTTACTCGCAGCACATACACTCAGGGCACTGCATGGGCCAGACCACACAGCGTAAGACTTGCACGCCAGTGTAGGTTTGTCGGATATCTGGTCAATACATAGAAAATGGAAGTGGCAGTAGTGGTGGATTTAAGACGGAATGAGCTGGGTGGCAGGTGCACAGATCTCTATGGTATATGTGAGAATTCCCCTGCTTCCAATACTCTCCATCCTAGGAAAGCTGTGCTGCTTCTTCCGAAGCACAGAAATCTGCCTACACAGAAATCTCTACCTGGCTTAGCTGCAGAATGATCACAGCACTGCTGCATGAGAAGCAAACTCAAAAACCCATCCAGAACTGAAACCAGAACCAAAGTCATTATGACATATGACTCCTGAGCCTGCTGTTCTCCACCCCAGCCAGGGCCTTTCTAGCTCAATTACTTCTCAATTACATGTGACATAAACTTTCAGTTGCTTGGTTCCCTGTTTAATAGCCAGGTAAATAATAGTCTTAATTGCTCTTGAAAGACCTATATGACTTAGAAGGAAAAGCTAATAAAATGGGAAAAGAGTACAGTTGCTCTGGCTTGCCCTATTAGAATAAGGAGCCCCACTGGCATGTAGCAGGTGGCCCTGATTTTTGCTTTATCTTTCTCACCTTTTCATTTTGTTGCTGATAGCTGCTGGGTGACAGGAGCAAAGAATATCACTTAGCTGTTATTGGCCTCAAACTGTCTTATTGCTTTGTGGAAAGAAACTGCAGGAAACGATTTTAGATATTGATATTTTTTTGTCAGAGAAAGTATAGTCATTCATTGAGGGTTTCGACAGGTCAATTTTATAGAGAATGAACTACATGGAATCTGCGTTTTATTGTTTTCAAACACAGGCTTGTCTCAGGATTCACAAGATAACCCACGAAATCTTTGACCATGTTCTTCTCTAACTCACATAGCCCTGCCCTAGTTTGGGGAAAAGTATTTCCATTCACTTTAGATCCATGTAATCACTCATCCTCCAATATTTCATTTGTAAATGGGAACCGAACTGGTTTTATTATTCTGCATTATTAGGCATCGTCTGTTTCCAGATGGTCTGAGGGGCAGGTCTGAGCTGAGTGTGCCAGTCGCTGGGCCCATGCTAATCTATCACTGGGGGCCCGTGTTCTGCAGGCTTCACTTTCAATAACTGGCCTGTGTTTTTCCAAACGGATTTACATTTTTATGTTCGACTGATGACTTCTCCGGAGACACATCCCATGAACGTCTGGCTCACTATTATTACATGTACAAGTCATAAAGCTATGTAATAAGACTCATAAAAGCATGCAAATAGTCCTTTCCCAGGGAGGAAAGGCACATGATGAGCTCTAAAATCGGAAGCTTTGCAGAACTGATTGCTCCGCTGGGGAGTGATGGGAAGGGGGTGAAAGCCTCCTCTGGGAGGTCTAGTGGTAAATAAATAAGCCACCTCCACTGGTCAGAAGAAGGTCCTGCTCCACGCTAAAATGTGCCCTCGCTGCTCCCCATGGACCCGGATGGAAGCCCCGTCATTGATACTCTCCTCCTTTGGGAACTCAATCATGAGGTTCCCTTCCCCTTTCCTAGCCTTTCTCTCCCCCTTGCGGTGGTCTGCAGCAGCTCCTCCCCCTGGGGCTCTCTGCTGCGTGACCCTCCGCTCTTGATTTTATATTCAGCCTGTGCTTTTCCTTCTTTAGAGGGCTTATGACTCTGTGTCCTCCAAAAGATTCCAAACTCTGGAAGAAGACATCCTTCTTCCTCCCTGCCTCCCCGCGAACGTGCCCTGCACACTGCAGAGTTCATCCCGCGCCTGCTACAACCAGCGGAACCACAGTGGAAGCCGCACACCCAGGTTAATACAACACGCTCAAGCGGATTCTCTGCATCCCTTCATGTGTACCTTCGGTCCATTCTGCATACTGCAGACACAGCGAGGTTTTAATGCAAATCCGATCACACCACCCCGAAGCTGAGTAGCTGGCCTGACCAGCCCTTCCCTCTAGCCCTGCCCCGCCTCTCCTTATCTCACTGGGCCTCTGGTCTTCCTGCGCCAAAGAGCTCCCAACACGGAGCTGGCTCACTCCCTCCCGCACCAGGATTCCTCCTGCTGCACACATTCGGCCGGCTGTTCCTTTTCAAAGTGCTGTTCCCCCTTTTTTGAATAGATAGAAAACATCTACTAAGTGATCTACTCACTGTTCAGCTCTCAATTATTAAATATTCCTTCTATCTGGCAGTCTTCCCTGCTTCTCTAAATCACTGTAAGTCCTTCAATGCGGTAGGCGCATAGCACCCGATACTTCCCTCTGGAATATTTTCCACAGTTATAATTAACTTATATAATTATTGAATTTATCTTTGCTGACATCTGGAGACTGTCCCATTATGACCACCTAGACGCTAGAGCAGAGATTTTCAACTGGTGTGCCATAAGAAGTTTCAAAATATACAATGTCTGACTATTTAGTCAGGGGCACTGACCGCTTTTCCCTTAGGTTGTCCAATAAAAAAAGACAATGGCCAACACCACAATGGCCTTCTGCTGGGAATGGTTTTAAATTATACCTATTTTCTTTTTTGTCAGATTGGCAGAAAAACTGTTGTTTTTTGTTTTGTTTTTTTGTTTGTTTGTTTGTTTTGATGAGAAGCAGAATTTTAGTAATTAGTTTACATGTGCCATGAAATAAAAAAGGCTGGAAATCGCTTGCCTGGAGCTTAGCATGGATTCTGAAATACAATAGGTGCTCTATAAACATTCTTTAATAAATAAGTGTATAAACATAGTATATGATGCATGTTAAGCTGCCCCTTTATCCCTGGCCTTTTTCCAGCCCAGAGAGCTTGCGTCTTTAGTAAAATATTGGCTATAGGTACTTCCAAAAAGTCGCAACTACACCACCCAACCCCACACTTGCCCCAGGGATGTCCAGCTCCCTCTCTGTGCCTGCTCCTGATCACCTTCCTCAGACACATAACTGAGCATCAGCAATGAAGCCAAAAGCCCCTACGAAAGGGAAGCAGAGCATGGGAGAGTGAACACGTGACATTGCTGAGAGACCTGTCCTTCCTGAAGCATCCTCTCCCCTTGGCTTCCATGCTATTGCATTCTCCTGGACTCCTTCCACCCTTCTGACCTCTCCATCTTGACTTCTTTCATGGGCTCATTGACCTAGGTTTGCCCTATAGCCATTAATGGTCTGTTCTTGCAGCTCTCTCAACTTATTCTGAGCCTCAGATAGGTATGTTCAGCTACCTCCTGCAGGTTGAGTGTCCCACAGGTACCTCCATTTGTGTAAAAATAAACTTTTCCTCTTTATTATTCACTCCCAAATGAAACAAGATGAACAAAAACCTTTCTCCTCCCCTGGGGTTTCCCATAACAAAGAATGACACCTCTTTGGGCTCTTTGTGATTCAACCAAGCCAACTTTGAGCTACCCTTGACTGTTTGTTTCTCAATCCTTACTCAATTCCATCTCCTACTGTGGTCCCCTCCTAAGTGTCACCCAAATATGCCCATTCCCTGCCATCCCCACTATCACCACTCAGTTCTGTGTCATCATCTTCCATCTGAACAGCTGTAACAGCTTCTTACCTAGTCACCTCACCCTTGTCATTGTTTTTAACCACAAACCAATGTCCACATTGTAGCCAGAGTAATATCTCAAAATAAAAAATTTAATCATGTCACTTCCCTGTCCAATCCATCACTGATTCTCCACAGCTCATCATATTAAACCCAACCTGCCATGGCATCTCTTACCACTTCCTGTCATTAGACATGGTGGTCTGGCCATCCTGAACCACCTGCTGCCTCACTGTGATTTTGATCTTCTTTGAGTTTTACATACATCCCTCCCTCTACCTGTCCATTCCTACTTGAATATCAGGTATGCACAGATATTATATTTCCTGTAGCTTTCCTGATTCTGCCTGGTTCAGGGTAGTTATTCCTCCTCTGGGCTTTCACAGTAACCAGCCACCTGCATTACCCCGATGCTCATTCTGCGGGTACACACCTCCTTAACCTCTGCTTGTGATATTCTGCTCTTGTACCCTCCTGCTGCTAACTATTAAGAGCCCAGGTTGCTCAGGACTTATACCAAAGGCATGATCTTTTTGCCCCCAAATCTATAACCTTAAACTCATTAAGACAAAGAAGTCTAGCAAAACTGACCACAGCTAAAAGGGCAAATTAAAATGGCATTTATGTGTTAATGCTTATCTAGATTTAGAAGATAGGAGTACAGACCTTGTTTCACATGGACAGAGACGCAAATGATAACCTTTGGTTAAGACTTGAAATAGAGACAAATGTTACACACAATTCCTAATGCATGTTATGTGATCCTCAATGCTATTAAACCATGGACAGAGATCACGCCAATCTTGTTCACCACTGCAACAACAATGAACTATGGTAGCTGTTGAATGAATGGGTTATAATTGTAAAAGCTACATATAATTGGCTAAAACCAAACTGTGGAATCCAATGAGTTTGAAATACCTTTTTTCTCAACACCTCATCATTATATATGTCTCCTAAAACAAGCAATTTCTGGATGAAGGATGAACAGAGCTAACGAAGGCATCTCTTACAAGGTCAAGCACATGTCTGGGTTGAGCTCGGGTGGAATACATAGATGAATAAGGGCCACTGCCATGCAGAAGGTGAGCACTGAGCTGGAGGTGAGACAGCTCATCCCTAAAAGACATTCACAAGTCTCCTAGCCTTTCTGCAACTTGGTTTCCTTTCCTGTAAATATGGGTTAGTCATACTGACCTTGTGAGGTGGACATGAAAGGTGAAGGAAATAACATTTTTGAAGTTGTGTATCTAGTAACAGGTGCTCATAAATATTAGGGTGTATTATTTATTTCATTTGTCAAGATTCCATTCCTTGGTGAGCCAGCAGTTGGCAGGATAGATAAGCACAGACATACATGAACCAAACGTCATACAGTGGGATCAGAGCCTCCAGGAGGAAGGTGTGGGGACCCTCACAGAGGGGCTGTCCTGAGATGGGGAACTGGTGTCTGTGCTGCACTGGGTGCTGCACTGGGAGCCTGCCACCTTTCAGGTCCTCCTTTCCTCCTGCTCATCCCAGACTTGGCTCACAACCCTGTCTGGGCTGATGGGCTGCTCTCTGCTGGTGCTGCCGACCCATTCAGCTGGAACTGTAAGCACTCCATGGGAAACCAATGGCAGCCTCTCGACTGCCTCCAGCTTTATTACATTAGTGAGGCTTCCTCGAAAATAGAATTTTATCTATAACGATAAGGCCAAACCATGTCAAGTCATTAAATATAATTCGGTCCCCTGATTCTTCAGGTGATTTCTTCTGAAAAGTTTATTTCCTTAGGGATCTATGTGTCTTCCTTCTCCTATGCAGTCTCACCCCAGAACTTCCTTCCCCTCCTTGCCAGACATGAGACTTCAAAAGCATGTGACACAGCCCCTGAACACCACACAACCAGCCGCCTCTCTTCCATATGAGTTAGGCATCAGGCAGAAGAAAAGCTTGTGCAAAACTCCCAGCCCACCCTGTCTAGGCCAGCATGCCACAGGCCCCCACTTTTCTGGTCCTTTAAACTGAAATGCACTCCCATATGGGATACACTGCCTCCCTGGTCTTCCCTTACCCAAGTCTATGCTACACCTTTGATTAGTGGATTTCTACTCATTTTAAAAGACAGAAAGAACTTGTCCCCTCTTCTGAGAAACTGTCTCAAACCCCTCTGGGAGATGTTAATTCATTTTGGCCAGTCTTTATCAGCCGGTGGAAATGAACTAGTGATATGCACAATAATGGCTAATATTTTGTTTTCTGATTTCACCAACTACATGATGTAGAAACCCAGGACCGTGCCAAGTGCACCCACCCAGACTTTTAGGACGTTGCCCCTGCAGGACCTTGCACATGCTCTTGGATAAACCTGCCCCAGGGGGAACCCCATCTTCACCTCTGTCTTCAGAATTGTTTTCTATCATGCTCCCCTGACTATATCCTGAAAATTGTGGTCTCCCCAGGATCCTTTCTTGGTCCTGTAGACCCCACAGTCCCCACTCGGTTCTGGAGATGCAGTGATTGCTACCAGGACTTGTTCACTCTTCCCCTACCCCCGTTTGCTATCATTAATATACTCGGGCAAGGTTTCCAAAGTGTATTCCCTGGATCAGAGTTCTGCTAATTTTTGTGATTAAATAAGTTGAGGGATTCTGAATTGTAGTTTCTCAAAGCATGGTCCATAGACCAGCATTATTGGCATTACTTGGTAGCTTCTTAAATATGCAGGAACTCGGCCTCAACACAGACTGAAACTTTAACAAAATCCCCTTGTGAATCTTACACATGTCAAAGCCTGAGAAGCACTACTCTAAACAAAAGTAAGCATGTTTCTTTATGATATTCCTAAGAGCCTTTAAAATATTTGTATGCACTATAATTCCAAGAGGCACATAAAGTGTGCAAGGCTTGTATTTTGCAGTACTTATTTTGGGAAATCCTGTATTTGAACTTTACCATGTCTAACTGTACTGTGGTCAGGGACTGTTTGGAAGACAAGATTGTCTTCTCTTTCACCTTATTGATTACATTCTAGTGGTGTGCTGGTCAATGTTTAATGACCAGGTTTCCAGGGTATAAAATAGCCTTGACTTACTTGCCAATTTCCATGGTGTAAATACTCCACCATGGCTAATTTCAAGCTACCACAGTGAAGTAGTCGGAACAAGTTGCATACAGACAGCCCTTATAAGCCATAAAGAATTGGCTTGAGAACTCCACTGGTTGGGAAAGCACTCCAACTGTGCTGCTTGCATCCCACTGTTTCACGCTTGTTTAAGTGGAACACATAATCCTGTTGTACTCCCTTCTTCCACTCACCCTTTTGTAATAGACATCAGACTGCATCAGAATTATCCTTCTCTTCATGACTAAGGTTTTCTTACAAGGAGAAACCTCACCATCATCTTTCTTTCAGAAAGGTTTCTATAGTACCAACTCTATCAATTTGCCAGATGCAGTCTGGAAGCTTGACTCTGGCTAAGAAACAAGCACACGTGGAGTTGGAGCTCCCACACCCTATCGAAGCTCCAAGGAGGCATACCTCAGGCACATTGTGTTATATTCGGTTGCCCTTCTCTCCCCCTGACACACCATGAGTTCCTTTAGGGCAGAGATTTTGTTTAAACCAATTTTGTGTCCTCAGTGCCCAGACCTGGCACATAATAAATACTTGAGGAGTGTTAACAAATGCAAGACCACATGCTCATGATATAACTGAAATCTCTCTCCCTACTCCTTAGCCTCACTCCTCTGCCCCATGTTCCTGCTCTAGGCCACCATGACTAAGTATGGAAAACAGAGGTGGTGCTTCCTCGGTCCTAGCTGCTTAAAGTGTGGCTCAAGACTATTTCCAGGAGGTTGCACTGGGGTCAAGCACAGCCATGGGACAGACATAGTAAAAATAGAAAAGTGCATTTCTCTTTTTGTCACACCAATTTGGAAATAACTTCTGATTCTGGCCTACTTGCTTCTTTCTTTTCTGAAACATTTAGCATCTCTCTGTGTGGGCTTTTTAAGTTGTATTCACTGCAAAGTTTGCATATAAAGCATTGTTCCAACACAGAGAACTAAGCAGTTGGAGGAAAATTAAACAGGGGGAAGCTCTGAAGAGAGGGACTGGAATAGCTCCTATAAAGCAAGTGATCTGCTTCCCAGTAGGGCTCTTAAACTCAGTAAAGCTAGAGTGTTCAAGGATCAGAGATCAACCGTAGTGCCTGGGGAATGCTGGCCTGGCTCAGAGGGTCGTATGAAAAGCCAGTTTCCTGCACTGAGTGCACCAGGTCTCAGCAGCTGCCTCAACACTAGGACTTCTGAGTCACCTTCTGTATCTCCAGGAGGGATCAGGGTTGGAGAGGGTACACTGAGCTGGACCTGAATTTCTCTACGATAACAAGAATCTGCATATCAAGAGATTCCACCAAGTGGCTAGGGATGACTGGCCACAATACTGTATCATTAAAAATAAAGAGAGATAGTTTACCCTGAAGGTTTTATCTTCCATCCTCTGAGCCACACCTTTTCAACTTTGCAGGCCATAAGGAGTCCATACTCAATTCTTATTGTAACTGTCACTCATCACCTATTTGCTGAGCACCAACTATGGCCCAGACCCTCTGAGCTATGCTGAAATAGGAGTCAGGCTTGTCCCATGGGGGGGGTAGAGTGGGAAGTGTCACTGCCAGGTTCACGCAACAAGTGACAGGGTGGGGATAAATATACAGACGTCTGGATTTCCAGCCCAGGGTTCTTGTTTCACAGGTGGCTCTTGGGAGCTGACCTCTGTGTCACTGGTAATGCTTCCTAGTTCGGATCATTTTATGTACCCATAGACCTTATTTTGGATCTTCCATAGCCAAAAAGCTGTGAATCGATTTAGTAAAGATATTTGCTTCTTCCAGCCTTTGATGAAACTGAAAGTGGAATGACACTTCCCTCCTCTGTTTCACAAAGAGGGAAACTTTCATTCATTCATTTATTCATTCAACAAATGCATATTAAGCACCTTCCCTGTGTCCACTGCCATCCTAGGCACTTGGAAAGAAGAAATGGAGAACAAAATGAATCTCTGCCTTTGTCTATTTATACTGTAGCAAGGTTAGAGAGAAATAAATAATAAACTTAATTTAAAAGTTGGATGTGTGTAATATGAAAAGGAAATAAGTGCTATATTTTATATTTGTTTTATATTTTTTACCTGCCCGATACTACCACCCAATTATCAGGCAATCTGCTTTCAAAGGCACCTTTGAAAAATGCAAATCTTATAGTGCTACTCCCGGGATTAAAACCTTCCCCCTGCTGCCACCCTGTTCTGGGATAAACCCCATGGCTCTGGCCACACTTGACCTCCCAGCTGGGTCTTTATCACAGATCCCTTTGCCACCAAACCTCCAGGCTGCTCTCCCTGTGGACATGTCCTACTCCTTTACATGTTTCAAAGGGTCTGGAAGAAGAATCTGTCACCTGTTCTTCTGGGTCTGCACTGTGCTCTGTTCCTCATGGAGCCTTTGTGATACTTGAAAAACTACACCATCATGTCTCCCTGATAACCCCTAAAAGGTGTAGATCATGTCTGGTTTATCATTATATAAGAATTGGTACATAGGCCTGACCAGGTGGTGGCGCAGTGGATAGAGCGTCCGACTGGGATGCGACGCGGAAGACTCAGGTTCGAGACCCCGAGCTCGCCAGCTTGAGAGCAGGCTCATCTGGCTTGAGCAAAAGCTCAACAGCTTGGACGCATGGTCGCTGGCTCCAGCAAGGGGTTGCTCGGTCTGCTGAAGGCCCGCGGTCAAGGCACATGTGAGAAAGCAATCAATGAACAACTAAGGTGTTACGACGGCAACGAAAAACTAATGATTGATGCTTCTCACCTCTTTCCGTTCCTGTCTGTCTGTCCCTATCTATCGCTCTCTCTGACTCTCTCTCTGTCCTTGTGGAGAAAAAAAAAGAATTGGTACATAGGATGTGTGTAATATATAGTTATTGTTTGGGAAACTAACAAATGGACACAAACCTAACTGGCCAGTCCATCATCCAATGTGGCAACATGGAAGATCTTTAATTCCTGGCCAACAAGGACCACTGGGCATCTCATTTTATAGGCTCTGTATCATATTTAGGTCAAGGATTGGCTAAACATGGCCTGTAGGCCAAATCTGACCTAGTACCTGTTTCTGTAAATGAAGTTTCATTAGAATACAGATATTCACATTCTCATTCACACATTATCTAAGGCAGCTTTCACCCTACAATAGCAGGGTAGAGTCACTGCGACAGAGACCATGTGGCCCGCATAGCATAAATATTTACTATCTGAATCATTACATAGATTTTGCTGGTCTCTATTTTAGGTTATCCCAGACAGAGTTGTTTTTTATCAAATTTCTAATAATTAGCATAACTTCTCAGGTTAGTCCAGAAACAGGTACAAACCCGTGTAGTCTACCTTTTGGGAACATAGCAGTCATTTGCCACTCTGACTTTACCTCATCACCGTAGTTGTACCCATTGCCTTCTGAGCTGGCCTCTATTATTTGTGGGTCTTAATTATCCCGTGGCTGTTAGTGAGCCTAGATCTCTAAATTCTCCAGCTGTCAACCATAGTCTTCAGAGAAAGCTCCCGTGGAGTCTAGTGTCCTTCTTTCTAGTACCTCTCCTATTGCTTTGAGAAATGGAGCATCTTCTGGGTCCTCCCACTAAATACAACCAGCTGGTGAGTTTCCCAGCCTTACAAGGTACATCATCTTCTAGCATGCTCATTTTTCTGAGACTTTTGTTCCACCATCTGCCACTGCACTGCTGGCATTTTTACCTTCCTTGATTCAAGCCATTCCTTTCTCCATGCTTCCCAGAGGCATCCTAACAATATGAGAGCACCATCTCCTAGGGGATGTTAAATGCCATCTCACAGAACAATGCATCTATGTAAGTTTTCCCTCATCCTCCTTAATTTGGTGCCCTTAGAATCCTCTCCTATCTATATGCACCCTGTGCACTTTCCTGGCCAGTTTATCCAGATTTTGGATAAAGATATTAGATGGAGTCTGCTTCCAAGGAGGGGAGCAGTGTCCTTGAGAGAAGGGGCTTTTTTTCAGCCAAGGGTAACGTCTATATTGAGCTAACAGCTAGGAGCGGGGGCTGTCAACCAGCAGAATTCCCAACATTTGGAGAAGCACATTCTTCAGCAGTGAAGGCAGCTGGTTCTGAGCGGCACAACTCAATGTCCACTACAAGTGATTTTCTGACACCTTCCTACATGATTGGATGAATGTGAGAGCTGTCTCTCAGGAGGTTAGTTCCTGGCAGCAGGAGATCTAACAGGTATAAAACTTCTCTAAGGGAAAATTTTGCTATTAGAATACTATAACAAAAAACTGACGCCTGGAGGTCAAGAGCCTTGCCCAAAGCTCACAGATAGTTTGTGGCTGAGACCGGACTCTGAGATGATCCCAATCTCTGATCCAGAGATCTCTTCCCAGCAGTTCTTGTCCTCGGTTTTCCCTTTATACCCTCCATTCAATTTCATAAGTGATGCATGAATGCTGAGCTGACGACTCCTGAGCTCCTGAATCTCCATGCAATAACTGATGTACACCAGGGGCAAGGAGGAATTAGATTGCCGTCAGTGTGCTGCTTACCAATGGCTCAGGTACTGCAGACAAGTCTGACAACATAGCCAGATAGCCAGGTGTGTCCGTGCCAGCACCTGGGATGCAAGGTTCTGCTGATTGTTCTATAGAGGGAAGCTTCCCAGTAAAAGCAGAAAAGAACTTGGCAGTGACCCTATCCAATCTCTTCACTTGACAGAATCAAAGGCCATGACTTAAATCACACTGTGACTTTGATAGAGCTGAGGATGAAGTAAGATCTGAGCAAGGGGAGGCCCTTTCCTCCAGGAGTCAACTGTGATCGCTGGTGGGAGCACATCAAGCTGCCACAACGGAAGGCAGTGGGAGTCTACCAGATGGAGGATGGGAAGAGAGAATAGATTAGGTCCAGTGTTTCAACTCACCCCATCTCAAGAGTGTGTGGGTATGTGTGTATGAGTGTGTGAGTGTGCATGTGTGGCCACCAGCAGCCTAGAGTTGCCTCTCTTCCCTGGGGCAGTAAGTCTCATGCTCTGGTACATAAGCCAACCCAGACCAACCAACCACAGCAAAGCCCAGACTTCTTTACTTCATGTTTTCCAAGGATAGAAGGTACCCCTGAGGGTGAGCTTGGGGTACATAGTCAAGTCTTACTTATTACACTTTAAGAATAGAAGTATAGCCTGATCAGATGGTGACACAGTGGATAGAGCATCAGATTGGGACACGGAGGACCCAGGTTTAAAACCCCGAGGTCACCAGCTTTAGCATGGGCTCATCTGGTTTAAGCAAGGCTCACCAGCTTGAACCCAAGGTCTCTGGTTTGAGCAAGGGGTCACTCGGTCTGCTGTAGCCCCTCCCAGGGTCAAGGCACATATGAGAAAGCAATCAATGAACAACTAAGGTGCCGCAACGAAGAACTGATGCTTCTCATCTCTCTTCCTTTCTGTCTGTATGTCCTCTCTTTGTCTCTCTCTGTTTCTGTCACACACACACACACACACACACACACACACACACACACACAAATAGAAGTACAACATGCTTATAGGAAATTTTAGTACACAAATGGAGTTTACTCGGGAGGATCCTCTGCCTGGGTAAAGATGTGAAACCAAGCTCTTGATAAGTAACCTTGGTTTACCTAGGGCTGGGGTAGGTCAAGAGTGCTGGCTTTAATTCCCTGAAGAGTAGCCATGGAGACCTGTGTATGTCTCCAAAGAGGATGAAGTAGAGTTATAGGGAGATAGCTCTCAGCTGTTCCTAACATGTGACTTCCTGATATCTGGAGCTATGCAGCAATGCTGCATGGCGCAATCTCTCTTCATAAGTAAGTAGGGAGTTTCTCAACCCATCTAGTAGGTGCAAGAGTCTTCAAGAGGTGGATGCTAAGGTGTCTGCTAACAACAGATTCCTCAACACTGGCTGGTTTGTTGGAGAAGCAGAGGGCAGAGAAGTGGCCCTATAAATAATACAAGCTTATTTAGACTCTAGCTATTATCAACAGAATATTCTTCTCTAGCTGTGACCTGTGACTGGTATCCTCTTGGGCAGCGCTGAGCTGACACTCCATCACCTGTGCCCCTGCTAACAAACTGTAGGAGTTATGGCTCTGTCCCCATCGCAATACTGCACCAGAGCTCGCCACTGTCGGCCTCCCTGCAAACAAGCCAGAAAGTGCCCCCAAAGTCACCACCATTTCCTCAGACTTTGGATGTGTTTATTTTTCAGTTTAACAAGAATTTAGATGACCACTATGTCCTCTTCCATGTATACTGTAAACTGAGCTAATAAAACAGAGAATTCAGAGATCATAACTAAAAAGAATATTATTCATTTTAAGCCCTGGATGTTTATGAGAAGAAGGTCTAATCACTTGGGCATATTCCAGAGATTAATGTCCCTCGTTAGGAACTCTCAGAGGGAAAGTGGATTCAACCAGGAACCCAAGCCACTCTTATTCCCACTTCTCACTTGCAGGGGGACTCAGGGTGGGAGAAAACTAGCCAGCTACTCCTGAACATTAAAGTAATTCAAACAAAAAATCCAATTAAAGATAAGTTGCCGGAAGTTTGAAAATTGAGTTTGCAAGGGAAGAATAAAGAGATGGAGGAGAACTAGGCTTCCATTGGGCTCAAGCCCATGGCCAGTGCCGTGGCGTTGGCAGTCGAGCTGAGCTGCTCCACAGTATTGCTGCCTCGGCATCCGCTGTGTTTGGTCAAGCAGCCTGCAGGGACCTGAAACTGATACCAGCCCCTTCATGCAAGCACATGCCCAAGACAGCAGCACAGAGTCACAGGCAGATGGAAGTCTCTGTCCCCAACAGCCCTGTAACATACAGTGGCCCTCCCAGTGTCTGTTTGCCTTATGCACCACTTAGACAACACCCCCACAGGGCTTACCCTGATCTTCTGTTTGAACAGACCAATCTGGCCCTAGCCTGGGAACCTCAGAGCACTCACACTTGCCTCCTTCTCTCTGTCTGCCTCAATATCACCATGCAGGCCCTTGAGGCATGCTAGGTACTTCCTCTAAGACTAGTGAAGCCCTGGCCGGTTTGCTCAGTGGTAGAGCGTCATCCCAGCGTGTGAAAGTCCTGGGTTCGATTCTTGGCCAGGGCACACAGGAGAAGCGCCCATCTGCTTCTCCACCCTTCTCCCTCTCTTTCCTCTCTTTCTCTTCCCCTCCTGCAGCCAAGGTTCCATTGGAGCAAAGTTGGCCCAGGCACTGAGGATGGCTCCATGGCTTCCACCTCAGGTGCTAGAATGGCTCCAGTTACAACAGAGCAGTGCCCCAGATGGGCAGAGCATCACCCCCTGGTGGGTATGCCAGGTGGATCTCAGTCAGGCGTATGTAGGAGTCTGTCTCTCTGCCTTCCCGCTTCTCACTTCAGAAAAATACAAAAAAATAAAAATAAAAAAAAAAGACTAGTGAAAAATAAACTTCTCTATTTCCTTGCTCTTGGGTCTATTGTTGAACTTCAGCTCACCGTGGAGCATTCTGTGCTCCACTTCACAGACATTAATTTAACAAAGTCACAAACCTTAGGGGAGGAGTGAAAATGATATGTTGCTAGGATCCAGAGTCACCTGCAGCTCAGGTTTCTTGAGCCCAGAAGACGAGAAGCAGCTGCCAGTTTTATAAAAATATAGCTGTTTCTTAGAGTCATAAAAGACTATGTGAAGGACCCCAAGAATCTGAGAGCAGTTCCCTCATGTGACAAATAGGGAAACTGTTTGGGGTGTGAGGACATCTCAGCACCATTGCTAAGAGAGTGAGTGGTAGAACAGAACTGTATCTCATTGTAGCTGACCCCTAGCTCAGTGTGTTTTATCCATCATACCAGCCCAGCCCTCTAAGTGCCCCTGTGGGCAAAGCTGACAACTGAGACCGACTTGAAGGTAAAGCCAGCAGTAAGTGTATCTGTCACCACGGTGCCTCCCCTTCCATGGCCCTCCTCCAAATACTGGAGGGCAGGGCTGCTCTGCCTTTCAGCAACTTCCACGCTCCTACAGCTCCATGTAGGCGGACTTGTCCTGGGAGGGTTTGCTTGTCCCTCTCTACTTTTCATCTAAATGCATTTCTAGAAAGGGCTGACCTAAGCCAGGCGACTGTAACAATCCCCACTGAGGTGGGCACCTTTCTGTGCTTACACCTTCACAGAACTTAACACAAATGATTCTGTGGGTAAAATGCAGAGCTATTTTTGAACAAGGGCACCTTCCCTGTGGCCCTGGCCAATTCCCACACTATTCTCAAGGCTCAGTGATCCAGGTATGACCCTTCTGGGTGTCCCATCCCTGGTGCAGAGCACCTGGTCCTGAAGCAGCACTTGGAACAGGGATCTGACTCAGCAAGGGGTCTTGAGTGCCACCTCTGCTGTCACCAGCAGTGCCCAGTGGACCAGGAGCCAGGGGAAGAGGAATTAACTCTCACCCTCACCCAGGCCACCACACAGCAGGCGTGTCTAGAAAAGAAAATATGTCATCATTGCCCACAAGAGAATGTAATGACCCAAATTATGGCCTGTCAGATGAGGCAGTGCCTGCCCCGGGGGGGGCGGGTGTCGAGGCAGTGAGCACGGCTCACAGAGCAGGCAAGAGAGAGACACGTGTGCCTGGGAAGCCCAGAGGACAGGGGACTTGGGCTCAAACTCCAGCGATGGCTTCTGTTTTAACACTCCAAGGTTCTGAAGTCCCCTGGGTCATTCTGGGAAACAGGATGACATCAGGGCATCCCAAGTTGGGTGTGGGGCACATGAACAAGTCACCGTTTAAACAAGGCCATGTAACCAGGAAACCATCCTCTCAACCAGAGCCCTTAAAGACTTTTTCTTTTTCTTTTTTTTTTAAAAGGTTTTAATTTTGCAGACTCTTTCTGGAGGATGGAATTGTATAGTAAACCCTACTGCCCGAAGCGGTGAGGTGTGGGGGTAATGGAAACCATTCTCATGCTGGGGCAGAAAGGTGGGTCCAGTCCCACTTTTATAACTGGGAAAACTTGGGTAAGGTATTTTCCTTTCTAAGCCAAATTTACTTCACAATATGACTTCCCACAATGGCTCTAAGGATTAGGCACTTATTCACTCAAAATACACTGTTTATTAAGCATTCATTCTATGTGGGGACATGCCCAAGCTAGTGAACATTGATAATAGTTGCAGTAGTAATAATAATAGCTGTCACTGCAGTTGTAGAGATTGCAGGACAGAAGTAGGAGTAAGCATTTACTGTCAGACACAGTTGCAAGAATTTCACATTATTGACTCATTTAAGATCCCCAGTAACCCTATGAGGGAAGTCCTAATGGTATAGTATTTTTCATAGTTGAATAAACTCACAAGATAAGTAAATTATCCAATAGCCATAATCATTGCGTTCAAATAGCCTATCTTATTGGAATCAGACATTAGGAGGAGATCATTGTAAAATTACAATGAAAATCACCAGGTTAAAATTCAGAAAATAGCAAGAAACAGATCAGACTCTCAATTCGGTGGTCATGGATAGCACCAAAGCTTGCACTGAGAGTTGAGAAAGCGTTACCCATGAGAGACACGTGAAATAACGTCAGAAGCACCTCTTACCCTCTCATGCAGAGCAGTTAATTAATCACTGCCAGTCCCCCTTCCTTTATCAACTCTCTGTTATAGAAACTTGTCATGGATATCTACTAAAAGGTTTATAATCAAGGTTAAAGACAACTGTACTTCTAAGACTGAAAAGGAAGTGATGCAAGTAGACTTGACCTGGAGCCAGAGAGCCTGCCTGAATAAATAAAACCAAAGGTGACAGCAGTCCCAGGAAAACTAGGGACTGTCCTGTGGCTTGCCTAAAGTAAAAGACAATCCCAAAAAGCCTGATGTGGCACTGTGACAAGGGAGTATGTGCAATGCAGTGTTATCTACCATCCATGAGAATAAACCAATGGACTGGGCTAATGACACTCCTTTCTGATATTCAGACATTTGTTCAAAACAAGCTAGGGATCTTACCCTTTATAAAAATTTTGATGGATGGATGGATGGATGGATGGATGGATGGATGGATGGATGGATGGATGGATGAGTTGGTGGGTAGTTGTATGGATGGACAGGTGGATGGATAGGTGGATGGATGGGTGGATAGATAAATAGCCTGTCTTTATAACATCTCTAAAAGACTTATTTCAATCATCACTTTTCTATTAAGAAACAACCAATTCATCCTGATAGTAGCTGGGCTCAGAGTTTATTAAATACATTTTCTAGCACTGAGACAGGGGACCTATTAGGATAGTAATGGAAACTGCACTTTCAGACCAGCTATTTGTGGCAAAATGACTGTTCAATATATTTTGAAGCTTCTTGATAATCCATCTAGTGCATCTTCTATATTCTGTGACAGCCTCAGGAAATACTTCAGGGGATGGGTGGGGGGACCAAGATGGAATTACAAGTTACAACAGGAGTGCATTCTATATGTTTTACATGTTGAGGTTATGCCTAACAATGCATTTCAACTAAATTATTTGTTGATAAATCATAGATCTGATGCAAGTTAATATGGAAATTCTCTTTTAAATGTAGATCTGTCGAAAGTGGGTGAAAATAAATAATTTAAAGAACTTTGAAAAACCTGGTTGTTTTAAGGATTATACAGTAAAGTGTTAAGAAATATCATTATAAGCAAATGCTATTTTTCGTAATTAAGTAACGAGTTTTGGAATATCTTAAAAACAAGCCAATAATTTTAAATATTTATTGTGCAGTCTTGTTTACACATTTGGGACAAATCATTTTGAATTCTATGAGAATTTCTTATTTTTTTTATAAATGAAGAGGTTTAGGAAGAATAAACTTAAGAGTTTTATAAAACAGCCAGTTTGCTGGAAGCTGTCTACTTGATTATGGGCTTGAAAATTGAATAGGTCATGGGCTGAATTAATAGAAGTATGTACTTCAAGTCAAAGAAGGTGAGGTTATTATTCTAGTAGCTAAACTTTAGAAATATTAGTAATACCGACCATTCCCCACAAAAATATTCAAAGTATTAAAGTATATAAAACCTGTGATATGTTAGAAATGTTGATAGATCTAGAATTGTGGATGATAATGAAGATGTGGAGAGAAATATAACAATAATGTTGATATACTCAAATTTGCTCTTTGCCTAAAGTGAGCAGACCAAAAACTAAGGGGTGGAAATGAGAAGGAATAAAGCTTCAGATCTTATGTGAGTTTCCTTTCCAAAAAGGAAAGGCAAAAGACAGCAAGGAAAATCTGAGAAATGATGCATAAATTCATGGCAATGAATATGAGGCTGAACTGCCAAGTGGACCCCAACATAACCCACGCAAATTCATTGCGAGGCTTGTTCATGAGAATCATTCCAAGAGCTTGTTTTAAAAACAGGGAACCTAAGTGGAGCCAAGCAATGTGGGCCCTTCTGCAAGGGATGGGGGCAGGACCTGACACAAAGTAGCAGAAACCCAGTAGAGATAGGAGGTCCTGGCACAAGGGAAGGCCATGGAAGGTGGAGGTGGATATGACCCCAGGTTGGAGTCTGAGTGGGGCAAAGAGAGTCCCTAAGCAGGGAAAATGGTGGCAGCAGCAGCCCAGCGTGTGTAATATCAGAGCCTGAGCAGGGAGGGGAGAAGCGGTGCAAGGGTTGCCATGGCAGCCTGGCATCTGGTGGTAGAGTCCAAACAGGATGGGGAGAGACTCTGTGCAGCCTGGCGAGGGGTATCAGAGCCTGATTGGGTGAGAAATGTGCTAGAAAAAGGGCAAGGGGCAGCAGTGGCAACTTAGGGAGGAATTTAGGAGCACAGTGAGAAGGACATGGATCGGCCCTGGCTGGTGATTCAGTGGGTGGGGTGTCAGTCCAGCATATGGAAGTCTCGGGTTCGATTCCCCAGTTAGGGCACACAGGAGAAGTGACCTTCTGCTTCATCCCACCCATCCTTTTTCTCTTCTCCTCCCATAGCCAGTGACTCGACTGATTTGAGTATTGGCCTGAGGTGCTAAAAATAACTTGGTTGATTAGAGCTCTGGCCACAGACCAGGTTGCTGGGTGGATACTGAACAGGCATATGTGAGAGTCTGTCTATCTTCTCTTTTCTCCCCTAAAAAATTAATAATAATAAGGTTATAGATGCAGGGGAGTGGCACAGGCAGCAGTCTGGAATGACGTGTTAAAGCCCAAGAGCACCAAAAGCTTCAGTAGTGAAAGGATATTGGTTACACTCTGGGCCAATTTTTCAAATAAGTTGGGATATGGAGGATCATGCGAGGAGCTGGCTTCTCACAGTTGGGGAAAGAAATTAAACATATGGAAATAAAAAAACACTATAGCCAAGAAGTGTCAAATTTAAATGGAGTTTAGTATATGAATTCATGGTTTTAAAGATGTAGATATATTGCAGCATATAGACAGCAAGAAAATTGAGTATGCAGGTGCATATATAAATGCATATATTCCCCAGCCCTGCCTACTGAGGACTGGCAGCAGCGACACCCAGTAACAATGAACATGCCTGGCACCAATCTTAGTATTTGAAAAGCATCCTCCATAGAAGACACGAGATCTCCTTGGAGAAATACAGTAGCTCAGTCTAGAGCTCGTGCAGGGAAAGTACATGACTAGAGCATCTTTTCCTGCCAGAACAGGAGATGCTCAATGAATAATGGGAGCTTAGCCGAAGGACACAGGAGCCAGTTCAAAGGGGATCCTTCTGCCCTAAGTCAGGACATTTCAAGTCTCAAAATAAATAAAGAGAAGAACAGATTATAACCCAATAAAGAAAACAGGAATTTATGGACCCATTCTGGTATTGGTAAATAAGTAAAGAAGAGAAAATTTTTCATTATACTGGAATGCCAACTAATAAACGGATGAAAACTGATCATTTGAAAATCACCATATAGCAACCATCATAGCACTAGTTAATTCAGGCAAGAAACATCAATGGACACTAAAACTAGTGTATAAAAGTGCAATGAGGCATGTGACAGCTTCAAAATACATCTCCTCAAAATATTTATTGATTATAAAGAAAAAAAGGAATTTACAAAGACCTGATACCTAGCAAGAATGTATATCCTTCCCTATCTAGGTTCACCATTCTTTTATATATATATTTTATTATTATTAATTCTAATGTGGTGACACCAATAAATCAGGGTACATATGTACAATGAAAACATCTCCAGGTTATCTTATCACTCAATTGTGTTGCATACCCATCACCAAAAGTCAAATTGTCCTCTGTCACCTTTAATCTGGCCTTCCCTGTGTCCCTCACCTCCTCCCTATCCCACTCTTCCCTCCTCCCCCCATCCCATAACCACCACTCTCTTGTCCATGTCTCATATTCTCACTTTTATGTCCCACCTATGTATGTAATCATGCTGTTCTCAGTTTTTCTTTTTTTCTGATTTACGTATTTCATTCTGTATAATGTTATCAAGGGACATCCATTTTGTTATAAATGATCCGATGTCATCGTTTCTTATGGCTGAGTAGTATTCCATAGTATATATGTACCATAGCTTTTATATATATATATATTTTATTATTATTAATTCTAATGGGGTGACACCAATAAATCAGGGTACATATGTACAATGAAAACATCTCCAGGTTATCTTATCACTCAATTGTGTTGCATACCCATCACCAAAAGTCAAATTGTCCTCTGTCACCTTCAATCTGGTTTTCCCTGTGTCCCTCCCCTCTTCCTTATCCCACTCTTCCCTCCCGCCCCCCATCCCATAACCACCACTCTCTTGTCCATGTCTCATATTCTCACTTTATGTCCCACCTATGTATGAAATCATGCTCTTCTCAGTTTTTCTTTTTTTCTGAGTTACTTATTTCACTTCGTATAATGTTATCAAGGTACATCCATTTTGTTATAAATGATCCGATTTCATCGTTTCTTATGACTGAGTAGTTTTCCATAGTATATATGTACCATAGCTTTTTAATCCACTCATCTTCTGACGGACACTTGGGCTGTTTCCAGATCTTCGCTATTGTGAACAATGCTGCCACGAACATGGGGGCGCATTTCTTCTTTTCGAACAGTGTTATGGTGTTCTTAGGGTATATTCCTAAAAGTGGGATAGCTGGGTCAAAAGGCAGTCCGATTTTTAATTTTATGAGGAATCTCCAAACTGTTTTCCACAGTGGCTGCACCAGTCTGCATTCCCACCAGCAATGCAGAAGGGATCCCTTTTCTCCACATCCTCGCCAGCACTTATTCTGTGTTGGTTTCCTGATAAGTGCCATTCTGACTGGTGTGAGGTGATATCTCATTGTGGTTTTAATTTGCATTTCTCTAATGATTAGTGATATTGAGCATTTTTTCATATGCCTATTGGCCATCTGTATGTCCTCTTTGAAGAAATTTCTATTCATTTCTTTTGCCCATTTTTTGATTGGGATGTTTGTCTTCCTGGTGTTGAGTTTTATAAGTTCTTTATAAATTTTAGTTATTAACCCCTTATCAGATGTACTGTCGAATATGTTCTCCCATTGTGTGGTTTGTCTTTTTATTCTGTTCCTATTGTCTTTAGCTGTGCAAAAACTTTTTAGTTTGATATAGTCTTATTTGTTTATCTTGCCTTTTATTTCAGTTGCCCGTGGAGATAAATCGGCAAATATACTGCTGCTACAGATGTCGGAGAGCTTGCTGCCTATGTTTTCTTCTAAGATGCTTATGGTTTCACGGCTTATGTTTAAGTCTTTTATCCATTTTGAGTTTGTTTTTGTGAATGGTGTAAATTGATGGTCTAGTTTCATTTTTTTGCAGGTAGATGTCCAATTTTCCCAACACCATTTGTTAAAGAGGCTGTCTTTACTCCATTGTATGTTCTTTCCTCCTTTATCAAATATGAGTTGTCCATAAAGCTGTGGGTTTATTTCTGGGTCCTCTGTTCTGTTCCATTGATCTATGTGCCTGTTCTTATGCCAGTACCAGGCTGCCTTGAGTATAATGGCCTTATAGTAAACCTTGATATCTGGAAGAGTGATGCCTCCTGCTTTATTTTTTCTATTTAAGATTGCTGAGGGTATTCGTGTTCTTTTTTGGTTCCATATAAATTTTAGGAATATGTTTTCTATATCTTTGAAGTATGTCATTGGTATTTTAATTGGTATTGCATTGAATTTATAAATTGCTTTGGGTAATATAGACATTTTAATGATGTTTATTCTTCCTAGCCATGAGCACGGTATCTTCCTTGATTTCTTTTATCAATGTTCTATAATTTTCTGAGTACAAGTCCTTAATCTCCTTGGTTAAATTTACTCCTAGGTACTTTATTTTTTTGGCTGCAATAGTGAAGGGGATTGTTTCCTTAATTTCTTTTGCTGATATTTCATTGTTGGTGTATAGAAATGCCTCTGATTTCTGAGTATTCATTTTATATCCTGCCACCTTGCTGAATTCATTTATAAGGTCTAGTAGTTTTTTGACTGAGACTTTAGGGTTTTCAATATACAATATCATATCATCTGCAAATAGTAACAGTTTTACTTCTTCTTTTCCAATTTGGATGCCTTTTATTCCTTCTTCTTGTCTGATTGCTGTAGCTAGGACTTCCAGAACTATGTTGAATAAGAGTGGTAAAAGTGGGCAACGCTGCCTGGTTCCTGATCTTAAGGGGATTGCTTTTAATCTTTGTCCATTTAGTATGATGTTTGCTGTCAGTTTATCGTAGATGGCCTTTATCATGTTAAGGAATGATCCCTGTATTCCCACTTTACTGAGAGTTTTGAGCATGAATAGGTGCTGGATGTTATCAAATGCCTTTTCTGCATCTATTGAAATTATGATGTGATTTTTGTCCTTCCTTTTGTTTATGTGATGAATCACATTGATTGATTTGCCAATATTGAACCAGCCTTGCCTCTCCAGATTAAATCCCACTTGATCGTGGTGTATGATTTTTTTCATATATTGCTGAATCCAGTTGGCTAATATTTTGTTGAGAATTTTAGCATCTAAATTCATCAGGGATATAGGCCTATAATTTTCTTTCTTTGTGTTGTCTTTGCCTGGTTTTGGGATCAGAATTATGCTCGCCTCATAAAACGAGTTTGGAAGTCTTCCTACCTCTTGAATTTTTTGAAATAGCTTGAGAAGGATAGAAGTTAGTTCTTCTTTGAATTGTTGATAGAATTCACCTGTGAAGCCATCAGGCCCAGGACTTTTCTTTTTTGGGAGTTTTTTGATAATTGTTTCGATCTCATTTGTTGTAATTGGTCTGTTTAAGTGTTCTGATTCTTCCAGATTGATTTGTGGAAGGTTATATGACTCAAGAAATTTAGCCATTTCACCAAGATTGTCTAATTTTTTGGCATATAGTTCTTCATAGTATTTTCTTACAATGCTTTGTATTTCTGTTGTGTCAGTTGTTATTTCTCCACTGTCCTTTCTAATTTTATTTATTTGAGTCCTCTCTCTTTTTTTCTTGGTGAGTCTAGTTAAAGGTTCATCAATCTTGTTTACCTTTTCAAAGAACCAACTTCTGGTTTCATTGATTCTCTGTATTGTTTCCTTAACCTCTATGTCATTTATTTCTGCTCTGACCTTTATTATTTCCTTCCTTCTACTTGTCTTGGGTTTTATTGGTTGTTGTTTTTCTAGTTCTTTTAGATGCAGGGTCAGGTTGCTTATTTGAGCTTTTTCTAGCTTCTCATGATATGCCTGTAGTGCAATAAACTTAGTCTCAAAACTGCTTTTGCTGTGTCCCATAAATTTTGAGTTGATGTATGCTCATTATCATTTGTTTCTAGAAACTTTTTTATTTCTTCTTTGATCTCATTGTTAATCCATTCATTATTTAATACATGCTATTTAGTTTCCAAGTGTTTGAGTATTTTTTCAGTTTTTCTTTTGTGGTTAATTTCTAGTTTCATGGCATTGTGATCAGAGAAAATGCTTGATATGATTTCAGTCTTCTTAAATTTATTGAGACCATTTTTGTGTCCTAACATGTGGTCTATCCTAGAAAACGTACCATGAGCGCTTGAGAAGAATGTATATTCTACTGCTTTAGGGTGAGAAGTTCTGAAGATATCTATTAAATCAAGTTGATCTAGTGTATCCTTTAAGTCTGCTGTTTCTTTATTAATTTTCTTTCTTGAGGATCTATCCAGTGTTGTTAGAGGGGTATTGAAATCCCCTACTATGATAGTATTGCTGTTAATCTTGCCCTTTATATCCATCAAAGTCTGCTTTACGTATGTCAGGGCTCCTATATTTGGTGCATAGATATTTACAATAGTTATATCTTCCTGTTGAATTGTTCCCTTTATCATTATGTAGTGTCCTCCTTTATCTCTTACTACAGCCTTTGTTTTAAAGTCCATTTTGTCTGATATAAGTATTGCTACCCCTGCTTTTTTTTCATTTCCATTTGCATGAAATATTTTTTTCCATCCTTTTACCTTCAGTCTATGAGCATCTTTTGTTTTAAGGTGTGTCTCTTGTAGACAGCATATGTATGGGTCCTGTTTCTTTATCCATGCAGCTACCCTTTGTCTTTTGATTGGATCATTTAATCCATTTACATTTAAGGTTATTATTGATATGTAGTTGTTTATTGCCATTTTATTCTTTAAACTGTATTCTTCTTTTGCTCTATTCATTCCTCCCTTTAAACTGTTCACAAGAGGCCCGTTAGTATCTCTTGCAGAATTGGTTTGGTTTTAATGAATTCCTTGAGGCTTTCTTTTTCTGGGAAGCTCTTTATTTCTCCTTCAATTTTAAATGTTAGCCTTGCTGGATAAATTAGTCTTGGTTGTAGGTTCTTGTTCTGCATTACTTTGATTATATCTTGCCATTCCCTTCTGGCCTGAAGTGTTTCTGTTGAGAAGTCCGATGTCATCCTTATGGGGGCTCCTTTGTAGGTGATAGCCTGTTTTTCTCTAGCAGCTTTTAAAATTTTTATTTTATCCATTAGCTTTGGTATTTTAACTATGATGTGTCTTGGTGTAGATCTTTTTGGGTTTCTCTTTAATGGAGTTCTGTGTGCTTCTTGAACGTGTGGAGTGTTTCCCAGCCTTAATTTAGGAAAGTTTTCTGCTATGATTTGATTGAACAACGTTTCCATTTCCTGTCCTCTCTCCTCTTCTTCAGGCACCCCTATGATGCGAATGTTGTTTCTCTTCATGTTGTCACAAAGCTCCCTTAGAGTTTCCTCACATTTTTTAAGTCTCTTTTCCTTTTTCTTCTCTGCTTCTGTGCCTTTGTTTATTGTGTCCTCTAACTTGCTTATTCGATCCTCAGCATGATTCATCCTGCTTTTAATTCCTTCCATTGTGGTCTTCAGTTCTGATACTGTATTTGTCATGTCTGTCTGATTCTTTTTTATTATTTCAATTTCGTTTTTTATACTTGTTATCTCTTTATTTAGGTGTTCATAATGACTATCCATTGTTCCTCTTATTTCTTTGAACATCCTAACTATCATTATTCTAAATTCTGCTTCTGTTAAATTGATTATATCTGGTTCATTCAGGTCCTTCTCTGGGGATTTCTCTTGATTCATTTGGTTTGCATTCCTCTGCCTGCCCATTTTTTCTGTGTATAAGCAAGTTGTGGCCACTGGAGTCCAGTAGGTGTTGCCTTTGTGTTCTCTAGGTGTGGTCTGTCTGCAGGCCCCCCACCCCCTCTGCCAGTGCCTAGGATGGTTGGGTATGAGCGTTGCCAGCGCCGGCCCACTGTGGCTTTTGCTTTGATTTCTGCCTCTCCTCTGTGGGAGAGGCTGTCACTGAAGCCACAAGCCTTAGCACCAAGGGTAGAGTTGAGCACCTTTTCTCAGCTGCGGACCCAGCCTATTTCCGGAGTTCCGCCCAGAACCCTCAGTCAGAGCCTGCTCGCCACAGTTTCGCGTGTTGGGCGGGGCTTTTGACGTGCTCTCAGCTGTAAGTGTTTGCCCATCTGGAGATTTAGCCCCGCTCTCAAGGCCAGGGCTCTTCTGCACAGGGTCGCAAACCCAGGTTTATTGGTCCGGGCGTTTTTGCTGGCTTCCACTCAGCTGCGTACTTCCGCTCACCCCGGACTCTACCCCGCCCCCGCGGAGCTCGCTTGTGCATGTATGAATGCAATCCGCGGTTTATCCGGCCTGGCGAGGATAGTAGTGTGAGCTCAGCTGCGAGCTTCCACTTGTCTCGGGGTCTAGCCCGTTCCTGCGCTCGGAGCCCCCTCGCGCATGTATACTGGCCAACCGCGGTTTCCCTGGCCTGGGGGGGGCGGGGGAGGGCTGGTAGCGTGAGCTCAGCCACAAGCCCCTGCCCGTCCCTGGTCCTAGCCCGGTCCCCGCGGTCAGGGCCGGCTTGCGCAGGGTCGCAGAGCAGATTTCTGCCCGTTCTTGGCCTCCCGCTTTGTCCCTGTAAGTGGGATTAAAGGCGGTCCTGCAGCTTCCGGACCGCTTTCGCACGTCCCCTCCGACTCTCTGGGCTAGACTGAGCTCACACCGGCTTGGCCTCTGCCCACACCGACAGAACCGCGTTTCAGCGTTCTGTTGCCCCAAACCCTTAAGCAGCCCTCAGCAGAGTAGGAAGGGACCTAATACTCCACACTGTAGGCCTGGGAGCTCCCTCACTTGTTTCACAGCTCAAAACTGTCCCAACGCCTCTTCTAGGCTCTGGGACTGCAGGCTGGGGCTTGGTTCCTGGGACCCAGGTCCCTCCCTCTCCGCCAAACTTTCCTCCTGCCCCGCGGGTCTCTCCAGGCTGCCGTTTGCTCCGGGGAGCTGGGCAGCCATCTTCACGTTTTTGCTATTCCTACCAGTCTCAATGTGGCTTCTTCTGTGTTCCTTGGTTGAAGAGTCCACTTAGTTTAGTTCATAGTTGGTTTATCCAGATGATGGTTCTTTAAATTGAGTTATAATCCACTTTGGTTCTGGGAGTTGGAAGTTGGTACGTCCGCCTACTCCGTCGCCATCTTGCTTCCCCGGTTCACCATTTTTATGCATTGCACATTTTCATGTTTCTCCCATCTTTATTAGGTTGTCTTTCGCTGTGACTCATGTACATTTTTTTTAATACATTCTAGACTGTCAGTTACATGTGCTGCAAACATCTTCTGGGCATCATTTTACATTGAGATTGCTCATGGCATCTTTGGTCATATAGAAGCTATACATCTTGAGTCAAATATAGCAATATTTCCATATATAACTTGTATACATCGGGTTTTTCTTATGAAACTGTTTCCTTTGCCCCAGGTCATTGAAATGTTCATATAAATTTCTTGCAAGAATTTTAAAGTCATCTTTTGCACATTTAGTCTGTAATCTGCCTGACATTTATTTTGGTTGTACGAGATAGATGTGCAGTTTGTTTTATTTTCCTATGGAAAGCCAATTTTTTTCAATCCCAAGTCATACCTCCCCACTGATTTGTAAGGGCTGCTCTGTCACCTCCCGCATTCCTAGAGAAGACCAGTCTCTTTTAGGACTCTCGTTCTGCCCCACAACAGCAATAACTCTTGCCCCCGTTACGGGGAAGGAAAACACACCTCAGAGCATTGGTTCCTATAGTAGAAACTGTCATTAATTGTTTTTGTTTCTTTTTTCTGGCCAAGATAGTGAAAGGAAAAGCAAGATGAGCAGCTATTCTTGGGTCAGGAATATGCCAGCCAGCTTCTGGCCTCCAGACAACTTGACATTGGTCTCAGCACCAAGTATGAACAACCCTCCCACCCCCACTTACCTCATAGGCGCTGACACATGAGATGGGATGGGCATGTTTCCAAAGTCCAGTTCACATTTGACACAGGGTAGGTAGCAAGGACACTAGGCAAGCACAGGAAGTCAAAAATGCACAAAGTGAACATTTTGAATAAGAAAAAAACTGGATGAACCCCTGCACAGTATATTGAGAAGCCCTCCATTTTTGTGGGCTCAGAGCAGCACATACGATTTATTACATTACAGATTGTTAAATTGCACCATCTCCCTAGCTCCTGCCTCTCTGTGCTCAAGCTCAAACATGTATCCACAGCAGAAAGTCTTAGGTAGAGAGAAAGTTAGTGTTTAAGGAGTGTATTCAGAAGTTTTTAAAATGCAGAGACCAACCATACGCCACCTTCTGTAGGTGTTCAGCTATGCTCTTAGCTAATATCTGTGAAGAAAACATGCCTGCTTCATGCCCTAGGACTGTCTTCAGTAATGGGGCAGGTTTGAATTTAAGTCATTGCCAAGTTCTGTAAACCCTATTAGTGTGCAATAGCATTTCAAGTAGAACGGTTTCAGAGAAGACCGGGTGAGCTTCTCCCATGGCCTCCAAAGGAGCCTCAGCCTGTGCCAGAGGAGTTCTGGGCATGGAGAGTGGGGGGGAAACTGAGCCAAAGCCATGCATGAGATGAGCCAATTTTAAGTGAAATGGCCACGTGGAGAGACCCATCAGATCCTTTGCAAATGGACAAGTCATAAACCTGCCTAATGATTTGGAAACCCAAAATTGCCCCTTTCATTTTAAAGAATTTTTAATGTTGTCCTCTCCAATTGACACCATTAACAAAGACACCCTCCACTCCCCCACATGGTTTCCATGGTAGACAAATGTTTTCAGGAAGACCAGAGAGGAAAGGAACTCTCCGTGGGAGCAAGATCTGTGTGGAGAGAGGAGCATTTGCTAATTTCTCCAGCCACTGAGGCGGGGAGACTGCGGGTGTGCAAACCACAGAGAAAGCACAATTTACCTCAGCTGTAATTGCATCTTCCAACAGTTGTAATCTCGCTCTTTCTTTTGACACGTTCTTTAGGAAACACTCGTAATCTTATAATTTGAAAACAAATTCTATTTCAGTTGTCCTTCTGAAGGAGACCTTTAATGGTTTTGCTATAGGTAAAACTCTGTCGTTATGCTCTGCTTCCCACCCCAGCTTTCTGGATATCAAATTGCTCAGAAGCTGCAGTTCTTGTCAGTGATAATACTGCCCTTTCAAAAATTTTCTGTAAGCAGCCTGAAAGGATTCATTCAGTGCAGTGGTTTCATTAATTTATTAAAATGCCTTCCTCAAACAAAGCAGGAGAGTTGTTTGGGAATGTCAGGGTCCTCGAGCTGATTTGAAAATAACTCTGCAAAATACAACTGTCCAGGCTTTCCTAGGGGACGACAGAGGGCACTGGTGAAGGAAGCTAGCTGACGAGTGCCTGTGTGCTGTTTTCCCAGGGGCCTGGCGTTCCTGAACAAGTTAATCAGAGCAGTCACACTGGCCCATGTGGGGATTGTGTGGTCAATGTGGTTTTTGCTAAAGGTGACAGCACCGATCTTTCAGAATTGAATGGCCACTGCCCTAAGAGAGTGCTTTGGAGGCAGACAACTGGGCCCACTGGATGGGAAGAAGAATGGAGTGACCCATATGTGCTCCACTGGGTCAGCTGGAGCCTCAGGACTATCAAGGCCTGGGACACAGGGGGCTCTGGCCCAGGCAGCAGAAGTAAGGTAATGTGTGTTGAAAACCTGCATGAAATGTGAACAGGCTGTTCAAAAGCATTGGCTGGTACATATCACTTAAGGAAGAGTAAAATATATCTTCTTCAAACATAGCTCCTACACTCTGGACTTTAAATCATCCAGGTATTTATCGTTTCTTATTCCCTAAGAAAACAATGAGTCCCCGTTGTCTACTGAATAAGATCTACTCTTCTTAGCATGAAATTCAAGGCCCTCCACAAGTTGGCATTTGCTTGTCTTCAAAATCCTAATTCCTTACCACTTCCCCCTCCACACAGAGACACCCTTTACATACTCCAGTGAAACTAGACACCTGCCCTTTCCTCATCATGCCAGAAACAGTGCCTACTTATATCTTTTTCTGGTGGCTGAAGACCCTCTTCAACTCTCAGGCAACCTGTCAACTCTATTGATTCTTTGAAGCCCAGGTCAAAAGCAAAGAACAATGGACTAACTTTATGGTGTTTCGTGTCCACACTGCACATTCCCTCCAGGGGATGAGCTCCCTGGAGGCAGCTCCAGTTTGGATGCATCGTCCACTCCTGTGACTCTCAACCCTTCTCAGACACCTCGGTGATCTCCATGGGGAGCTTTGTAGAAGCACCAACACTGGGTGCCTACACTGAGGACTCTTGTACAATGGGTTGAAGTTAGGCTCTGAAGATAGTAGGTATTTTTTTACCATCTTAAACATGTTCAAGTGTATATAGTTCAGTAGTGTTAAGAATAATCCCATTGTTGGGCAATCATTAGAACATTTTTATCTTCTAAAACTTGAACTCTGACCTATTCAATAACAACTCCTCATTCCCCTTTCCTCTCAGCTTCAGCAAACACTATTTTACTTTCTGTCTCTATGAACTGGACTATTGTGACTATCTCATAACATGGAATTATACAATATTTGTTTTTTGGGTTTATTTCCCTTGACCAACTGTCAAGATTCATTCGTGGTATAGCATGCAACAGGACTTCCATCATTTTCAAGGTTAAATAATACTTTGTTGTATGTCTGTATCACATTTACTTTGCCCATTCATCTGTCGTGGACATTCAGTTTGCTCTCACGTCTTGGCTACTGTGAACAATGCTGCAATGAATGTGAGTGTTTAAATGTTCCACAAGATTCTGTTTCAGTTCTTTTACACAGACCCAGAAGTGAGATTGCTAGCTCACAAGATAATTCTATGTTTAATTTTTTGAGGAATAACCACACTGCTTTTCATAGTGGCTATACCATTCTACATTCTCAGCAGTGCTTGGTGGTTCCAACTTCTCCACATGCTTACCAACACCTGTCGCTTTCTTCTTCTTTTTTTAACAGTAATCAGCTTAATAAATGTATACTGATATCTTATGTTTGATCTTGATTTGCATTTCTTAAATTAGTGATGTTAAGCATCTTTTCATGTGTTTGTTGGACATTGGTAATCAACTTTGAAGAAATATCTATTCAAGTCCTTTGCACACATTTTGTTGTTGTTGAGTTATAGGATTTTTTTATACATTCTGGATATTAACCCCTTGTGATAGATACAATATGTGAATATTTTCTCCTAGTCCATAGTTTGCCATTCTACTTTATTTATTATATCATTTCATGCACAAGTTTGACATAACCTTATTTGTCTAATTTTGTTTTTGTTGTCTGGGGGTTCTTTTTGGTTTCATAGCCAAGAAATGATTTTGAAACCCAATATTATGAAGCTTCCCCGTTATCTTTTAAGATTGTTATAGTTTTAAGTCTTATGTTTAAGTCTTCAATTCATTTTAAGTTAATTTCTGTATATGATGCAAGGCAAGGATCCAACTTCAAATATTTGCAAGTAGCCATCCAGTTTTTGCAACACTGTTGAAAAGGCTATTCTTTTCCCATAATGTGTGCTTGGCACCCTTGTTGAAGATTATTTCACCATGTAGATTAGGGTTTATTTCTGGGGTCTCTATTTTATTTCATGGGCCTATAAGTATATCATTATGCCAGTGCCACACTGTTTTGATCACCGTATCTTTGTGAAATGTTTTGAAACCAGGGAGTATAAACCCTCCAACTTTTTTCTTCTTTTGCAAAATTGGTTTTACTATTCTGGGCCCCTTAAGCACCCATAAAAATTGTAAGACATTTTTTCTAATAATGCAAAAATGTCATGGGGATTTTGACAAGGATTGCATTGAATCTGTAGATTGCTTTGAATTTCATGTCCCTTCAAAGCCACCTAGAGAATGCATTTTACTAGGAGCTTCTCAGGAATGTCCAGCGAATGATCTAGTTTGGAAACTACCATTTTCTCTCTACAGCGGTTAACACAAAACCTTGCCAATAGATATTAAATGAGAATTTTCTTTAACTCATTGATCAAGTATTTAGCACATATATTGTAACTATTTGTTCTCTTGAGCAATGTGATAGTAAATTTAATTTAAAAGAAGGGGTGAGGCCAGGGAATGGGGCTAGAATCAAAAACACTGTAAGACAGTGAATCATGAAAGCAAACCACATCTATAATATGCCTTCTTCCCAGAAGAGCACCCCTTCCCTCAAAGCAGAAAGTACGCACCTCCAGGGAACTGAGGAAATGAGAGGTTGTGAGTTGCCCAGAGTCACGGCCAGCCTATCCTGACCTTTCTCAGGGATTCTTATGGACAAGATATCAATGGAGTGTCTTGTACTTAGAAATGCAAATAAAATTGCTTTGATGTGATGTATGTATACATTACAAAGTTATTACCACCATAGCATTAGCTAATACCTCCATCATGTCACATAACTACCATTTCTTTTTTGTGATGAGAATGTTAAAAATCTACTCTCTCAGAAACTTTCAAGTGCATAATATGGTATTATTAACTACAATCACCATTGGTGCTGTACCTTAGATCTCTAGTAATTATCTGTCTTATAAATGCCATCTGGTACCCTTTGACCAATATCTCTCCATTCCCCAATTATCACCCCAAGATCTCGGTAACAGAATTTTCCTGAAGACCTCTAGCCTCCTATTCTACCCCTAAGAAGAAATATGCAGCTACCCAGAGTTCTGGTTTAAAGATAAGTTCATTCTCTCTCTCTCTCTCTCAACACACACACACACACACACACACACACACACACACACACACTAAACTGCCCTTCTCCTGGCTCTCCATGCCTCCCTTTAGCTTGCAATGATGGGCACACTGTCTGCAGGCCTTCTTCCTTCAGGGAAGCCAACACCAATAGACCATAAGGCAGGGAAGGGGGTGGTAGAGAGAGTGATGCCTATCACCTCCCAGGGGAAGGAAAAAAGTTTTCAAATATGATTAACTGTAGAAATCACATAAACCTCTTATCAATTATACAACATTATTTTACAATTTAAAAAGTGTACATTTTTCATCAGGATAAAAATAAAAATCTACTACCAATGCATTCCAATATCCTGCCCTGCCTGTGTGAACTGGGCAGTCCTGGCAGCTCTGAGAAGGTCACATCCACCTGGGAACAGCTCCTCTGAGCCACCCTCCCTGAGCACAATTTGCAGGTCCTATTAATGGATGAGCAATCCAGTCAGGACTGGAACAATGCCTCAACAGATCTCAGCAATTTGGTTGTCTTAAAAGAATCCTTCCTGAAAAATAATAGCAGGCTCTCTTCTAGAAGAGATACTAAACCTTGGCTCAGAAATTGGGAAGAGAAAAAGAGTATCCTTTGCCAGAAGTGCCCCAGTGGGTCTTCAGTCATCAGCTTTCCTCTAAAGAAGAGAATAATGGCGTCGAGGGAATTTCAGGAGCCCAGAGGAGATAATGTCCTCTGGATAGGAAGTGACCACTTACCTAGCCCCTCAGCATCTACTTTTAGAACGACAGCACTGGCAGTCCAACATATTCTGTTGCTGTTGACCTGGCCCCAGTCCCAGTGGCCGAGACAAACAAGGACACAGTGTATGTGGGAGAGAATGTCATAAAAGTTCATAGAAGAAGAGTTGGAAGAGGAAGGGAGAGAGGGAAAGGAAAGTGAAAAGGGAAAGAAAAGGAGGAGGAGGAAACTAGGAAGGAGGAAGATACCCACCGTGGGTACAGTCTCAGGCATTGGCAGGCTTAGTCTTACAGGGCTCAGGATTACTGGAGGCTGGAAGTAACTCTCAGTGAGCAGAGCCCAAAAGTGGGAGTATTGACCACATATTTCGTCCTTCTTAAAATATTGGTGATTTCCACAAATGTCACTCCTATAATATAATCAGAATCAATCAATTAACTCCTGAAGGACACCTCTGAACTTCTGCTCCTAGGGATGAATATGTCTTCCTTGCCCCCCTACCTCACCCTGCCTGTCCTTCCCAGTTCAGCTCAGGTCATAGAGACCTCCGTGTTACCACCTCCACTGACCACCCAGCATTAACTAATGCTACCATTCCCTTCTCTTTCCGAATTTCTGCAGTAATTATAAACTGTCATGTCTGCTTGGCAGTGAGTCACGTACTACACAAGACATCGATGTCATTGTTCTTAGAAGTCTTGTTAAATATAGGGTGAACATACACCCAGACTTAGCCCCGAGGCACTGGTTTGCACAGGCTAGTTCAGATTAATAACTAATAGTGCCCATTTACTCTCCCAAGCATCCTGGGTGAGGAAGATAAATAAAATGCTCAGCCTGCTTAAATGTAATTTCTATGCCATTCCAGACTCCCAAATGAGAATCTAAAAGCTCCTCAGGGTGCTCTGTCATTCTCCACGCCAGCCTTGCTACCGACACGCAGTGCCCAATAACACTTGTATTGGGAGCATGCGCTACCCTCTTTATTATAAAAGATGGGAAATGGCGCAGAAAACCTCTCTCACAGCCACTCACCCGGGACTCCGGGTAATGGGGTCAGAGGAGAGGGCCAGAGCAGTGGGAAGAGAGAGTAAACTGGAAGCCACAGAGAGAAAAACTCTGAGGGAGAGCCACCCTAGCCCCTGGGCTAAGTCACTTCCCTAATCAAAAACAAATATTTCGGTGAGGAGAAGATGGCGATGGAGTAGGCAGACGTACCAACTTCCAACTCCCAGAACCAAAGTGGATTATAACTCAATTTTAAGAACCATCATCTGGATAAACCAACTTGGAGCAAAACTAAGTGGACTCTTCAACCAAGGAACACTGCAGAAGCCACATTGAGACTGGTAGGAATAGCGAAAACGCGAAGAGGGCTGCCCAGCTCCCCGGAGCAAACAGCAGCCCGGAGAGATCCGCGTGGCGGGAGGAGAGTTTGGCGGAGAGGGAGGGACCTGGGTCCCAGGAACCAAGCCCCAGACTGCAGTCCCAGACCCTAGAAGAGCCGATTGGACAGTATCGAGCTGTGAAGTAAATGAGGATACTATTTGGGAAAAAGAGAGAGTCTTCTCAGACCCAAAAATCTTTTTAAAGGGACAGCTCAGAAAGCCTCTCTCACAAACACGCACCCGGGGCTCCGGGGAACTGGGACAGAGGAGAGGAACAGAGCAGCGGGAACAAAGAATGGACTGAAGGCACGAGGACACTCTGAGGGACAGCCACCACGACCCATGGGCTAAGTCACTTCCCTAATCGAAAACGAATATTTCCCCGGGAGCTAGAAATACCAGCAAAGGGAGACAGGACACTAGCCAAACAAGCTCTCCCGCGGCAATTAGAGCAGACCTGCCTAGAGGGAGGGAGCTCCCAAGCCTACAGTGTGGAGACTTAGGGCACTTCTAGCCCCCTGAGGTTGCTGAAGCCTATGGTCGGGACAGGACGCCGAAACGCAGTCCTGTCGGTGTGGGCGAACAGTGAGAGCTCGGGCTAGCCTAGCAGGGGCAGAGGTGACGCGCTAAAGCTGTCCGGCAGCTGCGGGCCGCCTGTGACCCCACTTGTGGGGAAAAATACGGGCAGAGATCAGCCCTGCGACCCTGCGCTAGCCGGCCCTGACCGCGGGCACCGGGCTAAGACCAGGGACGGGCGAGGGGCCCGAGGCTCACGCTGCCAACCCCGCCCAGAAGGAGAAACCCCAGCGTGCCATCTGTGGGCGCGAGCGGGCTCCTACGGCGGGGGCGAGGGAGACACTGAGACCAGGGGAAGTTCCCTGCGGAGATCACGCCCTACGTGCGCGAGCTTTCTCTGAGCGTGGGGGCGGGGTAGGAGCCGGAACGACCGGAAGCTAGCCGCTGTGCGCACGCCAGCAAACACGCCCGGCCCAATAATCCCCGGTTTTCCGTTTCAGTCCCTGAGCAGGAGGGCCCTGGCCTCGAGGGCGGGGCTAAATTCTGGACGGGCAAAGGCTCACAGCTGAGAGCACGTCAAAAGCCCCGCCCAACCCACAAAACGGTGGCGAGCAGGCTCGGACTGAGGGGGCTGGGCGTAAGCCTTCCAGAAAAAGTCCGGGTCTGCAGCTGAGCAAAGGTGCTCACCTCTGCCCTGCGCGCTAACGCTAGTGGCTTGAGTGACAGCCCCTCCCGCAAAGGAGAGGCAGAAACCACAGCAATAGCTGCAGTGAGCCGGCGCTGGCAACGCCCACACCAAACCGCCCTAGGCAGCGACAGAGGGGGTGGCAAGCCTGCAGACAGACCACACCTGGAGAACACAAAGGCAACACATACTGGACTCCAGTGGCCACAACTTGCTTACACTCAGATAAAATGGGCAGGCAGAGGAATGCAAACCAAATCAACCAAGAGAAATCCCCAGAGAAGGTCCTGAATGAACCAGATATAACCAAACTACCAGAAGCAGACTTTAGAATAATGATAGTTAGGATGTTCAAAGAAATTAGAGCAATAATGGATAGTCACTATGAGCACCTAAATAAAGAGATAACAAGTATAAAAAATGAAATTGAAATAATAAAAAAGAACCAGACAGAAATAACAAATACAGTATCAGAACTGAAGACCACAATGGAAGAAATTAAAAGCAGGATAGATGACGCTGAGGATCGAATCAGCGAGTTAGAGGACACAATAAACATAGTTACAGAAGCAGAGAAAAAAAAGGAAAAGAGATTCAAAAAATGTGAGGAAACTCTAAGGGAGCTCTGTGACAACCTGAAGAGAAACAACATTTGCATCATAGGGATACCTGAAGAAGAGGAAAGAGGACAGGAAATGGAAACTTTGTTCAATCAAATCATAGCCGAAAACTTCCCTAAATTAAGGCTGGGAAACATTCCACAGGTCCAAGAGGCGCACAGAACCCCATTAAAGAGAAACCCAAAAAGATCTACACCAAGACACATCATAGTTAAAATACCAAAGCTAATAGATAAAGAAAAAATCTTAAAAGCTGCTAGAGAAAAAAAGATTCTCACCTACAAAGGAGCCCCCATTAGGATGCCATCGGACTTCTCAAAAGAAACACTTCAGGCCAGAAGGGAATGGCAAGATATAATCAAAGTAATGCAGAACAAGAACCTACAACCAAGACTACTTTATCCAGCAAGGAAAACGTTTAAAATTGAGGGAGAAATAAAGAGCTTTCCAGACAAAGAAAACCTCAAGGAATTCATTAAAACCAAACTAATCCTGCAAGAGATTTTAAGGGGCCTAGTGTGAACAGTTCAAAGGGAGAAAAGAATATAGCAAAAAAAAGAAAAATACAGCTTTAAAGAATAAAATGTCAATAAACAACTACATATCAATAATAACCTTAAATGTAAATGGACTAAATGATCCAATCAAAAGACATAGGGTAGCAGCGTGGATAAAGAAACAGGACCCATACATATGCTGTCTACAAGAGACACACCTTAAAACAAAAGATGCTCGTAGACTGAAGGTAAAAGGATGGAAAAAAATATTTCATGCAAATGGAAATGAAAAAAAAGCCGGGGTAGCAGTACTTATATCTGACAAAATGGACTTTAAAACAAAGACTGTAGTAAGAGATAAAGAAGGACACTACATAATGATAAAGGGAACAATTCAACAGGAAGATATAACTATTATAAATATCTACGCACCAAATATAGGAGCCCTGACATTCATAAAGCAGACTTTGATGGACATTAAGGGTGAGATTAACAGTAATACTATCATAGTAGGGGATTTCAATACCCCACTAACATCACTGGATAGATCCACAAGAAAGAAAATCAATAAAGAAACAGCAGACTTAAAGGATACACTAGATCAACTTGATTTAATAGATATATTCAGAACTTTTCACCCTAAAGCAGTAGAATATACATTCTTCTCAAGCGCTCATGGTACGTTTTCTAGGATAGACCACATGTTAGGACACAAAAAAGGCCTCAACACATTTAAGAAGATTGAAATTATATCAAGCATTTTCTCTGATCACAATGCCATGAAACTAGAAATCAACCACAAAAGAAAAACTGAAAAATACTCAAACACTTGGAAACTAAATAGCATGTTATTAAATAATGAATGGATTAACATTGAGATCAAAGAAGAAATAAAAAAGTTGCTAGAAACAAATGATAACGAGCATACGTCAACTCAAAATCTATGGGACACAGCAAAAGCAGTCCTGAGAGGGAAGTTCATTGCACTACAGGCATATCATAAGAAGCTAGAAAAAGAACATATAAGCAACTTAACCCTGCAGCTAAAAGAACTTGAAAAACAACAACAAATAAAATGCAGGACAAGTAGAAGGAAGGAAATAATAAAGATCAGAGCAGAAATAAATGACATAGAGGCTAAGGAAACAATACAGAGGATCAATGAAACCAGAAGCTGGTTCTTCGAAAAGGTAAACAAGATTGATGAACCCTTAACTAGACTCACCAAGAAAAAAAGAGAGAGGTCTGAAATAGATAAAATTAGAAAGGACACTGGAGAAATTACAACTAATTCAAAAGAGATACAAAGCATTGTAAGAAAATACTATGAAGAACTCTATGCCAAAAAATTTGACAATCTAGATGAAATGGACAAATTTCTTGAATCATATAAACTTCCAAAAATCAATCTGGAAGAATCAGAGCACCTGAACAGACCAATTACAACAGAGGAGATTGAAACAGTTATCAAAAAACTCCCCCCAAAAAAAAGTCCTGGGCCTGATGGCTTCACAAGTGAATTCTATCAAAAATTCAAAGAAAAATTAACTCCTATCCTCCTCAAGCTATTTCAAAAAATTCAAGAGGAAGGCAGACTTCCAAACTCCTTTTATGAGGCGAGCATAATTCTGATCCCCAAACTGGGCAAAGACAACACAAAGAAAGAAAATTATAGGCCTATATCCCTGATGAATTTAGACGCTAAAATTCTCAACAAAATATTAGCCAACCGGATTCAGCAATATATGAAAAAAAATCATACACCATGACCAAGTGGGATTTATTCTGGAGAGGCAAGGCTGGTTCAATATTGGCAAATCAATCAATGTGATTCATCACATAAACAAAAGGAAGGACAAAAATCACATGATAATTTCAATAGATGCAGAAAAGGCATTTGATAAAATCCAGCACCCATTCATGCTTAAAACTCTCAATAAAGTGGGAATACAAGGAACATTCCTTAACATGATAAAGGCCATATACGACAGACCCACAGCAAACATCATACTTAATGGACAAAGATTAAAAGCAATCCCCTTAAGATCAGGAACCAGGCAGGGTCGCCCACTTTCACCAATTTTATTCAACATAGTTCTGGAAGTCCTAGCTACAGCAATCAGACAAAAAGAAGAAATAAAAGGCATCCAAATTGGAAAAGAAGAAGTAAAACTGTCACTCTTGCAGATGATATGATATTGTACATAGAAAACCCTAAAGTCTCAGTCAAAAAACTACTGGACCTTATAAATGAATTCAGCAAGGTGGCAGGATATAAAATTAATACCCAGAAATCAGAGGCATTTCTATATACAAACAATGAACTGTCAGTAAAAGAAATTAAGGAATCAATCCCCTTCACTATTGCAGCCAAAAAAATAAAATACCTAGGAGTAAATTTAACCAAGGAGGTTAAGGACTTGTACTCGGAAAATTATAAAACATTGATAAAAGAAATCAAGGAAGATACAAACAAGTGGAAGCATATACCGTGCTCATGGCTAGGAAGAATAAACATCATTAAAATGTCTATATTACCCAAAGCAATTTATAAATTCAATGCAATACCAATTAAAATACCAATGACATACTTCAAAGATATAGAAAACATACTCCAAAAATTTATATGGAACCAAAAAAGAACACGAATAGCCTCAGCAATCTTAAAAAGAAAAAATAAAGCAGGAGGCATCACTCTTCCGGATATCAAGGTTTACTACAAGGCCATTATACTCAAGACTGCCTGGTACTGGCATAAGAACAGGCACAGTGATCAATGGAACAGAACAAAAAACCCAGAAATAAACCCACAGCTTTATGGACAACTGATATTTGACAAAGGAGGAAAGAACATACAATGGAGTAAAGACAGCCTCTTTAACAAATGGTGCTGGGAAAATTGGACATCTACCTGCAAAAAAATGAAACTAGACCATCAACTTACTCCATGCACAAAAACAAATTCAAAATGGATAAAGGACTTAAACATAAGCCGTGAAACTATAAGCATCGTAGAAGAAAACATAGGCAGCAAGCTCTCCGACATCTGTAGCAGCAATTTATTTGCCGATTTATCTCCACGAGCAAATGAAATAAAAGGCAAGATAAACAAATGGGACTACATCAAACTAAAAAGCTTTTGCACAGCTAAAGACAATAAGAACAGAATAAAAAGACAAACTACACAATGGGAGAACATATTCGACAGCACGTCTGATAAGGGGTTAATAACCAAAATTTATAAAGAACTTATAAAACTCAACACCAGGAAGACAAACAATCCAATCAAAAAATGGGCAAAAGAAATGAATAGAAATTTTACCAAAGAAGACATACAGATGGCCAAAAGACATATGAAAAAATGCTCAACATCACTAATTATTAGAGAAATGCAGATTAAAACCACAATGAGATATCACGTCACACCAGTCAGAATGGCGCTCATCAGCAAAACAACACAGAATAAGTGCTGGCGAGGATGTGGAGAAAAGGGAACCCTTCTGCACTGCTGGTGGGAATGCAGACTGGTGCAGTCACTGTGGAAAACAGTTTGGAGATTTCTCAAAAAATTAAAAGTCGAACTGCCTTTTGACCCAGCTATCCCACTTTTAGGAATATACCCTAAGAACACCATAACACTGTTCGAAAAGAAGAAATGCGCCCCCATGTTTGTGGCAGCATTGTTCACAATAGCGAAGAGCTGGAAACAGTCCAAGTGTTCGTCAGAAGACGAGTGGATTAAAAAGCTTTGGTATATATATACTATGGAACAATATTCAGCCATAAGAAATGATGACATCGGATCATTTATAACAAAATGGATGTACCTTGATAACATTATACGGAGTGAAATAAGTAAATCAGAAAAAAAGAAAAACTGAGAACAGCATGATTTCAAACATAGGTGGGACATTAAAATGAGACTACGAGACACGTACAAGAGTGTGGTGGTTACGGGATGGGGGGAGGGAGGGGAGGGTGGGATAGGGAGAAGGGGAGGGACACAGGGAAAAACAGATAGAAGGTGACAGAGGACAATTTGACTTTGGGTAATGGGTATGCAGCACAATTGAATGATGGGATAATCTGGAGATGTTTTCATTGTACATATGTACCCTGATTTATTGGTGTCACCCCATTAAAGTTAATAAAAAAAAAAAAAAAGATGGGAAATGAACAAGCCCGACTAACTTGGAAATATGTGGAATGTGAAGAAAGGAAGTTTTAATTTCACTGAGGCCCTTGTTTTTGTTTGCCTATGACTTAAAAATGTATCACATTCCAGAGCTGAAGATGAGTGCTGTTATCAAATCTGCATCTGCTCTTTAAATGTTCGCAGTGAAGGAGAAAGCGCCAGTTCCAGCGCAGACCTGCAGACCTGCTCGCCTGACCCCCGAGGATGGCTGGCCCTCCAGGAAGCTCAGGTGCCTCAGCCTGCCGGTCACATTGGCTTTCTCCAAAATGTACTTATTCTACTTCATTCTTACACTAACAGAAACAGCGCTGTCAAAGAACATGTAGATGTAAATGACAAACACGCTGAAAACAACAGTCTGGAAAATGAAATTTTTTCTTCCTTATTGAAACATTGTGTTCTCCAGGTGAAACTAAAAGTCATTTCTTTTCCCCCTCTTCATTTCCTTCCAATGAGAAGCAGGGAGATGATTATACTACCCTACATCTATTCATCTAGGCAGCCATCAGTACCTATTAAGCATGCACCACAGACGAAGTTCTGCGCTTTGCGCCAGACATGAAGGAAGACTGAAATGGGCAAGAGCCAGCCTCAAAAAGCTCAGAGTCTGATGTGCAAAACAGGCAATCAGATGCTTATTGGAAGAATTATGTAATTAATGCCTGATGTTAGTTAGATACACATGTTTCTTTCAGCAAGCTCTTAATAGAAATCTTTAACCTGCGTTAGAAGATAAAAACAGTACCTCCCTAAGAAGAGACATTTGGCCAGGGAACTAGACAATGAATAAGAACTGCGAAGGCAATAAATAAATAAATAAGAAGACTGTTGCTAACAGAGGTTGCAGCTGGCACATACACCTTCAGATGGAAGAGACTGTTGTGACTTTGAGAAGTGACCAGCATGCCAGCATTCCCAGACGTTGCGGGTGAGGTCTCAGAAAAGAGGAAGACTCTCCTGGTCCTGGCCTGTGGCTCCAGGCTTTGGTATCTTACTCTTCTCTTTGATCAATAATCCCGAGTCAATTATTCAAGGCCAACCACTAAGCAGGTAGGTGAACATAGGACATCACCACCAGGTCTCAAAGACTTTCTGTCTGGCTCCTATCATTTTAGGAAATAAATAATGAGAAATAGGCTTAGTAGAACCAAAGGCTTTGGCTATAATATTACCTGGAAACATGGACATATCTAACCATCACTGCTCCTAAACCAGTTGTACCACTTCTAACCCCTCCTGCTTCCTCTCAGGCCTCTGTTCCGCCTCAGGAATAACTAACACGTCAGCCACCAGATTTCCTGCATACTAGCAATATGCTAAATGCCTCCAAAGTAAAGAGGAAATGGGTAAAGTCTCTGCCTTTAAGAAATTTAACATGGGAACATGGGCAAGGGACACATTGGGAACAGGGTTCTGGCATGGTAGAAAGAAGAACGTGGATTTTGGAGTTAGAGAGACATGGGTTGAAATGCTGACTTTATCACTTACGAATTTGGTGACCTTACACAATTGTATTAACCTCTCTGAGCCTCAGTATATTAATTTGAAAAATGAAGATACTATCTGCCTGCTCCCTAAAATTACAGGGGAGATTGAACCAGGTAATAGTTTCAGACAGTGTGTGTGTGTGTGTGTGTGTGTGTGTGTGTAAAAGGAGGGGATCCAAATGAACAGAAAGAGGGAGCAAAATATAAACAAAAATTGTTCCAGCCCTGGTTGGTTGGCTCAGAGGTAGAGCGTCGGCTTGGCGTGTGGAAGTCATGGGTTAGATTTCTTGTCAGGGCACACAGGAGAAGCACCCATCACTTCTCCACCCTTCCCACTCTCCTTTCACTCTATTTCTCTTTTCTTCCTGCACCCAAGGCTCCATTGGAGCAAAGTTGGCCCAGGCTCTGAGAATGGCTCCATGGCCTTCACTTCAGGCACTGAAATGGCTCCGGTTGCAATGGAGTAATGTCCCAGATGGGCAGAGCATCGCCCCCTAGTGGGCATGCCGGGTGGATCCCAGGTGGCACATGTGGGAGTCTGTCTGCCTCCCCACTTCTCACTTCAGAAAAATACAAAAAAAAAAAAAAAACTGTTCCGTCCTCTTAACTTTACAGACTGATAGGCATAGAGACAAAAACAAAAAACAAAACAAAACACTGCAATTACAATATAAAATGGAAACTTAACAATTTGGAAAACAATGATGAGTTTCAGTAACATGGAGGAAGAGACAGATTCAAAGATGTATAAATTCAAATTACACAGATTTGAAAGTGTGATGTAAAATTATAAATTTGGTTTTCTATGACTAGAAATAATGTGAAATCCCTGAATGTAAAATGCATTAACTCATTGTTCTTTCCAAAACCATCAGGCAAAATATGTTGAAGTTCTTTCTTTCACACTCTAACCACCGGGCATGGACACTTTAGCTAGTAACAGAAATGCCGGCCTTCTGTGTGTTCAGTCTTTACTTACACAAGTGTCCAGCTATGCATAGTCATTAGAAATCCATAAGTACAGTTACCTTATATTTGGAGTGGGGTAGAAAAAAACGAATAAGATTCAATAAACAAATAAGGGTCAGGGAAATGATATAAGGAAGAAAAAAAGAGTAAAGGTTGAGTTTTAGTTTTCATGTTTATGTGACTTGGTACCTGACAAAGCTGTTTAATAAGATCACATTGATCTGCTTCAGAAAAAGGTTTATCATGAAGAAATAGACAAGGCTATGTTGGACAATTGTATGTTAGATACGTGAATAATTAGATTCATGTGTTTTGTCAAGTATCAGTCAAGAACACTAATCCCCAGCCCCACCCCAATCAAGAGACTTAAGATAAAGTTCTTCCTTGTATTTCTGCCTAATTCCCATAATCATCAGTGTGACTACTTTCCTTTGGCATTGACTCTACAAACCCTTGCCCTATTTTATGTTATAATTTTCAATATGTTCCAGCATTGCCTCCGGTGGTGTTATGAGCTCCTGGGATTGGCGGTGGTAGTAGCAGTAGTAAGTTGCAGCCATGGCAATAGTAATATTTATATCACTGTGTGCCAAGCACTGCTCTAGATTCTTTTTATATACCAACACAAGCAATCTCTTCACAGACCTTTGAGGTAGATAAAAGTGCTACTCTCATTATACAGATGAGGAAACTGAAGAGCAAGGAGGATAACTAACTTGCTAAGGTCACACAACACAAGCAGGATTCAATCCCAGGCAGCCTGTCTCTGGAATGCATGCTCTTATCCACCATGTGGTCCTGCTTCTCTGACAAGGTGTCCACAACCGTGTAACCCTGTGGTACAGCAGAAGGAAGGGGCACAGGTTTCTTGAGACACAGGACTCTAGCTTCATTCTCCAGCTCATACTCACACTTCTTCTACAAATACACAACACAATTCTTTCTCTTTCCCCATTTTATTTCTTCTTTATATCTCCTTTTTATGCCCCAAACCAAATTCTTCTCTTTCTCAGATCCATGTGTAAAAAAGCATGGCCTCTCTACAACTGCTGAGCTAGTAGAGAAAAACTGACCTAACTCTCTGGGTCTCAAGTCCAGAGTTTGGGCCAATTAGCTTTGTCTAAAAAACAGAATCACTATAATAGCATAGTTGCCCTTCAGCCACTTTAAGGATGAGCAGGGACAAGGCAATTATTATAAGGGGAGGGGGCTGAAAGGGTAGCCCCAGATGTGTACCTGGAAGACAACATCCATGAGTAAAGTGGGCCAGGGGGCTCTGTTTTATGCAGCACAGAAGATGTAGGTACCATGCCTCGGTTAACATGTGCCCAGCTTGTCTATAGCTGGTATCTGTGGTGATAGATTATTACCCCCTTAATATCTTCCAAGAGAATTTAGCAGCCACAAAATCTAAGATAGTAATGTCATTGTCTCTGTTTTAGAAATGAGGAAACTCGGTTATAAAGAAAAGAAGTGACTTGCTCAAGTTGACTCAGCTAGCAAACTGCACCTTCAGAACATGAATGTGGCTCTGTCTGACCTTAGACCCTGCACTCTTCTCACTAAGATACTCTCTCTCTAATTTAGAATAGATCAAGTATTCTCTAAGCCTGGTGCCAAGTGGAAAAATTCCAAAAGCACATTGACGGTCATTAAAATAAAAAATAATAATAATATAAAATAGAACCACTAGTCTTGTCTATACCATATTTCAACTTGGATTCCCCTTACCCATCAAAAATGAAGAGCTGACCTTGCTCACCTCAATAATCTCAAATGACTCCAGACAGCAATCTGGAACAGACGGGCAGCTACTCAGCAGCCTTAGGAAGAATTCAACAACCATGATCCTTCTGCCTGGGCTTTGCAAAACGGTCTTCCAAGTTCCTAAAGATACAGGAGAGCATTCTGTAACATACACTGTCACTCACAGACAGAGGTCAAATAGCTGTCTAGTCCCTCTGTGATGCCATCCGAGGCTCAGGAAGCATGTGCTGGGTTTGCTATTCTAAGCACGTGGCATCACTGAAGTCAGGTTTTGTTGCTATTTCTTTTTTTACAGGTGAGCAAAATGAACACTGAAATACTTTATTTGGCCTATCTAAGCCTGGAATCACAGACACCTCTCAATTAAATAACCACACATGAGATATCAGAAAACCCGGTGCTGAAAGATTTCAGGGAAAACGTCAACCATCACCGGTCCACCTCCTTGCACAACGGAACCCCACCCTCTTCCCTATGATGGTTGTTAGCAGACTGCCCGGAAGTTTCCCATCATCTCCCCCACTTGACTGTGTCTTCTTTACTGTAGCATTTTCAGCATCTAACACAGTGACAAGCATATAGAAACTTAGGAGGTGCTCGACATGGAAGGGAAGGGGAGATAGGGAAAAGAGAGGAGAAAGGAAAGAAAGAAAGGGGGATGAATGCAATTTATTTATTGTAACATCAAGGCAAGTGACAAACCTAGACGAATATCTATTAATGTTTAGAGATCATTAGTTCTGACAAACACAAGGCAGCCTGAGGGGTCATTCCATAACCCTCAAGCAGAGAAGAGTCTAGCTCTTTCCTAAAGTCACCAACAGTTTCTAGCTGTTTCCCTCTATGAGAATGAAAACACCCAGCCCTGGCTCAATGGATGGGGCATCATCTGGATAAGCCAAGGTTGCAAGTTCAATCCCCGATCATGGCATATACAAGATTCATACAAGAATCAATCAATAAATACAACCAATAAATGGATAAATAAATGGATCAACAAATCAAAGTCTCTCTTTCTCTCATTCTCACTCTCTGTCTCAAATTAATAAATTAAAAATAATTTTTTTAAGAATGAAAACACTCTCAGCCTACACTGAACATGCAGAAATGTCTGACTGAAGCCAACGGACACTTATCTCTCATTCTCAGCCCGGCAAGAAGATCCTCCTAGTTATGCCCAATTAAATTTCCATTTCTCATGTACTTTCAACTACTGTCATAAGAAAAAACTGAGCCTACAAAGTGGGCACCCTGACCCTCACCAGGGAAAGCATGTTAATTATGTATCTTTGGGCTGTGGGGGTTCGACCATGTAAATTTAAAAAGTAAACCCAATTTGAGAGATATGTAAATGACACACAGAAAGAGGACTTAATACTTAGTTTTGTGAAGAACACAGCTCTCCTCATTACAAAGCCTGGGTTTTTCTGTAACCAGAAGGAAAATGAAATCTTGGAAGCTTCTGCAAATGTGCGGCTGAGAGTGCCTTCATATTAATGAGGAAAATGGCGTTGATTAATGGGCAGCCCAAAAGTGAGCAAGAACTGTTCCCCGCTTGTCCTTCCACCAGTGAGGGGACAGGTAGCCTCCTGAGGTCCCCGGGCTGCGTGAGAACACGGTCCCCTGAATCTGCTGCTGGCTGGGACACAGGTGGTCTGATCATGCTCCTTTCAGACATACTGACAAGCATGTCTAGGCTTGAACAGCTTGGCCCCTGTGAATCAGGCTGAGTGAGTGCAGAAAGCTACCTCTTTCCAGCCTTTCTGACTGTGATTGATTGGGAGCTCTCTATTGTAGCCCATGGCTCACCCAAGAAAAGATTTTCTGAAAGTTTAGATAAATGACAATAATGATTTTTACCCTTAATATTTTCTCGAATTTATCACATTTCTTACATTTGCTTTGCACACTACATGTTTCCATGGCTCGATGGCCAGCATGACATCCTCTAAGACGGTATAGCAAAGGATGACAATTCCCATTTTAAAGGACCAAGTCTGAGTCACAGGCAGTAGAAACACCTTCACCCATGAGTGAGAAATGAGGTTCTTTGACTCCTGGTCCAGAAGTGCTTCTCTTTCATGATGGATTTGAAGACAGCATCTATTTGGGGAAAGAGTTTCTATTTGACTTTGCCACCTTCTGAGTCATGTAAACTGGGAGCACCCAGGAAGCAGAAGGCCATCTACTTTCTTTAAAAATCACAAGTAAAACAGCTTCCTCTGCCTGGTCTGCAGCCTGCACATTGGTCATTCTTTACTCTGCTTTGTACAGAGAGAGGGCTTTCTGTGAAGAATCAGGGGCCAGACTCTGTTAGCTGTCCAGCTCTGGGTGATGCCACCTGTGCTCAGTTTTGGGCAACCTCTCACACATCAATGTCCTCTGCAGCTCATGAGACCTTGGTCCATTCAATGGCAAAGTGACCTAAATAAGCAAGGAAAGCCTAGGTGGCATGCAGAGCCACACTCTTTGGCCAAGATTCTAGTCAGAGAAGGAAGAGGTTCAGTGAGGTCTGAAGCTTATGCAATTTTGAGGGCCCTATGAGTAAATAGAATGGTTAAACACAGAGGATTTAACTATCTAGGCATCAACTGATATGCCCCTCTTTATTTCTGTCTTCTATTAGTTCTGTGGTTCTCACCAGGTACACAAGGAACAGCACACAGGACTGTGCTGTTAAGGACTTGTATATTTTAATTCATGAATAGTATAGAAGACTTTCATGTGTACTTTAAATATAAATAATTTTCACCTTGCTCATTAAATGGTGAACCAAACCCACACAGGAGAGGTGACTTCACAGTTATCTTCTGCTCATTAAATCAGAAAAGTAAATAATTTTCTTTTCAATGAATAATTATATGATAGACGCTCTAGTTCTGTAACCTGGGGTGGGGAAGAACAGAATGGAAACAGTACTATGCGGCATCCTTATAAAGGAAATTGCATCCCTAATCTCTAAATCTGATTAAATATGAAAGAACGAGGTGTGGTGTGGTAGGTGAGAAAGCATCACATAATTTTGGGTAACTCTTAAAAGAAAGGCTTCCAAAAGCTACACCACAGGGTTGATAATTCAGATTCCATGTTACTCTTATAAATATAAACCTGTACATTACTCAAGGATATTACATTTGGTAATAAACATTGAAAAGACTTGAGTTAATATTTTTTAATATTTATGTAATTCAGATGGGAATCAAAATCAGAAGTTGCAATTTGGCAAATGACATCGGGAATCAATGTGTTTGCGCAGCTCTCTGGTCAATCCCCATAAACACAACTCCAGGAGAGGACTCCCTGCCTCCTGTTCTCGCCTGTTCCTAGCAAGTCCTAAACTCAGGTTTCCTCTTGTTTGCTTCGTGAATTCTTCTTGTACTCTTGATTTTTAACCCTCATCTGAAGCTGTTCTACTTATCTTTTGATGATTGGTTTCCAATCTTGATTTCATTCATTCATTACATCAACAAATACTTATTAAGCATCTGCTCGGTACCAGATACTATTCTAGGCATTAGACTTATAGCGGTGGGCAAATATCTCTGTAACAATCTATTACATTGGATGATATGAAACTGCCACTTTTAAGGTCAAGTATCAACAGTCTCCTGTGGTTCAGCTTAATGCTGGAGAGATAAAAAATAAACATAATTGGTAAGAACTTAGTGTGCTAGAACCTCTTCTGAGGTTATTGCCCCTGAAACACTGGTCTCTTATTAGACTCACCATGTTGAGTGGACTCTTGACCTTACCTCCTGCCCCAGCATTGAAAAATGAAACTCCAGGTCCCCAGGACTCGGCAGAGGGCCTCCAAAGAAAAGCTACATTCATGGATTTCCCTGCCCTCTACTTCTGCTTTCACTGACTTCTTGGCCTATGATGAGTCCCAATTTTCTTACTGCCTCAATGATGGACTAAAAACCACTTATCACTCTCTGTTCTACAGTGTTATTTATTTTTAACAGGAGGTTTGACAGAAGACTGGTTTGTTTTATAGTATCTGAAATAAAGGAAGTCATCAGTGAGTACTGGAGCCATTTTCATTATACAATTCTCAGTATAATCAGGCCTGAGAAGTTACAATCTGCTACATTCTGGTGGTTATGACGTTTAGGGTAGTGTAGCTTTGAACAGAATTATGAAATCAAGCTCATCTAAGATACTGGGGGCTCCTCTGGCCCAATCATAAAAACCTCTCTGAATCTCCTGAGATTTACATATACCCTTATACTTCCTGTAGGAAACTGGGCCTCTTGAGGAAGAAGAAAAATATGGCTTCCCGGACATGACCATGCTCAGAGGCTCCTGCAGGACTGGCCCAGTGGGAGAAAGCCCTCAAGCTGCAGAGAAGTGGCTCTTTCACTTGTCAACTTCACAAGCTTCGGTGCTCTGTCACCTACCTGAGCCTCAGGTCCCCAAGCATGAACTAGGTTCTACCCCACTGAGTGCTAGATGAAAAGAACATAAAAGTGAGAGTGAAAACAAGTGTAAGCAAAAGTGCTTTGTAAACTCTAATATGCAGAAGGGCTATTTTCAAAATAGGGAAATAAAAATTTTAAAAAGAGAAAAACTCATACATCCCAGGAATTCAAGGCAGAGTCCCCAGATGGCTAGATAGAAGATTTCTAGGCAGTTGGGAAAGGAAGATCAGTGCACTTGAGCATGAATTCACTCAGAACAGCACAGAACTTATATTTATACACCGTTGGTATCAGGGTTTACAATGCACCCGGCAGGTGGGAGGGAACGTGTCAACTGCAAAGAGCACTGGTTTGTTAACAGCACAGCTTGAGTTCACATCCTGGCTTCCCCATCTCCTAACAGTGTGAGCCTGGTCAAGTGAACGGACTTGTCAGGACCTTAGTTCCACACCTGTTAACAGCTGATAAAAGTGCACATAGATGAAACACACCCAAATTCATAAAGCATCTGCACATAGGAGGGCTGTATAGTAGTAAATTCCTGATTCCATTATATACATTATCACATGTATTCCTCAGATCAGCCTTGTGAGTTGGAGAGTGGTTCTCATTTTTGAGATAAAGAAGCTGACCAGTCCAAGAAAACAGATAGGCATAAGTAGCAAAACTGACACAAACCTAACTCACTTCCAATACTAACTGGGGCATTTGCAATACATTACTGTTGCCTCCATGTAGAGATCAGGACTGGATCACTAGTGGGGGACAGTGGTGATTTTAAAAAGAATAACTGGATGTCACCCTCCTAAAGCAATTAGACTAACACATAGGCTGCATGGAAGTGTTGCCCAGGTATTTAGATAACTGAGCTCCTGGTCCCAAAAGGTGCAAACTGATGACCTGAAGTTATTTTAAAGGTGCGATTTATTTCTCATCTCTGACACACGTTTCTTACCACCACATTTTGGGTCATTGCTATAACTCTCCAGTTTCAAATAATATGCTATTGTCAGGGTAATGAACCAGAATGATCTGCCTGAGAACAAGACTATGACATATGGCTGGAGAGTTGAGACACTACCATATGGTATAGTTCTGCCCTTCCTAATGAAAGCCAATCAACTTCTAATACTCTTTAGTTACAAGTGGAGAGAAAGGGGCATTTGACTGATCAAGAGCTGCATGCCAGGTGCCAGGGAATGTGTTGATTTGCTCTAGCAATGAAATCACATCTGGAACAGCAGCTGCAATTGGAGTCACCACCTGATCAAGTTTATGATAATTCATTGTCATTCTTTAAGATCCATCCGTCTTCTGCACAAGCCAAAGGAACATGTTGAATGAAGATTTGGTAGGAATCACACACCTTGCATGTCAAGGTCCCTGGTGATGGCAATCATTTCTATAATCTCTAGAAATGCATTATGCTCTAAGTCAGCAAGCAGTATACAGTGCTATCTCTCCCTCAGCCACAGCTTATAGGTCCTGGAATGAAAGTTTTTGAAGATAAGAGTGGTCTTCATTGAGACCGGGGAAGGGGTCTCTCATGATTACCCTGACTGATCCACAATAGAAAGCTTTGCTTTCCCTTTGGTCTTTTCTGGGCTACAGGACCTAGTTCCCAAAGAAGGAGGCTGACATAATTCTTTCTGAAAAGTGCCAGTGGAACCTGACCAGGCCATGGCGCAGTGGATAGAGCATGGGACTGGGATGCAAAAGATCCAGGTTCAAGACCTCGAGGTCGCCAGCTTGAGCACGGGTCCATCCGGCTTGAGCAAAAGCTCTCCAGCTTGGACCCAAGGTTGCTGGCTCCAGCAAGGGGTTGCTCGGTCTGCTGAAGGCCTGAGGTCAAGGCACATGTGAGAAAGCAATCAATGAACAACTATGGTGTCACAACGTCAATGAAAAACTAATGATTGATGCTTCTCATCTCTCTCCATTCCTGTCTGTCTGTCCCTATCTATCCCTCTCTCTGACTCTCTTTCTGTCCCTGTAAAAAAAAAAAAAAAAGTGCCAGTGGAGACAGCCGCTGATCACTCTGACCTCCTCCTGACAGCGATGCAGTGAGTATAGAAGGCAGTCGCTGTTGTGACTGAGAGAGGGAGGCTCTCAGAGGACACTGAGTTGTACCACATACTGGGAAAAGGAAGTGTCCATCTGGAACTTAGGAGAGGCCCCAAGCAGCTCTTCAGACACCAGGTCCTGCAATTAAACCCGATGGAAAGTTTCAAGAACTCAACGCAGGCAGGACTGTTAATACTCCCAGAACCTTCAGGAATAAAAACTGGCTTACCCTACTTGAGAAGAAACCAAAACCAGCAGAGACACTTTGTAGAGGCAAAGCAAATACGAAATGCGGAACATGTAGTAGACAGAGGTAGTTATAAACACCAGCTATAAACACAAGGTCAGTTGCAGAATGTAATAATTTTTAGTACCACTTCCTTATTTTAATATGAATATGACTTAGTACATATTAACCAAATTTTCTCTTTATCTCTCCCATTTCCTTGTCATCTAACGTAAGACACGGTCATGGTAGTTAAGTTGGTTGCAGTATCTAATTTACAAGATATCAAAGAAGAATGTGATTTAGCAAGAAGAATGAACGCCACCCAAAAATGAATAAAAAGAATCTGTATTCACTTTTGGAAATAAGATTATGTGTTTTCAATTTTATAAGGAATAGTTGCATTTTTTGAGAATGAAACATGATTTTTCAATTGTCTTCATTCAGAAGGTAAGTGTGGTTAAAAGATAATACATGGAGAGGTGTGTCAATTTAGTGAAGCTGAAATCATGTCTCCCCAAATTCCCTTCCCGACATAGTTTCAGGTTAGTATGAACCAGATGAAAAATGTACACAAGACTTGGAGGGCAGAAGGAAGGAATGGACAGGTGGTCGGTGCTGGGCAGCAGTTGCAGTCCACGCACATTGTTGCTGATCTGTGGGCTTACCTGGCTGGCCTGGGACAGTGGCCAGGCTCCCGGTCACTCCCACTCCCATTACATCTGCTCCTTTAGTTTCTGACTCTCGTGCTAGGTATGTGTTCACCTCTGGGAGGAAGAACTCAGTGTCTCCTGCAGGTCACTAGCATTGTAAAAACCGAGTCCTGGAGGTAATGAGAGGCTGATGTGTCTTCCAGCCCATCCTGTGGACTCCAGGACATGTACGAGAGTTCCAGTTTGTCCTTGCTCTCTTTTATCTCATACCCAGTGGCTATCCAGCTGCTTCAAGTTTTAGCAATGGTCACAAAGTAATAGGCTTCCATACACTGTGTAACCAGCTCCCACAATTCCATAGTTCCACAGATGGAAGCGGCAGAGCTAGAACTCACACCTAGCTTATTGCTAATGTTGATTCAGGATGCCTAACACTAAACATCAGCTGCCTCCACCATAATGATTCAAGGCCATGTAACTGGACAGTGTTGCTGGTTTAAAATAGCCTGTTGGCCATCACCCTTTCTCTTTGGGAAATGGAGACATACAGACTGCATGAATGCTTAATCCAAAAGGTGCAGGTTAATGAACTGAAGCCAGCCTGTGGGAAAGGTCTCCAGTAGCAAGACCCTCCAGGGGGCTTCCTTCAACTTTAGCCTAATCAGCACTTTTAGCTGCAAATTGCATAATGAAGACAGTAGGTGTGTGGATCAAATTTTCAGTGGACACAAAGCTGGGCAGACCAGCAAATGTGCCAAACGATTGGATCAGGAATCTGCAAGATTTGACAGGATGAATAATGACTCACAGCTAACAAGATGAAATTTAACATGATAGATATTAGATTTTATGCTCCGCAGGCCTGCCCTGGATAATGGTGGCATACCTTGGGGTATCACTTAAGCTCAGGATGGGCACAAGCACATGATGCTGATGATAAGTCTGCTTCAGGAAAATGCCCCCGAGTTCAAAAATCATTTTCACAAACAGAGACTCAGAGAGATTTAACTTAATAGCAGCCTTTGTCAGAAAGACATTGAGCTCAATCTCCAATGCCATGCCTGTGTTAGAAGTATTCATTAAGTACTTACTCAGGCTTCATTATTCAAAGTATGGTGTTCTGATACAGGTCAAAGATAACCTTACAACTTTTCCCTGCTCAAAAGCACAGAGCTGAGGTTTGGGGTAACATCCTGAAGTTTACACTTTGGTTGCAAGCCAGAATTTGAATAATACAGTAAGGATAGGTAATTAAGTCATATGAATACTATATTAACAAGAGTATTCATAAGAGTTGGTTCCAAATAACTTAAAATTTTCCATATAGAAATAAAATAGAATTGTATTTGTACTTACAGAAAACAGATAGGCAGAGATTACAGAAAAGAATAGTTTGGGTCCTAGCTGTTTGGTTCAGTGGATAGAGTGTCAGCCTGGCGTATGGACATCCCAGGTTTGATTTCTGGTCAGGGCACACATTGGAAGGGACCATACGATTTTCTCCCTCTTCCCCTCTTGCAGCCAATAACTCTATTGGGCTGAGCATCAGCCCTGGGCACTGAGGATAGCTCGATTGGTATAAGCATTGGCCTCAGGTGCTAAAAATAGCTCAGTTGATTGGAGCATCAGCCCCAGACAAGGTTTGCTGGTTGGATCCCAGTTGGGCATATGTAGGAGTCTGTCTCACTATCTCCTTTCCTCTTAAAAGAAAAAAAAAAGAACAGTTTGAGCATTATAAAGAATAAGTATACAATATCTTGGTTAATTTGGGCTTTGGAGCCAACACTACTGAGATTCGAGCTCACAATGCACTCTCCAGCCAGGTGACTTGAGCAAGTTAGTCAATTTCTCTGGCCTCAGCTTTCTCAATTATAAAGTGGGAAATACAAGACTATCTCCTTCAGACATTTGTTGGGGAAATTAAGTTGAGCAAAAACAAATAGCATCTACCTCACCTGGCTGTCACAAGGATTAAATGAGACAACAACATATAAAACATTTAAGAAAGGTGACATGGTCAGAGGTCAACAAATACTTGCTGGTCTTATTATTATAAGGAAGCATGTTCTGAGGCTTGGAGTTGTCCCCAAATAGAACGTCCGTAATGTGAGTAGGTGGCATGTTGCATCTGGATGTGTTTCAAGTGGGCTCTTCACTGACCAGAGACATCTTAGGGTGGCACTTCTCTAACTTTAATGTGCATGTTAGAGCATGCACATTATGAATGAGCTTAGCAGCTCATTCAATGTGGGTTCTGACTCAGCAGATCTCGGGCAAGGCCTGAAATCCACATTTCTAACAAGCTCCCGAGTCGTGCTGAGGCTGCTGGTCTCGTTGTCACATTTTGAGTAGCAAGACTGGAGAAAGAACTCTCCCACTGGGTGGAAAGGAATGGAATAAGGTCCCCCACCCACCCATTCTAAAACATTCATATTTTATGATGTCACCAATCTGAAAATTATAACAATACTGAAGCCAGATTGTGAGTAATCTAGAGCAAACAACCTAACCACATACCTTGTTTTGATATATTCAGGAAAATGTTCTTTAAAACATGAGCCCTTTATATCTAGGCAATCCATTGTCGTCACATGGAAACTGATCTACTTTGGCAGAGGGCTCCGTGTCTTAATTGGCTGAACACCTGTTCCCGTTCTGAGCACAGATTCATCTTTATCAGATACTGATTGGTCTCTGGCTCCTGCTGGCTGTTGTATCCTGGTGTGACAGAGAAGAAGCCAGGGCAGCTGTGGGATGTCAGGGAGCCTCAGGAGGAAGGCAGAGAAGGGCCAGAGAAGCAGAGCAGAGGGACGCACAGGTTGCTGGCAGGAAAAAGCAACAGCAAACTCAATAGGCCTCAAGGATGAATAGAACCAGATCTGGGGCTAGGAGGACCCTTAGAGATCAACTGGCCCTTTCTCTTTAGTTTTCAGATAGTGAAACAAGGTTCCTGTAAGAGCCTATGACTTTCTGGAAGTAACACATGGAATTGGCATCAGAACTAGAAACCAGTCCATGTGGCTCCTGGTCCAGAGCTCATCCCATTGGCCAAGGCCAGCTCCCCATTCTCCTCCTGTGAACACCTGCCCCAGCAATGCTGCTTGGCCCATGGAGGTTTCTTTTCATGCTTCAATTTCCTCTAGGGTAAGGAGGGTCGAAGAAGATATTGAGGATTCAGTTAGCGAACAGGGAACTATTGTTCACTCAGGTCATTTCTTAGGATGAATTCCTCCACCAAATGTAAGAAGTATTTCCATATCATTCATATTGCTCACTGTCTCTGCACACATTAAAAAGCAAATGTACACAGTAGCCCCTAGTCTTGACACATTTTTAAGAGCCAAGAGGCTTCAGTCAAGCCCTGGTCCTCAATATTTTTCCTTAAGGCCCCAGGTTCTTTCCTTCCTTCTCTTCCATCTATAAACTTCTCACACTGCAATAAGAGTAGAATTAAAAGGGGACAGACTCACTTTTCTTTTAGTGAAGATCAAGTCAGGAAAGAGAGAATGGCCAAGGCCGAGGGAGGAGGAAACCTGGAAAGCCACTTCTCACGAATCCCACGTTTTTACACTGACAGAGACCTTAGACCTTCTTGGGAGAAGGACTAAATTTCATTAATTCATACTAACGTGTAACAGCTAGCATCAAGGCTCCTCCAGAGAGGCTGGGTTCAAGGGGGGTCTCCACTTAATTGTTAAGCCTCCTCTCCTACACAGGAAGGGAGGTATCTGTTTTGGTTTTCTGCAATTCCTCATAACCTATAGATGAAATCTTTCCACTCTCAACCTCTTACACCCTGCACAGCAATTTAGGAACAAAGTGTCATCTCTGTAATATGACCTAATATCTACCCTCTACCACATGACCCCTTCCCTTTTTTTTATGTTTGCTGAGAATAAAAGTAACCACATATTCCTAAAATAAGAGAAGATGCATTGTTTTGTGCCATAAATATATTTGTAGCCACAAAAATATGATACACAGTAGCAAAAAGAGAGTGAGAGACATCTGAGATCATGCATTTATTTGCCACTGCCACACAGCATGGATGGCTCAATCTCTGGAGTCCAGCCAAACCCAGTACTTCAGAGGCTGCTACAGAGCAGTGAGGTGACCTATGGTTCTCTGAATTTAGTTGTTTGGGTCATTTTTCACTGTTTCTATAGTAAAAAAGTGCTGCCACTTGTTTATAAATCTACCCAGCTCAATGATGCATGTGGGTGGATAGTGAGTTTAATTGCAGGCAGCAGGAATAGTCTGAGTGGGTTATTGGCCCTGACACACAATTATGACCTAGGAGGTCTTTGAAAACCAGGAAGGGCCTCAGGAACTGCTCATTGCTCTTTTCTGCCTTTTGCCAAGGTGTGTCTTCAACACCACTTTGGACTAAAAACCAGTCCCATGTTAAGGCCAATGCATAGAGGAGGTACAGTAAATATTTTACCCTATAGGTTGTTAGCATGTGTTAGAAACAGAGTGTGCTGACTACACAAGCTTAGACTTGTTGCTAAGCCTGCAGTCCCATGTTTGTCAGTCATCTTGGCGTCCATTTCCAAATGGTTGGCAGTAACAGAGCTAGAGTCAAAACAGGTTCACACAGAGAGGAGAGGAAGACAAAGTGAAAGAAGTACGGGTTTCAACACTGCAGCTGTCCTCCAGGAGTGAGGCATTCCCTCCTGGGTGCCCTGCATGGAGACCTCGGTACTGTCCTTCCTCCCTTGGGATAGGCCACGTCCGGATGGTGACAGCAGGGTGGAAGGCTGGATGGAATGATCTCTGTGAAAAGGCCAGATGGAATTATCTCTGTGAAAAGGCCACTTACCGTTAGCTTGTAGCTGTAAAGTTAGAACTAAGAACCTCTTGTTCATATTTGCATGCAATTTTCTGAGTTTGCTTTAATGAATATGACATTTCATTAATTCTGATTCATTTGTACTAAGCCAAAACACATGCAGTTTAGTTCCACTTACTGACAGAAAATGGAAACTGAAAAATTCCAAGTCAGAGTAATCACTGAAGGTGTGTAATTACTCATTGCCCAATCAGCTACCAGGTTCAGGAGGCGAGAATGGTTTGGAGATAAATTGCAACTCTTGTGAGTGAATGTGACAGGCTGGGTCAGTGGGGTGTTTCTTTTGATTAATGACACAGGAAAAAAAGGGTTAGAAAAAGTGTTTCCTCTGGTTCTGCTACTTCTAGGCTGACCCTTAAAATGTTTCTACCAGTTACCAAGGAAAACAAATTATTGTGATCAAAGAGCGAGTTTCATAAAAAAACATACAAAAATATTACGTCCATAACTTCCCTGCTCTAATTAAAAAAAATACTCAAGATGATAAGTCCTATGAAATATCAGTATGGGTCATTCAGCAACAAATCTCAACTTTCTGAAAAAATACTCATTAAGATAAAATTTTATACAACAGAGTTAGGGTTATTTATCACAGTAAACTAACGTAAGAGGTTGAATACAGCACAATCACTACATGGGTTTTGATGTCCTTCAACACTTTTCCAATGGATTAGATTTCTGGGGGTAGAGCCGACATTTGCAGGCATACTCATAAAATGGGTCCAGAAGAACCCTTTCTAGACCCTTGCCCTCCATGAGTTTCCTGCTTAGAGGCAGTGGTAAGATACCCTCCTGGCCAACTACCACCACCACCACCGTGTGTGCGAGCGTGTGCGCGCGCGCACACACACACAGACAAGACAGAAATGGAGGGTACCCAGTGAACTGATACAGGCAAAGACAGTGCCGACACAGGGAAGAACAATCTACCCCGGAGATTGTTTGGGGAAATTTCACAAAGGAGGTGAGGTTTGTGTTGAGCCATGAGGATAAGCTAGGTTGGGTTGTAGAGAGAGAACAGTTTGAACAAAACAATCTTGAATTGGAGCAGAAGGATTATGTCAGTGAGGTGACAATAAAAGGATTTATTCATAAAGGTCAGGTGGGGCCCCTTGAGGGGTAGACGGGGGGTGGAAGGGGATTTCTGAATGTGAAGACCATTTGTTGAATGCAGAGCTCTGGGAGGTTGGTCCCAGGTATTCATACCCTGTGTGGTTCCTCAGAAACATTGGTCCTGAGGGATTCTCCATAAGGAACGGGCATGGGAAAATAATAGAGCAGTGTGTGTGATAGTAAGGAGAGGTGAGAACCTGAACTAGAGAATCAGCCACAGCAAGAGAGAAATGGAAGCAAGAACAATAAATAAGAGACTTGTTAAGATGCAAGGACTGGATAGGTATTTGAGATGAAGATGGGAAATCCTATAGATAGCTTCAAGTTTTTCAGCCTGCCTGAGAAGTCAGGAGAAAGAACCAGCTTTCAGGAAAAGTAACGAGTTCTGTGCAGGGAGATGTGTTGTATAGAATGGAAGTACATAGCAGGCGTACCAGCATAAACCGGAAGAAGGAAGCTGTGGATTTAGGACTGGAGCAGAAGTGAGCACCCAGGTCTAGACCTGGGGTATAGAACACAATTAGCTCGGCAAAGTTAAAGTCAGGTCCAGCACCAAGTATTTCCCCCAGTACTGATGCTGAAATAAATTGTGTGTATATTCTGCATGTGCGGGAGCTCCATCCCCAACCTTCCCTTACTATGAACCCTCATCTTGATCAAACACAGGACGGGTGAGCTGGAAAGATGTCAGCACTTGTTTGTGTAGGACGAGAGGAGCTACGTGTGGAGGGAAAGTGTTTCAGTCTGCCCAGGATTCTATAATAAAAATGTCATAAACTAAGTGGTTTGTAAATAACAAATAGTCATTTCTCACAGTCTGGAGGCTGAGGATTTCAGGATCATGGTGCCGGTGGATTCGGTGTCTGTGAGGACCCACCTCCTTACTGAAGGGGCAACTCTCCAGGATTCCTTTTTAAAAGCACCAATCTCATTCATCATGGCAAAGCCCCAAAGGCTCTACCTCCTCAGAGAATCACTTTGGGGGTTAAGTTTGAACATGAGCACTTTGGGGGACACAAACACCCCATCTATGCCAGAAAGAGTCCTGAAAATACGTTCTGCTGGAAGGTCCAGCAGGAGCCCTGGGAAGCCCCGCTGTTGTCACTACAGTTGATTGTGAAGAATGTAATCACAGGATCTGAGAGTCAAAGGACTGTGGCAGAGCATTCAGTAGGGTTTTAAAAAAAACATTTTAGCCATGAAAGTCTTTATTTTTTTAAATGAAAACATATGGAAATGTAAACAACTAAGCTGTTTGCATTGGGGTTTGGAGTGTTGGCTGGAGCCCAAGAGACGCCTTCAAAAAGTACAGTGCATTCTAGTCCAGCTGCCGCATTGTATACACTGGCTGCTGAAGCCCAGACAGAAGAGCCAAGGAAACACTGCTAAGGTGGGACTATCATTTCCGGCTTCAGGTTCCCAGGCTGGGACCACTACACTGCTCTGGAGGAAGAAGGAGGAGCCCCAACCCTGCTCTATATTACATCATCCCATGATGAATATATACTAGAATATTGTTGACGTTCCCTTAGAATATCAATAAAAACATTTGTTTTGAGCAAAGAGGGAGGGCTCATCCTCAGAGATGGGGCAGAAGCTGGAGGAGAGAGCTTCAGGTTAGGGGAGAGGCTCTGGTGTTCAAGCCCACGTCCAACGCCAGATCAGAAACCAAAGCTAACACCCACAGAATCCTCAGAATGCCCCAGGGAAGGGGCCATGCCTTGTCTTGTTCCCATAACTGCACCAGGTTGTTCTCAGCAACCAGCCTCCAAGTAGCCTTTGCACACTTCGCAGGAGATCCCTCCCTGCAGAACCCTGCTCCAAACTTCCCTCCCACAAAGGATTCTACAGAGCTGGCTCCGAACCTCACCTCTGTGGCTTCAGGGGGAGGTTGCCAGGGGTTTTCTCCCAATTTAAGAAGAAAGCAATAGTCTAATTTGTTGTGAACTGTCATGAACAATAAAATGTTCATTAACTTTAATTGCAAACGCTTTAAGTCTCAATCATTGTAATAAACAAATAAATAGAAAATAAAGAGTTAGTACCTTTTAAAAATTTCATCTCTTCTGCCTTTACCAGGTCTCTTTGCCAAAGTCAGATTGAACAACGCACACACTACCTGCCCCCAAGGCTATCAGATGAAACCTCACCCATTTTTTTAAGGTCCAGATCAGATAGCTTTTCTGAAACCTCTGAGCTGCTGGGAGTCTGCCCGCTCATGGTACCCCAAAGCTACTTCTGAGATGGCACTAGTTTTTATAATTTTTACTTGTCCTCAATAAACTGAGTTACTTGCCAAATGGAAGAACATCTTAAGCATCCCAATCACTTCAGCCCCAGCAATAGTGTCTCCTGCCCAGCAACTGCTTAAGATAATCATTGCTGGATTGAATGAATGGTTTAAATCTTTTTGAAAGGCTAGTAAAAAATCATTATGAGAGAATCATAATCATAAAGGCGCATTAGTTTGTTTAGCCTGTGTATGCGGCTGGGTTATGCATCATACTGAAGATAGCGGCACATCATTCTGCTGGGCAATCTCACACCAAACGCTGCCTAGTCATCTGTATATTTACTACCTATAATATTTACATGCTCAAGTCGAGTACCTAGTTTAAGATGCCCAATTTTATATTTTAATTTAAATTCTTCCTTGTCTTTGCCTTCTAGGATAATACTATAGTGCTTTATATAGTAAACTTCAGGGAAAGTCATTGTCTATGTCTTCTGAAGAAAGAAAAAGACCTGGACAAAGGTTTAAAATCTATGTTTCTATCTCAAAAGCATGCATGCAGGTTGTCAGAAAAGAAATCCATTTCAGTCTCTTTCCATGAGCAAAGTTAAGTGGGAATGAATCCAGGAGCTGGGTCTTGGCCTCTCACCCAAATCAAATGGCACAAGTCATATTTTTCCTGCTTTCTTCTTACTGTGCTTAGTTAGCATAGTAATTGAGAACTGTCTCTTCGTAGGTTGCAATGCCTTCATTTGTGTAAATGATGACTTTGACATTTTTGCTCTGAAACTACGAAGGTTAATTGTATACAATGTCTAGACTGAATGATCCCCAACAAACCAGCTTACTGTTATGCTCATGTATCTAGTCCTCTAACAGCAGAGTTGTTGCATGTTTTAAGAAAGAAAGTTTAGAGGGGTGGGAAGATGGTGACAGAGTAGGCGGACGTACCAACTTCCAACTCCCAGAACCAAAGTGGATTATAACTCAATTTTAAGAACCATCATCTGGATAAACCAACTTTGAACTAAACTAAGTGGACTCTTCAACCAAGGAACACTGCAGAAGCCACATTGAGACTGGTAGGAATAGCGAAAACGCGAAGAGGGCTGCCCAGCTCCCCAGAGCAAACGGCAGCCCGGAGTAACCCGTGTGGCGGGAGGAGAGTTTGGCGGAGAGGGAGGGACCTTGGTCCCAGGAACCAAGCCCCAGCCTGCAGTCCCAGAGCCTAGAAGAGGCATTTGGACAGTATTGAGCTGTGAAACAACTGAGGATACTGTTTGTGAGAGAGAGACAGCTTTCTCATACCCAAGATTCTTTTTAAAGGGACATCGCAGAAAACCTCGCTCACAATGACACACCTGGGGCTCCGGGAAATGGGGACAGAGGAGAGGACCAGAGCAGCGGAAACAGAGTGTGGACTGAAGGCACAGGGACACTCTGAGAGACAGCCACCCTCATTTCCCTAATCGAAAACGAATATTTCCCCTGGAACTAGCAATACCAGCAAAGGGAGACAGGAACCAGCCAAATAAGCTCTCCCACAGTACTTAGAGCAGAGCTGCTTAGAGGGAGGGAGCTCCCAGGCCTACAGTATGGAGAGTTAGGGCACTTTCATCTCTACTGAGGGTTGCTGAAGGGTATGGTGGAAAAAGGATGCTGAAATGCAGTTCTGTTGATGTGGGCGGAGGCCAAGCCGGTGTGAGCTTGGTCTAGCCCAGCAGGGGCAGAGGGGATGTGCGAAAGCGGTCCGGCAGCTGCGGGCCCACCTGTAATCCCACCTGGGGGGGGGAAAGTGGGAGGCCAGGAATGAGCAGAGATCTGCTCTGCGACCCTGCCCAAGCCGGCCCTGACCGCGAAGATGGGGCTAGGACCAGGGACAGGCAGGGGGCTCACGGCTGAGCTCACACTACCAGCCCCGGCCGGCAGGAGAAACCGCGGTTTGCCATCCTACCTGCGCGAGCTGACTCCGAACGCGGGGGCGGGGTAGACCCCGAGTTGAGCGGAAGATCGCGGCTGAGCTCATGCTAATAGCCCTGCCCAGCCCAATAAACCTCGGTTTGCCATCCTGCGCCCAAGTTGGCTCTGAACACAGGGGTGGGGTAGAGCCCGGACGAGCGGAAGTTCGCCCCTGAACACAGCCAGCAAACACGGCAGGCCCAATTAAGCGCAGTTTGTGACCCTGCGCAGGAGGACCCTGGCCTCGAGGGCGGGGCTAAAGCTCCGGACAGACAAAGGCTCACAGCGGAGAGCACGTCAAAAGCCCTGCCCAACCGGCGAAACTGGCGAGCAGGCTCTAACTGCTGGTGCTGGCCAGATGCTCAGAAACAGGCTGGGTCCGCAGCTGAGCAAAGTTGCTCACCTCTGCCCTTGGTGTTGAGGCTTGTGGCTTAAGTGACAGCCCCTCCCATGGAGGAGAGGCTGAAATAACAGCGACAGCCACAGTAGGCTGTCGCTGGCAACGCCCATACCCAACCGCCCTAGACAGTGGCAGAGGGGATGGCAAGCCTGCAGACAGACCACACCTAGAGAACACAAAGGCAACACCTACTGGACTCCAGTGCGCACAACTTGCCTATACACAGATAAAATGGGCAGGCAGAGGAATGCAAACCAAATGAATCAAGAGAAATCCATAGAGAAGGAACTGAATGAACCAGATATAACCAAACTACCAGAAGCAGAATTTAGAATAATGATAATTAGGATGTTCAAAGAAATTAGAGGAACAATGGATAGTCATTATGAACACCTAAATAAAGAGATAACAACTATAAAAAACAAAATTGAAATAATAAAAAAGAATCAGAGAGAAATGACAAATACAGTATCAGAACTGAAGACCACAATGGAAGAAATTAAAAGCAGGATGAATCACGCTGAGGATCGAATCAGCGAGATAGAGGACACAATAAACAAAGGCACAGAAGCAGAGAAGAAAAAGGAAAAGAGACTCAAAAAATGTGAGGAAACTCTAAGGGAGCTCTGTGACAACATGAAGAGAAACAACATTCGCATTACAGGGGTGCCTGAAGAAGAGGAGAGAGGACAGAAAATGGAAACTTTGTTCAATCAAATCATAGCAGAAAACTTCCCTAAATTAAGGCTGGGAAACATTCCACACATTCAAGAAGCACACAGAACTCCATTAAAGAGAAACCCAAAAAGATCTACACCAAGACACATAATAGTTAAAATACCAAAGCTAATGGATAAAAAAAAAAATCTTAAAAGCGACTAGAGAAAAACAGACTATCACCTACAAAAGAGCCCCAATTAGGATGACATCGGACTTCTCAACAGAAACACTTGAGGCCAGAAGGGAATGGCAAGATATAATCAAAGTAATGCAGAACAAGAACGACAACCAAGACTAATCTATCCAGCAAGGCTGATGTTTAAAATTGAAGGAGAAATAAAGAGCTTCCCAGACAAAGAAAGCCTCAAGAAATTCATTAAAACCAAACCAATTCTGCAAGAGATACTAAGGGGCCTGTTGTGAACAGTTCAAAGGGAGGAAAGAATATAGCAAAAAAAAAAAAAAATACAGCTTTAAAGAATAAAATGGCAAAAAACAACTACATATCAATAATAACATTAAATGTAAATGGATTAAATGATCCAATCAAAAGAAATAGGGTAGCTGCATGGATAAAGAAACAGGACCCATACATATGCTGTCTACAAGAGACACATCTTAAAACAAAAAATGCACATAGACTGAAGGTAAAAGGATAAAAAAAAAATATTTCATGGAAATGGAAATGAAAAAAAAAAGGCGGGGTAGCAGTACTTATATCTGACAAAATGGAATTTAAAACAAAGGCTATAGTAAGAGATAAAAAAGGACACTACTTAATAATAAAGAGAAAAATTCAACAGGAAGATATAACTATTATAAATATCTATTCACCAAATATAAGAGCCCCGACATACATAAAGCAGACTTTGATAAATATAAAGGGCAAGATTATCAGCAATACTATCATAGTAGGGGATTTCAGTACCACTCTAACAACACTGGATAGATCCACAAGAAAAAAAATTAATAAAGAAACAGCAGACTTAAAGGATACACTAGATCAACTTGATTTAATAGATTTCTTCAGAACTTCTCACCCTAAAGCAGTAGAATATACATTCTTCTCAAGTGCTCATGGTACGTTGTCTAGGATAGACCACATGTTAGGACACAAAAATGGTCTCAATAAATTTAAGGAGATTGAAATCACATCAAGCACTTTCTCTGATCACAATGCCATGAAACTAGAAATTAACCACAAAAGAAAAACTGAAAAATACTCAAACACTTGGAAACTCAATAGCATGATACTAAATAATGAATGGATTAACAATGAGATCAAAGAAGAAATAAAAAAGTTTCTAGGAACAAATGATAATGAGCATACATCAACTCAAAATTTATGGGACACAGCAAAAGCAGTACTGAGAGGGAAGTTCATTGCACTACAGGCATATCATAAGAAGCTAGTAAAAGCTCAAATAAGCAACCTGACCCTGCATCTAAAAGAACTAGAAAAACAAGAGCAAATAAAACCCAGGATAAGTAGAAGGAAGGAAATAATAAAGATCAGAGCAGAAATAAATGAAATAGAGGCTAAGGAAACAATACAGAGGATCAATGAAACCAGAAGCTGGTTCTTTGAAAAGGTAAACAAGATTGATGAATCTTTAACTAGACTCACCAAGAAAAAAAGAGAGAGGACTCAAATAAATAAAATTAGAAATGACAGTGGAGAAATAACAACTGACACAGCAGAAATACAAAGCATTGTAAGAAAATACTATGAAGAACTCTATGCCAAAAAATTAGACAACCTAGGTGAAATGGATGAATTTCTTGAATCATATAAACTTCCAATAATCAATCTGGAAGAATCAGAACACCTAAACAGACCAATTACAATAAATGAGATCAAAACAGTTATCAAAAAACTCCCAAAAAGAAATGTCATGGGTCTGATGGCTTCACAAGTGAATTCTACCAACAATTCAAAGAAGAACTAAATCCTATCCTCCTCAAGCTATTTCAAAAAATTCAAGAGAAAGGAAGACTTCCAAACTCTTTTTATTAGGGGAGCATAATTCTGATCCCAAAACCGGGCAAAGACAACACAAAGAAAAAAAATTAAGACCTATATCCTTGATGGATTTAGACACTAAAATTCTCAACAAAATATTAACCAACCTGATCCAGCAATATATGAAAAAAATTATACACCATGATCAAGTGGGATTTATTCTGGAGAGGCAAGGCTGGTTCAATATTGGCAAATCAATCAATGTGATTCATCACATAAACAAATGGAAGGACAAAAATCACATGATAATTTCAATAGATGCAGAAAAGGCATTTTATAAAATTCAGCACCCATTCATGGTCAAAACTCTCAGTAAAGTGGGAATACAGGGAACATTCCTTAACATGATAAAGGCCATCTATGACAAACCCACAGCAAACATCATACTAAATGGTGTTTACTAAAAATTAAAAGCAATCCCCTTAAGATCAGAAACCAGGCTGGGGTGCCCCTTTTCACCACTTTTATTTAACATAGTTCTGGAAGTCCTAGCTACAGCAATCGGACAATAAGAAGAAATAAAAGGCATCCAAATTGGAAAAGAAGAAGTAAAACTGTCACTATTTGCAGATAATATGATATTGCATATAGAAAACCCTAAAGTCTCACTCAAAAAAATTCTGGACCTTATAAATGAATTCAGCAAGGTGGCAGGATATAAAATTAATACTCAGAAATCAGAGGCATTTCTATATACAAACAATGAACTGTCAGCAAAAGAAATTAAGGAAACAATCCCCTTCACTATTGCAGCAAAAAAATAAAGTACCTAGGAGTAAATTTAACCAAGGATGTTAAGGACTAGTACTCGGAAAATTATAAAACATTGATAAAAGAAATCAAGGAAGATACAAACAAGTGGAAGCATATACCATGCTCTAGGCTAGGAAGAATAAACGTCATTATAATGTCTATATTATCCAAAGCAATTTATAAATTCAATGCAATACCCATTAAAATACCAATGACATACTTCAAAGATATAAAAAACATATTCCAAAAATTTACATGGAACCAAAAAAGAATACGAATAGCCTCAGCAGTCTTAAAAAGAAAAAATAAAGCGGGCGGTATCACTCTTCTGGATATCAAGGTTTACTACAAGGCTATTACACTCAAGACAGCCTGGTACTGGCATAAGAACAGGCACATAGATCAATGGAACAGAACAGAGAACCCAGAAATAAACCCACACCTATATGGACAACTGATATTTGACAAAGGGGGAAAGAACATACAATGGAGTAAAGACAGCCTCTTTAACAAATGGCGCTGGGAAAATAGGACATCTACCTGCAAAGAAATGAAACTAGACCATCAACTTACACCATTCACAAAAACAAATTCAAATGAATAAAAGACTTAAACGTAAGCTGTGAAACCATAAGCATCTTAGAAGAAAACATAGGCCGCAAGCTTTCCGACATTTGTAGCAGCAATATATTTGCCAATTTATCTCCACGGGCAAATGAAATGAAAGGCAAGATAAACAAATGGGACTATATCAAACTAAAAAGTTTTTGCACAGCTAAAGACAATAAGAACAGAATAAAAAGACAAACCACACAATGGGAGAACATATTCGACAGCACATCTGATAAGGGGTTAATAACCAAAATTTATAAAGAACTTATAAAACTCAACACCAGGAAGACAAACAATCCAATCAAAAAATGGGCTAAAGAAATGAATAGAACTTTATCCAAAGAGCACATACAGATGGCCAATAGGCATATGAAAAAATGCTCAACATCACTAATCATTAGAGAAATGCAAATTAAAACCACAATGAGATATCACCTCACACCAGTCAGAGTGGCACTCATCAGCAAAACAACACAGAATAAGTGCTGGCGAGGATGTGGAGAAAAGGGAACCCTTCTGCACTGCTGGTGGGAATGCAGACTGGTGCAGCCACTGTGGAAAACAGTTTGGAGATTCCTCAAAAAATTAAAAGTCGAACTGCCTTTTGACCCGGCTATCCCACTTTTAGGAATATACCCTAAGAACACCATAACACTCTTCGAAAAGAAGAAATGTGCCCCCATGTTCGTGGCAGCATTGTTCACAATAGCGAAGTTCTGGAAACAGCCCATGTGTTCGTCAGAAGACCAGTGGATTAAAAAGCTTTGGTACTTATATACTATGGAATACTACTCAGCCATAAGAAATGATGACATCAGATCATTTACAAAACATGGATGTACCTTGATAACATTATACGGAATGAAATAAGTAAATCAGAAAAAAAAAACTGAGAACAGCATGATATCATACATAGGTGGGACATAAAAGTGAGACTATGAGATATGGACAAGAAAGTGGTTGGTGGTTATGGGGTTGGGGGGGGAGGGCAGGGTGGGATAGGGAGAAGGGGAGAGACACAGGGAAAACTGGATAGAAGGTGACAGAGGACAATTTGACTATGGGTGGTGAGTATGCAACACAATTGAATGATAAGATAATCTGGAGATGTTTTCATTGTACATATGTACCCTGATTTATTGGTGTCACTCCATTAAAATTAATTAAAAAAAAAAGAAAGAAAGTTTGTCTGCTTATGGAAAAAAGGAAGGTGTGATAGTTTTGTGATTTACCAACTTGGGTGGGCAGAGTTACATTTCCCAGGATCCTCAGGGAGATTTAGGAAGGAGGGAGAAGAGAGACCAGTCATTTTGTAGCATACAGATGTTGTTACTTATGTGCTGATCCACGTCAGTGATATGAAGTGGCATCAGGACCATGTAAGTGCATTCAAGTCCATGCTGAAGTGTTTCGCCTGTAGGATACCCTCATGACAAAAGGCGGAGACAACAAAAAGAAACACATGTTTCAGTCATCATAGTGGGGATCTATCTAGCTCATGCTTTCAGGGTTTATGCTTGTACTTATGGGATGTCACCCTGTTGGTGAGCTTTCCCTCCTGACTTTCTGCCTGATGGACTTCAAGATCCAGCTTTAGATGTGCAGACAGCCCCGTAAGGACTGCTTGACCAACCTGCACTATTGTATACATCAATTCCCTATATTAAAGCTATAGGTTGATGATATGTAAATGACAAATGGTGGGTAGATGGATAGATAGATGATCGATAGATTAGATAGATAGATAGATAAATTATAGATAGAGAGATAGATACACAGATGAGAGATAGAAAGATAGATGATAGACAGATGATAGATAGATAGATAGATAGATGATAGATAGATAGATAGATAGATAGATAGATAGATAGATAGATAGATAGATAGATAAATTTTCTCTGTTTATACTCATTCCGCTTCCGCTTCTCTGGTTGAAACTTGGCTGAAACAGAGGCTCTCTTCAGAATCCCATACTCACGATGACCACATGGGACTGTATCTGTGTGACTGTTGCTGGCTTTCTCTCTCTCTCTCTCTCTCTCTCTCTCTCTCTTTTAATAAAATCAGCATATGAGACTGTGTGATCAGAGAGAGAAAAACGTGTTTAAATTCTACTTTCCTGGTTGATTTCTAAATTCTACTTTACTAATGGACTCTGAAGTCAGTTCTGAATTCAAGCTCTGATTCTGCAATTGTTTCAATCTATGTAACCTTATAGTCCATGCCGCTTAACTTTTAATGTTCAGGCTTCTACCAGTAAGGTGGGGTAATCATTTTCTGCCTTATAGAGATAATGCAAAGGTTATGTGCCATAATACGTATAAAATTTCAAGTGCACCACCAGCATGGCTGGTGCCCCCCTGACCTTCCTTTCACATCTCTCAATGTTGTCCCATTTTCTGCATATAGCTGTTCCCAACAAACCCAGCATCCAATGGCCTCCCACTTCCTTTCCTTCTAGTCTACCATGCTGTCAATGTTAGCATCTTTATGTTGCATACTCTAGGCACCCCATCTGCTAGATTTTATGTTTTTAGATCAAGAAGCAAGCGCTGTGCTTCTCTATTAATAAAAAATAACTTCATTTGCTCAGCAATTCACCCCTCCATGCACTACGACACACGTTTCCTCGTTGCATCCGCACTCAAGCACAGTTAACACTTGTAGAAGCAGTAGAATGGCCACAGTCTGTGAACAAGCCACACTTTAAAAAGCATTAATTTTCTTCCATTGCTTGTAGTCAGGAGCAAATTGAATGGCCATGAACAAGGTAAAACTACTAACAGATGGGCTGATTATTAAATAAGAAATTCAGGTGATTCAGCCAGTACAAAAATTGGCCCCCAGAAGTTAGCATTCATCCATATTTGGGAAGAAAACAAATAATTAAAGGGTGTTGCAGAGAACAGTTGGTGTAAGGACATTGTTGAATTGCCATGGGACCTGCAGCTGCCACAGGGAAAGTGGAGAGTGCTATTTTCCACTGACTACATCACTAACATGGTGTCTACCTCACAGACCCGGTATTTGTTACCAACTACTGAGGCCAGAACAGACTTTTAAATAAAGATACTATGGTCATTTCAAGGCAAAGATACCAATGATTCTGGGGAATGGGCCCCTTTAGAATGCCTAAACTCAATAAAGACTTCCCACCTGGGTTTTAATGTTCACTGTTATACACATTCTATTTAAACAGATCCTATGAATTTCACAATTCTTTTCAAATCATTTGGATTTTAGTAATCACAAAGCCATCAATATTTACTTTTAAAATCATAGTATGTGGATGTAAAAGACAAATATATATTTCTTATATGTAAAAAATGTCAGAGGGTACATGGATTTATAGATTCCTCACTAAATTGTCCATGTCCTTTAGGGGGTCCTCAGCACTCACACTGGAAACCAGTGTTTCAAAGCAAATTATTCTGACCTAAGGTGACTAATAGGGATGATTGGAAATATACTTTGTAAGCCACTTAGAACTGTTCACATTAAAGCCATTGAAAAATGGATTAACCTCCTGGTTTGAAAGAATTGTTTGTCAGGGATCAAAAATTGGTTTTAAGACCAAAACACAGAGTAGGAACAAGATGGGTGATTCTCTCTGCAAGTAGGTGTAAAGAGCAACATAGCCAAGAGACCTGTACTAGGTACAAACCATATTTACAATTCTATGAATGGTAATAAAAGAAGAAATTCAGCGAGAGCCTCCTGTTTTAATTGGCTAGAAGTCCTTCAGTGTTAAAGTCAAACTGATAGAAAATATTTAGAGGTTTCAGGAGTGTAAACTAAAAATTCTGGAGTACAGTCAAGAACGTGGCATAGGTAAAGGTGGTACTTGGAATCTCCCACAATAACATCAAAGTTACAACTAAATTACGAAACAACCATCATTTAGGATGCAGGAAATCTAGCTGAACAGTGAGAGAGCAGAGACACAGAACGGGCTGGTCCCACACCCACCTGTGGCAGTTAATAATCAGGGGGGGGGGATACATTGGTTGCAGATGAACCGACAGTCCTGCCCCACATCAGAACCCCCAGCCCAGGATGCTAGTGCTGGGAAGAGAAGTCCCCATAGCTTCTGGCTGTAAAAACCAGCAAGCTTGTGGCTGAGTGAGAAGGAGGGCTGCTGGGGCCTTGGAGGCTCCTCTTAAAGGGCCCATACACAGACTTACTTGGACGCACTCACTCTGAGCTCCAGTGCTGGGCAGCAGCCACTCGAAAGGCACCAGAATGGGAAGGACCATAACTGTCTGCTTAAGATGAGGGCTACAGGGGCAGCTTTCTCCCAGATGGAAATACTGGCAGAGGCCACTGTTTCTCTTCTGAGCCCTCCTCCCACAGAGCCGGCAGGGGGACATCATAACTGAGTTTCTATCAACCTAGTTCACACTGTTCCTCTGCCCTATTGATTCCAAGACCCCACCTCACCCAACTTGAGAGTCCAACCAAGCCAGTTTCTAGTGTCTTTTCCACATAAGCGATCTGTCTTTCCTCATGCTGCAGACTTTATTAAAATCTCTCAAAGTTCACAAACCCCAACCAAGCAGCATCTACCCTTGGCATGCTCAGACCTCTTGTAAGTGGTCCCAGGCCCAGCACTAGCAGCAGCTGGTTTCGGTTCCTAGTTTGGCCTCTCCTGGACACCTCCAAGCCCAGCACAATCAGCAGCCATCTGCAGAGTGCTCTGTAGCTAATGCCGGGTGGCCCTGGGCAAGGCACAGGCAGCAGCTCATCTTGGCTGGCAGCTTTTAGGCGGCCTCAGAGCCAGCGTACCTGGTGGTAGATTCAGATAATGCCAAACACCACCTTCACGCGAGACACGCTGAAGGGGCAGACTCATTGGGCACCAGAGCCCAGCTGAAGTGTGCCCTGCTCTGTGGGGTCTGCCCTTACACAGCAGCCCTCCCTTGTAGTTGCAGCCTGTCCTTGCAGCCAATAGGCCTGGGGGTCAGTTTCTCCCAGTAACATGCCAACAGCAATCAAGACTCAACTACAACAGGGCAATGTACATAGCCAACAAAGAGGACATCTGGAATTCCCAGCTTGAGTACCTGAGGAATCTATGCTTCTGGGCCCTACAAGACACCTACTACATAAGCATAAGGCTACTCTCCCAGGTTCAGGAGGTACAGCAACTCTTCCTAATAAACAGAAACTAACACAGGGAGGCAGCCAAAATGGGGAGACAGACAAACAGATCTCATATGAAAAAAACAGAACTCTCCAGAAAAAGAACTAAATAAAATGAAGACAAATCTACCAGGTGTAGAGTTCAAAACGATAAATATAAAGATGCTCAAGGAACTTAGTGAAATCTTCAATAGCACAAGAAAAAGGACATGTAAACCACACAAAAAAAATAAGTAGAAAAGAAAGATGTGATATTGGAAGACTTGACTTGGGGTGTGAACACACATACAAATTACAGGTGATGTAGTATATAATTGTACACCTAAAACCTATATAATTTCATTAACCAATGTCACCCCAATAAATTCAGTATTTTTTTAAAAAAAGAAGACTATATTACAAGGAATCAACAGTACAGTAGATGAAGCAGAGAATCAAATCAGTGATTTGGGATAGAAGGAAACAGAAAACACCCAATCAAAACAGTAAAAACTTGACCAGGCGGTGGCACAGTGGATAGAGCATCGGACTGGAATGCGGAAGACCCAGGTTCAAGACCCCGAGTTCGCCAGATTGAGCGCGGGCCCATCTGGCTTGAGCAAAAAGCTCACCAGCTTGGAACCAAGGTTGCTGGCTCCAGCAAGGGGTTGCTCGGTCTGCTGAAGGCCCGTGGTCAAGGCACATGTGAGAAAGCAATCAATGAACAACTATGGTGTCGCAATGGCAACGAAAAACTAATGATTGATGCTTCTCACCTCTCTGTGTTTCTGTCTGTCTGTTCCTATCTATCCCTCTCTCTGACTCTCTCTCTGTCCCTGTTTAAAAAAAAGAAAAACAGTAAAAAGAAAAAAATCATTTTTAAAAAAGGAAGATAGTGTAAGGAGCCTCTGAGACAACTTTAAGCATACCAACATTTGCATTATGAGGTGCCAGAAAGAAAAGAGAAAGAGCAAGAAATTGAAAACCTATTTGAAAATAATAATAATGTAAAACTTCCCTAACCTAGTGAAGTAAATAGACATACAAGTCCAGGAAGTGCAGAGAGTCCAAAACAAGACAAACCCAAAGAGGCCCACACACATCATTATGAAAATGCCAAAGGTTAAAGACAAAGATAAAAATCTTAAAAGCAGCAAAAGAAAAGCAGTTAGTTGCCTATAAGAAAGTTTCCATAGACTGTCAGCTTATTTATCCAATTTGCAGACCAGAAGGGATTGGCAAGAAATATTCAAAGTGATGAAAAGCAAGGACCTACAACAAAGACTACGCTACACAGCAAAGTTATCGTTTACAATTGAAGAACAGGTAAAGAGCTTCCCAGACATGAAAAAGCTAAAGGAGCTTATCAACACCAAACTAATAAGAAATGATGAAGGGTCTTCTTTAAGAAGAAGGAAAAAATAATCAAAATATGAATAATAAAATGGCAATAAATACATGTTTATCAATAAGTACTTTAAATACAAATAGTTTATATGTTCCAGTCAAAGACAATCAAGTCACTTCATGGATTTAAAAGAAAACAAATCCCTTATATATACTCTCTACGGGATACTCCAGATCAAAGACTCCCACAGACTGAAAGTAAAGGGGTGAAAAAATTTAATTCATGATCATAAAAATAAAACAAAACATAAAAGCTGGTGTAGCAACTCTTATACCAAACAAAATAGAGTTTATAACAAGAAACAAAGAAGAACCCAGCAGCCCCACTTCTAGGTATTTATCCAAAGAAATCTAAAACACTAAATCAAAAAGACATATGCATCCATATGTTTATTGCAGCATTATTTACAATAACCAGGATATAAAAGCAACCTAGTAGATAAATGAATACAGAAGAACCTGTGTGTATATACAATGTAATATGGTTCAGCAATAAAAAATAGTGAAACGTTGCCATGTTCAACAACATGGATGAACCTAGAGGATAGCATGCTGAGTGAAGTCAGGTAGAGAAAAGCAAATGTCAGGGGATTTCACTTGCATATGGAATGAAATAAACAAAATAAACAATCAAACAGACAGAAATGGATTCATAGATAGAGAATATTTTGATGGTTACCAGATGAGAGAGGGTTTGGGGGGATGGGTGAAAAAGGTGAAGCAATTTAGAAGCACAAATTGGTAGTTACGGAACAGTCGTGGGGATGTGAAGCACAGCATAGGAAATATAGCCAATCATACTGTAAGAACTATATATGGTGTCAGATGGGTACTAGATTTATCAGAGTGATCATGTCATAAGCTACATAAAAGTCTAATCACAGGGTTGTACTCCTGAAACTGATATAATATTGTACATCAACTGTAATTTGAAAAGAAAAAACACCTAAAAATTCTAGAACTAGATTAGGACAGAGAAAAAAGCCTAAAAATTTCAGTAAGCTGGAAAATATCATATATACTTGCCCCTTCCCTCTTCAGTGTAATACGTTGCCATGACTTCACCATCGTATCAGTAGTAATTTAATATGTGTGAAATGAAGCAACAACCAAGGATGCATTTATTTATCAGAGTGGCGTTATCAGAGTGGCGAAAAACCTTGAAGAAATGATTTGCATTTGGGCCCTTCTATTTAACATACAGAATTGGTTTTTAGCCCCCAGAGAAGACTAGACTATTCACTAAAACTCAACTAAGAAAGGCAGGTCTCAGTTCTCTCCCACAGAAAGATCTGCATTGGAAAGATTATTTATAATTCCCCTGAATCTCAACTTTTTCTTTGACAAACACCCCTCATCACAGGCCATTGTTTACATGGGAAGTCCATTGTGTTTTATGGCAGACAGAGAATAAGGTCTATTCAGATATGGAAAACAATGCGTATTCAAATTCCCATTAACTATAATCAGGAGGGTTTGTTTCATACCACAGACTGATGAACCAGCTCTAAGATCTCTGGAGCATCTTCTCAGGCCTTCTCAAGACATGTGTGATGTTGAGAGAGCTCATTAGATTACCCAACCTGACCTCTCAACTTTCTCAGTGCATACTCAGGCATAAAATTTAATGTGACTTCTTCTTAATGCCTGCTGTTTTCTGACTGGCCCAAGATAGTCATTGCAAATGTGACATTATGTCAGTGACACATTTGGCTATTCAAATCTCACACTATGGCAAAAAAGAATACATTCACTGACACAGAAATTAGGAGCTGCTGTAATTCAGCCTCAGACTCTGTATTTAGCACTATGACAGGGATTAGAAAATTTAGAGAGGAAATAAGGTGAGTGAAGATAAATATAGAACAATTAGCCATAAACTTTATATCTCTATGCCTGTGAACAGCAGGCCTCTCCCCAGAATTTCTGGAAGGCCCAAGAGTTGTCTAAGAAGTCTTCTCATGTATTTTCTTAGGCATTTTCACCAGCTTCAACTATTAGCCATTTAAATGCAAAGTTCAGAGCCAGAACCCATCAACGGAGGAGGCTGCTATCTAAGCCGTGCTCGGAGAAGAAGTGACTATAAGAAGACCACCTTGCAGAATTAGAGCTCAGGAAGTCCTGGTGATAGAAATTCAAAAGGAATTAAAATAGTTTGATAATTCTTGCTAACACTTGTGTTTTCTTTTGAAAAGAACTTTCAGGATAAAAGAGTGGGTCGGGTCACCCATCTGAACAAGCACACTTGCCCACCCATGATTTCAGGACAATGTTGTCTTGAAGGACAAGATAAGTTAATGAAGTAGAGCCAGAAATAGCCTTGGGAAGGGGTGCAGGCTTCCCTCTTCTGCCTTGGTAATGGTGAAAAGAGTAGAAATGTGAATTAGAGTCTTACCCAGCAATAAATGACACACTCAAATTGGGTAAAGGAGCAGTAAATAAAAAAAAAGAACTATCTACAGAAGTGCAGGCAAAATATAGGTAAAACACACAGGATGGTGCAGTTCACTGGAGCTAATGGCAATGCATCTTCCCACCCCTCCACCCAGAAAAACGAAACGATGGAGCAGGTCCTGAAACCTGGAGAAAGAGAGGCTATGTGGAGAGAAAAGTCAGACTGGAGCTGTGACCTTCCCTCCCAAGACCAAGCCACCTCAGATGACCCTATAGAGCAGATGGGGAATAATACCCACATACTCTCTGTCCCTTCCAAGGTCCCCAGAGGCTGAACCCAACCCAAAGCTAGAGCACGTGGAAGCCGATGGAGGGAGTCCATATAAGACAGTGTCCTACAAGCCCAGAGCAGGAGCAAAGAAGATATATATTCAACCTGGAGTCCTACAAAAGGGCCACTTGTAAAATCCTCAGATAGTAATAATCATTATATGGTTATGATTATACTTTGAGACTTGTGCTAAAGCACTGCACATGCATTAGTTTATCTAATCAAATACATTTTTTTTTAGCTCAGCTGTCTGAGTAGCCACCTTCTCCCTAGCTGTAGCTGAGTCTTTCCCTGAAGTAGCTCAGAGCCCTCAGTGCATGGGACCACAAGTTTATCAGACAGAGGGCCTGCAGCTACAAATCAAAGATGCCAACACGCAGCAACCAGCAACCATGGTCCGAAGCATCCGTCATAATGCAGAGAGACAGCTCTATAAGGAAGAAGTGGTTTAGGATTTTTTATTTTTATTTATTTACTTATTTTTTTACAGGGACAGAGAGAGAGAGTCAGAGAGAGGGACAGATAGAGACAGACAATGAATGGAGAGAGGTGAGAAGCATCAATCATTAGTTTTTCGTTGCCGTCGCAACGCCTTAGTTGATCACTGATTGCTTTCTCACATGTGCCTTGACCACGGGCCTTCAGCAGACCGAGCAACCCCTTGCTGGAGCCAACGACCTTGGGTCCAAGCTGGCGAGCTTTTGCTCAAGCCAGATGGGCCCACGCTCAAGCTGGCGAGCTCGTGGTCTCGAACCTGAGTCTTCCACATCCCAGTCCAACGCTCTATCCATTGCGCCACTGCCTGATCAGGCAGGAGAAGTGGTTTAAAACCTCTGAGCAGCTGCTGTCACTGTGAGAGAGTATTTGCTCACTTTAGCCTAAGAAAGCTGTTGTAGACCAGTCCTTTTTCATAATCACTACTTTAAACAGTATATTCTGTGCTTCAGAGCCCCAGAGAGCAGTGACAGGTTGGTTGGCCATGTCATGTGAGCTTGGCTCCTGTTCAGGACACAACAGTCGTAAGCGCCAAGTGCAATGCACTGTGGGAAAGCTAATCCCAGAGCTAGATCATAGGTCCCCAGCAATGAAATCCTGATAGTTTATAGCGAGGATTGGCCTCCTTCATATCCATGCACAGTCAAAGGAAGGCAAGAATGACCCACACTCTGGGCTCTGGAGCATGGTTAGAAACTCTTCCAGGCAGAGGCACAGACTCCACTTTTTGTGTAATCTAAAAAAGAAGGTCTTGGAGTGATTTATGTGAGATTGTGCAGAAAGTCAAAGAAATGAGCCGCATAAGCCCCAGATTGCCTTTGTATTTCTTTTTTTCATGAACACATACATTTTGGGCACCTTCAATGGGACAGGAATGGTACCTATTATCATGAGTAAAGATATGGATAGTAGGTCTACTAGCCGCAGTATCTACAGCCTGTCAAATAAACCCAGAGAGATGCAGTTTACGGTCTCAACAAAAAATCCTGGGCCAGTTTGGACCCATGTTCACACTTTTAATGGCCTGCATACTCACTGAACTACAGAATATCATAAATTTCTTTTCAAACAAGAAAGGATCATAATGCATCTCAAAAGCAAATATTCAATTCTGAAATTAGACTCACTTGACAACTTATATGGATTTTCTTCATTGCTTTATGCTTCCCGTTTCCACGAAAAACTTTCTGATTCAATCTCCAGAGATTCCAGCTTTCACTTTATTGCCCCCCAAATTATTAACATTTTAATCTTGCTTTAATTAACTCTTAGTTCCAGTGGGATGAAACTGAAAAGATCTGAGTTTGCAAAGCAGAAGCTGAAAATCTGGAATACTTTATTAGCAGCTCCCAACAACAGCAAGGACCAGTTTCCAAGCAAATACAACTGAAAATTCTGTTTTACTCCCACAGTCTCCCAACCACCACCTCCTCGAGTCTTGTCCTTCACCACTACATAAGTGAAGGTAGCCAGGTCCCCAGAATCTGAAGTCAGAAGACTTTGACCTGACTGAGAAAAGCATTAAGATGTTATCTATCATTCAGAAGCAGAAGAGGCTAACACAGTTCTTTTTAAAAAAAAGTCAGATATCTAAAAATTGACACCCCATCCTCCACTCGGGTCCCAGGACACTGAATACCATTGTTTCCTACTTCACTGATTTTTCCCTCTTAGTCTACTTTGCTGGTTCCTTCAATTCTCCCTGGAGTCTTATCTCTTAATGTTTATGTGTTCAAGGGTTCATTCCTTGGTTTTCTTATTTCTCTCTGTATAGTCACTCCCTTGGTGATCTCAATAGTCTGTGGCTTTAAATAGCATCTTTTTATCAATGATTTCTGAATTTATAGCTTCAGCCTTGACATTTCTCCTGAACTTCAGACCAATCTATTAAACTGTCTACTCAAATACTATACCTGGGTATCTAAGAGACATCTCAACATTCCACCGATCAGAGGCTCGTGTCTTCCCACTCCTCCACCTTGTTCCCTCAATGGTTTTCACCATATCAGTGGACCCTTCTGGTTGCCCAGGCCTGAAAAAAAAATAGAATCATCCTGGACCTCTCACTTTCCCTCACTTTATATTGTGTATTTAATTTTGGCTGCAAAATATATGCAGAATCTGATCACTTCTCATTGACTTCACTGCTACCAGGCAGTGCAAGCCCTCGTCGTCTCCTACCTGGACTTCCAGTCACCTTCTAACTGGTCTCCCTCTTCCCCATCCTGCTCTTCTGTTACCTATTCTTCAAATAGCAACCAAAGTGATTCTTTTGAGAGGTAACTTGGAGCCTACCATTCCTTTGCTGAAAATCACTTAATGGATCCCCATTTTATGTAGCCAAAGTCCTCACAATGTGTTCCAAAGGCCTATTCAATTTGGTTCCTCATTCGTTGCCTCTTTTTCTCTGTTCTATCTTTCACTTACTTCGCTCTAGCTACACTTCTGCTTCATATTCTATACACTGACTGTTTCCTCCACTTGGAACACTTCCCTATCCAGATAGCTCCCATATTGATCTTTAATTTCCTTCACGTTTTTTATTTATTGGAGTTTGTTCTGGCTACTTAACTTAAAATTGCATTTCCCTACTCTCCTCCCAAAGATTAGAAATAGGACAAGGATGTCCCATTCACACCACTTCTATTCCAAATTGTACTTGATGTTCTTGCCAGTAAAATAAGGCAAAACAACAACAACAAAAAAGACACCCATGCATACTAGAAAAGGAATAGTGTCTCTATTTGCAGGTGATATAACCTTGTGTATAAAAAAACCTAGATAATTCACAAAAGATCTTCTGGAGCTAAAAATGAGTTTAATTCTACATCTATACACTAACAATGAATGATCCAAAAACAAATTAGAAAAACAATTTCAATTGTAGTAGCATAACAAAGAATAAAATACGTAACACTAAATTTGAATTTTAAAGAAATACAAAACTTATACACTGAAACAAAAAATGTCACTGAAAAAAATTAAAGGATACTTAGGTAAATAGAAAGTTATTCAATGTTTACGGACTGAAAAACTTAGTATTGTTAAAGTGGCTGCACTCCCCAGATTGTTCACAGGTTCAACTCAATTCTATTAAAGTCAAAGCTACCTCCGTTTTTTTGCAGAAATTGGCAAGCTGGTCATAAAATGCATATGGAGAAGCAATGAACCTGTGATAGCCAGAATAATCTAGAAAAGAACACTTCTTAATTTCAAAATGAATTACAAAGCTATAGTAATAAAAACAGTGTAGTTCTGGCATAAGAATAAATATATAGATCAATGAAATTAATCAAGAGTTCAGAAACAAACCTGTATACCTATGGCCAATGGGTCTTCAATGGAAGTGCCAAAACAACTAAATAGGGAAGGAATAGTCTTTGAAAACTGTGTCAGGGCAGCAGGGTATTCACATGCACAAAAATTAACTCAGAATAAATCGAAGACCTAAATGCCACAGATAAAACTACAAAACTCTTTGAAGAAAACATATATATAAATCTTTATGACCTTGGATTAGACAATGGACTTTTAGATATGACATCAAAAGCACAAACAACAAAAGAAAAAAATAGATAAATTGGACTTAATTAAATTAAAAAGTCTGTGCTTCAAAACCACTGTCAAGGAAGTGAAAATATAACACCCCCTAAAAATGGGAGAAAATACTTGCAAGCTATATTATATCTGATAACGAATTAGTAACTATTAAAGATCTAGCTTTTATAACTCAACAGTAAAACCATAAACAGCAAAAAATAAAATAATTATATTTTTTAAATGGGCAAAAGATATGAAAAGAAATTTCTCCAAAGATATGCAAATGCCAATAAGCACATGAAAAGATGTTCAGCATTATCAAGTGTCTGGGAAATGCAAGTTATAATAAAACACCACTAGGATAGTTATAATAAAAAAGACAAACAATAACAAGTATTGATGAGACCAAAGACATTTGAACCCTTAGGCACTGCTTTTAGGAATGAAAAGGTTGTTTTCGAAAGAAATTTGACAGTTACACAGAAAGTTAAACATAAAGTCACCATTTGACCCAGCAATTCCACTGCTAGTTATATATCCAAGAAAACTGAAAATATATGGCCATATTTCATTGTTGAAATATAACGTAGCTTTTTTTTCATGGTTAAGTCTCTACCTAATTTTATTGCTGATAAAAATACTGTGAGACACTTATAATGCTAATATTTCTGCTTTAAAATAAGCAATTAAACTAAACATCATAAGAGGTAATAAATACATACTACAATTTTCTGATAACTGGCTAAAATTATAATAGCAATTAATATATAAGAAACAATTTCACTTGAAAAATTTAAAAAGTAAACAAAAAACTCCAGTTTTATATATGTGTGTGCGTATATATATATATATATGCATATATATATATATATGAACAGAGGTTAATCATCTATGACCTTGCCAGGAGAAATGTTTGTTTTAACTTAAAAAGAAAATGTGCCACAGTTTTTTTATCCACTCATCTACTGATGAGTACTTGGGCTGCTTCCATATCTTGCCTATTGTAAATAACACTACAATGAACATAGGGGTGCATATATTCTTTCGAATTACTGTTTCAATTTCTTAGAATACATTCCCAGAAGAGAAATTTCTGGGTCATAAGGCAGTTCCATTTTTAATTTTTCAATTTTTTTGAGGTAACTCCACACTGCTTTCTACAGTGGCTGCACCAACCGGCCTTCCTAACCAACAGTGCACAAGTGTTCCCTTTTCTCCACACCCTCGCCAACACTTGTTGTTTGTTGACTTATTGATGATGGCCATTCTGACAGGTGTGAGATGATATCTCATTGTAGTTTTAATTTGCATGTTTCTGATGATTAGTGATGTTGAGCATCTTTTCATATGTCTATACTACTCAGCCATAAAAAAGAAGGAAATCGACCTTTTTCAACAGCACAGATGGACCTGGAGAATATTACGCTAAGTGGAAGACAAGTACTATATAATTTCACATATATTTGGAATCTAATGAACAAAATGCACTAAAAAAAATAAAGAAACAGGCTCATAGACACAGAAAACAGACTAACAGCTGTCAGAGGGGAAGGAGGTTGAGGGGCTGGATGAAAAAGGTGAAGGGATTAAGCGAAGGGAAAAGAAACTCATATAGACAGACAATAGTGTGGTGATTACGGGTGGCAAAGGGGATAGGGAAAGTAGAAGAGGGTAATAGGGGAGGATAAATGGTGATGGAAGGAGACATGATTTGGGGTGGTGTATGTATGGTACAGTGTACAGATAATGTATTATGGAATGGTACCCCTGAAACCTATGTAATTTTATTAACCAATGTCACCCCAATAAATTCAATTTAATATATATATGGTCATACATGTATATCAATACAATGGACTATTATACAGCCATAAACATTTACAACATAAATTAACCTTGAAAGCACTGAAAGTGAAAGAAGTCTTATACAACAGGACACATGTGGTTCCATTAATAGAAACTGCCTGACAGAGGCAAATTCAGGAAACACATAGAGTGTGTAAGTGTTTTTGAGGAACTGGGGGAAACAGAGAGAATAGGTAGTGACTGCTCATGGGCACAGAGTTTTCTGAGAGTATGATGAAAATTCTCCGGAATTGGATAGTGGGTGTGAATTATATACATTATTTAAAAGGGAAAATTTTATAGTATATGAATTCACTGTTGTATACTCTCTGCCTAGAGTAGTGCCTGGCATATAAGAACATCAGAAACATTTAATGAGCAGATGAACTTTGTTAAAACCTTAACAAGCAAACTTGGGTTCACTCAAAGAAGTATAGTGATCATATCCCATCACACAAACAAGTGGGAAAAATCTCAGCTACATAAACGTGGAAGTTGAGCTCATGAATTGTTTGTACTTTTTTGAATTTATATTTTAGGGGAGTTCTGAGAAATCCAGGGCACACTGCCCACTCTCCTCTGACCACATAGGCCTCCACCATCAGGAAATTACCTTTAATCAGGAGTTTTGTCTCCATGTGCTCACTTCTGGGGATGAAAAGATGACTTCCAAACCAGAATGCCAGTGGTCATTGTGACTTAAATCACCAGTCCAGACTGTTTCCCCTACTTTATAGGTCTCCTCCACCTCCCTCTCTGCCTACCCTATCCATTCTTCCATGCCTAGCCCATTGCTGCCTTTTCCAAGAAGTCCTCTTCCCTACTCAAAGCCACATTAATCCATCTCTCTCTTATCTGAAGACCAGGAGGTGTTAATGTGACCTATACAGCACCTGACACCAATGTGTGCGTGTGTGTGTGCACCCCTGACTCTCAGTGATTTAATAACGCCCACTAACCAACAGGGAGCTGGCACACAGTAGGTTTCTAACAGAGATGGACGGGTGAAAAGGCAGCTGAAAGTGGTGATTTGTAAATTTTGTGTTCAGACAATGTTGGAAATCAGTCTTTTGAGAGCAGCCAAAAAAAGAATAGAAAATAAAAAGAATCTTCATGGTCTGCATAAAAGTGTGACTATTACAGGTGGCCCAATTCCCAGTTACTTTATTCCTGACACCAGAGACCTGTTTTTCAATCAAAATTGCAGCAGCTGAGAAGCTCTGAGGCTGTGCTGGCACCTGGGTCAGAGGTTCCCCATTAGTGCTGGCAGATTTTTCATAATCAAGACACTTCTGAAATGCTGAACCCTACTCAGTGTCAAAGGTTAATGATTCTGTGTGCAGGGACTGCAGCCCAAAGCAGGCAGCAGGCAGCTCAGAGAGAGAAGCCACAGCTCAGAGAGAGTGGACCTGCCCGGGCTGCTCTCGTTAAAGTATTGCATCTATTGGATAGTTTCCTTTTTGCCGTGGATCATTCACGGGAGAACATTCATTAAGCAGACTGCATCAATCCTGTTTATCTAACCCTGGTTCATGTTTACACATTTGACAGTCCATGTTTTTGAGTGGTCCCTCTGTTCACCATTAAGTCTGGTCATGCACAAGTAAAGAGAATTGGCAAGTGAAGGGGTCACCTGCTGGGTTCAGTGTAGACAGGCAATCTGGATAATTTTGTATAACAATTATAACTTGTTTTCAGTTGCAAAATATTTGTAGTATACAAGAGGCTTCATTTCCACAGAATTCCCACAGGTTTGGATTATTTCATATTCTAATGATTGAGCAAAATAAACTAAAATTAATTTTGGATTAAAATCTGCTTACATTCTTTTAAAAAAAAAATGACAATAACCTACAGTCTCAGAGATGAAGACAACTGTTTTAAACAGCCAACATGTCTAAAATTCATTAGACTTCTCAGTCTTACTAATTTTTCTCTCTTCATGGAATATCCCTGAGGACATTCTTTGGCTCTCGGATACCTTGCTGTCATTTCAAACTCAACATATTCTAAGAGGACTGACTGATTTCCTTCTTTCTCTGTTCCATACCATTCCCAGACGTCTATGTTTTCTCATACATATCAGTAATTCTTTCTGTTATCCAAAAAGCCTGTTTCCTTCATCCATCTTACCAGCTCTGCCTTTTATCTAATCAAAGTGGGGAGGGGTGGGAGAAGGGTGTAAAGAGAGAAAAATATAAGGTGACAGAAAATGATTTGACTTTGGGTGATGGGTATACAACATAATCAACAGTTCAAATGCTATAGAAATGTTTACCTGAAACCTATGTAATCTTACTGATCAATGCCACCCTGTTAAATTTAATTTTCTAAATAATTTTTTTAAAAATCTAATCACTATCTGAAAATGTTCTCTATACTATGTGTATTAGTCAGGGTTCTTCATAGAAAGAGAAGTGTGTGTGTGTGTGTGTGTGTGTGTGTGTGTAGAGAGAGAGAGAGAGAAATCTGTATTACCCAGTATATCAATTTAAATGTTAATCTCATTCAAAAAACACCCTCATAGATACACTCAGAATAATGTTTGATCAAATATCTGGATACTCTATGCTAGTCACAAATTGACACAAAAAATTAACCATAAGAGAATGTGTCCAAGGATTGATCTTTCCACCCCTGCTTCTGGGTGACTCAGAATCTCTCCTACACAACTGGAAGTGCTCCCAGCTGCTACTCACTTCCCATCCTTCTTCCTTCCTAGTCTGCAGAACACTTCCAGACCACACCCACTCAGCCCACTTAACAACCTCAGCAGGACCCCACTAACCACCAGAACAATCACACAGACCTCAGACTTGTCTCCACCGTCCACTGCTTCAGTTTCTTGTCCTCAGTCTACCCTGTGTTTTTCCTCTTCCTTGAAGTTTTGTAACTTCTTGGAACTGTGTTAGGAACCAGGTCTTTCTTGAATTTCAATCTGACCCACCTGCACATTTTGTTTTCCAAGATAAAAGCAATCTTCACTCATTGCATGTATGTGCATTTCTATAGAGAGCGGTTATTTCTCCCTTTTCTGTGCCCAGTCATTCACATACAGGAAGATACATCAATAGAGAGTCTAGAAACAAACAGAGACCACCCAAATGAGAACAAGTGAGGGCTATGTGGGGCTGGCTATGGTGAGAAAGTCAGCAAGTATTGGAGCATCACAGAAATGTGAAGGCAGGCAGGTGAGTATGAAGGGGAAAAGGAAGGTGCAGGCATGCCCTTCTGTGAGGCTGTCAGCCTAGGAGAACTGGAGGCACATGAACTAAAGCAGAGCTTCCCATGTGATTGGTTAGAGAGTAGATCTTGCTTTCTCTGGTTTGCTAAATTGGGAGCAGGGGCAAAAATTAGGGTAACTGTCAGCTATCAAGTCCTGCCTGTTCTAAGCCAATTGCTGCAGAGGTCATGATTGTCTTCCTGAGCTGGCGGCTGCTGAGGGTCAGAGCTCTATCTTTTATAGATAATCTGGCTATTGTCCATTTGTACAATCAGCATCTCAAGATAGAGACAGAGACAGAGGCAGAAAAATTCTGATGAAATTAAGATGACATTAGATCAAGACCTAAAATCACCTAATTTTGTCCTAGACTACTAGAATGTGAAAGTCTCCAAGAGAATTAACTACATCCAGAGGACAAGTGTTGGCAGATAATAATGTTTTTAGCTGATGTTGGGCATCAAGCTCTAATCTATGACTATGATAAATGAGAAGAGAATTCTTTTTACTATGCTGGGGAGAGCTAAGCTGCAGACCAAAGGCCCCACCCTCTCTGTTTTTCCTACACCCAAACTGGGAGCTTGACTCTTACCCTTACAATACAAGGAAGAGGCTCGAACACCCTCCTACAGCCACACTAGAGGAAAGGACTAAGAGAAAAAGATAGTAGAAGAGACTATTTGCTCCAAACACTGTAGCCTCTGCCTTCCAAGTCTACTTTCTCAGCTCTTCCCACCTCTGAGAGGAGAAGAAGGGGTCAGCCAAAGACAAAAAGTGTCATAATGATTCAAAAGCAGAAGAGTCACTTCCATTTATAATTTTATACGAGTGATTCTGCCTGCTAATATATTACTCAAGAAAAATGCCCTGATTTTACTATTGTATTCATCATTCTGCTAGAGAGTATGGGGTGGGTTTAAACTTCCTCCAGAGCCAATATACAAATTACTTTTCTGCCCTTTATTAACAGCACACATTTTATTCATGTTGTTTTTCTTCAAAAAGACCATTTGTTAAAGTTTTACAGGAATATAGCATAGGGCTAAACCAAAATTGACTTAAGTAATCCACTATTATGAGCATCTTTGTTGCTTCTAATTTTTACTATAAAAATAATGCTTTGTTGAGCATCTTTATACAATAATTATTACACAAGCCTCTGATTACATCCAGGAGAAAAATTTCTAGAAATAAAATTACTTACTGAAAGGTTCTAGACATTTAGAGAAAGCATATCTTAGACTTTTATGTGTTTACAAATTTCCTGTAAAAATGATTATACCAATTTACATCCTCGACAGTAGAGTAGCAGAGAGGCCAATTTAACACAACTTCTCCATAATATTTCTCTTTGCAAAGTTAATAAATGAAAAACATGTTGTGTTTAGTTTTGTTTTTGATATTTGGTAAAGTTGAACGTTGCTCACATTCCTATTGGTCAATTACATTTCTTCTTTCATTAATGATTCTTAAACTATATATCTTCTCCTGAGGGACTTATCTTTTTCTATTGACTTTAATTAATTTAATTTAATTGAGATGGAATTAATTATGTTATATTACATTAGGTAAAAATGTAATCTATGTATTTTTCCAAAGATTAATCAATTATTCTGATTCTAATGATTGAATAATTTTCCCCAGGAATCTGAAATACTACCAATAGCATATCATGAATTTATATGTGTTTTAGGGGGTTTTACTTTTTGTGTGTGTTTTTCATTTGTTCTTCTCTTTTGTCATCAATGTCTCTTTATCTTCTTGAAAGGTAAACCTCTGCATTTTTTTAGTCTTGTACATTTTTATAAATGGTAACGCATGTGACACGTGTAGTTTTTATCACAATTGTATTAAATAATTGTCCTTAATAATTCTGCTAAATAGGCTTTAGAATAGTTTTATTCATTTTTAAAATAAACAAACACTTGACTTTTGTAATTATATTAAAACTCAAAATTAATTTGCAGAAAACTAACATCATTACAAATCATGTTTTCCTATTTATGAATCAAGTGACACCATTTATACAAGATACATTTTAGGTTGCTCATTCATGTTTTGTGGTTTTCTTATAGAACTTTGGATTTCTTAATAAAATTTTATTTCATTGCTAATGTAAATTATATCATCACCTTATTTTTTCTAAATTGGTTAATGATAAAATATGGGAGACTTAATTTTTTTTTTTTTTTTTTACATAGGAAGAGAGAGAGAGTCAGATAGAGGTATAGACAGACAGGAACGAAGAGAGGTGAGAAGCATCAATCATTAGTTTTTCATTGTCATTACAACACCTTAGTTGTTCATTGATTGCTTTCTTACATGTGCCTTGACCGCAGGCCTTCAGCAGAACAAGCAACCCCTTGCTGGAGCTAGCAACCTTGGGTCTAAGCTGGCGAACTTTTGCTCAAACCAGATGGGCCCACGCTCAAGCTGGCGAGCTTGGGGTCTTGAACCTGGGTCTTCTGCATCCCAGTCCGATGTTCTATCCACTGCGCCACCGCCTGGTCGGGTTAAAATTATTGTTTTATATTTTAGCAGTTTGCTAGGCATTCTTATCAGTTATACATTAAGGTAACTAGGAAAAAATTATATCATCAGAAAATAATATTTTTTGTTAATCTGTTTCACTAGTTCTTTTTTTTACTGTCTTGCCTTATATCATTAGTTAAAAACTACAACACAAAGTTTTAATAATAGTGAACATGCTTGTCATGTTCCTGGTTTAAAAGAAATATACCTAGTTATAATCCTTGGGTATCTTAGAAAAGATCTGTCTGCCACAGATTTGCAAGACTTACCTTTATTCCATATTTATATCATTTGTTTAATAATCTCAGGAATGGAAATTTGTGTGACCAGTAAGCCAAAAGGATGGATTCTCTGTCCACATAGTTGCTGTAGGGATTTTTCATTCACATTTTATGCTTATTAGTTTATTAACATACATGTAGCCTCCAATGGAGTGGTTCTTAATCCTAGCAGCACAGTGGATTTATTGGGCAGCTTTTAAACTTGCTGACCCCTGGGACCTCTACCTGACCAATTAAGTGGAAATCTCTAGAAAAAGGGGCAAGACATCAGGTTTGTTTTTAAAGCTCTCCAGGTATTTCAAATAAGTAGCTAGGGCTGCCATCCATTAACATTGGTTTTTAGACTTTAGTTAGCATCAAAAACAGCCTGAGAGCTTGATAAGTGCAGATTCCCAAGACCAAAGCCCAGCCTCTTCCCAGAGGTTGTGATTTGGTATGTCTTGGGTGAGGGTCCATTATCTGTATTTTTAACAAGCATTTTAAGAAACACTGCTTGGTCATTATCTTTCTAGAGTAGACACTGGTGTACAAAATGATGTGATTCTCTTATCTAAAGGAAAATTTATTCCTGGGTAATCTGAAATAGTGCATGTCAACCCTAGCTATGTATCAGACTCACCTGGAGAGACTTACACAAGTCCTGCCTCCTAAGGCCTCACTTCTAGTCATTTTTATTCAATAGCTCATCAAAAGCTCCAGCTCCTGAAGTGCACCCCCTTTGCCAGGATGCTTTCCTCAAATGTTTTACTCATTTCAAAGCCCCTCTCTTGGTCTGCTGCTACATCTAAACCATATAATAGAAGTGGCATTTATATGCTATGGGCAGACGGAGAAAAATAGGTCCTGGTCAAGAGAAATGACCATCCTCGGTCCTTTAGAAAGCAGTTTACTATGGTTTCCACTTGCTGCAGTCTTCTTCCTCGGCATGTCTCTCTCCCAACCTCACTTCTGAGCTATAGGGGTGCCATCTGTCATTCCAGTGGCAAAGGCACCCCCGTTCCAGTTGGTGATTGAAATTTCCATTTAGATGTTATTCTTGTCATAATTAATGTAAAATCCATCTCAAATGCCATCATGACACATCTAGGCTGTTAGGGCTTTTTAATATTTTCTCATAATACATGGATATTTTACCAGGCCACCCTGTGCCTGGATCACTGACTCTTCACCCAACATTGCATAAAAGGGAAAATCACAATTTATTTTTGTAAAAACTATTTATTGAGGAGTACTCTGTGCCAGATACTGTGGTATTTCATCATTAACATTATTTCTCACCAATGAATCCTGTATTATTATTAATAAGTAAGTTAGAAAGCCAGGGCTCAGACAAAAACCTTCCTATTCCAGTCCACCAGCCACATGCCTCTGTGGCTCAGTGCAGATTGTACAAACGGGCCAGGGTCCCTCAGCCTGTGGTTTGACTGCATGTGGAAAATCTTACCTGCCTGCTGAGCTAAATGGAGTGAAGAAGAAACCTATCTGAGCAATTCAGACAAAGTGAAATTTGTTTTGCTGCAAATGATTCAAATCATTAAATTCAACAAATATCTATTAAGCCTCTATTGTGTGCAAAGCTCCACAACCCTTTGCAAGCGCCTATGATAAATTAGATTTGCTTAATGTGAAATCCTCCCGTTATTGCTAGGCTGCCGTGGCATATTTTTACTTTTGCTTCACTTACTCAAGCTTTTAAAAAAGAGATAGATATTTCTAATCCACGTCAAGATGAGACACCCCTGATGAATCAACTGCTATTTCAGGAAGAAAGAATAAGGGTGACATGCTGGTTTCATGAAGCTGGAGAAGGCTCCTCAGTGATGATTTCTCCTTTCTTCCCTCATCCTATTCTAAGCAACTGTAAGCTGGCTGGATGGGGACCCTCCCAAGACCTTCACTAATCTGGGAGTACTAACTTCTTATTAGCTTGCAGTGGAGTAGACTCCATCCCTTCTGCTCAACCTCAGTGTTTTACATTCCTACCTCGATTTAAAAGTTGACAAATTCAGAGGAAGTCCTCCTGCGCCTTTGAGGCCAGCACAAGGCCTCCTGGTTATTGTGCCCTGTCTAGCAGACTAAGCCACATACACAGCTCAAAAAAAACATGTCCTACTGCTGGCACTGGTCAGCGCTTGCCTGCCAATGTACTAATACTGAGATTAGGGTTTAATCAGAGTTGATCCAAATTCCTCTCTTGATATCCCTTTTGAATATGCTCCACTGAGACCTCAAGTTTATGACTTAATATGCAGAAAGATAATAAGGAGCTTATGACAGATACATATCTAAGTCCCCTCTGAAATTGGGAAATCAAAATTGCATCCAATGCCTCCCAACCCTAGAGAGTCTGAGGTCAATGGAGCCAGACCGTGGAGCATGATTTGTTCTGTGTTCTCTCAGACGCCCTGTGCAGGCTGTAAATAATAAAAACTTGCCCTCTGGCCCCCTCCCATGTCCTGAGAAGAAGGAGACAGACTGGAAGGAGGTGGTCCAGGGCAGTGCATTGGCACCTAGATCCCAGCTTGCTTTATCCAAGCATCAGAAATCTCATACGTGAATTTTCACTCTGAGAAACATGAATTGCCAGGGAAGAAAATAGAAGCCCTGGGCTCTGTTCATTTATTTATTTAATAGTTATTTCTTGACTGCCTACCCTCTGTTCTACTATATGCTAAGGCTAAGTCAGATAACCTTCCTGAACACAGAGAGAAAGATCAGGAACCATTCATGCTCATCCAGAGCTTCCCCCATCACAGTGAATAACTGAATACAAGACCATCTGTATCAAGAGGCATAGGAATTAAACCCTAAAATAGGGTTAAAGAAATTTAAGGCAAATGAGACCTCAATAAGATGGCATATCAGAAGAAGCTTCCTAGTGAAAAGGGTAGAGAAGATGTGGAGAAGAATGGGTGGAAGAACAGAATGCGTAGAGAAGAAGACTTTTGGATGATTAATTTGTCCAGCAATATGGCACCCGGATTGAACAACTTATGACGAGCATCTAAAAAGAGGCTAATTTTAATTCATTTAACTTATTGATTTAGTATAAATAGTCAAGAAATAAAGTAATTTCAAACCAGAGAATAAGTGAATAAACAACCTTCAGATTTAATATGTTCACTTAAGCCAATTTTAGCTTTAAAAGCATTGACCAAATCAAGCAAACACAAATATCAGATACAGTGGTACCTTAAGATACGAACAGACCAACATACTTTTTTTAAGATACGAGCTGAGACTTGGTCTGTATTTTTGTTCGAGACCTGAGTGAAATTATGAGATACAAGTTACGATTTGGGAAGCTGCCACTAGTTGACATGTTGGTGCATGGGTCCAGTACCGGCAGTTTGATATACGAGTTGACTGACTTACGAGCTTGGTTACAGAATGAATTAAATTTGTATCTCAAGGTACCACTGTATATCAATATACAGTGGAATATTATTTAGCCATAAAGAAGTGAAGTACTGGTATATGCTACAACACATATGAATCTGGAAAGCATTATGCTGAGTGAAAGAAAATAGTGCCCTGTCTAGCACAAGACAACTTATTATATAATCCATTAAGTGAAATGTCCAGAATAGGCCAATTCATAGAGACAGAAAATAAATTAGTGGTTGAAAGGAGCTGGGGGTGGGGAGAAATGGGGAATGACTGCTGATTTATTTTCAAGGGGGTGAGGAGAATGTTCTGGAATTAGACTTGGTGATAGTTGCACCACTCTGTGAATATACTAAAAATCACTGACTTGTATACTTCAAGTGGGCAAATTGTATGGTATGCAAATTATATATCAAAGTTGTTCACCAAGAAAAAAGAATTAGAAGTGGGATAAAGGAGTAATTTATGGAGTAACTGGTGAGGATAAAGGTCAAAATATTAATTAACCTTAGACTTCAAGTTATGCATTCATATGAAAATTTCCAAGGAAATCACCAAAAGAAGAAAAATAAAGTATATTTCTAAAATAAGACAGACAAATATAATAAGAAAATATAATGTTACTCACAAGTAAGGTCAGAGGAAAAAAATATGGACTACCATTTTATAATTAGATATTTTTAAACATTGTAATGTTGGTAACTGTTAGCTCATCCAGGAGAATCATTAAGAATACCAACTGAAATCAGACTGTTAACTGTTAACTGTATAACCCAATATACATTTATAGAACATTCCACCCAACAGTTAAAGATGACAAAGTCTTTTCAACCAAAACCAACAATATATTGGGCCATAAAGAAAGTCTCAACAAATTTTGTAAGGCTTGGTATCACACTGTCTGAGCACAAAGCAAAAAGGTAAGAAATAGCAGCTAAAAGATAACTAGGAGCAATCTGATGTTTGGAAATGTAAAAGCACTCTTAAATCACTCACACATCAAAGAAGAAATATTATTATATTAGAAAATATCTACAGCTAAACAATAATGCTACATAACAATTTCCTGAGCTGTGAAATGCAATTAACACAGTACTGATTGTGAAACGTATAACCTCAAGTGCTTGTATTAGAAAAAGAAAAAAATGGCTGAAAATGATTGAATTAAGCATCTCTCTTAGAAAATCTAAAAAAATAGAAAGAGAAAGAACAGCAAATTAAACCCAGAGAAAGTAGAAGGGGGAAATAATAAAGATAAGACAAGAAGAAACTAATAAAATAGAACACTAACACAATAGAGAAGATAAAAACAAAAGCCAAAAGTTGGTTCTTTACAAAGAGTAATAAAATTAACAAATCTCCCGCAAGATTGATCAAGATAAAAGGTAGAGAACATATGAATAAACAATATTAGAAATGAAAATGGGAACTTAATTATATATGCCACAAAATTAATAAGATAAGAAAATATTATGAAGAGTTTTGTGCCAATGAATGGAAAATCTTAGATAAAAAACTTGAGTTTAACTAAATTAGCAAACATTTTAAAGTCAACAGAGAGTATACCAAGCAGAGAGCATTCTACGAGGGAAAAGCTGAAGGTAGAAATGGCAATGGCCTTGTGGAATATACTCACTGATTTGTTCTACAAATACACAGAAGTACCATGTTGCACTCTGGACTAGCTACTGTGTAAGAGACAGAGCACACTGGCATGATTACTGTCCCTAACAAGCCTGCAGCATTTTGGAAGGAAATTAAAGTTCTCTGGAAATTCATTGAAGAAATTCGTGATGATGGGGCCTAGATTTTGTGCTGAAATGCATCAGGATGAAGATGAAGAACTTCAGAAGCAGGACCTGGATGTGAGACTGAGAAATCTGAACTCCATTCTGAACCAAAAGAAAACACTGAATTTTTTTTTAACAGGGGGAAACTATGACCAGGGTTTAAGAAGCTCATATAGATTATATACGTAGGATGAATGGGGATGTTTCTGGATGTTGAAAGGTGAACCACAGAGACAATTTTGGAAACTATTGCAGGAGTCCAGATAAGCTGTGACTAACTCCTGCATTGGGGTAAACAGAGAAGAACATTATGGAGAAGCACCAACAGGCTGAGTTACTGATTAAACTCTGCAGAGGGTGTGAGTTCAGCCTCCTTGTTTTTCATACGGGGAAACCAAAATCCCAAAAGGGAGTATGTCATCCAAAGCCTGTAGCTTTCCAAGCACAACTGACAGCCAGGCCATTCCCTACCAAATGCCTCTCTCCACCTACACTTGGCCTCCCATGTCAAGATTCTTCCTGTGGTTTTATGGACCATTGTGGGCTCTGGAGAACAACACCCTTTGATGGGACCTTTTTAGGTGGGTTGAGGATGATTCTGGTACCCTTCCAAGCCCAGAGAAGAGCTTGGAAGCTTGAACTTCATATGTTCAGCCCTGAGGAACAGAGCCACGGAACTTCACCTTGTGACAAAATGACCCTGGGTGGCACAGCAATATATCTTCTCACTGAAGAATAGGACAGGAGTCATGAAAAGTCCCCTTGGGGCCCCCAGAGAAGCATCAGTACACACCCCACTTTCTGTGAGATGCAAATGATTTTCACTGGAGTAATCCACTGAACACTGCAAGCACTTGAGGACAGGTTCTATGTCTTAAGTCTCTATGGGCCTGATGCAGAAGTGGTACACAGTAGGTGTTCAATTAACTCCTCATTGATATTCGCTGGGAGTGCAGCCTTCCAGACACGTTGACCACCATAAAGTAAAACAGCATCTCCATTTTGGATCTACTACTGTGAATGAGAAAATTTCACAATGCATGTCACCCTCACTTTCATCTCTTCTATAGTCATCCAACTTTTCTTTATCGATTTGTGCTCATCAACTTGTGTATATTTTGTAAACGAGCCTGACTCTAGTATAGGAGAAATCTTGAAAGGTCTAAGACTATATATTTATTCAACAGTCACTGACAGCTGCACTTTAGGGAGTTTTATTCTTGCATTTGAAGGTTCCTGTTGTCCGGTAGCACCGCTGGGGCAGGGGCTGGAAAATCCCTCATGCCTTTGGCATTTCTGCAATTATTAACCTTTAGCACACACACCCTGTCCGAAAACACAATAGAAATTCCTCAATCGTTAGCATCCCTAGTTACACAAACCAAATTCCCCAGCCAGCCTGAAGGGGTATAAAAATCTTGAGCCCCACCAGTTAGGAGCGGCTTCTCTGGCTCACTACTCTCCGAGTCATGAACCCGCCAGAAGGTTCCAATAAAGTTGGACTTTTTAACTATTTGGTACTTTGTCTCATTTCATGCGGGTCAGACCTTACATTTGGTGCTGAAACCCGGGAGAGGGTTTGTGACCTGCCTTTAGGTCCAAGTGACTGGGCGAGCGTCCCCCTCTCTCTTTCTCTCTCTTCCCTCCGGCCTGCATACTCCGGGACCTTTTTTGGACCAGGGAACCCCCTTTCTCGTTCAGCCAGGCCGTAAGTATGTTCCTTTCTTCTGGGACCTTTTCACGGGTTGCCAACTGGGGTTCCTGTCCTAGACTCAGCCGAGCCGGGAACCCCTCTGCCGGCTCCAGGAGCCTTTAAAGGAGTGCGAGTAAGTGGGACGCCTCTCTCTCTCTCCAATACCGGAGACCGAGTCTCCTTCCGGAACTGGGACACCCGATTGGGACGCCTCTCGGTTGTCCCTTTTCCCAACCCGTGAAACCTCCCCATAATTCTCCCTGAACGATGGGCAACTCTGGGTCCAAAGCTGATCCCAAAACACCCCTAGGGTGTTTATTGACTAACTTCTCCAAATTGGGGTTTCTACACTATAAAGTGGGGCAGACCAGGAGATTACTCTCTCAGTTCCTGAGGTTAGTATTAGAAAGGAGAGCAGATTAAGGCCATGTGGAGGAGAGGAGGCAGCCAAGATGATGGAATGCTGAGGAAGAAGCGAGTTTGTGTAGAGAGGAGATGGGAAACAGAGGTGAATAAGTCTGGTGAGCTAGAAACCTTTTGTTTCTAGGAAACTCGGATAAGTCAGTGGCTTTGTGAGCACTGAATGAGTGGGTTTGGGAGGCCAGTGTGTGTTTTAGCTTGCCCGCCAGGTGCAAGCTAGAATTAAAGCTGATGGCTCACCAGTTTTTGGCTCCATTGTTTCATTACCGACTGTTCGAACCTAATGCGGCTGTGATGGTGGCCCTGACTATTGGCTTCACAGTCAGAATGGGGTTACTGCCCATCAGAGGCAGTTCTGCCTCTGGATGAGAGTGGCCCTAAGCAACAGGAGGACAAACACACACAATGGTGAAGTTGAAGTTAGCGCAGCATAGAGATAGAGCCATTGTAAAGCCAGTAGTTGCAGCCAAGGCCACTATCAGAGCCGCCTGGCCCAGGCAGGTTCGCATTGGATTCAAACAGTTGGTAATGAAACAACGGAGCCAAGAACTGGTGAGCCATCAGCTTTAATTCTAGCTTGCACCCGGTGGGCAAGTAAAAACACACACTGGGCTCCAAAACCCACACATTCAGTGCTCACAAAGCTACTGACTTATCAGAGTTTCCTAGCATCAAAGCTTTCTAGCTCACCAGACTTATTCACCTCTGTTCCTCATCTCCTTCTCTACACAAACTCTGCACAAACTGGCTTCTCCCTCAGCACTCTGCCATCTTGGCTGCTTCTCCTGGCCTCCACGTGGCCTTAATCTGCTCTCCTCTCTTCTAATACTATCTTCAGGAACCAAGAGAGAGTAAGCTCCTGGTCTGTCCCACTTTATACTGTAAAATCAAAACCTCCAAACCAATTACACAAACAATGAAGTCTCCAATACAAAGCCACCCATTCGAGGCAAAATGGGATTCCTCAGGAGAGCGCACCACCCCACATCATCCAATCAGTCAAGGGCGTGGGGAAAAGCTTACTCTTAAAACAAAGCCTTAAGCTATAACGACCCGGCCTGCTTACATTACAGCTTTTCCCCCACAGCCATCCCAAGCATAAGGGCAAATAATATCATCTGGGTGACGGGCTTCCATGTGGGCAGCACCATCTTTAACAAAGTGAGCATATTATATTTTATCTGCCCAACAGCCATGTTTTGTTTGTTTTCTTTGGGGGTTTTCTGCATGGCTGTTTTGTTTTTCCAAGTTGTCAAACAAAATAGTTTTTCTACAGTTGATAGACACAGACCAGACAAGCATCTTTGCCCAAGCATTTGTTCTCCCAGTCTTCTCCTTTTGTGCACTCTCATACCAGCACTGCCATGCTGTGGTATGATACTATGGCAGTAGATTGACATTCGGGATACCTTGATCATCCAAAAGACAATATTTTAAAAGAAGCAGAATGCTCTCTCTAACCTGGGTTAGGAAAAACCTAGGGTTGCTTTCATTCTAAAAACTATATATACTGCTCACAAAAATTAGAGGATGTTTTATTGTTTCATATGAAGCGATATAAGTAAAGATATCCATTCATCGTAGCTATTTATTAAGCTCTTATTATACAGCAGGCACAACATTAACTACAAAGATGCTTCCATCTAAAAGAGACCAGAATGGTGTTGCAGAGTTGGCACTAAGTATTGTGCTGCCAAGTGTCATAGGCTGAGGGAATGGGTGTGGTTTTTTTAAAAATCCATTTGGCGAGGATGTGAAGATGGTGATGGAGTAGGCAGACGTACCAACTTCCAACTCCCAGAACCAAAGTGGATTATAACTCAACTTTAAGAACCATCATCTGGATAAACCAACTTTGAACTAAACTAAGTGGACTCTTCAACCAAGGAACACTGCAGAAGCCACATTGAGACTGGTAGGAATAGCGAAAATGCGAAGAGGGCTGCCCAGCTCCCCGGAGCAAACGGCAGCCCAGAGAGACCTGCTTGGCGGGAGGAGAGTTTGGCGGAGAGGGAGGGACCTGGGTCCCAGGAACCAAACCCCAGACTGCAGTCCCAGAGCCTAGAAGAGGCGTTTGGACAGTATTGAGCTGTGAAGCAAGTGAGGATACTATGTGTGAAAAAGAGAGAATTTTCTCAGACCCAAAAATCTTTTTAAAGGGACAGCTCAGAAAGCCTCTCTCACAACCACGCACCCAGGGTTCGGGGAACTGGGACAGAGGAGAGGAACAGAGCAGCGGGAACAAAGAGTGAAATGAAGGCACAGAGACACTCTGAGGGACAGCCACCCCGACCCATGGGCTAAGTCACTTCCCTAATCGAAAACGAATATTTCCCCTGGAGCTAGCAATACCAGCAAAGGAAGACAGGACACTAGCCAAACAAGCTCTCCCACGGCAATTAGAGCAGAGCTGCTTAGAAGGAGGGAGCTCCCAGGCCTACAGTGTGGAGACTTAGGGCACTTCTAGCCCCCTGAGGTTGCTGAAGGCTATGGTTGTGGCAGGACGCTGAATCGCGGTTCTGTCGGTGTGGGCGGAGGCACAACCAGTGGGAGCTCAGGCTAGCCTAGCAGGGGCAGAGGGACGCGCAAAAGCTGTCTGGCAGCTGCGGGCTGCCTGTGACCCCACTTGTGGGGAAAAATACAGGCAGAGATCAGCTCTGCGACACAGCGCAAGCCGGCCCTGACCGCGGACACGGGGCTAAGACCAGGGACGGGCGAGGGGCTCGTGGCTGAGCTCACGCTGCCAACCCTGCCCAGACGGAAAAACCGCGGTGTGCCATCTGTGTGCGCGAGCGGGCTCCTAACGCAGGGGCAAGGGAGACACTGAGACCAGCGGAAGTTTGCGGCTGAGCTCACGCTGCTCGCCCCACCTGGCCGGAGAAACTGCGGATTACCACCCTACGTACCCGAGCTTGCTCCGAGCTTGGAGGCGGGGTAGGATCCGAAATGACCAGAAGCTAGCAGCTGAGCTCATGCCAGCAAACACGCCCAGCCAAATAATGCCCTGCGCAGGAGGACACTAGCCTCGAAGGCAGGACTAAATTCTGGACAGGCAAGGGCTCACAACTGAGAGCACATCAAAAGCCCAGCCCAACCCAAGAAACGGTGGCGAGCAGGCTCTAACTGAGGGGGCTGGGTGTAAGCCTTCCGGTAAAAGGCTGGTTCCGCAGCTGAGCAAAGGTGCTCACCTCTGCCCTAGGTGCTAAGGCTAGTGACTTGAGTGACAGCCCCTCCCGCAAAGGAGAGGCAGAAAACACAGCAATAGTTGCAGTAAGCCGGCGCTGGCAACGCCAAAACCCAACCGCCCTAGGCAGCGGCAGAGGGGGTGGCAAGCCTGCAGACAGACCACACCTAGAGAACACAAAGGCAACACATACTGGACTCCAGTGGTCACAACTTGCTTACACTCAGATAAAATAGGCAGGCAGAGGAATGCAAACCAAATGAACCAAGAGAAATCCCCAGAGAAGGACCTGAATGAACCAGATATAACCAAATTACCAGAAGCAGAATTTAGAATAATGATAGTTAGGACATTCAAAGAAATTAGAGCAACAATGGATAGTCACTATCAGCACCTAAATAAAGAAATAACAAGTAAAAAAAACGAAATTGAAATAATAAAAAAGAACCAGACAGAAATGACACATACAGTATCAGAACTAAAGACCACAATGGAAGGAATTAAAAGCAGGATGAATCACACTGAGGATCGAATCAGCGAGTTAGAGGACACAATAAACAAAGTTACAGAAGCAGAGAAAAAAAAGGAAAAGAGATTCAAAAAATGTGAGGAAACTCTAAGGGAGCTCTGTGACAACATGAAGAGAAACAATATTTCCATAATAGGGGTGCCTGAAGAAGAGGAAAGAGGACAGGAAATGGAAACTGTGTTCAATCAAATCATAGCAGAAAACTTCCCTAAATTAAGGCTGGGAAACATTCCACATGTTAAAGAAGCACACAGAACTCCATTAAAGAGAAACCCAAAAAGATCTACACCAAGACACATCATAGTTAAAATACCAAAGCTAATAGATAAAGAAAAAATCTTAAAAGCTGCTAGAGAAAAAAAGACTCTCACCTACAAAGGAGCCCCCATTAGGATGACATCGGACTTCTCAACAGAAACACTTCAGGCCAGAAGGGAATGGCAAGATATAATCAAAGTAATGCAGAACAAGAACCTACAACCAAGACTACTCTATCCAGCAAGGCTAACGTTTAAAATTGAAGGAGAAATAAAGAGTTTCCCAGAAAAAGAAAACCTCAAGGAATTCATTAAAACCAAACCAATCCTGCAAGAGATTCTAAGGGGCCTAGTGTGAACAGTTCAAAGGGAGGAAAGAATATAGCAAAAAAAAAAAATACAGCTTTAAAGAATAAAATGGCAATAAACAACTACATATCAATAATAACCTTAAATGTAAATGGATTAAATGATCCAATAGAAAGACATAGGTTAGCAGCGTGGATAAAGAAACAGGACCCATACATATGCTGTCTACAAGAGACACATCTTAAAATAAAAGATGCACATAGATTGAAGGTAAAAGGGTGGAAAAAAATATTTCAAGCAAATGGAAATGAAAAAAAAGCCGGGGTAGCAGTACTTATATCTGACAAAATAAACTTTAAAACAAAGACTGTAGTAAGAGATAAAGAAGGACACTACATAATGATAAAGGGAACAATTCAACAGGAAGATATAACTATTATAAATATCTACGCACCAAATATAGGAGCCCCGACATTCATAAAGCAGACTTTGATGGATATAAAGGGCGAGATTAACAGCAATACTATCATAGTAGGGGATTTCATTACCCCACTAACATCACTGGATAGATCCACAAGAAAGAAAATCAATAAAGAAACAGCAGACTTAAAGGATACACTAGATCAACTTGATTTAATAGATATATTCAGAACTTTTCACCCTAAAGCAGTAGAATATACATTCTTCTCAAGTGCTCATGGTACGTTTTCTAGGATAGACCACATGTTAGGACACAAAAAAGGCCTCAATAAATTTAAGAAGATTGAAATCATATCAAGCATTTTCTCTGATCAGAATGCCATGAAACTAGAAATTAACCACAAAAGAAAAACTGAAAAATACTCAAACACTTGGAAGCTAAATAGCATGATATTAAATAATAAATGGATTAACACTGAGATCAAAGAAGAAAAAAAAATGTTTCTAGAAACAAATGATAATGAGCATACGTCAACTTAAAATCTATGGGACAGAGCAAAAGCAGTTCTGAGAGGTTAGTTTATTGTACTATAGGCATATCATAAGAAGCTAGAAAAAGCTCATATAAGCAACTTAATCCTGCAGCTTAAAGAACTTGAAAAACAACAACAAATAAAGCCCAAGACAAGTAGAATAAAGGAAATAATAAAGATCAGAGCAGAAATAAATGACATAGAGGCAAAGGAAACAATACAGAGGATCAATGAAACCAGAAGCTAGTTCTTTGAAAAGGTAAACAAGATTGATGAACCCTTACCGAGACTCACCAAGAAAAAAAGAGAAAGGTCTCAAATAGATAAAATTAGAAAGGACAGTGGAGAAATAACAACTAATACAACAGAGATACAAAGCATTGTAAGAAAATACTATGAAGAACTCTATGCCAAAAAATTAGACAATCTAGATGAAATGGACAAATTCCTTGAATCATATAAACTTCCAAAAATCAATCTGGAAGAATCAGAACACCTAAACAGACCAATTACAACAGATGAGATCGAAACAGTTATCAAAAAACTCCCAAAAAAGAAAAGTCCTGGGCCTGATGGCTTCACAAGTGAATTCTATCAAAAATTCAAAGAAGAGCTAACTCCTATCCTCCTCAAGCTATTTCAAAAAATCCAAGAGGAAGGAAGACTTCCAAACTCCTTTTATGAGGCGAGCATAATTTTGATCCAAAAACCGGACAAAGACAACACAAAGAAAGAAAATTATAGGCCTATATCCCTGATGAATTTAGATGCTAAAATTCTCAACAAAATATTAGCCAACCGGATCCAGCAATATATGAAAAAAATCATACACCATGACCAAGTGAGATTTATTCTGGAGAGGCAAGGCTGGTTCAATATTGGCAAATCAATCAATGTGATTCATCACATAAACAAAAGAAAGGACAAAAATCACATGATAATTTCAATAGATGCAGAAAAGGCATTTGATAAAATCCAGCACCCATTCATGCTTAAAACTCTCAGTAAAGTGGGAATGCAAGGAACATTCCTTAACATGATAAAGGCCATCTACGACAAACCCACAGCAAACATCATACTGAATGGACAAAAATTAAAAGCAATCCCCTTAAGATCAGGAACCAGGCAGGGTTGCCCACTTTCACCACTTTTATTCAACATAGTTCTAGAAGTCCTAGCTACAGCAATCAGACAAAAAGACGAAATAAAAGACATCAAAATTGGAAAAGAAGAAGTAAAACTGTCACTATTTGCAGATGATATGATATTGTACATAGAAAACCCTAAAGTCTCAGTTAAAAAACTACTGGACCTTATAAATGAATTCAGCAAGGTGGCAGGATATAAAATTAATACTCAGAAATCAGAGGCATTTCTATATAATAACAATGAACTGTCAGCAAAAAGAAATTAAGGAATCAATCCCCTTCACTATTGCAGCCAAAAAATAAAATACCTAGGAGTAAATTTAACCAAGGAAGTTAAGGACTTATACTCAGAAAATTATAAAACATTGATAAAAGAAATCAAGGAAGATACAAACAAGTGGAAGCATATACCGTGCTAATGGCTAGGAAGAATAAACATCATTAAAATGTCTATATTATCCAAAGCAATTTATAAATTCAATGCAGTACCAATTAAAAAACCAATGACATACTTCAAAGATATAGAAAACATATTCCAAAATTTATATGGAACCAAAAAAGAACACGAATAGCCTCAGCAATCTTAAAAAGAAAAAATAAAGCAGGCGGTATCACTCTTCCGGATATCAAGGTTTACTACAAGGCCATTATACTCAAGACTGCCTGGTACTGGCATAAGAACAGGCACATAGATCAATGGAACAGAACAGAGAACCCAGAAATAAACCCACACCTTTATGGACAACTGATATTTGACAAAGGAGGAAAGAACATACAATGGAGTAAAGACAGCCTCTTTAACAAATGGTGCTGGGGAAAATTGGACCTGCAAAGAAATGAAACTAGACCATCAACTTACACCATTCACAAAAACAAACTCAAAATGGATAAAAGACTTAAATGTAAGCCGTGTAACTATAAGCATCTTAGAAGAAAACATAGGCAGCAAGCTCTCCGACATCTGTAGCAGCAATTTATTTGCCGATTTATCTCCACGGGCAAATGAAATAAAAGGCAAGAAAAAAAAAAGGGACTACATCAAACTAAAAAGCTTTTGCACATCTATAGACAATAAGAACAGAATAAAAAGACAAACCACACAATGGGAGAACATATTCGACAGCACGTCTGATAAGGGGTTAATAACCAAAATTTATAAAGAACTTATAAAACTCAACACCAGGAAGACAAACAATCCAATCAAAAAATGGGCAAAAGAAATGAATAGAAATTTCTCCCAAGAAGACATAGAGATGGCCAAAAGACATATGAAAAAATGCTCAACATCACTAATCATTAGAGAAATGCAAATTAAAACCACAATGAGATATCACCTCACACCAGTCAGAGTGGCACTCATCAGCAAAACAACACAGAACAAGTGCTGGCGAGGATGTGGAGAAAAGGGAACCCTTCTTCACTGCTGGTGGGAATGCAGACTGGTGCAGACACTGTGGAAAACAGTTTGGAGATTCCTCAAAAAATTAAAAGTCGAACTGCCTTTTGACCCGGCTATCCCACTTTTAGGAATATACCCTAAGAACACCATAACACTGTTCGAAAAGAAGAAATGCGCCCCCATGTTCGTGGCAGCATTGTTCACAATAGCGAAGATCTGGAAACAGCCCAAGTGTCCGTCAGAAGACGAGTGGATTAAAAAGCTATGGTACATATATACTATGGATCTCTATTCAGCCATAAGAAATGATGACATCGGATCATTTACAACAAAATGGATGTACCTTGATAACATTATATGGAGTGAAATAAGTGAATCAGAAAAAAAAAATCTGAGAACAGCATGATTTCATACATAGGTGGGATATAAAAGTGAGACTATGAGACATGGACAAGAGTGTGGTGGTTACGGGATGGGGGTAGGGAAGGGAGGGTGGAATAGGGAGAAGGGGAGGGGTACAGCAAAAACCAGATAGAAGGTGACAGAGGACAATTTGACTTTGGGTAATGGGTATGCAGCACAATTGAATGATAAGATAATCTGGAGATGTTTTCATTGTACATATGTACCCTGATTTATTGGTGTCACCCCATTAAAGTTAATAAAAAAAATTGAAAAAAAATCCATTTGGCTTGACATACGCCAACTCTTCCTTCTTTCGTGTCCCACATCCCAGTGGCACACGAAGGAGACCTTTTCTCAGAGGAGCTGAGCAGAGGGCTGGGAGACGATCCCTGTGGCAAACACAGAGGGAAAGCAAAATGGACAAGCATCGACCAGCCACTGGGACTCAGGACAGTGGGCAGATGTTCAGAAAGAGGCAGGCATCTGAACCTAAGAGAAGCGTGGGCTGAGGAGCTCAGAGACAAGCAGCGGGAAGTCAAACTATCCTTTTGTTTGATGTGAATCACTTCTACAGAGATTAGCTGCTGCAACTGATTTTCAAGTTTGAGCACATTCACCTCTGGGGTCTGACTTCATTGGGCACTTCAGATAGATGTGTAAGAAAGCAACAGGGTCTGTACTAGGTCTGTATGCACTAAGTCTGGTACATCATTTCTCAAAAGTCTCCCAGTTCCGTGGGAGACACTATGCTAACCAGACCAAGGGGGAACCCCTCTACAGTCACTTGCCGAGGGCACACAGAGTGGAGGAGCAGCCGAAAACTTCCTCAATCTGTGCTCTTCTCCTACTTTCATAGTACTGTTTGTCAAAGAAATGAACCTGTTCCTGGGATCCTGAAGACTGTGAAAAGAAGTTTACTTTTAATATTGTTTGAAAACACATAATCTGAAAACAAATAACTCACATTATTGAACAACTTCTGCAAATCTTCTGCACTACCTGCCAGGTTATGGTTTCAGTCTTACCTTCAATTATTGATAAATAGCCTGATAGTTTGAGAAAAAAAGAAACAGGACTTTTTCAAACCTTGGAAAAAGAAAGTCCTTTTAATAAGAGATTTCATCCCGATTACACAGCTCTTATCAGGAAGTCCCGCGCAGCTGCATTCCAGAAGGCAACTATAGGAAAATGCCATTGAAAGGCTGGAAGTTATCTGCTTACACAGCTTAGAACAGACCCGGAGGGAGTATATGTTCGGTGAAGAATAGAGCTAAAGATTGTTCTTGTGGCGAGAACTGGACTGAGATGTTTTCAACTCCCTTTGCCCTTACAACTAAACCTCCTTTCAAGTTCACTATAAAATGTTCCATGAAGCAGACAAGATGGCAGGAGCCTGGCCATTTTTGACTATGGTAGTCAAAGTGCCATTCATGATGCCACCAGTCAAGATTTGCAACAAAAGCGGATCAAATCATATGCTAGAGGAAGGGGAGGTTTGAGCCTAGGGGCACTCAGTGATCAGGCAGCACTTGGACAAAGGACAAGGAAGAGAGGTAACAAAGCGGGAGCCCACAGATATTGGACATGGAGTTCTTTTTTAAACAAAGTCACAGTCCTGAAAAGCTTAAGGCCACGGCTAGTGCTCCAAAGTAGGGTTCAAGATGTTGAGCAGGAGAAGACAAGTGGCCTAAAACCCACAATTACTTATTCATGATATGGAGGACCAGAGATACCCATGGACTTCTATCAACAAGGTTTAAACTAACCCCATTAGCCTTGAAAATGGCTCAAAATATCACCTGAAGTAGGACTGATTTTTTTTGACACTTCTGCAATGCATTTTGATTTAAAATATTTTCAGGAACTCTTCCAAATGCAAGACCAATGGGTGCAGATCGTGGGAAACAAACATATTTGTCTCTGCTGTTCCACCTCCCACCTTTACAAAGTGTTGACTTTCACCTCCCTTCATAAGCACTTTTGACTACATACTGGCTCACTTCCAGGAGTTTGAGCGGAACTTGGAGAAGTCACGGTCTCTCTGGATCACACAAGAGACACTGACAGAACAAGTGAAGGCCGAGCAGCAAAGTGACCTTGTTCCTTTCTCTTATCTACTTGGCCTGTCACTCAACCATTGAAACAGGGAAAAGGAGCCCCAGCAGGACCCATTAGTCACAGAGTCATGCTGGTTCTACCTGGTAGCTTGGGACTTCTCAGTGATTAAAAATGATTAAAAAAAATATGTCTAATGTCTTTACCAAGCCTTGAGATTAAGCTACAAATCAGGAAATATTACAATCTCTTGTTTCCCACTATTAAGTACATTAACTACTATTTTAATATCTTGTTCAGAAGAACCATTTAAAGTAACTATGAATATGGATTTTATCTAGGATTAATGAAGAATATTTTAAACTGTGCTGTCAGAAAAAAATTTTGCCTTTGGGACAGTAAAACAAAAGAGTCAGATTCTGGATGTTTTTTCTCTCACACTGAATCAAGAGCTCAGTGAAAGAAAGTTCTATATAAATATATACACATTAATATTGTCTTTCTGCTAAAATATATATTTACCATATAAGTATTCATTAGTGTTCATGTGGGCTGTCAGATGTGAGAAATTAGCTTTACCTTTACTAACTCCTCTGTGGGAAAGAGGTCCTCCAATGTGTTTAACAAAAGAGAACTTTATTGTTTATGAGACTGGAAAATAAAGGTTGCCATGGCTTTAAGATCTGGTGATCGGTAATCAGTTTTTATAAATGACCATGAATCACTTTGTGCTGGCCGGGCTTTGCTTAGAATATGAGATGACTGTTCTGTCTTACAAGTAAGGGATTATTAATGTACCCTCCCTGGAGGGCTTCAATTTCACCCGTACAAAGAGCTGTATATCTACCAAGTAGATGTTCAGTGTGCCTATCTACAAAATTTAAAATTATATGCTTTGTGCAAAACAGAATATATAATAGACTCTGAAATTGAATAAACTTATTGGACTCATTTTTTATCCTTTGTGACATTTTTCTAGTAAGGGAGTTCAGACAAAAGGCATTGCCACCAAGGAGCCAAGAATGCCAAGTCCTGTCCAATTTAAATAATCACTCCTTTCTGTCATGTTTTACAAAGAGATGTAGTCAAACATGCTCTTTGAGCATTTCCATGTGCTGTGCTTAGTTTTTACAAATATAAGCAAGCAAAGACCCCCTCCTTATCCCATTTGTATGTTTTTGTTACTTGAAAAAAATTATAATCTTGGCAATTGTCTCATTCTAAAAATGAGAGGGCTTTCTTCTGTGACAAATAGGACGTGAGACTAATTTCATTCAGAACTTCACCTTCCTTGTCTCAATAAATAAGGTAAGAAGCAAACCCCAGGATAAGAAGGAATTTGTGGCAAATCCGATCATGTCACTCTCTTTTTATAAACCCTTCGTTGGCTACCCTTTCCATCTGGCCCTAAGGCTTTTCACGATCAGTTTTTGATGACCTCCCCAGTTTCGTCTCTCAACTCATCTTTGCTAACTCCTTCTCCTATTCTCCAGGCATCTGAACCTTTCAATTCTGGGAATATAGCATTCTCAAGCATTTTAATAATTATCTGCTCTCTTTGTCTTTCTTTTTCTCTCTCTCCAATCCCATGTTGTTGGATCTAAGACTACGTGAACAGTGGTGCTTGCTGAAGCCCTGCAGGCAGACAAACTGTAACTGTCTATGTTACGTGTGCCTATTCCTATAAAAGTGACCTTCCAACCTTCCTGATTGAAATGGGCCCAATATTGTCATGTTGCCATCAAAAAATGGCAACTTGATGTTTTCAAGGAATGTAAAGCTCAGTCTTGCTCTCTGTTGTGGGCAGGCTAGAAGGGAAGCAGTGGCTAAAATAGGTCAATCTTGGGAGGCCAGAACTATTGTTGTTGAACCCATGAGGAGCCTCCATCTCTACCAAAGTGGATATTCTATTCACGTATTCATCATGCCAACACTGAGATGGCTAATGACAGAGGCTGACTGACATCAACGAGCTGAAAATTTTGCCCACTTCGCTGTTCAGTGTCTCTTCTGTGGTGGGTGTTTTCTGGTGGGAATACATGTACTATAAATATTCACACATCATGACAATTCCTGTTTGTCTATTCACATATTAACACAGAATCCCTTTCTCCTAATCATTCAACTGTTTTCATTGAACACTGTTTATTACTCCATACATATTTAACCATGGGGGCCATTTTGCCTTTCATGCAAAATGGATGGCCACACTCATTATCCAAAGCTCACGATTAGAAGAGTTCTCCCTCACTGCTGACTTTAAAGGCCACGTGGAAGCCAACGCATAGGTGTTGTCTGCTTTGGCTTTACCAACATGACGAGTTAACCATTTACAAACTGAGATTAGTCATTTTGTACCTTCAACTGCTTGTGTGAAATCCCCGGACAACCACAGGCAATACCTGAGGGAAAGTCACTCGTGCAACAGCAGTGGGTGTCATTGGGTATGGGTGACCCATTCATGTACTTGCCTGTGCCCTCGGGTCCTTCCATCTTGCAACAAAGTGTGGCTTATCCAACCTAGAACTTCAGGGGTCTGACAGGACTCAGCTGATAATGAATTGTTTCAGCCACATGGTCACTTGGTCCCATTGTCAGGAATTCTGCTTCTACTAGGACCTCATAGTAAACCAAGAGCTTTTACTACTGTTGTCATTGTTGTTTTAAAGCATGTAACTCTCGCATGGCCCTACTCTAGAACCCTGGGGACCTGTGTTGGGGTTCTCCTACTGAAGTTCATCAGAAACCCCAGACAAGATCTTTTCCCCCTGATTCCTTCAACACCATGGGGTGCACTGGATCATATAACCCAAGTGGCAAGGTTGTATTACCCAGTATATGGGCCACAGTAACATCTCTATGTACAGAATATGTTATCAACTGAACTAAAGAGTCCTACCAGGTACTACTGTGCTCACTTCTCCAAGACAGAAAGTGCATGGCATAACAGTTTATTGTTTTCTTTCGGAGGGATGTCATGCCATGCCTCAGATTATGGAAATTCAAAAATTTTATGAATATGGCAGGCTCCTGAATATTTGCAGGATTTCTATCCTATTCCCTGGAATATGTGTCCTATCAGGTTTCTAGTATGCTAGCTAGCTTATCCTCATTCAGCCCAAACAACATAATGTCATTGATGTAATAGATGATGTGATGCTCTGCAAGATGTCCAGAAGGTCTAGATCTGTGTCCTCTATTATAGTAGCCACTAGCCTCATGTAATTATTGAGCATATGAAATGTGGCTAATGCAACTGAGAAACTGAATTATTCATATTAATGAATTTAAATACAAATATTGAAGCAGTGCAAAATACCTTTTCTGTTAAACATAAATTCACTTCTTTGGTAGGATTGCATGTTATATTAAAGATTACATGGAATAATGTAATTTATAGAGCATGTTTCAGGAACATGCATCATTTCTAGTATTAACCCACCTCTGCCGCTGGGACCTTATTCATGCCAGGAGCATGGGGAATACCCCATCCCACCTTTATAAGAATAGTCATGGGGGCCACGGGGCTGGTGCAAGAGGCTCAGGTGGAGAGTCTTGGGTCTCTGGAGGGGAAAGGGAGGTAGGGCCCAGTTCATGCAGGGGACCAAGGATCATGTCACACCATGACCCAGATTCTAGTATTACATGGAAACACATGACTGATCAACCAGACAGCAACAAATTGAATTAGTACAAACAACTTTCTCCAGGCACCAGTGTAATATTGTGTTAACGTGAATATTTGCTATAATCAGTATACATTACAGCAATACCTATAAAAATGTAATTGATAATTAAAGTGTTTATTATTTTAATTGTAATATAATTAAACTGTTTTTCCAGTGAAAAGAAATAAATATGAATAAATTTTAAAAATCAAAATGAAAGGCACATTACTGATAGAAATGGAATGAAAATGCAAAAGCCAATACTATAACTAGAAAGGGAAAGAAAAACAGACACTAGAAGGAAAGAGATCACAAATTTCATGCCAAATGGCAATTGTAAGTTGATACAGCAAAGGAAGACAAAAATGTTGTTTGTTATGTAAAAATAATTTACAATAATAAGTGAGCAATATTAAGACATTTTAGACAATAATATATAGTGAATTTGATTTAAAAAGAAAAAAAATGGTTCCTTCTAACAGAGAAAAAGGAATGACAATAAAATTAGTTACCTGAAATCAGAATAAAATATTCAAAAATAATTTTATAAAAGTCTTAACAGGATCTGACCTTGCAATTTTGGCTAGCTATAAAATGCTTTGGATTTTTAAACAAAGTAGAAAATATTTTTTTAGCTGTAAAGATGGTAAAATAAACTATTCCAGTTATAAAACATTTGTTATAAAATAATAAGAAAAATCTAACAAAGAAGTTTCACAATTGAAAGATCTTCAATTAAGCAACAAAACAATCATCACCAGAAAAACAGACTTTTTTCATAATATCAAAAAATCAATTGATTCAAAATATAAAAAATTGCAAGTACTTTTCATAAGCTTTAGATGAGTCATGCAATGTTAAGAGACATAGCCCAATTAATACTTTGGTATATTTTTTCTCAATTTGACTTTCAAATTTATAAAGAAACAATTTGCAAACTAAGTAAACCAGACTCATGGTATAGATACTTTTTAATGTCTTACATACATCTCAAAGAAAATTTTCATCTAGATATGAGGAAGTAGTTTCTATGACTATGGATAGTGCTCCAAACCAAAATTGGATTTGCTAATATTTTAAAACAATCCCTTGTTGATTTATTCCACTACATATTGGAAATATTCATGTTTAGTTTTCTGAAGCAAAGTCTAGGAAAAGCACCAATAATATGCCTCAGTTGTTAAAATCATGAAGTATATATGTGCAAAAAAGCATCACCAGTTTATCAACTTTTGAAAAAAAAAGAAAATGAATTTAATGATCTTATTGTCATTGGTTTAGTTATGGAAGAACTGTATAAAGATTTCAAGAAACAGGGCCTGCTCCATCTAGTAGGGTGACAAAGGGAGGTCAGCTGAGGAGTGCAGCCTGCCTGCCCAAGCCTCCTGCAGCCACAGAGGAGAAGGAGGAAGAACAGCCTCATAGGCTGGCCAATAGAACCTGCTGTGACCTCAGGAGCTTGGATAGTGGTGCCCAGGATGCTTATATACACGTATAAACTCCAATTCTAATAAACTTCAATTCTAATAAACTAGAAACTCCTTAGACAAAAGAAGTTCTTGCCAAGTACTTAGTAAGCCAAGGCATTAACGACAGTGCAATCTACAATTTCTCACAACATCACAATGTATACGAATAAACTAACTTTGAAGCCCCGAGGAAAGGAAATGTGTATTTGTGGCCTAGCTCTTCTTGTGTGCGAATTTATGCTGAAATTAAAACTTTTTGTAATATAAATCAATAGTAATGATTTTAACTATTTTTCCAACATGAATCAATATGAAAACTTTAATGGCAATCGACAGTGTTATGTAAATGGATTGCAAAAAACGGAAAGAAAAATGTGAAGAACACGTATTAATATTAATAAACTTAGTCACTTAGCAATTTTTCAATTTATGTATTATCCCTTTGAATTCAATTTTAATAGTGAGTTGAAAAAAGAATTAATTAATTTCATTTTAATAGCTGTAGATTTGGAACTGGCACACGTTTGCTTCAAAGTCCAATAAAACCTTTTAAAAAGATTGATTGGAGAGGAGCAAGATGGCGATGGAGTAGGCAGACGTACCAACTTCCAACTCCCAGAACCAATGTGAATTATAACTCAATTTTAAGAACCATCATCTGGATAAACCAACTTTGAACTAAATTAAGTGAACTCTTCAACCAAGGAACACAGAAGAAACTACATTGAGACTGGTAGGAATAGCAAAAACGCGAAGAGTGCTGCCCAGCTCCCCGGAGCAAATGGCAGCCCGGAGAGACCCGTGTGGCTGGAGGAGAGTTTGGCGGAGAGGGAGGGACCTGGGTCCCAGGAACAAAGCCCCAGCCTATAGTCTCAGAGCCTAGAAAAGGCATTTGGACAGTATTGAGCTGTGAAACAAGTGAGGATACTGTTTGTGAGAAAGAGACAGTTTTCTCAGACCCAAGACTCTTTTTAAAGGGAAAGCGCAAAAAAACCTCTCTCACAACCACACGCCTGGGGCTCCGGGAAACGGGGACAGAGGAGAGGACCAGAGCAGCAGAAACAGAGTGTGAACTGAAGGCACAGGGACAAACACTCTGAGGGACAGCCACCCTAACCCCTGGGCTAAGTCACTTCCCTAATTGAAAACGAATACTTCCCCTGGAACTAGCAATACCAGCAAAGGAAGACAGGACACCAGCCAAACAAGCTCTCTCGCAGCAATTAGACCAGAGCTGCTTAGAGGGAGGGAGCTCCCAGGTCTACAGTGTGGAGTATTAGGGCCCTTCCTACTCTGCTGAGGGTTGCTGAAGGGTATGGTGGCGGCAAGACGCTGAAACGTGGTTCTGTCAGCGGGGGTGGAGGCCCAGCTGGTGTGAGCTCAATCTAGCCCAGCAGGGGTGGAGGGGACACGTGAAAGCAGTCCTTTAGCTGCGGGCCCGCCTATGACCTCACCTGCGGGGGGAAAAGCGGGAGGCCACGAACGGGCAGAGATCTGCTCTGCGACCCTGCGCAAGCTGAACCTGACCGCGGGGACGGGGCTAGGACCAGGGACGAGTGGGGGCTCGCGGCTGAGCTCACGCTACCAACCCAGCCGGAGAAACCGCAGATTGCCATCCTGCATGCGCGAGCTGGCTCCAAACGCGAGGGCAGGGTAGAACCCAGGATGAGCGGAAGCCCGCAGCTGAGCGCAAGCCAGCAAACACGCCCGGCCCAATAAACCGTGGTTTGCCAACCTCCGTGCATGAGTTGGCACAGAACGCGGGGGCGGGGTAGAGCCGGGGACAAATAGAAGCTCGAAGCTGAGCGCAAGAAAGCAAACACACCCGGCCCTATAAACCTTGGTTTGTGACCCTGCGCAGAAGGGCCCTGACCTCAGGGCGGGGCTAAAGCTCCTGATGGGCAAAGGCTCATAGCTGAGAGCACGTCAAAAACCCGCCCAACCTGCGAAACTGTGGAGAGCAGGCTCAGACTGCAGGGGCTGGACGGAAGCCCGGAAACAGGCTGGGTCCATAGCTGATGAGCAAAGGTGCTCACCTCTACCCTTGGTGTTGAAGATTGTGGCTTGAATGACAGTCCCTCCCTCGGAGGAGAGGCAAAAATCACAGCAACAGCCGCAGTGGGCCAGCGCAGTGGGCCAACGCCCAAACCCAAGAGCCCTAGGCAGCGGCAGAGGGGGTGGCGCGTCTGCAGACAGACGACACCTAGAGAACAAAAGGCAACACCCACTGGACTCCAGTGACCACAACTTGCTTATACACAGAAAAAATGGGCAGGCAGAGGAATGCAAACCAAATGAATCAAGAGAAATCCCCAGAGAAGGACCTGAATGAACCAGATATAACCAAATTACCAGAAGCAGAATTTAGAATAATGATAGTTAGGATGTTCAAAGAAATTAGAGGAACAATGGATAGTCATTATGAACAGCTAAATAAAGAGATAACAACTATAAAAAACGAAATTGAAATAATAAAAAAGAATCAGAGAGAAATGACAAATACAGTATCAGAACTAAAGACCACAATGGAAGGAATTAAAAGCAGGATGAATCACACTGAGGATCGAATCAGCAAGTTCTAGGACAAAATAAACAAAGGCACAGAAGCAGAGAAGAAAAAGAAAAAGAGACTCAAAAAATGTGAGGAAACTCTAAGGGAGCTCTGCGACAACATGAAGAGAAACAACATTGGCATCATAGGAGTTCCTGAAGAAGAGGAGAGAGGACATGAAATGAAAACTTTGTTAAATCAAACTATAGCAGAAAAATTCCCTAAATTAAGGCTGGGAAACATTCCACACATTCAAGAAGCACACAGAACTCCATTAAAGAGAAACCCAAAAAGATCTACACCAAGACACATCATAGTTAAAATACCAAAGCTAATGGATAAAAAAAAAATTTTTAAAGCTGCTGAGAAAAAAAGGCTATCACCTACAAAGGAGCCCCCATAAAGATGACATCGGACTTCTCAACAGAAACACTTGAGGCCAGAAGAGAATGGCAAAATATAATCAAAGTAATGCAGAACAAGAACCTACAACCAAGACTACTCTATCCAGCAAGGCTAACTTTTAAAATTGAAGGAGAAATAAAAAGCTTCCCAGAAAAAGAAAGCCTCAAGGAATTCATTAAAACCAAACCAATTCTGCAAGAGATACTAAGGGGCCTGCTGTGAAGAGTTCAAAGGGAGGAAAGAATATAGCAAAAGAAGAATACAGCTTTAAAGAATAAAATGGCAATAAACAACTACATATCAATAATAACCTTAAATGTAAATGGATTAAATGATCCAATAAAAAGACATAGGGTAGAGGGGAGGAGAAGATGGCGATGGAGTAGGCAGACGTACCAACTTCCAACTCCCAGAACCAAAGTGGATTATAACTCAATTTTAAGAACCATCATCTGGATAAACCAACTTGGAGCAAAACTAAGTGGACTCTTCAACCAAGGAACACTGCAGAAGCCACATTGAGACTGGTAGGAATAGCGAAAACGCGAAGAGGGCTGCCCAGCTCCCCGGAGCAAACAGCAGCCCTGAGAGATCCGCGTGGCGGGAGGAGAGTTTGGCGGAGAGGGAGGGACCTGGGTCCCAGGAACCAAGCCCCAGACTGCAGTCCCAGACCCTAGAAGAGCCGATTGGACAGTATCGAGCTGTGAAGTAAATGAGGATACTATTTGGGAAAAAGAGAGAGTCTTCTCAGACCCAAAAATCTTTTTAAAGGGACAGCTCAGAAAGCCTCTCTCACAACCACGCACCCGGGGCTCCGGGGAACTGGGACAGAGGAGAGGAACAGAGCAGCGGGAACAAAGAGTGGACTGAAGGCACGAGGACACTCTGAGGGACAGCCACCCCGACCGATGGGCTAAGTCACTTCCCTAATCGAAAACGAATATTTCCCCTGGAGCTAGCAATACCAGCAAAGGGAGACAGGACACTAGCCAAACAAGCTCTCCCGCGGCAATTAGAGCAGACCTGCCTAGAGGGAGGGAGCTCCCAAGCCTACAGTGTGGAGACTTAGGGCACTTCTAGCCCCCTGAGGTTGCTGAAGCCTATGGTCGGGACAGGACGCCGAAACGCAGTCCTGTCGGTGTGGGCGAACAGTGAGAGCTCGGGCTAGCCTAGCAGGGGCAGAGTTGACGCGCTAAAGCTGTCCGGCAGCTGCGGGCCGCCTGTGACCCCACTTGTGGGGAAAAATACGGGCAGAGATCAGCCCTGCGACCCTGCGCTAGCCGGCCCTGACCGCGGGCACCGGGCTAAGACCAGGGACGGGCGAGGGGCCCGAGGCTCACGCTGCCAACCCCGCCCAGAAGGGGAAACCCCGGTGTGCCATCTGTGGGCGCGAGCGGGCTCCTAAGTCGGGGGCGAGGGAGACACTGAGACCAGGGGAAGTTCCCTGCGGAGATCACGCTGCTCTCCCTGCCCGGCCGGAGAAACCGCGGAGTACCACTCTACGTGCGCGAGCTTTCTCCGAGCGTGGGGGCGGGGTAGGAGCCGGACCGACCGGAAGCTAGCCGCTGTGCGCACGCCAGCAAACACGCCCGGCCCAATAATCCCCGGTGTTCGGTTTCAGTCCCTGCGCAGGAGGGCCCTGGCCTCGAGGGCGGGGCTAAATTCTGGACGGGCAAAGGCTCACAGCTGAGAGCACGTCAAAAGCCCCACCCAACCCACAAAACGGTGGCGAGCAGGCTCGAACTGAGGGGGCTGGGCGTAAGCATTCCGGAAAAAGTCCGGGTCCGCAGCTGAGCAAAGGTGCTCACCTCTGCCCTGCGCGCTAACGCTAGTGGCTTGAGTGACAGCCCCTCCCGCAAAGGAGAGGCAGAAACCACAGCAATAGCTGCAGTGAGCCGGCGCTGGCAACGCCCACACCAAACCGCCCTAGGCAGCGACAGAGAGGGTGGCAAGCCTGCAGACAGACCACACCTGGAGAACACAAAGGCAACACATACTGGACTCCAGTGGCCACAACTTGCTTACACTCAGATAAAATGGGCAGGCAGAGGAATGCAAACCAAATCAACCAAGAGAAATCCCCAGAGAAGGTCCTGAATGAACCAGATATAACCAAACTACCAGAAGCAGAGTTTAGAATAATGATAGTTAGGATGTTCAAAGAAATTAGAGCAACAATGGATAATCACTATGAGCACCTAAATAAAGAGATAACAAGTATAAAAAATGAAATTGAAATAATAAAAAAGAACCAGACAGAAATGACAAATACAGTATCAGAACTGAAGACCACAATGGAAGGAATTAAAAGCAGGATAGATGACGCTGAGGATCGAATCAGCGAGTTAGAGGACACAATAAACATAGTTACAGAAGCAGAGAAAAAAAAGGAAAAGAGATTCAAAAAATGTGAGGAAACTCTAAGGGAGCTCTGTGACAACCTGAAGAGAAACAACATTCGCATCATAGGGGAACCTGAAGAAGAGGAAAGAGGACAGGAAATGGAAACTTTGTTCAATCAAATCATAGCAGAAAACTTCCCTAAATTAAGGCTGGGAAACATTCTACATGTCCAAGAGGCGCACAGAACCCCATTAAAGAGAAACCCAAAAAGATCTACACCAAGACACATCATAGTTAAAATACCAAAGCTAATAGATAAAGAAAAAATCTTAAAAGCTGCTAGAGAAAAAAAGACTCTCACCTACAAAGGAGCCCCCATTAGGATGACATCGGACTTCTCAACAGAAACACTTCAGGCCAGAAGGGAATGGCAAGATATAATCAAAGTAATGCAGAACAAGAACCTACAACCAAGACTACTTTATCCAGCAAGGCTAACGTTTAAAATTGAGGGAGAAATAAAGAGCTTTCCAGACAAAGAAAACCTCAAAGAATTCATTAAAACCAAACCAATCCTGCAAGAGATTTTAAGGGGCCTAGTGTGAACAGTTCAAAGGGAGAAAAGAATATAGCAAAAAAAAGAAAAATACAGCTTTAAAGAATAAAATGTCAATAAACAACTACATATCAATAATAACCTTAAATGTAAATGGACTAAATGATCCAATCAAAAGACATAGGGTAGCAGCGTGGATAAAGAAACAGGACCCATACATATGCTGTCTACAAGAGACACAACTTAAAACAAAAGATGCTCATAGACTGAAGGTAAAAGGATGGAAAAAAATTTTTCATGCAAATGGAAATGAAAAAAAAGCCGGGGTAGCAGTACTTATATCTGACAAAATGGACTTTAAAACAAAGACTGTAGTAAGAGATAAAGAAGGACACTACATAATGATAAAGGGAACAATTCAACAGGAAGATATAACTATTATAAATATCTACGCACCAAATATAGGAGCCCCGACATTCATAAAGCAGACTTTGATGGACATTAACGGCGAGATTAACAGTAATACTATCATAGTAGGGGATTTCAATACTCCACTAACAACACTGGATAGATCCACAAGAAAGAAAATCAATAAAGAAACAGCAGACTTAAAGGATACACTAGATCAACTTGATTTAATAGATATATTCAGAACTTTTCACCCTAAAGCAGTAGAATATACATTCTTCTCAAGCGCTCATGGTACGTTTTCTAGGATAGACCACATGTTAGGACACAAAAAAGGCCTCAACACATTTAAGAAGATTGAAATTATATCAAGCATTTTCTCTGATCACAATGCCATGAAACTAGAAATCAACCACAAAAGAAAAACTGAAAAATACTCAAACACTTGGAAACTAAATAGCATGATATTAAATAATGAATGGATTAACATTGAGATCAAAGAAGAAATAAAAAAGTTTCTAGAAACAAATGATAACGAGCATACTTCAACTCAAAATCTATGGAACACAGCAAAAGCAGTCCTGAGAGGGAAGTTTATTGCACTACAGGCATATCATAAGAAGCTAGAAAAAGAACATATAAGCAACTTAACCCTGCAGCTAAAAGAACTTGAAAAACAACAACAAATAAAATGCAGGACAAGTAGAAGGAAGGAAATAATAAAGATCAGAGCAGAAATAAATGACATAGAGGCTAAGGAAACAATACAGAGGATCAATGAAACCAGAAGCTGGTTCTTCGAAAAGGTAAACAAGATTGATGAACCCTTAACTAGACTCATCAAGAAAAAAAGAGAGAGGTCTCAAATAGATAAAATTAGAAAGGACACTGGAGAAATTACAACTAATTCAACAGAGATACAAAGCATTGTAAGAAAATACTATGAAGAACTCTATGCCAAGAAATTTGACAATCTAGATGAAATGGACAAATTTCTTGAATCATATAAACTTCCAAAAATCAATCTGGAAGAATCAGAACACCTGAACAGACCAATTACAACAGAGGAGATTGAAACAGTTATCAAAAAACTCCCAAAAAAGAAAAGTCCTGGGCCTGATGGCTTCACAAGTGAATTCTATCAAAAATTCAAAGAAGAATTAACTCCTATCCTCCTCAAGCTATTTCAAAAAATTCAAGAAGAAGGCAGACTCCCAAACTCCTTTAATGAGGCGAGCATAATTCTGATCCCCAAACTGGGCAAAGACAACACAAAGAAAGAAAATTATAGGCCTATATCCCTGATGAATTTAGACGCTAAAATTCTCAACAAAATATTAGCCAACCGGATTCAGCAATATATGAAAAAAATCATACACCATGACCAAGTGGGATTTATTCTGGAGAGGCAAGGCTGGTACAATATTCGCAAATCAATCAATGTGATTCATCACATAAACAAAAGGAAGGACAAAAATCACATGATAATTTCAATAGATGCAGAAAAGGCATTTGATAAAATCCAGCACCCATTCATGCTTAAAACTCTCAATAAAGTGGGAATGCAAGGAACATTCCTTAACATGATAAAGGCCATCTACGACAAACCCACAGCAAACATCATACTGAATGGACAAAAATTAAAAGCAATCCCCTTAAGATCAGGAACCAGGCAGGGTTGCCCACTTTCACCAATTTTATTCAACATAGTTCTGGAAGTCCTAGCTACAGCAATCAGACAAAAAGAAGAAATAAAAGGCATCCAAATTGGAAAAGAAGAAGTAAAACTGTCACTATTTGCAGATGATATGATACTGTACATAGAAAACCCTAAAGTCTCAGTTAAAAAACTACTGGACCTTATAAATGAATTCAGCAAGGTGGCAGGATATAAAATTAATACCCAGAAATCAGAGGCATTTCTATATAATAACAATGAACTGTCAGCAAAAGAAATTAAGGAATCAATCCCCTTCACTATTGCAGCCAAAAAAATAAAATACCTAGGAGTGAATTTAACCAAGGAGGTTAAGGACTTGTACTCGGAAAATTATAAAACATTGATAAAAGAAATCAAGGAAGATACAAACAAGTGGAAGCATATACCGTGCTCATGGCTAGGAAGAATAAACATCATTAAAATGTCTATATTACCCAAAGCAATTTATAAATTCAATGCAATACCAATTAAAATACCAATGACATACTTCAAAGATATAGAAAACATACTCCAAAAATTTATATGGAACCAAAAAAGAACACGAATAGCCTCAGCAATCTTAAAAAGAAAAAATAAAGCAGGAGGCATCACTCTTCTGGATATCAAGGTTTACTACAAGGCCATTATACTCAAGACTGCCTGGTACTGGCATAAGAACAGGCACAGTGATCAATGGAACAGAACAGAAAACCCAGAAATAAAACCACAGCTTTATGGACAACTGATATTTGACAAAGGAGGAAAGAACATACAATGGAGTAAAGACAGCCTCTTTAACAAATGGTGCTGGGAAAATTGGACATCTACCTGCAAAAAAATGAAACTAGACCATCAACTTGCTCCATGCACAAAAACAAATTCAAAATGGATAAAGGACTTAAACATAAGCCGTGTAACTATAAGCATCGTAGAAGAAAACATAGGCAGCAAGCTCTCCGACATCTGTAGCAACAATTTATTGGCCGATTTATCTCCACGAGCAAATGAAATAAAAGGCAAGATAAACAAATGCGACTACATCAAACTAAAAAGCTTTTGCACAGCTAAAAACAATAAGAACAGAATAAAAAGACAAACTACACAATGGGAGAACATATTCGACAGCACGTCTGATAAGGGGTTAATAACCAAAATTTATAAAGAACTTATAAAACTCAACACCAGGAAGACAAACAATCCAATCAAAAAATGGGCAAAAGAAATGAATTGAAATTTTACCAAAGAAGACATACAGATGGCCAAAAGACATATGAAAAAATGCTCAACATCACTAATTATTAGAGAAATGCAAATTAAAGCCACAATGAGATATCACCTCACACCAGTCAGAATGGCGCTCATCAGCAAAACAACACAGAACAAGTGCTGGCGAGGATGTGGAGAAAAGGGAACCCTCCTGCACTGCTGGTGGGAATGCAGACTGGTGCAGTCACTGTGGAAAACAGTTTGGAGATTCCTCAGAAAATTAAAAGTCGAACTGCCTTTTGACCCAGCTATCCCACTTTTAGGAATATACCCTAAGAACACCATAACACTGTTCGAAAAGAAGAAATGCGCCCCCATGTTTGTGGCAGCATTGTTCACAATAGCGAAGAGCTGGAAACAGCCCAAGTGTCCGTCAGAAGACGAGTGGATTAAAAAGCTTTGGTATATATATACTATGGAACAATATTCAGCCATAAGAAATGATGACATCGGATCATTTATAACAAAATGGATGTACCTTGATAACATTATACGGAGTGAAATAAGTAAATCAGAAAAAAAGAAAACCTGAGAACAGCATGATTTCAAACATAGGTGGGACATTAAAATGAGACTACGAGACACGTACAAGAGTGTGGTGGTTACGGGATGGGGGGAGGGAGGGTAGGGTGGGATAGGGAGAAGGGGAGGGACACAGTGAAAAACAGATAGAAGGTGACAGAGGACAATTTGACTTTGGGTAATGGGTATGCAGCACAATTGAATGATGGGATAATCTGGAGATGTTTTCATTGTACATATGTACCCTGATTTATTGGTGTCACCCCATTAAAGTTAATAAAAATAAAAAATAAAAAAAAAAGACATAGGGTAGCTGTGTGGATAAAGAAACAGGACCCAAACATATGCTGTCTACAAGAGACACACCTTTAAACAAAAGATGCACATAGACTGAAGGTAAAAGGATGGAAAAAAAAAGATTTCATGCAAATGAAAATGAAAAAAAAGCCGGGGTAGCAGTACTTATATCTGACAAAATGGACTTTAAAACAAAGGCTGTAGTAAGAGATAAAGAAGGACACTACATAATGATAAAGGGAACAATTCAACAGAAAGATATAACTATTATAAATATCTACGCACGAAATATAGAAGCCCCAACATACAGAGCAGACTTTGATAGATATAAAGGGCGAGATTATCAGCAATACTATCATAGTAGAGGATTTCAGTACCCCACTAACAACACTGGATAGATCCTCAAGAAAGAAAATTAATAAATAAATAGCAGACTAAAAGGATACACTAGATCAACTTGATTTAATAGATTTCTTCAGAACTTTTTACCCTAAAGCAGTAGAATATATATTCTTCTCAAGTGCTCATGGTACGTTTTCTAGGATAGACCACATGTTAGGACACAAAAATGGTCTCAATAAATTTAAGAAGATTGAAATCATATCAAGCATTTTCTCTGATCACAATGCCATGAAACTAGAAATTAACCACAAAAGAAAGACTAAAAAATACTCAAACGCTTGGAAACTAAATAGCATGATATTAAATAATGAATGAATTAAAATGAGATCAAAGAAGAAATAAAAAAGTTTCTAGGAACAAATTATAATGAGCATACATCAACTCAAAATTTATGGGACACAGCAAAAGCAGTAGTGAGAGGGAAGTTCATTGCACTACAGGCATATCATATGAAGCTAGAAAAAGCTCAAATAAGCAACCTGACCCTGCAGTTAAAAGAACTAGAAAAATAACAGCAAATAAAACCCAGGACAAGTGGAAGGAAAGAAATAATAAAGAGTAGAGCAGAAACAAATGACATAGAAGATAAGGAAACAATACAGAGGATCAATGAAACAAGAAGCTGGTTCTTTGAAAAGTTAAACAAGATTGATGAACCTTTAACTAGACTCACCAAGAAAAAAAGAGAGAGGACTCAAATAAATAAAATTAGAAATGACAGTGGAGAAATAACAACTGACACAGCAGAAATAGAAAGCATTGTAAGAAAATACTATGAAGAACTCTATGCCAAAAAATTAGACAATCTAGGTGAAATGGACAAATTTCTAGAATCATAATCTTCCAAAAATCAATCTGGACGAATCAGAACACCTAAACAGACCAATTACAATAAATGAGATCAAAACAGTTATCAAAATACTCCCAAAAAGAAATTTCCTGGGCCTGATGGCTTCACAAGTGAATTCTATCAAAAATTCAAAGAAGAATTAACTCCTATTCTCCTCAAGTTATTTCAAAAAATTCAAGAGGAAGGAAGACTTCCAAACTCCTTTTATGAGGCGAGCATAATTCTTAACACAAAACCGGGCAAAGACAACACAAAGAAAGAAAATTATAGGCCTATATCCCTGATGAATTTAGACGCTAAAATTCTCAACAAAATATTAGCCAACCGGATCCAGCAATATATGAAAAAAATCATACACCATGATCAAGTGGGATTTATTCTGGAGAGGCAAGGCTGGTTCAATATTGGCAAATCAATCAATGTGATTTATCACATAAACAAAAGGAAGGACAAAAATCACATGATAATTTCAAAAGATGCAGAAAAAGCATTAGATAAAATCCAGCACCCATTCATGCTCAAAACTCTCAGTAAAGTGGGAATACAGGGAACATTCCTTAACATGAAAAAGGCCATCTACGACAAACCCACAGCAAACAACATACTAACTGGACAAAAATTGAAAGCAATCCCCTTAAGATCAGGAACCAGGCAGGGGTGCCCCCTCTAACCACTTTTATTCAACATAGTTCTGGAAGTCCCAGCTGCAGCAATCAGACAAGAAGAAGAAATAAAAGGCATCCAAATTGGAAAAGAAGAAGTAAAACTGTCATTATTTGCAGATGATATGATAGTGTATATAGAAAACCCCAAAGTCTCAGTCAAAAAACTACTGGACCTTATAAATGAATTCAGCAAGGTGGCAGGATATAAAATTAATACCCAGAAATCAGAGGCATTTCTATATACCAACAATGATCTTTCAGCAAAAGAAATTAAGGAAACAATCCCCTTCACTCTTGCAGCCAAAAAAAATAAAATACCTAGGAGTAAATTTAACAAAGGAGGTTAAGGACTTGTACTCAGAAAATTATAAAACATTGATAAAAGAAATCAAGGAAGATACAAACAAGTGGAAGCATATACCGTGCTCATGGCTAGGAAGAATAAATGTCTTTAAAATGTATATATTACCCAAAGCAATTTATAAATTCAATGCAATACCAATTAAAATACCAATGACATACTTCAAAGATATAGAACACATATTCCTAAAATTTGTATGGAACCAAAAAAGAACACGGATAGCCTCAACAATCTTAAAAAGAAAAAATAAAGCAGGAGGTATCACACTTCCAGATATCAAGGTTTACTACAAGGCCATTATACTCAAGACAGCCTGGTACTGGCATAAGAACAGGCACATAGATCAACGGAACAGAACAGAGAACCCAGAAATAAACCCACACCTATATGGACAACTGATATTTGATAAAGGAGAAAAGAACATACAATGGAACAAAGAGAGCCTCTTTAACAAATGGTGTTGGGAAAATTGGACATCTACCTGCAAAAATATGAAACTAGACCATCAACTTACACCATTCACAAAAACAAACTCAAAGTCGATAAAAGACTTAAACGTAAGCTGTGAAACCATAAACATCTTAGAAGAAAACATAGGCTGCAATTTCTCCGACATCTGTAGCAGCAATATATTTGCCAATTTATCTCCACGGGCAAATGAAATAAAAGGCAAGATAAACAGATGGTACTACATCAAACTAAAAAGCTTTTGCACAGCTAAAGACAATAAGAACAGAATAAAAAGACAAACCACACAATGGGAGAACATATTCGACAACACGTCTGATAAGGGGTTAATAACCAAAATTTATAAAGAACTTATAAAACTCAACACCAGGAAGACAGACAATCCAATCAAAAAATGGGCAAAAGAAATGAATAGAAATTTCTCCAAAGAGGACATACAGATGGCCAATAGACATATGAAAAAATGCTCAACATCACTAATCATTAGAGAAATGCAAATTAAAGCCACAATGAGATATCACCTCACACCAGTCAGAATGGCGCTCATCAGCAAAACAACACAGAATAAGTGCTGGCGAGGTTGTGGAGAAAAGGGAACCCTCCTGCACTGCTGGTGGGAATACAGACTGGTGCAGCCAATGTGGATAACAGTTTGGAGATTCCTCAAAAAATTAAAATTTGAACTGCCTTTTGACCCAGCTATCCCACTTATAGGAATATACCCTAAGAACACCATAGCACTGTTCGAAAAAAAGAAATGTGCCCCCATGTTTGTGGCAGCATTGTTCACAATAGCACAAAGATCTGGAAACAGCCCAATTGTCCATCAGAAGAAGAGTGGATTAAAAAGCTATGGTACATATATACTATGGAATACTACTCAGCCATAAGAAATGATGACATCTGATCATTTACAACAAAATGGATGGACCTTGATAACATTATAAGGAGTGAAATAAGTAAATCAGAAAAAAAAATTGAGAACAGCATGATTTCATACATAGGTGGGACATAAAAGTGAGACTATGAGACATGGACAAGAGAGTGGTGGTTACGGGGTGGGGGGAGGGAGGGGAGGGTGGGATAGGGAGGAGGGGAGGGGCACAGGGAAAACCAGATAGAAGGTGACAGAGGACAATTTGACTTTGGGTGACGGGTATGCAACACAATTGAATGATAAAATAATCTGGAGATGTTTTCATTGTACATATGTACCCTGATTTATTGGTGTCACCCCATTAAAATTAATAATAATAATAAAAAAACTAAAAAAAAAAAGATTGATTGGACTTTGAGACACAGAAGGAGACGAGATTTGGGTGGCAAGCACACAATACAATAGACAGATGACATTTTATAGAACTGTATACCTGACTTGAAACCTATGTGATATTATTAACCATGGTCACCCCAATACTAAAAAACAAAAATAAATAAAATAATATAGGTCAGTTTTGTCAGTGAGGATCAAGTATTTAAGAAAAATTATATTTTTTGGTATTTGATTCAGTGATCAGTCAAGTTTTAAGTATGTTTGGAACAACTTGGGACTGTGAATCTGTATATTCAACTGAAATCTTATGAGACCAAGTATATCCCATGAATCTTTAACATCTGAATTGAGATATACCATATATATAAAATACATCAGAAGTACAGAAAGCTTTGTACAAAAAATTTTTTCATTAGTAATTTCATATGGTTACATGTTAAAGTTATAATATTTCAGAAATCTTGTGTTAAATAAAATATATTTATTAAAATTACCTGTTTCCTTTTACTTTTTAATGTGGTAATGAGAAAATTTAAGTGACGTGTGGCTTACATTTTATTTACATTGGTCTGGAGCTCCTCAACACACGTTATGACAGAGAGTAGGAAAGTTGCTGCAGTCCTTCAGCGAAGTGAGAAAGACATGCAGCTATCCACTGCATGTGATGAAACCGTGAGTTGTTTCTAAACCTTCTTCATGGTAGTGAGAGTGAAGAGCCGGTCGTCACACCAACGGCTGGATGCCATGTACCTGAGGCTGCTTTCATCTGCTCAGGCAAAGATAACACATCTGGCAAGGCAGCTGTGACTGGGGATACTACTCTGTTGAGCTTGTGTTAATTTACTATCATTCTCTAAGTTTCATCCAATGTTCGCAAGGACTAGACTCATACATTAAATGAAAATGTGATGAGGGCAGTGACCTGCATCCTTTAGATCCTTTAAATTTGACACTAATCTCAAGCATGTTCTCTGGAACTCAGTGTTGTTTTTGATCCACTATCTTGGCCACAGGGGTATAGCAGGGTGATGGGCAGGTCAGAGTTTTCACTGTGGCTGCTTTGACCCCTCAACTAATGACTGATTATAGTGGTTGTACCAACTGCCAAGTATGTCAAACCCAACTATATATTTGGGAACCAGAAAATGACCAGCAGACCATGTACAAGATCCCTACATACCTGCTCTAATAGGAGGACCATCTGATTTGGGACCTAGATGTCCAGGATGATAATGGTGCTCCTGAGAGAGAATGAAAGATTGGGACGAAGAATAATATTCCAAATAAATGTGCTAAGATGACGCTGCCTGTGCAGTCCAGGAAAGGTGTTCTATGTACATCTACGTGTGTAGAAGCCGGAGTCTGGACCATGGGTCAGAGAAAGGAATAAGCTATACAGATTTGGAAATAACTAGTAAAGGCCTTGAAGGACAAATGTTTGAAAAATTCACAAGCTTGAGACTTGGGGCTTAAGGAATGAAAGAAGGAAACCAGAGGAGCTAAGAGGGGTAAGAAGACCTAGTGGCCCTAGGGAATTTCACACGGACAGCTAGCTGTCAGTGAGGCAAGACTGCCATATTCCCAGAGCCAATTTGTACAAGTATTACCCTGATACTTAATTTTTTCCAGTTAATTTTTAAATGCTTTTTTCATTCATTATTTATGATGAATGCTGCCAGATCTTTGATTCTGCCTTCTCTTGAGGTTAGAGCTCATTCCTTTAAATACAAAGGAAGAGAATATGTCTGTGCCAAGGAAGTCTTTGAGAAGATCTGGAGATAAAAACCTTCACAGGGTGAGTTTTCCTGGCTTCTGCAGCATCATACCAAACTAGCTCGTCATTACACCCCAATGTGAGGGTCAGAAATACAGCCAACAGCTCGTGTCCTGGACACAGATCTTTATAGATGCCCTCTGGATTCACACCTTTGACCGGTGTTTAGATATAGGGCCAACTGGCACCACCATGAAGCTATGGCTCTGGTCTAAACCCACAGAGTTCACTTAGGGAAGCTGATAGTCTCTTATTCTCGCATTTAATGGAAGTATGAACAGCTAATCCTCTCTAAAAGTTTGAGCAGTCCTCTCCCTCCCATAGTTCCCACAACATTACAAACATCAAAACCCACACATGTCACATTCAGCTTAAACCCAGCTACCCAATCTGCATAGCTGTCCTTCCCTTCCTACTTTTCTGTCCTCCAAACCCTGGTCCAGGTTCACACATTCTATGTCTTTTCAGTAATGGTTCCTTTCACCTTCTTCTTAACCTAAAATGTGGCTTTCTCCAGAGGAATTGCTTCTGCTTCCTTCTCACTTTGTGACACATCGTTCTTGCACGTCCTCAGCTAACTTCTCAATGCTATTTCTGGACCACTTCTCCACTGTTTGTTTGTAAAAACCTTCTGCTCCTTGTAGATTCCTCTTGTTCTATTTGTGAACCATCATTTGTCCACTCCCAAACATGTCTTAGTCAATAGAGACTATAGCAGCTGGCCCACAGTTCTCTTCTGTCCCACAGTTCAATTCTCTTCTCTTTCTTTTCTTCCCTTCTCTTCTCATTCTTTTCTTTCCCCCTTCTCCCTTCCTCTGTCCTCCCCATCACTCCTCCCTAACTCATCTCTTTCTACAGGATGGTCCCCCTTCCTGAAAGAGTTGCTTCCCACCTTGTTTCTCCTTCCTTCTCCCATTTATCCTTCAGGTATCAACCCTCCCAGAATGCCTTTCATGGCCCCCAGTTAGGATAACTTGTACTTGTCCTCCACAAATACTAGTCTAGCTCTATAAAATGTTGTTACCCGAATTAGAACTGCTGTGAATTTGTAGTATTGCTCTCTCCACAGGATATTCCCCAAAGACTCCCTTAGCTGTTTTCCTCTCCCACTTCACGCACGACCTTGGCACCAGGCTGCTCCACAGCTCAGAGCAAACCGCCTCTCTCCCCTCATCTTCCATTTTTCTCACAAACTGTCCTGTTCACATTTTTATGAGCTCGCTACTCCTCTCCAACCACAACACAGTCCTGGACTTGCCTCAGTACATCAAACTCTTTGATACCTTTGTGTCTGCATATCTTTTGCTTTCTGCTTAAAAATCCTGTTCCATCCTCTCTACCTAGAGACTTCTAACTCAGCTGTGAAGCCATAGCTCAGATGTCAGCTCTGACATGAATCCAGTAATCCCCTGTGTTGCCTCAACAGTCCACCCAGAATTCTCTCAGTGCACAGGATACTATGATTCCAGGTTTATTCCCACTGAGACAGGGGTCTGCAAGGGCAGTCATCATCTACTTTACTTTGCATCCATTACATTTCATATGCTAAGGAAAAGAGAAAGGAGTTCAAAACCATTAGACAAGTGCATTATAGTTCAAAAATATTCCTCAAGTCCCACAATTTGTATTATTCCCCTAAATTCAGCTATGTTTTTTAAGCAATCACATTGTCAGCAAATCACCCATTAAAATTTATGTGCCATACATTTTGCTTCTAACTAGTCAGTATTTATAGACACATAGTCTAAACTGTGTTGTTTGTTTTCTTTAGGCCACAGAATTTGCTAAAGGCAAACTTGGTTGTTTTGACCATACGTTTCCATATTTCACAAGAAGATGATGATACAATTTTATTCTGAAATAAACCACAAGCCTAAGTAAATATTTATTAGAACAAAATTATTTTGTGTGTTTATTATTTCTTCTCATCCTACCAAAACTACTGTCATCTGAATGAAAAGTGTGAAAAAGAAACAGAAAAAAAATTGGCTATTTCTCTAGAATTTTATTAACAACTCAAACTTTCTTGAAAATAGTGTTATTTACGAAAATATTAAAGCTTTTGGATTATTATTTATCAAAACAACACATTTCTTTGTTTTCTGTTTCACTGTCATTTGAAGTGAAATAAGTTTAATGAAATCACAAATCCTACTGAGTAGTAGGCAAATATACATTCTTGGTGGATCTAATTTAACCCCACACTATAACTTATACTGGGTCCATAAAATATGGAGGTCAAAGAATATGAAAAAAAACATCATTGGCAAATTCTACTTTACCTTTGCTGGAATTGATCAGAAGGTCAAAGTCAATAAAGTACTTATTTTTTAATCAATAACTATTTACTGGTTCCTTATCACATGCCTAGAAATGTGTGGAAGCTTTAGGGAAACCACCATTAAAAAGGAAGACAAGCCTGACCAGGTGGTGGCGCAGTGGATAGAGTGTCGGACTGGGATGCAGAAGACCCAGGTTCAAGACCCCAAGGTTGCCAGCTTGAGTGCGGGCCCATCTGGCTTGAGCAAAAGCTCATCAGCTTGGACCCCAAGGTCGCTGGCTCCAGCAAGGGGTTGCTCCATCTGCTGAAGGCCCACGGTCAAGGCACATGTGAGAAAGCAATCAATGAACAACTAAGGTGTTGCGACGGCAACAAAAAAACTAATGATTGATGCTTCTCACCTCTCTCCGTTCCTGCCTGTCTGTCCCTATCTATCCCTCTCTCTGACTCTCTCTCTGTCCCTGGGGATAAAAAGGGGGGTGGGGAGACAACATCATTGCCCTCATAGAGCCTCTAGTTTAGTAAGCGTGACAGGTAATTAAATAAAAAGCCACAGCGTAATATGATAAGTGCTGTTATAGGAAAGAATTGGGTGTCAGAATAACAGGTGTCATAGGTAACATAGAGTAGGGTGTCAGATATAAGGAGTCATAAAACTGAACAGTCCCTGATTGTCAAACCAATAGACACCAATAGGTATGTTAAACTTACTTTTAGGAATAAAAGAGAAGAATTAGGTTTTCAGATTCTATGGCATGTGCTCAAAAAACACCTACTGAATAAACAGTGAATAATGCAAGGTTTTCAGTAAAAGCAAAGGCAGTCTCCTGGGGTCACTAATGACAGTGCCTGACCTTGGACCCAGTACCTTGACCCAGAATCCAGCAGAGTAAATGTCAAGCCTTGGGGGAAGACTCTGACCTCCCAGTCACCACTATATGGTAAAAGACCCGACTAGAGCAGCTACAGAGAGAAAAGTCAGTCTCCCATCTTCGTCATTCTCTGGAGACAGGGGCTTATAGAGCTGACCTCTCAGAGTCTCCTGCACTTAAGCAACTCAGGCCTGGAAATTTCCCACCACGCTCACAAACAGATTACCCACACAACCCAAATGTGTCTGTCTTATGTTTTCTTGAATTTCCTCTTATGCTTTATTTCCCCAAAACAAAGATGCATTGGAATCCTGAAAAATATCCATTTTCCATGGAAAGAGCTGGAAAACCTGTCAGTTGTATGGTGCTTTTTTATCATCTCCAAATCAGCTAGGCCCTCGGAATGAACCTGTTCAACAATGGATTTGAGATTTGTAGTTTCTAGACTTCCTTGGCAAAAGGATTTGTGTCTTTGCCAAACTATTTAGCAAGTGTTCACAGCACTTCAATCTGTCATGGGTTCTGTTTAATAAGGCATGTGCTTCCACAGCTACCCCTGCCAGGCTGATTGGAGGTTGTCACCTGCTGGTTGGCTGCCATCACACTTTTTCAATGAGAGAGAAATGTGTGTATAATGACCAGAGGGAGAGAGCCCTGTTCCAGCAGTGCCTTCCTGCTCCCTTTGGAGCAGAGATGGTTCCCTAGAGGCAAAAGGCAATGGAAACACTCGGTTGACCAGAGTCAACCAGCAAAAATGGACCACACCCCACATGTCATGAGAGCCCTTCCTTCTTCTTGAGACCAGCGAAAACTAAAGAGACAAGGAGATGTTCAGACATCATTTGGTTCAGCCTGGAGCATCTAGACAAATAAAACTCGATTAACAATTTTATAAATAAGGCACAGGTAAAGAGAGAACAGGCGTGTTGCTTAGGTCCAGACAGCAAATCAACAAAATGTTTGAGTCTAGAAATCAGCCTTCAAATGTTCTTCATTAGAGCTCTCAAACTTTTCCAACTAAATGTCTTCAATTACAGAAGATGATATATACATACCCCAAAGGAAGGATGCTGACTACAAGCATGAAATTTATTTGAACTCACATGTTGCAATTTTTAATGTTTTTATACATTTTATATCTAACTTAGTAAAGCATCTGTCGGGATTAATATAAAATTGTTTTTCCCAAAAATCACTAGACAGAATTAGTGCTTCAAGAAGGAGTCATGTTTGTTCTTTATCTTCACCTACGCCTGGGCTATTTGCACTCAAGTTCCAGAAACATGCCTTTTTTCATGAGAATACAATCACCTGTTGTCTGATTTCCTTTACTCCATCCTAACAGTCTTATTAGACAAAAGCCACTTTGCCACCGAAGCCATCAAGACCCATTTCTTAAGATGCATTCATGGTAGAATAAGATAAGGAAAGATTTAATCCTCTTCACATAATTTTTGCTTTTTAATCTCAATGCTCCAACCTGCAAAGTTATTTCCTAGGCTTACACCATAACCCCCTAGCTTGGAAGATAAGAATGATGAAAGAAAAATGTCATTATCATCTGAAAAATCTATCCAAATAAATTAGGTCCTCCTGTTTCAAACGTGTACATAAGAACTACAGCAGCATGAGAGTCTCACAGCAACTCTGTGAATTGGTCCAGAACACAGAATCAGGAGATTATTATGAATCCTCCTTCCATTTTCTGAGCCTCTTCTTCTGGGAACAGCAGTATTCTCTAATAAGAATTAAAGCCCTTCTTCCAATAGCAATTCATCTTTCTTTTGAGATATACAGTGTGTCCATAAAGTCATGGTGCACTTTTGACCGGTCACAGGACAAAAGTGAACCATGACTTTCCAGACACATTGTAGTTTTAATATAAATGATATCCAGGCATCTAGAAGAATAATTCATTAGGTGCAAAATGTTGGACAAAAAACAAAATGCGTGGTAAGTTAAGCCATGAATGCCATGTGTATACCTTCTATTCAGCTCCAAGAGTCATTACTCTGATTTTTGAATGCTGTGGTATTGTACAGACATCACACATCCACCCCTGCAAACTCGGGTGGCTCTTCCTGGGCTAGAGTGCTTTAGAACATCCCACCTATGATAGTTAATTTTATGTGTCAGCTTGACTGGGCCACAGGGTATCAGATATCTGTTTCAATATGATTTCTAGGTGTAACTGTGAGCATGTTTCTGGATGAGATTAACATTAGAATTGGTAGACTGACTAAAGCAGATTGCCCTCTTCAATGTAGTGGGCCTCATCCAATCAGCTGATGGCCTAAATAGAATTAAAAGGTTGAGTAACAAAGAGTTTCTCTCTCTCTGCCTGAGTATCTTCAAGCTGAGACATCTGTCTTCTGCTGCCTTCACACTGGTGTTAAACATGGACTGGAACTGACACCAATAATTCTCCTGGCTCTGTAGCTTGCTGACTACAGATCTGGGGACCTCGCAACCTCTGTAATCATGTAAGCATGTAAGTCATTTCTTATCTATACAGAGCACACACACACACACACACTATAGCATTGTTACATAGCACATACACACAAACACCCACACGTGTGCACAATTATATATAATTGGTTCTGAAACTCACCATAATACACTCTCACTCTACTGCTGCCACTAGATCTGGAGCTGCCCAGAAATGCTCATGGCCACCATCACTGTCATTTTCTCAGTTGCATATAGTAAATGTCTTTTTTCTCTTATTCTGAAATGTCTCCTTTAAAACGGCAGCATTTGCTTGGCCTGTGCTATCTTTTACGACTCTTGAATAACTGGATTTTATGGTATGTCTCTTACGAATATATTTGGGTCCCACAGAGAAATTTATGTATGTTTCTTAAGTTTAATAATATACTATGCATATGCTTTTTAAAATGTTTTAGGCAAGATTTCCATCACCCTGGTTTGGTACAGTATATGCATTTTTTAATTTTCTTTTTTAATCTAGACTGTTGGAGCAGACTTTCAGAAGTAAAAGTTGTTATTTAAGCCCTTCCACAATGCATAATTAAGTGCATGGTAGTAACGGCTGATACAGTACATTTATAATAGATTAGGCCTATCGCAGTAGCAACTTTAAAGAAAATAGTTGGCATTCTAACCCTGGTATCAAAAGTCCCATGATCTCATAAATAACCAATGACAATAGAGCTGTCTGTCCAAGGGACCCATCCCAACATTAAGAATAAAGGGATATCTCCAAATAACTTGAGGAAATATCAAATCTCCCATAGATCATAAAGGGTTACCAATGTCACCAAGCACACCCAATGATCAGCAGCTCTTTGATTGCTGTTGGGGAGCAGAGGGAGACAGGGCTTTGACTCAGCTCCCTGTCACTGGTCTGTCTTCCCCTTGCCCGATCCATGGCCCAAGACATGCCCCTGCTGGTGCTATGGCTGCCCACACAAACCTAAAGGAACAGGCTGGACCCATGGACCAAAACAGCACTTCTCTCTTCCTTTCTTGGCATTCTATACCAAATATCCAGAAGGAAAATATCACTTGAAAAAAATCCTTTGCCTTTTGCTCCTTGTAGTCTATGACTATGAAAACTTCATTGAAGTTCTGTCAAGAGGCCTCCCCTAGATACCAAGCCTTGATCCCACATCAGATTCCAGGCTCGTGTAGTAAGTATCAACTGCACCAGGCCCAGTGGCATGTGCCGGGGTGCTCAGTGTAGGATGACAGAGCTCCTGCCTTGGAAAGAAGTCGAACAGAAGCAGGTCATTTCAATGCAATGTCATAAGTGCTAGGAGGCACAGGGTGCTAAGAACTTAGGTCAGGGTCACTACTTCAGCCTAGAGTTGAGAAAGGACTTTCTGGATAGCACAGAACCAGAACAGAGTCTTGAAGAAAGTTGGAAATGTTGGTGATACCAGTGGAAGTCTTCCTTAACTGTCTCATAGAGCACTATCTCCCACTCCTACTTTGCTTTTCCCAATGATATAAAAATCTAGGCCCCAAAGTCACCAGACATGGCATTCTAGCTCACCTCTGTACATGGTCTGGAGGGTTACCTGCTTGATGACACTCACACCGCTCACACTCTCCAGCCATGTGTCCCCGAGGCTCAGTTCCCAGCATCTCATAAGGGTGAAGTGGTCCCTCAGCTCCCAAAGTGATAAAGCTTACAAATGCCTTCCCCCTTTTGTGGGGGAGGCAGGGATATTGAGCAAATATCTAGCTGCCTCAGAGAAATTTCTAGAAACACAAAATAAATGAGGCTCATGTGTTCTGATTTAAGGGGAATATATTTCAATCTTTAGTAAATGGTTACTGCCTCCAATTCCAACTTTCAATCCCACAGCCACACCTGGCGTGGGAAGACAGAAAGGGCCTCAATTTCTAGGTTTACAAATGTTGAAAATCGGGTATTCTCTCTAAAATAGTTGTTAGCCTTAATGTGTTCATTAAATGTGATTGCTGCAATGAGGGTATATACCGAAAACTCCTTTAAGCACTTAAGAGCAAATTTAGGCTCCAACAAAACCCCATGGCACAGTGTTAAGACCCACTGTGCCACGGGGTTTTGTGAAAGTGCTTTTTCCCCTTTCCCTATTTAGCAAGCCAATTCCAGTGCTGAAGTGGGGGAAGCACCCCAAGGAATAGGTCTGTAAGATCATACAGTAATTGGGCCCATTTACAGAAGATAACTGAGAAATGCTTAAAACTGTCATTTCTCCTGGTTAGGACTGAATAGAAAAAAAATGTGATTAATAAACAGCTTAAGCAGCAAACAGAAGGTGCTTAAAATGCACGGATGCTCCGGAGAGATGAGCTACTGAGAAAAGCATCATGATAAAGCACAGGCAGGCCTGAAGCCTAAAGAGGCTGGAACACCTTTTCAACACATCACATTAGGGGGATATTTGGGCTGGAATTGCTTATTAAGATTTTTCTTTAAGTGGCCATTCAATTATAAGGTCAAAAATCCTGTTGAGTTCAGGTGAGCGAAAATCAAGGAGAATGTTTCTGAGTGGGTGACAGTCTAGGGTCCCGGAGCCAGGACCAGGTCTCTGGTTTCTCCTCCCAGCTTCTCTCTGGACACAGCACTGAACATTATCTCAGCAGCCTGTTGACATAATCCAGGAGGGAGAAGGGGCATCACCTGGGCAGCAATGGGCAGTCAGAATGTGCATGGACGTCATCTGTCTCGGGCAACACTTCGGGCTCCAGGGGCTTGCCTTTTCACAGCTGTTGAGAGGCACACCTGCTGCTGTGCGGGTACCATTCTCCAAGCAAGAGACTGAAAGGCTTCAAGAAGATGGACCTCTGCATTTAACAACCAGGCTCTTTCAATGACCAGCGATGTCGTGAGGTTTAAGGATAGGTGTATCTCGCATTCCTTCAGTCACCCTCTTCCACACTTGCTTCTTCCTCAGCAATCTCTATAGGGAACACCGTTGATGGTAACTAGCAGGCATCCTTTCCCACTTCTTCTGGAAACAACCATTCCTTCCAGGGGAAGCCTGCTTCTCCTCCACTTCTGACAGTACTGAAGAGCTCCCAACCACAGGGCTCCCCACCTCTCCTGCTCCCAGCTAGAGAGACATCAGACAACGCAGGTGTCCCTCGCTGGGATAACCCCCAGTATACCCAGTCACAGTGAGTGGCTCAGACATAACATCATAACCCAAGGTACACCCCTCAGAAGCTTTCTTTCAGGATTTATATTTGGGTGCCTCTTACCAAACAGTTCCAGAGCTGGGGTGACAGCAGCCTACAGTTGACCACACACAGTCCTTCTCTCTCCTCATTGCTGGCTGCACTGCAGAAGCCGGGTAGCTGTGGGAGAGGCATCCTGTATGCTCACCCTTCCACCCTGCCTCCTTTCACCTCGATTCCCACCCTATGGATTCCTATCCCATGCTCCTTTTTCTCAGAGCTCTGCCTTCAGTTAATCCCCACTTATAAATAAATATGCAGTGATTTCTAAGAATGCTAAATGCCCTAGTGAGAGTCAGCGGTGGTCCCGCAATAAAGAGAAGTACAGCAGGTCCTTGAATTAGGTTTCATTCAATGACATTTTATTGTAACATTGATGAGATGCCGGAGGAACTTAACTCATATCAGTTAGCCTACAGTAAAACTGGCTTCACAATACGTCATTCTGCTTACAATCACAGGACCTATCAACGACATTAAATGAGGACTTGGTTTATAGCAAAGAAAGGTGAAAATGGTAGAGAGATTGGAAAGCACGTAATTTGGGAAATAATGCCAAGTGTAAAAGACACTCACCCTCAAGAAGAAGGTTCTTCCATGAAAAATAATGAGTTCCCCATTGATGGACTTATTCCTATGGTAGATGTTAGCAGGGATATTTTGGAGAAATTTTCACAGTAAGATATAAAAGAAATCACTGGTCATAAATTCTAAAATCTGAGGAAGAATCAAAGAAATGGCTTTAAACACAGGGCTGCATGATAAACAAATTTTATAGATGTCCCCACCCCCTAGTGAAAGAAGAGAATAGCAGTGGGTATCCACGCCTAAGAAGGTGCATGTCAGATGCAATTCTAGCTGCTCTGGTGTCTCTCTACGTAAGTCCAGCTGGAGATGTAGGCACGCCGGGCCTTTCAGGCATGTCGGACATGTTGGATGAGCAGCTCAGGAGAATCAGTGAGACAGAACCCCTACAGCTCAGCCCTGAAAGTCACCTGGATCAGAGCTGTGAGAAGCCTTAGGAAGAAACAACCATGGCACCCAGCAACACTTAGGCACTTGATGATGCTAAGGGCCCGAAAAGGCCTGTCCTCCACTCACTTTCAACTCCTGAGATTCCACCACTGAGGTTTAGCTTTGATCATGAAGCTTTGATCACTGTTAGAGAGCGTGAAAGAGAAATAGTACATATCCCGAAATGGAATCGCAAACACCTCCGTACAAATGACCTGCAAAGCGGCAGAGCTCCCACCAAGTGAGCAGCACCCCTTCCTCTCTGTCCCAGAGCTCTGGGTCAGGCCGCAGTGTCTCTTTATGACCTTTCTGCCCCAGTTTCCTGAACTAATTCCTCAAAACCTCACTTTCAAATCCCTTCTCCTCGTTGTGATCAGCGTGAGCCCTCTTTCACTGCTAGAGATCTGACCGTATTGCCCTCCACTTAGAGCCCTCCAAGTCTCCACATTGACTTCACAGCAAAGTCCAGGACCATCAGCACCTCCCAGCAGGTCCTCAATAGCCACAACCCTGTGTCCTCAATTCTAGCCACTCCTGCCTCACACTGGATTCCGTGGAATGCTCCACACTCCATTATTTCTCTTCTCCTTGTCTGGGTTTAAGTCGGTGCTTCTACCTGAACCATCTTTCTTCATCTTCTTCGACCCCTTTCTTCCCTCTTCAAGACTCAGCTCAAACATCACAGTTTTGGAGTCTTCCTTGGTTCCCTGCTAGCCCCATCTCTACAAACAAAAGCCAGGAGGCATCACCAAAGGGACAAAGTGCCACAGATCCAGAAGCAAGGTGACAGAATGATATAAAAGGGCACTGACATTATCCTGTGCTTCCCGTGCAGAGAATATGCTGGTGCCCATATGTGTAACTACTACCAATCGCATGGCCACAACCCAAGCCAGCTGGACCATCTCAGGGCCCATGTTCCAACTTGAGGGCATTAGAAATGTGTGGGGTTTTTTTAGGAGAAAAGCTCATTTGATATTCTAAAGTCATCCCATCCTCCAGTGTTTGCAGAAGACCGACAGCTTTCCTAGCACCACGGCAGAACCCGAACCCCCCAGCGCACAGACTGACTGGCTGCTGCCAAAGGCACCAGCAGCTCTGAGCACTGAGGCAGGGGCACCTAGCACACTGGGGTACCGACACAGTGGCACCCCATCCCGGGGTTCCCAGGAAGCAATGCCCCATGCAAGCCAGCTCTGGTGCTTATCTGCATCAGTCTTGAACTGACATAACTAGTATACTATAAACTAGTATATTATAAAAGTCAAGAAATTTAAAAAAAATAGAATAAATAAACGTATCTCTTTACTCACGCATAAGAGTTACTGAGCATCCATTTTGTGCTTGGAGCTGGGGGCTGGAGGCTGGGGTAGCAGCCATGCAAGGTCAGTGCATCCAACAGTGTCCTAGACCCAGAGGGGACAAAAGGAGAGGCACAGGGGATGCTGTGCTTGTGGTTCTCACTAGAGTTCACAAGGCCAGGGGTCAGTGAAACCCAAAACACTGGTAAGAGCAAGGCTTCCTCCTTGACCAGGATTCATGGGTGTATGGGTGCTTGGCTTCAATGAAGGGCAGGATAGGAAGGGGCTGCTATTGACCAGGAGGTCTGTCTCCTCCACAGTTACTGGAATAAAAAAATTAGGATCTGGGGACAGATGCTGAGACCATGGAGGCATAAAACAGGGAAAAAATAAGGTGGGGAGAGCAGGATTACTACAATAAAATCTGAAACTTATTTTATTATGCAGAAAAAAAGAGAAAAATGCAGCATCAATATCAAATTTTTGAAAACCAAAATCCATGTGTGTTTCTCACAGATGCAGATGTGGAGCCAGGTATTGAATGCAGATTGATTATTTGGGCATTTTTATTATGCCTTAAATGTATATGTTTTAAAGCAAGCTTTCTTTATAACTCAGTAAGTGTAATGTCTAAAAATGAAAGATCTTTTATAACATGAACTCAGGTTAAAACAGGCTCTTAGAGTCATTACAATCACTGTCACAAGGATGAATTAAGAAGGTTTTTCTGGTCTCCAATTCAATAACACTTTTGACTGTCTTGTAAATTGTGTGATATATGGTAATTTGGCAACCAGTATTTGATTGACTTGTTCCTTCAACCCTTCCTCATAAATTAATGTCATCATGAAACAGGAAAGTTTTTTCCTACTTTCTCTAGGTCTTTCTTAAATAGCTATTAACCCCTGCTTACCACCAAGATAATATTAATGTAACAGCAACAACAACAAAACTATAGCAATTTAAACATTCAATATTATCTCAGTTATCTCTAATAATCTATGACTAGTTGCAAACTTTTAACATTGGAAATACCTGTTCTCTCCTCAAATAAACAAAAGCAAAAATAAGTTAGTATTTTTTCTGTACACTAGGTTTCATGGAGCTTCATAATTATATGAAGCCCCAAATTCCATGGATATCTAGATTTAATGTATGTGTTTTAATCAGTACATTAGTGAGGGGTACAGAACACTTACAGCAACAATTCCAGCATTTGTTGTGATGAGGGAGCAGAGGGAGTTACAGAAGACATTGGAGAGCACCAAACCCGGTCTTAATGAGGTCAGAGAAAGGTTCTCATACGTAATATTAAGATTGAGATTGAGAGGAGGAGCAGCCAGGCAAAAATGTAAGCACTAGAGGAGGGGTAGAAGGAATGTATCCTTGGAGGCAAAGAAAACAATATGTGGGAAGGAGCATTGCTTATCTGGAGAACTGAATGGGGTTTAGAATGGCCAATGCATAAACAGCAAGAGGAAGAAATAGTAAAAGATATGGCTAGAGAGGTAAAAAAGTCACACGATGCAACGTACAGATCCCTCACCATAGAAATGCACTCCTGAAACCTGTATGATTCTATTAACAAATGTTACCCTATTACATTTAATTTAAAAATAATTTTTTTCAAGAGTCATCCAAATAAGAGTCATGTAAACCATTTGTTCAGATTTTGTCCTAAGGGCAATCTCTGAACACGAAAGTTTTCTGAGCAGGAGAGTGATGTGCTTAGATTTGCAATTATTTTTTTTAAGACTCTTTCTGACTCTAGTAGTGAGAATATTTGGGAAGAGGCCAATGTGGAAGTCTGGAAGCCAGTGAGAAGGCAGGCTGCCATGGTAATCTGAGTGACAAATGATGGTCGCCTGGACTTGGGACACTCCAGAGAAATCCACGATAAATTATTAGATTTGAGAAGTATTTAGGAATTAGAAGCGATGAGATTAGATGATTGAACGAATGTGACAAGTGATGGAGACAAGAATGGTCAGTGATGATACCACTGACTTGATCAAATGGGTGCAGAAGGTCACAGAGATGAGCAGCCCTGGGGGAGGCATAGTCTGAGAAGGAGTCAAGACTTCCATTCTGGCTGTGTGGGTTGAGATACCTGTAGAATCCCCAAGGTTGTCATAAGATTTACATGTTTAGTGGCCAGGACGTGATAGAAATCTGGAGCATGAGAAAGATCTGGGATTCTAGGACAACTTGCACTAAGGCAGAGTGCAGGCGGGCACTTCACATACAGGAAAAGAACCGTCATGTCAAAGAGAGGGAAAGTTCACATTCAGTTGTGAGAACTAAGAAAGGCTTCAGGGAGGTAATATTTGATTTGAGACCTTTAAAGACAGGTTGGATTTTCACTGCCTGTCAGAGAAAAAGTGGGCTGTATGAAGCTGGGGGCGCCGGAGCGAAAACACAAAGAAAAATTGATGGCACTATGGGGAATTATGAATATTTACATTTGGCTAAGGTGTACAGTCTGTTTGTGGGTGAACAGAAGGGAATGTAGCTGGAGAGAAGAATTTACTGAAAGCAGGAAGACTGGACTTTATTCTGTGATATGAATTCTTCAGAGGTGTTTGAACTAGGAAATGACAGTCTTTGTGAATTTCAAAGGCCACTTTTCATCTTACTGAGCCTTCATGAACAAAGTAGGATTAGAGAGGCACCAGCACCAGATGGAAAAGTTTGAACTCAGACAGCTCTGGGTTACAGTCCTAGCTTTGGTGCGCAGAAGCTATATGATCTTGCCAAGCTAGTTCCTGTTTCCCCGGCTGTATGGTGAGCATTATGATACCTACTTCTCCTGGTTGCTGTGAACTTGAAAGATCATAGATTTCAGGCAGTCAGTCCAGAGGAGACAATTACCACATGAAGAGGTGTTGCTGGACTGGTGGTGATGGAGATGGCTATAGTTCTGTGTGTTGTCTCCTCCTTGACCAGGTGGGCTCCTCGGGAACAGGATGTAGGAGTAGCAGCTACCCTTTTAGCTGGTGAGGCACATACTCAGTTGGGAAGAACCACACCTTTTCTCAAAACAAACACAACTTGCGAGGCAGGAGTGAAGTCTCAGAACTCAAGGGAGCGCTGCAGCTGTTCATCGACTTGCCCCCCGTAAGTCCACATGCACCTGTAAAACAGCAGCTTGGGCTGCAGATCAGTGCCTAAGGCCCCACCATTCAAGTGACTTCCAAAGGCACAGCTTCCAGAGTAATCTAAATCCAAGTTTAGGGCCAGGACCCAGACGTAGACATTTAAATAATGTACCTGAACTTCTCCAGGATGTGTGATGGATCTCGTTTAGTTCACTTTGCCACCAGGGTCACTATGGTGCTCTTCACAGACGTACATGCCTTGCCTACACAGATTTCAGTTTCTATTCGAGCACACACCTTCAATTTTAAGAAGAGCTGTGTGCTCCCTCTGGTTTTGGGTCCCTTACTTTTCGCTAGCAAAAGTGGCTTTGGGTCACAACCTTCCAGACATGTTTGTCTTTATAGAAATTCTCTTCTCATCAGGCCCACAGGCTCCAAAATGGCAGAAAGAGCCTTGAGATCTTAATAAAGAAGGCTTCTGCTCAGACTTCAGCTTGTTTATAAGGACTATGTGCAACAGAATAGGATATTCCAAACAGAAGAACACTAGCTTTGGAATAGACTCCAAAAGGAGAAGCAACCACAGTATGACATGTTAACTGTCAGGTCTGTGAAGGGTTTCAGCTTTTACCCTCCTTGCAAGCTAATTGGCGAACTTGGCACAATTTCATGGATGCTCCCTTCGGTCAGAGACAAAAGACTTAGTTACAACAAATGCAGCAGAGGGTCAGCACGATCACTGAGTCCTGCCTCCCTCGGGGACAGCACAGGTGCACCTGGATGGACGCCCAGGAAATGGGCTGCGTTACAGGAGAGGAATGCTGAGCCTCGGGAAGCCATCACTTCCCAGCAGTGTATACGAAGCCCGCTCTCCGACTTGGAGGAGTTACTACCTCATCCCTCACAGTTACTTCCTACAAACAAATCTGAAAAAATGGCCCAGATGAAGAGTGGCCAGTGCCCTCGATCTTGGCACACCCGTGGAGCACCTTCAAAGACAGTCTCTCCACACTAAGCCCTGTCCTGGAGGCTGGCCTCTAGCCAGCTCAGCATTCCAATGCACTCTTTCTCTTTTGAAACAAGGATCTTGTTCTGCAAGGCAAGGCAGGGGAGCTGTAAGGTGCACCAAGGTGGTGTCATTCTGAGGGTGCCTTTGTTTAATCAGTCTCCTTAATGCTACCTTACTGACTGTGAAATGATAACCAAGGGACATACACACATGTACACACGCACACAATAGAGGGAAAAGAAAGAGAAAAATGATTTAGCTCCTTTTCAAAGCCATCCCTGGCTTCATAATGCTGAAATCAGAATATTCCAGCCCTGGGGAAGAAACTTATAATTCTCAAGGAGTTCACAGTCTGTCACATAAATCAGAGTAATACGGTAAGCTATGATAAGCACGGTGACACATGTGAAGTTCGATTAAGTCTTTTGTTCTCCCTGGGGAAAGGAAGAAAGGTTTCTCTGTACATGATATAGCAATATCAAATTATCTGCTATTTTTTAATATCGCACATCTTAAAGTTATATCTTGGGCTGTGTCGTGGTGAAGAGTGAACGAATGAATAATTTAGAATGGTATCTTAGCACTTCTTCTGGCACAGGAAAAGAAAAAATGTAATCTGACTTAATTGTACGTTACCATGATAACATTAAGAAAGTCCCCAAGGGGTATCTGGGACATGCCCGGCTTAATGAAAAGTCACAGGACATTACTTGAATTTGCATGAACTCCTCGTCTCTGCCCACGCGCAGTGTGTATCGCCAGGTGCAGCGCTGGCCAGCCTCTCCTGGGATTGTGGAGAGCGCAGCCACGGCGACCGTGGCTCGCCTTCACTTAAAGAGCTAATTAACTTCTTATCATGATTCTCTCATTTGTAAATCAAGAGGCTTATGGAAATCTTTTGGAACCACGAATTGGAATTCATGCAACTTCATTATTCATTGAAGTCGGAGCACTTTTGATTGTTACGGTTTTTGTGTTGTTGTTGTTTTCTTCCTAATGCATCCATAACACTGAAAATGCTATCCCTGGCATGGAAACAGCGTGCCTGCATAACTACAAAAGAAGTGCCTGGAGGGGAAAACATGCAGCAGAAGCAGGAATTACCAAGGCAAAATATGTCTATGTGTTTGAAGGCAAACTCCACGTGGGGATGGCTGGAGCACAGAAGGATTAGGTCATACTGTGACGGCAGAGAACAAGACGCTGTAAATTGATCAGGATCAGCAACCCAGAAAAGAATTGGAGACCAGGCAGGGTCAGATGGTTCACATTATCGGGGTTCAACAAGTGCAAAAAAGACAGGGTGAACATTCAGAATGCCAAGAGAGAGAAGGATGGTCAGAGGCAATGCAAACAATGGGGAATCTATAGTCATGGGCAGTGCTGGGTCCACTCACAGCCTCTAGATATGTGTGGCTTCTACTTCCTGTCATGCAGGCTACCCGCTGTAACCCTCCTTCCTTTCTCAGAGGTTAACCCTGTGCTTTGCACAACTACTGGCATTTATTGAATAAGCAATCAAGCGGAGGGTTAGTCAACTTACCTTGGCTGCCTCACTTCACTCTACCCCTCCCACTTTAAATACATATACTCCACATTCCAGTCCCACCCCCAGGGACCTACTCATAGCCCCTTTTCTACTCATTGCCTCCTCCTCTGCTCCTTCCTTATTTTCTTTCTATCTATACATGACTCAAGGGTGTGCTAAATAGTAAGTTAAATTTTAGTGAGCACTGGCCATCTTGGAATGGGAATCACTCTGAATTTCCCAGAAGACTATAGTATAAAAACCCGCAAGAAGAGTCATACCCTCCAGACTGAGCACTGAGGTTCCCTGAAAGAGCCGAAGGCACATCAGCAGCAAACCCACCATCCTCTTGGCCACAGTATGAAGAATGTGAAGAATGTGTCACAGGCAATGCAGGTAGAAAGCATTACTACAGATAAGATACGAGAAACTCAGATATCAGGATCTGAAGGAACAGGTTGGGGACTCAGGTCAGCTCTGTCATTTCCTACAGTAAATCACCTGGAGCTCCACAGTAGGCACAGAGCAGTCCATTATGGTGATATGCAGTGATACATGTGGTCCAAAGTAAATGCTCTTTTTGCTTCTTAAATGTCACTTGAGCTGCCTCTTTTTGAGTTGGAGTACTTAAATCTTTTGACCTTTCCAGGTGGCAGTTCATAACAAACCCTGCTAAGGTCTCCACACTGACAGTGGTATCTTGGATTGGAAAGCTTAAAAAACAAAACACTCAGACGTATGGGATCACACCCCACAAAACTGCTCCAGAGATATATAGCTCCCCCAAATCCAACCTTCCTTGAGATGTGGGTCTGCTTGGTTCGTTGGCTTTCTTTCGTCGGCTTCATAGAGATAGTACTCTGTAAAGAAGAAGATGGCATGGCAGACTCAAAGGAAGATAGGGTACACGGGAGTCTTGGTTGTTGATTGCGGAATCTTTGACACAAATGGTGATGGAATTCAGACAATACGTTCAAAGTGGACTCATTCTTATTTGAAGAATAGAAGCTACTGACAAGCCCAACAAAAGAAGAGGAAAGTTCAGTTGAGTATGAAAGTGGGGAAGAAGGAAAAGCTACATAGATTATGGGTTCAAGGTGTTAGATTTGTCTAGTGATAGTAAAGATCTGAAAATGGTCATAGCTATAAGTAAATTTTAGGGACAGAGAACAAAAGAAACAGTTCCAACACTAGGATATCATACAGTTGTTAAAACCGAAGATACAAGAGATAAAAACCTAGGGCAAAACAAATTTATTCAGGTGATTAATAATTGAAGAAAGTGGCAATCATTTTTGAGGCAGTAGAGGATGGAAGCATGGCTGTAGAAATAAAGAGGTAGACAGAAAGTATGAATTAAGAGGTACAGAAAAGAGTGAAGAGATACTGGTCTGTGAGGGATACTGTCACCCTGTTCAATTGCAAATATCCTTGAAAAAAGATCATGCTTTTAAATGATATATGCCATTTACCTTCATGAGGAGGATTTGAATATTGGTTTCTGATAGCAGCTTTGCATACAAAATTGAGAAACGGAATAAAACTGGACTCTGCTGTTCAAGGTAGAAAGGGAGAGGTGGGGGAGGGAAGCAGACTACAAAGAACCCGAGTCCAGACCTTTATCACAGTATCGTAGAGAGACAAGACTGAGCTAATCGGATGTATTTGAAGGTCATGACCCTGGCTGGAATAGACAGGAAGACAGACACCTTCCTTGGTTTTCTATGTATTCTGTAACATAAAGGAATAGCAAATTGGTTTCCTAAACTGAGCATATCACATTAGGATCCGACTGTTGCCTACAGATGCTCCATGACAGGAGCAAATCCCAAAGCAAAAGGCACAGCATGAAAATGTAAGATGATTCATTTTGTTACTGGCTCTCCACCAGCATTAGGACATGCGCAGCAGCCAGGAACAACTGCTGTCTCCTGACCAGTGACACAGAGAACGTGTCTTCATTACTGGGTTGGTGGCCTCAAGAAAAAGTCCAGAAGGGTGGTCCAACCTTTGAGCATCATTATTGTTCCAACAGCTGAGCAGCATTTGGATCATGACCAACCTTCTGAGCAGCCTCTGACTCCCTAAGGACAATCCCTCTTCCTCAGACAACAAGCTTTAGCTGGCAGAAAATATCATAGCTCCCTCTCCACTGCTGTTTCCCATCCCCGCTGGCCCACAGGCTCCCCAGTCCCAGACACAGGCAAACTCCCATTTGAAGCCTCACTCTAATTTGTGGTATCTCTCAGAGCTAATGCTTCTCAGTACTTCCCCACCTAAGATGTCAACTTCTGACTTGTTTTCTGCCAGTACTAGTGAGTCTTTTCCCACTTGTGATCCTTCTGCACGAGTTACTAGTCTGAGACAGCATAACCCCAACCATCTCCTTTGGTGTCATCTGTGGGACCAGCAATAGAGAGACCCAGGAGAAGCCTTGAGCCTGTGGAAACTCCAAGTTAAAAAACTGGGTTTTTCCCATCCTCACTGGTCAGTTACAGCTTTGTGTTCCTTCCTTTACCCACTTCTACCCAATTCTGGCTAATTTTGCTGCACAAACTTCTCTGAGGTATTAGAAAGCAAAATGTTTCCTTAAACATGCATGGTGGAAGGTGTTCCCCACTGCGCCTTCATCAACTCAACAATGTTTACTTGGCAGGGTGTCTTTGAACACCACCTTTTCTACCATCCCAGCACAGCTGTCTCTCTGCTTCTGAGCTCTCTTCCCTATTAACATGAGTCCCTTTGTGGAGTCAAAAGCCACAATGTGTCTACCCCTAAATGAGAGGGGCAGGAAGGACAGCAGAGCAAGTAGAGATTTTTAAGGATCTGAGTTAGGGGCAAGACGCAATTTCTCTTCAAGGCCGCATTGTGTTCAGAGTAGACCCCTTTTTAGTAACACAGAACACTGAAGAGCCAGTGCTTCTGCATAGGACAGTGGTGACCTTGGGGGTTCCTGGCAGGCAAGGATGAAAAATAAACAGCCCTTTGGTAAAAGGTACAAAAGCTACATTTCTCCCCTGCACCTTAAATTGGACAAGAATGCAAGTGCTAAGTATTGAAAACAGCAAAGCTGGGTACTTTGAGTGACAAGAAATAATAATAGTAGTGATAAAATCCAGTGATTCCCTATACACTGTATGTACGTAACCCTCCTTTAGGAGTTCTTTAAGTAGATTCCATAACTTACCTCGTTTTCCACATGAGGAAACAGGCTCATGGGATTAAGTCATTGTTACAAATGTGCACAGCATACTTACTGGAAGGGGAGACACCATGAACACAAATGTGCAAGCATACTTACTGGAAGGGGAGACACCACGATCACAAATGTGCACAGCATACTTACGGGAAGGGGAGACACCATGAACACAAATGTGCACAGCATACTTACAGGAAGGGGAGACACCATGAACACAAATGTGCACAGCATACTTACGGGAAGGGGAGACACCATGAACACAAATGTGCAAGCATACTTACGGGAAGGGGAGACACCATGAACACAAATGTGCACAGCATACTTACGGGAAGGGGAGACACCATGATCACAAATGTGCACAGCATACTTACGGGAAGGGGAGACACCATGATCACAAATGTGCACAGCATACTTACGGGAAGGGGAGACACCATGAACACAAATGTGCACAGCATACTTACGGGAAGGGGAGACACCATGATCACAAATGTGCACAGCATACTTACAGGAAGGGGAGACACCATGATCACAAATGTGCACAGCATACTTACTGGAAGGGGAGACACCATGATCACAAATGTGCACAGCATACTTACGGGAAGGGGAGACACCATGATCACAAATGTGCACAGCATACTTACTGGAAGAGGAGACACCATGATCACAAATGTGCACAGCATACTTACGGGAAGGGGAGACACCATGATCACAAATGTGCAAGCATACTTACGGGAAGAGGAGACACCATGATCACAAATGTGCACAGCATACTTACGGGAAGGGGAGACACCATGATCACAAATGTGCACAGCATACTTACGGGAAGGGGAGACACCATGATCACAAATGTGCAAGCATACTTACTGGAAGAGGAGACACCATGATCATAAATGTGCACAGCAGCACACTGGCCCATTCTGAGTCAGAACCCAGGAATTCATGTCTAGAGCTGCCATACCTCCCAGGACACCAGCCTGTCTCTTATTTGTTGTCCCATAACCAAAATACTGAGAAACAATTTTTTTTCATTTTCTGTTGTATGAGGATTTAGAACTGTTTCTATATATTTCTGCATCACTGATTCCAAATCTGAAATCTGTTTTTTGTTGCATGCTCTGGTTTTTATGCTATTTTAATTTCTTTTTGTTACAGTTAATGGCATGCATTGGTGTTTAAATTGCAGTTAAAGAGTAACGACTCTTGGATTAAACATAACCACAAGGCAATTAATGTTTTACAAACATCACTTTTACATAATTGTAGTTGTTTTTAAATGTAAAAAAAAATATTATCTGATAAAAACACCCTCTTATTTTGTTTTAAGATTGAATCATGGCTCCTTCAAGTAGGCGTAAATGTAAGTCCTCACACTTTCTGTTCTATATATGACTATTACACACTTTAAAGTCAAAGGCGCAATATTTTGTGACACGTGTATAGATAGCCTATTTTCAAGTTTCCCTTGGCGATCAAGACAAAAATTGGGCTCCTCATTTGTGTGTCATAATTGTGAGAAAATGCTCTGTGACTGGACAAAAGGAAAACGCAAAGGAATGCCTTTTGGTATTCCCATGGTTTGGCGTGAACCTAAGAACCACAGCAGTGACTATTATTTCTGTCTAATCCATACAAGGGCATCGGCAAGAAAAAACAGCATATGATCGCATATCCTAATATTCCTTCAGCAATACGACCTGTCCCACACTCTGAGACACTCCCGGTTCTAGTTTTCAATGGTTTTATTTCTTCTAAGGATGAAGAAAGTGAACATGGTGATCAAGTGTATTTTGATAAGATGCATGAGGAAATGGCTGTAAAATCTGAAGCACCTTCTTGGCTTAATGAAGCAGTTTGTTCAGGCTTTGAATAGAGAAAGTGAATGCCTTCAACATATTATTTCTGCTTTTCCTGCCTTGTCTTTCAAGAAGATAAAAGCAGGTATATTCGATGGACCTCAAATTCGAACCCTCCTACGTGATGAAGAATTTGCCAGAAAGATGAATAAGGAGGAGAAAGCAGCATGGCAGTCTTTTGTGGCAGTTACAAAGAACTGCCTTGGCAACAAAACAGAACAAAATAGCAGAAAACTATGAACTTCTGGTTCAAAGGATGCTGTTGGCTTTCCGCGACATTGGATATAACATGAGCATTAAGACTCACTTTCTGAACAGTCACCTTGATAAGTTTCCCGAAAATCTTGGAGCTGTTAGTGATGAGCTGACTACTGTTGGAGCATCAAATGAAATTGTCGTCAAGAAGTACACAAAAGTAAGAGCTACAAATGCAAATTTTAGCCTGAATAGAATTTAAATAAGTTTTGCACAAGTTTTATGATTAAAGTAAGTGTTTTAATATGTTCTATTTTGAAACTAGACAAATTCTGATGCAATCATATCTTTTAGTGTATTTACTACATTATATAAATTATTATATTTTCACAAAGATGATGCCCAAGAAGACATTCTACTTCATTATGTTAAACTAAATGTTGAAAATTTTACAATAAGATGAAAACTTAAAATCTTGGATTGCAAAAAAACTGTTACCTACAGAGAAAAACTAATGTCAGATTTGAGATCAGCACACTCGAATTAGGTAAGAACAAGTGTTTTTGTAGATGCAACAAAAACTTTGTTTCCCAGTGAAACCTCTAGCCAAGCCCCAGCAATGCCGCAGTCTATTGGCAGGTCAGTGTGGACTGCTTTTTGGAAGAGCAGAACACTTTTAATCTCAAGTACAGATCTGACCATTCATAGGTTTTCCTGTTTGAAAATCTCTGATCTCACTGCAAATTCAACTTGTGTTCTAAGTAAAAGCCAAAATAAGGTCTCCTACCCAAAAGCTGTTTAATGACAGAGCCAAAAAAAAAAGGCTTTTAGTTACTTTTAGGATATCTCTGAACCCAGGAGCAAGCCAATGACCTCTTAGAGAAATGTGCACGTCCGTGCTGGCCAGCCTAGTGACGCTGAGCTCAGTGAGACGACGCTGGTCTGGAACGGAACAGAGTGAAAGGGCACCCACTTTACGGTGAAACAGATGCACGTGCGCATCTTGGCTTCCTCGCTGAGGACTTGCATGACCTTAAGCGTGTCACAAAGGCCTCCAGACCTCAGTTTCCTTCCCTGTAAAGTGATGACACTATTACCTTCCTTGCAGGGTGACCCTGAGAACTAAATGAAAGAACGTGCAATGCACTGGGAACATGTAAGGCCTCTGAACGTTAAACCCTTAATACTGTGCCCTTTCCAAAATAAATGTAAAGAAAATATTTTTTTTTACTAAATCAATATAATACTTATAACATGGAAGTTCACTTTAAACAACTGGTTTTTGACTCAATCTATTATGCTGAAGCAAAATGAGGATCCATCAAAGTTTTTAGATGGACTGTGTTTTTACAATATTTTTTTCAGATGTCATTCAAATATTTAACACATGAGGCTCTCTGCCCTCTTTCAGGGATGCAGGTAAAACCACATCCTTGAAGACACGATCCCAAGTTGTCCCATAAACCTAGTTCTGGATCAGTGTCAGAAAAATAAAATTAATTCAGAGTCAGTCAACTATCTACAATGCAATGAAGTGAAAAGTGCCAGTTCATATATCAAATGATATATTCATTTCATATAGATAAACATATATATCTTTATATGTGTTTATGTGAACTACCTGGCACAATCAAAGGTACTTTTTACTGTTGGTCCCAATCAGACAAGTTTGATTGCCTCTACTTTGTTTAGCATTTTAGAGGTACCAGGAGTTGAGCCTTTCCCAATAACTAGAAAGTTCCAGAGATTCTGGTCTTACTTTGTGTAGCCTTGTTTCGGCTGTAACAATTAGGTTCAGCTTGTTACCTATGATGTAGCAATGTCACTTTTATCCTTGACCACACAACTGGCCCACCCAGAGATGAAGGTGTACAAATAAACGAGGTTGTCAGAGTATAGATGGCGTAATTCCATTTGCAAACCACTGCAGGGTAAGTACGGCCTTTGTTCCCTATCCAAGTACATATGACTATTCCTAGGTTTTCCTGTTTGAAAAGTTCGGACATCACTAGTCTGACTGCAAATTCAACTTGTGTTCTCTATGTTGGGAGTCTCTGTCATGAACTCAGCCAAATTCCTTTTCCTCCATGGATCCCTAAACAGAGCTGGAGAAGGGAGGAGATAAGAAGAGGTTTTCTTTTTGCAGTAAAGACTGACTCAATTTCTTAGAATTATTTGTTTCATTTCATCAAAAAGTGGACTTTGATCTTTTGTTTCCTGTTCTTATGCTATAAAGAAAATGGGTTGGACTACCTTTTCCTCTCAGATACCCACTGATATCACATTTTCTTCTAACAGTTCTTATTTATTTCAGTTCTTATTTGCTGTCATTTACCATTCTTGCTTCAAAAACCTAGGCTAAGCCATGATATATGTGGTTTACCTTTAAATTCAGTTCTAGAAATAATACATACATGTGCTTTTTCCCCTTAAATAATTTATTTCCTGATCTCAATAAAATTTGATTAACTTTGGTTACAGTTATAAGAAAATTTCTAAGAGAGACAATCAGATCAGATAGAGAATGTGTTAATATAATCAGGGCTTCTAAGAAAAAGCAATTTAACAGGTTAGAAATTGTATCCTCATGTGAACACTGCCCAAGTTGTCAAACCCTCTTCCCACAGTGACAGCAGGCTTTCTCAAACTTCAGGGATGCCCTGTCTTCCCATCACATTATGGAAAGCCAGCCTGAAGCTATATTTGAACCATTCTGTCAGAGAAGACTAAGAAACAGGAAGTAAAACCCACTGCTTAAAGTTTCCAGCAGCTGCTGCTGCTGCTTCTAGATGTTACCATAAAGGTTCCATTTTGCAGAGCTAGAAGCTGAGGTGTAAAGAGAAGAAATAACTCTAGCTACCCTTTGGATAAAAGGATCTCTGTTCTTTTTCATACAGAAATCTGGGAACTCTGTCTCAATTTGGAAAATGCACCAGCCATCAACACAGTCTTCACATTAGCTTGAAATGGAAAATCGCCAGTGAGTGAGTCCCATCAGGGGACTAGGAGCCCAGCTCACGGCTGTGGGAGAGGTTGGAAGGCAGATGCATTTAGCCTTTCCCTCTCTCTTGCACAGCCATTAGAGATCCTTATGAGAAACTAGCCACCACCAGCCCAGGGAGAAAGGGCAAAGCGGTGCTGAATGAACAAAGCAGCTATTTAATGCTTATAGATAATATCCAACTCCGCATCAGCAGAGAGCTTGGCTGGTGAGGGCATCTCCTAGGAAACCATCAGATAACACTGGAAGAGACAGGCTTTAACATAAAAAGAGCTGCAGGGGAAACAAGGCAGGTAGCTAGAAATGAGCCATGTCTCATAATGCAGCAGTCACTTCTTGTATAACAAATAGGCCTGCACTGCTCACGTGGATGCATCTGTGCTCAAAGCAAGGAATCCTAGGCTCCCGACAGATGCTAGAGGTCAGCATCTCACCTACAGGCGAAGCAGAGGAGCAGAACCTGACCTGTTAGAGAGAAAATAATCTACCTTTCAAGCCAGCCCTGGACCCCACGGAAGGGGGAGGGGTCGTGGTGATCACGTGGGCTGCAAAGAAACCACTAAGCCTGGACAAGGGTGGCCCGGATCCTGACCTGCACAGTGACCTGCGCAGCGTACGTGGTCCAGAGGACAGCAGCTGCTGACAAAACCTGCAACACTTCAACCTCTTTCTCCGCTGCCGGAACCACGCGTTTACCCTCCTGCGCCCTCCAGATGCACACGGGCAGAGTCTTCGCAGAGGTCTGCTCCCCTCTTACCCTCTTTTTCTAAAAAACTATTTCCAGGATTGGTTGGGAGGTTAGCTTTTAAAAATATGTAAAATCAACTTTTGACAGTCTTATCTTCATTCAACCGCCTGTGTAGAGGTGGCTGACGTTTGCTAAGCAAGTTTCTAGGACAAAACAGAGGCCAGCTGCCAGCCCCGTGTGGATCCAGCTGAGCCAGACATAAGACTTGGAAATGTTGGTCTCCTCACTGATGATTAGTCAAACACTTGGTTGTCAAGCAACAGTTGATGATAACATAATAATGAATAAATATCACTTTGGAGTAATCTTCTGAAGCTTGTCTTTTAGCCTTTTTTTTTTTTTTTTAACAAAAAGACTTCCTTAGAGAGTCGCAAAATTCAGAGGGTGCACATTGGTTCCTTGCTGAATGTGGAATATGGACTTGCTTCTGCAGGCTGCCATGCCCAATGGTTTCCTGTTAGGACTGTCAGGACATATACCCAAATTATCTCATGAATGTGTGCAGTGATATTAAGATTTCAGGGCTATGACCAGCCACACAGGCATTTTGATCCAAAGTTTCAACCCTGATCTAATGGCAAAAGCCTCCTGAAACTCAGCCATGCCCCCTTCAAGACAGACAGATACCACCATAGAATTAAAGACACAAATCATGGTCATTAAAAAGAACACCAGGCATGTGACCTTAGTGGTGGAAGAGGTTAGAACCGTAGACAAACAAACACACAAGGAAAGGATTGTCAGGGTACTCACATTCATTCATCATAGGAGTGGACAGAGCATGAGGTTATGACCAGACAGATCTCGGTACTCTTAGGCTGATCACTGAACATCTACGAGTCAAGCCTCAGCTTAATTCATAATTTAAAAAGAAAAAAAAAAGAAAGTTATCCTGAAAGCTATCACACCAAACCATTGTAAGGATTAAATGAACTAAGTAATGGAAAGTGCAAATTCAAACCTGGCTCATAATAGATGCTTCCTAAGTACCCCTCCACCTCCTTGCCTTTTGCTGGACAGAAATGTCATCGGTCCTGTTTCAGTTACAGTGGCTTCAGCTGCTTACTCAGGCTGCCCTGAAAGGGAGCTCCAATGCAACCTCTTCACAAATGCAAAAGGACCCTCTCTTTCGTACACATCAGCGGTGCTCCCTAGGACTGCTAGGGACAGCTTCACAGTCCACGCTTTTTGCAAAGTCTTTAACAGATTCTTCTCTTTGTCTACAGCCCTGACTCCAGCTAGGCGTCCCTCCCCTCACTTACTCTTCCCTTTCTCCCTGCCCTCCCTCGTCCACTGTCTCTTTCATTCTGCATCCACCTTCAGCCTTCACCCTGAACATGCTGACCTCCCTCTGCCCTCCTCCTGCTAAATTTAGAGCCCGAGCCATCTCCCTGGGGTGAGAGGTTAAAGGGCCATGGAGGCGGGCTGCGGAGCGGGTCTTGAGTTGGCTGTCAGCAGTGAGGGAAGGACAAATGTCAGGGAGACCTACTCCTCGGCCAGTCCTCCAGCCCCGGCTCTCACTCCTCAGCAGCCTCTCTTGACAGGCAGGGTAAAAACTGAAGGGCACAGAGGGCCTTTGAAGTCTGGCTGCCTGTCACCAAAGCTCAAAGAGACCAAGGGCTTGTCAGAGCACAAGTCACTGGGGCTCTCTCCCTTTCCCAATTAATTCAGTTGGCTCTGGAAGGAAAGGACTTGTGATATGCCTGGAACCAAGTCGGAAGCAGCTCACACTGGGGCAGGGCTGCAGGGTCTGCAACCTCTCCTAAGCTCCAGACCCTGGCCACGGCAGGGAAACGTGATTCACTCCTCTGGGCTAGTAGCTCCCAGGCAGTCACCCTGGAGGTAGGCATCTGAAGAGACCTTCCCCTGGTTCCCGACATGCTGGCCAGTGTCAAGAATCCTGCCATCCCTCCCTTTATTTGGGCTTTACTTCTCACCACTCCCCTACCCCCACATCTACCTAAAAACAAGCACTGGTCATTTGTGAGAATCAATGAGTCTATGGCCTTTTCTGAGAACAGGGTTGGTAAAGGAAAAGCTCAGATTCTCTGACAGTGGGTGTCAGGAGCACTGGGTGTGTTACCAGATGAGAGATGGGGACTCCAAAAACAAGTGCCCTCAACTCCTCGTCTAGCCCATTCTTCGCCTTCTAGCACTGCTCCAGTTTTAAAGTTTTAAGGGAGCTAATGTTTATGAAGCCCCTGCCATGGGCTGGGCCCTACCCCGGTGCCTCCAGCCATGGTCCACCCTGCAATCCCCTCGCCGAGGGGAGTGTCTAGCACAGCTCCCAGGTGCTTGCTGCCCAGACCTGGATATTTCCAGGCTCCTGTCAAAGGACACATGGAGGGGCAGAGGGCAGGAGAGAGGTCAAGAAGCATCTCGTTCACTTGGCTGGAATGGCATCAGGCCAGCACCCAGAAATGGGGCCCAGAGGCTGGAAAGGAGAGTGCATGTTCAGGGGAAAAAACAATGTTTATTTCAGAAGTTTTGAAGATTATAATTGAAAGAATTTCTTAAGGTCAAGTATTGCTGGAGAAAATGCGATGTCCATGGTAGCAAAGTGCTGGGCAGGGGAGATGGCTCTGCAGTAGAATTTGGAAGTCCTGAGTTCTGGTGCCAGCCCTGTCTCCAGTCAGCTGGATGGCCGACTTCTCTGAGCCTTAATTGCTAGATTTGTCTGGAAGAAAGGGCCCAGCCTCTCACAGAGGCGGTGTGAGAACCACAGTCGCTGTGGGCAGGGAAGTGCTTGGGCACCTGCAATGTGAGGGCTGCGGTCACTTAGCCTGTATCGACAGTGACAACAGAAGTAGGCACGGGAGGTGTGGGAGGACAGGGCTCCCCTGAGTTACGGGTGAGACACAAAGCAAGGACGGGAGCCAAGTGTGGCGTTAATGGCTGTAGGGTGACCCTTCACATTTCCTGGGGTGTGCCCGGACGTGGAGCCTGCTGAGCACATCCCGGCCTCTCCCTCCATGTCATCTGCTACAATTAAATGCAGCTCATGCTGGTGTGGGGACAGTGTGTTTGTCCAGTGTGCTGTGCTGAGCTCTGATAAAGAAGAGATGTGTCAGTGCTGTAAGGGACAGGTACTCTAGCACGGGGTTAGACTGTCACGTTGCACCATGCTAGGGCCCCCGATCTTCTCATTCAAGGACTACACCTCACTCATTCAACCTCAGGTGAACTAACAGTGCAAGGGATGTTGTTCTAAGAAAATTAAACACGGAGACACAACATTGCTGAGTTGAGCATTGGCCATGAGGTGCTGTGGGTTCTGCCCCAGATCCAGATTGCCCAACCACACTGGGACTGCCGCCTGCCCAGGAACGGCGCCATGTGTGTGTCTAAAATGGTTCCTCTTGAGCGGCAATGCATTGTGTCCGAGCACTAAGAAACTGGAAAGGTTGAGATTGCTCCATAGGAGAAGAAGCGGGGCTCTCAGTTTATGTCGCTCTGTAATGAGTTACAAGCAGTTTCGGCAGCCCAGTGACTCTCTTCAGCCCCAGGTGCCCTGCCAGCTGAGGACCACAGGCCAAGAGGCCCTTTAGCTGCAATTGGAACCCTGTCACCTGCCCATGTCCTGCTGAGCTACCATGTGCCACCGCTTCCCCCACCACAACTTCACAGCCTTCACCCCCAGCAAGTGAACCAGGCTCAGGGGACCACAAGGTGGTGACATAGTGGGCAACAAACTGTTATGTCACCTGACCGTGTGGTCACAATACATTATTATTTCCAGCCCCATGTCACTCTTTGGTGAAAACCACAGAATTTGAAGAAGCAGCCTTTACATGAGAGAATTGTTCATTAGTTCAACAAATGGGTATGCCGCCCCCCCCCCCGCCCCCCGCAGCTTGTTTCAGGACCTGGGTTAAAGGGAAAAGTGTAAATCTTCCCTGGTGTGTGTCTCACACACATACACACAGAGTACAGTAACCAGATCTGACACCGGAAGAAGCAGGAGGTGACCCGCAGAAGAGGACACTGGGAACACTGACTATCGGGACACCTTTTCTGGCCTGGAGCTGTCCCTCTCTCTCGTGTGGGGTGTGGAAGCGGAGGCTTCTCTCCTCTCCCGAGGAAGCTGTTGTGAGAACTGCAGGGGCCGGCACCCACCAGGACCTGTGGCAACATAATCTGACTTCATGTCCTCATAGAGAGCAATAGACATGAATATTTAAAGTATGGGGTCATAAAACAGCGGGATACGAGGAAACATCAGCCCTTCGGTCCCGGCTGCTGCATGCTGCTCCACAACATGCACATGTTTATCGCTCCCCACACGTCTGCCTCAAACACAGAAGACTGGCACTGAGCCTTTCCTCCTGGAAGTTTAAGTCACAGAGAACAAACGATGTTGCTGACTATAGAGCCCAGTGAGGCAAAGGCACGTCAGCCGTCCCCGGGGCCTAAGTAAGGGCCCTGCCCTTCCTCCTGCATCTGCGGCTCTGCACATGTGAGCAGGGTTCCCAGATGATGAGACAGCACAGGCAGGAAGCGGACCTTGGGGTGCGTCAAAGGACTGGTCAAGGGGAAAATGGATTTTATGATTAATGGTCCTGTTGAAACGATTCTCTCATCATGGCAGTTTACAAAGACATTTTCAACTATAGGTGCACATACATGCTAGAGCTCGATGATTTTTTCTAGGTTCACACATTATAATACTGACCTCCTAACTACATCGTGTTGTTTTAGTACCTGCCTGCTTTCTCACCGGCATGAGCCTCTGTGCAGACACAGGCACATACACACCCACATGCATGTACATTTCCAAAAATTGGTACGTGCCACAGTATATTTTCATAGATCTGTTAAAATAAGGCTTTAGTTTCCTCCTCATTTCTCCCATGCTGTCTGGGTCATTACCCCCCTCCCGCCCCCCAATGTTTCTGCAAGTGCAAGTCCTCCCTCTTCTGTGTCCTGTGGTATTCCCAGGGCCATTGTTCCACCAAGAAACTCAGTGATGCCCACTGCTCCAGCAGCAGGGGCCATGGGACTCCCTCGAGCCAGGAGTGCCAGGGAGTTGAGCCAGAGGACACCAACAGAGTCAGGATTTGGATTTTTGGGAAAAAAGAGGCATAGGCTGAAGCTGAGAACTTCACTTCCAGGGACATCATTCCCTCTCCAGAGCACCCAGACTGAGAACACAGCTGCTCAAGCAAGAAAGACATTCTCCTGAAGGGCGAGGGGCCGGAGCCGGAGCCCTCCTGGAACACAAGGCTACTGGAGAGCAAACGTGTCACCTGTTGGTCTCTGGGTAAGGGAATCGAGGCCGGGGTCAGAGGGCAGAGAGAGTGTGATAAACTGCATGTTTGCTTCCCTCCACAATTCACCTGTGGGACTCCTGATCTCCAATGAGATGGTATTTCAGGATGGGGCCTTTGGCAGGTAATCAGGTCATAGGGGTAGAGACCACATGACAGGATTAGTGTCCTCATTAGAAGAGACACCGTGAAGCTAACTCTATCCCTTCCTACCAGGGATGTCACAGCAAGAAGACTGCAATCTGCAAATCAGGAAGAGGGCTTTCAGCAAGGACAGGCTGGCACCTTGGTCTTGGACTTCCAGCCTCCAGAACTCCAAATAAACTTCTGTTAAGCCATAGAGGCTTTATTTTCTTATGGCAGCCTGGGCCAGGAGAAGGGAGGCTAGGACTGCCCACCCAAAAATCCTGCTCAAGGGCCATGAACACCAGCGGCTGCTACCTTCAAGCCACTTGATGAAGAAACAGAAAATCCTTCCAAAGCAGGTTATGTACCCTTTGCTTAATTCAGCCAAGGAAGGTTGAGAACTGCTGGGAGCTCTGCTTTCTGGAGACCATTTCTGAACTCCAGAAGCTCACTGTCCAATGAGCCAGACACTCTGGTATGGATACTGAAGAGTAACTTGGAGAGAGAGCTGCATGGTCTGGACAGGAACTTGAGACCATCTTCAAAGTGCCAACTCTCGGCTCCGTGCCCATTGCCAAGAACTCTACAGAGTTCTCAGAATAAAATCATTTCAGCAGAAAAAGAGTGAGTGCTATTCCTCCCCTGTCCCTGAGCAATCTCTCCTTTCCCATCAGGGAGCCATAGCCTACAGCTGACTTCAGAGACAAGAGTACAAGACTAGAGTGGCACCTAGCAGCTGTGCCCAGTTCTGGGCAGAACTAGCCTCCCTTTTAAAGGTTGAAAATTTCTAAAGTCATCTAAGATGCCACTGTAATAGCAGTTGTAGCAGTAGTAGTAATAGCCACAGTAGCAGCAGCAATAGTAACAGTAGTAATAGCAGAAGTAGTAATAGCCACAGTAGCAGCAGCAGTAGTAACAGTAGTAATAGCTGTAGTAGTAATAACCACAGTAGCAGCAGCAGTAGTAACAGTAGTAATAGCCACAGTAGCAGCAGTAGTAATAGCAGCAGTAGTAATAGCCACAGTAGCAGCAGCAATAGTAACAGTAGTAAAAGTGATAGTAATAAAGTACTAGCCAGAAAGAAATATTTGAGAGACACTGGATTTTTTCTTCTCTGCTTCCTTGACAGCCTGGACTCCAAATCATGTTTGACATGTGCCCAACCCAGGGGTTCTCAGAGTGTGCACCAGGCACATGGGTGCCCCAGAAGATCTCCAGGTGTACCCTGTGGTATTCCAGAGAAATATGTGCCTGCTGGAGACCAAAATACCAACAGGTTTTTGGAGTTTAGATTTTTGAAGGACAGAGGTGTGGGGAATTGGCTGTAAGCTGACAGTCTGCCCAACCCCCCACCTCATTTGCTTGATTAGGTTGTAAAAGGCTGTTAAGCTGTGGTGCTGGATTGTTTACACTACCCCCATGTTCCCCGGAAAGACTGGAGGCAAGTTTCTTCTATCCTTTGTTTGGTGTAAAGTTAAGAGGATATGTATGGTGGGGGTTTTCTGCACTCAACACAATTAAGAGTAAAAAGAGAGGAATTCTTCAATGTATTGACGAGAAAATGAGTTTGCCTTTCAAATATATGTCCAAACATTGAAGAAATTGCTAGGACACATCAGGCTCATATTTCTCATAAACACAAGAATGAAAAAACTTAATACATTCACATTGGACCTGCCAAATTTACTAAATCTTACTAAGAATGTATCTATATATAAATTAACGTTTTTGCTGTTTTTTTATATTTAAACTTTTACGAATTCTAAAAAGCATAACTCAAAAAATGTAACATAAAAATATTTTTTAATGTCAGAATAAATTTAATTGTGTCATATTTATTTTGTTTAATTATCATAAAAGCACGCTTGGACTTTATATTTTTTTCTTTAATATTTGACTTAATTATTATAACATATTTCTCAGAAATTTGTATATAGTGCAACTACAATTATTTGTAGGATTTTAAATGCTCCCTGACTTCAAAAAGTTTGAGAACCACTGGCTAAATAAATAAAGTGTTGCATAAAGGAATATAGGCCCTGGCCTGTTGGCTCAGTGGTAGAGCATCAGCTTGGCATGTGCATGCCCTGGGTTCGATTCCCAGTCAGGTAGTCACATGGAGAAGTGACCATCTGCTTCTCCACACTTCTCCCTGTTATTTCTCTCTCTCTCTCTCTTCTCCTCCCTTTCTGCAGCCATGGCTCAGTTGAAGCAAGTTGGCTCCGGGCACTGAGGATGGCTGCATGGATTCGCCTCAAGTGTTAAAATAGCTCAGCTGCTGAGCAACGAAGCAATGGCCTCAGATGGGCAGAGCATCACCTGGTAGTGGGCTTACCAGGTGGACCCTGGTCGGGATGCATACAAGAGTTTATCTCTCTTATACCCTGCTTCTCACTTAAGAAAAAAGGAATATATACGTAAACACAAGCATTCCTAATATTCCTGTCCTCTAGGGTCACCAATGCCTTTTTTGTCTAAATAAAAATAATCCAGTTCCTCCTCTGTGACTACAGGAGAGGTTCTTAGCAGGTCCCTGCTCTTGTGCTGCTCTGAACCCCAGAAAGGGCGAGCAGCCAGCACCTGGTGGGCTGCTCCTCGCTGCCCATTCCAGATCAATGCGCTGAGCTCTTCCCGCTGACCCCAGTCTTGGAAGCCCCTCAGGGCTCCTGCTCCCTTTGTCCCCACATGTGGGCACCTCTTCCCAGCATTTCCCACTGCAAGGCTGATGCTCAGCTGCAGAATCTCAGAGCGTCAGTGCCATCTGAGGGTGAGCCAGGGGAACAGAGCTAGAAGGAAGGCTCCACGCTGAATATCAGCACCCACAGCTTCCAGTGCCCCCGCAATGCACCTCCACAGTGACAGGCAGGTCCCTCTTCAGGCGGCGCAAACACTCACACACGTCACATATGCAATGACAAATTCCACTGTGGCACTGGGCTCTCTCCTTGCTCCCCAAACATGTTTTCCATAACAGATATGCAAGCTCTCACCCAGACCACAGTGAGGGGTTCAGGTCCTCCTTTGTCCCCTTCTTCCTCCCATGTTAGGCTCTGGCTTTGCTTTGGCATAACCAAAGCTCTCACTAAAAAGTTTCCTAGGCCATAGCACTTTGCTTCTTCAAAGAAAGAGTCTATGGCTACTTCCAGAATACAGTATGACTGTGTTCGGGTGTGTTTTTTATCCATGTAATCGTTAGGGACCTGCCAAAAGTAGGGGGACAAAAACCCTTGAAGGGCTTCCAGCACGAGTGGCCAGGGCTCACCCCACCATGCACTGCAGGGCCCTAGCCTCCAGCGGTGCTTCTTGCCACACACCAGAGCTTCGTGTCCCTGTCCTTTCTCTGCCCTACTCTGTGCAGAAGCCCGAGGAAGAGGCAAATCTGAGCAGACGGGGCTGGGCAGCAGAAAGGCAGCTGCAAACTCTTCCTGCCACTGACATCTTAATAATCGCCAAGTTTTCAAAGAAACTTTTAACCACAGGAAAACTTCCAGACAAAATTGACTTCCAGGGAAAAGCATATACCTCTCCACTCTACTCCACATGCACTCTATGACGGCCCTGTAAGTCTCCCTGCATTGGGTTGAAATCTTATCACTCTGTAAGAGCAAAGCAGGATGGAAGTAGGTTAGTGTTGAGGAAAGAAATATCAGTCATAAGCCAGTCAGAGAAAGACAAGTACCATATGATTTCACTCATATGTGGAACCTGATAAACAAACTAACAAAAAAAAATGGAAACAGACTCATAGATGTAGAGAGCAGACTGACAGCTGTCAGAGAGATGGGGGTTGGGGGGCTGCACGAAAAAGGTGAAGGGACTAAACAAAGAAAACAAAACTCACAGACGAAAACAAGAGTATGATGATTACAATAGGGGAAGGGGGTGGGGGGAGTTAGAACAGGGTAAAGAGGGGGCAATGGTGATGGGAGGAGACCTGACTTGGGGTGCTAAATACAATGCAATATATAGATGCTGGATTATAGAATTGTATACCTAAAATCTATATAATCTTATTAAGCAATGTCCCCCCAATAAATTTAATTTAAAAAACTGTTGGCCCTGCCGCCTAACCCGCGGAACTGTAGCGAGCAGGCTCCGACTGCTGGTTCTGGGCGGAAGTCCGAAAATAGGATGGGTCCGCAGCTGAGCAAAGGTGCTCACCTCTACCCTTGGTGATAAGTCTTGTGGCTTCAGTGACAGCCCCTCCCACGGAGGAGAGGCAGAAATCACAGCAAAAGCCACAGTGGGCCAGCGCTGGCAACGCTCATACCCAACCACCCTAGGCACCGGCAGAGGGGGTGGGGGGCCTGCAGACAGACCACACCTAGAGAACACAAAGGCAACACCTACTGGACTCCAGTGGCCACAACTTGCTTATACACAGAAAAAATGGGCAGGCAGAGGAATGCAAACCAAATGAATCAAGAGAAATCCCCAGAGAAGGACCTGAATGAACCAGATATAACCAAATTACCAGAGCAGAATTTAGAATAATGATAGTTAGGATGTTCAAAGAAATAAGAGGAACAATGGATAGTCATTATGAACACCTAAATAAAGAGATAACAAGTATAAAAAATGAAATTGAAATAATAAAAAAGAATCAGACAGACATGACAAATACAGTATCAGAACTGAAGACCACAAAGGAAGGAATTAAAAGCAGGATGGATGACGCTGAGGATCGAATAAGCGAGTTAGAGGACACAATAAACAAAGGCACAGAAGCAGAGAAGAAAAAGGAAAAGAGACTTAAAAAATGTGAGGAAACTCTAAGGGAGCTTTGTGACAACATGAAGAAAAACAACATTCGCATCATAGGAGTGCCTGAAGAAGAGGAAAGAGGACAGGAAATGGAAACTTTGTTCAATCAAATCATAGCGGAAAACTTTCCTAAATTAATGCTGGGAAACACTCCACACATTCAAGAAGCACACAGAACTCCATTAAAGAGAAACCCAAAAAGATCTACACCAAGACACATCATAGTTAAAATACCAAAGCTAATGGATAAAGAAAAAATTTTAAAAGCTGCTAGAAAAAAACAGGCTATCACCTACAAAGGAGCCCCCATAAGGATGACATCGGACTTCTCAACAGAAACACTTGAGGCCAGAAGGGAATGGCAAGGTATAATCAAAGTAATGCAGAACAAAAACCTACAACCAAGACTACTTTATCCAGCAAGGCTAACGTTTAAAATTGAAGGAGAAATAAAGAGCTTCCCAGAAAAAGAAAGCCTCAAGGAATTCATAAAAACCAAACCAATTCTGCAAGAGATACTAAGGGGCCTCTTGTGAACAGTTTAAAGGGAGGAATGAATAGAGCAAAAGAAGAATACAGCTTTAAAGAATAAAATGGCAATAAACAACTACATATCAATAATAACCTTAAATGTAAATGGATTACATGATCCAATCAAAAGACATAGGGTAGCTGCATGGATAAAGAAACAGGACCCATACATATGCTGTCTACAAGAGACACACCTTAAAACAAAAGATGCACATAGACTGAAGGTAAAAGGATGGAAAAAAATATTTCATGCAAAATGAAATGAAAAAAAAAGCAGGGGTAGCAATACTTATATCAGACAAAATAGACTTTAAAACAAAGGCTGTAGTAAGAGATAAAGGAGGACACTACATAATGATAAAGGGAACAATTCAACAGGAAGATATAACTATTGTAAATATCTATGCACCAAATATAGGAGCCCTGACATACATAAAGCAGACTTTGATGGATATAAAGGGCGAGATTAACAGCAATACTATCATAGTAGGGGATTTCAATACCCCTCTAACAACACTGGATAGATCCTCAAGAAAGAAAATTAATAAAGAAACAGCAGACTTAAAGGAGACACTAGATCAACTTGATTTAATAGATATCTTCAGAACTTTTCACCCTAAAGCAGTAGAATATACATTCTTCTCAAGCGCTCATTGTACGTTTTCTAGGATAGGCCACATGTTAGGACACAAAAATGGTCTCATTTTTGTGGCAGCATTGTTCACAATAGCGAAGATCTGGAAACAGCCCAAGTGTCCGTCAGAAGACGAGTGGATTAAAAAGCTTTGGTACATATATACTATGGAATACTACTCAGCCATAAGAAACGATGACATCTGATCATTTATAACAAAATGGATGTACCTTGATAACATTATACGGAGTGAAATAAGTAAATCAGAAAAAAAGAAAAACTGAGAACAGCATGATTTCATACATAGGTGGGACATAAAAGTGAGAATATGAGACATGGACAAGAGAGTGGTGGTTATGGGAGGAGGGGAGGGACACAGGGAAAACCAGATTGAAGGTGACAGAGGACAATTTGACTTTTGTTGATGTGTATGCAACACAATTGAATGATAAGATAACCTGGAGATGTTTTCATTGTACATATGTACCCTGATTTATTGGTGTCACCCCATTAGAATTAATAATAATAAAATATATATATATAAAAGAAAACTGTTGGCCCTGGAAGATTGGCTAAGGGGTAGAGCATCAGCCCAGTGTGCAAAAGTCCTGGGTTTGATTCCTGGTCAGGGCACACAGAAGGAGAGACCAACCATCTGCTTCTCCACCCCTCTCTCTTTCTCTTTTCTTTCTCTCTCCCTCTCTTTCCCTCCCACAGCCATGGCTCAAATGGTTCAAGCAAGTTGGTCAAGAGCACTGAGGATGGCTCCATGGCCTTGCTTCAGGCACTAAAATAGCTTGGTTGTCAAACAACGGAGCAGTAGCTCCAGATGGGCAGAGCATAGCCCCATAGAGGGCTTGCCAGGTGGATCCCCATCAGGGTATATGTGGGAATCTGTCTCGCTGCATCTGCACCTCTCACTTAATAAAAATAAACAAACAAATAAATAAATAACAGCAAAAAATAAATGTCAGTCTTTGCTGCCCATAGTGGCCACTGATCTCTTGGAATAGCAAAGACAGGGGCCTCATTCTAGCCTGAGTTCCCAGTCTCAGAAGGGGACTTGAGCAGGGGGGCAGCAGCCCTGACCCCACAACCTAGACCCACTCCACTCTGTGGCCCTTTCAGGGCCAGGGGTATTTTCTGTAGGGGACCCCATCTGCCCCTCCTTTCAGAATAAGGTCTAAAGTCATTTCCATTGTGCTGTCCTCTCTTCTGTGGGACCTGCCATCGCAGCCTGAGCTCTCACTGGCAACAGCAAGAAGACAGGAGGAGGTGGCTGAGAGAGAGCTACTCTCCCTCCCCTGAGCCTCTTCTCCACTGCAGCCTCCCTATCTGACTCTCCAGGTATCCTGCCTGACTCCGTCTGTCCACACCAAATCTTGACTGTCTTTCAACGTTCTACTCATACCTTTCCTCACTCAGAAAATCATCCTGACTCTTCCAGACAACAGAAACGTCTCCTGTCCCTGATCTGAGTCCCGTCACTAAGTTCAGCTGTACCAGTCCAGGCCCGAGAAGGCCTCTGGTTTTGCCCTTCAGGGACCAGAGTCTGATGCTACTCACACACACAAGACCAGGCAAGGACTCCAGACCCATCAAGGACAGGCAGACACGGGGCTATCAACCCTTTGTTTGAGAAAGACCTCCCCCCTCCCATAGGAAGAAAACTCCTCCCAGCCAAGGCAATAACCCAAAGTCCTGCTCCACACTGCTGGAGGGGGCTGGTGGCCTGTCCACACGGGTTATGACAATGCTGTTTCCTGACCTGTTCTTGTTCTTAAAGTTGACAGCCTCCCTGGCAGCCACAGGGGACAAGACTATGGTATTTGTCAAAAAAATCATATCTGTACCAAAGGGCTGAAGGAAAGTTTAGCAAAACGTGCAACCCTATGGTATCAGAGACTTTAGAACAACAACTGCCAACAACTCCAGCTCCCCCTACCAGTGAGGTGACCCTGTCACAGAAACTCAGAGGAAGGCCAGGGGGTCACTGTGGAGCACAGGATTGGGCAGAGGGCACAGAAGCTGAGATGAGGATTTCAGCTGGGCCTTGGCCTTTAGGGGTAATGGAAAATGGGGTGCTACTCAGGAAAAGGCAGTAGTACTGGGAATCCAGAAACCTAGGTCTAGCTGCAGCTTGGCTACAAAATGTTACAGGCCTCCAGCCAATTGGTCAACATCTCTGAACCTGTTTTCTTGTTTTAATTGTCAGATGGGCATAGGAGCTGGGCACACATGGGCTTTAATATATCATGAGAAAAGGGAGCATTGCCCAGACCTAGGGGTAGAGTCAGGGTGGCCATCACGAATCTAGAGACATGAGCCAGACCCAAAAGCCATCGCTCAGGATGAGAGATCAGGACGGGGCATGCCTTGGGAGGTGAGTGATGAGGAGGAGACTGGGGAGGGCAGCTGCAAAGGTGGACGCAGAAGTTGTCTTCTGGATGAGCTATATACAATGCTGGATCTGGGGCCGGATCTGGGGAGAAACAGCCCAGCTGCAAATACAAGCTTAAGGTTCTGTGCATGGAAAGCATAGCACCCCCTGGGGGACAGGAGCTGTAATTGAGGTGGGGAGAGAGTAGGGAGGAGCAAAGAGGACCCCGAAGATACCCATGGGGTGCTGACCCTGGCTGGAATGGCTGCATGTGCATCTCTCTAGTATGTGCTCAGTGACTTGTGTTGAAAACTTTAAAATCAGCTGGGGGTGGGGAGGAGCAGTATTTACACCTCAGAAAACTGCAAACAAATTAGAGCTTGTTATCCAAGAGCTGGTCGTTAAACATTTGCCAATGCCCAAGGGCACCCAATTTTAAGGGAAGAGATAGAAGGCCCTTGAAAAAAGGCAAAAACAGTTTCACAGGAGAGCACAGCGCCCTAATGTCACAGGACAGCACACCACCCTAATCCAAAGCAGGATACAGGGCCTGAAGGACAGAGTCTCTGCTGGGGTGGCGCCACTCTAGCTGGGTGACTTGGGCCACCTCCTGCTGAGACAGCAGGCTGGCCCCATGCAAGAGGAAGGAGGTGACTCCGCATGACTTCCACACCTGCACCACCTGGGCAGGGACCACCCATGTCCTTGGCTTCACCTTGCTCTCCAAACCTTTGGCTCTTCAGGAAACAAAGGCATAATGAGGAACCTATTTCCACAACATCTGAATCTTCCTCTGACAACATTTCTCCATAAATGATAGAAAAATTCCTTCCATCCTGGAATGGAGCCAGGAGAGCAACATGAAGGGACTAAAAGCCTCATTTATTAGGCGGATTGCACTCGGACCTCACCTCCTGCAACCCACCCACCCCTCCCCCGTGATTCTCTCGGTTGGTCAGTCAGGGAGTCTTCTCCACTGTTCCCAGACTGCCAGGCTCACTCTTTGCAGAGCACTGGCTGGCAGCAGCTACCCTCTGTATCTGCTCTGTGCTCAGGCAAGAAACCATTATGTTCACGGATCATTATTGACATCCTGACATTTGTCACCTCCTTTCATAGCAGTTAAATCCTGCTTTATCTGTAAATGTCACCATGTCATTTATTCATGAAAGGGGTCACATTCCTGAAATAGCATGCTTCAGTTTAAAAGGGGAGCTTGGCTTTATTCGCAGTGGGTAATCCTCAAACAAACTTTACTGCTGATAAATGCTTTTTTATTAGAGTTTCTTGGCCTTAAATGACATCCTCCAATGTAGAATGCAGCTCTGTGTTTGTGGAAATAAAATCTGAATGTTGAACAAGAGAGAAGATGGCTGAGATTAGAAAAAGAGAAGGTTTTCTGTTGCCACCATACATGGTAAATTTGGATATACACAGATTTAAATTTATTGAGTGTCAGCCATAAATTTGATAAAATTGTTAATGCTCTGGAAACACTTCTGTGGTCTCTTTGAATCATTGATGCCTCAGAAACCTAATTGAAACCAGGGGCTTTTGTACCTTCCTGGGTGACCCTTTAACTGGGGACTGTGAAGGGGAGAGCTCAGCAAACATGATGTACTCATGTCTACACCTACCACCCACCACCCACCCCTCCCCCTATCCAAGGACACTGGTTGGGGGATGATTAACCCATCTCCGGAGCTTATGTTGAAAGGAGAAAATGTCTTTCTTTCTTTTCTTTCTTTCTTTCTTTCTTTCTTTCTTTCTTTCTTTCTTTCTTCCTTCCTTCCTTCCTTCCTTCCTTCCTTCCTTCCTTCCTTCCTTTCTTTCTTTCTTTCTTTCTTTCTTTTACAGATTTAGAGAGAGAGTCAGAGAGAGGGACAAACTGGGACAGACAGACAGGAACGGAGAGAGATGAGAAGCATCAATCATCAGTTTTTTGTTGCGACACCTTAGTTGTTCATTGACTGCTTTCTCACATGTGCCTTGACCACAGACCTTCAGCAGACCGAGTAACCCCTTACTCAAGCCAGCGATGTTGGGTCCAAGCTGGCGAGCTTTTGCTCAAGTCAGATGGGCCCGCGCTCAAGCTGGTGACCTCGGGGTCTCTAACCTGGGTTTTCCGCATCCCAGTCCGACACTCTATCCACTGCGCCACCACCTGGTCAGACAAAATACCTCTTTCCTTTACAAAGCTTGCTCATAGTTCACTCTAAAGTAGGAAAACTACATAATTTATCATTCAAACCCAGACACTCTTTGGAGGAAAGAAGGAGGCACTAAAAATAATTAACAGGTATTAATTGATCTGCAACAACCACAAATCCAGACGAAAAAGGGGATACGGCCACTGAAACATGAAGGCTTTATCAAGGGTCTTGTTGAAGAGGCTTGCATGCACCAGCTGCTAATAACCCGTTTTCCAGGGAAGTCTTCTCCCTCCAGTGAGGGGTCCTGCAGCTATCTTACTGGCACTCTTCTACCTAACCCAATGATTCTAAAAGTTAGGTTCCTGGACAGAAGTGCCCTGATGGGGTGTTTACACTGCAGGCACCTAGTTCTGACTTCAGATCTCCTAAATCAGAGTCTCCAAGGATGCCGCTCACACCCCTGCGTCTGCACCCTCCCAGGCACTGGAGGTGTGATGCGCACTGAAACTGGAGAGCCAGCACTCTAATTTAAACCTTCTGTTCTCCCCTCTGTGTTCTGGTCACACTGTGGTAGTAGGAAGTGGGTAGATAAATTCTGCTCTTTTATTGCCTAGAAAAGTACCCCAATTTGCAGATGGGATATGAGCTGAAAATAGGTCCTCCATTGCACACCAATATGGAGGCTGTGACACTTCCCGCATACTGCCATTCCACATCCATTCACTCCCCTGCTCAGAGCTGCGTGTGGAACCATTCCACACCCACTAGGTGCAGGCTCCATGCACACATAAAGCCTCGGAGTATTTAGAAGATAAGAAAGTGGTTAGATTGAGGTCATCACGAAGGAGATCAAGTGCAATTAAAACTGCTCATTGTAGATGAGGAAAGAGCCAGAGAGAAGGATTTCCCAGGCACTAATGAGACACTGTCTGAGTGTGATATCGGTTGTAGCAACAGTCGCAGGCCACAGCAGAACCTGAGTTCCTGTTTGTAAGTCCAGGCCAGGGTCCAGGTCGTACGGTTATCGCTGCCTCAGGTAATGTCCACATTAGCTCACCACAGTCATCACTGCCTTAGCAACCGTAGAATGCCTTCATCCTGCGACGGCCCCTGAGAGGGACCAGTGAGTGCATACTGGCTGTGTGGTGCTTTCAGCCCTGTATTTTCTCATTAGTGCCTCCCTCAATTCAGTCGTGGGTGGGGCTGAGCCCAACACCCATACCTGAGCCTTTGCTCACCTCTGCCTCTAGAGGGAGCACCTGACACCGGGCCATGCACAGAACACCTGCTCCTGCAAAATCTGCTGGAGTACCTTGCACAGCTGAGTACCCCCCAACGCCCCCACCCTCCCCACCTGTCACCACTGGGCAAGGAGGTTGCCATCCTGCTGAGCCCCAGCCAAAGTTAGTAAGCATTGCTGACCAACAGTGAGGGACTAGGGAAGAAGCTGTCACAGGCACAGGAGATGTTTACAGAGTGCCTCCTATGAGTTCACCGTCAAAACAGTAAAATCCTGCGGCCTCGCCATGTGTCATTCTGTAGCCCATCAACAGAGGTCCCTTGTCTGACCTTCCAACATCTCCGTCCTCAAGCTCCCATCTCATTTAACCGGACAAATTCACTCTCAAGTTCTTCCCATCCATCTGCCCAGAGACTGACATTTCACTAAATCTTAAGGTAAAGAGGGAAAGTTTCAGTTAAAGTATCAGACCAGTTTCAAAGACTAATAGGGCAGATCCTCCCAAGATCTCAGAAATTCCCTTGCAGGCGCCCACCCCTCACTGCTCTCTGCCACCTTGGAAGCCTTGCCCTGGGGTGGGGCAGGTGTATTGAGGGTGAGGGGAGAGCAGGGACACAGTTCCTGATATAGCCAACGTCCCAGTCTAACTGGGAGAAGACAGAGCAGGTGCCCGTGGGGTCAAGATGCGAGCTGATCTACACCAGCCAGACCGTCCGAGCTCAATCCTTCTCAGCTCCCAGCCTCTGAAGAGCTATATGTTTTATTTGAAGAAAAAGATTTTTCTTACCTCTCTGAGCCTCAGTTTTCTCATACATAGAGACCATACTGACCCGTCGGCTTCACTGTGAAATTGAATGAGAAGATGTACGTCAGGTAGCTCACACAGGGTCTGGCACACGGCGAGGACACACGTGGGCTGGTGCACACTTACGCAGACGTTGGATATAAATGTGGTCATCTGCTCCCAGCTGGGAGCGAGGTTTTACTGACTTCATACTGCCTGTGCTCCGACGTGCTCTGTGCCTGTAGATTAACCTCCAAATGCCTCGGGATCCTCATCTGCGGACAGTAATTGCTGTCCCTGCAGCTACCCAGCCTCAGTTATCACCAAAAGAAAAGCACAGGCACATTTTAGGATGTCTCGAGCTGGCCATGAGACAGTTCCAGAGAGGACCGGGGTGGGCTTCCATTGTGACCACTGGGGTTAAAAAGACAGTTCTATTTTCTACTCTGTCTTTCTGTTAAATTGAACTTTAGCCCTGGAAATTAATATCCCCACTGCATAGTAAGAAGGTGGCTCTATTTTTACAGGCACCACAGAATCAAGCCCTAATCTGTTATGCTGTGACCTTTCGCAGGGCTCTGTACTAGGGGATCATAATTCAGGGTGAGCCTCAGCTTTGGAAACCTTGGTGGGCCTTTTATGACATGAGAGCTATTGAATATTCTATAAAATTACCTTGGAAAAATGGCCTACATTTCTTTATAATCTCCCCAGACTGTTTCTGAAGTCTTTCTATAGATTTTTTTTACTCCAAAAATTCATAGTGTTTCTTAATCAGGATCTGGGCCTCGTCTAAGGGATTGCGGAGAGGACAGGGCTGGAATGGGCCCCGGGGAGGCTGAGACGGGACAATGGGAGACACTCTGTTACCATTAAGCCCCTAGGTGAGGATTTTGAGCTTAGGAGCCTGTCAGCAGGATACATTCATTTCCAGTATTTGGAGATAAAGGAAGGAATTTAGAAGTTAGGTCGTGTCTACCCCTTAGCTCCACTGGACTCTAAGTTCTCATGACCTTCTGAAGGAGAGGGTCAGTATGCCTTCCCAGATGCCTTCAACTGTCGCTTTCTGTCCCTTTCCTGTCCCCTCACTTTTGCACCATGGGGCGTGGGATCTGGCTTTCTGAACATGCACGCAATGCTGGACGACACAGCCTGAGAGTGTGATTGGTCCAACTCCCTCTGGACGCAACCTTGACCAATAAGAAACTGGACAGAGAAATAGCCTCTTTTCTCCGCAGTGTGAGTTGCTTCAAAGTGTGTCTTTCCCTCACCAACTTCCCCAAGACGTCCAGTGCACCACAGAAACGAGCTGTCAGGGCTCCCGCTTCAGCCACACAGCACAGCACGCGTCAGGCTGCACCTTCCCTTGCGTCACTTTCCCTCCTGTTCTCCCTCTCTCCCCTTGGGCTTGCACCTCCTGAATAGAGTATTAATACTTTAATTCCTGCCACGGGCACTGCTTTCTCAAGACCTGGGCTCAAATCTGTACAGCTTTGTCAGACATGAAGGTCAAGTCAGTCATGATAGGCTTCAGGAGCCAGAATGTGACCCTGGGGGATAGGACTTCTATGTGACTTATCTTCCTGTCTTTGCCTAGCATAGGGTTTGGGGCAAGGAAGGTGTTCTATAAGGAGCTGAAATATGTTCACTGAACTGAGTGCATTATAACCAGGGATCAACCTGAACACCTCCCAAAAATATTCTCTACTTTGAGGTTTCAGTTACAAGCTTCTGCTTCTTCCCACTCTGCCTCCGGGGAGTCACTGTACTTCCAAGAAGCCCTGGAAAAGGTCAAGCATCCTATACTAACCTGTATTAGTCAGGGTTCTCCAAAGAGAAACAATCAGGAATATATATATATATATATCTTCTTGAGAGATGAGACAAAAAGAGAGAGTTTATGAGAAAAGTGCTTCACAGCTTACAGAGTCTGGGAAGTCACACAATCTGCTTGCTGGAGCCCCAGGACAGCTGGTGGTGGACTTCAGTCTGAGTCTGAAGGCCTGAGAAGCAGGAGAGCAGATGGTGTGAGTCCCGTCTGAGGGCAGGAGAAGACCATTGGCCAATTCATGCCGTCATGTGGAAAGGGGAGAGAACCTTCCTGTCCCCTGTTTTTTCTCCTACTTAGTTCTTCAGTGTATTAGACGATGACTGAGTACAATATAGGGGGCAATCTACCTATGAGTTCACCTGTTCAAATGCTAATCTCATCCAGAAATACCTGCACAAACACAATACCCATCTAGAAACAATGTTTCATCTGGCATCCATGTGGCCCAGTCAAGTTGACACATAAAATTTACCATTGCATCACCCTTCAAACTTCTACAATTTTCAAGGTTCTTTCACAGATTATAGCCCACTTGATGTACACAACAGGTCTCCAATGCAGACATGATAGATAGCATTTTTATGTAATGAACACTTCATACTTGGGGACACCAAGGCTTACTACTGAGGTGGTATGACTTGCCCAAGCTCCTACCAAGGACAGGCCCTTCAATATGGCACCATTATAACTAAATAAATAGGGGTTCCAGGTAGGAACTCAATAAGTAAGAGAGATCTTACTTCACCAAACGGCATACATAGCTCCACTCCCAAAAAGACAGAAAGATGCTGAGCCAGACAGAGAAATGAGACAAAATTTGTTTTTAAAAACAAATCTGAGGGATTCAGTAAAACTGAGAGTTATGACCATTTAAAGTGATGAATAAATTCAAGAGAAAAGAGGCATTATGAAAAGATCATTCTGTCCCCCAAAGTTTTAATGACTATATGAAGAAAAAGAAATGTCTTCTGAGTAATGCTGAGCCTCCCAATGCCCGTGACTCTTTCTCTATCTAGTATTTTCCCAAGGCCGAAAGCGACATCTGCGCCTAGAGCCAATCACTCGCCACATGCTAGGTGCTCAGACCCCACCTGCACCTCCTGGATTTAGAAATGCCCCCAGGAACCCAGGGCTGGGGCGGGGTAGAGGTCCAAATTCTCCTTGCACTGGGGCAACAGAGAGAATAGGACTAGGATCTGCCAAAGGCTTTGGTTACCTTAGAAATACTCAGAAGAAGGTGCATACTTGCTTCCCCCCCACCCCCACCATCTGTCAGATCTCAGCCTGGCTCACACGCCTGTTTCCAACCTCAGCGCGAGCCCTTCTCCTTAACCTTCCTTCTCTAAAAGCCACTGCCCCTCCCTGGCCTCCTGTCTGCAGGCTCAGCCCTGCCATCTCTTCCCACACCCTCCTGGTGCTGAGCCCTTGGCAGACATTTCTGTCACAAAGCATCTCTACTGTAGGCCCCTTGGAAATGCCACACCAGAGGATATTGAACTTCCTCTGTTCTTCCCTAAAGGATTCTTTTATTTATTTTTAATTTTTGGACAGATTCAGTGATTAGAAAAAAGCAAAATAAGCACAGGGAGGCAGAAGGAGCACAAGAAAGGGTGATGAAACTTCTACCGCTTTACAGACAAGCCCATGCTGACTCCCCTCAGTGGCGGGCATGCGTAAACACACTGCCTTTTGCAAAGTCAGTGTGATTGCTCTGACTGGGTGATGGGCACACAACGCAATCAACAGTTCAAACGCTGTACAGCTAGTGCTCAACTTACGACCACGATTGGCTCCAACAGACCCGTTGTAACACGATTTGGTCGTAAGTTGAGTAGGCTATATGTACAGTACTGTGAAATGATGTTATAAAAATCTTTAAGTCATATTTTATCATAATTTTCTTTCAGTATTGTTATATATCATAATTTTCTTTGTTCATTTTATGCCATTTGTATCATCTCTACACCATTTTGTTTCTTATTTTTACATTCATCAGGTTTAAGTAAAACACTGCATTACCAGTACAACTGGTTTAATATTTGCAAAACATACAAAATTACAAAATACAGGTGCATACAAAAACTGCTCCAGACGCGGAGCAGTCGTGGCTAGCGATTGTGGTCGTAAAGTCGAATAGTCTAAGTTGCACAGGTCGTGAGTCGATCAATACCTGTAAAGATGTTTACCTGAAAAAAAGTTATTTCCCTTCTAAAAACAAATAGATAAATAAATAAGTCTAGAAACCTAGAAACCCAGAGACAGGGCCACTGGACCTCCAAACAGCTCCAAAGCCCAGGCACCCACTGGACTGGAACGAAAATGTAGGAAAATCTTTGTATCATTCTCTGTGGACTAAACACTATGTTTACAAGTAAAAATACCTCGGGCCGTTTTCCTAATCCCAGGGTCAATTAGAGAGGGCAGTGACGAGGACATCATCTGAAGGAAGAACATTCAGGGGTGAGAGCCTCAGGGGCAGTTTCTGATAGATGCTGACTGGTACAGTTTCAGGCCAGAAGGTGTCACTCCCACGGACCAAGAGAATGAGACCTAAAGAGGAGCCACGCCGGATGGCAGTTTCACTTTATAGCTAGTGACACTGAGGCTCTCGGAGGCCAGAAAGCTAGGGATAGAGTCAGAGTGTCCTCTCACCCCCCCTTGCCCACTTCCCCTGGATGAGCCACCCAAAATGAAATAATGGCATCCCAATTGCTGTTTTAAGGAGGAAAGGTAAGAAGCAATCTGTCTCTCTTCCAAAAAGTTCCAGAAAGCACATGCATCTGACAAAGGAGACTTCTGTGATCTGGACAACACTTTTTGTAGGACAGCTCCTTCCCCAAGAACAGAGGCTAAACAGTGCCTGTAGGAGAGGGGACAAATGCTCAGCCACGAACAGGGTGGGTGGCCACCCAGCTCTGAGAGTTAGTGGCCAGCAGCAGGGGGTCTGTCTGCCTGGGAACCGGCCTCCCACCCCTGGAGACCTAGAGAACAAAAACTTACATCTGGCCAGCGGCAGGCAAGTCACCAATGAGACTTGGGCTCACTACTGGGTCTGGACAGCTTTCTGCTGAATTTTAATGAAGTAATTAAGAGCCAGATAATAGAGGTGGGGCTCTGCAGAGCTACGCTCATGGACCTAAACTCTTTGATATGTTCCTGTATCAGAAAGCAAGTCTATCACTAGATGGCTTCATTAATATTTTGGCCAGCTCTCTGGCTCTTAAAGTGATCTATGTCAAAGTTTGTTAGTCTTTAAAATTACCTGCTCATCTAGCCTGGAAAAAAAAAAGAAATGAATGCATTCTTGGGAAAGAACAGCGCATGCTAGAAGCAGACCCATTGGGCCTTCTCCTATTTTCCTTTCAAAACCAGTCTGGATTATAAAGAAGAAACAAATATGGGAACACTCCACACAGACTGCTCAGGAGACAGGACTACGGCGTGGCAGCCCAGAAGAGCGAGAACACAGTCTGCACCTGGGCTCCGACCTTTAAGAGCTGGGCACTTAGAGGATAACTTGACTACCGGACAACCTAGCTGTTAACTCCTTGGCCCAGAATGGAGACAAAGAAGCCTAATGCTTGGGCTCCTTGTGACTCAGAGAGCTTTTTTACAGAGAAAACTACTCTTCTTCCCCAGAGGTATACCTGTGTCACCATGGTCAAGGAGCAGAAAGCAGAGAGGGATTAGAAGAACAGAAGAAGAGGGCCCGCCTTTGGCTCACCTGGCATGTTGTCCCCTCTTCTCCTTTGCTCCCTGATCCTCAAGGCCCTCTAGAAACCTCACCTCCTTCAGGGCGCCTTCCTGTACAATTCTAAAAGCTTAGAGATGGGGCCTCAGAGTTCAGTTCACCCCACTCCCTCTCTCCCTCCTGTGTTGTTAAAGAACCCCTGATAAAGAAGTTACAGCTTCTATCTGAATGCTTCCAAGGACAGGGAGTTTACAATTTTTCAAGGTCAACATCAGGCATCTCCAACTATAAAAATAGAATTCTACTTAGAATCCAGTTTCCTGACTACTCCAATGAATTAAAGATGGTTGTCTGGGATGGCTCTCATCTTTTAATAACGTGGGCAGCAAGAGGGAGCCTGTGGTGACTGTAAACGTCTGTCTCGACTGTGGCAGTGTTCACATGAACTTGTGCATGGATCTACACAGGCACACACATGCACACACATGCACACACACACAAATGGGTGTATGTAGAACTGGTGAAATCTGAACCAGCTCTGTAGGTTGAACCGATATCAATTGCCTGCTATTGATACTGAGCTGTAGTTATACAATATGTTAATTTGGGTGAAGGCCGGATGAACTGTATACAAGATCTCCCCACACATGTCTTTGCAACTTTCTGCAAACCTATTGTTACTTCAAAATAAGAAACTAAGAAAATAGTCTGCATTGCTTGAAAAAATACTGTTGGCCATGCACTGTTCAAATACTTTTTTAGGATTAGAATGCAGGTATTTGTTTTAGGTAGCAGCTCACTTGGATCTGACAACCGCTGCAAAGTGAAGGTTGGTGGTAGAGCTGAGGTTAAAGCCCCGGCCTTCGGGAGCCAGGGCATTCCTGGCTGACTACTCCTTTGCTTCCTGGCACTACACCTGGCAAGAGGAAGTGAAAGCAAACTTCATTAGCCTTAATGCATTATATTAATCTCTGTAATCACTCTGTTAACAACTAATAGAGAATTCTGCCCCTCAAAGGGCTTTCACACACTGTATCTCATTGGATCCTCACAACATGAGTATTTACTTCCCACCATTCCCAGGAGAGAACACTGAGCTCGCAGCCCCCACAGCCCAAGTCTTTGGCTTCTACCCTCCACATGCCCACTCTTCTGCTGCTTTCCTGCACTGCTGGCATCAGAAGGCAACACGGTTGTTTCTAAATGCTGACCCTTTATTAATTCCAGTCAGCCTTTACCTGGAAACCATGACCTAAAAAGTCCAGTCCCTCCACAGAGCTGGCCAGAGGAAGGGGATAGGATGACATCTGTCTAGGTGTCAGGGCTGGCTGCTTAATGAGGCGGCAGGAAGCCGTCTCTCGGGTTCCACCTCCTGCACAAGTCCCAGGGCCTCTTCTTCCCTTCCTGCAACAGCAGGTGTCAGCACAACCAGGCAGTTGTAAAAACCTGTATGCTCCAAAGCCCCAGAGTAATTTTAAATAGAACCAGTCTGTAGGTTTTGTGGTCTGCCTCTCTGCCTCATTCCAAACACTGGGGGAAAGGAGTCTTAGAAGCAGAGGAGCGGGTCCCATCCTAATACAGGAGGATTTAAGGAGGGATTAGCGTGGAGGGGGTTGGGGGTACGCAGAACTCTCTGCTCCAAAAAACTGGCAGCCTAATACAGTTTGTGATATTCTATTATGCCCGATTCATTTCTCTGCCTGGAGAAGTCTTTTGCAACTCCTAGAATTCACTTTAAAAATATAAACATCTCTGAGAAGGATTATTTGTCGTGTCTTTATGAAATCAGGTTAGTGGGGATCAGCAGACAGGCAGCCAGCCTCTGCTGGGATGAAATACCACAGTGGTGCCTGATTTCTTTTTTTTGGGGGGGAAGCATAGGAAAAAAGAGGGAGGGGGGCATTTAATTTTATAGTCAAGAGATTTTTCTAGAATGGAAATGCTATGGACTGTTTGTGACTGTAGGAATGTTTTGCACCCCTCATTCTAATACTGAAAGCTAATCTCCAATATGACTATCTGTAGGGGAGTTTTCTGGGAGGGAATTAGGTCATAGCAGTGGAGCCCACACAATAAGATCAGTGTCTTTACAAGAAGAAATGAGAGAGAGTTTCTCTCTCTCTCTCTCTCTCTCTCTCTCTCTCTCTCTCTCGCACGCGTGCGCGCTCTCCCTCTCCCTTCTTCACCATGTGAGGACATCAAGAAGACAGCCATCTGCAAACCAGTGAGAGAGTTCTCACCAGAACCCAACCATGCCTGCACCCTGGTCTCTGGCTTCCTGACCTCTGGTCCTGAGAACAAATTCTTGCTATTTATGCTGCGCTGTTCATGGTATTCTACTATAAACACCTGGACTGACAGAGAGAGGGAAGGACACGTTTCTAAGTGTATTCTCTAGCAACCTTCAGAGAACAAATGCTACTAACATTGTTCAAAGACTCAGAACATTTCTCAAATTTCTCTTGCCATTGGTCTTGCCCTGGGTGAGTTAGGCCTGCCCCTCATATGACATCTTTTCTGATTTGCATCCCACAGAAAGCCCTGTTTTCAAAGATAGACCTTCCTTAACTGGGCAATGATTTAATTCATTCCAGTGAGATCTGCCATGCATTTATCAATTCTCTGAGCAGGGCACCAGGCTGAGTGCTGGGAGCAGAACGGAGCACACCATGCCCAATCTGTACTCTCCTCGGTCCTCCCTAGGGAAATGACACGTGGGCATTGTAGTTCAGAAGAGTCAAGTCCCCTCTCAACAGGCCTCATCAGCCAGTCTTCAGCCATCACTCTCCTGTTGGTTCTTTCTCTGTCAGCACGTGTCAGCAAGGGGGTCACCCAGTGCTCCAAACCCATGAAGCGCAGCAACCCTCACCTCATTGGCTTGTAATGAGCAACTTCCGCTTCCCTCTCTCACGGGTCAGGAGGTAGGCCGAGATGCAGCTGGTCTCAACCAGGCTCCACGAGGCGTGGGTCCATGCTAAGGGTAGAATTCAGGTACAGTCCATATGTCTCCTGATTCTTCGGGGCCAGGAGCTACCCAGAGCCTGTTATAACACAGCACAGGACAGAAATACAGAGGCCAAGCTCAATAACCAAGCACATTACAAGTCTCTGCTTATGTCACATAGACTAATGCCCCTGTTGAGAGCCATGCCCGGTGTCAGTGGCGCACATACTCCCCCTCTAACAGGAGGTATACCAAAGCCATATGGCAAAGTTCATGAAGATATTGTTCAATCATAGAGAAGGAGAAAAGAATTGAGAACAATAATCCATCTATAAATCAGTAATAACTGATATACTACTTGAGACAACTTCTCTAATCCTCAGCTACCTCTAACTGAGCAGGGTCTCTGAGGTTCAAGACGTGAGACAGAATCAATTGGCCTATCAGTCACACTGCATGCCACTCTGACCTAGCACAAAAAATGGCCTATTGTAGCCAGGAAGCAGCAGTAGACACAAAGGGGAAACATCCTTCATTGTGTCTCCCTGGCTTTGTTCCAGGCCCCAGTGGAATACAGACTAGAATTTCAGGCAGCCCGGGCCCCGGACTAAGGTGAATCACCTCTGTAGCAAGTGTGACAACCAGAAAGAGTAGAGAAATGGCATCAATTGTCCTAAGTCCAGGCCTGCCTATCCACTCCCTGCCACTCTCCTCAGAGGCTGTGCTGTCCTAGCTCTCGGGAGCAGCTGTGGTGGCCCAGACTTCACGATCAAAGCTTTATATTCACAACTGCCATTTTCAGAAAGACTCACTATGTGCCCAGCACCCTTCCAAATATCCTCCTTTGATATACCCCTCTGAAGATCCTGTTAGATAGGCATTGATCGCCCCACTTTACAGATGAGGTTCAAAGAGGTAGAACATTTTCTAAAGGCTCTGCAGTACCGGCCTGACAGGTGGCAGAAGTTAAAGATGAATGAGGCAGAGGTCATGGTGCTGGACCCCAGATCTTATGTTAAACAATATCCAAGTGGTTACTCCGGTTCTGGGGCTGCAGTTCTGCCAGTTGTTACCAATGTGAAACCGTGCGAGGACTGCACTATCAATTAGGGGAGAGCTTTGTGTGCCCATCAGAGAGTAGACACAGGAGTTCCCGGCCCGTGCCTTCAAGTCTTACGGTATCTCTGATGGTTTCTCTTCAGAGCGGCATCGCTGAGCTGTGGCAGACTCTGTGGCAGACTCTGTGGCAAGAAGTCAGAAAGGGAAGCCTGGATCAGAAAGAGGGAGATCCTCCCCTGGGTCTGACCATGAGTGCCCCTATTCTTAGTGGTTCAAATGACTTTGCTGGACCACTCGCCCTGCTGACTGATGAGCAACGTGGCCTCTAGCCCATAAGACTAGTGCAGTGGGAGTTGCTCAGTCATATGCCATCTGAGAGAAAGGCTCCAACACTGGCCCCAGTTATACCAGTTATACCAGAGCTGCCGGCCAGGTTGCCTCTGCCCCTCAGGGCTTGGGGAGCAAACTCCTATAAGAGCAGGGGGCTTAGAAGAGAGAAGGTTTTGAATGGCTAGGCCCTGAGGGTCTCCTTCCCATGTTGGGTCACTCAGAAGGAGGCTCCAAATCTACCACATGCAGCACCCCAGTGTTCCCCTAGTAGACAACCTTGAAGGACTACGGAGCAATAAAGCTCCCCGGATATTAGCCCTACTGACACCATGTTTTTAGCCAATGCTGGAGAATGAGACTGTTGTTGATTGAAGGTGTGATGACAAGTCTTCCTGAGAAGGACCCAGGAGCTCTGCAGTGGGTAAGGAGAACAAAAAGGTCAGACCCCAGGCCAGGTCAAAGCACACTCCAAAGATGGGCTCCCTTCACCGAGCTTATCCAACCCTGTGTGCCATCCAGTGGGACAGGCACAGAGAGAGGAAAGCAGGTTGCTAAGGGCCTGCATGGGTTGTTTCCTTGCCAAAGGGCTGCAACCACAGCTGCCCAGCCCATGTGATTGAGAAGGACATTGGGAGCAGCCTAGACTCCTAATTCCTCCTTCTGCATCTCTCCTGTGGTAAAATGTGACCAAGACCAGAGAGAATCCCAGAAAATTCCTTCTTCAGAAAGTCAGCATTAAAGGGTATTTGACTTTGGAAAATAAAATAAAATAAAATAAAATGACCCAAACTTTCTGGAATAATGAAGAGTTCTTCCTATTGGCACTCTGATAACATATTTGAAAGGAGAAAGGCATATTGTCAGTGTATTCATGCCTTCTGCATTCTCAGCTCCAAAAAGCCCTGGCGGGTGAGGTGCCCATGCCAGGGGCTCGCGGGGTTGCCCTTGGTAGTCCCCAGCACAGCCCACATTAGACCGTATTGCTATGGAGCATTTTAAGGAAATCCTTGCTCCCTCCCCTTCAAGGGAAGAACATTTTCAGTTTTGTGCATTCTGGCTGATGGGAGGCTCATTAGGTTTGTTGAGTAACAAATAGATAAAATTCTATTGTCTCTGATCCTCCATGGGCCTCTCTCTCTCCCTTACTACACACCTCAGAGACTCTCTTCTTTGAGGTTTGGGACCCACAGGAGACGTAGCCTGGACATTCTGAGTCCTGGGCTCCGGTTTAATCCTCTCAGGTGGAGGGTTTGGCAACTCACATTCAGGAGCCACATTGGACAGGTCCTTGTACCCCAAGCTCTGGCCCCTCTGATAGAGCAGAACTCCAAGCAGCGCTCAGTCAGCCTGGACTCAGGGATGTGTGGCCGGGGGTGGCATAGCCACCGTCTGCTGCTTGACTGAGAATACTGAATGTAAAGGTTAGGATTACAGACATTGCCTCCAGCCCTGTCTCCTGCTCTGCCTCAGTGACCCAAGTTCCCTACAAATGCCCTGGTCCTATCACTCAGCAGATGGCTCCAGGGCAAAGGTGTAAGTGTCTCCCATGCTGGCAGGACAGGGTGGAGGAGCACTGAGATCTCACGGCAGTCATCCAGTGCCCAGGACTCCAGCGAGATCTGCATGAACTCTGAGGCACAGCTATCTGAGCACCCCCGCCCCCAGACCACCCAGGACCTCACACGTAGAACTGTACAGCCCAACGATGTTCCCACAAGGAGCTGGAGGGAAGGAGAGAACAAGTAGCCCTTCATAGGATTATTTAACTCTCATTTTAAGGATCCTAATGTCAGGAACCCAGAAGAGCACAGGCCCTGGTTCTACCAGGCTTCTAACTGTGTGTTAAAATCAAACCATCAGCAGAATTTCTCTGTGAACTAAATGAGGCGGACGGAGTCATTCGAGCTATAGTCTCAGCCTTCACAAGGTGCCCTATTCGGATGGGGAAGCAAGGCTTTCCCAGAAGAAGTTAAGGACATCAGGCTGTGAACGAATAGAGTGTACAAGTAACACAGACCCCCAGAGCATCAGGGTTTCATGTGAGGAAGAGAGATCACCTGCAACTCTCAGTTCCTAAAGGTGATGAGGTCTGAGCTGCCTCCAATGAAAGACACATTGATTTATGCGGAGAGGAGGCTCGGAGAATTTTAAGTGGAACACTATATAAGCATGGGTTTTGTGGCAAGATATGCAAACTGTAAATTCTCAGCAATGGCAGAATAAGCCATTCAATCCCATTGTGTGAAATGATGCTGGTCTTCTTGGGCTGGATATTAGTTTAAAGTAAAATAAAACCATTTCCTGCTTGATTACAGTCCGAATCAGAGAAGGGTTTTCAGCCTGACCCTCGGTAGAGTTTAAAATAGTGGAAAAAAGCAGCTGAGGCATTGAATAAAATAAATGTTTCCGATCTCAATCCAGTTACTGCTGACTGCAGCAGCAGATTGGAAAGGTGGGTCGCCTCTGGCATTCTTGGCCATAAGAAATTTAACGATGGATAAAAATGGATAAAATCAAGATGCTTAGATAGAATGGGGAGGCTTCAATATCTCAGAAAATTAGGATACTTGTCACCAATTTTATAATGGTTGGATTAAAGCTAAATAGGATTTTAAGTCTATTGTAAATTAAAGGAAAGCTAATTTAACTGGGCCACATCGTTTTTACTGAAATGCAATAAATGCTAATATCCTTGCCAGGAACCAGTGACTTGGCTTTTGAGAGCTGTTTGCGAGGTGTTCAAGTCTGACCAATCTCAAATTGGCCTTTTCCAGTCACCAGCCTGAGCCTGGAATTCAGGTGTTCAGGATGGGGTAGGACACTAAGGGAAGCCATTGGATTTCTCTGTTTCACTCCAGGGCGTTACCACTCTGTGCCCAAGGTCATTTGAACCACCTCTCTGCCGATTGGAGCCTAACCGGAGCACTAAAATAGTAATCCCAAACACCTGATTTTAATCCTCCCTCTTAATTTTTTTCAAAAAAATTATTCCTGTCTATGTTTTAAGCAAAGTAAAAATCACCCCCCCCCAAATATCCAAAGGCAGTGTTTTCTTATACACGAAAGCCAAGAGACAGAAGGGACAGGCCCACATGGCAGACAGTGAGCAAGGAGCATGGCCAGCGCACAGATATCAGATGGTAGATAGCAGATTTATTACTGAGGTGGCCCCAAGCATTCCAGCTCTGGAGTATTCTTTTAAAAAAAAAATTGCACTAAAAACACTGGAGTCCCTGCTTTATTTCCCTAACGTATCACTTCCTTGGGAAATGCGGACATGTAGTGGCTGTTAGTTCCAAGGCAAATGCAAACCATGACTGACACGAAGTTACAGATTTTAAGCAACCTTTTTGAACACTTGAGGACATCATAAGAAATTACAATATTGAAAAGGAAAATTTAAAACATTAAGTACTCCTAAAATCTACTAGACCGCACTTACAACATGCCTTTGCTGACCCTTTCTCTCTTTAGCCCTTGTCCTGTGGCTGAGGTCTGCCCCTGGCTCAGAGCAGAGTGGATCTGCCGGCTTGTCTTTGCCTCTTTCCTGGGCCCCCTGTCCCTGAAACCGTCTAATGGTGATAATCATGTTCATAACTACAGCTAAATATTTGCTGAGCATTTCCATACGACACTGCTTTAGGGCCTCTATCTGCATTAATTCATTTAATCCTCCTAATAGCCTTATGAGATGGGTAATTGTATATTCATATTTTACAGATTGAGAAGCCAAAGCACAAATAGATTAAGGAAACTATCCAAGGTTTAGAAAACTAGTATAGGGTGGAGGTTAAGATTCACACCCAGGAATCCAACTCCAGAGATGGTGGCCTGAACTACTTCCTTACACTGCACATCCAAATACAATCTCTATACCCAAGGATGACCTGGTTCATTTTAATGTAGAAGGTGGGTTAGCATTGTGTGATGGTATGTCTGGGCTACGGTGCCCAATCATTTGCTCAAACCCCAGTCTAGATGTTTCTGTAAAGGTATTTTTAAGATGTAGACTATGAGTGAGAAATCCAGTAACTCAGTAAATATGTAAATAAACAACTAAATAACAGGAAATAATTGATAAAATCAGCAAACAGTAGACTTTGAGTAAGTTAGTCATGAGATTACCCTCCATCATGAGGGTGGGCCTCGTCGAAGCAGTGAAGGCCATAAGAGAAAGACTAAGATTCCCAAAGTAGAAGGAATTCTTCTCAAGACTGACTGCAACATAGAGTCTATTGTATAGTTGAAATTTGCTGCAAATGTAGAACTTGCTGTGAATTCTCACCACAGGGAGAAACATTGAGGTGATAAGTCTGTTAACTCGATTGTGATAATTATTGCACAGGATTCCTGGTAGAAGCAAGACTAAAAGGGGGTAAGAGAGAAGTAAAGCTACAACCTCCCACACTCTTCCCCAAGGGAAAGATGACCCACACTCCTATGGCAGAGATGGAGGGGGGAGGGGGCGGAGAGCCCACGTACTAGCAGCCTCTGACAAACCCTGCTGGTTTTCCTGGGGCAGCTCCAGCTCATGAAGAGCCCACCATGAGATCCTGCTTCTTGCTTCTCTATTTTGAACACTGCTATGGTGTATATGTTTGTGTCCCCCAAAATTTAAAGGTTGAAACTCTAACTTCCAAAGGTGATGGCACTAGTAGATGGGAAATGTGGGAGGTGATTAGGTCATGAGAGTCAAGTCTTCATGAGTGGGGTTAGTGCTCCTACAAGAGATTCCACAGAGCTCTCTGGCCCCTCCTCCTTGTGGGGACAAAATGAGAAGTCTGTGGCTCAGAAGAGGACCCTCAGCACAGTACGCTGATGCCCAGATCCCAGACTTCTGATCTCCAGAATTGTAAGAAACAAAGTTTTGTTTATGAGTCACTTGGTCTGTGACGTTTTGTTACAGCAGCACAAAGGCAGAAAACAAGATTTCCCTGTGCTCGGTGGCACTGACCATGCGCTGTCCCATACCATTACTCTCATCCTCAGCTTCACGTCTGAGGCCTGGGGATTCATATCTGCTCCGTGGAGTCCAGTGCCCTTCCCGTGAGGGGTCAGTGTGCCGCTCACATTTGGAGAAGTCTTCTGTCTCTACTCATGGATTTTGTTAGGCTCTCGCCTTTCTCCAGCTCACTATCCAATTCCCATTCTCAACCATAAAGGTCAAAGACGCACCTGTCCCCCACTCTCCTCATACTCATCCGTCCTGCTCCCTCCCACTACCCTTGTGTGGTTCCACCAAGAGCCAAGCAGGCTCTTTTCTGCCTGAAGATGTTTGCGGTACACGGCCACTCGTTTCCTCCACCAGGGATGCCTCTTTCTCAGTTTGCTTCGGCCCCATTTTTTTCTTTTGTTAAACTTTCTGCCCTGTTGTCACCCCTCAGGTAGGTCTTCCCTTTCTAAAAGATCATCTCCCCTACACCTCGATCCTGCTTGCATTGTCTTTATAGACCTCGGACTGGAGAAAACTGAAATAGAAAATGTGTAAGTATAAGTCTGAGTGTATGTCGATTGTCCCCACCAGGATGAAACCAGTGCAACCAGCAGCTCACCATCTCTTTTGCTCACTCTGTTTTCTCAAAATCTAGAAAAGTGTTTGTGGCACACAATAGGGCATCAGTTAAATAAATGAAAGAAAAAAAATAGTATGTGATTTAATTAAGAGATTCAGCTTTATTTCCCCCTCCAAATAAATGAGCCAGTATCTCCTATTATTTGCTACAAAGAATGCATCACTTACCTTTGAGTTTTGCAGTGTTGCCTTTATCATATGCCCATTTCCCATATTTAAGATACTAGATTTTGAAAAGGCAGGTGGAAATTATCATTGGAGATATAAATATTATGAATATGAATTTTTAAATTTAGTAGTTTAAATGGTATGGTCCTTTCTGTGATGCATGTAGTTTCTAAAAGCTCCCATTGTGTAATTCTGACAGGCTCTCTTACCTCTTCCCCACAGGAAGAACCACTGCTCTATGTCTCTAACCTCATGTGGGCTCAGCACTGAGGGACGAACAAACAGCATAAGGCATAGACTTCACCCTCAAATCACATACTGTCTCTGTGAGGAGACAGAACATGCGTTGGAAACCATCAGAATATTAAGGATGAGTTTTCTGGGAAAGTATCCACATGGAAGAACAGTAAGGTAAATGCTGGAAGAGCCGATCAGAAGTAAAAAAACAGCCTGGTTGCATGGGAAGAATTCATAGTAACTATTAGACCTGATTTATAAAGGACAGTAAATAAAACAGAACTTCTCCCTATTCCTTTAATAAGAAGGTTCAACCAGCAGTTTTGTGTGTTTACCATCCAGTTTGTTTTCTAGTTAAGGGTCTGCAAGTGGAAAATAAGACACATTGATGGGACAAGCAAAAACTGTGTCAGGGCTCTTAATTACAGCCATTGACTTAAAAATAAATGGCTATGACACAACTGTCTGAATTGATGCACATGGTAGATCTGTTGCTCAATCTATCCCACATATGTGTGCACACGTGTGCAAGCACAATTGTGTGTTATCTTTTAAAAATACAGTCATGAAGCCCCGTCTTCTGCTTCCCAGACAGGCCATGGGGGCTCGCTCCCAAGCACAAGCTCTGAATAGCCTGATGCTTCCTTTCCAAGTGCTTTAGGTAATTTCCATTTACAAAAAAAAAACATGTAGTACTTCTAGCAGTAGAAACTTACAACAACAACAAAAAAAACTTAGCATAATATTTGTGCTCACCCCAGGTCAGGAAATATATATACAAAAATCCTTTAGTTTGGACTTCTGTGCTAAGCTCATGGCTTGGTTCCATGGTTTTATTCTCCCCTCCTCCCCTTAAAAAATATAATCCCTGCTTTAAATCCACAATGGAATGAGGCTAGGGAAATGAATATATACTCACCTCTAGCATCTAAAGTGGTTCTCTGTGTGGTTCTCTGAGCAGCGGCCACAGCACCACCTGAGAATTTGTTAAAATTGCAAAATCTCAAACTCCGCCTCAGACTTAGTGAATCAAGAACTCTGGGGACAGGCCTCGATAATCTGCATTCTGCTTAGCTGTTCACTGATGGTGAGGCACACTGCGGGGTGAGCCCCATTGGTCTGCAAGATGACAAACCTGGTCGTGTCATAGCAATCAGGAGGAGACCCCGGAAACAAGAGTAGGGAAGGCTGAATGAGTGGACTAGCCTCAGATGAGAAGATTTGGTCATCTTAATGCTTTGGAAAGTTTCAACTTATTATGGGACTTCCAACAATTATATTGCAAACAACTCTCCAGATATCCATCAAACTCTGTTGAAATGTCAGCTTTTAACTGAGGCCACCAGTGTGAATTGGGTTTACTTTCATGGAGAACACCTTTGACGGCATTTCTGGACCTGCAGCAAGAAAGGCACTCAGGTTTTTTATGTTCATAAACAGAAAACTTGACAGTCCAGATCAGCAGTTTAAACTGCGTCAGACCTAATGTCCACTCTTATATTCTGATATGGAATTGAAAGACAATAGACCCTTCCTTGGCACAAGTTTAAAATACCAAAACATGTTGTCAGTAATATAAAATAAAAAGAGAGCAATTTATAATAAAATAACATGTACTTTAATAAGTGAATACTTTAGTGTGCCTATCCATGAACACATAAAGCAATCAGATGCTTGGCCTATGAATGAAACCTCTACAACAAGTACAAACTTATGTGGTTCTATCTATTATATAAATACAAATGTATGAAGATTCAGTTATTATAAACAGCACTGCTCTCAGTGATGGAACTTCCCAAAATGGTGAACCAACCATTCATAAAATTTTAAACCAAGAAGAAATCAATGTTCTTCAATGCACTTAGTGGTTGTATTCCTGGAAAATACAGTGCATGGTAAAATGGTGCAAAAATAAGCTTAGTGTTTAAATATAGAATAGGGTATGCTTCTAGGCTTAAATAATTATGAACATGTTTTTCACCTATCTGAATATCTGATGGATCATTCAAAAATCATGTGAGACGTAGGAGTAGTCATTGTTCAGGACTTTAACACATATTGCAGGATTCTAGCAGACCTGGTTCATATCTAGTGAATGTCAGTGATTTTCCTCAATCATTATAATAACCAAAAGTACCCCCATACATTTCCAAAATACTCCTAAGGAGGTAGTCATGCAACTACTAATCTAGACAAAAATATGTCTGAATATTCATTCATTCATCACTTACTCAACCAATTACATTTTCATATGTTTCTGAGCATGTTAATTGCTAAGTGATGGGTCAACATAATTTAAATTCTATTAGGGGGCATAGAACATATGCAGTCATCAAGAGATCACAAGGCAGTACATAAATAATGCTATACATTAAAGAGGAATAAGAATCTATAGGAGCTCATAGAACAAGAATATCACTGATGTGGGAACCAATGGAGATATCATGGAAGATACACATTGACAGGGAACTGAAGAATGGACAAGATATAAACAGTGAAGGTCATTCTAGGAAGAGGTCATAATTTGAGAAAAAACTCTTTGAACCATGTATGGGAAAGATTCAATCAGGATCTCAGATTTCTCAGGCAAGAACCCTGTCATTTCTGATTTCCTATTGAATGTTCCTAAAAGTCCTATGGCAGGGATCCCCAAACTTTTTACACAGGGGGTCAGTTCACTGTCCCTCAGACCATTGGAGGGCTGGGACTATAAAAAAAACTATGAACAAATCCCTATGCACACTGCACATATCTTATTTTAAAGGAAAAAAACAAAATGGGAACAAATATAATATTTAAAATAAAGAACAAGTAAATTTAAATCAACAAACTGACCAGTATTTCAATGGGAACTATGAGTGCAGATGCATCCTGTGCTCCTTTCATTGACCACCAATGAAAGAGGTGCCCCTTCCGGAAGTGCGGCGGGGGCCGGATAAATGGCCTCAGGGGGCCGCATGCCTGTTCTATGGCCTTCTCTTGCTACTATTGACAAGAAGGCATCATGCCCCTCCTTCACATTCCTGTGCCCCCACAAAAGATATCACAGATCAATCATATGTTTTCAAGTACCTTTTAGTGACATAAATCACAAGTACCCCAAGGATGCAGACCTTGCATCCCAGAGGCCAATTTACCCCCATAGGAAAAAGACATCTAGGATATATCTTTACATTTTTCCTATCACTCCTTTTCATTGAAATCTCACACATCCTATATTCTTCCTGTTCCTTTAAGCATCCCATGTCTTTCTGACAGGACATACACCCCTCCTTCTGAGCCTCCATCTCCCCTTGCTCACTCTTTCCATTTTGTACTACTCACTCAGTTATATGTGTGCATGGCTTGCTTACTCCCTCCTCCCCACAGGATATAAAGAGACCCAAAAGAAAAAGCCCATGTGTAATCATGTTGCTCTGTGTCACACATTTGTATTCTTACCAACGTGAGTTCTAACAGGCAATGCAGTGGTTCTTAACCATTTTTGAGATACCAAACCCACCAGTTTCATATGCGCATTCACCAAACCCTTCTTTAGTGATAAATAAAATGATTTTTTTTCCAAATTCAAGACATAGGTATATGTTTTTTTACTGGTGCACAAAATGAGCCATGCATGAATATCACCTTGCTCAAAGAACAAAACCAACAAAGTACATGAACTCACAATAAATTACAGTATTACTTTATTCTGGCCTCCGCGGCAGAGGCTTCTCCGAACCCCTGAGACTGACTCATCGAACCTCTAGGGTTCAATAGAACCCAGGTTAAGAACCACTGATGTAATGTCAGTGCTCTGGGACTACAGCAAACCAGTATAAAAAGCTCTGCTTATCACAGAAGACAGAATAACTTTATTTTATCCAACAAAGAAAGGCAGAAGGTGAGTTTCTGAGCCCAGGCGAACCACAAGCAGGGTTGGTAGCATGGGTTTGAGAACCAGATCTCTGCCAATCTACCCAGGAGCTAAGCTAACTCACCCCTACAGGGAACTTCTGCTCAGATAAGTTGTCCACTTTTTTATGGCCCAAAAGATTTGGCCTGCCACTATCCAGTGTTTTCAAAGCAACTTTTTATTTTTTAAAGAATGGGGAATCCAAAAAATGAGGTAATACCAGAAGTAGGGACTCAAGGGCTGATTCAACGGAGCCACTAGGCAATCAGTGCCTTCAGGGAAATGGCACCCAGCTGTGGTCCAGTCTGTGGTAGGGGGCATGTTTCTAGACCAGGGTAACCACACACTGAAACCAGAAACCACCGATATGGATCTTCTTTATTATTCATCTTTAAGATGCCTTCAAATACATTTCTTAAGGACCCTATAGGTGCTATTGCTGGTGAACTGACCAGCCTCCTCTAGCAGAAAACTCTTCTTACTACATCAAATTGACCACATTATAAGATGGTAAGCTCCTTAGGGTTGGGCAACATATCCTAGTCATCTCTGTGAATCTTGGTGTCTAGTCTACAAAAATGCTCACCAAAATGATTGCTGAGAACTGATAAGGCACAGTTTTCCATGCAACAGAGATCTGGGATGAAACATCTTATCATTCTTCATAGAAAATGTATGCAGAGGAGTGTTGTGACCTTAAAGTAATTTATGTGAATTATTTTTATGGTTTTATAATTTAATTTTTCCAAGGGAGAATATCCCGTTTTTATTATAAAAGCAATGAATATTCTTTATTTTAATAAATCCAAAAGATACTGACATATATAAAGAAACATGAATCTACTGAAATCCCATCCCTCAGAGATAATTAATACTTTATTCTACCTCTATGTATTATTATGTACATATATATCCTTGAATATCTACTCAGATATACCGGTACTTTAAAAATGGAGTCATTTTCTACATACTGTAAAACTGACTTTCTTAATATAACAATATATTGGGAGTATGTTTCCATGTAGTTACACAAAGTAATTACCCTATTTTTAACAGTTTCACAGAATTTAATTGTATGATTATAACACAATTTCTTTAACCAATCCTTATAGATATATGTTTGGGTGACATTCACTTTTAGTTAGTACCATAGCCCCCTTATCCATGGTTTTGCTTTCTGCATTTTCAGGTACCCATGGTCAACCATGGTCAGAATATATTTTTTTAAATTTCCAGAAATAGGCCCTGGCAGGTTGGCTCAGTGGTAGAGTGTTGGCCCGGCATGTGAAAGTCCCAGGTTAGATTCCTGGCCAAGGCTATTTCACTGTGCACCATTCTGAGTGGTATGATGAAAAGTTTTTTTAATTTTTTTAATTTATTCATTTTATAAGGAAGGGGGATGGGGGAGAGAAAGAGAAGGGGGGAGGAACAGGAAGTATCAACTCCCACATAAGCCTTAACCAGATAAGCCCAGAGTTTCAAACCAGAGACTTCAGTGTTCCAGGTCGACATTTCATCCACTGCACCACCACTGGCCAGGCCAGTATGATGAAATATCGCACTGTCCCACTCTGTCCTGCCCAGAGCATGAATCATCCCTTTGTTTAGTGAATCCAAGCTGTGTATGCTATCTTCCCATTAGCCACTTAGTAGCCCTCTTGGTTATCAGATCATCTATCAGACAGAGAAAAAAAAAGAGGGACCATATTCACATACATTTTATTACAGTATTTAGCTATAACTGTTCTATCTTATTATTAGTTATTGTTCTAATCTCTTATTGTCTAACTTACAAAGTAAACTTTATCATAGGTAGGTATTTACAAGATAGAGCATATGATATACAGGGTTAAGTAGTATCTGCAGTTTCAGGCACCTACTGGAGTCTCAGAATGTATCCCCATGGGTAAGGGGGGTCTACTGGATAAGCATTGCTACAAATGAAAAGCACTTTGCATAAATCTCTAAACACTTGTACAGTTATTTCTTTAGAATTCATTATAGTTGTGTACATTTTAAATGTTATTAAACATTGCCAAATTGCCCTCAGAAGGCTGTACAATTTATACTTTCACAAGAAAAGTTGAGATACCTATTTTTTTATACCCTTACCAACAATGGATATTATCAAGCCTTTAACTCTTTATTAATATGATAAGTGAAAAGCTATATTTCATTGTTGTTTTAAATTACATCTTTGATTATAAAACTTTTTATTTTTTCATATGTTTATTGACTTTTTGTACTTTGATAAATTACCCCTATGTGTACTTTGCCCATTTTCTCTTAAGTTGCTCATTTTTTTACTATTGATTTGTATGAATTCATTATACATGTAAAATTTTAACTCAGTGTATGCTATATGAACTATATGTTATTCTCCTTTGTGCCCTGCATGTAGCAGCTACAAAATAAATAATGGCTGCCTGAAAGTAGGAATGACTATTAGTTTGTCATATAGAAATTATAAACTTTATGAAGTCAAATTTGTGTTACTTTTTTGTGTGTGGTTTCTGGCCAAGATGCTAAGCTACTGAAAAATTAGAAGAAAATTTTCTTCTAATAATATATTAGGTTAAGTGTACAATCTCTAATCTAGTTGGATTTTCTTAATGTGTAAAATGTAAAATAGAACTTCAACTTAAATGTCTTGCTAATTCAGTCTGGCTGTTCTAAAATCGTTGACTGAACAAAGATTTTCCTCCCTGATTAGAAGTGCTGACTCCATCATATATTGAACTCTCATATGAACTAGACTCTGTTTATAAATTTTCTCTTCTCTTCCATTGTTCTACGTGTTCCTTTGACAATACCATATTATTCCCATTACATTTACTATATCAAGCCCTGTGACATCTAAGAAGGCATATCCTCCAAACTATTTTCCTGAAATTTTCTGACCATCAGTATTCATTTTTTTCCTTCCAAATGAAAGCAAGAATCAATTTATCAATATTTTTTAAACTTGAAATTTTTTATAAATCAACATTATACTTATAGACTCTTTTGGCCAGAACTGATATATATATATATATTTTTTTTTTTTTTTTTACAGGGACAGAGAGAGAGTCAGAGAGAGGGATAGATAGGGACAGACAGGAATGGAGAGAGGTGAGAAGAATCAATCATTAGTTTTTCGTTGCCGTTGCTACACCTTAGTTGTTCATTGATTGCTTTCTCACATATACCTTGACCATGGGCCTTCAGCAGACTGAGCAACCCCTTGCTGGAGCCAGCGACCTTGGGTCCAAGCTGAGGAGCTTTTGCTCAAGCCAGATGGGCCTGCACTCAAGCTGGCAAGCTCGTGGTCTCGAACCTGGGTCTTCCACATCCCAGTCTTATGCTCTATCCACTGTGCCATAGCCTGGTCAAGCCAGAACTGATATCTTTACAGTAGTCTTCTACTGTAGAGAATACATGAATCAAAAATCAACTCCCAGCATCCTTTTTTTATAAATCTGAAAGTAAGTATTCTTTATTTTAAGCTACAATAAAGTCCAATTATTACTCTTAAATTATTATGGCCATATAACACCAAATATTGCACATTAATTATAAAATTCTGCTTTGACATTTGTTTCAGGTTATCAGATTATAGCTTCATCAAAATATGACAGCTATGTGAAGACAGGTCTCTCAATAATTAAAAATTTTTTGACCCTTCTAGCCCATAATGGGCAGAAGTCCTTCCCACCAGAATAGAGTCATGATGAAATCTATTCTTTCAGGTACAAATAATTATAATAACAGTGGTCATTGTTATAGAGTTCCTAAAAATCTGCAAAAGTTAGAATAAGGTCTGATTAGCTTGCTTAGTCTTTTTACAGAAGCACGGCTTGTGTTGCCAGCATCTAGAGCAGGGGTCCCCAAACTACAGCCCGCGGGCCACATGTGGCCCTCTGAGACCATTTATCCGGCCCCCGCTGCACTTCCGGAAGGGGCACCCATTTCATTGGTGGTCAGTGAGAGGAGCACAGGATGCATCCGCACCCATAGTTCCCACTGAAATACTGGTCAGTTTGTTGATTTAAATTTACTTGTTCTTTATTTTAAATATTGTATTTGTTCCCATTTTGTTTTTTTACTTTAAAATAAGATATGTGCAGTGTGCATAGGGATTTGTTCATAGTTTTTTTATAGTCTGGCCCTCCAACGGTTGAGGGACAGTGAACTGGCCCCCTGTGTAAAAAGTTTGGGGACCCCTGATCAAGAGGAACAGTGCTTGCATTTTTGCAGTTCTATATGGTCCAAAGTGAAACCTACACTGCAATCCTTCTATCCTCCCCTGTCTAGTAAGCATCCAGATATTGAGCAAATTGTGAGAAAAAGCTCTAAAATACAAACCTACCACATTAAAATCTGCACCCCATGTAGTTGAAATCCTACTAGACAGAAAATCCTACTAGACTCTTGAATTGAGAGGCTTCTGACATTTCTCACTTGCAGATTCTCTTGAACCATCTCGTCATCTTCCCATGGCCGTTTTTATCTGCAACAGTGAGGAGAAAGTGCACGACTGAGTGACAAGTGTTACGGCGCAGCCATTGAGCTCTGCACAGCTTTGGGAAAGGACAAGGAGGCATACAGACATGCAAAGTTCTAGCAGTAAAAGTTAACAAAAATACGGGAGACGGTGTCTCTGGCTGGGGAGTAATAAAAGACAAAAATTCGGAATAGAGGAGGGAACGGTCTATCAAGCAAAGAAATGACATGACCCTCTGATGAGGTCCCTCACCTCAGAGAAGAAACAAATGGAAGTAAAATGTAAATGTGAAGAAATACTACCAAATATACAATCACTCATTCATTTATTCAGAAAATATTTGTGGCAGGAAAGTTTAGACATGACCAATTTCAGCACAGAACTTGGATAGGGTAAGAGGAGAGTCAAGGTAACAATATATGAGCAAATATACAATATAGTATTGTGTCTTGGAAAGTGCTATAAAACAGAAGCAGATAAAGCAATAGATAATCGGCCTGACCAGAAGGTGACGCAGTAGATAGAGCATCATTCTGGGACACTGAAGCCTGAGTTCACAAGCTTGAGCACAGGGTCCACTGGCTTGAGCGTGGAATCATAAACACGACCCATGGTCGCTGGCTTGAGCCCAGAGGTCACTGGCTTGAAGCCCAATGTCACTGACTTCAGCACAAGGTCACTGGCTTGAGCCCAAAGTTGCTGGCTTGAATAAGGGGTCATTGGCTCAGTGGGAGTCCCCCCTCCTCTGACGGTCAAGGCACATATGAGAAAGTAATTAATGAACAATTAAGGTGCTGCAACTAAAAGTTGATGCTTGTCATCTCTCTCCCTTTGTCTATCTGTCCCTGTCTGTCTTTCTTTTTCTTTCTCTTTCTCCTATCTTGCTCGCTAGCTAAAAAAAAAGAAAAGAATGGTAAGAAGATGCTGTTTTAATCAAGATGGTCTTGGATAGTCTCTCAGAGATGATTGCATTTGATTCAACTTAATAAAATAAGGGAGTGAGCCCCACAAATATGTGGAGGAAGAGCATTCCATAGAGGAATTAGTAAGGGGACAGGTCCTAAGACAAGAGCATGCTCAACATCTGGTCTACAGCCAGCAGGATAAAATGAATAGAATGGGAGGAAATGAGGGTAGAGAAACGTGATGAGCCAGAGTCATGAAATTGTGTAAGACTAGGTGAGAATTTAAATTCATCTTGAACATGATGAGAATCCCTCAAAACTTATGAGCAAGAGGATGCCATGTTCTCAGCATATTTAAAAAAAAAAAAAAGAACTATTCTAGCTTCTGGATGCAAAAGGAAGAAAGCAAGAGTAGAAGAATAGACAGTTAGGAGTCAGGCTAAGGGGGAAAAAACAGCTCAGAGTAAGATAGTAGCAATGAAAGTGCTTAGAAGTGAGATGGGACATCTATGTTATGGTTACAACCAAAATATTTGCTTTGATGTTTCCAAGACTTGGCCTGAGCAACTGGATAAATGAACAGACTTGCCATGACATCCCTCATCTCTCTCGGGCTCTTTAAATGCTCTAATTTGACCCCATCTTCCACTCCCTCTGAGTTCCCTCACACCGGGTCCCCCAGAACTCGTGATACATCATGAACAAAATCCCTGACATCCTCAGTCCTTTCAATGAACATTCCCTGTGTTTTCTTTTTTTATGTTTTTAAGCCACTTTATTGAGGTATGATTGACATGCAAAGAGCTGTGTATATTTAACGTATACAACTTGGTGAGTCTGGAGGTCAGAGTAGATTGTGGTGATGGTTTCATAGGCATACACTCATCTCCACAGCCCATGCCTTCTTTCTCCCTCTCAGCCTGGCAGGGCACACAACCCTCCAGCCTGCTTCTGCCACGGCTACTTTCCCACACCCCGCACATCTGGAACCAGAAGCTATGGGTATCCTTCATGATCTTCACTGCCACCTCTCACTAACTCAAAACTGAGAAATTCAGAACCGGTGCCAAAAGAGAACCAGTGAAAGCTCACTTTTTGCTTATCAACGTCTTGTTGAAGGTGGGTATCACCTTTACATCAGTATGACAGGCAAGTTTGAAACGGATGCCAAGATCTAAGGAACTCAAACCCGGGTTGAGTTTTCCCTCTTTGTTGTGAGTAACGATTCTTGCACCAGCAGCACTCTCGGGCTCACACTGCATCCCTAAAATGCAGGGATACAGACTCCAAAGCCTAATCATTCACCATGGGAATGGCTATCAGGGGAAAATGTCGATGTTGAGATCCCAATTATCAGATTTTTCTCAGTAGTGTTTCCTGTTTGTGGCAGATTGGTTCTGCTATGTAAAGTTTTTATGGATGTGTGGAGGCATGGGATTTTTTTCTATGTGCTCACATAAGCAAAAGGGAACTTCTCCAAGGGAAGAAATCCCTTGGGATCTCTTCCCAGTCAAGACGATTCTACACTAGGGAAGGGAGGATGAACACAGAGGTCTGTGCATTTGCAAAGTCTGATTCTGTCAGTCATGGGCAAGGAAAAAGGTGAGGTTTCACACCACCTTTTCAGCCCATCACTCTCTTCAATATTTCCCACCACTAATAATATACTTCATGTGCTTGATTGAAAAGCAGTCTGTGCCTCGGAAAGATTCTCTCAGCGCCCTTTCTTAGCGCAGTCATAACGCTCATTTCAGGCTGCTGTTTGTGAGACTGTCTCACTAAACCATGAGTTCTTTGAGGACATCTGTATTCTAAGTACCAAAGCCTCTCACAGAGTTGGCATGGATGCGTGGAAAAAGTTACGTTAAATGCTTAGTAAAACGACACTGCCCAGAGGCTGCATTCCATGGTCAACCTAACTACAGCTTCTATACAACTGCCCTTTCTGGGGGTTTCCATGAAGTTGTTTCTTTTTTCTCCTTTATAAATGCCTATCTTTTACCTTATCTCAAACTTATACCACACTTAATAGTAAGTCACTGGGAAATCTTACTATAAGATGTAAATAACTAAAATATAAAATATTTATTTTGCTGTTCTCTTTTGGTTAGGTTTCTGAACCTTTAAATCTGTAAGACAGATGAGGAGGGTGGAAATTCAGACAGGGTTTCCATGATACTGTCTTGAGGGGGAATTTTTTCTTTGGCATAAAAACCTAGTGCCCACCAGAAAAAATGGATAAATTGTGGTATATTTATACAATGCAATACTTCTCAGTCATTAAATGGAAAACTTTATTGTTATGTGCAAGAACATGGCTGAATCTCACAGAAGTTGTAGCAATCAAAAGAAACAAAATAACTCCCAAAAATACATATTGAATTATTTCCTTTTCAGGACGTTGGGAGCAGAGTATACTACTCTGTGGGTCTAGGAGGATAGTCACAACCTTTGGTAAGGAAGAATTGTTTAGAAAGAGGCATGGCAGAACTTTCTGGGATGAGGGTAATATTTTCTTTGACATGAGTGTTATAGGCATGTATATACATTTGCTAGAGCTCTTAATATGGGTGTATTTTATAACATGTAAAGCATACCTAAATAAAAAGAAAACAAATATACTTCTTTATACCACTAGCAATTAGAATGACTATTAATTTTAAATATATGTGAACACATGTCTGAACTATGTATTCTAGTCTATAGATTTGTATGTCCATATTTTTGCTACTTATAATAAAATAAAATTATAAGAGGCACAATAGTCATATACAATTCTCTCCAAATTAATCTACAAATACTAAAAACAAAGCATTTTATAGAACTTGACCAACTAATATTAAAATTGATACAGAAAAGTATAGGCCAAAAACTGTCATGACCACTGCAAGCAAAATGGCCAAATAGGAGGCCGTGTTCTGAGATATGTGAAGACTCACTCTAAAGCTACAGCCAATGAGACAAAGTAATCCTGGTGTAGGAACAGGCAAACAAACAGGAAAAGTGTAAAGAATTTAGAAATAGACTCAAGTATATAGGAACGTATATAGGAAAGCAGTAGCATTAAAATCTATAGACTTGCCAATAAATTGTGTTGGAAAAACTGTATATATGGGAAAAGAATTAGAGCCTCACTTGACAATATATATAAGGTGGGGCAAAAGTAGGCTTACAGTTGTGAGTACACAAAACACACAGCTTATTCTTGTATGATTGCTTATTAATTATTGTACTATTTCTCATACAAACAACTGTAAATCAACTTCTTTTGCCCCACCCTTATATACAGAAATCTCAGATAAACCAAAAAGATAGTAGCAGAACTTTAAAACTTTTACTTTTAAAACTTATGGATAGATCTATACCATTAGGGTCTTGATAGAGGAAAGAATTTCTTTAAGAGCATTTGCACATGCAAATCAATGGTAAAAGATAAGATAGAAATATCAGATTATTTCAGTTATTCTCACTGTTTAACAAACCACCCACCAAAACTGAGTGGCTAATTACGCTCACAAATCTGCAATTTGTGCAGAACTTATGGGAGGCTTTCCTCTTTTCCTCTTCTTTACATCTGGTGCTGCTTGACTGAAGGTAAAAAACCCACTTGTGAGTGTGTGTGTGTGTGTGTGTGTGTGTGTGGTAAGAACACTTACAATCAACTCTCTAGCAAACTCCAAGTACACAGTACTGTCAGTGTTATTAGCTAGTCATCTTGCTGTCAGTTCGGTCCCCAGGACTTCCTTTGCTAGCACGACTGAGGTCCTGTACCCTCGATTGCTTCTCTACATTTCACTCTTTGCTTTTATGAGCTTGACTTTATTTATCTTTGTGGGTCTGGTTTATTTTGTTTATTGTCATGTCTTCCAGGTCTATCCATACTGTTGCAAATGGCAAGATTTCCTTCCTTAAGACTGAAAAATATTCCATTGTGTGTATGAATACATTATAAATAAACACACACAGGCAGACCTCATTTATTGCACTTCCCTTATTGTGTTTCACAGATACTGCATATTTTACAAATTGAAGGCGGGGTCTTCCACTAGCAAACAGATTACAACTTGCTTTATTGTGACACTTGCTTTGTTATGGTGGTCTGGAACCAAACCCACAATATCTCCAAGATCTTCCTGCACCACATTTTCTTTATTCATTCATCTATAGCTGAACACTGAAGTTTTTCCAATTGCTCAGCTATTATGAATAATATTACAATAAATACGGGAATGCAGACATCTCTGATGGTGGTAAGTTAATTAGCTTGATTATGGTAATCATTTGAGAATGTATACATATGTCAAATGTCACATGATATACCTTCATGTACACAATTTTTAGTTTTCAATTGTATCTCAATAAAGCTGAGAAAAATGAACAGCTCACTTTTAAGATGGCTCACTTGCATGGCTGGCAAGGCAGTGCTGGCTGTCGAGGGGCGCTCAGCCTGGCTGTGCCTGGGGCCTTGGTTCATGCCTTGGGAGCCCACCACATTCTACTGTTCATTCTGTACAGTGTGACGGCTCAGTTCCAAAGTAGAGCATCCCAAGATAACCTGGCAGAAGTAAATGGCATTTTTGTGACTTGGCTTTCAAAGTCATATAACAACGTTTCTGCCAAACTCTATTGTCAAGGCAGTCGCAAAGTCCCCCCAAGTTCAGGTGCAAGAGACATAGATTCTGTCACTACACAAGGAAGTAGCAAAGTTTAAAGCAGCATGTTGGACGGGAGATCTGGTGGGGGCTGTCTTTGGAACATACAATCTGCCAACATTAAATTAATCAAATTTAAGTTTATTTCATTAAATTAAAAACAAAAACTTTACAGAAATTAAAAGCTATAGAGTAGGTGAAGATTTCAACATATACTATTATAAAATATATATCTGTATAAAGAGCCCATATAAATCAATTTTAAAATGTGAAACAATCCAAAGGAAAATGTAATAGAAAACATTGCTTCAGAAAAGGAAATCCAAATACCAATAAAAATATGAAAATCAGCTCAATTTCAATAATAGCAATCTGGGAAATGTAAATTATAACAATGAGAAACCATGTTAAATACATCATATTGGCAAAATTTCTAAAGTCAGCCCATGTCACGTGTTGGCAAGAAAGTGAAGCAGCTAGTAGTCTCCTATAGCATGGGTCAGTTTCAAGGATTAGCTACTTTGAGGGCTAGGCAACATCTGGTCAAGCGAATGATGTACATAACCTATGACTTAATTACTACTAGCAAGTTTATACATTAGAGAAATACTCACACACACTAGGATCCAAGTTTACAAAAGAATGTTACTGCATCATTATTTTAGGAATGGTAAAATTTTTTTTAAATGCATAAATATAACAGTAAGAGAAGAGTTATATAAATTGTGGTAAGATGCATATCAAACTACATGCAAGAATATGATGGTGAACAACCAACCAACTTGCAAAATGGTCAGTACTATCTCATTTATATAGTTTTAAAACATTAAAAACAATCGTATGTATTGTTTATGAATATATACATATTCAATTATTGATCAACTCACAACCTATGCAACTTACAACCATTCGACATTACGACCACAATCTCTAGCCACGAATGCTCCGCGTCTGGAGCAGTTTCTGTATGCACCTGTATTTTGTAATTTTGGTATGTTTTGCAAATATTAAACCAGTTGTACTGGTAATGCAGTGTTTTACTTAAACCTGATGAATGTAAAAATAAGAAACAAAATAGTGTAGAGATGATACAAATGGCATAAAATGAACAAAGAAAATTATGATATATAACAATAATGAAAGAAAATTATGATAAAATATGACTTAAAGATTTTTATAACATCATTTCACAGTACTGTAATACAGCCTACTCAACTTACAACCAAATCGTATTACAACTGGTCTGTCAGAACCAATCGTGGTCATAAGTCGAGCACTAGCTGTATTTAAAAGTATAAAACCATGCATGATCATATTAAACACAAAATTCAGAGTAATAATTTCTATGGGAAAAGGAGGGAAAGAAGATGTAGAATGGAATTGGGTTGTGGTACCCCATGGCCTTAAAATTTATGCAAAATGTTTTATTCTTTTAAAATCATGGTGCCTTCTAGGAGGAAAGAGTGCAGGGTATAGCAAGGGACAAGGCTTATATATAGCAATCTTGCCTTGTATCAGAACCCATTCAATTTACCTAAGCTCAGATCATTTAGGGACCTCCTTCCAGACTCAGAGAAAAAGGCCAACCATTCTATAGTCCAAAAGATTGATTAGAATATGAACAGGACCTAGCTTATGTTTCCAGACAAATATTTAAAAATTTGAAGTCTTGTAAGTAATTTAAGTAGCCTAATACTTATTAATTTTAATGTATTCCCTAAAATTGCTCTATAAAATGTTAGCTATTGTTTGCTTCTTCAATTTTCTTTTTAGCTTAACAAAGATTTTAGTCTTATTGAGAGCAGCAGCATCTATGGTGGAAAATAGCTTCCTGGGATAGAATAACAGAACCTCTCTCAAAATATTAGAAGATAAAGGCAAACAAATTGTTTAGATTATCTTCCCAGTTTTCCTTCTACATAACCAGAAGCTGTATGAAACCCTGTCTGGTTTAATGGGTTTCTGAAGGACAGTATCAATCCCTGCAACCATCTGTTACATAATGGCTACGTATCCCACAAATGTGTGGCTTCACAAAGCAGGAGGGTTGGAGAGTTTAGCTGCAATCCCCACTCTGACATAAACCACTAAATGACCTGGGGCCAAGTCATGGTAAGCCTCCTGGGTGCTTCTCTTCACCTGTCAAATTGGCATTGTGATACTGACAATCCTACATAGGGCTTTTGAAGGTTATGTAGGTATTGGAAAGGGTTTTGAAATACCATTGTCTCTGATTGCTAGTGTCTGGGACATGGCAGAGCTTCTACATGAGTGTGTGCACACTCCACAGGTAAACACGTCAGTCCAAAAGAAGAATGAGAAGATTACCCCTCACGCTGCTGCATTCTCCTAAATGCTCCAGGATTTACCTGCTGCATCACTCACACGTTTCCACCTTTGGGGGCCCTCAGTGTGCATCACTTGAATGCAATGAGAGGGTCTCTGCATTTAGATAGAAATTAAACTGAAATACACTGATCTTATAGGAATGTTGCAACATACCTTACAACTGCTTCGCAATCCAGGCATGCTCAGACTGGATTATATTTTCCTAATCTTCATTCCAGATTAATTAATATTCTGTGCCTCTTCCTAACTGTACTTTCATTTATGCTTGCAATAAATCTGAGATACACCATTCACTTATGAGGTTTATACCTGGGGACAGAGAATATCATTAACCTTTGCCCCACAGTCTCCCCTTCTCCATAAACAGATCCTCGCCTCTTTGGTGCACAGATGGTGGTTCTCATCTGGCCTCCCAGCACCAGTATATGCCTTTTCCTATTTAAAGAAGGTGATTTTAATTCCTGTGCACAGTCTCATGAACACTCTGTGAACTCTTCCTATGATGTTCGACCCTTATATTGAGAGGTCATGCTCTGGGTGTATTTTAATCAGTTAAGGTTCATTGATAGGTATTCTGATGTTTTACTTCATGCTAAATTTATAACATTATTTCTTTGAAATTGGTCTCTTCAGTTTAAATAAGTCACTAGTACTGGATCTTTTGATTTCTCTTTAATACAAAATGTAGACTTATCTGTAAGAAATTTTAAGATTGAAGTATAGCAAAGGTGAGCTAGATGCTGCACTTTACATGATATAATAACTATTTTTATCATAGTACCTACACTTGACTAAGGGACTAAAAGATACAGGAGATAATCATTGTTAAATACAGTTTTTCTTCTTTTTTTTTTTTACAGGGACAGAGAGAGGGATAGAAAGGGACAGACAGATAGGAACAAAGAGAGATGAGAAGCATCAATCATCGGTTTTTAGTTGCGACACCTTAGTTGTTCATTGATTGCTTTCTCATATGTGCCTTGAACGTGGGCCTTCAGCAGACCGAGCAACCCCTTGCTGGAGCCAGCGACGTTGGGTCCAAGCTGGAGAGCTTTTGCTCAAGCCAGATGGGCCTGCGCTCAAGCTGGCGATCTCGAGGTCTCAAACTTGGGTCTTTTGCATCTCAGTCTGACACTCTATCCACTGTGCCACCACCTGTTCAGGCTAAATACTGTTTCTCTTGAGTTTTACTGAGGTGAATTTCCTATTTCTCCATTACAGCTTCCATATAGAAGCAAATGACTATATGCCAATTTTGCAAGGTATTCGGCTCAGGGAGTTTTTGCAAGGTATTCAAAGGAGTTTCAGTAAATGTTTGTTGAGGAGATAAATGGTCCAGGCACTGTGCTTGGTTAGCAATAAGGTGGTGAACAAGGTTGAATCTCTGAGTTCAGGCATCTTACAGTCATATGGGGAAGTGCAGTCATGTAAACAATTACAATTCCTTAATAAATAAAGGGAAAAGTGGGACATCAAGAAAGGCTCCTAACCCAGACTGGTCATGAGGTCAGAAAACATTTGTAGCTGGTTTGGAGGAAGAAAAAATGAAGGTAACAGGGTGAGGCCAGACCCTGACAACCTTACAGATTTTATTAAGAAATTTGGACTTTATCTTGAAAGCAATGTGACATTATTGCAGAATTTTTAAGCAGGAGATGGGCATAATTAGATTTTTGAAAGAACATCAGTCTATAGTATGAAAGCAAATTGAAAAAGAGACAGTCTGGAAACATAAAAAATTACTCAAGAGATAGATGGTAGCCTTAATGGGGATTTAGAAGCAGTAAAACGAGGGGAGAATTTATTTTAAAAATTTGGAGTAGAATAAACAGGACAGGGTGATTTCCTGGATGTAGAAGAGGAGGAGAAGAAGGATTTAAGAATGATGCAAGGATGAAAGGAGGAAAGCATTTGTTATATTGCAAACATTTATGGGACATCTCAATGAAAATTCTTTCTAAGTCATTGAATACAAAGAACTGAAGCTCTGGAGAGAAAGTAGGTGCAGGTATAGTTTTTTAATTAAAGTTATTGGGATAACAATGGTTAATAGGATCATATAGGTTTCAAGTGTACATTTCCATGACGCGTGGTCTGTATACTGCATTGTGTGCCCATCATCCAACATCAAATCATCTTCCATCACCATATATTTGGCTCCTTTACCTCCCGCCATCCCATTAGCTCCTTACCTCTGGTGACAACCATGTTACTATCCCAGTTTTCTGTCCCACATATGAGTTAAGTCTTAAAATTCTTAGCTTTTTCTGACTGACTTATTTCACTTAGCATAATATTCTCAAGGCCCATCCACCTTGTCCCAAATGGCAATATTTCATCTTTTCTTATGGTTGAGTAGCATTCTGTTGCATATAATACCACATCTTCTATATCCAGTCCCCAAAAAGTTAAGAGTAACATTTTCATATGATCCAGCAATCCCTCTACTGGGTATCTACCCCAAACCTCAACATGTGTTCTCAAAGACACAACACCGCCATGTTGGTCATAGCATTATTCATGGTGGCCAAAACATGGAGACAACCAAGGCCCAGTTTGAACACTGTCCTTTATAGGCTGAAATGAACGAGATTGCAGTGGAGGGTGGGGAGTGTGTAAAGTGAGAAGTGAAGAAGGCCCACAGTAAACCCTGAGAAGCTTCCACATTGAAGGGGCCCCAAGAGGAAAAAATACTTGCAAATAAAACTAAACAGGACTAGTCAGAGAAGTAGAAGGAAACAGGGGGCAGGCAGTGAGCATGGCTCCACCTGGAACCCCTCACCCATGGCAACAGAAACCAGATACACAAAGAGGAAGAAAAATTGCTCAGACACAAGTGGACAACCAGCTATGTAGCTGAAAAGAAACCAGAGGAGAATGTTCTCTGTGAAGGGTTGGTCATCACAGGTAATCAGGGTTCAGGAAAGCAAAATTCTCAAACATCAAATGAATGCACCTATGATTAATGCGGATTCATACACATCTGAAAATTCAGCCACCAGCTCTGTGAAAGGAGATATATTTAGGACCAGAGGGGTCTACGTAAAAACCCTGTGCCTGTCAGCCCTGGCCAGTTGGCTCAGCAGTAGAGCATCGGCCTAGCGTGTGGAAGTCCAAGGTTCGATTCCTGGCCAGGGCACACAGGAGAAGCGCCCATCTGCTTCTCCACCCTCCCCCTTCTCCTTCCTCGCTATCTCTCTCTTCCCCTCCCGTAACCAAGGCTTCATTGGAACAAAGTTGGCCAGGGCACTGAGGATGGCTCCATGGCCTCTGCCTCAGGCACTAGAATGGCTCTGGCTACAACGGAGCAATGCCGCAGATGAGCAGAGTATCACCTCCTGGTGGACATGCCGGGTGGATCCCGGTTGGGCACATGCGGGGATCTGACTGCCTCCCTGCTTCTAACTTCAAAAAAATACCAAAAAGACCCCACAACAAACCTATGGCTGTTATTGACAACGGATGTGATCTTGGGACATTCAGGTGAACCTAGCCTATCCTCCTGTGCAAAAGAAAATGATACCTCCACCTCACAGGACTGTAGCAAGAACTACAAAGATAAACAGCTTAGCATTGTATTTAATACATAGTAATGCTTATTAGCAAATGCTTGACTCTGAATGGATTATTTTACAGTAGTCCTTACTCTCCAGGGTCTTCCAACTTTTACACAGAAGTCACTAAACTACCTAAATGGAGGTTTGGCTTCTCCCCAATCTAATCTCTAGTTGTATTCAAATACAAACATTACCTATAGAAACAAGGACTGAAGGCTGAGAATAAAGAAGTTCTTTTCAAAATGCATCCCAGCATTAGACCAATGACTGTCCTGGTTCTCAGCGTGTAAGCCCAAGGCAGTCAGCAGCCATGCTCCCTGTGTGCAGAGCCTGCTGCCAGACCCCAGGGTCAGGGAGAAAGGTCTTAAGAAAGGACAGAAAAACTGACTGCACTGGCAAATTTGTGTCGGGTTGAGGAGGTGATAGCTACCACAAAAAGTGCCTTTACATCAATATGTGTTACAGGCAAATTAAAGAAAACAGAATAGTTGAGTTTCCTGAGAGGGAAATGACACAAGGATATATACATTTACCCAATCCTATTTCACTCATTGCTTTCTCACTGGACTTAATAGAATCAGGGAACCCCAAGTTCCAATTTGAGTTCAGCTACTCTCTAGCCATGGTCTTGGGCATATTACTTAATAATTCTAAGCTCCAATTTTCTCAGGTGTAAAAATAGAGATAAAAAGGCATCACATAGCATACGCAATATATACTACATGCTAAGCATAAGGCTTGAACATATTATGTGCTCAAGTTACATATCAGCATTAGTAATGGCAACTATATGAATACAGCACTTGTGCCCTTGACCTTGTTCCTCTTCCCCTCTGCTCCACCAGCACCTGCTTCCCCGCACCCTCCATCTCCTATAGCAGGGATCAGGAACCTATGGCTCGCAAGCCAGATGTGGCTCCTTTGATGGCAGCATCTGGCTCGCATACAAATCTTTAATTAAAAAAAATAACATTAAAAATATAAAACATTCTTATGTATTACAATCCATTCATTCCCTACTGCTCATGTTCATTCATGGTTGTGGGTGGCTGGAGCCAATCACAGCTGTCCTCCGGGACAACACCAAATTTTTATTGAATAATGCATAACGTACACGGGTCATTGTATGGCTCTCACGGAATTACATTTTAAAAGCTGTGGTGTTCACGGTTCTCTCAGCCATAAAGGTTCCCGACCCCTGCCCTATAGTATCTTCTCAGCAAGACTCACATCGCTGCTAGCCACCCACTAGCTGTGTCTTAATTCAAATTCCATGTTCTTTATTTAACACTTTTATTGTATATCCTTCTGTTCTGCTTTAATTCTTTAGTATGTGCATGTATCAATTTTCAACTCTGAAAAATTAATAAATAAAATAGTTTTAGAGAAAACAAGTAGGGAGAACAATGAGAAAGCATTCAATCTGGTTATTAGCAACTGCTATGCCTAGAAAACTAATCTCTTCTTAATCAGGAATAAATGCACACAATAAAGGACAGCCACATAACATATACAAAAAAGAGGTTGCACCTTAAAAAAGAATGCTGTAACACTCAAGAAGCAGAATAACAGTATACATTGCAAAAGTGTTACAAAGGGGAAAAATAAGTGTGCAAGAGTAAGGAAGTGACAGATAGAGACCTAAGTGGAGGGCCACCCAGGTCAGGCGATGTGAGCAGAGGCCCAGCAGCCCTGGTGGAGAGGGCTCCACTGTGCCACATGTCACATGTCGAGTCCTGGAGAAAGCAACCCTGTGGACTCTTGATCATGTTGTGACAGCCGTTCAAGCACCCTGCTGACACTATGGGGGGATGGGCTGCCGTCCACTTTCCACATAGGACAGTGTGTAGTAGGTGCTCAGCTGGGTTTGGAAGCATCTTCAGAAAGTACTACTTTACAACATCACCTGTAAGTCACGTGTGCCTCTGGTTCTCTGGATCTTGCTTTGTGGGGTTTTGCTAATTTGACAAAATCATTTCATAACTAACAAATGAGAATATTTTCCATTTGCTTCCATTTGTACTTTTTGAACCATATAGCTGGTAGCGGTAGAGAAAGATTATAAATTAGAATGAGTTCTTTAAATATCTGGGATTTCCCCCACCAAAGATGATTATGATAACAATTTTGACACCATTATTCCTTACATAAACCTGTTAGTTTTTACTATAGAGAAATGTAATTTTTGTTTTATTCTTTAGTTCACACAAAATAGAAACCAGCATCAGTCTCATTTCAATTGTGCTGAAGATATTTTAAATATATCTACATACATATGTATATATAGTGACCTGTTCAACTTCACTCAGATATGTTGTTTCAGCTAAAGTTATAAAAATGATTACCTTTTAAGCTTTGGGGAAGATTCATTCTAAATTAAGAAGTTTGGAATCATATTTCCTTTTTTTATTTATAAATAAACAAAAAGAATATGAGAACTATCAGACATATGTTCTAACTTTCTTTCCAAGTCACATTTATTGTTAAAATAATTTAGTCTAACACTACTTGTATCTGTTTTGTTACATCAGTTATCTAATGTTTTGTGTTGAATAAAACATAAGAGCAACAAAGTTTTTAGATAAAATATAGCAATATAAATATGTTTGTTGTTCTCATGGCATTCATTGTCCTGAAGCAGGATAGCAAAAATATTCTTTCGTCAAACCTTGATAATAATGAACTGGGGGTGGTTCATATCCAATAACTTTACAAGTATATCAATTAAGATTTTAATGTACTTGTTAATTAAAATGTAATTCATAGTTATTTTATAATTAAATCTTATATCCAGTATATTCACTTATAAAAATATATCCCAAATAAACTAATCCCAAATAGAAGAGAAAAACATTTATTGAAAGCTAGATATTAGTATTTCTGGAGCAAGAATTGTGTTGACCACTTCCCCCCCATATTGAGCCCATGTGGGACACTTAGAAATGACTCACTACCTACTCAACAGAGGTAGACACCCACTTACCTAAAGACATTTGAATAACCGTCTTTAACTACACTTCTTTACAAAGGCAGTCTATTTTCCTTTCCCACCTAACCTACAATTTCTTAGACCAGTCTCTTTAAGCTGTTCAGTCTTCTGCTTTAAACCAATATTATAGAGCAAAACATGTAAAAATCAATAGAGAACTAACTTGAGATTATCAGGCTAATGATACAGCTATCACAGTGTAGAATGCTTTGTGAAAAGAGTATCGCTGCTGGAGAAAAAAATCTGAATGTGTTTTCTAAGATTTCACTAGGTAGATATAAACTGCATGCATGTGCCACATTTTGTTTGGTGTTTGCCTGAGCTGCTTAAGGCTTTCGTCCAGTGGAGGGACAATCCTGCTTAATTACTATACTCCATTTGTCCTATACAGAAGAATAGTTTCTTTCTTTATTAGTGTCACCCAGCAAAACAGAACTATGACACAGAATCTGAACTCAACCCAATTAAGGAACTTTTAAGTTGGAATAAAAGGAAGAAGCTCCATGCATACCTCATAAAATCTGCATTCCAGAAATAGATCTAAAACATCCAGGTGGGCCAGAGCCAGCAAGTTCACTTTCCTGTCACTAGCTCAACACTAACAGGAAAAAAAGGATGTCTCTGCATCATCTAGGAATATTTCCTTATGTGCCAAAAGGAAATCATGGTTCCCTGGAGGAAGCCAACCCATACAAGCTCAGAGATACATGGCTGTTCACTAATAATCTCCTTGGCACAACACATACAGGTAAACAAGTAAGCAACCCTCTCACTTAGTTCTATTTAATAGACTTTAGTCTTTGTGTTTCCTCTCTAGGCCCTTTACATTTGACTCTCAATATGAAAACTATGGTTAGCCTTTAAAAAGGTAAGCTCATGTCAGTCCTTTCTCAAAACCCTGCCATCTCACTCCAAGCAATAGTGACTTATAAATCCTTTATAATCTGCACCCCCACCCCATGATCTCACATCTTCTCTTTCCTCACTCACTCTACTCCAAGAACACTGGGGTCCTTGTTCTTCTGCAAACAGAAGTCTAAACAATTTCTTTAAACTGTAGTTTCTCTATGTGGAAAAAAGCCCCTTCTCTAGATATTCCTCCATGACTAATGCACAGACTTCTTCCATGTGTTTGCTCAGTTCGAACATGCTTACACACACACACCCTATCACCATTCCCTGCTTTACTTTCACAAAGCAGCAATGGACTGGCTTTCAGAACAACAAGATACCAAAAGCAGAACATGGTATTTGGGAGTCTCCTCCAAACCCTAAGTCCTTGCCTGTTATCTTCACAAAACTTCAAACCACTGTTTTCTGACTCATTCTACTTGCACCCTTTATCCCAGGCTGCACAACCATCACCTAAATTTTGTTATTGAGTTTTGCTGTTTTGATAAAAGGGGGGGAAATGACTATTTGAAAATGGTTATTCTATATCTTGATTTCAAATTATCTCCACTATCTTCTATTAATTCCTGAACACATTACCTAATCTGGGCCTATGATTTTCCAAATGTTAAAGAAAAGATGCAGCCATTGGACCCAAAATGAAAACCAAGCCCACTTCTCATTCTGCTACTATTTGAGAAAACCCTAAGCTTGGTAGTTTAAGATACATTTAAAAATAAAAGTTGTTCTCAGTTTCCATACTAGGTATATAGCTATTGATTAGGCATTTTGTTTCTAGGTTTTTCTTTTGGATTTTTTTCATCATTGAAACAAATAGGAATTATAAAAATCTACCATAATATAATCCTACCTCATTTTTCCCTCAAAAGTCCTGCAGTAAAGACATTACTTTAATATTTACTAATTGTTTTCTATTCCCTCCCTACATTGTTTTCTTGAGAACAATAGCATCTTATAACAGAAAGTATTATCCACATACATTCCAATTTAACCCCTAACAATAATATAGGCAGATACTATGTACTGTTGACCTTTTCCCCACAAGAAGAAACATACCTGCTAAAATGATTTGCAGTTGATTGAGCAAAAATTTATAATTAGAGTCTAGTAACTATTTTTTATAGACTGCATATAAGAGGAAAGCTGCAGGCTGAACTGTCAGCCTGTGCACTGTGCTCCTGCTTCATCAACCCTTAGAAGAGGGCTCCAAAGGTGAAAGTCTGACCGACAGGACTGAGACTTTCCTTGTCTAATAGGGGCTGTACAGCTATGCCTTCAGTGGCATATTCACTGACCAGTCAGATTGACTCCATTCCAAATTTGGCTGATCAAACTGTGAGAATTTGGAGTCCTCATTTGCATGTGGGCAGACTAATTAGGGACCACGGGTCAGGACTTCTCTTTGTATAAGTCAGCACCCCTCTGACTTGGGGACCACACTTTCCCTTTCCCTGAAGACTGTTTTCCTGGCTGGAACCAAAGCTGAGAGGAGCTGTTTTGTCAGCTGGCATAGAACAGAGCAGAGCTGTTTCAGCAGACCCCAGCAGAGCAGAGCAGAACAGAATGGAGTCAAAGTGTCTAGCAAGACAGGAGCCAAGCTGCAACACCAGGGCCTGGGTCACATCTCTCCAGGGCTTCCTTACAGCCTGCTGCTCCAAGCTGTGCTATTTGACAGTCCAGCAATATCACAATTGAACTGTGCCACAGACAAGCTGTTTCATAATTGAGCCATTGCACTTAATTGAGTCTCTCCCCCTCCCTGCACCCCAAACTGGGGACTCCTGTTGGCACTGAATTGGTGGCAACAACCTTTGATTAACAGTATATATGTTAGTATTTATTTATAATAATAATAATCTTACAATATAAGCTGAAGCATTTTGTAGAGAGAAAGCTGAGATCTCAAAGAGGTAAAGTTGCTCACAACTGCATCAATACAAGTACCCAAATCTAGACCTGCAGACACACCTAGCTTCTTCCATCCTCATTGTGCTGCCTCTGCACCAGTGATCAGTCCAGTCTTGACAGAACCTCCGTAAACAAAACTTATGGCCTCATACTTTCTAGTGTTATTAAGAAAATTAATCATTAGTGTTTGCCAACATTTACCAATTTTTAGTGACCAGATTACACAACACTCTGCATTTAATCATTCACTAAGCAGCTAAATTACTATTTTAATCTAATGTTAAAAACAGCTCTTAAATTGTTAGTGTTAATGAGAAATTGTTATATCTATATTACTGACTCCCACTTCTAAATAATTGATAATCCATTCATATTGCAGCTTGTAGTATAGTATTTATTGAAACTTAGCTTAATTTTATCACATAACTTGGAAGACACAAATGCTGATGAAATTTAAATCAAGTATTTTAAATTCAAGAAAAGCAACCATATTTTAAAGTATTAGAATCCAATGGATAACATATGTGCTCTCACTTTCTCTACTCTAGCCTTCTAACTTTAGCTCCATGTGAGATGGGTCATTAAAATTTAAAAGTAATAACTGAACAGTTCTTAGTTTGTAAAAACAAGATCAGAACACAAGAAAAAAATTAGAACAATCTACTTCTAAGTTAAGACCAAAAAGTTAAAATATAAGTCAGAGAGCAGCACTTAATTTTTCTGCTCTTCATCTACTTAGCAAATGCACAAGAAATCTCAGAATGAGAAAGGAAGTTGTAAGAGCACTAAGAGCACTATAAAACAATAATATTGGTAAATGATCTGTTAGTGATGTCACTGAGATAGAGACAACAGGGTATCAATTCCCAGAGAAAAAGGGGAAATGGAGATGGGGGGGCAAAAAAGGTGAAATGGGAATGGAAAGAGACTTGCATTAGGCAAAAGGGGCACTATGTGGATAGTAAGGGTATTATATTCAGTGGGACACTTGAAACCATGTCAACATAATAAGTTAAAAATAAAAATTAAGACTAAAAATATAATAATTTTAATTCTAAAGAGTATAGACAGCATCCTATGTCAGAATTAAAGGACCAAACAAAGTAATGGTATATTTCCAACAAAGCCATTGCTTGCCTCAAACTCACTGTCAGGGGTTGAAGAGAGTGGAAAGAATAGGAAAAGAAAAAACTATGTGAAAAATTATGGACATAAACTTCCTAAATAATAAAAAGTATAAACTTATAGGTCCAACTATTCCAAGCCCCCCTAAAATAAGAAGAAAATTTCATAGCACATTATTTTCAAATAGCCTACAGTCAGTGATAAAGAGGAAATTTTAAATATAGCCAGATGTGTGGAGAGAAGACACATTAACTAGAAAGGAACAAATATCATGGTGACAGCACATTTCTCATTGGAAACATTGCAAATAGGAAAACAGTAGAGGAGTAACATCTTTACATACTGAAAGAAAAAACCTGTCAATCTAGAATTCCATATCCAGCAAAAGTATCTTTCAAACACAAAGGTGAAATAATTTTTTAATCATAAAAATGGTGAAAGAACCGGACTAGGTGGTGGCACAGCAGAGAGAGCATTGACCTGGGACACAGAGGACCCAGGCTCAAAACCCTAAGGTTGTCAGCTTGAACATGGGCTCACTAGCTAGAGTGTGGGATTTTAGGCATGACCGCATGGTCACTGGTTTGACCCCAAAAGTCACTGACTTGAGTAAGGGGTCACAGGCTCAGCTGCAGCTCCCAGTCAAGGCATTTATGAGAAGCAATCAATGAACAATTAAAGTGTCACACCTACGAGTTGATACTTCTCCTCTATCTCCTTTTCTGTCTGTTTCTCTGTATTTTTCTCTCTCTTGCTAAAAAGTGAAAGAATTGATCACCAGCAGAGTCTCTTTCACATCTATGATTCTGAGCCCGAGTTACTTTTCTTAGGTAATCTATTGGGTAATCACTATATATTATCCAGTATTCTAGCACATGGTAAAATGAAGCTAGCATTGATCCAATAAACAGAGACTCTCATATTCATTTTTGATGTCTAAAAATTGTTAGTATCATTTTCCTGCCAGAAAAGAAAAATAAGTAAAAGTGATATTTCAAGAATGTTTTATGGTTTTCTATCCCAGAAATGATAACATACAGTCTATTCATATCAGGGCAAACTACACGATCACAGTGGTGTCCACAAAGCATGTGTGGTTCCTGGAGATTTTTTTTTTTTTTTTAGCAATGGAAGGATATATCACAAGGTCCTGGCCAATTGGCTCAGTGGTAGAGTGTCTGTCCTGTGTGTAGAAGTCCTGGGTTTGATTCCTGTCAGGGCACTATCTGCTTCTGCAGCCCTCCCCTTCCCTCTTCTCTCTCTCTCTCTCTCTCTCTCTCTCTCCTCTTTCTGCAGCATGGCTCAAATGGAATGGTTGAACAAGTTGGCTCTGGGTACTGAGTATGGCTCCATGGCCTTGCCTCAGGCACTAAAATAGCTCATTTACAGAACGATGGAGCAGTGGCCCCAGATGGGCAGAACATTGCCCAGTAGGGGTCTTGCTGGGTGGATCCTGGTCAGGCGCATGTAGAAGTCTGTCTTGCTATCTCCCTGCCTCTCATTTAATGAAGAGAAGAGAGGAGAAGAGAAGAGAAGAGAAGAGAAGAGAAGAGAAGAGAAGAGAAGAGAAGAGAAGAGAAGAGAAGAGAAGAGAAGAGAAGAGACATCACAAGTATATAAAAGTAATTTTCTATTACATTTGAAAACTCATGAGGATTCAGTTATGGTTAATTTTTCATCTAGTACATAAAAGAGAATGTGTCAATAATTGCAAGGGACATTAAAAAAACTTAGAATGATATGGGAGACTAACTCCTCCCAGTTTATCTAGGCCTTTCCCAGTTTTATCACTTAAAGTCTCACATAGTGGGACCCATGTGAGGTGGTTGGTCATGGAGGCACTTTATTGATTGGGATTATGAGAAAGTTAATTATAATTATGGGCAAAATGAAAGCTCATTTACACTCTAGACTTTAGAGTCAGGGCTAAAATCAGAATATATTTTCATGACCTGATATAGACCATTATTATAAATTAAGGATGGGGTCAGACATTGAATTATACATACCTAAGTCCTAACATAAGGTATTGACACTACATTGTCTCAGATAAATGTCTCTGTATTCCAAATTCTCTACATGCAATGCAAGTAAACTTGGCTCTTGTTGGTTTCATTTTTTAAATTAACTAAGCTTAATTTTCCTTGATAGTTAACACTTTAATTCATTTAAAATATAAGAAGTACAGACTAATTAATTATAATACATATTATGACTATAAATAAGTATTTGCTGTCTTCTTTTCTCAGAGAATCTCTCAGTACTATTTAAAGGAAAGTTATCTACTGCAAAAGGTTAATCAACTCAAACGCAATGAAAGGTCTGACTTTAACTGAAAATTCGAATGTCAAAATCTGAGACAAGCTTTAAATAGAGCAAAACAAATTTAACATGTGTGACGCTAAAAAAAACTCCTTCTTAGATTTACATCCCTCAAATCCTTACCAGGATGACAGTGCATATTTTGGGAGAGTGACAGTAGACACTTGCTAAAACAACAGTACACATTTTGATGCTAATTTCAAACATTGAACTGTGGTCTTTGGTCATGAAGTAATTAAGTTATAAAGCAATAACAGAAAGATACCTGAAAAAATTCTCAATATCTGAAAATTAAAGTATGTTTCCATATAACCCAATACCTAAAAATTTAAAATATATTTCCATGTAACCAGAGATCAAGTAGAATATTCCAGGAAAAATCAGAAAACATATTTAGTTAGATGAAATAAAAACACAGTGTAACAGAATGTGTGAGACAAAAATATGGCAGGGTTTGAAGCATAACATATAGCATTGTATGCTCATATAAAAAAAAGATTTCAAATCAACTATCTGAAACTTTTTACTGAAAAATAGAAAAAAAATCAAAGTAAAAGCAAGCAAAAGTAAAGAAATAATCAAGAGCAGAAATCAATCAAGTGAAAAACCAAAACAATAGAGAAACTTAACGCTGATTGCTTGAGATCAATAAAATTGATAACTCTTTAGCTGATTAAAAATGAAAAAAAACAGAAGCATGAATTATCAAAATCAGGAAATGAATTAAAGTACAGGTACATTCATCAAAATAGATAAACTATAATGTACTACTCAATGAAGAAAAGTCATTATTATAAAAAAAATGCAAGATTAAATAGCATAGCTTGGTGTCACATACAAATTAGTAAAACTATACAGAAAAGCATTTAAATGATAACCACTAAAATCAGGAATCTGATTACATCAGTACAAAGGAAGAATGATGTAATTAAGACTGGACACAAAGAGCCTTTCAAAAGTATCAGTAATGTTTTGTTTCTCAAGTTGGGACATGAATATTTTTTTATTGTTACTTAAACCATAGGAGGAAAAAATTAATGTCTCCCAATTTCTTAATCAATAAATCTAATTTTTGTAAATCTTCAAATTTCTTCTTTTTTTTTTTTTACAAGGACAGAAAGTCAGAGAGAGGGATAGTTAGGGACAGACAGACAGGAAAGGAGAGAGGTGAGAAGCATCAATCATTAGTTTTTCGTTCTGACACCTTAGTTGTTCATTGATTGCTTTCTCATATGTGCCTTGACTGTGGGCCTTCAGCAGACCCAGCAACCCCTTGCTGGAGCCAGCGACCTTGGGTCCAAGCTGATGAGCTTTTGCTGAAGCCAGATGAGCCTGTGCTCAAGCTGGCAACCTCGGGGTCTCGAACCTAGGTCTTCCACGTCCCAGTCCGACACTCTATCCACTGCACCACCGCCCGGTCAGGCAATCTTCAAATTTCTTAACAAGAAGTAGCAACTTCCAGAAAAACTGTCAAATAGATCTATAATTAAGCAGGGATAGGCTAAAAGAACTTTTTTCCTTCTCTAGACATACTCGCTTCTGCTACAAGCAGTCTCAAAACAGCAGAGACCTTACAAAATGCTTTTTTTTTTTGCAGGTAGAGCTGCCACATATTAACTAAACAATGTAGCACTGAAATAAGCTGTGAATGTTAAAACCTCTAAGCTGGATGAGAGACTCAATGCTGGCAATATTTTATATTCGGAATTTCTTTTTACAAGGGTACATTTTTATTTTACCCCAACCCAACCAACCACTCAATATGAAGAAATAAACAGGGATAGAGGACATTATGCTTGAATGGTTGAGACTAAACTTTAATTTTCATTTTAGCCACAAAACTCTCTGAGTCATAAAAGAGATGTTGGAATGTTCAATATGCTTTGCCTTTTATAACTATTTGTTTTTCAAGAGAATCTGAGGAGTGAGCTCAACATTCTCATTTCCCCACAACTACAAAAGTGTATCTTACTAAACAAGCTGATCACTAAATTTGGCAAAGGAGAAATTCTGGACAAATCTGTTTGTCATAAGACACTCCTAGATCCAAGATTGCAGCAGAGTAGTTAAATGTTACATTCACCTCTTCCTAAGACAAAACTAGAATTACAACTAAAATATAGAGCAATCAATCTGAATAACTAACTGAAGACTAGCTGAAGAGAAGTCATATGACCAAGGATTTACAGAAGCTACATCAAGACTGGTAGGAAAGACTGAGACACGAAATGGGTTGGCCCTGTTCTCATGGGCAGCAGCTGAGTTTCCAGAGGAATATCTCAGCTGCAAAAGGTTCTATCCAAGAAGCATAGGGTCTCAACCTCAATTGGGCTCCTTACCCCAGAGCAACAGAAATGTTAGAGGTGTCTACATAACATCTGGCTATGAAAATCAGTGGGGATTCTGTCTTCCAGGGAGAGACAAGAGTCTGCTATAGACACAGGTACCCTCTTAAAGGGTCACACACAAAATCTCCATCACAGCTACTCACCTTGGGCTTCAGCAGAGGGAAAGTAAAGAGTAAAGTCATGTGAGCACAGACTGGCATTTGTGGCTCTGAACAAAGAGCTGAAGGGACAGCTGCCAACTCTTGCACCTAATCACTATGCTACACCATGGACACCATCTTTCTTAGGGCACCCCTTTCCTTACTCCATCAGCCTAGGAGAAGGCAAGAGTCCCACCATCTATCTGGAACCCCTGTAGCCCAGGGGTCGGGAACTTTTTTGGTTGAGAGAGCTATGAACGCCACATATTTTAAAATGTAATTCCGTGAGAGCCATACAATATGTTTAACACTAAATACAGGTAAATATGTGCATTTTATGTAAGACCAACACTTTTAAAGTACAATAAGTCTCTAAATTCTTTTAAATAACATTGTTTGTTATGCTGTTGCTAACCAATGATGAATAAAGTACTTCTTACCAGTAATGCAACTTCTAGTGCTGCATAGTTTTGCTGATGGCTTTGTACTCTGGTTGATACGTGGTGAGATTAAGCTTCATGCAGGTGTTGAGACTTCCATCTGTTAAAAGTGATTGTAGGTTGATCTTAATGTTCTTTAGATGTGAGAAAGACTGCTCACATGCATACGTAGAGCCAAAAATTGTCGGTACAGCAATATTCACACGCTACAGTGTGTGTGTGGTATGTGACGGGAAGCGCATTCCAAGTTCTGACAATCAGCTGGTCCCGGGTTGAAGTTTTTTTATTTCTCCCCACTTGTGTTTGCTCGCCAACTCTGCTTGCTGTCGTGCAAGTCTTTCCAAATCTTCATTCAGTGACTTGAACTTATTCACTCACATGTCTGAGGCCTTCAAGTCAGCAGCTTGTAGCTCAAAATATCTGATGTAGACACCGGGGAGGTAACTCAGGTCAGCGCTGTCCACTGCACACTCGTGTGGATGGGTGATGAACTTAAAAAGACAAGTGCGCTCACAAAATTCTCCAAAGTGTGCTTTGAATGACTGCAGGAGATTAGGTGTGAAGCCCGTTATCTGCTGGAGATCAAAATGTTGAGAAGGGTCACTTGCTGTGCATGCATCTTTAAACTCTCCCAGTTTTTCATAGTGTAATAGAAGACCTGTTTCAATGTCGGTGATGAAGAGTTCCAGCTTGTTTTCAAATGCAAACACTGCTTGTTGAATGAATAAGACTGTATTTCCAATGCCTTGCATTTTCACATTGAGCTGGTTCAGATGTTCAGTCATGTCCACGAGATAGTAGAACTTCAGGAGCCACTCAGTGTTAGCTAACTCAGGATGCTCAACATTTTTCATTTCAAGAAAAGTCTGAATTTTGCTGACAAGCCGCAAAATGGCTGAGAACCTTCCCTCTTGACAACCAATGCACATTGCTGTGCAGAAGCAGACCAGGATATTTATTCCCAACTTCATCCAGCAGTGCTTTAAACTGGTGATCATTTAAAGCTCGGGAAACAATAAAGTTGACCACCCCAATGACCAGCAACATCACCTCACCAAGCTGCTCGCCACACATCTGAGCACAAAGCGCCTCCTGATGTAGGATGCAATGAAAACTTAAGATGGGTCTCTTTACATGTGCACGAAGAAGTGCTACGAATCCTCTATTTTCCCCACCATGCACGGAGCACCATCAGTACACACCAAAATAAGTTTATCCATTGGTAGATTTTTTCCTTTAGCAAACTCAGTGAGAGACTGGAATAAATCCTCTCCTCTTGTCTCTTTCATAGGCAAACAGCAAGACTTTCCTCACAACAGCGTACCTTGCAATCATGCTGAACTAGGATAAATGGCTTACATCTGATGACTCATCCAAAGCGAGAGAAAAGAATGGTGCTGTATTTATGTCCTTTACTTGTGTTGCCTCAATTTGATTTGCCATCATGGTGGTACAATCATGAACAGTTCTTGCCAATAGAGGCATGTCCTTTATTCATTTGATGATCTTGTCTTTATCCGAAAAGTCATCAAAAAGTTCATTGGCAACATCAAGCATGAATGTTTTGGCATACTCCCCATCTGTGAATGGCTTTCTGTTTCTCACAATTGCTAAAGCACCATCAAAGCTAGCTGAATTCCAGTCACCTTGTTGGGTCCAAACACAAGGTTGCTGCTGACTAGCTTGCACTCTGCACAGTAGATCTTGACATTCTTTGTTCCTGCTGTCCCCCGCTGGATATTTCAATGCAAATATAGTATGGCATGTGTGTCAAAGTGCCACTTTATATTTGACTGTTTCATCAAGGCAATTTTATCATTGCATATTAGACACAGTGCAGAACCTGCTCTCTCCACAAAGGTGAATTCCTCTGTCCAGTCCTGCTAAAAAGTACAATACTCCTCATCTTTTTTTCTTTTAGCCATCTTCTTTATCAAAAGGGTTTCTGCAATTAGCTAGCTGACTACTTGATTAAAAGAGGGAAGTTTACTTCCTGACCTCACAACGACCGCAGTACATTACACATTATCCAATAAAAATTTGGTGTTGTCCCGGGGACAGCTGTGATTGGCTCCAGCCACCCTCAACCATAAACATGAGCCGTAGAAAATGAATGGATTGTAATACATGAGAATGTTTTATATTTTTAACATTATTTTTTTTATTAAAGATTTGTCTGCGAGTCAGATGCAGCCATCCAAAGAGCCACATCTGGCTCGCGAGCCATAGGTTCCCAAACCCTGCAGGAGCTTAACCCTGTGAAGCTTGTGCCCTGTTAAGAAATGAACTGCCTGGGCCAGAGTGTAGAGGGCTGGGCAAACCCAGTGGATTTCAGTGACTGAGTTGTGAGGAACAAGGGACATCAATCTAACTGGTGTATCCCCCTCAAGATAAATACATTAGCTCCACTCTCTGAGCCTTCAGTAGTCCCATCTTCTTGGCTTCTGGTGGCTCCATCTGCAAAGGTCTGGGAAGCATCTGGTAAAGAACTGAGTTGTGTAGCTCTGGTATAGGATCCACTGACCCTCACCTTTACCCAAGCCTGACTGGCTCCTCCTACTCATGGAAAATCCACTAGCTTCATCCTTCTAACTACTGGCAGCCTTTCACTGTTGATATGGGTCTCCTGTCAGAATCTGGGACAGTCTAAGTTGTGTGGCCATTTTTCTCTCACATGCCCAACCAGCACAGAGCCTTCCATTCACACAGCTAAACCTTGGGGTGTTTGGGCCTGATAAACTTTATTGGTCTCACTCTGATGACTCCTAAAGACCCATCCCACCACAAAGGTGTGTGAGCACCGCAAGGGTAGCAGACTTGATATACCTAGGGACATTTGCTATGTGTAATCTAATGAACAAAAACTAACAAACAAAATAGAAATAGACTCACCAAAACAGAGAACAGACTGACATCTGACATAGGGGAGGGGTTTGAGGGGCTGGGTAAAAATGGTGAGGGGATTAAGCAAAGAAAAAAACCTCACAGACACAGATAATAGTATGGAATTACCAGGAGAAAGTGGGGTAGATGGAGATAGAAGGGGGGGTGATAAATGGTGATGGAAGAAGACTTGACTTGGGATGGTGTACACACAATACAATACACAGATGATATATTATAGAATTATATACCTGAAACCTATATAATTTTATTAACCACTGGCACCCCAATAAATTCAATAAAAATTTAAAAATAAATAAATAAATAACACTCCTTTGGCAAAGAATACAAAGAGAAATTGAGCAAAACTGCCCTTATTTAACCTTCTGAGAATGGTAATATGGTGGCAACTAGAAAAGTGTTGAAGCAAAAAGCAAAACTGGTAAGATATGAAAAGGTACTTTAAAACAAATGTACTAGCATTTGAAAGCATTAACATGATAATATGGAATTGATAATATTAAATGTAATCCTAATTAATGCCAATTTGTTGGGGCCAGACTTTTTTTTCATAAAACTGTACTAAAATTAGCAGTGGTAAGTAAGCAACCAACGTGTTAACAATTCAATAGTATCATCTATGTGAAACAGTGTATAGCATGACAACACCTACACGTAAATAAGGACATGGAATGGTAATGACATCACTGGACACAAGACTCCTCGAACCACATTGCTACTAATTCTATCTCATCAAGGATATGAAATCCTCCAAATCAAAAACAGAGGTACTATAGCAGCCCAGAGGATAGGCCAATGTTTGGCTACCATGGGCAGTTTAAAGAACAGTTTCTTGAACAACACATGAAATGGGGAATTTTATGAGCAAGTAAAAGAAAATGAAAGGAATTGTACCACTGAATACATATAATCAGCTGAAAACCTCTTCCAAAATACTTCTACCTGTCCTGTAAATCTTCATTAGCACATTTAATAGAAGTGTCGTAGTCTCCTTAAATTCAAATCCATTTATTTTATACTACCAAGTTGAGAAACACCTGATTAATAAAACAGGTTGCCTTCCCATCTACTACAATTTTTATTTGCATATAATATGTGTCAGGGGAAATATCTGCTGACTTGTGCCCTATTGTTTCTCTTCACCAGCTTCATGATCAATTTATGGAGATTATCAACATTCATCACAAGATCGAGGACATCGCTAATGGGCTGTACCTGGCCAGGCTGAGAAGGTGATCACCAGGACAGAGGGTAGCACCTTTGTCTCGCTCACTGGTCAGAATGCTTCTGCTGAAAATCCAAAGGGGAGAGAAGCTCATGCTGCAGTAGTCACCAGCGTTGATTCGGTCATGAAGCATCATTTACAAGAAACAAGCTCAGAAAAAGTCCCTCACACACTGCATCACATCAGTCAAAGACAAGAATGAGTAACAGACACTAAAAAGAGTAAAATCTTTTATGATTTTACTGTAGGACAAATCAGAGAATATTTTCATTCATTTCAGAAACTGTAATTTTGTTCTTGGTGAAAGCTTGGGTCCATACAGCATAGTAGGCCTGCTGGACTACCATGAGTCTGATATGATTGCATGTATGGATTTATTTAAAGCAGTGGTTCTTAACCTTTTTTGAGGTACCAAACCCACCAATTTCATATGCGCATTCACCAAACCCTTCTTTAGTGATAAATGAAATATGATTTTTTTTTCGAAATTCAAGACATAGGTATATGTTTTATGTTTTTTTACTGGTGCACAAAATGAGCTGTACATGAACATCACCTTGCTCAAAGAACAAAACCAACAAAGTGCATAAACTCACAACAAATTACAGTATTACTTTATTCTGGCCTCTGTGGCAGAGGCTTCTCCCAACCCCTGAGACCGACTCATCGAACCCCTAGGGTTCAATAGAACCCAGGTTAAGAACCACTGGCTTCAACACTAAAATGGAAAAAAGAAACTAAGTTCAATAATAAGTACTCCATGAAAGAAAAGAAAGTGTGCTCTGCAGATCCATGCACAAATTTCTACAGATTATGGCACACATGGTGCACAGCTGTTGACTAAATCTGGCCCATGGGGGCCAAGGTAAAAGAAAACACAATTAGAGGTGAAATAAACAGGTGTTTTCCTTTGTTTGTTTGTTTTCATTATTTGAGTGGGAAGAGCAAGGTAACTTCCTAGATGGTAAAGTACACAGAAGAATTTCAAACTCTTCATCTAATTGCTTTGTCTCTTAAGTGACAGTGTTCTTTCTGGAAATAAACACATCTCCATACCCACAGAGTATAAAAATGAAAAATAATGTCTTCTGGCCTAAGCTAAAATTAAAATACATTTGTGACACTAAATTCTACTCTGCCCTGTTCTTAAATATTATATAGGCATTAATGCCGAATTTATTCTAGCCTACCTCTTATTACAGGTAAGTCTAATTTTCTTATCTTCCCTATAAGATATAAACTTCTTGAGGGCAGGAATATTATTCATTTGTGTCCCAATCACAGATCTTGCATAAATATTTATGAAATGATTTGCATCCAGTGGACACATAAAAATATCTGTAGAATGAATCAATTCTGAGACCCTGGGAAATGCTATAAGAACAAGGTCTTGTTTGGAATGAGGCTATCTGAGACAAGTGTAGTCTATTTATACAGGTAACAAAGTTCACTTGCTGTTAGCGATTTAGTGCAAGGAAACAAGGTGGACACTTCAAGTAAAATTTTCATGTTTCCAAAATAGAGAGTTAACAAGGAGAAATTTTTTCTCTCTCTAATCCATTTCTATTATATTGCTTGTATACTACTTATATAAAGTATTGACAGTTCCTTTTATTTATTGATTGATTGATTATAAATAATAACCAATGGGAGAGTGAAAAAGAGAGAGAGAGGGAAACAGAAACATCAATCTGATCCTGCATGTGCCGTGACCAGGGATCAAACCCACAACCTTTGAGTATTGGGATGATTCTAAGAAACAGAGCCATCAGGTCAAGGCACTACTTACATAGTTTTAAAACACTGCAGATCCTAACAGACACATAAAATAAAGCTGTACTACTGTGAATGTGGGTGTATACATATGCACATACACACACATATATATTACACACATATATACATTATACATATATGTACAGTGGGCTGATTTCAACCTAAAAACTATCAGTATGACATTGGCCATAATGTCTCTATGAATATTTTAGGCAGAAGGAGTTATGTAAAAAAAAAAAAATTGTATGTTAAGTACATACAAACGAGGGAATCACAAGTATTTTTAAATGAATGTATGTTTATACACACACAACATATACATACATGAATAGAGAGCACTGAAGTAGTTATCATTAGAAAAGTAAAATTAATTAGACACCTTCACTTTCTCTTTAGTATTTTTAATAATGACATAAAATCTTCTGTATACGACCACCCCTCCAATAATATTTTTAGTCTTGATGTAGCCCTGGGATAGACTGTTTTAACCAGCATGATGGCAGTACCCAAGTGAGAAAATCTCAAAGAAAAGAATATTAGAAATAAAATTAAGAACAATAAATCTAATACCCTTCACACTGTCATACTTAAGATATTTCTTCCAAGTTTTTTTTCTTTAATAGTTCTAGGGATTGTTTTATTAAGAATAATGTCACTGACTTTAAAAACCTCTATTAGAGATCCCGGAGTGGGGACGAAAGATGGCGATGGAGTAGGCGGACGTACCAACTTCCAACTCCCAGAACCAAAGTGGATTATAACTCAATTTTAAGAACCATCATCTGGATAAACCAACTTTGAACTAAACTAAGTGGACTCTTCAACCAAGGAACACTGCAGAAGCCACACTGAGACAGGTAGAAATAGCGAAAATGCAAAGAGGGCTGCCCAGCTCCCCGGAACAAACGGCAGCCCGGAGAGACCCGCGTGGCGGGAGGAGAGTTTAGCGGAGAGTGAAGGACCTGGGTCCCAGGAACCAAGCCCCAGCTTGCAGTCCCAGAGCCTAGAAGAGGCGTATGGATAGCATTGAGCTGTGAAGCAAGTGAGGATACTGTTTGTAAAAAAGAGATAGTTTTCTCAGACCCAAGAATCTTTTCAAAGGGACAGGGAAGAAACCCTCTCTCACAACCACGCACCCGGGGCTCTGGGGAACGGGGACAGAGGAGAGGAACAGAGCAGCGAAAACAGAGAGTGGACTGAAGGCACGAGGACACTCTGAGGGACAGCCATCCTGATCCCTGGGCTAAGTCATTTCCCTAAGCGAAAACAAATATTTCCCCCGGAACTAGCAATACCAGCAAAGGGAGACAGGACACTAGCCAAACAAGCTCTCCTGCGGCAATTAGAGCAGAGCTGCTTAGAGGGAGGGAGCTCCCAAGCCTACAGTGTGGAGACTTAAGACACTGCCATCACTCTGAGGGTTGCTGAAGGGATGTTGGTGGCAGGACGCGGTCCTCTCGGCATGGGTGGAGGCACAACCTATGTGAGCTTGGTCTAGCCCAGCAGGGGCGGAGGGGACGCGCGAAAGCGGTCCGGCAGCTGCGGGACTGCCTGTGACCCAACTTGTGGGGAAAAATACGGGCAGAGATCAGCTCTGCGACCCTGCGCAAGCCGGCCCTGACCGCGGGAATGGGAATAGGACCAGGGACAGGCGAGGGGCTTGCGGCTGAGCTCACGCTGCCAACCATGCCCGGGTGAAGAAACCGCAGTGGTTTGAAATACTACATGCGTGCGAGCTGACTTTCGCGGCTGAGCTCATGCTACTAGCCCCACCTGGCCAGAGAAACCCCGGTGGTTTGCAAACCTACATGCGGGAGCAGGCGCTGAACGTGGGGGCGTGGTAGAGTCCGGATCGATTGGAAGCTAGCAGCTGAGCTCACACCAGCAAACACGCCCGGCACAATAAACCGCGGTTTGAGACCCTGCGCTGGAGGGCCCCGGCCTCGAGGGTGGGGCTAAATTCTGGACGGGCAAAGGCTCACAGCTGAGAGCACGTCAAAAGTCCCGCCCAACCCAAAAACTGTGGCGAGCAGGCTCTGACTGCGGGGGCTGGGCGTAAGCCTTCCGGAAAGAGGCTGGGTCCACAGATGAGCAAAGGTGCTCACCTCTGCCCCTGGTGATCAGGACTGTGGCTTGAGTGACAGCCCATCCCGCAAAGGAGAGGCAGAAATCACAGCAACAGCCGCAGTAGGCTGTCACTGGCAACGCCCATACCCAACCACCCTAGGCAGCGGCAGAGGGGGTGGCAGGCCTGCAGACAGACCACAACTAGAGAAAACAAAAGGAACACCTACTGGACTCCAGTGGCCACAACTTGCCTATACACAGATTAAATGGGCAGGCAGAGAAATGCAAACCAAATGAATCAAGAGAAATCCTCAGAGAAGGACCTGAATGAACCAGATATAACCAAACTACCAGAAGCAGAATTTAGAATAATGATAGTTAGGATGTTCAAAGAAATTAGAGCAACAATGGATAGTTATTATGAACACCTAAATAAAGAGATAACAAGTATAAAAAACAAAATTGAAATAATAAAAAAGAATCAGACAGAAATGACACATACAGTATCAGAACTGAAGACCACAATGGAAGGAATTAAAAGCAGGATGGATGACGCTGAGGATCGAATAAGCGAGTTAGAGGACACAATAAACAAAGGCACAGAAGCAGAGAAGAAAAAGGAAAAGAGACTTAAAAAATGTGAGGAAACTCTAAGGGAGCTTTGTGACAACATGAAGAGAAACAACATTCGCATCATAGGGGTGCCTGAAGAAGAGGAGAGAGGACAGAAAATGGAAACTTTGTTCAATCAAATAATAGCAGAAAACTTTCCTAAATTAAGGCTGGGAAACACTCCACGCATTCAAGAAGCACACAGAACTCCATTAAAGAGAAACCCAAAAAGATCTACACCAAGACACATCATAGTTAAAATACCAAAGCTAATGGATAAAGAAAAAATTTTAAAAGCTGCTAGAGAAAAACAGGCTATCACCTACAAAGGAGCCCCCATAAGGATGACATCGGACTTCTCAACAGAAACACTTGAGGCCAGAAGGGAATGGCAAGATATAATCAAAGTAATGCAGAACAAGAATGACAGCCAAGAATACTCTATCCAGCAATGCTAACATTTAAAATTGAAGGAAAAATAGAGAGCTTTCCAGACAAAGAAAGCCTCAAGGAATTCATTAAAACCAAACCAATTCTGCAAGAGATACTAAGGGGCCTGTTGTGAACAGTTCAAAGGGAGGAAAGAATATAGCAAAAGAAGAATACAGTTTTAAAGAATAAAATGGCAATAAACAACTACATATCAATAATAACCTTAAATGTAAATGGATTAAATGATCCAATCAAAAAACATAGGGTAGCAGCATGGATAAAGAAACAGGAACCATACATATGCTGTCTACAAGAGACACACCTTAAAACAAAAGATGCACATAGAATGAAGGTAAAAGGATGGAAAAAAATATTTCATGCAAATGGAAATGAAAAAAAAGCCAGGGTAGCAGTACTTATAGCTGACAAAATGGACTTTAAAACAAAGGCTGTAGTAACAAATAAAGAAGGACACTACATAATGTTAAAGGGAACAATTCAACAGGCAGATATAACTATTATAAATATCTACGAACCAAATATAAGAGCCCTGACATACATAAAGCAGACTTTGATGGACATAAAGGGGGAAATTAACAGCAATACTATCATAGTATGGGATTTCAATACCCCACTAACAACACTGGGTAGATCCTCAAGAAAGAAAATCAATAAAGAAACAGCAGACTTAAAGAAGACATTAGATCAACTTGATTTAATAGATATCTTCAGAACTTTTCATCCTAAAGCAGTAGATATACATTCTTCTCAAGCGCTCATGGTACGTTTTCCAGGATAGACCACGTGTTAGGACACAAAAATGATCTCAATAAATTTAAGGAGATTGAAATCATATCAAGCATTTTCTCTGATCACAATGCCATGAAACTAGAAATTAACCACAAAAGAAAAACTGAAAAATACTCAAACACTTGGAAACTAAATAGCATGATATTAAATAATGAATGGATTCACAATGAGATCAAAGAAGAAATAAAAAAGTTTCTAAAAAAAAATGGTAATGAGCATACATCAACTCAAAATTTATGGGACACAGCAAAAGCAGTACTGAGAGGGAAGTTCATTGCACTACGGGCATATCATAAGAAGCTAGAAAAAGCTCATATAAGCAACCTGACACTGCAGCTAAAAGAACTAGAAAAACAACAACAAATAAAACCCAGGACAAGTAGAAGGAAGGAAATAATAAAGATCAGAGCAGAAATAAATGACATAGAGGTTAAGGAAACAATACAGAGGATAAATGAAATCAGAAGCTGGTTCTTTGAAAAGGTAAACAAGATTGATGAACCTTTAACTAGACTCACCAAGAAAAAGAGAAAGAGGTCTCAAATAAATAAAATTAAAAAGGACAGTGGAATAATAAGAACTGATACAACAGAAATACAAAGCATTGTAAGAAAATACTATGAAGAACTCTATGCCAAAAAATTAGACAATCTAGATGAAATGGACAAATTTCTTGAATCATATAAACTTCCAAAAATGAATCTGGAAGAATCAGAACACCTAAACAGACCAATTACAACAAATGAGATTGAAACAGTTATCAAAAAACTCCCAAAAAAGAAAAGTCCTGGGCCTGATGGTTTCACAAGTGAATTCTATCAACAATTCAAAGAAGAACTAACTCCTATCCTCCTCAAGCTATTTCAAAAAATTCAAGAGAAAGGAAGACTTCCAAACTCCTTTTATGAGGCGAGCATAATTCTGATCCCCAAACTGGGCAAAGACAACACAAAGAAAGAAAATTATAGGCCAATATCCCTGATGAATTTAGACTCTAAAATTTTCAACAAAATATTAGCCAACCGGATCCAGCAATATATGAAAAAAATCATACACCATGATCAAGTGGGATTTATTCTGGAGAGGCAAGGCTGGTTCAATATTCGCAAATCGATCAATGTGATTCATCACATAAACAAAAGGAAGGACAAAAATCACATGATAATTTCAATAGATGCAGAAAAGGCATTTGATAAAATACAGCACCCATTCATGCTCAAAACTCTCAGTAAAGTGGGAATACAAGGAACATTCCTTAACATGATAAAGGCCATCTACGACAAACCCACAGCAAACATCATACTAAATGGACAAAAATTAAAAGCAATCCCCTTAAGATCAAGAACAGGCAGGGTTGCCCACTTTCACCACTCTTAATCAACATAGTTCTGTAAGTTCTTGTCTGAAGCTATACCAATCAGACAAGAAGAAGAAATAAAAGGCATCCAAATAGGAAAAGAAGAAGTAAAACTGTCATTATTTGCAGATGATATGATATTGTATATAGAAAACCCTAAAGTCTCAGTCAAAAAACTACTGGACCTTATAAATGAATCAACAAGGTGGCAGGATATAAAATAATACACAGAAATCAGAATCATTTCTGTATACAAACAATGAACTGTCAGCAAAAGAAATTAAGGAAACAATCCCCTTCACTATTGCAGCCAAAAATATAAAATACCTAGGAGTAAATTTAACCAAGGAGGTTAAGGACTTGTACTCAGAAAATTATAAAACATTGATAAAAAAAAATCAAGGACGATACAAACAAGTGGAAGCATATACCATGCTCATGGCTAGGAAGAATAAACATCATTAAAATGTCTATACTACCCAAAGCAATTTATAAATTCAATGCAATACCAATTAAAATACCAATGACATACTTCAAAGATATAGAAAACATATTTCAAAAATTTATATGGAACCAAAAAGAACACGAATAGCCTCAGCAATCCTAAAAAGAAAAAATAAAGCAGGAGGTATCACTCTTCTGGATATCAAGGTCTACTACAAGGCCATTATACTCAAGACAGCTTAGTACTGGCATAAGAACAGACATATTGATCAATGGAACAGAACAGAGAACCCAAAAATAAACAAGCAGCTTTATGGACAACTGATATTTGACAAAGGAGGAAAGAACATACAATGGAGTAAAGACAGCCTCTTTAACAAATGGTGCTGGGAAAATTGGACATCTACCTGCAAAAAAATGAAACTAGACCATCAACTTACACCATTCACAAAAACAAATTCAAAATGGATAAAAGACTTAAATATAAGCCGTGAAACTATAAGCATCTTAGAAGAAAACATAGGTGTTAGGATTGCGGGGACGTTAAGAATTCATGTCTAGGACAGCATGACCCAGAGAAGGAACAAGGAAGATAAAAGGCGTAGACCATAGGAGTTAGGCACAGTTAACTGCACCCACGTCATGTTATGTTTAGCTAAAATAGCAAAACCGTTATTGAAGGTTTAAGCAATAATTGCATGAACTGTTTTTAAAAATTGCCCACTGACCGCTTGTTACTAGGCCATGTGACTGTGTGTAATCTTCTGCCCACCTATAGCTAACTGCCAAGTTTGCTTCTGGATCTGATGCTTGCTTGATCAGCTATATAAGCCATAGTCTGTAAACACTCGGTGTGACTCAGAGGACAGCCTTTTTGAGTGCTGTAGGAGCTCACCCCTCACAGGTTTGCATTTTGGCCATAAAAATTCTTTTGAAGTCCTGAAAGTCTCCGATATTTGTTTTTGCATCCAGCGTATCCAACATTTGGGGGCTCATCCGGGATCCCATTACGGGATTTGATTGGAGACTGAGGGGACAGCTCGAGCTGGTAATTCTGGAATTCCATCTGTTTGATTTTGGCTCCAGAGCATTTGTAGTCTGAGGTGATAGACAGGAAGCTGTCTGTGACTCACCCAGGCCCTCAGGGGAAAGCAGGACGCTGCTAGCTGAGGCATTTGCATAATTGAATTTCTTTGCACTAAGCCGCGTGGCAATTTAACAGGAGTGAATGTCTGGAGTGAGTGCGGAACGATCGTTCATTTCTATTGCTTTGTATCTTTGTTGTGCTGTTGTCTTTTTGGTATTATTAATTTTAGAAGGCCTAGAGGCCGAAAAAGCAAGAAATCAGAGAAGAGGGCTATTTGTGTGACAGGTGGCAGTCAGGACCAGGGTAAAAAAAGGTAACAATCCAGCTCGTCCCAGCAGACAGTCATCTAGACTCTATCCTGTCCTCCCTGAACCCCTTGAAGACCCTGCAAATCCGGTGAATATTCCACCACCATATCAGAGGAAAAGGGAGCCAGATTCCACTCAGCAAGATGAGGTTTTGAGTACCCCACACGGGGGGGGGGGGGCACGGCTTATGCTTTGCCTCCTTCAGCGGGAGGCGCCGCTGTTTTGCCTCCTTCAGCGGCTTATGCCTTGCCTCCCCCCGCGGGAGGCGCCGCCGGAGGCGCCCCCACCATTAGATGCGGGACCACGAGTTCCATCCCACATGGTCTATGTGCCCTTTTCCACTAGTGACCTTTACAACTGGAAGCATCAAAACCCCTCCTTTTCAGAAAAGCCTCAAGGGTTAATCTCATTACTTAAGACTGTTTTTAGGACCCATCAGCCAACATGCGATGATTGTCAGCAGCTCTTGCAGACTTTGTTCACCACTGAAGAAAGGAACCGTATAAATCAGGAAGCAGAAAAGGCATTCCGGGAAGACGGGGGGAACGGAAAGAGAATTAGAGGAAGTTCTCCCTAGGCAGCCCCTGAATTGGGACCCAAATGTGAAAGAGGGAAAGGAAGCACTCACCCAATATCGCTGGGCTCTGTTATGGGGGTTAAAAGCAGCAGCCAGAAAACCAACAAACTTCAGTAAGGTAAGTGAGGTTATTCAGGGACGGGACAAATCCCCCGCTGCCTTTTTAGAGCGGCTAATAGAGGCCTACCGGGTTTATACCCCAATAGATCCAGAAGCGGAAGAAAACCGCAGGTTGGTTAACATAGCTTTTGTAACCCAGGCAGCTGCAGATATTAGGAAGAAGTTGCAGAAGCTAGAGGGATTTGAAGGAGAGAATAAGAGCAAGCTTCTAGAAATAGCCCAGAAAGTATATGTGAACCGAGATGACCCGGAACTTGGAAAAGCTGCAGTAAAAATCCTCCTAGCAGCTCAAGAAGGGAAAAGAAAGGGAAAAAGGGAACCACCCAGCCGTGGGAAAGGAAAGAATCCCTTCCAAGGAAAAACTGGTAAAGATCAGTGTTCTTATTATAAGGAAAAAGGACATTGGAAGAAAGACTGCCCAAAGCTGAGAGCTGGGCAGCCTGAAAGGAAGTCGCAGGTGCTCCTACAACTTGACTAAGGGGGCCAGGGCTCTATTCCTGTTGGCTCCCAAGAGCCCATGGTCACCTTGACTGTCGAAGGAAGGCCGACAAACTTCCTAGTCGACACGGGAGCCACTTATTCAGTTTTAAAAAGTCCACAAGGGAAATTACAAAAAGAGACTACCAAAGTAATAGGGGTGACTGGCAAAACAATGTCCTACCCGCGGGCAGTCGCTCGAATAACGGACCTAGGTCGGGGCACCATCACTCACTCGTTTCTAGTCATTCCAGATTGTCCTTACCCACTCCTGGGTCGAGATCTCTTGCAGAAGCTTCATGCCACAATCACCTTCAAGCAAGGAGGTGACCAAGAAAAAGGAAGTCTGCAGGTAACGGTGCCTCTGTCTGAAGAATATTTGATAGCAACCCTTCAGGAAGGTAAGGACCGACCCATTGGGGTCCCAGAGGAAATTAGGCAACAAGTTCCCGGAGTATGGGCAGAAACTAACCCGCCAGGCTTAGCAGCCCACCAGCCCCCGGTCATAGTGCAATTGCTAAGCACTGCTAGCCCCGTGCGGGTAAGGCAATACCCAGTTCCAGCTCGGGCCAAGCAAGGGATAGCACAGCACTTGAAGAGGCTACTAGCGGCAGGTATCCTCCGGGAGTGCCAGTCGGCGTGGAATACACCTTTGTTGCCAGTTCAAAAACCTGGGACCCAGGACTATCGCCCGGTGCAAGACCTGCAAGAAGTCAATGCCCGGGTAGAGATTATACACCCCACAGTGCCAAACCCCTATACCTTATTGAGCTCCTTGCAGCCCACGCATACCTACTATTCAGTATTGGATTTAAAAGATGCATTCTTTTGCATTCCACTAGCTGCAAAGAGTCAGGACATGTTTGCCTTCGAGTGGAATGACCCTGAGAATGGACTAATAAGACAAAGATATGCTGGAGCAGCGGTAACCACCCAGGACAGCGTCTTATGGCAAAAAGCGTTGCCAAAAGGTATGTCTGCACAGTGGGCAGAATTAATTGGACTTACGCAAGCCCTCCAAATAGCAAAAGACAAGGTGGCCAACATCTACATGGATAGCAGATACGCTTTTGCCACAGCCCACATCCATGGGGCTATTTACAGGGAAAGAGGCTTGCTAACTACTAGAGGGAAAGAAATCAAAAATAAGACTGAGATCATGGCCTTACTTGATGCCATTTGGTTGCCATTAAAGGTAGCCATAATCCATTGCAAAGGGCACCAAGAGGGGAACTCTCCAATAGAAAAAGGAAACCGCTTTGTTGACACAGCGGCAAGGGAAGCCGCAGAACAAGAAGTCTCTAACGTGCTCCCTCTTTTGCCTCACCCGTCTTTGCCTCCAAAGCCTAAATATACTCAAGAAGAGGAGGAAAAAGGGAAGCAACTAGGGGGAAAAAGGAACAGCAACGGGTAGATTGAGCTCCCAGACACAGACTTTACTTACCTCACGGGGTAATTAGGGAAATTTTGAAAGAAATTCATGAAAGCTCCCACTTAGGACAAAACAAAATAGAGCAATTAATTAGGAAATATTATGAAGGACCAGGAGTTAAAGAAACTGTACATTCTATTGTTTCCAGGTGCCAAGCTTGCGCTAAAGTGAATGCCATAAACAAAAGAATTCCTACATTAACACTATATAGAGGAAAAAGTCCAGGAGAATTGTAGGAAATAGATTTCACTGAAATGACTTCGGGCAAAGCAGGGGAACAAATACCTTTTAGTATTAGTAGACACCTTTACAGGGTAGACGGAAGCCTTTCCAACCCGAGGGGAGACAGCCTCCACGGTATGCAAGATCTTATTGAGAGAGATCATTCCCAGGTATGGGATCCCCATAGCAATAGGGTCAGATAATGGACCAGCTTTTGTATCCAGAATTTCACAGGAACTAGCTAGGAGATTAGGAATTAATTGGAAATTGCATTGCATTTATAGGCCTCAAAGCTCAGGGCAAGTAGAGAGGATGAATAGAACCCTAAAAGAGACTATCAGTAAGTTACAGGAGGAGACCGGCGAAAATTGGGTAGAGTTACTCCCCTTTGCCTTGTTTAGAACTAGGAATACCCCCTACACAAATAAATGGACCCCTCATGAGCTTATGTTCAGGCAACCCACTCCACTGGTACCACAACTTACAAGAGAAGTAATAGAAATGTCTAATCATAATTTCCTCAAGTCTTTACAGGCCCTGCAGCTCATTCGAGCGGAGGTACGGGCAGTGCGTGAAGGACCACAGCAGCCCCAGGAGAAGCAGGGGGGCTCTAGAAGAGAGGAGGGATCCTTCATTCGGGTGGAGCACATGACCCTCAGTGAGGAAAGGGAGGAAACCTGGGCAACAGAGAGGAGACAGGCAGAGGAACTAGTAGGCACAGGGAAGAAGGGAAGTGCAGAGAAGGCAGGGACCAAATGCGAAGGAATAGAGCTATCGCTAGATGTGGAGAGGGAAGGAAGGGAGGAAGCCATGAAGCTAGAGAGGAGAGGTGGTGAAGGAAAGGTAGAGCAGAGTGGAGGTAAGGAAAAGCTAGAGGCAGGGAAGGAAGTTGAGGAACCATTAGGAGGAGAAAGCAATGCAGTTGAGGGATCATTGAGGGCAGAAAAGGAAAGAGGTGAGGAAAAACTCAGGGTAGACAAGGAAATTGCGGGACCCCTCCTGGTCCTACTTTTAGTCTTAATAATTGGACCAATCATTCTCAATAAACTCCTGAGTTTTATTAAAGAAAGGCTAGAAGTAGTCAAGCTTATGGTTTTATCTCAGCCATACACACTGTTAGCCAGAGAAGAGGCCGAGTCAAGGGTTTGACTCATGCCCAAGAAGAAGAGGAAGTGTTAGGATCGCGGGGGCATTAAGAATTCATGTCTAGGACAGCATGACCCAGAGAAGGAACAGGGAAGATAAAAGGCGTAGACCATAGGAGTTAGGCACAGTTAACCGCACCCATGTCATGTTATGTTTAGCTAAGATAGCAAAACCGTTATAGAAGGTTTAAGCAATAATTGCATGAACTGTTTTTAAAAATTGTCCACTGACCGCTTGTTACTACACCATGTGACTGTGTGTAATCTTCTGCCCACCTATAGCTAACTGCCAAGTTTGCTTCTGGATCTGATGCTTGCTTGCTCAGCTATATAAGCCATAGTCTGTAAGCGCTCGGTGTGACTCCGCGGACAGCCTTTTTGAGTGCTGTAGGAGCTCACCCCTGCGCAGGTTTGTATTTTGGCCATAAAAATTCTTTTGAACTCCTGAAAGTCTCCGATATTTGTTTTTGCCTCCGGATTTCCAACAATAGGCAGCAAGCTTTCCGACATCTATAGCAGCAATATATTTGCCGATTTATCTCCACGGGCAAATGAAATAAAAGGCAAGATAAACAAATGGGACTATATCAAACTAAAAAGTTTTTGCACAGCTAAAGACAATAAGAACAGAATAAAAAGACAAACCACACAATGGGAGAACATATTCAACAGCACGTCTGATAAGGGGTTAATAACCAAAATTTATAAAGAACTTATAAAACTCAACACCAGGAAGACAAACAATCCAATCAAAAAATGGGCAAAAGAAATGAATAGAAATTTCTCCAAAGAGGACATACAGATGGCCAATAGACATATGAAAAAATGCTCAACATCACTAATTATTAGAGAAATGCAAATTAAAACCACAATGAGATATCACCTCACAGCAGTCAGAATGGCACTCATCAGCAAAACAACACAGAATAAGTGCTGGCGAGGATGCGGAGAAAAGGGAACCCTTCTGCACTGCTGGTGGGAATGCAGACTCGTGCAGCCACTGTGGAAAACAGTTTGGAGATTCCTCAAAAAATTAAAAGTCAAACTGCCTTTTGACCCGGCTATCCCACTTTTAGGAATATACCCTAAGAACACCATAACACTGTTCGAAAAAAAGAAATGTGCCCCCATGTTTGTGGCAGCATTGTTCACAATAGCGAAGATCTGGAAACAGCCCAAGTGTCCGTCAGAAGACGAGTGGATTAAAAAGCTTTGGTACATATATACTATGGAATACTACTCGGCCATAAGAAATGATGACATCGGATCATTTACAACAAAATGGTTGTACCTTGATAACATTATACGGAGTGAAATAAGTAAATCAGAAAAAAAAAACTGAGAACAGCATGAATTCATACATAAGTGGGACATAAAAGTGAAACTATGAGACATGGACAAGAGTGTGGTGGTTACGGGGTGGGGGGAGGGAGGGGAGGGTGGGAAAGGGAGACGGGTAGGGGCACAGGGAAAACCAGATAGAAGGTGACAGAGGACAATTTGACTTTGGGCGATGGGTATGCAACACAATTTAATGATAAGATAATCTGGAGATGTTTTCATTGTACATATGTACCCTGATTTATTGGTGTCACCACATTAAAGTTAATAAAAAAAAAACACCTCTATTAGATTTTTAAAATCATTTGGGTTTTATATATTCTTAAGAGAAACTTATAAAATTTCCCCAAGTTAGAAAATAATATTTAGTATTTTTAAATTATATTATTTTTCTATAGAACTTTACATCTCTGTACATAGAAAAGATTTCAAGCCATGTAAATATGTACATATTTGTTTTTACAAAAATATTTAAATCTAAATAGTCCTTAAAATACAAACTTCATATATTTATATTTTACCCAAAATACCTTTAAAAATATTTATTTCTCCCCATATCTCAAGTTTATGGTCATTCTATACTTCTGACCCAAAAGTCTCATCACATTGAACTACAAAGCTTAAAATCAAAGAACTCTCAGCATTTGTATTACTAGCACTTAAATTCAGGATGTGGTTTTCAACCACCTTATATTTTCCCTGATTGCAGGAAAAGCATTCTTAGTCACTGTCTTTCAGAATGTGTATAAAATTCATCTAAGAGTCAACACATATATCTAACTTAGAGAGCATCTCTCTTCTAACGTAACTTTGAGAATAGGGTGTAAATACATATAACTACTCATCTTCAAATCACAGGCGTGGTCATCCTAGAAAGGCTAATTATTTTCCAATTTAAAAATGACTGCCATAAAGCTCTGTCTTGGGTAATATTCAAGGTGATTGTATTAAGAGCTTTAATAGGACGGTGGCTTGGATAATTTACAGCAATGCCAGCATCCCTTTTGCAGCCCTGAATCTGCAGTGTCTGCCCCCATTGGGTCACCACAGGTTTGCTGCTAGAGGTGCACAGCTCTTAGTCATCCTCAGTATGATTGTTACAGCCACACTGTCCCCAGGACAACCGTGGACACACTCAAGGCAGAAGGCAACAGCCCATGATCTTCATTCTCCAGGTTCTGACATGAGGCATTGTTCTGATTTAATTCAACAAATCTTCAGAGCTTTCAGTGGTTTCAACAGACTTTAATCTCTTGTTGTAATTAGTGCTCCCCTACAGACTTGGCATATTATCTAGCCATTATATCTCTGGCCTTAACAAATCTCACTGCCCTTTCACTAATTTGACCAAAGGTCTCCTTGTTTCCAGAGCTGGTGATTTCCACCCCTAACATAGATTCTGGTAACATTACAACACATAGAAAATGCCCACTTAAAGCTTACGGTATATAGAATATAAGTCCTTTGCTCTCAGAATTCTTCATCTCAGCAGTTCTTGGGAATTCTCAATGTTAAGGGAACTGTGAAGGTAGAGATTCAAAAAAAATTATTATTTTCTATTTTATATTCTATTTTTCACACAAGCTAAAACCACCACAATTATTTCTTGGAAAACTATCCATTCATTTCTACACAAGACCTTGCGGTCATTTTCAGATTATTTTCCATCTTTCTCTGGCCTTTTCCCAAAGTCATTTCTTATAAGAGTAATAAATTTAAACTCAAAACACTAGAGAAATAAAACCATATAGAACCAGTTGCCTAACCATTTAATTTTTCACAGCTGCCACCAGAGGAAGGAAAGAAGAAGAAATATGTAGACATAATATATAAATAACATAATTGACACAATTATGTTCTTATCAGCAGCTATGAAAATCTAAAAAGGGATATAGCCGGAACATTGGCGGGGATCGAGTCTAGACGTATCAGTGAACCGCTGTGAGCACAGTTGAACACATCAGCATCGTGTTTTGTATTTTTAGTGCCCCAGGCCTTTATGCTGTTCTTTCCACCTTGAATGCTCTTTCTTCCTCACTCTGAAAATTCTAAGCCTTCAAGACCATTTCAAATGCCACTCATCAATGAAGCCATAACCCCAATAAATACCAAGAGCAAATAAATTACTTCCTCTTCAGTGTTCCAAAAGCAGTTTTTCTACATTGCACTATAATTGATAATCCCAAATCCCACTTCCACACCTCTCCACCACCATCACCAGGGTTATGAATAAAACACATGATGTTACATAAACTAGACACCCATTTATAGCAAACTGAATGATCAATAAGCCTATAAGATCTCTTCCATAGGAAAAGAAATCAGAAGTCAAAAAGCAGAGCAAAACTCAGTATAGCCTTTAAATGGAGTGTTATGCTGTCATTAAAATTTTGTTTGCCACATGTTAAGAAATAGTTCTAATATAATTTTAGGTGAAAATAAAAAGCAGAAAAATAAAATACACAGAATTCTGCTTTCTGCCATGTATAAAATATATTTTTGAAAAACTATTTTAAAAATACAACAAAATATTAACCATATCCTTAAAATTATAAAATAAACAAATAGATTTAACTCTTTTTCTCTAAATATGAAATGACTTATATAAACAAACTTCTTCCCTGTTTCAGCCTTAAAGGAGGGAGGAGAGAACATGTCAGAAATTTCTGTAAAATATATCACAAGAGAGAGCAGAATGAGGAAAAGATTAATTCTAAATTTTTATACGTGAAGGAAATCCCTACCTAGAGGTCAAGGGCAGTACCAATACCCCAAGGAAAACCTCTGCTAACAGTCCCAAAATGTGGGTGTCCTATATAGGTAAGAAAGGACTGTGAAATAGTTAGTCGCAGCAAGTCCTGCCAGCTGCTGCAAAGAAAGGCACCTGCTCCAGTACACGGCATAGCTGCCCTGACACGCACACCCAGCCTCCTCTCAGAACAGCCAGGAGGAAAGCCAGGGAAGCTTCTAGAACACAGTATTTAAGAAATTTAAGGAGGCACCAGGTGTCAGGGTTCTGCAAGCCTGCTAGTCTACTCACTTGCCTCACATTAGTCTGTGAATGTCTGGCTATACAGGCTGCATTAAAAATAAATAAAATAAACCCAAACATTTTGAAAAGATGCCCAGCAGCATGGCAAATGAGATTACTGCAAAGACGATGCTGTCTGCTCACTCCCTCCACCTTGAAAGGCAGCTCCAACGCTAGTCTAGATAAATAAAATTAAAGTAATTCTAATGTTTTCTTTCTCATAAAGAAGAAATGATACAACCTCCAATATTAAACAAATATACACTACCCCAACACTGAACAAAACCGTGGGTAACAGGATGAAAAGCAGTAAGTGACCAATCTAAAGGAAATAAAACAATAAAAACATTTTGAAATCTTAATGTAGAACTCTCATGCAAATTTGAAAACACTGCATCTGTAAAGAAGGACATAATAAAGAAAAATTCTAAAACATACCTTAAATTTACAATAATTAAAAACTATGATACTAGCACCAGACTAAACAGATTCGAAAATGAACATAATAAACATCACAGAAATAAGAATTCTAAAACATACTTTAAATTTACAATAATTAAAAACTATGATACTAGCGTCAGACTAAACAGATACGGAAATGAACACAATAAAAATCCCAGAAATAATCCCAAATATGTTAAGAAATGATTGATTTGACTACGATTATACCAAACTTTGTGTACAATAACTTTAAAACCACACTGAAAACAAAATCAAAAGGTAATTGAAGGTAAACAAAGCTAAATGGCAATAGAGATACAAAGTTTCAACATGAGAAAGGAAATATTATTACAATGGGAAGGGCTCCCAAAAAAGTAAAGGCCCACATTCCAATAAATAAATATATAATTCAACTTAACAAATATATGTTGAATACCGCATTCATTTGCTAGCATTACCATAACAAAGTACCACAGACTGGGAGTTTCAAACAACAAAAATTTTATTTTCTCATAATTCTGGAGCTAGAAGACCAAAATCAAGTTTTCAACGGGGTTTGTGTTTTTTGAGGTCAAGGTCTCTCTCCTTGACATGTAAATGACTCTCTTTTCCCTGTGTCTTCAGATAGATTTCCCCCCTGTACATGTCTGTGTCCAAAATTCCTCTACTTATATGAACACCGGTCATATTGAAGTAAGGCCCACCCTAATGACCTCATTGAAACTTAATCATTTCTCTAAAAACCCTCCCTGAAAATACAGTCACATTCTGATGTACAGGAACTTCAGCATATGGTTTCAGGGAAAACAGGAAGAAGGTGAACAGAGGGCAGCCTATAACAAGTACCTACTATTTTCGAGGTATTATTCTAAGTACATCAGGGAATGAAAGAGACAATAGTCCTTGCCTCATGCAGTTGACACTCTCTAGAGATATCCATGAGAGATGGAAAATAAACAGTTAACATAATAAATTATATGCATTAGAAGATAGTAAGAGCTATGGAAAAAACTAAAACAGTAATTTAAGGGGGATCACAAATGCATGGTATGGGGGCTATAATTTAAAAATAGGATGGTCAAGGTAAGTAGGATTCATTGATAGATGACATTTTAACCAAGACGGGCAAAAGTAGAAAATGATAAATCACATAAGAGTTAGAAATGTGCATTAAACATAGGAAAATGTTCAACTGCAACAAAGCATCATTTATTGTCTAGTGAACTGACCAACAAAAGTTGAAAATAATACCAAATGTTGGTCATGGTGCAGAATGAAAGGTTAAAGGGAATATGAATTATTATAATCACAAAAGTGTTAAGAAATTAAAGAAAACATACAGAGAAAAGGGCCCTTACATTATCCCATAATCAAAGTTGAAATTCAGGTGGGCAAAAGATCTAAATGTGAAGGGCAAATATAAAAATGTAAAACACAAAAAATTGTAACAAAAGAAAATGTTAATAAATACCCACCTGAAATAATTATAAAAATTTCTTAAGTTTCAAAAAACACATATCATACCTGTAAGAAAAAGAATGATTAGCCATTCAACAAAAAACATTAACTCACTGGGAGAAGATAATTGTAATATTTAAAACCAATAATAGATAAATATCTAGGAAATATTGTGACTATTCACATATGAAAAGGTAAAAAAGGAAAACTTATAGCTGGGCAAAGAATAATACACAATTACCTGAAAAGAATGTTGGAATGGCTAACAAATAAATGAAGAGACACTTAAACTCACTAGTAACCAGAGAAATGCAAATTTCAGTAATAAAATACCAATTTATATAGCTAGATTTACAAAACTTTCAAAGGAAACAAATACCAAGTGTTGGCAAAGCTATTAGAAGAAGTAGAGGGGGTCGGCAAGATGACAATGGAGTAGGCGGACATACCAACTTACACCTCCCAGAACCAAAGTGGATTACAACTTAATTTTAAGAACCATCATCTGGAAGAACCAACTTTGGACTAAACTAAGAGGACCCTTTAACCAAGGAACACTGAAAAAGTCACACTGAGACTGGTAGGAAAAGCAGAAACGCAGAGAGGGCTGCCCAGCTCCCAGGAGTGAACAGCAGCCCTGAGAGACTCGCATGGCAGAAAGTGAGTTTAGCGGAGAGGGGAGGGTCCTGGGCCACAGGAACAAAGCCCGAGCCTACAGCCCCAGAGCCTAGAAGAAGCGTATGAACAGTATTTAGCTGTGAATCAAGTCAGAATAATATTTGTGAGAAAGAGACAGATTTCTCAGACCTAGGATTCTTCTTAAAGGGACCGCACAGAAAACCTCTTTCACAACCACTCACCTGGAACTCCGGGGATGGGGAGAGAGGACAGGACTGGAGTAGCAGAAAGAGAGTGTAATCTAGGAGGCGCAGGCAGAAATACTTTGAGGGACAGCCACCCTAACCCCTGGGCTGAGTCACTCCCCAAATCTGAAGTGAATATTCCTCCTGAAACCAGCAATAGCAGCAAAGGGAAGCAGGACACCAGCCAAACAAGCTCTCCCATGGCACTCAGAGCAGAGTCACTTAGAAGGGGGCTTTCAGGAATACAGTATTGAATGATGATGGTCTGAGGAACAGCGCCCCCACCACACTACTGAGGGCTCACCAGAGGGCAGGCAGCAGCGGGACACGGAAGCGTGGTCCCATCAGCGGGGACAGAAGCTAGGCCAGCTGCTACTGAGACCCAGTGTGAGCTCAGTCTCACCTGGCAGGGGTGGAAGGGGCACACAAAAGCGGTCAGGCCAGCTGCATTCCTGCCTGCAATCCCGCCCGTAGGGGAAAGGTGAAAGCCTGGGAACTGCAGAGACACGCAGCTGAGAGTGGGCACGCAGCCATGCCCAGCCCACAAAGCCAGGGCTTGCGGCCCGGATGCATAAGTGCAACTCCGCCCATGGGGGCTGGGCAAAAGCCAGAAACAGGCGAAGATCTACAGCTGAGCAAAGGTGCTCACCCCTGCCCACAGTGCTGAGACTTGTGGGTCCAACAAGCAAACATAGCTCCGCCCACAGAGGCGGGTTGAAAGCATGGGAATAGGCGGAGACCTGCAGCCAAGCAAAGGTGCTCACCCCTGCCTGTGGTGACGAGGCTTGCAGCCCTAGGTGAGGCGTGCAACACCACCCACGGGGGCCAGGTGAAGGCTGAGGCCAGCCAAGGCTTGTAGACCTGGGCACGTGAACACAGCCCCTCCAGTAGAGGAGAAGCAGAAACAACAGCCACAGCTGCAGCCAGCCAGTGCTAGCAATGCCCATACCGAACGGCTGAGGCAGCCATAGAGGGTGTGGTGGGCCTGCAGACAGACCACACCTAAAGAATGCAGAAGCCACACCCATTGAACTCCAGTGGCCACACCCTTCTTATACACAGAAAAAATGGGAAGGCAGAGAAATTCAACCTAATTGAATCAAGAGAAATCCCCAGAAAAGTACTTGAATGAGTCAGATATAACAAAATTACCAGATGCAGAGATTAAAATAATGATTATTAAGATACTCAAAGATCTTAGAATAACAATAGATGGTCATTACGATCAACTAAATAAAGAGATAGCAAGTATAAAAAAAGACATTGAAATAATAAAAAAGAATCAGTAAGAAATGACAAATACAATATCAGTAAAGGAAGAAATTAAAAGCAGGATGGATGAAGCTGAGGATCGAATCAGTGAGTTAGAGGACAAGATAAATGAAGGCACGAAAGCAGAGCAGCAAAAAGAAAAGAGACTCAAAAAGTCTGAGGAAACTCTGAGAGCTAACATCCGCATCATAGATGTTCCTGAAGAAGAGAAATAACGTCCACATCATAGTTGTTCCTGAAGAAGAAGAGAAAGAACAAGGGATAGAGACTTTGTTCAATCAAATCATAGCTAAAAACTTCCCTAAATTGATGCAGAAAAAAGTCACACAAGTTTGAGAAGCACAGAGAATTTCATTAAAGAGAAACCAAAAAAAATCTACACCAAGACATATCATAATTAAAATATCAAAGCTAGGTGATAAAGAGAAAATATTGAAAGCTGCTAGAGAAAAAAAGGCTATCACTTACAAAGGAGCCCCCATAAGGATGACATCCAACTTCTCAACAGAAACACTTGAGGCCAGAAAAGAATGGCAAGAAATATTAAAAGTAATTCAGAACAATAACCACAACCAAGACTACTTTATCCAGCAAGGCTATCATTTAAAATTGAAGGAGAACTATAAAGCTTCTCAGACAGAAAAAAAAAGCTCAAGGAATTCATTACAATCAAACCAATGCTGCAAGAAATGTTAAGGTGTCTGTTATAAACAGATCTCTGGGGGAAAAGAATATAGCAAAAGAGGAATACAGCTTTAAAGAATAAAATGGCAATAAACAACTACATATCAATAATAATCTTAAATGTAAATGGATTAAGTGATCCTATCCAAAGACATAGGGTAGCTGCGTGGATAAGAAAACAGAACCCATACATATGCTGCCTACAAGAGACACACCTTAAAACAAAAGATGCACATAGACAGAAGGTAAAAGGATAGAAAAATATGTTTCATGCAAATGGAAATGAATAAAAAGCTGGGGTAGTGTTGGGCAGATAAAATATATTATGCTCACTTTGTTAAAGATGGTGCTGCCCACATGCAAGTTTTAAGAGTAAGCTTTCCCCCCACACCCTTGACTGGATGATGTGGGTGATACACTCTCATGAGGTATCCTCCCATTATGCCTCAGATAAGTAACTTTGTATAAGAGACTTCCTTGTTTATAGATTGGATTAAAGGTTTGGATTTCTACACTATAAAGGGGGGCAGACCGGGAGCTTGCTCCCTTGGTTCCTGAGGTTAGTATTAGAAAGGAGAGCAGAGTAAGGTCACATGGAGGCCAGGAGAAGCAGCCAAGATGTTGGAGTGCTGAGGAAGAAGCCAGTTTGTGCAGAGTTTGTACAAGAGGAGATGGGGAACAGAGGTGAATAAGTCTGGTAAGCAAGAAATCTTTGATTATTAGGAAACTCGGATAAGTCAGTAGCTTTGTGAGCACTGAATGAGTGGGTTTTGGAGCCCAGTGTGTGTTTTTACTTGCCCGCTGGGTGCAAGCTAGAATTAAAGCTGATGGCTCACCACTTCTTGGCTCCATTGTTTCATTACCAACTGTCCGAATCTAATGTGAACCTGCATGGGTAAGTGGCTGCTGTGATGGTGGCCATGGCCACTGGCTTTACAGGTAGCAATACTTATATCTGACTAAATGGACTTTAAAACAAAGGCTATAGTAAGAGATAAAGGAGGTCACTACATAATGATAAAGAGAGCAATCTAACAGGAAGATATAACCATTATAAATATCTACGCACCTAATATAGGAGCACCTAAATATATAAAGCAGACTTTGATGGATATAAAGGGTGAGATCAACAGAAATACTATAAAAGTAGGGGATTTCAATATCCCACTAACATTACTAGATAGATCCCCAAGAAAGAAAATTAACAAATAAATAGCAGACGTAAAGGACACACTAGATCAACTCAATTTAATAGAGAGGGAGGTTAATAGCATTACAGGCATATCTTAAGAAGCTAGAAAAAGCTCAAATAAACAACTTAACCCTGCATCTAAAAGAACTAGAAAAAAAACCCAGCAAGTATAGCCCAGAGGTAGTAGAAGAAAGAAAATAATAAAGATCAGAGTGGAAATAAATGACATAGAGGCTAAAGACACAATACAGAGGATCAATGAAAAAAGGAGCTGGTTCTTTGAAAAGGTAAACAAGATTAATGAACCTTTAACCAGACTCACCAAGAAAAACAGAGAACATTCAAATAAATTAGAGTGGAGAAATAACAACTGACACAACAGAAATTCAAAGAATTGTAAGAAAATACTATAAAGAACTGTATGCCAAAAAATTAGACAACCTAAATGAAATGGACAAATTTCTGAAAACATATATTTTAAAAATCAATCTGGAAGAATCAGAAAACCTAAACAGATGGATTACAACAAATGAGATTGAAACAGTTATCAAAAAACTCCAAACAAAGAAAAGTCCTGGGCCTGATGGCTTCACAGGTGAATTTTACCAAAGATTCAAAGAAGAACTAACTCTTATCCTTCTCAAGCTATTTCAAAAAATAAGAAAGACTTCCTAGCTCCTTTTATAAGTCAAGCATAATTCTGATTCCAAAACCGGGCAAAGACAACACAAAGAATGAAAATTATAGGCCGATATTTCTGATAAATCTAGATGTTAAAATCCTCAACAAAATGTTAGCAAACCGAATCCAGCAATATATGAAAAAAATCATACACCATGATCAATTGGGATTTAGTCTAGGGAGGCAAGGCTGGTACAATATTCGCAAATCAATCAATGTGATTCATCACATAAACAAAAGGAAGGACAAAGATCACATGATAATTTCAATAGATGCAGAAAAAGCATTTAATAAAATCCAGCACCCATTCATGATCAAAACTCTCAGTAAAGTGGGAATACAGGGAACATACCTCAACGTGATAAAGGCCATCTATGACAAGCCCACAGCAAACATCATACTCAATGGGCAAAAATTCAAAGCAATCGCCTTAAGATCAGGAACCAGGCAGGGTTGCACCTCTTTTACCACTCTTATTCAACATAGTCTGGAAGTCCTAGCCATAGCATTAAGACAAAAAGAAGAAATAAAAGGCATCCAAATTGGAAAAGAAGTAGTAAAACTATCATTATTTGCAGATGATATGATATTGTATATAGAAAACCCTAAAGTCTCAGTCAAAAAACTACTGGACCTGATAAATGAATTCAGCAAGGTGGCAGGATATAAAATTAATACTCAGAAATCAGAGGCAATTTTATACACCAACAATGAACTGTCAGAAAGAGAAATTAAGGAAACGATCCCCTTAACTATTGCAACTAAAAATAATTAAATACCTAGGAGTAAATTTAACCAAGGAGATTAAAGACTTGTACTCGAAAAATTATAAAACATTGATAAAAGAAATCAAGGAAGATACAAACAAGTGGAAGCATATACTGTGCTTAGGGATAGGCAGAATAAACATCATTAAAATGTCTATATTACCCAAAGCAATTTATAAATTCAATGCAATACCAATTAAAATACCAATGACATACTTCAAAGATATATAACACATATTCCAAAAATTTATATGGAACCAAAAAAGAACATGAATAGCCTCAGCAATCTTAAAAAGAAAAAATAAAGCAGGAGGTATCACTCTTCCAGATATCAAGGTATACTACAAGGCCATTGAACTCAAGACAGCCTGGTATTGGCATAAGAACAGGCACATAGATCAATGGAACAGAACAGAAAAACTAAAAATAAACCCACACCTTTATGGACAACTGATATTTGACATAGGAGTTAAGAGCATACAATGGAGAAAAGACAGCCTCTTTAACAAATTGTGTTGGGAAACTTGGACATCTACCTGCAAAAAAATGAAACTAGACCACCAACTTACACCATTCACAAAAATAAACTCAAAATGGATAAAAGACTTAAATGTAAGCCATGAAACCATAAGCATCTTAAGAAGAAAACATAGGCAGTAAGCATTCCGAAATCTCTCGCAGCAATATATTTGCCGATTTATCTCCACAGGCAAATGAAATAAAAGGCAGGATAAACAAATGGGACTATATCAAACATAAAGGTTTTTGCACAGCGAAAGACAGTAAGAACAGAATAAAAAGACAAACCACACAATGGGAGAACATATTCGACAATACGTCTGATAAGGAGTTAATAACCAAAATTTATAAAGAACTTATAAAACTCAACACCAGGAAGACAAACAATCCAATCAAAAAATGGGCAAAAGAAATGAGTAGAAATTTCTCCAAAGAGGACATATAGTTGGCCAATAGGCATATGAAAAAATGCTCAACATCACTAATCATTAGAGAAATGCAAATTAAAACCACAATGAGATAGTACCTCACACTAGTCAGAATGGTGCTCATCAACAAAACAATACAGACTAAGTGCTGGTGAGGATGTGGAGAAAAGGGAACCCTCCTGCTCTGCTGGTGGGGATGCTGAATGGTGCATCCACTGTGGAAAACAGTATGGAGATTCCTCAAAAAATTAAAAATTGAACTGCCTTTTGACCCAGCTATCCCACTTATAAAAATATACCCCAAGAACACCATGGCACTGTTTCTAAAGGAAAAATGCACCTTCATGTTTATGGCAGCATTGTTCACAATAACGAAGATCTGGATACAGCCCAAGTGTATGTCAGTGGACAAGTGGATTAAAAAGCAATAGTATATATGTAAAATGGAATGCTATGGGGCCATGAAAAAGAATGAAATCTTACCTCTTTTGACATAAAATCCCACCATAGGAAATTTAAAATACCACATGGATGATCAGAATCTTTGAAACAGATGATTAGAAGGATTTGACAAAGAGTATTGAAAGAGAGGCACGTAGACAGATCTCTCAGAATGAACAAAGAATGTGAACATGCTTATGTCCTATTTGATGAGAACCAGGGTGCCACTTCTACATAATAATGTAGAGGAGATTATGCTCCTTGACCTTTCAGCTATTCTAGAAACTACTGCTGTCTGACTGATTTTTCCTAATAGCAATCACCATTACACAAAATTGCATTGCTGATTCATTGTTTACCTTTTATTGTCTGTTCCTCAGAAGACGATAAGTTCCATGAGTGTTGAGCTGACCGTTTTATTTATAAATGTTCTCCAAACACTAGCATGGTGCCTGACAAATGGTTGGTGCCCAATACATTTTTGACAGATACATAAATCCTAAAGCACTCTTCAATACTGGGTTTACTAATAGTGTCTCACTTTACTTCAATCAGTACATGTATAATTTTGTTTATCATGTTTGGAGTAGGTATATTTGAGGGGGATGGTGCACATAATAACTAATTCTTCATTTTAGTTAATCCTACAAGGTTATGAATTGACTTTACAGGTGTCCAATTTGTATATAATTTTCAAAAGAGAAGTAAGTTCTATGAAATAGTACCGTAATGTAACATAAACTAATTATTTATATTTTGGTTTAAAAATAATAACACCCTCTTTGATTTGTCATTTTGCCTAACAGGCTATACTAGTTTTGAACCTTAAAAGGCAAAAAATTTAAAAATCAAATTAGTTATCTGAAGTCTCTAGTATGGCATGGCAGGAAATGAATAAGTCCACATGTTGCTACAAAAAAAACAAAAATTTGAAAGGTTGAACAAATACTTACCAATTGCCCTCATTTTGGCACTGAAGACTCTAGGAAATAAGAATTTCAGACCTCAAATAATCAAAATCTATGCGAGATCAAAATCAATAATGTCAAATACAGTGTAAGTGATAAAATAATAGTACCAACAAATACATGAGAACAGAAAAGAGACGGCTATGTCACTTTCATTCTGAAAAATTAAGGAACTCTTCAAAAGTTGCACCTGAGCTGAGCCATTGAGTCCAGAATACAGGGAGAGTCGTATGACGGGGCCTGACCATGCCACAGAGTCGGGATTTTAATCTGCGTGAACACAGTCTTTGTCAGACATGCGCAGGTCCTCTTTGTCTGGTCTGACAGGATCGTAGAAGGTCAATGGGACAGAAGAGGGAGAGGGAACACAGAGGAGACAGATCAGTTGAAAGGTGATTGCCATTTGCAGGGAGTGAAAGAACATTCAAGCAGAGGTCATCCACCTCTTCTAGAGGTGACGGAAAGAGAAGGCACATTCTCCCTCTAATGTTTCAGTCAAACAGCATATAAGTCATGAAACATTTTTCTTCTCCTAGCGTTCCAACACACAAAAAAGCTTTATTTTGAATTTAAATTTTTGTTTTATTTTTGTCTTGGCTTTCTATGGAAGCAAAGTTCATGAAACCCAGAAAGGAAAACTTGAAAAATTATTTTGCACTGTGGGAAAATACCAAAAGTAGAAAGAAAAAAGTGATAAAATCTGCCAGCTTCTCCATTCATTCAGGACAGAACAAGGCAACTCAAACTTACTGGACAGTTAGACAATCCCTCAGAAGTAAATTTCTGGAAGCCTCCTACTCTGGGACCTTCATTGCCTCCCAGCTCGACTGTAACAGCAAAGCCCGTTTTAGTCGCACCTATTTTATCATAAATTATTTTCTCTTTTTAAACTGTTCCCTGACTGGCCCTTTTCCCCACTGACACAAACCCCTTACCTCCTAAAATCTTACCATTTTGCCCTGCCCACACATTTTGACTTTCTTCAACAGCCTGGGCTCTTCCAACCTAACTCCACCCCAGAATTAGCCAAGTACCTTGTTGTTTGAGTGATTCCATTTATGATTCCTTTTTACTACAACTTGCTAACCACACCAAACCTCCTTAATATCAGTAAAAATATCTCTAAAGAGCAAAAGTTGTTAGTAATGTACAAAATAGTAAGAAAAAGTCAAAGTATCAGGTTTAAGTTTTATTTTTTTATGATTACTTCTCAGATCATCAGCTGATCATTTAAAAAATCAGTACTGTGTCTCCATCTAGTGGCCAAAATTTCTACTCTCAAATTCTAAAAGATCTAGTTTTTCATCTCGTCCTCCTGAGAATGAACTACAAAAAATAAAAGGCATAATGAATTATCCTTTAAAAAAATAAATGCACAGGCCCTAGCCAGGTTGCTCAATGGATAGAGCATCATCTTGGCACACCATGGTCACAGGTTCAATCCCCAGTCAGGGCACATATAAGAAGAAACCAATGAGTACACAACTAAATGGAACAACTAGATGGATACTTCTCTCTCTCTCTCTCTCTCTCTCTCTCTCTAATCAATGGAAAAAAAATTAAATATACAAATTTAACAATTCAAAAGAGTATACATTTGAAAATATACAAATTAAAGGCACACTTACAAATTAAATCCAGCATGCTTTAGAGCCCAAATCTCATGCAAGAAAAACAAACAAACAAAAAAACCAGATATGCTCTGAAGTGAACACAAAAAGAAATTCTGTCACAGACAGAAACTACATTTATATATGCATTATTCAGCAAATATATATATTGGGCACATATTATATGTCAACATTTGCCCTAAGTACAGGGGCTATAGTGAACAAGATGAGCAATTTCTTTGCTTCACAGAGCTTACATTCTTGGGGGGAAGGGAGATAGAAATTAATACATGCCCTAACAGTCTACATCAATTTTTTGTGTGTGTGACAGAGACAGAGAGAGGGACAGATAGGGACAGACAGATGGGAAAGGAGAGAGATGAGAAGCATAAATTCCTCATTTTGGTACCCTAGTTGCTCATTGACTGCTTTCCCATATGTGCCTTGACTGGACATCTACAGCAGAGCTAGGGATCCCTTGCTCAAGCCAGCAACCTTAGGTTCAAGCTGGTGAGTTGTGCTCAAACCAGATGAGCCTGCACTCAAGCCAGTGACCTCGGGGTTTCAAACCTGGGGCCTCTGCATCCCAGTTCAATGCTCTATCCACTGCGCCACCGCCTGGTCAGGCTGTCATCAATGTTATTAAATAAAATAGAATAAGGGAATAAAGAGGTGGAGAGGTGAGACTATGTACTTTAAAGACAATGATCAAAGCTAGCTTCTCTAATAAGGCAGTATTTAAATAGCAGTCTTGAACAGAGTTGACTTGTATGGAAAAGCATTTTAGGTTAAGGAATAGTACATATGAAGGGCCTGAGGTAAAAATATGAGTAAAGACCAGCAATGGGAACAGTGAGTGACAGGACAAGTGGAAAATGAGAGGAGAGGGGAGCAGGGTTTTGGATCGTGCAGGGTCTTATTGTACCACTTAAGGACTTTGAATTTCAATGTGTCAGAGGAAGCCATCAGAAGTTGTGAACATGATCAGATTGTGGTTTTGAGAGGTTCTCTCAGACAGCTATGCAAAGAGCAAACGGGGGGTGGGGGGGGTGGGGGAGGGCCATAGGGGCAGTGGTGGCATAGACTGCTGGTAGCAGTGCAGGGCCGACAATGTAAGAGGAGTTTGTTTTGAAGATAGTGCCAATAAGAATGTTTTGTATGAGAGAAAAAGAGCAATAAAGGATAACATCAGGTTTTTGTCATGACAACCAAGTGAACAGGAAGCCAATTACTAACATGAAGAACACTAGGGAAACAGCAGGTTTGGAAAGGAAAACAAGAATTTAATTTTAAGCATGTTAAGTTTGAATCAGCTATTAGGCATCCAGTTAAAAATTTCAAGGAAGAAGTAGGACATACGGTACGTCTGCAATTCAAGAGAAATGAATGAAATGTAAGAGAAACCCCAAACCAGTGTTTTAGAACTTGTGTTTGTTGATTACTAGGGAAAAAGTGGAACACATGTCAAATTGACGGCAGAATAATTCAGAATGTGTGAATAAATTTTACAACTGATTAGGTTCAAAGCTCCTTCCCTGTACTGACCATAATATCCCAGGCAACGTGATTGGTGTTCAAAGAAAATAAAAATTTGACACTGCATACAAGCTTTCAGTTCTGGATAAAGTGAAAAGATAAATTAATAAAAATAATTTAACAGTAAACAAGCTCTTTTAGAAAAAATTAAAGTGATATTAGTTCTTGTTCTACTATAATTTAGCTTTCTGGTCATGTCACCACCATTGTCCTTCTGGCCTTTGTCGTTTTCGTACGTCCTGGCTATCGCCGTGGCTCTCTTCCTCTATCCATCCTGCTCACTCTTGCACGTTGCTGTACTCTGAAAGTCTCAGCATGCTATCTGTGTGTTCTTTGGAGATAAGGTAGGTCATGTTTGCTGAAGAAGAATAATCTTGTATAGCTAATATAATTTCTGCTGCATTGTACATGCTTAGGTCAACACATATTTGTTAAATGTTTACTATATGGTGAGCTCTATATGAAGCATTAAAAAAACTGAGGTGATAGTTTAAGTATTAAAGATTGAGATGAGCATCTGTCCTCAGGAAATACACATATAATCAGATATATTAAATTATATTGCCGTCTGAGGGGGTGGAGTGAGGATAGAACTTCAATTAGTGTTTGCTGAATTAAGTTAATTTTTGAAGATTATTAATCCTTTCTAAAAAACTGAGCCTCTTCCTTCAGTTTAGGGTGACATTCAGCATGTAAGTGGGCAGCTATATCCAGCATAAAATTAGGGAAATTTATCATACTGGGGTTAGTCTGGAGGACAAAAAAAAAAGCAATTTGAGCAGTCTCAATATATTTTCTTGCATTCCTGATTCAAGCAGCCCAGAAATATTCACATGAAAGCTCAGTGGTCTGAAGTCTCTGAACAAAACTTGTTTCTTTTTTTGCCTGCCCCAAACACCCAAGTTATCCTAGTTTCCCAGCAAAAATCTATCGAAAATGTGATCCAAGAAATAAAATGAAAACACTTTTTGATTCTGCACTTTCCCTACAAATATAAATCACTATGCTCTTTGCTTAAAAAGAGGGAACACAGATTATGTTTATAAGCAAAAATTGAGAAGTCAAATATCAGGAACCAACAAGAATATGGAGGAAATAAGACCTTTCACCATCTAGAGAGTGAAACAGGTGTCACTACCTGGTTGTCTTAGTCATTCTCCTCCAGTCTGACTATATTTTTTCTCTTAAATGGAGTGTTCACTCCATTGACATTTATGTAATTAAGGGATGTATTTGGTTTATGTATACTGTCACACCATTTGTTTACAATTTGTCCTATTTTTTTCTCTTGTTTCCCTTTGATTCAATTTATTTTTACTGCATTTTCTACTAACTTTAGTTACAATTTTTTCACAATCCCTTTAATGCTTACCCAAAAAATTACCATACGAATTCATGATTTTGTAGCCTTTTTTTTACTTCTTAAACAATGATAGGGGTAGACGACTAATTCCATTTCTCACTTCTTAGACAATGATGGGGTAGACCACTAATTCCATTTCTCACTTCTTGCTTTTGTGTTGCCGTCCTACACTTCAATCTCATGGCCTGATTTTGACAGTTAAAAGTTATTTATGTACATATCTACTATTTAACTTGGCTTTCATTATATCCTGTATTTTTGTGTTTACTTTCTGAAATCTTCTTTTTGCATAACTTTTCAGTGTTTCCTTTAACACATGCCTTACGAGGAGGAATTCTCTCATTTTTGTCTGTAAATATAATTTGCCTTCAATTTTGAAGAAAATTTTCACTGGGAATAGAATTTTTAAATAGTTATTTTCTAATTATAGGACAAATTTAATTTTAATAGAATTTTAGAAGAGTTACTTTCTTTCAGACTTTCAGAGGTATCTTTCCATTGTGAGACTGACATCTATTGTGCTGAGAAATAATCTGTAAATGTTGTTTTCTTTTCTAACTAATGTGCGTTTCTCCTTTGGCTGTTTTTAAGAATGTTTTTCTTCATCTTTTTTCTTTTTTAAGTTTTTCTGTGATGTGCCCAGAACATTTTCCTTCTGGTTTGTAATTACCCTATCTGGGATTTGTACTTTGAGTCCTTAGCTAGATTTTGGGGGCTTTAATATATTGTCAGTCACTGTATCTTTAAACTTACTTATTTTGCACTACACCTCCCTTCTTCCCTCTGGATTCTAAGTACACTAACATGAGAAATTTTCACTTGGCCACACATTTGTTCTACGGCATTTTACTTCCCTTTTATTTTTCTTTCTCTGCTTCAGCCTACATATTTTCTAGTGACATATATTCTGGTTACCTAAATCTTTTTTTTAGATATATCCAACCTAATATTGCAACCATGTGAAAAAAGTAAAGTATAACAAAAATCTTATGCAAAATCTTTCACAGACAGGAATTAAGAAATGCTTTTCAATTCAATTAATGAATCCAATTTAATCTCTACAACACCACCTCAAAAATTATCTTAAAAAAATTTTTAGGTAAATCTTTCTAATGATTATAGAGGTAAAAACCTGAAACTTGGAAAATTAAATCCATAAAAATACAAAAACCAGCCTGACCTGTGGTGGATAAAGTGTCGACCTGGGAACGCTGAGGTCACCAGTTCAAAAAACCCTGCACTGGTCTGGTCAAGGCACATATGGGAGTTGATGCTTCCACCTCCTCCCCCCTTTCTCTCTTTCTCTGTCTCACTCTCTCACTCTGTGTCTCCTCTCTAAAATGAATAAAATAAAAAGAAATTTAAAAAAATACAAAAACGATAACCCATCATGACTGAGTGGAATGTAAGACCAGTATATTTTTAAATAAAACAATGAAATAAACAAAAAAGGAAAAAATCATATGACCATATCATTTAAAATTCAATACTCATCCATACTAAAAATTTTATCAAACTAGAAATAAGAAGAAACTTCTTTGACCTATATGAAGTCCACTTTGGCAGACCTCATACTTAATGGTGAAATAGTAAAAGGTTTTTTCCAAGAATAGGAATGACACAAGAATGCTCACAAAAATCAAGCACATTAAAGCAAGAAACAATTGAAAGACATGAAGATGAAAAAAAAGTCATTTTCAGAAGCAATTTTATTATAAATTAATAAATGAACCCAGTAAGATCAATAATATAAGATCAATATACAAAAGTAAAATGAACTGAAAACTTTTGAAAAATTATACCATCAACAAAAGCATAGAAAGTATCAAATACTAAAAATATATCTAATTAAAGATATACAAGATTGATATATTGAAAATTATAAAGTATTTTTAAATAAATTTTAAAGGTCCTAAGTAAACCTGAGAACAGACCATATTCATGGGCTGGAAGGTTTAACATTATAACGCTGTAATTCTTCTTTCTCTAAATAAGCTATAGATTGCATGAGATCCCAATGAAAACCGTAGCATATTTTTGTAGAAAATTCAAAAGCTAACTTTTAAATGTTTATGGAAATTCAAAAGCAAAGAAGGATTAAGGTGATCTTAATCACAAAAACACTACTGCGTTGATGCTGGCCGACAACAGTCCTTGTAAAGCTAGAATAATGAAGACAGCATGGAACTGACTGACTGTGTGGGATTGCCACTGAAGGAGACAAAATCCAAAAACAACCCATGAAGACATAATCACTTGAGTTTTGACCAAGGGGATACATCAATGCAGTGGGGCAGGTATGGCCTCTTTCAATAAATGCTACAAGGACAACTGAATATCTCATTTTTTAAAGATTTTTTTTAGATTTTGTTTATTCATTTTTAAAAAGGACAGAGAAAAGGAGGAGGAGGGGGGGAGAGGGGGAGGGGGAGGGGAAGGGGGGGAGGAGGAGGAGGAGGAGGGAGAACAGGGGAGGAGCAGGAAGCATCAACTCCCATATGGGCCTTAACCAGGCAAGCCCGGGGTTTTAAACCAGCGATCTCAGTGTTCCAGGTTGAAACATGTCAGGCTTTGAATATCTATATGTAAAAAACAGTCTATTGACCCACTTCTTATATCTTACCTAAAAATTAATTTTAACTGAATTGTAGACTGAATTTAAAAGCAAACTTTTAAAAAAGCAAAATAAAATTTTTCTAGGAAACTATTTTCATCAGCTTGGGGTATTTAAAGATTTGTTTGACAGGACACAAAAATTAAACATAGAAAATAAATGCATAAATTGAACCAGTTAAAATTAAGAGTTTTTGTTAGACTGACAGCTGTCAGAGCAGAGGGGTGTTGGAAGGCCAGATGAAAGAAGGTAAAAGGATTAAGCAAAAACAATATATATAATTATATAATATAAATATATATATAAACACATAGACAGACAACATCATGGTGATGGCTGGAGAAACAGTAGGGCAGGGGGAGGTGGAGGAGAGCAAAGGGGGAGTTAGGGACGGAAAGAGACATTGCTTGGGATGACAGGATGCAGTGTGCAGTATGCAGGTGATGTTTTGTTGAATTGTACACTTGGAACCTGTATGATTTTGCAAACCAATGTCACCCTAAAAAATTCAATTAAACAATAGTAAATAGATAAATAGGAGTTTCAGTTAATCAAAAATAAAAATCACTGCCTGACCAGGCGGTGGTGCAGTGGATAGAGCGTAGGACTGGGATGTGGAAGACCCAGGTTCGAGACCCCAAGCTCGCCAGCTTGAGTGCGGGCCCATCTGGCTTGAGCAAAAGCTCGCCAGCTTGGACCCAAGGTCGCTGGCTCCAGCAAGGGGTTGCTCGGTCTGCTGAAGGCCCGTGGTCAAGGCACATGTGAGAAAGCAATCAATGAACAACTAAGGTGCTGCAACAGCAACGAAAAACTAATGATTGATGCTTCTCACCTCTTTCCATTCCTGTCTGTCTGTCCCTATCTATCCCTCTCTCTGACTCTCTGTCCCTGTAAAAAAAAAAAAAAAAAAAGTAAAAATAAAAATCACCACCACAGAAAGAGCAAGCTTCTAAGTAGAAAAGATATTGGCAACAAAGGGCCTTTCTTCAGAATGTGTATACATAAAGAATTTCTATAAATCAATAAGAAAGTGTCCACCTCATAGAAAAGTGACCAAGAACAATCCTTAATTAAGTAACCAATAAACATGAAAAGTTGTTCAACTTCATTAGTTATCAGAGAAATGCAAACTAAAGCCACAGTAAGATACCAATACCTACCCAAAAGAATAACTAAAACAAAAAATAAAGACCGCACTCAGTGCTCATGAAGATGGAGTAACTGGCACTCACATCACTGGTCGACATGTAAACTGGTATGGCTTTGGAAATCGCTTTGGGCAATAATTACTGAACTACTCAAGCTGGACATCTCTGTGCCATATAAGCCATCATTTTCTCTTTGAAATATATATTCAACAAATTGAAAACAATCCAAAGAGACATGAAAACAGTGAACAGATAAGGAGTCATATATTCACACAATGGAATACCATACAGAAAAGAGAATGAATTAACTGTTGTCGCACACAATGTGGATGAAACTGAGAAACTGTTATGTGAAACATGTGAGATATAAAAAAAATTACATATTATATGATTTATATTAAGGCTAGTAACCAACAAACTGAACTACAATGTGTAGGGATGCAGCTTAGGAAGCAAAACTATGAAGGACAGTAGGAAGGCAATGCAGCCAGCTTAGCATTCAGAAGGGACAAGAGGTGTTCTGAATGACTGGTGTTCACTCTGTGATGCTTCTTTAATAATGCGCTTCATTGTGTATATGTATATTTACTGTGTGTACATGTTTAAAAGTTATTTAAATAATTATATTTCAGGTAGATAAAGGTTTAAGTATAAAACTTGGGCAATAAAAACTTTGTAAAATAAAAAAGGAAGGTAGGAACCAGAATACAATTCATATGTAAGGAACATTTCTTCATTACATTTGCGAAACTCAAACTGTCTCAAAAAATACAACTTATAGACAGAAACACAGACTGCAGGAGGGGTCAGGATGTGAGGAGAGGAAGAAGGCGTGAGGAGGACAGATGGTGATGGAGGAAAACCTGACCTGGCATGGTGAACACACAATGCAATAGACAAGATGATGTATTGTAGAATTGTACGCCTGAAACCTGTAAAATGTTTTTAACCAATGTCACCCCAATAAATTCAATAAAAATTAAATACAAATTAAATAAAAATTTTAAAAAGGAAACAAAAGAGAGACATTAATTGTATGAAGAGTTAAAACTTTGTTAAGTCTTTTCCTATATAAAATATTTGTAAATAAGTCACTTTACACCCTCATGCAAAGGAAAAATGTTTAAAACCCTATAAAATCTACTAATGTTGAGTAGGAAAAAGATATTCTTGTATATTGTTCACTGGCATTTTACTTGCTTTTGAAAGCAATATGACAACATCTACTAAAATTAAAAATACATTCTTTTACCCTCAATCTCACTGCTAAAAAGCTACCTCAGAGAAACAAAGTCACCCAGTGTTAGGCTACAGATGCACAAATGTGAACTGTGGCTATATTCAAGGCAGCAAAAACTGCAAAGATGAACAGCTATCCATAGAGAAGTTGCTGAAAGCAAAATAAAAATACATTCATACCTTTAAAAATTAGACATACACTTATATGAATAAATAGAACTACATTACTGACCTTAGGTTTCAAAGTTATGCTAAGTTAGAAAAGTAAAAATGCAGAAAATTACAAATGGTCTTATTTTTTTAAAACGTGTAACAAAAATGCATACATTGTATTTATATGTTTGCATGTTTACATTCACTCATGCACTAAAAGGGCTGCACATGCCGAAAAATATAGGCTGTTATCCCTACCTTAGGTAGGGGTAGAGAAATTCTATAAATGGAAAAAGGAGAAATCCAACCAAATAAAAGAAAAGAAAAAGTGCATAAATAAATTATACTTAGAATGATGGCCTGATCATATTCACTCATCTATCGTAAGTCATATATGAGGCATATGTATAATATACATCCTCAAAAAACTGTTACTCTCACTTTAGGTACCTGAAATGTTTTTTCTTTAAAAGAGTCTTAAAAATTAAGAGAAGACAGTCATAGAAAGTTGAGTAGAAATAAAGCTAAAAGGAATTTAAAACATATAGGACTGAATGCCACTAGATGTCAGTAAAACACTTCAAAAAATTAGGAAATCATTTTTTTGTAACTACTAGAAAAAAAATTATTTCTTATTCCACTCTTTACCTCATAAAATATTCAAATTAGATGTATAGTTTACCAGGAATAAAGTTTCTCAAACGAGAGACTAGAATCCTTATTAACCCGAGTTAATATTCATATATAATTTCCTATTTCTTAAGTCATCTGTAACATTTCACATTATTTTTAAAGCTCATGACTTACACCCTCTGAAAAGATCATAAAATTTAATATTCAATCAATATACATTTATCTCATATCAAATTTAATATTCAAACAATATCCATTTATCTCAGTAAAATATAGACAAACTGAAAAACCATTATATTTATTGAGTTTTCAATCAAAAGGAGAACAAAATGCAAAAAAATGAAAATTTTACAAATAAACCAGTAAAAACTGTTTTTTTGATGTGTAGTCACACATCACCTAGCAGACATTGCCACATGACTTAGTATCCTAAAACCAAGTAAATGAATAAATAAGCAAGCTATTAGGCAGCTAACACATATTCCATAAACTTTTTCACTGAAACTCATACTTTACTCATTATGAAGCATCTTGAACACCAAAAGGTTTAATGAGTCTTATAATGTGGTTTTCAATTTATCCAGTTGTTCCAGTTACTAACTCAAAGCTTAGTGTATAAAATACAACTATTTATGAGGTTTAGGGATCCTATAGCTTAGGAATTTGGACACTAATGGCTTGTTGTTGCACAGTGACCTCAGCAAGGACAACAAATGGCTAGGATCTAGAACAATTGACAGGAATCCTTATCCATGGCCTCCCCTTGTGGCCTGAGTTTCCTTACAGCCTGGATGCGGAAGGTGGTTTCCCTACATGATGGCTCAGGGCACCAGGTGCAAGTGTGTCACAAAGTAAGGTGAAAGAAGCATCACTGTTTACGACCCAACCTTCTAAAGTTACATGTCATGCTTTGGTTCAGAAAGCCATAAGCATGCCCAGATCCATTAGACCCCTTGCAAGGGAATGGCAAGATCACACTGGATAAGACTATTTAAGATGAGAAATATTACTGCAACAATCTTCGGATAATGCAATGTAACATAGTATGCCCTCAACAACTCACATCATTCCCATATGAAAAATAAAGCACACCCTCCCCAAGACATCCAAAGTCTCAATCCGTTATGGCATCAGGACAGTTTCACACCTCATCCTTTAAATCGGATCCAAGTGTAGATGAGGCTCCTCAGAAGTGGATTCTCAAGTAGAGTTCCTCTTGATCGGCAGACTTATGAAATAGAGTGCCATTTTGGCCCACATACATCAACATATAATTGTGGGACCAGCATAGAACAACTTCATAGCATTCTTATTCTAAAAAAAAAAACAGAAGAACCAGGAAGCATACAGTAGTCACTTGCAAATCTCTTTGACCCGATTACTCAGTTCAATAGGTATATTATTTTATATGGCAACTCAGCATTAAGCGCAAGCATCCCAGTGAACAAGTTAGCGGTGCCCAGCCATGTATCACCCAGCCTCGGAAGCCACACAGCAAGCATCACTTATCTGTAACCTTCAGAGAAAAAAAGGAGGACAGAAATTAGTGTTGTGATTTTATTTTGGAAAATAAAATCCTCTACACCAGTTTATTAGGGGAAAAATGAAGACCAAAGTGCTACTGACAGGAGGAAGGAGTCATGGCTGCAACATGCTTTTATCTTAGCTGAAGCAGATCTGCCCTCAAACTCAACCTTGAGAGGATCCAAGTGATCCACTAACAATTTCACTGCCTACTAGAACAAAAACTAAAACTCTTAACAGGAAGATAACATAACCGAAAGCTACAACAATATACATCTGCAATGGCTTTGTCTAGCACATAATAAAAAAAAAAAAAATAGGAAAAGAAGCAGAAAAAAGTGACAGCTAACCAAGGAAATAATTAGCTCAAGCAAGCATTTATTCATGACAAGAACTCTCAATTAACTTAGAAGAGAAAGAAACTTCCTTAACATGATTAAGTGTTAAAACCTACACAAACATCGTACTTAATGGTAAAAGACAGAAGGCCTTTTGCCTAAAACAGACAGCAAGGCACATACAGCTGCTCTCACCACCTCTTTTCAATACTGTATTGGAGGTGCTAAGTACTGCCATTGAGCAAGAAAAAAAAAAGGCATCCAAATTGGAAAGGGAGGACTAAAATTTCATTTTATTATTATATGAAATAATCCTCCCAATGAATACCCAAATCTGCAGATGCTCAAGTACCTTATATAAAATGGTATAGAACAAGGCATACAATCAGCCTTCCACATCCAGATTCCCAACCTTGAACTGAAAATACTATCTGCAGTTGATTGAATCTGAGGATGTAAAACCTGGGGAAGGTTGATTGTATATTTATTGAAAAAAAAAAAATCCACATACAACCAGACCCATACAGCTCAAACCAGTGTTGTACAAGGGTCAACTATACTTTAGAGGCAAGCCATATTTCCTAAGTAATTTTTTTCAAATCATATGATCACAATTCTTGGTCATATGAAATGTCTATAACATTCCAATCATTGCCTTCTGGAGAAATAATATGAACACTCTAGATTCCTTTCATGTATGAAAATATTAAAAGCTGTCTTATACTTACCACTTTTATTATGTGTCTGAAACATCTAAAACAAAGAGTCATTACCAGGTGTCCTATGTACCATTTGTTGCCAAACTGATGCATAACTGATCAGAGTTTTCATCTCCCTCTACTGAAAAACAAGCGAAAGTTAATGAGCATGTTGTACTATAAGTTTCAAAGCATTATACATTTTATTAAGAATTACTCAAGACTTTATTTTAAAAATTCCCACTATAATCGGAATTATTTTTACTTAACAATTCCTCGAAGTCACAACAGAGTAGAATATGGCATAAATGAACCACACATCTACAATAACATACTGTTACAGATATAGTATAACAAATAGAAACAGCTCTCCTTAAACAAGTAGTAATATATATACACACTTTGGAAAACTGCATGTAGCCTATTCTAGTCTTTATTTAAAACTATAATTGTCTCTTAATCATAAATCCTATCTTCAAAATAGCAATTTAACCATTAATCTAACCATTTCTCTGCAAATGTGTTTGTGTACATATGTGTATGTTGTCCTACATATTTATTTCTTATAGAGTAGTATCAGAAATTTAAGTTACTATTTCACAAAATATTTTTAAAACAAATGTAGTAGTATTCTTATGATGACTACTGGTATTTCTAACAGTCAATGAGAATTTACTAAGTCTCAGGTACCAGTAAAAATGCTTTCCATGCTTTAACTTAATGAAATCCTCACAACCAGCCAACGGAGGAGTTATTATGATCTACCTTTTACATACAAAGAAACTGAGGCACAGATGGATTAAGAAGCTTTGATTCCATGTGAAATTCAATGCAACTGATTCAGAAATCTGTATCCCTTACTATTCTGTATTTTCTAACCTCACTCTGACAGGCTGCATGCCTGTCAGGCACCCTTTGAATAGCTATGTATTACCTCAAATTTAAGACATCAGGTAAAACATTCCTTTCTAAAAATGGGTACCATTAAGGTTTCTTTCAAAGTTGACTTTGAAAGCTTTTAAATCTATCTATGCCTCAGTTTCTTTATCTGTAAACTGTAGATCATAATAACTACTCCATTGGCTGGCTGTGAGAATTTTGAAAAGCAACTGCAGGAAAGTAGCACACATCAACATCAAGCACTGCTTCATTACTGAAGGCTGTTAAAGAAAACAGTCTGCAAATAAAAACAATTACCTTAAAAAATTAAATATTAGCATGCTATAGTAAGCTGAAACTATGAGAAAATTAAGGAAATTTTCTAAATGTAGAGGCAGCAATTTCTATAATTAAAAGAATACCTGGGCAAGACAAAATAAATGCATTATACTTCTAAGGCCATTTTTAACACTATGTCATTTTTACCATTATAGTTACTGGTAATTAAGTTTAACACAGAATTACTGTTTTCACACATTGTCCAGAATTCTTCTCTCTCGCAAAATTAATTGGGAAGTTTATCCACAAAACTCAACCTTGGCTGTCCATCAGAACCAGCTGCTGAGTTTCAAGTCCTAAGGGCAAGGTCGCAGCCTGGCTTATTAAAACAGAAACTAAAAGTGAGACTCAGGCATCAAAATTTTTCTTTGTTTCCGTTGTTAATTCCAACGTAAAGCCTACTTGAAAGCACTGTTCTTAGAGCCCCTTTTCTAAATCTTTCCAAAATCCAGAGAGTTTCAATTACTAATGTCTTCAAACTAAAAATCATGCCTTCCTCGATTCAAAGCACCCACAGTCAATAGCAACAAACAGCAGTGGTTCCTGTTGCCCTTGGAAGAGTCATAGCGGTGGTAGAAGGCTGAACAGTATTCAAGGCAATTAAACCAGTTTTCTGTTGTTGTTTGCTTATATTGTTTTGTTTTAAAACTTTGACTAGAAAGCAGGGTTCGGAAATCTTTTTGGCTGAGAGAGCCATGAACGCGACATATGTTTAACACTAAATACAAGTAAATGTGCATTTTATGTAAAACCAACACTTTTAAAGTATAATAAGTCTCTGAATTCTTTTTAATAATATTGTTATGCTGTTACTAACCAATGATGAATAAAGTACTTCATACCATTAATGCGACTTCTGGTGCTGCATGGTTTGGTTTTCTTTTTTTGTTTTGTTTTTTACAGGGACAGAGAGTCAGAGAGAAGGATAGATAAGGACAGACATACAGAAACGAAGAGAAATGAGAAGCATCAATGATCAGTTTCTCGTTGTGACACCTTAGTTGCTCATTGATTGCTTTCTGACATGTGCCTTGACCACGGGCCTTCAGCAGACCGAGCAACCCATTGATCGAACCAGCGACTTTGGGTCCAAACTGGTGAGCTTTTGCTCAAGCCAGATGGGCCCACGCTCAAGCTGGCAACCTCGGGGTCTCAAACCTGGGTCCTCCGCATCCCAGTCCGACGCTCTATCTAGTGAGCCACCGCCTGGTCAGGCTGGTGCTGCATGGTTTTACTGCTGGCTTTGTAGTCTGGTTGATCCATGGTGAGGTTAAGCTTCATGCAGGTGTTGAGACTTGCATCTGTTAAACGTGATCATAGGTTGGTCTTAATGTTCTTTAGATGTGATAAAGAATACTCACATGCTTACGTACAGCAACACATTGTCAGTACAGCAATATTTACATGCTGCAGTGTATGGTATGTGACGGGAAGCACGTTCCAAGTTTTGACAATCAGCTGGTCTTGGGTTGAAGTTTTTTCATTTCTCCCCACTTGTGTTTGCTCGCCAACTCTGCTTGCTGTCGTGCAAGTCTTTCCAAATCTTCATTCAGTGACTTGAACTTATTCACTCACTTGTCTGAGGCCTTCAGGTCAGCAGCTTGTAGCTCAAAATATCTGATGGAGACACCGGGTAGGTAACTCAGGTCGGCGCTGTCCACTGCACACTCGTGTGGATGGGTGATGAACTTAAAAAGACAAGTGCGCTCACAAAATTCTCCAAAGCGTGCTTTGAATGACTGCAGGAGATTAGATGTGAAGCCCGCTAGCTGCTGGAGATTAAGATGTTGAGCTGGGTCATTTGCTGTGCATGCATCTTTAAACTCTCCCAGTTTTTCAAAGTGTAATAGAAGACCTGTTTCAATGTTGGTGATGAAGAGTTCCAGCTTGTTTTCAAATGCAAATACGGCTTGTTGAATGGATAAGACTGTATTTCCAACGCCTTGCATTTTCACATTGAGCTAGTCCAGATGTTCAATCATGTCCACGAGATAGTAGAACTTCAGGTGCCACTCAGTGTTAGCTAACTCAGGATGCTCAACATTTTTCATTTCAAGAAAAGTCTGAATTTTGCTGACAAGCCGCAAAACGGCTGAGAACCTTCCCTCTTGACAACCAATGCACATTGCTGTGCAGAAGCAGACCAGGATAGTTATTCCCAACTTCATCCAGCAGTGCTTTAAACTGGTGATCATTTAAAGCTCGGGAAACAATAAAGTTGACCACCCCAATGACCAGCAACATCACCTCACCAAGCTGCTCACCACACATCTGAGCACAAAGCGCCTCCTGAGGTAGAATGCAGTGAAAACTTAGGATGGGTCTCTTTACATGTGCACAAAGAAGTGCTACGAATCCTCTATTTTTCCCCACCATGCACAGAGCACCATCAGTACACACCAAAATAAGTTTATCCATCGGTAGATTTTTTCCTTTAGCAAACTCAGTGAGAGACTGGAATAAATCCTCTCCTCTTGTCTCTTTCACAGGCAAAACAGCAAGACTTGCCTCACGTAGTGTGTCACTGACAGCGTACCTTGCAATCACAGTGAACTGAGATAAATTGCTTACGTCTGTTGACTCATCTAAAGTGAGAAAAAAGAATGGTGCTGTATTTATGTCCTTTACTTGTGTTGCCTCAATTTGATTTGCCATCATGATGGTACAATCGTGAACAGTTCTTGCCAATAGAGGTATGTATTTTATTCATTTAATTATCTTGTCTTTATCTGAAAAGTCGTCAAAAAGTTCACTGGCAACATCAAGCATGAATGTTTTGGCATGCTCCCCATCTGTGAATGGCTTTTTGTTTCTCACAATTACTAAAGCGTCAGCAAAGCTAGTCAAATACCAGTCACCTTGTTGGGTCCAAACACAAGGTTGCTGCTGACTAGCTTGCACTCTGCACAGTAGCTCTTGACATGCTTCGTTCGTTCCTGCTGTCCCTCACTGGATATTTATGCAAATGTAGTATGGCGTGCGTCGAAGTGCCACTTTATATTTGACCGTTTCATCAATGCAATTTTATCATTGCATATTAGACACAGTGCAGAACCTGCTCTCTCTACAAAGGCAAATTCCTCTGTCCATTCCTGCTGAAAAGTACAATTACTCCTCATCTTTTTTTTCTTTTAGCCATCTTCATCAAAAGGGTTTCTGCAATTAGCTGACTGACTACTTGATTAAAAGGAGGGAAGTTTACTTCCTGACCTCACAACAACCACAGTATATTATGCATTATCCAATAAAAATTTGGTGTTGTCCGGGGACAGCTGTGATTGGCTCCAGCCACCCGCAACCATGAACAGGAGCGGTAGGAAATAAATGTATTGTAATACATGAGAATGTTTTATATTTTTAACGTTATCATTTTATTTATTAAAAATTTGTCTGTGAGCCAGATGCGGCCATCAAAAGATCCACATCTGGGTCACGAGCCATAGGTTCCCAACCCCTGGACTAGAGCATGTACATTGGTCTATTCTTAGTCCAAAAAAACCTTTTCTTTTTATGTCTCATCAAAGTTATGATTTTTCCTTAAGTGGACTTCAATTGTTTTATTTTTCAGAAGTATAATTTAATATTTGGTTTTCTAACTGCTTCTGAGCAGCGTCTCTCACCTTAATTCACTTATTGATTTGCTGTTTGCTGGGAATGATGGGACTGGGAGGGAAGTCGGGGCTGAGAGGAGGCTCTTACAGAATTTTATGGGGAAACATAAAGAAGGAGCACACACACGTAGGGGAAGGAATAATGTAAGACATAAAAATGTATGGACTAATGACCAAGAGTTTACAGAAAACTCCTCAAATAATCTAACTACTTTTCAAAAAGCAATATAAGCAGTAAGAAAGAGAAGACTGTGGAGTTGGAAACATCTGAGTGTGAAGTCTCAGCTCCTTCCTTGGTAAGCTTTATATCCATGGGCAGTCTAATTTCCCAGAGCCTCGTCCAGAGATAGTGAGGCGCTCACCTCACTATTTGTGTAACACATTTCTCTCTTTGCTCTTCCACACCAGGAGTAGGGGTAATGTGACTGGTTCATTTAGAAGGAACAAAAGGTATGTGTTAGATTATTCTGTCCCTGCCCTCCCTTTCTTTTTGGAGATAACTGCTTCAAGCTGTAAATTGAGGTAGGCCTCCCATTTGAGAAAAAACTCTTCTGTGCCCATGTAAGTCTAACTTAATGCATTCACTGATAAGTCTATTTGCCCATGGATGTGAGCCACATTCATCAATATTGCCTTTGGCTTTTTTAATAAATGTGATATTTTTCCTGTCATTGTCTTTCTCCTCTCTCTTAAATTGGTTTAAAAGTTCAAGCAAAAAACTGGGGTACTAGTTATTAGACTCCACTTAAAACTTAAGATCGACCTACTTCATAGAGCTCTGGTAGGCTTTAAATGAGATAATACATACAAAACTCCTAGCACAGTACCTGGAACATAGTAAGCTCTTTAACATAATTGCTAATAAAATAATAAATGCTTAAAAACAAAAAAGATAAAAAGCTAATTTTAAAGTATTTATTGATTCATTATAAATATCTAAATATAAACTGAAATGTAATATTCTTTCTAAAATACATCAATAAAAACAAGGAATCTCCACTTATTGAAAAAAAAAGTGATGTTACTAAAGTCATACTAAACATTAAAGAGGGAACATTCTTTATGGCCTATAAAATTTTCAGGATTACATAGAGAAAATGAAATATAATGTGCATAATGGAATCAGGCAATGCTATAGCACACAAAATAGTAAAATTTTAATATTTCAGAATCAGTTTGATGTCTAAAAGTTTTTTAAAAAATATGCTGATCAGTTTATTCTATTAACGGCATTGGCAATATGCTAAAAGCACATGCAAAGAAAAACTATATATTTCATAAGATAAAAAATATATAATAGAGCCTGACCAGGTAGTGAAGCAGTGGATAGAGCATCCGATTGGGACACAGAGGACCCAGTTTGGAATCTCTGAGGTTGCTGGCTTCAGCGTGGGTTCATCCATCTTGAGTCAGGGCTCACCAGCTTGAGCATGGGATCACAGACATGACCCCACAGTCACTGGCTTGAGCCCAAGGTCACTGGCTTGAGCAAGGGGTCACTTTCTCTGCTGTAGCCACCCACCCCCTGGGTCAAGGCACATATGAGAAAGCAATCAATGAACAACTAAGGTGCCACAACAAAGACTTGACGCTTCTCATCTCCCTTCCTGTCTGTCCCTATCTGTCCCTCTCCTTGACTCTCTCTCTGCCTCTGTCAAAATAAATAAATAAATAAATACATTAAGAGAAAACTGATCCTTCAGAAATGAGCCCAGGAAGCTTACTAACAGCAGCAAGATTTATTAAATTTCTGATCTATGGGCCACCATGAGTTTTGTCTGACCCGTAAAATTTGTAAAATAGTTCAAGTGATCACTACCAGTTTATTCATGTATTCGGGTTTTCTAGTAAATTTTCTTACAGTAGGTTATTTTCAATTTGGGTAATTTTAGGACAAAAAAAAAACTTGTAAAGAATCAAAAATAGCCTGACCTGTGGTGGTGCAGTGGATAAAGCATCGACCTGGGAACACTGAGGTCGCCAGTTCAAAACCCTGCACTGGTCTGGTCAAGGCACATATGGGAGTTGATGCTTCCGGCTCCTCCCCCCTTTCTCTCTCTCTCTCTCTCTCACTCTCTCTCTGTCTCCTCTCTAAAATGAATAAAAAAAAAAAAAAAGAAAAAAAGAATCAAAAATAGAATCTTCAAAAAAGAATCTGCCTGACCAGGTGGTGGTTCGAGACCCCAACCTCGCCAGTTTCAGCATACTCTGGCTTGAGCTAAAGCTCGCCAGCTTCGACCCAAGGTCGCTAGACCCAGCAAGGGGTGGCTCAGTCTGCTGAAGGCCCACGGTCAAGGCACATGTGAGAGAGCAATCAATGAACAACTAAAGTGTTGCAACGGCAACGAAAAACTAATGACTGATGCTTCTTACCTCTCTCCGTTCCTGTCTGTCTGTCCCTATCTATCCCACTCTCTGACTCTCTGTCCCTGTAAAAAAAAAAAAAAAAAATCTACTTTTTGAAAATGGCTACTTACCTTTTAAGTGTTCTTCTGAGATGTTCTCATTAACATGCAGTGATTTTACCATTATTCTCAAGTCCATTGTGTTATTTTCCTGTATTTCTTCAACTGGTAGCTTTTCGAATACATTTTTAATGCAAGCGTTGTTTTTCTTCACATCATTTGGTAGTTCCCAAAATGAAGCTGTTGCACACTTATCAAATGCAATGATATTTTGGGGATTATGTTTTCCACCATCAACCTTACTCCTCAATGTTAGGTTTCTAGAACATAATCTTTTACTAATATGGCTTTTCCTTAAGAGTTTTTGGCAGACAACTTTCTTCTTTATAGTTTTCTGCTTTTTTAATTCCTGTTTCTCAGTGCATGTACAATTTATATTTTTTCTCTTGTAACAGTTGTGATCTAGCAGTGAGAAAAAAGGCTTCCTCTGTGATTTATATTGGATTTTAGTAGATCCAGGACTGGCAACTACATCAAGATGATATGAATCTTCAGAATATATTGCAAGACCAGATGCGACTAAGGTATCTGCCAGATTGTTTTTCTCATAAATGACATCTACATTCAGTTTTGTTTCAGAACTATATTCCCTAAACTGAAAAACTAAGCCTGGTTTACTTAGGAAATCTAGAAAAAAACTTGTGGCTTCTTCATTCCAATGTTTCCCTTTAGCAGGTAAGATACCACATAAAACACAAGGATAACTTAGCCTTGGCAAGTTCAGAAGTTCCTCAGGAACAACTTTAAGATTTTTTATATCTGAATAAGGTATGTAAATGGAAAATCCATAGTCAATCAACACAATAAGTACAGATTGATCAGAGACTTCAGAAATTTCTACTCTACTCCATTGATCTTCCAATTCATATTTGAACAAACAGCTAGAACCAGGAATAATGTGCTCTTGAGACACTGTTTGTAAGTTTTCTGGGAGATCAGAAAGCAACATAAAGACAGATTTCATTGTGTCAAACAAATCTTCTAACTGAATGCAGAAGTCTGATGGGTCAGAAACAGCAGTGGCAATACCAGAATATCGCCTACCATTTTGGAGTCGTGCCCAAGTAAATGATCTTGTACATGATGACACAGGAGTCTTAGATGCCACACTGAAAATAATTTCTGAAGATCTCAGTTTGTTTTCTTCAACATGAACTGTCTTTAAGTTTAAATATTCCAAAAGTGACAGGCCATCCACCAAAATCTCTACTTCCCAGGCAGAGTCTAAATATTTCAGGAAAAGGATGTCTATTTCTAAATGAGCAAATAAAGGAATAAGGGTCTCAAATGACATGTTCTTAAGACTTTCAAACCAAATCCATTTACAAGGCACAGCTTGTCTTGGAGTATCTCTAATTTCATTACTAAGCACCCTGATATTACAGAAAGGTGTTATTTCATACCTACCACAATCTACAAAAAAAACAAGCACTTTCTCATCAGCACCTTTTTTTTCTACTTTTGATCGATACCACTTCAGAGTGTTTTTAGATTTCGCCAAACATTCTAAGCCTTTTTCAATACTTTCCATTGATGAAAAAGGTTTTTTCACCTCTTTGGTAATTAATACTGTTAAATCTGATAATTTATTTTTATTTTTGAATAATTTCACATAAAATGCCCCGCTTTTTGAAACATGAAGTACTTCAGCTTTTTCAAGTTGTCCAGGTTTTAACTGCTCAAAAGGCATATTAACCAGCTGTTGGCAGGATGGCTGAAGGATCAGAGAACCTTCATATTCACTCGAGATTCCTTTCTTTACCTCACTATCATCACCAGGCCTTGCCTTCTGAGAAACCACCTGGGACATCTGCAGTACAGTTCTCTGTCTTGTTGAACATGCTGTCCATTTCAATAGCTCATTAATGACACATTGTTCATCACAGATTATATTTACTTCCCATTTCTGCTCATGCTTTTTCAAAAACTCACAAGACACTGTTTTGTTGATTACTCTTGAAGCAAAATAATCTACAGTGTTGCTGTCCCATATTTCACCAGGCTCATTCCACTTGACTCCACTAAGAAAAGAATGGAGTCCTAGCTGAGGAATAGTTACGAATTCTCTTGCGAGTTCATACATCTTAGATAAGTTTACTACCGCAGTGTTACCGTAGTCAATAAATTCCACTTCAAAAAAATTTCCCGGCAGAATTTTCTGAATAGCTGCTCTGTAAATGGCATTGTCAGTAGGGTACTCTACAACAACTAGATCTCCCACTGTGGGTTTCACTGATGTTCTCTTGTTCACTATCCTGGTTCTGCTTTCATTGAGAGCATCTGCAAGTCTGACGATTACATTTTCATTCTCAGCAAGATGAATATGAAAACTCGCTGGATTACTTATATTAGAAACGTATCCTTTCATTTTGGAATTCAAGTAAATTTTGGGTTGAGGAAGGTCTTTGATCTGTGGTCTTGTAAGACCATCTGGGTTTTGTGAGGCTGCTTGATGTAATTCTCTGCTAAAAGGCTGCGATGCAATCCTTACTGATTTCTTGCCCACATCACTTTCATCAAGGGTATGTGTAGATCCAGTTGCGGTTTTTACACCTTTGTTCTTAAGTCCCTCATTCAAAGATTTCTTTACTTTGTTTTTTGACACAGGTTCAATTTTATAACAAACTGATGATTCCAAAAGCCTGGCAGACATATTTTTGGAATTCATGAACTTATGTATTTTGCTTTCAGAATATGTTACTAGACTAGTTTTATTTCTCATATCGTGGTGATGGTTTTCTATTTTGTCTTTCAAAGAAACAGCAAGTCTCTTACTCTCATTTATTTTATGACCCCTTTCCACACAGTGCTCTGGGTCACAATGGTTTTTTCCATAAGCATGAAGCAACATCTTAATTTTTTGATTTATATATTGATACCCATTATACAATTCTATACCAAGCTGGCCATCTGACTCCCGGGACCATATTACGGCCCTTAACGGTTTTCCCAAGAAATTATCTTCAAACCAGCTATTGATTTCTGCTGGAATATCTACATCTCTAAGATCTGACAAAAAGCACTTAACAGCTTGCATAGGTGTAAAGAGCAACTCTGGAAACTGATCTGAAATAGCCCTCAACATACTTCCTTCTACTAATTGCTTATTTCCATAGTCCACAAAATAAACCAGAAAGTCAGATAATGAATCTGACTTTGGTATTGCTAAAGCTCTATAAGAGAGACCATCCTCTACATATTGGCATATGCATAATCTCTTTTTGCTAGAATAAATTGGACAATTTTTGAGGTTATTAACCTCTGTAATTTTTGTTTCTATCATCACTAGGTCTTTGTTATTTCTACTAAATTGACAATAAAACTTTTTGGGACTATATATATGTGATATATATATTTCTTCCTCACTTCCAATTTTTATATTAAAGGAGGAATAATAGTAACTGTAAAGACTAACTGAAGATGGCAATGGCTTTGGTAATGCACTATACTGTGCAGAGCCACGAGTAATAAGAAATTCTTTAGCACTAGTAAGTGGAGTTTGTAAATCCACTAAATGACATAAACTGTTTGGATGTATAAGAACTAATGCATAGATGACACAAGTCAGTAGCCCCCTAGATGAAGAAATAAAATCCCCTAAGTCTCTACATGCTTCTCTTGTCCAACTTAATAATTTACAACCAATGGGTTCAACTAAATGGTTAAGTCTACATCTGAAGGCCTGGCCTTCTAGAAAAAGAAAATGTGGATTAATTGCACAAAGATCTTTAATTAAAACTCTTTCTTGGTAACCATAATCAACAAATACAACATCAACTTCTTTATTTGATACTTGAGTCAAAATAGCAGCTCTATACCACTTCTTATCTTTGGAATAGTTAGCAATACAAGCAATCTGCCCAATCTCATAAGGATCAGAATGAATGCTATAATAATTCTGAATTTGTTCCATCAGTAATTTTAAGTCTTTTAACTTACATTGGAGTTGGCATGAAAAGTCACCTGGGCCATACCAGTAAGAACACTTAACTTTAAGGACTCTTCCTGGTTGAAACATATATTCTTTATAGGGCCATGGTGACTGGGGACTCATTGACAAGGTAAAATGATTTTTAAAATTTGAGAAATTAACTGGGGACTTTAACAATGACAAATTACTTTTTTTTAGCTTATTTGAATTATACTTTTTACATTTAGGTCTTTCAGAAATAGCAGAGAAGATCTTCTTAAGATTGACTTTGTTTTTAGACTTTAACACTGAATATTGACTTAAAGATTTTGGATAACATTTTGGTTCTACTTCCCAATATTCTGCATATCCAGCTTGTACCATAAGAGAGACAGTATCAATCGTTTCTGAGGTTTCAATACTCTGAATATTTACAGTGTACTTGTCGTCTTTTTTTGCTATAACTTGGAGCAAAATTGGTTTGTTCAAGACAATTTTTTTAAAATAATCAGTTGCAGCCTTCACCCATATGTCTTCAACAGGAAATATATGTGCAAGTGAACAGCACATGGCTAAGGCAGGCAATTCACACAACTCTGGAAGCAAAGTTTTTACATCAAAAAATGGTACGGAATCAGTATTTCCATAATCCAAGAAATAAACGTTAATCTTATAACCATTAATTTCAGTAATGACAGCTCTGTAAAAGTGTCTGTCCTTGCTGTATCTCGCACAACAAAATAATCCAGGTTCTGGATTTCTTAGAATCAGTTCATCATTTTCACACAAGTCATAAAATTTGTTTATACTTTTCATTATATCTTGAAATTCACTCTGATGTTCATTGATGCGTACCCAGAAATTTGATGGGTTTAATATATATGCTACAAAAGCTATGTAGGCAGCTTCTATCTCCATTTCTACAGTTTTAATAGGAAAACCTACTTTCAAAGTATCTTTTTTATTTAGAGAGCCTATCAGCTGTTCAGTATTTCCAATAAAACTCTCAAATGCAAATCTGTTTACCTCAAAAGCACTAGTCTCTCTCAATATATGAGACATTTTTAAGTCAGACACTGGACAAAATACTTGTGTGCCTGCAGTCTTCAGCAGATGCTTAGAATTAATTGTAGACTCTTGAGTTTGTAATGTCACATAATACAAATTCTCATCCTTATTGAGTTGATCGATGTGTGCATATACTATCTGTCCTAACAAGGCTTGCTTAAATACACTGAGTTGAAATTTCTTTGCATCTTTATTTGGACTGTGTAAATGTGTCAAAGAACATGGAAATGCAAATAATGGTACTGAAAGAAAATCCTGTTTAAGTTTCTTTACATGGTTTGAGGGTATAGCCTCACTACTGCCATAATCCATAAACCAAATTTTCACTCGATTGTTGGGCAAGAGCTTCTGAAGAATGCCTCTATGCCACTGTCCATTTCTCCTTCTGGCAACACACAGTAGTCCAAAATTATCACACATAGGACTGCTTTCTTGACTGATATCATAATGCAAATTCATGCACACTGTCAAGTCTTCTAACTCTGGAATCCATTTAATTAATTGACAATAAAATTTACTTGGGCTCAATGCAGATGATACCTTTATACTTTCCATGCTACCTATTGACAAAGATGGCAGCAAATTATCCAAAACATGTTGGATATGAAGTAAAGTATCATTATTACTTAATGATAATTCAAGTATCTTATGTTGTGATAAATCAGGCATTTGTTGTGAGAATTCTTCTAACATTTCCACGATAAGATGAAATGAGTCGCCATCAATAAGTCTTCCCAATTTTAATTCAAGAACCTGGGATATAATTTTTGGCACTTCAAAAAGAATCATTTGAAGAGGCAAAATATCCTGTATACAACCTTTCACTTGTAGTCCTACTAATGACTTGAAGTAATTCAAAGCCTTGGGAGACCATTTTTCACCAATTGGTAGTATATTTGCAAAAATACCAAATTTTATCTGTGGTGGTAGTTCAAATAACTTGTCACAGGCTGAAGCAACCTGCATACTACCAACTCGTAGTTCTTCTCCATGATCTATGAGGAGCACCGTATACAGTTCATTTTTCTTTTCCAAAACTCTACCCCTCTGCCACTCTCCAGATACTCTGTCTTCTACCAAACAAAATTCATCAATCTCAACATTACTTTTCATTTTTGGAACATGCTGTATTTCCCTCTGCAATATGTGGTAGTCAAACTCATATTCAATATTGCTTTTGCCTTGAAACTTCACCAGAATGTCCTTGGAACAAAATTCTATATGTGATATTGTCAGATCTGTATCTATAAATGTTTGTAATAGAGGTGTAGAATCCATTTTCTATAAAAGCAAAAAATAAGTACTACTTAGTTTCTGGACAAACAACAGTAAAAATTAAATGAAATTACCCTTATAAATTTGGTATTAAACATAAACCTTAAAAATAATTACATATTTTTGTGCATTTATCAAATTGAACATGTTAATAAAAATTATATACACTGGACAAGATGATAGATAAACAAAATGCATCTGTTTACTGCCTTCCATATTTTCAAAAAAAATCTACTGAAATGAGAATATAAATATAGGAAGAACATATATATTGATTGATATGTAATCACTGTAAAGCAAAGAACGATCTTTATCTTCCAGAAACTAACAAATTTCCACTAGATATTGGGCAGATGTGGTATAAATAGAAGGAAGCCAAACAAAGCCCACTAGAGACCTCCTTCTCCCCCTACGAAAAAACTACTCTTCCTCATGCAGACTTCTTCCAACAACCCACAACACAAAAAAGTGAGTGCTAGAGCAAGGGCAGATGGAGAACCAGCAGGGGACACTGCGCACTCCCCACTCTGTGTCAATGAGTAATATTTGCATCCCAGGAGTATCCTATACTCCAGGATTTTTCTTCGATCAAGGGCAACTGGCTGGTTTCTGGACAGCACTAAGGAGACCCACCCAGGCACAGAGAGATCCTGAGGCAGATTCGAGACACACAGGCCTTGTCACTGGCATGGCTGGCCACAAATGTATAGAGGAAGGAGAGAAGGAGGAGGAGAATTTTTTAGCAAAGCTCCATCCAGCTTTGCTAATTTTTCTCTAGATTGCTAAAATTTTTTAAATGGCAAGGCAAATATTCAGAACTGGAAAATATTCCCCAAATTCATGTAAGAATCAACATTTATTATGACAGAACACAGCTCAATGCCTACTTAAATCTGAGTTAACAGCTGACAATTATCAGCTTCTTTTTGTAAAGATGAAAAAGAAAAAAACACTGAACCTAAAATAAAAAATGTAAGGACCACTTAAAAGAAATCAAGAAAATGCTCCCCTCAGGGATAAATATATTGAAGGACATAGCAGACACTTGTTTCCAAAGGTCCAATTCCTGTTTTCAAAAAGGACAAAAGAGAAGAATGTAGTTTTATATGACTAAGTATTTATTAAGATGCCACAATTAAGATTGGGAAGAACTATATACACATAAGAAATTTAAAACTTCATGGGAAAAGTTTACACAAAATAAAGATAAATGGGGTAGAAAATATTTTGAAAGAACACCCCAAAATTCAGGGGAAAAGGATAATTAGATGGAAGAGAAGCAGGGCAGACAGGAATATAAGACCTTATTAGAGCACAAATGTTATCTCGGAGATAGAACAACAGAACAGAAGACCTTTCTAAGACTTAAGACCCAATCCACAAACTGAAATAAGCAACTGGAAAGCTAGAACAAGAAGTAAGATTTAGGAACACCTGGGCACTAACAATGGTTTTTATTTCATCCTAAATAATTAATTTGGTGTAGCAATAAGCATGGTCCAATCTATAGAGAATCCAGGCTATGCTTACTTGATCCTGGAGTCTCTTAAGAATAAAATCAATGAGCAACACACTAATGATTTTCATTAGAATAAGCTAACACACTTCAGAACAAAAAAGGCCCTATTAAAGCCACCATTATTTAAAATCACAGGCTTTTATCCAATTTTCAGACTTTAGTCAGTTTACAAACCTACAATTCCTTAAATGAATAAAGATCAGGTACTCTCAAGAAAGAATCCTATGCTGGGTTAGACCAATAACATTCTTTAGGGCAGCCATTCAAAGGGTCATGTGGCCATTTACCTGAGGAAATGGAAAAAGAAAAATAAATATAAGCCTCTCAGAAACTTCACTACTCTGTTTAAGTGCAGATATAGCCAGAAGGATTTCTTCCTTAAATAAGGTGGTCTAATGTTAAGACAAAGGAAGCCCAAAGACAAGGAAGTTGCATTATCAAATTACTCAGATTACCAAAAGCCTACTCAACACTTCCAGCCCTCCCTTCCAACAACAAAAATGGCGAGTTTCCCAGCAGAAGGGGGTGGAAAGTAAAATCTGAGCCTGTTTTGCACATGTTCTCACCTAATGCCAGTAAGGTTCAGAAAAAGACTGCTGACACATTGCATCCCAATCCAGGGAGGCCTTGCCTGAGAAACAAAAGAACATGGTCACAATTGGTGACACTGCTAGCTCATCTACTTTCCCTGAAGAAACTGCTTAAGAATCTACGTATATTCTCTGCAGGATGATTAGTAATTCTGAAGAAGTAAGAATGGAGAATTTGGCCTGACCAGGCGGTGGCGCAGTGGATAGAGCGTCGGACAGAGATGCGGAAGACCCAGGTTCAAGACCCCAAGCTCGCCAGCTTGAGCGCGGGCCCATTGGCTTGAGCAAAAAGCTCGCCAGCTTGGACCCAAGGTCGCTGGCTCCAGCAAGGGGTGGCTCGGTCAGCTGAAGGCACGCAGTCAAGGCACATGTGAGAAAGCAATCAATGAACAACTAAGGTGTTGTGACGGCAGCGAAAAACTAATGACTGATGCTTCTCACCTCTCTCCGTTCCTATCTGTCTGTCCCTATCTATCTCTCTCTGATTCTCTCTCTGTCCCTGTAATAAATAAATAAATAAATAAATAAAGCTTTAAAAAAAAAAAAAGAATGGAGTATTTGTTACAAACAAGTCTAAAGAAGAAATATGTGGTGAGCCTCTAAAAACTAACACAAAAAGAAAATCTGTAGGTCCCCTGTGATGCTCACCAAACGGCCTTGCTATAAAAAAGAATCCTATTCAGGTAGGCAGAACAATCTATTCCATGGACTTCAATCAGTCTCTTTACCTGCCTCTCCAATGCTTGCTCAATAAAATCACGACGTTAAGTCCCCAGTGTCAGGGATAAAGCTCCTATCCTTGTATATCTGAAGATCAGACTTTAACAATACAGAGGAAATTACTGGAGGAAAAAAAAACATAAACAGGAAATTTTAAACCAAACTACATTATCTAAAGACAATTTAAAATCAAGAGGTTCTATACCCAACAACCTTTATGCAATAGTAAATTTCTTAGAATATTAGGATATTTGTAAAAAGTACTTACTCTGTGAGCCCTGGCCTGTTGGCTCAGCGGTAGTCCATCGGCCAGAATGTGGAAGTCCCAGGTTCAATTCCTGGCCAGGGCACACGGGAGAAGTGCCCATCTGCTACTCCACCCTTCCCCCTCTTTTTTCTCTCTATCTCTCTTCCCCTCCTGCAGCCAAGGCTCCATTGGAGCAAAGTTGGCCTGGGTGCTGAAGATGGCTCCATGGCCTCACCTCAGGTGCTAGAATGGCTCCAGTTGCAACGGAGCAACAGCCCAGATGGGCAGAGAATTGCCCCCTAGTGGGCATGCCGGGTGGATCCCAGTCAGGCGCATGTGGGAGTCTGTCTCTTTGCCTTCCTACTTCTCACTTCAGAAAAAAAAGTACTTACTCTGTATACACAAGATTGGGGCATCAGGAAACATGTTTAATTTGATACTCAGTTGTGAAATTTGGTGAACTGTGTTTTTGGGGTTTTTTTAGAATCAGATTCTAAATCTGTACAATGAGAGGGTTAAAAAAAATTAGAGATTTTCGAATCATTCTTTTTATAGCAGCAGCAGCAAAAATACTTCTTATTCTATTATAGATATATAAAAAGTATATAGAAAACATAAAATATCTATAAACTGGATTCCTAAGTGGTGAGTGGAGGTAGGGTTTGCTACTGTCATATAATAGGTAGAGGCTAGAGATGCTGAAAAACATCCTACAATGCACAGAAGGACTCCCCACAATGGCCAAAGTGCAGAGGTTGAGAAAACTCTGCCTTACTGACAGTAAAAACAAATACCAGGCAAATAAAATAACTAATTTTTTTAACTACCTAAAAGAATTAGTTGAAAATATGATGATTTTTTTCCTAATCTTACATTAAAGGTTTTCTTCAAGAGATAAAATCTAGAGGCTACCAAAAAATCAAAGGCAAATAATAAAGCTATAACAAAATTAAAATCAATATAATCTACCACAGAAAAGATTTTTCAGATCAAATATCTTCAACCATCCTTGACTCCACTTTCTTGCATCCTGTACACAATACACCAGGAAATCCTACGGAGTTCACTTTAAGAGCATATAAATATCTGGCAATTTCTTCCAGCTCTGCTCTCTAGTCCAAATTACCTCTCTCTGTAATCTGTAACACCAGATTTCTAACTTGTCTTCCTGCTTCTGTTCTTAACTTCTTCCCACTTTTTCCCCATGACTATTCCAAGCTCAAAAAAAGAATCAGTAGTTCCTAATTTCACTCAAGAGTGAAAACTAAAGCCATCGCAATGGCTTATAAAGTCCTACAAGATCTAGCCATTACCACTGCCACCAAGACCACAGCAGCCACGCACACACATTTTCTCTTCTGTTATTCCTACTACACACATTATACCACAGCTACAGTGCCTTACCTAATTCCTTGAACTTCTTGCCTCTGGGCTTTGTATTTTTTGCTCCAAGAAATAACTTGCTCCCTTACCTCTAAGTTCATGTCAGAATGTTCCTTGCAGGGAACGTATTCCTTAACCATTCTGCTTAAAACTGCAACCATCCCGTAACTTTAGAGACTCTGAGCACCTCCTTAACCTCTCTCCAGCACCAAAAAGAGTTCTATTAAACTACTGTCTCTCAAATATCGGTCTTGGGACTCTTTTATACACCTAAATATTGAGGATCATATTACAGATTGAGTTTAGGTGCAGACACACACACACACCCCAAATTCCTATGTTGAAACTCTACCACCCAATGTGATGGTATTAGAAAGTGGGGACTAGGCCCTGGCTAGTTGGCTCAGCGATAGAATGTCAGCCTGGTGTGTGGATGTCCCAGGTTTGATTCCCAGTCACGGCACAACTCTCCCTCCCCCTCGTCACTCTTTTTCTCTCTTCCCCTGCCAAAGACATAGTTCAATTAGTTCAAGCGCATTGGCCCCAGGCACTGAGAATGGCTCTGTGGGCTTCTGCCTCAGGTGCTAAAAATAGCTCTGTTGCAAGCATGACCTCAGGTAAGCAGAGCATCTACCCTACACAGGGGTTGCTGGGTAGATCCCAGTTAGGGCATATGCAGGAGTCTTTCTATCTCCCCTCTTCTCATTAAAAAAAGAAAAAAGAAAAGAGAATGTGGGGCTTTGGGGAAGTAATTAATTAGGATTAGTTGAGGTTATGAGGATGGAACCTTCATGAATCTGATTAGTGACCTTATAAAAGTCACAGGAGCTTGCTTCTGTTCTCTGCCATATGAAGATACAAGAAGCAAAGCACATAGGCATCAGAAAGCAGGTTCTTACCAGACACCAGATCTGCTATCACCTTGATCTTGAACTTCCAAACTGCAGAATTGTGAGAAATTTCTATTTTTTATAGGCCATCCAATTTGAGGGATTTTGTTAAGCAGCCTAAGCTATGACCTCAAAGAGTGTTTATTTATGTGGCTTCTAATCTGTAACATTGACTATATTTGAAATTAATACAAACTTTTAAAACATTAAGCCCATTAAAGATTAAGTATTTTCATGAAAGATAATTATATTTTCCAAAACCAAAAAAATTAGCAAAAAGAATGGCATGATTTTACAATTTTTGCAAATCTCAGTGGCTGCTTAACAAAAAATAGTTGTATTCTCATAGCTGCTTCTGCATTCAATGTGTTGTAATAGGTTGTTTTGGGTCAAGTATGTAAATGAAATCTGGCCATACTCAGATACGTAGTTAGAGAAGGAAGAAGTATTTTAATAGCTTTTCCATAAAACTAAGGATATTTTTCTTTGATGTTCACAAAAACTCAATGAATGTAATCTCTTACAAGTTATTTAAAAATGGAGTATTAAACCACATAAATGAACTCTTGGTACTCTATTATCTTAAAACTCCTTGGTCTAACTTGCACTTTGAATGGATTTTGTAAAATGAATGATTTTAAAGATACTACATTGATTTGTTTGAGTTATGCAGAGCTTCCATATATTGACAGTGAATTACCAGCATCTCAAATCAATATCACCACCGACCTCATCAAATAGCTCAGATATGGGGCAATCCCTCAAGTTTGCAGTTACAGGCACAAGCTTCCCAACTTTCTAATTTTGCCTTTAAAGCCTAAATATTATCATTGATCAATTGTGTCAGTTGTTTCTAAAATGTCAAGCTTGCCACATGCGTTTTCAAAAAAATGTCTGCAAAACACCTCAATCTAAATAACCATATTCTGTTACTGAAGTAAAAATGGAACAATACAATGGCTATATGCTATACAATGGAAACTACTCAGCAATAAAAAGGAAGAGTATTAATAGACACCACACCACAGATGAATCGCAAAATAACTATTCTCAGTGAAAAACTGAGAGAAAAATATACTCTATATTCCACTGATAACATAAAAAATAAAATGGAACAATTATTGCCAAGAGAGTCACTTAAAATAAGAGTCAGGAGACAATGAAGGAAGTGGGACTTATACACATCTCGTGCCTGAGTTCTGAGAGCTGTATTAAGTTGCTTAACCCGTTGCTAAACTCAGTTGAATTACTAATAAAAAAAAAAAGCAGTACGTTAAATCTTCAGGCTCTGATGAACAGGTCTTGGGATCCTGTGACGCTTGGGGGAGGCCTGAGTGATATGTCTGGAATTGTTGCTAACAGCACAAGACACATGGACACATGGATGCGGCCAACAGATAAAGGAGTGAAGGATCAGTTAGGAAACAGGATTGGAAAAACAGACCCAGAATTAACTTGGCCTTCCTTTTAGCTGACATGCCGAAAGGGATTCTATTTCTTTTTTAAAACTTCAAAAAATAGAAATAGGTTATTTTTGAATGTGTATTTAAAAGTCTTACAGCAATGAAGTGACTCATCAAAACTAAATTTCTTCGTAAGAACACATCCACAGGCTGACATGATGCTTTTGGGTCTCCAAAGTCAAGAAGCCCCACAGCAGGGCCCGCACTTCTGAAGTGGCCTGGGCACAGCCTCCCCACCGGGCACCGTCGGGCACCGCCTGGCTGGGCAGCGGAGGCCGGAGGCCGTTAGAAGGCTTGGAGGACGCAGGGGGCAGAGTCCCTTTTCGAGGCCAAAGCCACAGTGGCTCAAGGGACTGTGGAGGAGGGAGGGGCATAATATCAAAACCAATAATACCTAGGCTGTAAAGAAGGAGAGCTTGGACTTACGGAAAGCCCCCAGCGCAAGTCAGGCCGTTCCTCCCCAAACTCTTAAAACGGCCAGGACCCAAGATGGCGAAGACTAGAGGTCTCTTCTCGCCTCCTGTAGGTCCTGGGGCGCATGCGTAGACTCGCAGCTGGGCGCCTTTCTCCCTCCACGCCCCCCAGCAGAGTGCGAGGCTGTGTAGAGCCCCAGGAAGGGCTGCGCCTAATTGGAGCTCCAAACTCCAGGGGGCGACCTTGCAACCTTGCGTTTCAGAGATACGCTAAAGCCTGGATTAGAGGTTTATGGGAAGAGGGGAGTCTGGGCAGGGCTAGGGTAGTGGTGTAGCTTGTATGTGGATGTAGCACATCGCAGTGAGGTCACCCTTCACCCCACCCCGTTTGTCTTCTGCAAGGATTGCAGAGCACGGATTCTATCTTGTGGCTGCCCAAGATGGACACCCAGGAGCCTCCAGTGAATTTACACATTAGTGAAAGTAATGGCCATTTATTGAACACTTATTAATCAGGTATTTATTCATGTTATTGCATTTCATTCTGTTTCTCTTTTTAGAAGAAACTTGAATGAGATCTATGGGTGTGATACCAATTTCCTGATCCCAGTGAGAGTATTGGGGTTATGTAGAAGAAAACCCGTGCTTGTAGGAAATAGACGACGTAAAGTACTGCGGATGGTTTGGCATGTCATCAGCAATTTACTCTAAAGTTATTGGCGGGGGTGGGGGGTTGCGAGGTCAGGGGGTCTTCCTACTCTTCTTGTACCTTTCCTCTAAATTTGAGATTATTTCAAAAGATAAAGAAAAAAGTTAATTTAAAAATTACATAAACTCATAAAATAAGTTGTGCAGCTCTCGCTGTTTTTCTGTGTTCTCTAGCAATTTATATTGCACAGTGATTGCAGTGCCTTGAAAGAAAAGGAACTCAGCTATAAAGTCATCTAGGCATGGGTATTCTGGAGAAGACAAAATCTTTGACTTCCAAATAAATTCTTCCCTGCTCACAGGTCTAGTCAGGCTTCCTATTCCTCACATGAATTTTGTCGTTTTATTTTTTCTGTCAGTTTATCTATTGTGCCTAGGTTTTAAAATTTACTAAGTATAGTTTTACTAATACAAGCATATTATTTTTAAATATGTGTGACCATTTCTTCCTTTACTTTGTATTTTTTATGTCTTATCACTTTTTTCTGGATAAGTCTTGTTAATTTATTGGTTTTTCCTGTTCTACTTGCTTTTCATTTCCTATTTCTTTTCTTACCTGTATCCTTACCATTTTGAAAAATAAATGAGTTCTATTACTTGTTTTCAACTTCTGTTGAGTATTTACTGTCTTATTTTTAACCTCATATTTCCTAAAAAAGAAAGGTACATTAACTATGAATTTTTCTGTAAGTACTGCTTGAATTGTATCTCTTCAGTTTTTATGGCATAATTTCATTATTTTCAGTTTTAAATTTTTCTGATTCCTATTGAGATTTTTTTTATAGTCCATGGATAAAAGATAATTTTTCTTGATTTCCAGATATGTGGAAGTATACTATTAGCTTTCTAATATTCATTTATAGCATACTTGCTTTAATTACATTGTGGTCAGAAAATGTGGTGTGTCCTATACAAATTACTAACATTTTCTTAAGATGTGCTTCATGGTCTAGTCTCGGGTCATTTTTGAAATGTATATACAATAGATTAAATTCTTAATTGTGTTCAAGAGTTTTTTACACATACCAATGTTTTTGTCAGCTGTATCAGTTACAGAAAGTGATTTCTGTCAGCTTCTTGTAAGTCTGCCAGTTTTTTCTTTATATATTTTGAACCTATTTTATAAAGTACACAAAGGTTTCAGATTTATTCCTGATGAATTTACCATTTTATGAATCTGTAACAACCTGCTTTACATCTAGAAAAAAAAATCCTTCAAATCTTATTTTGCCAGGTATTGATTTAGCCATGCCAACTTTTATGTCATTGGTATTTGCCTTTGTTTACCTTTTTCTCTTATTTTACCTACTAACCTTCTGTGTCCTTATATTTAGGTTGAAGAATCCAGTCAAGTTCTCAACTTATCAGTCAGTCATTGGAGATATAAGAGCATTAAGGACATGAAAGCAAAATAATATTAAGAACTACTGAACTACCAAGTTATATTTTCTCATGACGACCCAGACTTTTCCCCTTATCATAATATACAAATATATATTTCTTTATGTGACTGTTTGATGTCTGTTTCTCCTATAATATCAAGCCTCATAGAAACAACACTAAGTAAGCGTCTTATTCCTCCGTGAATCTTAGATGAAAGATTGAAGGAGCAGGTGCTTGACTGTGCTGATGGTATTTGTGGCATTTGCAGCCCTGAGGGTAGATGAGATTACCAGGAACATGTGAGCAGAGCAAGGATGGAACCCTGGAGAACCGCAGGGGATTACCAATTCCTCTTAGAGCAACAACTGTGGCATTTGCCTTTGCAACTTTCCCCTCCCTTTCCCTTTCCTCCTTAATTTTCTGGTGTTCTCATTCAGTTCCATAAACCATGCATAATTTATAGGGAAGAATATTTTTCCTCTCGTTGCCGTGTCTTCCAACAACCTAAGTCAGGTCCATTGTTTCCTATGTTTCTGTCACCCACTTTCTAGAATGTTAGCCCTAAATAAATTAACATCGATGACTTGTTCCGATTCAGTTTACCTGCTTCCTGTCTGGGGTGTTTAGATGCCACACTGAATGATGCTATTGTCCCTCAAACCTCTATATTTACATTCATCCTGTCACTTCCTAAGGGAAGATGTCTCTTCTAATTAAGATGCAATTAAACCTCACCATTTTTTTTCCATATACTACTGGGTATTAATGAGGAAGTGGGGGATAAGAACTTCCTTACACCTGTGGCAGAAGTGTTCGCTAGGGCAGTTTGAAACCTTAAAATTGTTTTATTCTTTCCTCTAGCTTTCTCCTTTCCCACAACCACTATCCCACCCCCAGTAATTTCTCGTAAGAAAATTACTGTGGCTGTCAGCAAAGATCTTGTTTTAGGGACAATTAGTACAGCATTTCTTATAATAGCATAAACTAGAAATAATATAAATTCCGACAGGATGGGACTCAGATCATATCCTGGATTACTATGTGGCTATTAAAAATGATATTGTTGAAATGAAGAATTGCTTTACATATATAAAACAGTCATTGCTAAGGGTCACATCATGGGTGATAAAGCAGAGAAGCTCTAATCTGAGCAGCTCTTAAAAATGTCAAGGTGGATAAAATGTAAAATGTATTTGAAGTATAGCATTCAGTAGCCAAAGATATACACATAAGCATCTGGCCAGTATGTGAAAAATGAAATATTTATACATATCAACTTGGACAACGTAGCATTACCTTAAATTTCACAAGTGATTTTAAGCATTTTTATCTACTATCATCAAGGACTGAGTAGTTCCATATAACTTACCTTCCTAGATTTCTGAACTTTATTTCTTTAAGAACCAAATCTTTAAGTAGTTTTAGATAGAATTTCTATTAAATATATTATATTTTTATGCATTTCCGGTCTTCCTAAATGGTTTAACTTTTATTAGATAGTTCCAGGTTTCATTGTGAGTTTCCTTCATGGTATAATGGAGGCCAAAGGGGGAACATTTAACCCCTTTACTAAATGGACCCTGCAAGGTATAATATTAGAGTTCTTATGTCTACTTTTTATTGTTTTGCTTTCATAACAATACAAGGTACCATGTCTGAATCTAGATACCCTCTCTACCATTAGAAAACACTAGCCATGAATCTCTCAAGCTCTTAAATGCCTTATTGGTTACGCCAAAGTACAAGGCCCTGACCACTCTTTATCTGGGATGTTTCTCAAGGTTGTTCACTGCAAACACAACCTTGAGAGATGCCGGAACCTCTGCTCCCAGACCAAGGCTGCTGTAAAGGGAACTCTCCCAGGTTCAGTGTCCCTCTCCCATAACACGGCCCACTGTGTATGCAATGTGGCCAGGACCACTTGCATCACCCTCTGGAAATGGGGTTGGGGAACCGATGTAGCCATGCTTACACTGCAGCTACTGCTTTTGCTGTGTTAGTCTTTGAGTCTGACTAAGGGAGTCTCATGTCTTCTATCAGCGTCCATGACACTGTGGCAAGCTTACTCATTAGCTCAGAGTTGGGTGAACAGGCTTTTGAAATCTACTTTCCAATTGGTTGTTTCATTTATACTTTGAGCAAACACATATTGGTTATGTATGTACCTGGAAACATGTAAGGTCCTGGGGAATATAAGTTTAACAGTAATTGGAAGCTTTCTTTAAAAGCTCTGCCTGGTGAGGAATGCAGACACCCAAACAGATCTTTGTAACAAAATGTAATTAATATTAAAGGCATATCTAGGTTTTCTGCACACTTAGGATTGGTAATAGTTCAAGGTCAAGCCAACCAGAGTAAGAAGACTTCCTAATACCTGAAACATCATATATAACCCTCAAAAAGGTATTTATCCAATAGTGGGGATCCATTTACCTAAGGCTGCTCTGGACTCAGCTAAGAAAAGCTTTAAAACAAGCCTTGAAAAAATTTAATTCATTTCAAGTAACTTAACTGTGAAATAAAGTCCAAATATGTCCTAAGAAATATAACAAAATCCAGCACTCATCAGTGACCAGAAACCAATGAAATATCAGTTATGCAAAGAGGCAAAAAAAAAAAAAATACACCCATTACCAGAGAGAAAAAAGTCAATCAATTAAAAAAAGCTCAGAAATGACAGAGATGGGAAAATTAACAGACAAGGATGCTAGAACAGCTATTAAAAATCAGCTCCACAATTAAGATAGGCAAAACTGTGAATATGGGAAACACAGAGAAGATATAATAAAACTCAGATTGAATTTCTAGAGATAAAAAATAGAGTACTTGAAAATTTATGTCCACACAAAAACAGATGTTTATAGCAGCTTTATTCATAAATGTCCCCCCCTCCAAAAAAGAAGGAACCAAGCTTTCCTTCGGTAAGTGAATGGGAGAATAAACTGTAGTAATCCCACAATAGAGTATTATTCAGTGACTGAAAGAAATGAGCTATCAAGTCATGAAAAGACCTGTAAAAAACTTAAATGCACATTACTAAGTGAAAGAAACCAACATGAAAAGAATACATAATATAAGATTCCAGCTGCATGACATTCTGGAAAAGACAAAATTATGGAGACAGTAAAAAGATCAGTGATGAACGGCAAGATGGCGATGGAGTAGGAAGACGTAGCAACTTCCAACTCCCAGAACCAAAGTGGATTATAACTGACTTTTAAGAACCATCATCTGGATAAACCAATTTTGAACTAAACTAAGTCGACTCTTCAACCAAGGAACACTGAAGAAGCCACATTGAAACTGGTAGGAAAAGCGAAAATGCGGAGAGTGCTGCCCAGCTCCCCGGAGCAAACGGCAGCCCGGAGAGACTCACATGGCGGGAGGAGAGTTTGGCAGAGAGGGAGGGACCTGGGTCCCAGGAACAAAGCCCCAGCCTGGAGTCCCAGAGCCTAGAAGAGGCATTTGGACAGTATTGAGCTGTGAAACAAGTGAGGATACTGTTTGTGAGAAAGAGACAGTTTTCTCAGACCCAGGATTCTTCTTAAAGCAGTGGTTCTTAACCTGGGTTCTATCGAATGCTAGAGGTTCGATGAGTCGGTCTTAGGGGTTCGAAGAAGCCTCTGCCACAGAGACGAGAATAAAGTAATACCGTAATTTGTTGTGAGTTCATGCACTTTGTTGGTTTTGTTCTTTGAGCAAGGTGATGTTCATGCACGGCTCATTTTGTGCACCAGTAAAAGAACATATACCTATGTCTTGAATTTGGGAAAAAAATAATATTTTATTTATCACTAAAGAAGGGTTCAGTGAATGCGCATATGAAACTGATGGGTTTGGTACATCAAAAAAGGTTAAGAACCACTGTCTTAAAGGGACAGCGCAGAACACCTCTCTCACAACCACTCACCCAGAGCTCCGGGGAACGGGGGGCAGAGTAGAGTACCAAAGCAGCGGGAAGAGAGTGCAGACTGGAAAACACAGGGAGAAACACTCTGAGGGACAGCCACCCTAACCCCTGGGCTAAGTCATTTCCCAAAACGAAAACGAATATTTCCCCTGGAACTAGCAATACCAGCAAACGGAGACAGGACACCAGCCAAACAAGCTCTTCCGCGGCACTTAGAGCAGAGCTGCTTAGATGGAGAGAGCTTCTAGGACTATAGTATGGAGTGTTAGAGTCTGAGCTACAGTGCCCTTACCCACACTGCTGAGGGCTTGCTAGAGTGACGGTAGTGGTGGGTTGCTGAAACACAATTCTGTCTGTGGGGGTGGAGGCCCAGCCAGTGTGAGCTCAGTCTAGCCCAGCAGGGGTGGAGGGGATGCGCGGAAGCAGTCTGGAGCTGTGGGCCTGCCTGCAGCCCCACTACAGAGCAAAGTGGGAGGCCAGGAATGGGCAGAGATCTGCTCTGCGACCCTGCGCAAGCTGGCCCTGACCATGGGGGCGGGGCTAAAGCCAGGGACAGGAGGAGGCTCGCAGCTGAGCACAAGCCACCAGTACCACCCAACCCAAGAAACCGCGGTTTGCCATCCTGCGAGGGTGAGTTGGCACTGACCACAGGGCGGGGCTAAAGCCTGGGAGAGGCCGAGGCTCACAGCTGAGTGCAGGCCTGCAGCCCCAAGAAACTGTGGGGAGCAGGCTCTGAGCACGGAGGCTGGGTGGAAGCCTGGGAAGTGGCTGGGTCCACAGGTGAGCAAAGGTGCTCACTGCTACCCTTGGTGCTGAGGCTTGTGGCTTGAGTGCAGTGAACAGCCCCACCTGTGGGGGCGAGGCAAAGACCCAGAGGCTGAGGCTTGTAGAGCCGGGCACCAGAACACAGTCCCTCCCATGGAGGAGAGGCAGAAATCACAGCAACAGCTGCAGTGGGTAGGCGCTGGCAATGCCCATACCCAACCGCCCTAGGCAGCGGCAGAGGGGGTGGCGGGCCTGCAAACAGATCACACCTAGGGAACACAAAGGCAACATCCATTGGACTCCAGTGGCCACACCCTTCTTATACACAGACAAAATAGGCAGGCAGAGAAATGCAAACCAAATGAATCAAGAGAAATCCCCAGGGAAGGACCTGAATGAACCAGATATAACCAAAAGCCAGATACAGAGTTTAAAATAATGATAGTTAGGATGTTCAAAGAGATTACAGCAACAATGGATAGTCACTACAAACACCTAAATAAAGAGATAACAAGTATAAAAAAGGAAATTGAAATAATAAAAATGAATCAGACAGAAATGACAAATAAAGTATCAGAATTGAAGACTACAATGGAAGGAATTAAAAGCAGAATGAATGAAGCTGAGGATCGAATCATCGAGTTAGAGGACACAATAAACAAAGGCACAGAAGCAGAGCAGAAAAAAGAAAAGAGACTCAAAACATCTGAGGAAACTCTAAGGGAACTCTGTGACAACATGAAAAGAAATAACATCCGCATCATACGGGTTCCTGAAGAAGAGGATAAAGAACAAGAAAAAGAAACTTCGTTCAATCAAATCATAGCTGAAAACTTTCCTAAATTAAGGCTGGAAAATGTTCCACACGTTCAAGAAGCACAGAGAACTGCATTAAAGAGAAACCAAAAAACATCTACACCAAGACACATCATAGTTAAAATACCAAAGCTAAGGGATAAAGAGAAAATTTTAAAAGCTGCTAGAGAAAAAAAGGCTATTACCTACAAAGGAGCCCCCACAAGGATGAGATCCAACTTCCAGCAGAAACACTTGAGGCCAGAAGGGAATGGCAAGATATATTCAAAGTAATGCAGACCAGGAACCTACAACCAAGACTACTCTATCCAGCAAGGCTAAGGTTTAAAATTGAAGGTGAAATAAAGAGCTTCCTAGACAAAAAAAACCTCATGGAATTCAGTAAAACCAAGCCAATTCTGCAAGAGATGCTAAGGGGCCTGTTGTGAATAGTTCAAAGGGGAAAAAGAATATAGCAAAAGAAGAATACAGCTTTAAAAAATAAAATGGCAATAAACAATTACATATCAACAATAACTTTAAATGTAAATGGTTTAAATGATCCAATCAAAAGACATAAGGTAGCTGCGTGGATAAAGAAACAGGACCCATACATATGCTGTCTACAAGAGACACACCTAAAAACAAAAGATGCACATACACTGAAGGTAAAAAGATAGAATAAATATTTCACGCAAATGAAAATGAAAAAAAAGCCAGGGTAGCAATACATATATCTGACAAAGTAAACTTTAAAACAAAGGCTGTAAAGAAGGACACTACATAATAATAAAGGGAACAACTCAACAGGAAGATATAACTATTATAAATATCTATGCACCAAAGATAGAAGCCCCGACATACATAAAGCAGACTTTGATGGATATAAAGGGCAAGATTAACAGAAATACTATAATAGTAGGGGATTTCAATACTCCACTAACATCACTGGATAGATCCTCAAGAAAGAAAATTAATAAAGAAACAGCAGACTTAAAGGATACACTAGATCAATTCAATTTAATAGATATCTTCATAACTTTTCACCCTAAAGCAGTAGAATATACATTCTTCTCAAGTGTTCATGGTACATTTTCTAGGATAGACTACATGTTAGGACACAAAAGTGGTCTCAACAAATTTAAGAAGATTGAAATCATAGCAAGCATTTTCTCTTATCACAACGCCATGAACTAGAAATTAACAACAAAAGAAAAACTGAAAAATACTCAAACACTTGGAAACTAAATAGCAGGTTATTAAATACTGAATGAATTAACAATTAGATCAAAGAAGAAATAAAAAAGTTTCTAGAAACGAAAAATAATGAGCATACATCTACTCAAAATTTATGAGACACATAAAAAGCAGTTCTGAGAGGGAAGTTCATTGCACTACAGGCATACTAAAACAAGCTAGAAAAAGCTCAAATAAGTAACTTGACTCTGCATCTAAAGAACTAGAAAAACAACAGCAAATAAAGCCCAAGATTAGTAGAAAGAAGGAAATAATAAAGAACAGAGCAGAAATAAATGACATAGAGGTTAAGGAAACAATACAGAGGATCAATGAAACCAGGAGCTGGTTCTTTGAAAAGGTAAACAAGATTGATGAACCTTTAACTAGACTCACCAAGAAAAAAAGAGAGAGGACTCAAATAAATGAAATTAGAAATGAGAGTGGAGAAATAACAACTAACACAACAGAAATACAAAGTATTGTAAGGAAATACTATGAAGAACTCTATGCCAAAAAATTAGACAACCTAGGTGAAACGGACAAATTTCTTGAATCATATAATCTTCCAAAAATCAATCTGGAAGAATCAGAACACCTAACCAGACTAATTAAAACAAATGAGATTGAAACAATTATCAAAAACTCCCAAAAAAGAAAACTCCTGGGCCTGATGGATTCACAAGTGAATTCTACCAAAAATTCAAAGAAGACCTAACTCCTATCCTTCTCATGCTATTTCAAATAATTCAAAAGGAAGGAAGACTTCCAAACTCCTTTTATGAGGCGAGCATAATTATGATCCCAAAACCAGGCAAAGACAACACAAAGAAAGAAATTTTTTTTTCTTATCATTCAATTATGTTGCATACTCATCACCCAAAGTCAAATTGTCCTCTGTCAGCTTCTATCTGGTTTTCCCCGTGCCCTCCTCTCCTCCTCCCTATCCCACCCTCTTCCCCCTCCCTCCACCCAGTAACCACCACACTCTTGTCCATGTCTCATAGTCTCACTTTTATGTCCCACCTATGTATGAAATCATGCTGTTCTCAGTTTTTTTCTGATTTACTTATTTCACTCCATATAATGTTATCAAGGTCCATCCATTTTGTTGTAAATGATCCGATGTCATAATTTCTTATGGCTGAGTAGTATTCCATAGTATATATGTACCAAAGCTTTCTAATCCACTCATCTTCTGACGAACACTTGGGCTGTTTCCAGATCTTCACTATTGTGAACAATGCTGCCACGAACATGGGGGCGCATTTCTTCTTTTCGAACAGTGCTACTGGGTTCTTAGGGTATATTCCTGTAAGTGGAAAAGCTGGGTCAAAAGGCAGTTCAATTTTTAATTTTTAAAAAAATCTCTATACTTGTTTCACAGTGGCTGTACCAGTCTGCATTCCCATCAGCAGTGCAGGAGGGTCCCCTTTTCTCCATATCTTCACCAGCACTTATTCTGTATTGTTTTGCAAATGAGCGCCATTCTGACTAGTGTGAGGTGATATCTCTTTGTGGTTTTAATTTGCATTTCTCTAATGATTAGTGATGTTGAGCATTTTTTCATATGCCTATTGGCCATCTGTATGTGCTCTTCGGAGAAATTTCTATTCATTTCTTTAGCCCATTTTTTGATTGGATTGTTTGTCTTCCTGGTGTTGAGTTTTATAAGTTCTTTATAAATTTTGGTTATTAACTCCTTATCAGACGTGCTGTTGAATATGTTCTCCCATTGTGTGGTTTGTCTTTTTATTCTGTTCTTATTGTCTTTAGCTGTGCAAAAACTTTTTAGTTTGATATAGTCCCATTTGTTTATCTTGCCTTTTATTTCATTTGCCCGTGGAGATAAATCAACAAATATATTGCTGCAATAGATGTCAGTGAGCTTGCTCCCTATGTTTTCTTCTAAGATGCTTATGGTTTCACGGCTTACATTTAAGTCTTTTATCCATTTTGAGGTTTTTTTTGTGAATGGTGTAAGTTGATGGTCTAGTTTCATTTTTTTGCAGATAGATGTCCAATTTTCCCAGCACCATTTGTTAAAGAGGCTGTCTTTACTCCATTGTATATTCTTTTCTTCTTTGTCAAATATCAGTTGTCCATAAAGGTGTGGGTTTATTTCTGGGTTCTCTGTTCTGTTCCATTGATCTATGTGCCTGCTCTTATGCCAGTACCAGGCTGTCTTGAGTACAGAGGCCTTGTACTATACCTTGATATCTGGAAGAGTGATACCTCCTGCTTTATTTTTTCTTTTTAAGATTGCTGAGGCTAATCTTGTTCTTTTTTGGTTCCATATAAATTTTTGGAATATGTGTTCTATATCTTTGAAGTATGTCATTGGTATTTTAATTGGTATTGCATTGAATTTATAAATTGCTTTGGGTAATATAGACATTTTAATGATGTTTATTATTCCTAGCCATTAGCATGGTATATGTTTCCACTTGTTTGTATCTTCCTTGATTTCTTTTATCAATGTTTTATAATTTTCTGAGTACAAGACCTTAACCTCCTTGGTTAAATTTACTCTTAGGTACTTTATTTTTTTGGTTGCAAGAGTGAAGGGGATTGTTTCCTTAATTTCTATTGCTGACAGTTCATTGTTGGTATATAGAAATGCCTCTGATTTCTGAGTATTAATGTTATATCCTGCCACCTTGCTGAATTCATTTATAAGGTCCAGTAGTTTTTTGTTTTTTGTTCTTTTTTTAGGTCCAGTAGTTTTTTGACTGATACTTTGGGGTTTTCTATATGCAATATCATATCATCTGCAAATAATGACAATTTTACTTCTTCTTTTCCAATTTTGGTGCCTTTTATTTCTTCTTCTTGTCTGATTGCTGTAGCTAGGACTTGCAGAACTATGTTGAATAAGAGCGGTGAAAGGGGGCACCCCTGCCTGGTTCCTGATCTTAAGGGGATTGCTTTGAACTTTTGTCCATTTAGTATGATGTTTGCTGTGGGTTTGTCATAGATGGCTTTAATCAGGCTAAGGAATGTTCCCCGTATTCCCACTTTACTGAGAGTTTTGATCATGAATGGGTGCTGGATTTTATCAAATGCTTTATCTGCATCTATTGAAATTATCATGTGATTTTTGTCCTTCCTTTTGTTTATGTGATGAATCACATTGATTGATTTGCAAATATTTAACCAGCCTTGCCTCTCCAGAATAAATTCCAATTGATCATGGTGTACGATTTTTTTCATATATTGCTAGATCCGGTTGGCTAATATTTTGTTGAGAATTTTAATATCTAAATTCATCAGGGATATTGGGCCTATAATTTTCTTTCTTTGTATTGTCTTTGCCTGGTTTTGGGATCAAAATTATTCTCGCCTCATAAATGAAATTTGGAAATTTTCCTTCCTGTTGGATTTTTTGAAATAGCTTGAGGAGGATAGGAGTTAGTTCTTCTTTGAATTTTTGATAGAATTCACTTGTGAAACCATCAGGCCCAGAACGTTTCTTTTTTGGGAGTTGTTTTTTGATAACTGTTTAGATCTCGTTTGTTGTAATTGGTCGGTTTAGGTGTTCTGATTCTTCCAGATTGATTTTTGGAAGATTATATGATTCAAGAAATTTGTCCATTTTACCTAGGTTGTCTAATTTTTTGGCATAGAGTTCCTCATAGTATTTTCTTACAATGCTTTGTATTTCTGTTGTGTCAGTTGTTATTTCTCCACTGTCATTTCTAATTTTATTTATTTCGGTCCTCTCTCTTTTTTTCTTGGTGAGTCTAGTTAAAGGATCATCGATCTTGTTTACCTTTTCAAAGAACCAGCTCCTGGTTTCATTGATCCTCTATATTGTTCCCTTAGCCTCTATGTCATTTATTTCTGCTCTGATCTTTATTATTTTCTACCTTCTACTGGCCCTTGGCTTTATTTGCTGTTGTTTTTCTAGTTCTTTTAGATGCAGGGTCAGGTTGCTTATTTGAGCTTTTTCTAGCTTCTTTTAGTATGCCTGTAGTGCAATGAACTTCCCTCTCAGTACTGCTTTTGCTGTGTCCCATAAATTTTGAGTTGATGTATGCTCATTATCATTTGTTTCTAGAAACTTTTTTATTTCTTCTTTGATCTAATTGTTAATCCATTCATTATTTAATAACCTGCTATTTAGTTTCCAAGTGTTTGAGTATTTTTCAGTTTTTCTTTTGTGGTTAATTTCTGGTTTCATGGCATTAAGATCAGAGAAAATGCTTGATATTATTTCAATCTTCTTAAATTTATTCAAACCATTTTTGTGTCCTAACATGTGGTCTATCCTAGAAAATGTACCATGAGCGCTTGAGAAGAATGTATATTCTACTGCTTTAGGGTGAAAAGTTATGAAGATATCTATTAAATCAAGTTGATCTAGTGTATTTAATTCTGCTGTTTCTTTGTTAATTTTCTTTCTTTAGGATCTATCCAGTGTTATTAGTGGGGTATTTAAATTCCCTACTATTATAGTATTGCTGTTGATCTCATCCTTTATATCCATCAAAGTCTGCTTTATGTAGTTTTGCCCCTATGTTTGGCACGTAGATATTTATAATGGTTATATCTTTCTGTTGAATTGCTCCCTTTATCATTATGTGGTATCCTTCTTTATCTCTTACTACAGCCTTTGTTTTAAAGTTCATTTTGTCAGCTATAAGTACGGCTACCCTGGCTTTATTTTCATTTCCATTTGCATGAAATATTTTTTCCATCCTTTTACCTTCAGTCTATGTGCATCTTTTGTTTCTAAGGTGTGTCTCTTGTAGACAGCATATGTATGGTTCCTGTTTCTTTATCCACGCAGCTACCCTATGTCTTTTGATTGGATCATTTAATCCATTTACATTTAATGTTATTATTGATATGTAATTGTTTATTGCCATTTTGTTCTTTAAAGCTGTATTCTTCTTTTGCTATATACTTTCCTCCCTTTGAACTGTTCATAACAGGCCCCTTAGTATCTCTTGCAGAATTGGTTTAGTTTTAATGAATTTCTTGATGCTTTCCTTGTCTGGGAAGCTCTTTATTTCTCCTTCAATTTTAAATGTTAGCCTTGCTGAATAGAGTAGTTTTCGTTGTAGGTTCTTGTTCTGCATTACTTTGATTATATCTTGCCATTCCCTTCTGGCCTCAAGTGTTTCTGTTGAGAAGTCAGATATCATCCTTATGGTGGCTCCTTTGTAGGTGATAGCCTTTTTTTCTCTAGCAGCTTTTAAAATTTTCTCTTTATCTCTTAGCTTTGGTATTTTAACGATGATGTGTCTTGGTGTAGAATGTTTTGGGTTACTCTTTAATGGAGTTCTATGTGCTTCTTGAACATGTGGAATGTTTCCCAGCCTTAATTTAGGGAAGATTTCTGCTATGATTTGATTGCACAGTTTCTCTGTCTTGTTCTTTCTCCTCCTCTTCAGGAACCCCTATGATGCAAATGTTGTTTCTCTTCATGTTGTCACAGTGCTCCCTTAGAGTGGCTTTACATATTTTGAGTCTCTTTTCCTTTTTCTTCTCTGCTTCTGTACCTTTGTTTATTGTGTCCTCTAACTCGCTGATTCGATCCTCAGAGTGATTCATCCTGCTTTTAATTCCTTCCATTGTTGTCTTCAGTTCTGATACTGTATTTGTCATTTCTGTCTGATTCTTTTTTTTTCAATTTCATTTTTTATACTTATTATCTCTTTATTTATGTGTACATAGTGACTCTCCATTTTTGCTCCAATATCTTTGAACATCCTAAGTATCATTATTCTAAATTCTGCTTCTGGTAATTTGGTTATATCTGGTTCATTCACGTCCTTCTCTGGGGATTTTTCTTGATTCATTTGGTTTGCATTTCTCTGCCTGCCCATTTTGTCTGTGTTTAAGAAGGTTGTGGCCCCTGGAGTCCGGTGGGTGTTGCCTTTGTGTTCTCTAGGTGTGTTCTGTCTGCAGGCCCGCCACCCCCTCTGCTGCTGCCTAGGGCGGTTGGGTATGGGCATTGCCAGCACCAGCCCACTGCGGCTGTTGCTGTGATTTCTGACTCTCCTCCACATGAGGGGCTGTCACTCAAGCCACAAGCCTCAGCACCAAGGGTAGAGGTGAGGACCTTTACTCAGCTGCTGTCCCAGCCTGTTTCCGGGCTTTTGCCCAGCTCCTGCAGTCAGAGCATGCTCACCACAGTTTCTCGGGTTCGACGGGGCTGCTGATGTGCTCTCAAGTGTGAGCCTTTGCCCGTCTGGAGCTTTAGCCCCACCCTCGAGGCCAGGGCCCTCCTCTGCAGGATCACAAACCAAGGTTTATTGGGCCAGGTGTGGCTGCTGGTGTGTGCTCAGTTGCGAACTTTAGCCCTGCTCCCTTGTTCAGGGCCAACTCGCGCTCATAGGATGGCGAACTGCAGTTTCTCTGGCCGGGCTGGGCTGGTGGTGTGAGCTCTGCTGCGAGCCTCCAACCGTCCCTGGTCCTAGCCCCGTCCCCACGGTCAGGGCCGGCTTGCACAGGGTTGCAGAGCAGATCTCTTCCCGTTCCTGGCCTCCCGCTTTTTTTCCGCAGGTGTGGTTACAGGCAGGCCCACAGCTGCTGGACCACTTTCACATGTCCCCTCACCCCTACTGGGCTAGACTGAGCTCACACCGGCTGGGCCTCTGCCCCTGCTGACCGAACTGTGTTTCAGCGTCCCACTGCCACCATCTCTCCAGCAATCCTCAGCAGAGTAGAAAGGGGCCCCACAATTCTGACCCTAACACTCCATACTGTAGACCTGGAAGCTCCCTTCATCTAAGCAGATCTGCTCTAAGTGCCACGGGAGAGCTTGTTTGGCTGGTGTCCTGTCTCCTGTTGCAGGTATTGCTAGTTCCAGAGGAAATATTCATTTTTGATTAGAGAAGTGACTTAGCCCAGGGGTTAGGGTAGCTGTCCCTCAGATTTTTTCTTCCTGTGGCTTCCAGTTTACTCTCTCTTCCCTTTGCTCTGGTCATGTCCTCTGTCCCAGTTCCCCAGAGCTCCAGGTGAGTGGCTGTGAGAGAGGTTTTCTGCGCTGTCCCTTTAAGAATCTTGGGTCTGAGAAAACTGTCTCTTTCTCACTAACAGTATCCTCACTTGTTTCACAGCACAATACTGTCCAAACGCCTCTTCTAGGCTCTGGGACTGCAGGCTGGGGCTTTGTTCCTGGAACCAAGGTCCCTCCCTCTCCGCCAAACTCTCCTCCCATCACGCAGGTCTCTCCAGGCTGTTGTTTGCTCTGGGAGCTTGGCAGCCCTCTGCGTTTTTGCTATTCCTACCAATCTCAATGTGGCTTCTTCTGTGTTTCTTGTTTGAAGAGTCCACTTAGTTTAGTTCAAACTTGGTTTATTTAGATGATGGTTCTTAGAATTGAGTTATAATCCACTTTGGTTCTGGGAGTTGGAAGTTGGTACGTCGACCTACTCCATTGCCATCTTGCTCCTAACAAAGAAATAAAATTATAGGCCAATATCCCTGATGAATTTAGATGCTAAAATTCTCAACAAAATACTAGCCAACCAGATCCAGCAATATATGAAAAAAATCATACACCATGATCAAGTGGGATTTATTCTGGAGAGGCAAGGCTGGTTCAATATTGGCAAATCAATCAATGTGATTCATCACATAAACAAAAGGAAGGACAAAAATCACATGATAATTTCAAAAGATGCAGAAAAAGCATTTAATAAAATACAGCACTCATTCATGCTCAAAACTCTCAGTAAAGTAGGAATAGAGGGAACATTCCTTAACATGATAATAGCCATCTATGACAAACCCACAGCAAACATCATACTAAATGGGCAAAAATTCAAAGCAATTCCCTTAAGATCAGGAATCAGGCAGGGGTGCCCCCTTTAACCACTCTGATTCAACATGGTTCTGGAAGTCCTAGCTATAGCAATCAGAAAAAAGAAGAAATAAAAGGCACCCAAATTGTAAAAGAAGAAGTAAAACTGTCATTATTTGCAGATGATATGATATTATATATTGAAAACCCCAAAGTGTCAGTCAAAAAACTAGTGGACCTTATAAATGAATTCAGCAAGGTGTCAGGATATAAAATTAATACTCAGAAGTCAGAGGCATTTCTATATACCAACAATGAACTGTCAGCAAAAGAAATTAAGGAAACAATCTCCTTCACTCTAGCAACCATAAAAATAAAGTACCTAGTAGTAAATTTAACCAAGGAGGTTAAGGACTTGTACTCAGAAAATTATAAAACATTGATAAAAGAAATCAAGGAAGATACAAACAAGTGGAAGCATATACCATGCTCATGGTTAGGAATAATAAACATCATTAAAATGTCTGTATTACCCAAAGAAATTTATAAATTCAATGCAATACCAATTAAAATACCAATGACATACTTCAAAGATATAGAACACATATTCCAAAAATTTATATGGAACCAAAAAAGAACAAGATTAGCCTCAGCAATCTTAAAAAGAAAAAATAAAGCAGGAGGTATCACTCTTCCAGATATCAAGGTATAGTACAAGGCCTCTGTACTCAAGACAGCCTGGTACTGGCATAAGAACAGGCACATAGATCAATGGAACAGAACAGAGAACCCAGAAATAAACCCACACCTTTATGGACAACTGATATTTGACAAAGGAGGAAAGAACATACAATGGAGTAAAGACAGCCTCTTTAACAAATGGTGTTGGGAGAATTGGACATCTACCTGCAAAAAAATGAAACTAGACCATCAACTTACACCATTCACAAAAACAAACTCAAAATGGATAAAAGACTTAAATGTAAGCCGTTAAACTATTAGCATCTTAGAAGAAAACATAGGCAGCAAGCTCTCCGACATCTATTGCAGCAATATATTTGTTGATTTATCTCCACGGGCAAATGAAATAAAAGGCAAGATAAACAAATGGGACTATATCAAACTAAAAAGTTTTTGCACAGCTAAAGACAATAAGAACAGAATAAAAAGACAAACCACACAATGGGAGAACGTATTCGACAGCACGTCTGATAAGGAGTTAATAACCAAAATTTATAAAGAACTTATAAAACTCAACACCAGGAACACAAACAATCCAATCAAAAAATGGGCAAAAGAAATGAATAGAAATTTCTCCAAAGAGGACATACAGATGGCAAATAGGCATATGAAAAATGCTCAACATCATTAGAGAAATGCAAATTAAAACCACAATAGGATATCATCTCATACCAGTCAGAATGGCGCTCATCAGCAAAACAACACAGAATAAGTGCTGGCAAGGATGTGGAGGACAGGGAACCCTCCTGCAGTCCTGATGGGAATGCAGACTGGTGCTGCCCCTGTGGAAAACAGTATGGAGATTCCTCAAAAAATTAAAAATTGAACTGCCTTTGGACGCAGCTATCCCACTTTTAGGAGTATACCCTAAGAACACCATAGCACTGTTCGCAAAGAAGAAATGCGCCCCCATGTTCGTGGCCACATTGTTTACAATAGCAAAGATCTGGAAACAGCCCAAGTGTCCATCAGAGGAGGAGTGGATTAAAATGCTTTGGTATATATATACTATGGAATACTACTCAGCCATAAGAAATGATGACATCGGATCATTTACAACAAAATGGATGGACCTTGATAACATTATACGGAGTGAAATAAGTAAAACAGAAAAAAACTGAGAACAGCATGATTTCATACATAGGTGGGTCATAAGTGAGACTATGAAACATGGACAAAAGTGTGGTGGTTACGGGGTGAGGTAGGGAGAGAGGGAAGGGGAGGGGCACAAAGAAAACCAGATAGAAGGTGACAGTGGATAATTTGACTTTGGGTGATGTGTATGCAACATAATTGAATGATAAGATAACCTGGAGATGTTTTCTTTGAACGTATGTACCCTGATTTATTTATCTCACTGTATTAAAATTAATAAAAATTTGAAAATAAGATCATTGGTTTAGACACATAGACCCATGGGACTCAAGAGAGTCACTTTGAGAATGGAATACTACTCAGCACTAAAAAGAAACAAACTACAAGTACATGTAACCACATGAATATATTCAGCAGCCCTATCTGAACTAGAAGAAAGCATACACAAAATACTATGTACTGTTTACATTTATATGCAATTTTAGAAGAAGCAGAGCTATCATAGCAGAAAGCAGATGAGTAGTTGCCAGGATTCACAGATAGGAGAAAGGGAATTGTGTTGGTGGTTACACCATCGTATCCATTTATCAAGTCATTGGATTATACACTTAAAACCAGTGAATTTTATTGTATGTGAATTGTTCCTCAATGAAACTGACAAAAACTGAAGATGGAACCTTTTGACCATTCAAAAGTTATAAAGACCAAAACTAGTGAAATAGGGAAAAACAATATATCCACATCTCTAAAGAAAAACAACTGAATAAGGCAAACTAACCCCTGGTAGAACTGATCAAGAAAAGAGAAGGGAAGGCACATAAAAAGTTGTGGGGAAAGAGATGTGAACTACAGACAAGACTGAATGAATGAATCTTGTCCAACAGCAGAAATGAATGAACTTAATCCACTTTACTAAGAGTTTTAAACAGCCTATTGAAATATATATAATTCAGAGACCATGCACTTCACCAAATTAAAAGCACATAACTCAATAGTTTTTAGTATAATTGCAGAATGGTGTTGCCATCACCAAAATCTAATTCTAGAGCACTTTTATTATACTGAGAATAAATTCTGTGCCCAGCAGCCAGCACCACCCCATGTTCCCGTTTTACCCCAGCCCCAGGCAACCACTGATCTACTTTCTGTCTCTATGGATTTGCCTAGTATAGACATTTCATATAAATAGAATCACATAATATCTGGTCTTTTGTGACGGGCTTCTGTCATTTAGCTTAATATTTTTAAGGTTCATCCTGTTGAGATATATATAGCCTATTGTTCCTTGACTACAAGTCTGTACAGCATGTTACTAAAAACTATAGGCAATTTATACACAATGGCATTTGTGTATCTAAACATAGCTACAGTAAAAATACAGGATAAAAGATAAAAAGTTGTGTACTCTATAAGGCACTTACACCATAAATGGAGCTTGCAGGACTGGAAGTTGTTTTGGGCGAGTCAGTGAGTGAGTGGTGAGTGAACATAAAGACCTAGTACATGACTGACTGCTACTGTGGACTTTATAAACACTGTCCCTGATTCCTTCCAATGGGGTCAGAAACACAACATCAAAACTGCACCTGCTGCTTCCTGAACAAGGATGTGAGCTGGATTGATTGAAAATGTCGAGGAAAAACTGGCTGGGTTAGTTATAGGCCACCATGATAGTGGTTCTGAGGAGTGAGTAAAAGTTGGCCTGATGCTCAGTAGGAATAAGAAATCAAAACAGAGAGATAAAGGAGCAGAGGGGACTGTCGTGGCAGTGTGGTTTTGGCTATTATGTGTTGGAGCAGTGGACAGATTAAGAAGCTTTGTGGCCTCCATAAAAAGGAAGAGGATGTTTAATATTGAGAGGGTCTAAAAACTGAGGACTCAATCTCTTTACTTTGGACCTTTGTTTTTGGCTACACTGACCATGTCTGGCAGAAAGGCCTCTCTCTGGCACTGAATGGATGATAAGCATGTCTGTGCTTTACATCCCTACAGCCTGAGCATATTTCCAGCATACAAGACTGGCTGCTTCCACACTACCTCAGAGAGCTTTTATTCAAGTTGCAGTGGCACTTAATATTTGTTAAGGTAGCTCCTGTGACCTGTGTCCTTGCACAAGGTCTTAGGTTATCAACAAAGAATTGACAGCAATGTTCTCTAAAAGACCATCACGCCAGGTCCAGGAGGGCTGATGCACCCCTAACTATAAAGCACTAGGGAATAAGGTCCTCCATGCTGAAACAGGACAATGGCTGACTGACCGGATGTATTCTGTGCACTCAAAATTAAAGTGCTGTGAGAGAGAGGGAATATATGGCCATGCCCCACAGATACTGCTTCAATCAGAGGAATAAAAGAATCCCTTCTGAATCACAAATCCTTCCGTTTCTTACAGGAAATTCGGCTCCATTATAATGGGACCACCATCATATATGTGGTCCACTGTTGACCAAAACATCCTTATACAGTGCACAACTGTATACACCGGACAGCCAGCACTTTAGCCATCCAAAAACGTCCGGCACCAAGGTTGAGAACCCTGTTCTAAAGCAATGATGTCCAAACCTGGCTAGCTTTTTATCAAAAATCACCTACGCAGCTTTTTTTAGAAATCTATATGCCTGAGTCTCACCTCTGAGATTCTGAGTAAGGAAGCAAACAGAGAACCCAGGGACTCTGATGTTGTTCAGAAGCTTTCCTCCCACTGCCTGCTTTCACTATGAAAGCAGACTGCCTCTCAGCTCCTGATTCAGTGGGAACTCAGCTGGTAAACCTTGGCAGCACTCCCAGAATAAACTGATAACGCCAAGACCACTACCTGCTCTGTTTATTTTCTCTAATTACCTATCTCTCAATTAATGGGATCATTAAGCACTTAAGACTTGTGTTAATTTCCATCCTTATTTTTACTTCTTTCACTCTGCATAAATCCACTTTGCAAATGATTTCACATTGGTAAGTAATATATCTTTTCTGTTTATAACTCAAACAAATGACCTAGAACATGTTTGGCAGCTATCCTGGTTCTCCAGGATTTAATGAGAATCGCTGAGCAAACACTCACACCAGACCTGCAACAGTGTGGCATGGCGCATTATCGGCTGGTCCTTGCTACCAGCTAACTTAATGCGTGGAAGAGGAATTCATTTTAAATGGTCTGAAGTTGCCTACTTTAGGTCAGTATAATTCTGTGGACCTTGGAAACTTAGAAATAAATTAATTTAAGCTTTAAGATTTTTTTCTTTCCACCTTCCATCACTCTGATAAATTACAAAAATGAAATGAAGTCCTTGCTCTTAAGAAACTTAAAAATAGTTTAATAAAGCAATGGGAATGAGACATAAACATGAGGAACTACAAGAAAAGATACTGTATATTCTCAGATACTCGTTTGACAGGATGGATCCCTCTGGCTGCAGAAACTGGGAAATTTTTATGGAACTCGCCACATCTATAGCTTTGCCTTCAAATCTATCTCATGCTAGATCCATCATATAAGGAGCTGGGGAGAAGTAGGCACGCTCCCCTACTCACAGAGTTTTATTTTCTGGAGACTAGTCAGTCAGTTAACAATTATTCATTGTGTGTATACTGTGTGCCAAGCATACAAATAAACAGTAATGATTCAGAGTGATCAGTGTTAAGATAGGCAAGGACATGATCCAATTAATTACTTACAGGCATTTTATCACCCTGAATTCTCCTCTCTAAGCACAGATAATTCTCTGACTTCATTTGTAACTCCGGGATCACAGGGCACTCACTCACTCTTAGCAGTAATCTCATCCTGACACTGAACTTCGCAGCAGCCCTTAGTAATATGTTGCTGTCATATAGTGAATCATTAGTGTTACTCCAAGGAATCGGTGCAGAACTGGAATTAAAAGCACTGACACAGGCCTGATCAGGCGGTGGCACAGTGAATAGAGCAGAGCATCAGACTGGGACACAGAGTACCCAGGTTCGAGACCCCGAGGTCACCAGCTTGAGCACGGGCCCATCTGGCTTGAGCAAAAGCTCGCCAGCTTGGACCCAAGGTCGCTGGCTCCAGCAAGGGGTTACTTGGTCTGCTGAAGGATCGCGGTCAAGGCACATATGAGAAAGCAATCAATTAACAACTAAGGGGTTGCAACTAAAAACCGATGATTGATACTTCTCATCTCTCTCTGTTCCTGTCTGTCTGTCCCTATCTATCCCTCTCTCTTACTCTCTATCTGTCCCTGTAAAAAAAAAAAAAAGCAGCACTAACACAATCCTCACTTTGTTAATAGTTCTGAGGACGCTGTCTGATAGAACTATACACTGACTCTTGCCTAGAAATTGAGTAACTACTTCAATTGTGAGATGATTCAAGAATGTGGTCACTATACAGGGTGGGGCAAAAGTCGGTCTACAGTAGTTTGTATGGAAGAATAATACAATCATTAATAAATAATAATACAAGAATTCCCTACTTTTACCCCACCCTGTACCTACAAATCTGAAAAGTATAACTTTACATTAGACTAATTTAAAGTTTCAGAAGAGTGTGTGAAATGTCCATTTGTGCAAATATTATGGAAACAGTAGTTTATATTGTTTATGCATGCATACACATATTAAAATTTTTTAATTTTAATTCTTAACTTCATTTTAGTTTTACCTTTTCAATTTAAAATTTTATTTAAAAATTAATAAGTGAGAACGAGAATGACAGTGTACCAACTTCAAGCTACTGGCTTCCCCAGGGAGGAAGGAAGCTCAAAAGAATGGGGGGAGGGGTAAAGGGAGACTTTGCAGTAGCTTTAATATTTTATTTCATGTGTCACATAGCAAATGAAAAAGACATAGCTGAAGGCAAGAAAAGTAAAATGGTATCATCTTTTAGGAGCCATAAGAAGACATGTTAACATTATTTTTTGTATTTTTGATATATTTGAAAAGTTTTATAATTTTAAATTATTTGAGGGGGGCTCTGAACAAAGCCAGTCATACTATAAACCTTAACACAACAAAGTGCACTGTACAGGCTGAGGCAAAAGTAGGTTCATAGTTGTGAGTGCATGAAACACAGTTTATTCTTGTATTATTTTTCATTACAGACAACTGTAAACCTACTTTTGCCACACCACATTAAGAGATCTAACAAGAAAATCTGCATGATCATATCAATTGGTGCCTAATGTTTATTTTTGAGCTGGAAGAGGCTTTGGATAATGCTGTCATCATATTCCAAAACGGTCTCTCCATTGGCTACCACTGCCCACATTTTCAAGACAATGAAAGTGACTCTGCATTGTGCCCAAACTCAGGCTGAAAGTCTTTGAGTGTGGTCTTTATTCAATATATACCACCTCACTCTCAGAGCCCTCCTGTGGGACAGTGAGCACACACAGTGGGTACTCTTTTTTTTAATTTATTGTGTTGACATGGTTTTAAGTGAGCAGAGACTCTTTCTATAACTCCAGACTATGATATAAAGGGTCCTTCCTTGTCATTCCCGAACCCCTATGGCCTCTTTAGAGAAATAATAAACACATGAACATTGAAAATGAGAAAAGATAAAGGGAACCTGACCAGGCTGTGGCGCAGTGGATAGAGCGTTGGACTGGGATGTGGAAGATCCAGGTTCGAGACCCCGAGGTTGCCAGCTTGAGCATGGGCTTATCTGGTTTGAGCAAGGCTCACCAGCTTAAGCCCAAGGTTGCTGGCTTGAGCAAGGGGTCACTCAGTCTCTCTGTAGCCCCCCGGTCAAGGCACATATGAGAAACTAAATGAACAACTAAGGAGCCACAACGAAGATTTGATGTTTCTCATCTCTCTCCCTTCCTGTCTGTCTCTCCCTATCTGTTCCTCTCTCTGACTCTGTCTCTGACACACACACAAAAAAAAAAGAAAGAAAGAAAGAAAGAAAGAAAGAAAGAAAGAAAGAAAGAAAAGAAAGAAAGAAAGAAAGAAAAGAAAAGAAGTGAAAAGAAAGAAAAAGAAAAGAAAAGATAAAGGGATAAAAGGATCCCAGTATCCCTTCTAGTTTTGTAATGATTCAGGCTGGTCTGTCCTGGAAGAATATGCTAAGTCATGGAAGATGAACACTTTTTGTCAGACAGTTAGAAAATGTTCACTTCTAGGGCCTTGAGCCCTCCCAGTAGCCCCCAGATCAAGACCATTCTGCTATTTCTGAACTCAGATAACTTTAGAAGCACTGAATATGTTTGTCAGTTTTTAGTTATAATATAAGACTTGAGAAAATAACTGTCAGGTTATGCTGCTTAAGCACATACTATTCAGGAGAACTCCTTGAAGTATGCAGAAGAAGGAGAAGGGAAAACTGCAAATATCAAATGAGGTAAAATTTTGTATCATGTAACCCCCCCCCAAAAAAAAAAGTTATCTAAGGAAATTATGCTTTTAACTTCCAGGAGAAATAATGCTGCATAAAGTTAAACAGCTTGTCTCAGCGGTTAGATAGAGATCTGTTCATAGTTATGGAATGACATGTAAGGGTTCAGGTTGTGAGACTGAAGAGAACTAGATTTCCAAAAGAAAAAGAAATGTGTAGGGAGGAACATTAATTCAGTGACTCATTCAGAAGACAAGGCAGTAGACCATAGGTTAGAAGTGACTGACCCCAGTCTGTGTCTGAACACTGACACACTTCTGACCTTTCTTCCATTCATTGATGATGCAGATGAATAAATACATAGAGCTTTTGTGAGAAAAGCTAGGTCCATTGGCTCGGTCCCAGGAAGAGTCTAATTTATGTGGAGGACAAGTGTCATCCTCAAGACAAGATGAGTTAGCTGAATTATGAATTTCTTATAACTAGATATAGTGGCAGCCTTTGCTGGCCCACGCCATCTAGGTTACATAGGGTGTCCCTCTTCTGTGTTCTGACAGCACCCTAGCTCTATGCTCAATAACGTTTGAATTATTTTATTAAGATTCTTATTTTTATCTGCTTTTCCCACTAGACAGTGAACTTCTCAGGAACCTGGACATTGTTAGCCTTGTGGTTTTCAGACCCTTATCAGAGATTCCAAGACAGGCATACTTTTCCATCCCTAGTGGGTAATGTTTCATTTTCAGGTGTTCCATAGGCCAATTGGCTCCTGTCCAGATTAGGTCATTCAAAGCTCTGTAGCTGAATTCTGCCGCAAGAGCTTGTGGTAAATTAGATTGTAATATAATACTGAGATCCACTAGTGTTGGGTCTGGACTCCCAAACGAACTCCCTGTACAGAATTGCTCACAAGAGTGGGTGCAGTGCCATTACCTTGGCTTCAGTTCGGATGTGCTTCAGATGGTGTGGACTCCTGGTGAGTTTTATCTGCTGTGTCAGCCATGCTTGTGTGAGATGCCCAGGAAACACATTGCTCCGTGCCTCCTTTAGGACCAGAAAGAATTCAAGCACCTTCCCTGTTGCTTAGCTTCATGGGAGGGGTGGGGCAAGATAATACAGCTATTGAAGGTTCTGATGGATGTTCCAGATCATGTACCCAGATCCCAGATATGGAAGCAGAAATTTTATCATGTTCCTTGTAGGTTCCAGCTCATCAGACCTAACCCTAGATCTTGCCTTTCTTTCTTTCTTTTCTTTTTCTTTCTTTCTTAACCTCATTCTCTTTTTCTAAGTAGAACTTTTCCATTGCAACATTATCATCGGTTATCTGGATAATAAATGTGTCTTCATCAGATCTCTGGGTTATGATCTGTGCATTTATACCACTTAGGGGAAAGTTACAACAGACACAGTTTATTTTCTCAGAACTGCCTGTGCCAGATACTCTATCAGTCTGAGAAAATAGAGAGCAAGAGTGATAAAGTCCATGGGTGTCCCCAGACAGCGCTGGCCTGTCTGAACAGGTCATTATCTCCAGAGCAATGAGAAGACCTTTCTGGAACTCCTCCCTCTTCTGCTGCCAAGGCTCCTGGGATTAGAGACCAGCAGACAGAAATGCACTGTTCTTTATTTCAGGAACACACAGTGAGGGGACTTTGGAGTGAAGAAATCATATTCATCAGAACCTTTGACCAGAGTTATAAACCTGTGTGCCTCGTGGCAGGGCTGTCTCCGAATCTGGAACAAAGAACAAAGAGCAGGTTAGTTACTCACACTGCGTAAAAAACCGAAGACACAGAAACCACAGGAGTGTTAATAACGTCCCTTGTCACCTCTCCTCCTGAAGGACCACCTGTCTTTCTTTCAATTCCTGAAGCTTTGCAGCCTTTGGCTCCACACATGGGATATTTCATACAATAAAACTAATACCAAAAGCATCCCTCCAACCTTAAAGATCCATTTTTAATGATGATGAGTTTAGATCGTTCATGAAGTTATGAACCTCAATGTAGCCAACAGCCTGGAAGTCTATGTTTCCCTTCCTGGTAAGGGATGAGAGGCTGACCTACCATCCAATGTCACAGAGCCCCCCAGGGGGCCATCCAGCCGGCTGCACCTAGCAGGTTCCTTAAAACATTTATCTGATTCATAAATATAATAAAGTTTCATTGTAGAAAATAACTTCAAATTATCTAAAACTATTAAAAAAAGGAAACCACTTTCATAATTCCACAACAATACATTTTTTCACTATGATTTTTTAGGATTAAAAATAAAACTCACCTAGATAATCCTGAGGAATAAAAAGAGAAAATGTGGAGTTCTTTCTTTTTTTATGTTTAACTCTTAAATTTTTGCAGCTTGTTACATAAAACACCAAGGTACCCTTGGACAGAGACCTTGTTCCAGATAGGCCATTACAATGGTTGTGAAAATGGTGAAATCAGCCAGCTCCCCGAGAATGTTAGTGGGACATTCTGTGGAGGTCCTGGGAAAGCCAAGAAAACACTGCAGTTCTAACTGGCCCAATCACGCCTCCGCTGGGCACAGTCCATAACTTAGCGGAGGGATTCCAGAGGTGTGTGATAGTAACTGAGTTCTTATCACAAACACTAAAATGCAGTGGATTCAATGCGAGAGAAAGTAACCTGGGGCAGGTGAAAACAGAGTGGTTGTGGTTTGCAGATTTGTGTTCAGCTTGCACTGATCAGGGTGCTAGTAGAAGCATCCAGCTGCCCTGCTGAGGTTAAGAGGCAGATCTTGGGAGAATGGTTTCTAACATTACGTAAAATAATCCAGGTTTAGAAGGGAGCTCTAGTGAAAATAAGGATCAGCTACATGCTAAGCCAGGTTCTTCCAGCCTTAATTTCATGTATTTATTGAAATACTTGGTTCGGAATGATCTTAAGTTATTCTATAAACTCTGCAGACCAAAAGAGACATCTGAAGGCAGGTCTACTTACAAATAACAATGGGGAACAATATTTTTTCTTCATTTTCTGTTGCATGAGGTTTTAGAACTTTTTCTATATATATCTGCATTGCTGATTCCAAATCTGAAATCTGTTTTTTGTTGCATGCTCTAGTTTTTATGCAATTTTAATTAATTTTTGTAACAGTTAATGGCATGCATTGGTTTTTAAATTGGATTTAAAGGGCAATGACTCTTGGATTGAACATAACCACAAGGCAATTAATGTTTTACAAAAATCACTTTTACATAATTGTAGTTGTTTTTAAATGTAAAAAATTATTATCTGATAAAAAACACCCTCTTATTTTAAGATTGAATCATGACTTCTTCGAATAGGCGTAAATGTAAGAATAGTCCTGATACATTGTTATATATGTGGCTGTTACACACTTCAACGTCAAAGGCGCAATATTTCATTATTTGTGACACATGCATATATTGCCTATTTTCAAGTTCCCCTTGGCGATCAAGACAAGAACTGGGCTCCTCATATTGTGTGTCACATTGTGAGAAAATGCTTTGTGACTGGACAAAAGGAAAATGCTAAGGAATGCCTTTTGGTATTTCCATGGTTTGACATGAACCTAAGGACCACAGCAGTGACTGTTATTTCTGTCTGATCCATACGAAGGGCATCAGCAAGAAAAAACAGCATATGATCACATATCCTAATATACCTTCAGCAATACGACCTATCCCACACTCTGAGACACTCTGGTTCCAGTTTTCAATGGTTTTATTTCTTCTAAGGATGAAGAAGGTGAACATGGTGATCAAATGTATTTTGATAAGATGCATGAGGAAATGGTTGTAGAATCTGAAGGGTCTTCTTCTGATGCCAAACAGTCATTAACCCCTTAGCAGTTTAGCCAAGCCAAATTGAATGACCTAGTAAGAGATTTGGGCCTATCAAAGAAAGCAGCTGAGTTATTAGCCTCCAGGTTTCAAGAAAAGAATGTACTTCACCGGTCCGCTAAAGTGTCCTATTTCAGGAAGCATGAACAAATTTTTGTGGACTTTCTTTCCAAAGACAAACACTTTGTTTACTGTCATGATATTAGTAGTCTTCTCAGCCAGCTAGGTGATACCACTTATAGTCCAACAGAATAGCCGTTATTTCTTGACAGCTCTCAACGGAGTGTGAAATGTGTTCTTCTACACAATGGTAATGTTTATGCAGCGGCTCCAATTGGTTATTCAACTCATCTGCGGGAAGATTATAATGACATAAAAATTGTCCTCGACTTTCTATAGTATGAGGAGCATAACTGGATCATTTGTGTAGATCTTAAAATGGTAAATTTTCTGCTAGGACACCAGAGAGGTTTCACGAAGTATCCTTGCTTTCTGTGTTTTTGGGACAGCCGAGCTCAGGAGAAACACTGGACACAGAAGGAGTGTCCAAAATGTGAAACTCTGGAAGTAGGGATGCAAAATATTGCAGATGAACCTGTAGTTAATCGAGACAGGATCATTTTTCCCCCACTTCACATCCAACTTGGCTTAATGAAGCAGTTTGTTCAGGCTTTGAATAGAGAAAGTGAATGCTTTCAACATATTATTTCTGCTTTTCCTGCCTTGTCTTTCAAGAAAATAAAAGCAGATGTATTTGATGGACCGCAAATTTGAACCCTCATACGTGATGAAGAATTTGCCAGGAAGATGAATAAGGAGGAGAAAGCAGCATGGCAATCTTTTGTGGTGGTTACAAAGAACTTCATTGGCAACAAAACAGCAGAAAACTATGTTCTGATTCAAAGGATGCTGTTGGCTTTCTGCAACATTGGATGTAACATGAGTGTTATGATTCACTTCCTGAACAGTCACCTTGATAAGTTTCCCGAAAATCTTGGAGCTGTTAGTGATGAGCAGGAAGAATGCTTTCATTGAGATCTGAAGATGAGCCTGACCTGTGGTGGCTCAGGGGATAAAGTGTTGACCTGGAATGCTGAGGTTGCCGGTTCAAAACCCTGCGCTTCTCTGGTCAAGTCAAGGGACATATGGGAGATGATGCTTCCTGCTCCTCCCCCTTTCTCTCTCTCTCTCTCCTCTCTAAATTGAATAAATAAAAAAATTAAAAACAAAAGATCTGAAGACAATGGAAGAGTGTTATCAGGGGCAATGGGACATAAATATGATGGCAAACTACTGCTGGAGTTTTATGATTAAAATAAGCATTTTAATATGTTCTATTTTGAAATTGTAGACAAATTCTGATGCAATTATATCTTTTAATGTATTAGTGTATTTACTGCATTATATAAATTATTATATTTTCACAAAGATGATGCCCAAGAAGATATTCTACTTCATTATGTTAAACTAAATGTTGAAAATTTTACAATAAGATGAAAACATAAAATCTTGAATTGTAAAAAAACTGTAGCATACAGAGAAAAACTCATGTCAGATTTAAGATCAGCACACTCGATTAGGTAAGAACAAGTGCTTTTGTGGATGCAACAACAATTTTGTTCCCTAGTGTAATGGCTCCCTGGATCTGGGATCGGTGGGTATACCTTTGCCTTGTTCATCTTGCTTTCCATTGCATTCTTCAACTTCTAGCTAGAATGTAAAAGGAAAAAATAATTGGCATTTCTTTCAGCTTCAGTTTTGTCATTGCCTGGGGACAGTGTTGGTTGAAGGGGGTCACACGGAGTATTCCCCCCAGTTCGGCATCCTCTGTTCTGTGGTTCTACAGACTACATGTCTTGCATCAGGAGGAGAAGCATGGTTGCTACTACAAGTCAACAATGCTGGCCCTTGGAAATGCTGGGATTTGCTTCATGGATTGTCCCTCTAAACCCAGTTCTTCACCTGTCACGTACAGAGTACGTGAAGTAAGGAGGTAAGAACCACCGACAAGGGACTTCAAACAATGGAAAAGGAAAGAAAAAGATGTTGGTGAAATACCGGGTACTTTTGCTTTTTAATTTTCCCTTAATGATTTGCTCCTTATTTTTATTTTTATTTTTGAGTTTCAGGTGCATATGACACTGATTTATTACCAGTTTTGTTTGCATAGCCTATTAGTTTAATTTTATAGCAAGCATTTTGTTGATTAGTAGAATAATTTTTTCTTAATGTCAACATTCTCTTTAAAAAGTCTTTAAATTGCTGGGAATGCAGACTACGTTTCTAAAAGATGTATTAGCTTTCTAACACCTGTGAGTGGGGAAGTTCTGAATCTTTCTTTGGAATAGTGACAGAATTAAAACACGTGTCTCTGAAACACAGGCAAGGGTCTGAGTTAGCCTCACCTACAGGATCACAAAAATGTACAATTACAGTTCTAAAGGCGAGAGGAGGATCTGCTCAGCAGCAGTGCAGTCACAGGGACATCTACATACCTCCCTCCATGCACACGGACTGCTGCTCTAAGGCAGATAGCTGCCTAATGGCAGCATCTTGATAAACACCCAGATAATTTTATCTTCCCATGAGCTATATTTCTTTCAAGCTGATTTTTTGAAACCAGGTCCCTTATCCCTTCTTTATGCTTCAGCCCTGACAGCCCATAAAAATTAGACATTCACATTGTCCCATTTAATCTCAGGCCAGGATGATAATGCCCTCAAATCTCCCTGGGAAGTTGAGTGAAACCCATCAATAGCGGTATAGAAAGCTAACTGCCCAAGACTTGGCTCAGGACTTCAGGTGAGGTGGGTCATCTCTGTCCTCTCCCCTAAGCATCTGAAATAGAATTAAGGGCAGTGCTCTTCACTCTCCAGAGCACAAGGATGAAGGGGTAAAGACTTGAGATCTACCCCCAAAGACCAAGGAGCAGCTCTCTTCAGTAGAACAAATCCATTTGGTAGAATATTTGCTACAGAATTGGAGAACACAAAGAAACTATGAAGTCATTCCATTTATTTCCTATTTTTACATAATTAGCAAGGAATAATTAAATTACTTCCTGTAGCCACAGGCAGATACTGGGGAAAAATTCAACCCAGAGCATTTTTCAGGACTTGCATTATCTTAAAGCATCTTCTGGTAATCTTTTCCAGTGTCTCACCAACATCAGCCACCCAGTTAATACCTAACCTCAATCCGTCCTGCTACTTATTAAACCATTGATTGTCTTCTATACCTTAAGAATTACTGGAGAACAACAGGGCTCCTTTTCGAAACTCTTCTCTCACTGGGGGAGCTTGCCTTTTGCTGTGGTTCTGAGTGAACAGAACATGCAGGGGAGAATCTATTTAGTTTTCAAATAATAAAAAGAATCAGCAATAAAATTGTGTAATTGACTTTTCCACATATTAGCTCTGTAATTGTGGGAAAGTGCTATAACATTCCTAAGCCTTAATTACTTTTTTGTAATATAAATACAATAATTAAACTAAAGATTATTATAAAGATTAAAAGAGATAATTATGTAAAAAACTATTACCTGTGAAGTATAATACAGATGCTAGATAGAATAACATTTATATGTCATGAAGATTAAGTAGGAGGAGGATGGTAAAATAATGAATGTGGAGAATTTGCAACCCTTGTCCATTGCAATGGGAATATAAAATGGTATAGCACTGTGGAAAATAATATAGTGGTTTTACACAAAAGAAAAGAAAGAAAGAAAGAAAGAAAGAAAGAAAGAAAGAAAGAAAGAAAGAAAGAAAGAAAGAAGAAAGGAAAGGAAAGGAAAGGAAAGGAAAGGAAAGGAAAGGAAAGGAAAGGAAAGGAAAGGAAAGGAAAGGAAAGGAAAGGAAAGGAAAGGAAAAAAAGGAGGGAGGGAGGGAGAGAGGGAGGGAGGAAGGGAAGAAGGGAGAGAGGAAGGAAGGAAGGAAGGAAGGAAGGAAGGAAGGAAGGAAGGAAGGAAAGAAAAGAAAGAGAGAGAGAGAGAGAGAGAGAAAGAAAGAAAGAAAGAAAGAAAGAAAGAAAGAAAGAAAGAAAGAAAGAAAGAAAGAAAAAAGAGAGAGAAATCAATATGATTCAACAATTCCACTATTCCACTACTGGTATATAATCAAAATTATAGACAGCAGAAATTCAAGTAGTTGTACACCACTGTACAATATTCATAGCAGCATTATTCACAGTAGCCATAAGGTGGAAACAACCCAAATGTCCACTCGTGGATGAAGAGATAAGCGAATTTTATACACATTGAATAAAATATTATTCAGCCTTAAAAAAGGATGAAAACTGACACATGTTACAACATGGATGAACCTTGAAGACATTATGCTGCATGAAATAAGACAGTCACAAAAGGACAAATTTTGTGTGATTGCTTTTACTTAGAATGGTGATTACCAGAATGGTTGGAGGGAGGGGGGAATGGGGAGTTATTGTTCAATGGTGATAGATTTTCAGTTTGGGATGATGACAAAATTCTAGAGATGAATGGTGGTGATAGCTACTCAATAATGTAAATGTACTGAATGCCACTGAAATGTATGTTTTAAAATGGTAAAAATGGTAACTGTTATGTTATTTGTATTTTGCCACAATATAAAAAAGATAATGGTCACTACATGGTCCCCACTTGGCAGATTATACAAAAATAAAGTGTCACATCATTTTGTTGGAGAGGCTGAACAATAAATAAAACAATCCAGGCTAATAGACAAACAACTACTTTGTGACTCCAGGCCACGCTGTGAGGTTGAAGAAGGAAATAGTGAGTATGCTGGATTGGAGGACTAGAGAAGTTTGCCTCACAATCATGCCCACCTACACTGGGCATAGGTCTTTGAATGGGCACAATCAAAGTATCAGTTATTTTCAGGCCTAGGGAGCACTTTCCCAGAAACTATGTCTCTTTTCCTTACCTTGGAAAACAGCCATTTACCCGCCCCTCCCCAGTCCAACCTGAACTCCAAGAATCCTGTGTAATATTGATTGATTGGCATTTTATATGGTGTAGCATCTTCACGCCAAGAGAGCTAGAGACAGGCAATCTTAAACACCCATTAGAACCTGGGAACTGGGAGAAAAACAAAAGGCTGCCTATTTATTGACAAATTATGTGGGAAGACCTGAGATAAGGAGCAGTGTATCTTTAATGAGTCAGATACCTACAACTTAAACCCAGGACAGAGATGCTACATTGTTGCTGCTAGTAGAATCTTTTGAGTATAACAAAAAAGATGAAGTTCTGGTTTGATGATGGCAGAAGGAGGTTAGGGTGGTGGTTTTAGACAGTGTGGCATCAGGCTGAGGGAGCATGGAGTTTAGTGACAGACAGCTGTGGATTCAAACCCCAGTTCTGTCACTTCCTACCTTGTGAATTTGAACAATTCTTCCACTTCTCTTAGCTTCTCACATAGAGAGTAATACCTCACTGTATTTGGTATAAAATTATAACGACTTATATAATATCCCTTAACATGAAAGGAACTCTAATAATAAGAAAAAAGTCAGAGAAAGTAAATAAATAATATATATCTTTTTAAAACCTGATTTCTAAACAGAAACTTTGCAGATTAGAAGGGATTTAGCAAGAAATATTCAAAATGATGTAAGCAAAGACCTACAACCAAGATTACTGTACCTAGCAAAGCTATCATTTAGAATTAAAAGACATATAATAAACTTTCCAGATAGGAAAAAGCTAAAGGAGTTTATCACCACCATGAAAAGTTAAAGGGTCTTCTTGAAGGGAAAAAATAAAAAAAATATGAACAATAAACTGGCAATAAATACATATTTATCAGCAATTGAACCTAAAAATCAAAATAAATGAACATGCAGGACAGAAACACTCATAAAGAACATTTTTATGGTTGCCAGATGTTAGGTGGAATTGAAGGGAATGGGTGATCTAGGTGAAGGGACTAAGAGGTACAAATTGATAGTTACAGAACAGTCATGGGATGTAAAGTACAGCACAGGGAATTATCAGTAATATTCTAATAACTATGTACAGTGTCAGATGTGTACAAGATTTAGCAAGATAATCACCTAGTAAGTGATATAATGTCTAATCACTGGAGTATACAACTGAAACAAATATTGTAAGTCAACTGTAATTGAAAAAGAAAAATAAAGGTTTTTATAAAGATAAACTGTTCTGGAGAGCATTATGTTAAGTGAAATAAGCAGAGAAAGACAAGGACCATATGTTTTCACTTATATGTGGAATCTAATGAACAAACTGAACTAACAAAAGAATAGAAGCAGACTCATAGATACAGAGAACAGACTGACAGCTGTCAGAGAGGATGGGGATTAGGGAAGCTGGGTGAAAAAGGGGAAGAGATTAAGCAAAAAAGAAATCTCATAGACACAGACAAGAGTATGAGGATTACAAGAAAGAAAAGAGGCAGGGAGGTGGAAGGTAGAAGAGAGTAAAGGGGGGCCAAATAATGATGGGAAGAAATTTAACTTGGGGTGCTGAACACACAACACAATATACAGATGATGTGTTGTAGAACTGTACACCTGAAACCTACATAATTTTATTAACCAATGTCACCCCAATAAATTCAATAAAAATATACAGATAAATAAATGTGTTGTAAGCCACAAATAAATAAAATTAAAACATACACTGTGTAAAGGTACATAGAGTCCTTAACTGAACTCAGCATTTTAAAATTAGATTTTTTTAAATTGAATCCAGATATCTAGGTATGTTAGGTCACTTCTAAATAGTTCATTGGTTAAAGAATATGTCAAAATTCAAGCTTCAAATTTTTTAGAAATTAACAAAAATAAAGGAAATATCAGAATCCATGTTTTGTTTATGGAGGGATAAGGCGTCTTCGGCCATACCACCCCGAACGCGCCCGATCTTCTCTGTTTATGGAGGGATAGACATGGCTTCAAATGCATCACGCATTAACCTAAGAGACTGGAAAATAAAGGAGCCCTTAGAAAGTAGAAAGATGAAATAAAAATAGTAGAAGCAGAATGAATAAAATAGCAAACAAGAAACTCCATTCCCTCTGCCTCCTACCTCATTTCTTCTCTTCCTTAGCAAAACTCTTCAAATCAATCACCTATTCTGACTGTCTCCAGTCGCTCTCCATATTTTTGAAACCCTTCCAATCAGGTGTCCACTTTCAACACTCCATCAAAACTTGTCTTGTGAAGGCTACCACTTGTACGTTTCAACTTGAATTGTATTTGACCTATCAGTAGTTGATCACATTATTGATTTTGTAATTTAAGACACATTTGAGAGTAAAGAGGAGCCCTGTTAATTATTACACCTGAAATAGGTACAAATTGGGTCACGTGGTCCTCCTCCCTATCAACAGCATTTAAAGCCCTAGATCAGTGCACAACAGAGTGCACAAGAATATTTACTGAGGAAACTGCATGTATCGACCCCCCCAAGCCCTCCCTCGCCTTTTGTGTTGTTGTTGTTGTTAACTGAATAAAATTAAACCACCTATGTCCAGATTACTTTGAAAACAGAAGCCACAGAATAACTAATAGGAGTGGTCATGGGTGCATATCTGTGGGAAATAGAAGAAAAGTCTGAGAATATTATAAACTTTATGCCAACCCATTTGAAAACCTAGATGCAATGAATGCACTTCCTGTTGTACAAAGAATTAAATTTGACCTGAGAAGGTGTAGAGAAATTAAATCAATCAATCACTGTTTAAAAATAAATAAATGAATAAAGTATTTCTCAGCTGCGCTGTGGGGAATTGAGAGGTGACCTGGATACCTGCCTAAGCGAGTGGAATGGGGCATAAAGAACCCCATGGGGGTAGGGAGACCACCAGAATGAGAGTCACGGCTCTGTGCTCCAGTGGCTCCACCTGTGTGGAGATTTGCCAATCTTGTAGGATCTAGAAGTTGTTTTTAAAATCATTTTTTTATTACAGTTTGCATTCTATACTATTTTGTATTAGTCTCAGGTAAACAGCACAGCAGATAGACATTCACATAGGTTACAAAGTGCAATGTGTTCCCTTTGATAATTCAAGTGCACACTTGCCACCATACGTAGTTATTACAGTATCGTTTACAATAGTCACAGGCTGTACTTCACATCCCTGTGCATATTTTGCAGCTACCAATTTGCACTTCTTAACCCAATCACCTCAGTGTTTGAAGGTAGCTGATACATTTCATGGCAGATGTGGTATTTCTTTCCACCATACTTTCATTCATACACAGAAATAGTTCTTATACACCTGAAACCTATGTGACTTTGTGAACCAATGTCACCTGAATAAATTCAATTTTTAAAAAAAATTAAAGAAATATTAAGTTTTCTCCTGTTTTATGAAAAAATTAGGTAAGATATTGAAAGGAGCTTTTAACAGGAGGTAGAAGACTAATGTAGCCTCACTTCAACCAGCCATGTATTCTGGGTGCCAGAGCCTAGAGCTCCTCACCCATGAGATAGGAAGTATACTACTGGTCCGTCTACTTTGCAGGTTTCTTTTAATATGTCTTTGAGGAATTAAAGAGAATGAACATCTGCTAATCAAGAAAGAAGGACAGAAATGAAATATTTTCATATTTGTTTGAAAGATGTATATTGAGCAAAAATGAAAAGAAAATATGAAGTCATATCAGTTACAATATACTTGCAGCACCATTTTGTCCCCAAGCCAGCAAAGCTCAAACTTATCTGCATCCCACCATTCCAAATGTGCCCTGAGCATGTCTCCTTGTACTTAGGTCCTACACAGAGTCCGTCTAGTAGCAACTTTCAGCAAGTTGCTCACTGTCTGCTCTTTAAATGATCTTGAAAAAAAGGAAAAGGATAGCAATAGCCTTTAATCATAAGGAAAATCCTAAATTACGTTCATTGTTCTCTGAGAGTGATGTCCTCATTATAGATAGATTTCCTTCAGGATGACAAAATGACTGAAAATTTTGGGGTTCAAAAGAATAGCTATACAGAAAGCAGCTATCCTGGGTGACACTGTTCAGAAGAGTCTAGAAGAGGTTATAACTTGATAAATATTTTTTACCAGCTTGGCAATGATTGACTTTATTCCAGGATTAAAAATATTTTGAAAAAGAAATAAAAAAAGTAATTAAGGCTATAAAACAGTTTAGTGATTAAACTCCCCAACATAAAAGCAATGTACTGTATGAAAAACCCTTGAGATAAAAGCAAATGGAAATAAGGTGATTCTAACGAAATTTTATCTCTAGGGGCATATATAATCAAACTTCTCAAGTGTAAGTGCTTTTTTATTATATTCTTGTCTTATTCATTTGTTAGTATTAGAGTATTTTATTCTAAGATTTTATATATATATGGCTGAATAAGCTTCTTTGTGTCTGTAAATTTTATATTTTCATGGAATATTTGCATATATATGTTTTCAACAAATTATCCAATCATTGACAATTTATGTAACATGAAAAGCTGAATTAATAAATTTGTTTGAAGAGAGGAAAAGGCTTCATTGCTCCTAAGCTCTTATTTTTATTTTTATTTTTTTGCTGTTTACTTTTATTTGCGTCCTGTACTTTAGTGCTAATATTCTTTTAATGAAAATACAATGTTGGACTTTCAACCTGTCACTCCAGCTCAATTCACTATGTTTCTTGAAAAATTTTGCACCTGAGCAATATTATCTTGACTCCATTGTATAGCTCAGTTTTTTTTATTTTTATCGACATTATTGGGATGACATTTATTAATAAAATTATACAGCCATGAAAAAGAATAAAACCCTGCCATTTGCAATGACATTGAGGACATAATGCTAAATAAAATAAGCTAGACAGAGAAAGAAAACAAGGACTTGATGGTATTGCTTACATGTGGAATCTGATAGAAACAAAAATTAAAAACGTGGTTGCCAGGGGCAGGGGGGAGTAGCTATAAGATGAATAAGGTCTGAGGACCTAATGTGTAACATTGTGAATACAACTGATAATACTGTACTGTATAATTAAACTTTTCTAAGAGTAAAATTCAAATATTCTCACCAAATATAGATATACACAAATATAGATATATACGTAACTATATAGAGACAGAGATAAAGATAGTCAAACGTATTAATTAACAAGATAGGAAGGGGAATTCTTCCACAGTGGATATGTATATCAAATCAGTACAATGTACACTACTACTATTTTGTCAATTATAACTCAGTAAAGCTGAAAAGAGGGAGAGAGATCAGGCTCGAACATGAATAGTAGCTTGGCTACTCCCAGCTGTGCGGCCTTGCTATTTCATTTGTCTTACTGGAGGCTACCCATCCACACAGCTTTCTGCATCATGTATGATGTTACCCCACTGCTGCAGGCTGATGCTGCTATGTTCCTCATTTGGGACAACAATAGGGAAAGTGTGGTCCAGGGTATCCCTGCTTCCTCATTAGTGCATGTTCCTTCTGTTGTATTCCTACGCATTCTGTGCTTCAAGGCACCTGAGTCTGTGGTGCTCTGAGAACTGTGAGTACCCCAAATTCCTCACCTAGCAGGCAGATTTCAGCCAAAATGTACAGTGTATCAGAGACTCATCACTCAGTTACAAACCAACTTCAGCTCCCTCAATCTCCCCTCTGAGGACAGGACTCCCCAAGAACGTTGTCAGCAATAAAACAGGATCCAGCTAGAATATCCCTCCCTCCAGCTCTCTCCTAAATGCTGCCCTTGATACCTTCCTTTTCCAAATCAACATGACCTGGCTGTGCCAGGATCCAGCACCTTTCTGTCTCCCTGAGAATCCTCGTGTGTTTTGTTTCTTTCTGTGTATAGCCCTAATATCCTTCAGCCTCTATCTTCAGCTGTCAATCTCCACGTTTAGATTTGGCCAGATGTGGAAAGACGTGGGGGGAAACCATTCTAGTTAGTCATCTTATCATTTTAGAGATGAAGAAGCTGATGAATAAAGATGCTTTGGTGATGAGCCCACAGTCACATGCCTAGTAAACAATGGGGTCGAGACTTGACTTCAGGTAGAAATCCGAAGCCTTTGATTTTAGCTCTCTGTCTGCTATGAGAAAATTAAATAGTTTAAAATTAGTATGTGAATAGAGAAATAGGTCAAAGAAAGAGAATAAATAGTCTGGTAAGAGACCAATACATATGGGGATTGTGTATACAATAAGAGCAACATTTCAAATCAATGGATTCTTCAATAAAGGGTGTTAACAAAAAACATTAAAGCTGGTCCTTTCTCTACTCTTTACACCAAAATGCATTACAGACAGATCCAAGAACTAAATGTTTAAAAAAAATGAAATCATACAGTCAGTAGATGAAAACATGAAAGAATATATTAGTAGGGAAGACAAAGAAAGAAATAAAATTGATTTTCCTTATAAACCATCCATTCTTCTGAGACTATATCCTACCTATTGACTCACAGGTGGCCACAAATATAAGTATACTGGCTATTTATTGCAGCATCATTGCTTTTATTTGTTTTGTTTTAATAGCATAAGACTTCATGCAACCTAAATGTGCTTCATGATGGTTGGCTCAATAAATATGGTAGATATTAGAGTTATATATGTGCAAAAGTATAAGATGCAACAATTAAAAAATAATAGAGATGTGAATACATTGTTATAAAAACATCAAAATCAATATTTTGACCAGTTTTCAGAAGTCCCTATTTTCAATGATCAACTCCAAAAAAGGAAGCAATGAGATCAAGACCTTACAGTGAGACAGACCATTAGGACTTTACAAAGAGTCAGAGGTCATCACTTATCAAGGTTGGTAAGTGTAAGGGAATTATTAGTAAGAGATTATTATTGGTGCAGCCTCATTGGAGTGAAGAGAAATTTGGTAATAGCTGCCTAACTGTGTGATGCTGGGCTTTCTTTCCTCCCTGGCAAAATGGAGAGACCAGTACTTACTTCCTCAATTTGTTTCAAAGATTAAATGTGACCCAATGCCTAGCTTAGTTAGTGGTGAATAAATATCACCTCCTGCCTTAGTCAGCACAGGCTGCCGTAGACTGGAGAGCTTAAATAGAAATTTATTTCCACAGTTCTGGAAGCTGGGAAATCCAAGATTAAGATTTTGGCAAGGTGGTTTCATTGTAAAGCCTCTTCTGTTGGCTTGAAGACAGCCAATATCTCATTGAGTGATCACATACCTCTACTTGGTGTGCCCAGTGAGAGTGCAAGCAAACTCTCTGGCATCACTTCATATAAGGACACTAATTTCATCATGGGGCCCCACTATGATGACCTCATCTAACTCTAATCATTTCCAAAAGGTTCCACCTTCAAATACCATCACATTTGGGTTAAGGCTTCAACATATAAATTCGGAAAAAGACACAAACATTCAGTTCATAGCACCACCATATGAATAAACAGTTTTGTTTATTTTTTTTTACTTTAGAGAGAAAGGAAAGGAGAGACAGAAACATCAGTTTGTCTTTTTACTTATTTATGTATTCATTGGTTGATTCTTATATGTGCCTTGACCAGGGACCAAACCCACAATATTAGTGTATCTGGACACTTACTGTATCTGGACACTTAGTGTATCTGGACACTCTAACCAACTGAATTACCTGGTGTGTATCTGGACACTTAGTGTATCTGGACACTCTAACCAACTGAATTACCTGGCGAGGGCACATAAACACAGTTTTAAGGAAGGAAAAGCTATTTCTTCAGACTGGTTTCCATTGGAACAAATGTTAAGAAGTTTATTCCAGGATTTCATGTTTAAGCTGGAATTTCATTTTTAAGTTGGAGAAAATATTCCAGGGTTTCTTCTTAAGCCCTGAGGCAGAAACAGAATCACCCTACCAAGCACATAGCAGGCTTACCATCCCTCTCGCAGGCAGGAAAACAAACTATTCCCTCACTAATCCATTTCAAAACTAATAAAAAGTTTAGGAAGATGTGGTGATGGGGACACAAAGACAAGAGGACTTTGTCCACAAGACAATTCCCGCAATGCTTAACTAAAATCTGTTTTTAGATTTGTTAGCCAAGTGTCCAGGAGGTGAGAAAGCACCAGGGATCTTTTACACATGAGCCTTCTTTCTGGTCTGCATTCAGTCACCTTAGTAATAATGAGAATTTTTTATTAGAATGACTAATTTTAATCTCCAAATTCTAACATCAAACCTCATTATGCTAAAAAAGAAGCCAGACACAAAAGAATACCCACAGTGTTTCTGTTCATATAAAGTTCTGAAACAAACAAACCTAATCTGTGATGACAAGTTAGAAAAGTAGTTGCCTAAAAGAGGATGGGAACTGAGGGGAAAGGGTTACCAGGGAACTTTCTGAAGTAATGGAAATATTCTATAGCTTAATAAAGGCGAAAAATTATGCATTTGTCAGAACTCACTAAACTGTGCCTTTAAGATCCATTTATTTCACTTAAATAATACTTCAGTTATAA